>CM060890.1:33963764-38763764 GCA_030762935.1 Hymenopus coronatus
CTTTGGTCTATGTCTCTCTTGTAACACTTTACAAGCCATGAATTAATTGAAAACATAAGCTCTTCTGTTGTTTATATTCTCGGCCTTCCCCGGGTCGACAGAAAAATGCTGGGAAGGTTCATTACATCCCCCGAATTTTCTGTCCCTCCACGTCGTTCCATTCTCTTATCGTTCATCCGTCACTCCGTTGCTGTCTTTGGAGGTGTCGGATATGGTGCTTGGTGCGGCGTGGCTGGGAAAAACGATGTAGGTACACGTAATTCTCAACGTCCCCCGATTTAAGGACCGCAAGTTGGGGATACTGCACTACCTCCCAAACAGTCGGAAAGTTTAAATCTGGTAACTCTAAGGACTCGTCTTTGCTGTACCGTCACTCCTGCCCCGACTGCCCGATGTATTTTTTCCTCCCTCCCAGGGGTGCCCGATCGTGCGGCATAGTTACAAAAACCGCGTTGGTCTGGGACTAGTCTCTTCTGTCGTGGTCGTATATTAGGTCAGAAACTTTATACAGCCTACATAATACGTGTATTAATAAAATTATACCATGTTCCTCTATTGTTTGATCATGTGACCTTTTAAAGTTTAAACAAGTAATCAATTATCATATTTAATCACATAAACACCAGTATCATTGAACTACCCTCCATATGCACTATCTCTTCGAATAGCATTTATGACTTTCATAATTTGTTTCTTACTTTGTCTTCACATACTTTGCTCATAAAAGCTAGGGAAGGTATCATATTCCTTTGATGTCGACGTTGCACCGGAAATATATATTGAGGTCTCATAGGTCCAAAAAAGAGCATTTTAAGAAATGTTGAGTGTGTGTGTGCGGACAGCATAGCCTAAAAATGAAAAAAATGTTAAACACCAAACTTGGTATTTAAGGTTAATATCTTCCAAGGATGCGACATGAAGATTTTCAATAAAATTTCCCACCCCAAACTACCCTTTATCTGGAAAATGTTATGAACATTTTGTTTTTATAAAAAATATTTTGTTTAAAATTGCGTATATGAAATATATATTTCTTTGATACAAATAAAGTGTATATCTTGAATTTTCTGAAATGGTCTCTGAGGTCTGGATGACTTTTCCATAACAGGTAAACCGTAAGAGATTGATAAAAACCTACTGCACAAAAAATGTATAACGCGTTAAAAGACATAATTTAGGTCAAGTGCATTTTTTGTAGGGCTGACATTTCTGAGATATTCCTTCTTATTGGTTTTGTTTTTAAAATATGTAACTTTTCTCAAACAGGAAGTCACCTTTCGTTTTACCTCTGTTTTGTTTTACTTAAATTGCTCACATAATGACCAACTTTTAAAAGATTTGACAATCGCTTTAGCCTAATGTATTCCCTTATTTTCCTTCTGCTTAGAAGGAAGCAAATAATAAGACAATTACTGTTAAAGGTTGTCTCTATTAGCACGATGCAGATGAATGCATTTTTTTTTTTGCAGAACGGGTAGAGAAAGTCGTGTGAATGGATCACATCACATTATTCCTTTATGAAGCAGTTTGGACTATTTTACTGCCCTTCGTGGATGCATCATTATGAAAAGCAATACATTCAATCAAACGTTTAATAGTATAAAGGCCGTATTCCTCTGGTTCAATTAACAGATGTATGCAAAAGGAAACAAAGTAAAGTAAACTGCTTGGCTAACTAGATTTGCAGAGCAATGGAATGTCCATTTAACTTATTTCTATTCGCTATAAAAGTTAGCAATGCAGATGTGCCTGTCATTTTCTTCGCTAAGAGTTCATGAATTAGCTATTCAGTGTCGAAAGGAAGAGATTCTTGACATTGGCAGCACTGGGAGAGAGATCGTAATTTGTTTCTACCTAATAGGATGAGAGCGGCTGCTTTTAAAGCTGCATGGCCTACTTCGGCGGCTAAGATGCTGTATTTACTAAATGCAATTACACATCCTTCATTCTGAGACTTAGCTGTTTAATGAAAGAGTTTTCAGATGTCATTTAAGTCACGCACACACTGCGGCGATGCTACTGTCCGTCGGTGGATATAAAACGGTCGTTGTTGGAAACAGAGAAGCTTTCTGTTGCACTTGGAAGCTGTCAAGAAGTTTATGCTGTTTTATTCTTTAGCCTGGGAATACAATTTCTGAAACAGGAGTACTAATCAGACATCTTTAGCAATTATGTACTTTATTTTTCTCTTTGTCTATGTCTGGTGGTGGAATTGTGTACTATTCTTTCTTGGAACGAATCAAAATATGCTCTAAAAAACTTAGTATTCTTCAGCCAGAGTTCTTAACAAAAAATAATAACGAGCATTGTTTTTACTTTCTCTACACGTACTATATATATAGTGTATAGAGAAGGTATTGTAATGCACTCAAAATTCGATACCGAGATTTCACCGGAAATAAATGTTTTGAATGCCCCTGAACCCAAAAAAAGCATTTTCAGAATAAGGTTCGTGTGTGTTTGTGTGTATGTGCCTGTGGACAGCATAGCTCAAAAACAAACAGACCGTTAAATAACAAACATAGATTTAAATTTAGTATCTTTCAAGGATGCGGCACGAAGATTTTCAATAAAATCCCCCCCCTCTATCCTTTACATGGAATATTTTTCGAACATTTTGATTTTATCAAAAATGGCTCTAACGATTTTGATTAAAATATCGTATATTAAAGATATTTACCTGACAAATAAAATGTATATCTTGAATTTTCTGTCATATACCTAAGGCCGCGAGTTCAAACCCGGCGGAGGACGATGGATTTTTTCGGGCGTAAAAATCCTTAGCATGGCTTCCTTCGAAAGGGAAGTAAAGCCGTTGGTCCTGCGTCGTAGATTTACGGCACATAAAAGAACCTCAAGCCTCATAGAGAGGCCTCTGTGCAAAGTAAGCGGTCTTTCACGCCCAATTTAGAATGGGACGCTGACAACCACAGTAGTTAAAGGGCGTCCATAAATAACACGCCATTTCCATTTTTGAATTTTCTGAGAATAGCATCTGAAGACTGCTTTATTGTGGATGAATTTTACGGAAGTTTGCATAACTACAAAACCGTAAGAGATGGACAAAACTTACCACACAAATAAAGTAGAGCACAATAAGACACACAATTTATGTTACATACTTTTTTCCTGGAGTTGATCGTTTTTGAGATATTCCTTAGTCACATAGCAACCAACTTTTTAACTATCACTTTAACCTACAGTACTCCCTTATTTCGCTTCTACTTCAAAGGAAGCAAGTAATAAGACTATTTCTGTAATTTTTTTTCTCAATTAGCATGAAATAAATAGAAACATAAGCATTCAATAGCGGGGGAAACTGAGAACCCGGAAAAAATCGCCCCTGAGCCGCTTTGTTCACTACACATCCCACATGTGGTCGCTTGGGATCGAAGTTCTTGTGAAAGGCCTGACCACTTGCATAGCGCGGCCCTATATCTTTTTTTTTTTTTTTGTAGTGTTTAAGGCCCGCTTTAACTACTAATGGCACCGCAGGCGGCCTATATCTTCAGATTCTTATATCGAAAGATAGAAAAAAATCGGGTAAATACTTTTCTATGGCTTAAAATTAAATGTCGGAGAAATTACAAACGTTACGTTTAAATTTGGTTCTTTCTTAAATGGGACACGGAGTTGTTCAATAAAATCCCTCACCTCAGACCGTATTTTACATTAGAAAATATTAAATATAATCATATTAATATATATACATTATTTGCCCAGAAATAGCTTTAACGATTTGGATTAAAAATTCATTTACCCAAAAGATTTACATAACAAACGAAATGTATGAGCTCAATTTTCTGTGAAACTTTCTTGTGGAATTTTATTTAACGGGTTAGCCACAAGAGATAAATGAAAACTTAGTACCTATACTAAAAATATAACTACATTTAAAGAATACAGTTAATCTCAAATAGCTTTTTGTGGTGATAGCCATTTCCAAGATATTCGTTATTATTCAACTTTTCCTAACTTTTGTCATTTCGAAAGTACTGTCGCTATTCAATTGTTTTGTTGGAAAGACTATGGAATTCAAGAGCCTACAACGAAATGTAATTTTAAACCTCTTCTGCAAATTATCCTGATTAACAAAAGTTGATGAGAAATGAAATGTTAGTAATAAACGACCACAGAGAAGCGATAAAATAATCCAAGTGGAAAACCTTTAGTATTTTCCAACTTCTGCATTCGCTTGTAATGTGGCCTAAGAAATGGTGTACGTTGGTATCCCATTTACGTTAATTTGTTTTCACGTTTATTGTAGAAACACTTCAAATGTTTGGAACGAAGTTTAACTAATAATATTTAATTTCATTTTACACTTTAATTTATACTACGCTTTGTTATTAAAATACCATATTTTTGTGTTCCCTATATACACAATGTATTAATTGTCTTCCTCATTTTTACTTTATACGCACTATGTACATAGTGTATAGAGAAGGTATTGCACTCCACCAAAAAATTCGATACCGAGATTTCACCGCAAATATATGTTTTATGGTCCCCAATATCCAAAAAAAGCATTTTCACAAAACGGTCCGCATGTTTGTGTATGTGTGTCCGTGTGTCTTTGAACACGATAACTCAAAAACGAAAAGTCGGTAAAATACCAAACTTGGTATTTAAGTTTAGTATGTTCCAGGGATGCGACACGAATATTTTGAGAAAAATCCCCCCATCCCAAACTACCTTTACATGGAACTTTTTTCGAAAATTTTGATTTTCTAAAAAATGGCTGTAACGATTTTGATTAAAGTTTCGTATGTTAAAACTATATACCTGACAAATAAAATGTATATCTTGAATTTTCTGGGAATAGCCTCTGAAGAGTAGTCTATTTAGGATGAATTTTACTGAATTTTGAATAACTGTAACCCGTAAGAGATGGGCAACCAGCTTTTGACTATCACTTTAACCTATGGAAGTCCCTCATTGCGCTTCTACTTACAAGGAAGCAAGTAATAAGACTATTTCTGCTATTTTTACTTTCTCTATACGCACTATGTACATAGTGTATAGAGAAAGTATTGGGTCCCCAATATCCAAAAAAGGCATTTTCATAAAAAGGTCTGTGTGTGTCCGTGTGTCCGTGTGTCAGTGTGTCCGTGTGTCTGTGAACACGATATTGAGTCG
This sequence comes from Hymenopus coronatus, assembly GCA_030762935.1. Taxonomy (NCBI): domain Eukaryota; kingdom Metazoa; phylum Arthropoda; class Insecta; order Mantodea; family Hymenopodidae; genus Hymenopus; species Hymenopus coronatus. The sequence goes on from CM060890.1 coordinate 33,968,904, forward strand.
GTAAATTACCAAACTTGATATTTAAATTTAGTATCTTCCAGGGATGCAACACGAAGATTTTGAGAAAAATCCCCCCACTCCCAACTACCCTTTACATGGAACGTTTTTCGGAAATTTTGATTTTCTCAAAAATGGCTCTAACGATTTTGATTAAAATTTCGTAATTCAAAGATATTTACCTGACAAATAAAATGTATATCTTGAATTTTCTGGGAATAGCCTCTGAAGACTACTTTATTCTGGATGAATTTTGCGTAACTACTAAACCGTAAGAGATGGACAAAAACTTACTGCACAAAATAGAAAAATGTAGAGCACATTAAAACATACAATTTATGTTATATACATTTTTTTCGTGGAGTTCGTCGTTTTTGAGACATGCCTTATTTTTGGTTTGTGTTATGAAAAACGTATACTTTTCTCATACAGGAACTGGTCAACTCCTATCCATATAAACAAAGGAACTTCATTGACATAACAACCAGCTTTTGACTATCACTTTAACCTATGGTAGTTCCTTGTTGCGCTTCTACTTACCAGGAAGCAAGTAATAAGACTGTTTCTGCTATTTTTTTTTTTTTTTGATTAGCATAAAGTAAATAGAAGTATAAGCTTTTTACTTTCTCTATACTCACTATGTACATGGTGAATAGAGAATGTATTGCACTCCACCAAAAAATTCGATACCGAGATTTCACCGAAAATATATGTTTTAGGGTCCCCTGTAACCAAAAAAAGAAATTTCACAAAAAGGTCCGTGTGTGTGTGTGTGTGTGTGTGTGTCCGTGTGTGTCCGTGTGTCTGTGAACACGATAACTCAAAAATGAAAACTCGGTAAAATACCAAACTTGGTATTTAGGTTTAGTATCTTCCAGGGATGCGACACGAAGATTTTGAGAAAAATCTCCCCACCCCCAACTACCCTTTACATGGAACTTTTTTCGAACCATTTGATTTTCTCAAAATTGGCTGTAACGATTTTGATTAAAATTTCGTATATTAAAGATATTTATCTGACAAAGGAAAAGTATATCTTGAATTGTTTGGGAATAGCCTCTGAAGACTACTATATTGTGGATGAATTTTTCATAACTACTAAACCGTAAGAGATGGACAAAAACTTAACCCACAAAAAATGTAGAGCACGTTAAAACACACAATTTGTGTCATATACATTTTTTCGTGGAGTTGATCGTTTTTGAGATATTCTTTTTCTTGGTTTTAGTTTTGAAAAGCTTATACTTTCTCATACAGGAATTTGTCAACTCCTGTCCATACAAACAAAGGAACATCAGTCACATAGCAACCAGCTTTTGGCTTTCACTTTAACTTATGCTACTCCCTTATTTCTCTTCTACTTACAAAGAAGCAAGTAATAAAACTATTTCTGCTAATTTTTTCTGATTAGCATAAAGTAAAAAGAAGTATAAGCTTTTTAAGAATAATTTGTTGCAGGGATATAGAGAAAGTCATGTGAATGGTACACATCAGATTTGTAGACATACCTTGATATTAGTATCCATTTTGTAATACTTAAGTTTTCTCAAATGGGAAAACCATGTCCGTTTTTTTTTTCTCCTGGTTAAATTAAACGATTTGTTTATTAACGACCCTGTCGATTGTCAGGATCATATCAGCGCAAGCATGAGCCGGACTTTTTTCCGCAGGTGTTATTTCAAGCGGGAGATCTGGGTTTGGTTCCCGGTATCGGCGTGGTGAATTTTTCCTCCGCTCGGAGACCTGGCCCGGGGTGCACTCAGCCTCTTGACCAATTGAGGTAGTGGCTCCAGCTACTTGAAGTAGTGGCTCCAGGTCATGAGGACCGCATTAACCGACCGGGGCGCTGATCACGTCTCACCCTCTAATACTGCACCCCATCCAGATGTCTGTCATGGACCGTGGTGGGGGACGCAGCGGCCGGGCGGTTGGCCAAGGTTCCTTGTGAGCTGTCATGTCATGGAATTATTATATAGGTGTTATTTTACATGTCAGTAGATCTACTGATATCGGACTGTCACTTTTAAGCGCACTTAAAAATCACCAGTCTAAGCCGGGTTCGAAACCGCGTCCTTGGAATAGACCTTTCTGCATTGATTGGGGCAATTGGAGGATTTAATCAAATTTCCATCCGAAAAATCTTATCCTTCATGGTCAGCGCCTGACAGCTGAGCCACCCAAACAAACTTTTCCTGGTATTTCCAGACCATCACATAAGTTTTGACTTTAAAAAAATTTACTACCGCTTTAGTTTATTATATTTTCCCATTCCGCTTGTAGAAGGTAATAAAGTAGTAAAACCATTTCTGCTTATGTTTATACTGTAAAATGTGGCGTAGATAGAAGAATAAGCTTTTGCAAGAATAGTTTTTTTTTTTTTTTTTACTGTTTCATTTATATAGCGCCCTTTAACAACTAAGGTCATATCGGGGGCTTTTGCATTTGAAACCACTCGTTGTCTATAGGTTCTTTACATTGCTTTGAATCATTTTGTTTTTCTCAAACACACAAACATTCACTCTCACATATATACTTCCAGACTCTGTAGGGGATAGGGAATAAATCTGGCTAAAGAAAAATTCCCCGCCCCAGCCGGGAATCGAACCTGGGTCCTACGGTTGAGAAGTCAGCTCGCTGACCACTTTTTTTTTACCTTGTTTTGCCGTATTATTACTGTTTTCTTACTTTAACAACACACACATATATACACAAACCTATAACACCCATGCCCAAGGTGGGACTCGAACCCACGATCCCCAGCGCTACGAAGCACCAAAGCGGGACGCCTTGGCGAGCGCGGCCATGGGGACCGGCCCACTTGACCACAAGGGCAGAATAGTTTGTTGCAGCATAAGTAGAGAAAACTTTACCTTTTTTATCTATGTGTTTGAGTATATTGTCTCCTTATATGTTAAATAATATAGTCTTACAAGTATAATATTGCGTTTGTGTGTGTGTGTGTGTGTGTGTGTAATACATTTTGTGTGTATATTTGAATCTAATTTGATTCGAAGAATGTTAGTCAGCAAACAACGCTTAATAATTATTGCTCTATTCTACCTACTCTTGGCTGGATGAAGTGGGAGGATGTACTTACTATGCGCGCACGTTTTCTTGGACGCTAACTCCTTCGTCTTCATTCAGTAGGTTTCGCGCAACTTCGAAAGCAGAGTAAGGTGAACACATTGAGACATGAAGTACGCAATACCCTTCTATATAGTGGCCTAAATACTAAGGTTTCACTCTGTCTGTGGAACTTAAGAGTTCACGCAATGCATCTGCTATGTTTTGTTTAATAATTCAGTTAGCTCACGCTAAATTAGACAATCTGTTCTTTGGTTGACAACACTGCGTAAAGAATTCGGGCGGGCTCTCTCCTCCCCCTCCCCCATCGAGACCCTCATTTTCCCCGTAAAATCAGTGCCCAAGAAAAAGTGCGCACAATAATAGGCTTGTTTACAAGAGCTAAGCGCTGAAGGTACAGCGGCCCAATGACTCCAGGTTATAACTTCAGGCCAGGCTTCGAATTGCGTTATTCTACTGATAGGCCCACGTGACTTATTTCCATGTACATGCACTTTTAGATACAAATTGCTCGACACAAGGCCTGCAGAATATCTTACCGATTTCACCGCTAAAGCTGTGAAGTCACAAATGGGAAAAATGTTAAGGAAATGAACAAAAAAGACCCTTTTAAGTTAAATGCCAATCGGTTCAACCAAGGAAAGCAACTCCATATTAGGCTAATCTAATCGATCCTTGAATGTGACACGGCAGGTCTTCAGAATACCAAATACACGCTACCGTCCAAGCTATCTTGTTCATTACACGAGGAGTGTATTCACAAATGAAATAAATCTATGATACCACTACTCTGTATTTTGTATATTTTGTTAATTTCTTGAGCCAGCATAATTCCCTCATTTGGCATTCAAAATCATGAAAGCCATGCAGAAAAGATTTAATTGCACTTTCCATAGTGAAAATCACTTCGATGAGTACACAATTATGCTCCAGTAATTATAAACGACTTTTCATTCGGTGTTGGAGACCGAAGTGATATTTAATGGTAAAGATCTGTTTATATTTTTATTGAACTTTAGAGAAATAGAATAAAATTAGTATATAAAGAACATACTTTTATATATGTTTCTTACATATTTGATCTACTATAATGTATATTCCCACTAATTTTACATTCCAAGTTGTTTCGAAAGTTTATGGTTGTAAAACCCCGAGTCCATAGTGTTTAAAAATGAACAACCTGCTAACTGCAACCGTTCATAACATAAAATCAGAGATATGTTAATATGACGTTGAAAATCCGGATTAATGTGACTTAGGAAATACTGATTCATGGTTTCTAATAAACCTTTTTAACATGTTCTCTAAAATTTACCAGCGAATGCACATCACAGATCACTCCCCGCTCTTCTTTGACACATTCTCTTGCGTCTGATAGCTCAAATTAGCTAATAGACTTTTTGAGAGTATTACATTAGCTTGTAGAGCCTTAATAATAACAACAATATTCTGTATTTTTTTTAAATTACTTTTGGATAGTAATCATGATCATCCCGCGGCGCTTCAGTTCTTTTGAGGCCTGGGCCTGTCAGACAACTGCAGGAATTACACCCACTTAGGCATAGAGGTGGACGATCATTCAACCGATGCTGCGACATGTGGCCAGCGTCACGCATTCCCCAGCTGGAATGTTGGCTTTAGTGGTCAGGTTTGCTCATATCAAAGCTTCTCAATTTCTTCTTGACACTGAGTGGACACTGATGCAACACCTGAGACTTAAAACTCATATGTGGAATATAACGCAATTCGTTTTGTATTTTAGAAGCATATCCGGAAAACACAAAATGCAAGAAGAATAACCCTTTAATAAGAGACAAATACACCCTGCAGAAGTAGCGCATAGTAATGCACGAATAAAACACATAAAATTAACGCATGATTAACCACTAGTATTGTCCAGGTTTCTTGGGCAATCCCAGTAAGTAACATTAACACGCTCGCATGCAATGCATGCCAGCTAATTAGCTTTCACTTACTAACCGGGGTGCTATGCGGTACCCGACTAATGCATGTATGCACGAAATTACTCTGTAATACAATTAACATGTGGAGGGTTTTGTTTTTTAGTGGATATACCGCGCAAGCGGGGAGCTTCACATATCCTCTCAGGCTAGGGGTCGAATGTTGGAATGTATTGTTTCCCCTCCACGGTAAAAAAAAAAAAAACAACAACATCAACAAAAAACACTGTGGTGACATTGTTAAGGTAAAATAAGTAATAGATGCACAAGCAATGAGTGTGAATGTAGGATTCATCACAAGAACTAGCCGTGAGAAAAATTGTTCCTTTGAAGACAGTTATGAATGTTCGCTCGTTCTATCATGTGGGCACATGGTAGGCTAAAATGATGTTTGACCTGCGCTTGGTTCGACATAACTATCGAAAACGCAGACATGTTATAGAATAGCTGTTTAGGCTTTTGGCTGTGACATAGAAAGGAGGTAACACTAAATATATAGTCTGCTCAGCGGTTACCCTTACAGAAACAGCATCCTTGTCATTTTTCTGTTGGTGTGTCATGGATGAGCGAGGCTTAAATATAGAAGTACGCCTTCAGAATGTATTTACTCTCTTTGGGTAAATGTCTGAGCAGCCTATATGGAATATCTTTTGAATGGTAGATTTTTATTACTACCTAACAGGTTCTCAGAACTTGACTTGGATAACTACGCAGATGAACATTTGGCTTGGCGCTTTGGTTTACCTTATGTAATATTTTTCCAATTCTGACACTTAAACAGAGTTTGTATTGCTAGTTTTGGTATAAAATAATACGCGTCATTAGATAAATGGCTAATGGAAAAGTCTGTTCATTTTCTTCATTGGGTGGATGCTTAACTAAGAATTGCAGCTCCTCAAATTGTAAACAGAGACAGTGAACTTTAAGAAGCAGCAAGAATTCTAATCGCTTATTCAAAGCAATACTGTCCTGAATATATGGATATAACGTTTGGATCAGAGATCCAGATCACTGAGGTGGTAGGTAGACTCGACAACGATCAAGAGAATTAGCGGATTTGGAAGTGCAAAAAGAAATGAACATCCGTGAGCATCGTTGGCAGTATTAAAACTTTATTACATTATTTTTAGCACAATCAAGGAGCTACTGGTTCTTTAACAAAGGAATGCATTAGTCAACCAAATAGAACACCGTGCATGTTTTACAGAAATATTAAGTTAAGTTCTTGAGATAAACATAAGAAATCTGATTAATGGCATGTCTTATATCCTGAATTAAACGTATATGTAAGGCTACTGGGAATGAAAGAATTTGTGACTTTTGCGATATACTCTGAATTTAGATCAGATGTGTCAGTAAACTAAAGGTTAATTGCTTGTAAACTTTTTTAAGAAAGTATTGGTCTCAGTTTCATTGCCCGACATGTGGTTCTCATAACCAGAGGCGCTAGTAATTTACACAATTACAAAGTGATAACATTTTTACGGTGTTGGAAAGAAGGTCAACGCAAGCAATAGCTGCAGTGGCAGACCCAGATTTGCAGGATGCTGGAGAAACACAGTTTCTCACGTATTTACCACCACTGACGTTGTTTCGAAACAAGAAGGATATAGTTGCCTTCTGTGTTGCAGTACCATCCGCTGAGTCAGTAAAGTGTCCCAGTTAGTTACAAGGTAGTTTACTTGCCATTTTAGGAGGAATGGATTTTTGCGTTTCTTAATAGAGAAACCTGCTGAACGGTTGTAAACAAACAATAAATAATTGTCACTTTACATATTGTGCAATGTCCACTACTAGAGAATAAAAACATTCCTCTTGTTCTTAAAACGTTATGTAGGTTTACATCTGCGTACTGGGGGGGGGGGGTGTCACACTGAGTTCTAGTTAGACAAAGAATTGGCTTTGTATATTCTGAAAGTATAGAAATAATTACAGATTATTTTATATTGTTAAATTTTTACTTTTTCTGCTATGTAAACTTTCCTACCATGTAAACTAAGTGGGATGTTTTAATTCAACCAAAAAATTCTGTGGTGTTTCGTCAGAACATGGTAATGGCAAATGTCGCCCTCCGTGGTGTATTGGTTACCATGCTAACTTCACATACCCAAGGTCACGGGTTCAAACCCGGCGGAGAATGATGGATTTTTTCGGGTGTAAAAATCCTAACATGACTTCCTTCGGAAGGGAAGTAAAGCCGTTGGTCCCGTGTTGTAGACTTACGGCACGTAAAAGAACCTCAAGCCTGATAGAGAGGTCTCTGAGCAAAATTAAGCTGTTTTTCACGCCCAATTTAAAATGGGACGCTGAGAACCACAGTAGTTTAGGAGCGTTCATAAATAACACCCATCTCCATTTCGGTAACGCCAAAACTGGCTTTTTCTGCTAAGAAAGTAGTGATATAAAAGAAATTAATCCCTACCGTTTGGTGATGTCTTGATATCTCCAGTGCTTCACCAAACGATAGAGGACTGTTTCTTATATATCACTTCTGTCTTAGCACAAAGAAAAACAGTTTGCAGTTATCATATTCTGACAAACGCCTAAGAATTACGTAAAGTTTTCACAGGAAATATATGTTTTTAAACCCTTGATTCTAAAGATCAGAATTATTAGAAAATAGTGTGGGTATGCGCATATATGCGACGTGTGTCTTTGGATAGAATTTCTCAAAAACGGAAAGTCCGTGGAGATCAGACTTCATATTTAAGTTCGGAGTTTCCAAAAATGCGACTTAAAGACATTTTAAGAAAGGTCTACCCCGCAGATAATACTTTACATGCGTAATTTTTGAAAATTATTATCTTCTCAAAAATTGTTCCAACGATATTAATTAAAATGCCAGATGTATAAGATATTGTCATAAAAACTAAATGTTTAGCATGAATTCTCTGGCAATTCACTCTATAATTTCATTCTGAATGACTTTTGCACAACTGGTAAACCATAACGGATGTACAAAATCCTATAACACAAAACTCAGATCTCTATAATCATATAATTTTTGTTAAATGCATGTTTTCTTTTGTTTTTACTTTTGTTTTTTTAGTTATCAATTTCCAAGATATTCCTTGTTATTTATTTAAATTTACCTATACTTATACCTTTCTCAAATAACAAGACATTATTATTTTTTACTCCTTGTCACGCAAAGAGAAAGATTTCAGATTCATCACATAGCGAACTGCTGTTAAAAAACATTTCTTGCAGAATAGCTGTAACATCATATCTTTTTTGGTTTTTCAATTCATGTACTAATGATGCAGCTGTTCAAATCTCCTGCGTGCTGCTTACTGCAGTCTCTAAGTTAAATCATTTGTTGCAGCGGTGTAGAGAAAGTAATTTGAATGAAACACATCACATCTCTTTTAAACTCCTTTGTCAGTGTTTATTTGTTGGTAGATCCTCATTTTAAATTGTTTCACACAGTATACCTTTTAATATAAATGAATGAATATTTTATGTCCCCTAATACTAAAGTAAAATATGATGTGTTCCATTCACATGAATTTCTCTACATCGATGTAACAAATTATTCTTCTATCTAGTTTATGATAATCGAGATAAACATTAGCAGAAATGTACTTCCTTGTAAGTAGAAGGGAAATAAGAGAATACTCTAGGCTAAAGCGGTATTCATATATTTTGAAAGCTGGTTGCTATGTGGTTGAAATCCTTTTCTATGTATGACCAGAAATTTACAAATTTCCGTGAGAGAAAAGTTTTAAGTATTTTTAATCTGAAACAAATAACAAACCGATTTCTCATAAATGGTCAACTCCACGAAAAAGGCGTATATCTTAAATTGTGTGTTTTAAGGATATCTACATTTTGTGTGCAGTAAGTTTGTATTAATCTCTTACGATTTACCAGTTACGAAAAATTCAGCAAAATTCATTCAAAATAAAGAAGTCTTCAAAGTAAATTCAAGATGCACATTTTATTTGCTATGTAAATACCTTTAATGTACGGTACTTTAATCAAAATCGTTAGAGCCATTTTTGAGAAAATTAAAATGTTCCAAATTCTTTCCATGTAAAGGGTAGTTAGGGGTGGGGCGATTTTTTTTTCTCAAAATATTCGTATCGCATTCATGGAATATCACCAACTTAAATACTAAGCTTGATATTTTCCCGACCTTTCGTTTTTGAGTTATCGTGTTCACAGACACGTGGACACACACACGCGCGCGCGGACCTTTTACTAAAAATGCTTTTTGTGGATACAGGGGACCCTAAAACGTGTATTTCCGGTAAAATCTCGGTATCTAATTTTGGGTGCAATGCAATACCTTCTTTAAACTATACACATAGTAGATGTAGAGAAAGTAATAAAAATGATGAAATTAAATTTTGTTAGCATGCTCAGTTGTGAGGTCATTACATTTTCATTGTTATTGTGTACCTCTTTGAGAAAAATTTGGAACTCTCATATTTAACATGTATTTTCTCCCAGATGTTTAGAATAATTGAAACACTGAAACAAAAAAAAAAAACAAAAAAAATCTGATGCCTTACAATTACACGACATTCTCTACATCTCTGTAACAAAATTATTGTTAAAAAGCTTATTCTTCTAACTACATCATGCAAATCTGGATAAACTTTAGCAGAAATTGTCCTTATTACTTGGTCCCTTGTGAAACTATACATAGAACAATGAGAAATAAAACAAGAAAGGAAACTAGGTTACAGTTTTAGAAAGCCAGGGCGGTCCCTACCCTATTATATGGAAGTGAGACATAGGTCACCACAAAGAAATTGAAAAACGGTTTACTAAGTGCAGAAATGAACTTTCTAAGGCAAACAAAAGGATATACAAAATTAGATCAAATCCGAAATGAAGATATAAGAGCAGAACTTAATATAGAATCAATAAATTCCAAAACTGAAAAATATCAGAACAAGTGGATGCAACATGTTCATAGAATGGCAGATTCAAGACTGCCTAGGATTGCGTTTGAAGGAGAGATGTCGGTCGACCCAGAAGAAGGTGGAGGGAACAACTGTGAGAGGGAACGAGCAATCTGCATACCATGAAGCGAAGAATAGTAAGAAGAAGAAGATGACAACGACTTGGTCCCTTGTCAACAAAAGAGAAAAAATCTTATGTGTTCTATTCACATAATGTCCTCTAGCTGTTCAGCAAACAAATCTCTTATTCAAAATATTAGTCTGTTATCTAGATCATGCTAATCAAGATAACATAAGCAGAATTGTTCTTATTACTAACTCCTTGTAAGTAGATGGGAAATAAGAAAATGCCCTGGCTAAAGCCATAGTCCCATCCTTTAAAAGTCGTTCGCTATGTGAAACAACTGAAATTCTAATCCCTTTGCTTTCTAGGAGATAGTTTAATTAATTAGAACACCGATATGACATATGTAATAATCTTCCTGGAAATTATGTTGAGAAATAAAGCAAAATAAATAAATAAATAAATGCTGTTTTCATTGAGAGGCCCGGGATTTTCAGCCGACCCTAGTACTCGTATTTAAAACTGGTCATCAGCGCCCCATTCCAGGAGTAAACAAATGAGAAATGAGAAGAAAGTTTAAGTGCCTAAAATTGAAACCAATAAATCCGAATATGTTGAAAACGGTTAACCCTACGGAGAAAAAAAATGCATATGATATAAATTGTATGTTTTAATGAGCAGTACATCTCCTACGGTTTGCCAGTTATAAAAATATCATCCTGAATGACGAGGTCTTCAGAGGTTATTCCCAGAAAGTCCTAGATATACATTTCGTTTGTCATAAACGTATCTTAAAGATACAGCATTTTAATCAAAATCATTACAGCCATTTTTGAGAAAATAAAAAAATTCGAAAAATGTTTCGTGTAAAAGGCAGTTGGGAGAATTTCTTGAAAATCTTCGTGTCGCATCCTTGGAACATCCCAAACTTAAATACCAAGTATGGTATTTAACGGTCTTTTCGTTTCCACACACACACACCCACACGAATATTTTTCTAAAAATGCTTTTTTGTTGTACTCAGAAGGTCTCAAAAAAGTTATTTGCGGTGAAATTTCGGTATCAAAATTCTAGGTGCAATACAGTACACTCTCTATACACTATATACATAGTGCGTGTAGAGAAAGTAAAAAGGGGGCTAACCTCAAACTGAGATAATCGAAAGAGAAAGTGTGTTATTAATATATCATAATTTACATCACTTTCAGCATAAATATTTTACATTTTACTTCATAACGGGATACACTTCTCCTTTAAATAATATTACAAATAATGAGGTTAAATTTTAGTTTCATTTTCCAAAATCAAGAACGCGCCAAATGCACATTTTACGAAATCAAAAAGGAGCTGTGTGAATAATGCGGTTTTATGATTACAGAAGTATTAGACAGATTATTCTTTCGATATTAAAGAGACAGTATGTTATTTCCTATGGAGATTTACACAGTTGCTCAAAGAAATCCAAATATTTTACATCTAAATAAGGCATCACTGATAGAAAATCAATTTGTTTTCTTTGCTGAGTTATTTTTGTCCAGAATTCACTGATAGTTCCACATTTCATTTTAACATCATCCACTGTAAATATCTTTTCCAACATACGCCTTTATTTTCAGTTAACTAGTTTACTATGGTTGTATTTTACATCTGGATAATAAGTTACCGGTATTCAATCAGCTTGAGATATCTGTAGTTGAGTTGTTGAAATAAATCTGTCTGTATTTTCTTGAATGTTCAGAACGTCATTTTCAGACATTTGTATCACCTGGTAAGGATGATCAACCCTTGCAGATGTCCAAATTCATCTGGAACAAATGTTGTCATTACCTTTGACCTTTTTTTTATTTGTGCAAAAGCACTATCGCAAGAAGGAAAACCATGACCGCTTACAAAAAACTTCAAATCAATTACTTTGAAAATTTTGTTTATCACCAATAACATCATATGAAATTATTATTATTCTATTCTTATTGTATACAGCGCAGTTATCAGCCCAAATTACGAGGCCTTCTTGCTTCACATATCCCGTATTTATTACATGTACTAAACATAAAGCAATTTCATTAGCACCACGACAGGATTGTCCCCTGTTCCATAAACAACAAATTACTTGATTAGTATTCGACACATGCACACAAAAGTGGGTAGCATTATAGCTGTCTTATGTAATACAGCTCACTGTAGGTTAGTTTTGATAGTGTTTAACGCCCGCTTTTACTACTTGTGGCACCGCAGGCGATACTGTGTTAACAGAAACAGCATTTTGAAAAATGTTCCATGTAAAGGGCAGTAAGGGGTGGGGGGATTTTCTTGAAAATTTTCGTGTCGCATCCTTGGAAGATACCAAATCTAAATACCAAGTTTGGTATTCAACCATCTTTTCATTTTTGAGCTATGCTGTCCACAAACACACACACACACAGACACATGCACGGACCTTTTTCTGGAAATGCTTTTTTTGGAATCAGGGGGTCCTAAAACATGTATTTCCGGTGAAATCTCGACACAGAATTTTTGGGTGGAATACAATACTTCTCTATCCATATGTACATTGTACATACGGGGCTAGAGAAAGTAAAAAGTAACATTAAGTATCCTGACAAAGCAAAATGGTAGGCTACAAATATAACGTAAATAAAACAAAATAATCTAAAACATGTAACATTTCTATTTACAGAAATATAAGTTATTTAGCTGTCTATTTTTTATTTATAACATTTAGTTAATTTTGTTTATGTTCAAACACAAGTAACATTAATTTGACTATAATCCCCTAATCAGAATAATGATATTTTCTATTTAACATTGTTTACTTACCTGTTTGGAGACCTTCGTGCAGGAATATCTTTTCCATTGAAAGTTCTATAAGATTTTACACATTGCTATAATAACTTGAGTTTGCAATGTTGTTTTCTCCACATTTTTTTTTTTAATTTTAGCAGACACGGAACAGTAATTCTCCCTCCATTCTCAATCAACAAACAAATACACTGCTCACTGACACACCTGCAAGAATGCTGTTCAGCTGATAGCGTCTTTTTACTTTTTCTGCACGATCTATGTAGTGTTTATAGAAGATGTTGTATTGCACCCAAAATTCAATACCGAGATTTAACGGAAATACGTGTTTTAGGACCCCCTAAATATAAAAAAAAAAGAAAAATGTTCGTGTGCCTGTGTGTGTGGCTGTGGGCAGCATAACTCAAAAAGTCCAAGGATGCGTCACGAAGATTTTCAAGAAAATTCCCCCACCCCCAACAGCCCTTTACGTGGAATATTTTTCGAAAATGTTGATTTTCTCAAAAATAGCTTAAACGTTGTATATATGTATGTATTTCAGGAGTAAACAAACCTTTCTCAAACGAGAACACATCTTACTTCTCGTTTGTTTACTCCTGACAAGCAAAGAGATCGGAATATAAATTGTTTCACAAAGTGACCGGCTTTTAAAGGCCGAAACTATCGCTTTAGGCTGTGCATTTTCTTGTTTTCCTTCTACTTACAAGGAAGCTAGTATAAGACTAATTCTGCTTATGTTTATATTGAATAGCATTATTTAGATAACAGATTAATCTTTTGAATAAAACATTTGTTTGCCGTACAGCTAGAGGACGTTAGATTTTTGTCGTTCAACTTACAAAGAACCAAGTAATAAGGACAATTTCTGTTTATGTTTATATCTCAGTTAGCATGATATAGATAGAAGAATAAGCTTTTTAACAATAATTTGTTACGGAGATGTAGAGAAACATATCTTTTTTTTTATTTAGCTATCTTGGAACATAGTCCTAGTAACATCTTTCGGAACGTTTTTCTACTACTTCCCGCCTGAGAGTGCAATAGCGTTTTGTGGCTGCAACGACATCGTAATGTAGCGCCTTCTTATGTTCCTAAAAGAGTTTGTGAGTAATTTGCGGTTAGCACCTTTTTTAGTTCAGGGCTTCAATTAAAAGCTCATTCTTTCAATTATTGATATAATATTAATTAGTTTAATGATAACATATTACTTTTTCAACAATAATTTGATAGTATGAAGTAATTTTGCAAAAGCTTAAAAATATAAAGTAAAAATGAATGCCTCTGAAACGAATTTAAAAATATATGGGCATGAAATATAAGTATTAAACTTTAACTGTGATTGTCGTATTAATGCTTTCTAGATAATCCAAATACATGTGTGTAAAATGGTTTCTTTACACATTTCGTAGGTATACAAGGGGAATAAACGAGGCTTAAGCGATAATTTAGCATACATCTGGGTTATCTTGAAACATCGCTATTACGTTCTGCAAGAGGGGAGATGGTGGCAAAGGTCGCGCGCAACTATCCGTTGCTGCTAGTCTCAGTTAGACAGCGAAACATGCTCTAGAACTGCTGAAATCAGACAGTGATTTTACTGACACGGAAATACGGAAATGTTTGTGTTTAGCCTTGTTTATTTTGTTGACCTTCGTATTGTTCCAATAGTGTTGGAGGACGAAGTAAACCAAAATATCCGTTATAAAATTCATGGAAAGAAATGCAGCAGCCACCGGTGTATCTCATACATCGAACTCCAAGAGACCTTAATGGACCGCATATGTTATTATTGTCATTTACAAACACAGTGTAAAACGCTGCCTTTATTAAATTTAAATAAATTTATATAAAATGGTTTAAGTATTATGGACTGATTAGTTTTACAAGCTCTGTGGGATTCATTTCTTTAATTTTACTGTGAAATAAATGCTGAAACAAAAGTTCCATTTGATAATAAACAACCAAATAATGTATAGCCTCTAATTAAAATAAACAGCTACAATGTCGGCACAGGGAGTCCCTCAGAAAGTTGCATATAAGCGGTATGACTTGGGATTAGGCAGTCAAGGGTTACCTACAACAGAGCAACCAATAAATACTACGTTCTCTCTCTAATTCCCGTGTTTCAACACAGGGACTGTAATCTTTAAAAGGCGGATGGCTTTAAGATTCCACTCTTTTCATACTCACAAGAAGGAAAAGAAAGAGAAAAAAAAAAAAAAAAACGAAAAGCGAGTACCACTTAGCGCTTGAAAAAATGTTTCACATAAACATTACACAAAGTAGAATGAAAAATAATTAGTTATTTCATAGGGCATAAATAACTCTCTAAAGAAAGGAATGTACTAAGTTTTTGAAAGGGGTTATGAATACCAATTAATGAGGTTAATATACAGGAATTATATTCCGATGGTTTGTTTATATTTGACTTAAATTTATACATTTATGGAAATGTTTTATTTTAAAAATTTTATAAATAAATATATTTGATAGTTTGTGTTTGTTTTCATTATACTAAAGGTTGTGATTTCATTATTTAAATTGTGATTTCTGGACAAATTAGAATGCTACAAGTTTTTCAAGGATTTAGCGTAATCCTGGGCTGGTTATCATCTGTTAGTAGTTATGCTATGTTCATTTAGAATAGTTGGTTTAAGGTCATATTCCCCACCCAGATGGCTCACATGCTTTAATCCAGTCTGCAGCACTTTCTCTGTTTATGACTTGAAGAGAAAAAAGGGAGGGAAGGCAGGCGCGCAAAAGTCGGTGTGGAGGGGATGCGTGGTTAGCCACCAAACGTGACCTTGAAACGCCTATTCTAAATGAAAATTCTATACTTATGCCTCGTTAGTAGATCTTCTGCACACTTGATATCAATTTGAAATTGATTTGGAAAAATAGACATTTAAAATTCATGTAATGTTCGTCCTGTTTTAGGACTCTAAGAGACATTATTTAACAAACGCATAGAAAATAAATAAATAAATTCAGATGGTTTTCTCTAACCCCTATAATATATTTTTGTCTAGCTCTTACAAACTAGTCTTGCAAAAGATTATTCTTATCTCTACTTCAAGTTAAGTGAGCTACACGTTGCATAAACAGCCTCATTAATTATTTCATTATAGGTATAAAGTGAATAGGGATGTTTCAATGCATATTTAAATGTTTCAATATTATAACTATGTATTGATCTGGAAACATATACGCTTTCCATGACATTGCAAGAAAGAAATGAAGATTTGTAATATTTTTAAGAAAACCTATTGTTTTGCATTCATATGAATTTTTCTATCACACATTATTCATTAAGTCTTCTACCACTTAAATTGTATCTAAAAATTCGACACTATGATTTCACCGGAAATACATTTTTGAGTATTTCTGAAAATAACATTTTTTTACAGAAAGGTCCATGTGTATATGTGTGTGTGTGTGTTTGTGTGTGTGTCTGAGTCTGTGTTTGTATGTGTGAATAGCATAACTAAAAAATGAAGAGTACGTTAAATGCTTAACTTGATCTTTAAGATTCGCACGTTTCAACGATGCGATATGACTATTTGCTAGAAAGTCTCCCCACCCCAGGCTACCCTTTACATTAAATATTTTTCTCAAAAGGGGATCTAACGAATACAATTAAAATACAATAACTTTAATGTGTTTATATGACAAACTATATGTATATCTTGAACATTTTGGGAATAGCATCTGAACTGCTCTTTATTATGGATGACTTTTGATAACTGGTAAAATGTAAGATGGAAAATATCTTACTGCAAAAAAAAAAAAAAATATGTAGAGACCATTTCAGTACATAACTTTTATGAATTTGTTTTTTGTTTTTTTGGCAGTTAACCATTTCCTCGATAACCTATTGATTTCAATTGTTCAATACCTTAGTTTTTTTTAAAATAGGAAGTCGTTATTCGTTTTTCTTTTGTTAACTTCAAGGCATGTAAAGAGAATGGAATTTCATCACTCAGTGATCAACTCTTCAAAGATTGAGTATCGTTTTAGCCTAGTGTATTCCCTTATTGGTATTGCACCTAATAGGAAGTTCTCGATTAGCATGAAATATTCATTTAATGAGTTGGATAGGAAAAGTCAGACTAAAACATTCAATGCCATAACCGGAATTTTAGGGCACGCCCTGGCCGAGTGGTTAGACCACTCGCCTCTTCGATCCCAAATGACCACATGTGAGATTTGTGGTGGACAAAGCGGCGCAGAGGCGGGTTTTCTCCGGGTTCTCCGGGTTTCCCCGCCGTCGCATTCCACCGGCGCTCCAAATTAAAACTAATTGAACTGATGGTTGGCTAAACTCCGAAGCCCGGGACTTTAAGTACCTACTTACGACGTTGTAGGTTGCCATTGAGATATATTATATCATAATAATTTGTGGTGGACAAAGCGGCGCAGAGGCGGGTTTTCTCCGGGTTCTCCGGTTCCCCCCCCCCGTCGCATTCCACCGGCGCTCCATCTTATTCCATTATTCCATATTAGTGTCACTGCCTGCTGTGCCACATGTAGCAAAAGCGGGCGTTAAACAGTATCCAAATAAAATAGCCCGGATTTCAACCATGTATCTTCCGGCCATTAGCCGATTGGTCTAACCAGTGAGATATCATGGCAAAGTGCCGGCAATGCATTAAATTTCTCAACGGACTCGTATGTTCCCGGGCAGTAAATTTTTCAATCTGACTAGCTAACCAAATCCTGCCCTACACATAGTTTGTGTGAAAAAAACAATTACCCAAACCGTAAGAGATGGACAAAAACTTACCACACAAAAAATGTAGAGCAAGTTAAAACACACAATTTATATTTTATACATTTTTTTTCGTGGAGTTGATCGTTTTTGAGACATTCCTTGTTTTTGGTTTCTGCTATGAAAAGCGTATACTTTTCTCATACAGGAATTTGTCAACTGCTGTCCATACAAACAAAGGAATTCAGTGACGTAGCAACCAGCTTTTGACTATTACTTTAACCTGTGGTACTCCCTTATTTCGCTACTACTCACATGGAAGCAAGTAATAAGACTATTTCTGCTACTTTGTTGCAGAGATGTAGAGAAAGCCATGTGAATGGAACACATCAGATTTTTTAGTCATACACTTAATAGTTATAGTACCAGGCAACACATGCGTGATTTTGAAGTCTAAAAGCACGTCTCTGCCTTTAAAAGCAATTGTATTTCTTTCATTATGTGGCCATTATCATATAAATTGCCACTTATGATGACGTAGCTAAAAAATTTGACCAAAGAGACTTAAAATAAGACTATATACCAGTTATACCTGTAAATTTTTAGGCAAAGTAAACATGGTGAAATGCGTTCATTTATAAATATAAAACATGCATAAATCAAGAGGTTCCTACTTCTGAATGTGTTTTTAAAGTAAATGACGCAAACATGTGATGTGTTTAGGACATAAAACTTAAAATTTGGTTTCAAAATTCTAAAAAGTAAATTTTAAAGGAGATTTTACCGTAGATCATTAAAAATACCATTTCCCCTCCCCGGAATTACATAAGGGTTAATCTGAACATTTTGAAATATATTATAGGGTGCGTGTTGACTATTTAATATAAAACAAAACTAATCACACGTTTATTCCTTTATTAATATGTTAATTAAAGCCTGAAAACGTTGTACTTCCAAAAGTGTAAGGGAAGCTTTACTACCAGCTTGAATAAAGGAACGCACCTACGTAATTCCACTCTTGCAGTTTTTGGTTTATTGGTAACCGTGTCTTATTTCCTTGAGCTGGTACCAAAGCGGCAGTCGTCTAGGTTGTTGTTATGCTGGGACGGAGTGTGTTTGAATCAGGTATAGACCGAAACTAAAACTGAAATCGTAATACTCTGCGTTGTGATACTGTATTTGTTTTTACGCGTACAGACTGAAACCGTAATGTTCTGCATTGTGTTACGTGGAGAGTGGTTTAAACGGGTACATTCTGCATCTTGTTACGTGGGTGTGGTCTAAACGAACTAAGCTAGAAATGCACAGAGCGAAGCTAGAAATGAAATCGAAATACTCTATATTGTGATATTTTCGTGTGGTTTTAATGCGTACAGACTAAAACTAGAGATGAAAACGTAATATTCTGCATAGTGGAATGTGGTTTCAACGGGGACATACCAAAGCTAGAAATGAAATCGTAGTATTAAGTATTGTGTTTCTGGATTCGACTGTGGTTTAAGTAGGTTTAGACTTTCGTAGGAAGGAATGGAGTGCAATTACATGGAGGTTAGAAGCTAGGAAAGAAACGGAATGGTCCGCATTGTCCAGGAGAATTTGACGAAGTAAGTAGAAATTAATAACTGCTAAGTTACTTAAGTTTTGAGTTTATTATATAAAGTGTATATAATCACATTATATTAAAGAAAAAAAAACAAAGACACAAATAGTGACCGTCGGAAATTAGCTTCAAAATCGTAACATATTCAAAGACCGTTCCTGTTAATCTAGTTTAAAATAAAATAAAATGAATGAAATTCCCTCACAAAACGTCTAGATGTCTTATTTAAATATCCATAAGCTATCTTTAATTATGATACGATTTCAATATCATCTACCGAATATTTGTTAATCGTTTTACTTTCTCTACACGTACTATGTACATAGTGTATAGAAACGGTATTGTATTGCATCCAAAAATTCTATACCGAGACACATATTTTGAGATCCCCCAAATCAAAAAAAAAAAGCGTTTTTAGAAAAAGGTGTGGGTGTCTGTGGACAGCATAGCTAAAAAACCAAAAGACCGTTAAATGCCAAACTTGGTAAGTTCAGTATCTTTCAAGGATTGCGACACAAAGATTCTCAAGAAATCCCCCACCCCAAACTACCGTTTACATGGACAAATTTTTGAAAATGTTTTTCTCAAAATTGGCTGTAACGATTTTGACTAATCCATTGAAGCCATTACAAATAAAGTGTATATCTTGAATTTTCTGGGAACAGCTTCCGAAGACCTGTTCATTCTGGATGAATTTTACTGAATTTTGCATAAGAGATAAGCCGTAAGAGGGAGATAAAAACTTGCTACACAAAAAATATAGATATTTAAAACACACAATTTATGTCATATATATTTGTTCATACAGTTGACCGTTTTCGAGATGTTCTTTGTTATTAAGTTTGCTTTAAAATAGTTAACACATTTCACATGCGGGAATTTGTGTCAACTTTTGGCCACGCAAAGAAACTGAGGTAATTATCGAGCACTTGGGCCCCTATAGAAAGTAAACTAATTGTGGTTTGACTGTAAGTTTGGTTTATACTTGTTACGTTTTCACCAATTTTTTTTATCGGAAAAGCTCCGTAATTAAGTTAAACGCTTATTTATTACGTGCGCGTAGCGATCCTTTTTTGTGAATATTTATGAAGTATGCTGCCTAGAAGGAGTAGAATACAAATAAAGAAGTCTTGTAGTACTTTTGCAATGTAAATATATAATAATACTACACACTAAAGGGCCTAAAACCTGAGTTTCATTATCGGCAGGCGAACAGTGTTGTGGAATGCAACACCGGCATATGTCGCTAGATGCTGTGCTGATGTATGACAAGTATGTTTCACGCAGATACAGCTGTGCAGTGAATTTCATTATACAGAACTTCGGCCACTCTAAAATCGAATGAAACTAAGTGAGATTGATTGACTTTGTATTTATGATGACAATTTCAAAGTCTGTGGATTTCAAATTTAGCGCGAGGTTAGGTTCCAATCCGTTTAGGTTAGTGTGTGTATATAAATTTATGTTTCTAATTTTATATCGTGGTAGTACCTCATTATCGATATTTCCAACAACTCCTAACAGCGCAATGGATACAACATTAGTTTTTTAAACCATCTCCCCACCCATAATCCCTCTCTAACCACACTGGTCCAGTTAGAGTGCAAAACTGGCATAAGTCGCAGCGGAGAGCTGTAGCGGCCCAACTTGTAAATCTTTACCGAAACCGACTTCAATCCTACTGCAACTACATTTTAAAATAGTTGACTCTCGGTTTATCCTAATGTATTCTCTTATTCCCCTTCTACTTTCAAGGAACTAAGTAATACGACCGTATGCAAATGTTTGTATCGATTAGCATGAAGTAGATTGAAGGATAAGTTTATTAACAATAATTTGTTACAAAGATGCAGTGAAAGTAATGTGAATGAAACACATTATTTTTTTTTCTATTCTAAAACCATGTAAATAAATTTCAATTAGCAGATCATCAGCTCCATACTTGCAGACTGTCGCCAATAAAAGCACAAAACATGAAAAGTAGAACTAGGCTACGTAAACAAAGAGTTTAAGCCATTACATATACCTAGTTAATAAAACTAAATACGTTTTCATTATATAAATATTTCAGTAAACCTATCATATGTTTTTCATATTTAAAAATGGAGTATATCCGTAGAAAAGTGTGTTTTAAAGAAATTTCATATATAGAAAATTCGGCTCAAAATGACAACGATATACTCAATTTTGCTGCTATTTCCGTATGTGTGCTAGTGAGAGGCAACCTAATAGTGTGAAATCCGCTAGATTGGCGAGATCTTAACTTCATAGGATCAATGGGTTTAACTTCGTCTACGCTTTTCAGCTTAAGGCCCACAGGGCTGCACATCGCGCTTAGCTCCTAAATGTATTTTTCGTCCAAATTTTGGTAGCTCTATCGAATGAACTGCACAAACAAATACCTTGGAAAGAGCTACAAAGCGGTTCTACCAAATCTGGATCTAATGTTAAGTTTATTCATTATTTTGTTATCAAGGTTTCCTCGGACATATACTTCTATACCTTCAAAGAAAAGAGTGTATTATTTACAAGTTGGGCCGCTAACTCTCTCCGCTTGGACTTATACCAGTTTTGCACTCTAACGGGACCGGTGTGGTTAGAGAGGGATTAGGGGTGGGGAGATGGTTTAAAAAACTAATGTTGCTACCTGTTTATATACACACACTAACCTAAACGGATTGGAACCTAACCTCGCGCTAAATTTGAAATCCACAGGCTTTGAAATTGTCATCATAAATACAAAGTCAATCAATCGCACTTAGTTTCATTCGATTTTAGAGTGGCCGAAGTTCTGCATAATAAAATTCACTGCACAGCTGTATCTGCGTGAAACATAGTCATACATCAGCACAGCATCTAGCGACATATGCCGGAGTTGCATTCCACAACACTGTTCGCCTGCCGCCGACAATGAAACTCAGGTTTTAGGCACTTAAGTGTGTAGTATTATTATATATTTACATTGCAAAAGTAATACAAGACTTCTTTGTTTATATTCTACTCCTTCTAGGCAGCATACTTCATAAATATTCACAAAAAAGGATCGCTACGCGCACGTAATAAATTAGCGTTTAACTTAATTACGGAGCTATTCCGATAAAAGAAATTGGTGAAAACGTAACAAGTATAAACCAAGCTTACAGTCAAACCACAATTTGTTTAATTTCTAGAGGGGCCGAAGTTCTCAATAATAACCAAATATAGAATCCGTGACAAATAATTCTTCGCTGCTACAACTGTTTTCCGCTGTCGCACGTTTACATTTTCCTCAACTACCTGCCATCTTATGGATCGTGAATCAGAATTACCAGTTTTGTTCTTCAGAACAATGTATATAATTTTAGAAGTGGTTTCTTTAAGAAATTTAAATATATTTAAACACGTTTTATATTTTTTCACGGAAAATATGAGGGCTTTTACTAATTACCAATATAATTGGATCGTATAAAAATCTGATGTGTTCCATTCACATGACTTTCTTTACATCTCTACAACAAATTATTGTTAAAAAACTTATGCTTCTTTTTATTTCATGCTAATCGAGAAACAATTAGCAGAAATAGTCTTAGTCTTCTTATGCAAGTAGAAGGGAAATAAGGGAGTACCATAGGTTAAAGTGATGTCAAAAGCTGGTTGCTATGTGACTGAAGTTTCTTTGCTTTTTATGGACAGGAGTTGACAAATTCCTTTATGAAAAAAAGTGTAAGTTTTTCAAAGCTGAAACCAAAAATAAGGAATGTCTTAAAAACGATCAGCTCCACGAAAAAGTGTATGTAACATAAATTGTGTGTTTTAAAGTGCTTCACATTTTTTGTGTGTTAAGGTTTTGTCCATCTCTTACGGTTTAGCAGTTATACAAAATTCTATAAAATTCATCTAGAATAAAGTAGTCTTCAGAAAGTTCCCAGAAAGTTCAAAATATACATATTATTTGTCAGGTAAATATCTTTAATATACGAAATTTTAATCAAACTCGCTAGAGCCATTATTAGAAAATCAAGGTTTTTGAAAAAAGTTTCATGTAAAGGGTAGTTGGGGTAGGGGGATTTTCTTGAAAATCATCGTGTCGCATCCTTGCAAGGTACCAAAATTAAATACCAAGTTTGGCATTTAACGGTCTTTTCGTTTTTGAGCTATTCTGTCCACAGACACACACGGACCTTTTTCCAGAAACGCTTTTTTTTTTTTTTTGATTCAGGGAGGCCAAAAACATGTATTTCCGGTGAAATCACGGTATCGAATTTTTGGGTGCATTACAACATTATACACCATGTACATAGTAAGTGTAGAGAAAGTAATAACTAAAAATGTGTATTTTCATTGTGCAATCCTATTCACATTTTCATGTTACCACGTTTGTATTACTAATTGTTAATACCTCTAGCCTGATGGTTTTATATTTAATAAAAATTGGGTAGAAATTTACTTTGACTACAGAACGAATAGAACGAATTTGAGGCTTTTTTTTTTTTTCTACAAAAAGAAAACTAACCAATTTGCATTGTTTTTCAGAAAGCCTTAGAAATAAGTTTCGGAGACTCTATTTTCCCCCCTTATTTCGATCTTTTTTTTTTATAATAATAAAAGTTCCGGCGTCTGATCGGGACTCCGACGCTGTATACCCTACTTTTTATTTACCTAATTTGTTTACCTTGATTACTGTATGATTACTGAATTTCTGTTTTACTTTTTACACACACATACACAAACATATAACACCCATGCCCAAGGCGGGACTCGAACCCACATCCCCTGCGCTGCGAAACACCAAAGCGAGACGCTTTGGCGAGCGCGGCCATGGGGACCGGCAAATCCAATTCGTTTGCATACACCTAACCTAACCTCGACGAAATGCTTTTTTTTTTTAAGTTTAACGTCCTTGAACCTGGTTGGTCATATCGGACGAGACGAAATGTTGAAACCAGAGGAACCTATCGTTCGCGGCAGCTCGCCACCGCATAAGGATCTCCGTACGCCTTATATTCGTTTAGGAGAAATAAAAAAAAAAAAAAATTAGAATACACAAGATCTATTTAACTTAAGCTTACCTTAATATTTTGCTGATACAACGCATCAGCTATTTTCCTTAGATTCATATTTACACCTCAATAAACACTCTGCAAGTGCTCGTTTGTATATCCGTGTTTAATAAATAGCTCAACAATTTACTATGAAGAAAACTCAATACACCGAAAATAAATTTAGCTCACATTTACTTTCGCAAGTGCACATCATCAAGGCACAACATCTTTCATTTTCAATTCGAAGCTGTTAATCAACTCAAAATGTGGAATGGCCTATCACGTGATCAAATCATCGAATATCATAGGTCACAACATCGTCTAATACTATTTGGCAAAACAATTAATCAATGAGATCATACCTTCTGAATCAATGGCAGCCGTGGGTTTAAGTAGTAAGACATGGAAATGTGCTAGTCCTAGAAGTTAGTAAACATTTAAACATTAATTACTCAAGAACCAAGCACTTCCAAGACATACTCCAAGTAGAACTAGGGCTCAAAACTAAGCTTAAGTAGATCTTACACTTGGAAAAACTCATAAATTGTACTGAAGTTAAACTAAACTTTTACAATAGATTGGATAGAGGAATAATACTTTACAGGAATATAAGGGATAACACAAAATTAGATAAAATAAGAAATCAAAAAATACAGAACAATTAAATATATTTGCAATATGGGATTAAATGATAGAAAATAAGAAAAATTGGAACGAATATTCTCAGAGAATGGACAGCTCAACGATCCCAAAAAAAGAATGCTTTACTACAGATTTACAGAAATCTGCGAAAACCAAGATTAAGATTCCAGATTACGATGTTTCGAGGCTGGAACAGGCGGATTGACTTAATCCCTGTAAGGCAGAAGAAAAGAACTGATGCAACATTCACTTCTCTACCCATTCTTCAACAGATTATTAAAAACTCATTCTTCTTCAGTGCCTTATTTCTAACTCCTGGCCGGCTGCCAACCGAATTCAATACGCCCTTCCATTGCCGGCACGCTATGCGCTTCATTCCAGGATCTGTGAGCAACGTAAGTAGGCTTAAGCCTGTAACTTGTAACGGCGTTTAAATTCCATTCTTTTGCTTGACAAACAGAAAGAAAAACTAATAGCGAATTCCTATTTGAATACAGTATTAAGGATTTTAAAATTGAGTCAAAACAAGAAACAACATGTGATTGACATAAATAGGTAATTTTAACGAAATCTACATATCTTCTATAATGATATTTTGTTGATCTCTTACGTTAGTAAAAGTCATTCAGGATGAAAAGGACTTAAGAGGTTATACTCAGAACATAAAATATATACATTTTATTTGCTATCAAAATATCTTATACATGTGATATTAATTAAAATCTTTGGAGTTATTAAACATTATATATAGGTAATGTATATGTGTGTGTGTGGGGGGGGGGGTTAACTCAGATCATGTAAGATTTTAAAGGTCCAACAGACCTAGTTTATGAACATCTACACCTATAACTACTCTTAATCCAACGAGTAAGAGGTTATTGTCGTGATTATTTATTACTTATTTTACATTGATTACCTTTAAATTTATTAAGTTTAAAAACAGATTTTGTATTAGTTTGGTTTTAAATTTACTTAAGTATTTTTAAAAAAAATATGATTTGAGGAATTGTTTATGAATGGATTACATCTTCAGATGTTATTAGGGATTCTTAACCATCTTCGTAGATACAGACAACTAATTTAAATACCAAGCTTGGTACAAGCATACACACGTGCGCGGTCCCTTCTTTCTAAAATGCTTTCTTGGAGCTATACGTGTTCTTCCACTGGACTCTGTATCGATATCTTCCTAAGTAATACGCAAAGAAAAGGGTATCGTGTTATATAAATGTCCCAAGATAAGGAGTACGATGTTATAAATTAATACACAGATATTCATTGCCGTATTAATTATATACCATAGACAGATTCAGTATTTTTCTTGCGCCTTCTTTTCCTAGTAAAATGACAATTTTACATTATCTATTATTGTTGTTTTTTTTTCTTAACGTCTGTTAACCTAGTTGGTCAGTGAATGAAATTGGTGAAATAATGCTCAAATGATCTCGGGGTACATGGAGCTTAATGTTACTCGACATTCGTCTTCTCAGGATAAGGGAAAACCCGGAAAAAAAACCTTATCCGGGTAATTCACCCTAAACAAGATTCGAACTTGTGAGGCAGACACGCTACCACTACACTACACAGATGGGCTTAAAAAGTCGGTTTTGTTTCTAGTCTAAAACAAAAGAAGCACAGTGACATTAATGGCAAATTCCCATTTGGAAAAAGTTTAGTATTTTAACATTGAAGCCAATAAGGAGAGATATCACGTAAAAATGTTTTAGATAAACTGTGTGTATTTTTGTGCAGTAAGTTTTGTCTAACTCTTACGCTTTACCAGTTAGGCAAAAGTAATTTAGAACGAAGGTCTTCTGAGACTATTCCCTTAAAATTTGAGATGTACACTTTTGTCCTGTGAATATCTTCAATATACCTTATTTTAATCAAAATCGTTAGGGTAATTTTTGATAAAATGCAAAACATTGAATATTTTTCAATATAGAATCAGTTTGGGGTGGGGACATTTTCTGAGAATCTTCGTATCGCATTCTTGGAAGATGTAGAGCTCAAATATCAATTTGATTACTAACAGACGTTTCCTTGTTGAGTTATTATTCTGACAATGCGTTTTTACTTTTTCTAGTATATGGGTATAGTGGATAGAGAAGATATTATATTCCAGCAATAAATTCCATACCCGAAAATACATGTTTTGAGACACCCAAAATCGAAAAACAGAAAAATGTCATGTGTTTGGCCGCGCTGTGGCCGAGTGGTTAGACCATCACCTCTCAGCTAGGTGGCCCGGCGACCGCATATAAGATTTTTTGTGGATAAAGCGACACAGGGACGGGTCTTCTCTGGGTTCTCCAGTTTGCTCCGCCATAGCATTCCACTGATGCTCCATCTTCCTTCCATGTATCTACAGTGCCATTCATTGCCTGCGGTGCTATAATAGTAAAAGCCGGCGTCAAACACTACCCAAAGGATGCCCTATGTGTGTGTGTGTGTGTGTGTGTGTGTGTGTGTGTGTGTGTGTGTGTGTGTGTCTTTGGGCAGCATAGCATAAAAATTCGTTAAATACCTAACTTGGTATTTAGGTTGAGGGTCTTCAAAAAATCTGTCAAGAAGATTTTCAAAAAAATTCTTTCGTCTCGAATCACACTTTAAAGGGAACAGTTTTAGAAAATGTTAATTTCCTCAAAAAATGGCTAACATTTTTGCATAAAACACCCTGTGTTTCAGAAATGTTCATGACAAACGAAATGCATATCTTGAATTTTTGGGAATATCATTGGCACACCTCTTCACCTAAAAACGAAAGATGGATAAATACCCAATCTTCCAAGGACGAAGATTTTCAGGAAAATAAGTCTATTCGAAACTATCCACTACATGGATGATTTTTCAAACTTGTTTCCCGAAAAAATGGCTCTTAACGTTTTTGATTAAAATGCTATGAAAAATGAGTACCAAAAATAAATGTAGGTATAACATGAATTTTCTGGAGATAGTCGCCGAAGGGTTCCTCATTCTGCAGAACCTTTACTTTACTGGTAAAGCATATGAGATGGATAAAATCTTAACCACAGAAACAAGCGTAGACGTGTAAAACATATTGATCTCAACATTAACGTGGAGTTAGCGCTTTCTAAAACTTCTCTTGTTTTTTGTTTAAATTTTCCTGTACACATTCCTCAACTGAGAAGACCTTCCTTTTTACTTTCTCCATACGCACTATGTACATAGTGTATAGAGAAAGTATTGCACTCCACCCAAAAATTCGATACCGAGATTTCACCGGAAATATATGTTTTAGGCTCCCCAATATCCAAAAAAAGCATTTTCACAAAAAGGTCCGTGTGTGTGTGTCCGTGTGTCTGTGAACACGATAACTCAAAAACGAAAAGTCGGTAAAATACCAAACTTGGTATTTAAGTTTAGTATCTTCCAGGGATGCGACACGAAGATTTTGAGAAAAATCCCCGCATCCCCAACTACCCTTTACATGGAACTTTTTCCGAAATTTTTGATTTTCTCATAAATGGCTCTAACGATTTTGATTAAAATTTCGGATATTAAACATATTTACCTGACAAATAAAATGTATATCTTGAATTTTCTGGGAATAGCTTCTGAAGAGTAGTTTATTCTACATGAATTTTACTAAATTTTGAATAACTGCTAAACCGTAAGAGATGAACCAAAACTTACTACACAAAAAATGTAGAGCACATTAAAACACACAATTTATGTTATATACATTTTTTTCGTGGAGTTCGTCGTTTTTGTGACTTTCCTTATTTTTGGTTTCTGCTATGAAAAACGTATACTTTTCTCATACAGAACTTGTCAACACCTATCCATATAAACAAAGGAACTTCATTGACATACCAACCAGCTTTTGACTATCACTTTAACCTACGGTTGTCCCTTATTTCGCTTCTCATTACAAGGAAGCGAGTAATTAGACTATTTCTGCTATTTTTTTCTGATTAGCATTAAGTAAATAGAAGTATAAGCTTTTTAAGAATTATTTGTTGCAGGGATATGGAGAAAGTCATGTGAATGGTACACATCAGAATTTTTAACATATCCTTGTCATGATAATACAACGAAATTACAAAAACCTCACATAGCGACCAGCCCTTAAAAGATTTAATTATTGCTTCAGCATAGTACACACTCATATTTCTCTTCTACCTGCAAGGAAATAAATAAAGAGAGCATTTATGTTAATGTTTATCTCGATCAGAATGATCTAAAGAGAAGAATCTATAACTGCAACCTGATATTTCATGTCGTAAGATGAATGAAATGAGGCCCAAATTCCGTAGAGCTTATAGTTACTTGAATTGCTTTTCCAGAGAAAACCCCGGTAAATTGTTGCCCTTACTCACCCTTACCGAGATTCGAACTACGGATCTATTTAATATGAGGCAGACTACTGCACTACAACGTCGGGCATGAATAAGCTTTTATAGGATAGAATAGGATACGGGGGGAGGGGACTCGGCACCGAACCTTAGTTATTGTATCTACGCCCCCAAGAGGTGACGCCCAGGGAGGGAGGAATGAGGTGAGAGGACACACCGGGAGGCCGGAACCAGAAGCAACGGCACAGTAATGACAGGGTTCCTACAGATTCAAGATTGAAGCACCCAACAGTCGGACAGACAGACCGGCATCCCCGCTCCACATAATGGTCCAACGGCTTCGCCAGGAGCGATTCTCATACGGCAACCAGCAGAAGTCGGAGGACGGAGACAGCCATTTAGAGCATACTTTTTCCCTGCCACGCCACACCGAGCACCATCGGCGTCACTTCCAACCTACAAAGATACTAACGGAATGAAGTATGAATTAAATGATATGGAAACGACATGGAGGGACAGACAATTCGGAGACGAAAGAAACCTACCCATCATTCACCTGGCGCCCCGAGAAAACCTCCGAAAAAAAAAAAAAACATAGTAAGGTAAACCGGCCACGGGAAGCGAACCCGTGACCTCCTGAATGCGTGTCGCAGACGAATCCGCCAGAGTCATTATTTATGTTTTATAAGAATAGCTACTTGCAAAATAGGTAAGTCATGTGAAAGTTAACGCATCAGATTTTTCTCCTTTGCGTTCTATAAATTAAGTTACGTGACGAAGAACCATCCCGATAAAGTTAAGAATTATTGAAAAGTGGTGGCAACTAGAAGTGCAAGAATTGGAGGTTTACCTGGACGTGATAAGTTCAGCGTTGTAGATATAAATAATCTATTAGCTTCGTTGTGTGAAAGTTGTATCGTAACGGCATTCTTTTCTAAGTATTTACAATTTCATACGTGGTTTATTTCTTTAACAGCTAAAGCGAGTAATTACTGACGTCGGCAATTATCTGGAAACCTTAATCTCAAAGAGGCCAACTTCAAAACCTGGTTTAGGTCATGGCTGGCAACATATCTATTTTATGTAACTTGTATTTCATGAAGGCTGGTGGAGAAATACCTCAAATCTTGAGAGACACATACGTAAGTTTGTAAAACTGTAATTGTCTTAGAGAATATCTAGATTATTGGGGGTTTTTTTTTATTGAAAATTCAAGATTTTTCGGAAACTTCAATTATTCGGAATTCTCTTGGGAATGAATGCTTCATTCATCTACATTATCCATTATTGTCGTTATTAAAAGAAAGTTCATTATAATTATATGTGATAGACATCTGTACTATGCTATTTGGAGCTATTTTTGGTAAATTTTGTGTATTTTGAGCTGTTATATAGACATTAATTAAAATATCAAATAATGTTTCTTCCCCATTAGCCGTGTGTAGGACAGGGCAAACTGAACCGAGATTTGAACAACAGATCTGGTCTCCATCCAGTTGAAACAGAAAGCTATCATACCGACACACATTAAGTTCCCCAACTGATTCAGATTTTCCCGGTAAACCGCAAGGAGCTCTCAAATTATATTGATTTATATTATAAATTATAATATATTATATAATTAAGTTATACCCCAAAGTTTACTTAAAATTTTCGACTAGAGCATTGCGTTTTTCAGTTTTTCTACCTTTTTCAATTAAATAGTTACTGTTTCTAGTGACAATTTTTACCGGAAAAACACTTGTTGAGAACCCCTAAACAAATGAACAGTATTCTTAGAAATGTGTGCGTGTGTGCGTGTGTGCTATATACCAAACTTGGTATTTAAGTTCAGTATTTTCCAAGGATGCGACACGAAGGTTTTCAAGAAAATACCCTCATCCCAACTACCCTTTATATGAAACATTTTTCTTAAATTTTGTTTTTCTCAAATATGGCTCTAACGATTTTTATTAAAACAACATATGTTTGAGATATCACAAAGGAAATGCATGTCTTTAATTTTATGAACACCTCTTCCTTCCGAATGAATTGTTTACAACTCGTAAACCGTAAGCGATAGACTAAAACTACTATACAAAAATATAATCTCATTAAAGCACACGATTTATGTCGTAAAATGTCTAATAGAGTTAATCATTTCCGAGATATTCCTAGTTATTGGTTTCAGTTTTACACTACTTTAAAATTTTCTCAAGCGGAAAGTCAACTTTCATCTCTTTTGTTCTACTCACGGGAATGCAAAGAGAATCGGATTTCAATGGCTCAATACAGCGATAACTTTTAAAAGATTTGACTATCGCTTTAGCCTTATATCCCTGCTATTTACAAAGAAGTATCTAATAAGAAAAGTTCTACTGATGTTTATCTCGATTATTATGACGTAGATAAATCTTTAGTAAGGAAAGTTTGCTTTTGGAACAAATATAGAAAGCCATGTGAATGGAACAGATCAGATTTTTGGTAAGGGCGCTGGGAATCGAATTCGGTAAATCTCGATTTAGAAGGTGAGAAGCTAACCACCAGATACAGAGGCAATCAAATTTTCAGTTGAAAGAGCTAAAATATATGACAGTTCAAACCTAAAAAATAACTGTCACAAAAAGTTTGAAATAAGTTGCGTGATATATAACAAGACCCGCATTTTTTGTAAAGAAAGCTTTTGCTTACCTCTTACTGGAAAGTTATAAAAAGTGCGCATCAGATTTTTAAAAACTATTTACTGAAATTTTCTCTTCTAATGTGCCCTATAGTGAAACACAGTAGTTTAAATTTCATTTTTGCAAGTTTGGCCACCTCTGTTCCTTAAACATAATCGGGGCCGCGCCGTGGCCGAGTGGTTAGACCACTAGCCTCTCACCTAGACGGCCGGGGCTCGATCCCAAGCATATGAGATTTGTGATGGACAAAGCGGCGCTTGGGCGGGTTTTCTCCGGGTACTCCGGTTTCCCCCGCCATCGTATTCCACCGGTGTTCCATCATTCATGTATCATCAGTGTCACCGCCTGCGGTGCCATTAGGCGTTAAACACTACCACAAAAAAAAAAAAAAAACAATACTAATCTCTGGATTGGCGGATAACTTGCTTCTCCAAAATTCGGTTGAAGTAGTGTGAAGACTAACAATACAAGCTAGTTGCCTCATTTGGGAAGTATCATTTGTGTCAGAGGCATTTGCACAAAAAATAAATTCTTGTAACCTTCAAATAATGTCGCTAACGACAGATCTCACAAATGGCGTTGCTGTCGCCCAGCTTAATGACATAACAAGTGTGAACTATTTGTAATTGATTGTTTTCTGTGATTTAATTCACATTGATTAACTCAATAGTTGGGTAACTTTAAACTTTATGGTGTTTGTAATTGTATGGCATCTGAAAATAATTTGAGATCTCTTTGTGGTTTACCGAAAACAATTCGAGTTAGTTGGAGAATTCAGTGCCGTGTTGACGTATTGCCATGGTAGCTCATTGGTTAGAGCAACTAGACTGAAAACAGGAGAGACGTGTTCCAAATCACGGTTATGGCATTGCATTTTTCAGTCTGACTCTACCTTTCTAATTTATATCCTACACACGACTGGTGTGTAAGAAACGATTAATTCCCAACGCTCATTGGTTTAGTTTTAGGCGCCTGAATTGTTTTTCCCGCTAGTCACATATAATAGGCGGGTCCTGCCTAAATGCTGCTGTAGCAACTTCAGCCACGACGGCTGAAGTTTACTACGCGGTTGCTTTGAGGCAGAAAGAGAGAGTTGCAGTAGCGATAGTGGATGGATAGACAACTGCTCGTTGTTGAATGTGTTTTATTCATTCTATTGTACCTGCCTCACAGACGACTTTGAAATTCTGAAAAAGCAAATTTTGAAGTACAATAACTTCCACAAGTGTTCGTTTATATTATCTTATATTAACAAATAAATTGCAACTAATTGCCAATGTTTGGGGGGATAGTGTTTGATGAATTTTCAAAACAGCTTCAAGCTGCATTTTACTGCTAATCGTTTAATAGAGTACAAATAAAATAAACAAGAGATATATTAGTGTACCATGTACGAGAGGGTCGTAGCGCCATCCGGGCCCGGCCTGACAGAACTGATACTGAATGGCAGAAGTTGGTTGCCTGAAAATGGAAAAATACTGCAATCCAGGGGAATGTGCCCGTTAGTGTACTATCACATTTATTTGACTGAAAAGTATACCGTTATATGATAACAGTAATAGAAAGACATACAAATTGAAATACTTTTGTATTCTCAGTGAAAGATGCCAGATCCTTCTAGAATTTACGTAACGTCACGTTAGCGGAGGGGGGGGCTCTGTTTATTCTGATCGCGAAATGTTTGAAGCTATTCGTTAAGGTGATTGGACTAGGGCCCATGTGAGCGACCTTGGGAATCGTGATGCCTCTAAGCACTTGCTACACCTGCATGTAAACATAGTGCTGGTGCCCTTTTGGTTTCCCCTCTCAACCAAATACTGCAATGTTGTAATTAGATATGGCCTCTGAATCATGTCTAATAGTCATATATCTAACGGCTGAGACAAATGGTGAAAATTATTACTTGAAGTTCATGCTACGTACCTTTCAAATGAATACAAAGTAAATAATGTAATAAATAACATGGATCACAATTAAATGGACTTAACGGTTTAGTTAGAGATACTTCACATACCTTGCTCTTGTTAGTTAGTGGGGATTACAAATATTAGATTTTACTTTGCGATAACCTTACAATAATGCTTATAGTAAACATTTCGTTATAGTTACAAGAGAACAACAATTGTCACACGTTTAAGATCTGGACGCTAGCTGACCATAAAATGTCCTGCTTTTTGCGTGCAGTCGGAGAAACAAGTGAATATCGAAAGGAGTTTTAAAAGAACAACTAGGTATTGAACAATTCGAACCATTAATACTGAAAATCTCGGAAATAACTTACAGAAATAAAGTTACATAAAATAAATTGTGTACTTAAAACAGATATGTATTTTTGTGTACTGCGTTTACACCTGTGCTTAACGTATACCAGTTGTACAGCATTATACAAAATTTCTTCCGAATGAAGTGGACCTCGCAGGATTTTACCAGAAAATTTAAGATACCATACATTTTATTTGTCAAATAAATATTTTTATAAGGAATTTTAATACAAATCATTAGAGCAAAGAATAATATCAATAGCGGAATTAGCTAAAATTAACCTGTTATTCTTCCTAGTGGTTGGAGGATTGAAATTACATATTTAATAATTTTGCATAGCTTTTGTGCATTTGGTTTAATTCTGGCCATTATGCCTATTCTTATTGCAACAATCCTATTCTCAACAAATCATAATGATATTGGAAAATTATATTTTATTTTTAAATAAAATCGAAGAATATTCTATATATATATATATATATATATATATATATATATATATATATATATATAGGGTGGGAGAAACTTTTCCTTAAATTTTCAAATTATATCTAAAATTTATTTCCAACTTTCGTTTTTAGTTTATGATTGTTTGATTTAGATTGTCAAGAAGGTCTTCGCATTCCAAATTTACTCTTTATATGCAACATATTTTCTCGAAACTGGCTCTATTTTGATTAAGATATGTTCAGGACAAACGAAATCATATCCTGAATTTTATAGAAATAACCTCTGAAGCATTCTTCATTCTGAATGACTTTTGCATAACTCGCAAACCGCAACAGACAAAATCTTACTGCACAAAAAATGCAGATCTCGTTACAGCACACAATTTATCTCAAGTTTTTCAGTTTTAAACATTTCCGAACTTCAAAATAATTTTTCAAATGAGAAGTTGTTTATTGCTATCCTTTTCTTTCTTCTTATCTTGCTCTGCAAAGAACACGGCATTTCGAAGCTATCACAGAGCGATAAACTCTTAAAAGATGACTTCCGTCTTAAGCTGTTGTATTCCCTTAATCACATTGTACCTTCAAGATAAAATATGCGATAAAAGAATTTCTGAAAATGATTATATTGATAGTTAAAAACTGGTGGCTATATCTTGGCTTAAAATTATTTTTTTTTTTAACCTTCCAAGAAACAAAAGAACGGTGTATAAGAGTTCAAAAGAAGATAACGGTTGGAAACGTAATAAGGGATATAAAAAGAACGATCAGGTAAATGGTTAATGCAACACATATGCATATAATACGTTAATTTTTTTTTTTTTTTTTTTTATGGTTTACAATTAGTAAATTCAAGATGTTCAATAATAACATATAAATCAAAATCGTTATAGCTACTTTAGAGGAATTCAAGCACAACAAACTGTTTTTCATGTAAAGAGCAGTTTGAAGCTAGGATTTTCTTAAAGACTTTTTGTCAAATTCTTGTAAATTGCTGAACTTGAATACCAGGTTTATATTCATCAAAATTAAGTTTTTTATTGAGGTGCTCTCTCACCCACCCACCCACTCACACTCACTCACACACACACACACACACATAGCATAATGTAATATATGACTAATTTGACGACGAGTGGTCATGATTTTTACTTTTATCAGTTATAATTTCACCTCACTTGGAGAGCAAAGTATTATTAATTGTTACACTTAAAAGGTGACACTATAATACGCCACCGATAGCTCCACTAATTTCGAGACTAAATCCATTATTTAGAGGAAATTACCTGCACCTACACTGAAGCTGAATAAAAAATAAATCTGTACATTTAACAGATTTTCCACTGAACTCGGCTATAAAAATAAATCTAAACCTTGTAAAGAAATTTCAAAAATAGTAAAGTTCCTTAGTTTTAAAAGCATACTCTTCATGTAATTTAGCTGATAACGACGGGGTTTTTAGACACAGTTTCCTTCTTTACAATTAAGCCATTCTAGATATTTTATTGCTATTCTTGGCTATTTTAGCAAACAAACCATACGATTATGGTCAATGTGCGTGTTATGTATAACAGTTTCCGAAATTATCAGGCATTTTAAGTGTTGATAGCAGTATTCAGCATTATTAGCCCTTTATTCTCTAAAGAAACTGTGAGTGGTCAATTTTATTATTTAATTATTCAATATTTCATTGGCCAGCTAAAAGAAGACGAAATCAACTATTCAGGACTTCAACAACATATAGCCCTATTTCGCACAGCTTTCAGGAGTATGCGATTTCTGGGAACAATGTTTGGGGCACATGTATCTTGAAGTACTTACTCCCCCCGCTCGCCGGACTTCACTCTACCAGGAATGTTTAAGTAGCAGCAAAATCTGTAGTGGATTACAAACGCCCACAGAGATTTTAAAAATTAAATAATTGCATGTGTGAAATGTGTACGGTAAAAAAATCTATATTTCTCAATAAAATTCTCATATATCCAAGATCAGGGTTCAAACCCGTTGGAGGACGAATGGATTTTTTCGGACGTAAAGTTAAAGAGCGTCCATAAATAAAACGCCATTTCATTTCCAATAAACTTAAGTGGGATTAGGCTTGAACATTCGCCCGTGAACATCTCCAACATATTTTGTAACTGTTGAGTGACTTTCTGAACACAATAAATGACACTCTTCATATCCTCCAAGGAAATAAGTCCAGCACGTTAGAACAGAAGTCGCGCTGCAGATGGCGCTCCAACATGTCCTCTCCCCATCAACTTCTTCCTGCGAATGCTGAGATCTTTTCTTGCTGCATAGCTGAAGTGACACAGAGCTCAGTAATGCATTAACCACGCATCATAGGTTACGCTGAATACTGAATAATCTGGCTCCTATACAACGCTTAAACAAATATCGGTTCCATTATAAAAAAAACTAATATGTTGCATTCAATCTACACTTGTTCTACAAAGGAAAAAAGATCTTACAAAAGATTATTCTTTTATCAACATCATACTAATCGAGATAAACATCAGCACATATTGGATAGGTAGGGTCATACTGAAGAATTCAATGCCATAGCCAGGATTTGAACCACGTATCTCCCGGTCTCTGGCCGGTGCTTTACCACTGAGCTACCATGGCAACTACCTTGTGGTTTACCGGGAAACATGCGAGCCAGTTGAGAAATTCAATGCTATGCCGACATGTTGGCATGGTAGCTACGGGCCGACACCACTTAACAGGTTTTCTATTCTGTGGTTTCGTGCCCTTGGCTCCCCGACTGGCTTGTAAGTCCTATAGGTGTCTGTCAGTCCTACAAATACGAGGAGGGTTAGCCGATTACGAAACGAAACCTTCTAAAAAGTTAGAAATGTTGATTATTTCTCTTAAATCATATCAATATAAAACAATACCACTCACTGTAGATTTCTCCATTTCTCCACGATTATGATAATTTTAGGATTTGTTAAAACATGTGAAGTATTAGGGAATTTGCACCAGTTGACTCCATTCAGGTGAAATAGAAGGCAATCCAGTTGTGGCAGTGAGAATGGAATGTCTGTCTGTCTATCTGTCGCGTCTACTTTGCATGAGCCGCGTCCTTCCCCCATCAGAGGTCAAGGTCTCACAGGGATCGATGAAGCGGAACGCTTCCCCTTTCTTTTGGCGTCGTCTTCCTCAATGTCATACACCGTGCCTTTTGCTATGCTACTCCTTAAACCTCATTATCTTAAGAATGTTACAAGTTAAGCCAAGAGAATCTTTTCCTGTTACTGATTTTACGTCATTCTTGGAAGGTCACTCAAGGCCTCAGTCCAAGCTATTTTACACATACTTGTGCTATTTTTCAAAGAAAGGTTCCTTTCAGTATTTTAGGATTGTCAATGGACAATTGGAATTGTCAGTATTAACCAGCAACTTCAAAACCATTTATTTTACTTTCTCTACTCGTACTATGTGTATAGAGAAGGTGTTGTGTTCCACCCAAAAATTCGATACCGAGATTTTACCGGAAGTACATGTCTGGGTCCCCCTGAATCCCCCCCCCCAAAAAAAAGTATTTTTGGAAAAAGGTCCGCCTATGTGTGCGTGTGCATCTGTGCATAGCATAGTTCAAAAACGAAAAGACCGTTAAACACCAAACTTAGTATTTAAGTTTGGTATCTTCTAAGAATGCGACATGAAGATTTTTAAGAAAATCCCCCTACCCCCAACTACCCTTTACATGGAACTTTTTTCGAAAATTTTAATTTTGTCAAAAATGGCTCTAACTATTTTGATCAAAATCTCTTATATTTAAGATACTTACATGCCAAATAAAATGTATATCTGGTTGATTTTTATTGAATTTTGCATAACTGATAAACCGTAAGAAGTAAACAAAAACTTACTACATAAAATGTAGATAACTATTAAACACACAATTTATGTTATATACATGTTTTACATGAAGTGGGCCCTTTTTTTTTTATATTGGTTTCAGCTTTTAAAAAACATACCTTTCTCATACGGGAAATTGTCAAGTCCTGCCTATACAAACAAAGAAACTTCACTCACGTATAAAAACCAACTTTTGTCTAATATTTTAGCCTATACTACTACTTATTTCCCTTCTACTCCCATGAAAGCTGGTAATAACACTATTTATGCTATTTTTTCTCGATTAGCATGAAGTAAAAAGAAGTATAAGCTTTTTAACAATAATTTGTTGCAGAGATGTAGAAAAAATCATGTGAATGAAATACATCACAATTTTATTTGAAGTAAATAATATTGACGAAAAACATGTAACAAGAAATGGCCTATTGCAAAAGCATAATTTTGTGTAACACAAATTTAGAGGTGACAAGAAGCTGTTGTCACATGATGCTACAGATAAAGTTGTTTTTAATAAGTCACAATTAAAATACGTATTTCTGGCCTATGTCTCTCATAGAAGCCAGATTTTACAAGATCAACATTATTTTCAATTTAGAATTATACATTAATAATATTTAATACCTTTCATACATCCGCGTTTAAAATATTAAACGAGAGTACTTACAAAAATGTGATGTGATTCATTCACATTAGTTTTTCTAACTGTTCTACACAGACATTTCCTACAAGAGATTATTCATCTTTCTACTCCATGCTAATCGACATAAGCATTAGCATCATGGTCTTATAATTAGTGCCTTATAAGTAGATGAAAACTAATGCTAAAGCCAATGTCGATTGTTTTGAAAGCTTCGTTTCTTTGCAAGCCAGGAGTAAAACAAAAGCAACACGGATGAATTCCTGTTTGAAAAAGTATATGTATTTTAAAACTAAAGCCAATAACAAGGAATACCTCGGATATGGCAAACGTCATGAAAAATATGTGTACAATATGACATAAAATGTGTGCTGTGCTTTAACGAGAACAATTTTTGTGTAGTAATTCTTTGTCTATCTCTTACCGTTTACTACTTGTGCAAACGTTATCCAGAATGAAGAGGTTTTTCAAAGGATATTCTCAGAAAATTCAATATATACGTTTTATTTGTCATGTAAATATCTTTAATTTACAGCATTTTAAGTACAATCGTTAGAACCATTTTTGGGAAAATACATGTTTTCTAAATGTTTTCCATGTAATGATGGAGATGGGGGATTTGTCTCAAAATCTTTGGGTCGTATCCTTGAAAGATACTAAACTTAAATACCAAGAGCTTTCGTGTTCATGGACACATTACGGCCACGCCTTGGCCGAGTAGTTAGACCACTCGCCTCTCAGCTAGCCGGCCCGGGTTCTATTCCCAAGTGAAGTGGGATTTGTGGTGGACAAAGTGGCGCAGGGGCAGGTTTCCGGGTACTCCGGTTTTCCCCGCCATTGCATTCCATTGGTGCTCTATCTTCATTCTGTGCATTATCAATGTCATCAATACTACAAAAGAGTTGTGACTTGAATTAAATTTTTAACCAGATACACATTTTCGTCCTGTAAGTTTTTTTTTTTTCTATTTGAAAGTTATGCAAAAGGCATTCAGAAAGAAGAGGACTTCTGAGATTATTTGCAAGAAATTCACGATTTACATTTAATATGTAAATATCTTAAAATATTTTAATAAAAATCGATAGCCATTTTATAAAATCTAAAATTTGAAAAATTTTTCCATTTATACAATTGTTTTGGGCGAGAGAATTTCACTGAAATCTTCATGTTGTATCCTTGGAAGCTACTAAACCTAAATACAAAATCTGATATTTAACATTTTTGTTTTGTTTTTGAGTTATAATATACAAACATACATAGATGCTTTTTTGAAAATATTGGGTCCTTAAAACAAGTATTTATGATGAAATGTTTGTATCAGTTTTTAGTAGAATACAATAGTTATCTTCTCTAAGTATTGTGTACATACGTACTTCTTGGTAGAGAAAGTAAAACGGGTTTTAAGTTTACTACCGCTCCAGCTAAGAAGATGATATTTATCTTCTCATTAGATGCGATGTATTTATTGTGAAATAACAGACCGCAACTGAAATTTCTTTGTGAATTTAAAGTAATATATCTGCAAATTCGGCCAAAATTTGTGAAAAATTAAGTTGTTTTATTAATGAACTAATGTGAGTTCTTAACTTGAATATATTGTTTCCCACTCGACACACTTAAACCACAAAGTAACTGAAATTATAAATGGATATGTTCATGTTCTTAATAGGCGCGCCTAACTTTATATGTTATTTTCTTGCAATTTTTTTCAGAATTTTTCCACTGTCAAAATTTTCCTTGCGATGTGAATGTTTGCTAATTTGTTTCCAATACTATTCAGCCTATCAAAAGTACTCAAAGAATAAAACTATGTTCATTTTTAAAATAATTCTCCAACCTTGAAAAATAAATTACTGGATTTGAAGAGTAAAGAATTTGGTAAATTAGGGGTTAGTATAAAATATTTAAAATAATGCTTTTTACAATATTTTACTACAATTTTGATTTTTTAAATATAAATGTTTTTTTAAAAATGTGTCTTGTGGAGTCATTTTATTGCAACTATGTGTGGACACAATAAACATTAATATTTAGTTACCTATTCATATTAAAAGTTGCAAACATGGAAAAAAATGTGATTTTGTGTAGTGATTGGTATAAATTCAAAAATATATCTTACATACCGTGAATTTGCAAAATTTCATAGATCCATTACCTTAATTAAGGATATTATCTTAATTTTATCTCTCCCTTATCCCTGTCTCTAGCTAAGTGCATGTAAAACGTAAATGATCCTTATTTTTATGGGGAAGAACACATCGAAGCGAGACTAGTTTGGGCTGTACTGTCTGAAGTTCTTTTTGCAGTTGTAAAATTTGTTATTCATTTTATAGGTAATTATGAATATCTGTAAACAGTACTGTTTCACAGGAAAGCCACCAATTAATCAATTAATGTTATCTATACGCAGAAGAAATGGTAACAATGAATTTTCTGATCTACTGTTTTTGGTTTACAATGCACTTCAAACTTAGAGCACAAGCATAACATTAATTTCAACAAAGAGGAGTCTTTAATGAGTCACGAAGTAATAATCTTGAGCATTCAAATGCTGAGTTTCTAGAAAAATGTTACCTAACGTTTGATTTCTCAGGAGTTTTCGTACTTAAAGAACTTTTGTTATGATTATTTTGAAATAGTGGAATGAGGAGGTAAGGTTACGTGGCTGCACGGTAGCTAGAACAAAATGCCGACAAACGTAATTACCTAGGCACCCCCGAAGTGGCCCATTCCTCTAGAGTGCAATAACGTTTTTCCCTCCGTGGTGTAATGGTTACCATGCTAACTTCATATACCGAAGGTCACGGGTTCAAACCCGGCGGAGGACGATGAATATTTTCGGGTGTAAAAATTCTTAGCATGAGTTCCTTTAGAAGGGAAGTAAAGCCGTTGGTCACGTGTCGTAGATTTATGGCACGTTAAAGAACCTCAAACCTGATAGAGAGACCTCTGAGCAAAATTAAGCAATCTTTCATACCCAGTATAGAATGGGACGCTGAGAACCTCAGGAGTTAAAAAGCGTCCATAAATATCACGCCATTTCATTTCATTTAGTCGTGAAATGGAGCGGAAGCTCGAATATCGTCTGTAAGCAAGGATACAAGGATAAACTAAACCAATCAAATCATAATTTGACTTTCTAGAGGGAGAGGTGAAAAATCAATTGCATGTGTTATTAGACTGTTGTGCGCTGCGTCATTCATAGGAGAGCTTTCACCAACGAATGTACACAATTATTAAACTTATTGTGGCAATACGTTGATATTAGGCAAACCAATATAAATAAAACAGAGTATAGCATGAAAATATAAAGTTTATAGTTATGTAGTTGGCCATCATTTCAAGCTGCTGCCTATTCAGTATCTAGAATTGTGTTCGGAGAACCTGTAGGGGTGGGCCTAGATTTTGTTAGTATCCAATTTTATTAATGCCAACATGGGCTAGATTTTATCAGTATTAATATAACCAGTTCTGTTCCCTTATATCTCACATTTTATGACGTCTGTATCTGTAAACCGTTACCACAGAAAACTGTAAACCTAAAAGCATAAGGAAGAAGGACAAGTGTGTGATAAACGTTTATTCGGTTTAATGTTTGTAGACACCCCACTTAATAGCAGATTCATTACCGGTGTTCAAAACATCGCGTGATGTGCACTACGCATAGAGTAGGGGGAGAGCGGGAAGGTAAGGGAATGGACAGTGGGTGACTGGGAAACACAGGGAAAATTACAATATGACCTAGCGGGTAAAAGAGGGGAAAGATAGGGACTGATAGAGGAGGATAGAGAGGAAAGGAGAAGTAGAAGGTGGGGGAGAGAAAAGCTGATTTTCATATTCAAACGCAACAATGCGAGCGGAGTTGACTACTGGTTTCCCTTTGTTTACATCAAATACTTTATTGCAGTTTCTGAAATATAACTTATGAGCAGAACATTCAACAAGTGTTAGGCTCGTTTATG
Organism: Hymenopus coronatus; assembly: GCA_030762935.1. NCBI lineage: Eukaryota > Metazoa > Arthropoda > Insecta > Mantodea > Hymenopodidae > Hymenopus > Hymenopus coronatus. Next base: position 34,011,849 of record CM060890.1, read on the forward strand.
TGTTTCTTTTTCTTTCTGGTTTCGTACATAAAAAGAAACGCTGACAGAATAGAAGAAATATGGATTAGCTCAGTCGGTAGAGCATTTGCCTGCTTGTGAGGGGTCATGGGTTCGACTTCCAACTGAGGGGTGGGAATTTGTTTCTACCCATGAATCTTTCCTATCCTCTCCAGAGGACGAGAGCGTGAATGTGATCTAGGTAATGAATAAAGTAAAAAAAAAAAAAAAATAATCAGAGACCCAAAGACAGAAGTACTCGAGATAACACTATTGGCGACAGGAAGTATGTTCCAAAGGAAAATGCCGCGCTAACATGACGGTGCAGTTAAAGGCAGAGTATAAATGGGGGGGGGGGGAGAAATGAAATGGCGTTTTATTTATGGACGTTCTTTAACTGCTGTGGTTCTCAAGTGTTCCATTCTATCCTGGGCGTGAAAGACCGTTAATTTTGGCCTCTCTATCAGGCTTGAGGTTCCTTTACTTGCCGTAAATCTACGACACAGGACCCACGGCTTTACTTCCCTTCCGAACGAAGCCATGCTATGGATTTTTACACCCGAAAAAATCCATCGCCCTCCGTCGGGTTTGAACCCGCGACCTTGGGTATATTAAGTTAGCATGGTAACCATTACACCATGGAGGGGGGGGGGGACTCTGGGTATAATTACCATACGATTTTCTTCATGGCTTGTTTCAGCGTCATTCCATAAATGACTTCTTACCTATTATGTATTCCTCTAGCGGTTACCTGAGGTTAACGATTGACTAAATTCATATCGGTTGCATTAACAAAAGTAATATTTAATTCCGCTTTTTCCTAGAAGTGCCACACTATTTGTACGGAATATCTCCATACCAAACCATTATATGAAAAATATTGCCTTAATTTTATGAAAGATAGCTTAATGTCCTTTAATCCGATTGACATATCGAACGATTAATTAAATCCGTAAAATGATGCCCAAACAACCCGAGGGTACATGGAGCTTAAGTTTACTCGACATTCGTCTTCTCAGGATAAGGGAAAACCCCGAAAAAAACCTGTAATTCATCCTAATTGAGATTTGAACTCACGAGCTCTTGAATGTGAAACAGAGACGCCATCCTCACCCTACCCATGCAGCCTAATGGCTGTGATTACCTTTTATTAAAATGTAATATGTTAGATATTTTAATATAACAAATAAAACATATATCATACAGAATACTTTTTGAAATCAGCTATGTTCTTATTAACTTTTGTAATACATAGCAACTTTAGGAGGCATACAAAACTGCTTTAGGAAAAATGAATTCGTTAAGCTAGGATTAAAATGTTCATAACACAAGTTTTCGAAACATTTGTTGTCTTATAAGTTATAAGGATTACTGTACCGATTTTACAAGGTGTGCCATCTATATGCCAAATCTATTTTGAAGGTATATTGTTATTAAACTGAAATTATTTTAGGCACATATTTGGGGGTTTAGAAGAATATATTTTATATGGATAGTGGAATTTTTAAGGAATATCTAATAGTAAATGCGTGGAATAAGTAGTATAAATCTTACCCATCGGATTTTCTTCTCTCCTGGACTTCAAGGATTAAGGCCACTTATTTTAAAAATCTTTATAAAATTACATTAATGCGCCTTCAATTAAAGTAACCACTAAAACGTTGTTTTGAAAATAATTTATTTTCAGCTTTCGATACTTCATGAAATATTATAACTTCCGTCTTCGTGTTCTTTGTTTTTTTGTTTTGCTTTTGCTTTTGTTTTTGTTTAACATCCTTTAACCTGGTAAGTCAAAATGAATGAAATGATGCTCAAATGTGTAGAGTTTAAAGCTAGGCGACATTCATCTTCTCAGGATAAGGAGGAAACCCTAACCCAGATTCAAACGCAGAAGTTTTTCTTTACTATCATATCTTTCTGTTTTGTCAGATTTCCCTTTATCGTAGATTTTTTTCGTTTAAAACTGCGGTTCACTAATGAAGTGTACAGCCTATTTCCGATTATATATACCTTCTTCAATGTTATCACATAATTTATACATTTTCTGTTCTTCCTTAACTTTGTTATTCCTTATTAAGTCCAATCAAATTTATCGTTTAGCTCTTCATAAAATTTATTTTCCACGCTTTTCTTTCATCCTTCGACTAGCCGTTATACGTGAACACATGTGCCACCAGTCTTTAATATTTTCAAAGTTTTGATTCACTGTTACAGCTAATTTGTATAGGTTTGTTAAGTTTGCAAGCATTTTTATATTTATTTAGCCAATTTTCTATATCTCTAACAAAATTTACGTCACAACCCAAATATTTAAAATTTGAGACTGTACCAGACCGTTATTTCCAATCCACATTTTTATTCTCACTGGGCATTTTCATTCCTCTTGTATTGTTGCCCATCGTGGTCTAGGGGTAATATGTTAGCCTCTGGTTCCTAATGTCACGGGTTCAAACACGGCGAAGACGCATGAATTTTTGTCGGGCGTAAAAATGCACAGCATGGCTTCCTTCCGGAAGGGAAGTAAAACCGTTGGTCCCGTGTCCTAGATTTACAGCACGTAAAGGAACCTCAAGCCTGATAAAGGGGCCTCTGAGTAAAACAAGCTATATTTCACGCCCAATGTAGAACGGGACGCTGAGAACCACAGCAGTCAAAGTGTCCAAAAATAAAACTTTATTTTTAATCTATTTACTTTTGTATTTTTATACAACAATTTAATTTGTATTTGCCACCTGGTTGGAACAATTTATTCACATATTTATTTTGTTCTATTAAAACATAATCTACGTATAACATTATTTAAATATGAATTTTCATTCAATTCTATGCCTGGCTACATTGGTTTTTCAATTGTTATAAATACTTTAATAAATAAATAAATATGTTTACATAAAATGGGCGAGGGGCTACCTCATCTTAATTCTTGTTACGTTACTACTGCTTCGATTTGGATGTGCCGAAATTTAGTATTTGTAAGTATACTTTGAATTGCCACTAAAATATGCCAGGGGTTCCCACTTGTGCATTATTTTCCATAAGATATTAAAATTTTAAATCTGTAATTCATAGGAATGAGTGCCGTTCAACCTTAATAACATAATCATTTGCAAACTGGTCCTCTTGCTACAAAAGGCTTGGAAATAGATTCAGCACATTACCGTATGAATAAAAATATATCGCTGTATAGAACTGCTCCAAAATCAACACAAAAGGCTCATAATAGGTTTGTGGAACGGGATGCCATTTAACTGCTTGATTTATCATTTGGGAAGGCACAACGTGTTTAAATATTCGGAATTAATGTTCCATGTCCGGACAAGATCGTGAATAGCCGATGAATTTTACGCCATATGAGCAGCGGGCCAGGTATAATCCTGGCTCGTTCGGAATACGAACAGTCTTATTTCACATTTAATATCGTGGGAGATGATCACAGGATATATTTCATGTGACACGCTATAAATATTAGGCAGGATTTGATTTACAAGAATGTGTGGTATTTACTTGTAGCTTAGCTCTTAGAGATTCCTGAGGACAATCTCCTCTGCAGTGGTTCGTCCAGAATTTCTGGTTATGGAGGTTCGGGAAGTAATTTAATCAAGCATGACGCTTACATCGAAACATGATTCTTAAGTGGTACTATTTGTAATTCCTGTATGCAAATAACAGCCATTTATTTCCAACAATTATAAATGCATTACATCTGTTTAATACAATGTAACTGCTTGTTAAAATAAGAAGTTTAATAGTATTCTCAATATTTAATGGATCTGTATTTCAACCATATGATTCACAAACGATTCCTGCTTAATGGTTAAACCTGATCTCGTGTATTTAGGTGATATCAAAGTGGTGTAATCACCAATTGCTAAAGTAAATAAAAGATTAACATGCCGAATACTAAGCAATATATTTATACAAAAACCATGGCAACATTACGATGAAGAATGTAAGAAGAATGCAACTTTTTATTTATAAAATTAAGCATAAATCAAGTAAGAATCATGACAGGATTGTGACCAGCAATGGGGTTTTAAAAATCATCTATATGGTTAAGCATATTTATAAAACAACTTCTAAAATTTGTAATGAGGAGGAAGAAAAAGTATTTCACTTAATCTTCGAGTGCTTCTCAAAATAGCATAACATTAAGGAACTGTAAACAAGAAATGAGTTTTACTTATGGATGCTCTTTTACTTTGGCTGTCAGCGTTCAATTCTATATTGAGCTTTTGCTCAGAAGCCTTTTTATCAGGCTTAAGATTTCTTTAGGTGCCAAATCCACGACGTGGGAGCACCAGTTTTACTTCCCTACCGAAGAAAGCCATGCTAAGGATTTTTAGGCCCAAAAAACCACCAACCTTGGATAGCAAAAGGAAGATAATGTAATATTATATAAGAACAGAAAGAATGACTTGTTGGGCATTTCTAACAGCATGCACTTCAAATACTAAGGCTCACCTGAGAGCAAATTTGTACATGGCACAGATATTTGAATAAGAGAGTTGGAACAAGAATCCCAATATACATACTCTAAACACGAATGGCACACATCCATGCCTTGAAGATCATCAGTATAGTATTTTCTTAACTACCTTCGGCATTTTTATGAACATGGTTGCACTATATTGATTTTATTTCTTAAAAATAAAACTTGGGTTGAATTACAGAAAGGATCTGTTTATTCATTTTAATCCTATAAATATGTCTAAAGAATTGACTAGTAAGCAACAACAACCTATAATTTAGATCCTCAAAATGCGTGTTAAGTTATATGTCCGAAACCGAATCTCCCGCTAGCTCGCGTTAACCCTCAGTGCATCTCGCCATATTGCATTTTATATGTATATATACATATATATATATATATATGTATATATACATATATATATATATATGTGTGTGTATGTAGAGAGAGAGAGAGAGAGAGAGAGAGAGAGAGAGAGAGAGAAAAAAAAATCCGGTAGCATCGCGGTCTCTGTTTAGTATCTTGTTAAATCGGGCTCGTCTTGACGTGCCTACTACAAGCCCGACTCAAGTAGTGAGGTACTTGAGGTAACAATGTGTGGGTAGTTACCCATGTTTGGATGAGTATGACGAGACAGTTAAATTGGCTCTGAATCCGTCCCGGCTCTATCCTGCCTAAATCCTCCGAATGCAGCCCGACAGCAGACTTTAAAATTGACTCAAACAATGAGGTGCTTGCGATAACAATGTTAGACATATCGAGTTTATCCAACGTTTGTGAAGCATATAAAACATATCTGATAAATAAAATAAATTAAGGCATAATTTGGGACTATTAAAATTCTGCTTTAAATTTCAATTTCTTCTATGGCCTGTTAAGTATAACGAGAAATTGCATAGCCGCTACATACGCCGGAAAAGTAGGCAAAGTAATAAAAATAAACATCGACTTTATAAAACAGTGATATTCAGATATAACTAATATAGAATTGATGGATAAGCTTAACAGACTGGATAGTTCCGAGAGACCGAGTTACACCTACTGCAACATGAAAAGCAACAGGCTCCATCCGCTCATGCGTGCCGCTCTCCTTCGATACTGACAAGAAGGCAGACCCTATTATACCCATCCGATGCAGACATTCGATATGTGTGCGTGTTTGTCAACTAAACCACTTGCTAGGGACTTATTTTCTGTCTGTACGATACAAAAACTATTTCCAATTGTTTATACATCGGTAATACACGTTTTGCAATGCCCGATGCCTGAGATAACATATTACTATGTCTTCCACCAATCACCAAAAAAGAAAATCATGGGAGCCTAACCTCTCGGACTTAAGACCTAGAAAAGCTTGACGCAAAACCGTGAATGTTTTGTAAATGCCTAACTTTCATTATTTGATACAAACTATAATTTTAATGATAATTAATGTGTTTATTCTATTTTTTGTTTCCCTTGCGGTTTTCGAGATATATAAGACGTTATATAGCCCTAGACGTTCTCCGTTGTTTAACGCTAATATGCTAAGCTTCTGGTTCCCAAGATTGCGAGTTCAAAACCGGCGGAGGGCAATTGATTTTTTCGGGTATAAACTCCCTTAGCTTGCTTCCGAAGGTAAGTAAAGTCAGTGGTACCGTATCGTAGATTTGCGTAGATTCAAAACTCTGAGAAAAATAGGCGTCTTTCACAACCAACATAGAATGGGGCGCTGAAGAACACAGAAGACCACACCTCTAAAGAGTGTACATAAATGAATGAATGAATAAATAAATTAATTAATTAAAATAAAAGAGATATATAAAACTCTCAGCTTGTAAAAGGTTATCAAGGTAATTACAGACATGCATTTTTGCTCAGCATACTAACATCTCTAAATGAATATTTATAGGTGATTTCATATTATCCACCTCATCACTTTCATACAAGGCATCGGCCTGAAGCCATTTTTGCTTCTTTCTCTGATCCAACAGGCGTCGTACCTCCGGCGCTGGCTTGCTAGTTCTGGAGGTGGTGTAAGTCCTACTACGAGGAGGATGAACAAATGCATTTGTAGGAAAATATATATTATTTTCACAAAGTAAAAATAAATAAAGCTTCCCATTAAAGTTTTGTGGATTTGTTATAAGCATTGACATAAAATCTTGATTTTTATTCCTTGAAAGTTTTTTCTGGATTTAATACAGGGCGAACAAGGGAAAGTTTCAGTTGATAACGTATGGTTCGCATTCGGGAGGTCCCGCTTTCAAACCGCGGGGCTCACCAATCTGACCGAAGGTTTTACGCGGTTTTCCTCGGCCTTGAGCTGTTAATTTAATACGCGAATTTTCCTATCTTACCTACACTTCATTTAATTTCCACCATCGCCGTATCGGGCATTGCTCTGATCATCCATCCTAGATATGCTATGATCCAGAGTTTATTTACTCCTTGACAGGCTGCTGCCCCAAGGCATTAGTTTTAAGTCCTTTAGGATGTCTGTCGGAGGGGGATCCGAGAAAGAATAAGAGTACACATTTCCGTGTTTAAAAGAATATTAATTCTAAAATAAGAACTAAAGCTTTCCTGGCGACGTGTTAATTCAAAATCTTCTCGGGCTTCTAGCCAGGTAAAAACTTGGCTTGACACCAACGTTTCGAAGATGTACTTCTTCGAAAAGTTGGTGTCAAGCCAAGTTTTTACCTCGCTAGAAGCCCGAGAAGATTTTGATTTAATATTAATTCTGTTTTACATATACAAAAGTACAAAAATATAATGTTTGTGAGTTATATTGTGATCGCAAAAATTAAATCTGTGATGAAGTAGTGACAATGTTTGGGCATGGGGTAAAAAAGGAATAAAATAAACCATCGATTGATCAAAATATATAGTAACTAGGCTTCTCACTTCATTACTAGAGCTTTTAATTTTTCACAGGATGTAGCAAATGATTGATCATTCAGTAAGCACCAGGAAGAATGTTGTCACGTACTCTGCAGACCATCACCAATCTGTATTTTGTAGCCCAAGTGCCGTTACTCGCACCTCAACGAACACGCAAGTTTCAGTCCGGATCTTTGATCCCGAAGTCCAACACGTGAACGGGGCAACATTTTGGCATCATTTAGCAATGGCTTCGAAAACAATAACCGGAAACTGCTAGCCATGATCGCAGAAGGCGATAGCAGGATCGCCAACAGTAAAAAGCTCTATCTATCATGATTGATCTTTTAACAGCAGAATATTGAAGGAATTAGCCCTTGGGATATGGAAGCCTAATCAATTTGACGGATGTTCTAATCAGCCCTCTTCGATCTTGGGAAGATAATGTACCTAGTTGTAGTTCAAAGGTTTCTCAATGGTGGCACTACTGATTTATCTTTATACATTAGGAATGGTTGCTGCATAGTTGCACGCAAATTTTATAGCTACGTCGATATATCTTCAAACGGTCGTGTTAGGAAATGTTTGAAGTACATTCTAAAGTATTTTAACGACCAACTTCCGTTCATAGTTAACATTCAGGAGCATTACTGATGTTTTATGAACGCCGCGCAAGAGAATCATGGCACAAAAGGTGTTATAGTAACCAGCTCACTTATTCATCGTTAGTGATAAAAATATTTATCCATTCTGAGACAGGCTATGAATACCACCTCTACTGCTTAACCGTGTCAAATGTATAAAAAGTTGCCATAGTAAAAACTTAATCGTTGCAAAGTCTGTTTACAGTGTGAAACATTTCAGCTGTTCCAAGTAAGGCAACCAAAGTGGGTGCTTTTAAGGTTTAATGTTACCATCGAATAATCATATATTGCATGTACGTTAGGGAGGACCCTTTAAAATAAGTACAAATAAGAAGTGGTATTTAAAACGCACGATTGAATTTTCAGAATGGATGCAAACATTTAATACGTGAAATTCTTACAAACATTTCCAGACACAAACATAAAAGCATTGTATTTTGCATTCCTAAAATTTTCTTTTATATCATAGTTGTAGCATAGAACCAGTTAATTTATATATATTATATGTTTTTCGTATCTTTAGCATTAAGGTTCGGTATTCGTTTTTTGAATATCCATATTTTTCTGTACAATTCAAATATTTTTTTATTTCAAAGACTCATCAAATGGAATGCTTACAGAAGTAGGCCCTGACCATGTGGATTTTTAAAATATATTGTGTAATTGAAATATAACGGATTCATTGGTGTAAGCATTTTGAACACACAATTTCATGGGTTATTGACATTAAATACATTTGCTTCAAGTAAAGTCGAGTGCACGGAAACGAGACATTGCTTCTGAATTCCTAAAATGTTTTTCTTTATTTAATAACAGCAGAAACTCGATATCTTTATTCCAAATAAGCTTAGAGTGAGCAAATTGCTTACAGATTTGCCGTCAAGTCCGATACACTGCATTAACCTACGAGCAAAGGCCAGGCCTAGGTGAGCGGCGAAACGAGTGGAGTATACGGAAGCAGTGCATTTAAGTGGCTGGAAGACATGTTTGCAACTACAATTCATATACACCTTCTGGTTGAGTCCGCCAAGTATTAGTTTGATGTGAAAGATCTCGACTCAACCCTATGAACACCAACGGTTTCAGGTTCAGGAGCAAAGCAAAAGTTGGAAGTAAGACAAATACCTAGTGGAGCACTAGAACCAGGTAAGCGGAGGGAACTAAATAATTTATTATTTCCTTACCATTGCGCATAATATCAGTACGACCATCACAAAGTGTATTTAAAGTGTAGCTTACTTAAAATATGCCAGAATTACATGGTAGTTATGAGCAGGGAAAGCATACGGGTAATGTTGAGGGATTGCAGTGTCCAGACGGATGACGTAAGAGACAATGGGTGGGGTGGATACATCACTGTATACTCACGACGAAACTTAGCCACCATTCCGTTTGTTTGTTTTTGTGCTTTCTGTACAATTGTTTGCGAAACTTTTGGTAAGATATTTTGCCAAAAACATTGCAGGTACGGCACTTGCAAATGCCCACCTTTGTAGAAGAATTTTGATTGGAGTTCTTAACTACCGATGCTCACGTGGAGAGTTTTTCCCAGTATAAACGCTGCTTAACAAAGTATTATATGAACTTAACCCCAAAAATCTATTAATGCATATTGATATTCATTTTATTAAATATTACAATGATGACTAAATTAGTACAGCATAAATTACCATAAATTAACCACTATATTTACAAATTGCGGAGAAATATTGCAAATATGCATAGAAATGCATTGGTATATAGTTCGTACTGCTGTAAGATAATAGGTTGCATGCATTATAAATAAACATTTATATTGCGTGTTTATGTGTAAATATTTACTAAAATATAATCATGAATAATTTCATTCTGCAATCACTGCCTCCTTGGTTTTGTTTTCGGTGCTTCAAAACCAGTTTGTAGAGCACGTGCTCCTTGCGTCTACAATTAAATGTGCAGCGAATTGCAGTCTTTACATCCTCATATGTGCTCTATAATTATGAGGTTTATGGATTTAGCATTATCCAACCACAATAAACCTAGTTAAAATTAGTAATACGTTGATTCACTTAACTCTCTATCCTCTATTCTGAGTACAATCAATTTCCTTCTTAATTTAAAATAAGTAAGGATACTTATATATTGGTTCAACATCTCGCGATCATTGAATTTTAGTTAATGTTAAAATTTATATTTCTGTAAATATACAATATTAATTCATTGGAATGAATTTTAATTTTGTGTTGTTATTATCATTATTATTATTTAAATTGAGTTAGTTTAAGTAAAATTATTGCAAAAGCTTATTCTTCTAGTTACTCCTTGTTAATCCAGATCAACTTGAATTAACATGTATACTTTCTCGTATCATATTGTTTTTAAAGAGCGTACGCAATGTGATGGCGATAGCTTTGTAATTCATATTCTTTGTATAATCTCGAGATACGATGGTTACCATTTAAGAACATATTTGAAAATTCAGAATAATAACTAGCAATATTCTTGAAATATCCGTAAGAAAAACGTATTTGACATAAATTGCATATTTTATATATGTTACTTTGTCTCTTACAGTTCTTTAGTTATGCAAAAGACTTTGAAAATAAAAGAACTTCACTTCCTAGTAAGTGGAAGGAATACGTCAAACATCTTTATCTAGCTTAAACAATTCATTTTACAATCACATAACAACCAGGGTATACAAGAAAAAAAATAAAGTGGAGTTTTATTTATGGGCGCTCTTTAACTGCTGTGGTTCTCAGCGTCCCATTCAATATTGGGCGTGAAAAACCGCTTAATTTTGCACAGAGGCCTCTTTTTGAGGCTTTACATTTGGGACCAACGGCTTTACTTCCCTTCCGAAGAAAGCAATGCTAAGGATTTTTACGCTCGAAAAATACTTCGTCCTCCGAGGGTTTACAAGATTTGACTATCAATTTAGTTTTTTTCTTTTATTCTCTTCTACAGATAAGGAATTATACATATGAAGTAATAAGACCATCTATTTTGTTTAATTCGATTAGCATGAAATAGAATAATAATCTTTGGTAAGAATCGTTTACAGAAAAGAGAGAAAATCATGTAAATTGTGCACATCAGATTTTTTAAGTTATGGTGGTTACAGACACAGAAACCTTTTTTAAAATTTTTATTTTTATTCGGGTGTATTTCTGGTGAAATTTTGGCATCGAATTTTTGGGTGGAATACAATACCCTCTCTACCTAGATACTATATGAATAGTACGCATAAAGAAAGTAAACATCTTCCTGGTTACATGACATTTTAAACTCCAGAAGACCGATGTTCAGAATATTGAAATTAAATTGAAGAAGAAGAATCGAAAAGCAAGGCGACACTAATGCGTGGCATGTATTCTTGTGACGGCGGGCGCTGAACTGTCCACTGTCTCCCCACACATAAGTGTTTTGATATTAATGTGTCTGCCATGACGGTTGGAAATGCTTAAAGTGAGGTGCCGCTGCTATTATAAATCCACGTTAAAGTAGCGGATCTAATGTTGGTCAAGTTAAAGGCCCTAGTGGCGTGGGTGAGTGAGGGATATCAACTATGAAACCTTTGGCTACCGTATGCGCTGTCAACTTAGCGCTGATTTATATTTCAAGGTCCTCGAAACATTGCCAAATATCTCAGAGCGTAATACACTGTAGAAATGCATATAGTAATATTTTTGACTAAGAGAATATTCTTGTTGCAGAAGTATGCACTAATTTATTACTCTAAGGTTTTGTATTTCACCTAAAATTTCGTAACTACTATTTCACTAGAAATGCGGTTTTGAGGAGCCCTGATTAAAAAGGCACTTTTAGAAAAGCTGCTTGCGCATGTCTCTCTCTCTCTCTCTGTGATTATGAGTAGCAAAATTCAAAACAATGCCGTTTATATGAATTAATGGGTCAATTGAATAAAAATCACTGAACTCATAAGTAATTACTTGACAAGAAAAGTTAAGACTGAGCAGTAAAAGTAACTACTGATTTTTAATTGACTAGAAGTTTACTTTTACTGATAAGTAATGTCTTGGAAAATTTTCATTATAAACTGAATAAACAAATGAATAGCTAGAGAGGAGGTCTTGCCATGGAGGAGCATATAGCAGTATTTTGTAACAGTCTATACGTGTGTTAAAGAAATCTAAAGCGAGAAGACCATTTTTATTTCGGTCCTTGTATTTCAGATATGAGGTTGGAAATTTTATCCAGTCACAAGATTTTGTTTACCATGATATCTATGGTCTTGCACACCGTGAAATGTTGAATACCAAAATCTCCTGCGTAAAAAACAAATACTTATTTTCTGATGTGAACTTGTTTCATCCATACTATCTATAAAACAGTATAACAGTCTGTTAAAAAGTTTACAGTTTCACTTTAAAATCTCAGAAATATGTTTAAATCTCTAGGACTAATATCCCTTTTCTTATTGTAGCTCTTTACCTGGGATGTGAGTAAACATGCTGCCATAGTTGTTATTTGCGGCTACTTTTGCAAGTCATCTTTACAGCAAACTTAAAAATATTTCAGCAAATACTTAACTCAACAAGTAATTACTGAATATTATTAAAAAAAATTAAGTGCCTGCTGGAAAAACTAGTAATTACTAAACAAATAAAGTGTGAGCTTGTCAGTAAGTAATTCCTAATGGTTTATTCAATTTCTTATCAGTATTGACTTGAATGTAAGTAAAAGAGTTTACTGACTTCTATTCAAATGACCCATCTTTTCAACTATTGTTACCACAATATAACAAGTATACGTTCGAATAAAAAAGTTTTAGACTCTACTGCTACCGACTAGCTCTCCAATACTTTAACACTTAGGTCGTATAGGTTGATTTATATAGAGCTGACACATTTCTTTCATTAATTGTTTCAAAACGTGTTGTGCTAGCGACAACTTAATTATGCCTAAATTGCAAAAGAATTTTAGGAGATTATTTACCTCTATAGCAAATGTTGAAAATGTCCTCCATCCTGCATAAGGCACAACTCAACACGTCGTTCCATGTTACTGGCCATCCGTTGGAGGACTCTGTTGTCGATAGCTTGAATCTCCTTTGTGATGTGCTTCAGATCGTCCAATGCCTGGGGACGTGTGACGTAAACCCTGTCTTTTAAGTAGCCCCATAGAAAGAAGCCCGGCGATGTCATCCGGAGATCTCGGTGACCGCAGATCTCGGTGACAATTTATCCTGGAAATTGTCCAGTCGTCAAAGAAACTTGCAGTTAGGTTCATGGATTCATTTGATGTATGGTATGTTAGCGCCATCTTGCTGAACATATCCTTAACTCTACAACATACTGCATTTTCATATTGACTACAAGAACAAAATGTCGAAACAGTTGCCAACAATGCACTTAGGAATAAAACATAAACTTCTGCACATCTAGTGACAAGGAATCGAAAATCCAGAACATTCTGCTTAATTTGGTTCTAAAATTGGGTCATTGAATGAATTTGCAACGGAATAATTGAAGAAAGAAATGTTTCAGTTGTACATAAATCACTCTGTATATATAATGTACAGCTCTTCAGTTTTCTAAGTTTTCCCTCAGTAAGTTGTTAATTCTGTAGGATAGTTGTCCTCTTCTCTTTTACATTTCTTAAGAATTTCATTTTAATTATTTTTGCCCTTTGATTCGTTAACATTTTAATCGCTATTTAAATAATTCCATTCTTTGTTTCATGCATCCTTTCTCCAACGTTTTACGTTTTAATTATCTATTAGGCAATATAGAATATCACCCAATTTTTCACACATAATTTATTGTACCGGACAAATTGTTCTTGCTCGTTTTAACACAAACACTCCTGTGCACATCCATTTTTCACATATGTCTACGTATTTTTCCCTGTCCTAATTTGTCTTAACTTTAATGCTCAAAACTTGCCCATATCTCTTTTTCTCTCTGTCTTCCACCCTCAACCTTACTTCTTTCCAAACTCACTGTTGTTATTTTTACCTAATAGCTAAGTATTCGTCATGCTTATTTCTTCTAATCTCATCTTCAACTCCCCAAACCAACTCTCCTTTCCTATTACACCTTTTGAAACTTACAAAATTCTTTCTCCTATTATGCCTTTTACCCTACGCTTCATCCAATGCTACGCCCCTTAGTGAATTCTTGCGTAAATCGAAACCTTCTTTGCAAAGTGAGCTATGAACTGCATCAATATTTAGCCATTCACCCAGATTTCTATTCCATAAAGTACTGCTTCATAAAGTCTTTTCAGACAGTTCATTAATAATGTGGTGTTTTGTAAAAACAAGCTAACTTTCATTGCTAATTTTCTTTTCGAATGTGCATATTTGGATTGTGTCTCCCGTATACCATTGATAGTAATCCGATTCCCTAGGAATCAAATACTTTCACCATCTCAATTGCCTCTTTATTTATAACCCATTTTTCCTCTCTTTTTGGTGTTGCTTCTTTTTATTTTTTCTACATGAACTATGTAATATTGTATAGAAATGGTGTTGCATTCCACTCAAAAATTCGAAATCGAGATTTCACCGGATATATAAATTTTGGTGTCACTGTATAAAAAAAAACATTTTTGTAAAAAGATCCGTGTGTGTGCGTGTGTCTGTGAACACGGCAACTCAAAAACGTAAAGTCAGTAAAATACCAAACTTGGTATTTAAGTTTAGTATATTCCAGGGATGTGACACGAAGATTTTGAGGAAAATCCCCACAGCCAAACTATCCTTTACATTGAAAAAAGTTCGAAAATTTTGATTTTCTCAAAAATGGTTCAACGATTTTGATTAAAATACCGGTTATTATAGAGAACTTCGGCCCCTCTAGAAATTAAACAAATTGTGGTTTGACTGTAAGTTTTGTTTATACTTGTTACGTTTTCACCATTTTTTTTATCGGAAAAGCTCCGTAATTAAGTTAAACGCTAATTTATTACGTGCGCGTAGCGATCCTTTTTTGTGAATATTTATGAAGTATGCTGCCTAGAAGGAGTAGAATATAAACAAAGAAGTCTTGTAGTATTTTTGCAATGTAAATATATAATAATACTACACACTAAAGTGCCTAAAACCTGAGTTTCATTGTCGACAGGCGAACAGTGTTGTGGAATGCAACACCGGCATATGCCGCTAGACGCTGTGCTGATGTATGACAAGTATGTTTCACGCAGATACAGCTGTGCAGTGAATTTTATTATGCAGAACTTCGGCCACTCTAAAATCGAATGAAACTAAGTGCGATTGATTGACTTTGTATTTATGATGACAATTTCAAAGTCTGTGGATTTCAAATTTAGCGCGAGGTTAGGTTCCAATCCGTTTAGGTTAGTGTGTGTATATAAACAGGTAGCAACATTAGTTTTTTAAACCATCTCCCCACCCCTAATGCCCCTCTAACCACACCGGTCCAGTTAGAGTGCAAAACTGGTATAAGTCGCAGCGGAGAGAGTTAGTGGCTCAACTTGTAAATAATTACCAAAATACCTTATATTAAGGATATTTATATGGCATATAAAATGTATATCTTGAATCTTTCGGGAATAGCCTCTAAAGGTCTCTTTATTCTGAATGGATTTTGCTGAATTTTGCATAAGTTTTCCTGGATCCTTTCCGTTTATGGTGGATGGTGAAACTTTTTGTAGAGGCGTCCAACAGTAATCCGCCAACAGGCCCTTATGTCGTATTTCGTTGACAGCTATATCGTGACAGCACATTCCTTGCTCACGTCTCCCAGGTTAGGTAGAAAAAAACCAAATGGGAATGAATAAAATGTAATTGCAAGGACTTGTAACAGCCCAGCATGTGTTTTGTCAGTTTCCTGTGATTCTCAGACCTATAATTTTCCAAGACGCTGTTGCCAGTTACTTTTTCAGTCTTTAAGGTAATATCTTTCATGAATTCATGAATCTAAAGTCCAATGTAAACACATTCTTTAAGTTTTGCATCACTAATGGCCGGAAATTTAGATATGAAATGTAGAAAACGCTGATCATCTTTGCTTTCCAAAGTTCTTCATAAAACCCAATTTCAGATGCCGCTTTTGGCAACAGCACCTGTCTTTGAAGCTTTTCCTCACAGGCCACATCTTCCTTGCCTACTGTCCCAGTAGCAAAGGAAAAAAAAAACAGCAATATTTTGTATAACCAATTTGCATTTCTAGAGTTAGTCCCAGAATTTTAAGATCACGGCAGATTTTCTCATTTGTGATTCGAATAGCAGTGTAGTTCAGAAGGAATTTCAAGTATCGTAGGTTTCCTTTAACTGAACCGAATGGGTTCTTGTTTTCCGTTAGTAAGAGAACAGCTTTGAGACAACGCTAAATAGGCATCATTCTTCAGGATTATGAAACATCCCAAATTCTTTAAGCAAACCATCTATGACATTTTAATATACCAAAACCTCTGTCATTGAGAAAAAGAAAGTGGATAGATCAAGCTGTCGTTTACGGTAAAATATACTTGCGTTTGAGATCCTTAGTTGAATTTTTGAAAGATTTAGCTCTCTGACAAGTTCGTTCAATTCTGCCTGCGATAGTAACTGTGATGTGAATAGTATGTAATCATGAATCATCTTGGAGATCTGTTGGACTGTCACTGTCGTTGTCTGCTTCATCTTCCAAAGTTCTTTCCGCTGGTGGTTTTTGAAACTGGTAGAGAATCAAAATGCGGGACTGAACGCATTGCAGATGAGAAACAGTGTTTTGATTTACCTGAGATCCCTGTTACTTTTGTTAAGTAACAATCTGTAATGTGATCTCTAGGTTCCCTCCACACCTGTGGCACGGCAAATGGTTAGATGGGCGAGTGCCCTGTAACCAGCCTCTTAAACAGAAGCAGCAACGCGAGCAACATTTCTGTAGTGCAGTTCAAAATATAACTAGTATGCCTTTCTGATAAGTGGAGAAATTGGAGTTTGTTATAAATTCACCACACTTATATCAGAAAAGGTGAGCAGTCGAACACACAATAACATAAATACCCGGATCCCGCGTTCAATTTCTGACTGGGGCGGGGAATTTTTTAACCAGAATTTTCCCTATTCCCCACAGAGTCTGGAAGTATTTATTTCGGAGTGAATGTGCGTGCGTTTAATTATGTACAATGATTAACATAAGTAATAAGCTTTTCATTATGCAGTTGTGATGAAATAAACAGGATATAAGTGCCGCGACGGCAAAAATTGTGGTCTTAAAAAAACAAAAAAACTTTTCACTATTCTAATACCGGAATAGAGTTACATAGGAACTAAATTTTTGTTCCACGCAAATTTCATTGTCACACTAAGACTTATAGTTAACCATAATTTTCTTCTCTCAAGATTTTGTTGTGGTTACCGCGTAACAGAATATCAAATACAGTACTTAGCGGCTCTAACAAGTTGCTAAACGTCAGCCGAGAGTAACAGAATAGGTATAAATGATTTTCAGAGTGTAACCATATTTGTAAATAATTATTCCACAACATCAATTTTTTATCACCGCCTGGGTACTGATGAGGCAGGGGCTGGTATTTTTTTTTTTTTTTTTTTTTTTTTTTTTTTTGGAAGGTGAGAAGGAGAGTGGAAGATTCAGTAGAAAAGGTGGGATCAAGGGAAGTTTATTTGTATTATTGTTTTATATTTAATTTTATGTATTTATTTAGCCTTTCTTTGTTGTTCATATTTCACGTTTTGGGGAATTTTGTTCTTTTCTTTTATTGTGTTTTTAATTTTGTGGAAAGAATCTTTCTCACAGCAGCGGGAAGTTTAAACTAACAACATGTTTTCTTAGTATATAGGTGATAGTCAACAGGGAAAATAAAAATATTAGTTGGTAACCTCAAACCGGGAGATACAGTGCTGAATATAACGATAAGATGCTGCATTAACTTTCATACTCCCTCTTTGCTACAGTTCTGATATTCTTTTTCCAAGATCCAATGGAGCGTTCCCGTTACAAACCAAATCGCTCAGTGTTGTAGGTAGTTATTCTGGAAACGAAATTCCAGGTTAGGCTGGGTCTCCGGCTGGCACCACTTGGTTAGATAACTAACCAAATACCAGCAAACTGCCGATAAGATGTAATGCGATGTTCTAAAGTATCAATTTCGGAGCAGAGTGCACAGAGACCAAATTGTGCTCGCCCATGTCACCAGAGTTTTTCTGTTCTCGGTATGGTCTCGTTTAACTCTTCATAAACCGTTATAAACCGTCTCCTGCCAATCAGTTGGAATATGCTTACGGAATAAACTCTCCAGATAATGTTCCATCTCCAAGCATTTTTTCTTCAATCCTGGGGACAAGCGGAGCAACAGTCAACAGACGGCAGTGGTTCAGGTTTTGCTCGAAAGGTGTGATGTCCATGCTTGTGTAGAGAAGGTGCTTCAAATTCGTCACGATAGGTTTAAAGCTGGGAGTACCATATGAGGATCCTACAATTACTCCTCCCAGAACGCTATATATATTGAATCATTACCACAGAGTGACCGGTTGGCACTTTTTCCCAATAATGCCAGACATTTCTTTGTGATGTCTGCTAATCCACATCCATCTTTGGGATCGTGGCAAGAGCAGTTGAGGTCTGCTCACTCTATATACTTTACCAGTCCATAAGAAGTAGCCGATGGGATGTTCAGTTTTCTGTGCGTCATGTTTGATAATTGGCAGAAGCTGTACTAAATGCCACATTTTACTGAGACCATAGGTATGCATATGTATGCTCCAGTAATTTCAAATTCCGAGTGCGCTCAATGGTTAACGAATGCCGTATTTTTACATTCTCTGTACATACTATGTACATAATGCATACTCCAACAAAAAATTCTCTACCGATATTTCACCGGAAATATATGTTTGAGGGTCTCCTGTATCCAAAAAGAGTATTTTCAGAGTGTGTGTCCGTTTGTCAGTGTGTCTGTGAACACGATAACTCAAAAACGAAAAGTCGGTAAAACACCAAAGTTGGTATTTAAGTTTAGTATCTTCCAGGGATGCGGCACGAAGTTGTTGAGAAAAATCACCCCACCCCAAACTACCCCTTACATGGAACTTTTTTCGAAAATTTTGATTTTCTAAAAAATAGCTCTAAAGATTTTGATTAAAATATCATATATTAAAGACATTTACCTGACAAATAAAATGTATATTTTGAATTTTCCAGGAATAGGCTCTAAAGACTACTTTATTCTGGGTCAATTTTACGAAATCTTGCATAACTGCTAAACCGTAAGAGATGGACAAAAACTTACCACACAACAAATGTAGAGCACTTTTAAACACACTTTTTATGTTATATATATTTTTTTTTCGTGGAGTTGATTGTTTTTTATATATTCCTTGTTTCAGCTATATAAAACTTATGCTTTTCTCTAGGACTTTGTGAACTCGTGTCCATACAAAGGAACTTCTGTCACATAGCAACCAGCTTTTGACTATCACTTTAACCTATACTACTCTATTTCGCTTCTACTAACAAGGAAGTAAGTAATAAGACTATTTATGCTAATTTTTTGTCGATTAGATGAAGTAAATAGAATAATTTGTTGCAGCGATATAGACAAAATCATGTGAATAGAACACATCAGATTTTTTGCTTTTAGCTCTCCAGTTAACAGTAATGGTATCTTCTATATTTTCCATGAAGGAGATATCCAGTATTCGTGTAATGGGCACAAGTTTCATGCGCAACGTGTTCATCAGCACCGGCCAGTTTCCTGTTATCTCCGATTTTGTCGCGTTTAACGCTGTACCTGATATCCCTGTATATACCTCCAATCCAGGTGTAATTCTACCATATGTAGGTCATCAACAGCTACAATTGAGGCGTCGCCAGCAGAGGCTGTGACAGTGCATCGCTCATTATACACAGTAAGCCCGCGGAGGGTGTCCTGCAGAACCTGAAGCAAGAGATTCAATGATTGGGTGAACAGTCCTATGAAAAAAGAGTACCCTTGAGTCTATCTGACTAGAATCGGGAGGAAAGCAATATTGAAGATTGCCTTAACTAGGGGGCAAAATTTTACGGGTCTCCCAGTGATACCCTTCTGTTCTATATCTCTGGTTATCCACGTGGAGTTTTACTTGTTGCACATCCATTAAGAAGACACCGTCGTCAACTTCTAGCCTTGACAATGAAGTTACTAATACTGTAACAGAAATCGAAGCTGTCCATGCATATGGACATTCCCATGTACAAATATATACATTCCCATGCTAATTGATATGCCCGAAGATTATAAAGATTTCCCATTGAAAATTGCTGCCGGAAGGACAAAAAAAAGAAGAAGAATCTGATTATTCCATTCACATAACTTTTTCTACATCTCTGTAACAAATTATTGCTAAAAAGCTTATTCTTTCATTGACATCGTGCTAATCGAGATAAAAATTAGCAGAAATTGTCCCTATTATTTAGTCCATTGTAATGTGTTCCATTCACATGATGTCCTCGGTAAACAAAACCTCTATTCAAAAGATTAACCTGTTATCTACATCATGCTAATCAAGATGAACATAATCAGAATTAGTCTTATTGCTAGCTCTTGTAAATAGAAGGACAATAAAATGCACAGGCTAAAGCGATAGTCAAGTCCTTTAAAAGCGAGCCGCTATGTGAAATAATTAAATTCCAATTTCTTTGATTGCCAGGAGTAAACAAATAAGCAATGAGAAGAAAAATGGCTTCCCTTTTGAGAAAAGTTTAAGCGGCTAAAATAGAAACCAATAATCCAGAATATCTAGAAAACGGTTAACTCTACAAAAAAAAAAAAAAAGTATATAAAGTATGTGTTTTAATGATATCTATCTTTTTGTGCAATAAGTTTTTGTATAATTCTTCCGATTTGCCAGTTATACAAAAGCCATCCAGAATGAAAAGATCTTCAACGACTATTCCCATAAAATCCAAGATATACGTTCCTTGGAAGATGCCAAGAAAGTTCGGTATTTAACGATCTTTTCTTTTTGAGCTATGCTGCCTACACACACAACACACACACGCGCGCGCGCAGGCAAAAACACACACGGACATTTTACTAAAAATTATTCTTTTGGATTTTTTTTGGATTCAGAGGGGTCTCAAAAGGTGCATTTTCGGTGAAATCTCAGTATCATATTTTTGGGTGTATTACAATACCCTCTCCATATACTATGTACATAGTACGTGTAGAGAAGGTAAGAAAAGGCTCAACCACTATTGACTTGAAGGAGTATGACACTTTTACTGCTCTGCTACAAAGATTTTCTTTAATGTAATAAGTAAAGTTGTGTAGACAAAAGAACTACAAAACGGTAGAAAAAATCTGATGTGTTCCATTCACATAAATTTCTCTACTTCTGTGTAACAAATTATTGTTAATAAGCTTATTCTTCTATTTACTTCATACTAATATTTGCTTCCTTGTAAGTAGAAGCGAAATATAGGAGTATCATAAGTTAAAATGGAGTCAAAAGCTGGTTACTAAGTGACTGAAGTTCCTTTGTTTGTATGGACATGAGTTGACAGATTCCTGTATGAGAAAAGTACAAGTTTTTCAAAGCTGAAGCCAAAAACAAGGAATATGTAAAAAAAACTATCAACTCCTCGAAAAAAATGTATATAACATAAATTGTGCGTTTTAATGTGCTCTAATGTGTTTTTTGTGTGGTAAGTTTTTGTCCATTTCTTACGGTTTAGCAGTTATGCAAAATTCATCCAGAATAAAGTAATCTTCCCAGAAAATTCAAGATATACATATTATTTGTCAGGCAAGTATCTTTAATCTACGATATTTTAATCAAAATCGTTACAGCCATTTTTGAGAAAATCAAATTTTCTAAAACCGTAAAGGGTAGTTGGAGGTTGGGGGATTTTCTTAAAAATCTTCATGTCGCATCCTTGGAAGATACCAAACTTAAATACCAAGTTTGGTGTTTAACGGTCTTTTCGTTTTTGAGCTATGCTGTCCAGAGAAACACAGACACACACACACACACACACACACACGGACCTTTTTCCAAAAATGCTTTTTTTTTGGATTCAGGGGGATCCAAAACATGTATTTCCGGTGAAATCTCGGTATCGAATTTTGGGTGCAATACAATACCTTCTCTATACACTAAGTGTAGAGAAAGTAAAAAACAACCCTGAAAATGTATTCACAGCACGACAAGAATTATTTCTTCGTGCTATATTTAAATGCTTAAGGTAAACAATTTATTATATTCCATTACACATTGAATGTCAATATTTCGCCAGAATCATTAGTTGTGAGGTCTTCTAAAAGCAGGCATTTTTAAGAATCTTATTTGGACATTATCAAGAAATGTACATAACCATTAATATAGCTGCAATATTTAATTTGTGCAATTAATATAAAAATTAAGAATATCTTTTTCTTGTATTAAATATTCAGAATCTTGGACCTTAATATCAGGCACATTACGACAAAGTTCATCATCACAAATGAAGTTCTTCCGCTTTGTTGTAGGATATTCATTATAAAAGAAATTCCTACTGATAATTAGACAAGACATAAATGTAAAATCTGTTACTATTTTAGTTTTAAAATGTAGACTGAACTGGAGATATCAGTTGTCAAATAATATAATAACAAAAACTGTAGTGTCATACAATCAGATATTAAAGGGGAAAATTTCAAGTCCCTTAAAAACATGGCGTGAACAATTCTGACGTAAAACAGGCCGAAAGGCCTAGTGCTTGAAGGCAATTATAAAGAAGTATTCCCCTTACTAAACTAATCACAAAAGATGATTTTTGATACCAAATGAGTTGTATCCATATCCTGCACTGAAGACAGTCGTGTAATGTAATATCATATAAAATGAAATGAAATGGTGTTTTATGTATGGACGCTCTAAACTGGGCGTGAAAGACCGCTTAGTTTTGCTTAGCGGTTTGTTTATCAGGCTTGGGTTCTTTTACTTGCCGTATATCTACGACTCGGGACCAACGGCTTTACTTCCCTTCTGAAGAAAGTCATGCTAGGAATTTTTATGCCCGAAAAAATCCATCGTCTTCCGCCGGGTTTGAATCCGCAACCTTGGATATATAAAGCTAGCCATTACTCATATGAATCATTTCTATTAAGGTACTCCATTAACGCGAAACGAATGGAAGCGTGTCCGATATTTGTATGAATATATACAACACGCGATAATAGTTTTATAATCTCAAAATATTGGTCTGTTTTCCCGTGGCCTTAAGGTAAAATATTTTCGCATGTTAAACTATTTCGCCCTGATGTTTCGTCGCTGTTTAAACAAAGAAGCGACGTGAATACAACACATCTGAAGATGTTCCTTATAGACAGTGGCGAAACGTTAGTCCGAAACGTTTTATAACCTACATACCGCGGTAAAACAGCCCGGAAATGTTACATTATAAAACACGTTCAGATTCTTAAAACTCTAATTTAATGCTTTCTCTACTAACAGTAAGTAGTAGTGTAGTATTCGATACCGTGGTTTCATCGGAATTATAGCTCTGAGGCTCTGCTCATGTGCACAAAAAATGAAGAAAAAAGGTCTATGCTTCTTGAAGAGCATAGGTCAGAAACGAAAAGTTGGGTAAACACCAAACTTGTAATTTAATTTCAGCATCTTTTGAGATCGCGACGCCTAAATTTTCAAAAGAATATCGCTACATCAAACTAAACTACGCACAATTTTTAAATACTTTGATTTTTTTAAAAAATGGCTGTAATGATTTTGATTAAACTACCATTTGTTTAAGATATTTCGATAACAAACGAAAAGTATATATTGAATTTCCTGAGAGCGACTTCTCTGAAGCCCTGTTTATTCTGTAGACATATTTTACATAACTACCGTAAGAGAGAGACAAAATCTTACTACATAAAAATAAAGGCCTGGTTAAAGCATATAATTTATGTGAAATGTATTTTTTTTTTAGCGTTAACCAAATCCGAGATTTTCCTTATTATTGCTTATTTAGGTATACTGTTTAGAAGAGCAAAATCACTTTCGTTGTTTCTATTTGGCCTCACCAAGGAAACGGAATTTTAAAGCCGTTACATAGACTCGCTCTTAATAGACGTGACTGACTTAAATTGCTTAAAACCTATCTTATTGGTATTTCCCTAATGTCCTTGTATCCACAAGGAGTATACAATAAAGTTTCTATAAATTCTGATTCTACAAATGCTCATTGATCTCAATTAGTATGTCGCAGACAGAAGAATAAGATTGAAAGCATATTTTTACAAGATTGAGTAGAGACAGTAAAGTGGGTGCAACACAGCAACTTTTATATGCTTATGACCTCAAGCTCAAAGTTTTTCCCACTGGGGCTTCTTACAAACCTTGGCAATGATTCTGGTGCGGTTAACTTTGAACTTCTGCTTACATTGTGTGGATATGTTCTGGGCAGAAATTCTGAGCGAATGTTAACAACGTTTTCAGTTCAAGATCACGACTCGGAGCTTCGTGACTCTTGTAGGCCCGTGACCTACACAA
The DNA here is from genome assembly GCA_030762935.1 of Hymenopus coronatus. Taxonomy (NCBI): domain Eukaryota; kingdom Metazoa; phylum Arthropoda; class Insecta; order Mantodea; family Hymenopodidae; genus Hymenopus; species Hymenopus coronatus. Next base: position 34,036,249 of record CM060890.1, read on the forward strand.
CCTGCGTGTAATACAGATTATCGTCTGCGTGCTCTCACAGCGGGGGCAGGCCCATTGCCTTATCGCTCTCTCTTGTTTCAGAGTGTACCGTATCTTTTCGACATACGGCTACAGGTTCATAACTTTAAATAATTTGCAGTTCAACAAAATCTTACTCCTGAATCGTGCATGTGCAGTAAGATGACGTGGGGGCCATTGTGCACCTCACTTTTCTTTTTTTTTTTTTTTTTTTTTTGAATAGCTTAACGCCCTTAACCTTGTTGGTCATACACGACGATAAATAAAGTCAATGAAATGAAGCTCAAATGATATCGTGGTCCATGGAGCTTAAAGTTACTCGAAATTCGTTTTCTCAGGCTAAGGGAAGAACCCCGAAAAAAACCTTACCCGGGTAACTTGTCCTAAGCGAGATTTGAACTCGCGACCTCTTGAATGTGAGGCAGATACGTTATCCCCACACTACCGAGACTGGCGTCTCACATTTATCTCTAGGTTATATTTAATAATTTCTTTCATTCTACGCTCTCTTAAGTTTTTGTCTTTATTTCTGAAATGACTTAAATTTCTTAACCCATAAGCTGCAAGCCTAAAATCTAGTTAGCTTGTTCAAAATGTCTGAATAAGGAATATTACCTTCTGGATAAAACACACACTATGATGCTGTGATCCAAATATCTATAACTAGCTAGGTTACTCTGAGCAGTTAGATTTTAAATTGTAGTGACGAATTAATTTCATTTACTTCTCCCGTTCATTATGACATACTGTACAGTATTATCAACAGGAGAAAATATATTTGTCTTTCAACAATTTCTTTGGGAAAAAAATAGTTTATGTGGCATTCACAAATTTAAAAAAGCATACGACATGGGAGATAGAGAAAAACTATGGGAAATGAATGAAAGCAAAAGAATAAAAACTGTTAAGATTGTGTCTTGCAACTCCAAAATAATAAATACAGGAACTTATAAAACCAAATATCAGTTTTAATTAATAGAGGTGTAAGACAAGAATATAGTATGTCATCTATTCTTTTAATATATATATATATATATATATATATATATATATATATATATATATATATTACTAGTGTCGGTTGATAAATTCCGGGCCTCTCATTGAAAACAACATTTATTTATTTATTTTTTTTTTGCTTTGTTTCTCCACATAATCTCTAGAAAGACTAATACGTTTGTCATATCGGTGTTCTAATTTAATTAAACGATTAAGTGCGATTTATCAAGGTCCTCAAAATAGCTGTTTACCGCACCAATGACCTCGTTGCTGTGAAATCTTCGTCCTCCAAGAAAATGCTTGAGGTTTGAGAGCAAGTGGTAGTCACTGGGTTCTAGATCTGGTGAATAGTGTGGATGTTCAAGCAATTCGAACTTTAATACGCACATTTTTCCCATTGCAATGACCAAACGATGGGCTGGATGTCGTGATGAAACAATTTTTTTTTTTTTTTTTGTCAAATGAGATCTTTTTCTTTTCACCTCATCACTCAAACGTTGCAGTAAGCTTGCGTAGTAGTCACAGTGATATCTTTACCGTTTTTCAAATAATCAATAAAAATAATTCCCTGTGCATCCCAGAAAACACCCGCCATAACCTTGTTAGCTGACAAAATTGACTGCCACTGTTTTCACTGTGATTTACTTTTAGGAGTGTAGTGATGTATCCATGGTAATAAGCCGTCTCAAAAATTCACTGGGAATTTTGTGTTAGAGCTCCACATTCTTAATAGTAACAGTTTTTCTTTGAAACTTTTGATCAGTGTCCACAAACGCGGCATCCCTCTTGCACAGACCTTGTGAAAGCCCAAACATCACTTAAAATATTACCTGCATTCTGGCGCCATATCTGTGTGAGGCCCGGTACTTCTCAGCTGACCCTCTTAAATAGCATAATCCACATTTAGAAAAGTGTAATTAATCAGGAATAAAATGTAATCAGAATACAGCCTTAAACACTTTATTATATTCAGAAAACATGGTTTTAATTAAAAAAACTTAGAATTAGTAATATATGCTTGAATCAGTTATGTCAAAGACATGATCTTAACATATCAAAAGAGTAATCCAAAATAATGTGGCCGTTGGGAAAGAAAACCCATAAAATAAAAATTATTAAAGAAAATAAAGGATAGAACAATTGAAATAATTTAACTATTTAGGCTTTCTTTTAAACTGCAGGAAATAAATAATATTTCAAGATTCCAAATGATACGTGGAACTACATAACATAGAATTGAAACAACGTAAATGAGATTTAGGTTCTATAAAACAATGGTTCTATAAAAAAAAACCTACTATTTGGATGTAAGACATGAGTCATTACAAAGAAAATGAATAGCCTATTAAAAGTGCCTATGAATTCTTGAGGAAAACAAAACAATGCACAAAAGTTACACCATATTCTAAATGAAGATCTACAAACAGCATTTTTTATAGATTCAATAAATTGTTAAATTTAAAAATAATCAGATTCAATGTTTCCAACATGTTCTAAAACTGTCAAACTCAAGTTGCCTAAAGTAGCATTTCATTGCCAAATAAAAGGAAGGAGAGATGTCGGCCAATTCAGAAAAAGGTGGAGGGAACAAAAGGTATAAGACGAAAATGGCATTTTGCTCACACTGTGAAGTGAAAAGGAGAAAAAGCTAACCGGCTTTTATAGTTAATCATTCTTTTACGCCTTATAATTATAGTTCTGACTATTCGAAATAACCAGTTCGCTGCAAACAGCTTTCAGGGTCTCTTAATATGCTAACCGTTCCTTAAAATCGAACACTGAATCCAAGAAAATCATTTTTAAAATAGCCTATGCGTGCGCGTGTTTGTGTGTGACTGAATAGCTTATCTCAAAATCGAAAATCTGGCTAAATATGAAACCAGGTATATAATTTAGTAGTTCACAAGGATGTAACACGAAGATTTTCAGAAAAATCCATGACTCCAAAGTACCTTACACGGAATTGTCGGGATTGTCGATTTTGTCAAAAATGGCTCTAACGACTTTAAAATAGCATTATTGAAGCAAAAGGCCCTCGTTATTCTAGCAAAATGATGTGAAACTTCGGCGGAAAGTTTGACTTCCTTAAACTCCCTCCAAATACGTTATTTTCGGTTTACTATTAAAACATTTAATATAGGTTCCAGGTCCTGGAGATGCTGCACTTATAAATGCCCTCTGGCGGTGAAAGAATCCTTTTCCGAATGGTAGAGTAATTCTTTAGACTATTATAAGAAGTGAACTTTTAAAATCACATACTTCTATTTGGTTCCATACTTATTAAATGAGAAGAAAAGAACACCAATGTTGCACAATGCGGAAACTTAACCTATACAGTGAAATAAGAATACAAACTCCCATACCACTAAATTAACCTCTTTGGAATTAACAAGTATGCTAATATTATTAACAACAATCTTTTCGGTTAATACAAAATATCGTTTCACTGAGATCTAAAGCGTAGCAAAGTTTGCTGAAGTGATGTATTATTTCCATCTGCATATGCATGCATATTTCTTGCAGTAAAATGTAAACGGCATTTGTATCTGCATTTTGTGGAATAGAGGAGCTATTACTTTCTGTGAAGTGACTACTAATATCTACTTTATGTTAAAGTCAAGGAATTCTACGCAAGCATGTTCCCATATAATTCCAAAGTATTCTCATTCAAGTATAAGGGCTTTGTAACCCCTTTTTAATCTGTTAGTAATTTATGTGATGAAATTTTGTGTTTTATTTCTCCATGTCTGTGGGGGACAATTTGAGATTTTAAGCCACGATTCTGCCTATTTCAACAGCTCATTTTTCTTACGATGCTGTCCTACATACTAACAATATAGGTAGTTAATTTCATACAACGTGTTTTCTGTTTTATAAGTAGTAATGTGTTTTAATAGTACATATTAAAACAAATGACTTTTTTGACCCAAAATTGTTTACAATTAAAGTCATAAATTAACTGCTGCAAATAATTCACTCGACGTTTTGACGCATAGACAGTTTACGGCTGCACGCTATCCATAGCTCACGCACGCTAACAATATAGTCACATACAACTCGTAACAATTCAGAACAACACCTGCAATGAAATTCTATCCTTTCTTCTTTTATAGAAAGAGAATGACGTCACAAACTTTCTGGGAACTTGTAGAAGATACTGGAGGCCGAACTTGGAGAAACCTCTCGAATATCGAGAAGTCGTAATGCCGCGAGAAAAGTCTCGCGTTCCGTCCAGCTGCAATGACTCACATACAACATGGTACAAGGTTAACATGAGAACAGTCACACACACGGATAGCATTGTCATAATATTAATCTACTCTATCGTATAGCCTGTACATTTTAAAAGTAGAAAATGGCGAAATATTTTACTGATGCAAAGTAAAATATTTTGTCTGTATATGCACTCTAAATATTGAATAATGTGTCATTATATATTTATTTATTTATAGCATTGTCTCAATCACCCCAAAAATTCGTTCTGAAGATTTCAACGAGAACCCAAATTTTGAGACCTCTTGAATTGTATTTAAAAAAAAAAAAAACGTGTATATGTGTGTGTGTGTCTGTGAATAGTATGACTCAAAAATGAGATTGGATAAATACAGTGCTTGGCTTCAAGTTCGGTAACTAGATTTCGAAGATTCACCTCCTCTCAGCTTCCTGTATTCCTCTATACCAATAAAGAAGTGTGTAATGAAGAAAGTTATGCCAGCATTTATCTCGATTAACATAAAATATAGAGAAAAATATCAATTCTATAAAATTAGTGTCCAGAAACAAAAATAATGTGGGTGGAGAAATACATCGGAATGTAACATCAGAAAGTTTTCCAACACTATGACATAAATTCTGTTTTAAATTCTTTAGCCATGTAATTAACCGTTGAAAGCATATGTACATGTTGTTATATTCTGCTTTATTTTCATGTTTACTTTCTTTCCTCTTCAGCCGAGGTTCAAGAAGCACATAAACATTTTAGTTTCTGACTGTGTCATAAACATTCTATACAGGCAAGGGTAGTTTACGCCTTCAGAGGCGTCTATTTCACAAGAGAATGTTTTCTGAGATTTCCTGGTTCAGCCGAAGATACTAAGGCGATAGCTTCTTTTCATCTTGGTTATAAAACTGCAGGAGGCCCACAGCTGGCGACAAGTCACCAAACTTACTGGCAGGGCGATGCTCACGCAATAACTATCCACCTTGTATATCACAGGAAGATTTCATCACCTTTCAGCTTAGCGTTGCTGATAACCGTACTAAACTTGTCCTCTAACGTTATGCACATCGATTAAGCTAATGTGACTAATGTGACTTTCGGACAATATATTTTAAGGTCATCAGCGTCCAGATTCTCATGGAGGGTATAAATCACACTGCAATACGCTGTTAAATTGTCATCCTAAAACAATTTCCTCTGATGTTCTTTTAATTATTTGCTTTCTTTTGGTCTTCCAAATAACCTACAGTTTTCTTTGTACAAAAGCGTTTAAATTACGAGGATCATCCAGAAAGTGACGGATGTTTTGGCATAACTAAATAATAACTTTCTTATCAACACAAAACTTTATTTATAAAGTTACAGTACCTTACTCTGTTTCTCAACGTAATTGTCATTGCTATCAAGATATTTATGTCACGTGGTACCGGTTTTTCACCACTAAAGACCTGAGCCAAGATTTCACTGCCACTTTGAGGTTTTCATGACTGGAAAATCTTTTCCATCTAAAAAGGCATGTAATGTTCCGAAGTGAAACACCCGTTTTTCGAATTCTTTTATCAACATATACTTCGAACTCCTCTATAACAATTGATGAATTTCCGCTACGGTGTTTTTCGTACCCACCGGTTCATCCTTGATTACTTGTAAATTATAAGCCATTTTCTCAGTGAAGACTCGTTTATTGTATTAACATCGTACACTGAGTTATTTACTTATACAATTTGATTGGCCGATCATTTTGAACTTCTTCGGCGGTAGAAAAGTATAACATCGGCTTGAAAAACTTGTACCACGTGACAATAAATGTCTTGACAGAATGAAGATTGCGTTGACCAATAACAGTAAGGTACTTTAACTTTGCAAATAAAAGTTGGTATTGATAGCTTTCGTTATTTAGTTATACCAAATCTGGATGACTCTCATAGTTTCTCGAAAATTACAAGACAGCGAAATTATTGGAAATAATGTCTAGAAAATTATATGATCCTAAGCTAATAAGAGCTACACGCGGCTTGTATTGCAAAACTACAGGATATAGGAGAGGAACCAGGAAAACAAATCCTAGAAATTAATGGTGGTATAAGACAAGGGTGCCCACTGCCTTTTATTTAATGTATGTTTGAGTTATTGAAGTATGAACGAATGTTTTAAATAATCATTTTAGCATAAAATAATATTTAAATTAATAGTTGTTTACTATTTGTGGATGAACCAATCCTAGCATCACATTATGGAAACCTTGAAAGAGAAACTCTCAAACTGTTTCAAATAAAACAAAATTTCAATCTGAAAATGTTAATTTCTAAAAGAAATGCAACAATATTTAAATGCTAATAACATAAAAAATGAAAACTATATTAAATTTTAAAATAGTAAATCATATAAATGATTTCATATACCTAATTAATTTGTAAAATATTCTACTCAAAAAGAAAGCATGGAAGACAAGCTACATACACATCATTTCTTCTAGAAGCTGAAGTTCTTTCATAAATACATTTTGTTGCTTCATTATAATAAAAAATTGCCAGTGTTGCTGTATTAATAGCCATTGCTTTTGGAAGATTGAATTATATTTTCATTTGAAACTTTAAGGAGATGATTAGAAAATAAAGTAACAATATATTCGCGCATAACTTTTATAAATCAGTGGCATCAGCAGTAGTCTTTTCTGCACTGGGAAGACCGAGGGGAGAAAATAACTAAAAAATCCTGTGTGTTCCATTCATTTGATTTTGTCTACCTGTCCTGCAAGTAAATTGCTGCTAAATATTTTTATCTGCATCACACTAATCGAGAAAAACATTACCAAAAATTGTCTTTTTATTTTCTTCCTTACAAGTAGGTAAGAAATAAGGAAATTCACTAGGCTAAGACGGCAATTACATCTCTTGAAGTTGTTTGTCATGAAACAATTAAATTTCGGTTCTCTTTGCTTAGGAGTAAAACAAAAGGGAGATGAAACGAAAAATGACACCAGTTTGAGAAAAGTTTTAGGTAGTTAGTTTAAAACTGAAACCAATAACAAGGAGTATCTCGGAAAAGACTAACTATAATATATATAATAAAATATATCATATATTATAAATCATACTATATGCTTTAATGAAATCTATATTTTTATTAGTTTTTATCTTATCTCTTACAATTTACCAGCTATACATAGCTCATCAGAATGAAGAGGTCATCAGAGGCTATTCCCGGAACATTTAACATATACATTGCGTTTGTCATGAAAACAACTTTTAATATACCTAAGTCTGGTCTTTTAATTAAAATCGTTAAAGCCGTTTTTGAGAAACTGAACATTTTTAAAAATTCAGGGATCCTCAAAGCAGCACTTCCGGTGATATCTTTAACGGAACAGAATACCACCGCTATACATTATTGTAACAAAAATCTGTTTGATGCTCCACAAACAACTCTTTATTTCTTCCATTGATACAAACAAAAATCTGTTCATAAATAAACTGTCTTTCTTCGACGATTCCGCAACAATTCTACCGTATATATTCCTTGCGATTGCGGCGGCAAATACTGCGCGCTATGAGTTTCCCGTCGAAACTGACTCAACTGCTGCCCGCTATACATTCACAGTTGAAAAGGAACTCTTCAGGTCTTTTCTCTCCTTTTTATGCCTGTCGATCACGTGGCAGAAAAGATCCAGAAGCAGTTGCACAGCAAACCACCGCAGTTGTCGTATATTCCCTCAGATGTAACAATGTGCACACTGTTCACTCACGCAGGTGTAATAATCGCAGCCTTGATGTCAAAAGAATGCGCCGTCCACTAATGCAAGTGTAACAACGGATAGCAACAATCAGCTATGACTTCGAAGTAAATCTTCACACAGGGCGTAATCACACATGCACGTAGTACGCGTAGAGAAAATAAAAAAACGGCGGCTTGAAGGCTCTGAAGCTTTTCTTTTCAGCAGCAGAATTGAATATAGAAATTAAGAGATAAGATAATTTCAAATATAAAAAATAAATAAATGGATACTATCAAAATTGGAAACTCAATAAATTGGAGGAAAATGATTTCCTGTAGATAGATTTCCAATATTTTACAAAACAAGAATTGATTTTGCTCTAAGACTCCGTTGGATGCAACAATAAATTGTAATGGGGACGAAATAGGCTGAGAGGTCTATAGATATCATGATGATGATGATGATGATGATGATGATGATGATGATAATAATGATCAAGTACCATAATGAAAGAGAAAGATGATGTCCGAACTGACTCAGAAGACACGATCTAAATACCTTGCAGGTTAAAGATTCTTATTCGGGTTAAATACCCTACCAGGGTCTGGCATGACTCAGTTTATGGCACTTGATATGAAAATAGGTTTCAAGTTGTTTGTTGATTTGGCAGAACTATTTTTCAGAGCATGACTTAAAATGCAATCCCATTCGTTCCTATTTACTTTGTGCTTCATGTTTTAGATTTGTTTAAATGAGTAGTTTATTTGCCTATATATAAAAATATCTGATTTTTTCAATTCACAGGATTTTCTTTAGCTGTATTACAAACAAACCTTCCTCACAAAAGATTTCCTCTTATCTTTCATCATGCTAACCGAGATAAACACTAAAGAATTAATCTTATTACTTGCTTCCTATGTAATGTAGAAGGGAAATAAAGGTTTACACTAGGCTAAAGCGGCAGCCGAAACTTTTAAAAGCTAATTCCTAAGTAAAACAATTGAAATTTGGTTCCTGTTTACGTTCCCGGGAATAAAACAAAAGAGATGAAACAAAAGTTGACTTCTCGCTTGAGAAAAGTTTCAAGTAGTTTAAAATTAAAACCAAATAACAAGGTATTCTGAAGTGATTATCTCTACAAAAAATAATAAATAAGTAAATGCATATAGCTAAATTGCGAGTTTGAACGAGATCTACATTTTTTATGTAGTAAGTTTTTGTGTGCGAGTCTTACGGCTTACCAGTCAACAAGAATGAATAAGTCTTCAGAGGCTATTCCTACAAAATTCAAGATACACATTTCGTTTGTCATGAAAATATCTTAATGATGTATGAAAGTCATTAAACCCATTTTTGAGAAGATCAAAACTTCCGAAAAATGTTCCATGTGAATGGTAGTTGGGATAAGGGAATTTTTCCTGAAAATCTTCGTGTCGCATGCATGACAGATAGTGAAATTAAATACCAAGTTTGGCATTAAACGGAATTTTCGTTTTTAGACCATGCTGTCCTCTTCCCCCCCCCCCTCGCCGCCACACACGTGTACATTTTTCCAAAATGCCTTTTGGGTCATTGGGATCTCAAAACATGTGTTTCAGTGAAGTTTCGTTATCAAATATTTGGGCGGAATGCGCTGCTTTCTCTACCTACTATGTACTTTGTACAGATGTGTTAAATAAAGCAATAACATTTAAATTATGATTTTTTTTTTTTTAAATACAGTACCGGAGTCTGATCAGGACTCCGGCACTGTATACCCTACTTTTATTTACCTTTTTTTTTTACTTTGTTTTGCCGTATTATTACTGTTTAATACTGTTTTCTTACTTTTACAACACACACATATACACAAACATATAACACCCATGCCCAAGGCGGGACTCGAACCCACGATCCCCAGCGCTACGAAGCACCAAAGCGGGACGCCTTGGCGAGCGCGGCCATGGGGACCGGCTATGATGAAACTTATCGAGCTAAATAGCTGAAATTAAATGTGATCTTATATTTAAACAAAATCATAGTTTTGGCCTCTATATGTTAGATATTTTAGAATGATCTCTTGGCAACAATACCAAGTAGACTCCACTGAAACATCTTATGCTTAGAAAGGCATAAATGAAACTTTTCAAAATAATCTGATGTTACACTCACATGACTTTCTCTAGCTACTCTACAAACAAACCTCTTACAAAAGACAATTCTTCTTTCAACACCATGCTAATCGAGATAAACATTAGCAGAATTTTATTACTTAGTTCCTTATAAGTAGACTGGAACTAAGGAAATACACTAGGCTAAAGTGATAGTCAAATGTTTTAAAAGCTGTCGTCATGCGATTACCATTGCAAATCGCTTCTTTGCTTGGCCAGGAGTAGAACAAAAGAATACCTCGAAAACGGTAAGCTCCACGAAAAACCATTGCTTGTGTATTTTAACAAGATCTACATTTTTTATATAGTAGGTCTTTGTGTATCTCTTACGGTTTACTAGTAATGCCAAATTAAGCAAAATTTATCCAGAATAAACAGGTCTTTAGAAGCTATTCCCAGAAAATTCAAGATATACGTTTTATTTGTGATAGAAATGGCTTTAGTATTTTAATCAAAATCGTTAGAGATATTTTTAAGAAAACCTAAATCTTCGAAAATGTTTCAATGTAAAGGGTAGTTAGCGGGGAATTTTCTTGAAAATCTTCGTGTATATCCTTGAAAAATGGTACTTAACGGACTTTTCATTTTTGAGTTATGCTGTCCACACACACACACACACACACACACACACACACACACACACATTTACACACACGGACCTGTTTCTGAAAGTGCTTTTTTGGATTCAGGGGGTCCTAAAACATGTATTTCCGGTGAAATCTCGACATCGAATTTTTGGGTGAAATACAATACTTCTCTATCCCTATGTACATATGGGACTAGAGAAAGTGAACATAGATTGGATGAGCAAATATGTGCTTGAGACTAACAAGCTAAGAATCGAACGCGTTGTAGAACTCAGGGTGTGAATGTTATAACAGAATATAAATAGTAGTAGTGATATTCCTTAAGAATTTTATTACATTATTGAAATTGGTTCTAACAGAAGCAATAAAGACGAAAATAACAAAAAAATGTTTTGACTTTTACGCTAACTACTTCCCTACTATGCCCAATATAAACGGAAATAGGGCAATCAGATTTGCATCTGAATTAAAAAAAAAAAATAAGACAATACCGCAAGAACTAGAACTTAAATTATCTCCTTTCTTGGTCTTGCCTTGAGCATGGACTAATGTCTTCATTCAGTAGAAACATATACAACAATGTTAAGATCTGTTACCTATAACATTATTTATTTGCCACAGCTAGGAGAAAAAGTGGAATAAAAATACTTTCCTCTAACTAAAAGAGACCTCTTCTCAGATGTACAAAAACTTTAAAAGGCAATTAAAAAGCAACTTAAATTGTCTTTTCTAATCAGTCACCTCAAGCATTGCCAAGTGTGGCAGTTTCCATAAATTACATTGGGTTTAATAGTTTGTAAGTAAGATGATAAAGAAATATTCATTATATTTTCATGTGAAAAGAAAGAAATACACAAACGTAAAAATATGATGTGTTCCATTCACTTGACTTTCTATACATTTCTGCAAGAAAGTATTGTTAATAAACTTATGCTTCTATTTACTTCATGCTAATCCAGAAATCATTAGCCGAACTGGTTTTATTACTTACTTGTAAGTAGAAGCGAAATAAGATAGTAAACATAGGTTAAAGTCATAGTCAAAAGCTGGTCGCTATGTGACTGAAGTTCCTTTGTTTGTATGGACAGGAGTTGACAAATTCTTTTGAGAAAATATACATTTTTCAAAGCTGAAAAAAACGAATATCTCAAAAACGATCAACTTCACGAAAAAAAATATATATAACATAAATTGTGTGTTTTAATGTGCTCTACATTTTTTTTTATCCGGTAAGTTTTTGTCTATCTCTTATGGTTTAGCAGTTAGGTATGCAAAATTCCGTAAAATCCATCCAGGATAAAGTAGTCTTCAGAGGCTATTCCCAGAGTATTCAAGATATACATTTTATTTGGTATGTAAATACCTTAAATATAAGAAATTTTTATCAAAATCGTTAGAGCCATTTTTAAGAAAATCAAAATTTTCGAAAAAAAGTTCCATGTAAAGGGTAGTTGGGGTTGGGGGGATTTTCTTGAAAATCTTCGTGTCGCATCCTTGGAAGATAACAAACTTAAATGAAAAGTTTGGTATTTTACCGACTTTTTTTAAGTTATCGTGTTTATAGGCACACGGACACACACGCACACATACACGGACCTTTTTGTGGAAATTATTTTTTTTTTTGGGACTCAGGAGGTCCTAGAACATGTATTTCCGGTGAAATCTCGGTATTGAATTTTTGGGTAGAATACAATACTTCCTCTATATTCTTTGTATATAGTACGTGTAGAGAAAGTAAAAATGTATCGCCCATAACGGAATGACCAATTGACGAGCTCCATGCATAGACTGAGGATTTTCCGAACCTTAAAGACAGGAACATTGGTCGAACATTGATTGGACTTTATACTTTTATGCAACACACACAAAGCATCCCCGTCCGTGTTCAGTATGTTGGCGTTTTCGGACCAATCACGATTCATGGTCGTTGTTGTATATGTTCAAGACAGTTTGAGCGTAGCTAACTTTAAGGCAACTGCTTGAGAGTTCCTTAGCCGCCTCATTAAAATAAGTCTACTTACTCATGGAGCGTTGTAACTGTTAGGAACATGGTATCACGCTAATTAGTGCTGAACTTTGAAAAAAATTCTAAAACTCATTAATTACAAGAAAAAAAGTGTGTTTTTATTTTGGATTTTTTTGTTTAATTTTTTTTTATTTTGACCCCTTAATATATTACAGAACATAACTGGTCAGTTTCATTGAAATCTTCAATTGACGTTATTGATGAGCAGAACTAGATTTTGGGTTCCGACGCGCACACAGTTACGAATACACAAAACAGTCAGCGATGTAAAGAGAGGGGGAGGTTTTTATAGCATAAACGTGCACATATTCAGGTATAATCTGTTCCAAAAGTAGCTCATTACATGTACTGCCTTTATATACATCGTTATAATTCATAAAATAACTCAATAGAACCATTATTTAATAATGTGATTAGTAAATAAAAACGCCTTGTACTTTTAACAATGAAAGTTTAATAATAATAATAATAATAATAATAATAATAACATGCACAGCTTATGAAAGACAGTGAACATAAATCAACCAAACTCAGTTAGAATTCATTGCAGTGAATTACAAAGTACATCTTTACTGCACCGAAAAACAATTTTGTCACTCAAAATATGTTTGAATAATCCATAACTTTGTTTAGAGTCAAACGCCCACCGTTTCGTATTTTCGATATATTTTTTTTTTAATCTGCGCTCTCTTTCAGTGTTCAGTTTCTGGTAGCAAGAACTGAACGAGGGCAGGCAATGAGTAATGCTAGATAGTGCAACACGTTTCGAAACCGGCTGTAGAGACTACGTCATAGTTATACTCCATCACGTCATAGTTATACTGTTATTTACTCTCCTCTATTGATGAGAAATGAAAATATATAAAGGACCTTTTTAATATCAAGCATAGTTTTGAATTATAGTTTTAATAATTGGATAGGTGCTCGAAACAACGGAATAACCATCACTTAAACAGAGCAAAGAAAACACAACCTTTACAAATACCATAGAGTGTAGCCCACAGACCAGAGATTCAAGCACATAGGAATAAAGTTGCAATACAGCCATTTCACTATAAAATGTTTGGAATATGCTTGGGCTTCTACCTACGGTGCTAAGTGAGAATATTCTAAATATTAAAAGCTTCACAACACATTACACACATTTCCTTAAAGTTAGCTGGACTTAGAATTAGTTGCAGCTTCTGTGGTAGATCAGAGGTAGTAACTTATTAATACTTTCTTGACTACATGTAGTAAGAAAGTAAAGTAGGTATTGTGTTTCATCCAGAAGTAAACAGTTTAGTAAACCATCCTAATCTTGCTTCCATCAAGCATTGAGTGGAAGAATGTTTCACTGGCTGTTAAGGCTCATTGATCAGAAAAAGTATGTGGCATTAAAGCCATGTTTAAAACACCAATGTCCAGTGGGTAACGTAAATTCATTAAAACTATACTTTCATCGTGGAAAATTGTTAATGTTACATCTCCACAAACAGAACATTGTCTCAGGGATCCATTAAGAGAAACCTCGGAGAAAAATGCTGAGGTTGAAAATGTAATGTTTCTAAAAACTTTACTGTGTTCCTGGGAACTCATTAAGAATTATTAACTACAGCAACTGCAACTAAGCACAAAGGAAAATTAAATTTGAGAACTTTTTTTACTTTCTTTATACATACTATGTACATAGTGTAAAGACAAGGAAGTGTATTCTATAAAAAAAATTCGATAGCAGTATTTCACCGGAAATACATGTTTTGAGACTCCTGAACCCAATCAAAGCATTTTATAAACATGTCCATGTGTATGTATATGTCTAGTGACATCAGAGCTTAAAAACGAAATGTCTGTTAAACGTAAGTTCAGAATACTTCAGGAGTGCAACACGAAGATTTTCAATAAAATCACCCACCTCCAACTACCCTTTATATGGAAGAATTTTCGAAAATGTTGATTTTCTCGAAACTTCTGATGTTCTCAGAATGGCTATACCGATTTTTATTAAAATATATTATATTAAAATATTTACATGACTAACAAAATGTGTATCTTGAAATTTGTGGGAATAGCATCTGAAGACCTCTTTAATCTACATTTTATCTCATATATATATATATATACAAGAAAACGTGTATTTCTGAAATATTCTTTGTTATTGGTTTCAGCTTTAAAATGTACTTCTCTCATTTCCGAATTTTCCATCTACTGGCCACACAAACAAAGGAATTTCAATCACCCAGCAACCCGCTTTTATAAAATTCTATCACTTTAGCCTATGGTACTCCATTATGTCTTTTCTACTTTCAAGGAAGCAAGTAATAAGACCGTTTCTGCTAATATTATGTCGATTAGCATGAAGTAGATAGAGGACTAAGTTTATTAACGTTTGTTATAGAGATGTAGAGAAAGTCATGCGAATGGAACACATCAGATCTTTTCATTAAAGCACACCACAGAAACATTCATCACCTGAATTTACATTGTCTTTAAACATATGAATGGTGCAGATGTTCTTCTTTTGAATAATTCCAGGCTGACCCATTAGAACAATAATTTGGTCGATAAAGGCACATAATTGGTCCTTGTTATGTATTTGTTTCTCAAATACTTAAATAAGAGAAAAACTTAAGTTTTGAGTGTTTTGGGTCCTAGTCTTATGGAGAATTTTAGCTTATAATTTAAACAGGTCTTTGATGGAAGTGATGGCAAGGAGCTTTTACATTTAAATTTGGCCAAATCAAACTCAAAAAGTGCAATCTGTTACACTCACTTGACTTTCTACAAATAAGCTTCAGACAAAGGCTATTCATCTTTCCACTCCATGCTAATCGAGATAAGCGCTAGCAGAATGTACTTATTTGGTTCCTTATAAGTAGAAGCGAACTAAAGGAACGCGCTATGCTAAAGCGTTAGTCAAATGTTTTAAAAGCTATCGTTATGCGAATTGTCATTGAAATGCGCATCTTTGCTTGGCCAGGAGTAGAACAAAAACAAGAAAGAAAAAGAAAAATAGGACACTTCCTGTCGGAGAAAAATTAAATATTATAAAATTGAATCCAATAACAAGGAATATTTTGAAAAACGCCAACTCTGCAACAAAATTGCATTTACATAACCGCGTGTTTTAACAAGATCTACATTTTTATATGGTAAGTATTTCTTACGGGTTATTCAAAATCCAGGAAAATGTATCCAGAACGAACAGGTCTTCAGAAGCAATTTCCAGGAAATTCAAAATATACATTTTATTTGTGATGTAAATAACTTTAAATGTGGATTTAAATCAAACTTGTTAGTCATTTTTGAGAAAAACACAATTTTCAAACATTTTTCCACAAAAGGGGTATTTTGGGCTGGGGGGATTTTCTTGCAAGTCTTCATGTCCATCCTTAGAAGATACCAAACGTAAACACCAAATTTGGTATACTTAACGGTGTTTTAGTTTTTAACTATGCTATCCAAAGACACACACGCACCTTTTTCTAATTTTTTTGACTCAGGGACCTAAAAATATATATTTCCGGTGAGATTTTGGTATCGAATTTTTGGGTGGAATACAATACTTCCTCTGTACACTATGTACATAGTACGTGTAGAGAAAGTAAAAATTTAGAAGTTAATATCAGTAGGTACTGACTGTGTATAAATGGTTCACATTTGCCCCTGAAAAATGCTAATGGCTGTGAGCACTGCAAACATTTTGTTGCCCTGGGCAGGAGTTTGTCAATGGAATATTACAGTATGAAAGAAAATGCTTATCACCTTTTAAGGACATCCATAGAGAATTTGGATATTTTGCTGCCCCCTCGCTTCGGGCTCCACAGTCATTTAAAGGTCGTATAATACACCTGTTTCCTAGCTTACTATGTCATAAATCAGTTTTTATTATTTCCAAAAATACATTTTCACATTTTTAAAATGTTCTACGCGACTCAGTTTTTGATTAAATACAACTGAAACTTCCTAGGATGTACAAACATGTCTATTGCAATATTACAAACGACCCAATTATCTTAACACCAGCAATAATTTTACAAAAAATAGTTTTAAGAAAAAGTGATTAGTTTTAGGTGTTAACATTTCTAATTTATTTAAACATTTATTGTAATTTAGTAATCAAAGTAATTGAAATATCAATGCATAAAAATTTTGTATGTGATTCATCGTACCAATTAAAAAATTGGCAATCAATTTTCTGCAAATTTTAGAGGCGTGGAACATTTTATTATGCAATATATTTACATAATAAAATTATGTAATAATGTATATATTGCAAAATATGTATCCAGTTTGAATGAAATTTGGTATTGTTATTAATGTAACAATAATGTAATCACAGTAATATTTTCCGAAAAGTGTATTAAAAACATATAAAATTGAATTTTCACTCTGTGTTGCTTTAATTTGTGGAAATGCTTTCAAAATCACCACATATTGTTGTGAAAGGGTACACATTGTTCCAGACGCTAATATCGTAAGAGTTTGACAATGCATTGCTGATCAAGTCACGATATGCATGCCCAAGCAGGAGGTATGTACTCCCGTTGTGACGTCACAGATGCTTTTGGCAGATCTCTATTTTACGATGGTGACGGTTTAATACTTCGTCTGTAATCTTGTTACGACCCATTTCATTTGTTGTAAAAGTTGAGATGGCTTTTGGCCCCTAATTCAACTTCATTTGGTAGCTTACGTAACTTGTGCCCCTCACTGTCAGAAAAATAGAAATAAGCTTTTCTTTTAATGAGAGTTTTTGTGGGGGGGGGGCAAGTGGGTTGGCTATAACATCGCTCAACTGCTCGATTATACGGCAGTGCAAGTTGTCAACTATATAGCTAAATTTGGGATGCTGTTGCTTAATTCCTGCGATGACAAGTTGTGTTCAACCTTTTGGTATTTATCCAGTTTTTTCGTTTGCCACCACTTATGATGTTTCCTTTATTTTCAGAAGAAAGAATATTGTTTTGTTTCTGGAACGTTTGAAACCTTCAGTTGTGGGGTCGTTAGTTTAATTATCTTTATAAGAAAATATAAAACAATTTCTGTACTTAAGGGATCCTGTATTTCACATTTTAAGCAGCAATCATACAAAACATTACATATTATATTAATGTGATAAATATTCAGGCTCACTAATCTAAGGACGCTCGTCGCAGTACAGCTCCCTTTGTATCCACAAAGAAACATGTAATGAAAGAATGTATAAAAGCATTTATATGGATGCACTTGAGATATAAAGACAAATAAACTTAATAAAAATAGTTTGTTGAAGATTGGGTATAGATTTGTATGCAATTGATGGTTAGACCATTCAATTTAACACATCTATCTTTTGAAAAAATTAAGTGTTGCATAATTTATAGTGTTTCTGCAAGAAATGTATTATTCCCAAAATTCAATACTTGAATATAATGAAGTGTACATCATATATAATATGCAACATTTAAAATTCAAACAGTTTAAAAATTGCATTACATGTAGAATTTTAAGTGTAACTCGATTTTGATTTTCGAATGATTTTTTTGTTAACTTTAGTACATAAAACAACAACATTTCTATTACAATTACGTTAAAAACCACTGTAATAAAGTGTTCGACTACATTGATTGAAATTAATAGCAATTATTCAGTACGTTAAAGAAGTGAATAAGAGGTCAGTCTTTGTAACCATTGTTCATAGTGCGTAAAACATCGGTTCACTTGACCGTGAAAAAGAAGGAATGCGTTTCCTGTAGAGACCGCATCAAGCACGCGTAGGTTTGTTTAGAAAACTTTCCAAGCATTAAACTTGTTGACTGAATTATTTAAGATACACGACTAGCCATATCGAGAAGCGATCGAGCGTGACGTTTGACAGTAGGAATAGCATTCACGCATGCGCACACTTCCGTGCAATGTCCAGGACACACATGGACTCAGATATATTACATTGTCAGGCGGAATTTTACAAATATTGAATCCATACACGTTTAGTTGTTTGACAAACATTTATTGTTCCTTATTTGTAAACGCAGGACCACTTTTATGCCACTAGCATCGATTTCGTGGTGTAAATAACTCAAACTCTTTCGTGATTTTTTGTTCCTCTCAGTAAATGATGTCATTTGGATTATTTTCTACCTCATACTACAACTTGCTCTACGTTATATGCAAATTATAATTTATGTTGATATCCTTCCACATTGTACTACATCCCACATACATTTTAGTATATCCAGATAATTTGACACCTGTTAACCATCTTGTAACCCCAGGCCATATTCCACTAAAATTATGTTTTCTATTTGCACATGCAATTTTATGTTCAATCCCTCTTAAGTTAGCAAGGTGGGGGTACATTCCCCTTAGTAATAACGTTTTATTCTTTTTGTACCTTTACACTTGCTAAGCATTTTAGTACTAAGTCATAGGAATTCCTAAGCATTAAAGCTAGGTCGTCGCCCTAGTGTGTGTTGGTCACCATGCTGTGGGTTCAAATCCGGCGTAGGGATTTTTTCGGACGTAATGGCTTCTTTCGGAAAAAAAACTAACTAAAGCGTTGGTTCGGCGTAATGTTTATTTGCACGTAAAGAACACCAACTTTGAAAGAAAAGATCGCATGCAAAAATTCCACCATTTTCAGGTCCACAAGTCGTGATTTCGTCCTATTGCGTCATCTTTGGGTTATAAATTAATCCCTCGTCACCATGTATGCGTAGCAACTAAACAGCGAACTAGAAATTCCATTCAATCAAGGAAACACCGTAAGATGCCCCAAACACTCCGACAAGGCGTGATAGAATTTGAATTGAAAAGATTGGTCGAAAGGAAATAAATTTGAATTGTTACTGAACTGTTGGCAGGGACCTTCGTACATGATGTTAGTGTCCCTTGGACGGTTTTGTTTACATGTTTTGTATCCAGTTATGTTTTGCGCGAAGTTCACGTGAAGCCAACTGCTTAAGAGTCTATAAGTGTATGCCTGGTAATAACTAAGTAAAGTCCAAGCGAGTATTGCTGGATGGTAACCATAGCAGTATCATAATACACTAAACATTGTTCTTATAAGACGCCATTTTCTCATTGATGTCGCAGATTGAGCTGCAAATAAAATAATTCTAAAACAAATATACACGTGTCTCGTCTTTCTCTCCGATAATGTTTCTATTTGGCGGAAAAAATGATAAAGTTTTAAAGTTTGTAACGGCTATTTGGCTCTGTCTTCCACTCAACGATCATCTCCCTGTACTGTGCCAGATGCTGATAATGAACATTGTCCGGATTAACGCTACAAGTATATGCGTGCATGATCGGCTAAAAATAAATTGCAATCAAGAGTTCATTTAGCAAATAGAATATCACGTGCATATGTGTTTAATTTTTCCCCTAGTGATAAAAGTAAGAGAGAGAAAGGAAGAAAGAAATAACTGAAGAGATAAAGATGCTAATTTTGCAAGCTCTTCATTTAATAAAAGGGTAAAAGTAGGCAAGGAGCTATCTGAGAGGGGTATGGTAAGCTCGGGCGTACCCCAAGGTACTGGGAAGGTTACTTTTTCTCATTTTTGTAAATGACATAACTGTTAATATAAAATGCCAGATAAGATTGTTTGCAGACGATTGCATTATGTAGAATAAAATTAGAAATGTTGAAGATAAGACTGCTCTTCTGGGTGATTTAAATGAAATGAGTGATTGGGCTGCTTCAAAATGAAAATTAACGCTGGCAAAAGTAAGTCAATTGCATTTAATAGATCTAGGGGAAAAATTCTGCAAAACTATCACATGGGTGGGAAAAAAATTCCACAGGTGAACAGCTGCAAATACTTGGGAGTTTACTTGGCGAGTAACGCTGGATGGGACAAACGCTAAGGAGATAAAATGGGAGCCGTTGAAAGTTAGGCGTGAGAAACAAAGGTTGTGCGCTTTATTTAAAGCTTACGCTGGCTAAAACGCATGGGAGGACGTTACTGACAAACTGGAAAACCCAACTTACTATGCACGAAACGATCATCGTTTAAAATTAAGGGTAGAAGATACAGAACTGACGTGGGAAAGTTCTCCTTTGTTAATAGAACCATAAAAGAATGGAATGAATTGCCTGGAGCAGCCTTTCGGGGTTGTTCTCTGTCTCTGAAGAAATTTAGGAAAAATCTTGGTATTAATGTTGGATAATTTTTATAAATATTCCTTAAATGAAATGCTTGTGATTTTATATTGTTGTAAATACAAATGTTAAATTGGTTGGTGATTCTAATTATGAAATGAATTAATCTGAATTGAGAGTAAAATTAATGTTTTCATATTTGTTGTAAAGAACTATTATATCTAGCTTACAAAGCCATAAACTGGCAGCTGTGATTTATTGTCTATATATCTTGTATACATATATAACTCTGCCACCAGGTGATAACCCACTTGCAGAAAAAGAAATACATACATACAAACATGATATAAGCAAGGAGTCATATATTATTAACGAATCACTCTATTTTGCAAAAAACATTTTCTATTGCAAAATTTGTGTCTATGGGAGAATAAGCTAAGACAGGTATTTTTACTTTATCTATAGGCACTATGTGCTTAGTGTATAGAGAAGGTATTGCACTCCACCCAAAAATTTGATACCGAGATTTCACCAGAAATATGTTTTAGGGCCCCCTTATATAAAAAAAAGCATTTTTACAAAAAGGTCCGTGTGTGTGTCCGTATGTCTGTGACACGATAACTCAAAAACGAAAAGTTCGTAAAATACTAAACTTGGTATTTAAGTTTAGTATCTTCCAGGGATACGACACGAAGGTTTTGGGAAGAATCCCCCCACCCCAAACAAACATTTACATGGAACTTTTTTCGAAAATTTTTATTTTCACAAAAATGGCTCTGGTGATTTTGATTAAAATGTCATATGTTAAAGATATTTACCTGACAAACAAAATGTATATCTTGAAATTTCTGGGAATAGCCTCTGAAAACTACTTTATTCGGGACGAATTTTACGAAATTTTGCATAACTGCTAAACCGTAAGATTTAGATAAAAACTTAGTACACAAGAAATGTAGAGCACGTTAAAACACACAATTTATGTTATATACATTTTTTCGTGGACTTGATCGTTTTTGAGACACTCATTGTTTTGGTTTCAGCTATGAAAAAGCTTACTTTTCCCATGTAGGAATTTGTCAACTCCTGTCCATATAAACAAAGGAACATCAATCACATAGCAACCAGCTTTTGTCTACCACTTTAACCTATGGCACTCCCTTATTTTGCTTCTACTTACAAGGAAACAAGTAATAAGACTATTTCTGCTAATTTGTGTTCGAGTAGCATGAAGTAAATAGAGGCATAAGCTTTTTAACAATAATTTGTTACAGAGATGTAGAGAAAGTATCAGCTTTTTATTTTCATTTTACGTTCAATAAATTTATCCCAGATCGATCCGTAACATTGTGAAAATGACCCCTTGTTATTCTAACTTCTATTTTTAACGCTTTGGATGAGCACGTTAAATAAACTAATAATACCTACTTTTCTTT
The DNA here is from genome assembly GCA_030762935.1 of Hymenopus coronatus. NCBI lineage: Eukaryota > Metazoa > Arthropoda > Insecta > Mantodea > Hymenopodidae > Hymenopus > Hymenopus coronatus. The sequence goes on from CM060890.1 coordinate 34,058,462, forward strand.
CGTACATAGTAAGTTTATTCGTAATAGGCAATGTTAAAAGAACAAGAAATATATTCTTCAAAAGTATCGGGAACATTTTATAAATTTGTCATTGATCTATAGCGATGTATATGTAAAGGCCTTTAACTGTTAACAATGTTTTGTTCGAATACTAGCACATGGATTTAACCATAACAGAAAGCCTATGACAAAAATATACTGAAGTTGAGCGCCAGAGATGTTACGATACAAGAAAATTATTTTATTCCTACTATAGTTCTGAAGAAAAAAAAAAAAAAAAACAAAAACAAAAAAAAAAAAAACAACAGAATATGCATGCTTAGCGTGTCCTCAAAACAATTAGCTCTTAAAATGTTGTATTATCCTTCTTTATGATAAGACATCTTGACAACCGCCACATAATACAAATGCCTTTTTACGATATTTGACAAACACTGGTCATCAGCCCAATCATCTATTACTTAAACCTTTCATCAACGATTGTCTCTGGAATTCTTATGATGGCGGACACCTCAGGAATTGTATTATTTCTAAACTCTTCTTAAATGAAGAGCATAAAATATTTGAGAGCATAAAGAGTCATCCATTATTCTATATCGTATTAACAATACTCCTTCTTAAATCTGACGTCATTATCTAACCATCAATATATAATTTCCATCCAGCCTTTATCCTTTCTTTCTTTGACGGACATGAAACATATCCTAAACAACTTATGTTTTCCATTCACATGACTTTCTCTACAACTCTGCAACAAATTATTGTTAAAAAGCTTATGCTTCTATTTACTTCATGCTAATCGACATAAAATTAGCATAAATAATCTTATTACTTGCTTCCTTGCAAGTAGGAGCGAAATAAGGGAGTAGTATAGGTTAAAGCGATAGTCAAAAGCTAGTTGCCATGTGACTGAAATTCCTTTGTTTGTATGGGCAGGAGTTGACAAATTCCTGTATGAGAAAAGTTAAGTTTTTCGAACCTGAAAATAAAAACAAGGAATATCTCAAAAACGATCAACTCCAAGAATAAAATGTATACAACATAAATTGGGTGTTTTAATGTGCTCTACATTTTTTGTCCGGTAAGTTTTTGTCTATCTCTTACGGTTTAGCACTTATGTAAAATTCCATAAAATTCACTCAGAATAAAGTAGTCTTCAGAGGCTATTCCCAGAAAATTCAAAATATACATTTTATTTGTCAGGTAAATATTTTAATATAGGATATTTTAATAAAAATCGTTAGAGCCACTTTTTTTAGTAAATCAAAATTTTCGAAAAAAGTTCTATGTAAAGGGTAGTTGTAGCATCCCTGAAAGATACTAAACTTAAATACCGAGTTTGGTATTTTACCGAATTTTCGTTTTTGAGTTGTGTGTTCACAGACACACAGACACACGGACACACGGAAACACACACACACAGGGGCCTTTTTCTGAAAATACTTTTTTTTGGATACAAGGGACCCTAAAACATATATTTCCGGTGAAATCTCGGTATCGAATTTTTTGGTGGATTGCAATACCTTCTCTATACACTATGTACATAGTGCGTGTAGAGAAAGTAAAAAGCCAGCACGACCAATGGGGGATGTTATACTTGATGTGAGAATAAGCAGGGGTCAGAAATTACCGCTCTCTATGAATGTTATTCTTGTTCTTGTAAACAAGCAATATTTATGTTAAAGATTTCGTTTTAAGTAGACAATGCAACGCAGTCTAAAATTGTCGCCGTTTAGACAACGCCAATTCCAGTAAATACAAGTGTTTAGATACAAAGATGACAATGATATTAATATGTAGAGCTACGACTTTTAAAATGTTAAATCTACTTCTGATCTGGATAAATGTCTTTCTCTGTCTTTAAGGACAATGGGATATGTGCAGAACATATATGTTCGACTATATGATCTTCAAAATCAGAGTTCAAGGGGTTTGTTGTATCATAGCTTGATAAAAAATTATACCATACTATTATTTTTTAACATGTTGATAAAGAGAAACAGGTAAGCACTCCATATCTTTAGTCAGCTGACTCTTAAAGCTAAATCAATTAATAACATTCTAAAAGCAACATGCTAATATTTGGGTACACATAGTTACACATATCACTTTGGTGATATTCCATTTTTACTTTCTCTAAACATACTATGTACATAGTGTATAGAGAAGGTATTTTAATGCACCCAAAAAATCGATACCGATATTTCACCAGAAATACATGTTTTGGTTCTCCCTGAATTTAAAAAAAAAAAAAACATTCCTGGAAAAAGGTCAGTGTGTGTGGGGGGTGGGTGTGGGCCCAAAAATGAAAGACCGTTAAACACCAAACTTGTAATTTAAGTTTGGTATCTTGCAAGGATGCGACATGAAGTTTTTCAAAAAAATCCCCCCCGACCCCAACTACCTTTTAAATGGAACTTTTTTAGAACATTTTGATTTTCTCAAAAATAGGTCTAACAATTTCGATTAAAATATCGTATATTTAAGATATTTACCTGACAAAGAATATATATTTATATGTATATCTTGAATTTTTTGGTAATAGCCTCTGAAGTCTGCTTCATTGTGAGTGAATTTTACGGAATTTTGTATAACTGCTAAACTGTGAGAGATACATAAAACTTACCATATAAAAATGTAGAGCACATTAAAGCACACAATTTATGTTGTATACATTTTTTCGAGAAGTTGATCGTTTTTTATATATTCCTTGTTTTTGGTTTCAGCTTTGAAAAACTTATACATTTCTCATTTGTCAACTCGGGTCTATACAAACAAAGGAACTTCAGTCACATAGCAACCAGCTTGTGACTATCACTTTAACCTATGATACTCCCTTATTTTACTCCTACTTACAAGGAAGCAAGTAATAAGACTATTGCTGCTATTTTTTTTTCTCGATTAGCATGAAGTAAATAAAGCATTAGCTTTTTAATAATAATTTGTTGCAGAGACGTAGAGAAAGTCATGTGAATGGAATACATCAGATCCTTTTCCTAAGAATTAAAGGAGTTGATTATTGAACAGAATGAATAAATTATTTTGTTGATAAATTAAAATATAACCTGTAAAATGTAGCAGATAGAGAAACGGTATTATTTCTTAAAATATATAGTTAATATTTTTTAAAATGTCATTTGCATTGAAAGAATATGTTTGCAATCACTTTGTTTAATTGCTCACCTTATAACTTCACACGAAAATCTGGATTTGTAGCCTTAGAAGAATCTGAGAAAAAATGAGCCTAAAGCTTGAAAATTTAAACCTGCGGAAAGATACTAAAATGCAAGAAATGTGGAGCTGTGGGCAAGGTAACGCCAGATTTAAAATACCAAAGCCATGTAAAATTTTAAAGGTCGAACAGGCCTGGTATTTACATCTATTACACCTAAAATTAAACATAACCCAACATTGATTAAAACACTTAAACAATGAGAATGAGATACAATGGATAGGTCATGTGTGATGTGTGAGTATTCCATTCACAAGTCTTTCTATAGCTGTTACATAAACCACTTTCTTACTGTAACGGGATCTTTATTTGTTAATTCCCTCACGTTGTGAAGTTATATGTAACGGGATTTTATATGGTGGTGGTTTGTAATTTACACCGTACGTCGGACAGTCGTAGGTAATAGGAATTTTACGTTGTTGAGTTTTTACGTCTCAACGTGGATGCTTATGTGCGGCGTACCTAAGTGTCACTTCAAATCAACTCCACTACACTCGCGTACCTGGTACTGAAGCTCTTCATGGATGGGTTGCCACGGCGTTGCTCAGTCTTGCACGATCATTGACTCTCTCTCTCTCTCTGGCGTGAATTTGGCAAGTGGGAGTTGTAGGAGTAATCTTTTAATTGTGAAGAAAACACTTGTGAACGTTTATTCTATAAGGAGATTCCAAAATAAGCACCTTGCTGTACACTGTTATTCTGCTGACTGGTACTCTTACCACTCACTCACACGTACTCTCAATTAATTGAGAATTACTTATAAATTAAGCCCCAGCTATGAAAATACAATGAAATTTTAGTACTAAAATGTATGTGGACAAAAAAAATTCTTCATTCGTACGTACCAGAAAACAAAATGGTACACCATATAGCTACAATTTGAATCTTGAAACCCTAACCTCAAAATAAGACATTTAACTGTTCAAGCAAAAGTGCCTAGCTTAATCATGCAGTCTTGGAGACAATGATAGCTCAGTAACTAGCACCACGACACAACCTTTGTACATATACATCAACTGCACCACTTCCTTAGTAAAATGTAAATACTGCTATAGTTTCGTATTGCCTTATTTAAGGAAATTACAAATGTTCACACTAAAATAAACATACAAATTGCAGCTGTATGTGGATACAAAAGGGAAAATTCTCATTTGAAACGTTTAGGCATGGCATAACAATATTAAGCATTGAGTGATTTTAGGTATAACATCAAGAGAGGCATCGTCAAAAACGTCATCAAATCGAAAACATTACCACAATTTATCCCGATGGTTGCAGACATCGGTCTCCTGGAATCTTTAGTGGTGTGTCTTCTTCAGCAAATAGCTTATCTCTCATGGTTTCAGTTACACAACACCGAAGCAAGCATGCCCACGTGACACCGGTGACTCAGCAGAAAGGTGGAAGGGACAGATCTGCGCCCTAAAGCCACGACCGGCTTGTCATTTTACAAATGCCTATCTAAATAGGGCACACGTTCAGCCGCAACACGCTGAACACCATCACCTGGTCCTTCCACCCTGAAAGATGGATGATTAAGAAATTAATCTCAATCAATTATAAATTACTTTATTCATTGTCTAATGTGGTTTCTAATATTCACCAAGATTTCAATTTTCTTTAATTCTTATACACGATTATATCTCAAATAATAGCAGTTTACATTTTGAATAATAGCCATTCAATTTTTGGATATTTTAATGCATTGTTTTTTTATTCAATATATATATATATATATATATTAAGGAGGTTGAGTGGTTAGACCTCCCATCTAGTCGGCCCAGGTTCGATCCCAAGCACCCGCATTTGGGTTTTGTGGTGGACGAAACGGCCCCTGGGCCAGTTTTCTCCGGGTCCTCCGGTTTCCCCCGCCACTCATTCCAGAAATTGCTCCATCATCCATTCCTATCATCCATTTAGCTTCTATATCATCACTTCCTCACACTCATGCCTGTCGTTGGCTCCCCGACAAGCTTCTGTCCTCTAAGCATCCGCCTGTAAATCCTAGAGGGGAGATGTCAATCCTAAATGCGAGGTAGGTAAACCGGCTACGAAAACATGAAGATTTGTTACTTATTTTTATATGTCGCTTATATAGTGAATACACCCAAACTTCATCGCTTAAATGTCCTGACCAATTCTTTTCACATTTTCCTTGCATATGGAATTAAAAATCACCTCTCACGAGTGACATAAAGGAAGGGCAACAGGTTGCTTCACTGAGAAGAGTTTGCTTAAAACTATACGCCAGGTAAGGCAGCTTTATATTGAAATTCAAGCTCGTAAAAGAGCGCGCTGCAGACGGTGGATTGCGCATTGTGAAAGGTTATCTTGGCGTTGTCCTCCAGGACACGGGGTCGGTACCCATCTCCTGGTACTCCTGGTTCTGCTGTTTTCCCCGCCATTGCATTCCACCGGTGTTCCGTCTTCATTCCATGTATCACCAGTGTCATCACCTGCAGTGCCACAAGTAGTAAAAGCAGGCAAAGGGCCTACGCCCTTGTTTTGCCCCAGTATCGTGGTGGCCCCATCCGTGCCCAATCCTAATCTTTCTGCGAAAAGCGACGTTTAGAATACATCTGCTCTTTGACGTGTCCGAGGTGTTAGGAAAAACGTTCTCATTTAGTTGTAGCATAAGAAATATGTATAAAACTAGAAAATCATTTTCATTTAAAAGTAACACAAAATAAAGTGCAGTATATACAGTATGACCCCATCCATGACGTCTGTAGTGGACCGAGATGGGGGACGCAGCGCCCGGGCGGTAGGCCAAGGTTCCCCATGAGCTGTCGTGCCATGGAGTTAAATATACAGTATGGAAGTCACCACAAATGTCATTCCTTATTAGCCAGACAAGAATAAAACGTACTGCATAAATAATGATGCGATACACAAACATGTATTGATAATCTTTCATTCTTTGATTACCTTTAACGCTTCTACAGAGAATACCGTTGTTTTCGCTTTCTATTCAGGCTGGACCTTAACTTCCGCAACTTTTTTCTTTAGCTGGATTCTTCTGTTTCTTACATCTTTGATTCCACTTTAATCTACAATGTTTCTTCATCCGTAGGGATTTCAGTCTTTAGCTTTTCCAGCAATGTAAGGAAAACATCGTGGTTCTATACTTTTGATATATAGATCAAATGCTGGTCACTTTATCTTCATTGTGTGGGAAATTTTCCTTCACCACTGGGGTTAGCTTTATTTGTTCTTGGAACCTTCTTTATAAACTTCTTTTATTTCTCCTCTATTTCCGAAAGGCCTTTTATACTAGTCTGCGTCGAATAGAAGCTTCCCGGTTTCTGTATTCTAAGCAGAGCCGTCTCACTGTTCAGAGTTTCAGATTTTAGGAAACGAAAGTTGTTAGGTCATGAACACAATATGTGAAAATATGAGAAATTACAAATCCGAGCTTGAAATTTAGCTACTTTCTGAATACTTCTGTTATAACAAGTCTTGCATGTGACTTATCATTTGCTACATTCCTTTGCGGGACAGATGTCCAAGTCATATGTTTCCGTCATTTATAAGACTTGTACTTGTGGGCTTGTTGGAAGTGCGTTTGGTAAAGAGAACATCCACAGTTACTAGTGAGGGTGAGGTCTGCAAATGTATTACTGGTTTCACTGTGTAACAGTGCATTCCCACTATCCGCTTTCCCCTCGCACACCTATGATCCGCTAGCCTTGATGACGTTATGCATTGTCAAAACTGTGCCTTCCTTCAAGTGCACTCATATTGCGGCCGTCTACTATACATGAATGACTGACATGGCGGATAAAAAATACGTTGTGTCTGAAAGTGTGACGGCATTTAGAACAAGATGGAAAAACTGCTGAAAACGTTCTAAATATTCCGTTGCCATTCTGCCTCGAATTTTCATAGTAGTTTATAAGGAAGGAAACATTAATAGGGCTGTTTCTCACCATTATTTTATTGTTATCTTTGTAGCTTTGTTTGCACAAAACTATTATATCCAATAAGAAACAACCGGAACATCTGTAATTTTATTATGGGTTACCCCAGGAACGCAATCAAAGAAAAACTGAAAATTAGGTTTTCTTAAAGATAAGGGTAGATGTTGCCAGCCTGTGCTGATAAGCTGGTTCCTAGCTTTGGTGACAGTGTTTTCAAAAGTTCTGCATCCCAGATACGAAAATGTATTTATGTGAAACGACTAGGAATAAAGTTTACTGCAAATGTATATTTCTTTTCTGTGTCGAAACTCACTTGGTAGATGAGTTAATTACTAAATTTCCAACAATCCACACAATATTTTATGTTGATATAACTATTTTGCCCAATATTTATTAAGCACACTGTTTCAATAATTCGAAAATTCTTCTGCATATCTATTTGTTTTACTTACCTATGTATTTTATAAATATGTACATTTTTATTTTATTCATTTTATTTTCATAGCGATGTTTTAAACCAATGCTAACGTTGGGTCAGTATTAAAACTTGGCGGTATGAAGATGTCTTGCCAAGGAATTCTTAGAATTGAATTCAAGTGTGAGGGTTATACAGTACGTTTGTTATAAAACTTGACCGCCCGTAGCACGCCCATGTGATCTTCACTGTATTTCCCTGCGCGCGCGTCCTACATCCCTTCTGTCGTCACACGTGAGTCAGCCTTACTTCTGTTCTAGTCCAGTTCACACGTAAATAACACAAGGAATGTTTAGAAATGTTTACTTTTGTTCGAAGTGCTTTAAAATTGCAGAATATAGTACCACAAAAAGTGTTTGTGATGTATGTGCTTACATCGTATTTTAGGAAGTTGTAAGGTAATTTGAAACTAAATTCCCTGGCGTGCGTTTTCCGAGTAGAGAGGCCGTTAGTTTAGTTGTTGTATATGCATTCAAGGAAAGAGAATCAACTTGTGATAGGAAAAGAAGGGTAAACAGGCGCGTGCTTACGGAGCAGAAATGAGTTGAATCGAAAAAGGGTTCGGACGGTCAGCATGAAATTTTCTTAGGCGCTATGCACAAGAAACTCACATTTCGAAAGCTTCAGCATGGAAATCAACAAAACTTTTAAAACTTAAACCACATAAGCTTACTGTTGTCCAGGAACTGCTATTACGTGATCACCAGAGTCGGATAAATCTCTGTAATTTCTGGATTTTAAGGAATAAATGATGGAACAAGCGATCCACGATTAATACTCTTCAATAACAAGGCATGTTTCATTTATATGGTCATGTGTCTTCACAACAGAGCCGATATTATGCTACAGACAAACAAACCGAATTGAAACTCCCTTGATGATAAAATATTCGGAGTATGGTGCGCAATAAATGAATACAAAATAATAGGGCCTATTTTTTATGAATGTATATTACATGCAGAAAGATACAGAAATAATATACTAGCACCATGTTTCGAACAGCTGACGGACATTGAATATTGGTCTGAATATTTCCAGCAGGATTCTGCCACTGTGCAAACTGCTGACAAATCATTACAGTTTATTGAGGAAATGTTTGAGTATAGAATCATTAGTAGGGTCCCCTGATCTTATTGTCTTTCGAATTTTTATTTATGGGGAAACTTGAAAAAATAAGTATACAAAACTGATCCCCACACATTAGAAAAACTAAAATAAAATATCACGACAGAAATTTACGCTATTTCGGAAGCTGAGCTAATGCGTGTTAATGAAAATTTCCTCAGAAGATGCTGTAGATATATTGATGCAGATGGACAGTACTTCCACTATCTTCTGTGATAAGGCATGTTTTGTGTTTATTCTGATAATTTTTAATGTGATTTGAGATTTTATTTGACGTCCACACACGTGTGTCTGGGTGATGAGCCATGCAACTGCCAGCCAAGTGTAGAGTGCGTGATTGGGAGACGGACCGCCAAGTTTTGTAGCATACTGACTGTACTCACAGACAACATTACATTTAATTTCAATGTTTTTGTTCAGTATCTCTTTAAGGTTTATAAAAATATAACCTACTAATTTTCACAAAGAAAGCATTTAACTATTAATACTGGGTAGTCAGCATAGAACAGAACAGCTTCCACGGCTCTTAGATGACCAAATGGAGGTGTAGCGTGGGTCTTCTGTGTGATTTGGTCTCGTGAGAATAAGGCAAACGTTTGTTAGTTGCGGCAATACAGGTGCATTAAATGAAATATAACTATTCGTATCTACTCCCAAAATATTTATTTATGATTCACACTTCCATACATAATCTGTGAGTGACCCCAACGCTCTCCCGATTCAATGCTTGCGATTTATATCTCTGGTGGAAATAAGAGGAAGTTTACAATAAAAATCCACATGGTTTAAGATAGTATTTGTCAAGAAATTGCTTCCATTTCTCAGATGCAACTGCAGCGTGTAATGATCAGTTTCCAAAGTAGGTACCAGAAATGCTTGAACAGCGAAAGGGGACACTGCCAACATCTCCTGACTTGTTATATGAATTCTTCTATTTTTAAGTGTTTTCTTTTTGTTTATATGTTAGAAACAACTTATGCGACAAACTAGTATATTTACTGCGGACGTGCTGCCACCTATTCAGCACGCATAGCAAGTACCATATTTTGGCTAAGAGTCGCGAAACGTATTCGGTTGTATAATGAGCACCCAGTATTTGTACGTAATATTACATTTTGTTTAAATGTTTTTGTTTAGTATCAATTAAAGTTTATAGAACATGTAACCTACTAATTTTAACTAGCAAATAATTTCAAAATATTTAATTCCAAAATTATTTCTACAGGTTCACAATCGTTCCCCATTTGTAATTTAGGTCGTTCAATTTAGTGGTGAGATACTTGGTAGAACTTCAAGTAATGCCAAAAATAAGAGGGAGCTAAAGCTAGCCACGTAACCATTTACATAGCATATGAGCACAGTCTAATTTATGGTCCATGGTTTCAAGCATGCGGGTTTTATAACTAAAATGTATTCATTCAAAATGTATTAAATTAATTTATGTGTTTAATACACCGCTTCCACCAGAAAGAATTATCAACATTGGATGAATGCTGTTGAAATTAATCTAGATTCAGACGCATACACTCGCGTACATATGCATACGTACATACATATGTATGAATATATATATATATATATATATATATATATATATATATAATCACTATCATTATTCTTGAGACATGTGGAAATTTGTCTTCTTTGTGCCTCGGAACTACATTTCGATTTAAAAGACAATTCTGTTTCTAAGCTAGATGTAGACTAGCATTTAAAATAAAATAGGAATCCTGTGTGACATTTTTTGGCAATATTTATAAACTTTAATAAAAACTGTCAAAATATCCAAAGTAAAGGCCCACTTGTAGCGGTTACAACAGTAACATTTCTAAAGTTAAGGGCGCCTGCTGTTAAATCATTTTATAAACTCTTCGTCCCAAAATATAACTGGAACAAAGAAGATCACGAGAAAAGTTGTATCATGCTTGTTAAGTTGGAGCCTGGTATGCATATTCAGCATCTCCTGCTTGGGAGGACTCTGATCTTCTCTAAAAGGTGATGGCATGTCTAATGTTTCAGATTTATGGGACCGCTTATTTGGTCGATGGTACTTGTTGCTAAAACAGCTATAGAATGCTCATATCTCTTAGGCATATTAGATAAACGGTTAGGGCAGCCACCGACACACAAGGTTCAATGATCTAAGAAATCTTGGCGTAGAAGTCCCCATGAAGTAAGTGATATATATTTTTTAAGTTGTTCACTTTGTGAAATTGCCTTGTTCTTTGAACTCTGCCAGGTTTGTTTACCATAAATAGGTTAATTATTCAAGTACATTCGGTACCAATATAAGCTGCTTTTTATCAACTTCAAGTACAGATAAATTAAATGTTGATAAAGGAGTAAGGCAAGGATTGCCATGTTTAACATACCGGCTGGATAAGTTACGCTGGCACGGCAATTTCTGATTCCAAGGCACCATTAATCTGCGCTTTTAATGAATCTGGTTTTCTGATAAGAACTAATAAATGCTGTGTTTCATTTAAAAAGTTACGATACAAATAATTTATTTAGTATCAGTTTTAACTAAGGTTTCGTCGGTTTAGACCCCGAAGAAGAAGTTTAAAATCAGTACATTGCGCCCACCTTGTTAATAACCTGCGATTTAAATTTCTCAAAAGCTTCACATATATCTTGATGTTTCTTTTTGAAATAACATTAAATATAGTACATTTCTATTATTTAAAAACTTAAATTCCTATTTATTTCTCATTTTTCTATTACTTTTAATCACTTTTCCAGCTTGTACCATTGTAATCTCAGTAAGCAATGAATAATTTGAATGAAAATATGGTATGTTATTAAAATTTCATTTATATGACTAATATATAAATTTAGTTAATAGAGTGCTTAGATTTGCTTAATTGTTTCCTATATAACATTTTGAAGTGTGGTGCTATGCAAGTCCGTTCAGGTAAAAACAGCTATTATTTTAGATTACCAAACGATAGAAAACAAAGATGAGAGAAATTTATAGAATTTCATCAACAAATGAATGATTTTTAAAACAGTAGAAAATATACGGATATCATTAGAAACTTCAAATGGTTTAGCTAGGTGAAGTCTAAAATGCAATTAACCTTGATTTTAAATTTTCCAGGAATTTATAAATTAAGGCAGAGTTAGTTAGATTGTGAATACAGTTGAAGAAATATATATTTTATTATGAAATATCCTGTACGATCCTTATTAAGACTGCAAAAAATAAAATAATTGAATTATTATTGGTTTAAAAGAGTAAATTTATGTCAATCTCTATTATCTAAGAGAATGAAGTAAATAAGTTACAAACATCAAAAGCAATTTCTAAACCAGGGCCTCGAAAATAAATAGATAAATGCAAAAGCTGTAAGACATGTGCAAAGGTATATTTCATTATCTATTTACTCTACTAAGAGTAAATTATACTGAGCAACAAAAATTTTAAATTTTAAGAAAATCAAAAAGGCAATATTACTATAAAAATATCCAAGAGAGAGTGAGGGAGAGAGAGAGAGAGATGTTGTGTATGTATCTGTGTCCCTAAAATAGAATAAATAGGCAGTTGGTTATCAAATATGTAGTTTCATAACTGAGCCAGATAAATCCAACATATTTGGGAGATCCTTGGTTGGATTCCCAACTGGCCGGTAACTCTTGAGAGTTTTTCGTAGTTTCCCCGGGTTGATAGGCGAATACTGTGTTTTTTCCCTTCTACCGTGAATTTTCTGTTCTGATAGTTTTCTTTCATTTGCTTCACCTCTTCTGTTTCATGACTGTAGAATGAGGCGACAGAGTTTGTTGTTTCCAACAAAACGGTGGAATTAACACTTTAAAAAGCCCTCTCCGTGATGCTTGCCGGGATTGCTAGGTTCCCGTCCTTCCTCGGAGAGCATCTCTATTCCGGGGACTCCCAGGTTTCAGATGGCTATGACAGGTTACATGTTTGATTCATTAGGGACCCTGTCCTTACTAGCACATATCGTCGCCCGGATCTGGTCGCCTTTTCGGTTTCACCTTCAGTCCCTCCAGCAAAGGGATACATTGGAAGCAAGGTTTACTATGCTTCTGGCTTACTTCATCTAAATGCTAAACTTCAATTTGTCAGGACTTAATATTAATGATCGACCAGCAACTTGAAATGAGTGATACAACTTTTCCAAGTACCAAAAGAACATAATCTTAGTTTAAATTAGGACGGTGGTGGGGTACATTTTTACCGTTACCGTTCTCTAGAATTCCAAAAGGATCTTCTTTGGATCTGCTCTAGATACAAGCTTTGCCTGAAATACAAAGGTTTTACGAAGCTTTTGAACTGCTATGGGCAGCATATAAACGTTCCTTGCCGGTAATGTTACCTTTACAGAACTAAACTTTTTTCCTAGTTCGGGCCTATAAAATTATTTGGACTAAATTCTGGAAGAGGCTGGTTGCAATTATACATTGTTTCATTTTCTTGAAGTCAGTAACCGTTCCCAGCCTATTTGGCATTAGATGTAGATTTCTGATCGCTGTTGGAATCATACTATGACTTATATTATCTTATAATCCAGGTCAAAATTTCATTTTTATGGAAACAAATCATCAGTTGCACAGTGTTCAAATGGTAAATATATGTAAACACATTATAAGAAAATGAAGAAACAACATATTATGTGTATATAAAAAAATCTTAATTCGAGGTCTGAATTCCATAAAATGAGGGTTAACTATACTTATTTTGTTATTATTTTACGCAGTAAACATAAATCCAAGACGGTTGGCATATCCCGGTGGTAACACTTAAAATTCTGCCTTAAATGTAAAATAAATTCATTGTGAATATTTTACAAATCGAACTAGTGTTCTAAGGCGTTAACCCAACCTTAATCAATTAACAAATTGAAGTATATAAAGTATCCTCCGGAGTCAAAGGACCTCAGAAGCTTAATGTGCAACCTGAAATTGTAGTGTTTTGTTTATAAAGTAAGGCCAACATGTCTTTTGTTTTAAAAACTACGTATTACTTTGAAGGACTTTAGTGTAACATACAGGTCCTTAAACAGATGCTAATAACTTGGCACAATAACTAAATAGATTCTGATAAAGTATTGTGTTTCTCTACGAGAAGTTGCAGCACTTGCAACACTCAATGGACACAGTACTGCAACATTTCACAGCTACACAAAATTGTAACGCCCATGCCACACGACCACTGCACACACAGCGAAAAACTGGCTGAAAACAAAACTTCCGGCTACTTTCATAAGGCCTGTAATAAAAAATAAAATAAATAAATAATAATAAATAAACAAATAAATAAAATAGAAACGTAAACTATCTGAGGAAAAGGGAAGGCAACCACACGAAAAGGTGAAGCTTAAAATAAATTACCACAAAACGTATTTCATTTGAAGAAAAATTTCACTCTGGCTGGACAATGCCCAAAATTGGCTACAAAATAATGTCTCCAACCCTAATACCTGCCTCTATACATATATTTTAAAGCTCAAGCCAGGAACAATGACACTCCTGAATCCAATAAGAGATAGTAAAACTTTTTCACTCTCTGACAATTACATAACAGAAGAAAACAGAAGCAAATTCTCCAGTTACACCACCTTATAATATTCATTTATAACTTGGCAAAAGAACGATTTCTCTCAAGGAAATTTAAACGATGGTATATAAGAATACAAAATATTTTAACAAAGACAATAATAGGTTATCAGTAGGAATGCACTTTTTCGACAAGATCCACTTACATATATATTTTTTTTAAATTAATTTTTACAATCTGCACCTTAAACATTTAGGATGATATAAACTCAGAGTTTTGATCGTAACTTTGCCTCTTAATACCTGTTCAATAACTCCAACACAACGGAAGGCTATGGCTAAAGAGAATCTAATTGAAAGTGTATTCCTTATTACTATAATAGATTTGAGTTGCAATTCTCTTATCCTCCTATTCGCTTAAATATACACATCTAATACCCACAAATCCCTGACTGATTAACAGCATAAATAATAGGTTCATTATCCCCATTAAATAACCCTTAAAGAAGGTACTCCATCTCATATAACACAAATAACCCCCACCTATTAATCCGTTACGATTGACAATTCCTAAAAATCATGAAATCGCTTTAATTCTTAAAACAGAACAATTCAATCGCAATTGCTAAAAACAAAACCAAATACAATATTAAAATTACATAAACCCACACTCATAAATAGTCCAGAAAGAAGCTCCTTGGCCATCTAGCTCAGAGCCCTAACTCTGACCCATTAAATCCCTCAGGTATACATATGTCTGTAAACAAGAATTAGGGGATCAACTACACTGAAAATAGATTAAGCCCACGAACAACACATTTCAGCTAAAACTCTCCAATGCTCTATAAAGATCGCCAGACAGTACTTCTGCATTCCATGCGAAATTATTCGCACCTACTTATATGCCAGATAAGAAAGAATGAAACGGGCGCGGAAGAAAAGCCCACACTGCACATTCCAAGATTATATGTCCTACTTTGTGCAATCAGAAAAAAAGGCCCTCCCAGCCCTGGGCAAGCACACGTAATCCTCACCTGCTTCGGTTGTCCTCAACATATTCATAACTTCACTCATGACTCAAGGAAGCAGAAAAAAAGTTTAGCCGGTAGGAAGATCAACAACCAATTAACACACGGATCTACCCGAGCAGATCCGGAGGCACCCGGCCAAACACGAAGATTCACGAACGTCACGACGTGAGCACTGGAAACTTAAACAAGGAAAATAATGCAAAAATAAAAACAATGTTACAAAGTATTGCAACAAAAGGTTGTAATGCTGCAGATCAATTTTATTTCTCTAATCCAACTGCAATCTCCGAAGCCGTTGTCGCAACTATCTTTGACACCGGCTGCCTTCTTATACACTCTACATTTACGCAACAAGTAAGTTCCAGAGCTGGGAGAAAACGTACATAAGCTATTGTTTTATTTTCCTTGGACCATCATTGCAGATTATTATTTAATATGTTCAGATATTTGCAACACTGCAGAGGGCGATATAAAGCTGCCGCCCATGCAGAAGTTCACCTCACTAACAATACTGCCGGATAAGTAACACCATTCTCCACACTTGCAATAAAATTGAGACGCGGTCCTTATTTGCACACGCAGTAATAGTACTCATTCCTCAGGGCTGATCGCCTTGGTCTCGACCTTCACCGTATATTGGGCTAGTCGAGCCTCTACACCAGGCTCTACCGCATATAACGTCTATACCGAAGTAAGGGGCCTATTAGTCCTCTTCAACACGAGGTACATCCATGCCATAATTGCTGAAGTTTGGAGCAGCGCCCCTTGATCTGGATGGGGCAATACAGTAACATCAGATTAGCCTACTGGAAACCTCAGCTTTTGGCCTGCCGGTCGAGACGGGTCCTCATTCGATCGCTCGCCACCTTGATATATTGATGGGACATCTCATACATGTCGTAAAGTCTGTCTGCGGAATTTTCACGATTTAAGACTGTTCCCAACAGGGGTCTCCCAATCGTTAGGTCGCATAGTAGACACAGCTCTCAATCTGAAGATTGAGCCCAGTCAACGACATTATGATTTTAAGAGCGGCAGGCCAATGAAATATCGACTCATAACATCCTAGTGGTTCGTCAAAACTTTTCAAATGGTCTTCTAGGGTCTTGTTCAACCATGCCACCTCGCTGCGAGTCTTGTGCACTCAGGTCGCTCTACATTGCTATTGTCATCAGATTTCAAAGTTGATATTCTGATCGTTGTGCAGCTCCTAGGTTACCTAAAGAGGCAAACTAGAACATCGTCTCCGCGGTTGTTGAAGACAGACTTGAGCTGACTGCGGTAGACTGCGGCCAAGCGATGGTTTTCGAACGGGTTCCCCGGGGTTTCCAGATGTTTCCGGAGTCCGGAATCGGACTCGCATTTAACACTTCTGACCCCGTTTCTGAAGGCTGACTATCAGTTGTGCGGCCTCCTATTCTGCTGACCATTGCTTATATGCGCGACGAGAATTATCGGAGGAAAACTGCGAAGGTTGAACATATCTCGTATTTAGGTGGCGGCTTGATGCGTGCAGATGTTGAATCGCATCCTTTAAGTCCTGCAGGCTTCCATTTATGGAGTTCAGCTTCTAAGTGCTCTTCTTTTGGAACACTAATGCGTTCCCTGAGATCTTCCGGTCGATATCACGTTGTCCAAGCTCTTCCATCTTTTCACTAAGTTGTTCCACATCCTTTCTCATGCCAGCCGGTCGTTCATCGATTTTGTTCGATAGCTTTGGTTTTGTGTTTTGTTTGTTACAAGGAATGTAAAACAAATGCGAAAATATGAAAGACAAAAAAGTCTGGAATTAAAACAATGTCCGGGTTAAAGCACAAGATTATTCCTTTCTTTTTTCATCATCTATTTCAGTCTTCACTTCTTTCTACATCTCGTGCATCTTCACAATGCAGATTCCATTCTCTCCTCCATTTTAATTCTCTGCAGTTTGGATTCCAATTTCTCTACCATTTTCTCTACTCGAAACTCCATTTTAGTGTCCAGCTTCTTGATTTCAGCCAATAATATCTCCTATATTGTGACGATTATCCCACTATAATATCATTGTAACAAAATGCTTATTACACATTGCCGCAGAACAATTTTATTTCTGTTCGTCTCGACTCTGTTTCCAGCTGTCGGCTGCTTTGACTCTCTAATCCAGATGAATTCTACGAAGTCGCTGTCACAACTGACTTTCCCTGTGTTATTGTTTATTTTCTTTCTTTTGCAAGTAAAGGGGAAAACCTCATTTACTGGTGACCAGAGAAAAGAGTTCTGGGAGGAGAATTCTGGTGGAGAGGTACAGCATTAACTCTATAGCATCTGCGGAGTTAGGAAGGCGTATATACTTTCTATTTTAATCTCCTTTAATCTGGTTCTCATATCGGACGATGAATGGAATCGGTGACATGATTCTTAAATGAGCGCGGGGTACTAACCGAATTTGAACTCGGGCCTCTTGAATGTGTGGCCCTCGTTGCCAAGACGGGTATACTGCCTGCATAGGATCAAGGCCAGGTGGTCAAGGTCAGGTGGAGGTAGAGAGCCAGGACGAAATCATAGCTGAAACCCTTTAAATATCCTGAGGAATTCCGTGGCATGGGATTGGAGAACGTGATGAGTATCCTCTCCGGATGGTGATGTCATATCATTGTATTCTTGGTAACTACTGCTCTGTAACATGAAGGACATAGTCATTGATGTTTGTGTTGAGCTGTCCCCTCAGATGAGGGTTCGCTAAAATTTTTGGGCGTCCTCTTAGCTTATTCTCCAGCCTTCTTATTGTCAACCTCTTACTAACTACCTGCACACCGTCTCTTAATCGTTGCAGAACTAAGGCTAAGGCAACGGTTTTTCATTAGCATTTATAATGTATATGTTAGTGAGTGTACATGGAGGCAATTTTCGATAAAACCACCCTCTTTTTATAGTCCCCGTTAGAGCGAGAAACTTACAGAGCTCATTTGCTTACGTAGGGGGCAGAATGAAGTGGCCACCACAAAATGTGTTCACCTCTTCAACATTGCTGCCGGCTATGTAATACTTTTTGCGCACAATTGTAACAATTCGTCGGGGTAAGGTATAGGCTTAACACGCCTTTGCATTTGTATACGCAGTCCAATACACAACATTAAAAGGTACCAAATATATTTATTTCAGGAAAGAAAGCACAAATACCGAATTTTCAGAAATCATTCCTTTCTTTGCAATTTGGGCACGGTTTTTGTTGTGCATCCATCGAAAATTGAATTTAGAATACTATTCAAAACTTTTATCTGACCGTAGTGTTTTTTCCATATGCATTTGTGACATAAGACTTGCTACAGTTTTGCGTCTACTTAAAACCAGAGATATGTGTACACATTCAATAAAAGGAAAACACTGTCCACTTTTAATACACTCTTGAAATTTTATTTAGTAGCCTTTTTATAAATAAAGTATATGCTTTATGCACAAGAAGGTATATATTAGTGTAAATTAGGTATTACACGCAAGGACAACATTTTAATCATTGTAGTTTTCTTCTTTGAGCACTAATGGTGTTAAATTACTATGTGAACGAGAATATTACTTTCCAGATGGCAGTTACTTAGCACAGATAATCATTAGGATACATTGTGACTCAGAATATTGCTTATAATGTCCGGGAGCCTCGAGTTATGGTAAGCAATAAAGAAAATTGCCTTTTACTTCTGAATATTACCTTGGATCATAGTGCATTCTTTTGGAGCTTTATTTTATAACTTTTCCCTGATCGATTATATTCCTATGTATTGCAAAATGAATCTTTGCTATTTCTGTCAATAAGGTGGAATAATTATGCAATTATTATGGCATTAAATTTATAATACAATCTTAACCTATTGCATACCAGTATTCCGCCGTGATGCCCATTTGTCTACAACCATTATGAATTTGTGTCAAAAAAATGTAGCAATGACTTGCCCGGATTTGATTTTCCGTTTTTCCCACTTGTTTTTATACCCATCTGCTCCCCCCCCCCCCCGCGGGAACCTTTTTAATATTCAGTGCCGTCACAAATAAAGTTAGATTATTTTGTTTTCTAACAGATGCATAATATAGAAATATAAATGGATTCTGGAAACATATATCCTCTGCAAAGATATTTAATATTACATCTTTTATACTATTATAGTTGACTATGCTGGGTATTCTGTATACCTTTTACTCCCTGCTCTTACCTTTGGTTCGTACCTGTTTGTATAAACATGTTTATACACTTAACTATTACCTGCCCTAACTACCTTGTTGATTGGAAGAATTACATTCTGAACTTCTAGTCTAATATTACAAGGTTACATATTAGGGCACCTTGATTTGAAATATGGATATATAAAACACCATTCTCCCTATTCCCTACCAAATGGGAGTCCACCTTTTGGCTTCGCGACCTATTGGCGATTTTGCTTCCTCAGACAATGAGACCTTAGTCAAACATTCTTCGTATTGCCACAGCTGTTTATATGAGTTATGTACAAGAGTAGTACTCTGTGTTTATGAAACTATGGCATTTTAAAGTTGGTTATTATGAGGAGTGTAACGTTAATTTCAAATCCAAGGATGTATTTCCAAGATCCATGAGTAGCTAGTTTGGTTTCACTATGAGTTATAAACATTAAAGATAAAAAATATATAAAACTATAAGAAATATTAGATAAATAATAAGAATAACAATAACAATAAAATAAAAGTATAATAATACAATAGCAATTGTAATAATAATAAAAACTTGAAGAACTATAATAATAAACATTGATTTAATCTATTAAATTTTTGTAATAAAATTTGAAAAATAAATTTATATATTTGTTATTTTTTAGGAGGTGTTACTGTATTGATGTTGGATTATAATAGAAGAATTAGGTATATATGTATTTGAAGATACATTAAAATAAAGCTATAATAATACAATAGAAATTGTAATAATAACAACAATAATAATAATAATAATACAAAATTAAATAACTATAATAATATACATCGATTTAATGTATTAAATTTTTGTAATAAAATTTGAAAACTAAATTAAATTTATATATTTGTTATTTTTTAGGAGGTGTTACTGTATTGATGTTGGATTATAATAGAAGAATTAGATAGATATGTATTTGAAGTTAAATTTTGGTATTAAAAGCATTTGTGTTTGTTGTGTGTTTTTGTGTTTAATGTGGTTTATGTAGTTCATTTTGTTATATTTATTTGTAACTTATATTTTTATTTTATTGGTGATCCATTTAAATAAAGTTATGAAAGTGCAATTTAAATGTTAAAACATTGTTATTATTTTATTTTACTTGTTTTGTCTGCTTTCTATGTATGTAATTTATTATTTTATGTTGTATTCTTATTTCCTAATTTATAAATAATCTGTAAAAAATAAATGCATGCTATATGAATGTAAATAAATTGTAAAAATCTGGCATATTAGGACTGGGTTTAAAAATGAGGGCTTTTAAACAGATTTTTTATTTATTTTATTTTTATTTATATTTTAGTATGAGTTATAGCTGAAAACTATGAACCACTATCACAACTTCCCCCACCTCCGTCGCCGCCCTCGCCACCGCATCCTCGTAAAGAAATTCCTTTGTCTTTGTTGCTTACCAGCGTCTAGCTCTAAATTAGACTCTGTACCAGGAGTCACCAACTTGTTTGATTTTGTGCAAATCTAGCAGGTTTGCTCCGTGCATGCGGTGGATAAACAGTGATAGTAGGGATTGTCGTTCTTGTACGGTATGTCAAGAGTCACTTTTTAATATCGGGGACAGAAAGCAATCCTACGTTTATGTCTGCCTAGAGAAATATTTCCCATTTAGAGTAAGTGGCAGAGTAAGTAATTTGCGGCAAAGTTCTGCACTGAGAAAATTCAATTTGCAGTGTCATTAAGCAACCTATCCAAATGAGTACAACAGAAGAAGAATGTGTGTTTTGAATTGTATTCCATAGCAATTAATTACCAATATGCCTGCTCATATTCAGTGTTATACATTTGAAACATATTCTTTAAAACTTAATTCTCGTAATGTTGACGTTACATGGATTACGATCGTTACAAGTTAAGGATATTGTTGTTCTATTATGTTAATCCTATGATAATTGCATTTTTGTAAATATTTTACCACCAAAACCAATAAAAATATGTATATATCCGAAATATAAATACTAATGCAATAGACATAATAGAAAAATTGTTTACCAATCATATTCCTCCAGTAGGTGTACTAATTTATGAAAGGTTGATTACATATTTCAGACGCAAAATATCCGCGCAGTGCACAGTAGACGATTCGCAGCATCGAGCAAATTTTCCTTCTTTGCTTATTCAAAAGGATAACCAATTAATGACTTCTGGCATAGACAAGCCTTAATTTATCTCAAAATGCAAAGCTTATCAGAAGTGTCAGATAGTCTCTTTTTTGTTTAATTTAATCCACATCTACTGCGCAATTAAAACTCAACAAATATATTAATTTAGTTCCATTAACATGTAATAACGAAATTTATCGTGGCTTCTATCTGACATTTCTGACCTTAGCTTACATTAGAAAAGTAGCCTTTGCTGCTTCCCCCATTTTCGCTTTCCTCACCGACACATATTTCTTTGACACTTTAGAATTTTTGAAATTGATCTCGAAGATGGAGATATATTTCTATGATTGGTTATATTGTGATAAAGTCTCACACAGATATCTTTCCTCTGTTTTGCTATGGCATAGTAATGCGCAGGGGCGGTTCATCCATAAGAGCTGTATCACTCCCACTTATCAATACCTTCGGAGAATAAATTGTTTTAATCTTTATTTGATGTAGTTCGCTATTTTCTTAAACGACTCGGACTATATCCAGTTACAGAGATTTGTTTTAATCTATATTTGATGTAGTTCGCTATTTTCTTAAACGACTAGGACTATATCCAGTTACGGAGACTTGTTTTATTCTATATTTGATATAGTTCGCTATTTTCTTAAACGACTCGGACTATATCCAGTTACGGAGATTTGTTTTAATCTATATTTGATGTAGTTCGCTATTTTCTTAAACGACCAGGACTATATCCAGTTACGGAGATTTATTTTAATCTTTATTCGATGTAGTTCGCTATTTTCTTAAACGACTAGGACTATATCCAGTTACGGAGACTTGTTTTAATCTATATTTGATGTAATTCGCTATTTTCTTAAACGACTCGAACTATATCCAGTTAGGAAGATTTGTTTTAATCTATATTCGATGTAGTTCGCTATTTTCTTAAACGACTAGGACTATATCCAGTTACGGAGACTTGTTTTAATCTTTATTTGATGTAATTCACTATTTTCTTAAACGACTCGGACTATATCCAGTTACGGAGACTTGTTTTAATCTTTATTTGATGTAATTCGCTATTTTCTTAAACGACTCGGACTATGTCCAGTTACGGGAAACTGCGTAAACTCGCTAACTGAATAGTATTTGAGCAACCGGGATTTCGGTGCTAGTGGCGTAGGAGGTCATTGTATCTGTTTTCGTTATGATGAGAGAACGAAAGAGAGTGAAAAGCTAGAGGTACAAGTAGAGCAGCCCTGAGGAGCTGGTAAATGAAGGGGAAGTGTAATGTCTCCCCATTCCACCTGGAGTTATCAAGATTGTTGGTCACCATTAAAGTACATTGGTGGCGGAACCAAGTTGGCGAGTGCCGAGTACAAAATATATCTTTTGGCTTTCTTCCTCAAGTGAGGCAAGACATCTTTCTCTGGACACTAATTTGTCAATATCTCATAATAGGAGAGACACAGAGACACGGTATTCATACAAGTGTGTCATAACTCAAACTGTAGCTTGTATTACTCTTAGTACAGCTCAATTTAGAAAAGAAATGCTCACATGTATAGATGGAACCAAATATTGCAACAGTACGGCCCACAAAATTTCTCAATTTGGGACATGTATTGGCTAGCAACTTGCGGTAGAGTTGCAAAGCGTTTTCGACGTTGTCCTAGAGGAGTACCGCTCTGTCATAATTAGCTGTAATTGTAACTACGATGGGGTATCTATTACATTGAAAATATGGATTGCAGAATAGTTGCATGTTTTCCTGCTGATAATTTCTGTCATTGCTGACTGTTATTCGCCACGCACAAAGCTAAACGAGTGACAATCGTAATAATCTCAATACAGAATATAAAGGCCAAAGGTAACGTTTACGCATTGCTACTACTTCAAAATGTAATAATACTACTCACTTTGAAAATAGAGCAAAAGAAAGAAAGAGAAAGGAACGATTGAAAGAAAGAAAGTAGCTTACGTCTTTAGTACAATCGTGGATTCTAAGGGCTTTAAACACATTTCTTGAAACAATGCCCAATTTTATTGTTCTGATCTTTTTTGACTGTTATTACAATACAGGTGAAACCAAAGAGAAAGGTTACCTCGCTTACACTAAGACATTAACGTGCCCGGTATAGATTACTAAACGAGCTGATTGCTCACATGAGATTATTTTTGCGACACATTTAATAATTTACATTTTGAAGAAAAAAAATGGGATGTGTTAAACTCGCATGACTCTCTAGCTGCTCTACAAACTTCTTACGAAAGATTATTCTTCTTTCTACATAATGCAAGTCGAGATATACATTAGCGAACTGTTCTTATTACTTAATTCCTTATAAGTAGAAAGGAACTAAGGAAATTCACTAGGCTAAAGTGATATTCAAATGTTTTAAATGCTATCGTTATGCGATTGTTATTGCAAATCGCTTCTTTGTTTGGCCAGGAGTAGAACAAAACAAAAATGGACCCTTCCTGTCTGAGAAAAGTATAAGTTCTTCACAACTGGAACCAATAATAAGGAATATCTCGGAAACGGTTACCTCCACCACAAAAACGTAAGGGACATAAACTGTGTGTTTTGACCAGATATACATTTTTTGTGCAGTAATTTTGTCACTCTCTTATGGTTTAGCAGGTAAGAAAAATTCGACAAAATTCATCCACAATAAAGTTCAGAGGCTATTTCTATAAAATTCAAGATATAAATTTTATTTGGGATGTAAATAACTTTAATATAGGGGATTTTAATCAAAATCGTTAGCCATTTTTGAGAAAATCACATTTTCGAAAATTTTTCCATATAAAGGGTAGTTTGTTGAAGTATAATTTTCTTGAAAATCTTCGTGTCGCATCCTTGAAGGACACTAAGTCTAAATACCAAGTTTGATATTTAAGGGTATTTTCGTTTTCAAGCTATGGTGTCCAAAGAAACACACATCTACACAGGCACACTCATACGACCTTTTTCTAAAACTCTCCAAAAATATGCATTTCCGGTGAAATCTTGGTTTGGAATTTTGGGTGGAATACAATACCTTCTCTATTCACTATGTACATTGTATATGCGGGTTAGAGAATGTAAACATTAGATGTATTCAATTCACGCGAATTTGCCTTATTGTTCTGCAAACAAAATGTTCTTACATAATAGTATTCCTTTATCTACATCTTCTAATCAAGATAAACATTAGCACCAATTACTTCCTTGTAATTAGAAGAGCAATAATGCAATACACTCAGCTAAAGCGTTAGTCAGATCTTTTAAAAGCTGGTAGTTAATGTGAAAAATTGAAATTCGATTCTAAAGAAAAATAAAACAAAAGAGATGAAAGGAAAGATGTACACTTTGAGAAAGGTATTGAGTGGTTTAAAATTGAAATCGTTAAAAAGGAATATCCCGGAAACGGTTGACCCTGCAAAAAGAAAAAAAAAAATATATATATATACATAATAATAAATAAATAAAATAAGTAAATAAAATGTATATGACGTATACTGAAGAAGTTTGGTATTTAACCGACTTTTCGTTTTTGACCGGCCCCCTCCCCACACATATGTGCATTTTTTTTTTTCCTAAAACGCTTCTATTGCATTCAGAGATCTCTCATCTGATGACATTTAGGTAATTAATTTCTTGTGTGAAATACAATATTTTCTCTGTTTACTAGCATTGTAGTACATTGTACATTTATGTGGTCGATTGAGAAAATTGGATGTGCTGCATTCATATAGCTTTTTCTACCTATGCTGAACAAACTGTTTTACAAAGCTTCCCTCTACTTAACGCTTATCAAGATAAACTTTGGCAGAAATGCTTTTATTACATAATATTTCCTTGTGCAGGAGGAATAAGTAAATACAATAAACTAAAAGCTGTTTTAATATTATTATTATTTTTGAGCTAGTTCTGATGAGTGCAAAAGTTAAGTTTCGGAAAGTATCGAAATTCTTAGGCTTTCACGGTCAGTGTTAATACTGGCTGGAGTATAATCCGGGTTTGTGGGCCGTGGTCTACTGGGCTCCTCCTCCTTCACAGACGCTTCGTCTGCGACTACGGCAGATATCTTCGGTGGCAGCGGCGAGATCGAAGTGCTCTGCAGTTGAAACGTCCACTAGAGCACTTCGACCTCGCTGCTGCCACCGAAGATGTCTGCCGTAGTCGCAGACGAAACGTCTGGGAAGAAGGAGCCCAGTAGACCACGGCCCACAAGCCCGGATTATACTCCAACCAGTTTCGGAAAGTACGTTCATTACTTACGTTGTATAGATGGTTTTAGCAATCATGGTAATTGACCGTTTCATGAAGTACTGCACGAGATTGAGGTAGCTTAATGCACACACACACACACACACACATTTACCAGATGGAAATTTTATGTTCAATTGGTTGATTTTGTAACAAGTTTGGAATTTAAATATGTCATGCATATTTTGGACAAGTTTAAATAGACGTGTTTAAATATGGAGCAAATATTACGACCATTGTTTCCTTTGTTTATTGTCAAAGTTAAAATTACATGAGGCAACCATAAAGAACTTAAGACAATTTATGACACAATAATTAAAATACCAAATTAAATCTTTTAAATTCGAGATAAGCAAAATTTATAATTTCTTTTAATATACCCTAGTGTGCAACACACATTAATAAAATTACCTTCATAGTATTCATGCTGTGAAGAAATGACTAAAGTCTTGAATGTAAATGTTTGGCCATACACAAAAATATATTCTCAGAAATATATCCTTTGTGCTATTGTTTGATACAATAAAAATAATAATGGCGTGTTATTTATGGACGCTCTTTAACTATTGTGGTTCTCAGCGTCCCAGGCTTGAGGTTCTTTCACGTGCCGTAAATCTACGACACGGGACCAACGACTTTACTTCCCTTCCATGCTAAGGATTTTTACACCATCGTCCTTCGCCGGGTTTGAACCCGGTATATGAATTTAGCATGGTAACCATTACATCACGGAGGGCGACATTGTTTGATTCGTGCCTTTAGATCAACTATGTTATCCTGTCCGAGGGGCAGGTGAGACACGAGATATTCAGTTCTCATTTAAAACTACGAATAGTCGTCAAGCTAGTTTTCACACTGATAAATCTCAGTAACTTACGAAATAAATCAGACCTTTCGAGTTTGAAATATTGTTGCGGACATATGACCATTTAATAGGATAGCAAGCCATATTTCACTTCCTTAATTCAAATAACTGCCAATTTTGGTGCTGAATGTGGAAATGTTGATGTCACTATGTGACCCTATGTGTATTTACATTCAGTGTCGACACTGCTGTAGTGTCGAAGGAAATAATGCCACAAATTTTTCAGACTAACTACCTATCCAACTCCTGTCCTACACACGGCTTGTGTGAAAAAACAATTAATCCAATACCAATTGACCATAA
The DNA here is from genome assembly GCA_030762935.1 of Hymenopus coronatus. Lineage (NCBI taxonomy): Eukaryota > Metazoa > Arthropoda > Insecta > Mantodea > Hymenopodidae > Hymenopus > Hymenopus coronatus. The sequence goes on from CM060890.1 coordinate 34,085,491, forward strand.
TAGTTGGCTACACTATGAATCCTGGGTCTAAAGTACTTGCAACATTGTAAGTCGCCATTGGGGTTGTCATCTCAAAATAGTTTGAGATCGTCTTGTGGTTTACCAGGAAACATGCAAGTCTGTTAAGAAATTCAATACTATGCCGGCGTGTGTAAGAGTAACCGGATAGAGATCTGGAGATCCTAGTTCAAATCCCATCTATGGCATTGAATTTTTCAGTCTGACTCTACCTATCCAACTCCTGTCCTACACACGGCTTATGTGAAAAAACAATCCAATGCCACAAATGTTAGAAATAAGTAATCGGCTGCTACTGATTTCTAGACAGAAAATAAGCACACTTAAAATAAAACATTTTAAAAGAAATTTAAGAAGTATTCTTCATGCGCTAGGGATACTTTTGCCGATCATCTTATCGTTGAAAACAAGTATTGTTTACATTTAATACAAATCTTTAGTCAAATGCTGAATTTTACTAGGTTAAAATGTCCGTGAAACTACGGATAGCGCAAGTACGAAAACGTTCCTCCATTATATATCAATATCACATGATGTTACAATAGATGTAATTCGTTTGATTTATTAGTGCTGACATTTGGCTGAAGCCCTCTGTACAATATGCAATATGTGCAATGCGTCTTCCAATGAGGCCGAAATAATAGTACTATATTTATATAATTTATTATATTATTTATAGGTAAAGATATCCGTTAAAGTGCATTCATATAAAAGTAATATAACATATTTGCAAAGCTGTGGCAGCTGGAAAACTGAGGTGATAGAGATATACATATGTGTATGCTGGATGTGATCTGCTCAGCCTGTACGCAACAATGAAATCTATATGAAACAATTGGGAATGTAGAAGCAAGTTTAAAATCTAAAATAAACGTTATATGTAATTTCTTAAATGGAACTGGAATGGAAATTTATTCGAGCTACATTTTCCGTCTTCCAGGAAATACGTCGTCTATTGTGCCCTTGAAACACTAATTTTCACTTTCTCTATACGTACTATGTATATAGTGTATAGAGAAGGTATTGCATTGTACCCAAGATGTTGATACCGAGATCTCACTTGAAATACATGTTTTAAGACACCCTGAATACAAAAGAACAAAACATTTTTAGAAAAAATATCCGTCTGTGTGTGTGTGGGGGGGGGGGGTCAGCATAGCTCAAAAACGAAAAGTCCGTTAAATAAAAAACTTAGTATATAATTTCAGTATCTTCCAAGGATGCGACACGAAGATTTTTCCAAAAATCCCCCCACCCCCAAATACCCTCCACATGGAAAAATTTTCGACAATTTTGATTTTCTAAACAATGGATCTAACGATTTTGATTAAAATATCGGATATTAAAGATATATACCTGACAAATAAAATGCATATCTTGAATTTTCTCGGAATAGCCTCTGAATACTACTTTATTCTGGATGAATTTTACGGAATTTTGAATAACCGCTAAACCGTAAGAGATGGACAAAAACCTACTACACAAAAAATGTAGAGCACATTAAAACACACAATTTATGTTATATACATTTTTTTCGTGGAGTTCGTCGTTTTTGACATTCCTTATTTTTGGTTTCTGCTTTTAAAAACGTGTACTTTTCTCATACAGGAACTTGTCAACTCCTTTCCATATAAACAAAGGAACTTCATTGACATAGCAACCAGATTTTGACTATCAATTTAACCTATAGTAGCCCCTTATTTCACTTCTACTTACAAGGAAGCAAGTAATAAGTCTATTTCTGCTAATTTTTTCTGATTAGCATAAAGTAAATAGAAGTATAAGCTTTTTAAGAGTAATTTGTCGCAGGGATATAGAGAAAGTCATGTGAATGGTACACATCAGATTTTTTTTACGCTCAGGTACCTCCTTTTAAGAACTGTTGTCCACGCCGCTGTAGAAATTCTTGGTGTTAGAGCGGGTTTAAATGGAATTCCGGAGTCTTCCTCCCTTGATCTCAAAACTGTGTGTTCAGAATAAGTAACTAGTATAACAACTACTAACTCAAGCTTTCAAATCAATTGAATTTGCTGGTGCTTTGTACATTAAAGGGGAATTTAATTTATCAAAACATAGATATAATTAGAAAATAGTAAACTGCGTTATTGAAATTCATTCTGGAACACGCGTTATTCATATTTATATAAGGTTGATATCTAAAAGTCATATCAATAAAAAATACACGAGAAGCCTTTGGGAGAAATATGTTCCCTTTTTTTAAATATGGATGTTATATATACTGAGATAAAATCCCTTAGTCACAATATGAACAATAGAAGCGCCCTACATCAGTCTCCTGTTGGCCACTAATGGACCGGAATTCTCTGTGGAGAGAACATATTGCGTACTTTCCGGCGGGAAGTCCCCGCTTTCACCTCCGTCCACATCAACTTGACGGCTGCGTTTTAAATTTTCAGTTGCCAATATGATCATTTTCGTTCGTGAGGATGTTTAGATAGGAAGTTTGTGGAATTTAAATGAGACACATTGACAAAACTGTGTAATGTTGCCTTTTGAGGAGTAAGTAGAACACAAACGGCTACTGGAGACATCTGAGAAACACGATATTTTATTACAAAGCGTGGCTTTAAAACTTGCAAAAATCTCTTTAAGAAATAAGCTATAGCGTTTGTAGAGAATGAATGGAAAATATACTATTGTATTGTGACAATAGGGTTTGTAAAATATGACACTTCTTTATTTGTGGGATAGGTACTCAGCACTCAAATCACAATTTGACCATTGACTGAAATCTTCAACGCCATACCCGGGATCTGTACACGGATCTCTCGGACTCGGTCCAGTTGTTCTAACCACTGACCTACCATAGCAACATGCTGACACGGCATTAAATTCCCCAAATGATTGGCATTTTCCCCGATAAACCAAAGGGTATTCACAAATTGTGACATGGTATACCCCAATGGCGACTCACAATGTCGTAAGTACTTTTAAGTCCCAGGCGTTATAGGTTACTCAACTATTAGGTCAGTTAATTAAACCGGATGTTCATTGTACTTCCGGAAAGTGATGCTTTATCTGGAGCCACACCAGACACATGTTCATGTATTCATAGAGTACAATATACCTTAATATGACACCAGATATTTATATAGGCACACGTATTTTGTTAAGATTTTTTTTTTTTTACTTGGTATTTAAATTTGGAATCTTCCAGGGATGTGACACGAAGAGTTTCAAGAAAATCCCCCCTCCACTAATACCCTTTACATGAAAAAAATTTTGAACATTTTGTTTTTCTTAAAATTGGCTCTAACAATTTGGATTAAAATACCGCATATTAAAGTCATTTCTATCACAAATAAAATGTATATCTTGAATTTTCTGGGAATATCTTCTGAAGAGTACTTTATTCTATATGAATTTTACGGAATTTGGCATAACTGCTAAACCGTAAGAGATGAACAAAAACTTACTACACAAGAAATGTAAGCACGTTAAAACACACAATTTATGTTATATACATTTTTTTAGTGGAGTTGATCGTTTTTGAGATATTCCTTGTTTTTGGTTTCAACTTTAAAAAACTTGTATTTTTATCATGCAGGAATTTGTCAACTGCTGTCCTTACAAACGAAGGAACTTCAGTCATATAGAACCAGCTTTTGATTATCACTTTAACCTATGATAATCCCTTATTTTCCTTCTGCTTACAAGAAAGCAAGTAATAAGACTACTACTGCCAATTTTTTCTCGGTTAGTATGAAGTAAATAGAAGCATAAGGTTTTTTGCAATAATTTGTTGCAGAGATGTAGAGAAGGTCATGTGAATGGAATACATCAATTTTCTTTTTCTTTCCACATATGTTGGACTTTAAGCGTAACGTATTTGGCCATCAGGAGGAATCACTTGCATGCTACACAAACACAAAAACACGCAACACAAAACATCCATGCTCATATTGGGATTCGAACCCACGAACCTTTTTGCGGCAGAATATCCACACCAAGCGTGCTAATGACCAGGGCTACCAGGACCGGCTAAATATATGCTTATCTTGCAGTAGTATTAATGTTCATAAAATTAAAGATAAAAATAAAGAAAACACAAGACAAACATTGTATAATAATTAGATGATAAAGGATTTATATATTCTTTATAAAATAGATTTAAGCAAGCACGAGACATTTGGAACACGACTATTAAAAGGGGAGAGAATATAGCAGATGAGATATAAAGTACATTTTTAAATATGTACTCGAATTCTATGTGATTTGCAGTTTTAGCCCACCTCTACTAAAAATATTGGAAATTCCTCTATGAAACTATATATCCAACCTGTCACAAATATTTTTGAATACTGTTTTGTATAATTCAGATCTTCACTACTGAGCGTACATTTGTTCATGCATGGGGGCGAATTGATGTCTTTGCTATAAACAAACAGCTCACTGCGATAAAGTTGTCTTTTTTACTTTCTCTAGCCCCATATGTACAATATACATAGTGATAGAGAAGTATTGTATTCCATCCAAAGATTCGATTTTTGGTATTTTACCGACTTTTCGTTTTTGAGTTATCGTGTTCAAAGGCACATGGACACACACACACACACGGACCTTTTTCTGAAAATACTTTTTTTGGATACAGGGGACCCTAAAACATATATTTCCGGTGAAATCTCGGTATCGAATTTTTTGGTGGAGTGCAATACCTACTCTATACACTATGTACATAGTATGTGTAGAGAAAGTAAAAATAGATGCTGAATTGTTTTAGTTAAATGCTCTAAATTCTAACTCTGCATTATTAGCAGGATTATGCGCAGTAGCACAAACAACTTCTTATGTAGTGAGATTAGCATTCATTTTATTATCTTCGCATGTATACTGTGTAATAAATTGTCTTACATTACATATGTATTAATAACATTGTTCTGTGAAGTAAAATAGTCTTCATATTTTTATCTAAATTATATTACAAAAAACGTTTGTCATCGACTTAAATAATTAATAAACTTGTTTAAAACCTTATAAAAATAACTAGGGAACATCGTTTAAAAACCTATAAAAGTAAGAAAAATTGCTTAAAATTCAAAGAGGCTAGAAGAAGATAATAAAATGTAACACTGCATTTATGAAACGCTAATAACACAAGTCTACTTTAACAATACATGTATTCTAAAGGGTACACAGTAAATGGTTTGAATTAGCGATATTAATCGTTAATGACATGCCTATAATTTGTGTATTATGTATATAACTTAACTTATACTCCAACATGTTTAGACTACAACCGAAAATAGAATTACTTCTTAAAACATAAACGTCTTAGGAGTAATAACATGTATACACACTTATTTGTAATAAAAGCGGAGACCACGTACATATATCTGCAGATTCTGTGATACCACATTTCGTTTTTAACGTTTTTCTTAGCATGTGTTATTTAAATATCGTCCTTGTTCTGGTTAGCTGTCAAAATCTTAAATCATTTAAACAGAAATGATATAGCTTACAGAACTGATTATTGGAATTTCTGCGCATTACACCCAATCTTGATATTAACGAGACTTATGATTCTTGCGAGTAATTGAGAATCTCGTACGCCGCTGGTCAAGCTCTCTCCTGCCAGCTGTATGTTCAGCTCCATCTACTGGCTGTTTAGCGACAGCGAGAAACGAGCTAGATTGAAAGCTGACTTGACAATAGTATAAATAGGTATAAAGTTATGTGAATGGAACACATAAGATTTTTATAATATTATGAACGCACATTCCAACACTTCATAAATGCAATTATGACCTAATGAGAAGAAAATATGTTACGCAGGAACGTATCATTTACTTACCCATTAACTTCCACAGTTTCTTTAGAATTTGCATTAGAGAAATGTTTGAATTAGTTTTCTTCAAATGCCCAATGATTCAAAGCAGAGCTTTGATTGAATACGAATTTTCTGTTAGAGTATATTGAAGCTGTGTAGGTTCTTAGAACCGAGAAGGTTACATGTTTAGTCATATCCTGTTGAAAGTCACAGTTATCGAAAATTACATAGATGAATTTTAGTGCAATATACGAAATATTTAACTGAGGAGTGTGGCGCTTTATACCCACATAGAGAAGAAAATGTCTAAAATATTGACTAACATTCATGGAGAATATCTGTCCTAGTTTGGACTGAAAGTATTGTCTTAGAGCTTTGAGGTGGATGTGCCCCTTTTGAACGACAGTTATGCTGTTTAAAATGCATGACAATGAAATAGATACTACTACAACTGCTAGATGGAAGTAGTTTGTATGTCGGTTGCGGATCACTTAACACGCAAATAAAACAAATGGCCAGCTAGATGTGACAAATGGTTTCACCTGAAGGAATTCTCTCCCAGGTGGTTAGAAAAACTTACTAAGTTGATAAATTGTGCTTACTGTGGCAACGAACAAACTGGTATGGAGAGAAATAGCTGCCGATCATGTATTCAAGTGGAACAAAAAACAACAAAATAAGCATATTGCTCCACTGGAGAGCAGTGTCCAGTGTCTATAAACGTTTTACAAGAAACAGTTACAAGAGACTGTGGCAATTTGCAATTATGTTTAAATTACAGCAATATAAAATGCACTTATATTAACTTTTTTCCGTGTTCGCCAGTATTAATTTACATATTTGCAATTATGGAGATCGTTGGTAACTAAGATACATAGACCTTATTACTTTTTCTACATAGTATCAACATGGTGCGAAGGTAGAGAAGGTATTGCACTCAACACAAAAAATTCCATACCTAGGTTTTACCGGAAACGTTTTAGGGTACCTGTATCCTAGAAAAATTTTTTTAGAAAAAGGTCCGTGTGTGTCCGTGTTCTGTGAACACTATAACTCAAAAATAAAAAATCAAAAATACCAAACGTGATACATATTTAAGTTCAGTATCTTTCAAGGATGCGATAAGAAGATTTTGAGAAAAATCCCCTCATCCCAAACCATCCTTTACATGGAAAAGTAATTTGAAAATTTTAATTTTCTCAAAAATGGTTTTAAAGATTATGATTAAAATGTCGTATATTAAAGATATCTACATGTCAAATATAATGTATATCTTGAATTTTGTGAGAATAGCCTCTGCAGACCTCTGTTCTGGATGAATTTTGCTGAATTTTGCATAACTGGTAGACCATAAGAAATAGAAGCGTAAATACACAAAAAATGTAGACATTGCTAAAACACACAATTTGTCATATTTTTTTTTCGTGAAGTTGACCATTTTTGTCATATTCCTAGTTATTAGTTTCATTTTTAAAATATTTTAAACTTTACTCATACAGTAATTTGTCAACTCGTGACATAGAAATGGATTTTGAGACAAAACAAAAACTTGTATATTAAATGAATGCTAATTGATTAAGTATTAATAGAAATGTGTGTTAAGGGTATGTAAATAAATAGAGAAGATTTTGTGTTAGCTTATAAGTTATGAAGTATTGCAGTTAAGAATTGGCTGGAATGAATCTGTAAAAGTAGCAAGGCCAGTAAGAATCGCGCAGGTTGTCGGCACATAAGCGCCCGGTTTTTTGTATTTCAGTGAGGGTAAAATCAAAAACATCTTTGTTTAAATTAAGTCCCATTACTGCGGGTGAACAAAAGTCACGCAGGCCGATGAACTTGTGCAAAGTAACATAAACTGTCACATGAGAAACTAATCAAACGAATCATGTGATGGGAATAAAGTGACGCCAAAAAGAGTGCGAAAAATCCACCAATCCCGCAAAAGTAAAGGCGTGAGCGTTATAACTCTCAGATTCATATAAAACAGAGGAAGAATCAGGGCAGCTCGCACTTTTTTGGAAGACATTGGCAAAGAACAGACAGGACGGGAACGCACGCGCAAATTAGATGGCTTAAGTTTGAATTTTGTAAGTTGCAAAACCATTAACGGCAGCGGACAGGTAATTCTGGTAGTGATTCCGAAATTACCTCCGGAGCAATAGTGTGTGGTAAATCCGTGGGCGAAGTACAAAATTGGCGTTAGAGGATTCTGTTGGGCGTTTTGAGACCCCGAAGTAACAAAGGCCAACCGTTAGAACAATCAAACCAGCTAGTTTATAGCTGCAACCAGAGCTTGTGAGAAACTTTGTGATATGAAGTGTAATTTATTGGCTCGCCGGTAAAGCAAATAGAGAAAAATAACTACTGTGTCTCTCATGCCACCACTGAGATCTCCCTAACATCCTTACCAGAATACGAGCTTATGTTCTACTGACCCCGCATTCCCAGAAACTATTCTAGCCTTTTGCAGGAAGCAAGATTCGGACCTGAGACCTGCCGAGGACAAGGAAGAACAACGCAGCAATTATAACATCACACGCACGCATTCCTCCTAAATTTTCTACTGTGAAACTATGCTTTACGGGACCGCGAATATTATTACTTATTACTTTTGGTGCAGTGATTTATTCCCTACTCTGGTCAGTATTAAAATAATTATTTCCCTCACAGCTAAAGGTAGCCTGTTCGTCTCCATCACGGACCCTAAATATCACATCTTTGCTCTGCCGATGTTCTACGCCAAGTGTCGTCTGACCAGCGGTAGCATTGTTTTCGCTTTTCCCGTTATGTTCCCCTCGGGCAGTGTGCTCTCACCCCCTTCGGGTCAATGCTGTACCCCTAACGGTATAATGTGCTACGAGCTCGTGACAACTCGACTACTTAGACACGTTTGAAATCTTTCTTCCTTTCCCATTTTCAATGTACAATTTATATTTCCCTTCTTGGTATAATTTGTATTATTGGCTATGATTTATTTTTCCCTTCTGAATAGCTCTTAGCCCCGTGACAAGATATATACTGTCTCAGATCATTAACACAAAACTGGCGCTATCATAAGCCATCTCATTATCACACGCTTTATATACTCCAGCCACAAAAATTACGGTTTAAATAAAGAATTTTTATCTAGGATGCATACGTAAAAACCAAATAAGGTATACATAGAAAATTCAGACGAAAATGCTTGGTATTCCAGTTTCGGTTCTGAAACTGATAGGAATGTGGTTAATAAGTGTAGGAAAATGGGATCGGTAAACCGATAAGATGTTCTAACGGAGGAAAATAGGCGACATTGGTGCATCACTCATGCGTCATTCAAACACACTCCAGAAGTCCAGAGTGTACCATGCACAAGACTTTCTCTATCTGTTGTGCAAACCAACTATTCTTACAAAAAGTTATTAAAACTAAATAATGCTAATCAGGATAAAGTTACTACCAATGACCTAATTATTTAGGTCCTTATAAGCACAAGGGAAATAAGGACTAAAGCGATTGTCAAAAGCTTGACAAGACGCCGCTATGTGATTGTCATTGAAATTCCTTTCTCTTTTCACAGCCAGGATTAAAATAAAAGAGAGATTAAAGGGACGAGGGTTTAGGATTTCACAAACATTTTTAAGTATTTAAAAATTAAAACTAATAACGAGGAATACTCGGAAATGGTTGGCTGTACAAAAAAAAAAAAAAACTTTATGTGACATAAATTGTACGAGATCTACAGTTTTTGTGCACTAATTTTGTCTAACTTATGGTTCACCAGTTATGCAAAAGTCATTTAGAATGAAGAAATTTAGTATAGAAATTTTCGAAAATTACTTTGTTAAAGGTAGTTCGGGGTGCGTATATTTCCTAAAAATATTCCTGTCACATTTTTAGTTATGCTGTAAACACACACATTTTTCTAAAAATACTTTTGAGGGGGATTCAGGATCCTCAAAAAATGTATTTTCGGGGAAAATAGGTGATATATATTTGTTAGCTGATTATAATAGGTACCTTCTCTACCTACTAGGTACGTTGTAAATATGTGCTAGAGAAAGTAGAAGACTGTAAGATGTGTTGCACATAAATTTGTTCACAGAGCTCCTACATTTTTAAAATTGAAACCCAACAGCTTGACTAGTTTCTTCAATTATAACATCATAAAGACGAATAACGGAATGTGTCAATGGAGACGGACAGCACTTCCATATAATTCAAAACAATTTTAATACTCGTTATAGTACATGTTACTATTGCTTATCAGTATGTGAAATGGAAGTTTAAAACGTCAACCTCCCTGAGCAGCAGACAGTCAGCGGAACATACATTTGCCCAATCCACGGCCCGACAAAATAATGTGAATACGCCTTGCCAACCCGTAATCGCTGCAAGTGGTAGTAGTTTCCTTTGGAAAACTTATAGCTGATTTGGGAAGGTAGAGTGAGACTGAAACATTAAATGCCATAGCCGTGATTTGAGCCACTGATCTCCCGATAACCTGCCGGTTGCTCTAACCACTGAGCTACCAAGACAATATGCCGGCACGGAATTAAATTGCTCAACTGACTCGCTTGTTTCCCAGTAAACCACAAGGTGGACTCAAAGATGACATAACCCAATGGCGAATTACAATATCGTAAGTTCTTTAAATCCCGGGCTTCATAGTACAGCCAAATATTACGTCAGAAACCAGGATATCCGTAGTTGAAATCCCGGCTCTGGTATTGAATTTTTCTGTCTTGACTCCTATCCAACTCCTGTCCTACACAAGGTTTGTGAAAAAAATTAAATTAACACTTACAGTTGATTGTTGTACTATTCAGTCGCTTTCCTTTAAGCAGCCGCACTTATTGTCATTGGGGCCATAAATTTAATAAGTGAAGAGCGGCAATTGAAAAGCAATACCTTTGCGCAATGGTCACGTCCTAGAATGTTCGCTATTTCTGGAAACTTTTGTGGACGTCATCGATTGGTTTTAAAGAAAAAGAGACCCGGCGAGTCAGTTTTCGACGGAGTTCACTGCGTAAAGCAGTTGCGTCGAAGTGACGAGTCAAGAATTGAGATACGTCGAAGTGGCGAGAGAAATTGTACTGCTGAATTGCTCTGAAAGCATCGGAATAAAGAATATTTGTGTGATTATATATGAAATATAGCGGACTTTTTATAGTTATTGTAGTAAATTAATACTACTGCTTTGTCTCGGCGTAACTGAAGCGGAGATACGTGCAGACTTTCTTCTTGGTCTCGGAGATATAATTATAGTGGATGTTATACACTACCGCTCAAAGGTATTTGAACATCCTGTTTTGCTGCAATTAACAAGTGTATAATGCCAAACAAAACCAATGTCATATTATAAATGGTAGAAATCCATGGAGACATAATTGAAATTTACTATGCTACCTTTTATTTGTCAATTATGTGCATTTTGAAAATGTAACATTTTTTGGCCCTTATAGCAACAATTACCCTAATGTTGTTTTGGATGTCATAGTATGTCTGTGATTCCCTAGATGTCGTTCACAGACATCTGTACATAGGTATTGGCTGCGAACAGCACTTCAGTGCTTCATAAGCAGGTGAATGGAACATTGCTATTGTGCAGTTGTAAAGTCTGAAATGAGTAAAAGAAGGGAGCTTTCAGCAGAAAAGCGTGCTGCAATAGTCAGCTCTTACATAAAGCAGGCCACACTATGCGTCAAATTGCCACACAAGAACACGTTTCCTTGGGAAGTGTCCATTACACTGTAAAGAGGTATGTAACTACAAATAACAATAAGGTTTGTTATCGAAAGGGGAGGCCCAGAATGACTTCAAAAAGTGAGAATAAACATTTAATAGTGACCAGCAAACGTGATTGTTTCAAAGCAGCACCCATGCTGACCGCAGAACTGAACCAGTTGAGGGATGAATCTGTGAGTGAAGAGACACTTCAGGAACAGTTGATTTGCGGCAAAGAAACCCCTATTGAGAACTGTCAATAAACGGAAAAGATTACTATGGGTCAAGCGACATGTAAGCTGAACTTTGATCATTGGAAAAAGGTATTATTTACTGATGAATGGAAGTTTGAGCTATTTGGCTCAAAACGTCGCCAGTTTGTTCGAAGTGCAAAAGGTGAACGCATGGCACCTCAGTGCAGATCTCCTACAGTCAAGCTTGGAGGCAGTTAGGTGCTGGTAGGGGGTTGTTGTGGTGGCAATATGACAGGCGATATTGTGAAAATAGGAGGATTGATGAAGAAGGAGCATTATCACAATATTCTCCAACGCCATGCCAAACCATCTGGGATGCGGTTAATTGGCAAGCGGTGCATTCTGCAGCAGGAGAATGGTTCCAAACATATATCTTATACTCTTTAGAAGATACATTGAATGATTGGAAGAGACACAAGTCTTGAAGAACTGGTTTGGCCCCTCAAAGTCCTGACTGCAACCCTATTGAACTACTTTGGGATCATGTGGACAGAGAGGTAAGACAGAAACAACCCACTAATGTAAATGTATTGTGGAGTCATGTGCACAACATATGGAGGAATATTTCTGAAGATACTCAGGCCCACTTAATAGAAAGAATGCCCAGAGTTTGCGCAGCTGTAATTAAAGCAAGGGGAGGTTACTTTGAAGAAAGCAAAATCTAAGTATATTGCTGATTTTCATTAAATATACTGTTGTGACTACAAACTATGTATTTTTTATTCCATTGTTTCAATAAATTCTAAAAATGAGGTGTGTTAAAGACTTTTGAGCGGTAGTGTATATTAATAAAAATAATAAGTGATTTAAGTTTCTTTTAAATCACTCTATTTAAATTAACTTAAAGAACAACTGACAGTCAGACACTAATTATAAAACATTCACTTTTCTTTCAATTAAATGTTAGGATAAGTATTTAAGATTTGGCTGCCTCGCAACAATGTAACATTAAATCACACATTTTACAAGTACATTAATTTAACATTGTTTCATGAAAAATTAATTTGCTACACATTGTTAGCACCTTTATTCTGTGCATGGCGGATTCACGCGTCTTTTAAAATTTTACTGTTTTATATTAATTTCAAAATGCATACATATTTAACATTGATTATAAAACATTTAAACTTTATTAATACTATATTATTTGTATAAAAATCTGTGAAGCAATAAGAAGGCTTTTTGTTACAATAAGGAATGCACCATAGCTTGCGTTTTCAACTACATTTCTAGTAATTGAATAAGTGGTATATTACTTTCTTTACACGTACTATGTACATAGTGTACACAGAAGATGTAATGCACCTAAAAATTTGATACCGAGATTTCACCGCAAATACGTGTTTTGAGACCCCCCGAATGCAAAAAAAAAGCATTTTTAGAAAAATGTCCGTGTGTGTCTGTATGTATGTGGGCAGCATTGCTCAAAAACGAAAACTCCCTTAAAATCCAAACTTGTTATTTAGATTTGATATCTTCTAAGCATGCGATACAAAGATTTTCAAGAAAAACCCCCCACTCCCAACTACCCTTTACAAGCAATTTTTTTCGTAATTTTTTATTTTTACGAAAATGGTTCTAACGATTTTGTTTAAAATATCGCATATTAAAAGTATTTACCTTAAAATGCATATCTTGAATTTTCTGGGAAGAGCCTCTGAAAACTACTTCATTCTGGACGAATTTTACGGAATTTTGCATAACTGCTAAACCGTAAGAGCTGGACAAAAACTTACCACACAAAAACTGTAGAACACGTTAAAACACAGAATTTGTTATATATATATTTTGTGGAGTTGATCGTTTTTGAGATATTCCTTGTTATTGGTTTCAGCTTTGAAAAACTTATACTTTTCTCATAGAGGAATTTGTCAACTCCAGCCCATATAAACAAAGGAACTTTAGTCACATAGCAACCAGCTTTTGACTAGCACTTTAACCTATGCTACTCCCTTTTTTCGCTTCTACTTACAAGGAAGTAAGTAATAAGACTATTTCTGCTATTTTTTCCTCGATTCGCATGAAATAAATAGAAGTATTGGCTTTTTAACAATAATTTGTTGCAGATATGTAGGGTTAGTCATGTGAATGGAACACATCACATTTTTCTTCATTAACTTGCTGGTTGTGTTATTTGTAAAATATAATGACAGAAATAAGGCAAAATTAATGTCGGTATACATTTAAAAGTATAACACACAAATACCACAGCAGCAGAAACAAATTAAATGAAGTACTACCTAATCGGTTAGTATGTTATAAAATGGGTGATAACTATTATAGATTCTCGAAGGTAAAATATCTAAAAGTAGAAAATAAAGTAAACTCAATCTGTGAAAGTATTGGATACCGTGGAAAAGACTTCAGGTCACGCTTTAAAGATGGTGTATGGGAGACTGCCAAAGTATCTTACGAATTCATGCCAAGAGGAAGTTAAGATGCTGGACATTCTAACAATTGATGAGGAACACGAAACTTGAACAGATTATAATGATAGTGGTGTAAAATGAATTCTCGCACTTAAAATTTTTGAATATAAAATACTGATTCACGCAGGGGTGGACGTACTAATCAATAATAAATTCACAAATAATAAATACCAATTATATTTGATTTTCATACAGATAATTAACTCCACGCTATGTGGAATAAATGGCAGTGGCGAAGAATGAAGATAAAAATTAAAATAAAATTGGTTATCAGATGAGAAGCAAACAAAATACACTTGTCAGTTCTAGATGAGCCATTACGACAGTTCAGATTTCAGAAATGTTATTTCTGACTAATTAATGGGGCCATGACATTAAGAAGCTAGACAACAGAAGTGATAAAAGGCAATTTTTTCTGTAATGCCTATAATAATACCAAGCTGTAAATACTTAAATTATGAAAAACAGCTTTACGTATCGTCCATCATGTTAGAAGGATAAGTATACTTGGTTTAGACTTTGAAATTATTAAGGTATCAACATACAGAGTAAGGTAATAATTGTAAAGTAAACTAACTGCTCTGTTAGGTGTAACGAGCCTCTCGTTCTCAGTTCCGAGGCAGGCTGACATTTGGCTTGGTGGAGCAGTGGTTAACAATTTGGACTGGAATACGTGCTGTTATAATTACATATATTTATTATATTTCAGACAGACATTTAATGCATACCGATTTCATATTGGACTTGCTAATACGAGTAAAGCGATACCTAAATTAGGACTTGTAGTCTCCATAACTGAATATGAAAATGTCCTTGCAAATTAAAATGAACAGAACTAACAGAATACATTGGAATCAGGTGCAGTAATTCTTCCTTTATTTCAGGTTAACTGTTAACACCCCTAATAAAGCATCTAATTGGGCTGTATTTGTGATATTGGAAAGTTTATGTATCGCTGAGAATCACATGGATTTATTTAATATATCTATGAGTTGCACGTGTAAGATATCAGTCATTTTGTGTACCTTACAAGTCATTTGGACAGTTTCCTGGGACAGTTCGTCTGCTGTGAATATGAAACAAAATTTCATGAATGAACTATCACTTAGGACGAAGTTTTCTCGCAAGCTCTTTTTGGAACTTAACGAACAAGAGGTCCACCATTCGTTTTGTCTGATTTCTTCAACATCATACATCAACTTTATGTTAATATTAAGGATTCTTCTGCTTGATATTTGGGACACACATTTTGATCTTATTGTAATATCCTTAACTATAAACAAACCTTCACAAATTGAAACACAATTTTCACAATAAATAGTACTTAAAGATAGTCGACTCCTTAAATTCAAAACTACGCATTGCGAGCGCTCCGATACACTAGCCGTGACTAAACACAATAGAGCCACTTGTGTCCTCGGCTCTCGCGATCACGCCGTGTCTGCTCTGAGCAAGGGAAAGGAAGCTCTGACATTGGAAAGACTTGACGTAAAGACCACTCCCTGCTGTCAAAAATGTTTTCCCTATTCTTGTTATCAACAAATGTTCTAGTAATTCACACACTATTTGAAGTCAAATGGTATTTTAATACATTAAGATATTGCTTTCAGGAACTGCTCACAGAATAATTACGAAACGATATGGGTTTGTTACAAGCGCATGTCAAATATTAATAAAAATGCATTTTTTTCAAAAACTGAAAACAATTTCGTATTTCAAGGTTTAATAACACAAGGAAGAGATTAAAAAGTGTCCTATCTGGAGTTTGGTATTTGGTACAATAGAAACTTTCGTGAACACCGAAGCATAGTTCGTGCCAAATTGAACGAGAAGAAATTACTTCCTATGAAATTATGTGGAGAAAATAGAGAACACGAAATTAATTTGGGACCGAAGAAGATATCAAACGTTAAATAACCTTCAAATAAGTGGCACATATTTGGAGACAAAAAGAAAAACTGCAAAAATGTAACATTGGGATAAAACTTACGTTTCATTCATATCTTTCATTAATTAGTCAGGAAAAGTTAACTCAATACTCTTCATTTTTATTGTTTTAACTGTATTTCATTGTTTTCAGTATTTCAATAACCCCTTTGGCATTCTCGCGGAGAGCATCCCATACTCTACTGGCAATTTCCCGTCCAGATATACTTTCAGCGCTCTACTGAATCACTGTTGACAAATTTCCCCAGGTAGTAATAGATCCACAATTTCTGGCGCAAGTAAGCTTAGTCTGTAGGAGGGTTGTAAGCGGGTTTAAAAATGCATAGTGGTGATTAACTGTCGGAGATTAATATATGTGAGCTTCCCATTTATTAGTTCTTTCGTTTTCTCGAGGTCGGCTTACCCTCCTGTATGCAGGAGTGACATCCCCCAGGAGTTACAAGCGAATGCCTAGAGGTCAGAAGCCTGTCGGGGAGTCAACGACATGAAACCATAGATTGGAGGATGAGCGTGAGGAAGTGAATGATATGATATGACATGTAAGCGAAATGGATGATAGGATGATAGGAAAGGTGATGATTGGACAATTGGTGGAATGAGTAGCGGGGGAAACCAGAGGAACCGGGGAAAAGGATCCGGAGAAAACCCGCCCAGACGCCGCTTCTTCCACCACAAATCCATCGTACGGGCGCATAGGATCGAACCGGGCCACCTAGGTTCGGCCACGTCGCCGCCTTTATTTATTGGTTGCTGGTGTAAATATTATGTCACTAAAATAACGAAGTAGGCTAACAAAGTCTGAGAAAGGTTACGTAAGCATACAACGAGGGGCCAAACAGCGGAATGCAAATCGAAACCGATGATGAATTAGTGTTGAAATACGTGGCGTTAATCAGTGATTGATTATCATGAGGAGGTGCCTAATGTTTATTCATGGGACAGGCTCGTTTTGATTGAAGCATAATGGTCAAGCAAAAGGTTAATGTAAGGAAAGGGTGCAGGGATTAGAATGATATGTCCTCCATGCACGTTTTTATTTCAGAAGCTTGTGCAAGTGTTGTAACTGGTTCCTTTGCAATAAGAAAAGAATGTCGCTGCGGCTGTCTCGTGTGCTTATGTTTACAACCCACTTTCTTTCAATGAAAAATAACGGGGAAGCATACACAAGACATTTGTAATAATTATGAAACAGAACAATAGAAGACAACCCACTCAACCGGAACGGTCTTTTTTATTGGTATAGAGGCGGCGTTGAAATCTGTGAGATCTCTAACTTGTCTTGATGCCATCCTTTCATATAGTTCAACTGTTTCATACCCATGAAGAGCGCAAGTGCAAAAGGATGCAACCCAAGACCAAATACGAATTAAAACAACAACAATGGCTTTTTTTATCACACTACTTCGTCTACACATTATAACCTATACAATTCAAAAACAACTTCGTCTACACACTATAAATACTATTCTAAAGATTTTTAACAAAATCTGTTATTCTCTGCGCCCTAGTAAGCGTAATAAACATTGCCCAAAATGGTATCACATATTGTTGTAACTCTGCAAGGGCACACAGGAAGTAGCGACTGTAACGATGTGTGTAAAAAGTAAATTGCTAAATACTATCCTTGACGCTTCATGTGACTTTATAATTAACAAAAAGAAATAAAGAAACCGGGATGATTATTACTATTTCTTTCAGACATGCCCTGTGGGGGGCAAGGTTGGAAGATAAAATCAAACTGAAAAGTCACTGGATAGCCGAGATTTTAACCACAGACTTTTTGGTTTCCTTCCGGTTGCTCTTATCCAAATCTACTCGTCTGAGGCGGAGTACTTGTGCGTACTCAAACACAAACCTCGGATCAAAGACTAAAAGACGAAGGTGATATCAAAGTTTGCACTGGGCAAAAGTCATAGATAGATATATTACCCTCAATACTGAGGCGTATTGCATACTGTTGGCATACTCCTGTGAGTAAGAAACTCGTACTCTTTGGCGCGAGGCCAAGTTGAAATAACTTACTCTATCCAACTGAGTTATCGTAAAACATTCCTGTTTGAATTAAATTTCCCAGCTGATTCACGATCCAAATCCCAGCTATGGTATATGGCATTTTTCAGTGCTGTTCTACCTTTTCGTACATGGCTGGTGTGAAAGAACAATTATCATTTAATAGTTGCTTAAACTATGATGTCTGGGATTTAAAATGTGCAACTAAGCCATTGTATCTGATAATTCCAATATGTCATCTCAAAATGAATTTCAGATCTCCATGTGAGATACCGGAAAATTCCGAATCAAATATTGGCTACGACATTGAATTTTTTACGTTTCTAAAGATGCTTGCACTTCAGTAAATGCATTATGTATAAACAATTATCAGTACCTCGGAAATACCTGTACTACTTTTTTTTTTTAATATACATATGTTTCGCTTACGGATTTTAGTTACACAAAATACAATTCAAATGTCGGGGACTTTGGAAGATATTTAAAAAAGTCCACATTATCGTGTATTTTATTTATCATAAAAGTATCTCAGATAGTTTTCACAAATAAAGACAATTACAATTTCTCCTCAGAAACCTTAAACATTTCATTACCAATAAGGCATTTTTAATATTTATAATACAATACTTAAAACAGAAAATTAAACCTTTTAAATTCGAGATAAACAAAATTTATAACGTGAAACTTAGAAGAGTGAGTAAAATTTCATGAAAATATTCGTGCTGTCTATAGACGAATGTTCTATTATAATATAAGAAAACTAATAAGGACTTGAACTAATAAGTGATTTGAACTAATAAGTGATATATATTTTAATATATTTAAATACTTTTATTCTAATGTTTGCTTTTACTTTTTCAGTCTTTTCTTTTCCTGAGGCATCAGTAGGGGAAAAAGAACTAAGCATATCTAAACTAACTTTTGGTTGTAAATTGTCTTTAGTGCGGTCCAGATGCTGTAGCCTCGATAGGGACAAAGTTCATTGTCAGCGCTTGGCGTAGGTTCTTCCA
This sequence comes from Hymenopus coronatus, assembly GCA_030762935.1. Taxonomy (NCBI): domain Eukaryota; kingdom Metazoa; phylum Arthropoda; class Insecta; order Mantodea; family Hymenopodidae; genus Hymenopus; species Hymenopus coronatus. Next base: position 34,104,653 of record CM060890.1, read on the forward strand.
TTTATTTGTACATCCTTCTTACTTTGTAATTATAATCATCTCTGTACTTACACAAACTTGTCGTTATCCGTAATAGTATTGATAACTCAGTTTGCCTGGTTTCCTGGCTTTTGGTTTAAGTAGGTAGCTATCTAAAACTCCTCACTCCTCATATTCCCAATAATCTTGACTACTTCGTGTTTCCTTTAACTTTCTAAATAATGTTCTTTTACGCTGTTCAAAAGTATCTCTTCACTCCTATTTCCAGTATTTTTTCACAATTTTTATTGTTATTAATTTGTGCTCATTTTGTCCCATTTTTCCCATATTTCTTCCCTCCTACTTGATAATTCTCTACATTCAGTTAGATAAAGCTACATACAAGCTCCCACATAATTCACATACTTCTTTCTCTTTTACTTTCAATCCTCTCATAAAATGAAATGGCGTGTTATTTATGGACACACTTTAACTGATGTGGTTCTCAGCGTCCCATTCTAAATTGTCGTGAAAGACCGTTTAATTTTGCTCAGAGGCTTCTCTATCAGGCTTGAGGTTCTTTTACGTGCCGTAAATCTACGACACGGGACCAACGGCTTTACTTCCCTTCCGAAGGAAGCCATGTTAAGAATTTTACACCCGAAAAAATCCATCGTCCTGCGCCGGGTTTGAACCTGCGACCTTGGGTATATGAAATTAGCATGGTAAGCATTACACCACGGAGGGCGATAATTCTCGCATATATGTATACAATTCCCGTGCTCATTCCTTCCCTTTCTTCCCATCTAGAGCCGCATTAGACTGCTTAGACCACTCGTTACCAAGCGACCGCATATTAGATTTGTGGTGGACAAAGTGGCGCAGGGGCGGGCTTTCTCCGAATTCTTCGGTTTCCCCGTCATCGCATTCTACCGGTGTTCCATATTCATTCCATGTATCCATATTTTGTATTCTGGCTTTCACATCTTTGCAAATTCCACTATTCTTTTTCTTCCAGCATTCATATATTCCCCATTCCCATGCTTTTCATTTATTTTTCTATCCCATTCCACCGACTATTTTGAGTGTTATATATTTTTCTGCATCATACACTGCTTTAAAGTTTCTCCTATTTTTACACATCTATACGAAAATTTTAGCATTTTCTTACTACTTCCCTTTCTCCTAGTTTTTCCCAGCTCCAATAAAGCTACCCCTTCTAATGCCTATTTCCGTAATATTAAGAGTGCTTTACAGAAAATATTATACAAGTTATATATAAAATTTCCTGTTTTTTCTGATGTTCCCAACATTTCCAGCAGGTATTAACATTCCTGACTCCACTAGTGTTTCGTATATTCTTTTCAACCACCTAGTTACAATTCCTATTAATGGTGCTTTACTTTTTGCAATTACCATCCTGTTGTGAGCTCTCCACTCCCCATTACGTCTCAAACTTACTCCTAAATATTCAATTTCTCTTACTGCTTCAATTATTTTGTCCTCTATGTAGGATATTTCATGTTACCTCAAGCTTGCTTCCTTTTTACTTTCTCTGCATAGAACATGGTACGTAGATAGAGAAGGTATTGCACTTCACCTAAATTTTAATGCCGAAATATCACAGGAAATACGCGTTTTAGGGTCTCCGTACGAAAAAAAAAAAACATTTTGCACAAGGTCCGTGTGTATCCGTGAACACGATAACTCAAAAACAAAATGAGGTAAAACACCAAACTTGGTATTTAAGTCAGTCTCTTCCAGGAAAGTGACACGAAGATTTCGAGAAAACTTGCTCCCCCCCCCCAAAGTACCCATTACATGGACAAACTTTGATTTTATAAAAAATGTTTCAAACGCTGTTGATTAAAATACCGCATATGTAATATATTTACATAAAAATGTATATCTTGAATTTTCTGTGAATGTCCTCTGAAGAGCTCTTTATTGTGAATGAATTTTTCTCAGTTTTATATAAGATAAAAGCGTAAGAGATAGACAAAAATATATTAAATGTAAATTAACTCTCCTTAAAGCACACAATATATATCATGTACATTTTTGTTTTGTAGAGTTGACCATTTCCGAGATATACTTGTTATTGCTTTCAGTTTTAACTCCTGGCAATGCAGAGAACCCGAATTCAACCCATGGCAGCCAGATTTTAAAATATTGACTACCGCTTTAGTGTATTGCCTTATTTCCCTTCTATTTACAAGGAAGCAAGTAATAAGAGCATTTCTGCTACTGTTTATCTTTATTAGCACGATATAGATAGAAGAATAAGTTTTATAACAATAATTTGCTAAAGGGTTGTACAGAAATTCATATGATTGGAATCTTTTAATCTTTTTTTTTTAATGTCATTACTTTTGATTTATTTTTATTTATGTTTATTACCTAAATACTTTATACAACACTTTTGTATTTCGTTTATCATTTTTTGTAGTCTCCCACTGTAGATATTCCCCACACCACCGAGTAAACCCCGTATCTCTTTGTTCGCTATAAACCTACAGTGTGTATTACTAGCTTGGCATGCTGTCAGCAAGCTAATCATGAGCTGAAGACACATCTAAAGTCAGCCGTAAGAACTTAAAATATCTGATGTGTTCCATTCACATGACTTTCTTAACATTTCTCTAACAAATTACTGTTAGAAAGCTTATTCTTCAATCTACTTCATGATAATCGAGATAAACATTAGCAGAAATGATTACTTGTTTCCTTGTAAGTAGAAGGGAAAACATCTGATGTGTTCCATTTACATGATGTTCTCTAGCTGTTCCGTAAACGAACCTTTTATTCAAAGTATTAATCTTTTAACCACATTATGTTAATCAGGATAAACGTAATTAGAACGGAAATAAGGGAATGCACAGGTTAACGCAATAGTCTAGTCCTTTGAAACCCGGCCGCTATGTGCAACAGTTGAAATTCATTCTCTTTGCTTATCAGGAGTAGAGAAACGAGAAGAAAGATATCTTGCCATTTGAGAAAAGTTAAAGTGACTTAACACTGGAACCAATAATCCGGAATATCTCGAAAACAATTAACCCTACAAAAAATGTATGACATAAATTGTGTGTTTTAATGAAATATACATTTTTTGAGCAGTAAGCTTTTGTCTATCTCTTACGGTTTATCAGTTATACAAGAACGATTCGGAATGAAAAGGCTTCCGGAGGTCTTCCAGAAAATTCAAGATGATAACAGATATATACCATAAAAATATGTTACACATAACGTATTTTAATCAAAATCGTTAGAGCTATTTGGAGAAAATCAACATTTTCGAAAAAGTTCCATATAAAGTGAAGTTGGGGGTGGGGGATTTTCCTGATAATCTTCGTGTCGCATCCTTGAAAGATATTGAACTTAACCAAATTTGGTGTTTAACCGATTTTCGTTTTGAGCAATGCTGCCCGCATACTCACACGGACCTTTTTATAAAAATGTTTTTTTTTAATCAAGGGGTCTCAAGACATATATTTCCGGTGAAATCTCGGTATCGAATTTTTGGGTGTAATTCGATATCTTTTTTATTCACTATGTACATAATATGTGAGAAAAAGCTCATAACTTTTTTTTCGTTTGTAGAGAAAAGTGAGGCAATTTCTGTTTTAGATGTATTTTGAGTACAAACATTTCAGCTGAATTTAGGAGATTACTGTGACAGTGTTCCCTTAGAATGATAGCTGCCTTCACTCACCGGTCACGATGAAGACGCCAAACGGGAAGCTGGAGGAGTTGCCTGGTGCAACAATAAAATGTACTGGTTACAATAGAGGTTGTGTTCTACTTCAACGACCCTTGGCCGCTTAGCGAGGGGTGTGGCAAGCATTACAAGACATGACGTTATTGTTATTGCTGGCATTTTTACTGCTTACTCTGTCTGACCTCTGCCAAGGTTTATACAAACAAGATGTTAGCGAGAAACAATTAATTTTTCCAGACAACGTTTACCTGATGAAAACATTTCACCTTTGTCGACACTGTAGAGCACTGGCTGTATTCATTTGGAACCAAAACGGCTGAGTAATAATCCTTCATAGCTTAGAAAGCAATATAATGCAGGTCCCGGATTCGATTCCCGGCTGGGGCGGTGAATTTTTCTTTAGTCAGAATTATTCCCTATCCCCCACAGAGTCTGGAAATATGTGTGTGTGAGTATGTGTGTGTGTGTGTGTGTGTTTAGGAAACTAAAAAAATTGTTTAAACCAAACGCAACAGAACCTACAGACAACGAGTTGTTTCAAGTGCAAATCCCCGGATATGACCTTAGATGTTAAAGGGGGCTATATAAATGGAACAATATATATAATTCAATCAGGATACACAGAGGATGTAATTTACCTTCTGTAAAATGGTATTTAAGAATCCCTGCCTGCACAATATAATGGAAGCTCAAAACACCCAAATGCTTGCAGTTTTTTATATAATGATAGCTCTACTGTAATAATACAGAATTTTGCATTTATTTTTCCTTAACGACACTAAAATTGAACCATTGATTGTATCATTGTATATCATCTGATACACTTTTCTGTCCCAAAACTTTTACTATTCATCGTCTGTTTCAATGTAACTTCTTGTCGTTTTATGTCTACACTAATAGTTATCCACATTATCAGAAGCTTATCAACCTAATAAAATTTAATAAAGTAGGCCTAATAATTAAAATTATTGACAATACAAATATTAATACTAAAAATGTACCGATTAAGTATAACATCTATTATTTAATCGTCTGTTATCTGTTTACTATTAGGGTTTTACTATCGGAAAGTTTGTTTACCTGATGAAATGTAAAACTGTTTTCGTCCAATATTCCTTTACCAATTATGTCTTTTCAGTAGCTTCGGTTTTGATTGATAAATTTATTTTTCGTATCTGCCTGGCCAACTAGCGGTTTTTTATATATATATATATATATATATATATATATATATATATATATATATGTATTTAAATTTCTCATGGACTCTTTTCTCAAGGCGATTTGTGTAAGGAATGACTTGTTATTAAATAAACACGATTCGTTTTATAATTCCACAAGATCTTTTATTCCACTATTACTCTTTGAAATAAATTTCAATTAAGATAACAAGCATCTTCTTAAATTAATTTTTTGTATAAGAGATTAGTTATCTCTCTTTACAAACTGTAGCCATACATTTTACAGTGTTTGCAATACAAATTAAAGAAAGTAAAATTGATAATTACAACTGAGATAACATTTACACTTATTTAACCTACTTTACATTTTAACATCCGATGTTGCAATTTTAACTCCCGCAAACATCTTGCACTAAAACACAATTCTACTGTTCTGTTTTCATTCTTTACGTTCATATTTAACAATGTCCAGTCTGTACATGCAAATTAATAGCAATTTGTCATTTGTAAGTACATATAAGTAAATATAGTTCATGTTATGTGTACAGTATAAAATAGAGTTGATCGAAGTAATTTTATTGCATGGTCATTTTATGACGTCACAAGATGTCGACATTTTTATTTTGGCATTTCTGTCTCCACCATATAAACAATGGGTGTGCAATTATTTTTATCTCTATTACCACTCTATTATCCTCTTTCAGGGGAACAAATTGGTTAATAATAAGTTAGCTACATATTATTATTTTAAATTAAGTAATTGAACTTAAATTCAGCTTTATGTGTTAAACGTGTGAGTTTAAAAACAAGTTCATCTATATACTGCGTTGTGTTAACGGATAGTGAACTGGGAAAATGAAGTAAAAATCTAAAAAAATCTGAAAACTTCGTAATTTTAGGCTGTATTGCTGTGAAAGAATACTTACACCCACAATATTGTGGCCTTGTTGGTCGCAATAATCTACTGTGCTATTATCCACGAATGACGAATTCCAATATTAAGATGCAGTGTGACGCTTAGAATGTTAAGTCAGTAGAATCACAATTTGATCACAGATTTCATTGGATATAAACAAATTTATGGAAATGATTTCTGCAGATTTTATTCAAAATTTGAATGACGAGAGCAAAGTCTAGAGAATAATTGGAAAGTTCTTGAATAGGCTAAAGTATAAAATAAAACTGAAAGTAATTGTAAATTATGACTGCTCAGCGAGATGGCTTCTCGCCAAGAGGACTCAGGTTCGATTCCCGGCTGGGGAGAGGAATTTTTTTTTATCTATAATCATTCCCTATCCCCCACAGAATCCAGAAATTTGTAAGAGTGAATGTGTGTGTTTGAAGAAAAGAAAATTATTAAAAACAACGTTAAACAACCTACAGTCCAAAGTAAAGTCCCCGATATGACCTTAGATGTTAAATGGGGCTAAATAAATTAAATAAAAAACAACAAAGCAAAACAAAAATGAAAACAAAACGAATCTGATATGTTCAATTCACAAGATTTTCTCTACATCTTTGTAACAAATTATTGTTAAAAAGCTTATTCTTCCATGTAGTTCATGATAAGCGAGATAAAATTAGCAGATATGGCCTTAATACTTGTTTCCTTCTAAATAGATAGGAAATAAGGGAATACACTAGACTAAAGCGATGGTTCAAATTTATAAAAACTGGTTGCCATGTAATTCAAATACCTTTGTTTGTATGGCTAGAAGTTCACAAAGTCTCGTATGAGAAAGGTATAAATATAATAACAAGCAATATCTCAGAAACAGTCAGCTGTACAAAAATATTTATAGGATATAAATTATGTGTTTTAAGAAGATCTACGGTTTGTGTTTAGTAAGTTTTTGTCTGTATCTTACGGCTTACCAATTATACAAAATTCAACAAAATTCACCCCAAATAACGAGATTTTCAGAGACTTTCCCAGAAAATTCAAGATATGCATTTATCTTTAATATACGATATTTTAAACAAAATCGTTAAAGCCATTTTAGGGAAAACCAAAAATTTTGAAACTCTTTCCAGATAATGGTAGTTGGGGCTAGGGGATTTTCTTGAAAATATTCGTGTCGCATTCTTGGTAGATATTAAACTGAATACCAAGTTTAATATGTAAGGGACTTCTTTTTTTAGCTATGCTTCCACAGACGCGCACGCACACGCACACAAAAAGACACATACACACACTGTTTTTTTTTTTAAATGCTCTTTTTTGTATTCAGGAGGTCTCAATACTTGTATTTCCAGTTAAATCTCTGTATCTTTTTTTTTTTTTTTTTGGAAAAATGCAATAATACCTTTTCCGTACACTGACAGCAGGTGTTAAAAAAATCTTATTAGGTTAGCGTCAATTCACTTAACGATATTTTTCGGTATCTATATAATTATCTCTATCGTCCTGATTGTTATTAGGAAGAATGAAATGTCCTATCCTGAACAATTTTGAGTTACAAACCTACTGTACCTAGTTTTAGCGGTGGTAAGTAATGATGTCGATTGCAGAGATATGCTACTGAAGTACGCATACTGTCGTGAGATTCACTCCCTAAATTACCTAAATTCACCTAGCTATTCTTTTCTCGGGTGGAGTATTGAGAGTTTTAATAGATCCACATATTACTGCTCTACTAGACTCATTCCAGTTCAATAAATATAAATAATGAAGCTGCCAGTCAGTTGCACATAGATACTACTATATAATAGAGTACTATGCAATTCTCTGAATTACTGTTATTTTCCATTAGCTCCCAAGGTCTAATTTGAATCTATACGCGCGCTTCCCATTTGCACCGACAGCCAAAGTGGATATCCGGAAGATCAGATTTGGAAGATGCTTTCCGCGAACTGTCCGTGTTTATCAATACCTTAAAAATAACAAAATAAATAAAATAAAACGTTTTAAAAATAAAATGATGATGATGATGATGATAATAATAATAATAATAATAATAATAATAATAATAATAATAATAATAATAATAATAATAATAATACTAAACTTAACTATGTGGCATCTCAGCCCGAAATCGGGCCAAGACTTACCTCCATCTCTGATCCATTACAGTCGTTATGGATGGGGGCAGTATTAGAGGATGGGCCGTAGTTAGGGCCCCGAGTCTCTCTCGGCCGGTTAATGCGGTCTACGCAGCCTGTAGCGCTACTTTTTTTCTCAAGTAGATCCTCAACCCCCCCCCCCCGGGACCTCACTAGGCAGAGTGCACCCCGAACCAGGCCTTCCAGAGGGAGAAAACTCCCACGCCGGTACCGGGAATAGAACCCGGGCTTCCTGCTTGGTAGCCGCAATACCACCACACTAAGGAGACGTCCCGTTTACTAGCTCTGTCTCGACGATATTTGATCAATATTTTGTTCCCGGGCGCCATTTCTTAAATTTTGGTAACATTAAAACATCGCAGGCAGCCAGGTCGACGGAATATGGACAGCAATTCATAATGCAATGCCTGCAGTTTGGCAGCGACAACTCTGAATACGCTGGTGCGTTGTCATGGTGAAAAATATTCTCTTCTTCCGCAAAAAGAGCCATGTCTCCTTCAACTTCATGTCGAATCGGGCCAATAGTATTGGCATTGTATATTGAATATAATGATAAATCAAGTCTTATTCGACGGTGACAGCTTAACGTTAAAAGTCCTTCGGATTCCACTTAAATCGTTCCTAAAACAGCTTCAAAGTTGAACGCTGTACCCGCCCGTTGTCTGTGAGTAATCGTGGTACCCATTTGGCTTATTGGCACATCTATAGCCTCTGCTATTTCGAAATTTCGTTCGATGTCAGTGAAATTCATATTGTGGACTTCCTTAATGATTTCTGTGTTAACCACATCTGTCGGGCATCCTGGGCGCTCCTCATCGGATGTTCGGCCACGCTCCAAGTCGTTGAACCAATATCTATTATCATACATGGTGAAAGGTTCCCATACACAGCATCCAATTCCACTTTAATCTCCTCGCAAGTTATACCATGCAAAGGTAAAAAACTAATCACTGAACGATGCTACATTTTTCCATTTAGCGAAAACACGTAACTGAAATGCCTGCCAAATAGAAACTTATCTATAGATCAGACGTATAACAAACGACATTGCGCGATGATAACACCAACTATCCTGAACACTTACTGTTTTCAAACGGGTAGTTATTGAACCCCCTGTATGCTTTTCCATCTGATATGGTATTTGGCGCCACAGGAAAATAAAGTTTTGTTCTTTTTCTGTGTAGAAAATCTTCACTACTTGGGAATTTCGAGTAATTTTCACTCTTTCTAATATTTCACTGCACCATTCACCAGTTCGAACCCCTGTGTTCTTCTAGCCTTCGATAGGTTTTGCCTCGCTACCCTGTGTGGTCCGACAGGTAATCTTTCTGTGCTATCTTGCTTTCTGAGTCATTGTTAATGTTTAAAATATACAATTCTTCATGCGTACATGACATTCGTACATTATTTAGTATATATTTAATTTGTTTTTTCATTCTCTATTATTACTTTCTATATACGCACTATGTACATAGTGTATAGAGAAGGTATTGCACTCCACCCAAAAATTCGATAACGAGATTTCACCGGAAATATATGTTTTAGGGTCCCCTTTATCTAAGAAAAGCATTTTTGGAAAAAGGTCCATATGTGTGTGTGTGTGTCCGTGTTTCTTTGAACACGATAACTCAAAAACGAAAAGTAGGTAAAATACCAAACTTGGTATTTAAGTTTAATATTTTCCAGGGATGCGACACGAAGATTTTGAGAAAAAATCCCCCCATCCCCAACTATCCTTTACATGGAACTTTTTTCAAAAATTTTTATTTTCTCAAAATGGCTCTAACGAGTTTGATTAAAATTTCGTGTATTAAAGATATTTACCTGACAAATAAAATGCATATCTTGAATTTTCTGGGAATATTCTCTGAAGAGTAGTTTATTCTGGATGAATTTTCGTGAAATTTGAATAACTTCTAAACCGTAAGAGATGGACAAAAACTTACTTCACAAAAATGTAGAGCGCGTTAAAACACACAATTTATGTTATATACAGTTTTTACGTGGAGCTAGTCGTTTTTGAGACATTCCTTATTTTCGGTTTCTGATATGAAAAACCTATACTTTTTTCATGCAGGAATTTTTCAACTGCTGTCCATACAAACAAAGGAACTTCAGTGACATGGCAACCAGCTTTTTATTATCACTTTAACCTATGGTACTCCCTTATTTCGCTTCTACTTACAAGGTAGCAAGTAATATGGCTATTTCTGCTATTTTTTTACTGATTAGCATGAAGTAAATAGAAGTATAAGATTTTTAAAAATAATTTGTTGCAGAGATGTAGAGAAAGTCATGTGAATGGTACACATCAGATTTTCTTTAACTTGTCTCTTATTCTATCATTGTTTCTTACTTTGATAGGCATACTTCTTTCTACGGTTAAGTGTATTAAGTACCTCTTAACATTATGCATTTATATAGTGTACATTTTACGCTAAAATTGCGTTTTATGGACACCCTTTTAACTGCTATTGTTCTCAGTGTCACCTTTTACAACGGGCATGAAAAGCAGGTTAGTTTTGCTCAGAGGTCCCTTTATCAGCTCTTTTACGTGTCGTAAATATGTAAAAGGGAGTAAGAGCTTTACTTCGAAAAAAATAGCTATTTACTGTTTCTCTCTCTCTCTCTCTCTCACACACACACACACACACACACACACACACACACACACACACACACCGACCTACTAAAATTTTTTTCTCCAACTCAAGGTACATATATTTACGGTGATATTTCGGCATTGAATTTTTGGGTGCAACACGTCTTGCAGACTTCTTTGGAGACCTTTACTGCCCGAAAAAAAAAAAAAAAAACAAGTCCCTCGGCCGGATTTGAACCCGACACCTTAGAAACCAGAGGCCACCGAAGACCACATGATTAAATTTGAGATAGGTGTTTCCTCCTACATAGGACAGAATTGTATTGTAGGGAGTCCATTTGTTGCGGCTGGCTTCTGAGTTAAGATGAAAACTGAAACCGAAGCTACAGGAGTCCTCATGCAACGAGATCTTACACAGGCAATTACAAAACAGCTGGAACGCCTTAGAAAGAGGAAAATGTTGAACATGGGTAATTGTAGAGGGCAACAACTTTGCGGTATTGGTAGTTGCTTTGAATCGACTGCTTCGAAGTGCAGAACAAGCATATTAGTCAATGTCATATCTGTTAACCTTCTTCACACAATCAATGTTGGTTTATAAGCCTATATAGCATGCGCTAACATCGGTGTTGTCTTCTAAGAAGCGTTCGTTTAATGGCCCGGGCACGATCGCGTGAAAGCGTGACTTGTTTGCACTGCAAATATCGGTGGTGCGCTAGCAGTGAATGACTCACTCAAGGTTTGTTTATCAGCTATGTTACACTGTTCGAACTGTAAACAACTGAGATTGTTCATTGCACATCTTAAAAGTGAAAGTTTTTTTCAAGATATCTGTGTTTGTGAAATAGTTGAAAGGTTTATATTGTCATTGTTGCTGTTCTTATCTTTATTATTACTCCACTGAAATGGCTAACAAAAAATTCGAAGTTAAACAAAAGAGTTATGTGTAGAATCGTGTAGAAATATGAATAAACAATTGTAGGAACATTTCCTGATATTCTAGCTTCAAATAAAGATAATTTCGATGTCCAGTTAATAAGTTTAAACAACCGGTTCGTTAAGCCCTAAACCTAACAAGCGGAAAAGGCGGGTTCTAACAGTAGGAAAAATTGAAGAAACTGGTGAATCATTCGAACTCTCCAAAGAAGTCTGCAAGTCGTGTTGCACTCAAAAATTCGATTCCGAAATATCATCGTAAATATATGCTTTGAGGTACCTTGAGTTTGGAAAAATCATTTTTAGTGGGCCTGTGTGTGTGCATGTGTGTGTGTGTGTGTGTGTGTGTCTACAGCATAGCTCAAAAACGAACAGACCGTTAAAAACCAAACTTGGTATTTTTCCAAGGATGCCACACGAAGATTAAAAAAAACACCCCACCACAAATTACCCGTTACATGGAAACATTTTTGTAATTTTTGTTTTTGTCAAAAATGACTAACGATTTTGATTAAAATACTGTCTATTAAAGATATTTACATCATAACTAAAATGTAGAGTAAATTTTCTGGGAATAGCCTCTGAAGACTTCTTTATTCTGCACGATTTTTGCGGCATTTTCCATAACGGTTAAACCGTAATAGACAAACAGAAACTTAACACACACACAAAATGCAGGTCTCATTAAAACTTATAATTTGTCATATACGGTTTTCTTGAAGAGTTGACCGTTTTTGAGACTTTTCTCAAATGGGAACATTCAAAGTTAACTAATCTCAATTGTTTCACATAGCGACCAGGTTTTAAAGGATTTGTTTCTCGCTTTAGCATAATGCATTCCCTTATTTCTACTTGGAATGAAAGAAGTAATAAAACAAATTCTGCTAATGTTTATTTTGAATAGCATGATGTAGATAAATGAATAATATTTTATAAGAAAAGTTTGTATTTCGAACAGCTGGAGAAAGCTATGTGAATAGAACACATCCAGTTTTAAACATCGAAACCTATAAAATGCTTTTGTTTTCTAACTACAACCTAGTGAGGTGGCAAGTGCCAATAATGTCTAAATGTAGATGGGTACCTTATAAGATTGTTAGAACTCGCTCTAGTGCATGCTTCTGTTGTTCATCAGTATATCCCGCGGGAGTTTTAGAATGGAACATCCCCCGGTGTAATTTGTTTTTTGCTTAATTTAAGGAAGATAGATAATTCAATACATTTTGAATCCAAATCAAATTTTATATTTAATAATTTTATTATAATTTTCGGTTTTTACTCAACACACATCTCATAACGATCCAACCACATCTCACGCGATCGGCCGAGTCATAAAACAAATGCTCTGTGCTTGCAGCATACTGTAACAATACCGACCGTGCATGTGAGCGCTCACACGTTCGCGTACGTATGTGAGTTATCGCATTTGAATGCGTAAAGAATTGGAAGAGCGACGCGGCGGTAACATGAACCTTCAGAACGCGAAACATCATGATTGTTCTCGATATTCGAGATGTTTCTTCAAACTTCGGTTTCCAGGAAGTTCTGTGATGCTATCTTCTAGTTATAAAAGAAGGAAATATTGCAGTGTGGTTGTTGTTTTATGTTGTGAACTGTACTGAATTGTAAATACTGGAGCCATGGATAGCGTGCAGCCGTAAACTGTATACGCGTCGAAACGTCTAGTGATTATTTGTAGCAGTTGCTTTAAGCCTTTATTTGTAACTAATTCTGGTATTCAATAAGATATTGTTACAATGCATATAAGGCTGCCAATATTGACACAGCTTCCGCTACACTTGATGTTTTGTCGAATAGTATTTAGATTGTATGTTAACATTCTCTTTCTTTAACTAACGCCTCCAAAGAAGAGAACTAGTAGTGGGATGCTCCGAAAAATTGCGATAAAGTATGGCACCCCACAAAACGAACGAATGAATCAGGAAGAATCTCTAGATGACATTCTTTGGTTGTTTATGTATACTAACGTGAGTATTTATCAATTAGTTCGCTGCCCATATCACGCACAAGTTTCTTAAAAGCTATAACGACCACACAAACTGAAATTTACTCGCTGAAGCTACACATGCTCCAAGAATTCCACTCTGTAGTTGCAGATAGAAAGCTATTCAGTACTTCAAATCCTGCACTTCTCACACCTTTTACGCAGTTTTTTTACTGTTACATTTTCTCATGACAAAAATTGACATACGCATCTGCAACACACTAAAAGAACAGGTTCAGTGTTCATAAATTGTGGTGGAGCACAAGTTGCAAAATTTCATACGCCCTACCATACAGATAAAAATCTTAACATTTGATCTTGCTGTGTGGTCGCAAGAAGCTGGTATAACTTGAATGTTCTTTTTGTGCAGTCATATTATATATTATACAGCCACACAGAACTTCCTGCTTACTAATTAAAACCAAAAATACTTGTGATCCAAACCGTGTGCGCTGACGTCAGGTTGTACAGTTGGATATGTCCTGACCTCGGGCTATTAGCACGTCAGTCCCTGCAAAATGGCCCGCCTCTCATTCCATTATCACGGTGAAACTTTTATGCTTCTGAATGCTCTTGGTGAAGAGGAAGGGGGAAATCTCAGTGTGGACTACATATTTTAAAGCTGTTTATAGCCCTGCTTGTCTCTTAACCGCGCAAGAAAACAATCTCCTGCATGTGGGGCACAAACGACTATGTTAAATTATCCAGTGGTTTGTTAATGAAATGGAAGTTCTACTTTTACTTTCTCTACACGTACTATGTACACAGTGCATAGAGAAGGTGTTGTAATGCACCCAAAAATTCGATACCGAGTATTCACCGCAAATATATGTTTTAGGAACCCCTTAATCCAAAAAAAGCACTTTTAGAAAAATGTCCGTGTGTGTGTGTGTGTGTGTGTTTGTGGAGAGCATAGCTCAAAAACGAAAAGACCGTTAAATACCAAACTTGGTATTTAAGTTTTGTATCTTCCAAGGAAGCGACAGGAAAATTTTCAAGCAAATCCCCCTCCTCTAACTACCCTTTGCATGGGACTTTTTTGAATTTTTTTACTTTCTCAAAAATGGCTCTAACGATTTTGATTAAAATGATATATTAAAGATATTTGCCTGACAAATAAAATGAATATCTTGAATTTTCTGGGAATAGCCTCTGAAGACTACTTTATTCTGGATGAATTTTACGGAATTTTGCATAGCTTCTAAACCGTAACAGAAGCACAAAAACTTACCACTCACAAGAAGTAGAGCACATTAATACACACAATTTATGTTATATGCATTTTTTTCCTGGAGTTGATCGTTTTTGAGATATTCCTTGTTTTTAGTTTCAGCTTTGAAAAACGTATACTTTTCTCACACAGAAATTTGTCAACTCCTGTTCATACAAACAAAGGAACTTTGGTCACATAGCAACCAGGTTTTAACTATCACTTTAACCTATGGTGCTCCTTTATTTCGCTTCTACTCACAAGGAAGCAAGTAATAAGACTATTTCTGCTAGTTTTGTTTTTAATTAGTATAAAGTAAATAGATGCATAAGGTTTTTACCAATAATTTGTTGCAGAGCAGTAGAGAAAGTCATCTGAGTGGAACACACCAGATTTCTGCTTTTCCTGCATAGTACATTGTGCCCTCCGTAGTGTAGTGGTTACCATGCGAGCCTCCGAAACCCAAGACTGCAGGTTCAAACTTCGTGCAAGATGAAACATTTTTTCGGACGCAAACATCCTTAGCATGCCTTCCTTCGGAAGGGAAATAAAGCTGTTGATCCCGTATAATGTTTATTTTCCTGTAACATAACCCCATACCTTGAAACAATAAGCTTCTTAAGCAAAATTCTCCGCCATATCGCGGCCGCAATTCTATTATTTAGTCCTACGGTGGGAGACGAGATTATCCCTCGTTACCATGGCGCGTAATGGCGAACTCACGAATTGGAAATTCAAATCCCACCATGGAAAGAAACACCCCAACGATGCCCTTTGCCCGACTTAGGAGATGCAGGAAATACTGTACTACTACATTACATGATGCTACATATTACATGGTAGAGAAGTATTGCACTCCAACAAACAATCGATACCGAGATTTTATCGGAAGTACACGTTTTAGGATCCCCTGTAAGTAGAAAAAGCAGTCTTAGCAAAATGTTCTGTGCGCACGCGCGTGCGTGTGTGTGTGTGTGTGTGTGTGTGTGTGTGTGTGTGTGTGTGTGTGTACGTGTCTGAAAACAACTCGAAAGAGAAAAGTCGATAAAATACCAAACTTGTTATTTAAGTTTAGTATCTTCCAAGGATGCGAAACTAGGTTTTGAAAAAAAGAAAAAAAAAATAGCAACCCAAACTTCTTTACATTATTATTATTATTAAATATAATATTACTAATATCAACATTATTAACTTTAAGTTATAATTATTTTAAAGAACCTAAAATGACATTTTAGGATCTATTCTATAGTTTTTAAAACATTTTTAGTTGTCTAAATATTCATTTTTAATAGCCAAAAAGTTAAAAATCTATTAATAATGTCAACTTAAATAGTCCATACATCTATTTTCTTGTAAAAACGATTCAGAAATTTTTACTGTCCTACAAATGTGACAAATAAGGTGGTACAAATCAGTTTTAGAAAATTTGCATTTTTCCACTGGTTAAAATATTAAATTGTAATATCTGAGCTATGAGTTTAGAGCATTTGTACAGTCATTGCCTTCTTTGCTCATATTAAGTGTGTCAAGCTCAATTAAAAAATTGTTAGAAAATTCAATCCCTGTTTCCCATAAGATGTTTGCATTTAAAATAACTTCATAACTTCAATTTAGACGGCCTCGGTGCGAGTAGAAGGGAGTATCTTATCTCCCGAAAAGGTTCATTGCAACGTGCAAGAAAGACTTTAACAGCTACATAGCAATTTTTCTTCCAAAAACTTAAGTAGTAATAAACAGTTTTGGCAGGTTAAAACACGCCTTTCTACTAATGCCGAGGTCGTCTAATTTGACACGAAGTAGTATATTAAGAATTAGTATAAGTCTATGTAGTCCACTTTTTTGTGATTTTTGTATAATTGGTAAATAATGAGACTGAGAGAAAGCTTTAAACAAAAAATCTGATGTGTTCTATTCATATAACTTTCTCAAGCTGTTCCATATAGGTACAAACTGTATTTAAAATTATTCTTTTATCTACATCATTCTAAACGAAATAAACATTAGCATACTTGGTTCCTTGTCAGTAGAAGAGAAGTAAGGGAATTCATTAGCTAAAGCGATAGTCAAATCTTTTGAAAGTTGGTCGCTATGCGAAAAATAGAGTACGAGTCACTTTGTATGGTCCCGTGAGAAAAGTTAGGTAGTTTTAAACTGAAACTAATAACAAATGGTCAACTCTACAAGAAAAAAGCGTACAACATAACTTATGGGTTTTAACGAGATCTACATTTTTGTGCAGTAAGTTTTTATCTATTTCTTACGGTTTAACTGTAATGCAAAAGTCTGCACAACTCATCCAAAATAAAGAGTCCTTAAAGGTTATTCAAGGAAAATATAATATATGCATTTTATTACTGATGCAGATATCTTTAATATACGGTATTTTAATCAAAATTTTTAGTCTTTTTAAGAAAAAAAGTTTGTTATGGGGGGATTTGCTTGTAAAATTTCGTGTCGCATCTCTTGAAGATACTAAACATAAGTACCAAGTTTGGTATTTAACTGTTTTTTTTTTTGTTTTTTTTTACTTTTGAGTTATTCTGTCTAGACACGCACAGACCTTTTTTAGATCTCATTAAACTTTGAAATTTGGCATATATTATGGTAGCTATTTCGGGGGTATTCTTTACTATTGGTTTGAATTTAATAATACGTATAACTTTTTTCGACTGGCAAGTAAAGCAGCCCCTATTTGTTTTTTCTCCTGGTTATGCAAAGGGCATGGAATTCCATAGCCATCCAAATGCCAATCGCTTTTCAAAATATCTGACTACCGCTTTACCCTAGTATGCTTATATCTGTCGGGCGTAAAAGTCCTTAGCATGGATTCCTTTGAAACGGTTGGTCCCCTGTCGTAGATTTATGGATCGCAAAAATCCTCAAGCCTCATGAAGAGGCCTCTGAGCAAAATTAGGCGGTCTTTCACGCCCAACATGGAATGGAACGCTGAGAACCATAGTCGTTAAAGATCGTCCATAAATAAAATTTCATTTAATTTCCTCCGTGGTCTAGGGGGTAACATGCTAACTTCTGATTCCCAAGGTCGCGGGTACAAAACCGGTGAAAGGCGATGTTTATTTTCGGGCGTTAAAATGTTTAACTTGGCTTCCCTTGGAAGCATTGGTCCCGTGTCGTAGATTTACGGTTCATAACTGAACCTGAAACCTGATAAAGCGCAAAATTAAGCTGTCCTTCACGCCCAATATAGAATGAAAAGTTGAGAAGCACAGCAGTTGAAGGGAGTCCGTAAATGTGACTCAATTTCAGTATAGTTATATCTGCAATGTTAAAGTTTAGGTTAATTAAATAGTAAACACAATTCGCTGTGTAGGAATAGTTTGTAGAAGATTTGAGCTGAGAAAATCATCGGAATGAAACCGAAAATATTTGTATACAGTCTTTCTAGCTCATCCATATTACAATTAATAGCATACACTAGAACTAAAAGATAAACTTGGAAAACATGCCTCACACCCAATGAGCATTTCACAATTTATAACTAATAATGGCATACACTGTAATACATCGCAAATCCAAAACGAATTTCTGTTCCTGTTTGCTAGTATTTCTTATTTCCATCAACAAGTACATGTAGGTTTTAAATAATTTAATACTCATGATGACGCACCGAGAATTTCTGTAAACTTTTTCTGAATTGCTACACGCTTTAGTAACAGTTTTATGTTAGCATTCAACTGAAATTGGAGATTTATGAAATATAATTGTCATTTTAATTCCAATTTGAGTTGGACAGCCTGAGTGGTACTTTTGAATTATCTTTATTTCGGTGCCCATCTTTTCATGGGACATTAAAAGTGAAATTTCAAGTTTATATGTTTTTGAATAGATGTTATGAAAATTTTACAGTGATTGTTTATGTTTCGCTAACATGAATACCAAAATGTCATTAAAGCTAGGGAAGTATTTTGAAAGACAAAATTATTTCATACATGTTATTATGTCAATATACTTAAAATTGTTCCATAAGGCTCAAAACGTTTCTAAAAATGGATTGACATATTTTTAATTGAAGCTACAAACACGCACACGCACACGCAGGCACACACACACTTTACGCATTTATATGTCAATAACTTTAAATACTGAATTATGAATTTTTTTTTAAAACATTAGAAATGCCAATCATTTGAATCATCATTAATTAAACGAAGTAAATCATTAATTAATCAGTTTTCATAAAAATATTTTCAAAAAATACTATTAGCGTTAGGAATATTTTGTATTATTACAATAGATGCTTCGGTACGTTCTGTGGAAAATTTGTATTTAATGAGACACGTAGAACATTTTGAAGGAGGTGAAAATATAGTTTTGAGATAAACCTGTTTAATAAAACAGTATGCTATGAAACAGGTGTATGCTATGGAACAGCCAAATCTTGATTCTCTATGGATGCTCAAAGGTACCATTCAGCCGTTTGCTGTAAAAACCAAGTACTTAAAATCACACTCCCGTGTTGGTAGGTTTACGGGCATGAAAAGAGATTTATGTGATTAAAGTTTCGATATTTCGGTCAAGTGGATATGACCAGCAAATAATATCATCGATATACACACATATGTTGCTGCCAATATGAGTTCAGTTTAATTTGTATCACCGTTATGTACTGTTCCACAAACTCCTGTTGTAAGTAACTATTAATGCGATTTAAGCCTGCAGAATGAAAATCACAATAAAGTGAGGCAATCGTAAGAATAAAAAATGGTATAACTCACTACACAATACCACTTATGATATGTTAGTCGTTTAAGGTGTCGCTATTGAACTCTCATTATACCCTGTTTGTCTAACAGTTATGATATATTTCAAATGGTATTGTGTTGCCTTTGATGAAGTCTTTAATTTTGTATTTTGGGCATTTAGCATATTCTTTTAGCATCGGTGACATCCTCAACTGCTGTCTTCATTTTTAAATGTAGCTGTCTGGGCTAAATACCCAGAAACACAGACAATGAGACACAAAGCGCTCTCTGAAAATTACGTCATCATTATCATGGAGTAAATGCCACTATTTTGTTTTACATAGTAACACTTTATAGTTGATTTAACCAAAAACTGAAGTTAATTTTACTCATAGTTGTTGACAATTAATGCGGCAAGGTCTTATGAATCTGGTGCAATGATGTCTGCAGTAACCCCAAGTTGACTAAGTGTTTTAAAGGACAAATGAATTGTACTAATAGTACCACTTTCCATAACAAGGTAATCTGAAGGTAGATGGTACTTTAAAGAACTCGAACCATAGAGCTTTGAAATGGAAGTGTGGACGCACAGTCCAAATATCACCAAATAAAGTTATTGGAAAAGACATTGTTTGATATTTGCTAAAGGGCTAATCATTCAGCTAACGCTCAGTGGCAGAATGAATGTGTCTCTGAAAGGAGTCTCAAGTTGTGACAATTATAACCGTGATAAAGCATGATGAAGAGACAATTCTATTGCAGCTGGTTGGTCCTCATGACCACGAGGGATGAAGTCACAATGATAATAAAATGAGGTGACCTCAGATTGTCTGGAAGTTAGCCAGGTAGATGCACCAGTTTGTACTAAGGAAGATGTTGCCGTGACCTGCGTGGGAGGAAGAGCGAGCTTGCCAATGTTTTGTTCTTATCCACAGCACCTTGTCATTGTACAACACGGTGGAGTAGAATCATACATAATCCTGGGCTGCCGTGTGCTTCACTTGTCATGTCATCGTTTGAACAGATAGGGAGGTCTTCTTGTACAGCAGGGATATCAAAGCGTGTCTTCGCGTGCCCACTGAGACATGAACTACAATTTATTGTCTATAAATGAACTTCTTTTTATGTACTGCTGTACATATACGGCAACAAAACCAAAGCGGTTATCTACAGCGTACGTGACATTTTCCTTCACTGAACTGAAATACTACTACGTTGACATTTCTATGCTCTTGACGCACAGTATAGTTATCCAATAGTTGATATACAGAATGTAACAAAAATGTAGGAACAAATTGCAGGTCACATAACGTTAGAATCATTGGAACATGTACTCTTACGTCTGGTTTCGCTGCCATTATCGTAAGCGCGCCGCCAGTATTTTGTTTTTCATGTCCCGTTGCTAATTGGTGCAATGGCAGTGTGCACAAATGCAGAGATGGCAGATGCCATTTGATGATGTATGGCTTAGCAGTCAGCAATGGCGCTCGCGCTCAACGTTTCCACCGGGAAAGATTTCCATGACGATTTCTAAATAACAGATTCGTGAGAGATGGATAGGTAGAGGTGAACCAATTGCCTGGCCTCCACACTCCCCGGACCTAAATCTACTGGACTCTTATTAGTGGGAACATTTGAAACCTTTTGTGTGTCGACTTCAGTACCAGATGTTCAGAGTCTCAGTGCTTATATTATGAAAGACTGTGAAACCATTTGCAGCGCTCCAGGGATTCAACAGCCTATCCGAGATTCATTACGACGACGGGTCAATGCTCACGGAGGGCATATTGAACATCTATACGAAAGAGTTGCTTTTGGTATGCTGGTATGTTCTGTCCATGTGTGTTCCCATGATTAATATGTTGGAGAAAATGAGTTGTAACATGGTAACAAACCGTTTCCAGACGCTTGGTCATATAGCATAACTTCGTCTGGTGTGAGGAACGTGTCCTGCAATTTGTGCCGCACATTTTTGTTACATCCTGGCCTTCTGTTCCCAAGAACGGGGAATCAGACTCGGCCCAAACTGATGGTTTTTAAGGTGATGCATCTTGAAATTTGAAAATTCCGCAACATGTAAGATGTTTTATTGAAATTTACAACAGTTATCATACATAATAATAATGACATCTTTTCAATTTATAAAAATTCCGGGTTACATGTGCACTTTCATAATAACGTTTACTGTCTAAATACATTGTCCTAATAAAACTATGCAGTTTTAAAACTATTTGCATATAAATATCCAGTTTTACAGCAAATGAATTTAAATAAAATCTGTCATATAATATTTTATATTAGTCCCAATTAGTGGAGAAAATTATAACTTTTCGTACTAAACCTCTTGATTTTTCAGCATTTAATGATTTATTTATCAAAATTAGAGCATTGTTACAAAAAAATAGATTGGCCAGTTTCTTTAGCTCGCTTTTGAGAGTCAGTGTAACAATTTTGAAACAAATGATTAAAAATCTGTACGTTCCATTCACATGACCTTTTCTACGTCTCTGTCCTTCTATCTACTTCATGCTAATTGAGATAAACATTAGCAGAAATGTTTTTATTACCTGCTTTATTGTAAATAGAAGTCAAATAATAGAATACAATAGGACTAGGCTAAAGCGATAAATATTGGTTGAAATCTGTTTCTTTGTACTGCCAGGAATTGACTAATTCCAGTATGAGAAACGTATTAAAACTGATACCAATAAAAAAGAGTATCGTAAAAATTATTCCCAGAAAATTCAAAATATACATGTAAATATCTTTAATATACCGTATTTTAATCAAATTCGTTACAGCTATTTTTAAGAAACTCAAAATTTTCATATTTTTTCCGAGTTAAGGGTATTTTGCGGTGGAGGTATTTTCTTCAAAGTCTCCGTGTTACATCCTTGAAAGACACTAAACCTAAATATGGGCTTTCGTTTTTGAGTTATCTTGTTCACTGACAAAGACACACACAAACCTTTTTCTAAAACTTCTTTTTTGGATACAAGGGATCCTAAAGCGTGTATTTCCGTTGGAATTGCAGTATTGTAATTTGCATCATATGATGCATTTTTACCATGAAAAAGTGTTGGGAAAAATTGAGAAAAAATAAGGTTTAAAGTAAAGAACATGCAACTAATCTTTCATAGCTTCGTTAATTGGTAGTTAAAGTGCGCAAAGTGTAAAAAACAATATATTTTCTTACATTTATATTTTATTTCATTTTATCATGAAACAGAGTAATATTTTAATTTTTCACAATTTTTAGTCAAATTTCATAGATGCAGCCTCTTAAGTGTGCCTAAAAGTGACAGCTCCATGTCAGGTGTGTTGGTACATAAAAGAACTCTTGCAGGACGAAATGCCAACAAATCAGCGCCGCTGATTTTTTTTTTTTTTTTGTTTAGTGTTGAACGCCCGCTTTAACTACCTATGGCACCGCCGGCGAGGACACTGATGATACGTGAATGAAGATGGAGCACTGGTGGAATGGAATGGCGGGGGGAAACCGGAGAACCCGGAAAAAACCCGTCCTAGCGCCGCTCTGTCCGCCACAAGTCTCACATGCGGTCACTTTGGGTCGAAGGTGAGAGGCGAATGGTCTAACCACACGGTCACTGCGCGGCCACTGGCGCTGATATGATCCTAGCAATTCACAGCGTCATTAACAAATAAATAAATATAAATGCTTTAGACTTTCTAGGCTTGTAGGCCTTGGTCCAAATATTTTCATCGCCGTCGTTTCACTAAAATCTGCGTCCGGCATCTTCAGAGGAACAAAGCTAAGTGTAAAACTTCGGAGTCAAAACAAGCCCAGCAAACACATATAATGAAGTTAAACAAATAAATATTTCTAAAAGTATTTAATTGGTATAAAACCTAACGTCAGCTTTCTTTTTCCGCTTTTAATTTCGTTTAGAACAATGAACCTGCTAAAAGAGTGACAGCTGTGTGTTGCGAGTTATCTAACCAGTGGTAGGTGGTGAAACATATACATTTTAATCTGTTAATTAACACGGGATACACAGCTCACCTACTATACTTAACCGGCTTATCCAGCTGAAAGAATTTGAAGAGTAATATTTCGAACATGTAGCAATGAAACTTAATATATTAGAGGGATTAAATTTAGGAGATTGGAGATTTTTGGCACTGTTGTACAAACTTTCAGCATTACAATTTTAAAATTTCCCCACAATATATTAATTTTTTAATTTTGTGTCAAACATTTTTTCAGTATCTGGCAATTCACGGATAAGGTTAAAAAGCATCTATGCTGCATAGTAGAAGTATATTTTAAATATAACAGTTTATGTAAATATTAAAATTCTCACCTGCTGCATATTAACAGATTAAAACTCTATAGTTTTAGTTATCACAAAAATTCATTGCCAACTTGCGTACACTATAGTCACCATAAAGAGTAAGCATGTATAAAATACAATAAATAATACAAATATAATAATGTGTTCCATTCACATGACTTTTAGTGCATATCTGTAATTTCTTATTAATAAAAGCCTTATTTTTCTATCTACGTCATACTAATAGAGAAAGACTTTAGCAGAAATGGTTTTATTACTTGCTTCCTTGCAAGTAGGGAAATAGGGAGTACTCTAGGCTAAATCGATAATCAACTCTTTCAAAAGCTGGTTTTATGATTGAAATTGGTTTCTTTGATTGGCCTGGGGTCAATAAATTCCCGTATGATAAAAGTTTAAGTATTTTAAAACTAAACTCAATAACAAGGAATATCTCGGGAATGGTCAACTCCAAGAAAAACATGTATACCACATAAATTGTGTGTTTTAACGAGATCCACATTCCTTATGCAGTAAGTTTTTGTCTATCTCTTACGGGCTACCAGTTATGCAAAGCTCATTCAGAATGAAGAGGTTTTAAAGGCTATTCGATAAAAATTTAAGATATATTAATATTAATATTAATATTTGTTCGAAATGTTTTCCGTGAAAAGTGTAGTTTGGGATTGGTGGTTTCCTTAAGATCTTCGGTCATATCCTTGAAAGATTCGAAGCTTAAATACCGAGTTTGGTATTTTACAGACTTTTCGTTTTTGAGTTATTTTGTCCAGAGGCACACGGACACACATAGTTATAGCCAGGGATTTTATAGAATATGTATTACCTTGAGGACAAATATCGTTTTGAGGAGCGCGCCAACACATGGAAGTATTTCTATTGGGGGGGATTCATGGGACCTTAAAACGTGTATTTTCGGTGACATTTCTGTATCGTATTTTTGGGTGCAATTCAATATAATTTTACCTATATACTATCTTATAAGAGGAGTATGTGAGATATTTTTATTAGTGGCACACCTTAGTAGGTGTGAAGAAAAAACAAATTTGAAGTCAGTAGCTCGCGATTGTTCGGAATAACATATCCTGTTGTAGATAACTAACATAATTATATTCATTGATGCTATGTCATCATTCAGAAACGAATTTAACTGATAGTTTTAAAGCATGATGTTTAGATACCATCTCTGCTCTGACAGGGACCAAGGAAACCTGTTCTCATGAATTTTATGATTAAAACACACAAAAATATGTGACGTTAATATAGATTTATTTATTTCTACGCACTGTTCTGCTTGGAATTAAATCCAATAGAATTAGTGTACATTTTTAGAAAGTTGAAACAGGTAAACCATAATTTTCTGATTCCAAGATGGCGGGTTCAAACGTGGTTCAACGATGGCTTCTAAGTTTGCTTAAAAAGAGCAGCCCCATATTAGTAGGTTTACTGGCATGTAAAACAATACTGAGGGGTGAAAATACGGCACATCAGCGATTTTAATATGAACCTGACAATTAGCAGTGCATCAACAAAGAAATTAATGGATTTTTCACTTTAATGCTTACAGTAACAGTACAATTATCCTACGTAATCCTCATTCATTGTGTTTCTAGATAATTGACACTTCAAGAAAAAATTATCTAATGGCAATGGGAATTCGTTGATCTCAATTAAACAGCAGCAAAACTTAACAATGCTCGTATTTTACTGAAGATTTCTTACCGTGATGGCTTCAAGTTATCGCTGGCCATGAATTGGATTGTTCAATATTCAATTCCTAAAATATGCACTCACGAGATGCCATCCAGAACGATAATTTTTTCGGCCTTGTTTGGCACTGATACGTCGATACACGCTGTTTTCCCTTCAGAGCCGTTCTCTAACCAAGATTTTTACAAGTGTCTCTTCTGTGTCATCTTTTATGTTAGTGGAGGTAGGTTCGGGTGATATACACACAAAAGTCTTGGAAAAGATCCGCTTCATCTTGTAATCAGTCTTCTGTCGCTCCTCTCGAAAGTCCACTGTTTGACAGCTTGGCTTCTCTTTTGGGCAACATTCTAGCCGTCCCCAACCTTTAGTTTATTTCCGTTGCGGGCACTCGACACCCCAGGAGATACCGCGCATGATGGAGGCCACTGCCCTAGTATATTAGAACAAGACGCTCACCACGGTGGTGTCTGCCTACTGCAGCCAACTCAAGCCAGCCAACAGCGTAATAGCTAAACAAAGCACTCCCCCCTCCCATTAGGAGAGATCTATCAAAATTTCACCACCATAATTAAATAAAAATAAATACCAGCGGAGCAGAGGAAAGGATGTTGCTCCTGAAAATGCAACCGCTCGAGGAGCCTACCAGCGCTACCTCCTTAACACCAACATTTGAAAACTCCAAAATTAAAACCTCAACCTTCACCTCATTCCTGTGGTTAAACCCTTACCAGGGTAGGTACACAGCAACAACACCTAGGCTCACCACGAGCCTACCAGACACGCACGCACGCACGCACGGCGGTATCTCTGGGCGTTGAGTACGCCTTCCCAACAACTAGAAGATCATCCATTTTGGAGATCCCTACCACAAGTCTAAAACACACACACTCACATTTAATGAGACTTAGCTCTTTTGTAGTTTATACTACAACACAAAGGCCAACACGCTTTTCAATGGCTGACATTACCACAGAACAGTGTATTAATATAACTCAGTATGCTGACGATGTGCTTGCTGTACAGTACAAACGGATCCGACGCGGAGTCTTCACCTTCATATTGATATCTCTCCAGCCTTCAAAAGTGGTGCAGGAATTGGTGGTCCATCAATCCGAAGAAAGCCCACGTAATTTTCTTCACCAAGAGCTGCTTTCCCGCAAACTTCTTTAAGGTGAAGTCCAAACTTCTCAGAGAAAGTTTGAGTGGAGCTACTATTATGCCATAATCTGGCTAGGAATGTAGCTAGATAAAAGCCTAACTTTTGGGAAGCACGTCGTGAACTTTTCTCATCGGGCCAGTTGGAGCACTTTGTATCCTATGATGCTCGGTTCCATGGGGCTGTTATTTTAAAGCTGTCGTTTTTCGGACTCTACTCTCGTAGACTTCGTCTACTCCTACTGAGCGTGTACAGTATAGAGGTCTTAAGGCCATCAATGCTATATGCTTCTATACTTTCCCTGAGACTGCTGCACGAAGGCTTGTCCCTTCCATTCTCTCATAGAGAATAAAATTAGGCGTCCAGTTGCAAAGATTTTCGATTCGTCGCATTCCATCGTTTGCTCTCGGGCGATAACCCACCGCTTAAAGCATCGCCGACTTCTATACATGGCACATGTTGGATTGGTTGGTGAGGGGTGAATTGAGTAAAATAAAACAAAGGCCTCTTCTTTCATAAATAATAAATCTGCCCAAAATTCGGTAACGTTGGTGAGGGGTGAAATGACTAAAATTAAGTTAAATAAAACAAAGAATTTTCTTTTAAAAGAATTCAAATTTGGTTACAATTGAAGAAAATCTACCAGAAACTAAGACTGAGTTTTATTCAAAAATCGTTTGGATTTCAAAAAGATCATTAGCAAACATCCACCCCCAAATCAAATTTTGAAACAATATTACTCACAGTGGCACAGAGGGCGTTGCACCATGAGCGGCAACCGTTGAGGAGCAAATCTGTAAGACCTCCTTTTACCCTCAGCCTATTACTCCCGTCATGCTACAACTCACTGAACCTCTCAGATCCGCACACGAATAACACACTTTTGGACTATCCTCCATCTGCCGTAGCCCTTGCAGTAAATACTCAATAAAAGAAATAAACTCCTTGAACTTTTTATGTGCTAGGAAGGAACACAAAGTATGCAGGTAGTTACCGAGCATTTCCTAGTAGAACAAAACCATAAGCAAGAAATACTGTTGCATAAACAATACTCAGCGTAACGGGAAAACATGTACTTCTTTGTTGTAAACAGTGAACAAAAGGCATTACGTCTCGCTTGAGTGCATTGGAAATACGACTTACGGCACAAAAAAACAGAGATATATACGGCTGTATAAGCTTTTATTCAGAAGCAGTTACTAACTCGTGGTACGCAGAACGCAATTTGAGCAATAAAGAGGTTTCTTTTTTTTGGAGATCAGAGATACATAAGAACGTTTGTTCTCTTAATTTCTCGCTCTCTGCAGAAGAATTGCCATTGTTGTCTACAGCGACCTCAGTTCAAAGAAGGAGTTTCTGTTTTATGGCCATAGAGTGTGTCATTTTCAGAATTAAGAGAAAAAGAACAAATATAAAAATAAAATAATAATAATGAAAACCATAAACTTATATCCAATCAATTATGTTATAGACACTTGCTCTTTGCTACTTCTCTGCTACTACCATAAATGGTTTTCAATTAACCTTTCACAATACTCAAATGCAAAAGTAATTTTATTCTTCCTTATTTTCTAAACGAGTTCAATTCTTTCTGAGAGCATTTAAGGGATTCAGGCCATATAAGTCTGAAGGCAAGGGAGAAGGGGCATGTTCGCAAGGTAAGGGAACTGTTTCAAGTTATTTCGTATGTTGCAGCATATGCTCTTGCATGTGGTTTAGTTCATAAAATATAAGTATCCTAATTTTAAGACTGCTGCTCCTAAACCCTGCAGTAGAGTTTTGCCTGTTTTATAATCTTCAGGATATAAATAGTAAAACATAAGTAAATAAACAACATATATAGCAAATATGTTGTTGCACATATTTTGAATCACTTCAGCCGCAGTTTTTTGTTTATTTTGGTAGCGCACTATATTACTTCTTCCTTGCTGGTTTAATTTTAGAAACATATTCCTCAACGAAACAGGCGGGAAGAGTAAAATGGTTAGTAAGAAGCAGATATCAAATGATATTCAATATTAATATAAAAGGAATAGTAAATAAATTCACGAAGCAATAGTCTCCTAAACACTGCCTATAAATTATAATTAAAATAATCAATGCCTAGTTAGAAAAAAATAGCTCAATCAGTAATTTTAGTAAACCAAAGCTGTTTTTAGGATCTGGCGTATATAATATATTTTCAGTAAATTAAACAACTGAAAAGAGAAGGAAATTTAATCTTGATACACACACAGTCTCCATAATTTAGAAAAGGTAAAATGCATAAGACCGAGTAAAGAGAACATTATTTGACTAAAGATAAAATTTAACTTAAAACTAACCTAAAGGCTTAAACTAAAAATGAAAAGAAAGAGTACCCCAGACATTTAATGAAAAAAAAAATATTTTTGCTTTATTTCTCAACATAATCTCCAGAAATACTAATACATTTCATATCGGTGTTCTGATTTAATTAAACCATCTCTGTAGTGCCATTTATCAAGGGTCTCAAAATAGCTGTTTACCGCATCAAAGACCTCCTCGTTGCTGTGAAATCTTCGTCCTCTAAGAAATGTTTTGAGATTTGGAACAGGATGGATTTTCAACAATTTCGAACTTTAATTCATATATTTTTCACATTGCAATGAGTGAATGATGGACCGGAGCATTGTCGTGATAAACAATATTTTTTTTTTTTTAAATGAGATCTTTTCCGTTTCACCTCATCACTCAAATGTTGCAGTAAGCTTGCGTAGTAGCCATCAGTGGTACTTTTACCCTTTTCCAAGTAATCAATAAAAATAATTCCCTGTGCATCCCAGAAAACACTCGCCATAACCTTGTTAGCTGACAAAATTGACTTTGCCTTTATTGGAGTTGGTTCACCTGCCGTAATACGCGGTTTTGACTGTGATTTACTTTCTGGAGTGTAGTGATGTATTCAAGTTTCATCCATGGTAATAAGTCGTCTCAAAAATTCACTGGGACTTTTACGGTAGAGCTGCACATTCTTAACAGAAACAGTTTTTGTTTGCAACTTTTGATCAAGTTTCATCTTGCACAGACCTTGTGAAAGCCCAAAACATTACTTAAAATATTACTTGCTCGTTCTTTTGACATGTTTACAGCTCTGCTATCTCAAACAACTTTAATCTGTGGTCTTCCGGTACTAAACCCTGAATTTTTCAATGGTCTCTTCTACAGGACGTCTAGAGGGAGGCTCATCACTTGTGCTCCTATGTCCCATATTAAACTCTGCAACCCATCTTTTAATCATTGAATATATCCATTTCCTCTTTGATTTCTTTAGGCGTTAAGCCTTTCAAATGGAAGTATTTAATCACTGCTCGTTTTTCCCAATCCTCCATGTTCGTGAAGACTCTAAAGTTGTCTTGTTTAAAATGCTGCCATTCGAAAACTAAACAAGCTATTGACCTGTAACTATGAAAACAAGCTAGTCTAACTGGACCAGTGGCGCCATATCTGGTGAGGCCTGGGACTTATCAACCTACCCTCATAAAAAGGAGGTGAAACAAGAGTGCTATTCTTTGCTACAACATTTTTATATATTAAAAGTGAATGAGCCCGTCTGGTTAGTGTGGTTGTAGCGTGTCCGCCTCACATTCAACAGGTCGTGAGTTCAAAACTCACTTAGGGTGAGTTACCCGAATACGGTTTTTTTTTGGGCTTTTCCCTTATCCTGAGAAAACGAATTTCGAGTTCAATGGACCCCGATTTCATTTGAACATCATTTCACCATTTTCAATCATCGTCCGATATGACCAGCCAGGCTGAAGGACGCCAAAAAGTGAGATAATCAGGTAACAGAATAGCAATAACATTAAGTGTATGCTAATGTATGCTGACGATATTAAAATACTCCAAGAAACAGAAAATTACTTGAAAAAAATGGTTTTCAATTAGGAAATGTGCTAGGAAACTATGACCTCTGCATATCAATTAATGAAACGAAAGTAATGCCCAAAATAATTTTGTAATAGAAATAAGCTTAAAAGTGAAAAGAATACAGACTAGTTTTAGTTTTTATAACTCAACAGAGATTCTAACCCTAAGTATTGGTTACCAGACATGAAATATAAACAAAAGAGAGTGGAATAGAATAACTGCAGCGCTATGTATCTCAAAACCATTTGCATGATGTATTCGTAAAATTCAATCCTTTGATGATTATTTATGAGTCACAAAACTGAATTATAATATTAAAATTAATATTTGAAAAGTGCTTTACTTATCTTTTAATCACACCAAACGTTATAATCATCAAAAATGTGTCTCGTGGTCTGTCCTCGTGTCTCTTTCCAGCGTCTTTCCATGAGGGTTGTCCCTTGTTACTTGTGTACCTTTGTTGCATGGTATATATAACTGATGGGGCAAATGTTTTTGCTGGATATATTGGCTGCACTAATCTACCATATTAGAATTACTTAGTAATAAGAGTTAATTCATTATTAGTATGTTGCGCTAGGGGAAGATTATTTATTTAACACATCTGTTTATTTGTGATGAATATAAAACAGGACGGTTAGAAATTATGCTTTCTCCGGCAATGCTGGTGCTGAATATACCCCTTCTCGTTCAAAGAGTCCAATGTACATTGCAGCCATTACCTTATTGTGCTGCCATATCTCTTGATCCTGTATCCTTAATAGATAGAAATAGTCCTGCGAAAAGAAGGGCTTGCAGTTTAACAAAGTCTCCAAAATGGATATCGAAGCCTTGTGTCTTCTATGACCAATGCTTCACAGTTGCTGACGTCATGCGCTGATGCTAATTATTAAAAATCCACTATCATCTCCACTCACGTGAAGGGCGTATAGATTCAATATTATTTAAAATCCTTGCACCATTCGATTATCTTCACTGTGATTCTATCTGACTTTTATCTTGGACTTACTTGTTTGTTAACAATGGTGTCATTTTTCAGTAGCATAAGCGTCAATGGTGTATCGGAATTTCGTCCCGCAGGAGTTCTTTTACATGCCAGTAAATCTACTGACATGACACTGTTGGTTTTAAGCATAATCGGTTTGAGTTGGGTTTGAGCCCACGATCTTGGGATCTGAGATTCAGTTCCTATCTAATTGAGTCAACCAGACTTTTATCTTGGAAGCATATACAAAGGTCAGTTAAATACCAAACTTGGTATTTACGTTCAGTATTTTTCAAGGATGCAATACGAAGATATCCAAGAAAACCCTTCGACCCCAGAAATGTTTATTTTCTCAAAAATGACTAACGATTTTGATTAATATATCGCATGTTTAAGATGTTTTGATGACAAACGAAATGTACATCCTGAATTTTCTGGGAATAGTCTCAAAAGGCTTCTTCATTCTGGATGACTTTTGTATAACCCGTAAACCGTAAGAGATACTTGTACACAACATAATACAGACTTCGTTAAAACACACAATTTACATCATATAATTTTTGTAAAGTTAATTATATTCCGAAATATTGGTTTTAGTTGTAAGCTACTTAAACTTTTCTCAAATGGGAAGTCACTTTTCTTTAGTATCTATTTTGTGTACTCCTCGCAAGTAAAGAGAAACGAATCTCAATTCTTTCACATAGAGACCAACTTTTAAAAGACTTAACTATCGCTTTAGCCTTCCCTTCTACTAACGAGGAAGCCAGAAAATAACACCAATTCTGTCCGACACCAACAGCGGCCGCGTTTTGGTATGGCTGTTTCGGGTTTCTGTGTTTGTGTTAATTCTTTCACCCCTGATGGCCAATTAGTCATGTCTGAAGGCCAATATGAATATCAAAAATCTGCTAATGATAATTTCAATCAACATTATATAGATAAAAGAATAATCTTCAATATTTTGAAAGAAATGTTTGTTTGCGGAGCAGCTAGAGAAAATCACGTGAATGAAATACATCACCATTTTATTTTGTATGTAGGTTTAGACAATAATCAATATCCAGTTGGAATTCAATTAATATGGTCCTGCTTAGCGTTGAGCAACCTCAAGAAGTTAGAGAGTGTCAAAGCGAGATTCTTACAAAGAGCTCTCTTAATCTCAAAATTCACGAGAAACAGCCATGCCTACAAAATAGCGCAGGAGCCCTTCTGGGATTTAAACCCTTTCATTATGATTTCAAGGCATAAGCTTATTCATTAAGTTTATATAATTTAAGTGTGTTCAAATTAGGTACTTGTATTTTTTTTTTTTAATTTTAGTTTTTATTGAAATTGTGTATTAAAATACTTCGTCGAAGAAATAAGACACACCTTTGGATTATCGGAAACACAACCATATGAAATCGTCCTCAACAAGAGACAGAAAAATCTGATGTGTTCCATTCACATGACTTTCTCTGCATATCTGTAACAAACTATTCTTCTTCTATCTACAACGTGATAATCGAGATAAACATTAGCAGAAATTATCTTGTCTTCCTTTTAAGTAGAAGGGAAATAAGGGAATACACTAAAGCGTGGTTAAATTTTTTAGAAGATGGTTGCCATGTGGTTAAAATCCGGTGCCTTGCATAGCCAGAAGTTTGAAAATTCCCGTATGAGAAAAGTTTTATGCATTTTAAAACTGAAACTAAAGAATATCTCAGAAATGGTCAACTCAACACGAAAATAATGTATATGACATAAATTGTATCTTTTAACGATGCCTACACTTTTTGAGTATTAAGTTTTTGTCTTTCTCTTATGGTTTACCAATTATATAACAAACAAAATTCATCCAAAATAAAAATATATTTCGAGGCTATTTCCAGAAAGTTCAACATCGTTAGATCCAGTTTTTAAGAAGTTAACATTTGTTAAATGTTTCCCATGTAAAGGGTAGTTTGGGGTGGGGGAATTTATATCTAAATCTTCCTATTTGTATACCTGGATGATACTAAACTAAAATATCAAGTTTGGTATTTTACCGAATTTTCGTTTTTGAGTTATCGTGATCACGAACCCACGGTCACACACACGCACAAACACAGATGGAACTTTTTCTAAAAATGTTTTTTTTTTTATACCAGGACTCTAAAACGTGTACTTCCCTTGAAATCTCTGTACGTGTATTTCCGTTGGAACGTAAAATCTTTACTATACACTATGTACGTAGTACAAGTAGAGAAAATAAAAAAGATACCTGAAGAAATAATGAAGATTGTCTCTATGAAGACAGAAATAATGAAGATTGTCTCTATGAAGACAGAAATCTGGGAGGGACCAAACGTCGTGCTTTGCACCTGTATACACGATTCGCCGCCCATGAGTTTCACGAAAAGATCTGGCAGAACAAGTATACAATGAACCCAAGCCCACCTGGGCAGCGTGTCTGCTTCACATTCAACAGGTCGTGAATTCGAATCTCGCTTAGGGTGAGTTACCCGGATAAGGTTTTTTTTCGAGGTTTTCCCTTATCCTGAGAAGACGAATGTCGAGTAACTTTAAGCTCCAGGGACCCTAAGATCATTTGAGCATCATTTCACCAATTTCATTCATCGTCCGATATGACCAACCAGGTTAAAAGACGATAAACTACAAAAAAAAAAAAAAATGTGTCTGCCCTAAGTACCTCTAAGTATGAAAGCAAATTTAATCACCAGCCGTGCAAGTAAAGGGCTGGTGAAAATTTGAAAACTAAGACGCACACGCCTTTTAATAAACAAATAATAATCAATATCAGTTTTGTACGTCTCTATGAATCGAAATTCTACATTAGTTTCTTCGTTTTATGTTTGTGAAGCATCATAGTGCAGAAGACTGAAGATCGGAATGATGAGAACTCTGATAGTTTTAAAGATTTCTTAAAATGCACCACTTAAATCAAGAAAAAATTAAAACTGGAAATGTTTACAGCTTTACGGTCGTGTTTTTATTCTATGATTTTGGAAGACCACCGCACCAATTTTTAGCCATTAAAACTTACTCTTCACAAAGGATGTAGTGTGTGAGTCTCTTATGTATATTAAAAAAAAACTGAAAATTTTACATCCTTGTTCAATTAGAACGGCTAATTAATACAAGCAATTCATCTTTTTCAGATAAAGTAATCAGCCCCGGTTTTAATAGTTCTTTGCTCATAGATCTGGAATGTCGATCCTCTTTTTGCTTCCTACAGCTGTCTAATTCTTTAGTTTTGCTTAGCCTTTTGCTCTTAATTTTTCTTTGACTTGAATTTGTAGCTATAATTGCTACTCTTGCTAGGTGGCCTTACATGTTCATAGTAGTTTTTCTTAATTTTCATTAGCGTCTTTCCTGCTGGCAATAAATACCTCACTTGTCTGGAAAACAGTAAAAAGTTAAATTGAAATGCTTAACAGCGAAGCTGGAGCAGATAACGAGTTATTGATTCACAACTTCACTTTTCCACACATTAATTATCGGTAGAGACCAGTTTTTATATTTACAATACTTGAAAGTAGAATTCACAAACAGTCCTTTAAATGGTTTCCCATTTATTTTTACTTTATCATCATAAAATACCTACATAGCAGTAGAGAAGGCATTGCATTCTACCCAAAAATTAGACTCCTAGATTCTAACAGAGGTTCTGTTTTTCAAGAATCTTTTCAGGAATTATTTAAGCTCAGAATCTTCCCTAAACTACTCCATTTTTTGAAATGCTCTAATTTTTCAAAAGTGATAGCGATCCCATAATGATATTAAATATATTTACATGACTATTAAAATGTGTAGCTATCTTGCGTTTTCTAGGAATAGTTTGCGAAACCTTCTTTGTTATTGATGACAGTTTCCTAATTGGTAAACCGTAAAAGATGAACCAAACCTTACAGCACAAAAAATGTGGATTTCATTAAAACACATAATTTATTTAAAATACATATTTTATGGTGTAGATAATTTTCGAAATGTGACTGTCTTCTTTTTTTTTTTTTTTTTTTTTTTTTTTTTTTTTTTATTTTCAAATGTTTATGCTTCTGAAATCAGAAGTCATCGGAATTTCTAGGCTATCAAAGACTAGTTTTTTTTTTTTAAAAAAAAAAGAAATATTATTGCTTTAGCCTAATATTCCCTTATTCCTCTTGAACCTTTAAGAACATATGTAAGTAATAAAAACAATTTCTGCTAATGTTTGTCTAGATCAGTATGAAGAATAATAAGCTTTTGTAAAAATAGTTTACTGTATAATAGGTAGAGAAACTCATATGAAAGTAACACATTGAATTTTTTACTTTTATTTATTTCTCTTGGATCTATCTATAGCAGTTTGAGGAATGTATTCCATCCATGCATCCGACGCTGAGGATGCATCGGGAAAAAGCAAGCAAAAAAAAAAAAAAAAACCTTTACAACGTGTGTTTGTGTCTGCGTAGGCGGAAGGTTGGGAGGGAGGGAGGGAGAGATTTTTGTTAATACTGCTATCATATCAATTTCCAAGATCGCATCAGCACGCCGGTGTGCCGCAATTTCGACTCGTAGCAGTGCTTTAAATGCTAGTAAATCTGCTGGTATAGCGGTAGCTTTTAAGCACTCTTAAATCTGGGGTGGATTTGAACCTATGACCTTGGGATCAGAACTTAGAGTCCCCCAGATCAAGGAGTGTGTGTGTGTGTGGGTGAGTGGGTGTCCCAACTCAAATTACCCTTGTAAGTGGGAAAATGTCACCTATTCTTTATTTTCTCAACAATGGAGTCTAACAATGATGTTAAAAGTATTGCGTGCTTAACTAAGTGATTTGGCTCTGTGTTTGAGGTTCGATCCCGTTTTCGAATCCTGTCAATCGCCTACTCTGACATCGTGTTGTACCTGGTCGGCAGGCCGTTATTGGGTTGTTTGCCTTCTACCATAATTTGTTTTCCCTCATGTCTCTTTCATTCGGTTTCCTTATGACGTTTCAAGTGTGCTTTTAGGTTTCATGATATGTGGCGGTGTCAGACAGATGGTGAGAATTCTATCCCCTATTCCTCGTGGTTACTGGAGGGCTGCTTGGTTGGTTCATTGCCCTCTCTGAAACCCATGGGACGGGTCTTTGATCCTTGAACTGTTAGGTTCTTAGGCGCAACTGTTTGATCTATACGTCTGCTTGTTGCCTCCTGAAGTTACCCAATTTCGTCCCTTCTTACAGCGAGATTAATTAAAACTCAGTCAAAATATTACATATTATGCATATTTACTTTTTACTTTCTCTACATGTACTATGTACATGGTGTATAGAGAAGGTATTGCACTCCACCCAAAAATTCTATACCGAGATTTCACTGGAAATATATGTTTTAGGGTCCTCTGTATCCGAAAAAAAGCATTATCAGAAAAATGTCCGTGTGTGTGTATCCATGTGTGTGTGTGTCCG
Organism: Hymenopus coronatus; assembly: GCA_030762935.1. Taxonomy (NCBI): domain Eukaryota; kingdom Metazoa; phylum Arthropoda; class Insecta; order Mantodea; family Hymenopodidae; genus Hymenopus; species Hymenopus coronatus. The sequence goes on from CM060890.1 coordinate 34,141,488, forward strand.
TGTGTCTTTGAACATAACCCAAAAGCGAAAAATAGGTAAAATACCAAACTTGGTATCTAAGTTTAGTATATTTCAGGGATACGACACGAAGATTTTGAGAAATATCCCCCAACCCAAACTACCCTTTATATGGACAAAATTTGGAAAAATTTTATTTTCTCAATATTGCCTCTATCGAGGTTTATTAAAATACCATTAATTAAACATATTTATGTGACAAATAAAATGTATATCTTAAATGTTCTCGAATTAGCCTCTAAAGAACTCTTTATTCTGAATGAATTCGGCTGAATTTTGCGTAACTGTAAACCGTAAGAGATAGACAAAGCTTACTGCCAAAAATGTAGATGACGTTAAAACACGCAATAATATACGTGTTTTTCGTGGCACTGACCATTTCTGAGATAATCAATGTTATTTATTTCAGACTTAAAATACTTGAACCTTTCTCACACGTAAACTTGCATAGAAACAGATTTTAACCAGCTTTTAAACGATTTAACTATTGTTTTAGCGTGGTGTATTCCCTTATTTGCCTTCTACTTGCAAGGAAGAAAGTAATTAAGAAAGTAGATAAAAAAATATTTTGTCACAGCATTGTAGAGAAAGTCATGTGAATGGAGCACATCAGATTTTTACATATCTATCAGCCTGCGATTTAAACGTGTTAACTGTTGTATTGTTTTGTTGCTAAATACGGTTTGACGCATCGATTTGATTTTCCGGACAGATATTTACGTACTAAACTTAAAATGAACATTTTTTTTTTTTTTTTAAGTTTCATCATTTAAGTTTTGATGCTTTATTTCAAGTTCTGTTAGTTCTATATGTATATTCTTGGTGGCATAAACCCATTTATACCGAAAGATGCAATACATACGTGCTGTTGATAATATTTATGAGCATTGTAATAATTTGCACTGAGGGATAGGTAGAGAATACATACTGAAGATCAGATACTCTGGTGTGGGTGTGAGCGTTCTTCTTAACAGCTATAATGTGCACTGCACATTCTTGTCGTGCAGTCCAGTCACTTCGTAGAAGACAGAAAGAAAGGTGTTGTTTTCCAAGCACTTTGGGAACAATGAATGATGTGTAGGGAATCTCATTGAAAAGGCTTGTCTGAAGATACACCCACCCGTTTAGAAAATGTGAAGGAGAGACGTTATAATGAATGGGATAGCTAGAATACATCCGTCCTTCAAGGTTTCAGCGGCCTTAAGAGAAGGGCGTATTTCTTGAAGACTGGTAACGAGATGATTGCCATCGCTTGAGAGATTGATTCCGGCTTTCCAGAGCATCGATATAAGATCGATCGTTTACCTCGCATCGCATCGAACACACCCTCATACCCTTCACGTAAAACAGAGAGGGAGACAGGTTCTGCAGCAGAAAAGAAATGGGAAGAACTGCGCATCAAATTTGAAGGTTGTAGCAAGTATAAACCAAGTAACTACTGGATATAATCAATTGAGAAATTCAGTGTTATGCCGGCATGTTGCCATGGTAGAGCAGTGGTAGATAAACCGCCTAGAGACCGGGAGATCCGTGTTTCAAATCCCGACTATTATACTGAATTTTCCAGTCTGATTCTACCTATCCAACTCCTATCCTACCCACGACTTGTGTGAAAAAGCAATTAAATCTATACCAATTTTCCATAATATATTATGAATCCTGGGACCTAAGTACTTGCAAGATTGTAAGTCGCCATTGTGTTTGTCATTTAAAAAATTATAAGAGATCATATTGTATGGTTTACCGGGAAATATGCGAGTCAGTTGAGAAATTCAATGCCATGCCGGCATTTTGCCATGGTAGCTCAGTGGTAGAGCAACCGGCTAGAGACGGGATGATCCGTGGTTCAAATCCCGGCTATGGCATTGCATTTTTCAATCTGGCTACCTATCCAACTCCTGTCCTTCACACGTTTCTGTGAGAAAACATACGAAGATTCTGTAAAGATACGAAAAAATTTAGGAACGGGATGCAATTGCGAGAAACAAATCAATAGAATATGTATTAATCAATTCGAGTGTGATTAATAGTTATCTGGGGAAACATTTTATGCCACATTTATTATTGGGAATAAATTGTGTCTGTTAAGGACTTAAAAATATATCTTGTGCATTATGTTTTTGTCTAGGGTAAGTCCGAAGGTCACGGCCCTAGTTTTTAAAATATTACATTATATGAAGAATTTCAAAAGAAACAGTATTTAAGTAGCAAACTTTTCCTTGACGATTAATCTTTGTAATAATAAGCGCGCAGGACCACTTAAATGGAAGAACAAGTCCCATGCATCGGTCATCTCTTCCTGTGAGTGTGGGGGAGATGACCATGTTGTAAGGGATAGATGGTCACACATTATTCTTACTTAAAGAGCAAGCTTGTGTTCTAGCACCAACACCAGATTCCCTTCTGGTTTTCGAAGAACAAAATGGTTTCTCAGCCAGTCAAAAAATATATTTGTGTTTACAAACGCTGATTTTTACTTTCTCTACACGTACTATGTATACATTGTATAAAGAAGGTATTGCACGCCACCCAAAATTTCGATACGGAGCTTTCACCGGAAACATATGCTTTAGGGTCCCCTGTATCCTTCATGTTTAGTACCTTCCAGGGATGCGACACGAAGATTTTGAGAAAAATCCCCCCAATCCAAACTACCCTTTACATGGAACTTTTTTCGAAAGTGTTGATTTTCTCAACAATGGTACCACCAATTTTGATTAAAATATCATATATGAAAGATATTTACCTGACAAATAAAGTGTACAGCTTGAATTTTCTGGGAATGGCCTGTGAAGACTACTTTATTATGTATGAACTTTACGGAAATTTGCATAACTGCTAAAGCGTAAGAAGTGGACAAAAACTTAACACACAAAAAATGGAATCACATAATTTTTGCTATCTACACTTTTTTCGTAGAGTTGTTCGTTTTTGAGGCATTTCTTGTTTTTGGTTTCAGCTTTGAAGAACTTATAATTTTCTCATAGAGGAACTTGTCAACTCATGTCTATACAAACAAAGAAACTTCAGTCACATAACAACCAGCTTTTGTCTATTACTTTAACCTATGGTTCTCCCCTATTTCAGTTCTGCTTAAAAGGAAGCAAGTAATACGACTATTTCTGCTAATTTTTTTCTGGATTAGCATGAAGTAAATAGAAGCTTCTTAGCAATAATGAGTTGCAGAGATGTACAGAAAGTCATGTGAATGGAACAGTCAGACTTTTAGAAAAGGGTCCGTGTGTGTCCGTGATCCTCTGAACACGATAACTCAAAAACGAAAAGTCGGTAGAAAGCAAACTTGGTATATTATTTAAATATCGTTCAAGGATGCGCCACAAATTTTTTGAGGAAAATTCTCCCACCTTACACTACCCTTTACATGAAAACATTTTCGAAAGTTTTGATTTTCAAAAATAGCTCTAAGGATTTTAAATAAAATACGTATATTAAAGCTGTTTAGAAGAAAAATAAAATGTATAGCTTGAATTTTCTGGGAATAGCATTTGTAGACCTCTTTATCTGGATAAATTTTGCTGGATTTTGCATAGCTAGTAAACCGTAAGCGATAGACAAAATACTCACTATACACAATGTGAGGATCTCTTGTAAATACACAACTTATGTTATATATATTTTTTTCGTGACCATTTTTGAGATATTCCTTGTTATTGTTTTCAGTTTTGAAATACTTAAAACTTTTCACATACGGGAATTTGTCAACTATTGGTAATGCAAAGAAACGGATTTCATTTACGTGGCCATCAGCTTATAAAATATTTGACTATCGTTTTAGCCTTATTTCCCTCCTACTTCGAAGAACGCATTTCTGTTAATGTTTATCTCAACCACTATGAAATAAATAGAACAATAAGCTTTTCAAAACATTTGTTCCAAAGATGTAGACAAAGTTATGTGAATGTAACATATTCGATTGTTTTTTTTTAAATTTCGTCCAAACAAGAAGTAATTAAATGCTGCCATCTAGCACCAACTATTACAACTCCTTCCAAAGATTGGAAGAAAGCAATCAATGTGAATTGTATTTATTGTTGTGTAGTTTCCTCAGTAAATGTGTGCTGTTTGAATTGATATTATATTTGTTTTCCCTTTTTAATTTAGTATAGAAGCTATGTCGAATTTGTTGGAATGGATTTATTAATCATTTATTAAGCAGTAGTTATCTGATAAGCTAATTTATTCTGTCCGAGTTTTTGTCAGTGTTCACGACATATCATTGTTGGGCAAGTGTACCAACACAGTAAAAATTAAATCTTGCACTTCAGGCGAATAGGATCGATATTGCGGGTGAAAAAGGTCAATATTTTTTAAGTCAATTCATTTCTTCTCAATGGACTGAAGAGGACATGCAGAATATAATTAATTGGTCGTTTGTCACAATGTCGGACGGATGAATTAATGAAGAGGAGTTTCTGAAGTAGCTGAAACATTTTAAGACTCATTGGACTATTTCATGGGATTGCATTTTAGTTTTAGATGACTATATATAACATAAAAGTTTACAAGCTTTCCGATTCTGTGAAGCAAATAACAAGTATAACATCATTTATGTGTTTACATAGTGCCCGCTGGTCTTGCATCTTGAAGTTTTTTAAAGCCTACAAGGATAGTGAATATATGAGCTTCACGCGCAACACAAAAGCAGAAAAAAATGTAATCATACTTACTTTTGGGAGATTTTCAAGGCAGCATGAATGAAGACATCCACACTGGCGAATGCTGAAAGCAGATTTCGTTCTACAGGCGTCTATCCAGTTAATGGAATGTATTGACCGAATATGAATTTTTGCCTTTAGGTTTTAAGTCCCACAATGGAAATTGACCGTCTGAAAGACGAGACTTGAACCTGAGTAGCGAGAGTGGATCCAAGAACAGGAAGAGAACCGATTTCCAAACCCTCATTCCACGAAGTTACCATCTCCAAGCAGGAAGCAAATAAAATTCTTCTGACTTCTCCAGAAATGTTCTAGATATCAAAGAACGATTGCAAAAGATAAGAAAAATGTTTCCTCAGCAACAATACATTAGGCAGGTCAATAATAAGGGAATGCGTAAACGGTCTACATCATAGAATCGTTAGGAACCGATGAAAGTGATGGTAGCGATACATCTTATGAACAATAATCCCATATCCGTCAAACTTGGTGACTGGATTCAGTATCAGCGAAAGCAAAATATTGATATCATGAGAGATACGTTGGTATAATGACTAAAAATATTTTTTTCTGCGGGAAATGTATTGTTCTCAAATTCTATTGTAATATTTCTACTGGCTCTATTTGTCTATCCCTTTGACCTGGTTCATCCTACTTGAGGAAACCGAATAGGGCTAAGCAGCACAATTAACAAATTCATTTTATATAATACTGGGCAATATTTATGTATTCTTAAATAGTGAAATGTATTCATAGAAGACCGTTATTTGTAAGCATATAAAGTAACATATTAAAGAATTGTCAGCCGTAAAGGCTTCTCCAATTTTCACCCAATTCCCCCGACCTTATCCAAACTGTAATAGTTTCACCTTTTTCTGAATATGTCACCATTAGATTTTGAACCTATTTTCAGCGATCACCTGCTCTGGACGTCTGTACACCTGTTTCATCCATGTTAAAAATAGTTGATCGTTTGTGGAACATACTTTTCTCTTTTAGCTTTTATTCTAGTAGAGGAAAATATTTGACTTCCTTGCGATTTATCCCTCGAATTCGTGCCTTTGGATTTAGGAAAAGAAAGATAAGAATGCCTGAATAGAATCAGCTTCAGCCAATAATTTACTGTTTTTTCTATTTCTTTACTAAGCCTGTTTCAGGCCAAGTTGTTCATTGTTTGCTAGTATGCGAATATCACCTCTTGTTAGAGGAAAACCGTGCTTTTGCCTTTTCTTAACGTGCCGCACCAGCTTCTCTTCACTTTCGCTGCCCAAATAATCACGAAGACCCATTGGTCCTTTTGAGTCATTGGCAGTTTTCAACCTTCGTTCCGAAGTCTTTCTTTAGGTATTAAATGTTACGGTTATGTGACGCACTGAGGGTTCCTTTAACATCATCTTCAATACCCTTGCTCAACTCTTTAGTTTTCCAAATACCATGATCACCGCCTGGATTTATTTTGTATATTGTCGGCATCTGAAAAGCATACAAAATAAAAGATAATTGTTTAATTTATCTAAGAAGATTACAAATTAAATGGTAGCAGCTTGGTCCAGAAAGTCGCAGAAGATCGGACATGCGCAAACCGGATATGGGACCAGTAAGATGGTGCTGTTGTTATTGTGTAGAGTGCACAAAAAAGTCGTTCGGTTAGGAGTACTTGCTGTGCGGCGATAAAGTGGACAGTGTCGTTGTTACCGCCTTAAAGCATGTTTATGAATGGTGATCAGCGGCCGTGGATTAAAATAGATGTTACCAGTTGCAAAAATGCATCCGAGTGTCGTTGATGATTACGCCAGAGTGTATTGCCTCATAGAACAGTTGCACGGCGTGTTAACGCGTTTCGTGGAGGTCGCAATGTTGTTGAGTATTTCCATCGCATAGGTCGGCCGTCCATTCTTAAGCATTACATTTACATCGTAAGCGGTTTCCTTTCCATAGGCCGCCGATGGACTGTCCAGGAATTATCCGAAGAAGTTGGTATAAGTCATCAAACGATACATATTGAGAAAATGTCTTAAGTATTGTCGCTGGATTCCACATCGACTCACTGACCAGTATGCAGTTGACATGAGTTTTTGTGAATTTGACCTCTTTCGTAAGTTGAAACAACCCCTCCAAGGATCCAACTTCTTGATGTGGCATCTGTGCTTTTAGAGTAGTTCTCTCCTTCGTTTCAACAACAAACAATAGCACTCGATGGCCTGCCGACATTTCGCAAAAGGTACTGAACTTGATTCTATTGAAGGAATGTAATGCAACTATACTTTTAAGTTCAATAAAAACACTTAGTATAAATGCCGCCACCAATTTATTTACAGCCCTTGTACTTCAGTGTAGCCTGGCTATATGCTACAATGACAAAGTGGTGTATCACAGTAAAAAAAAATAAATAAATAAAACATAAAATTACACATATATCTTTAAAAACCCAAAATATAACTTCGAAAAACTCGCCCGAAATATTACAGGCCTACTCTCCCATTAGAGGGTGAGATGTACTACACATCACTTTGACACAGACATAATTGCAAAGAGTCAGAATATACACCAGATTTCTTACATACCTTCGCAGAATAATACTTTAGATTGTTTATTTACACTAATGAAATTACAGAAATACGAATTAGAAAACAGAGGAATCATTAGTACTTTCTCTACTTCTCCACAGTACATAGGCATAGAAAGTGTTGCAGTCTATCTATAAATTCCATTGTGAGATTTCATTGAAAATTACGTCCATGTAAATAGGACAACTAAAAGAACAAAAGTCCATTAAGTACCAAACTTGATATTCAACTTCACAACCTTCCCAGGGTGCGCAACGAAGATTTTCAAGAGACTACACCCTCCTCAAACGTGCCCTTTACATGGAAAATGCTCCGTAAACGTTGATTTGCTCCAAAATGTCTTTAGAGCCATAAACCACAACAAAAATAGGAGAAATATACAAATATGCAAGCAATGTCAGTAAAAGACTCAACGTGCACTTACCCTGTCCACAAAGTTTACAACTGTTGTATTTTGAAAACGCGTTGGATTTTCACTTAGCTCATTCAACAGTGAAAAAAGAATTGACATGACTGTGTTGAAAGTAACAACGAGAAATAAACTGGCGGAAATGAAATAATACTATAAGCAGAGCACGTGATCAACAATCGATAACACGGACGGCAGCCGAATTTCCAAAGCATCACTACACAGCTGTGACAATGAAAGCCCTTGGTAATCTCTTTCAAACGGCCATCTCCCCCGAAAATACCCTTCAACTTATCATGTACCAGTTACACAAATGTACACAAAATTTCCTCCGAGTGAAGAAGACTTCACAGTAAACTATTTCCATAAAATATATTTAATAATGTAATTTTAATAAAAATCGTTGGGCATTTTTGGGAAAAAAATAGAGGCGCAAAATACGTATTCTATGCAAGTTGCAGTTAGAGATGGAAGATGTTCTTAAAAATCTTTGTATCGTTTGCCTGGAAGATACTGAATTTAAATAGGTACAAAATTTCGTATTTATCGGACTTTTGTTTATCATATATGCTGATCAGGCATTAAAAAGTGTTTGGACCTTTTTCTAAAAATGCTGTTAGGGAATTTTCAGGACATGTATTTGCGGTGAAATTTCGGTATCGAAATTTTGAGCGAAATGAAACACTTTTCTACCTATTATATAGGTACTTGGTAAAGAAACCAAATATGAAAACGTTCTTTGAAATATATGGATGGAAAATGTAGCATTAAAAGCATAAACTGTTCATCTAAATTCCAAAATCCAGCTGTAACATTTACTAGAAGAACAAGCATTTTTTAAAATATGATAATCTTAAGTCCATCACGTTTTAGACCTTATTTTAAATTTACTGAAATGTTATTTGCTACATTTTGTATGCAATATACCCACAGCTTAATAGGTTACACAGAAAAATTCAACTGTATTATATCCCCCCTTAATTATTTAAACAATTCTTATGTTACTTATGATATCTGTGGAGCAATTTTAGCATACTTCGTTAAATGTGCATGGTTTATATTTGGAAAAATGTGCTGCATTGAATGTAAAGGTTTCATTTTATTATGTTAAAGTTATATATTCATCTTCGTAAAGGACCTAATAAAGTAGGGTTTGTAGGAATCTTACAATCTTTTAGTGATGCTATTAAATTATTTTGTAAAGAACATATAAATCCTTTAGCATCTAATTATTTATTATATTATATTTGTCCTATTTTTTCTCGCACATAGCCAAAAACTGCCTTACGACTATCCTTGACCACCTTGGACACCCCCATATAATTTATCTGGTGGAAATAATCTTGAGATATAACAATTTGGAATTGATAGTCACCCTTAGCAGAGGAATTGTAAATATCAGCCGGAAAATGTTCTTTTATAAATAAAGATATAAATATCACAAATTCAAAATCGTCAGTGGAACACAGAAATCCGAAGCAGTAAAAATATTTCTGGCAATAGCTGTATTAAAACATACAAAAAATGCATAAAAATAATGCGTAGCCTTAAGAGAAACGTGTACTGAATTTATAATTTCTTATAAGCAAACGGAAACTAAGGTTAAAGAGATAGTCAAATGTTTTATAGGCTGTCCCTATGCGATTGTCATTGAAATTTGTTCATTTGTAAAATAAAAGAAACACGGACGATTTCCTATTTGAGAAGAGCACACATCTTTAAAATTGAAACCAATAACAAGGAATATCTTGGATATGGTCATTCCAAAAAAATACTGCATATGTCATAATTAATATGTATTAAGATCTACATTATGTTATACGGTTTTGCCTTATCTCTCACATCTTACCAGTTGTGCAAAAGTGGTCCAGAATGCAGAGCTCTTCCTAGACTATTCTTAGAAAATGTGAGATAAGCATTTAATTTTCTGAAATATGTTTAATATGCGGTACTTTATTCAAAATGCTTAGAGCCATTTTTGGAGAAAACCAAAATTTTCGAAATGGTAGTTGGGCGGGGACATATTCCTGAAAATCTTCGTGTCGCATCCCTGAAAGATGGTTAAACTTTTTTGGATTTGAGTTAGGCAGTCCATAGACATGCATTTAGAAACACTTTCACTTAGAAACACATTCACATGGAATTATTTCTAAAAATGCCTTTTTTGGATTCAATGAAATCTCGGTATCGAACTTTTGGGTGGAACACAATATACCCTCTATCTATTATGAACATAGTACATACGTGCTAGAGAAAGTAGGAAAGTTGTATTATTTACGATATATTATTAAAATTAATTTTAGCATATATCGTTAATTTTTAATTTGGAAAAGATTGCTGTATTCATAAGAAAGTTTCATTTCATTGAGGTAAATAGCATTGAAAATTACTGTAAGACATCGTCAGACTCTTACACTCAAGTTCCACGTTTCAGTTTTGCTAGAGGTAACTTAAATGAGGTTCATTATTTCACAATTTTTGCTCCCTTTTCATAACTGGAAAATGTTGCAGATATACCACTGGAATACTTTCTTACCATACTTCCTTTTCATTTCATATCCTACCAGTTTCCACCACCTCTGATAAAATTATCAATCACACTCTCTTTCTCTCACGCTGTCTAATCATGGTTTTGTAGTGATGTAGGAGGACATATTGTATGTCCACAAAGCAATACAAATGTGGAATTGTACATAATATTATAATTGTAAAGAGAGTAATGTTAAAACAGTTGAGAATATTTAGTAGTAAAAACATGTATAAAACCGAATTGGAAGCCAGGTAATTAAGGCAGAGGCGAGCTAGCTTAATTTCAGGTAACAGCCCGTCACTCTCGTCGTAAGACGAGATAGTCGTAACAAAGTAGGTGTGTCGGAAGATGTACATCAACCACCATTTGGTATAAAGAGCACAGGTTTAGGCTAAATAAGATAAAATAGAAAAGGAAAAATATAGAAATGAGTGGGACAAGCGAAGGGACTTGTCCTCCAAGAAGCATAGGGACTTGGAAAAATAGACTAAGCAAGCAGGAAGTTAGTGTGAGAGGGAAGCTTTGGGTTTTCCCAAACGCGTCAGGTGGACGTGATGTAGGCAAAACTTGACACAATTTATTCTCATGGCATGTAAAGTGATTCTACTGGGGGACCAATCAATGATATTATTACATTTTATGGCGCGAAGTTTGGCGTCACCCAGTGGCAGTATAAACGAGAGAGCATATCTCATTCTCATTTACTCTTATGTCCTGCCTCTGTCCAGGAGCGTTTGAGAGTTTTGGAGTGCATGAACCCCAAAAATGAGTTCCATTACTTGTCATGTTCTCTGAGCATTCAGACCCTGATAGCCACATTAACAGGCCTATTGATAGCCATAGTAATGGTTTAAGTCCACGAATAGTAGGTAGCTCTGCTCCCTTTCTTACCAACTTTGCTCTGTCATTGCCTAGAATGTCAATACGTCGTGGTGCCACTTCAGTGAAATTGAATTGTGGGTAGTTAGCGTCATCGGCGCATTTTAATTCCAACTACCTGATAGTGTAAGAATCCGTCTATTACTATAGCATCTTCTTATATTGTTCCAAGTATAGCAAATATCTCCTTTCCAGGCTTAGGTGTTTTATTCATCTGTTTGTGTCTATTATTCAACACTTCTTACAAGATATACCCAGATGTCTCTTTTGAATCGGCCGATAATTTATTATTGTTGTTTTTGTTAGTTTTATTTTCTGTCAAAATGATTATCCCACTTCAGTTTTCTTCTATCTTAACGTTAACTAAACATTTTTGATCTTATCGTTTCGTTCCTTATTGTTTCCATTTTGGTTCATTTTACACATTTCCTAAATTTCATCTGTGCTGCCTGTTTGCCAAATCCTTCTTTATTTCTTTTCTTTCTTTCTTTTTTGTTGTTTTTTTTTTGTATTGTTATTGACAATGTTTGGAAACCATAATCAAAAGTAGCTACACGAATAGTTTTATTGAATTTCATTTCTTTCTTTCCAGTTTTTCTTTCGAAAGTTCTTCCCATTGTTCAGCAGATGGCTTAAAATTTATTAAGCTACTTCTGAATGTCTTTGTCATGTTTTAAATAGCGACTGTGCCTGCCTGATAAACCGTGACATATTCGCCCAAGCCAAATGATAACGCGTTTCTCTAAACTACCACTTTGTCCATGTACCCTTATTCAGCAGAACACCAGCTTCAGAAGGTTCCTTTGCAGCTTGAGTGTTAATAGTATTCATTACTTATAACAAAAATTCTACTGGAAAATTTCTTTTACATACCATGAAATTGTATGCCTTAGCTGTCATATCCTAGTATTATAGTAAAGAGCGTATACTTTAAATTACCAACCTATCTGAAACTTTCACTTCCTACACAGGAAACTGGTGCTGCCACCCAGGACGATAAAGCGAGGCGGGAAACTCTGGTAGCTGCGGGGGTTTTAACGCCTACTATTACTGCATTGACTTTATTAGCGAAACGTATATTATAATGCCAACACGAACACAGAAAGAACGGCATGCAATACATTTGCGGTCCATTTTTGGTGAAATCAAAACGGGGCGGCGAGAGCGAATGAGCGAGGGAGGGAGGTCATCGTCCGGTCATTCCGCAAGGAACATACACCTATCCATTTATTAGCCATTCCAATGCTCGCGCAGATAGCGTTTGTCTATTAGATTGTAAACGCGTATTCAAACTGTCAGTAAGATGTTGGTTAGATAGATGGACTGGTGGCGGCTGCGGTGAAAGAGTGACGGACGGGCTTTTCATTCAGTTTTCAAAGGGGCTATCAGTAACCGTTCTTTACAGAGGAAATCGCTTGCTGCTTTTGTCGGTAACTAGTGTAGCAAAGTGACCAGCTCTGCTGCAGAAGCTGCTGAAATGGAATTACCTTGTCATCGTGAAGCCTCGCTTATACAGGGTGTCACAATTACATCCGTAAGAAAATCGTCTCTGTATTCAGAATTTGTATAAAATATGGAGCATGTGTTTTTGAGGAAATGCAAATTACATTTGAGATGCAGTATGAAAGGCTATTGAGTATTTTTAAACTATGTGTACTAATGTATTGACTTTTCTGAGGTTTCATCATCGACATTATTTTGGTTTAGTTAATTATAATTTTTTTCACAGTTTCGCCCAGTTTCTTTCTAAAACAGGGAGCGAACTCGCGACTAGATTTGACTCCACTACATCACCACAGTATTGATAGCAAGTATCTCTGCGGGCTAGTTTTAAACGCAGGCACATAAATGAGAAGTGACAGTTGAGGTTTTTATGGTCAACATGAGTGAAGAGGAAAGTTTGTTTCCAAAAATCCCAACTAATTTACGGATTTTTAGAATTGCTGGCCGGTATTTGTATTGGGTGGAGGATCTATATATACAAATGTAATTAATTATAAAAATAGCACCCAAATCTTTACTTATACCTCGTATGTTATACGTAAATGCTTATAGTGTTGTCCCTAAATTACTTCATTCTCATTCTTTCCTTCCTAGAAAATCTATTTGCTCTTCTCCAAAATATCACATAATTACTAGCTTATCCAATATTATGAATATTTTCATTAGTAACAAACGGGCTTTCCATATATTACATCGAGACAAGGTTCAGGAAAAACTTCATAGTTGCAATTCCAGAAATGAAACTCTTAGAGAAGAAGTAAGCACTTTGGAAAAGTCAATTTTGCAATTCTGAATTACTACTCCAAAACAATAGTGGATTTCTATTTACCACCAATAAGTAAAGTACTGGAAAGTAAGAGCAATGAAATGCCAGCAAATATCATGCTATCAAATTTAGCGTGCTTACACAAATATGTTCTTATTGCATTATGAGACGTAGGGCGATCTTTTTAAATGTGCAAATCCTTCTGACATTTTGTTAAAGAATATTGTGAAGTAGCATACTACAGCTGTGGTAGGTCAAAATAATCCAAGATTTTTTTTTACTTTCTCTAGCCCGCATGTACAATGTACAAAGTGAATAGAGAAAGCATTGTTTCCACCCAAAAATTCGATATCCAGATTTCACCGGATATATATGTTTTTAGGTTCCCTGTGTCCAAGAAAAGCATTTTAGAAAAATGTCCATGTATGTGTCCGTCTGTCTATGGACAGCATAGCTCAAAAACGAAAAGACGGTTAAGTACCAAACTTGGTATCTAGGTTGGTATCTTCCAAGGATGCGATCCGAAGATTTCAAGGAAGGCCCCCCCCCACCACAAACTCTTCTTTATATGGAAATAAGGCTCTTTCGATTTTGATTAAAGTCCTGTATATTAAAAATATTTATATACCAAATAAAACGTATTTCTTGAACTTTCTGGGAATAGCCTCTGAAGACCTGTTTATTCTGTATGAATTTTGCCGAATTTTTCTGAACTGCTAAACCGTAAGATATAGACCAAAACTTACTGCACAAAAACTGTAGATCTCATCAAAACACACCATTTATGTACTTTATGTTTTTGTTGTGAAGATGACCTTTTCCGAGATATCCCTTGTTATTAGATTAAATTTTAAAGTACTTAGGTATACTTTTCTGTAACTGCAAATGTCCGTTTTTCTTTTGTTCTATTCCTGGCCAAGCAAAGAAGCGATTTGCAATCACAATCGCTTAACGACAGCTTTTAAAGCGTTTAACACTCACTTTAGTATAGCGCATTCCTTTAATTTCCTTCTTCTTATATGGAACTAAGAATTAAGAACATTCTGTTATGTTTATCTCGATTAACATGGTGTAGAAAGAAGAAGAATCTCTTGTAAGAAGTTTGTTTGTAGAGCAACTAGAGAAAGTCGTGTGTGTGTGTGTGTGTGTGTGTGTGTGTGTGTGTGTGTGTAACACATCATATTTTTATTCTTTCGTTGCAACAGTGTTATAAAGTTAAAATAATGTAATTACCTACTTTTTAATTTACTATCGTATTATACTGTAGATACCAAGTGGAATGGCTCGGGCGCTTTCTTCTGTGGTCCACTTTAGCGAAGTCGCGAGTCCATCGGCGTGACCGGTCTATCTGCCCCCTAAGGGGTTTTCCCTTGTTGGTGGACGAATGCTGGGTAGGTTTCTTTCATCCTCCTAATTTCCTGTCCCTCCATGTTTCCATTACCATTTCATTCTTCCATCATCCCGATGATTGGAATTGTCGGCGATGGTGCTTAGAATAGCGTGGCAAGGAAACGGATGATCATTGTGACTCTCTCCGTCCTCCGACTGGAAACTGTAAGGAACCTGATATTGCTGTGCCTTTGCTCGGGTTCCGGTTGCCCGGTGCATCATCTCACCTCCCTCCCAGGGGCGCCCCCTTGTAGGGCGTAGGTACAATAACCACATTGGTTCGTACATTATGGGTAACATTTTATGAAATTGTCTCAAAATATCACCTACTTTAAATTACATAGGAACAGATTTATTTTAATGCTGTATATTTATAATTTAGAATGTCTTTTACATAGTGGTGAATTCTTCATAGTATTGAAGTCCTCCAATAAGCCTGTACTGATCCATTACGCTTTGATTATTAAACTATTTGTTTTCCAAAACTTTGATAGATTGATGAGGAATACAAATGTAATTTTCAAAATATAAAGGGCCAGAAAACAATCCTGCGCATTTAAAATTGTAGCGTATTATTCTACATTTCTCATATAACAATTATAGCTTATTTTCATACAAATTTAAAAAAATCTTAAGTAGTTTTTATGTATATTTCACGTTAATCGAAATATTCGTTTGGAGAAATAGTTTCAGTACACATAGCAGTAGTCACAAGAGAGATAAAGCTGTTATACTAACTGGGAAGCATGGGCCACGCCGTGGCCGATGGCTAGATCTTTTACATCTCACCTAGGTGGCCCGGATGATCTCAAACGATCTCAATGACTGTCTCTATATCTCTGCAACAAATTATTATTAAAAAGCTGTTTCTATTTACTTCATCATAATTGAGAAAAAATTAGCAGAAATAGCTTGCTTCCTTGTAAGTAGAAGCGAAACAAGGGACACTATATGTTAAAGTGACAGTCAAAAGCTGGTTGCTATGTGACTGAAGTTCCTTTGTTTGTATGGACACGAGTTGACAAATTCCTGTATGAGAAAGGTACAAGTTTTTTAAACCTGAAACCAAAAACAAGGAATATCTCTAAAACGATCAACTCCTCGAAAAAATTATATAACATAAATTGTGTGTTTTAATGTGTTCTACATTTTCTGTGTCGTAAGCTTTTGTCCATTTCTTATGGTTTAGAACCTATGCAAACTTTTGTAAAATTCATCCAGAAAAAAGTAGTCTTCAGAGGCTATTCCCAGAAAATTCAAAAATACATATTATTTGTCAGGTAAATATCTTTAATATACGATATTTTAATCAAAATCGTTAGAGCCATTTTTGAGGATATCAAAATTTTCGAAAAAAGTGCCATGGCTGGAATGGGGGGATTTTCTTGAAAATCTTTGTGTCGCATCCTTAGAAGATACCAAACTTAAATACCTAGTTTCGTTATTTAACGCTCTTTTCGTTTTTGAGCTATGCTGTTCAGACACACACACACACACAATCACGGACCTTTTTCCAAAACTGCTTTTTTTTTTTTTTTTTTTTTTGGATTCAGGGGGACCCAAAGCATGTATTTCCGGTGAAATCTCGGTATCGAATTTTTGCATTACAATACCTTCTCTATACACTATGTACATAGTACGTGTAGAGAAAATACAAGCTTATTCTTCTATCCACTTTATGTTAATCTAGATAAATACTAGCAAAATGGTTTTATTATTTGCTTCCTTGTTGGTAAATGGGAAATAGGAGAGTACACTAGGCTAAATCTTTTAAAAGCTGGTTCACATGTAATTCAAATCTGTTTCTTTGCATGACCAGGGGTTGACAAATTCCGTATGGGAAACGTTTAAAGTATCGAAACAAATATGAAACAAATAACAAAGAATACCTCGGAAATGATCAGCTCCATGTAAAAATATATTTGACATAAATTGTATGTTTTAGAGATCTACGTTTCTGTCTCTATTACGCTTTACAAGTTATGTAAAAGTCATCCAGAATAAATTGGTGTTATTAGCTATTATTAGAAATTTCAAGATATGCATTTTATTTGTCATGTAAGTGTGCTTAATATCATTTTAACCAAAATCGTTAGTTATTTTTGAGAAAATAAAACTTTCCGATTTTTTTTTCATCTAAAAGGTAACTTTGGGCGGTGGATTTTCCCCAAAATCTCCGCATTCTTCAAATATCCTAAATAACTACCGACTTTTTCTTTGCGAGTTCACAGACACTTTGCTTTAGATGCCGGGAAGCCTAAAACGGATATTTCCGTGAAATCTTGGTATCGAATTTTTGGGAGCAGTGCAGTACCTTGTGTATCTATATTCTAGGTATTAAGTAGAGAAAGTAAAAGAAGTGAAACTGCATTTGTGAATCTTAAATCCACTGCGCTAATCTGCCATATTAAAATCGATAGTCGATTTTTAACAATTTTATCGTCCATAGCTTCCCAAGAAGTACTGTCACCATTCGTTTTGGGATTAGGGTATTCACAGGCACAGGTGTGCACGTACACACCACATGCATGCGTGCGTAAAATTTTACTAAAAATGCTTCTTTTTAAATATATTTGCAATCATCGCATTAAGAAACTTGAAACTTTCTTAAAAACGCCAAAAAAATGTGAACTGTAAAATAACAGACTCTTTTTGATACTATTGTCGGATTTACAATGAACTTAACGTTGCGTGACTTTACCTAATGCGACGAAACTTGAAATCTAACACATTGTTTTGTATTAAATGGAAAAAGTGACAACGCGACGCAGCACTCTACCTGCCCGTTATGTTAAGTTTGATGTCACGTGGTTATTAGAACCAACGGGCGTGAAGCAGTAATATGGAGTAATAAAAAGAATTAACAATCAAGAATCACTCCCGTTACGTTATGTTAAATGCACCCTGTTTGACCTTTAGGTTAGCAATATTTCTTAACCCCACGTTGCGTCCCGTTACGTTAAGCCAAATTAAATCGTAATCCAGTTAAAATTTTAATTTCCTCTTTGAATTTCAGTGAACTAAACTGAAGAAGATATTTTGTGATATCAATATAGGATGAATGTTGTCTTCAAAGGTTTAGACTCACAGAGGTCATTAAGGGAAATGACTTTTGAGTAGGAGGTCTGCGTTTAAAATCCCGCCAGGATTGTCACACTTGTCTCCCCCCCCCCCCTTCAGGTTTTCCTTAGTCTCATAGCTGGCAAATTCTGGGGTAGCGACAAAAACTTTAGCCCGAAACGTTTCCTTCCCAAATTTCCTTTCTCATTTTTCATTTCAATGTATATATTATCAGTGTCCAGCATCTGTGATGTCCTATGTAGCAAAACTGGGCCTACCAGTGAAACAAGTGCTTACAGTGAATCTTCTATAAGTACACTCAAAGACATTAAAAATACGCATGAAAACTTTTGTAAATGGGCTGTTTTCGCTGTCTCCGCCCACGTCTTCCATCTATTTGGGAGCTGGTTGTCGCTTGTGCCTTATTCTAATCAGGAGAGACATCTTATATAATCTTATTATGCTCTTAAACAGTATTGAATAAGCCACGTTACTGAAGAGAAAAAGGGGGTGCAATTGAAATGCAACTTGAGACAAATGAAGTGCAGAGTTGTGAACTGGTGATCCCCATACTCTCTCAATAATATCTCTCACCGGGTGATACAAAATAAGTTTTCTTCTCTGTGCTATATACTGAACTTCTGATGCCAAGGATATTCGCACACGTGATGGACAAAATTAATACACTGCTTATGGAAGTGAACCTGTTTTGAAGGGTCGTCAACCGGTGTTGAAGGATGGAGTGGATTGCCCAAACGGTTTTACCTTTTCTCATTCGCCTGGCATATTGTACCAGAATGGCACCAATGAAAAACGGGTCCCTAAAAAAACGTTCACATTTTCAGCAAAATCACAGCACCAGGCGTATTTTTAATGACTTTGAGTGTACAACTATGGCTAGATGAGCGTTCTTCTTAATACAGATTAAAGAGCAACAGTAGCGGTATCTGTCAGCAGAAACGACTTCTGCAGTTCTTTTACCAAAGTAAATTAACAGAGGTCTATGTTCTTTTGCTGCACATGATGCGTTGACCAAATGCCTTGTGAATGTGTAAAACATGGTTAAGAAGGCACTGAGCTTTAACAATTCTCCGTATGAAAGTTTTCCCAGGTTGAAATTCCAAAGCTCCTAAAGTGGCATTGAAAGTAGAGTAACGAATTAAATTTTATTGATAGTAATATGCAAATTACAGAGCGACTGTTCCAAAAAACTGCTTGACGCGAAAATTGCTTTCCTAGAAATCCTGTTTATGCACGAACCGAACCGCCTGCTTCCGCCCTATTCTCTAAAATGATATAGTTGCATTACACTTTCAAAAGCAGCGCCGAAGAATGTGCAATGTGACTACTGTTTCAACATATTTACAGCACATGGAAAAAAAAAATGCTGTGTTCTTTTTAAAAGCAAAGTCACATACATTCAGAACGTTAGTAAATTGCTGCATTTTGAAAAAAATAAATCTATCTCAGGTGATATAATGTAGCTGTGGCGCACATTATGCTATGTTGACTATCAAGTATACTATAAAAAAAAAAATCTATCTGAACAAGGCGTTTTAATATATATATATATATATATATATATATATATATATATATAAAGTGTGTGTATATATACACAGTAACACAAGAGTCAGGGAGAATGTAGAGGTAGTGTATCATTGCACGAAAGGATTAAAATTAAAACAGTTCACTGATACAAACCAATCAGTTTTTGTGGAGCTCTCCGTGATCATATACTAGCTTCTAATACCCAGGTAGCGGTTTCAAACCTGGTAGAGCGACTTTTCGGACGTAAAACAAAAACCCCTGGCCTAAATTCTGTCAGTTTTATGTCAGTAATTACCGTGATTTGGTTCTATGAGCGATGGGTTGATCCCCGTCACCATATGTGCATAGTGGTGAAGTCCCGAACTAGAAATTCCATCGATCAAGAAACCGTTAGAGGAGGCCAAAGCTCGAAATTGGGCTGTTGTGTAAATAGTATATATTATTGTGCTAACCAAATGGTTAACATGCGCTTTGCCTTTGATCTTGAGAAGCATCTAAGGCTGACGTCTCCAAAGAGGTACTTGCGAATACAGGGGCGGACGGTTTGTGCTTGACGTAACGTTCAGGCTATTCACCCCTTCCCTGAGAGTGCAGTTGTGGAATGCCTCGAAGTGAAATGGCTGCTCCAAATGATGAATATCCTCAGAAACTTGAATACACATTTAAGGACGAATGAGAGGAACAAATTTTCTGTATTTCTTCTGACGGAAATGTAAGATACCTTATTTGTTGCAAGAGTTTATGGGGGATACATAAGGTCAATGTAAGGCGTCATTATATTGCGTGTCACAAAGAGCACGTGAACATTACAGGTAATTAATTATAACAAAATAAATCAAGTATATGTACACTGGTTATCATACCTAACTATATATATATATATATATATATATATATATATATAATTATTATTAATATTGATTATCGTTATTATTATTATTATTATTAGTAGTAGTAGTAGTAGTAGTAGTAGTAGTAGTAGTAGTAGTAGTAGTAGTAGTAGTAGTAGTAGTAGTAGTAGTAGTAGTAGTAGTAGTAGTAGTAGTAGTAGTAGTAGTAGTAGTAATAGTTAGTAGTTAGTAGTTAGTAGTAGTTAGTAGTACTAAGTAGTTAGTAGTACTAGTAGTAGTAGTGCCCCTCTTTTCCTTTGGGATCCTACTTGGAACTACCTAAAAATAGGTAAAACATCAATTAGGAAACCTGAGACCTTATAGTCTATTATATCTTTGTCTCTCATTTCTCTCTGCTTCCTTTATACTCATAATCTCGGTTACTATTGATTGTATCAGTTTCCAATTGTGTTGACTCTGAGCCATAATATCACTCATGTTATCTGTATCTAACTCAGTACCCAAACTCATGTAGATGTTTTCTCTCTGCCTTTGCCATCTGTTGCAGGACAATAAAGTATGTTCCACTGTATCCACATCATCACAATAGTCACACTGGTCATTTTCTCGTTCCCCGATCCTCTTTAAATAGGTATTAAAAGACCCGTGTCCTGTTAGTACCTGTGTCATATAATAATTTATATTCCTATGTTTACATATTTTCCATTCGTCTATTTTTGGTATTAGTCTTTTATTCCATTGGTCTTTTACAACACTTTTCTCCCAGGCCTGCTGCCACTGATTCATCATATTTTCTCGCTCCTTTAATTTCGCCTCTTTTCTATCTCCTTCAACTAAATATATTTGTTCTTTCAAGTAAATGTAGCTCAATAGGAAGAATACCAGTAATTACTTGTAGTTGGAAAAGAAGAAATATTGATAAAAGTGCAAAACCTTTTACTAAAGAGGAACTTAATACGGCAGGGGAAGGGATGAAATGTGGAAAAGCACCCGGGCCTGATATTATCCCACCAGAGGCAGTTAAAATAATGATCAAATTGGTCCCTGATTTTTTATTACAAACGTTAAACAATTTGTTACGGACACAAGAATTCCCATACTATGGAAAATTGCACCAGCATGTTTACTATGGAATAAAGGAAAACCTTTGGAGGCCAATAATACATTTAGGCCAATTTGTCTTTTAACTAGGGGTAAGTTGTTGGGATTTCTGCTAAGAGAACGTTTGGAGAAGGAGTTAGAAAGTACGGGAGGTTTTTCGGAATACCGGTTCGGTTTTAGAAGAGGACTGTCAACAATGCAAGCTATGGAAAAAGTGATCGACATTGTTAAAAGGTCAACAGATAAATGGTGTGCACTTGTGGCATTGGATATAAGAAATTCTTTTAATACTGTGACTTGGAGTTTCATTATTAAGGAACTAAAAAAACGACAAATATTACATACTTGGTGAATTTTATTGAAAGTTATTTTACTAATAGGAAACTCAGTATTGCAGGCATAGAGAAAGATATGCAAATGGGAGTTCCTCAGGGATCAGTGCTTGGACCAACGTTATGGAACGTTGTCTACGACGGAATTTTAAATGTTGACCTTGGATAAAATATTAGAGCTATTGCTTATGTTGATGATTTAGCTATAGTAGCTGCAGCACAAAATGTGGAGTATCTGATTCTTAAAACTAATGAGGCATTGAGGAGAATCGAATCATTAATTGTTTTACAGTTGACCCCTGAAAAGACAGAAGCTGTTATTCTGAAAGGCAAGAGAAATTTGGAAAATATTACTTTTGAAATAAAAGGTATAAAAATAACTCCAATTTATGCAGTAAAATATTTGGGGATAGTCTTGAGAAGTCACTTAAAGTTTGGACAACATATTAATGCAGTGACCAAAAAGGCAGATGAAAAAACTGAAGCACTATCTAGAATAATGCCAAATATAAGTGGACGTCAATATTACAAAAGGCTAGTTCTGAGTGGAGTGGTGCACTCAATTTTATTGTATGGTTGTCCGGTGTGGCAACAAGTTTCGGAAATCAAGAGGTATAAACACAAATGGAGAAGTCAGAAAGAAAAATACCTTTAAGGGTCGCAAGTGCATACAAAACCGCATTTACTGTGGCGTTACAAGTAGTGATAGTGGTAGTAGTGGTGGTGGTGGTAGTGGTGGTGGTACAATCGTGACCTATCATCTTTATTAACGCAATCATTATCGTTAAATTCTAGTGCGAGTGTAATTTAAAACGTTCGAGTTTTATTCATACCTATTTTAGAAGGTATCTATTGTAAATAAAAGCTTAATGTTTTCTTAAGGGTCTGGAAATGTGATAATAAAAATGTATAATTTATGAGCGTACTATAGGGATGGAACGTGCAATACAACTCCAGGAATAAAGATTTTTTTCAAAATTCAAAACGGTAAAATGGAATTCACGATCTCTGATCCAAAGTTATGTACGCAGTTAAAAGTAGTCGAATGTGACAGTGAAATAGATTTGAATACTGTTGAATCATAATTCCTCTAGCAAATTCACTCCACTATGATTTGTGGCAGGAGTTTATAGTGCAGCAATGCAACTCTGTCTCCTATTGATAACCAATACCTTTGTAGTGCGGTACAACATCTCTGGTGACGTAGACACCTGTAACACACACCGCATACATTGTTTTCGAAAGTCGCTGATGTTTCACACTGCGCCAATGAGCGTGTCTCTTCTGCCAATGCAATCAAAGTTAACTCCACGTGGAGTGAAACACAGCGTTGCAACATCTTCCATCTCATTCCTTTTCTAAATAGAAGTAAATGTCCACAGTTTTCGCAACCCTGAATACTGCACTTCTGATCTGGCTTTGATGCGCTGCATGTTAATAATTAGAATAGCGCAAAAAGCACTTCAGCTACACGAGAAAACATTGGCGTCAAGGAATGGATTACAATTGAATGTTAACTTTTAAGAATTTAAAATGTTTCGTCATACATGTTGACCACTCTATCAATCTCCACTGAAGCTTTAACATAGAGAATGTTCAATCAGTTACACTTGCGTGGTAACATACACGAGGGTTTTCTTCTTTTTTTAATGCTATGATTAGCATTCAAATGAACTTTGAAAAATCAGACAAACATGGCTAATTATTTAGTAACTAGTTTAATTTCTCATTAAAAGTTTCCCCTCAATATTTGGACTTTTGAATACAAATACCTCTAGGAGAACCGCAAACGCATACGAAGCGATTCATAAGGAATTTTCTCTTAATTTAAACTCTGTACATCCTCTTAATTTTATATCTTTTGGCACTCTCATCCAATCGCAAACAAGAACGCATAGTAAAAAGAATTACGGAAATAATATTACCAGGAAGAATCGTACGTATAGAAAATAGTACTTTACGTTGAAGAACTCAGTAATAAATACAACAATGGGACATTAATATGATTATTTTTAAGGGTATTGCTAGTATTATAAGAATTCTTCATGCTATGCTTCTACGATAAGTAATTCCCCAAAACAAAACAAAAAAAAAACAATAAACAAAACAGGATGTTTCACCAAAAGTTTAAAGAACGAACAGTAGTGTAGAGTTTTAAGTCTCTATAAAATGAACAGGAAAATGTTGCACAACTTTTTGAAACTGATAACTACTTACAAGGGATATTGTGATACAGATAGACCTGGGGTGTTTTAATGAAACTAAATCGAAAATAAAAATACCATGCCAAAGTTTTCCCTTAGTCCCAATAACAGTATTTGCAAAATAGAATGCTTCACTGATAATATGTAATATCCTGCATGTCTCGGCGTTATAAAAGTATTAAATTAGTAATTTTTGTACAATTTTTACCTCTTCAGTTTCTTTCTTTCTTGAAGGCACTCGCACTTGGAAAAAATAAATATATGCGTGGCCGATTTTACGTTCTCCATATGAAATCTTGGTAATAAGTTTAGTGTGATCTTACCAACAAATACTTTTACTCTCGGTGCAGGCAAAGTTCATTGTCAGCGTCTGGCGTAGTACCAGGCTACTGATCGGTGAACGGAAGACAGACCTAAACTCAGCCGTTGCAACTTAAAATGTTATTTCTCCTCCGGCAATTAGAGATCCTTTAAGAAAGAAAACCGACGCACGAGAATCACTTTCTCTACACCTACTATGCGCATAGTAGATAGAGAGGGCATTCATTGTATTCCACCTAAAATTTCAAGGTCAAGACCTCACTGGAAATATTTTCAGGTTCCCTAAATAATAATAATAATAATAATAATAATAATAATAATAATAATAATATTTTTATAAAAATGACTGTGTGCGTGTGTGTGGGCATAATAGCTCTAAAATAAAAATACCAAACTTGGTATTTACGTTTAAAATCTTTCAAGGACACAACACAAAGATTTTCAAGAAAATCCCTCCATTTCAAACTACCCTTTACATGGATACGTTTTTGAATTTTGTTCTTGTCGAAAATGACTGCAAAGATTTTGATTAAAATATAGTACACGGAAGATATTTGCAGCACAAATAGCTGTATATCTTGAATTTTCTGGAAATAGTTTCTGAAGACCTAACAGGCAAACTGTAAAGAGATAGAAAAAAGTTTCTACACAAAAATGTAGATCTCACACACAATTTACGTCACATACATTTTTTTTTTTTTTTTTTTTTTGCAGAGTTGACCGTTTCTGAAATATTCCTTATTATTTGTTTCAGTTTTAACCTATTTAAACTTTTCTCAAATGGGAAGTCCCGTTTCGTTTCATCTCTCCTTGGTTTTACAGCAGCGCAAACAGAACTTCAATTATCCACATAGTGACCTGTTTTTTTTAAAATTTGACCATGCCTTTAGCCTAGTGTATTCTCTTATTTCCCTTCTGCGTACATGAAGTCAAGTAATAACATTTCAGCTGATGTTTATCACG
Source organism: Hymenopus coronatus (assembly GCA_030762935.1). Lineage (NCBI taxonomy): Eukaryota > Metazoa > Arthropoda > Insecta > Mantodea > Hymenopodidae > Hymenopus > Hymenopus coronatus. Next base: position 34,166,608 of record CM060890.1, read on the forward strand.
ATTCGCATGGCACAAATGAAAGAATAAACTTTTGTATGAATGTTTGTTTGAAGAACAGATACAGAATGGCATGTGAATGGAACACATAAGATTTTTTTAAAAATGTTTTTCGTGTATTTTACTAAGAAAAATCGCAGCTCAATCTGTGATATCAAAACGTCACTAATAACCGCCGCAGACGTTGATGTGGGAGAGGTAAGTCAGTATTTACCCAACACCATCTAAAGACAAAGCCTTGCAATAAGGTGTATGACGTCATACATTTGGGCTTTTAGCGAGTCCGTCAAACCAGTACTGTACGTGAAATATGCTTTTTATCTCAATATATTAATAATTTTTAAGTAAATGTTTCGATTTTTAGTGTTCTGTGCAGAAGTTCAAATTCCCATCCGGTACAGATGGATTATTAAAAGAAACTGCCACCATAATTACGGAATTATTTTACCATGCGCGATTCTTCTACAATAATGTGCAATGTTTCCTATAATTATTAATTAAACATACTGCTATAGTATTCCTTGTACCTCCTTACCATACATGAAGTACCCCATTCACATAACGTTCTCTATATCCCTGTAACAAGTTATTGTTAAAACAGTATTCTTTGATCTACATTATGCTAATCGAGATAAATATTAGTAGAAGTGGGTTTATTACCTGCTTTCTTGTAAGTAGTGGGGAAATAAAGGAATGCACTAGTCTATAGTGATCTTCAAAAGCTGCTTGTCATATGGCTGAAATCCGTTTCTTTGCATTGCCGGGCGTTGAGAAATTCCCATATGAGAAATTCCAATAACAAGGAATATGTCAAAACTGACCTGCTCCACGAAAAGGATGTATATGACATAAGTTTGTGTTTTAATGTGATCTACGTTTATGTAGCAAGTTTTTGTTAGCTAAGCAAAATTCACAGAATGAAGATCTATTCTGAGGCTTTTCCCAGGAACGAAAATATAGATTTTATTTGACATGTCAATATCTTTAATTTATGGTATTTTAATCAAAATCGTTAGCTATTTTCGAGAAAATGAAAATGTTTCATAATTTTTTGATGTAAGGTATAAAATGGGTTGGAAGTTTTTCCTCAAAATCTTCGTGTCGCATCCTTAAATACCAAAATTGGAATTTACTATCTTTTCGTTTTAGTTATCGTGTTCACAATCTCACGGAGTGTTTTCTAGAATTTTTTTTTTTATTTCCGGTGAAATCTCGATATCGAATTTTTGATTGGAGTGGAACGCTTTCTCTACATATGTACCATGTGCTTATGCGTTTGTTTGTTGTGATGTTTTATTTTTTTAATTTTCTGAATGTTAATATGTATATTGTTGCATACTTTTTAATGTTTGTTAAAATAGTGATCAGGCTTCTAACCTGCTTGCTACAATGAAACTTCAAGCTTATTGCAATAATGTTATTGTTAAACATTTCTAGAAATGTAAAAGGTTAGGTTTATCTACTTCTGAACTCTGAATTCCGGAAGAAAATAATATATAACAGGAAAGCTATCAGAAATAAATAAAAATACAAGCATCGTTAAACGTGTAATAGTATTTCTGTTTAATGTTTGTTCTATTACAATAACCAACTTACGATTACAACCACTGTCAAAGTGCTCGACTCAAAGATCTCAAACTGCTAATAGTTACTGCTTTTGTGATTTCGATTTGTAAATATAGCAAGACCAGTGACTTGATGTGTGGGTTCTCCTCTACCTCCCGACTTCAACACTGCCGGCACACAAATCTAAACACAATTATTTCCTTCTACGCACTGCCAACCCTCGCATATAACAGATGAAATGCACGCATTTTATAAAAAGTATAATATATAAATAATAATAATAATTAATAATAATAATAATAATAATAATAATAATAAAATATTAAGAAATCACATAATTCGGGGAGATTTCATTTCAGTCCCGGAGCCAGGAGATCCCATTCAATTCCAGGAGACTTCCGGCTACCCTAATATGAATAGCCTTAATCCATTTTGATTTAAGAACATCTTCAGGAAAGAAAAGTGAACACATACTCACTTTTGAATCTTTCACATAATTACTATTACATTTGGTCTACGATACCTCTGAAGTTTTACGCCTTTAACAGTATGATCCAATTTAATATGAATATTTTCCCAAAATTGTACACAGATCAATCATGTGCTCTCTGTATCACAGTGCCCAAGAAATGTGACATCATCCCTTGTTGCAAGGTGTTTTCTTTAGGTACTGTTGATTTAGCGCTATAACTCGAACCTAAGGGGGAATAACAATGTCTGAAGCACCGAACTAAGTGCAATAGCCTGGTGATGGATGGAACATGTGAAACCGTGACAGTAGTTTATACTAGGAATAAAAGGGCAAGAGGTGCTAAAATTCCAGCGAAAGAGCCTCCGTGAGCATACCGCTGGAAATGAGTTATAAGACACAGTCAAGGCAATCCAAAGTTATTATAACCAGAGAATTTAATTTCCTTTTACGTGTTGGTGATTTGCTGCAACAACTTAGCGAATCACGCAAACGCGTTTCTATGCTGCAGTATATTAAATAGCATGCGCCAGTCGGCACGCTCACTTTTCTTAGTTATTGAGCAGCCTGCGTATGCATTTCCTGCATGCTGCTGCATGCTTTTATTCTATATTCAACGAATTAATACTTCCATTTAAGGATAAATACTATTACCTTTCTCATATTTCAGAAAACGGCGAAATGTTATCCATCTCACTCTCTTCTGCGTGTGTTTTCTCAAAACTAACTTCATTTTGCTCCTTCCTTAATCTATTAACCTTCACATCTGCAGGTAGGAAACCCAGTTATTTTCCAAAAGGAATACCTTGAGATGAAGGGGCTTGAGGAAGACAATCTGGAAAAGAAAAAAGAAACATGTTTACTACTGCTACTAAACCAACCACCATGACCACCACCACCCACTTAATAATAATAATAATAATAATAATAATAATAATAATAATAATAATAATAATAATAATAATAATAATAATAATAATAAAAATAAAAACATTAGGTAACTAACGTACTTTCCATTTGTGAACCACTTTACTTAAACATCCAACTCACTCACTCTCGCACACAACCAAATCCTCACCCACAGTGCCCTCCCCTTACCCCCAAAAGCATATTTGTCGGCACTTAAAAAAAGTCCACCAGTCATAATAAAAAAGAGATTTTTCTAATTTTCAATATCAAGAAAAACTGCTATTAGAATTTACTACTCTGTTTGTTGCAGATTCTTCCTTTTAATATTTCTATAATATTTCGAAAAATGCCACAAAGTGTTTCATCTTTCTAATGTGTGTTGTTTATAAAGGTATTTATACCCATTTAATCATACGGAGCTATACGTAACATTATACAGCGTCACCAACTTAAATTTTAAATTGATGGAGAAATAAATAAATGAAATCTTAAAACCTTTGACCTTAAGGTTTAGTAAAAACACTGATTATTTCTTACTTGATACATCAAAACCAATTTTCACCGAATATACAGGCAAATAATTTTGCAACCATAGCAAAAGTTAAAAAATATTTTTGTATTGGCTCACTCAGACATTTAGGAGTCGTTCAATGTAATTTACTTTTAACTTTATCCTAATAATACTTCCTGCTTTCACTTCCATACCGATCAGTTATTTGTTGAACAAATACTTTATAATAATACTTAGGCAATTCCTATAAATTTTCTTGATGTCAAAAGCTTCAATATGGAAACTGTTTCTTTTGGTGTCAAAAACCCTGAATTTATCTATATTTTTAGCTTTCTGAACTTTGAAAAGAGAACATAATTGTTAAAACTAGTTTCCAAGAATAAAAAGTTGCGGTTAAATAATTTTACCATATCAATATTAACTAAATAATTTAATTAAATGATTATTTAAACATCTCTTTCAGCAACTAATATCTGACAATAATTTTGTTTGTTACAAATATCACATTGTTTTTAGTCACACATCCAATATTTTTTATAAAATTACTTTATTATTGTGAATATTACATTCTTAAAGTTTTTTCTAAACTATTGTCGAAACCCAAACTGAATAGGGTTTCTGAGAAGAGAAAAAAATTGATGTTAGCTGCGGAGGTTTCAAATGGGATGAGCCACTAGCTGCAAAAGTTAAGGAACCAATGTACTTCATTTCAAGCTGTAATTCTTCGCAATGAACTCAAATTATGTATTATTACTTTTGGTAGGTACTAAAGGTCTATATTTTAAATTAAACCATATTCATGTATGCTGTGAACACGAGCAGCAAAGACGGTGGCTCGTATAGAGTGTGCGCACAAGTTCGTGAACCCTTGGGAGTAATCATGTTTCTGGTGTCGAGATTGGTACACATTCTTCGTTATGTTTGCTATCTTTAATTATGGATTGCTTTCGATTTCCAATCGCAATATTTTAGATCTCAAATCTTAATAGTTTTGAAGAGCTGTATACTTTTCTAGATGCTGTCTATCCATTTCCACATTTTGGCAACAGCGATACAAATTGGAGAAGTTAATACTCAAATTGCTGAGCGAGGTACGTGTGCGACTCGCATTCGGGTAGTCCAGGATGAGATTCTCGGCAGCGGTCTACCCTGGTTTTCGTGGTTGCGCCAGACTAATGCTGAGATGATTTTTCCTCTACCATGATTTACTTTCCATCAGTTTCGCCTTCATTCCTTCTCTCTCTCTCTCTCTCTCTCTCTCTCTCTCTCTCTCTCTCTCTCTCTCTCTCCCCTCCCATAATTTACGTCTGCTTCCAGGTTCGTGGTCAATAGCAGCAGATAGCTGGTTCAGATGTATGCTCAATGGAAATAATATGCTACTCGTTGACACTATTCGTTCGAGTCATAGGTCTTTAAAACAGTAGGGACTTCCGCGCGTCTCGGTGGAATATTTTCCTGCGGCCTGTGGCCTCCTTTGGTTGCTTCACCTCATGCCATCCTCCTGGGGGGACCTGCGTAGGTCGCGTTGAGCGAGATATTCCATTTAAGAATTCCAATAATTTTCCAGGCAGTCGTGTCCTGAGGCAAGTCTCATACTAGCAATAATTTTATATTTTCGTTAATTTGAATTCTTGATAATTATTTAATTGATTCAAGTGAAAACGCTTTGTCATTTTAATATGTTCATCAAATACGGCGATGAATGAAGAAATCAGTGGTGAAATGATGCTCAAATGATCTCGGGGTTCATGGAGCTTAAAATTACTTGACATTCGTCTTCTCAGGATAAGGAAAACCCCGAAAAAACTTTAACCTGGTAACTTACCCTAAGTGTGATTTGAACCCGCAGCCTCTAAAATGTGAGGCCCCATTAGCCCCACAATACCGAGGTGGGTTCTTATTTCTTTGTGCTTAATGTGTAATGTGTAATGTAAAAATGTGTAATGTGTAATACACAGAACTTTTGTAAAATATTTTATCTTTAGATATGATCGGTGAGCGTTAAGCGATAAAAGAAAACGCCCTAACAAAAACTCTGGTGTGTTCCATTCACAAGACTTACTCTATCTGTGCTCAAACAAAGTATTCTTACAAAAGATTATTCTTTTATCTACTTCCTGCTAATCAAGCCAAATATTACCAGAGAAGTTCTAAGTTCTAGTTCCTTATAAGTAGAAGGGAAATAAAGGAGTACATCAGACTAAAGTGACAGTCTAATCTTTTAAAATCTGTCGCCATTCGACTGTCATTGAAAGTTGTTTTCTTTACATGGCAGGAAGGAACATAAAAGAGCCATGAATCAGATGTCGTCTTCCCGTTTTAAGAAAAGTTTCAATATTTTAAAATTGAAACCAATAATAGGATAGATGAAATGGATAACTGTAAAAATGAACGACAGAAATTGTGTGTTAACCAGATATACATTTTTTGTGTAGTAAAGTTTTGTCTATCTCTTAGGTTTACCAGTTATACAACAGTCGTTCAGAATAAAGATGACTTCAGAGCTTATTACAAATAAATTCAGGGTGTATATTTCATTTGAATTTTAAACAACTTCCGTTTTTTAAAAAAATCGAACATTTCGAAAACTGTTGCATGTGAAGGGTAGTTGTTGCCGTCTAACAGATCGGTCGTTTTATTTTAAATTGATTAACACTGGCGCTCTTTGCGCACCTTTTTTTGGGCACTAGACTCCCATTCTCATTCGGTAGGTTTCGTGCAATTTCGAAAGCAGAGTAGAGCAACAATTGATACATGAAGCACGATATACAGCCTGATGTCTAATGACTTCAATGCTGAGGTTTCATTCTGTCTGTCTGTACATGCACGTGCACTGTGTTTCGTTTAACAATTCAACTAGTTCGTGGCATATTTGATAATATGTTCACATAATGGCTTACTTTAGTTGACAACGCTGCGAAAAGAAAGCGAGCGAGATCTCTCTTCTTCCCCCTCCACCACCTGTTTCCCCTTAAATCTAACGTCTCAGAAAAAGTGTGTACATAGTACGTAATTAGTAATTTGGTGCATAGCACGTAATGGGCTGATCATGAGATTTTGGAAGAAAAGTTTATAAGTTCGGCAAAAACTTCAGTTCTTTAGAAGGTACTTTTTTGGGAATTAAAATAGCATCTGTTCTATAAACAAAATTTAAATGAGCTAGTAACTTTCGTCTAACAGAGCTGTAAAGCTTTCAGCAAAAATTGACCTATATCCATCTTACATCACCTACGTGGGAGCAAGTGATTCACCTGTTATAATAAATAGGCTTACTTTGGTGGACGATTTCAATAATTTCCAAGCCTAACAACTATTAATACAGGAAAGAGTGGATGATGTAGGTCATTAACCTTTAACCTAGCCTTAATGGATGTATTACAAGTGAGCATCGATCCCGGAACAGTATTCTTACTTGAATAATACGATACAAATTTTAGTGAGCGAAGTACATCGCCAGGTATCATGTTTTAATGCGTTTTTCACGCCTAGAGTTTCATTTTAGCGCAATTTTCGTTGGATTCTCGGCTTGGTGCAACAACCTGAGAAGACATTTACACACAATGAAGCTATTCTCATAAATGTGGGCGACAGGTCGATGAGATTTTGTGCTATGCCTTATGGTTTTACAGCGCTTTTAGACCACACATCACGTACAATGTGAGCAAAGAACCTTTTCTTATTTTTAAGAGTGTCTAATGAAGCCATAAAGATAATATAGTCATTGAACTTCCTCCACAATGAAGTCGCTGATACTCCTCTCCTCATATAAATGCCTCCGTATGTATTCCCATTTTTTTTTTTCATTTATGCTCAATATAATAGTATTAAAAGCCTCAACAGGGCTACCTAATACATTACATCTTACCGTCAAAAGATTTATTTAATCTTTGAACTGTTCTACGCAAAGAAACCTAAAATTAGGTTAGGTGCTACAATAGGGAAAATGTTGGATTCGAAAGTAATTTAAATCAGTCGCCTGTTAAAGATCTCGATCAATATTTTTGTTGTTCAAATTTCACTAAATTCCAGACATTAAGGTAAAGGTGCGTACGAACGGAAGAGCCCCCCCCCCCGCAACAGGAACGAAAACTCGCAATCCTTGTACTTCTACTCTGACCTCTGGAAGGGAGGGGAAGAGACACCTGAAGGATCACTAACTTTTCTCGAGCCAACGCATCGGATGACGCCTGGACTTAACTACAGTGCTCTGAGCCAGCGAGCTCCTCCCGAACACACCCGGGGGGAAACACAGTTCCGGGGTCTGGTTGGGACTCCGGTGCTGTATACCCCACTTTTATTTAACTAATTTGTTGACTGATAGCTGTATGATTACTTAATTTCTGTTTTTTCTACTTTTACATACACATACACAAACATATAACACCTATGCCCAAGGCGGGACTCGAACCACGATCCCCTGCGCTACGAAGCACCAAAGCGAGACGCCTTGGCGAGCGCGGCCATGGAGACCGGCAGAACTAGTCCGCCAAAAGTTCCTCCAAAGCGCACGTTCACCACACAGTTACAACCGTCGAACATCATCGTCTGGTTCTACAACCCTGAAAGGGAATACAAGAAAGTTGTGGTAGAAGATAAACCAACTCCGATACCCGGAGAAACATGAAAAATGAATAGGTGGAGTGGACGATCGCCGAGGATCGAACTAACACCACCTAAAGAGAAAGCCTTGCAATTCGATGTATGACTTCACATCTTTGAACTTTAGTAAGTCCGTCAAACCAGTATCGTAAGCTAAGGGTAATGTTTATATCAATGTTTCAATAGTTTTAAAGTAGCTAATCCAGTTTTTATTGCAAAAGTGGTATTCGCAGAAGAAGAATTCTGCTATAATATTCCTTGTACCTCTTGCAGGACTTTGAAGAAATATAGAATATGATATGCTTAATCCCTCTGGTACGACGTTTCATTTTTCCTTTCCTTAATGTTACTATTTCAACGATTATCCCAGCAGAAACCATTTTAACATGTGAGACCACTAACCTATAGTTGAATTTTCAACATTAAGGTAATGTTTTTCCTGGAAAGGATGGCACCAACCAACAAACATCACATTTCTTCTCATTATTTGTGGTTAAGAACTGTATAAGACTTGAAATGTAAAAAAGAGTAATAATTTCGAATGCAAATTCTTTAAGTATAGTTCACAAAACTACAACATATTTAATGTAGAGCGAATGGCGACAGGAGATGTTATGATGCACCATTTCCTATAGTCTAATTAAGTTATTAGGAATTGATAAATAGGTCTAAAAATGTAATATGTTGCATACTTTGGAATTATCTGTGGTCTATGAATAGCGCTAATCCATTTGGATTTCAGATCTTCGTTTTCGGAAAAGGAAAACAGGCACACGCACTTTTAAATCTTTCCGTAATTACCATTATTCTTTTAACAATCAGATATAACTTAGGACCTCTAATATACTGCATCACTAAGAGTGTCACTCACGCCATGTGATAATGTTTTACGCAAGCCTTTCGTTTTAGGCGATGTTGGTGGAACGCGGGAAGTCTCGAATGCTAGTAACACAAGTTACCGCGACGCATATGAGAAATATATGCTTAGCATAAAAGAAATTTATTTGTGTTAAAATATTCGTACCATATTAGGTATTAAACATTTCTAAAATATCTACTGTACTCTGATTTTTTACTTTTTCTATACGCATTATGTATATAGTGTGTAGAGAAGGTATTGCACTGCACCAAAAAATTCGATACCGAGATTTCACCGGAAATATATGTTTTAGGGTTCCCTGTATAAAAAAAAACATTTCAGAAAAAGGTCCGTGTGTCCGTATATATGTAAATACGATAACTCAAAAACGAAAAGTTGGTAAAATACCAAACTTGGTATTTAAGGGATACGACTCGAAGATTTTGAGAAAAATCCCTCACCCCAAACTACCCTTTACATGGAGCTTTTTTTCGAAAATTTTTATTTTCTAAAAAATGGCTCTAACGATTTTGATTAAAATTTCGTATATTTTACAAATAAAATGTATATTTTGAATTTTCTGGGAATAGTCTCTGAAGACCACTTTATTCTGGGTCAATTTTACGGAATTTTGCATAACTGCTAAACTGTAAGAGATGGACAAAAGCTTAACATACAATAAATGTAGAGCACTTTAAAACACACAATTCATGTTGTATACAATTTTTTCGTTGAGTTGATTGTTTTTGGGATATTCCTTTTTTTTTTGATTTCAGATATAAAAAACATATTTTTCTCATACAGGACTTTGTGAACTCGTGTCCATACAAAGAAAGGAACTTCAGTCACATAGCAGCCAGTTTTTGACTATCACTTTAACCTATGGTAGTCCGTTATTTCGCTTCTACTTACAAGGAAGCAAGTAATAAGACTACTTCTGCTAAATGTTTCTGATAAGCGTGAAGTAAATAGAAGTATACGCTTTTTAAGAATAACTTGTTGCAGGGGTATAAAGAAAGTCATGTGAATGGTACACATCAGATTTTTTTAAATAAAGCACTACTTATAAATGTCAACTACTGCTCTTTTGATTTCTAAAAGCTAAAATAAAAAAGCACTGTCGAATAGATGTTATTTCAGACTGCAACATAATCTTAATCAATTTCCATAAAAGTTCATTTTAATTGTGAAAATATATGGAATAATACGCTTTTATTTGAAAAACTTGAATAAAATGTGTGAAAATAAATTCTTATGGGTAGAAGAGGCCTTGTGTTTACAATACATCAAATTCTCTCGATGTGAGACTTTTGTTCTTTATTTATCTTTATCTTTATTATTTTATATTTATTTATAATGTAGAATGCTTACAACCAAAGGAGATTCTAATATCCAAATTCTCTAATATGGAAATACTAAGCTTTGTAATCAGTAAATATGATTGTCCTTAATTGTCTTCGAGCCAACAACGTGACACTCAGTCTGCATGGTTGCAAAAACTATGCGGGAAACCATATTTCATAAAAAGCCAGGGTGCTGCTGGCGGAACTAACACGTTGTTTAGTAACAGGCATTGAAACGAAGTGAATACCATAATGTGCCAACAAGTTTTTGTTCTTCTCAAAATGTCCTCGTTTATCTTCGGTTATTTGGTACTGTAGCGTGTCTAACGAGCTCCTTTTAGTGCATGAAGTGACCTTAAACGTGGCGAGTCTCGCTTCCTCATAGAGCATTATACAATTTGTGGGATGGAAAAGGTTTCTTGGCATGTCGTTCCTTGAATGCGGAACATCATAGGTTTGGAAAAAATTCTCTTTTTATAGACTGCAAGCTTATTCGCTTTTCACCGAAATCCTGTGGGTTCTAAGGCGTACTTGCAAATCCCACTGCAGCTGAGAGCTTTACCACTAGAAAGAACTACTCAGACGATCAGATGGCGTCATTTCACAGGGAGGTGCAATGGGCTGAACAAAGAGCGAAATAGAACCTGGAATAAAATGTTACTTTTAAACATACACACTTTAATTCAGTAGGCATTTTCAGTATTGTGGCATAAGATAACAGAACAAAAGATAAATAACTCGAAATATACAGCTCTTCAGCACTAACAGCCACAAATCTCCACTTAACGATAGTTGTTCTTGAGATATATACATATATATCAAACCAGGTTTTTATTAAAGAGAAGTTCTGATGGGTCGGCGTGTGACAGCTGTGTTGAAGTGTTCTGCGGTGGCTGTTGATGTGAGGTGTGGGCATGATGACTGTGGAAGTGTGTTCTGCGTTGGTGTCCGGGCTGCGATTGTGGTTGCTTACTCCTTGGGTAGCGGGGGCACTGGGCTTGCCTGTGTAATGTGCCGTGCCACCTGTGCGTCGGCTGTGAAAGTCGTATCCAGTGCACTCTGGCGGTGATGGCAGCGGCGCCACAATACTGGCACCTGGCTCGACGGCCAGGAGTCGCATTAATAAGGACATCCCTGACGTCAAAGGTAGCTTCCAGGGTCGCATGGTCTCATTAGGACCACCGAACCATGGCACTTAACCGGGGCGGCGGCAGCTCTGCGGTGAAGTGAAGCTTGAAGCTGGCTGTCGGTGAAGCAGCAGTGTTGGCTGGCGGCGGTGTAGCTGCTGAAGCATGTGCTGCCTCGTAGAGGAAGCTGCGTGTCTACAATGATGTTTGTTCCTTGCCATCTTGCTGAGGCTTGCAGCGTGTTCCTTTTATAAATGTTGATTACGTGAGCAAAAAATTCCAGAAAAAAGCAAACATTCACTCAGGTGCCCAAGTGTCGCATTCCAAGGCTCTGAGGTAGTGCCGCCACTCTTCAGGTGTTAAATTACGGCCTCTGCTACATTGAGAGTGTCCACTTAGAGGAAACCGACCAAAAACGCGCAACAGTAAGCTATAAGCTTTCAAAAGCAAACCATTTATACACGTGCGGCGATTAGGGCCGGCAAGGCACAGTCACTATATTCATCTTGGAGAAAGCGCAATTTAATGCTACTGCTATGTAATAGTTTATTATTTTCTTGAAGGTATTTTGACTTGATTACTAATAAATGTATTTAGTTGTATTCTAAGCTTGGTCCTGAAGCTTTAAATTTATCATTCGTTCTTTAGTTATGGAAGAAAAGCAAGCATTCGATTTTATATCTAGAGTCAGGCAGTCTACATCCACATTTATGTTTAGCTCTTCAATATATCATAACCAGTGCCTGTGCATTTATTATTATTGGCAACTATAAGGAATGGAACAGATAATCAATATATTACTGAGTGGTTCCTTCTCAAACGAATCGCAAAGGGAGAGCTGTAAACTATTTAAAGAATACTGGGTCATCCATATATTGTCTCTCCGCAGCTGAAACAGGAAATTTACTCGGTAACAGAAATAGTTTTATGCGGGGAGAGGGAAACGGCATGTGACGATAACTGATATATTAAAGGTCTCACAACACAGTTTCTTCTCAAGTTGTTGTTATTATTATAATTATTATTGTTCTTATTGTTATTATTATTATGGTGATGGTGATGGTGATTAGTAGTATTAGTATTATTAGTTATTGTGTTATTAGTATTAGTATATTGTACATACAGAATCTACTCATACTTCTCGAGATAATTTGAAGATCTTTTGGAGCATGTAAGTATCATCTCTGGGGATCATTAAACGATAAAGTGTATCAAACGAATACACATATTTCAGACAACTTAACATTTTCAAAATGATCAATTAATTTCTCAAAGAAAACTGATAAAAACATCTGATTTGTTCCATTTACATGACGTTTTCTACATCTCTGTAGCAAATTGGCCTTACAAAGCTTGTTTTTCTTTATACCTCAAACTAATCAAGATAAGTATTAAAAGAATAATTCTGTCTTCCTTGTAAATAAAAGGGAAATAAGGGAATACACTAGGCTAAGGCGATAGTCGAATCTTTTAAAAGCTAGTTACCATGCGGTTGAAATCCGTTTCTCTGCATGGCCAGGAGTTTAAAACTTCCCGTATGAGAAAAGTTTAAATAGTTTAAAACTGAAACCAATAACAAAAAATATCTCGGAAATGTATATTATATACGAGGTAGGTCCAGCGATGAGTGATTCAATGGTGAGAAGATGGGTCCGATAGTTCAATGAAGGACGTAGTGAAGTGCACGAGGAAGAACGAAGTCGGCGTCCATCTTTGGTTACAGAAGAACTGGTTCACGCGAGTGATGACAAGATCCAGGAAAACAGCAAGTTTACAATTAGTGCTCTCGCTATGGAATTTCCCCAAAGTTCACGATCACTAATTCATGAAATTGTTACCGAAAAACTGAAATTTCGTAAACTTTGCTCACGTTGGGTACCAAAGATTCTTATTGAGCAACCCAAAACAAAACGGATGGGTAGTGCACTTCAGTTTTTATGATGAAGACGGCGAAGAATTTCTGACACAGATAGTCACAGGACATGAGACTTGGGTTTCTTACGACACCCCTGAAAGTAAGCGGCAATCAATGGAATGGAGGCACACTTCTTCCCCAGCAGAGGTTAAGCCGAAACAAATCTTGACACCTCGAAAAATGATGTGCAGTGTTCTGGGACTGGAAAGGCATCTTACTCATTGATTTCTTACCGCGTGGTCAAACAATCAAAGCAGATGTTTATTGCGAGACACTTAGGAAATTGCGCCGCGCAATACAGAAAAAGAGCCGAGGATTGCTGTCAAAAGATGTTGTTTTTCTTCACGACAACGCACTACCACACACTGAAAATGTGACGAAAAACCTCCTACAGGGATTTGGATGGGACGTGTTTGACCATCCTCCGTACAGCCCTGACCTCGCTCCTAGCGACTTTCATCTTTCTTACATCTCAAGTCTTTCCTTGGCGGTCAACACTTCAACATGACGAAGAGCTGAAAGAAAAGGTTTCCAACTTTTGAAGACACAGGCGGCAAATTTCTATGAAGAAGGTATACAAAAACTTGGGCCACGCTATGACAAATGCCTTCAAAATTTCGGCAGTTATATGGAAAAGTAGTTTAAGAGTTGTAGAATTTTGTGCAATAAATAATTATGCTGTATCTGTACACAATTTAATTTTATTACCAAACGGAACTTACTTTCTGGACTACCTCGTAAGTTGTGTATTTTAATGAGATCTACATTTTAACTTTCTCTAGCCCCGTATGTACAATGTGCTTTAGTGGATAGAGAAGGTATTGTATTCACCAAAAAATTTGATGTTGAGGTTCACCGGAAATGTGTGTTTTGGGGTTCCCTGAGTCCGAAAAAAGCATTTTCAGAAAAGGTCCGTGTGTGTGTGTGTGTGTGTGTGTGTGTGTGTGTGTGTGTGTGTGTGTGTGGACATCATAGCTCAAAAACGAAAAGATCGTTAAATACCAATCTTGGTATTTAGGTTTTATATCGTCCAAAGATGCGAAGAAAATCCCCCAACCACAAACTTCCTTTTACATGGAAAATTTTCTCGAAAAGTTTTATTTTCTCTAAAGTGGGTATAACGCTGCTGATTAAAATACAGTACCTATATTAAAGATATTTACATCCCAAATAAAATGTATATCTTGAATTTCCTGGGAATAGCCTCTGAACACTTCTTTATTTTGGATGAATTTTGCTGAATTTTGCTTAACTGCTAAATCGTAAGAGATAGACAAAAATCTACTACACAAAAAATGTAGATCTCGTTAAAACACATAATTTGTGTGGAGCTATCCCTGTCCGAGATATTCTTTGTTATTTCAGTTGTGAAGTACTTATACTTTTCTCAGACAAGAAGTGTCCGATTTTCTTTTGTTCTACTCCTGGCCAAGCAAAGAAGCGATTTGCAATGACAATCGCATAACGACAGTTTTTAAAACATTTGACTATTGGTTTAGCCTATTTTATTTTCTTAGTTCCTTTCTACTCACAAGTAACTAAGTAATAAGAACATTCTGCTAATGATTAGTTATGTAAGAAGTTTTTAGAACTGCTAGAGAAACTCATGTGAGTGTAACACATATTTTTTGTAGTAAGTTTCTGTCTATCTCTTACAGTACGAGATCTACACTCTTGTGTAGTTTCTGTCTATCCTTTACTCTACACTACTTCAAAATGCTGTAAAATTTATCTAGAATAAAAATGTCTTATTCCTAAATAATTCAAGATATATAATTTTTATTTACCATGTAAATATATTTAATATATCAACATTAATGGGTTTTTTATAAATCAACATTTTCGAAATTTTTCTATGCAAAGGATAGTTTGGGGTGGGAGGATTTTTCTCAATACCAAGTTTGGCATTTTACTGACCTTTCCTTTTTCAGCTCAAGAAACATGTGGACAGTTTGGTATTTTATTGACTTTTCGTTTATAGGTTATCATGTTCACGGACACGCGCGCAAAACTTTTTTTTTTTATTTCCGCTGAAATATGGGTATCAGATTTTTGGGTGGAATGCAATACCTTCTTTACCTATGTGCCATGTACTATTTAGAGACAGTAACAATGGTAATTTCATAACAGGGTGTGAAAAATTTGCTCAGAAGGAATGTTTACAGTTCCAGTATCTCCTTTAGAGGTACATGGTTTCAAAGTGCAGTTGAATTAATTAGCTTTATAAATAACGGGCGCTCTATCAGCTTGTTGGCGGCAAGCTTAGTTTATCGGCCAAGTGGAGTCCCACTGCAGCTGCGGGGACACAATATATGTGAGTCTTGTAAAAAATTTACATTATTATACTACACAGCAGGCAATAGGAACAAAAACATATAGCGAGAAAGACAAAAATAAATTACATTTTACTACATTTCATATACTAATTCCAAGAACTTATGAGTATTGTCATCTAACGGACATTCATAATTGATTCACTCTGCAGTTAGATATTCAATGTAAAGTATTTTAAAATGTATGCTTTGTTAGAGTTTGTATTGTGACTTTACAATAAGCAACAACATTGTGAATTTAATACCATTACCATGTTTGTAGAAAGAAATGCACTCTTCGGTATTCATTGGTATAATGATACTGCTGTCGATCCAGCCTTAGAACCAGATTATATCTAAAGAAACATGGGCCCGCCTGGGTAGTGTGGTGGTAGCGTGTCTGCCTCACATTCAAAAGGTCGTGAGTTCGAATCTCGCTTAGGGTGAGTTACTCGGTTAAGCTTTTCTTTTTCGGGGTTTTCCCTTATCCTGAGAAAACGAATGTCGAGTAACTTTAAGCTCCATGGACCCAGATATCATTTGAGCATCATTTCACTAATTATTTCAATTAACCAGGTTAAAGGACAATCTACAAATAAAAAAAAAAAAAAAAATAGTGGTTATAACTCAATGGGACTTAGTACAATTATAATAATATATTTGCAACTCCTACCTTACATACGGCTAATGTGGAAGGAATAATTAATTGACAATAACTGACCTGAATTCCGAGATTTAGGTATTTGCGACATTGTAAGCCGCCTTTGGTGTACGTCATCTTAAAATAATTTGTATGTTCTTGTGGTTTATTTTGTAAAAACGTGAGTCAGTTGGAGAATTTAATATCGTGGCCTCATATTGCTACGGTAGCTCAGTAGTTAAAGCAACTGGAAGGTTTTGGTAGCATTTTTACAGCCTCTCTCTCTCTCTCTCTCTCTCTCTCTCTCTCTCTCTCACTCTCCAACCCCTGCCATTCACACTATGAAGAAACCCTTGACAATTATAATGTAATAATAAATGCCTATATAAATGAGTTGTTAAATATAGTAATTAAAATAAACTTCTCGAGAAGGGATGAAACATCTAGACCTCCATCAAATAAATATGACACAACTTCATTGTGTCTAATAATAAAATGTCTAGCAATACTTTATGAAAGATAAATCACTTAAAACGTAACGTTAATATTGACAAATAATAGAAGGCTTAGTCTAATGTTGTCGGTCCATTATTAAAGAAAAACTTTTATACTCCTAAGAATGATAATTATTGTAAAGTTACTTTCTTTTTACTTTCTCTATTTAGTACATGATTCATAGGTAGAGAAGAAATTGCACTCCACCCAAAATTTCAATACTCTATTTTACCGGAAATACATGTTTAGGGTCCTCTGTATCTAAAAAAAGTTTTTTTAGAAAAATGTCCGTGTGTGTCCGTGCCTGAGAACACGATAACTCAAAGTAGGGAAAATATCAAACTCGGTATTTAAATTTAATATCTTCCAAGGTTGTTACACGAAGATTTTGAGAAAAATCCAGCACCCCAAATTACTCTTTATGTAGAAAAAAATCGAAAATTTTTATTTGATCAAAAATGGCTCTTAACGATTTTGGTTAAAATACCGTTAAAGATTTTTACATGACAAATAAAATGTATATCTTGAGCTTTCTGGGAATAGCTGTGACGTTCTCTTTATTCGGGATGAATTTTACTGAATTCTGCATAAAGATAACTCTATGTGCACAAAATGTAGATCTCGTTAAAATACAGCACTTATGTGATATACATATTTTTCGTACAGCTGACCATTTCCGATATATTCCTTATTATTGGTTTCAGTTTTAAAATACTAACTTTTCTCATACGGGAATTTTAAATTCCTGCATTTCAAAAAAAAAAAAAAAAAAATTAAAGGAAAAACGGATTTCAACCACATGGCAACTAGCTTTTAAAAGATTTCAGCAACGCTGTAGCCTAGTGTGATCCGTTATTTTTCTACTATTTTCAAGAAATCAGATAATAAGATAATTGCTGCTAATGTTTATCTTGATAATCACAAAGCAGCGAATTAATAATAATTTGTTACAAAGGTGTAGAGAAAGTCATTTGAATGGAACACGTGGATTTTTCTAATTCTGGCTTACGACATTTTTTGCTCTTCCCTTGGTGTTCGCAGTGTTCTTTAGAGTGCTCCACTCTAAAATACCGTTAATTTAACAATGGTAGTCACGACTGTTGAATTCTCCCGCATTACTTTGTTAAAATATGCAATAGAGTTCATTTGCTGTTTGTTTTTACGACTTTAATACGTATCACTGTGTCACCTTTATTTTCATTTGCCACGCTAACATTTGATCTTACGTTTGTTACAAAATTTGGCCACGAAAAGCACGGCCCCTGTGATCTTCACTGCATTTACCTGCGCGCGCAGCCGTTCTTTACTACAATGACACACTTAGTCAGTTCACACGTGAATAACTTTAGGAATGCTTAGAAGTGTCTAGTTTTGCTTGAAGCGCTTTCAAAATGCAGTATACAGTAACACAAAGAGTGTTTATATACGATACATATGTGCTTACATCATCTTGTAGGGAAGTTGTAAGGAAATTTTAAACATTTCCTGACATGTGTGTTGCGAGTACAGAGGCTTGTAAATTCAGGGAGACGGGGACAATTTTGAGAGAAAAAGAAAGGTGAACAAGCGTATGCTTACGGAGCAGAAATGAGACGAAATCGGAGAAAGGCCAGGCGGGTTGCCCAAGAACATGATATTTCGAAATGTCAGCATGGAAAGCAACACAACTTTTAAAACTCAAACCATACAAATTTACTACTGTTGACTAGGAATTGCTATCACGTGATCACCAGAGTGGAGTAAATTTCATAACTGGATTTTGAGGAATGCTAATGATTGATCAATCGAAGCACGGCTTTATTTACATGGTCATGTGTCATACAACACAACCAATATTATGCTACAAACC
This sequence comes from Hymenopus coronatus, assembly GCA_030762935.1. Taxonomy (NCBI): domain Eukaryota; kingdom Metazoa; phylum Arthropoda; class Insecta; order Mantodea; family Hymenopodidae; genus Hymenopus; species Hymenopus coronatus. Next base: position 34,185,199 of record CM060890.1, read on the forward strand.
CAATTTCGTTCAAGAACTCCCTTGCTTGATCACAAAATCGGGGTATGTTGCGTAATAAATAGATACAGAATAATAATGCCTATTTTTATTATTGTACCATAAATGAAGAAAGATACAGAAACAATATACTGGCACCATGTTTCGAACAGCTGAATTTCGGTCTGGATATTTCCAGCAGGATTCTGCCTTCACACATACATACAACTGATGAATCATTACAGCTTGTTGCGGAAAGTTTTGAGGATAGAACCATTAGTAAGCGTGTATAGCTTTTTCGGTCCCCTGACCTTACAGCGTGCGATTTTTATTTATGGGTTAACTTGAAAAATAAAGTATACAAAATTAATTCTCACACATCAGAATAATTGAAACAAAATATCAGGACAGAAATTAACGCTATTTTGGATGCTGAGTTAATGTGTGAATTAAAATTTCCTCGGAAGATGCCGTAGATGTATTGATGCAGAGGACGGCACATCCAACACAAAATTATATTTTGTGGTTATTCTAATAATTGTTTATGTGATTTGAGATTTTATTTGACGTCCACGCATGTGTGACCGGGAGACGTATCATGCGCCTGACGGCCAAGTTTTGTAGCTTACCTACTGTAGATGCTACCAAGCTGATCGCCTTACCAACCCATTTTCTTTTGACTGCAGAAGAGTGACGAGAGACACCAAGCACAACTTTTTTACTTTCTCTTCATGTACTATGTACATAGTGTATAGAGAAGGTATCGTATGGCACCCAAAAATTCGATACCGAGATTTTACCGGAAATGCTAGTTTTGGGTCCCCCTGAATAAAAACAATATTTTTGGAAAAAGGTCCGTATGTGCGTGTGTGTGTGTCTGTGTGTCTGTGGATAGCATAGCTAAAAAAAGACCGTTAAATACCAAACTTGGAATTTAAGTTTGGTATCTTCCAAGGATGCGACACAAAGATTTTCAAGAAACCCCCCCCCCACTCCCAACTACCCTTTACATGGAACTTGTTTCAAAATTTTTTATTTTCTCAAAAATGGCTCTAACTATTTTGATTAAAATAGCATATATTAAATATATTTACCTGACAAATAATATGTATATCTTGAATTTTCTGGGAATAGCCTCTGAAGACTACTTTATTCTGGATGAGTTTTGCATACCTGCTAAACAGTAAGAAATGGACAAAAACTTACAACACAGAAATGTAGAGCACATTAAAACACACAATTTATGTTATGTGCATTGTTTTCGAGGAGTTGGTCGTTTTTTAGATATTCCTTGTTTTTTGGTTTCAGCTTTGAAAAACTTATACTTTTCTCATACAGGAATTTGTCAATTCGTGTCCATACAAACAAAGGAACTTCAGTCCATAGCAACCAGCTTTTGACTTCACTTTAACCTATGATACTCCCATATTTCGCTTCTACTTACAACGAAGTAAGTAATAAGAATATTTCTGCTAATTTTTTCTCGATTAGCATGAAGTAAATAGAAGAATAAGCTTATTAACAATAATTTGTTACACAGAAATAGAGAAAGTCACGTGAATGGAACACATCAGTTTTTTTTTTTGTTTTTTTTTTTAATATTATTCATTAGTGTATATAAATCTTCGCAGTATGATTAAATTCTTGAAATACCATTTTTGGTAGATTTTTATTCCAAGGATACTATTTTAGAAGTAGTTGATTTCCAAAAATAATTCAGCATATTAAAGTACGTGTTTTAATGTGGTTTGGTTTTCAGAGTATCGCGGCCTAATTGATGACGTCAGTTGTTTATATCGGGATTGGTTATAATAGTGGAGACATAATCGATAGTTTATAGTGTGTGTTTTTATTTTGAGTAATAATTGCATCAGTACTAGAAGTGTTTAACGCCCGCTTTTGCTGCCAGGGCATCGCAGGCCATGACTCTAGTGATACATGGAATGAACATGGCGCACCGGTGGAATAGGAAGGCGGGGGAAACCGGAAAAAAACCCGCCCCTGCGCCGCTTTCTCCACCACAAATATCACATGCAGCTGCTTGGGATCGAATCCGGGCCGGGCCGTCTAGGTGAGAGGCGAGGGGACTAACCATCTGGCCTCGGCGTGGCACACTTGAGGGATAATGATGTAGTGGTATTTATACAGAGTTTTTTTCTCGAATGTAGGACTAAAATAGACTACAGAACTTATACAGAGTTTTTTTTTTTCGAAAGAAGGGCCAACATAGTATTTTTAGTTCACCTTTAGGTGTACAGTGTCTTAAATGTTAAGATATTATATCTATACTTACATAAGCATTGTTATTAATACACGATGACGAAAAATATTGAGAGCCATAATGGCTGCATTTTGCTACATACAGTTTATTTCGAACTGAGTGTACCTTCATGACCGGAATACTCTTGCGTGCATACTCGTGTGGTTTATATGCATAAGCTAACCATAATGAGGTGTGATTTGGTTCGTGGTTAAACCGTTTTCACACATCTGTACACAAACAGGGTGGTTCAAAAACGTTATCTGATCGATTTTGCGGAAGACTAGAGGTACCGCTTTAAAACTTTGGATTTTAGGCAACTGTGACTGTTTCAGAGAGCGGATTTAACATAATCTACTAATGCTTGGGCAGCACGTTTTGTATCATAAATCCTGCAATGCTGCTGTAAAGAAATATACTGTTTCATTCGGATCACTCTCGCTACTCACTAATTTATAAAATATTCTTCCAAAAACTGTATTGTTTTTTGTTTGTATTTTTTTGCTTCAAACTCTTAATGGAATGGTATTATTTTAGACGTTGCACAAAGAAGGATAATACGGCAGGTTTAGGATATTTTAAAGCGGGTCTCCGGTGATGGTTTTGAAATTTGCTCTCTCTCTCTGCTTTATCACGATAAAAAGTATGAAGTATTTTATATTAGAAGAAAGAAAAAGCATTACGGAATATATTAGTTTAGTCACAATAGTATGTGTTCATGCATCAGGTTTCTATATATCTCTTATCTCCACTTATTAATTATTTTAATTAATTTCATATCAAAGGTGAAATGCAAAGAAACAAAGGAAGCGAAAAGATTCAAAATGCTGTTAGCACAAAATAATATTTATCCACAATGAAGAGGACTTCACGGTCTATTCAAAAATAAATTATAAAATTAGGTATTAACCCATAGATTGTAATGAAAATATTTTAAATGTATCATATTCTATTCAAACATTTTCAAAGCATTTTAAAGAAATAAAGATAAAATCATTCATAAATGTGTTACTATGCTGTTCTATTTCACTCACAATTTTAATAGTTTCTAAAAAGTATATTATCTTTATTCATTGAACTTCTAAAATTCTATTAGCGGTGAAACCTCCGTATAAGTAATTTCTGGTGGAATGCAGCATGCAGGTTCTTGCTATACTTGCTATAGATAAAGTAGTTACAAGCGAAATATTTGAAAGAAACGAGCTCTTAGTGCTTAGATACTTAAGGGGCCGTTAAGACATCATAAAAATTCTTATTCATGGCCTAATTCACTCCTTTCGCTATCAGCATTATATCTTAATATACATTTGAGTATGTGGTTTATACTACATAGATTGCTCAGATTGTCATTTGCTTTGAACTTTTTCATTGTTAATTTTCCTTGCCCAACAATAGAGTTAGCTATACAGTTCCAAATATCATTTGACACGATTTCTTTTTTTGGGGTTATTTGAAGAATAGTATGAATGTAAGAAGTTTCCATTCCTGTTTTCAACGCAAGTATCCGAGAATAATAGGCAGTTGAAGTAGCAGAAGAGAAGAGCATCGACATTTCTTATCTGTAGCTGGGCGTTCCAGATGCTCGGAGACTATCAACCATGTTAGAATTTAAAAGGATACAGACAAAATCTATTTAGTGATAAAATAAAGAATTCAATCGATACCATGCACAACAAATAATTGCGTATGTTTACGTTCTACTTCACACTTATATTTGAAGACAGAATTTAACAGGTGTGGTTGGCTTAAAGATATATAATAAATAAAGAACACATTTGCCAATGTTAGTTGTCTGTTAGGTTGTTAAGGAATCGATTAGTAAATCAGTTCCTGCCATTCTTCACTTAACTGCTTTCGCAATGCCTTTTTTTGTCTCAGGTCGTTGAGACGTTTATTCAGTTTTATTAATTCTTCTTCCATTGGATAGAAAGTTAGGATCAAAATGAACTTAGAGTCTCTAAACAAGAGAAGTTGAGCACGGTTTGTGTTTTACCGGAAAATTCGAGTCATATAGGGCTGTTGACATCGCAATCGTAGCTCAGATGGCAGTGCTACTGCTCAGGAAGCAGATGATCGGCGGTTTAAATCCCAAACAGGGCATCGAAGTCTTTATTTTGATCCCACCTTTACATAATTGCTTTTGATTTAATACTATCTTAAATAACGTCAATTTTTTTTTTAAAAAAAATAGTATAAAAAAGGTTGCCAACTTTTTTCAAGTAATGCAAAAATACAATATTTTCCGGATGTTTGGTAATGCCTTTTCGGTCTACGTGGTTTAGTATATAACCAAGCTCCTTATCGCATGTTTTACTTTGTGTAATACCAAACTGCTCCACAGCCACTTCTCCAAAAACTGGTGGCATTTCTGGCGCCGTCGCATGACCGCTGCACGCAGTAAAAGTATCTCGAAAATAGAAAACAGAAAAACTTCGAGATACTTCGAGGTTGGTAAAAAAAAAAAAAATGAAAAACAAAAGTATCCGAGGAAAAGGGAAGGCACCCGACGATAAAGTATAGTTTCAATAAATCACCAGTCGCTGTGTCCAAATTGAATTTATTCCAATTGGAGAAATGTGTTACAATCTGGCTGGAGTAAACAATTGCCCACAATAACAAAGACCAACGATAAAACAATGTCCCTTAAGGACAGTAATGCCCCCTGTATACAATCCAACTATCAAACTAGGAAATATTAGTAGTATTTCCCCCCGAATATAAGATCTATCCCAATCCCCAACACAAAGAGTCAAGCAAACACAAAATATGAAACCTTATAAAGAACTGATTGTAAATCCTGTACATCTACATAAACCTCCATATATATGTTTTATACATATTTAAATAGATAAATAAATAAATAAATATTTGCCTTGCTTTCAGTTTTCTAAAAATAAATAACAAAAACGAAGGAAAATACAGCCCCCAATAAAACAACAAGGACTCCATATTGAATTTCCTACAATACTCACAATTTTTCTGTTGCTTCAAATATGAATTCTATTGTTTCAATTGTTACTTAATATGTGTGTATGTGTATATATATGTATGTATATATATATCATCTTTAAGCTCAAATTTGCCAAGACGTCAGTTTAATTAAATAAGTAAAACAAGTCAATGTAATTAGTCTGAGAAAAAAATTAGCAATAAAAAATAATGAATCCCATGCTAATACCAGAAAGAAACAAAATCTGATCTGTTCCACTCACATGACTTTCTCTATATCACTGCAACAAATTATTCTATATACTTGATTTAATGGAGCAAAAATTAGCAGAAATAGTCTTATTACTTGCTTCCTTGTTAGTAGAAACGAAATAAGGGCTACCATAGATTAAAGTGATAGTCAAAAGCTGGTTGCTCAGCGACTGAAGTTCCTTTGTTTGTATGGACACGAGTTCACAAAATCCTGTATGAGAAAAATATGTTTTTATAGCTGAAATAAAAAACAAGGAATATCTCAAAAACAATCAACTCCATGAAAAAAATGTATTTAACATAAATTTAGTGTTTTAAGGTGCTCTACATTTGTTGTGTGGTAAGTCTTTCTCCATTTCTTACGGTTTAGCAGTTATGCAAAATTCCGTAAAATTGACCCAGAATAAAGTAGACTTCAGAGACTATTCTCTGAAAATTCAAAATATACATTTTATTTGTCAGGTAAATATCTTTAATATACGATATTTTAATCAAAATCGTTAAAGCCATTTTTTTAGAAAATCAAAATTTTCGAAAAAAATGCCATGTAAAGGGTAGTTGGGAGTAGGGGGATTTTTCTCAAAATCTTCGTGTCGCATCCCTGAAGGATACTAAACTTAAATACCAAGTTTGGTATTTTACCGACTTTTCGTTTTTGAGTTATCGTGTTCACACACACACACACACACACACACACACACACACGGGCACACACACACACACACAGACCTTTTCCTGAAAATACTTTTTTTTTGATACAGGGGACCCTAAAACGTATATTTCCGGTGAAATCGAATTTTTGGTAGAGTGCAATACCTTCTCTATACACTATGTACATAGCACGTATAGAGAAAGTAAAAATGGAAAACAAAACTATCAAAAAACACAGGAGAATAGCCTAACCAAAAAAACGTTATAGTTACGACAAAAATGTAAATCCAGTTCCAAACAGAAGTAAATCAACCCCGCACAATAATCGAAAACCGCCCTCAGCAGATACGTTCTCAAAAACGAAGAAAATTAAATCCATTAATACAACCCTAAATCACACCCAATAATGGGCCAGAAATGAAAAAACAAAAAAAAAATCTCAAGTTAAATCCTCTTGCAACGTCTATAGCTTGGCGAAAGAGCTCTTTCTCTTCAACAAATTGAATTTACCCAATATGTGAATAAAGACTCCTTCAATACACATACATTAGTTTTATCAGCTGAAAAGCATTTCACGTATAGGGGAGCACTTTTGTCACACAATGATTGTTTAAATTTTCCTTTCTCCTTTTTTTATTGTTTCTTACTATCTCAGACATTAGCACCTAAAATGCCGCAAACTTGACCCACAATTTAGAATATTGGAGTCCATCTAGTTAATCCATGAGAAGATAATGAAAATGGTAATCTATACATGCGTAAATTTCACACGAAATACCGATTTCACTTTGTGATCTAGAAAACCTTTTAATCTTGAATTTCATTTGGTGGCAATTAAATGACTCCCAAGAACAAACACCCTTAAACAGAATATTATAAGAAAGTGCTTTCCTATTACTTTCCTTAAGTAAAATTTCACTGAAATATTACGTAAGGAAAGAAAGAAAACTGGGTCATAAAATATATGTCTATCCTTCTGAGTTCTTTGGCTTCACACATGCATTACACTAATACAATAAATACAGAGTGATTTATATAGAACTAACACATTACTTTCTATAATTATTCCGTTGGAAATTCATTCAAGGACCCAATCTTTGCACCAAATTAAGCAGAATATTTTGGAATTTTGATTCCTTGTCACTAGATGCGCAGATGTTGAACCAGACTGTGAAGTGAACACTGCAGAGTACCAACTGATTTTCATGGAGTTTGTTGAACAATTGGACGATGTAGAGCTGAGTCAAGGATATTTTCAGCAAGATGTCGCTAACATGCCATACATCAAATGAATCCATGAACCTAATTGCAAATTTCTTTGACGACCGGATAGTTTCCAGGAACCTGTTGCCATCGAGATCTCCGGATTTGACATCGCCGCACTTAAAGGCAGGGTTTACGCCACACGTCCCCAGACATTTGACGATCTGAAGCACAACATCACAAAGGAGATTCAAGCTATTGACAACAGAGTCCTCCAGCGAGAGGCCAGTAACATGGAACGACTTGTTGAGTTGTGCCTTATGCAGGATATAGAGGTAAATAATCTCCCGAAATTCCTCTACAATTTAGGTATAATAAGCTGACGCTAGCACAATTCGTTTTGAAACAATTAAAGAAAGAAGTGTGTCAGCTCTATATAAATCACCCTTTACAAAAAATGTCTCATCCTTGTAAGAGCAATGAGGACGACTTTATAGTTTAAAAGAAGGGAAATGCAAACGCTTACCGGTTGGTTAGAGTTCTATATTTGTTCAATATGTTTTGACTGTGTTCAAAATTTTCAGTTTATTCCTGAATACATTGTGAATCAACACATAATTGTATGAAAATAAAAGGGTATAATTAGTGGTTGAAGTTTCAGGTGTTCTTCCCTTCCATCACACTACTTAGAGTCGGGCAGGGTAAAGGGCAGAGGAGGCTCAACCATGTGACCTGTTATGTAAACAATCACCAAACGTCTGAAACAGGGAATAATAGCCATCTTAAAAACATCGTGAAATTATCCTCATGAGCAAAACTTTCAAAAAAGCGAGTAAAACTTCAAGTACTGGATCATTACATCAATCTCAAAGGCTAATAACACAAATATGTGCACATATTCACCTTCCAAACTGTATAGCGACTTCAGAATTATTTTATTTATTCATCGTAGCAGTCAATATATCTATGAAAACAATTCTAACTCTCAAAATGCGAAGAAACAAGCTGTATTAAAATGACTTTATTTTGACATTTTTCAAATCTTTTCGTTATGTTGCTCTTAGTTATTTCCACCGTAAATCTTCCCCTCGTGTGTTGTTGCCTGCTCCAATAATAAGTTGCGAGTTCCTTCTCAAAGAGTTTGCGTGGTTGCCTGCGACAATGTATGATAGTACTTAAATTACAGAGAATATGTAATGGATGCTAATAGCTGATCTATTTGAATGTGTTTCCCATTGTTATAAGGTGCATAAAAACTGCTCCTGAATCTAAGCAGAAGAAATTATAACTGTGCCATATTAAATCGGCTAACTTTCAGCTATAGGCAAATTTTGCTTCCTTAGTAAAAGTTACCAGCGTGAACCGCTGAAATCCTATACACCGAGTCGCCTATCACCGCTTAGTGGATGAGACACTTGCATTGTACAAGAAGAAGCAGAAGACGCAGTTGTAATTAAATTTGCGAAATACATGCTGTTTTGTAAATACACGCACCTAATTCCGCCTACTTTTGACTACCCCACTAAAATTCCTAAGCTATATTTTCCGAATATTTAAGTTGTTTAATCATCTCTGATACTGCAGAATTCGCGCATTTGTGTTCCTAATTCTCAATATCGTTCTTTCCTTTCTAGTACCCAAAAGATTGTCTACGTGGGCTATCAGGCTTCTTTCAGATTTCTTAACGTACAAATCCTAAATAACTGGAGGTTGGCCTAATGGACATTTATAGACTGAATTTACTGAAACACCTTATTATCGTCGTGGTTCTGACTTCGGGCTGATTACTTTCCCTCAAAGCTTAACTTGAATCGCTAATGACTCATAGTAACAGAAGTATCTGCGCATTTTATATAATTCATCGATTTTATAAAATATTAAACAACTCAAATCATCACCGTTTTTTACATATGTTTATAATAACTGGACATTTCGATGAAAATGATTTTTGATATGAAAGGGGAAAGAGTTACCAACCTTTTTACTGAAATTCCTCACTAAAACTCCAGGTTTTGGACCTTTACAATGCATTTCTGTTAGTTAAAATCATCATATCTGAAACATTTTAAAATTCTGAATACAACCATATAAAGTAAAATAGTTAACACCACACAAAAAAGTTGAAAAATCTGTGCAAATTTCCCAAGCAATTTCTATCTATGTGTTTCGAAGTGGTTTGATACTCATGCTTCGCTGAGGACTGTAGATCTTCCCGAGTAAGCTTTCAGTTTTATGGTATTTTATTTCTCATTCTTCAAAGGGTTATTTCTTGGTCAAAATATGCGAAGGAAGAAACGTTTGTAACTTTGCATTAAAAGTTGCAGCCACCTGCAAAAAAGTGTTTGTAGTTAAGTTACACTGTTGTGTCACGTGGCTAATGCTAACCAAGAAATTCTGATGCGTGCCCAGAGCGAGAATAATAATTTTTTTATATAACTATTCACAAAAATTACTTACAATCCACGTTTCACCTAGAGGTATATCATGGGTATTTACATTTGCTGCTCACTACATATTTATATGATACAATTAGATATGCTGAAGTTGCTCTCGAGGAATTCTGCAACAGAACCTGTGTTAAGACGAATCTTTAGAACCATTGGCTGAGGAAGTGAACTCAATTTAGTTGGTCGGTCGATCTCTTGAAAATGTTGCTGCATTTTGTCATCAAGTATAAAACCGTCTGTGGAAGTTTATTTTTCAGGGCAACTGCAGAAAGTTGAAGCTCTATGTCTATTTTGTGAAGGTAGGATTTAAACTTGCCATGATTTGTAAGGAATTGGGTTGTTATATGATTTAGCGATAGAGATAAGCGCATGGTCTGCAAGAATACGGTGCTGCTGCTGGTGCTAATAATGCCACGAAAACCTTTTATTAAGTAGCTCTTGAATAAAAGTACAATTTGCTAAATAGCCTCAAAGAAAAAGGGAATTCCTTGAAGTCTGACAAATTAATGTCCATAAATTCAGAAATGTGATACAGAAAAAAATGCTGGTTTAAATAGATTAAATATTTCTCAATGCGATTCGAAAGATATTACGCGTATTTGTGTGTAAATAAAGCAAAATGTATAGCATTAACTTTGTAGGGTCTGGATGATTTCTGCTCTACTTCTTTTTTGTAAGGCATTGCTACAACTTAGTTAAAAATGGTTGACGTGCAAAATAGAGGAACAATGTGTGCTCACTTTAGTTCGCCCCAATAGAGACGTGTATTATAAAATGGTGGTTACTTTTTACTTTCTCTACACTTACTATGTACATAGTGTATAGAGAAGGTATTGTAATGCACCCAAAAATTCAATACCGAGATTTTACCGGAAATACACGAGACCTCCTGAATCCAAAAAAAGCATTTTTAGAAAAATAGCCCTATGTATGCCTATGTGTGTGTGTGTGTGTGTGTGTGTGTGTGTGTCTGTCTGTCTGTGGGCAGCATAATTCAAAAACAAAAACAAACAAAAAAACGTTAAAAACCAAAATTGGTATTTAGGTTTGGTATCTTTCAAGGATGCGACACGAAGTTTTTCAAGAAAATTTCAACAGCCCCAGTTACCCTTTACATGGAACTTTTTTCGATACTTTTGATTTTCTAAAAAATGGCTCTAACAATTTTGATTAAAATGTCATATATTAAAGACATTTACACGACAATTAATATGTATATCTTGAATTTTCTGGGAATAGCCTCTGAAGACTACTTTATTCTGGATGAATTTTACGGAAATTTGCATAACTGCTAAACCGTAAGAGATGGACAAAAACTTATCACACAGAAAATGGAGAGGTCATTAAAACACACAATGTATGTTATATACATTTTAAGATATGCCTTGTTTTTAGTTTCAGCTTTGAAAAACGTATATTTTTCTCATACAGGTATTAGTCAACTCCAGTCCATACAAACAAAGGAACTTCAGTCACATAGCAACCAGCTTTGGACTGTCATTTTAATCTATGGTACTTCCTTATTTCGCTTCTACTTACAAGGAAGCAAGATATATCTTCTAATTTTTTCTCAATTAACATTAAGTAAATAGAAGCATAAGCTTTTTAACAATAATTATTTGCGGATATTTAGAGAAAGTTATGTGAATGAAACACATCAGTTTTGTTTTTTTTATAATAGCTCACAATCATTAGTATTTTAACTAAGGGGCTATATGAATGGTTGGATGAGGTGAATTCTGTTTTATATTCATTTGTACTTGAATTTAGTAAGTGTAATAAGCGGAGCGTGAAAAGAAATATTAAGCATACATATAGTGATCCATAAATTCAAATAATAAATATGAATTAATCCTCAATTGTAATATTATAAAAATCGATTTTATTAATTTGGATTAACCGCTGCTTTATTTCATCCGCGGTAGCGTTTCTCCAATTTCCGCTGATAATCAAGAGTTTTCTGAGTATAAACATTGTTAATTTGACTGTAGGAGCTTAATAAAATGAAGACGAATATTTTCTGGATACACACGTTAAACATTTTCTGAATCACCCAGTACATATACAATAATCACAGTCTAACTAGAGGACTATATACCCACAGGGAAACAGGGAATGTACAAACCGCAAAATTGTTCTAGCTGGTGTGTGTATGTTTTTTCTCTTGCTTTTATTTCTGTACTCTGGGGAATTTTTCCCCCTCAGCCGTACGGCGAAAATAGTTTTATACACAGACGTAATACTTTGTTATTGCCATGCTGTGTAACCACAGTTGATAGTGGCAGTACTGCGTTAAGATCATGAAATACCGCTACTCGGGTGGTTGAATGTCCTGACCGCTTTCTGTGCGCGCAATACCATTTTATGTGCCAGCACGTACTTCCATACTTCTCACAGGCAGTATTGTGGCATCCCGAACAACATTCAGAAATAACACTTTACACTGAACAGCATTAAACAAATTTAGTAAGGAAAAGTCGAGAAGTCTTTTAAATCTACAATATAATCTATTAACACATCAATTAACATAAGAACATTATCTATCAATCTGATGTGCCCCATTCACATGACTTTCTCTACATCTCTGCAACAAATTATTGTTAAAAAGCTTATGCTTCTATTTACTTCATGTTAATCGAGAAAAATTAGCAGAAATATACTTATTATTTGCTTCCTTGTAAGTAGAAGGGAAATAAGGGAGTACCATAGGTTAAAGTGATAGTCAAAAGCTGATTACTATATGACAAATTCCTGTATGAGAAAGTATAAGTCTTTCAAAGCTGAAAATAAAAACAAGGAATATCTCAAAAAGGACCAACTCCACAAAAAAATGTATATAACAGAAATTGTGTGTTTTAACGTGCTCTAATTGTTTGTGTTAAGTCTTTGTCCATCTCTTACGGTTTAGCAGTTATGCAAAATTCCGTAAAATTCCTCCAGAGTAAAGTATTCTTCAGAGGCTATTCCCAGAAAATTCAAGATATACATTGTATTTGTCAAGTAAATATCCTTAATATACGATATTTTAATTAAAATCGATAGAGCTATTTTTCAGAAAATCAAAATTTTCGAAAAATGCTCCATGAAAAGGGTAGTTGGGGGTGGGGCAATCTTCTTGAAAATCTTCGTGTCGCATTCTTAGAAGATACGAAGCCTAAATACCAAGTTTGGTATTTAATGGTCTATTCGTTTTTGAGCTATGCTGTCCACAGACACATACACGACCTTTTTCTGAAAATGCTTTTTTTTTTTGGATTCAGGGGGTCCTAAAAAATGTATTTACGGTGAATCTATAGTACGTATAGAAAAAGTAAAAATAAATTGAATCAGACTAGTATGTAGGAGTCGAGAATATCGAAATTAAAATATAAGTTCTTTAGATATTCTTGCAATTATACCTAAAAATGTATTTGGATAGAGGTTTATTTGGCACAAGCTTTAGAGAAAAATATATATAACAATTTTAAAGTTTTCAGAATGATTTTTCGACCAAACGAGCCATTGCCGTCATACTGTATGATTCATTGAAATTAAATTCTTACTTCGGCGGAGTAAAAATTATTTATATAACCTAATACATATTATTAATACCAACGATGTGCTAAATTTGCAGTAGATCTTTATAAATATTATCTTTCCTAGTACTTTTACCACAATGCTTACGATGACAACCATTTGGGCTTTTACGTTCCTATACAAGGATCGCCCTCAATGAATAAAATCTAAATATTTTACATATTGTCGTTGCTTTAATTCAAACTAAGTATTGTCGTTTACATTCGACACAATATCATGTCCTTCCAAACAACTTTTTAAATGATGAAAGTCATTCTTCTCTGAAGAGAGTACAAATGAATTCTTCGTAGGAAGCTACTGCAAATTCAGAGGTATTTAAATCGTTCACTTAGATTTTTTTTTCTTTTAATTTGGGGAATAGAAAAAAGGTGCATGGGACCAGATCTGACTATCGGGAGAGTGGGATAATATTTGCCTTCTTACTACAACAGAATTTGGGGTATTTCTAGCGCAGTGCAGATTGAGGCGTTATCGTGATGAAAACAACATTCCCGCAGATCCGTCTTAAGGACACTTTGTTCTCAGTTCGTTGAAAACTTGAGCAGACATTTTACCTGCTATCAGTGACAATGGAAGAGTTTGAAATATAACCACTAGCAGAATAAGAATAGATCTTCTTACCAACACTTCTTGCTCGCCTCATTTTGACGGGTCGACCTGCATAGTTTCCGAATCATAAATTCAGATTCCGTCATCTACTACAATGTTAAATATTATTTTGAATCGTCCACTATCATGTTTTTTGACATTTCCTGACACTATTACAGCATTAATCTGAATGTCAATCTAACTCTAGGATAACCTGTTTTATCTTAACAGAACTGATCGTTGCTCATTGTCCAGATGTTTTGAGTGACCCTGTAGCTAAAAACGAGTTCAGTTAGAATCACAATAATCTGTCTGTTTCAAGTTTGATTTTAGGAATTGTATGTTGATGCACGCGTTTAATAATTCAAATTGCTAGTTAAATATCACTGCGGTTCAAGAGGAATACCACTGGAAAATTGATCTTGTTTTGAATAATAGATAATTAACGGTATCCAGAGGAGATACAGTAAGCTGATTCAGTAACTTAATACAGCAAGCTGGCCATTTCCCCCCCTCCCCTTATTTTACACATAACGTAACTAAGATTATTACTGACCTGTTTCGATTTCTGCGAATGGGTAATTTTCTTTGACGGCACTCTTTCGTATAATAGCACTTCTCGAAGGTAAGTGCAATAAATTTGCATACCGTATTGAGTCTGCTCATTATTTATGAGCAATCTAATAATCAGCAAAGAGTTTGCTGAGAAGACTGTGACGGCCGTACTTGCATAAAACAACATTCGTATTGGCTATGCTTTCTTTGAATGTTTCCTGGTTGAAATTTTGCAAGTTAGAAAGGTTGATAAAGAAATGACAGGGACAGGGATAGCTCAAGTCGTTAAGACAGCACTTGTAACGTCTTCTAAATGTTCTCTATAACAACCAGAGCTAGGTACCCTAAACTTATTTAAAAGGCTTCCTTTTCAAATTTGTTTGCAATTACTTAAACTTCATTCCATCCAAAAAAAAAAAAAAAAAAAATTGTCTACTCACACAAAAACCTAGAAACTCCAATTACGAAAACTGCGCCCCGCACCTCTTGGAACATTATTTTGTTTGCGACCAAATAACACACAGTGTAATTGTGGGATAACAATTTTATTGCAGCACTCCTAAAAAGTTCTTACACTTATGCAGTTGTGTGGTAACCTTTACTTTTGAACCAAGCTTTTTTAGTTTTAAGTTTCCCATGAAACTAATTGCACTCGTCACGGATTCTCAGCAGCAGAGATTACAGGGAACTGAACCTCTTTTTACAGGCTCGCAAAAACTTATCTTCTAGATAGAGTAAGTACAAATTTTACGACAGCAGTCGAAAATAAAATATCCTTATCCCTAGTGAACCAAAGGAAAGCGTTATACTTCGAGGCTTTAGTTTTATAATAAGATACCATTGTTATCAGATTGGTCTGTTCTTCCGCGTGCATCTTCTCAGCCGTTATGAAGTGATCTTAATTGCTTTTATGTTTGATGACAAAGTGAATGCAGTAGCATTAATAAATTATTCAACATCGACGATGACCTGATGGCACATGCGGGAACAGCACGAAAATACAAGTCTCCATTTTGTCGGCATACGACAGACTGACAATGTAAAGCCCGTTTTAGGCTTTTGTTTGTTTGCAGCACTGAAGATGTAGACGATTTTTCAGTTACGAAGCAGTATCTGATGACTTAAAACTCTATTTACACAAGAATTCTAGTAATTTTGGCACTTAATTATGACTCTAAATGAACACTTAAATTTAGTTGATGTGCTCACTAAAATATAGACTAAAGATGAATGGAAGTAAGTCGCAATCAATCATTATGGGACACGAGCGGTTGTGTGAACTATGAATTTGGATAACTTAGAACACCTTTACATTAAATAATGTTTAAATTCTATAATCCTCATAATATAGAAAACAATCATTTTTATATACTTCAAACTTTAAATTGTACCATGCAAGTTACAGATGTATGTAAAGCGTATGCTTTAGTGTGTCCTATGAAAGGTACGAATGATTTTCTCCAATTAAGAACATATTAATACAAAGGCTTGTAACATTTTGAACATTGGCTCTCGGTTTACCAACTTAACTGAAATTTAGACTCAAGAATTCCTGTTAAGAATACGTTTGTTTGGAAATTCATCAATGGGATCAGTCACTATCATTCAAATTACTCCACTGGTATTAGGGAACGAAGAACATTGCATTCTTTATCGCCAACTACTTTATTCTTACACCTCAAACTATTTAAATGCCAGCATTATATACATTTTTGACTGTCATAACCAAGACAATTGCTCATAAAGCTCTTCCATTCATGCTATACCGTCTCATCATTCAGTACAACGCTTTTGGAATTCTGCTATAAGAGACTTTTGGAAATTCAGAGTTAGGAAGGAAAACTAAGGCTTACATTTATATTCCAACTTAATTTGCTATGTAATAATGGTGAACATCACCAGAAAATCCAATTCTTCTTCTTCTTCTTCTTTTTCTAATTCAAGGACTGGCTTCAAAGTCTGTACCACCCGTAAGACTCTTCCCATCGCAATCTAGGTTTTTCTATTGATCTTCTGCTTCATGGGGTGTAAAAAAATATTTGTTTTGTTATTCTATTGAGATCCATTCTTTCAATATCTCTGTACCATTGTTTCAAAAGGGCAATATTTTCTTGTTCGCTATTGATTTTTAGTTTGTCACTTATATCTGTATCGTGTATATGATCTCTTAAAGTATATCCAAAGTATTCGTTTTAAGTTTCTCACCTCTGTAGATTACATTTTTACTTTCTCTATAGGCACTATGTACATCGTGTATAGAGAAGGTATTGCACTCCACCAAAAAATTCGATAGCGAGATTTCACCGGAAATATATGTTTTAGGGCTCTCTTTATCTAAAAAAAGCATTTTCACAAAAAGGTCCGTGTGTGTGTGTATGTCCGTCTATCCGTGTGTCTGTAAACACAATAACTCAAAAACCAAAAGTTGGTAAAATACCAAACTTGGTATTTAAGTTTAGTATCTTCCAGGGATGCGACACGAAGTTTTTGAGTAAAATCCCCCCACCCCAAGCTACCCTTTATATGGAACTTTTTTCGAAAATTTTGAATTTCTCAAAAATGACTAACGATTTTAATTAAAATATCATATATCAAAGACATTTACCTGACAAATAAAATGTATATCTTGAATTTTCTGGGAATAGCCTCTGATGACTACTTTATTCTGGATAAATTTTACGGACTTTTAAATAACTGCTAAACCATAAGAGATGGACAAAAACTTACTCCACAAAAAATGAAGAGCACGTTAAAACACACGATTTATGTTATATAGATTTTTTTCGTGGAGTTCATCGTTTTTGAAAAATTCCTTGTTTTTGGTTTCTGCTATGAAAAACTTATACTTTTCTCATACAGGAATTTGCCAACTGCTGTCCATACAAACAAAGGAACTTCAGTGACATAGCAACCAACGTTTGACTATCACTTCAACCTATGGTACTCTCTTATTTCGCTTCTACTTACAAGGGAGCAATTAAAAGACTATTTCTTTTAATTTTTTCTGATTAGCATGAAGTAAATAGAAGTATAAACTTTTTAAGAATAATTTGTTGCAGGGATGTAGAGAAAGTCATGTGAATGGTACACATCACATTTTTATTTTCTTTACTCTAATTAGGGCCCAATCCTCACTGCCGTATATTAGAAGTGGAAGACGTTTAGTGTTTATGCCCACTTTAACTGCTTATGGCACTGCAGGCGATGACCCTGACGATACATGAAATGAAGATGGAGCAATACTATGGTGGAGTAAACGGAAAACTGAAATTTAATTGGAATTTAGCTAATTTGTTTATAAATTATGATCGTCGTCAAATTAATTAATTTATTAATTTCCTCAGTTGATTCTAATCTGGTTCTAATTGGGTACTTTAAAAGCAATCACTTTGGATTTAACTGTGGATGTGCTTACATTATGTTTACTGACCCCTGTAATTTATATACAGCTTTTCCTAAACCACTTCCAGAATCTAAGAGGATAACCTGTTTGTCAGAAAATAAAACAGTGTCAAAATTAAAACAACCAAATATAAAATATGTATGCAGCCATCTTTGCTATTGTGCTATAACGGTATCAATATTAATATTAAATACACCGTAATAAAGGGCATTCTTGTCTATCATCTTCATGTTAAACTTCTTTGTTTTTTTATTTATTTTTGCAAATTGATGCATTTTTATATAGCATTTCTAAAGTTCAATTTAAGTATAGCGATGTCTCTTCTTAATCTTGGTTTCCCACAGTTTTCATCTTTGAGCCTATTAAAAGTCTATCTAATCAATAAACATAATGCGAGTTCGAAGATTAAATTCCCACCCTTTTCATTAATTTGTTTATTTTGATTTTTTGGACATCCTGAAGTTTACATTTTAATTCTTCCAGGATTTGGAATAATTTCAATTAAGAGAGGAAAGATGAATAATAATTTATGGAATGCTAGGATTAATGATTTTTGCAGTTTTTAGACTACTGGTAATTTATGGGCTGGCAACAAATATTTGAAACTAGCTGCCCGCCCCGGCTTCGTACGGCTGGTGAACCTAATAGAAGAAAACTCGGACAAAATCTTGCGTTTACAGTACGACCATGCAATGAAATAAAATTAAATAATTTGACAACTCTTTATTGTAATGCCTTGTAAGTACAATTTTCCTTCCGGAGAGTAAAATATAGCGCCGATAGTTTGCCGGCTCTCGAACACGCAACGTACAACATGGAAAAACAGAATTCAAGGTATATTACACACACTTCTAACAATTGATCTTGGGATTTATTGTCATTGCGAATGGCAAGGCGCGCTTAAATTCAATCGGAAAGTCGGTTAACATTAGTGATATTCTTGGAATAAGTATGTCCTCGCTTTGAACTTTCCTATGTTATAGTAACTTAAATCAAATGTTTCATAATTTTTTTAACAATGAATTTTGTTCCGCTGCATAGTTTGGGCTGATTGATATTACGTAGTATAATTATCACCCAGTCAACTGGGTGTAAATTGTGTGGCGGGAATCCTGGCAAATCCAATGAATTTAGTAAGATAGTTGACGACTTCTTTTGAATTGGTAATGGAATTGATCGACTTAAAGGAATGCATTTGTCCATCAATTTTATCCTGCATTTTTGCATTCGAATCATCTACATCTACAAGTTGCTGCTAAAATGGCTCGTTCGCTCAACCAAGCATATTTTTTGTAATTTGCACCGATATTTGGAAACACTTCCGATATTAATTCTTCCTTTGACGTTGTGAAGAGACAAAGATTTGATGGAAACGAAATGAGGTCAATGAAAGTGTCAATAGGAATTTTCCCATTGTCAATGTCTAATAATGCCTTTGCATCTGAAACACGCAATGTAGCATATATAGTTGGTATTGCGAAAAGGACGAAGTCAGAGCACCCATATGTTAGTGTGGAAAGGATGACATATGCAGTTAACACCGTCGGCAACCAAGATGTCGTTGGCATAATAACAGTAATGGCAGCGCATCCATAATGTGGTGGGTATACGCTGGCATAGGTAATGAATTACATTAAGGAGAAACTCACAAAGTAACATTCATGCTTCTTCCGAATCTCTTTCTTTCCTTTACTCCCAATGTTTTCCACCTCTTTCTTTATTTTCTTCTATGGCAAAACAGGAATTTCTAAGGCTAACAATGACGTAACTAAAGAGCAAGTAGATCTGGTTGGTCAGTTGATAAGCTTTTATTTCATGATACCTTTGTGTATTAAATGTCTCCATTTAACTCAAAATATTACTTGCTCAAAGAGCACTGCAATTGTAGTGTGATGGTGACGCGGGTATTTTCATGTTCTTTAGCTAGCTCGTCAAATAACCACCATCTGCAATAGGATGTTAAACCTAAAACGGATCCCGTTATATTCAGATTTCAAGAAGGATCAATGCTTATGTGCATTGTTTATAACTTGTTCATTTTAAAGAATTTCAACAAAAATATAATTATTTCTTTATTTAAACGATGTGACTAAGGAACGCTAGTTAATACATAAGAAATATATTTGTTGTTCGCAGTTATCTTGCGTCATTGTCTCCATAACCAGGTGCATTCCCTTAGCATTGAATAAAAACAGAGCAGTAGGTACTACGGCCATCTGGTGGCAAATAAGTGCGTATTTCAGGTGTTCGTTGCCAGGAAAGCTTCTTTATTTTAAACGATAGGAGTAAGGAAAGGACCATTAATACATAAAATATGTTTGAATTTCATTGCTCCATTGTGTCATCTCGATAAACTGTTGCGTTATCTTAACATTGGATTGGGGAGGAAAAATACTACTATCACTATCTATTGGAAAATAAATAAGTCTTTATTCTAGGTGATCGTCGTTAGGAAAGCTTCTTTGATTCTTTATTTTAAACGGTAGGAGTAAGGAAAGGACAGTAAATTATGCAAATGTATTTGAATTTCACTACTGCGTCATTGTGTCGATGTAACTGGTGAATTACGTTAATATTGAATGGGGAGGGGAAAATATAGAAGTAATATAATCACTTAGCAGCAAATAACCGTGATACCACTGCCATCTAGTGGCTGTTAATCGAATTGCGTTCGCTTGGCACGGTTTTTATATATTATCAGATTTTAAGTACTTTCCCGTACTATTTTAAACATTTTCTGTTCCACAAACCTAGTCGTGACAATAACGAACAAACAAAATTGTTCATTTTGATGCAGTCGTTATTTATATATATAAATATTTAATCTCTAAGAATGATGTTTTCATATTATGCATGTTTATTTTTGGTTACGGATTTTCCTTTTCTCATTTTAATATAAACATAGTTTTGTTAGGCCTGTGTGAGTGATGGTTTCTATTGTCGTACTGCCTGGTAAGGAATGGCAACATGACCTTAACACCTACCAGTATATAGGTATGCACGAAATAAACAGAACTACTTGTATCGTGAGAGAATGAGATCTTCATAAAGTATCATGAGCAGGCTAAGGAATTTCAAAGCATTAAAGCCAGAACGAAATTAAATTAGGTTGAAGTGTTATCAGACTTCACGCTGTGATTTCACAGACAAATCTACCCCTCTATTTAGTTTATTAACGCGTGTAGGCCAACCACCACCACCTGCTATTTACCTTCGTTAACAAAGTATAGTTACCGTTGATTTATGTTGGTTTTGGTGCCGCTACCTTGAAAATTCCTTATTCAGGTCCTGATAAATAAAGGAATGTTATTTGTGGATGTAAAACAGTAAAAGGGATTCAAATAAACAAATATGCTAACCTCTAATACCTTAGGTCGCAGGTTGAAACCCGGCGTAGGGTGATGAAGTCTTTCTGACGTAAAATTCTTCAGAATGGCTTTCTTCGGTAAAGGAATAAAGTGGTCCCTCTAAGTTTATTTAAAATAACCCAAACTTTTAAAGAAGGACCCTGTGCTAAATTCTCCAAGTTTCATATCCAAAAGTCATGATTTCGTCCTTTAGTGTCATCTAAGGGCAACGAGTCGCTCCCTTCTCATCTTGTGCACCTAGTGGCACCTAGTGGTGAAATTCTCTGATTAACAAAACACAGCAATTTGTGTCCCAAATTCACCAACTTGGGCGATGGAACTTGAATTGAAAATAAATAAATAGATTGTCTGGGAGCATGTACATTGTGAATTACATAAAATCGAAAGTAATAAAATTTAACACAGCAATAACCACAGTCAGAAAGTACTAAAACTTAGTGCTTTAAAAAATGCATTAACATCATATAGTCATAAATTTAATTAAAGTCTTTTAACTGCTATTATAGAATTATTAGTGTCCAAGTTTTTTATTGCTGTGGCACTACAATGTACAGTGTTACACCAAAGTCATTAAAACTATTTTTAGTTGTTACATTTCTGCATAAGTTAATCCTTAACTTTAGCTTATTTCTGGTGTAATATTCATGGGTAGCATTATTGGGTAAGTATGTGTCAATATTATGTTTTACATAAAACAAACAACTGTAAGAATTTTCAACTTCCCAAATAATGACCTACAATGAGCTCTACTATCTACACTGTATATTAATCTTACTGACTTCTTTTGTAATTTCAAAAGTTTTTTCACACTTGGGTCATTTCATTGCATATGTCAAGTGAGAATGAATATATGAGTAATAAACAACTTTTAGAACATGTATATTTACATGGTATTTTAACTTCCTGATGAAAAATATCCCAATGGTTTATTTTTTACTTTCTCTACACATACCATATACATAGTGTATAGAGAAGGTATTGCACTTCACCCAAAATTTGATACCGAGATTTCACCGGAAATATAAGTTTTAGGGTTCCCTGTATTAAAAAAAAGTATTTTCAGAAAAAGGTCCATGTGTGTGACCGTGTGTCTGTGAACACGATAATTCAAAACCGAAAAGTCGGTAAAATACCAAGCTTGGTATTTAAGTTTAGTATCTTCCAGGGATGCGACACGAAGATTTTAAGAAAAATCCCCCCACCCCAAACTACCCTTTACATGGAACTTTTTTCGAAAATTTTGATTTTCTCAAAAATGGCTGTAACGATTTTGATTAAAATTTCATATATTAAAGATATTTACCTGACAAATAAAATGTATATGCTGAATTTTCTGGGAATAGCCTCTGAAGACTACTTTATTCTGGATGAATTTTACGAAATTTTACAAATCTGCTAAACCATAGGAGATGGACAAAACTTAACACCCACAAAATGTAGAACACATTAAAACACACAATTTATGTTATATACATTTTTTTCGTGGAACTGGTCGTTTTTAAGATATTCCTTGCTTCTTGTTTCAGCTTTGAAAAACATGCAGGTATTTATCAACCCCTGTTCATACAAACAATGGAACTTCAGGCAAACAGCCTTTGACTATCAGTTTAATCTATGGTATTCCCTTCCGCTTCTACTTACAAAGAAGCAATTGATAAGACTATTTCTGCTCATTTTTTCTCGATTAGAATTAACTAAATGGAAGTATAAACTTTTTAACAATTATGTGTTGCAGAGATATGTGAATGAAGCAAATCAGATTTTTTACAAACGTGCTCTAAATAAAATAGGTGTGAACTAAACAAATGGGGCAACATGCTTTCTGACTACCTTAAAAGTGTATATTACGTCAATTCTGTTATCAATAACTGCAGGCGTGATAAAATAATGTTACTTCAATAAAGTGCCAGGGAGGTAGGAGAGAGGTAATGACAATAACTGCAGAGCGTCGTGAAGCCACATTTCAACGGCTCCAAGGAAGACGTAATCTATTACCTGGATATAAGTTGCTGTTGGCAAAGCTTTGCAGCGCTCTGCTGCTTAGTTATTTCGCAAATAATAGGATTTTAGTTAATAAGGAAACGTATTCCAACCGCCCACTTTGTCCATGCGGTTGCGTGCGAAAGTACGTATAAACAACGTGGTGTGGAGCATAGTCCTAGCGTCGAGGAACTAATTGCAGTTATTTAATTCGTTACCAAACATTCATTTGTAGTCCTAAATTGGACCGGGAGTTGGCAAGAAACGTGGCCAGCGTGTGGCAGGCAACATCGGTTTCGTGGGCGGGCGGTTGGTCGTGGGAGTCTCGGCTGCATGCAACGATCGCAACTTGTAATTTACAAGTGAACTAATTACAGGCCGTTTTAGAGCATTAATTGCCAACATGCCCGACCGGCTTCCTTTCTGCGACGTTTTTCTTGGTTCCTTCCCTATAATAAAACCAATTTGGCCACTTCTGGACGTAGAACACACATGTTTGTAAGTAAGATCATTTCAACATTCGTTATTCCAAACACTACCTACCAATCACTGTTCTACATTTTAAAGAATAAAAACAGTTTTAAAAAACCTGATGCCCGCCTGGGTAGCGTGGTGGTAGCATGTCTGCCTCACGTTCAAAAGGTCGTGAGTTCGAATTTCGCTTAGGGTGAGTTACCCGGGTAAGGTTTATTTTCGGGGTTTTCCCTTATCCTGAGAAGACGAATGTCGAGTAATTTTAAGCTCCATGGACCCCGAGATCATTTGAGCATCATATCATCAATTGCATTCATCGTCCGATATGACCAAACCAGGTTAAAGAACGTTAAACTAAAAAAAAAGAAAAGAAAAAAAAAAGAAAAGAAAAAAAAAAAGAAAAAAAAACCTGATGTGCTCCATACACATCGCTTTCTCTAAATCTCTGTAACTAAATATTGTTAATAAGCTTATTCTTCTCTCGGTTAAACCAAGAGTGTAGGATATTTATAAACGATTCTCTGATGGATACGGCTTTGAGTAACTACTGTATCATGTTGGTGAAGTAAAAGATTGTGTGCACGTCATAGACTAATGTAAGTGCATGAGTACATTACTCGGGAAATAACGTATCAACATTTCCGCTGATTACCTCGTATCCTGCCGGAATCATCTCCTCGGGCGTTCTCGGCTGAAACGTGAAGCGTACACTTTGTAATCTATTCTTTATGTTCTACATACACAAGCGCTGGAGAAGGTAAAAAGTACCCGGTTATTGAGATATTAGTAAATGTAAAGAATTAAACCTCTTATCGAAATACCGAGTAGTTCTTAGAGTGCAAAATGTGTTTATATTGTAAAAGAAAGCCAACATATTAAATTTTAGCTATCGATAAACTTTTTTTAACATCACCACAAGCTGGTAAATGGAAAAGTTGTGAGGCAATTCAGCTGTACGACGAAACAATACATCACAAATAACAAAGTACGAAGATAGAGTTGTTCTTAGAGTGAAATGTATTTCTGTTGTATATGAAAGCTAAAATAAAGCGATTTTTAGCACTTTGAAATAAAAATTTAGCTCTTTAACTTGTACATTTATACATTTACATTCAAACTTTTAACATTTTATAGCACATGGAATAGAAATAGAATTGAGAAGCAGTTAATGCATTTTGATGTCATATTAATGTAAATTATCAAGTTATAAAGCGTTAATGGTGAAATAAGAATATATAAAATGCATTCGCTTGTTTTAAAACTAATACAGATTAAAACAACAAACAGCAAAATAGAACTGATACAGGCTAACATTACAAGAAAACAGTAGAAAACCAGAATAAAAATAGATGCACCAAATTAATTAAGCAAATAACAATGGCACAGTTGAATGAAATCGTAGAACACGCCTGAAATTTGCTTAGCTTTAACCGTTGGTTGTGGTATTTTTAAACGGTACGACGCAACGTACTGACCTAACCATGGATTAAGTATTCGTGTATTGTATAAACTCCAAAATAAGAGGCTAGAAATATTTGTTCCGTAACCAGAAGATGATTAGTGAATAGAAATACTTAATTACCAGGTATTTAGTGTTTAACTTGTGATAATTTTACGAATCTTCAATGATTAGCAGTAAATATATTATTTTATTTCTTAGTTCGTCTATTAAAGTCCATACATTATTGGTTAACAGAATTATTCTGTGTCTCACTTATAAATAATATCGAATACAGCCTACGCATTTCGGACATTGAAGTAGGCTTTACATAATTTAGAAAAACCAATAAGCAATTGGCACTCTCTCTCTGTTGTGGCGAAGGTACATAATTTTAACTCGCCAAAATGCATATGCGTGTTAAAAGTTTTTGTTAAGTAGAATTGCAGTCACTCCTTGGCAGAGTTCAGCTGTTTGTTCGGCTTCGTCGAGTTACTCGACTGACTCGGATGTCTCTAAATTCTCCATCCCGGGGCGGATATCCGTTAGTATAAAATCCTTCCACGTGTCGCTAGTCACGCTTGTACCTACAGAGGGGAGCCAATCAGAGAAATCCGCTAGTCACTTGTTCCCCTTTAATGACGTTGCTCCTGAAAAAAAACAGGATGAATGAAATTTCAATTGATGAAATGGAGGGACCAGAAATACGGGGGATGAAAAAAACTGACGCAGCATTTGCCTGGCGTGCCGAGGAAACTTTTGGAAAAGCCCATATGTCAGGTAGGTCGGGCACTAGGATCGAACTTGCGACCTCCCGAAAGTGCCCCACAGACGAAACCTCCTGAACAATCCCAGGATAGCTATTGTAAAACCTGCTTCGTTACGGCACAAACTGAGATGCGGAAGATCCTCGAGATGATAAAACGGTACTGCAAAACATTAAATCACTAACAACAAATGCAGGTAAACAATGTAATGCATATCGATAAGGTTTATAACATTATAATTTCCAATAATGTACTTAAATTATTTATATTTGCTTCAAATAGACCGTAAAATATCTACATTTTGACAATTTTGTCTGAATTTCACTTTTGGGTAGATACCCTCAAGGTATCTCTATATCCTTTATAAGACTCCTTTTTCCATTAACCAAGGGCAGTCAACAGCTATCTAAGGAGCATAAACAACTCCATTCTAATAATCATCCTTTGTGTATAATTAATATTTCATATTTGTTGGTGTCTAGTTTGCTAACTCCTCTCAGTAGGAGACTGATGAAGCAGCTTGAAAAAGCTGTTGCATTTAATAATTACTTTGTAGGGAAACATTTTAATATATGAGTAACAATGCTTGATTATAAAGATGTAGTGTTTACAGAACGTTGATCACGACTCTAATGGAGACACGAGAGAACAAGTTAGATCTGTAGTGCTCCTGCAGGCATAATAGATAAATATCAAACTAGCTGACTCACTCTGTAATTAAAGTGAGTGTAATAGCGTTCTTTCATAGTTTTAAAAATTCTTCTTTTATTGAGTAGTTACCAAGCAATATACTTCGTCACTGCTTCGCCTGAAGATTACTTCCAATAATCCCTCCCACTCGCTCTTTCTGTCTCTCTTGGTGTCTGTAAATTGTGCTGTTAAAGTCAGCAAGGGCTAACCATGCACTTGGCAGCCAATGACACCCACGTGACTCATTCAGTCACGAGTTGAGTTGAAACAGCCTGGAGTAGTGTGCGTCCATACAGTTTACTTGTTTTGCATCCAAATAAACGGTACTATATACATGTATCAAGATATGCCTTCTTCATTTTTTCCTCTGATGATTTTAGTACTCCTTTGAAGATATTCTACTTTTGCTCCTAAAGCCAACACAGGATTTAAATTTCTTTCGCTTTCTTCAGAATATTTTCTTCATTACTGTATTCACTACCCTTCCTCAACTTAGGTTATGAAACCAGACAAGATGAGATTCTTTTTTTAAACTACTCTTCAACCATTTCTTATCCATCAACTGCAAAAAATCATCAAAGTATTGAGCTTGAAGCTTATCCTCAATGCATCTTTCTTCATGACTACTACCCTGCAGGACTCCAAAATGTCCTGCTTCATCTCTCTCCCTTCGGCTTGTGCTGCCATTTCAGAAATGTCGGTAACTTTTTCTTTCTATGTCTATCAGAACCTTTCCGACTTTTCAGTATTGGTGCAACTCAGGGTCTTTCTTTTGATTCTTTGTTATATTTCTTGGCATTTTTTTGACCCAACCTATCACTGTACTTGAGTAATTCTCCGATTATTTCACTTTGATCCTTTCTTTCTTTAGCTCCCCACTCTGATATTTTCATCCTTAGCACACAAAGGAGTCCACATATAGTCAGTCATTCCTCCATTCCAGTAACTTTATCACGCTTTGGCCACCATTGTAATAGAATAGTTGGTGGTCAACGGCTGGATACACTCTTGGCACTGGGCCCTCGAGACGTTTCTCCGTAAATTAACTTTCTTTGTATTTGTCTCCCATTTGTGTTTGCTCCCGTTCACTTTACGCCAATATGTGGGTGCGATGGAGTCACTGCATCCCTGCGGCAAGTAGAAGTACAGGTGGTGATGGTTTCAGTAGTAATAGTGCGCATAACAGCTGTGATCATTAGCGAGGAACCCCTTCTGGTTTCCGGTGAATCATGCGTTAAATATGTATTTTTTTCCTCTAACTAATAGGAAAACTAAATATAACGAAGTGAAGACCAGACACATTTAAAATCACATCGGGGGTTAAAAGAATGCATTTGAAGCTAATTATACTTAGTGTTGATTGTTAAAAAGTGTTATTTTCTTCCTTACAAAAGCCAATAAATTTTGTTAAACGTGAGATTTGCTCTAAGAACTCGGTTCAATTAGTACCTATTCTGAATTTGAACGTAATTCAAAACTTCCTTATGCGCACTTGTTAGCTCATGGCAGCTTTACATAACATAAATCACAGATTCATGATCCTAAAATGGATATGAAACGTTCAGAGGCCATTTAAGATGACAGAAGAATACGCCTATTAAGAAGAAGCTATAATGTGCAAATAAAATTATTGCAGATCGCTATAAATTCTGTTTTAAGTGTTTTAGAGGATGCTTGGCTGCTAAATCTGGGGCTTGTCAAGTTAACGGAAAATGATATTTCAGGGGTGTCATGAAAAGATGATGAAAAGCAATTGTTTAAAAGCAATTCTGCATTTAAAGAATCTAACGTTTTGACTCACATGACATTCTCCATTCAATATTGTGCAAACTATTCTAAAAAAATTCCTGTGAATCGAGATAACTTCCCATAAATGATTTCTTTAGCATTTCGTTGAATGTACCAGGTTTGTATGTGATGGCATTGAATTTCCATTCTTTGTATTAACCAAGAGTAAAAAAAAAAGTAATAAACGCGACTTACCACTTGATAAATCTGACATGTTAAATTTGCATGTTCTTTTCCACTCATATTGTGTATTTTTGTATTATTTCTACAAAAATTTCATGAAACCTTGTTTTGTCTATCTACTGATAGAGCTAAACATTTACAGAAATAGTTCAATTACATGTTTTGTTTGAAGCATACGGGGGTAGACGAAACTGAACCAACATTAAAATGCTTAAAAGCGGGTCGGTATATGCTGGCTTTAAATTTACTCTTTATTCACACAAACTAACCCAATAGCGACAGCACATTAAAATGCTAAAGTATTGAACATTTGGAACCAATATTAACATATATCTGAGAAATGGTAGGCACCAAAGAAATTACTTGAAAAGAATCGCTCTTCAAGGAGAGCCATGCTTTTTGTGTGGTAAGCTTTGTCTATCTCTTAAAGTTTTACCACTACACAATTCGTACCGAATAAACAGTCCTTAATAGGCTGTTCCCAGAAAACTCATGATATTATCCATTTTTGTCAAATAAATGACTTAAATTTTAATGAAAATTAATATCCCTATTTTGAGAAAATGAACATTTATTCTAAAGCGTTTCTCATTTTTGGAAGTTGCTGAACCTATATGCCAACAGGTATTTAACTGTCTTTTGCTTTAAGATATGTACGACCACATGTACGACTTCAGTTTTATTTTGTCTTTTTATTAGGGGACCTGGATACAGAGAATTTGGAAATACAGTTTTGGGAGAAATGCACTACTTTTATTTATTATAGGAGGTGGTAGAGAAAATAAAAGAATGAGTTCTATTTCTCTGCTCATTTAGAACATAAATAGTGAACATTGAATCTATGAAAAAATGAGACACTACTTGATTAGAAATTGCAGACTAGGAGAGATTTAATAAACGTTTTAGAATAAATTTAGAATTCGAGCCATAGCATAATTTCTGGTGCTCCCCTGGCTAGTATTGGAGTAGCGGGTCTGCCTCACACTCAAGGTAGCGAGTTCCAATCTCGCTTTACGGGGTTCTCCCTTATTCTGAGAAAACGATTATCGAGTAAATTAAAACTCGCCGAGGTCATATGAGCTCATTTTACCGATTTCATTCATCATCCGATATGACCAACCAAGTTAAAGGATGCCCTCCCTCCCCAGAAAATAGAGTGGTGCTGAGGCGTGCTGCTACCTATAATAAGTACATAATTAAATGTAGTTATTTGTTGGTACAGTCAAGGGAAGTACACGAAAATTATATCTAAAACTTTATAAAGCAATAACTATGACAGTTTTTTTATGTGCACAGACACCAAAGGTATTTAAACATGTAGTCGATGATCCAGAATGCTTAACGTTTTAACCCAGAGGTACTATATTTAGTTACCGATTGTGAAGATCTAAATATTTCTTTATCATTCCCTATGTCCCTTGAGCCTGAAAGAGGTATTTGCGTGTCACAATGAAAGTGAATAAAAATGTTAAAAAGATTAAGTTCGAATTGTTTCTTAACAAACATCTGATATGAGCGAAAAAATTAAAAGCTATGCAAATAAACAATGAAGCCGCAGAAATAGGAATTTTGAGAAATATTTCTTATGAGCTTTACGCCCATATACATATTATTAATGTGGCTAATCGATCTTGATAAATTTGACGAACTTATTTTCTCGTTTCTGTCAACAAGTTGCGACTTAACACAGAAGAAATTTGGAAGGAGAATTTTTCTTGTGAACTAAATATATAGTTTAAACCCCTGAAGACTGAGCGTTGGTTATCTAATTCCTGTTTTGAGAGCTTGATCTCCGCACAAATCGCCTTTTGTTCTATTACCTTGTATTACTTCGTAAACCATTTCGCTAATTCATCCGTTTTTAGCTGTTTTGCGATTGCCTAGCGTGATTTTTCGGTTTATTGTGATGAATTAAACCATATAATTTTATGCTGAAGCTTTGATGTGTTATACTTAATTTTCTCTCTGAATGATTTTACTTGACACCAACTCACTAAAATATTATATATATTTAAGAGCTTTGGTTGACATGTCATGTTAAAACTACATGAATTTGGTTGCCAGGAAGCGTAGGAGCAGTTACCTATTTCAATGCATAGGCGACTGTGCTTCTCCAAACCTCCGGTAAGAAGGTATAGCGGGCGATCAGATGTGGAGTGACAAGCTCCGATAAAGCAGAGCCCCTAACGTTTCTTGATATTAAATCCTGTCGCCGGCGGAACAACCCATATTGTTCTCTTCTCTAAAAATAATTTTACAAAGCAAACTCCACGGCCATACTCATTGCCCTCCGCATATTCTCCTGATCAACTCTGAAATATATGGCAATAGGATGTCAAAATTGGGGGGAAAGGAAACTTCGCGCAAAATTCATCTAGAAACCAGAGCAAATCGCGAAAAATCTCAGGTTAAAATGACCAGCACAGAGGGAATTGAACCCGGGATCTCAGACTCGATTTAATAACTATACGCGCATAATAAATTTGTTTAATTTATGTTGTCTTATTTCATGGCAACGTAAATAAGTACCTATGCTGTTAGAGAGCGGGATGGCAAAGGTGGCCCGAATTCGGGAGGTCGTGAGTTTAGTCCCCGTTTTCTGCCTACCTGACCATGGGTTTTGTCGGGGGTTTCTCCGGGTCGCCAGGGAATGCTGGAAAGGTTTCTTTCATCCCTCGAAATTCCTTTCCCTCCATGTCGCTTCCATTGCTATTAAATTCATCCTTCATTCCGTTAGTTTATTTTAGGGTTGGAAGTGTCGGCATTCGTTTGCTATAATGACTTCGGTTGGTTACCGGATTGAGGACCGCCCCCTGGTGGAGACGATTGACCTTGTGTGGAATGGGGTCCCCTGTGTGCCTGTTCGCCTATCGGGGTGCTTCCACAAATATGGTGCACGAAAAGCCGGCCCTGAGTTCTAGACTACTCATTGTCACCCGCTAATTGGCATCTACTGTTGAGAAGCTGTTTCCAACTACGTTTTATATTTTAGACTTCCATAAATAAAACTTAATTTGATTGAACGCCCTTAAATTACATTTGTTTCTAGTTGTTGTCTCTGCTCGTAGCGGACAACAATTCGTGCATAATTGCAAGGTGAGAAACCTTGGGCCACTTTTTCGTGAGCCAGCCTATATGTGGAAACCGCAAGGACGCTGTCATTACTGAGGCACTGCTCCTGTTCCGGCCACCCAGTGTATCCTCTCTCCTCAACTCTCCCTCCCGAGGGTGCCCCTCTTGGGGCATAGGTACAATAAGCAACATTTGATTTGGTCCAAATCTCCTCCGTCGATAAAACTGTGCTATGGAAGGAAGAAATGCGATAAATACAAGGTTCTGTTAAGTAGCGTACCTACAGTAGAAACAAAACTGTTCTTTAAAACAAAACTCTAATAATGTGTATAACATCCACCAATAACAACTTCTTACATAAGCGTTTACGTGACGGATTACACGTTTACCGCTAGCTACCTAGTTAAAGGAAGAATAATTGTCATTGTCTGGCGTAGTGAATTGGAATTTCCACCTTTCCCCTTATTCATAGGGAGGCAAAAAGCTTCCCCTTGAATGCGCTCCAATTGCCGCGATTAATTGTGTGCGTCGTCATCAGCAGACAAAAGAAAAAGAGCATGCGCTTTGCAACTCTTGTGATCAACGAAGCACATCGCTTGTTTATCGCGGTATTGACATCCCTGACTGCTACGTCATGCTTGGTAAACCTGCCCTCTGCAGAGCGGCTGCATTCAACGAAATTAATTGTCATTTTACATAAGCGTTTGGAATAGAAACAGACTATTCCCATGTGAGGCACGTACGCTACTTAAAGGTAGAGCTGTAATTGGTTCACTGTGCGTTTTACGGTGTAAGTAAGGGGGGAAGGGAGAGGCTGATGGCAATGCATACTTTCCAAGGAGTATCATCTACAATTTACTGGCGCCGCACTTGCTTTCGTTCGACAAAAAGCGGAACAATTATGGCTTGCATCAGGAAGTTGTACTTCCAAAGAGATTTTCAAACTGAAACCTGTCACTTCATCCAGAAAAACTGCCTGAATTTATGCAATGTTTGAGCAGTTTATCTGAATGGACTGACATGGCTGAAGATTAAGGTCGTGTTAATTGTCTCGTACTGCAACCATTCTTGATGCTATAACATCCACAGCTCTTATACAGGTAGAGAGTCAGGCTGAAAAATTCAATGCCATAGCTGGGATTTTAGCCACGGATCTCCCAGATTCTAGCTGATTGCTTTAACCATTGAGCTACTATGGCGCCATGCTGGCACAGTATTAAATTCCTCAACTGACTTACATGTTTCCTGGTAAATCACGAGGTGATTTCAAAGTTCTTAGAAATCAAATGCCCCAATGGCGACTTACAATGTCATAAGTACTTTAAATTCTCGGGCTTTATAGTTAAATTAACTTATTAGGTCATTTTGTTTTAATTTAATTGTTTTTTCACACAATCCGTGTATACGACAGGAGTTGGCTGGGTAGAGTCAGAGTAAAATATCCAGTGTTACTGCCGTGATTTGAACCACGGATCTCCTAGGACTTTCGACATTGTAAATTGCCTTGATTATCTTAAGCAATTTTTTTAATGTATTTATTTAAGGTCACTTTATAACAACAAAGGTCATCAGCGACCACAATATTCTTACATATCAAGATCTATGTATACAACATTTAATACAAATATATTACAACTGCGGTCATAAACTTAACTATTTGAACTTTGGTAACTGTAAAATATAGTACATCTAAATTAGTAAACAATTATAATAGTATCAAACTCGGGTTATAACAATTAAATTACATTATATAAAAGACATTTGTGATATTTCCATTTACTTGATAACTTTTCTGCATCCTTCGGTGATGTAAACATGGAATACAGATCACTCTTGAGGTTTGAGTTACTTCTGTCGTTCAGTAAAGCAGGGCACTTGAGGATAAGGTGAGATGTTGAGACGACTTCTCGGGCTGAACATTTCGGGCGAGGATCTTTGCTTGTTTTCTCCATCAGATAACCATGGCTGAGGTTGAAGTGGCCGATGCGCAACCAGGCGAGTAGGACTTTGTTTTCTTCGGAATTTAAAGTGTGATATTGCCGGTTCTGTAATAGATTCCTTAACCAGTTGCAGTTTTGAGGGCGTAGATTTCCTCTGCATGTCCCAGTGAACCGTGATATACATTTTAAACATTTTGTAACATTCTGAAGTGTACCACTTAATCCAGCTTCAATTTGTTGCAGCCTCGTAGCATATTTAGCTGCCACATGTGCCTTTTCATTTCCGGCAATGCCTTTATGTGATGGAAGCCAAACCAATGACATTTGGTATTGTAGTGATAATATAACCGTTCTTGATACTTTGAATGAGTGCAACAGCAGGAAGTGTTGACATGATAATAAATTTTATTATCAGCGTTTTACATGAAAATTAGTATATAGAAGGTTGCTAAACCCTTTTAAGTAATGCGCGATCTGTTTTAGACTTTTCATTTTAGTTGATTCATTTTCATATGTCTCACCTCCTTAAAAATAGCATTTTACTTTCGTCTTACAAGCTTGCCGTCTTATTTCTTCCTCCATTTAATGTTCGGTTTGTTGTCTCATGTCCTTTGTCTCTTTCAAATGACATATTATAAAGAGGACACCAGAAGCGACCTCCTTTATTGGTTAAGATTTCAGTAGCAGAAATTTTTCACACAACCAATTGAATACCGTAACATCTAGCGAGTGCCTTCAGTCACAAATGCAAAATGCCTCAGTTCCCACCCTTCTCCGCTCAATTTGTTCAATTCAGTAGAGTGGTGTATTTATGGTCTTAACATTGGTCCTCCGTGGTGTACGGATAACATGCTAGCCTGTGATTCCCAAAGTCGCCGCGAAGGCTACCATGGCTTCCTTTGGAACAGAAATGAAATCATTGGTCCCCGTCGGAAATTCACGGCAAACCTAATAGAGAAGCCTGTCAGCAAAATAAAGCTGTCTTTTACGGCCACTATAGAATGGTGAGGTGAAACTACAGCAATTCAAGAGCGTCCATAAGTAGAACTCAATTTTTTTTTTATACTTTCGCTAGTATGTACATATATACAATGTATATAGTGGATTAAAGAGGTGTTTTTCGATATTTTCGATACCGAGATTTCACCGGAAATATATGTTTTAGGATCATTTCAATCCCCTTCCCCTAAAACAACATTTTACTTTCTGTTCACGTACTATGCACATAGTGTCCGGAGAAAGTACCTATTGTATTCCACCCAAAAATTCTATACCGAAATTTCACCTAAAACACACGTTTTGATACCCCCTTAATCCAAAAAATAATTTTTATATAAATGTCCGTGTGTGTATAGGAAGAATAGCTCAAAAACGAAAAGTCCGTTAAATACCTACTTGGTATTTGAACTCATTCATTATCTTCCAAGGATGTGACACGAACATTTTCAAGAAAATTCCCTCACCCGCAACTACCCTTTGCATGGAAAAATTTCCAATTTTTTATTTTCTCAAAAATGACTCAATCGATTTTGATTAAAACAGTATATTAAAGATATTTACATGAAAAATGAAATATATATCTTGAATTTATGGGAACAGCATCTGAAGACCTCTTCATTTCGGATGACTTTTACCGTAAAAGATAGACAAAATCTTACTATGCCATAAAAGTAGATCTCTTTAAAACAAACAGTTTTTGTCAATTTTTTTTTTAGAGTTAACCGTTTCCAAGATATCCCGTGTTATTTTTTTATAAGCTACTTAAAGTTTTCTCAAACGGGAAGTATCTTTTCCTCTTTTTGTATACTCCTGATAAACAAAGAAAACGGAATTTTAATTGTATCACATAGCCATACTTTTTTAAAGGATTTGACTATCGTTTTACCCTAGTAGAATTCCTTTATTTCTTTCTTTTTACAAATAATGAAATAATAAACCAGTTCTCAATTAGCATGATATAGATAGTAATATTTGTAAGAAAAATGTGTTTGCGGAAAAGCTAAAGAAATGGAACACATCAGGTTTTTACTTTCTCTACACGTACTGTGTATATAGTGTATAGTGCAACCAAAACTGGATACCAACATTTAACGGAAATACAATTTTGAGACCCCTTGAATAAAAAAAACAAACTATTTTTAGAAAAAAAGTGTGTCTGTGGATATCATTACTCAAAAACGAAAAGTCCATTAAATACTAAACTTGATATTTAAGTTTAGAATCCCTCAAAGATGTGTAACGAAGATTTTCAATAACATTTTATAAAATTAAAACTTATGGTATATAAATTTTATAACATTTTTATTTCTAAAAAATTGCTCTAATAATGTTGTTAAAACTATCACATATTAAATATATTTACATGACAAAATGTATATCTTGAATATTCTGGGAATATCTTCTGAAGTGTTCTTTATTCTGGATGAATTTTGCTGAATTTTTCATAACGGTTAAACCATAAAAGATAGACAAAAATTTACTAAACAAAAAATGTAACTCTCGTTAAAACACATAATGTATGTCATATACGTTTTTAGTAGAGCTGGCTGTTTCTGAGATATTCCTTGTTAATGTTTTCAGCTTTAAAAGGCTTCTATTTTTCTCATAAGGGATTTTGTCATCTCCTTGCTATAAAAAGGAATTTCAATCACTTGGCAACCAGTTTTTAAAATATTTGACTATCGATTTAGCCTATGGTACTCCTATATTTGCTTTATAATTACAAGGAAGCAAGTAATAAGACCATTTCTGCTAATTTTATCTCGACTAGCATGAAGTAAATACAAGAATAAGCTTTTTAATAAAAACTTACTACCGAGATCTAGAGAAAGTCATGTAAGTGAAACACATCAGATTTTTAAAAACATTTTACATCTCGAGACTCGTACATCGCACAGACTCGTACCTACGCTCTTGTATACTACAGTTTAGTTCATTTTTACTTTCTCTATACGTACTATGTAATAGTGTATAGAGAAGGTATTGCATTCCACCCAAAAATTCCATACCCAGATTTCACCAGAAATATATGTTTTAGGGTCCCCTGTATCCAAATAAAGCATTTTCAAAAAACGGTCCATGTGTGTGTGTGTGTGTGTGTGTGTGTGTGTGTGTGTCCGTGTGTCTGTGAACATAACTCAAAAACGAAAAGTCGGTAAAATACCAAACTGGTATTTAAGTTTAGTATATTCCAGGAATGCGACATGCGACACGAAGATTTTGAGAAAAATCCCCCCACTCCCAACTACCATTTACGGAACTTTTTTCAAAAATTTTGATTTTCTAAAAAATGGCTCTAACGATTTTGATAAAAATATCGTATATTAAAGATATTTATCTGCCAAATAAAATATATATATTTTTTTTGGGGGGGGGGAATATCCTCTGAAGCTTACTTTATTCTGGATGAATTTTACGGAATTTTGCATAACTGTAAAACCGTAAGAGATAGATAATAACTTACTACACAAAAATGTAGACCACGTTGAAATACACAATTTATGTTATATCCTTTTTTCGTTGGAGTTGGTGGTTATTTAGATATTCCTTTTTTTTTCAGCTTTAAAAAAACATACTTTTCTGACACAGGAATTTGTCAACTCCTGTCCACAGAAACAAAGGAACTTCAGCCATATAGCAATCAGCTTTTGATTATCACTTTAACTTATGGTACTCTCTTTTTTTCGTTTCTACTTTCAAGGAAGCTAGTAATAAGACTATTTCTGTTAATTTGTTCTCAATTGCATGAAGCATAAGCTTTCTAACAATTTGTTGTAGAGATATAGAGAAAGTCATGTGAATGCAATACATCAGATTTTTTTATACTCGTTACATTGTAAATAATGTTAATTAATTAATGATATTTGATAACTGAAAAAAGAAACGGGCAATAGAAACATCAACAATAAAAACACAAAAGTATTTAACAAGAAAAAGAAGAAAAAATACGCTTATACACACCCTCACGCTATTGTCTATAAACCAAACTCGATACCCACCCCCAAGACCTCCCCACCCCCAACCATCACTTTTCGCTCTTCATTACACTCTGATCTGAATTGAATCATCTTTTGTAAAATAGTTGCAATGGCTTCCCACTCCTCCATCCCAAGAGGTCCAAACAACTAATATACTCGTAAGAATTCTGCCAACATTATTTTAAACAAAAATTATGTAAAAAAATAAAAGAATCATCATTGCCCTCGACTATACACAGATACGAAACGTACATTTACATGAATACTATGAATTTTGATCATATAAAAACAGCATCTGTTGGGAAAAATCTTGAAGATCTGGTCTTATGAGGCTCGGGGTTAGGAGTATGAATAATGAAATGAATTTGTAAATTAGGGAGGTTACTTTTCCACAGATTTCAGTCTTAGCGTGTAGTATAACTAATATATTTTTGCGTATTCAATGACAAATATATTCTAAACAAATAACTTGCAGCTTTTAATAATGATGGAAACTTTAGTGGTTACATTTTTCATAATTTTCATTAAAATTACTGGTTTCTACTAGTAGGAAATGTCTGAAACAGTCATAATTATCTCATCGTTGTGTTAATTAGAGAAACAGTAGCGATGCTTCATCGGAAGCTGCTGGAAGGATGCTATTAAGTTATTCTATTTGGCAGAGTTCCAGTAGCCGTGAGTTTTATAAGAGACATCCGTGTTAATATCAGCCACATGCAAACATTAATCTTCTTGTCCGAGGAAATAAAAATATCGGCGCGACTCTCGTGTTTCGGCTGTCAATGAGTATGCATAATTAACTAACACTAATATTGTCTTCAGAATCAAATTAGTAGCTGCTTAATTTCACATTTGGCACAGTTGGGTAATTATCTGATGGCAGACACAGATAATCCCAGATGCTGAGAAGAGGGGCGGATCTTGAGTTACATTGTTGGGACCACATTCCTGTACACCTTCTCTATACATGGATAATGACCGCAGAATGGGATCCGTAGGCCTTTATTGAAATGTGGTCAGTGTATCTTACAATATACTTATTGTTGCGGTAGACTATGGTGGATTCCAAGTCTATGACTCTTTTCAATAATTGGGATGAGCTTAAAACGTGTTCAAAATAAATAACTTACTAGCCCCGAGTTCTGTTGTTCCTTATTTGATTGCAATCGGTTCCATCTATTCTTTTTGAAAGCTTAGTTTTTGGTTCTCAAATTTCTTCATTTTACATTATGTATTTGGTCATATTTTATGTGAAGCAACTACTGTTAAACACTCTAACATTTACCAAACGTCTTACAAAGAATGTTATCAGCTATCCATAATATTATAGATAGTGAAGAATTGGAAGAAGAAAATGAGTATAGCATTGAAGCTTGAGAACTGAAGGTAAGTTACCAGACCTCATAATAATAATAATAATAATAATAATAATAATAATAATAATAATAATAATAATAATAATAATATATTATCCATTTACTAATATATGTATTTACATTTTCATGTATTAAAATTATCTATTTAATACATGATGTCAATCATGCATTTCGGTTTCATTTCATATCCGTCCTCTTCCTGGCTAAGGGCCGACCACTCGTTCCAGGTGCTCCATTCTGTGGTTTTGTGCCGTTAGCTCCACGATATTCTTCTGACCCCCAGGCATCCGCTTGTAAGTCCTAGAAAAGTGTCAGTCCTAAACACGGGGAGGGTAAGCTGACTAAGGAAAACATTTTAAGCTGTGAAACAATTAAAGTTCCGTTCGCTTTACGTGGCCAGCAGTAAAATAAGAGATGAAGCGTAAGGTGGCTTCGGGTTTGAGAAGAGTTAGGTAGTTAAAAATTGAAATCAACAACAAAGAATATCTCGAAAACGGTCAACCCTACAAAAAAGTACCCATATATGTGTTTAAAGGATGTGTTTTGTGCAATAAGTTTTTGTCTACCCTTGCCGTTTAACAGGTATATACAAGTCTGCTTAATTCATCCAGAATAAAGAGATAAAGAGGCTATTCCCAGAAAATTCAAAATATACATTTTTAATGTTGATGTAAATGTTTTTAATATTTGATATTTTAATCCAAATTGTTGGCCATTTTTGAGAAAGTTTGTGATTGGGGGAATTTTGTTGAATATTTTCGTATCCTTGGAGGATACGAAACTTAAATACCAAGTCAGATATTTAAAGATGTTTTCATTTTTGAGTTTCGCTGTCCACACACTGACAGAGCACCATTTTTTGAAAAATGTTTTTAGGACTCGTGGAATCTCAAAACGTACATTTCCGGTGAAATCTCGACATCGTGGAATGCAATACCTTCTCTACTATATACACTATATGTACATACGTGCTAGAGAACGTAAAAGTATAGTAATGATAAACATATGGAAATAGGAGCATGCTTAACCTCAAACACAAAATGACCTGAACTTAAAAAGCACTACAGAAATAAGTTCACAAATTTTTAAGGAAGGAAACCGGATTCCATTTAAGAATTATAAAATAACAATTATCTAAAGTTGCATGCGTTTACTAAACATATATATATATATATATATATATATATATATTTACCCTTCGAAATTAGAACAATCACCATCCACTCCAACTCGATCATCATCTGGGAAGATTTATAAACTGGGGAGATAAAACAACCGGAGTGATAAACTGATGCAGAGTGATGTAGGTTGAAATGATGTGTTGCTAACGATATCTCCTTAATATTTGAGCCTTGTATGTTGTAATAAACGAGGATACCATTTCCTGCTAAACACAGCTTATTAGTAACTAGACACTCAACGTAACGTTGCATTTGAATCACTTAAAGACACACCCTCGGTATACAATACAAATGATCTGCCGCATCGAGTCGCAACTCAATCACTGAACCATAAGACACAACTGGACTGTCCGTTTACTAATTGCGTCAACTCTTCACTTCTTGACTTAATTTAATTTCTTCATGTCTGGTCGGGCACTCGTCTGCCCCTTACATATATGCTGTATTGCAGTCGAAGGTTCCTGTAGTTGAAATCACGAGAAACTGTCAGCACGAGCACTCGATTAAAGTAAAGTCTCAATTAGCAGAAAATGGTTGAACGGCTTTGTTCGTTATGCGCTATTGTAAAGTGCGGCCGTTCCGAACATCAGCTGCGCCGTGACAGCCAAATAGTGATTCCACGCATTCAACGGCAGCTCCGATAGCTTGTGCTAGTGATGGATGCTATCCAATGAAAACTATTTAACTATTGGATCGTCGCTACCTATCGGGTATTTTCTTGCGTAAGCTTCAGCGGCTAGTGTCCATAGTATCTTGGTCTTAAGACAAACCGAAGTATGCTCGCACCAGAGCTACGCGATACGGCTGAGAGGACTCTGCTGTCCAAGCCGTTCGCCAATTGCATCGCTCGCTGGAATACTGGCGTGGATGCACGCTTCCACCGATCTCTTGCGGTCCGTCAGATGTGTGTGGGCATCTCCGCTCAGTTCCAAGGATAAGATTATCTTGAAGCTTCTACATGGAGATTGCAATACAGCTGACACTTCGTCTGGAATTATCCCGTACTTGCGTCGAGGTCGACGTAAATAACTTGTAGTCGTAACGCCACACGTTACAAAGACTAAAACGCCTAGTATATCGTAAATTTAAATCCGAATTAAAATGAATTACTTTTGTAATTTATCATAATGCTGCTTCAAGCATTTTGCGAAAATAAATAACTATTGAATCCGAATGAAAAACTGAATCACCTGCTCGTCATTTCTCACTACTGTAAACAATCGATTAACGAAAAGTATTCCATACCTGTCACTGGTGCTTCCTCAGAGTTGTTCCATTGTTGTATTGGTCCTTCCTAACAGAATTATCACAGCTGGCTAGACAATCTGGGTGCACCACAAGCACCCATCGAGGCAGGCTTAGGATGCGGTAGACTACAACACTGATTCTCTTCACCACATGGCATGCCCTTGTCATGTTTGTTGAAGCCTAAACCAATACCTCTTAACCCCAGTATAGTTACATCCACTGCAGATTTCCCATCAGAAACCTTTATTGTTGGCTGGTTGCTCGTAACGAGTCTCTATCCGGTGCCTCGCTTTCTAGGTGTACTGACCCATGCACATTCTGAAGATGCTTCACAAGATCCTTCGATCATTGGCCCAACGAACTTTCTCTAATTGCCACCGCGCTTTTTTCTGGCATTATCAGCCCTCCTTCAGAGTCACCAGCGACCCCAGGTTGTCTGTTGAAACTCCGGAACGTCACTTTGTCTCCGCCGAGCCGCGGGAGCCACCTGCTGACGTCAACCGTCACATGGTGGCTCCTGAGGTCATCGATTCCCAACATAATTTCCTAAGCCACCGTTGCAAGAACATCATTCCTCTTTCATTTTCTCCATTTTCTTCATCATTCCCAATTTCTCACTCTCTGTTAAGGCCAACTCGACGGTAAGCGTGATCTCGGTCTCGGCTGCACCAGTGTCTATCATATCCGGTACGTCCTTGTATCCAGCTGTTCACGTCTAGGCTGTCTCCATTCTTCTGTCCAGGACACAAAGTCCCGCGCGCAGATGTGTCGCGTCTAGGCGTCTCGAACTTCATACCCCTTAATCTTCCATTAACCATTTCTTCTATCATGCTATTAACTTTCTTGGCGTTGCCTTGACCCTTCCTTCCTCGTTAAGTCGTCCTCCTATGTATTCCAGGACGTTAAGGCGTGGGCCATTATCTTTCCCATTTCCGACAAGCTGCTACACGTAACACAACACGATGCGCTTGAGTCACTAATTAACACCCTCTGTACACAATACAAGTCACCCACCGAATCGAATCGCAATTGAATCATTGATTCATAACTTAATAACTGAACTGTTCTGTCCACTGGCTTTAATTGCATACGTAATCGCTGTCTTAACTCTTGATTGATTCAACTTCTTGACTGTCAGGCCAGGTATATTTATGTGCGGTATACCAAACCGAAGGTTCTTGCATTTCAAATCGAGAGATACCGTCATAACGAACGCCTAAGGAGAATATTCTCCTAAACAGCAGAGTGTGCCACACTGACTTTGTCCGATTAATGAGTTCGTTAGGCGCTATTGTTATGCGTGGAAGTTCGAAACAATAGCTGCGCTGAGCTAACCAGGTAACACTAAGGTGCTTTCGTCACCATAATTCTGTCTGATAGAATTTTTTAAGTACATCATTAACAGACTGGATTCCTGAAAGTTCTGCAAGTATATTGAAGGTATATGAAGCCGTTCACCAGCTACTTAATATATCCTTTAAATAGATAATTATAGTGCCTTTTGGTACATTACTTCAATAATCTAACTTATGACGTCTATATTTAAACACCAGTAATGTTATACCACCGCTAAATATTACAGAATTTGCATAGCTGATACATTGCTAATGAATTAAAGAGATGCCACCGTTCCAGAGAATTGCTGCTGTTAGAGAAGTGGTATCTTCTTGCAGAAACTGCCATATGTACGTGTTAAAAAGTACTTTTTTCCCCAATGTTACAACTCTCATTAATGAAATGCCTACGTTTAACGTATATTACTACTTTGAGCGTAACGTTGCCAAAGTATAGGGATCTTTAATTACCTTGTGCAATTATTACCATCATTTTTTATGTTTAATTAGTCGAGTAAACAGGTTTTCCTTTTAAAATTTAACAACCTATTTTAAAACACTGTGAGCAGTGACGTAACCTGTAATTTGGATCCGATACATTTCTGAAGAATTGGCATATAAA
Source organism: Hymenopus coronatus (assembly GCA_030762935.1). Lineage (NCBI taxonomy): Eukaryota > Metazoa > Arthropoda > Insecta > Mantodea > Hymenopodidae > Hymenopus > Hymenopus coronatus. The sequence continues at coordinate 34,228,497 of CM060890.1, forward strand.
TCTTCAATAAAGACTATGTGCTTAAAACATCTTCCGACTTGAATAGCATTTAATTTTCTTGAACGCAATGGTTCCTAAACCTATTTTCTTGGAAGTTTAAATCGTATTCTTCTTTAAAGTTAATTAAAAGCAGATCAAATGATAGTTTACTTAAAACTTCTGCTGGTGAAGTTGTTTATAATTAAGAATTTAATACATTTTGTATATGAAAAACATTTTATTAAGAAATTGCGAAAATATAACGTTTTAAATTTAGCACATTCGTATTTCAATTTATAGAATCGCAGAAGAAAGGATCAGTAATTAAACCGAGCTGATACAGAAAGATAGCTTTACAGTCGCTGAGCTCGTTTCACGCCCCCTAATGGCTCCTGTTGCTTAGATGTTATCTTCTCCCTTGAGTTGTAACCAGATTTGTTCATTAGTGATTGTTAATTTGCTAAAATTTTGAAGCAGTGCTTTGATACTGTGTTAAAATGGCTAGATTTACTGGAAAGGACAACATATTCTTAATAGATAGTAACATATCCAAATATAAAAAACGAGCGATATGTGACGCAGGAACTTCTTCTGAGAACTTTCGGTAGTGATGCAGAAGGAAATGTTTAAGTTACATATAAAAATATGATGAATTCACTGTGCACCACATTAAAAGATTTTTCCTCAATTCATCTTGGGAGATATTTTACTTTAATACAGAAGGTTTTTGAGACGAGTTTTTTAAACAACCTGATACTACTATTTGGAACGCATATATTCGCTTTTAAAATTTGCGGCAATTGCTGGTAATACATCGGTAACAATTTGTTCGATGATTTCATTCCTGATGGAAAGGATGCTACATTGCTGAAAAATAGGATTCTTTAAAGGATAGGAGTTGTTTTCTATTACGTACTCTGTAGTATCATCCAAAGAATCCTGACTTGTAGACACATTTAACGCGTTCACCGAATGCATGTGCAAAATTTGAAAAATCCATAGCATGTAAGATGTCTTTTTGAAATATATATTCTCATGGGTGTTATATGTTTGTGTAATGTGTATATGTTTGTGTAAAGGAACAGTAAAACCAGTAATCATACGTAAATTTAGGGGGGGGGGATGTAAACGGGGATACAGCGCCGGAGTGCTGATCAGACTCCGGTACTGTTTAAAAAATAATAAAAAAAAAATAAATAAAAAAACCCATAATGCAGCGGGACGCTGGGAACCATAGTAATTAAAAGACCGTCCAAAAATAAAACTAAATTTAATGTCTTTTAGAAGATATTCCCAGAAAATTCGAGAGATACCATTATTTCTGAATATACGAGAGATGCTCACAAACAAATGTTACAAGGCCCATATTCTTGGTGTTTTGCTGTGTCGTCTTTCACAACGAACTTCTTATTAAAAGTGTGCGGAAATTCCGCAGAGTTTCATCCAAATATCACCTACAGTGCTGCTGCAAAGTAAACAAATATGGCGACTCGTATGGAAAATTGGACTCGCGAAGAAATGCGCTCAGTTCTTTGATTTCTGTGGACTCGCAGTGACTAACCCAACACGGCATTCAAAGATTTGAAAACGCTCAAGTGCAGATGCTGATTCAGGACAAGAGGATGATCACGTTTCGACAAATGGCGGTAGAAATGGGATTGTCCTTTGGTAACATTTTTTTCAGTTCTTCTTATTCTGCAGTACCGTAAAATGTGTTCCCATAGGTTTCACGAAATCTGTCCAACCAATACAAAGGGAAGTGCAAGGAAGCGAGTCTGCAGCCATTGCAACGTTTCTCCATGAAAGGGAGCAGTTTTCTTCTATGCACTAGCCCGTATAATGATAACCCAGCGCAAAACTTCCCGCGCTAACCCTTATAATAATAACCCAGCGCAAAACGTCCCGCACTAACCCGTAAAATAACAACCCAGCGCGAAACGTCTCGCACTAAGCCGTTTAATAATAACCTAGCCAAAACGTGCCGCAATAACCCGTATTTTAACGCAGCGCAAAACGTCTCCACTAACCCGTATAATAATAACCCAGCGCCAAACGTCTCGCATAAAGCCGTATAATAATAACCCAGCGCCAAACGATTCGCACTAACCTGTATAATAATAACCTAGCGCAAAACAGCCCGCACTAACGCGTATAATAATAACCCAGTGCAAAACGACTCGCACTAACCTGTATAATAATAACCCAGCGCAAAACGATTCGCACTAACCTGTATAATAATAACCTAGCGCAAAACTATTCGCACTAACCTGTATAATAATAACCCAGCGCAAAACGACTCGCACTAACCTGTATAATAATAACCTAGCGCAAAACGACTCGCACTAACCTGTATAATAATAACCCAGCGCAAAACGATTCGCACTAACCTGTATAATAATAACCTAGCGCAAAACAGCCCGCACTAACCCGTATAATAATAACCCAGTGCAAAACGACTCGCACTAACCTGTATAATAATAACCTAGCGCAAAACAGCCCGCACTAACCCGTATAATAATAACCCAGCGCAAAACGACTCGCACTAACCTGTATAATAATAACCTAGCGCAAAACAGCCCGCACTAACCCGTATAATAATAACCCAGCGCAAAACGAGTCGCACTAACCTGTATAATAATAACCTAGCGCAAAACAGCCCGCACTAACCCGTATAATAATAAGCCAGCTCAAAACGATTGGCACTAACCGTATAGTAATAACCCAGCACAAAACGTCTCGCACTAACCGTATAATAATAACCCAGCGTAAAATGCCTCGCATTAACCGTATAATAATAACCTAACACAAAACGTCTCGCACCTAACCGTGTAATAATAACCCTGTGCAAAACGTCCCGCACTAACCCGTATATATCAATAACCTGGCGCAAAGTTCGCGCACTAACCCGTATAATAATAATGTAGCTCAAAACGTCCCGCACTAATCTGTATATATCAATAACCTGGCGCAAAGGTCGCGCACTAATCCGTATAATAATAACCCAGTGCAAAACGTCTCGCACTAACCCGTATAATAATAACCTAGCGCAAAACGTTAGGTACTAACCCGTATAATAATAATAATAATAATAATAATAATAATAATAATAATAATAATAATAATAATATAATAATGTAGCGCAAAACGTCTCGCACTAACCCGTATAATAATAACGTAGCTCAAAACGTCCCGCATTAACCCGTATATATCAATAACCTGGCGCAAAGGTCGCGCACTAATCCGTATAATAATAACCCAGTGCAAAACGTCTCGCACTAACCCGTATAGTAATAATCTAGCTCAAAATGTCTCGCACTAACCCGTATAACAATAATCTAGCTCAAAACGTCTCGCACTAACCCGTATAATAATAATCTAGCTCAAAACGTCCCGCACCAACCCGTATATATCAATAACCTGGCGCAAAAGTCTCGCACTAATCCGTATAATAATAATAATAATAATAATAATAATAATAATAATAATAATAATAATAATAATAATAATAATAATAATAATAATAATAATAATAATAATAATAATAATAATAATAATAATAATAATAATAATAATAATAATAATAATCTAGCGCAAAACGTCCCGCACTAACCCGTATAATAATAACACAGCGCAAAACGTATCGCACTGGGACTCACATGGAGACATATTGTATGATCTACACATCAAAGCGCGAACCTTGGCAGCTAAGTCGAAACAACTACATAAAGTATTTGAGCAAACTGGTACTAAGTGCAGTCATTAACCTATTTCGCCTGAAAGACGTACCACTTAAACTTACGGATCAGAGATTATAATATATTATATATCAGAGAACCTAAATAGGCTAAACCTAGAAGAGACATACTGTCAACAGCAATTTGCAATTAAACAAAGCACGTAAGACCATCCAAGTATACACGATCACGACTCGCACAAACCTGACAAAGGAACAATTATTCATTGAAAAACGTCTACAACGGACTATTATACAAGAACTAAACAGAGAAACAGGACATATGACTATCTTTCTATCCACAAATGGTACGATCTATATGGGTTGGACACACGGCAATAACAACTTACGACATACCAGGACGAGATACGCGGCTCACGGATTCCATCACCGCGTTTGACACTCAAGGAAATGCTGAAACGTGACTGATTTTATCCAAAGCGTTGAAGAAAAAAGAGGAAATTAAACTTTTGAAAAACATAGAATTAACTAATGAATATGCTAATTGTGCGCTTTTTTTCGTCCTCTTCCTGTTCTTTCTTATTGTTATTATTTGTAGTATTAATAACAATATAAAATAATAAAATATATAATACCATAATAAAATATATTATAATAATTAAAATATAATTATTAGTAATAACATAATACAGAGGAACTTCAGTTATATATTGAAAACTAATATACTGGGCCGATATGATATCAGAAGGAGCAATCTCCACTTTTTTGCGAAATTTGAGATGTTGGTACTACTGGATTGTGCTACTAACCCTCTACTGAAGTGTAGTTTCTAAATGAACAAAATCCCATTTTTTCATTGCCTTAAAATAAAATGTTGGTTTCCAACAATACAATCTCTTCCATGTGTTGGAATCAAGGACAATCTCATCAGTTTCCATTCTGGTCACGTGACTTGCCGCAAAACAGCTGCAGTGGCTGAAATAATAGTGTGCGTTCTGCTCTAGTGTGCTATAGTATAACGTTGTTAATTATATTAGAGATATTTTCAGTTTTTTGAACTGTGCACGGCATCAACATGCATTATAAAGACGACTCTAGTTTTATTCTAAGTATTCTGTGATGCATACGGTGCCTGAAAATGCGACACCCCGTCACTCCCACTAAAGCAAGGAAAGGGTTCTGGGGTGCAAGTAAATGGAAATCAGTTTCTGCTAAAAGGCTGAGGTAATTATTGCGGAAATGATTTTTGATTAATGTACTTTGTTATTTATTTATGGATTTTTAACACAAATTTATCCACAATTTTATGATAAAGACTGCTTAAAAAAAAAAAACAAGAAAAAACAAAACAAAACAAAAAACCTTGCGTTAAAAGTTACGCAATAGATCTCAGCAATTTAATTTCCAATTCAATTGTTCTAGTTAATGCTCTAAAGCTAACATTTTCAAGATAGATAACCAAATTGCAATTGTCTAAAATATATTTTTCACTCCAAGTCACCTAATTCTCAATGGAGAATAGTCTCATTGATGTTTTTTTTTTTCTCTCCTTTTTGCTTTGGAGTTTACATAATTTATTTCATTTTCTAGGAGCACTATGGAGTCTACTTTATAATACCATTATTGACCATATATTTCAATGCAAAATAGTAATACAATTAAATGATTGTAGTTTTAATAAAGTAAATGCCCTGGTACAACAATAATTTCTTTTATTAAGAGAAAGATCAATCTCCATGCTTGTTGTTATCAAATGGAGCAAACTCCACAAAAACTAAGGTGTGAATCAAAAATCTCAAAAATGTAGACTCAAATACATAGTAAACTATTAATCCAATGTTGAGTTCCTATAGTGACGTACATTGGAATCATTTGATGAATATTCAAGACAAAAGTCAAGCAGATCGAGTTGGAAGGAAAAGCTGTAACACAAATTGGGTTCCACTGAAAAATTTAGGTAGGAGGAAATTGCTCTTTTTGATACTAATAGCCTCATATATTATTTGACTACTGGTAAGTCCTTCCGGAACCCTTCAACTTTTAAGGTTTTCACATGCCGTATCTGTAGTATTTCTACTTTCTCTATATGCACAATGTACGTAGTGTATAGAGAAGGAATTGCACTCCACCAAAAAATTCGATACCGAGATTTCACCGGAAATATATGTTTTAGGGTCCCCTGTATCCAAAAAAAGTATTTTCCGAAATAGGTCCGTGTGTGTGTTGTCCGTGTGTCTGTGAAAATACTCAAAAACGAAAAGTCGGTAAAATACCAAGCTTGGTATTTAAGTTTAGTGTCTTCCAAGGATGCGACACGAAGCTTTTGAGAAAAATCCCCCCACCCCAAATTACCTTTACATGGAACTTTTTTCGAAAATTTTGATTTTATAAAAAATTGCTCTAACGATTTTGATTAAAATATCCTATATTAAAGATATTTACCTGACAAATAAAATTTATATTTTGAATTTTCTGGGAATAGCCTCTGAAGACTACTTTATTCTGGGTCAATTTTACGGAATTTTGTATAACTGCTAAACCGTAAGAGATGGACAAAAACTTACCAAACAACAAATGTAGAGCACTTTAAAACACACAATTTATATTACATACATTTTTTCGTGGATTTGATTGTTTTTGAGATATTCCTTGTTTTTGGTTTCAGCTATAAAAAAACTTATACATTTCTCATACAGGACTTTGTGAACTCGTGTCCATACAAGCAAAGGAACTCCAATCACATAACAGCCAGCTTTTAACTATCACTTTAACCTGTGGTGCCCCCTTATTTCGCTTCTACTAACAAGGAAGTAGTAATAAGACTATTTCTGCTAATTTTTTGTCGATTAGATGAAGTAAATAGAATAATTTGTCGCAGTGATGTAGAGAAAGTCATGTGAATGGAACACATCAGATTTTTAAGTAATTATCGTAAGTTAGATCTGTATAATTTCACAGATAGTCAAGTAAAAACAGAGCGGTTGGCTTGTTTTGACTATATCCTTAAAAATTATAAGTTGTAAAATGAATAGTATAGGACAAGGACGTAGGGGACTCGCCACCATCCCTTATTTTGATTATTGTACCTATTCCTCAGAAGGGGCGCCCTCGGTAGGGATGGGTGAGTTAAGAGGAGACACCGGGTGACCGGAAGCAGGAACGACAACACAGCCCTGCGCTATCCACGTAGCGGCACCACGATAACCGAACAGGGACCGGGGACACCGCCCCACATAGGACACGCCCCCAACAGCAGTCCCTCATCCCGGCAACCAGCCGAAGGTGGGTGGCGGAGAGAGACAATAAACACATTTTTTCTCTACCACGCTACATTTTGCACCATCGCCGACTCTTCCAACCCTGAAAGAAATCAACGGAATGAAGGATGAATAAAATAACAAAGAAAACGACAGGGAGTGACAGGAAATTCGGGGGAATGCCCAGCATTCACCTGGCGACCCGATTTTTTACTTTCTCTAGCCCCGTATGTACAATATACATAGGGATAGAGAAGTATTGTATTCCACCCAAAAATTCGATGTCGAGATTTCACCGGAAGTACATGTTTTAGGACCCCCTGAATCCAAAAAAAAAAGCATTTCCAGAAAAAGATCCGTGTGTGTGCGTGTGTGTGCGTGTGCGTATGTGTGTGTGTGTGTGTGTCCGTGTGTCCGTGTGTCTTAGAACACGATAACTCAAAAACGAAAAGTAGCTAAAATACCAAATATGGTATTTAAGTTCAGTATCTTCCAGCGATGCGACACGAAGATTTTGAGAAAAATTCCCCCACCTCAAATTACCCTTTACATGGATAAATTTTCGAAATTTTTGATTTTCTTAAAAATGGCTCTAACAATTTTGATTAAAATATCGCATATTAAAGATATTTACCTGGCAAATAAAATGTATATCTTGAATTCTCTGGAAATAGCTTCTAAAGACCTATTTATTCTGGATGAATTTTGCTTAATTTGCATAACTAGTAAACCGTAAGAGATAGCCAAAAACGTACTAGGCCTTGTTAAAATACACAACTTGCGTCATATACATTTTTTTCGTGAAGCTTACCGTTTTCGAGGTATTCATTGTTATTGGTTTCAGTTTTGAAGTGCTTATACTTTTCTCAGATGGGAGTATCCGTTTTTCTTTTGTTCTACTCCTGGCCAAGAAAAGAAGCGATTTGTAATGACAATCGCATAACGACAATTTTTAAAACATTTGACTATCGATTTAGCCTAGTGTATTCCCTTATTTTCTTCCTACTTATAAGGAAGTATGTAATAAGAACATTGTGCTGAATACCTCGATTAACAAGATGCAGAAAGAAGCATAATCTTATTAAGAAGTTTGTAGAACGGCTAGAGAAAGTCATGTGAGTGTAACACAACATTTTTTCCTTAAAAATCCGTGAGTCTGGTAGGCTGGGATCGAACCTGCGATCTTCCAAAACACAGACGAAACCACCTAAGTCATCCCTCTGGTTAGTCATTACAAGACTCAGATCCGTATTTAAAAGGTTTTGAAAGGGGAGAAAGAAGTAGTAATTTCAATAATAGTTTAGTGCAATGCGTTCATAATAATTATCACATTATTAACAAGTGTACAAGAGACATATTTCCGTCCATCCAACGAATAACATATTCATTGTTCCATGGTTTTGTATCTGTATTGTCATAAGAGAAATATATCGATAGCTGACGGACAAAGCATCTAAACTGCCAAGTTTTAATAAATGTTTTTCTAATGACGTCAGTAGACTGGCACCGCTAGAAATAAAATCCCAACAAAACAGCATATAATTCCTTTAATAGTAGTAGAACGCCGTTATATTTTATTTAATCACTTAATTTAATACCCAACAGAATATCTTTATACAGAGTGTTTAAAAAATACGGGGCATAATTTCAGGTATGTATTTCCCACATGAAGACAATCAAAATAGTTTATCATAACATGTGTCCAGAAATGCTTCATTTCCGAGTTATGGCCTTTACAACATTGAAAGTCCCACCTGTAGACAATCAAAATAGTTCATATCCGCAAATGGTTCATTTCCGAGTTATGGCCTTCACAACATTGGAATTCACTTGAACGTTTTTCTTTCCGCAGGTCTTTGCCGTCAAAGGAGACATTAGGAGGGCGCTCTGATAGTTCATTCTGAGGAAGGTTACATTCAGTGTTCTTTAGGCGTTAAGACTGTGCGACATGTGTTCAAATCAAGAGCTGGCAGAGATACACTTCATGTACGGTAAGGCGGACGGCAATGCTGCGCTGGCTCGTCGTTTGTACCAGGAGAGGTACCCACAGCGACAATGTCCAGATAGGAAGACATTTGTACGTCTCCATTCCCGTCTATGCGAGTATGGAACCTCTCCTGGTTTGAGAAAGGGACGACTAAGATCTACAACTCCAGAAGTGCAGGAGGAGATTCTGGAGGCTGTGGAGAGGACTCCTTCTATCAGCACACGACGGTTAGCGTTGCAAGTCAATGTTCCTCATACGACTGTCTGGAGACTGTTGAACGAGTATTAATTGTATCCTTATCACTTGCAACGTGTACAGGCCCTGTCACCAGCAGATTACCCTGCACGAGTTAGGTTCTGTCAGTGGTTCTTGCAGCAGTGTGGTGTAAATCCGAACTTTTCTGCCGTCGTATTATTTACAGATGAAGCACAGTTCACAAGAGATGGCATAACAAATGTCCACAATCAGCATGTATGGTCTCATGAAAACCCACGTGCAACTGTTGTATCTCATCACCAGGTGCGGTTCTCCCTCAACATGTGGGCCGGTGATCGATTAGTTGGACCCCATGTTCTTGTAAACAGACTTACGGGGCAGGCGTACACAAGCTTCCCTGGAAAACACCATACCTGACGTTTTCGAAGACACTCCACTGATCAACCATCAACACATTCACTTCTTGCACGATGGCGCTCCTGCACACTTCAGTCTTACGGCTCGCAAGTACTTGGATCGAAGGTTTCCTGATCGATGGATAGGTAGAGATGGCCCAATTGCTTGGCCTTGGCCTCCACGCTCACCTGGTCTGAACCCTCTCGATTTCTACTTGTGGGGCCATTTAAAATCATTGGTTTATTCGTCTCCGGTGCCGGATTTGGAATCCCTTCGGAATCGAATTGTGGCAAGTTGTGAGGACATACGCAATACTCCTGGAGTTTGGGATCGTGTTCACAATGAGACATCGATGTGAGGTCTGTATTCAAGCAGGAGGTGGACATTTTGAACATCTTCTGTAATGACAACAACCTGCGGAAAGAAAAACGTTCCAGTGAATTTCAATGTTGTGAAGGCCATAACTCGGAAATGAAGCATTTACGGACACATGTTATAATGAACTAATTTGATTGTCTACATGTGGGAAATACATACCTGAAATTATGCCCCGTATTTTTGAAACAGCCTGCATAAACGTTTTCTGAATTTTAATTTTAAGTGCCGCCCCAAAGCGACGAAAAACATAATCAGTGTGAGTCTTAAGACAATGATTTCATGTCAAGTTCTGCATACTGTGTTGAACAGAATTGTTAATTTTTATAATTTGTAAGTTTTACGGATGCAGATGGACAAAGTAGCCAAGATATTATGCATTTAAAACTACTAACTTTAAATATTTCCTATAGAAAAAAAACATAAATGGTTTGTTATTTCGACATCGCATCTCCTTTACCAGGAATAATTCTTGCATAGTTGTAGGTGATAATAACTAGCGTGTTGCCTCTATGTTTGTTGTGCTTTCTCGGTTAGAAAGGAACAGGATGAGATTACTGGGAATGAGTTTCCGCAAACGAAGTTATTCAGATTCTTTGTGGCGTAATCTTAATTTGTAAACGAAAAGACAACCGTTAGAATACGCCTATAAAATAAAACGGGATATGCATAACAATGGACAGAAGTGCCAGCTTAAAATGATAGGGTAAGTAAGAATATAGGTTTCGTATATTATTATTATTATTATTATATAACAGGGCCCATTATGCTGTTGTTTACAACATATTGAAGAAAACTGCATTAAAATATAAATCCCCTACAGCATGCAGAAGTAGGCTACCCGATCTGCCCCTCATTGTCTATCGTACTTGGCCTATACATCAGATTTCACACAGCTATGTTTTCCTAATTTGGTTGCATTCTCAAGAGTACGTTGAAGCTGATTCCCATTGATATATTGTGTATGAGTATTGATGGTGGCCTACGTTATTACTTTCATAGGAAATATCTACTTTGCTACATTTTGGGTGAGGTGGAGACAGGTTTAGGTGAATGTCACACTCTGTGAAGACCTTTGAGCGCCTATTCTCCCAAAAATGAAGAATTCCAGTTAATTGAGACATTTATAGCCGTATCCTAAAAGTTTTTCAGTACAACAATGACCAAGATTTTATGTGGCAAAATACGTGAGCAATATGATCCTCAAAGATAACGTTTTTTCCACACAAGTCCCATGTAAGCTAAGAGTTGTAGGGTAGAATCAGACTGAAACAATCAATGCCATAACCGGATTTTGAACAAGTAGATTCTGGCTATTGAATTTTTCAGTTCGATTATAACCATGATGATAATGACTAATGAGGTTGAGGTAAACTCTGAGCACCTCATCTAAAATAACTTTTTGAGCGCTTCCTTTGCTTGTTATAGGCTTAGTTCAACCCGTCCAGTAGGCCGAGTTACTTATCTTACAATCTGAGAGACTACTCCGGGCTGCTTAGTCATTTCGAAGGAGAGATGCCTCCTATCTAGAGCGTCGCTCTCAATCTGACTCTAATTTTCCAAGTTCTTCAATGCTTTGACCGTGCTTCAATTACGTATTACTTTTTTTACACGTACTATAAACATAGTGTATATAGAAGATGGGTACTCTATTGCACCCAAAATTTCGATACCGAGGTTTCACCGGAAATACATGTTCTGGGACCCCTAAAACCAAATAAAAAAAACGTTTTTAGAAAAATGTCTCCGAGTCTCCCCATAGCTCAAAAACGAAAAGTCCGTTAAATACAAAACTCAATATTTCAGTTCAGTATCTTCCAAGGATGCGGCGCGAAGATTTTCAGAAAATCTCCCCACCCTAACTACCCTTTACATAGAAAAAATTTCGAGCGTTTTGAATTTCTCAAAATTCGCTGTAAGATTTTGATTGCTATCAAGATATTTAAGATGTTTACATGACAAATAAAATGTATATCTTGATATTTCTGGAAATACCTTCAAAATCTCCTTCCTTCTGGATAACCTTTTTTTTTAGCTTGACACTTTTTAACCTGGTTGGTCATATTAAACAATGACTGAAATCGGAAAAATTATGATCAAATGATCACGGGGTCCATTGAGTTTAAAGTTATTTGACATTCGTCTTCTCAAGATAAGGGAAAATCATGAAAAAACCTAATTCGCGTAACTCACCCTAAGCGAGATTCACACTCACATCTGTTGAATGTGTGGCAGACACGCTGGCATTTGATAACATTTTTATAACTGGTAAACCTAGGAGAAAGGCAGTATCTTACCACACAAATTGTCGGCCACTTTAAAACAGTGTACTCTACTCAAACATGAAATGGTTTCATATCTCTTTTGGTTTATTCATGGACATAAAAAGTGGAATTTCAATTGTACGAATATCACATAGCAACCAGAATTTAAAGGATTTGATTATCGGTTTAGCCTAGTGTACTGCCTTATTTCCCTCCTACTTGTAAGGAACTAAGTAATAAGGTCTCTCTGCTTATCTTGAACTAGAATGAAACAGTCAAGAGTAATCTTTTGTAAGAGTAGTTTGTTTGCAGAATAGTAGAGAAAGTCATGCGAATGGAACATATAAGATTTTTTGAACAGAATTTCAGTTTTTTTTTTTTCACTCAAGCCGTGTGTAGGACTCAAATTGGATAGGTAGAGTCAGAGTGAAAAATTCAATGCCATAGCTGGAGTTTGGACCACTGATCTCTTGGTCTCTAGCCGGTTGCTCTAACCACTGAGCTACCATGGCAACATGCCAGCACAGCATTAAATTCCCCAACTGACTCGCATGTTTCCTGGTAAACCACAAGGCATTCTCAAATTACTTTTAGATGACATAACCCAATGGCGACTTACAATGTCGAAGTACTTAAGTATCGGACTTCTTAGTTTAACCAACTATTAGGTCAATTACTTTTAATTAATTGTTTTTTTCGCATATGTTCTCATGTTAGCTCTGTAGTTACAGTAGTCGACTAGAGACTGGGAGATCTGTGGTTCAAATCTCGGCTATGGCGTTGAATTTTTCAGTCTGACTCTATTAAAGAATTCAGCTTCCCTCACTTTTAAACAGTTGTCTGCTGAAAAGTGGTAACATTTTTTAAAGTACCGATGCAGCAAAAGAAAATAAAATGGAAGGAAATAAAAGCATATTAAATAAAAACCTGTTTCTCAGTTACAACAAAGTATATGAGTGGACACAATTGGTTTAAGAGCCCAAGGATGAAACTCATATTTTTTCAGAGATATCAAGCTTAATTCCAACGTTGCACTGTAATTAATGTTGCCGCCAGTCGGAGTACTATAAGCAAACGTGGACAGAGTGAAGTTAGCTAAACAATTAAAGCCTTCCTCCTCGTCTCTTGTGGTCGTAATCAGCAGGTCGTCCCAGCTGAACTCTGCTCATCACACTGCAAATTACCGGCTCGGCAAACCCGTTTCACAATGGCGTGGGTGATTCCTAGAATCATTTCCAAGTCGTCTCCATCTGTCTGTGGTTCTTACATAAAAGGAGAATGAAACAGCACTTGTCATCCGGTTGGAGCATGGTGGGGGCTGGACGTTTACGTTCATGGAAAACAGGGACGAGGAACAATACCAGGGTATGTCCGACATGGGCAGTGAGGCGTTGAGCTCTTGAAGAACGGCTGCTTCATCTGGGGAACGACGGGAGGTCAGAGTTTGAAGAGATTTATGTAGGCTTGTTGTCCAAGTGGTGTTAATTGTTGAGACCTACTTACAACACGGAGTCAGAGTTTGTGATGATTGATTGTGCCGCGGACTGTACTGGATGCCATGTCCAACGTTCTGTGCTCCTTTGCATCACATTGCCGATAGTAATCATTATTGAAAAATGGGGGTTTTTCTACCTATATGTAAGCTTATTCTGTCTCTACGCTAATCAAGATAAACATTAACAGAAATGGTGTTATTACTTTAAGTACTAGAACAATTAAACCAAAAACTAGGAAATTGTCAACTCTGCCAAAAAATGACATAATTTTTAATCTAACAACATAAAAATCATTGTGTCGTGCAAGAGATTTTAAATAGCTTTGGCTACAGCATAAACGTTATTTGTAAAAAATTTATATTACAGATTACGATGGGTTGCCAATTTGGAATAGGTTTTTATTACGCTGTACGCTGTAGGATATTAGGATGGGTTTTTGTACGTTATAAGGGCTCATATAAGAGCGGTTGGTTTCGATCTTCCGTCGTTTATTCTTCTGTGTTGTACATGGATGAGAATTTGCAGTCAACAATTGGCAGCCTGAACCACTATTAACTAAATTCTTTAAATGTATATTGCAGTTATGTGTATTAAATTTAAAATTATTGATATTAATATCAGATTCTGTTAATGCGAGTATCTTGGGCGTCGAGATATTCGTGAAAAAACAAAGGTAAGAAATGAGTAGAAGGTCATTAATTAAGTGGTTGTGGTATTATAGGTATCAACTCAGTGAGCGAATCATGACTACATTTTTGTGGTTAATCTTGATGAATGTCATAGTTTCTCAATACAAATTACGCAATCCTCTTGATATTCGACAGTTAAATTAGAATAATACGAAGACGTCAAAACATAGATACGCGACATAATTTAGCGAACAGTGTAGACAAAATACTAGCGTTCAGGATCGAGGCGAATTATGAATTGACATGTCTTATTTACTGTGGTTATATGGTACCAAACTGAACTTATTTACATCAAAGAATGACCTTTTGTTTTAATGTTTCGTCATCGTATGAAAATTTTGTTATATCATGACGTTGCTGAAACAAGCCATATTCGAGGCGATAAGTCAAATAAGTTATACGTTTTTATATTGCGACCACTATGTTTCTGCGCCAATAAATTGGCTCTTTTATATCATAATTATTTATCGTCTGTTTTAAGTGTCAAATATTTAGAGTAAAGATGATTACTGAAACAAAATATACAGATTACAAATATAAAATTGTTGTTAAACGTAAATTTAACATTGAATAGTAATGCCAAATAATGGTAATAAATAGCAAGGATAATATAACATCCGTTGTAGTAGTAAGACTTTATTTATCTTTTATAGTTTACCAGTTATTCCCAAGTTATCAAGAATAAAGAGGACTTCAGAATATATTCTCAGAAAATTCAAGATAAATATTTTATTTGTTTCTTAAATATCTGCAATATATATATATATTGCAGATATGGCATTTTCATTTTTAGCCATTTTTGAGAAACCAACAATGTAAAAAAATGTGCCATTTAAAGGTTGCAGGATTTCCCTGATAACCTTCGTGTCGCATTCTTGGGAGATGTTGAACTTAAATACCACGTTAATCGAACTTTTGTTTTTGAGTTATACTGTTCTTTACTAGCACCACGTTTATCGAACTTTTGTTTTTGAGTTATACTGTTCTTTACTAGCACCACGTTAATCGAGCTTTTGTTTTTGAGTTATACTGTTCTTTACTAGCACCACGTTAATCGAACTTTTGTTTTTGAGTTATACTGTTCTTTACTAGCACCACGTTTATCGAACTTTTGTTTTTGAGTTATATTGTTCTCTACTAGCACCACGTTAATCGAAATTTTGTTTTTGAGTTATAATGTTTCTGTACACACACACACACACACACACACACACACACACACACACACACACACGGACCTTTTTCTTTCTATTAATGTCCTTTTGAACTCAGGGGACCCCCAAAGCGTGTATTTCGGTGAAATATATGTATAACTTGTTTTAATGAATGCAATAACTTATCTATCTCTATGTATACATACGTAATAGAGAAATTAAAATGTTGAGATACATTTCAAAAGTAATTTCTATCATGAGATAAAAGCTATTCTTATGAAAGCTTAATCTTCTTAATTTACTTTAATTGAGATACAACAATGCAAAATTAAATTCCACACTTATTTACAGATACAAAGAAATAGAGTTAGATAACTGTTTTAAGAGCTGCACGCTATATACGGACTGCAAAATGGCGTATTGTTTTCATGCAGTCCCAAGAAACAACTGAAAATCAAAAATAATAGCATTAAACAATTCGAACCATGAATCCCGCAATGGCTTATTCCACAAAAAGTTTGCTTGAAATAATATTTTTCTTTTAAAGATATGTGTATTCTCTGGGTAGTGCGCCTGTTAACGTTTACAATTATACAAGATTGTGTAACGTTCCTTTCGATTGGAGAGGACTTTACAAGTGGTTTCCGTTTTATTTATCATGTAAATGTCTATAATATGTGGTATTTTAATTAAAATTTCAGAGCCAGTTTTTGAGAAAATAAAACATTTAGAAACATTTTCCATATGCAGGGTAGTTCTTGAAAATTTTCGCGCCCCATCTTTGAAAGGTAATGAACTTAAATTCAAGTTTGGTATTTATGATCCTTGATATATGCTGATCATAGTTATGCGCACGCGCGCGCGA
Organism: Hymenopus coronatus; assembly: GCA_030762935.1. Classification (NCBI taxonomy): domain Eukaryota; kingdom Metazoa; phylum Arthropoda; class Insecta; order Mantodea; family Hymenopodidae; genus Hymenopus; species Hymenopus coronatus. The sequence continues at coordinate 34,244,869 of CM060890.1, forward strand.
CCTTTTTTAAACATATGATGTGCTACTTTTACATAATCCCCACCACCTATCCTGCAGCAAATCGTTCTTTAAAAACATATTTTTATATATACTTCATGTTTTCCCAAGATAATCGATAGCAGCAACAATTTAATTACGATATTATTTACTTGAACAAGTGGAGTAAGGAAGTGCATTAAGCTAAAATGAGCAAAATGTTTTAAAAGTGGATCATTATGTGATGGTATTGAAATTCCGTTCCCTTTCCCTAACTAGTGTAAAAAATATGAATAACAACTTCCGTTTGAGAAAAATGTCAATGCTGGAAAGTTTAAACCTAACAAGCAATATCTCGGAAATGGTGGTTCCACAAAAAAGTCGTCCTCTCCGTGGTGTAATGGTTACCATGCTAACTTCACATACCCAAGGTCGCGGGTTCAAACCCGGCGGAGGAGGTGGATTTTATTAGGCCTAAAACTCCTTAGCATGGCTTCCTTCGAAAGGGAAATAAAGCCCTTGGTCCCATGTCGTGGATTTACGGCACGTAAAACAACCTCACGCCTGATAGAGAGGCCTCTGAGCAAATTTAAGCGGTCTTTTACGCCCAGTATACAATGGGTCGCTGAGAACCATAGTAGTTAAAGAGCGTCCATAAATAAAACGCCATTTAATTTCATTTCACAACAAAAAACTACCCACATATTTGATATAAATTATGTGTTTTAATACCTAAATTTTTGTAGAGTTTTTTTTTTTTTTTTTTCTATCTCTTACGGTTTACCAGTTATACAAAAGTTATTCACAACTATGAGCCTTACAGAGGCTACTCCCAAGAAATTCAAGATATGCTTGCTGTTTGCTCTATACACATCTTTAATACCTATACAGTATTATAATCAAAACGGTTAGTGTTTTTGAGAACATACAAATGTTAGAAAATGTTTCCATGTGAAGGGTAGTTTAAGGTGGGGAAAATTCGTGTCGCAACTTGGAAAATGCTGAACAAAGCTATGTAAGTTGGTATTTAACCGGACGATATTGTATTTGCAACAAATTCTGAAAATTGATTACAAAAAACAATCCATCTTTTAAACATATTGGAAAGAATTCTAATTTCAGATTTATCAAAAAATAAAACAAAGGCAATGATATTCCATGGGAAATACCAAGTAAGAAGCAAAATAGTAATCGAAGATTAGATTTTAGATCAAGTTAAGCATAGATGATTAGGATAAAGGATTGTAATTACGTACAGGCTGCAGGAATGAAACATTTTATCATCAGTTAAAGGTTGTACTAAACTAGACAGGATTCCTAATGAAGTAATTACACAAGAATTCAATATTTTTGCAGTAAAGGATAAGCTAGAAGAACATAAACAAAAATAGATAGATCATTAGCAAAAAATGGAAGAAATAAGGATTCCAAAGATGGCCTTGCAAGAGGAACATAGTAAAGCCAGTTAAAAGATGGAATTGAGGCCAAGACAGTTCGAAAAGACCTAATCCTTGAAAGGCAGAAGAAATAGAAGAAGAAGAAGAAGAAGAAGAAGAAGAAGGTATTTAACCGAATTTTCCTTGTTGAATTCACTTGCACACACATACACACTCATACACATATTTCCTAAAATTGCTTTGTTTTATTCAGGGGATCGTAAAACTTGTATTTTCAGTAAAATCTTGGTGTTGCATTTGGAATGCATAAACTTCTCTGCCTGATATAAGTATATGTGATAGAGAAAGTAGAAATAGATAAAAGTTAAAAATGTTCTTTTCCTATTATCTTGAAGATCTTTTAAACTCTCTATAATGTTCATGAACTGTTAACTAGTTTGTAAGTCTGTGAACATAATAATTAATATTAGGGTTCCTATGCAGGCTGAAGAATTAATTATAATGAGTGGGATGATAATGATGTAAACGGATATTAAATTAATATCGAGTGAACTGGCATTAGAAGGCGATGTCACGCCATCTAAACTCTTTAATATTCAGGCGGTATTGCGTAAGGATTTGTTCAAACACAGATTTAGGCGTTACTCTGGTACCATTATGGCCCTGTGGGGGGCAGCCTGCACAGTAGTGTCACGTGCAACGCCAACACAACACGTAATACGTGGCAAGAAACAGTGAGAAATGTGCTAAGCAGAAAAAAAAAATGATTTGAGCTCCCCACGGCGAGTCCACACGCTTCCAGATTTTAACATTTTTTTCCCCCTCTTCTTTCTGCTGATGTTTTAACATAGCTATGAAAATATGTCTCCGGTGTGTGAGAGCGTGGGATTCTTCAAGTAGCTTAGAGAAAGGCCGTTATGAAAATAGCTTTGCTCTAGAGGAGGTGTACTCAAGTTCGTGTACATAACTCCTGTAGGATATGTGAGGAAACAGTACTACTGCTACTACTTATATTCTTCTGACAGCTGTGTGTACCAGAGACTTTAAAGTTTGGTTATCTGCGCTTATGTTGATGTACTGTGACTTTCTTGCTCGCAAAGCTTTCTGTGGTGGCGAAGGTTTTTACTAACTCATTCCAGCTCAGTTTATTTTCGAGTGAAATCAGTTTAGAAACCATGAGGTATACAAGGACTAACTTGCTCTCCCTGAGTTCTGAATCTTTGCTTTGTTAGCTGAAGCACTAAACCACTGGTCAGGATTGCCATTTCAGACAATGACCATCGCTGCCCTACTAACACATATCTGGTAGGATTGGACTGGCATATGCGCATGCTTTTGGGATTTTGTTAACACTGTAATGATACATTACGTTTGCATTTATATTATTTCTTTTTTATTTATTTTAAACTAAGATAATATCAATAAATTGAAAGAAAACGCCGAAGTATCTACCAATAAAGATAGAAAATTATCAAAAGTTAAGTCTATTTCTTTTCAACCTAACAAACAAAAATGTATATATACCTAATGATGCCAAACGGCACCTTTAAGTTGGAATGGCTTACTGATTACCAACTACTGAAATGCTAGCCCATAAATTACTTTTGCGAAGTATACCAAACATTTGCACGACTGCCTTTAAAATAGTTCCATTAGGCATACTGGATAATATTGTAGCTTTTTCTTTTGACCCGATACGTATTCTTAATCACCATTCCCTGCGCCCCTCTCAACTAGACCAAGATCCCATGTGAGATTTGTGTTGGACCATGCGGCGCAGGTGCGGGTTTTTTGGTTTTTCTAACCACCGTATTCCACCTGTGCTCCATCTTCATTTCATGTATCGGCAATGTCATTATCTGCTTAGTTCCTTAAATCCAACACAGGCAGCTTATTTTCGCGGTCTATTATTATTATTATTATTATTATTATTATTATTATTATTATTATTATTATTATTATTATTATTATTATTATTGTTATTATTATTATTATTATTATTATCATTATTATTATTATTATTATCATTATTATTATTATTAGTATTAGTATTAGTATTATTATAATTATTATAATTATTATTATAATTATTATTATATTTATTATTATAATTATTATTATTATAATTATTATTATTATAATTAACATCATGATCATCATTATTACAATTGTTATTATTCGCCGGACTATTATGGTTTAACCTCTAAAGTCATAAACGCACCATTTTTAGGTCTTTCTTTAAATACATAAGTACAGGGTTACTACAAAAGAAATAGACAACTTCAACTGTCTGTAAAACAAAAACTATTAGAGATAGCAACCTAATTATTTTGGAGCTATGTTGAGAAACTCTCAAAGTTTTGTTTGTTACTATTGGTAACGCTGTAGTATTTTGTTTGTTGTTGCAGAAGCTGAAATTGCGGAAAATCCTGTGGAAAAGGCATATTGCGTGTTGGAATTTGCTAGAACGCAATCAGCAACTGTTGTCCAACGACATTTTAGAACACGTTGCCACAAAACGCCACCGACTAGACAGTCAATCTACGCCTGGTATAGAAAATTCGAGACAACGGGATGTTTGTGCAGAGGGAAGAGCTCGGGAAGACCAAGAGTTTCGGAAGAAAACGTTGAACGTGTTCGTTCTGCCTACATAAGAAGCCCACAGAAATCGACATCTAGGGCAAGCATGCAATTACAAATTCCACAGCAAACTGTATGGAAAATCTTGCGGTAGCGACTGCACATGATGCTTTACAGATTACAGATGTTACAGTTTCTGAGTGAAGAAGATAAGGTCATACGGCGTGACTTTTACATCGACATGTTGCGACATGATGAAGACGATGCTGGTTTTTGTGAGCGCATCATTTCATTTTTGTGGTAACGTGTTCTAAAATGTCGTTGGACAACAGTTGCTGATTGCGTTCTAGCAAATTCCAACACGCAATATGCCTTTTCTACAGGATTTTCCGCCATTTCAGCTTCTGCAACAACAAACAAAACACTACAGCGTTACCAATAGTAACAAACGAAACTTTGAGAGTTTCTCACATACCTCCAAAATAATTAGGTTGCTATGTCTAATAGTTTTTGTTTTTTTCAGGCAGTTGAAGTTGTCTATTTCTTTTGTAGTAACCCTGTATTTCGTTCTTATCAGACTGACGACGAAAGGGCTTTCTACAGCTTGTTCATTTAATTTTAACGTTTTCCTTGTCGTTTTTAATATTACGTTTTTTTTCCTGCCTTTGTTTAGAATTTCCATGTTAGTAGTAAACCGTACGACAAGGGAAAGCAAAGAAACTCTAGCTATACAGGCTAAATATAAGAACAGGGTAATATCATAGCTTTCAAATCTGGACATCTATTTCCATCGAGCTCCACTTGGTCATGGTATAGATAGATGGAGTTACCCTAGACGCGCGTTTCAACAACCTTCGTTGCCATGACCAAGTGGAGCACGTGTTGGAAATAGATATCCAGATTTGAACAAAATTGATAGCTTCACTGTATGTAATGGCTTTTTTAACATTTTAAAATCATAGCTTTATCCCAAATTTCTAAATTAAATACGCAGGTGGTTTAATTTATAATTGGAACTTTCAAAAAGTATAAAAGTAATTTGTCGAAGTAAGTATATGTAAATTATTCGCAGCCATTACTGCAGATTTTGGATTATAGATATATTTGCCTTGAAAATGATTGTGAGAATATTTATTTTTGATTCCTACTACAATTGCATGCAAATGAATTATTTGGTGCCAAAATTAATAAGTTGTATATTCGAATGTAATGAAACATTATCTGTGTTTATGAATACAACTATGGATTTTTATGCATTTGATATAAACGCGTTATTTGATGTAACATATCTGATTTAAATCATTTTAAACTATATTGATTGGGAGACATCTAGTTATTTAAATGAGAGTAATTCAAACTATCGGTTAGGCCATGTACTACTATGATAATAAGTTCAACCATCTGGTGTAGCATCTTGCAACAATTCGCCCCTAATATGACAGCAATGTAATCCCTTTGTCACATGTTACTTCCAAGAAAGGTCCTTTAGTAGTGGATATGAAGTGGGGATTGCGCAGTGAGTATGCGCCGTGGCCCTCGGGGAGTAATTGCATCCAGCAACTGCACAATTTGCCGGGAGAATCGCCGTAGAGAAGATCAGTTGAAAGAATTCGAGTCAGCATGGCTGGTGGTGAGCGAGACGCTCTTCGAGTTTCAAATTCTTAAACCGTTTTGTAGTGTGGCAATTACCTTGGCTAAATTTTCATTCTTTGTGTCGAGCTCTCTTACCTATGCCACACTCTGGTAAAGGCTTTAATCTTGTTATTTTTTAATATTTTGTTGAATTGAGGGGAATTTAAGATCAAGGCCACGTTGTTTTTACATATGTAGAGAATTATTTAAAATACTTATAAAACATTTTGAAAATATACAGCCTACGACTTACACCTTCAGTGGAAAGCAATTGCCAAAATTATATATATATCTACATATATATAATCAATATTTTTCAGTAACATTTTAGTTTAATGGGTTTGTAATTCTTTGAATGTCATGGTAAAGTGTTTAGGCAAATGTTCCCTTTGCACCTATTTACTTTCCTATAATCCATGGACTTAGAAAAAATACAAATACAACAGATGTTACAGATATTGGAGATTCGTGTCAGGAGTTTGCGTCGACTAAGGAATCGTCCAATCGCCCTTGATTTAAAAAAAACTATAATGAGAATTATAAACTGCGAAAAATCAAGAGATTAAGTATAATTCCACTTGGTTATAAAGGTAAAAAAGGGCTCAAGTATAAGGATGGTAAAGCTAAGGAAAGCTTAGCTTTAGGATAAATGAGGCATGGAGATCTGGAGAACCCGGCTCTCTGAAGACAGACGTGTGGATTGTAGATAATATATCATACGGCGTAGAAAGTTGTGCATTGACAAGAATAATGGTATTAAAGCTCCTGGAAATGGAAACATAGAAACATTCTTCTTCGAAAGAAGAATTAAAAGAAAACTTTGAGTTGACTCACTTCAGGAATAACATTTTTGTGAGAAACGAATCCAACTTTGTGAATAGCGTGTACGGAGGTACTTTGATCAAAAAGTTATAGAAGGAGTAATCTGAAATATCATAAAAAATGGAAATGGCTAATAAATATAATGATTACTATATAAACACCTTTGAAAATAAAAAAGATATTGGCTGTAATTAACCCGAACATCTCTATTAAAACTCTAACATTTATTCATGAAGTCTAAAAATGAGGGCATAGAAAATCAAAGGGTTTGGCATGTCAACTAGATATGCTATGCATCTGTATTTCGTTGTTTCAAACAGTAGAATTAGCAAGATTAGCTAGACATCACTAGAAAGTGAATCAGGGTGTTTTTACTATCATTATCTGTTTAGGCATATAGAATGACTACTATAACTGTGGTCGAAGACGAGTATAAATCCTTGAACATACACTTTACATGCGAGGTAAATTGTTCTGAGAATAAAACATTGCAAAAAAATCAATCTGGTTAATTTATTGAAACACCTTGTACTATATCCACGATACTATAGTTGTGTCTATATATTATAATAATATATTGTTAGAGTTATTGACTGGGTTTTCAGCGGTAATTTTGTGATTGCTTTTAGCTACCGATAAAGCGTACTTAGTTCCACTGTCTAAGGCTTGATTTTTACTTTCTCCATACGCACTATGTACATAGCGTATAGAAAAAGTATTGCACTCCACCAAAAATTCAATACCGAGATTTCACCCGAAATATATGTTTTAGGGTCCCCAATATCCAAAAAAAGCATTTCCACAAAAAGGTCCGTGTGTGTGTGTGTGTGTGTGTGTGTGTGTGTGTGTGTGTGTGTGTGTCCGTGTCCGTGTGTCTGTGAACACGATAACTCAAAAACGAAAAGTAGGTAAAATACCAAACTTGGCATTTAAGTTTTAGTATCTTCCAGGGATGCGACACGAAAATTTTGAGAAAAATCCCCCCACCCCCAACTACCATTTACAGGGAACTTTTTTCAAAATTTTGATTTTCTCAAAAATGGCTCTAACGATTTTGATTAAAATTTCGTATATTAAAGATATTTACCCGACAAATAAAATGTATATCTTGAATTTTCTGGGAATAGCCTCTGAAGAGTTGTTTATTCTGGATGAATTTTACTAAATTTTGAATTTTACTAAACCGTAAGAGATGGACAAAAACTTACTACACAAAATATGTAGAGCACATTAAAACACACAATTTATGTTATATACATTTTTTTCGTGGAGTTCGTCGTTTTTGTGGCATTCCTTATTTTTTGTTTCTGCTATGAAAAACGTGTACTTTTCTCATACAGGAACTTGTCAACTCCTATCCATATAGACAAAGGAGCTTCATTGACATAGCAACCAGCTTTTGACTATCACTTTAACCTACGGTTGTCCCTTATTTCGCTTCAACTTACAAGGAAGCGAGTAATTAGACTATTTCTACTATTTTTTTCTGATTAGCATAAAGTAAATAGAAGTATAAGCTTTTTAAGAATTATTTGTTGCAGGGATATGGAGAAAGTCATGTGAATGGTACACATCAGATTTTTTTAATACCAGCCCGAAATCTTCGAATAAGGCATACGAATTAAAGAATCGACGTCCGACAAGATGAGAAATAAAAAAAAAAAACATTACAGATGCAAAGAGATGAGTTGAAGTGGTTAGAATGGATATACAACTCGGTAGTCAAGGCTCGTATACTATATGATGTTGAAATATGGGGACTTAATGGATGGGAGTTGTGGAGTTGTAAGGTAGTACTGTGGTTACCATTAGCAATAGCTAATAAAGCAGCTCAAATTGAAATGGGAAGAACAGTAAGAAAAATATTATGAAATACTGGTATAGGATAATGAATTAAGAAAAAGTTAATTGTTAAATCTATGCATAAAATACAAAGAAATGAGTTCAAAATGTAACGAAAGGGTAACTGAATTAATAAATAAGTTGGAAATTAATAGATGGGGATGTCTAGAGAAAAAGAGAAACAACAAAATTTTAGGTTAAGAAGGTTCGAATGATATATAAGTCAGACAACTGATTTGGATTTTATGTTACACTGAAAAACAATTGATAAAGAGATAGGTATATAGACAGTACCAATAAGGATGAAAGAATGGGGATATTATGGTTAAGAAAATGACTATCCGCAAGGCAAATAAATGTCCACTATGCGGATGAGAAGAAGATCTACAACACGTTATATTCGAATGCAGAGAAAGAGATGTGCAGAGAAAAGAAACTATGTAAGGTGAATTGTCTACTAATATAAATCCAATTTTAGACATCTATAAGAAATGGTATAAATATTTTATAAAGTGAAAAACAAATGAGAATGGACTATGAAAAGGAAGGGAACAATAATTCACAACTATGAATATAAGAATTAAAGATTACTTAATTGTTACGTAAGAAGGCTGACCTTATGAAAAGTGTCCAGAGCCAAATTTAGGGGACAATCTAACATACGTAATAATTTAATACTTCAACAAATTATTATTATCATTATTATTATTATTAATCGTCATTGCTGATACAACATATCTTTCTTATACATTTGTCTTATTATTATTTTTACCTCATTACTGTGGAAAGAGACGTGGGATGTGTAGCAACATAATTGTTTCACTTGAAGCACGCATTTTCCAATAGTCAAAAAATTTGTGCTGTTTAGTGTCGTATGTTAAGGCGCTCCTTTTCCTTAAGAGTCCGTGCAGCGTGAGCTGATGTCTTTTGGGGTCAGCAGTCACATTGACATCAATTAGGCAGCAATCATCTGATGGTGATAAAGGTGTAGCGTTTAAATACGTCACGTTTTCTACCTCATCGTCATAAGAAGAGCAGTTCCAAGCTCCCAAGCTAAGGTCTATTGGATTGTTAATAATCACTACATAACAACAGACACAATAAACAGAAAACATATCCTTGAAATCTGTCATTTGCGACCCACGACCATGAATCCTATGGTTTTGTCGACTAATAATGATTCTTGGTTTCATGTAGTTATTCTTGATATTATAGGGGATAAGGGAAGTTAGGAAGCTACTACTTTTTCGCATGTGGTGTTCCTTATTCTCTTTCCGCACACATTCCGCTATCATGTGTAGGAAGTTGAAATATCTTCATCCCATGTTCTTGTATTTTTGACGCGCATATGCCAATAAAATGCATGTGCTCCAAATACTGCTACAATATTAATATTTACTGTTATACAGATGCAATATAATAGTATTTAATACTTGGATTTTATGATTTGAGTTCTACCGTCAGGCGGCGCCATGGGTATGGGCAAGGGTTCAATCTCAGGACAAAAGCCGTCTGGGCGGATGTTATCCGGGTTCTGCTGTTTCCCCCGGTATTCATTTCGTCACCTGCGCCATAATACATCTTTTTCATCCATTTTACGATAATTTCGTATCACTTTTTACCACTCTCATGTTAACCATCGGGCTGATCATCTATCCTGGCCTTACTCTCTTTGATCCAGAATTCGTCATCTCCTCAATAGGCGCTGGCTTGAAAGTCCTTGGGGTTGTAATTCCTGTATGTGAGGAGGGTATATTGGGTTAAATCCGCATTCAAAAGGGGAGTTATTTTCACGGTCCTCAATAATTTTTACATAAAATTGTTCAGAGAATCTATAAGTATTGACCGTCTATTATATATCGATCTATAGTTATATTAATGATAAAATTATCTAATCTACTCGTCTTTACTCGTCTCTTCCCCATTGTTAACATTTTCTTATAATTTAATTTGTGCAGGATTTAATACAACTCTTTCGGTGCAAGCAGTCATTTACCCTCAGTTGTTGAAAGACGTGTTTAGCACTACCAGCCTTGGCCAGTCGATCACCAGTTCGTAGAAGCTGCCGCGGTTGAATTTTATAGCATCTATATCAGTTTCGTGTAAGTTTATCAATTATTAACTACCGTCTAAAGAAATACCTGCAATACACATCCATAAAGATCTTTGAAAAAGCTAGGAAGTGAAAATACTCGACAATATTTCGTATTTTCAACGCTCTTTCTCGTTCTACAAAGATGATCCTCTTATTACAATTCACGATAATTACTGCAGAGCCAATTTGGGGTATGTAAAGACAGAAATGACCTGTACATTTATATGTAGACGCAAGGAACACGTGCCTACGACTAGCTTTTGAGTAGCGAAAACAAAGCAAAGACAGGTGGAACCAGAACGAAATGTTTTGCGGTTGTATTTTATATTACAGTAAACGTTTACACATAAACATGGAAAACTTTATACTATGCACGCACTTTTTCTTGGGTGTAGGTGTTCCTTGTGGAAGCGGGGGCCGGCGGAAGGACAGGGTCCGCTTGTCTTTTCGCTGTGTTGTTTACCTTCAGCCATTATGGTGAATAAGTTATCTAGTGTATCGTGAACTAGCTGAATTATTAAAGGAAATACAGCGAGGTTGCATGTGAGTCAACTCTAAGATCTGCGGAGGAATGAAACCTTATCACTGAACTCACTGTAAGTCGGTGAATAGCGTACTTAATGTCTCAATGTGGTCCCCTTGCTCCTCTGCCGAAATTGTTCCGAATGAAAACCAGGGAGCCAAGCGCTCAAGAAAATTTGCGTGCATGGCATATATAGGTATACATGTTTTTTTTTTTTATAATTAATATAACCACGGTATTGCAGCAGTACATGTAATGTATATATTTGTTCGCAAACATGTGATTTGAAGATATAGTAGCTACTATGTTGCACTGGGCCCTCTCCTTAGTGCGATTGTAGCGCGGCTGTTAAGCCCGAGTTCGAATTTGGGATTTTTTTTTTTCGAGTGAAAGACCTAGTTCGGGGAGTACATGAGTTCCGTAGAGGGCCATTTGAGGAAAAATTAGCGGCTCAAGTAGCAGAGACCGGCCGAGAGGGATTCGGGACGCTAACCACGTCCCACCCTCCAGTGCTGGTCTTCATCCATGACAACTGTAATAGGCAGAGATGGGGAACGCAGCAGTCAGGCTGGACTTCGGGCTGTTGTGCATTATTAGTTGCACTACTCCAATGTCTTTCATAATGGTCACTTTAATAGAATAGGCAACTATATATATTGAGAGATTTTGGGGTCAAGCAGCGTTTATACTGGGATAGGCTTCTCTCTACATCACCATCGGTAGACAACAGCACTATCCAAATTCTTCTACAGTTGCTTGCATTTGCACTTGTGTCGCACTTTCGATGATTTCTGCTAAATATCGTAGCAGTAGTAAACTACGCCGCATCGCCTCATACCTCATAGTGAGTGGATAGTGAGTGCAACGACGCCACTCCTTTTCTCTGAAGTCATCAACCCTGTAGCTTCAACCTGGCTTTTCTCTCTAATAACACTCTATATAGCCCGCCTGGTTAGTGTGGTGGTAGCGTGTCTGCTTCACATTCAACCAAAAATATAACTTCAACCACTTCAACAAAAAGAAAGTCAATATTTACTAAAAATATTAATCTAAAAAAATAATAAATTCTGGATTAAATATCAACCCCCATAAACAAAACATAAAGGAATTATAAAAATTATACAATATATATTAACATTGTAATAAACCAAATGAATTAAAATAATCATTACATGTGAGTTCGAATCTCGCTTAGGGTGAGTTACACGAATAAGGCTTTTTTCGGGGTTTTCCTTATCCTGAGAAGACGAATGTCGAGAAACTCTAAGCTCCATGGACCCCGAGATTCACCAATTCCATTCATCGTCCGATATGACCAACCAGATTAAAGGGCGTTAAATGCAACAAAAAAAAAAACCCTATCCTCTTGCCTACCTTAGAGTAGCTATTCTGTCCACCAATAGGCACAAGATTATACCGAAAATATCCAAGTCTAGTGTCCCTGAAAAATGGAAAAATGGCCTTAAATCTGCCTGACAAGGTTTGAAAAGGAAAGTTTTGCTAAAACTAGTTTAAAATAACAGTTAAACAGAATATAGTACGAAAAAATAGCTATCAAGGACGCCATACAGAGGCGAAGATTTTCAAGAAAATGCTTTCGTTGCCAACTCAAAATTATTAAAATGTCTATAAGCGTATCATATATTTCAAATGTATGTAAATCTATATGCTAAACTTGTAAAAATAAGTCCAAGGGAGAAGGGCATCAAATGTGTGACTTCCCCAGCCCATTCAGTTTTTTTTTTTTTTTTTTTTTTTTTTTTCCAATAATCATTTTAAGTTGTCTTTATTTTAAATGATATATATTCGTATATGGTGCCATTTTTTGAAGTGAGGCATTTAACAAACCGCTATCTTTCGGTCTGGGTAGCTCAGCTGGTTAAGCGCTGTCTCTCTGATCCCAAAGTCGCGGGTTCAAACCCGGCTCAGACTTGTGCTTAAAAGCGACAGAACTATGTCAGTAAATTTATTGAGATGTAATAGAACCCTGCCGCATATAATTCCGAGACACCAGTGGCACTGATATGAATTAAGCAATTGGTAGCGACGTTAAAAACAAACAAAGCACTGTATTTATGTATATATGGATACTTCCAGAAGACGATAAAGATGTTTCTTTGTTTCCCAAGTTTAAGAACTCTACTTGTGTGACCTTTTGATTTTGTCAATTAAACGATGAGTATGTTGTCTTCTTTATGTTGCATGTCAAGAAATGATAAAGTTACTAACTATATCGTGGTATTACTGCTTGTATGTGACCGAGCCTACCAACCCGACTTATAACACTTTTTTGAGTTATATTTAATTTACATTGTTAGGAGGAATTTTAGTGGTATTGAAATGATTAAAAAGTATATAGAATAAAACGAGATATAATTAAGTTGGTAACTTTATTATAATATTCTAACATAAAAAATCATGTTGCAAATGTATATTTTAAACATTTATTAAATAAATTACAATATTTTAAAATGTTAAACATTGTTTAATGTTTTCAACTTAATTTGTTAATTTTAAAGGGAGATTTTGTGTTAATTTTGTTTCAAATTTATCTGTATAGTATGAAGTATTAGAAGTATTGGTTATTAACAAGCCAAATTGAACTAGTTTCTTAATGTGTAAAATAGGATAAAATTTAGCCGTTAGAGTTTGTGCATTCAGTAGATATTTCTTTCCTGTTTCCTTCCTATCTTTTATTACATTGTTTTCTCACTGTCATTGAAAACAAAATGTTATTGATAAAATTAATGAGGATTCAATGAAAGTATCGTGCCCTAATTCTGCAAAAATTGTATTCGTCCAATCATAAAACACATTTTGTTGCAGGTAATTCCGGAAAGTTTATAGCTAATACAAACTGCTAGTTTTATCTAGCCATGTTCAACATGATGTGTCTTGAAGGTTATTGAACTGCTAAACACATAATTCTGAGCCATCGCTACAAGCTCCGGGAATGCGCTAATAATTAACTTAAGAAGTTATAACTGCTCTGAATTAACATCGGAAACTACTTTGGGGTAATGTTTTGCTATTAGCATGCGGATATAAATAAGAAATCTCCCCGTTGGAAACACCCAACTCTGTCGATGATTCTTGAAAATAAAACCCAACTCTAAGGTTTTATATTACTAACTGATCAGTTGGAATATTACCAAGTACATGCTTTGCTATGCGAAAAATACATGTCCGGTAACTTTATAAAACAGCAAGCTGCAATGTCACTGTTTTTGATATATATTTTATTTGTAGAAGAGTTACCTTATAGCACTACTTTTATGATGCAAAAATATTCTATTTGCATAACCCTCTTTCATTTTTGCAATCTTGAACCTTGCATATTCTTTTCTGGGGTCGATTTTGTTTTTGCGGAGAAGTGCTAATGTACAAAGATGCTTTCATCTTTTCAGTGAGTCACCTTTAAAACACTCTAAAAATGCAAAAAACCATAAAACTTTGTACGTTTTTGTTGTTAAATGCTTAGCTTGACTATAAGTACTTATTGTCTGTGTTACCACCATATAGAGAATAGAAGATTGGAATTCGTAATTGAATAACCCAAATTAACGGTTGGTTAGCCTGTTTTTTTTTTCTGGAATTACATTTATTTAGTTACTTAAAATGTGTATTAGCCTAATACACATGGGTATAATGGAGAGTGGGCGGAGGATCAACATGCGCTATACTGCGAATTGTGCCGTTCTATTACGTATTTGCGGAATAAATATAACCGATCCAAAAGTTATAATGGACTCTATCAGGCTTAAGAACGTGATAGTGTAAAAGTTCTGCAATTTTGCAACTTGTTCATCGCAAAGCTGTAATTTTTTTAGTCAAGTGCTGTGTTCTCTCAAAAAGACTACTGTCTTATATTGCTATTTAAAATCTGGATCATATCTTTTGCTTTCCAATATTGTGTAATATTGTAAGAGGACAATGTCCTGTAAAAGGGTCATTTCCCGAGAAAACTGCAACCTCTTAATTTTATCAGTTCTCTCGGCTTGTTTCTATCCAATCTCCATAAGAGAGCTTTGGAGAGCTTGAACCCTCCAGGCGAAATCCAATATTTCTCATAATCTCTGAGAAACCAGTCCCTGGTGGTCAGCTTAACCGATCCTGATGTCAGCCCCAATATTGATTCAGTTCCAATAAAAGCTTGCTGAGTTTCCTTTTCACCTGTTCCATCTGCCATTTCGCTACCCCGGTACGTATTTCAGCTATACAGAATAGCTAAGTTCTAAAAGGAACTTGAACTTAATTGGTTATCGAGAACATTCTGGTCTTCCTGACGATTTGAAGGCATAAAATAGCAAATACTCTCCGTGAAAGACCGTAACCTATTCGCCCAAGCTAAATATAGTCCGATAAGTCTTTCAAGCGGTTTCTAAATGGTTTTAGAGCTATCACTATACCAGATTTTCATCAGGCTTAGCCTGTCCAACCTTACTTTTCGTTTAGGACAAGAGATCATGAACGTTTTTTCATACACAAACTTTTGATGAACATCATACTTAGTATCCCAATCAATTTTTTGTCCTGTTGATTTCATGTTAAATTCACTGAGGGAAACCTCAGGTTGATGCTTTTGTCCTCGATTGCCAAAAAATCTCAGATTCAATCAAGATGAGTTAGGGAGTGAGTTTCAAATGCATTTTCTTGGCTGCGATGGGGCATAGTTCTCAATAACTTTGTATGATAATGCAAAATAGCTCTTGTAGATTACTAAATTTCATTTTGCACTGCCTTATTTATCTCTTGGCCACCAATAAAATGCAGTTGAAGTTCTGCTCAATATAAAGTACACTTACGTTGAAGAATGGAATACACCACTCCCGATTTCAGCCCGCATGTCTTGAAAATAGATTTTTAAAGATTGAAATGACCCAGGAAGCGTTGACGACTAAGGGACCCAATAGTCTTTATATCAAGTGTGTGTCCAAAAGAATACCGGGTATTTGACTTGTGATGAAAATTATGTAGTCTTGCTAAATAGAGTAGGCTTAGCTTTATGGTGTAGTGGTAAAGACTATTATCACTGTTTCTCTTGGACTGACAGAAAGTTTAGTTAAACTTTCCTGAGTGAAAATTGCATCAACTCAGCAGGGGAATTTGAAAATTACCTTTATGAATAATGTTATTATCGTCCACAAACCCAATAGTAAGAAAATGGACACACATCGTTTGATTTGCCACAATATCCATTTTCAGCGGGATCCCAAACAAAGTTGAGAGGACCTTCTCTGAGGATAGCACCTAGTAAGAGATAGACTAAGGTCAGCTAAATATTGATTGATGTGATTTTCCCCTACAAATAATTGGTGATATTTCGTGCTCTTGAAAGTCTTTCATAGTTTCTTGTCGGCAGACAAAGCATTGCTTCCGTCGACTTTCCACATTCATAAGCAAATTAGTATCTGTGCAGTAGGCTTCATCAATACACCATTCCTTAAAGCAGCTATCAACCAATTTCTCTAAATGTTTAAGAAAAGTAAGAGAGGCTTGTTTCAGATAGGTATGTGAGCGCTTCGTTACAGTTAGAATGCCCAGGTTTGGGTATTAAATTACTTCGTATTGGCTCTACATCAGTGGAACATAACCAAAGTGTGTACAATCTGTGAACTGGATAAATTCCTTTTTGCAGCAATGCAGGTGAAATTTAATCAGGTCTTGCTGATTTAAATGACTGAAATGATTTGATAGCCTACATGACTTTAAGTTATAGTGATAATACTTGTGATCAATTTTCTCTCCGTCACGATACGGGCGATGAAAAATGATTTTCTCACGATAGATTAAATTATCTTTGAACCTGGAAAATGGGTGCTAGCTAAATGTTAGGAAATTAGCGAACATTCAATATAATGCAAATATAGTAAACCTCTGGTATTTTAATCAAAATATATAGATAATTTTTAAGCAAACTGAAAAAGTAGGCAGATTTTACCTTCAGGAAAATCGGAGTGGTTTTCTAAACTATTTTGATTTTTAAGCAATTTACATGATCAATAGTACACTAATATAGGTAATAAATAAATTATTATGCAAAGCCTCAATACACTAACTCAGATAGTTTATAGGATAGAATAAGTAAAATATTTTAATTTGGGAAATAGTTATATTTTCTAAAACTATTTTGCGGAATCACATTTATTAGAGAAGAGCACATGTTCTGCTAATAATATATTTTGATAGTTTTTGTAGAGAAACATATTTTTATATAGTTGTTGGTATTAAAATGTTCCCTGTTTATTTTAAGAAAATCCCCCAACCCAAATACTGCTTAAAGAAAAATTTTCGAAAATTTTATTTTTCTCAAAAATGACTAACAAATATCTACCGAAGCTCTACCGAATATTAAAGATGACAAATAAAATGTATATATTAAATTTCCTGGGAATTATCTCTGAAGTCCTCTTCTTCTCAATGAGTTTTGCATAATTGGCAAACCGTAAATGTACTGCAAAAAAATTATAGATATTATAAAAAAAAAAAAAAAAGATAATTTATATCCCTTAAGGTTTTCTTGTGGAATGAAGTGATAAAAACCGAGAGATAAATAAGACTAACTTAATAATAAAACATAAAAAGAAATATAACAAAATAGATTAATAAGAAGGAAAGATAACATAAATAAATAAAGGAAATTTAAGGAAATAAATAAAGCAATAAATAGATTACTAACAATAATATAAACAGAATCAAAACTAATTAAATAGCTATGTTAAAAGAGAAACGGACAGTTGAAATAAAATCACTGAAAAGTACGAAAGGTCATGAATTCAGCACGAGAAGCCAGAATGGGTCGTTAGGGAACATTGGAGACTGGTATTTCAAAACCTAGAAGTTCAGAGTTGCAGACAATAAGTGGAAATACCCAGACGAAATTCACCGTCCACCAAACTCGGAATGTGTAATCAGGCCTGTTAAAGTGTTAATAGCCGTAAGAACATAGCGCGGCGTCTAAAATTTTGAGACCCAATGTGAACGTGACAAAATATAAAAATGCAACATATTCTCAGCCAATAAAATCGGTGAAAGTAACCGAAATAGCAAAAACTTTGACACGTCGTAGAAAATGGGCGGCGAATAGGCTCTTGTCTAGCAGTCAGAGTTCCAAAAAGGATGGTGTTCAATCGTCACTTGAAGGTCAGACACCGTGTGGTGAACCCGCGTCGCGTTATAGCTCGTAGCATATCGACATTTTACAAGTCCGCGATATGAAGAATTTGATTCACGTGGGAAGGAAATTAAGAGGGTGATTAGCGTGACGGGAAAGATGAAATAGCTAACTTTATTTGTGAACGGTTTTGACAAAGATCAGCCCTGTAACAAATTCTTGGAACTTAGACGCCCGGGGGAAGTGCTAAGTAAGTATCGAGTGCGGGACAATAAAGGGCATTCAGGAACAGATGCAAACGGGTGATAGCGTTTCATTAAGATTCCATCCCACATAAAATCAACCCTGAGATCCTAAAAGCATTTCCTAAGCTAACCGGCAACCCGAACTCTTCCTCCCCTTCTTATACCCACAACAAAACCGCCACAGGAGCTAACCGTTCTCGAGATATTCCTTGTTATTGGTTTCAATTTTAAAATACTTATACTTTTCTGAAACAGGAAGTGCCCGTGTTTCTTTTGTGATTCTCCTGGTCATGCAAAGAAGCCAATTTCAATGTTAAGCTCATAGCGACAGCTTTTAAAACATTTGACTATCAAACAAGTGCACTCCCTTATTTTCCTCCTACTTTTCAGGAACAAAGTAATAAGGTTAAGTTTGGTATCTTCCAAAGATGCAACTCGAAGATTTTCAACCCAAACTACCCTTTACGTGGAAAAAAATGTTTGATTAAAATCTCTTATATTTAAGATGTTTACATGCCAAATAAAATATATATCCTGAATTTTCTGGGAATAGCATCTAAAGACATCTTTATTGTGGATGAATTTTATTGAATTTTTCATAACTGCTAAACCGTAAGAGATTTGTCATAAAATATTTTAAAAACATCTGAATCAAATCATTAGAGCCATCTTTGAGAAAATAAAAATCTTCGAAAAATCTCCATGTAAAGTGTAGTTGGTGGGGAGCTTTTCTTGAAAATCTTCGTTTCGCATCCTTGGAAGATACCAAACTTAAATAGCAAGTTTGATATTTAATAGTTAGATTAAGATCTTCATCTATTGTTATCTTTATTATTTATAAGTTTTGTTATTTTTGATAACGAATATTATCTTAGATTTTAATAAGTAAGGGATTTAAAATATAATAAAGGAAATATGAAATTGATAGTAATTATCTTTAATATATTTTTAAAAAATATTTTTGTCTTTTTGTTTTTGAGTTATGCTACCCACAGACACACACACATACACACGGACATTTTTAAATTTTTTTGGATTCAGAGGATCTCAACACATGTATTTCCGGTGAAATCTCGTTATCGAATTTGTGGATGCATTACAATACCTTCTCTATACACTATGTACCTAGTGGGTATAGAGAAAGTAAAAGGAACCTGGTGCATTACATTTACATGGAATTTTCTATTTCCTATAGTTTATTAATTGCTGTCCTACAAACTATTGTCATGGAATTTTACTTTTATATCTCCTTCATTTGAATCAAAATAAACATTTGCAGAAATAGCTGCATTATGCATTTCGTTATAGACACAAAGGAAATAGTGTTCGTTAAAAAGTTTAAGAACTGAACGCTATATACCGGCCTTAAAAGTTCCTACTCGTTGGATGTAACTGCGAGAAATGGAAATGAAATGGCGTGTTATTTATGGACGCTCTTTAACTGCTTTGGTTCTCAGGGTCCCTTCTGTATTGGACGTGAAAGATCGCTTAATTTGCTCAGAGGCCTCTCTTATCAGGCTTGAGGCTCTTTTAAGTGCCGTAAATCTACGACACGGGACCCACGGCTTTGCTTCCATTCCGAAGGAAGCCATGCTAAGGATTTTTACGCCCGAAAAAATCCATCGCCCTCCGCCGGGTTTGAACCCGCGAACTTGGGTACATGAACTTAGCACCATTACACCACGGAGGGCGACATTAACTGCGAGAGGCAAGTGAAAATCAACAGAGAACGACAAAGTACTGATTGATTAATTCGAACCGTTCATAACAAATATATTGGAAATGACTAATGGTTTATAAGAAAGTTATTTGAAATACATTGTGCGTTTTAAATAGATCTACATTTTCTGTGTACTAACTTTTCGTCCATCGTTTAACGTTTACCAGTTATAACCCCGAATAAAAAAAGTCTCCGGAATAGTATATTTTCTCTTTAATGTATACGAAAGTGATGGATATTTTATTTTAGTATCATCCATTACGACACTTCAAGCAATTCCCGTTACAATTATAATTGTTGTCTTTACTTGTCGAATAGTTTTTCTTGTGTATGCAAGTTCATTTATCGCATTTCATAATGTCGGAAACGGAGCTCGTGTTTGTTTTGTTAAACAAATCTCCCTGAGACATTAGGAATGCTGGAAGAAGCTTATGGTGAAGCAGCGATGAAGAAAACCCAAGTGTATGAATGGCACCCACATTTTGGAACGCTGAAGAAATTATTGTATATTCGACAAGGACACTACGACGGGTATCTGAAAATGGATTCAAGGAGTGATTCCAGTCTCTTCACACGTGGTGGCAGAAGTGTGTCACTGCGGAAGTGTGCAAATTGCCTTATGGTAACTTGTTTCTGTGATACTCCACATTACGGGAACTTTTTGAATGTAGTACGTATAGGATTTTAGAAAATTCCTTTTACGCCAAGTGAACCTCAAATGTTATTCCATTAAATTCAAGATATAGTTTTGTTTGTGATAAAAATGTTTTTAAATTATGGTATTTTAATTAAAATCGTTTAAGCTATTTTTGAGCAAATCAAAAGCTTGGAAAAACACAGGTAGAGAGTACTTTTGGATGCGGGAGATTTTGTTACAAACCATTGTGTCGAATCTTTGGAAGATATTGAAATTAAATAACGTTTACTTATGTACTGGACTTTCCATTTATGACTTATGCTAATTTCAGACACACTGACAAGCATACATGGATAATTTTATAAATTTTGAGGGGCTTCAGGATTCCTGAAAATGAAATCTCGATATCGAATTTTCGGGTTGAATTGAATATTTCTTCTGTTTTCTATAAGTCGTAGAAAAAGTAAAACAAAGAAAAGGCAAAATAATGTTGCAGTGTACATTCAAACATTACAAATTCATGTACAGTGGGTACATTTCCTGAGGCAGCACCCCAAATTGAATTATTAATGTGCATATCTTATCTGAATGTTCCGCATCCAACTTAACAAACTGCTAAATGATGATCACTCTCTCAACACGTGAAACCATACTGAAAAATCAAATACCCAAATACGACCAGTATGAAAGTTGTTTTGAGAGTGTCCATATCCCTAACCAACAAAATATGCTCTTTTTGCTTAAAGGGATCCGAATATGAGAGAAGTACTGTCATGAATTATGGCAATCCTCTCCATTATACTATTTGCCTCGCATGAGGACTAAACATAGAAACACAAGGTATCATAAAACTTAAAAATAATTAAAAATATAAAAACTTAACTTGAAGTTTTCCGAAAAACTCTCATAAAAATGAGATACCTTTCTTACTTTCTCTGGCTCTATATATAATGTACATAGTAGATAGAAAAGGTACTATATTTCACCCAAAGTTTTTAGGTTTTAGGCTCCTCTAATCCAAAAAAAAGAAGCATTTTTAGAAAAAAATCCCCATGTGTCTGTGCCTGTGTGTGTCTGTCTGTCCGTTCTATGTGGACAAAATAGCTCAAAAACAAACAGTTGGCTAAATACCAAAATTGGTGTTTAATTTTAGTATCTTCCAAGGATGCAACACAAATATTTTCAGGCAAATTTCCTTATTTCCTACTACCCTTTACATAAACATTTTTCAAACATTTTGATTTTTTCAAAAATGGCTAACGATTTTGATTAAAATGATAACATATGTTTATGCCAAACGAAATGTATATCCTGTGTTTTCTGGTAATAGCCCTAAGACTTCTTCATTTGGAGACTCGTATAACTTTGTATAACTAGATAAATCGTAAGAGATAGACAAAAAACTACTGCACAAAACATATAAATCTCGTTAAAACACACATTTTGTAGAGTTTACATTTTTCGAGATATTCTGTGTTATTTGCCTCAGTCTTAGCTGTTTAAATTTTTTTCTAAAACGGAAGTCATCTTTCTTCTTGTCTCTCGTTTGTTTCACTCCCAGAAAGCAAAGCGAACCGAATTTCAATTGTTTCACATAGCGACCGTTTTTAAAAAAAATTACTATTGCTTTAGCCTAATGTATTCCCTTTTACTTGCTAAGAAGCAAATAATATAACCAATTCTACTAATATGTTTTAATATCGATTAGCTTGATGTTGATAAATGAATAATTTTTTTTATAAAAAAAAGAAAAACAAGAAAAGTTTGTTCGCGGAAAAGCTAGAGTAGGTAAGTCGTATGAATGAAACACCTCCTTTCTTAAATTATCGCAGCGTACTTCATTGATTAAGTATATATTTTGAGTTATCAGGCTGATAAAAAAATATCTGATGTGCCACACTCACACGACTTTCTCTAGCTGCTCTGCAAACAAACTTCTTACAAAGGATTGTTATCTCTCTACACAATGCTAATCGAAATAAGCTTTAGCGGAATGTACTTATTACTTAGTTCCTTATAAGTAGAAGGGAACTAAGGGAATGCACTAGGCTAAAGTGGTAGTCAAATGTTTTAAAAACTATCGTTCTGCGACTGTCATTACAAATCGCTTCTTTGCTTGGCAAGAGCAGAACAAAAGTAGAACGGACATTTCCTGTCTGAGAAAAGTATAATAAGTACTTTACAATTGAAACCTATAACAAGGGATACCTTGGAAACGGTTACCTCCACTACAAACACGTAAGGACATGTGTTTTTTGACATATCTACACTTTTTATGAGTAAGTTTTTTTGTCTATTTCTTATGGTTTAGCAGTTAAGCAAAATTCGGCAAAATTCATCCAGAATAAAAAGGTCTTCAGAGGCTATTCCCAGAAAATTCAAAATATACATTTTATTTGGGATGCAAATATCTTTAATATACGATATTTTAACGGAAATCGTTAAGACAAATTTTGAGAAAATTAAAATGTTCGAAATTTTTTTCATGTAAAGGGCAGTTTGTGGTGGGGACATTTTCTTGAAAATCTTCGTGTCGCATCTTGGAAGATGTTAAACCTAAATTGATACTTAAAGGTCTTTTAATTTGTGCAATATGCTGACCATAGACACACAAACCCACACACATACACACAGATACACTCATATTCCGGTGAAATATCGGTATCGAATTTTTGGGTGGAATACAATACCTTCTCTATCCTCTATGTACATTGTACATGCGGGCTAGAGAAAGTAATACATGTACTTGCTTCTAAGAATCTGCCAATATAACTTAAACTCATATATGAAGAAGGAAATGTATCTACTTACGGCTAATACAATGCTAAAGAAACAGCATTTGGAGGCATTGCGTTAATCTTCTGGTGCCATTACATGTTGACCAAGAGGTAATCTTACCATTATTTATTTTTTGCGGAGCTATCAAGCTCAGTTTTAAGCTAGACAGGAATCTTGCTAATATCAGTTCATACATTTGAGTGGCTTAATGTCATCATGTCAAGAATTAAACAGCAAAGGTGAATAGCCTCTAGCACTGTGAGCTAAGCAGGATGTGTCTACCACTCTGTTTGAAGGCCCTGAGGATAGTAGAAGCTTAGTATCACATTAATGATTTTATTTCCTTCATGATAGAGATTTTTGGTACCCAACATACATATATTTTAAGAGGATTGATAATAAAAAAAAAAATCACTGAATAACTTCTAATCAAAAAATAAGAAGAATTTAAAATGGTAATTTGAAAGAAAAATTAGTCTATATAAATGATATATACAATAAAAAAACTCCAAATGATTAATATTATTATGTAGATATAGGATATATATACTATATAATTCTATATGAATAAACTATAAATATATAATTACATATGTTTCGTTATTAATACAAGGAAAATCACTGCGTACTCGTTCCATTTTCTTTTCCAATTACATTTGTAAAATGCATTATATTTTTAATTTACATTGTAGAAAACTAAGACAAACGATTAGCCCTAACAAGGACTGTGAAATGCAAGAAAAATGGATTCACCTAATCCAGAAGAGAGACATTCAAGGTAACCTTAATTTACACTTATTTTCCTCTGAAAATATAATACTTTGTCTCGATGCACTTATTTGAAGCCACTTTATACAGAAAGTATGTAGAAGTTAATGTAATTACCGATGACATTTATTCTTCATCCTTGGATTAGTATAGAACATCTTCACCGATAACAAATTATCATTCTATTGGATCAGTCGCTTTCATAAGGCTGCTACATGATTTTAAAAATTACGTCAGGACGGTAAAATATAGAATAACATATAAGTTTATGTAGCGAACCACGTTCTACCAGATCTTGTATTTGTCTGTTTACAAACTGTGAACGAAATGTATTCAATTGTGAACAGAGGAAAGCAATCTTCCAAAAACTAGAAACAGCTGCCTCCAAATATGATTAGGACTCACCAATACGCTTCATAATCTTTGGCACTTTAAATCTACTGATTAGCTTTTTGGAACATTATCTCCTCACCCTCTTTTAGCCCGCGAAACTAGGTTTTCTGGTGCATGTAGTGTAGCTTATTGTTACAGTATTTCTTCAGTCAGATTCGGATAAAAAGGTGAAGTGTATGTACATAGTAAAAATTCTGCACACATTATATACCAAATGTTTGCAGAATGGCGGTTATTGTCAAAGCTCAAGTACCTCGTTATTTCAAACCTTGTTCACCCACATATAAACCGTAATGCATGGAAATGATCCAAACGACCTTCTTTAACTCGTTATGTAGTGATTTGTGGAGACATTGGGAGGAACTTCAAAGACGCCAACTAGTGATCTGAGGCTCATCAAAGTAGTTAGCTCTTCCCTCGTCCCTATTTTATTCTGGGAATCATAAAATCCAATATTTCTTAACAGGTGCAAGAGACCACCAATAATTTACTATCCCGCTTTCTATTTATGGCACGTACCATTGAATGCATTTATTTGCTGCACTGCCTTTGGTCATGAGAAAAATGCAATTTGGGGAAGAAATATGGAGGCATTTTTCTGGTGACCGGATAGAAATGCAAAAGTGGGAAGATGTACGAGCGAATATCATAAAAATGCGGTCCATCCTGTTGATTGGCGGTTGTCTTTTTATGTTTCAGGACATTGACATTCACTTCTGATAACACCAAAGACAATAAAACCTCAAAATGAATGTGTGCTTTGTGTGTCTCCCTAGAATAAGTGTGATACTCAAAGTTCTGCGACGTAAAATACTATGTCCAATTTGATCAAAACATAATAATTTAATTTAATTGTACCCACTATTTTGCTTGTAGACCTAAAATTAATTTTTTAGAGTGAGATGTGATACATTTGCACTCTAATAGTAAGCATGAGTTTTGAGTAAACGTAATCTCCGCGCACAAATATTAACACAAGTAAGTTTATTAACCTGGTTTCGTTTCCTTTTAAAACAAAAGTAAAATTGTATTTGTTTTGAAAAGAAAGAGACTCGAGTACTTTTGAATTCTGTTTCTTGTAATCTTGAAACAGAAATGCGCTTCCTTTCCTTGCCCTTTCCTCTGATTGGTTAATTACACCTTTGATGGGATGATGATGATGATGACGACTAAGACAAATAAACCCTATGCAATGCAAAGTCAGTCGTTAAGGGCCCATAAAAGCACATTGTTATGAGAGATGCACATGCATATGCCATCCTAAGAGGCAGGTTTAAGCCGAAAGCTCTTCCTATTTGTTTGTAAGTTTTTACGTGTGTTAAGTAATGTAATTCATTCACAGAGTATAACATATGAATTTGACATATCTTAAAAATGTAAGATAAATATTTAAATTAAATAGGGCACTATTTTGTTTCACGCAATCTATGCCACTAGATAAGAGGAAATTGAAAATGTGTTTTATTTATTGATGCTCTTTGACTGCTCCGGCTCTCTGTGTCCCTTTATATATTGGGTGTGAAAGACCCATTAATTTTGCTCAGATGCCTCTTTATCAGGCTTGAGGTTCTTTTATGTGTCGTAAATCTAACACACGGACCAACGGCTTTACTTTCCTTCCGAAGGCAGCCCGAAAAAAATCCATCAACTCCGCCGGGCTTGACGCCAACTTCAAAACCAGAGTCTAGCATGTTGCCCCTAGATCACGGAGAACTACTGCACTGACAAGTAATAGATATGGTCAAAAGTTATAGAGAACAGGATTTGGGTGGCTTATCTACAGTGAGTCTCGGTAATATTGACGGGACAACTGTCACTCGCCGGACCGGGGCCCGGCGCGACGACTTCCAGTTCCGCGCGCCGCGAGCTGTGCGGCTATTGTGTATTTCCAGCTTCTGCTATTAATCACACATTCAGTAGATCTTGGAGTGAGCGGGTGTGTTTACACCTGCTCATACTACAGTATAGTTGTATATTCACTACGCGAGCATGTGTACATGTTAAAAACATCTTTCAGGACGAAGAATTCGTGCGGAAAAAACTAGATGAAATTTTATGCTTAGATTTCCTAACCGACCACTTCCTATAGGAATACGATAGCACCTACTGACTTGGTTTAACGAAACAGGATCTGCGAATAACAAGAAAAAGCACCGAATCCGTCATGTTCTTACTGTGGAATATCTTGACAAAATCGGTGCTGCCTTGAAACGTAGTCCTAGGAAATCTTTGAGGCGCTTAGGACCGCAAACAGGAATTTTGAGAGCATAAGACAACAAAATGACTCAAATTAAAGCCCTACGTAATTACAGTATCTCGCCAAGATTTCTTAGGATTACGTTCCAAGACTTTTCATTTTGAAGAACATCGACCCCAAAATAAACCTTGAGAGAGTTCAGATCAGCAGGTATCACAAACACTATCTCCGCTCGACCAGTAAACAATCTGTAACCACCAACAATCCCACAGGACAATACTGCGTAAGATTACAAGAGTTACTGCTAATGGGTGTGACAGATATCAGCTATCTCTAGTTTGGTGCGGCGTCGGCACTACTAGCGGGGTCGTTGAGCACTGATTTGAACCTTGGAAGGAGCCTGTAGTTTAGATTATAAAATTGACCAGATGCATTTGCTACCATATACACCCAAATAGTATCAGACCAAGCTGTGGCGCACAGCTATGAATTAGTTGCTAAAAAGTGGCTAAAAAGTGCCACTGAATATCTATTACCTCAAACATACCCCTGGTGAGAGATTATATGTTACATAATATTGAGTAAAAAACGATTCGTTTACCTATTGCAAAGCGATTAATCCGCTAATACATTGCAATGCTATTGAGTCGCAAATAAGCTCCTGCAGTCCTTAACAAACTGATGTCCAAGAATGTAAACTTTCATCCCCCTAAAAATGTAAACATCGCAAATCCAAAGTTATGAGTGAAATCATATGATATTCGTAGCTTCAGGTGAAAGCGAGTTGGCGTTCTTCATCTGCTTTCTCCTAAAAACGCTCGATTTTTTCGGCCATTGATTGTTAGTTCATGATTTGACCGAGAAAAATACCAGTAAACATATCATTTTCTTATATAAAGAGGAAATATGTACTGGTCGAGATGCAGCTGGATAACGCTCCAGCGAATTATTAGACACGCATTAAGAATTACGTATATTATTTTTAGAAACAGAGGTCGAATTTCAACTTACGGATGTAGACCTATTTTACTTGACTGTTCTGTTTGAATTGCCAACTTATTGAGCACACATAATACAATAACTAAAACAGATACCAAAAAGCAAACTTTTCTGATTCTTAAAATGTCATCTGCTATCTTGGGTTTCTATGTCGTTGGTGTCTGTAATAAAATTGTATGCTGCTTGGGGTATTCTTTCTTCTGTGATTCTTTCCAAGTGTTGTTTCCAATTGTTTTTATATTGTTGTTTGATTTAACTATACAATGTTTAGCTGTTGCCGTATTTCATTGTTTTCGTTTTTATCCACTCTTGTATAGGTCTGAGAAATTTCATTTCGGCTGTTCATATTCATCTTTGTATTGTGAAGTTACTACCTGTGTTTCTGGGAATTACTTTGTAAAGCTCATTATTGTGTCTTTCTTAGCTTTTATTTTTTAGTGTTCTCTTTATATTTTCTGTTAAAACTTCTATTTCGTTTTTGTTAATATCTATTGCAGACCCATATGCTATTTGGCATCCTAGGAATTAAAATCCTAACAGTACTTTATTGCTACTAAAGGATACATTGTTGAATTTCTCTGACAAGCTGAACATTTGAAGACACCACATTGTTCCCCATTTAAGAAATAATTTTAGAATGTCTAAAGTTCAAATTTATGCATATGCAGCAAGTGTCATTGCCGAAGCTAATCACCTCTTGTGTTCTCATCTTCATAAGGATTTTAAATTGCGAATATTCATCTCACGAAAACTTCCACGTCATGTGGAAGCACGCGAGTGCACGGAAGAATACGTTCACCTTATGCACTTTGTGAGGAGGACGCATAATAATGATATAATAAGCGAAGGTTTGCACGAAGATTCAGTGTTTACGATCTTTATACATAAACGCAGCAGGGTTCAAGGCACCAACTGTCACCCATAACTTGCGATGCGATGTGGAGTCAAGATTCTTTGCCCAAGTCACGCAAAACCTCCCACTATACCGGCACGCACATGTCTGATGAATGTTAGCGAGATGTTAAGTATTCTCCTACCAGTCACAAATTATATGCATGACACAGAAGGCAAAATGAGCAATGCCGATCTATAAAATGCGCAATTTATGCAATTCGAATAACATGAAATTCAAATGTGTTATCAGGTTCGGAATGTTAGCTTAAATTTCTAATATTTGTGCTCAAGCCTCGATTGTTTCATCAGATTAAGGTGAACATTTTTGTGTTGGATCCGGTTAAAATAATAGCTACTGCTACTGGTAAAATTAATGCGATTTCGACGAAAATTCCCTTCGGCTAATGTAGTCTAAACCAATGTCTCATATAAAATATAAAATAATAAGTAATGTCTATACCATGAATTCTAATCGTATCTGTGAAATGTTACCCAGAAAATGTTTATTCAATAAAATTATATGAATTTAAAGTTTTAAGAATAGTTATCCTTTTATTCCATTTGGCGCACTTTTAACTAACTGAAGTTATAGATGAGCAGGTGCATTCCTATTAATAGACTCTCCCAACTTTAAAACTTATTTTCTCGCAAACCTTTTCCCAATATTTTCCAATCTCAAAATCTTCCGCACTTTTCACTAATTTGTTTTAAAGTTTTGACACTGCCCCTCAAAAGCACATTCAAGATAGGTTTACATTTTCTTCTAAACGATGCTAGAGTTCTGAGAAATAAATTTTACCTTTTTAAAAAGTACAATTCAAAAAGTACTTCTTCTCTGTTAATTTGGGCTAATATTAAATAATATTATAGGTCGGATCCTTTTTATGTTAATTTATGTAAAACTATGAGAATATATACTTTATAAAACACATCAAACAGCTCATTAATGTTAGAACAATGCTTTTAGACAATAAAAATATTATTTAAATAGCCATGCAAGATAAAATTTTTATACTCGGTAAAAATTTTACTATTATTGCTTCTAAAAAGGTGGTATAAATTCGAATAAGATATCTTGCCTACTGTGGACACAGTTGCATTGCCTAAAGAATTAGTTTTATTTCTTTATGGGCAATAATGCAATTAAGTCTAAAGTAAAGAACAAATCTCCCGCAAGAAAAATATTCTTTATATGCAAAAAATCTGATGTGTTCCATTCACATGACTTTCTCTACATCTCTGCAAATAATTATTGTTGAAATATTATGCTTCTATTTACTTCATGCTAATGGAGAAAAAATTAGCAGAAATAGTCTTATTACTTGCTCTCCTGAAAGTAGAAAGGACATAAGTAGTACCATAGGTTAAAGTGATAGTCAAAAGCTGGTTGCTATGAGACTGGAGTTTCTTTGTTTGTATGGACAAAAGTTGACACATTTCCGTATGGGAAAAGTATAAGTTTCTCAAAGCCGAAACCAAAAACAAGGAATATCTAAAAGACGACAAATTCCACGAAAAAATTTTATGTAGAATAAATTGTGTGTTTCTAAGGTGCTCTACATTTTTGTGTGGTAAGTTTTTGTCCATCTCTTACGGTTTAGCAGTTATACAAAATTCTGTAAAATTCATCCAGAATAAAATAGTCTTCAGAGGCCATTCCCAGAAAATTCAAGATATACATTTTATTTGTCAAGTAAATATCTTTAATATACGATATTTTAATCAAAATCGTTAGTCAGTTTTAAGAAAATAAAAATTTTCGAAAAAAGTTCCATGTAATGGGTAGTTGGGGTGGGAGAATTTTTCTCAAAATCTTCGTGTCGCATCGCTGGAAGATACTAAACTTAAATACCAAGTTTGATATTTTACCGACTTTCGTTTTTGAGTTATCGTGTTCACAGACACACTTTGTGAAAATGATTTTTTTTTATACAGGGGACCGTAAAATATGTATTACCGGTGAAATCTCGGCATCGAATTTTTGGGTGGAATGCAATATCTTCTCTATACACTATATACATAGTACGTGTAGAGAAAGTAATAAATACATCCGTTATTGCCCATAAAATGTAATAAAAGTAGCAGCTAGCAACCGTGTCGATCATTCACTTGTTCTTTAACATTTCAATGGTCACCTTACAATTTCAAAGGATTCGTGTATTTCTCTTTTGAGCATGCCGTTATAATTGCAGTTCTGCTCATGTTATTACATTAACTATCGCGATTATGCTAATCATTCTCAGTTTCTTGTTCTCCTTCTCGCCGCACTTCTCTCTCTCTCTCTCTCTCTCTCTCTCTCTCTCTCTCTCTCTCATTCTCCCTTTGTGTTATCAAATACAGAGGTGATTTACATTGTTTTCTTTAATGTCAGTAAAAATTAAAACACAACTGCTTTAATATTATACAAAACTGAGG
Source organism: Hymenopus coronatus (assembly GCA_030762935.1). Classification (NCBI taxonomy): domain Eukaryota; kingdom Metazoa; phylum Arthropoda; class Insecta; order Mantodea; family Hymenopodidae; genus Hymenopus; species Hymenopus coronatus. The sequence continues at coordinate 34,275,896 of CM060890.1, forward strand.
GAAACCTGGGTTCAATTCTGGACATTGGCGTGGGGATTTTGGCTCCACTGGGAGATCTTGACCGGGGTGCACTCAGCCTCATGAGTTTCCTGGGGGGCCAATTGAAGAACTAGATGGAGAAGTAGCGGCCTCAGGACGTGAGGACCGTATTAACCGGCGAGGGGGGGTTCGAGGCGCTGATCATGGCTCGCCCTACAATATTGCACACGTGAAGTCTGTCAAGGACCGAGATGGGGGACGCAGCGGCCGGGCGATAGGCCAAGGCTCATGTGAGCTGTCTGCCATGGAGTTATTATATGATGTGTACTAATGTTTTATATTAAGTGCTAGGTAATCCGTGTAGAGGAAATAAGTGCATCCGTTCAGCTCAACCAGCGCAAAACGTAACAACATAAAAATTCGTTGCTGCTTTAAACCAATCATAACTAATAATGCACTGCAGCTTAGAAGTACAGCAGAGCATATGTTAAAGCAAACAAAAGACGGATGACCAAAATGTGTTACAGAAATTAAAGTCTGATGTGTTCCATTCACATGACTTTCTCTATATCTCTGCAACAAATTATTGTTAAAAAGCTTATGCTTCTATTTACTTCATGCTAATCGAGAGAAAAATATCAGAAATAGTCTTATTACTTGCTTCCTTTTAAGTAGAAGAAAAATAAGGGAGTACCATAGGTTAAAGTGATAGTCAAAGGCTGGTTGCTATGTGATGGAAGTTCCTTTGTTTGTATGGACAGGAGTTGACAAATTTCCTGTATGAGAACATATAAGTTTTTGAAAGGTGAAATAAAAAACAACGAATAACTAAAAAACGATCAACTCGACGAAAAAAAAAATGTGTATAACATGAAGTGTGTGTTTTAACGTGCTCTACATTTTCTGTGTCAGCTTTTGCCTATCTCTTACCGTTTAGCATTTAGCCAAAATTCGGCAAAATTCATTCAGAATAAACAGGTCTTCAAAGGCTATTCCCAGAAAATTAAAGATATACATTTTATTTGTCAGGTAAATATCTTTGATATATGATATTTTAATCAAAATCGTTAGAGCCATTTTTAAGAAAATCAAACAATTCGAAAAAAGTTCCATGTAAAGGGTAGTTTGGATGGGGGAATTTTTCTGAAAATCTTCGTGTCGCAGCCCTGGATGATACTAAACTTAAATACCAAGTTTGGTATTTTACCGACTTTTCGTTTTTGAGTTATCGTGTTTGCAAGCACACGGACACTCGGACACACACACACACGTGCGCGCAACCTTTTTGTAAAAAATGCTTTTTTTTTGGATACAGGGGACCGAATTTTTGGGTGGAGTGCAATACCTTCTCTATACACTATGTACATAGTTCGTATAATGAAAGTAAAAATCTGATATGTTCCATTCACATGACTTTCTCTATATCGTTGTAACAAAATGTTATTGAAAAGCAAGTTCTTCTATCTACTTTATGATAATCGAGATAAACATTAGCAGAAATTGTCTTGATTATATAATACACTAGGCTAAAACGTTAGTCAAATCTTTTAAAAGCAGTTGCCATGTACTTTAAATCCGTTTCCTTACAGGAGTTTACAACTTTCCGTGTGAGAAAGGTTTAAGTATTTGAAATCTGAAACAATTAACAAGGAATATCTCAGAAGTGATCAATTCCACGAAAACACGTACATGACATAAATTGTGTGTTTTAATGTGATCTACATTTTTTGCGTAGTAAGATTTTGTCTGTTTCTTATGGTTTACCAGTTACGCAAAATTCATTCAGAATAAAGAGGTCTTTAGAGGCTATTCACAGAAAATTGAAGATATACGTTTTATACGTCATAGAAATGCCTTTGATATACAATATTTTAATCAAATCATTAGAGCCATTTTTGAGAAAATCAAAATTTTCGAAATTTTTTCTATGTAAATGGTGGTTAGTGGTGGGAAATTTTTATTATTTTATTAATGTCGCATCCCTGGAAGATACCAAACTTTATATTTAAGTATGGCATTTTACCGACATTTCCTTTTTGAGTTATCGTGTTCACAGACACACAGACACATGGAATCTCACACAAAGACACACACGGACCTTTTCCTGTTTTTTTTTTTTTTTTTTCCATACAGGATGTCCTAAAAAGTATATTTCCGGTGAAATATTGATATAGAGTTTTGGTTGTAGTGCAATACCTTCGCTATAAACTATCTACATAGTTGGTGTAGAGAAAGTAAAAACGTAATTTTAGGGGTAAAATATTTTTTGAAGGTTTACTTAAATTTAACACAGACAATACACAAATTATAATAAACCCAAGTTAATGAATGTTATTTCTCAGTGTTCATACATATAACTATACAATACCTACTAATTTTATTGAAAAAGTGTTCTATTTGCTTTGCTTTTTATTTTACTCCGTTGTAGCCGCTATGATTTTATTAGCAAAACATCACATGGTTTTATTCCTCTTTTTCGACAAAAGATAATCCTATCAGAAAATATTTAATTTACATTTCGTTTCAGTAAAACATTTTTCGGTTAAGTGCTTCGAATAACAATGTATAATAATAATAATAATAATAATAATAATAATAATAATAATAACTATTATTATAATTATTATTATTATAATTATTATTATTATAATTATTATTATTATAATTATTATTATTATAATTATTATTATTATAATAATTATTATTATTATAATTATTATAATTATTATTATCATCATCAACTCTTCATGGATTAGGAGGATTCTCCTGTTCCGGCCTCATATTTCTTCCCATCTTTTAACTGGTCTTCCTATTGTTCTGTAGCCTAGAGGTTTATATTTGTATGACTGAAATGGAATGCGAGATTTATCCATTCTTTGTAAATGGCTTTCCTATTTTTCTCTATTTATTTGTATCCTTTCTTTTAGGGAAAAAATGTCTAATTCTTTCCTTATGTCTTCATTTCTAATATGATCTTGTCTGGTGCATTCTTTTACTGCTCGGAGGTATTTAATTTCTGCCGCTTGTATTTGGCTCCAATCTTTCTTTTTAAGAGTCCATGTCTCCGAACCATACAGTAAAACTGGAACAGCCATTGTCTTATAGAATTTTAGGTTTGTATATTTTCGGGTTTTCCTTTTTAAGGTACGAGCTATTACTCCACAAATATATTGGAACTTACTCACTTTATTATTTATTTCTTCATTGTTTGTCTTGAAAGTTACATTACAACCCAAGTAGTTAAATTTTATCACCTGTTCTAACACTTTATTGCTTAACACTATCTTTGATCTTTTTATATGTTTTCCTATAAATGCCATTATCTTTGATTTTTCTATTGATGTACTTAAACCATAATCCTGGATCAATTTTTGTAGCTTGTACATACTTATTTGCAGCTTATCTTCTCTGTCTTGTATTAAGATCATGTCATCTGCAAAGAGTAGCATATTTAAGGCATTATCTTTATTTATTTTTATTCCTAATGGTATTTCATCTTTTAATTTTCTGAGAATATCATCCATATAGATATTAAATAAAAGCGGAGATAAACTACGTCCTTGTCTTAAACCATTATTAATTATCATATCTTGTGATAATCGTCCATTTCCTAAAACTATTTTTATTTTTGTTTCTTGATATATATTCCTGAGTACATCTATCAATTGTTTTGAGTATCCTTTTTTATCTAATATATGCCAGAGTCTAGTTCTGCTTACCTTATCAAAAGCTTTTTCTAAATCTACAAAAGCTATATGTGTTTCTAAATTATATTCTCTTCTCTTTTCAATAATTTGGTTAATAGAAAATATATTATCGGTGCAGGATCGTCCTTTTCTAAATCCCATTTGGTTTTCTAATAATAACGGTTCTGTAATTATACTTAGACGTTTGTTTATGATTTTTGTATACAGCTTATAGACTGTGTTCAGGAGACTTATACCTCTGTAATTACTACATACATTTCTTTTGCCCTTTTTAAATATATTGATAACGTGTGCATCGCACCAGCATTTAGGAATTCTATTCGTTTTCCAACATTTGTTCATAAAATTAAGCAGCCTTACATTTAATTTATCTCCTCCATACTTTATTAATTCTGCATTTATTCCATCTGGTCCTAGAGCCTTTCCATTTTGCATGTTTTGTAAAGATAATTGTAATTCTTCTTCGGTGATTAAATCTATAGATGTTTTAACTATTACTTGATCCTCTATTGACTTTCCATTTTCTTCTAATTTATACCATAGTTCCTTATAATATTTCAACCATTCTTCTTCAGATATATTGTTTATTCTCACTTTGTCTTTCTCTTGTTTTGTTAACGTCTTAATCACTTTATAGGCAAATTGTTGTCTACCATGTATGTCGTTTTCTATCTGGCTAATAAAATTCTCCCATGAATTCTGATGTCCTCTTCTTGTAATTGCCTTTGCGATGTTTCTTTTTTCTTTATAATTTTGTCTTGATTCTTCAGTTTTATTTTGTAGAAACCTTTTACACGCTGCTTTTTTGTTGTCAATAGTTTGTTTAATTTCTTCATTCCATATTCTTAGGCCAATTTTTCTTCTATATTTATTTCTTCTTCCGATTGCTTCTTCTGCTGCTCCTTTGATTGCTTTAATTATATTGGACCATTCTTTATCTATATGTTCTTCTACTTTTGTATCTTCTAGGCAAATGTTTACTCTTTCTTGATAAAGCCTCCTGATACTAGGTTCTTGAAGTAGGTTTATTTTGAAAACCGTTTTATTTTGTTCCTCGTTTGCCCTTATTTTTTATTTTTTCCATCTTGTCCATAATTCTATTTTAGATATCACTAAATAGTGGTCGGAGGATATATCACATCCCCTGTAGACTCTAGTATGTATAATCTGTGATATTAATTTTTTATTTACCATAATATAATCAATTAATGATCTTTGACCACGTGCATTCCATGTATATTTATGAACATCTTTTGTTCTAAAAAGTGTATTTGTTATCTTAAGTTCATTAAAAGCTGCAAACTGTCGTAATTGTTTACCATTTTCATTAATGTGGTCTTCTCCAAATTTTCCTACAGTTTTAGGTATAGGTTGTTTCCCAACTCTTGCATTTAAATCTCCAGCAATAATCATATATTGGGTTTTGCTTTTATTTACTTCTTCTTGTAATTGTTCATAGAATTCTAAAACCTCTTCCTTTTTTCCCTCTTCAGGACTATACACTCCCACAACAATTACATGTCCTCTGGGGATTTTAAACGTTACTTGTATAATTCGTTTATTAATAAAAGTATAGTGTTCAATTTTCTTTGTCCATTTTTCATCAATTAATATTGCTACTCCTTTTGCTGCTCTTTGTTTTAATGAAACCCCACTATATACTAAAGTGTATTTCCCTATCTTTTCTGTACTTTTTAATTTCTTTTTAGTTTCAGTTAGTACCGTTATATTTATCTTCATTGTTTCTATTTCTTTTACTAATTCTTCTTCTTTTGTGGATATTCCTCTCACATTCCATGTTCCTATTTTTAATGGTCCTGCAATTCCAAATCGTGCGTCCTTTTTCTTTTGCTGTGGTCGAAATCCGATATTATCAATCCGGCTATTATTTTGAGGTTGTTCAGTATGTAAAAGTTTCACTCTGGCCGCGGTACGAACGCTGCGCAGAGCTAGTTCAGTGGTGGGGCTGCCACCTCTCTGCTCCTGAACTCGCAGATGCTTTTCGGGCATTTACCCTAGAAGTGTTGTCTTCACCTCGACTTTCGAGTCACATCCACCCGTTGTGCCAGTTTTGGTCCACCCCGAGTATTTTATTTCCTCGGTACCACCTATATCTAGGAGGCATTCCCCGATCCGCCACCTGGGGAGGCGCCCGATGGGGGATTGGCATTGAACCCCTCACGGGTTATTATTATTATTATAATTATTATAATTATTATTATTATAATTATTATAATTATTATTATAATTATTATAATTATTATTATAATTATTATAATTATTATTATAATTATTATAATTATTATTATAATTATTATAATTATTATTATAATTATTATTAGATTATTATTATAATTAGTATTATTATTATCATTATAATGATAACGATAAAGATAACCATATAAAGAAGATATACATTATATAATTTATTCTCCAATTAAAACTTTAAGCTGCAGTAGCAAACTTTGAGTACGAAATTAGAATGCAATTTAACCTAAATTAAGAACTTATCTAAAATTTTACTTTCACATTGCTCAGTTATTCAGCATTTAATACCTCATATCACCAAAATTGGTAATATAGAACTTTTGATACTAATTTTTGTTACACGAAAACGATTCAAACGGAGCTTCTTATTTAAACAATATATATCTGAAGGTGTTAATTTCGGGTGGAGGATAGCCTAGAAAATGCTAGCGCTAGCTGCTCAAGTTAAGATGCTTGCCGAAGTAAAAAAAGCATTCACGACTTGCAGGAACCTGGCTACAACATACAATACATCTCGGAAGGACAAGTTCGTCGCGACTGAATGAAGTGTTGTAATATAGAGGCAGGAAATGCAAACACGCATGTTTACAGCCTATCATCAATAACAATTTGAGTATTACTTTCCCCTCCATCCAGACTCCGAGAAGTGTTGTTGTATACGCGCGATTACTCTGATTGGATTGGAACTGCCTATGGTGGAAAAGCACTTCAAACTTAGTCACTGCCTAGAACCTATAAGTAAAGGAATGAGAATATTCACGAGACAACACCATGCTAACAAATCTTAAAGTTAGAGAAATTTCTACGAAATTTCTTGAAATAAAGTAGTGGCTATAGTTCACCGCTTGGTAAAGAGCCTCTCTTTGTAAGCGTTTAGGTGGAGAATCGAAATAACATTTCAAATCTGGTTTTTAGTTACAATTCCTGTTAGAACTAGTTCTGCCTCGGGTGAGTTATAATTTGTTAGTGAGAAACTTAGGATTATTACATTCCGCTGCAGATTTATTTCTATGCAAAAGGAAAGAAAAAAACTCGTATACTGTCAAGATTTTCCGTTCTGAAATTTATTTGTTTTTCCCCTACTCCTTCAAGGTGTTCTTAATTATGTGCCACAAGATGTTTACGATATAATATTTCATGTTATGCTTCATCCTTTTAGTTGAGTCATCTATTTAAGCCTGTTCGCTTCGGGTAATTCAGCGTCAATTATGAGCTTCAATTAAAAACCTAAATAAATTAAATAAAATTAACATGCCACATTGTGCATTATATTTAGGTAGATTAGTACGCTTTTCAGATTACTGGTTCGCGTCATATAGTTTTCGAACAATAGCATTAAATATTGTGCTTCTAATTTATACTTTTGAGAATTATAACGTCCCTAACTTTTGGTTTATATACCATGAATTTGTTTTTAATTAGGCTCAGTAATGCAATAAAGCAAGAACTATTAATGATTTTGTGGAGTTAATTTTATATTTGATTCTGTATACCTTAATCGTATTTTCGATGCTTTTTTCACACTTATTTAAATTCTCGTTGTAGTGTAAAATGCATTTTAGCGGCCACTTCACATAGAATTTTTCTACCAAGCCATATTTGTAGATAGGTGTCTTTATTAACGTAAAATTATTTAAGTTATTACACAGGCACTTACATTAGTGTTATCAGAATTATTTAAATTATTGTAGTGTAGAATGCATCTAGAGTCTCCTTCACATAGAATTTCACCGCCAGTCCTTATATGTACATAGACTGATATCTTTATTGACGTCAAATTATTAAATTTATTATACAAACACTTACTGCATAAATATTTCTAATACAAGTTAAAGGCCATAAAAATAAATAAAAAAGAACATTAAACAAAAAGAAAGAGAAAAACATGCAGATTAATTGACTAATTGAACAAATTGTATCTGGGTTAGCACACTTTAGCCAGGAATTTAAGCCATATTTTGCCACTTCCTCTGCCAGTAGATCCCAACATGCCACTCTCCTTCTAGTGTGAGTTACATATTTTTGCTTTCTCTACATAGTACATGGTGTGTAGAAAGAGAAGATATTGCACTCGACCCAAAAGTTCAATACTGAGATTTCAAAGGGTCCACTGTATTCAAAAGAAGCATTTTTAGAAAAGTCCATGTGTGTATGTGTGTGTTCGTGTGTCCCTGTGTCTGTGAACACGGAAAGTCAGTTTGATATTTAAGCTTAGTTAGTAATTACAAAGGACGCTACACGAAGATTCTGTGGAAAATCCCCCTCCGCAAGCTACCGTTTACGTGGAAATATTTTAAAAAATTTAGATTTTCTCAAATGCTTCTAACATTTTGATTAAAATACCGCGCATATTTACATGGTAAATAAAATATAGAGCTCTTTAAAACACACAATTTACGTTACTTATATTTTTTCGTGGAGTTGGCCATTTTTCAGATACTCCTTATTATTGGCTGTAGTTTTAAATACCTTATATTTTTCTCATACGGGAATTTGTCAACGGAGTTCAACCACATGCTAACCAGCTTTTAAAGGATTTGACTAGTGTATTCCCTTAATTTGCATATACTTAAAAGAAAGCAAGCAATAAGACCATTTCTGCTAATGTTTATCACGATTAGCACAAAATAGATTAAGCGTTTAACAAATTTGATACAGAGATGAAGAAAAAGTCATTTGAATGGAATACATCAGATTTTTCTTTTGGCTTAATTGTTCGCTGATTCTCCCACTGTGCACATTCTGCCAAAGTATGTGGCCAGTCTTCATCTAAACCACACAACGAGCAGATGGTCCTATCAGAATTGTCTTGTCATTTTCTGTGTCCCGGCCTAAACCATTAATTCTATACTATTATATATTCTATACTAAGATTTCACCGAAAATGTTTTAAAACCTCCTGAATAAAATATGCATTTTAACAAAAAGGTCCGTTTGTATGTGTGTGTATGTGTGTGTAAGGAAACTTGGTATTTAAGTTTAGTATCTTCCAAGAATGTGTCAAGAAGATTTTCAGAAGAATCTCACCATGATAGATTTTTCAAAACGTTAGATGTTCTCAAAAATGGATCTAAATATTTTGTTTTAAATTACTCTATATAAAGATATTTATGTGATAAATAAAGTGGCACTGAAAAATGGCATGGTACTAAATAATAAGACCATATTCGCTAATATCTATCTTGATTAGCATGATGTATATAAAAGAATACTCTTTTATACGAATAGCATGTTTGCAGAAACGTAGAGAAGCTCATGTGAAAGGAATACATCTTATATTTTTGTATTAAATGTTGTCAAAAGAAAATGCATCATTGGTATCGCAGATATTAGGTCGATTGAACTGCCTGTGTGGAAGTCTGACCTTCATGACAATTCGGAAAACCAAACTGATAAAACCGTTGTTCACCAAAACAGACTGCTGACTACGTATGTCCCCCAAGAGCGTCTGTACATAGTGAAGATAAGAGTTTCTCAAGGTTCACTTTCAATACAGAAAGCTTTATGTATGTTATGTTATGTTATGTTATGTTATGTTATGTTATGTTATGTGATGTTATGTGATGTTATGTGATGTTATGTGATGTTATGTGATGTTATGTGATGTTATGTGATGTTATGTGATGTTATGTGATGTTATGTGATGTTATGTGATGTTATGTGATGTTATGTGATGTTATGTGATGTTATGTGATGTTATGTGATGTTATGTGATGGCATGGCATGGCATGGCATGGCATGGCAGGCCAGGTAAGGTATGCATATGCGTGCATGTATGTATGCATATGTATGTGCATGTATGTAAATTGACTGGTAGCGGATGTCTATGACAAGTTTCTAATAACTTCTGCTACGCTAATTCAAGTTTTGGGAGAACATGCCTAATTCATAGAAAAATAGTTTAAGTTTTGAAAAATTGGCTAAAAAATCTGACGTCTTACATTCACATTACTTTCTCTGTATCTATTCATAATTTATTATTAAAAATCTTATTCTTCTGTTTACTTCAGGCTGATCGAAATAAAAATTTGCTGAAATGACTTGGTTCCTTTTGAGCAGAAGGAAAATAAGGAAGTATACAAACCAAAGTAATGGTCAAATCTTTTAAAAGCTGACTGCTAGGTGACTGAAATGCATTTCTTTGTATGGCCAGGGATTCATAAATGAGAAGCGTTTAAGATTTTAAAACTGAAATCAACAACAAAGAATATGTTGGAAATGGTCAACTCCCCTAAGAAAGTGTGTCATAAATTGTGTGTTTTAACAGATCTGCATTTTATGTAGTAAGTTTTGTCTATCTCTTGCGATTTATCAGTGTCTAAAATTCATCCAGAATGAAGAATGATTCAGGGACTATTCCAGAAAATTCAAGATATTAATTTTTTTCATGTAAATATCTATAATATACGGCATTTAATCAAAATCGTTAGCCATTTTTGAGAAAATGAATTTTTGAAAGATTTTCCATGTAAGGGGCAGTTTGGGGCTGGAGATATTTTCCCCTAATATCTTCGTGTATCAAACATCGAAGATGCTAAACTTAAATGCCAAGTTTGATATCCATCAACTTTTCACGCGATTTCGTATTCAGCAACACGGACGCACGGACACGGACTTTTTTTTTTATAAAAGGCGTTCAGGGCATCCTAAAACGTATATTTCTAGTGATATCACGATACGATTTTTTGGGTAGAATCTTCAGTGACTATGTAGTAAAAATAAACCATACTTTATTACAAAACGTATCTTTTTTCAAACGGATTCTGCGTGGCAAGTGATATCCACTTAACTCCTCTGATTTGCTCACTATAGCACACAAAATGGCGTTCCAATCAGTAGTTCAACTGCTGTACGAAGTTATGAGATATTTTTCATAGAGTTGGATAAGTAGTTGAAATGGACTCTGAATATATATATATATATATATATATATATATATATATACGTGTGTGTGTGTGTGTGTAAATACAGAGAATAGTAAATTCCAAATTCAGCTCCCCCATTTGAAGGCATAAAGCATACATAAGGATATAAAAGGATATAAATACTTAACTGAAATGGTAAACAACGTAATAAAAATGTAAAATTCAAACTGAGAATAAATCTATATATATTCTATACATAATAATTATAATACCTATAATAATTATGTATATGGAATTGGACCATATGACTACTCAAATTTGTATATTGAATAAATTAGTTTACATGGCATACACATGTTTACATTTTCTACATGTATATACTATGTAAATATGCAGTAAGTAGTTCCACATAAAGTATAGTTTGGGGGAGAGGGACATTTTCTTGAAATGTTCGTGTCGCAATATTGGAGGCTACTAAACTTAAATACTTTGGAATTAAACCAAATTTTTGTTTTTCAGTTATGCTGTCCCCCATCAGATACACATACAGGGACTACTTTTTGCTTATTTGTTTTGTTTTTTCTTGTTTTGGATTCAAGGGGCCTCAAAACATATATTTCCAATGAAATCTCAACTTCAAAATTTTGGGTGGAATACAATACCTTCTCTTTCTACTATGTACATTGTGTTTACGTGCCTCGTGCCAGAGAAAGTAAAAATCGCATTACTACACTGCTCCGATAGAGGCGCAACTAAGTACTCTACTACCATCCTCTCTCCTATGACACGCGTTCTCCGATACCTGCTGTAGAAGACCACAAAATTATAGACACTTAATAACTATACTTGATCTTAATCCATAGTTCGTTTTATTACAATCGTCTCCTTTATTAGTTTATAATAAAATTGAAGGTCCTAAACTTTTCCTTGTATTAAAACGAGTTATTTAGTTTAGTTAGTCAGCTTAAATAAAGCTTAAATAACTACAATAGTAAGTTTTATTGGTGAAAATGTGTAATTAAGCACCACTAGAGATTTTGTTTCTTCTAACTCAATTTATTTGTAACTTCACTAAGTTTATCGAAATAATTCGTTGTCAGATTGCTACAAATTAATTGAAATAGGCTATTTTTGGCGTCATTGGTTTCGCTTGAAGCACTTTTTTTGTATTCTATTGCTATATACGTGTCCATCAACACATTGCGTACATTTTTTTTTTTCCTGGAATCCTACGTGCTATTTCTTTATAATTGATTTGGGCATTCCAAATGCGAGCAGCGCACTTACAGTTAATTGCTGATGTGCGTGAAGCAATGGCGTTTTAATGAGCACTAGAATAAACAATTGTACAATGACAATGCATGTGCAGCCCCACAGGTAATGTACTGGGAAACAATCAGTCCTCTTTTATTATGGCCAGCTTGCCTTTCTTCATCATGAGATGCAACGCACTATCAGTAGTGTCTTTTTCCACATGCAAATAAATAATCCTTTTCTCTTAACAGTATTGACCCACACACATTCAGTCCTCCGGGCCAAGAAGGGGAGCTAATTTTTCTTGTAATACTTGACTCTCCCCTCACAAACCGTAAACAAAAGCACGTTATAAATATAGCTGGTTTCGCTATATGTGACAATGCCGTCCAAGTGTGTGGCCTGCTGTTCGTTCTGGTATGCAGCGGGAGTTGGACGGTGTGTTATCACAGCTGTGACGCGTAAACAACACCGAAGAGGATGTAACTGGAAACTTCAGTGATGCCACTCTCGATTTTTCTCCAAGCTTCGGTTTCTAGTACCTTCGGCGAATTTCCAGAAAGTTTGTGACGTCATTTTGTCGCTATAAAAGGAGGAAGAATTGCAGTGAGGTGTGTCGTGAATTATTGTGTTGAGCCGTGAGTGACTGGATGGCGCGCAGTGATGTGCGAGCCATGGATGGAGTGCATCCGCAAACTAAAGTCGAGTGAATCATTGTAGCAAAATTGTTTGTTTGCAATTTTTAGTCAATAAATACATTTGTTCCAATGCAAATCCCGCTGTCATGACCCAGCCTCATCCTCTGTTTAAGGCATAGTAATAACATTTGCAGACCAGTTTTTCGCTTTTTTTTTTCTTTTTTTTTCTTTTTACATCAGATTCCCTGCTTAGGTCTCCAGGACTGATACTTGTCCAGGAGATTGAATTTGTTGCCTTAAAAATAATAAAAGTTGATTACGTTGTAATTCATAAAAATATGACAATAGCCCTTTCCACGTTATTCGAAAATGAAATGCAAACTACCCTAATGTGCGATCGTTAACGAGATAGTGCATTCGCTAATAATAAACAAACAAATAAAATTTGCAATATCATGTCCGGTTGTCTTAATCACTTAAACCGGGGCATGTATACCAAATTCTTACACTTAGTTCGTATTTCGTAATACAACCAATATGTCATTATTTTAAAATAAATATTAAACTACCAACTAACATTAAACCATAATTTGTAAAATTATATACTGCTAAGCATTAAAACAAGATTTTGAAAATAATGTTATATATGTAGTTAACCTCTGCTTTAATTAACTTTAAAATATTTCACATTTTTACATATTAATTTATATATATATATACATAAAATTTGTATTTGATTAATTTTACTATTATTTTATTATTTATTTGATTACACTATTATTCATTTTACTCATATTTTAACTTATCTTTAATTATCATTTACAACTTCATTTGTAAGGGCCTGTCCCTAATCAATTAATCCAAATAAAATTGTATATTATATCCATATATAAATATAATTATATTATATCCAATTCATTATAATTTCACAGAATAATTCAACCTGTGTTAACCATTATTCATTTGGATTCATAAGTGGTATGTATGCTCTTGACCAAGAACAGCTATCCTTATTTTTTTTTTCCTCTCTATCCTTCTTTTATCTTTATTTCTTCCAGCATAACTATTTATTCTTCTATATACATTATACTCGTGCAGTGCGACCCAAATACATCCGAATCGCTGCTTGGTGTTTTTCCATATAACACAGAGCTATTGTACACAAGGTCATGGTACTGACTTGTTTTTCTCTGCTCTCAAAGTGCGGTATTGCGTTGACGGTGATATCCTGGGATTTAGTTATTAACAGTGTGCTTTATTATTTTGTCCTGTATTTAGTTAAAAAGTGTAATACGGCTCAGTGTTTGTTTTCTACTGCACAGCGTGTATTTATTTATAATTCGTGACACATTTTGGGAGTGGACATTCAATAGTGTATACAATGGCGAAAGTGACCCACATTTAATATTTTTCACGGACGAGGCTTAGTTTCACCTTCATGGATATATGTGTACACAAATTAACCGTTATTGGAGCTCTGAGAAACCTAAAATAAATAAATGGTGCGCCATTAGCGGAGAAAAAGTTATAAGCCCAATTTTTTTCGAGTCAATATTTTACGCCCGAGCATACGTGAATACATCCCCCCCCCCTCCGTTTTAAGGGAATTAACAGACATAAGCAAAAAGATTCTGCAACAGATGATACAGCCAATCTTTCCATGAAAACAATTGAAACTGTGTTTCAGGACAGAATTGATAGTAGAGTTTTGTGGCCCACTCGGTTCCTCCGAACTAACCCCCTGGGATTTATATTTCTGGGGTAATTTAAAGCATAAAGTATACTGACAAACCCACACACCCTGGAAGAATTAAAACTAAATATTCGCCGGAAAATTGCCAGCATTTCTCAACGTGAACTAAGGCGAATGATGGATAGTTTCTTATAGAGGTTTCAAAAATGATGGTCAACGGCGGTGGCCAGTTTCAGCATCTCCTTCAATAACATTGGTGAGGAAATCCTTTAAAAGTAGTTTTTAAAATGTTGCATTTCATCCGTGCCTTTCTATGATAGCGGCACACGGCAATGAGCGCCGAGGCGCGGACAGACAAATCACCGCGCAGCCGGTTTGGTAGTTTTTGGATCATCCGGTATTTACCCTTTTGATTTAGTATATGTTTATTATTGATTCATTTCCTTTGAACTATTATTAATTTTATTTAATTATTAATATGCGATTGTAATACCAGGTTTCAATAATGATATAGTTTGATCAACATGGCTATATTCCGGTTTCTAAGTCGCCATTTTCCTTGTTGTTTGTCATTTTAAGAGAGTAATTAGGCAGGGACTCAACGTCCATGAGGCTGCATCAATGCAGGGATCCCATTTTAGGAAAGAGAAACAATGTTTTTCTATTTATTTCTCATGTTTATTTATTAGAAGTTGTTTGTATCTTTGCCATATTTCGCTATTTTAGCGATATATCGGGAACGGGAAGTCCCCTTTACCAGGTTGACTGCGTAAAATCATTAACTGAGCAATAACTCTGCATGTCGGCAGCTCCTTGTACAAACTTTTCTGAGGTGAGATGACGAAAACAATTTGATGGTTATTTATGCAAAAAGTACAGACCATGTGGAAACTAAACTATTTCAGTTTACGTAGCTCCACACCTCAGCTCCATCCTTAATGACTACAGTACTACGACAAATGCATTAAATATTTTCTTAGAACTAAATGACAGATATTTTTCAGAATTTGCATATTAATTAATTTTAATTTATACAACCTATTTAAGCAAAGCAAATTCTACCGTAATGATACACTTCTAAGTAGAATGTGTTCTGTTTACTGAAAATGACTGCAAAAACAGCTGCTCATACTTCGTGTTCTAGAGGTAACATGTTAGCCTCTGGTTTCCAAGGTCGCGGGTTCAAACCTGGCGTTTGGTGTGAATTTTTACAGGTAATAGCACGGCATAGGGCATATAATTTAAATATGTCTGCTTTGTAAAGGAAAACTTAAGATCTAAACTGCTTTTAAATATAAAACAATAGAACACGTGTCTGAGTTTAATTATTATCTGATGTACGACATAACGTACCTAAGTATTAGCAAGATCAAGACATTAAAAACACAATTAATCGATTATACACATGTATAAAGGGCATTTGGGGAATTTAAATAGTAATGAAAGAAAATAACCATTAACACCATCATTCCCAACATTAATATGCAGTACTGAAATTTGGAACTCCAACCAACCAAAAGATTAACACCATAAATACAATCAGTTGAAACAACATTCCTGAACTAAATATAGGAATCAGACAAGAAATAAAAATATTCAATTTAAATGAACAGATAGTATATAATAGTTCAAAAAGAAAGGAACGTGTAAATAGAATTACAGAAGAATGTATATAAAATTACAGCATATAGACCATCAGAAAAGCGTACAGTCCATCAGATGGGAAAATGAAAGGAGAATAACCAAAGGCAAAATGGAAAGATCCAGAATTCCTTCAGGTCGGAAACGGATAATACCTAAGCATTGGAAGTCAGTGAATATGGTCTTACAAATGATTGCACTATTCTTATTTAAATTGTGTGCGTGAAAGCTTATTGATCTGTTTGAAACTTCAACACATTATGATCCGGCAAAATTCTACTTGTCTGTTCCATTCTCTCTATTCGGCAACAAATCACTCTTACAAAGTCTTATTCTTCTATCTGCTTCATGCTAATTGAGACACACGTTAGCAGAAAAGGTCTCATTACTTATTTCCTTGCAACTAGAATGGAAACAAGGGAATACACTGGGCTGAAGCTATAGCGAAATCTACTAAAATATATTGCCATGCCTCGATCCTCTTTGGATGCTCAGGCGTAAAAAAAGGTGATAAGAAACGAATGACGACTTACCGTTTGAGAAAAGTATACGCATTCTAAAATTTAAAACAAATTACCAGTGTCTCGGAAATGGTTAACTAAATACCCGCCAGAGAAAACCCGCCCATGCAACGTTTTTTCTACCAAAAATCTCACATACGGTCGCTTGGGACCGAACCCGGGTGCCAGTTATGCTAAGGTGTTCAGAATGAAGTGGGATTCAGGGGCTCTTTCCAGAAAGCTTAATATTTACCTTTCATTTATCAGAAAATATTTTAAATGTTTGTTAGTTTAATCAGAATCGGGTGGGAAATTTTTTTTTTTTTTTAAATCTTCGTGTAGCCTCCTTAGAAGAGTTTGGTATTTAACTGACTTTTTATTTTTGAGTAATGTTCATCTCTCTCTCTTTCTTTTTCTCTTTCTCTTTCTCTCTCTCTCTCCCTCCCTCACATATGCATACACACTTTCCTACATACAGACACACACGGATATATTTTTACTTTCTCTATACGTACTATGTACATAGTGTATAGAGAAGGTATTGCACTCCACCAAAAAATTCGATTCCGAGATTTCACCGGAAATACATGTTTTAGGACCCCCTGTATCCATAAAAAGTATTTTCACAAAAAGGTCCGTGTGTGTGTCCGTGTGTCTGTGAACACGATAACTCAAAAACGAAAAGTAGCTAAAATATCAAACTTGGTATTTAAGTTTAGTATCTTCCAGGGATGCAAAAGGAAGATCTTGAGAAAAATCCCCTCACCCCAAACTACCCTTTACATGGACCTTTTTTCGAAAATAATGATTTTATTAAAAATGGCTCTAACGATTTTGATTAAAATATCGTATATTAAAGACATTTACCTGACAAATAAAATGTTTATCTTGAATTTTCTGGGGATAGCTTCTGAAAACCTGTTTATTCTGGATGAATTTTGCTTAATTTGGCATAACTAGTAAACCGTAAGAGACAGACAAAAGCTTGCTATACAAAAAAATATAGGTTTTTTTTTTTTTAAATACACAAGTTATGTCGTATACATTTTTCTCGTGGAGCTTACCGTTTTCGAGGTACTCATTGTTTTTAGTTTCAGTTGTGAAGTACTTATACTTTTCTCGGACGGGAGTGTCCGTTTTTCTTTTGTTCTACTCCTGGTCAAGAAAAGAAGCGATTTGTAATGAAAATCGCGTAAGGACAGCTTTTAAAACATTTGACTATTGGTTTAGCCTAGTGTATTCCCTTATTTTCTTCCTACTTATACGGAACTAAGTAATAAGAACATTGTGCTAATGAGTACCTCGATTATCAAAGTGCAGAAAGAAGAATTATTTTATGTAAGAAGTTTGTAGAACAGCTAGAGAAAGTCATGTGAGTGTAACACATCAGATTTTTACTTTCTCTATTTGTACTATATACATAGTGTATAGTATGCAGAATGTATTGTATTGCACCCAAAAATTAGAGATCGAGATTTCTTCACTGGAAATACAAGTCTTGTTTGTCTGTGTGTCGCTTAGTTCAAAAACGAAAAAGCCATTAAATACCAAATTTCATAGTTCTGTATCTGTATCTTCCAAGGATGGGCATGAAGTTTTTCAACAAAATCCCCCCAACTACCCTTTATGAGGAAAAGAAATTCGAAAAGTTTGGTTTTCTCAAAAATAATGTTAATGATTTTGATTAAATTTCTTATGTTTAAGATATGCACAGACAAATAAAATGTATATCTTGAATTTTCTGCGAATAACCTCTGAGGAGCTATTTACTCTGGATAACTTTTTCTGAATTTTGCATAACTGGTAAACCATAAGAGATAGACAAAAACTTACTATACAAAAGTGTAGATATCTTTAAACTGCACAATTTATATATTTTTTTTCGAGGAATTCGCCCTTTTCGAAATTATTCCTTGTTATTGATTTAAATTTTAAAATACTTAAACTTTTCTCATACGGGAACTTATCAGCTCCTGGCCACGCAAAAAAAAAAAAAAAAAAAAAAAAATGGATTTCAAGCCCATAGCAACCACATTTTAAAGCGTTTGATTGTCGGTTTAGCCTAGTGAATTTTCTTATTTCCCTTCTACTTATAGGAGCTAAGTGATAAGACAGTTTCTTCTAGGGTCTTTCTCCAATAGTATGAAGTAAAAAGAAGAATAGACTTTTAACAATAATTTGTTATAGAGATGTAGAGAAAGTCATGTGAATGGGCACATCAAATTTTTTATTCAGGGGATCCTAAAATGTGTATTCCAGTAAAATATTGTCGAATTTTTTAGAGGGTTGCATTACCTTCTCTACGTACGTGCTAGAGAAAGTAAAAAGGTGGATCAATTATGACTGTACTGTCTGAAAACATCGAAATCTACCTGAATCGTTTCTTATTTCTACAATTAATGCAAATATACCGTAAAACACAATGGAGGAATTATGCAGCTTTAGACATGAGTCTTGTAGAAGTGGGTGATGTCAGAAGAGTAATTGTCGCAGTTGTCGAGCAGTAAATTTATTTCTTGAAAGGGTGTACCTTTAAGAATGATGGGCAAAGGGCAACCTGGTAATTAGGTACACAACGAACAGATGGGTGGCACTCGCCAATTAGACGTCCAACTGGGTCGACAAAAGTTGCCACACCACCTCCGCCTTACCTTTTAGTGCCTCTTTATGTCTCGGTCAAAAAAGGAAATGTCACGAAGAATAGATCAGAAACTGCTAGCTCTTGTAAGTGTTAAATAGAGGGTGGACCGGTCTTGCCTCGTTGCAAGACAATAACCTTAAAATATTGCTGCCTATAAGTGGAACTATCCGCCTTAGAATGGCTGCTATACATATATCGCTGCTTGACTAATATTTGAATTTGAAACCTATAATTGCTACAGCTATTCGCAAGCATATATGAAACTAGACTTACATCTATTTAGCCAGTTACAGCATTCTTAGATAGCAAACGTAGTCATTCTATGATGGTATATACTCTAACAAATCTACTGCTCAACTTCAAAAATCATAAGCGTCTTGCATCGAATTGAGGCGATACCAACGAATTCAAGAAGATATAAATGATTAATAGACAATATAACGTAAAAAAAAATCGAATCTGTTCTATTCACATGACTTTCTCTATATTTCTGCAACAAATTATTGTTAAATAGCTTATGCTTCTATTTACTTCATTCTAATCGAGAAAAAATTAGCAGATATAGTATTATTACTTCTTTGTAAGTAGAAGGGGGAATAAGGGAGTACCATGATAGTCAAAAGCTGGTTGCTATGTGACTAAAGTTCCTTTGTTTGTATGAACAGGAGTTGACAAATTCCTGCATGAGAAATGTATAAGTTTTTCAAACTGAGACAAAAAAAAACAGGAATATCTTTAAAACGACCAATTCCACGAACTAAATGCATATAACATAAATTGTGTGTTTTATTGTGCTCTACATTTGTGTGTGTTAAGTTTTTGTCCATCTCTTATGGTTTAGCAGTTGTGTAAAATTCCGTAAAATTCATCCAGAATAAAGTAGTCTTCAGAAGATATTCCCAGAAAATTCAAGATATACATTTTATTGTCAGGTAAATATCTTTAGTAAACGATATTTTAATGAATATCGTTAGAGCCATTTTTGAGAAAATTAAAATTTTCGAAAAAAGTTTCATATAAAGGATGGATGAAGGTGGGGGGGGGGATTTTTCTCAAAATGTTCGTGTCGCAACGCTGGAAGATACTAAACTTAAATACCAAGTTTTATATTGTATCAACTTTTCGTTTTTGAGTTATCGTGTTCACAGACACACGGACACACACACGGACCTTTTCTGAAAATACTTTTTTTGGATACAGGGGACCCTAAAACGTATATTTCCGGTGAAATCTCGGTATCGAATTTTTGGATGGAGTGCAATACCTTCTCTATACACTCTGTACATAGCACGTGTAGAGAAAGAAAAATGTATGTAATGATATGAATATGATTATATTATTAAAGGATGTTAACATAAGCTTAGTTACGCTGCTGAACATTGTGATTGAAATGTGTATTCTTGGAGTTGGCTGGGCTGCTGTACGTCTCTGGAGTTCCACCCCTCCTTGTCCTGGACTCTGTGTAGTACCTGTGTTGAAACGTGTTTTGTAGATTTGAATTTGCCGCTGGATCTGTTACGTTGGTCACACTTACTGTTGGCGGAACTGGAAATTTCGTTCGTCACCAGACCAATTGTTGAGGCAGTTTAATCTTTGTTCCGTGACGATAATTCGTTATTATTTATTTCCCAGGATTACTTCAAGTTAATACTAGGTGAGTATAAGAATCTCAATCCCCACGGTTGGTTGGTAGGATCTGACTTCTCTTCCCCTTATTCTTCTTATCATCAGCGTATGGTTATTTCATGTTTTAGGACCATTTTGTGCATATCAGTGGATCAAATATCGCTACCTATATAAAGAAACGAATACGCAATCATTTTGGTCTTAATAATGCGCATAACCTTGCTTGTGAAATATTCCTTTATCATTATTATTATTATTATTATTATTATAAGTATTATTATTATTATTATTGAATTATTTGTCATCCTCCCTTTTTTAACAGACACCTGATATAGAATTAGAAAAAATTAAATTATTATTCTTATAAATGATGTGTATCATGTAAGTTAACTTTACACGTTAAACAATTTTTTTTTTTTTTTGTAGCTTAACCTCCTTTAACCTGGTTGGTCATATCGGGCGGTGAATGAAACTGGTGAAATGATGCTCAAATGATCTCGGGGCCCATGGAGCTTAAAGTTACTCGACATTCGTCTTCTCAGGATAAGGGAAAACTCCGAGTTACTCGGGTAACTCACCCTAAGCGAGATTCGAACTCACGACCTGTTGATTGTGAGGCACACAGTACCCAGGCGGGCCTATAAATTATTTTATTATTAAACACAACGGTGGTTCACCTGTCCCTTAATAATCTTGGAGACAGGCAACAATTGATACTCCGAAAGCAATAAGGGCGAAATTACCGTGGTGGTCGACCTTTTGGTAACCATGCAAATATAACCTGCTGTTCATAGGAAAATAGACCTTAGCAGCGACAGTTAGGTCCATTCCAAAAGTGTGCGCCTAATAACTCCTGTTACAGCACATGTTATATCAATAGGATCGTTGTCATATGTTCTACAACATAAATTATAATGCATGAAAGTTAAACGAATGGCTTAAGCTACAAAAAGGAGTCACATAGCAGTTATAAAGAGATTAGAAGCGGAGAGGGAGACATGGTGACACTATACCTACAGTTTTAACGGAATGTTGAAGCTCCACTGGTTAATTTCATGTTCCCGCAACCCCTCGGAGCGTGTCAGCGGCTCGGGTCTCACAGTCTGCGAGCACTTTTTTTTTTTTTTTTTCCTTTTCTTCTATGTGTATTATCCAAGTGCAAAGTTAATTGAGTGTTTGTCACTCTAATAATTTTAGGAGTAAACAAAAAGGCATACGAATGAAGAACGAAAGGCAGTTCATGTTACGTGTTCTTCAGTTTTCAATTCTTAATTTCCATTTCAATTATTTTGAAAAACAAACTTCCCTAGACATTAAATAATAAAGGAATATTTCAAAACGTGTAAAGTTAATAAAATAATTGCAAAATACTAGAACACCTAATAAGTTATCGATTGTTAGAGAATGTTCTCTACAAAATTTTGGCAGCTGGAACTCTCGGTGGGTTGACGAATACAACCGGAAGACACTTTAGGTCTAGAAATGTCCCATTAAATATAAATGCACGATGTAAACTTGTAGGTGTGTGCTATAGCTACAGCTGAGATCATCTCCTAAGAACCTCACAGTCCATTAGATAGGCAGCCTCAGTCGGTCGCGGACTCGCCATGTATTCCAGTGATGAGTACGCTGACATGTTACTTACTTACGGAGAAGCTCAACGGAACGCATTACAGGCCAAGTGCCAGTATGGAAATCGATTTCCAAAGAGACGACAATCTACACACAACACTTTTCAGAATGCTGAGCGAGGTTTAGTATAACAGGAACATTTGAAAGGACAGGTCATGTTAGAGAGGCACCAGGTACCTCTGGGCACAGTGAAGATAGCTTTAGACGCTGCCTTAAATAATCCGCACATTAGCACGCGGGCACTGACACAAGTTACAAACATCAGTAGGTTATGCGAATACTGCATAACAATACATTTCACCCTACCGCTTGCAGCTACACCAAGAACTCCATGGTGCGACTTTGAAGCTCGAGTAAATTTCTGTCAGTGAGTATTACGCAGTTTGAACCGTGATGCAGTCCTTTTATCCAGAGTTCTGCTTTCAGAGAGTCTCAGTTTCACAACAATGGTATTGTGATTCGCCACAACATGCACTACTGGAGTGTGATAACCCTCACTGAATAAGACAGGCAGACTTTCAAGATCAGTGGGGAATTAATGTATGGTGTGGCATTTTGGGTGATCATCGGGTCACTTTTTTTCGAAGGTCGCCTTAAGGGAGCACGCTACCTTCGCTTCCTCCAAAACGATCTCCCTCCATTGATGGAGCATGTACCATCAAATGTATACGGTTTCAGCATGATGGTGCTCCAGCATCGTCGTAAATTATCTTCACGGCTCACATCTTCAAAGATGGATATGTAGGCCAGGACTTGTCTCGTGGCCTGCCAGATCTCCTGGTCTTACGCCACTTGGTTACTACTTATGGGACCGTTTAAAAAGAAACAGTGTACAGCCAACGTCTGCATAACGTTAATCGTCTTCATCAATTAATCAGGGAGACCTGCAGGTCCGTCATATCCCAGATGCTACTATGAGACAGGTTGTCATTGCAGCATCGCGCACAACTCTGTATCAACGAAGGTCATCATTTCAAAAAACTGCTGCGCTAAATGAAGAAGTTATATCATTAAGTTTCATACCGGAGTGGATATTGAGAAGTTTAAGTTATGGGAATTAAACCTAGTTTTCTTTTCAATTGAAGGTATTGCTGAATACCTTTGTATCTGGCATAGTTTACGATTGTCAGCCTAGGTATTTTGTGTCTTTTTTTTTTTTTTTTTTTTTTGTTTTAGAGAGACCCTGAAAATAATTCTGGTTCTGTGTTATTATCTGAAATACCTATGATAGTTTAAAATATTGTATTACCTGCACATTTGGAAGAAACTGAATGAATGTGCCTCAGAATGCTCGTTTTCACTTGTATTTCCCTGTAACTGGACTGATAAAGTTAGAATAAACCCAAATAAAGAGAAAAACAATAAAAGAAGCTAATAAGTAAGTTAAAAATGTTCCAATATCCCATTTAACTTTGTGTCAAATCAGGAAGAAAGAAAGCGGAGGAAAAGAATTGTCAAGACTAGAAACCGAGTAGAGCATCTTGAAACTCACACTAACACCACGCGTTAACCAAATACACTACTGTTTAGCTATAACTTGCTGCGCCAAAGTCTATAATGTTAGTTTGTAGAAGATGAGTCTAGCGAAATTGTTTTCAGGTTAGACTGTAATCTGTGTGTTGCATAAAACCAGAGAATAAGGGACGGGTAAACCACCCTGTATTTTATCATTTATATTCCAACTTACTGATTTAGACTTTCACGTCTATATTAAAGTCTACATTTTCTTTACATTCTATGTACATTTTACTATTTGGTATTGCATAACCTAAGTAATTGTATGGAAATTTATACTAATATGTTTCTAATTATTGATTTTCTAGGTATAACAAACCCTTAACCAACTGATTAATATTTCAATATTAATGCAACTTCGCTTACCATATAAGGGACAAAATCAAGATATAGGGTTATCTAACGGTTACTTTGCACCACCGATTTTAAACAACATAAAACTATTATGAAAGTAAAAAATAAGGCGTGATACCTTTTAACAAAACTTGATGAAACTTGTTGACGAAGCATCAAAATAAAGGCAGTAGCTCAATAAAATGAGACCAAAATTCTTTCCTTGTCAAGGTATTCAGAAGCAGTCTTTAGAAGTTAAAACTAGATAGTACAAAATATAACGTGTAACAAATGTCTTTATAGATTCAAAATTGGTTACAATTAAAGCCTTTAATTCCTGCTGCAAATGTTCAGAGTTCATGGCTTTCTCACGCTACTGCTGTCACGCCATGTGCGCTAATACTTCTGTCGAAGTCTCGTCATCATTGAATAATGGTTAATATTAAAATTAATATTCATAAATATAAGTTTTTCACTAAATTCACAAGAAAGTTTAATACATCCAATTATTGCAATTATAACTCTTGTTGCTGCTACTATAGATCTATCTCACTCATGACTTACTCCACTCACCACGGATTACAACTCTCCCATCCTTTTATAGCTATAAATGACGTCACAGAAATTTCTACACGCTTGTGGAGGCCACTTCTGGCGTGTGCCAGATGTGTCGGCTTCCAAGGTTTCCGATTACCAGCGTACCGAGCTTCCCGCAGCGCATACCAAGGTAAACGAGACAACGGCGGCATACGAACAGTCAAACTGCTCCTTCCTCCTTTCAGCAAGCATTGCCCATGCAGGTCCCGCAGTAGATTTAACTATTTTCTCGTTACATCTAGCAGGATATCCAGAATTATAGGAGCTGTACATTTTATTACTACCGTAATTAATATAAATCTAATTTATATAACTCAAGCCCAAATATCTTTGTTTGACCAGTTGGAATTTTGGTTGGTCGTCCCGAACAGCATCATCGCAGAAGACTAGATAATCCAAATATACTGTTTCTTCCATTCAGGTGAGGCCAACTACTCGTTGGCTCTCTATTACACTGCACGGTCCGTCTCTTGGTTGTTCGGAACATGGGCCGAGTTTGGCGAGATAATCACACCTGAACTTCCTGCGGGAACCTTTCCTGCTGGCTTGTCGGTCGTACCAGGTTTCCACTCTGTTGCTCGCACCTTGTGATTGTTGACGAATCAGGTGGTTCACGAGGTCGTTCGACCATAGACCAGATAGACCGGCTATCCTTGCGGCCTCGCGACACCGTTCCTTTTAGGACGATCATGCCCTCCTTCAGGGTCAGCCTGTACTCCAAGATGTCCATTGGTTCCAGAACACTATTTAATCATCCCCGAGTCGTAGGACCCTCTTACCGATATTGATCAGTCATCTGGCACCTGATGGCACTTCCTCAGGTACCCTCCTGTTGAACCTACAGACTTACGGCGCCCCATCCTAGGGCCAATTCCAGGAAGACCTCCTCCTCCATTGGCAACGTTCTCCCGATGCCGCCACTGTCTCAAAGGTTCTATTCGCTTCCCTTGTCGGCAAGCCCTCTGTCACGTATGATCGAAACATGGAGATCTCCATTCTCAACGCAGTCGTTAACGCCTCGTGGATCGTCTTATAGTCGCTGAGCATCAGGAGCTGTCATTTCTCGGCATCGCACACCCTTTAACGAAGGAGTATGCAGCTTCCTGGGATGCGTAGCTAGATTGTAGGTTCACCAGCGTTGTATTCATCTGCTGTTCGATAATTGTTTCTTGCATTGTCTCCCCTGGTTGTTACAGCCTCGCTTTAAGCTTAATGTGATGCGGTAGGCTGCAGCCAAGCGAAGGCCCCCTGAAATTCGTCAATGTCGGTATCGCATTCAATATTTTTGCCTGAAGGCTTGCTGTCAGCTGCTGGCCATCGGTTGTGTGCGGCAAATTGCCGGTGGAAGGCTTCGAAGGTTGAGGTTCCGTCGCATTTAGGTGGCTTTCGGCGTGTAGATGTTTCATGTCCTGTCGCCTCGGCCTTCAAGCCCTTAAGCCTTCGGTCAAATATATTTTCCATCATGGCGTTTAGTTCCTTGTCACCGCCTTCGACTGTTCTCTCTAGACTTTTAAAACGTTCCACAAAGTCTTCCAGGGCGTTAACTAGTTGGTCATGTTGCTTTCCGCCGAGTTCTTCCATGCTTTTCTCCAAACCGGCCAATCGTTCGTCGATTATGGACGTTAATTCAGTTTTCATGTTCCCCATTCACAACCATTATTTCATTTCTCAGCTTCTCAATGCCGGATTCCATCTTCTCCATTTCCTCCACTATGGGTTCCACGCGGTTTTTATTGCCCTTCCATATTCTCCATGCTGGATTCAATCCCAGATTTCATTTTCTCACTCATCTTAGCTATTCCGGATTTCATTTTCTTCCCTATCATCCTCTCCATTCCAAATTTTATTTCTTACATTCCAGTTTTTCGTTTCCTCTATACAGGAAACAAACATTTCATCTCCTCCATCTCGGGGTAAAAATCCCATTTCTGATACCAGTATAACAAATGTCGTTATTGACTCAAAAATTACCTATAATTAAGGTTTCTAGTTCACTGCTGTGAAGAATTCACCCGACGCTCAACGTGTAGATATTTGACGGTTTTGTTATGCCACTGCTGACACGTCAGAGTGCGCTAATACTCCAGTCGAAGTATGACTGACAACTCTTGCCACTCACCACGGACTGTAACTCTTCCTTCCTTTTATGGCCATAAATGACGCCACAGAACTTTCCAGAATCTTATGGTAGCCTCTTCTGGTGTATGCCAGATGCATCGCGTTCCAAGCATACGGTTAAAGGCGCGTCGCACATCCTTTGTTTACCGCATTCCAATATCTCCAACTTCCCGCAGCCCATACCAAGCCGAACGTGAGAACGACCGCATATGGCACTGTATCAATACTTTCTCCTTACTCCACTAATCCTTCCCCCCGACAAAAGCCATCTTTTTGCATTTCCCACCATTTTTCATCGAATTCGTTTCTCAGAGCCGCGAAAAGTAGGTTAATCTCAGACGTCAGAGATCTTTCTTTTGGTGAATTGGATTAGAGGATTGCTATCAATAAAATCACGTGGTTTCTCTGGTGTAAACGAAACAGGGCACTCTTGACAGTCACAAACAATCCTCTCTTGATTATCTTGAGTCAGGCCATTGCAATTAGCCATCACGAGTGAGTGGGTGGGTGAAAGAAGGGAAAGCCTGTCAAGGGTGACTATAAACACAAATCGAAGAAGCTAAGAAGATGAAGCGATAAGGTGACCCCATTAGTTCTTTGACAAGCGGATGAGCTTTGCTGATGGGTGTTCTCACATTCCAACATGTAAAAATCGTATAGCAACTTGAATAATTTGCAGCAGACGTAGTCAAGTGAAGCATTTTCTACTTATGGTTACTGGTGTTATGTGTTCTAATAAAGGTGTCATACCCCAAGATCAATTTTAAATCAATATAAATTTTAAAGTGTTCAACTTGGCTTGTTCAACATACTGTTATGAAGTCAGTTTTCATTCAAATTATTTTCATCCTATCCAAATCCTGTCCTACACACGGTTTGTGTGTAAAAACAATTAAATTAACACTAACTGACCGTAATAGTTGTCTAAATGTTGAAGCCCGGGGCTTTGAGTACTTACGATATTGTAAGTCGCCATTGGGGTATGTCATTTCAAAATAATTTGAGATCATCTGGTGATTTACCGGGAAACATGCAAGTCAGTTGAGGAATTTAAGTCATGCTGCCGTGTTGCCATGCTAGCTTAGTGGTAGAGCAAATGGCTGGAGACTGTGGTCAAATCCCGGCTTTGGCATTGAACTTTTTGTCTGACTCTATCCATGTTTCGTTGATTTTTGGTATACTACTGTTTTAAGTTATGAAAGGCAATTTTCGAATTAGATGTATACATTTTTTATGGAAAAAGTATAAATAAAACTAAGGAAGACAAAAGCGCAATACATTATTAAAACGAGAGAGTACCAGACACATATTTGTAATGTTTCAGTGAATAATTCTAAGAGCGCACAGAATGCTGTTCATTTTTAGCCTAAGAACCTACCATTAAACTGAACAACACACATTTACGTCACACAGAAAGATATATAAAAGAACAGTAGAAGATATATGAATCGGCAAAAGCATTAAAGATCCACCTGCATCTGAGCAGTAAACATATTTTCTAGATTACATCTGTCTATCCATCTGTCCAACTGTTGCAATAAGGAATGACAGATTTGGCAAACATCACTGGCGCGGCAAACACGCCCGCGCGGAACTATTTTCTTTTCTTTTATGCGTAGGCAGTTTCACGTTATTTAGCGATAAGAATAAGAACGACTTAAGGGAGCTTAGCATGCCTACTTTGATTTTATCTTTGAAGCTAATTTCTTGCAAGAAGTTTAAAAGCTTTGCGGTGCCCACTTCATTGTTGTATTGCGATTAACTATCTACCTCCCCCCCAAAAAGAACCACAGTATTAGTTCTTTGAGCGCATTTCCGCCTTAGCATCATTTCTTAGTTCGGAGGGAGTGCTCCAAAATATTTTGGTCAAGTAGTATATACAATATTATGTATAGAGATATTTAGAGTTTCTGGGCTACACCCGTTTGAAATAAGTTACAAATACTATAATGCTTCTTATTAATAACAAGAAACAGAATATATATATATATATATATATATATAATTATTTTGGGGACCACCTGCCCAATTGCATTCTGCCTTGTCCCCTGAATTGATATGGGTGTGCGGCACAAGTGTTGCGTAGCCGGTAGCATTTAGAGATGTGAACAAATGCACGAGGCACCGTTTTACATCACTCGCTGCATTGTCCCAGGAGTTTACACTTAACAAATGAATACTGCAGTTTTGGCACAAGGAAAAAAAAAAAAACGCCAGCGAGCGACTTTCCAACTCTGGAACTTTCTTGATAGAAATGGGGAACGAGCATAATTATAAAAAGAGTAGCCAAGGCCGGAGGAAGTCAGAGGCAACAAAAAGTTCGGGAGTACAGTTTCATTAGAGAATAGCCGAAGCAGTCACCAACTGAGTGTATGAACGTCAAAGCAATATGTAAGACATAGATGAAGACATGAGGGGAAAATCTAATAGTAGATTGAACTTAAAAATGGAATTAAGAAATATCTAAATTGGTAAAAGGAATACACGAACCCTACATGAAGATCGAATAAGACCAATATAATAAAATATATTAGATAGTATAAAATCGCCATAAAAGAAACATGTAGGAGATCCATGTTATGTAGTATTCTCCCGAAATGCATTCCATGAGCTTTAGGAAATGATATACGACTATTTCTCCTAAAATATAAAGAGATATGTATAAAATAACATACTAAACAACACAGTTAAAATAGTGGACACTTTTATTGCTGGAGAAAGAATCTGTACGTTGGAAGGAAATATAAATTCAGTTAACACTGTAATCAGTTTTAAGGAAAAAAAGATATTCACCAAAGTGCACAAAGTGGAGTCAATAAGGTTTAACGGACATCCCACAAATTTTATCAACGTAAATCCACTTACATTAGATATGTTATAATTTAACGGAAGAAATGTAACTAATATATACGGTTAAAGCTGAAATGTCTCTACAAAATTAAAATTAACTTGTTCTTTAATACAAACGACAAGCTTGTAAAAGTAGAATCAAAAGCAAACCTTCAATACTACAGCCGGAATTTCAACCACGGATCATTCGGGTGCTCTTATCAACTGAGCTATCAGCCTATGTCCGATTGCTCTAATTAGGGAGCGGATTTCTAAGATCTAAGGTTAGGAAATATATGATATTTTCCATTCACATGACTTTCTCTACCTGTTCCACAAACTCTCCTTCAAAGGATTATTCTTTTATCTCCTTCAAGTTGATCGAGATAAACATTAGCAGAAATGGTCTTATTACTTGCTTACTTGTAAGTAGAAATGGAATACACTAGGCTAAAGCGATAGTCAAATTTTTAAAAGCTGGTCGCTAAATTTGGTTCTCTTTTGCATCTCGGGAGTAAAACAAAAGAGATGAAACGAAAGTTGCCTTCTCGTTTGAGGAAAGTTTAAATAGATTAAAATTGAAACCAACAACAGGGAATATCTCGGAAAAGGTTAACTGTACAAAAAAATCGGATGTGTTCCATTCACATACCTTTCTCTATATGTTCCAAATACGTTCGACCTTTAAAATCTGAGTTTAAACCGGCGTGAGCCAGGTTGGTTTCTTTCTTCAATTTCATTGAATATCTTAGTACTGGAGGACCAGGTATTTGAATTAATTTTATTAATATTGAATTTTATAAACTCTTCTTATAAAAGAAATAATCTCCTAGAAATAATTGCAGTTAGATTGTAAAGCAAAGTGCTTGTCGACATGTCCTCTAGTCAGGAATAAACGAATAGGTAAAATAGCAGACTGAGCTGAGCTAGAGGCAAACCACCAGTAGTGGATTTTCTGAACAAGGTATGTGGAGATCTACTCTTTTGGTAGTGGAGTGAGTCTAGAGGCACCCGTCAAAACAATACCAACTTCATGCTTGCCTCTTCAACGGGGTGTTAAATAACACTATACTGGATATACATAACGTGGTGTGTTATGTCATCTTCATACTTGGCAACCATCACGTGGGACAATAAACCTCGCCGCAAAACTCTGATTGGAAAACAGTTTCACTGAGACCTCCCCCTCCCCAAGAACTCTAAGTAAGCGATCAATATATGTATGGTCTGTTCTGAAGGTACGAAGTCCAATATAAGACATTGGATTTTGAAACATTCAGACAATATTTTGCACTCAATTGCAATTGTGGTCCATACACATAAACCATACGAAATTATTTCATATGTTACAGTTTATTTTATTTTACTAATGATAATGATATAACAAGCTCTAAAGTAGTGGTAACTGATACGTAGACGTTTTCTAAAAATGTTTACTGAAATGTAAATATGCAACAAAGAATATAGCTTTAGTGATAAGTAACTCCTTTATTCTTTTGCCTGTTATAAAAGATATTCAGAATTTTCCATGGTGCAAAATGAGTTTCTCCATTACCTGAGGTCAGAATAAATTTTTGAACAATAATCTATTTCGTCCTATCTGATAAATGGTATATACAAAGTCATTAAATTATGAAGTAATCCAAGAGAGACTCGAGAGTCGCCGGGAAAATGGTGCTGGCAAAGGTTCACTGGAGTCCTTACCTTAAATAGGTGTTGAAAATATTGACCATCTGCTCCCAGTGTAACAAGTTAAAGATGTTCTCGCTTATTCTCCTAAACTGAACAGCAGAAATCCCTGTGTATACTACAGAAGCTTAGTGATAACATCATACAATAAATCACAAGGATTCCTGCTGTTAAGCTTAGACGAGTAAGCCAGAATATTTCCGCAATTTGTAGTGCTCGTATGTGAGCAGAAGGGTAATGGTTACCATGCTAACTTCATATACCCAATTGTACAAACCCGGCGTAGGAGGGTGGTTTTTTTTTTTTTTTTGGTGCGTAAAAATCCTTAGCATGGCCTCCTTCATTGGTCCCGTGTCGTATATTTACGGTACTACGTGAAAGAACATCAAGCCTGATGAAAAGATGCCTGTGAGCAAAATAAAGCGATCTTTGACACCCAATATAGAATGGATCACTGAGAACCATAGCAGTTAAAGAGCGTCCCTAAATAAAACTCTATTCCCATTACTTCCATTACGTAAGTAGCCAAAGCTCTGACGAGGCAAATATGGGCTATGTGGTAGTTGAGACAACTTTGCCCATGTCAGGTGTACAGTAAGTTTATTGCGTTGTCGACAAGATGGACATTATCCTGCCTTGAGTCTAAGGTCACGTCGTCTCGATGCCGAATAGCTTCCTTAAGTCGCGTTGATGTTACTTGATAAGCAGCTGCATACACAATGATACCAAGAGCCATAAAATCAAACAAGACTACTTCCTGAGGAGCACAAAAAGATGCACGCGGGGGAACACAGCACTCTCAAGACATCTTAATTTATCATTAGAACTACAAGCAGTCCTGTGGATACGCTGGTTGCATGCAGTTCCGGTCTTGGCTCGCGAGCAAGAAATAAGAATTCCACCTACCTACCAACCTACCTACCTATAGAAATAGTCTTATTACTTGCTTTCTTGTAAGTAGAAGCAAAATAAGGGAGTGCCATAGGTTGAAGTGATAGTCAAAAGCTGGTTGTTATGTAACTGAAGTTCCTTTGTTTGTATGCACAGGAGTTGACACATTCCTGTATGCGAAATGAAAGTTTTCAAAGCTGAAACCAAGAACAAGGAATATCACAAAAACGATCAACTCCACGAATAAAATGCATATAACATAAATTGCGTGTTTTAACGTGCTCTATATTTAATGTGTAGTAAGGTTTTGTCCATCTCTTACGGTTTAGTGTTATGCAAAATTCCGAAAAATTCATCCAGAATAAAGTAGACTTCAGAGGCTATTCCCAGAAAATTCAAGATAAACATTCTATTTATCAGATAAATATCTTCAATATAAAATGTTTTAATCAAAATCGTTAGAGCTGTTTTTCAGAAAATCAAAACTTTCGAAAAAAGTTCCATTTAAAGGGTAGTTGGGGGGTGGGTGGATTTTCTTGAAAATCTTCGTGTCGCATCCTTGGAAGATACCAAACTTAAATACCAAGTTTGGTATTTAACGGTATTTTCTTTTTTGAGTTATGCTGCCCACACACACACACACACACGGACATTTTTCTAAAAATGTTTTTTTTTTTAATTCAGTGGGTCCCAAAACATATATTTTCGTACAAATCTCGATATCGAATTTTTGGGTACATTACAATACCTTCTCTATACACTATGTACATAGTACATGTAGAGAAAGTAAAAATCTGATGTGTTCCAACCGCATGACTTTCTATTGTTACAAAAACTAGGCTAAAACGATAGTACTTTTTTAAAAGCTCTCGCCACGCGATGACGTTGAAATTGTTTTCTTGGTCTGGCAAGAAGGTTGACGACTTGCCCTTTGAGAATAGAGTAGTTCAAAATTCAAACTATAATCCGGGAATACCTCGAAATCGTTAACTCCACAAAAAGTATAGGACATAAGTTATATGTCATAATGAGATCTACATTTTTGTGTAACAAGACTTTTTGTATCTCTTACCGTTTCCAGGCTAGGTAAAAGTCCTCCAGAATGAAGAAGCCTTTAGAAGGTCTTCCCCAGAAATTTCAAGATATAAACTCATCTGTTTTGTCATAAAAATATTTTTAACATATGGCATCTTAATAAAATCATTATCTTTCTTTCATATTTTGATATGCTCAAAATTTTCCATTGAGGCGGAGGATTTTCTTTAAAATCTTCGTGCCGAGTCTTCAGAAGATATTGAACTTAAATACCAAATTCGGTATTTCACGACTTCATGTTTTTGAGTTATGCTGTTCACCGACACACACACCAACCTTTTTCTTAAAATATGTTTTTTTTTTCTTTTTTGGGGAGGGCGATTCAGGGATCTCAAAACATATATTTGCTGTGAAACCTCGGTTTCGCATTATTGGGTGGAATACAACACCTTCTCTGTCTCTATGCTCTAGAGAAAGTAAAAAAGCATTTTAGAAGAAGGTCCTCACTCATTGTGCCCGTCTTTCAACAGCGCCGTCCAAGCCGAAATGTCCAATAAATATCATACTTGGTATTCTGGTTAAGTAAGCTCCAAATATGCAAAACGCTGGAAGTTTTCCCAACGCCAAACTATCGCAAATGGTTTCTATGATTTCGATAGAACTATCATATGTTTAAAATATTTACACAAACTGTCATCTCCACATTTTTGGAAATAATCTGTAAGGCTCTCTTTATGCAGAAGAAATGTTGTATAATGTTGTACAACTGGACAATGTAATAGACGAAAAGTACTACTTAAATATGTTTGTCACTTTTAAACACAATTACAAATAACTTTTTGTGGCTTCACCTATTTCAGATAATGCTTTGAATAGTTCAATACTTTGGCCAACTCTTTAAGTCTTTTAGCTATTCAAATTTTCTTTCGATGTTTAGAAAGGTTCCTCTATACCTCTTGTACTTGCAATAAAATGCGTAATGAAGCTATTTCTGCAAAAAATTATCTTGATTAAGATGAAGTACATAGAATAACAAAATTTTATAACAAAGCTATTCAGGATCTGTATTTGATGTGTGCATTAAAAGAGCTAAAACCTGCCAGATTTTTTTATTATTATTTATTATTTTATTATTTATTAACAGCTATTATTCTCAGTTTCCCATTCTATTTTATAGGTGAAAGACCACTTAATTTTGCTCAGAAGCCTCTTTATTAGGCTTGGGTTTTTTATGTGTTTTTTTTTTTAAATCTACGACACGGGACCATCGGTTTTACTTCCCTTCCGAAGGTAGCCATATTAAAAATGTTACGTCCGAAAGAATTCCTCTGGGTTTGAGCACACGACTTTGGGAACCAGAAGTCTAGCATGTTATCCCTAGCCCATGGAGTACATATGTGTACGTCAAATATGGGGTTTGGGCCATCCTGCACGTAAATGAACGATGATTGGGAGTAACGCGTTAGTTTTTCTGTGAGGGGGGGCCGGGGTCAGAATGTAAACAGGACTGTTTAAGATATTGATACGTGTAGCTTTAGTCACGCCAAAAGTCATCCTTTTATGTCCCTTGCCATAATTCAAGATTGGAAATTTTTTAGGTCATCCTAAAATATACGCGAAGGTTAACACTACCAATGACTTGTCTCTGTTCTTATTAGGGGTGTATATTTTATAATAATAATAATAATTATAAATGTATTATTATTAATATTATACACTTATTTCAAAACATTTCAGTGCATATGAGAAGCTACATTACTGACTTCTTATAAAGCATATTACTTTTACTGTTATTAATATTTCTAAATGTTTCTTTAAAATAGTAATTTAAGTTCAAAATACATTGAAATAGTTGCATCTCTCTTGATAATTTTCAGTTCTTTAAGGTTTCAGGTTTGATTTTCTTAAGAGACTTTGACACCAATAATATAGAATATGTAATTTCATGTGTCAGTCAACTTACTTTTCATTTACCACTTCCTCCACAATCGTATTTTGCTAGCTAGCCCATTTGCAGCAGAAAGAGTAGAATTTAACAGTATGTTTTACATCAAACATAACATGCTTGTTTAAAATTTGTTTCAAGCTAGGCATGAAAAAAGTTGAAACGGATGGTTCCGTAGTGTCCGATAAAATGTGGAAACTGTATGAATGAAACAAAACCATTGCGATCTAGGGAATAGGCCGCTCCCAAGCGTACATTTTTATTTTATCTAGCTCGTATGCAGGAGTGAAATATACATAGTAGGTAGAATAGGTATTGTATTCCACCAAAAATTCGATATCGATATATACTGGAAATACGTGCCTGAGGACCCCTTTATCAAAAATCAGTTTTAGTAAAGGTTCGCGCATGTGATTGTGCACGTGTGTCTATGAGTAGCATAAATAAAAAATATGATGTGTACCATTCACATGACTTTCTCCATATCCCTGCAACAAATAATTCTTAAAAAGCTTGTACTTCTATTTACTTTATGCTAATCAGATAAAAAAATTAGCAGAAAAAGTATTATTTCTCGCATCCTTGTATGTAGAAGCGAAATAAGGGATAACCGTAGGTTAAAGTGATAGTCAAAAGCTGGTTGCTATGTCAATGAAGTTCCTTTGTTTATATGGATAGGAGTTGACAAGTTCCAGTATAAGAAAAGTATACGTTTTTCATAGCAGAAACCAAAAATAAGGAATGTCACAAAAACGACGAACTCCACGAAAAAATGTATAAAACATAAATTGTGTGTTTTAATGTGCTCTACATTTTTTGTGTAGTAAGTTTTTATCCATCTCTTACGGTTTAGCAGTTATTCAAAATTTAGTAAAATTCATCCTGAATAAACTACTCTTCAAAGGCTATTCCCAGAAAATTCAAGATATACATTCCATTTGTCAGGTAAATATGTTTAATAACAGAAATTTTAATCAAAATCGTTAGAGCCATTTTTGAGAAAATCAAACTTTTCGAAAAAAGTTCCATGTAAAGGGTAGTTGGGGTGGGGGGATTTTTCTCAAAATCTTCGTGTCGCATCCCTGGAAGATACTAAACTTAAATACCAAGTTTGGTATTTTACCGACTTTTCGTTTTTGAGTTATCGTGTTCACAGACACACGGACACACGGACCTTTTTGTGAAAATGCTTTTTTTTGGATATTGGGGACCCTAAAACATATATTTCCGGTGAAATCTCGGTATCGAATTTTTGGTGGAGTGCAATACTTTCTCTATACACTATGTACATAGTGCGTATGGAGAAAGTAAAAATGAAAAGTCGTTTAAATACATTGCAAGGATGCTATTCAAACATTTTCCCCCACCTACCCCAAACTACAGCTTATACCTATTGATGATTTTTTGACATTTTCGACTTTCTCAAAAAATGGTTCAAACGACTTTGATTAAAATAACATATATTAAAAATATTTAAGTGGCAAATAAAATGTTTATCCTGTATCTTTAATTTTTTGAGAATGGCCTCTGAAAACTTTTATTCCGGAGCAATTTTCTATAATTGGTAAAGCGTTAGAGATAGGTAGAATCTTACTACACATAAACTATAGATTAGTTAAAACACAGTTTATCTCGGATATTTTTTGTGAAGTTAGCATTTCCGAGATATTCCTTATTATTAATTTCAATTTTAAAATGCTTATACTTTCCTGATCAAGCATGAAGTAAAACCAGCTTTTAAAAAGTTTGACTCGTTTACCCTAGTACATTTTTTCCTTATTCGTTTGTATTTGCAAGGAAATATATAATAAAATAATGCATGCAAGCGTTTAGTTGGATTAACGTAAAGTAGTTTAGACGAATGCACTTTTTTAAGAATAGTTTGGTGCAGAATGAATAAAATCATATGAATGTAATATCAGATATTTTTACTTTTCCCTCCTGTAATTATCTACACTTTACCTACCACTCAAAATGTTAAGATTTCACTTGCAGCACCGGTTTTGAGATTCTGTAAATCTAATGAAGTATGTTATAGAAATATAATTGTGTGAGTGAGTGTGTGGCTAAAGACAAAAAACACCAAATGTTATACTTAAGTTTACTATCTTCCCAAAAATGCGAAACGAAATACTCGAACATAATCCTCCAACTCAAATTACCCTTGCATGAGAAATAGGTCCTCATTTTTCATTTTCTCAAAATATCTCTGACCTACGTATGCTTCAGAGGTTTGCATGACTAATAAAATTATTTATTTTTTCATAAATGCTTGTAAATTTCTATTTATTCGGAATGACTTTTGAATAATTGTTCTCAATATGGATAGACGAAAGCTTACCTCACAATCCAAGTCAAGTACCTACGTTTTGGTGTCATAAATAATGTCATTATTTATTTAATGATGCTAAAGTATTATTGTTTGTTTGTTTGTTTCTGGTGATACGATGAAGAAATATGTATCTTTAAGGTCAGCATACTGACTGCATGATAAAAATTCGATAATTGCTTCAGGCTCCTGGATCACTTTGGTAATCAAATTCTCGGTGTTCATCTTGATTAGCATAAAGGCAAGCTTCTGTAAGAAAAATGTTTCCATAGCTATTTGAATCACGAATCTTCAGCTAAGTATGAGAAGCTTTGTGGTCTATAGAGAAACATATTAGTCACACGTGGAGTTTAGAATCGTAATACTATCACGGTAACTCAGATACTTAGAGCAACAGTACGAAACCCGAAGATTTGCAGTTCAAATTTCAGCTAGGGCATTTAAATTGTTGCTGATATTCTACCTTTCCAACTTTAGCGTACACAGAGCTTTGTGGAAAAACCATTCATAACTTTAATTTAGAAATATTTACTTCTTAATTTATATTTGTTTTGACTAATTTCTGGTTTAGTTTTACATCTCTTTAGGTACAAAAAAATCTGATGTGTTCCATTCACATGACTTTCTCTACATCTCTGCAACAAATTATTGTTAAAAAGCTTGTGCTTCTATTTACAATGCTAATCGAGAAAAAGTTAGCATAAAGTCTTACTACTTGCTTGTTTGTAAGTAGAAGTGAAATGAGGGAGTACCATAGGTTAATGTGATAGTCAAAACCTGGTTGCTATGTGACTGAAGTTCCTTTGTTTGTATGAACAGAACTTGACAAATTCCTGTATGAGAAAAGTATACATTTTTTTAAAGCTGAAACCAACAACAAGAAATATCTTAAAAACGATCAACTCCACGTAAAAATATATGTAACATAAATTGTATGTTTCAAGCTACTCTACATTTCTTGTGTTGTAAGTTTTTTCCTATCTCTTAAGGTATAGCAGTTATACAAAATTCTGTAAAATTCATCCAGAATAAAGTAGTTTTCAGAGACTATTCCCAGAAAATACAAGATATGCATTTTATTTGTCAGGTAAATATCTTTAATACCTATACGATATTTTAATCAAAATCGTAGAGCCATTTTTAGGAAAATCAAAATTTTCGAAAAAAGTTCTATGTAAAGGAAAGTTTGCGGTGGGAGATTTTTCTCAAAATCTTCGTGTCGCATCCTTGGAAGATACTAAACTTAAATACCAAGTTTGGTATTTTACCGACTTTTCGTTTTTGAGTTATCGTGTTCGCGGACACACGGACACACACCCGGACCTTTTTCTGAAAATGTTTTTTTTTGGCTGCAGGGTGAAATATGTGTATCTAATTTTTGGTTGGAGTGCAATACCTTCTCTATACACAATGTACACAGTACGTATAGAGAAAGTAATAAAAGCTCATGTTATACTCTTATCCATATAAAACACAAGAAAGAAAACATAATATAAGGATGTTTTATATTTGGAAATGTTTTACTTTATTATACTGATTAGTCCTAGTTTCTTATATCTACAAATGTAAGTTAAGCAGGCTAAAAATTGACTTACGTAGAGCGTGAAGTTAGAAAAAGAATGGAAAGAGGTTGTGAAACACTTGCTATGTAATGGGCCATCATTAAAAGCGTTTTTATACTATACATAGTTTCTGACAGATTTATGTTAGTCGAAGCAACTCTTGGCCTGCCGGATATAATTATTGTCACCGACCGTGGCAATGTATTTCAAAACGCCGAGACTCCGAAACATAATGGGCAGTTAAGAGACTTTTATCAAGGTTTCTAGCTTTGGGGGCACACTTGTTTTTCTTTTGTTTGTCACTCAATTATGCAGGTGACATGCTACGACACAGAAGCCCCTGTGTCATGGCACCACCATTAATTGACGTTTTATTTATTTTCTCTAACGAAGTAAAACCCGTGTAATAGTAGCTTTATAACACGTCTATGCTTTCATAAATAATGACAACATATTTAATGACTCGAAAATAAAAGGTATCCTTGTCTTCAAGAACAACAGTCCTCCTCTGTTTGGCTTCTGCAAGAAGAAAGCATTTGTAGGACCCCAGCATCTAACCTTGGCTAACAAGAGCATAGTCTGTAGGTCACTGTTGTGTAAATATTGTATTGACTTATTTGGTGTTTGTAGTCTATATATGTTATATGAGAACTAGTCTATAGCTGTGAGTGCAAGTGTGTGTGTGTGTGTGTGTGGGTGTGTGATATCAGAGTGTTTTTTCTTTTAGTGTTCTTTTCTTTTTCTGTCGTAGCGCGCGGGTGTGTTTAGGTGTCTGTGTGAATGAGTGTGTGTGTGTGTGTGTGTGTGTGTGTGTGTGTTTTTGGTAGTGTTTAACGCTCACTTTTACTAGTAGTGGCACCGCAAGCATGACACTGGTGGTACATGGATTGAAGATGGAGCACCGGTGGAATGCGAAGGCGGGGGCAACCGGAGAACCCGAAGAAACCCGCCCCTGCGCCGCTTTGTCCACCACAAATCTCACATGCGGTTGCTTGGGATCGAACCCGGACAGTCTAGGTGAGAGGCGAATGGCCTAACCACTCGGCCACGGCGCGGCCCCAATGTGTGTGTGTGTGTGACGCAAATATTGTATTATTGTAAACTTAATAATAATAAAATTAATAATAATAATAATAATAATAATAATAATAATAATGCTATGGCTACGGCTACTGCTACTGATACCGTTCCTAAGGTAAATTAAAAAGTTTTGTCCTGCTACTGCCAATCCAAAATCAGCCATTCCACTGAAAGAATAAAGGAAATTTGTCTCCCTCTGAATCCAAAAAAAAAAAAAAAAAAAAATGGATAAAAGGTCCGTGTGTATCTGTCTGTCTGTGTGTTGGTGGACAGCATAGCTCAAAAACAAAAAGACCGTTGAATACCAAACTTTGTATTCAATGACACGAAGATTTTCAAGACAATCCTCCACCCCTAACTACCCTGTACATGGAAAAAATTTCGAAAATTTGGCTTTTCTTAAAAATGGCTCAAACGGTTTTGATTAAAATGCCATATATTAAAGCCATTTCCATCACAAATAAAATGTGTATCTTGAATTTTCTGTGAATAGCTTCTGAAAACCTATTTATTGTGGATGAATTTTGCTGAACTTTGCACAATTATTAAACTGTAAGAGTTAGACAAAAACTTACTACACAAAAATGTAGATCTTGTAAAAATACACAATTTATGCCATATATTTTTTTCGTGGAGTTTTTTCTTTTTGAAATATTCGTTGCTATTATTTTCAGTTTTAATGTACTTATACTTTTCTTAGCCAGGAAGTGTCCGTTTTTCATTTGTTCTACTCCTGGCCAAGCATAGAAGCGATTTGCAATGCGTCATAACGTCAGCTTTTAAACCATTTGACTATCACTTTAGCATAGTGCATTCCCTTACTTCCTTTCTACTTATAAGGAACTAAGCAATAAGAATATTCTGCTAATGTTTATCTTGATTAACATTGTGTAGAAAGAAGAATATTTTTAAAAAGTTTTCAGAGTAGCTAGAGAAAGTCATGTGAGTGTAACATATCAGATTTTTTACACATATATTGCATGTACTGTGCATAAATTCGTAGAAGTTTCAATTTTTTAACTTTAATAGTTCATTAGTATTGTTGTGTTATAAAAATATTCGAAAATCTATCTTCTCCTACAATTTTAATACAATGAGACATAAAATATTACTGAAAGTCCTGGAAACTGTGATTCATAAAACTAAATATTAGATTTTTATATTTCCTTTCCCTGTAAAAATTATACATATGCCAAAATACTGTATTTTCGTGCTCCTATCATATGTTTTATTACTTTCTCTAGTACAACGTATACATAATAGTTACAGAAGGTATTGTATTCGATACCGAGATTTCACTGGAAATATCTGTTTTGAGAATATAAAATTAAAATAAACATTTTCACAAAAAGGCAAGTGTGTCATATGTTGTCTATGGACAGCATAACTCAAAAACGAAAAGGCGATTAAACACCAAGACTTGGTATTTAAGTTCCATATAACTTAAGAATCCCACACGAAGATTTTCTGATTTTTCCATAACTAGTAAAGTGTAAGAGACAGGCAATAATTTACTATGCAAAAATGTAGATCTCGTAAAAAAATATAATTTATGTCCTTTAGTCTTTTTTTTTTCAGACATTTTCCGAGATATTCCTTGTTATTACTTTCATTTTTAAAGTACTTATGCTATTCTCAAACACAAGTTTCTGATGTTTCTTTTGTTTTACTCCGGGCCATACAAAGAAGCAATAGCTCATAAAGCATTTAGCTAACTGTAGCACAGTGTATTTCATTATTTCTCTTCTTCTTACATGGAACTAAGTAATAAGACCATTCTGGTAATGCTTGCTAAATTATATAGAGTAGAAAGAAGAATAATCTTTTTCAAGGACTTTGTAAAAAAGATAGAGAAAGTTGTGTGGCTGCAACGCATATTTTTTATTTCACGAACCATGTAATATATTAAAACTTCAGTTGATAGTTTTATTAGTCATAGCTTTTTGAGCATCCACTGCAATTTTCAGCCTCTTGACATAAAAACTGTAAGAAGAGATAGTTTTTTAGTACAGCAAAATTGTAAAAGAAATGCAGTGAGATCAAATTAATTTTAAAGTTCACATGTGGAGGACATTTAAAGGGTACAGGCTTTTAATACTCTTGCACAAACTAAATATATATACCCAGATTAAAAGTATATATACCCAGATTAAAAGTATATATACCCAGATTAAAAGTATATATACCCAGATTAAAAGTATATAACCCGGTTGAAGAGAATTTTTTGGTACTCAAAATTTATATTATATTTTGATAAAAATGGGAAGATTGAATCTTAACTTTTGTTTTAATAATTGCTCATGGTTTATGTTCTTCAGATTTATTTTGTTTAGCTAGTGCAATTTAGTAAAGTTATAAACATCGTAGGGCCACGAAACTTCGGAGGTATTTAAAACAAATGATTTTTGGAACAACAACAAAAAGCTAGAATAATTGTTTGTTTATTTTCACACAAGTCGTGTGTAAGACAGGAGTTGGATACTACCTATCCTAAAAAACAGTTATTTTTAATTGAATATGACAAATTGACCCAAATACATGTAAATATTACTTTTTGGATGATGGTGTGTTATTCGCATCCCATTCATGTTCGGTGGAAAATTAAGGTACCTACTGCATTCAGTGAATTTGTTAATTGTGAATACTGAATTTGTTAATATTCACTTTATTTAATGTACGAGTTAAAACCAGACGTGGACAATCTCTGGCGATTGCCTTTATGGTTAATATACATGACCTTGTTACTGGAACCACCTTATTGAACTCCTTTGGTTATTAAAATTCTTTAAACTCTTTCCTAGAAAAAAGTATGCAAACCCTAATTTTATAAGCGCTAGTCATGAATTAGTTTATTAAAATCGAAAAGTACTTACATTATAAAGGAAAGACTCCTTAAATGTTTTTATCAGCTTTCAAATATCATCCTACTGAAATGTCTAAAAGAAATTGAAGACAACTACACAATTTGGAGCATTATAAATTTGGCATCATAAATTACGAGATAATAAATGTTTTATGCACACCTACATGCGTATTTAAAAAGTATGGGCATTTAAGTTCCAAGGAAGGAAAAGCCAAAATTGTATATTCATTTTAATTAATTGAAATTTTTAATTGTTTTTTAAATTTAAAATCGTGCACCCCTGAAAAATATAATTACAATGTTAACCAAACTTTAAGCATACATTTACCATCACGTTCAGCCCACGACTCAGCATCATAAAACTGCTTTTTAGACTCACTTTCAACAAAGTGATTATATTTGATTAATATTTACCTATATTAAGGACATATCCTTGAAAATTCATGCAGAAAATAGAATCTGATGTAGAAAAGAATAAAACAGGCAAAAGAAACCTTTTATGCAACATTAAAATATGGTATTAAAACTCGGTTTCTGCATTAAGAGAACCGACAAATAAATTTTATTTTGAATGCATACATTTGTATATGTTTTTAAATTTTCCAAGGAATGTGTTTAGTGTTAACGAGTTCAAGTTTCTAAAGTGTAGGGAAATACCTCTTTGATTTTTATGATCTGGTTTAATAGTGAACAGTTACAATTCTTCTTATTAGTATGTATTATAGTATATATTTTGAAGTTATTCTGGTTGGTGTATTCTTTGATATTTTAACACTTTTACTATATCTAAACCTGTCTTTATTTGTGTTATATGGAACTTGTATGCGTAAAAAGAATATGAGATGGAATACTTTACCTTTACTGACTAATATAGTGCAGAATCACATGTGTGTTCTACGCTATGAACACTCCACTAGTGCGCAAGAATAGTGGCGTAACAACTCCTATTTGGCATGGTTTATTAAGCTACTATTACAATTTGAAGGATAATCAAGGTTTTCTGTAGTGAGAAGGGCACAGGAATATGGTGAGGAAGTATTCCACTAGTTACCAATCACAATAGCACTAAAATGCAGATTTATTACACAATATTCTTCTATCGTTTCATGCTAATCGACATAAACTTTAGCAGAATATTCTAGTTACTTATAAGTTGAAGGAAACTAAGCGAATACACTAGGCTAAAGAGATTGGCAAATCGTTTAAAAGATGTCGCTAACCGATTGCCATTGAAATTCCGTTCTCTTTGTGTTCCCTGGAGTAAAGCAAAAGAAACGCCGTTTGCTTCAATTTAAAATTGAAACCAGTAAGGA
Source organism: Hymenopus coronatus (assembly GCA_030762935.1). NCBI lineage: Eukaryota > Metazoa > Arthropoda > Insecta > Mantodea > Hymenopodidae > Hymenopus > Hymenopus coronatus. Next base: position 34,320,439 of record CM060890.1, read on the forward strand.
ATAACTCGGAAATGGCTAACTCTACAAAAAAGAGTATGTGACATAAGTTGTATGTTTCAACCAGGTCTAAATTTTCTGTGTAGTAAGTTTTTGATTATATCTTACTGTATACCAAAAAGTATATGAAAAAGTCAGAATGAAGAGGATCTCAGAGGCTAATCGCAGAAAATTCAAGTTATGTTTTTTTTGTTTCCCACGCAAATGTCTTTAATATAAGAGATTTTAATCAAAGAAAATCAAAATCAGAAAATCAAAAATTTCTAAAAGTCTTCCAAGAAAAGAGTATTTTGGGGTTGGGGGATTTCTCCAAAACTCTGCGTGTCGCCACCTTGAAAGAAATGAACTTAAATACGAACTTTGGTATTTAACTAGGCGACTTTTCGTTTTGAGTTTTGCTGTCTACACACTCAGATATGAACCATTTTCTAAAAATGCTTTTTGGGGGATTCAGGGATCCTGAAGGCGTATATTTCCGGGGAAATCTCGGTATCGAATCTTTGGGTGAAATACAATTACTGTTTATGTATTTTGTACTTACGTGATAAAGAACGAAGAGGGAGATGTTCCACAATTAGAGTTATGTCATTGGTGCCTGTTCATTCGAGTTACCAAAGGTTCCAGGTTCGTTTCGCAGCTAGGGTGGGGAATTCTTCTTTGAGAAGAGTAATGTCCTGCCCCCCCCTCCCGCCCGGCCCAAGAGTCTGGATGCTTTAACTTTGGAGTAAATATAATAAAAGCTCACCGTTAAGAATCCCATCAGTTCAACGTGCAGTGACACAAGTAGCTGCTTCTTAAGTTGGCTACATGACCGTAGAAGTTTATGAAGAGTGTACAATGAAGCAATAAAAAATCTGATGTGTTCCATTTACGTGACTTTCTCTGTAACAAATTGTTGTTATAAAGCTTATGCTCTCTCTAATTTATGCTAATGAGATAAACATTAATAGAAATGCTTTCTTGTAAGTAGAAAGAAAATAATGGGCTACACGATACTTAAATCTTCTAAAAGCTAGTTGCCTTGTTGTTGAAATTCGTATCTATGCAATGTCAGAAAATGACAAATTCGCGTATGTGAAAAGTTCTAAGTATTTTAAAACTAAGCCCAATAAATGGAATATCTCAAAAATGTATAAGACATAACTTTTGTGTTTAACGATACTTACATTTTTTGTGAAGTAGTTTTGTCTATCTCTTACGGTTTACGTTATGCAAAATCCAGAAAAATTCATCCAGAATAAACAGGTCTTTAGAGGCTACTCCCAGAAAATTCAAAATATGCATTTTATTTGTCATGTAAATATGGTTAATATGCGTTATTTTAATCAAAATTGTTAGCGCCATTTTTGTGAAAATAAAAATTTTCGCAAATTTTTCTATATAAAGGGACTTTGGGGTGCAGAATTTTACTAAAAATCTTCGTGTCGCATTCTTGGAAGATATTAAACTTAAATACCAGGTTTGGTATTTTACGGTTTCTTCATTTTTTTTGAGTTAGCGTGTTCACAGACTCATGGACACGCGGACCTTTTTCTAAAATTCTTTTTGGATACAGGGAACCTGTATTTTCGTTGAAATCTCGGTATCAAATTTTGGGTGGAATGCAATATCTTCTCTATACACCATGTACGTGTAGGGCAAGTAAAAAGTAATGCTATTTTTCCCATAATGAATATGTTCATTGCGATCATTTTTGTTAGCGTTTGTAAAGAAAAATACTCTCCCTTCTCCTTTAATCTCCTATTAATTTGTCAGAACTGATTCTGAAATGTCAATATCGTTCAAAATAGTCCATTAGTCTAAATCTCAACTGCTGAAGCTTTTGGGGCCACTTTATATTAGTGTGCATAAAAATTGGCCTAGTCCCCTAGGTAATCAAACTTAGCTCCATTCACCTTTATCAATAAATTTAATTATTCTCTGCTCTGAAAGATCAGGAACATTTTAAGAAACCAATAAAAGAGGTTCTAAGGAGATGGAAGGGAGATTTGGATACCTTCTCTAAGAAAGACTCGCGCTACTACTGGTAACAAGAGAGGGCAAAACAAACATAATTCGGTCTTACAGAGGAATAGGTGAAGAATTATTTGCATGTTTCGTTAAACTGGACGACGCTACGACATGTATATGAGAGCTTTCATCACCGACATGGAGACAAAGGTTAAAGTTATTGCCGCTAAGAGACTAACTTTAAGAAAACGGTAATGTAGCATGCAAATATAAGATTTTGTTGTAAAGTTACCCTTCGGCAGTACGCACACACATTGGGGGAGGTAAAATACCCGGGTAGTTCAGTAGCCTGAATTATGTTTGGAAAACAGATTGATCACGCCACGTTTTATTTACATACACGAAACCCTCTTGGGCGTTTATCATTTGTAGAGGATGCAGAAACGAAATTTTTATGTCAATGTATTCATTCGTAATAGGAAATATGTTTATTGTTCTATTGAATGTGTTTGTTTCATTCATTACATAGAATTTCTATATAAATAAAAAAAAGTTACTAAGTGTTAGATGAGACTGAAAAAGAAATTGGTCAGGTTTTAAACCTCAAACCAAAGCATATAAAAATTCGTGTCAGCACATTGTTTATAAGAAACATAGGTGTTTCAAGTGAATGATGCCTTGCCGGAGTTATAAACTCTGTGGCACACCCAACACCTCTTTAATTTCCAACCATAAAGATTTCTTGGTGTGAAAGACAGCGACAGCGATCGGCGTGGTCTTCGTCAATAAGCTGCAGGCAAAATTGCCGGTTTCATCAAACATAAAAGCAAAGGGCTCGTCTTGTTATTTGCATTTAATGAATGCAGCACTCACACCGTATAAACACATGTAATGAGTTAATAAAAAGCTAATCATGTGTAAATATCATTATTTCAATCATTATATTCCAAACATACACTTTCATGGATATTTCATTTCCTCGCTTCTCTATTTGCTTCATGTAAGAATAATAATGGTTATAACCAGTATACATGTTGACGAATTTGCATATATTAAATTGAAAAACAATAAAAACTCCACTCACAAACAATTCTTACATAAGATTACATCGTGGTAATCATTAGCAGAAATGGTTGTATTATTCCCTCTATGTAGAACAGAAATAAGGGAATTCAATAGGCTAAAAGCGATAAACAAATATTTTAAAAGGTCAGCCGCTATGTATAGCAACTGAAATTCGGTTTCTTTTACACGCCAGCAGTAAAATAAAAAAGAGATGAAATGAAAGATTACCTCCCGTTTGAGAAGAGATTTAAGCATTTTAAAATTGGAGTCAATAAAGAGAATATCCTGGAAATTGTTAACTCAACTCCATAAAACAACTGTATATGACATAAATTCTGTTTTAACGAACTCCACACTTTTTTGTGTAGCAATATTTTGTATATCTCTTATAGTTTACCAGTAATGCAAAAGTCATTCAGAACGAAGAGAAATTTAGAAAATTGAAGATATACATTTCAATGCCATGTAAATATGTTTAATATAATTTTTTAATCAAAACCTTTAGCCATTTTGAGAAAATTAATTTTTTCGAAAAGTTTTCCATGTAAAGGGTAGTTTGGGATAGGGGGATTTTCTTGAAATTCTTCAGATAAAAAGTGAGCAGCTATTGAAAGAGATGTGAAACAGGCAAATGGATAGTTGGCAGTGGACAGAGTGGCGATAGTGATACAACTGTCACCTGTATTGTTAGTGCCTTACGGTTAAATAAAGGGTACTCATTTGCTACAATACATTATGCCATGACAATTCAAATTATGCCTTGAGGTTTTGGGCAATTAGTCGTGATTTTCTCTTCATTACATCACTGTGACTTTGGATATTTGATAAACCATAAGAGATGAACAAAATATTAGGATACCATAAATAGAGATCTTGTTAAGCAGGCAGTCATTAAAATAATTTTGGCGTTAATATATCTACTTCATCCAATTTAAATGTCTATGTCGGCATTTATTCGGTAACTAATTGTTCTTTCACACAATCCTATAAAAGACTTGCATGAAAAGGTAGAATAAGACTGATGAATGTAATTCTGTATTCGGGATTGGAACCACAGATATTCGGGATTCCGTCCAGTTGTTCTAATCAACTGAGCGACCATGGCAGCATGCCCGGCACAAAAGAATACAATAAGTTTAATTGAGAGATTTCACCAAAAATAACGGCCCCCAACTAAATAAAAAGCATTTCTATAAAAATATGGATGAACAACATAACTAGTAAGAAAAGTCTAAAAAACCCAAACAAGGCACTTCAGAAATATAACTACCATTTACATGAAAGATGTTTTTCTTTTAAAATGTCGATTTTCTCAAAAATGGATCTATTAATTTTTATCTAAATTCTAATCTTTAAGATATTTACATGATAAATAAAAAGTATAATGTATTGGATTTTTTTGGAAATAATCATTAAAGCCTTCTTCATTCTGAAGCAATTTTGTATATTTTTTGTAACTGGTAAGCTATAAGAGAGAAACAGAAACGTATTATATAGAATCTTGCGTTCTTTTATTTAAAATAACTGTTTTTGCGGAATAAGCGAGATATGCGAGGGTATTGGCTTATTTTCAATATTTCGTGTCTTTAAAGTGCTGTCGCTATTCGGTTTTTGCGATATCATGTAGACAAATGGGATTTGGCTTGCCACATAACTCAGTCCGTAGAGCACCCGGGGTCCCGGGTTCGATTCTCCAAGCAAGATGATTCCTTAAAATTCCCAGAGTGTGAATATGTGCATGTGTGTGTGTGTGTGTGTGTGTGTGTGTGTGTGTGAGTGAGAGAGAGAGAGAGAGAGAGAGAGAGAGAGAGATCTAACGCCAAAACTTAAAGATAAACCATAGTTCAATACCAACTGAGTTTAATACCATTACCGATAGTATTTAAGTTTCAAAGGTTTCATACCGCTGGCAGTAGAGACGGGGTATAAATTAAACAATAAAAATTATTGCTGTTTATTTATTTGTAGTTTGTGTTCTAAACTTTTGATTGCTTTTTCGTATGTGCCTTGTCTCAAGACGGTAAACTGATGATCGTGTATTAAACACTATTCAAAAAATGCGTAAAGAAATACAAGTGTGGAAGTTCTATGCAACGAGCCACTTATAAACATGTATCGTTTGGGTCCTGTACATCCCTATTTAAAGTAACTGCTTAGAACAAAATAGGACAGAGGACACTACTTTTAAAAATTGCCTCTGTTCTTAAAAATACCTAACTTCCAAACTGCTATCATCTACGTGACCCATGGCGAACTTATATATTAAGTTTTTTTATAGTGTTTAACTCCCGCTTTTACTACTATAACACCGCAGGCATATCACTCATGATACATGGAATGAACATGGAGCACCAGTGGAATGCGATGGCGGGGGAAACCGGAAAACCGCTCTTCGCCGCTTTGTCCACCTGCAGTTGCCTGGACCGCTTTTGTGAGAGGCGAGTGGTTTAACCACTAAGCCAGGCGCGGTCTTATTAAGAACTATGGATTTTAGTGGGCCTATATATTATCTGTATGGAAAATAAAATAATAGATTTATTTTAGAGGAAGTAAAATAGCTTATCCTACATTTTAAAAGCAGCTCTACTTTCCCATTATTTTACAACTAATGCAAAAAATGTGCACAATTGAGCTCATTGTGATTATAAACAATAGATTTATTGTTTTATTAACAAGAACACGTTTCTTTTAAAAAAAAATATTATTATCTTTGCAGATGCCGGCATTCTGTACGGCTAACTCGGGGCATATATGGGTTAAAAGACGTTTCGGCTTAAAAGGGTCAATAAATTACATCTATGTATTTAGTTTCTTTCGTTACAGATGAGTAGACATAAAGTAAAACTTCACGATCATAGACTAAGCATAAATGGAAGTAAGCATTTCATCAGGATAAGAGTTGCAGAGTTTTTGGAATGGCAGATTCTGATTGGGTTACTGGATCCTTAAAAAGACATTCGTCGCGTTGTCGCTCAGGGTCTTTCGTTTAAGACTAAATTAAAGTGATATTGCAGAATACTATTATGTTGAGGAGTATATTCGAGATGTTTTATATTTTGCTGAACAAACCTCATTTAATCTAGAAGTCGGGTTACCCAATGAACAGAAAACTAAATAAAGACGTGTTTCCTGATTAGAGCGCTAATAAAGTATATAAAAAAAAACATTTCCACAACAATTGAATTTTAATTCAAAATCTTCTCGGGCTTCTAACCAGGTAAAAACTTGGCTTGATACCAACGTTTCGAAGAAGTGCATCTTCCTCGTCTTCAGGGTGAACTGATGGATTGAGCTTGCGGAGACCGGTATTTATAAGAGCTGGAATGAAGCAAACATCTGATTGGTTCGCGTGATATTAAGGCCTGGTATTTAAAATGACTGAGAAGTCCGTGCCCATGTGTCACACCTCGGGCTGCCCTTCCGGGCATGGCCTCCTACAACACCGCTAACCATGCCAGAGGTCAGTGGGCGCTGGCCTTCTACAACACCGCTAACCATGCCAGAGGTCAGTGGGCGCTGGCGCGCCGTGCCGCCTTGCTGCGGACAATGGACACGCCTTCCGCCCCACTTACTAAGCCGCCTCCTGCCACGCCACCTACCGCTATGGAGCAGACAGCTTTCACCGCCGCCGCACCGGTATCCAGGAGGAAACCGGCCCGGCCTCATCCGCCGACAGCCTCCGCCGCCGTACCGGCACCCAGGCGGGAACCGGCCCGGTCCAAGCCGCCGTGCCGGAACCCAACCGGGAACCGGCCCGGCCCCAACCGCCGACAGCTTCCGCCGCCGTACCGGAACCCACCCGGGAATCGGTCCGGCCTTCTTCGCACCATGATGGCCACCTAACAGTGGTCGTCATAGGGGTCCCGAGGGACCTCCCATCCCACTTCGTGCTGGATGCCGCACGCCGCTTTTGGCCCTCTACAGTAAAGGCCAACCGGATCACATCACCTCGGGGACCCACATCGCTGGTCCGCCTCCACCTGGGGTCCGCGCCTGAAGCCGAAGCTGCCTTGACATCACGCCTGCCCTTGTTAGGGCAACAGCTACGTGTCGAGGCTAGCAGAAGTGAACGTCCGGTCCCCTGCCGACGCTGCTGCACCCACAGACATCGTTCGGAGGATTGCCACGCCGCACCGAAGTGCCACTACTGTGGGGCAAGCTCGCTCACAGCCGCTTGCTCCAACCATGATCTACGCCGTCGACGCCGCTACTGCGCTACCTGCTCCGGGAACTCGCACTACACAGGGCAAGTCACGTGCCCCCTGTATCCCCGGAGTAGTTCTTCACCTCCACAAAACTTACAGAAGCACCACCAACCATCACCATCACCAGACTCGACACCAAACACTTCACAGACGGACACCTTTCTGAAGGACGCCGAAGACTCCATAAATCAGAACATCGCCACCATCCAGGCGGCTACACACCAACTCGGCCTCCGTCTCGAGGAACTTCAGAGGGAAACCAACGAACGACTCGCAGCATTGGAGGCCAAGCACCAGGACTCAGATCGAGTTGCAGGTGAAAACGGCGCGGTGCTTGCGTCCATCCAGCGCCAGCTGGACCGCATAGAGAGCCACCTCGTCCATCCACCTTCCGAGGGCAGCGACGACCAGTGCCCGCGACTGGGGTCTCTTGAGGCTTCGGTCGTGGGTGTCCGAGAGCTGCAGCACCAACTTCATCAATCCATATCCAAGCAGCTACACGACCTTCAGACAGGACTCACCAAGGACATTCTCTCCTACATCGCTACCGGTCCAGCCCCCAGGGGAAGGAAGAACCGGTAGTGCCGTCATCATCACCACAGGGAGAGAGTGGCAGCTCTCCCTACACTTCCAATCCCATGTTTCACCAATAACTCCCAACCACCCACAATTTCCTCAACTCCTCACCTATAATTCGCTACGGGGGCCGGCTGGGCCTCGGTCAAGCCGGTCTACTAGCACAACCCTCAGCCCTGGCGGCCGCACAGCGGGCCAGTTCACCTTTACCTTTTACTGCGCGGGTGCAACAGCGGTACCGCAGTATCCTTACCTTCCAATACCGGTGGAGGGGTTTTTTAGTCGGTAGGCCCATCCTGGGAGACCCCGACACTCCGGGCATGCCAGCCCGGGTTAGTCCTTAAGGTGGATTTTTCCCCTCCACTTGAAACTAAAAAAAAAAAAAAAAAAAAAAAGCCTGCCAATTGCTCTGGTGCCCAGACCAGACCAGAGCAGTTGGCAGGCTGAGGGCAGCCCGAGGTGTGATAGACGTGTCCCTGTTCTCGGAGAGAACTTAACCACGTTCTGACGGGATTGTGGGTTTTTGCAGGATGGCGGATGAGTGTTGGGATTGTGGAGTGACGGGAGGAGGCAAGTGTTGCCCCTCGGCGGTTGGTGCCCATGTCTCAGTCATCTTAATATCACGCGAACCAATCAGTTGTTAGCTTCATTCCAGTTCTTATAAATACCGGTCTCCGCAAGCTCAATCCATCAGTTCACCCTGAAGACGAGAAAGATGCACTTCTTCGAAACGTTGGTATCAAGCCAAGTTTTTACCTGGTTAGAAGCCCGAGAAGATTTTGAATTAATACGTCGCCAGGAAAGTTTCAGTTCTTATTTTAATTGAATTTTATGTTGACTGTGTTTCTGCTATATTACTAAGGAAAATTTTCAGAATCAGTGAAAGTATGGATTTCCTGGCCCACTTCTCAAGTTTTAAGGTAAATGTGTGTGTGTGGGTGTGTGTGTGTGTGTGTGTGTTTGGAGGTAAATATGTTAATAATTGTGTAATAATTCCCAACGAAATCTTGAGGAAAATTATTTAAGAAGTGGCGTCACCAGTGCAAATTTTTCTGCCTGATTTCTGTATTCGTATCTTTATAAATAATATATCACGCCTGGCTACGGGCCGACCCTTCGTAACAGATTCTCCATTCTGTGGTTTCGTGCCGTAGGCTCCCCGACAGGCTTCTGACCCCTAGGCATTGGATTGTAAGTCCTAGGGAGGGTGTCAGTCCTACAGATGCGGGGAGTGTAAGCCGATTATGATAAATAATACATTAATACTTACGGTAATTAAATAATAATACTCAATTAAACAATGTAATGTCTTGACAGTTCTCTTTATTATTAAATTACAGTGAGAGTCTTTCACATCAGTAAGGTTTTACTCTAACTAGTGCTATACAGCATACGCTGTACACTTTAAATCTATTCATGTACGTACAAAAGTGGAGGAATATTTTATTCTTTATATTTTGCACAAGTTGCTATGACAGAATTAACAAATCATAACTAGAAATTAGCTATTACAAAAAAACATATATGTTCTATTCACATAATTTTCTCTAGCTGTTCCATGTACAAACTATTCTTACAAGAGATTATTCCTTTAATCCAGATTAATATTAAGAGAATTGGTATGTTTCTTTTTCGCTTGTAAGTAGAAGGAAAATAAGGGAATACACTAGGCTAAAGCGATAGTCAACTATTTTAAAAACTAGTACCTATGTGAAGAAAATCAGGTTCGGCTCGGTTTGCAGTTAAACAAGAGAGAGGAACTGAAAGGTGACTTGCCGTTTGAGAAAAGTAAGTACTTTAAAGTAAAAATAATACCATGGAATAACTCGGAAATGGTTAATTCTACAAAAATTGTATTAGACATAAATTGTGTGTTTTAACGAGCTCTACGTTTTTTATGCAGTAAGCTTTTGCCTAACTATTACGGCTTAACAGTAATGCAAACTTTTTCAAAAGTCATCCAGAATAAAGATATCTTTAATGGCTATTCCCAAAAAATTCAAAATATACATGTTATTTGAGATCTAAGTGTCTTTAATAAACGGCATTTTAATCAAAATCGTTGAAAGAATTTTTGAGAAAATATTTTCTCATGTAAAAGGTAGTTTGTAACGGGGTAGTTTCTTGCAAATCTTCGTGTCACATTCTTGGAAGATGCTAAACATAAATACCAATGTTTTTCAGCTTTGTTATCCATATACACACACGGACCTTTTTTCTAAAAAATGTTCATAGGACCTCAAAATATAATATTTCCTGCAAAATGTCGACATCGAATTTTTGTGTGGAATACAATACCTTCTCTAGCTACTATGCACATTGTATCTACATATGTGTTACAGAAAGTAATACAAGCTAAAGAAAAAAGGAATGTTAACTACAATTAACTACAATTTTGTGAGATAACACCTACGCATTTTCGAGGTATCATCTTGAGTTAAAAACATAGTTCCGTTGTTTTCTACTGCATATCCATGTTTAGCTATTCTTAGTACCAAGTGAGTCAAAAACTTCCGAACCGGCTGCGCGGTGCTTTTCTACTGGGCAAGTGGGACACATGATTCCGCACTGCTGCTGTAAACAAGGCTCGCGTCCGATGCAGTTTTGCTCTGCTCAGTGATATTATTCAGTTATCACGAGTGATTCATTATTTTGTCGTGTACTTAGTCACAAAGTGTATTGTGGCGCAGTATATGTTTTCAACTGCACAACGTGTGTTTATTTATGATTCGTACGTGTTAACTTAGCTCGTCAAGTGAAAGTACGATTTGTAGAAATTAGTATGTATATGCATATTAACATAATTGACTTGCGCAAAAACATATAATAGACGAACTACAACATGCTATTTGTATCCTAATATAAACAAGTATACATAAATTAGTTAAAATGCTTTCATGGCGCTTCCATTATGACGTAACAATATCAGAATTTTGCGTACTTTGTTATTCATCCAACCTATGAATAATGGATATATAATAATTATTTTACCTCCTATCGTATTATGTTCTGGGCAACAAAACTATTTAATTAAATGCCTCGGCTAACATGTTACAGCTTCATTCTTAAGAAAAGGCTCATCATCCTGGTATTGTACATTCCACTCATCAAATTCTAAAAACAAAAAGGAGCAAAGAAAAAACAAAAAACGCAAAATAGAACGTTGTATACAACGTCGTCCTCTGATGAAGAAGAGAATGAAGAATAACAATTAACATGTTTTGCGATTTTTGCAAGTTAGAAAAATTAAGCGATATATTTTACTATCAAGGAAAATAAAAAGAATGGTATCATGGAAGTGTGTTGGTATACAAAATAAGCATTTGATTTGACCCTGTTTTATGTAAACATTGGTTGGGGAAGACGGTCGCTGCAATGACTGCATTTAACATAATTTACAAATTAATTAAAATACCACAGGTATCGCCAGAACCATTTTTGAGAAAATAAAAATGTTGGAAAAATGTTCCAGGTAAAGTTAGTTTGGGGTGCGGGATTCTTTATCATGTTTTCTTGTCGCATCCTTGGAAGATACCAAGTTTAGTTTTTAACCAACTTTGTATATATGCGCGCTCACAGGCCGCGCTGTAACCTAGTGGTTAGTGCCTCTCACCTCTCACCAAGGATTCCATCCCAGGTGAACGCATGTGGCATTTATGATGGACAAAGTGGCGTATGGGTAGGTTTTATCCGAGCTTTCTGGTTTTCCTCGCCATTGCATTTCTCCGGTGTTCCATCTTCATTCCATGTAACTCAATTTCATCGCCTGCGGTGCTATATGTAGTGAAATCGGACACTATAAAACACACACACACACACACACACACACACTCACACTCACGCGGACCAGTTCTCTGGAAATACTCCTTTTGTGTTTGCTTCTCATGTCTTTTATTCGAATTTGATTTTTCTTAAATGTTTGCGCATTGAAAATCTTCCATACGGTTTACTTTGTAACATTTTCAGTATAAGCTCCGACAGAATGATGTTTAAAATGGCGTAAGTTTTTTACTACATATTTAAAATACTGAAGATATGACACAATTAATTCGACCACTGACAATAAATCGTTACAAAACATATATATATGTACATATTTATACTTTTTATAAAAGAATTGATGTGAAAAAGGTTTGTGTACCAGTTTAGTTTATTTGTATTCAAATAATGTGCTAGTATTCTGTTTGTTTTTTTTTTTTTCAAAATTGTGATTATTTCATTTTGGGCAACAGCTGGTTAACTAACACTATTAAAGTAGTGGTTGTTGCTATACTATCATTACAGATTTACCTTTAGATATGTGATTATTCTTTTTAATTTATAATATTGTAATATGGATATAACGTAATGTCATTCTGAGTCTTTTGGCACACACTGTGAGAGTGAGATCTTTGAAAATAATTACAAATTCTAAAAAATTATGTAAGATATCTTCATGAAATGAAACACATTTACAAGTGCGGTATGACAGCGTTTGGTACAATTTCTATAGGGTGTTCGGTATAAACCCTGACCACTCTCACGAGTTCTCCGTCTGGGTAGCTCGGCATGCTAGAGCCGGCCGTACGACTCTTGTCTTTGCGTCTAATCTGCACATGAAATTTAACAAAATGGCTCATAGTAAATGCTGGAAATATCTTCCTCCCGTAACTAAACAAGCAATGTGCGTGTAAACACAAACAGATTGACAGGATTTAGTTAATGTTTCGTGTTTCAGTTCATATGTTTACCTTAAGTGCCTTCAAAGTGTGCGTGATTATCATGGCGAAAATACAGAAATATTCGAGTTTCTGGATAGGTAGACTCAAGACTGAAAAATTAAATGCCATAGCCGGGATTTGAACCACAGATTTCCCGATCTCTAGCCGGATGCTCTGACACTAAGCTACCTTGGCAACATCCCGGCATAGCATTGAATTTCACAACGTACTCGTATGTTTTCCCGGAAAACCACAAGGTCATCTCAAATTCTTTTTGAGATGACAACCCCAATGGCAGCTTACAGTGCTCCAAGTACTTAAGTCCCAGGATTCATAGTATAGCCAACTATTATGGTCAATTGGTATTGAATTAATTGTTTTTTCACACAAGCCAAGTGTAGGACAGCAGTTGGATAGGTAGAGTCAGACATACGAGTCAGTTGAGAAATTCAATGCTCTGCCGGTATGTTGCCATGGTAACTCGGTGGCAGAGCAACCGGCTAGAGATTGGGAGATCCGTGGTTCAAATCCCGGCTATGGCATTGAATTTTTCAGTCTGATTCTAACTATCCAACTCCTGTCCTACACACTGCTTGTGTAAAACAACAATTAATTCTATTCTAGTTTAGTCTAAATTTTCTTCTATAATTGTATAGCTTCGCATGCTGCTTGTTTTGCACTGAACCGTGGTCCAAAATGTATTCACCATATCATGAATTGAATCTCTCAAAGGCTGTAAATGTACAGCAAATTTCAGTACGAATTTTTCATGGACGCACGAGTGACTTAAATTTTAAAATAAATCACTTACATGCGCTATTCTACAGAAAACTGTATTCCCATCTTCGCAAATGAAAATGTCGCTAATGAGTACGTGGTAACTGAAGGTCAGAAAGCTTTTCATGAGAGTAAGGAGTGGGGGAACAGCCGATAGTGGCCCTACGCTCAACACTGTGCTAGCGACCAGGTTTTATAACGAAGACCCTGAAAACATTAAGAGATACAAACTGCAAACCTATCGTATGGGTACCCCTAAGAGCTGGTTCCTGAATAACTTAGTTTGCCCATTACGCGTCTTGATGCAGACAGTTCAGATTTACTTACCGGTTTAGCGAAACAACTTCCATATATCGACGGTTTCTTGCTACTTTGTTGCCTAGCCTACGTTCGATTGATACGCCAAGAGGAAATTTTAGCAAAAAGTGGATACGCAGCAATGCATAACGGTGAGTAAAAAGCTGGAGCCAGGGAACATTCGATGTTAATCAACTGGTTATTCTCATAATGAAGAATGATGCAACTCGTGGAAAAAAAGATGCAATCTAGCGCAGCAGTAGGCTTTAAGCACGTGATCTGCTTGCCTTTAACGAGCGTTCTGTTCATTGGAACAGCTACAGCACGTGTGTAAGGCATGCGTCCACATCTCTATAATCAGGGAATTAATCTGTCCTCGGAGTTTGGCACTCTGTCCATTACAAGACTAGCATCTGGGATTACATTTAGTTCCTTCAGGTTTTTGGTTCTACACGACGAAAATGTACGATTGGCTAGTTCATTCGTGAAAGAATTGCTTATTTCCTTCGTTGAAAGGCTAAGGCGACAAATCTGATGCGCTCCATTCGCAAGGCTTTCTCTAGATGTTCACAAGCAACTTTTCTTACAAAATATTATTATTTTATCTACATTATGCTAATCAAGATAATTGCCAGATTGATCTTATTACTTGCTTCCATGTAAGAGAGAGAGAAGACGCAAAGGAACATCCACTTCACGTTTGAGCAAAGTTTGAAACCAATAACTCGGAATTTCTCAAAAACGATTATCTCAAAATTGTATATTGCATAAACTGTGTGTTTTATTGAGGTTTACATCTTTTATGTAGTAAGTTTTGTCTATATCTTAAAGTTTAGCCGTTATACAACAATTATACAGAATGAAGAGGACCTCAAAAGCTATTCCCAGAAAATTCAAGATATAGATTTCGTTTTTCGTAAAAATATATTAAAATATGTTATTTTAATAAAACTCGCTAAAGCCATTTTTGAGAAAAGCAATATTTTCATAAAATGTCCTATGTAAAGGGTTGTTGATGGTGAGGGAATTTATTGAAAATCGTCATGTCGCATGCTTCGAAGATACTAAATTTAAATACCAAAATTGGTATATAAGGATATTTTCGTTTTTGAGCTATGCCACCCTAACACACACACACGGATATGTTTCTAAAAATGCTTCATTTGGATTCAGAGGGTCTCAAAACAAGCATTTCCGGTGAAATGTCGGTATCGAATTTTAGAGTGGAATAAAATATCTTCTCTATCCACCATGTATATTGTACATACGTGCTAGAGAAAGTAATTACTCTAGCATTCCGATCGAGAACGTCTCAACCGCCAAATTGTACTTCAACGTTATGCAGCATCTCTAGAACTTGGAAGACCGTCGGGAGGAGATTAAGGAGGCTAGACGTTCCTCCGATGTTTCAATCTTTTTCCGTGAATATGGTGGTAGTTATTTGTAACAGTATTCTCATGAAATTAAAATTATAAGTGCTAAAGAGAAGTATTAATTATAAGAGCTTGTGTTTCATTTATATGGCCTTTCGACTTATTTTACAACAAAATATTCTTACAAAAGATTCTTCTTAATATTATCATTACTATTATTATTATTATTATTAATCGAGATAAATATTAACAGAAATTATTTCATTTATTTAGTTCCTTCTGAGTGGAAGGGCTCAAAAGAGAGCCAAACAAGCAAGTTGCTATGTGCAGCAATTGAAATCACCTTTCCTTTGCATGCCCAGGAGGAAGAAAGTGAAACGACCTTCCATTTGAGGAAAATCCTAAGTATTAGAAACCTTAAAACCAGTACCAGGAAGTATTTCGGAAATATATAGGCTATTCTCAACAAATTCAAGATATATATTTAGTTAGTATGTAAACATCTATATTATGCTGTATTTTAATTAAAATCATTAGCCATATTTAGAAAATCGAATATGTCGAAAAGGTTAGGTTGGGACATAACGGACCTTTTGTTTTTCAGTTATGCTGCTCGCACACACGCGCACGAACCATTTTCTATTTTTTATTTATGGGTTCTCAAAACATGTATTTCCGTTGAAATCTTGGTATAAATTTTTTGGAGAGAAAAAATGTATTCTACCTACTATGGACACACAATTCTGATACAAAAAGTAAACGTCCTTTAAAAAAGTTAGCCAAACCCTTTGATTTAAAATCATAATTTTAAAGATAACAATGGATGTAAATGCTAACCGTATAACTTCGCGTAAGCCGGTTAAAAGCTGCTCCATGTGTCTTTGTCACGTGACTGGTGACCTTTCATTGAATACCTTAGTGGTATAAGCTGTTACGCGCTGCATAATTGTTCCTTATTTAACATTATCGTTTATGTTTATATCCGAAGAGAATTGTAAATGCGCATTTTCATAATCCATGAATCAAATATATCATGTAACAGAGTAAAAATCCATGTAAACTTTTATTAGCAAATACAGGGCCAGTATTTATATTTTGAGCCTTGACAATACTGATTGCTCTAGGTGCCATCTGGTATTTCCACTGGAAAGTTTGACATTGTTGAGCTTAAGCTATTTCAGATAGGGCGTTATTTGTGTTGCTAAGAGTGACTTTAAAATTGTATGTTAGCGAAAAGATGGAATTGACTGGTGGAAATATTCGTGCGGTCATTTATTATGTTGGTTTAATTGTTTTTTTCACACAGGACAGGACAGGAGTTGGATAGTTCGAGTCAGACTGAAAAATGCAATGCCATAGCCGGGATTTGAACCACGGATCCTCCAGTCTCTAGCCGTTTGCTCTTCCACTGAGCTATCATGGCAACATGCCGACATAGCATTGCATTTATTATATTTTTCAACGTGGTTTATCAAGATAGGAGTGAATTGATCAACCTACTGCTACATTTTACGACGGAACTCCATCCTTTGCCAATATAAACGCTGGTATAACGAGTTTAATCGTGGTCGCCTTTCGCTCGCTGGCGAAATTCGTGAAGGGCGTCCAAAATCAGTTTTTGTTCCAGAACATATCGATGCTGCAAAAACTGATAGTGCAAGATCCTCACGCCACACACTGTGGTATAGAGGCAGCTATATAAAGTATTGTGTAATCATTTAAACAGGTTTGTTCTCGTGAATCCCACATATTTTGACACAATCTCAAAAAGATGCTCGTGTTGATTGGTGCACACAAATGCTCAAGGAATACGATGGTGGGGCTTCAAAATATGTATATAAGGTTTTAACAGGTGACAAGTCATGGATCTATGCATATGAGCCGATACGTAAGCAGCAGTCAACCGTATGGGTTTCAAGATGAACCAAAACCAACAAAAGTTGTTCCTAATCGAAGCACTTTTTGTTAAGAAAAAACTGGTCATGTAGCAGCAGTGCCTTTAGAGAATCGTAAAATATTCTGAATGGGACATAACCATTTCGCTGAAATATGGCAAAAAAAAAAAAAAAAAAAAAAAAAAAAACAAAAAAAAAAAAAAAAAAAAAAAAACTTCATTAAGACAATGCGAGCGTTCACACAACTAGTCTAACAACCGACTATCTGAACACTCAAAAAATCGAACTGATGAACAGTCCTGCTTTGGCACCCAATGGTTTCTTTTTATTCCCGAACATCAAGAATAACATGTGTGGACAACGATTTTCATCGGCAGAAAGTGCTATTGATAATAAACCATGAGGTGTCTCAGGCAGATTGAAAAAAATGCTATGATCAATGGTTCGAACCCATGCAAAAGTGTATTGATCATAAAAGAGAATATTTCGAGGAACAATAAAGCAATTTTCAATGCCAAATTACAGTTTTTTTGTTGTTGTTTTTTTTTCTTTTTAGTCTCAAATTATAAATAGCGCCTCGTGTATTTGAGGGATTCTTCGTATTAAACCTGCCTCTTTGGATGACTAAGGCATTTCACATGACAGTGTTTATATCGTTTTATCGCATATCCTAGCGTGTTTAACGGCTTGTTCGTCACTATTCAACGTTTTCGTTAGGCAATCAGGAGAAATGGGAAGGTAACTCACTGCTGAATAATACATTTCAGCGGGGCAAGGTTATATGAAACAAATATTAGTAAAACGGAGCAACATCATCATCCCCATCATTCAAGGTTTGAATCCAACGATCCGTTCCATCCCCATCAGTCGATGTCATTTCTTCATCTCTTTCTCTATGTACCTGTGCTTCTGTCAACAATTGGAGCGTAATGGTTCTATTTTAGGGAATTTGTTAATTATCTCTACAAGTTACATCCAATGTTTTACTTTCTCTACATAGTACATGGAATATAGGTAGAGAAGATATTGCACTGCACCCAAAATGTCGACGCAGAGATTTCACTGGATATATACGTTCTTAAGTTTCTCTGTAGAAAACGCATTTTTTTTTTTTAGAAAGCGCCATCTGCGGTGTGTGTGTGCGTGTCTGAGCACGCGCGCGCCTATGTGCATGTGTTCGTGTCCGTATGACTGTGAAAACGAGAACTCAGAAACGAAAAGACGGTATTATACCAAGATTGGTATTTAAGTTTAGTGTCTTCCAAAGACGCGACACGAAGATTTTGAGAAGCCTGCCCCACCACAAACTACCCTTAGATAGAAAAAGAAACTGAAATTTTGGATATTCTCAAAAAAGGCTCAAAATATTTTTACTAAAATATCGTATAATAAATATATTTTCAGGACAAATAAATGCATGCCTTGAATATTCTGGGAACAGCCTTTGAAGACCTCTTTATTCTGGATGAATTTTGCTTCATTTTGCATAGGTAACTAGTAAACCGCAAGAGATAGACAAAAACATACTGTACAAAAATACAGATGCACTACATAATGGTTCGAATTGGTTTCTATATTATACCGTTTATATCCCGCCTCTGCCTTTAACTTCATGGTCCTATCGGGGGATTTCCCTGTGGAACATATTGTTTATCGGTAATGGTACCAACTCATGTACTGATGTCATCAGGTTTCAGCACATCCTTAATTTTAATCAAAGGATCACACACACACACACACACACACACTCATACATACACACATACTTCCATACTCTGGGGAATATAGCTTAATGTTTGGGCTAGAATTAAATTACTATACCCCAGCTAGAAATCGAACCTGAGACCCTCCGCACACTACCGATTGGGCTAAGGGCCCAGCCGGTTCGAATTGTTCAATACTTTCGATATTTAGCTGTATATCGCTATTGCATGGAAACAATGGATTTTTAAGGCCAGTTCTTAAAGCATTTTGAGTATCGCTTTTCCCTTTCATATATAACAAAATGTATTATGCAGACATTTATGCATAGCTTTAATTTAGGTGATCTGTGAATTTTGACAAAAATTATTTTTATAATAAATAATATAGAAATTCTTAACTTTAAGAAAGTGTATAATTTTTCCTACTTGGCGCACTTTAAGCGCCAATTAACTGTGGCTATAAAATTGGTAGGATTATGCTTACTAATAGACACTCAACCTTAAACGATATTTTCTCGCAATCTTTCTTTTACAACACTCTTCCATATCAAACATGCAATTTTTTACTAATTACTTTAAAGGTTCTTATACTGCTTCTTACAAGTATATTAAACCAAAGGTCATCTACCTTTAGAAATAATGCTGAATTTTATTAATAAATTATTAATCAAGATTTTTGGAGAGCACAAAAAGTAATTGTTTTACAATAATTAGAGCTACTATAATAACTCCATGGCACGACAGCTCACGGGGAACCTTAGTCTACCGCCCGGCAGCTGCGTCCCCCATCTCGGTCCACTACAGACGTCATGAATGGGATGCAGTATTGGAGGGTGAGACGTGGTCAGCGCCTCGACCCCCCCGCCCGGTTAATGCGGTGCTCATTACCTGGAGCCGCTACTTCTCCAGCAAGTAGCTTCTCAATTGGCCCCCCAGGGGCCTTACGAGTCCGATAATGAGGATCGAACCCAGGTCTCCCGCTTGGTAAGCAGTTGCGCTACCACCGCGCTAAGGAGATGACCAATTAGAGCTGCTATAAGAATACAATATATAACAGGTCTAATTGTAAACTCATTTACTGACATTTTTATGTTGCCGTGTTTTAAAATTGCATAACCTAGCTTATTTCAATTAGCGAAACGAATTTAGACATTAGAACATTATTATTTAAAAAACTATGGAAGCTAGAATTTTTATGTATGTCAAAAGTATTGCTATTATTATGTGTAATAATTGATTCGCATTTCAATTAGGTATTTTACATTCTGTACATTTTTCAAATTTCACAGGCCTTAACTGAAACGAAGAAATGGAAGAATAAATGTATAGGAATAGTTTGTGACTAAACTATAGAGGGTAAACGTTGCGCTCCTCGTATAGGACGACGACTGCCTCTCGACTACGCCTTGAGTACTGTGTCATTGACACCCGAGTGTGTGCGCTGCTCAGGTTTACTTTGGTATGCCAGTCATCGCATCGGATGCGTCAACATTAGGAAGAGCGACGCGACAGTAATCGGAAACTTCGGCTTCCAGAAGCTTCCAGGAAGTTCTGTGGCCTTATTTTCTAGCTATAAAAGGATGAAGGATTGCAGTGGAGTGTTGTGTTGTGAATTGTACTGAGTCGTGAGTGACCAGAGTGTTACCGCACAGTGGCGCATGAGCCATGGATGGTGTGCAGACGTAAATTGTCTACGCGTCGAAACTTCGAGTGAATTATTTGTCACAATGAATTTAACACTTCATTTTTAAACAATTTTCAGTCAATAAAGACATTTGTTACACTACTAAAGACCGAGTTCAAAAATCGTTAATACTTTTTTTTTCTTCATTTTTTAGGTTCAACGATCACAGCTGTAGTTTTGAGTGGATGTGAAACACTAGATGATGAACTTCTTATCTAGAATGTTGTAAGGTATGTACAAACATATCCACATATATCCCTGGGA
This sequence comes from Hymenopus coronatus, assembly GCA_030762935.1. NCBI lineage: Eukaryota > Metazoa > Arthropoda > Insecta > Mantodea > Hymenopodidae > Hymenopus > Hymenopus coronatus. Next base: position 34,340,925 of record CM060890.1, read on the forward strand.
TAAAGGAAGCCAACATATGTTGCATGATACTCTCATGTTATTCTACTTTAGACTAGTTTCTCCTTACATCTAGGTAGGTTGTTAACTCTGCCAAGCGTGTCAGATGAAAAATTTAACATGCAGTTTCAATGTGATGCGCATTAGTGCAACAGGCTGCTCTTGCTTGTGTTTTGCTTTATGAGAACAGGGCTCATGTACGGAGTGTTTTAACACGGTGATATAAAATAGGTACCTACACTAGTGGCCTGGGCGTAGCATAGCTTCCTTTGGAAGGGAAGTAAAGATGCTGGTATCATGTCGTAGATTTTTCACACGTAAAACCTTAACACCGATAAAGAGGACTCTGGCAAAATTAAATGGGCGTTCACGCCTGAATGGGACCCTGAGATCTGTAGCATTAAAGAGCTCCAAAAATAAAACGCATTTGTTTTTTACATAATCGATATCTATTAACATATTTGTATTTTTGGACTTTTTATTTAATTTAGACGATATTGTGGATTATCCAGAGTAAATTAAGGAATGAAAGAGTTTCAATAGTAGACTCATTTGTCGTGTATATACCACTTCATATTTTTTTTCAAATTTAATTAATCATTCAACCTTCATTTTTATGTGTTGCTTGTATTTTTAGTTTCTCTATCACATACAAAGTACATAATAGGTAGGGAAGATATTACATTCCACCCAGAAATGGCGAAAGTACATGTTTTGAGGATACATGAATCCCAGAAAATGCGTTTTAGAATAAGACGCATGTGTGTGTGTCTGTGAACAGCATAACTATAAACAACAGTTAGTTAAAGTCCAAACTTGGTATTTGAGTTTAGCGTCTTTCAAATATGGGAAGTGAAGGTTTTTAGAAAAATTCCCCATCCATAGCAAACTGTCAGTTATATAGAATACATTTTAAAGCATTTTCTCAAAAATAGCTCTAACGGTTTGGAGTAAATGTCACATATCAAATAAATTTAGAGGTAAACAAAATGTATATGTTGAATTTTATAGGAATAGCCTCTACAGACTTCTTCATTCTGGAGGACTTTAGTAAAACCGATACCGTAAGATATAGACAAAAACTTATACTGCACAAAAATATAGATCTCAATAAAAAAAAGAAATACAGTTTATGACAAGTACATTTTTGTAGAGTTAACCATTTCGGAGTTATTCCTCGTTATGGTATACATTTTCCAATAATGCTTTTCTCAAATGGTAAGTCGTCATTCGTTTTTGTTTATTCCTGACCATGCAAAGAGAACGGAATTTCAAAATCATCAATTAGCGAGCAACTTTTAATAGATTTGACTATTGCATTAGTCTAATATATTCCCTTTTTCTCTTGCACCTATAAGGGAATAACTTTTGGTTATTATTCGTAAAAATTATGTAAAAATGGTCGAAATTTTGTGATTATAATACACTTACCATAAATCAGATCTCCTAGTTCCTCGTCGGATGTAAATAAAGTAATTGGAATGACTATCACTTTAAAAAATGTCATTCTGGGCAATTCTAAGAATTGTTTCGTACTATTTCAGATATATCGTAATGTCTAAGCTTTGTTTTTTTGTTTTTTGTTTTTTTTTTTGTTTTTTTACTTTAAATGCAATCAGTTGTTTACCATGTTTTTTAACTTATGGTTTATCTTAATGGTTTCTTAATGTTTGATACAAATATACTTAATTTTTCTTGTTCTTACTTAACTCTTCTCTAAGCAACAACGCGATTTCTTTTATCAACTTTGTAGAATTATTCTGGGGTTGGATTTGCCTTAATGAAGTTACATGAACGTAATTTTAACGAAAAAAAGTTATTAAAATTGATTAAAAAATCGAATAAACACGAGTAGATAAGGTTCTACAAAATGGCGTACTAACAGCCGACCGCAAGTACTAGACTGTTCTTTGCCGCTCGTCAATTATTATATATTGTTGCGAAATATAGACATTTGCATTAGCCTATTCCTTATTTCTTTATTATCTAATTATTTCATGTTTACCTATTTGGTGTTGCAACTGCTCGTGGCGGGCAACAATTCGCCCGTAGTTGACGGGCGAGCAACCTGTAGTCTGTAAGGGTTACTTTTTTATGTGCTACCATGCGGCGGGGGGATCTGATGTGTTCCATTCACATGACTTTCTCTATATCTCTGCAATAAATTATTTTTAAAAAGCTTAAGCTTCTATTTACTTCCTGCTAATGGAGAAAAAATTAGCAGAAATAGTCTTTTTTCTTGCTTATTGTAAGTAGAAGCGAAATAAGGGAGTACCATAAGTAAAAGTGAAAGCCAAAAGCTGGTTGCTATGTGACTGAAGTTCCTTTGTTTGTATGGACACGAGTTCACAAAGTCCTGTATGAGAAAAGTATAAGTTTTTTACAGCTGAAACCAAAAACATGGAATATCTAAAAAGCAATCACCTCCACGAAAAACATGTATATAACATAAAATGCTCTACATTTGTTGTGTAGTAAATTTTTGTCCATCTCTTATGGTTTAGCAGTTATGCAAAATTCTGTAAATTTTACCCAGAATAAAGAAGTCTTCAGAGGCTATTCTCAGAAAATTCAAAATATACATTTTATTTGTCAGGTAAATATATTTAATATACGATATTTTAATCAAAATCGTTAGAGCCATTTTTTAGAAAATCAAAATGTTCGAAAAATTTTCTACGTAAAGGGTAGTTTGGGGAGGGGGGATTTTCTCAAAATCTTCGTGTCGCATCCCTGGAAAATACTAAATTTAAGTACCCAGTTTGGTATGTTACCGACTTTTCGTTTTTGAGTTATCGTGTTCACAGACACACGGACACACATACATAGACCTTTTTCTGAAAATACTTTTTTTGGATACAGGGGACCCTAAAACATATATTTCCGGTGAAATCTCGATATCAAGTTTTTTGGTGGAGTGCAATATCTTCTGTATACACTATGTACATAGTACGTATAGAAAAAAGTAAAAAAGGGGACTATGCCGTGTTTACGGGGCGAATGGCAGGCTTTACCGATATCATAGCTTTACGCTTTTTTTCCATGTCAATTAAATTGAATAATAAACAAACAAAGTAGATAAATTAATTAGCGTAACGATCAACGAACCGAGGAAAAGAGCACAAGTAACCATTCACTATAGTATACCACGTTACACGGAACACTAACGCTATACATACATAAGTAACGCCGGACGAACTGGCAGAGAGATTATAGGTAGCTGTAGGTCGGCAGTCCCTGGTTGCTGAGTCCAATGGGTGAGCGACTAACCCGCACAAAGGCCACAATAATATTGTTTATATTAAATTAAATATATTCCTTTATTTCTGTGGTATAGCAGAAAGCTATTTAGGATGGAAAATTTTAATGAATGAGTCACTTTAAAGTGTAAAAAAAAAATTAAGAACTTGTACGTAGTTTCTTTTTTTTTTGGGGGGGGGACTTCAGGGGGGTTCGGTCGCGTTCGTTGTTGGCTCCCCGTAAATACGCCCATGATTATTAATGATCTTATTACTTGTTTCCTTGTAAGTAGAAAGGAAATAAGTAACAGACTAACCTAAAGCGCTAGTTAAATCTTATGAAAGGTTGTTGTGAAACAATTGAAATTCGGTCCTCTTTTGCATTCAGAGGAGGAAAACAAACTTTATGAAATCAAAGTTGTCTTCCCGCTTGGGAAAAATTTACGTAGTTTAAAAGGAATAACTTGGAAACGGTTAACTCAAAAAAAAAAAAAAAAGTGGTATATGATGTAAACTGTGTTTCAATTTTGCAGCAAGTTTTGTCTTATCTCTTACGGCTTACGAGTTATAAAAGTCATCAAGAATGAAGAGATCTTCATTGGCTGCTCCCAGAAAATTCTATGTATACCTTCTTAAACATATAGTATTTTAAACAAAATCATTAGAGCCATGTTTTAAAAAAATAAACAATTTCGAAAAATGTTCTGTGTAAAATGTAGTTGGGGATGGAGAGATTTGTATCACATTTTTAGCAGTTACTGAACCTAAATACCAAGTTTGGTGTTCACTCGAATGTTATGCTGTTCGCAGACATAAACGCACGCAAACGCGTGCGTGGATCTTGATCTAATGTTTTCTTTTGATTCGGGGGGCCACAAAACATGTATTTCTGGTAAAATCTCGGTATAGAATTTTTGGGTGGAATTCAATACCTTCTCTATCCAAATATTATTTACCCACATTGTACATGCGTGCTAGAGAAAGTAAAAAGAGCATACTGCAATTATTTAATTGGTAGAAAGAAATTTCTGTGAATGGCATCTACTATCAACTCCATTACACCGGCGAATCCCTATTCTTAAATTTTCCCAGTTTCTTGTAAACACTAATAAGTTAGTAGCAGGCAAAATCAAATTCCGTCCAGAATGCGATTTTGATTGACACAAAACGTACTCATTTGAGCAATGCGAATTAATAACTCTTTTCTGTTGAACCTTCTTACTCTGGTGCAAGCAATGTAAATGAGCGTTTTTAAGGTCATGTAATCCACCCTCGCCCAAGAATTTTAATGTGCCTATTATTAAGTGCTGCTGTTTTACAAGCCCTCGTGTTCTCTACATATCTCAACGTTACTAATTTCACTTCATAATTATAATTTTGCGATTAACCTAAAAGTGTACAACAATGAGTGCACATTTCCTATTGTTGTAACATATTTTGCGCAAGTGAATTGATGTGTAGGTAATTAATTAAAAGTTCGGAAACGTGTAATTACGGATGTTTTATATGATAATGGCGACAACCCGCAGAACTGATAAAATGAAAAAGAACCTCTGCAACCACATACATCAAGGATTCATGAAAGGGTAAAAAAGGTCACACCCTACCTTGTTTCATAGAGTGGGCCTAATTATACCAAGAGCCATGAATATTTAGTGCGCGCGCATTCTTATGGAAATTAAAATGAACACTGCTGCCAACCGTCGTAGGAGAAACTTGAAGATGTTTTTGGTTTTAGATATGGCCATGTTGGAAGAGTTTTGGTGAGGAAGGTACCACTATTTCAGTGGCTCAGTATCTACTGCTGCTGAAATGGAAACGTTTCATAAGCTTCTACCGGGAATATCGCAGCAGATAAATAAATTTATAACAGAATAATTGTAACTTTTTCTTGATAAATAGTCCTCAAACTAATTAATTACTATGTTGTGATTACTTCAGTATTCTATATATAATTACTAGCCGATCTCTTGATGCTTCCAATTAACTCTTACATCAGAATTATTTATGTATCTCGTAAATGTTTATAGCTAAGTTTGTATAAAAATTATGCTTAAGAACTTCATAGTTTAATTGAAATAGGTAATAATCATGTGTAGTTTTAACTTTCTACATATCAAAACTTCACTTAAAGTATACGTTTTAAAGTGGCCAGAGGCTCTTCAAATAATTTTTGAAAAAATATATTCTGAGAGAGAGATAAAAAAGAGAATGAGATAGACAGAGAGGGAGGGAGTTACACAACTGAATATGCCTGAATACATTACTATTTACAGTAACTATAATTGGTAACTGGTTACCAGTTGGTATGCATCTCCCTTTCACTTAACTACTGGCAGCAGCAGAATTGAAAAATTGCATCTTGCTCTACAACGTGAAGTTGAACAACCTTTATGCTGTTAGCAATAAGCTCTACATACTCTCTGAGGATGTATACTCTGTCAACTTAGTTAAGATTTCCTTTTAATTTTTTTATTTGTTTATTTATTTATTTTTCTTTTCGTAACCCATCAAACATTTTGTCACAAGGCAGGAAAGAGTGCCTCTGATCAGGAAAATGAAGTGTTATGGTTTAGAATCTTTCTGCAGCTGTTAGTGCCGTGCACAACTTAACCTGAAGTGGTTTTTGTAATGTCCAGGACAGCCGTCAGAAAACAAGTTCAGCTCCTTGATACTCTGTGGAATGTAGTGCTGCTCATAGTGATTCAGAAAGGAAGAAATTTCAGCAGCACTATTTTCGCCTTATTCTCATGATGTAAGTACAATTGAGATTTCCCACATTGCAGAGGTGGATCTACGAGGGAGTGACAATAAATAACAATATGACAATAAATATTGTAACCAGAGGTCCATTTAATAAACAATTATATTTTTACTTTCTCTACCCATACTATGTACATAATGTATAGAGAAGATATTGTATTGTACCCAAAAACTCGATACCGAGATTTTACCGGAAATACATATTTTGGGTTCCCCTGAATAAAAAAAAAACATTTTTGGAAAAAGGTCCGTATGTGTGTTAGCATGTCTGTATGTGTGTGTGTCTGTGGACAGCATAGCTCAAAAATGAAACGACCGTTAAATACCAAACTTGGTATTTAGGTTTGATATCTTCCAAGGATGCGAACACGAAGATTTTCAAGAAAATCCCCCACCCCCAACTAATCTTTACATAGAACTTTTTTCGAAATTTTTTATTTTCTCAAAAATTGCTCTATTGATTTTGATTAAAATATCGTATATTGAAGATATTTACCTGACAAATAATATATAAATTATCTTGAATTTTCTGGGAATAGCCGCTGAAGACTACTTCACTCTGGATGAATTTTACAACATTTTGCATAACTGCTAGGCCGTAAGAAATGAACAAAACCTTACCACACAAAAATGTAGAGCATGTTAATACACACAATTTATGTTATAACATTTTTTTCGAGGAGTTGGTCGTTTTTGAGATATTCCTTGTTTTTGGCTCCAGCTTTGAAAAAGTTGTACTTTTCTCATACAAGAATTTGTTTACTCGTGTCCATACAAACAAAGGAACTTCAGTCACCTAGTAGCCAGCTTTTGATTTCACTTTAACCTATGATACTCCCATATTTCGTTTCTACTTAAAGGAAACCAGTAATAAGACTATTTCTGCTAATTTTTTTCCCGATTAGCATGAAGTAAATAGAAGAATAAGCTTACTAACAATAAGTTGTTACACAGAAGTAGAGAAAGTCATGTGAATGGAACACATCAGATTTTTCCTAATAAAGATTCTCCAAAACTCTTAATTTGTTATCTATGGAAGACTTGTTTGCCATCTGAGCAACCCATGTATGCACAGCTTCTGATTCTATGGATTGGACTCGAATGGCAGCTGCGAGGGGAGAAGTTTTAGAGATTTCGTTGATACAGGTGTATGCACTCAGTGAAAATAATGCATAAACAATAGCTCTTTCCAAGAGAGTAGCTTGTTCTTTTGTTTTCACTCCCTAGATATTGCCTTCTGTTAACTAATGCCTTTAATATCTATATTTTTGTAACGACATATTCAAAGGTTCTCAATAATTAATTATAATTTTAATCTATTTTAAAGCTTATAATTCACTACGAACAGATTTTTTTTTTCTGAATGATTTGGAATGTCCAAGAATTTTGAAGATTAATATATCACTCATATTGCAAAGATTCTGGTGTTCGATAAAGCATTGTATTTTCCATTCTGAGCTTAGCAAAGTATAATTCATATTCGCTCGATAGTTTACTAACATTAATTTGCTAACACTTTAATCAAACTTGAAGTTTGCTGTTAAAAACTGCCAATTTGATTATATGTTTTAATGTTGGTTACTAATTCGATATTTGTTTATGTGCTCGGTTTCATGCAAACCGTCAAGCATTGATGGAGTGATTGATACATTTGCTACCAGAAAAAATAGGCAAAGTTGGCGAGTTATATCTGTAAATGAAAACCATTTCATACTGCAGTTTTTATATTATCAGTTGCGAATTACGGAAGTTTATTGTTAGGATCATCATGCAAGCTTCAAGATATTTAGTCATCGACCAAATTGTTACTCCTGCATATTGAAAAAGGTCAGCCACAGCTGATTTAGGTAGAATGTATCTTGCAATGGACTGTTTACATTGTGGGGTTCTGCATAAAATCAAGATGTCAGAAATATTACACGTTTGCTCTGACTACTACACTCTGTTCTTTTAGTGAGTTATAGTTATCTGCTTCTTCGTAAATGGATATCCAACTCAATCTTTGCTACATGTTGGGCATTTTAGTTAATGTGGGATCTTTTCAGGTTTGCATTTTTTCTTCACACAATGGACAAGAATCCATCTGCGGTTATTGTCACTTTGACTCAAACATTCTGAGTGTTGATTTTGCAGCAAGGAGACCATCAAAATAATCTTATAAATAGTTTGAACATTTTTACAGACGGAATTCTCCGGAGAAGGAATGGTGGATAAAGTCGGGTGCTCTTTTGTGGTGTTCAGTAATGACAGTAACATTCATTTACAAACGGCTAGACTCTCTATGGGGTGCTAAGCTGTACAAGCAGGGCTGTTTAATTTTAGAAAAATACCATTTGGTCCAAAGTTCAACTGCTATAAATAATAAATACAATTTAGATACCTTGGCAGTAGAAAGCAGAGCCAACATAATATCATGCCGTATCGGCACAGAAGGGAACGAAATAGCAGATAAACTGGCAAAAAATGCTGCCACCTCTAATTTAAATGTTAGCTCCCATATCTTGCGCTAGGGATTAACTTAAGGAGTATATTATATCTCATTGTAACGAGAGTGGATGTCCAACTCTAAAAGAAGGAACCATCAAATTCCAACAGTTGAATGTCGTCTATACTGTAAAAATATAACATCAGATTTCATATTATGTGTCAGGACCTGGTAAATTTGGTTTTTATTTTGAAAAATTTAAGATACAAAAACGAACGAATATCAATATACCTGTTCTGAACAGCTAACTATTTAACATCTTTTATTTTACTGCTCAGTCCTAGAGCATAAAAATCTTATGTGTTCCATTCACATGACTTTCTCTACATCTCTGTAGCAAATTATTGTTAAAAAGCTTATGCTTCTATTTTCTTCATGCTAATAGAGAAAAAATTAGCAGAAATCGTCTTATTACTTGCTTCCTTGTAAGTAGAAGCGAAATAATTGAGTACCATAGGTGCAAGTGATAGTCAAACGCTGGTTACTATGTCACTGAAGTTCCTTTGTTTGTATTGACAGGAGTTGACAATGTAAAAGTTTTTCAAAGCTGAAACCAAAAACAAGGAATATATAAAAAATGATCAGCTCCACGAAAAAGATGTATATTACAGAAATTGTGTGTCTTAACGTGCCCCACGGTTTTTGTGTGCTAAGTTTTTGTCCATCTCTTACGGTTCAGCAGTTATGCAAAATTCCGTAAAATTGATCTGGAATAGAGTAGTCTTCAGAGGCTATTCACAGAAAACTCAAGATATACATTGTATTTGTCAGGTAAATATCTTTAATATACAATATTTTAATCAAAATCGTTACAGCCATTTTTAAGAAAATCAAAATTTTCGAAAAATGTTCCATGTAAAGGGTACTTGGTTTGGGGGTATTTTCTTGAAAATCTTCGTGTCACATCCTTGGAAGATACCAAACTTAACCAAGTGTGGTATTCAATGGTCGTTTCGTTTTTGAGTTATGCTGTCCACACACACACACACACACACACACACACATGTACCTTTTTCTGAAAATGCCTGTTTTGGATTCAGGGGGACCCAAAACATGTATTTCCGGTAAAATCTCGGTATTGAATTTTTAGGTGGAGTGCAATACCTTCTCTATACACTCTGTACATAGTACGTGTAGAGAAAGTAAAAACAACGCTGTCATAAGGAATTCCAAAAGTTTTTGTTCTGTTTATAAAACGTTATAGTATTCTTTTTATACTATACCTAAATTATTTATCTTGTTTTCTGTCACCAGTATCGCCTGCATCCAGCCTATGGCATAATTTACTTAATAATGCTATAAATTAATTTGTATTATAACTATAACACTAATATACCTTCAGGTGCAATAATTTTATGTACATAGATGTTCATTAAATAAATACATTCTTTCTCTACTGGCATAACGAAATATTTTAAGGAAAGACCACTTTATATGATCGTTTGCTGAAGTCTGAATTTAATCAGACATTTTATTTACGCAAGAGCTATACCAGTCTATACTATGGCATTTGTCCTCGAAGAAGGGTGAGAATTATTTTGTAGACCTAAGTCCCCAAAACCTGAACAATGCAACACTACGGCTAACACACCGCGGTAAGTTGCATGTTGTCAGCTACATTCCTGCGTATGTGCTGACAGGAATTTCTACTTCCGGTACAAAGAGAGATGAGACAAAATGTCTTCTTCCACTTTATACATCTCTGTATAGTATCGAACACTAACACAAATATAAGATTGAGTGCTTCTGTGGTCGAGTGGGTCAGCAAGCTGACTTCTAAACTCGGAGATCCCAGGTTCGATTTTTCTTTAGCCAGAATCCTTCCCTATCACCCACAGAGTCTGGAAGTATGTATGTGAGAGTGAATGTGTGTGAGGAAAATAAAATGATTAAAACATAAAAAAAAAAAAAAAAAACAACCTAAAGACAACGAGCTGTTTCAAGTGCAAAGCCCCCGATATAACAATATAAACATGCGTAATATGTATATGAAACAATAAAAAAAAATCTGATGTGTTCCATTCACATGACTTTCTCTACATCTCTTGCAACAAATTGTAGTTAAGAAGCTTATGCGTCTATTTACTTCATGCTAATCAAGAAAAAATCAGCAGTAGTAGTCTCATTACTTGCTTCCTTGTAAGTCGAAGCGAAATAAGGGAGTAGCACAGGTTAAAGTGATATTCAAAAGCTGGTTGCTATGTAACTGAAGTTCCTTTGTTTTTATGGACACGAGTTGACAAATTCCTGTATGAAAAAGTGTTTTTCAAAGCTGAAATGAAAAACCATGAATATCCTAAAAATGATCAATTACACGAAAAAAATGTATGTGACATAAATTGAGTGTTTTATCGTAAGCTACATTTTCTGTGTGGTAACTTTTTGCCCATCTCTTACGGTTTAGCAGTTATACAAAATTCCGTAAAATTCATCCAGAATAAAGTAGTCTTCAGAGGCTATTCCCAGAAAATTCAAGATAAACATTTTATTTGTCAGGTAAATATCTTAAATATACGATATTTTAATCAGAATCGTTAAAGCCATTTTTAAGAATATCAAAATTCTCTAAATTTTTTGCATGTGAAGGGTATTTTGGGTTGGGTGAATTTTCTTGAAAATCTTCGTGTCGCATACTTGGAAGATACCAAACTTAAATACCAAGTTTGGGCTTTAACGGTCTTCTCGTTTTTGAGCTATGCCGTCCACACACACGCACGCACATACACACGGACCTTTTTGTAAAATGCTTTTTTTTTTTTTTTTTGGACTCAGGGGGTCCTAAAACATGTATTTCCGGTGATATCTCGGTGTCGAATTTTTGGGTGGAATACAATACTTCCTCTATACACTATGTACATAGTACGTATAGAGAAAGTAGTATATAATTTTTTTTGACAAAATACGTTTTAACTCCAACCAATCCAATTGACAGTCGTGTTTTTTTTTTTGTTTTTTTTTTTTAATTTTGCAGAGATTTTAACATATGAATATTATTTATCTCCATTATTTTCCTTCTTTTCCGTTATTTCTTTATATAATAATTATTAACTTAATAAGGCAATAATTTTGTAATCAAACAATGGATAAACTTTGATGTGGACGACTTTCATTCACTGTAGATACTCAACAGGTGTCTGCTAGTGGAGGAAAAGGAAGAATCAACTTGAACTGGCACCTCATCGTGCATAGAGGAAATGTGGCATGTTTAGTATGTTTCCACTTGCGCCAAATTGCATCTACGCTATTATACATTAAAGCGAACACTTTCATAACCTAGTTTATGCAATGAGCGTGATTTATTGCCATATTTTCCTTTGCAACAATAAATTGTTATTTGGAAACGAGTGCTGACTATAACTCCAATTTTATTAAATGTAGACTGCTTTAAAATATATCACAAATTATTGATTAAAAGCGCATTTACGGTTATTATGAGAATGCAGAAAGTGATCTTGCAAAGCAAAAGATATTGGCAGTTGTGAGTTTTGCGATTTTCAATTATTATTTTTCACATTTGGTGTTACGAACAGCTATATAGGAACTAATTATATATTCATCTTATTTGACTCCAATTATGCAAAATTTTAGGGCAATATCAGTGAATATTTATTTCATGTATACACTGTATTTCAAATTACGGCCAATGAAACGTAAATTTTAATTAAACACGGCAACGTCTTTCAATTTTGAAGTCACTCCGTTGTATAAAGATGCTTCAGTTTTCATATAAGCTTTTCTCGGAGACGAATTTAATTAATATATATTTCAACAAGAGAAAACATGAGATTGATTTTGGCTTAAATAAATTATTTGTTATACATAACGAGAGAACATTTCAGTGCGTGGAGTTACGACAGAACTAGTACTCTTTTCTTTTCTCACATTATCGACAGTAATCGACATTCTACAGTTGCAGTCTCCAGATGGCTAATATATTCATGAATATACGTAAAATTATCAACATTTTGAACTTTTAATGAGATCATTTTAGAGTAGGTATCGCACTCCCCAAAAATTCGATACCGAGATTTCACCGAGAATACACGTTTTAAGATTCCCCGTATCCAAAAATATGATATGTTCCATTCGCAAGACCTTCTGTAGTAATTTTTTTTCTATACTTAACTCCTTTCGCCTGGTTGGTCATGTCAGACGATGATCAAATGGATTTCAGGTCCATGGAGCTTAACGATATTCGACATTCGTCTTATCAGGATAAGGGGAAAGCGTGAAAAACAAAAACCTTACCCGGATAACTCAACTTAATCAAGATTCGAACCTACGAGCTGCTTGAATATGGGACATACACGCTACTCTCAAACTACACAGGTGGATTTACAATTTATTGTTATAAAGCGTATTCTTCTATCTAAGGCATGCTAATCGAGATAAACAGCATCATTGTAAGTAGAAGGGAATTCAGAGAATACACTAGGCTAAAGCGATATTCAAATATCTTAAAAAACTGATTGTCATGTGGTTGAAATTCATTTCTTTGCATTGCCAGGAGTTGAACAAGTTCCCGCATGAAAAAGTTGATATTTTAGTACTAAAACCCGTAACAAGGAATATCTTGGAAATGGCCAACTCCACGAAAAACATGTATAAAACTGTGTTTTAATAATGTCTACATTTCTTTTTTTTTTTTTATTTTTTCATTCTGGGTCACTTTTACACACTGGTAAACCGTAAGAGATAGACAAAAATGTAATGCCTACGGTAAAAGTATAGATACCTTAAAACACACAATTTATATCCTAGATATTTTTTTATTTTATCTATTGATTTACTTTTACTGTCAAGAGTTAACCATTTGTGAAATTAACCTTTAAGAGATTTGACTATTGTTTTAACCTAATTATTTCCCTTCTACTTATAAGGAACTAAGTAGTGAGATTATTTCCATTCTTTTTCTTCCACTTCTTTTTTATATTTAGTCATTTATTTTATTTTTTTATTCGTTTGAGTTTTAACGTCATTTAACCTGTTGTGGCAAATGACCGATTAATGCAACTATGCTCAAATGAGCTCGGGGTCTATGGAGCTTAATATTTCTTGATATTTCTAACTCACTCTAACGGAGATTCAAATTCGGTACCTCTTTAATATAAGGCAGACACGTTACCCCCGCACTACAGAGGTCCTCCTATAATATGTATCTAGATTAGTCTGAAGTAGGTGTAAGAATAGGCTTTTGTAACAACAATTCGTTACGGAACGGGTAGTTATGATCTTTTTTTACCTTCTCCACCATCAGACTGGTGAAAGCGAGGCTTGCGGTTCAAACTCTCTGATGAGGATTTTTCAAGTTTGCCTCAATCGTCATAACTGGCAAAACAGGGAAGGCACCCTAAAGTTAGGCTTGAGTTGTACCCTTATCAAATTTATTTTCCCAAAATTATCATTTCTTTTCTTGTATCACCATTGTCCACCGCCTGTGGGGCATTGGTTTAAAGCATCGGCTTTAAACACAATATAAATCCCATTTCATTAGTGAGTTAGTGCAAACGACTACTAAGCTGTTCCAGCTATATTCACATTCTTAGAATATCTTGTATTACTTGCAAAGGACTGCAATCTTTAAATAGTTTTATGAAAATCAAAACCTGAAAAATCCATTACATAAATCTAAAGCTGTATCCTCTTCACGATTAATACAACCTACCGCAACTTAAGACTACACTAACATCAAGGCAAAACTATTTTGCGCTCGTTTCAAAAAATGTGAAGCATGTTGTTGCTAGGGATCATTTGGCTAGGTAGCAGGACAGTTTTGGCTGCCATATCGTCTGTGTGCTGTCACACGTGCGAATGGTGTACCAGGGAACCCGTTCAGCAAGGGACGTGCCGCGAATTTGCAGCCGTGACCTTGAGGAGAATGGCCATTGACCTTGCTCGTTGGCGGGATGCCGCAATAACAATGGCGTGCGACAGAGATCGACCTTGCACGCCCAGTGATAACGTACAGGGGCCACTCTCTGGGCCGCGGGCCCCGCCCGACTGGCTCGCATCCTCACCAACATTTCAATTGGGAGGCATCCCGTTCATTGGTCTCTCAGAAGGGATTGGAGGGGAGTACTACGTAGGAATGTGTATAAATTTGTGTTTCTACGTGTAAATTTGGCAGGTTGCATTGAAAGAAATGTCGCGGATATGCGCTTACAGCAACCATCAACAAACGATGCACTATATTGTTTTACTTGTAAAATTTGCCTGTTGTAGCATCGGCGTTTCGCTTTCGAGATGACCTTACCACCAGCTATCCGAATTTGAGATTTTTCACGGCTTTCTAAAGCTATGACCTATATAGTCCCGCGAGTGTTCCATTCTATATATATTAAGGTTTCTTGAAAACTATACATAGTTTTTACCACTTATAAAACAACTTCTTCTAATTCAGAAACCACAGACAAATCATAACTTAAGTTAATTATTGCTAACTTGTATTTCTATAAACAAAGAAAATTTGCAACATTTTTCATTTTCCAGTATTAGGTATGTTTCAAAATCAATGCTGTTCAATGGTTCTAGATATGATGCGATTTTATAATGTTTTGAAAATCAAACTTATAAAATCTAGCGGGAATGCTCAGGCCGCATAATCTGTGGCCCACATGCATAAGGGACGTCCCTAGTTCAAACAACCAGGGCCAATCAATCAGACTTAAATTTTTTCCCCTTCTTTTTCGTTTTTCCTTGTGGCTAGGCGAATGTTGGGTAAGATAATTTGAACCGTTTAAACATTTCATTTCCTTCCCTTCTCTTCACAACTATATTAGACATTGGGCTGATGACCCCTCTTGGATATGCTGTGATCCATAATTTCCTTACGTTTTAACAGATTATTGACCCAAGATATTAGCTTTAAGTCCTTGTAAGTTCCACTAAACCAGTTCAAATTCAATGCTTCCTGCTTTTCAATATAATATGCATTGTGGTTATCACTATTTTCTCACTTTATTAATATTATTATTAATAATAATAGTGATAATAGTACTAAGATATAACATGTACAAAATAACCTCAAATTACTGAAACATAACCACACATAGCTCTGAAAGATGTAGATAACCTTATTGTTTAAGTATCTTTATTTTAAAAATACAGAGTTCCATTTCAGAATTATATGTGCTAGTCTGATCACAATCAAATATTCATTCAATTAGGTATTTAATTACTAAAGAAGGTAAGATGAATTGTAAGGTCTTTTTTATATTATTCGATGGCTAAAACGCCTATTACATCATACCTACTTTTAAAGCCGAATAAACAACCGAATAATTCATTTCTCACTATCGTAATACATTCGATTGTTGAAAATATCGATAGTATCCATCACTCCGCAATCTGTGCACCTGCCAGCTGAGGAACAACCAACACTTTGGATTTTTCACCTCATGCGTTCCTCCGAGGTTGTATGTGGCAGTGCTTAAATCCTCTTCTGCCCCTTGCGAGGAAACAGCAAAAAGTCATCAGGCTTAACCATACACTTAAGTAGCACCTGACACGCAATCTCCAAAGTCGACTAACACCACTTAGTTAAAAACTTGCCGGTAATTGGAGAAACGGAGACACTCGCAGTGAAATTTTGATTCTTAGATAAAAGATAATGAGTACAATTTTTACCTAAGACTACCAACAAAAAGTTTTTTCCATAAAAATCATAATATATAACAATGAATATAAAATTTCCTAAAAGGAACACTAAATTAAATCTTTTAAATTCGAGATAAACAAAATTTATAATCCATTTTAATATACTCTGATATACAAGATACAATTAATACAAGTACCTTCAATTACTAATTGTTTTTGTTATTATTTAGACCATAGTAAAATAATACAAATACAATTATATTTTAATGCAGCTATTTTCAACTGCGCCAACAAATGTTCGCCAGTCAACGAGATCTGTGAGATGGGTGAAAGAAATTGCTCTCTTAAATATTTAGAAGAAAACATAAGCAAGCTTTTAGCTGCAAAGAATCTTATTTATGATTAATTTAATGACTATAATAGAACTAGAATGTTGTTACCGTGGGTCAAATATCTTAAAAGTTTATCATTTTTCACGTGCATTTATTTGTAGCTGCGAATCAAAGCTTACCCTTACAGGTTCAACAGGTCAAAACTTTCCGGCAAATCGTTTATCCTTTGTATTTTAAGTGAGTATATTAATTAAATTCCTTGTTCTCATTTGTATTTAGGAGGCATTGTAAAGAGAAAAATCTGATGTGTCCTATTCACATTATTTTCTCTACTTCTGTGTAACAAACTAATGTTACAGCTAACCGAGAAAAAATTAGCAGAAATAGTCTTATTACTTGCTTCCTTGTAAGAAGAAGCGAAATATGGGAGTACCATAGGTTAAAGTGAAGTCAAAAGCTGGTTACTAGGTGACTGAAGTTCCTTTGTTTGTATGGACACGAGTTCACAAATTCCTGTATGAGAAAATACAAGCTTTTCAAAGCTGAAACCAAAAACAAGGAATATCTCAAAAACGATCAACTCCTCGAAAAAAATGTATATATCATAAATTGTTTGTCTTAATGTGCTCTACATTTTTTGTGAGGTAAGTTTTTGCCCATTTCTTACAGTTTAGCAGTTATGGAAAATTCCTCCCGAATAAAATAGTCTTCAGTGGCTGGCTATTCCCAGAAAATTCAAGATATACATATTATTTGTCAGGTAAATATCTTTAATATACGATATTTTAATCAAAATCGTTAGTCATTTTTGAGAAAATCAAAATTTTCAAAAAAAGTTCCATGTAAAGGGTAGTTGGAAGTGGGGGATTTTCTTGAAAATCTTCGTGTCGCATCCACTCTTTTCGTTTTTGAGCTATGCTGTCCACAGACACACACGGACCTTTTTCCAAAAATGCTTTTTTTGGATTCATGGGGACCCAAAACATGTATTTCTGGTGAAATCTCTGTATCGAATTTTTGGGTGCATTACAATACCTTCTCTATCCCTATGTACATTGTACATAAGGGGCTAGAGAAAGTAAAAATGATACAGCTGCCCCTTTCGCAGTTTCAACTACAAGGAAACGTTTTTAAAAGTATCTACATGCGTATCGTACCTTGATTTCTTTCTTGTTGGTTAAGTTCAATTAAGCGTTTATGATTTATTTCTTTATTCTGTCTCTTTCATCAGGAGGTGGTTCCTATTTACAGAGATTAATTTTCAACAGGAAGGCCATATCTTTATAGAGAGCTTAGAATTTGTTATGATAACATTATAATTTGATCTCTGTCCATGTCCGATATTGCTTGCTAATAAACTACATCATATGCAAACTACATGCATATATATGTAATATATGTAATATACATCCGCTGTCGTATTCGGGAAAATCGAGAACTACTTTGGTCCTTGAACTAGTGAATATCTATCTTACAGAAATAACTGGAATGTGCATGTTGATATTTTAAAAGAGTAGGCTTCAAAACCCTTAATGAATTATTATTGGGAGAAATATTGTTCAAAAATATTATCTGATAGACGGTGAACAGACTGCCTCTCAAACAAATGATTGAATCTTCTATAGAACGGGAACAAGAGGGTGATTTTTTTTAGTATTTCACTTTTACTTCATACGATATTATAGGCGGTGACACATAATTATAATGAGATATTTGGGAAGATATATACCAAGTCGAAGTTTGGGATATCTTTGCAGCATTTGCTATTCATTAGTATTGAGAAAATATGGACAATACCTCAGTCAGGAAGGGTGGTTTGGTGGATTTGAAACTTAGGCTTCCCGCTCGCGAGTACCTTAACGTCCTCGGCCACCCGTGTAGCTGGATATTGATGCTGACTTAATTTGTATGGAATGACGTAATTTTCTTATTAAAGTAACATGAACTAAAAAGTAAGAACTGCAAGTTCCACATTTCATGCAGCTTATCTTAGTAGAACAACACAGTTAAAGAATAACCTGAAATGGCTCATACTCTCAAGAGTTAAATGTCAGGTTAATTTTTACTTTCTCTATACGTACTATGTACATAGTATATAGAGAAGGTATCGCACTCCACCCAAAAATTCGATACCGAGATTTCACCGTAAATACATGCTTTAGGGTCCCTTTTATAAAAAAAAAAAAAAAGAAAAGCATTTCAGAAAAAGGTCCTGCGTGCGTGTGTGTGTCCATGTGTCTGTGAACACGATAATCCAAAAACAAAAAGTCGGTAAAATACCAAACTTGGTATTTAAGTTTAGTACCTTCCAGTACCCTTTACATGGACATTTTTTCCAAAATTTTGATTTCCTCAAAAAATGGCTCTAACGCTTTTGATTAAAATATCGCATGAGAAAGGTAAAGACAAATAAAATGTATATTTTGAATTTTCTGGGAATAACCTCTGAAGACTACTTTATTCTGGATCTATTTTACGGAATTTTCCATAACTGCTAAACCGTAAGAGATGGACAAAACCTTAACACATAAAAACTGTAGAGCACGTTACAACATACAATTTATGTTATATACATTTTTTTCATGGAGATGATCGTTTTTGAGCTATTCCTTATTATTGGTTTCAGCTTTGAAAAACTTATACTTTTCTCATACAGGAATTTGTTAACTCATGTCCATACAAAGGAACTTCAGTCACATAGTAACCAGCTTCTGACTATCATTTTAACCTATGGTACTTCCTTATTTCGCTTTTACTGACAAGGAAGCAGGTAATAGGACTATTTCTGCTAATTTTTTCTCGGTTAGCATGAAGTACATAGAAGCATAAGCTTTTTAACAATAATTTATTGTAGAGTTGTAGAGAAAGTCATGTGAATGGAATACATCAGATTTTTAAGGTAATTTTGCAAACTCCTGCACTCTGAATAATCACCCTCCTGTGAAGCCAGGGTGATCCATTGAGCAGGAAAGGCGATGAAAGGCCTTCCACGTGCGCTTCGTTCAATGAACCTTCTAACCGTGCAAACAATATCTGTGTTACCACCGTTACTGCATCCATCTTCCTCATCGTTTTCATTAGCCATGCCACGTCCCATCCATGATAATGATTTCTGAATCTGAAGGCTGTTGTCGCCCGTCGCGTTGAGTGGGAAGGCGTTGTTTGCTTGCCTCTCTCGCTCTTTCTCTTCATCTTTCTCTCTCTATTCTTTATCAGCTTTTGTAAAATATGCATATATAAACGACGTGTGATAATTCAGGGGCTAAGCGCCATTTATACTTGAGGGTTTATACAAGAGAAACATCCGTGTTATTAGCGCAGTAAGCCGTCGTTATATTACCTGTAAATTGCATCCTTGGGATCTAAATGCCACAGTTAGCTAGCTACTGGTGACGACAAACATTACAGCGTCCCGGGCCTTCAGCGAAATATTTATTTTAAAATAAAAGTGGCTAATTAATTCGCAAAGTATATGCAGTGTATTTTGCTGCAGGTACTGGTGGTAATGTTAGGGGTTTCTTCTTGAGTAATGCCAACGATTATTTAATTTACTTAATATCTTTGCTGTAGAATTTTCAACATATGAATTTTGAAGGACCTTGGTAATGGTATTAGAAAGGTTTCCCGTTAGGGTGAAACAAGCAACTAGGAGTTGCAATGTTCGTTTAGCAACATAAAAGAAAGAAAGGGGAAAAAGAAACCATTGATGGAACTACAATTACTTTCTCTGCCACTTACGTAGACAAAAATTGGTACAAGATTTCACTGGAAAGACACTTTTTTAGATACTCGGAATAAAATAATTTAGAGAATGGTACGTCTGCTTGTGAACTGCAAGCGAAATCGAAACCAAATTGTTAAATACCAAATTTGGTATTTAAATCCAGCATCTTCCAAGAATGGACATGAATATTTTCACAAAAGCCCCAACTACATACTACCCTTTACGTGGAACATAAACTTTTATTTTCCAAAAACGGGTACAAAGATTTTTTATTAAAATACCATATAATAGGATGTTTTCATGCCATGAAATACGTTAGTCAAGGATCATGAACGTACAGCAACTGATTGGTGAAATATATCTATGAGCAGTGGCTTTTAGCAACGCCACCTGGAACCTTCTGGCGTTGGTTTTAGGAACCACGGTAACCATATATCTTTCTTTGTTTAAAGTGTATTGAGCAGAAGAGTGGAAATAGCTGAAATAAAGCTTGCAAATAGTATTAGGAGACTTCTATAAACATTAGAGGATTTCTTAATATAGTAGAGAGTTATTTAGATACTGCCATTGCTAAATATTATATCACAATTAAAAAGGAAATTCTTATCTACGTCTCAGTTTTTAGGACAATGTACTCTTGTGTATTTTCCACCAAAAACGTAAAATAAACTTACTTATTACATATTTTATGTTAACTAATAACAAAATAGAAATTTCTCTTACGTTTTACTTGAAAGTACTTTTGCAACGTAAAAGCAGAAAAAATATATATTACAATCACAAAATTAAAATATAATCTGTAGAAGAATTATAATAAATATTAAACAATTTCACGTAACATATTTTAGTAAAAGTCTAGGCATGTATAGGTTACTTTCTATCCCAAACGCTGTCTTGATTGGCAATAACGTCAATTACTAGCAAAAAACCGCTGATCCAATCTGATCGACAATATTCCGATCAAATACTCGTGCAACAGAAATCTTACTACTCGCTAAATAACGCCGACTTAATCGCCGATCAATTTGATTTGCAACCGGGCAATAGTCAAGGAAAGCGAATGGAACTTAAAAATCTATCACATATAGACCCATTCTAAAATGACATCGCTTAAAGTCTACTGTATTCACCCAGTCTCCTTGTACCCCCATTGTAATAGTAACAAAACCATTTCTGCGGATATTTATCTCGATTAATATGAGGTATATAGAAGAATATACTATTGAATGGATATTATTTAATGCATAATGGGTAGGTAATGCCCTATTAATATACCTCAACAAAAATTTTCACAATCCTTTATCATAACGCAGCATTGCAACTGTACGCAAAAAATGTACCATTGTATGTACTTTAAAGTAACTCGTTAGCTCTTAATTAAGTATAATGTTACACTGCTAGAAAAAAATCATATGATTTTTTATACAGCACGATTAGAGATCTAGGTTTATTTTTCATGAAATAATCTCAAACCATAGTTAGGATGAAGATTTTTGTTAAAATCCTGATTCCGCCAATGTTAGATCTTCTTAATTCAGGTTCTATTATCTCAAAAATCTTGGCAAATTTCTTGTCACGTGCGGTTAACATCCTATAAAGTTCGTCTACAGTAAAAATTCACTTTATTCTTCGTAAACAGATCTTTAGAATTAGGTGAGTGTACTAGCGAAATTATGAGAAATTGAAGGAAGTTATGATATACACGACTTTGAATCTTGATTAAAGAATAACTACTGAATGAATGTTAATAAAATTTGGTCATAGTTTATGGTTATCCAAATATGTTAATGTTCGCTTAAAAGTTATCTAAGCACAGCCTATTACTTAACTCAATATTTTACAACTCGTATGTACCTCTAATGCATCTTTCTCCCTTTATGATTTTATTTGTATGTATGATGATTTTTACCTAAATCACAAAAAGGGAAAAAAAGTTTCCAGTGTCTTAAAATATAATTCTGATTTTGTAATCAACAAAGGAGTCATATTGGATAGGTAGTCAGACTTAAAAATGCAATGACATAGCTTGGATCTGAACCGCAGATCTCCCAATTTCTAGCCGGTTGCTGAGCTACTATGTGGACATGGCGACAGGACATTAAATTTCTCCACTGATTCGAATATTTCCCGGTAAACTACAACATGATCTAAAATTATTTTGAGGTTACGTACCCCAATGGTGAATTACAATGTTTTAAGTATTTTAAGTTCGGAGTTAACCTACAGGTAGGAAAATTAGTGTTAATGGTCTTTTCCAGACAAGGCGTTTGCAGGACAGGAGTTGGACAGATAGCCAGACTGAACGTTCTGAATTTGAAATTGAATGCCTTATTGATATGCTCCCATTTAGCTTAGTGGTTAGAGCAACCGGCTACAGACTAGGAGATTCGTAGTTGAAACCCCGCTAAGGAGGAATTTTTCAGGTGACTCTACCTATCCAACTCATGTCCTACAAACGGCTTGTGCGGAAAAAAATAACAATTAAATTTAAAGGGATAATATATTTTTCACCAAATGTTGTTAATTTACAACTTTATTTTAAACAGTTAAACAAAAATTAGTTTGGCTAAATCACATAAATATGCAATGAAATTTTAGTTTACATATTTGAATATTTTTTAAAAAAAATTGTTCCTGAATAGGGTTTCGGAAATGAAAAAGTGACAAAATACGTTAGGATGTGTGCCTCCATTCTTAAATTGAAGTTTAAAGAGTTAAAATAGTCAAGGTTCATTAACAAAAATATATTATATTACACTGAAGATACTTATTTTAACATAAAAATAACTAGTCGAATTTTTGACGCACCCTAAAATAAGAGTTGAATTTATTGAATCAACTTGAATAATAAATTCGAAAATATTCCTACAATTTCACAATTTCTTGTGGTCCATACTGATCATTCTTTTTTTTTTTTCAGTTGCAACAGCCTTATAACTCATTAACTCATCTTCTATACTATGTTCATAGTAGAAAATGTATTGCATTCCATCCTAAAGTTCAACAGTGAAATATTACAGGAACTGTGTTTTGGGTCTTGAATTAAAAAAAAAATTAGAAAACTATACGAGTGAGTGCCTGTCTTGCTGTTGTGTCTAAAAAACGAACAGTTGAATAAAAAACAAATGATATACTTAAGCAGTATCCTCCAAAGATAAAGTACGAAGATTAAAAAGAAATTGAATCTTAATTACGTTGGGCCGAGTGCTTAGACCACTCGCCTCTCACCTAGAAGGGTTCGATCCCAAGCGACCGCATGTGAGTTTTGTGATGGACAAAGCGGCGCAGGTGCGGGTTTTCTCCAGTTTCCCCTGCCATCGCAATCCACCGGTGCTCCATCTTCGTTCATGTATCATCAGTGTGACCATAAGTAGTTAAAGTGGGCGTTAAACACTATAAAAAAAAATAATTAAGTTTTCATGAATATGTTTCCATTTTTTTATCAAAACTGCTTTTTAAAGATTTTGAATAAAAGAATATATATTAAGTATATTTACAGCACAAATAAAATGCAGAATTTTCTAGGAATAACTTATGAAGTGTATTTCATCCAAAAGGAATTTTATATAATCTTGTATATGTCAAATATTAGATAAAAATATACATTCAGATCTGTTTGTTCCAAATAGTCTTTTATGGCATAATTCGTTTCCGAATATCTGTTATCAACGCTTCGAAATGTTCAATGAATTTCGGGTCAGCATCTACAGCCCAGTTCTTAAACATTAATCATAATTAACATTTCGCTGTTCCCTTTGATTCTGTACAGAAATGTGAAACCTAGCTATTTCTGCAATGTTAGGTGGAGAAGGTCATTAGAATGTAACACATGAGATTTATTTTTTTCTTTTAAAGTCATCTGAAATATACCTTTTTATTGCTTTCTCTAGCAGGTATGCACATACAAAGTACATAGTAGCTAGAGAAGGTATTGTATTCCACCCAAAAATACGATATAGAGATTTCACCGGAAATATATGTTTTGAGTCTCCTGAATCCCAAAACGGTATTTTTAGTAAAAGGCTCGCGCGCGCGTGTGTGTAAGTGTGTGTTTGTGTGTGTATATTGTCAGCATAGCTCGAAAAAGAAAAGATATGAGGATGTTGAGGGAAATCCCCCCACTCTAAACTACACTTACCATGGAAAAAATATCGAAATTGACTCTCAAAAATGGCCCTGACCAAAATGATTAGCATATATATAATAAAGTTAGTAGAAAATGTATATCTTGAATTTTCGGGAAATAACCTCTGAAGATCTTTTTTACTCGAACGATTTTTTCTGAATTTTCCATAAATGGCAAACCGGAAGAGATAGATAAAAACTTAATATACACAAAAGTATTGATCTCGTTAAAACACACAACTAATGTCATATACATTTTTTTTTTTTTTTTTTTTATGTGGAGATGACCATCTCTATGATATTCCTTGTTTTTGGTTTCAGTTTTAAAATAGTTAAACTTTTCTCATGCGGGAATTTGTAAACTCCTGACCATGGAAAGAAACGAATTTCAAACAATTGGCAACGAGTTTTTAAAAGATTTAACTATTGCTTTAGCCCAGTGTATTCCTTCATTTCCCTTCTAATTACAAGGAAGCAAGTAATAAGATAATTTCTGCTAGTTTCTATTTCGATTAGCATGAAGTATATAGAAGAAAAGGCTTTTTACCAACAATTGCTTACAGAGCTGTAGAGAAAGTCATGTGACTAGATCACGAAGGATTTTTTTTTTTTTCCTATTATAGCAGTGTAAAAGTGCAAATACTAAAATTTGCCAGGATAAAACCAAAGGTGTTGGAAGTACCGCAACTATGCTTGCCATTTTGACACGTAGATTTGAGGTTGCGCAAGATCATGTTAGTGATTATTGGACTATTTCACGGTACGCGAGTACTACCTCGGTTTCTACGCCCCCTCCTTGTCTACCTCATGAATATTTCATGGAGTGCAAGCTCCGAAGGTCGTAATTGAATACTCGTGATTCCTCGTTTCCTGGTTACCCTCTACTCAGCCTAATGGAGCTATTTTTCAGTTTGTTTACTTGTGTTTTGTTTTCGTTTAATGGTCTTTAATGGACGGAGACTGAAGTGGGTAAAGACTTTTGTAGGTTATGTGTATTATTCCAGAGTTAGTATTATTGCTTCTTTTTCTTAAACGTGTGGGATGAAAATAATTAAGAAGCTCTCATATAACAGAACCAGAGATGTACCCTGAATGTTGAATTATTTGCGAAAAACTCCAGTTGAGTGAGTATTTTATTTCTCTGTAGCCTTGGTAAATATTTGGATTGCTTGAATTACAAATGAAGATGGAGCGGTTATTTATTCCCTTGGGTCTATTTTGTTATTCAGTCTTACTTGTTTTTGTCTTAAAATGAGTTGTCCTGTTTAACGAATCCTGCAAACATGAGGTTCTTTCTCATCTGTTGCAATTCTGAATAGGTTTAATTTTCTATTGGTTATCCATTTGCATACTAAACATTAAACCATATTTATTTGACAAAAATTCAAGTATGAGCAGTTTGGGTTTTTCCTATTTTTATATCAATATTAGATAAGTATTATAGAAGAACATATCCAAATGAAACAATAAAAGAATATAGAAAAAGATGTAAACAAAATCTACAGAGGAACACAGAAAAAGAATTACCACAAGAAGTACATAATTGCAGACCTCAAGACACAAGAAACCCAGATTGACCCAAAGACTGACTCCAAGATTTTGGAGATAAAATAGATTAAAACGGTCTAACCCGAGAAGAGGAAAAAGAAGATATTTGTCCATATTTTCAAAATACAACAATCGCATAGGTCTTGTAGCCGTTTATTGTTTTTCTGTGCTTGCAATCTTACAGTAAGAGTACAATACCAAAGTTTACATTTGGTTAGTGCACACCATCATTTAAGAAATAAAACGGGAGACAGACGTAATGTTGTTATTGCCATTATAAACATAAGAATGAGTTCAGTGAAATCATTTGCTAACGGAACATCAAATATTCATATGAAACTTAGGAATACCTCTAGGTTGTGACACACATCTTCCGACAGTTTCAACAAGTATGCTTTATTCCCTTATTGTTGAGCCCGGGAACTCGCAGTGGAGGGAGGAGAGAACCCAGTCCTCTCTCCAAAACAAGCGGTGTGAGGCCGCACCCAGTTGTAGAAATCTAGAATGGAAGCTAATCAGTGTGAATAAGCAATTATGATTATTATTATTACTATTATTATTATTACTACTACTACTACTACTACTACTACTACTACTACTACTACTACTACTACTACTACTACTACTACTACTACTCCTACTAATACTTCTACTACCACCACCATCACCACCACCACTGCTGCTGCTACTCCTACTCCTATTGCTTCTACGCCTACTACTACTACTCCTATTACTACTAATCTTACTACCCCTACTACTCCTACTACTACTCCTACTACTACCCCTACTACTACCCCTACTACTACTCCTACTACTCCTATTACTACTTCCCCTGCTACTACCCCTACTACTCCTACTACTCCTACTACCCCTACTACTACTCCTACTACTCCTATTACTACTTCCCCTACTACTACCCCTACTACTACTCCTACTACTCCTATTACTACTTCCCCTACTACTACCCCTACTACCCCTACTACTCCTACTACCCCTACTACTACTCCTAATACCCCTACTACTACTCCTACTACTCCTATTACTACTACCCCTACTACTACCCCTACTACTACTCCTATTACTACTCCTACTCCTCCTACTACTCCTACTCCTCCTACTACTACTACTACTACTCCTACTCCTACTACTACTCTTACTACTACTACTACTACTACTACTACTACTACTACTACTACTCCTACTCCTACTACTCTTACTACTACTCCTACTACTCTTACTACTCCTACTCCTAATATTCCTACTACTACTCTTACTACTACTCCTACTCCTACCACTCCTACTCCTACTACTACTCTTACTACTACTACTCCTACTCCTACCACTCCTACTCCTACTACTCTTACTACTCCTACTCCTAATACTCCTACTACTACTATTCCTACTCCTACTACTACTACTACTACTCTAACTACTCCTACTCCTACTAATACTACTACTACTCCTACTCCTACTACTCCTACTACTCCTATTACTACTACCCCTACTACTACCCCTACTACTTCTACTCCTAATACTACTACAGCTACTGCTACTCCTACTTCTCATACTACTCATACTACTCCTACTACTACTTTTACTACTACTACTACCACTAACACTACTACTACTGCTACTCCTACTTCTCATACTACTCCTACTGCTACTCCTACTACTATTACTACTCCTACTAATACTCCTGCTACCACTACTACTACTGCTACTACTACTACTCCTACTACCACTCCTACTACTATTACTACTGCTACTACTCCTAGTACTACTCCTACTACTATTACTCCTATTACTACTCCTATTACTGCTCCTACTACTACTCCTACTACTATTCCTATTACTACTCCTATTACTGCTCCTACTACTACCCCTACTACTACCCCTACTACTACTACTACTACTACTACTACTATTAGCACTAATGCTACTGCTACTCCTATTACTCATACTACTCCACTACTACTTTTACTCCTACTACCACTACTACTACTACTACTACTACTACTACTACCACTACTACTGCTACTCCTTACTTCTCATACTACTCATACTACTCCTACTACTACTTTTACTCCTACTACTCCTACTCCTATTACTCCTACTACTCCTACTACTACTTTTACTCCTACTATTCCTACTACCACTACTACTACTGCTACTCCTACTTCTCATACTACTCCTACTAATCCTAGTACGACGACTGCGACTACTACGACAACCAGTTTTCGGGAGTAACTGTGGGAAAGGCCTCCTGCACTCCATTGCACTATTGGCATATAACAACTGTGGTGGTAAATATTACCTTTTTGATAATTTCTTTTTACCCTGCTAAAATATAACTCCACGTTTCTCCTCCACAGAATGGACATATTCTCATTCTAATATCGTCAGCAGAGCTAGGACTAGTCGTGTACACATTGGCATACAATGTGTGCACGCCGGGAGCATAGGAACAAGAGTGTGAGCTAATCCAATAGTAAACAAGATCAGACGTCACAGGGCTATGCAAACGTTCCAATAAACTGCTTTCATAATACCGTGGTTAAATTATTAAAGCTCTTTTAGCATTGTACACCTCGAGGCATAAAATAATTAATATTATACAATTAATTACACAAAATAAATTTATGCGTCACAAAATTGTAAGTGTATGTGCTCAACGTCTGTTTAATTTTGCAACCTAATTCAATTTATAACATACATTTAAACCTTTCAAATTTGTTTTTTATGTTATCTAAATAATGCTTCTAGTTTGTAAACCTTCCCTCCACTTCACATGATGTTATAGGGCAACTCGTACAGCAGAAGACTACAAATTTCAGTAACTATATTGTAAAGATGCGCATACTATAGAACCGCATTTAACCTGGAGTAGTAACAGGCTGAGGAGGTAAAGACATACTAGGTGCCATTTCCTTAAATTTTCGTTTTCTGCTTGGGGCTTTCAAAAATATATTCTTGGTCGATTAAACTGCTTACATCAATGTAACATTGCAATTGCTTCGGCTGCACAGCAAAACACTACCACCACACACGCCATCCTGGCAGTAACGGCAGCATCTGGTTATACGGCCCTAAGTGTGTTAGTAGTCTTGCTTCGTGTCGCAACTAACTAGTATTTCTCGATGTGGTTCTAAAAGTCACAGATCTGATCAACAATTATTAGTTTGTTCTTTTCCAGGCGACCAATTTACGCCTCACTAAACATCATATTTGTTCTTGTGTATAATAGGACTGCCTCTCCCAAACTTGCCCTGTTTGACACAGTAGGTTGAGAGAAATTTTAGTTGTACCTCTGAATCAAAATATTTTCTATCAACAATCACCTCTAAACTATCTTCCACCGCTACGCCTCGTTCAGTGTATGCCATTCCAATTTATTCAGAAGTCTCTAGTAATTTTCCTTGGCCAACACATGACACACTCTTCGCTTACTTGCGCCCTGGAACACATCACGCGTAGAAGTGTGATAGATACCATCTGATATACATTTTATATATCATGAAAATGTCTTCAACATATGTATGGTATTTTAATAAAAATGGATATTCATGTTTAAGAAAATCAAAAAACTTTTCAAGTAAACGTTAGTTAGGGGGGGTTCCCTTGAATATCTTCCTTGGAAGATGCTGAACTTAAATATGAAGTTTGGTATTTAAAGGGTTTTTCGAATTTGAGCTATGATGTACACAGACACACGGATATACACTCGCACTTTTATTCTAAAACTCCTCCTATTTGAATTCATGGGACCCAAAACATGTATTTCCAGTTAGTATTGAAATTTTTACTCCATTTCAATACATTCCATACCCAATATGGACATTGCACATGGTAAACGTACCTCCATGGCACGGCAGTCCATAAGGGACGTTGATCAATGTCACGACCGCTGCATCCCCCATCTCGACTAGAAGGCGTCATGAATGGGGTGCAGTGCTGGAGGGTAAGGCGTGATCAGCGTCTCGAGTCCCTCCCAGCCGGATGATGCGGTCTTCTTGATCTGGAGCCGCTACTTCTCAATCAAGTGGCTCCTCAATTGCCCCCCCCCATAAACCTTACGATGCTGGTACATGGTAGCGAAATTAAAAATGCTACTTCCTATAATAGTCATTTATAATCCAATATCTAGATTGATAAACGAGATTCTATCAATGTATTCTACAACAACTTAATTATTCAATTCACATATCAACACAAATATAACTAAACAATTTTATTAATCTTATCTCTGCGAAAGAGTTATACAAAACATCATACACATTCTACACAGTACACAGTATATTCCAAAATACTCTATATTCACGTACAATGCATATTCTTAGTAAGTAGAGAAGGCATTGTATTCCACCTGAGACGGATTTTCGCCCCGGTGAATAAGCGCATAGCCGATATTTTAATTGATTAAATTGTTTAGGTTAATTATTAAGTAAGATATCATGTATTTATTGCATATTGGATGTTCAGAGAGATTGTTCCTGGAAAGCGTTTCTAACTTCAACCCGCGAATTCTCAAGTGACGAATTCAATTGTTTACGCTATTTCTTTGTATATTGCAAGAGGGGAAAGACGCTATTATGTAGTCATGTCTCCGAAAGAGAAAGTGGAGATGACATATAAACAGGGGAACCACGAGGAAATTTAGGTCAAGAATCACGTGAAAGATGTATTGACCAATTGGAGTTAATCACGTCACGGCAGAGGCGCACCCCAAGCTACTTTCGGTGCCAAAAGTGGGCCAATGGGATTACAAGTTGAGAGTTTTGCGCGTGGGTAGAATTTGCTATAAATGTAGAGTATTCGCCCTAATTTTCAGGCAGTCAGAATGTGTACACGAAGAATCTGTGACGCTCAAATCAAGAATGCGCGCACCTTAGCAGAGTTATTATTGTGATGCAGGCAGTCGGAATGTAACTGCACGCGAAATCTCTGACGCTCCAAACAAGAAACCGCGCAAGTATCGTCAAGTTCTTAGAGTGATTCACGCAGGTGAAACGTAGTGTCACGCGTAACCTGCGACGCCGGAAACAAGGAAGCCACGGCAGAAAGTTAAAGTGTCTACAATTATTCTGCACGTAACAGTTGCACTCGTTGCCGCGTAAATTTTAGTAACCTTTCTGCGCGTCACACCCTTGTTCGCGCCAGGAACTTTCCCGGTAACGCTTGTAAAAGGAAATAAACCTTTGACTGAACGAAATGTGCCCACGCTTATTTTAAGTTCATCTTAAGTTAAGTTAATCTCCTTGAGATCATCGCCACTCAATACCTGAGCTAGATACAAGAGATCTCAATTGCTCGTCGCTGAGTCCACAAATAGCAGAGGAGCGTCGAGAATCGACTTCCGCACTGCAACGCCGGAGAGAGGACCAGTCGTCGCTGCGCAGCCCAGCACCAAAAGGTACGTCACCAGTTCCCGCCTCGCACCCAAAATTTAATGTCGAAATTTGACCGCAAATGATTCATAAAAAATCATTTTTAGAAAAAGGTCCGTGCATGTGTATGTGGACAGCCAAGCTGAAAAACGAAAACACAAGTTTATCTTCTAAGGATGCGACACGAAGATTTTCAAGAGAATTCCCCCGCAGCAAACTACAGTTTACATGAAACTGTGTTTGACAATTTTGTTTTTCTAAAAGTGACTATAAATATTTTCATTAAAATACCGTATATTAAAGGTAATTTACACTACAAATAAAATGTATATCTTGATTTTTCTGGGAATAGCCTCAGAAAATTATTCATTATGGTAAAGAAGCAAATAAAGTATCAAATAATAAATAAATACCAGCTTGTAAACGTTCTGGTTGATACCCTCATCCAAAAATTAAAAATAAAGTGGGAATTAAACTGCTGTATGGTTAACAGGTAAATCGTAAGAGATATCAAGAACTTGCTGCACAAATAATTTAGATCTCGTTAATTTATTGCTAGTTTATTCAATTCTAAGTTACTTAAGCTTTCTCAGACGGAATATATGCTTTCGTTTTATAACGTTTTTACTCCCAAACATGCACAGCGAAACTAAGTTCAGTTGTTTCGTATTGTAACTGTTTTTTAAAAGATTTGACTACAGCTTTAACCTAATATATTACCTTATTTCCCACCCTGAACTAACATACTGTGGATAAAGGAATAATCTTTTGTCACAATAGTTTGTGGAGAGAGTCATGTGAATAGAGCACATCACATTTATCATTTACTCTCTCATTGCTTTAATATTCAAATCTTTCATTTTAAGCTTCTCTTTTGCTTGTTCTGTGCCGAAATAATTGCATTAAAATCACTCACCAACAGAAATATATGATGAATAAATGATCAAATAAGTATTTTAACAGATATTCATAGTAGTAACGGAAGAAAGATAACTGGGAAATTTGAGCACTTCAAACAAACGCTCAAAATGTAGTTTAAAGCTGAATTTCGTTCTGATATCTATTCGTGCACTTGATGACGGGGGCATTCAATTTATTACTATTAAAAATACCAATTAATGTAACGTAAAACGTAAATTTGGATATATTTACATCGGCGAACAACCAAAATGACAAATTGAACTGCAATGGCTTTATTATGAAGGCGAAAACGGCAGAAAACACTAATTTTTACATTCTCTACTCGTACTGTATACACAGTGTATAGAGCAGGTATTGTATTGCACCCAAAATTCGATACCGTGATTTCACCAGAAATGTATATTTTAGTTTCCCCTGTAGCCATAAAAAGCATTTTCAGAAAAAGGTCCGTGTGTCGGTGAACAAGATAACTGAAAAACGAAAAGTCGGTAAAATACAAACTTGGCATTTAAGTTTAGTATCTTCCTACTCCAAACTATCCTTTATATGGAACTTTTTGATTTTCTCAAAAATGACTCTAACGATTTTGATTAAAATATCGACACTAAAGATATTTAACAAATAAAATGTATATCTTGAATTTTCTGGGAATAGCCTCTGAAGATTACTTTATTCTGGATAAATTTTACGAAATTTTGCATAGCTGCTTAACCGTAAAAGATGGACAAAAACTTACTACACAAAAATGTAGAGCACCTTAAAACACAAAATTTATATTATATACATTTTTTCATGGAGTATGACGTTTTTTTCTAGATATTCCTATTTGTCAACTCCTGTCCATACAAACAAAGGAACTTCAGTGATATAGCAACCAACTTTTGACTATCACTTTAACCTATTGTACTGTCTTATTTTGCTTCTGCTTACTCGGAAACAAGTAATAAGACTATTTATGCTAAATTTTTCTCGATTAGCATGAAATAAATAGAGGCATATTTTTTGCAGAGATTTAGAGAAAGTCATGTGAATGGAACACATCATATTTTTATGCTACACTTTCGGTACATAAAGCATTACACAGTCACTTCATAAAATTCTATAATTCAGTTTCAGAAAGCTCAATATTTTGAGTACATTCATTGAAGTTGTTATAACGGTTTAAAGTAGCCCTAGTTGTGTCAGTTGTTTAAGCCTCTCTCAAGAAGGTAACAGTCTGAAGGAGTGTTTCAAGGCGAAGAAAAAAATAAATCATTGAAACACAAAAGCCTCTTTGGCACGTAACTAAAGAAGGCTGATGTGTCTAACCGATATGAATGGACGAAACCGGTGTTCCGCAGTCTTATGTTATCACTGATCATAAATGTCACAGCAGAAACAAATGACTGTCTCCTGAGGTTTTGAGAGCTGTAGATGGGAGAGGTTGTACTCTGTATCATTCTTTAACAATATGCATATTGGTGTATCACTATATCGCCCACGTGTTCTTATGTCCGGATTATTATTGTGGATAACTGTTACATACAGCTATTCCTTCCTAGTTTCATGAAGTTGTTTTATACCATGCGGTTCATTAATAGTCGGGCCAAAGGTCGTGTATATGAATAGTTCGCTTGCATGAGCGACCTCGGTATGTATCAGGTAACTCGGTACTGGGAACGATTCATTCAACACGGCTGGGGTAGCTATCTAATTTTTATTGTCTTATTTTTATACCTACTGTAAATGTTGAAGTTGTTTATTTAGCATCCTTTCGTGGTGTAAAGATTAAAGATTGTTCGTTGTGTGTCTCAAAAGTGGAACTTTGTTCAAGACACCTGTGTAGTGTATGAATTACATTAGCTTATTCTTATTTATTCACTGAAATGCCTACGCGTATTCAAAAAAGGTTTTGTGTACGTCGTAAAAGCCAAATCATGTAGGCAGGTGTAAATGTGTGTTTGTGTGTATATATATATATTATTTCAGGGGAAATTTCATGGAATTTCCAATTGCATGCAACGAAACTGTTAGATGTCTTAGTTGTTTTTGTTTTTTCTCACACAAAATGTGGGCAGCACAGGGGTTGGAAAGGAGGCAGACTGAAAAGTCTATGCTGTAGAAAGTTTTGAGCCATGGATATTCCGGTCTCCGCCCGTACTCTAACCTCTGAACTACCATGGCAACATGCCAATCAATATAACATTTTCAATTGGCTCTCATTCTTTCTGGTAAACCACAAGGTGATTTCAAATTAATTTAAGATGACATACCCCAATGGTGACTTACAATATCAATAAATTAACTTGAGATCTCTTTGCAGTTTACCAGGAAATATACAAGTCCGATTGAGAATTTAATATCGTATCGGTATGTTGTCATAGTAGCTCAGTGGTGGGAACAACCGGACGGAGGTCATGTTTCAGAACTCTGCTTTGGTTAATGATTTTTTTAGATTAACTAGACTTTCAAACTCCTGTTAGATTTCTTGTTATTAAGATTAGAACAACGGGATAGGTAAAAGATAAACTAAGAAGCGAAAAAAAAAATGCTCTAAAGAAACAACAAATTAGCCTTATAACGGTAATCTACTTACATTAGACGAACTTAAGGACAATATCATAACATAAGTTATGAAAATTACACAAGAAAAGCTTTTACATGCGAATAAAATTGCATCTGAAAATGCCAAGAATGTCTCATTTCATATGGACACCATGACTAGTAGCACGGAAGTTTTAGAATGGAGAAAGCACAGTGTAATAGACCAGTGCGCGGAGCAGGCATACCGTGATCCTTGACCTGGCAATAAAACGAACGCACTGTAGTAGGGTCTCTACGAATAGGCTTGAAAAATCAGTCTCAGGCCGGCAATATCATCGCAACATTATCGACGTGACCACGCTGAGCCCGAGTGCTTAGACCATCTGCCTCTCTCTGAAGTGGGATTTGTGGTGGACAAAGCGAGTAAGGGGAGGGATTTCTCCGGGTTCTCCGGTTTCCTCCGCCATCGCATTCCAACGGTGTTCCATCTTAATCAGCGTTAAATGACTGGGGGCGTTTAACGCTAAATAAAAAAAAGCGATGTTTTTACAGTTTTATTGTTTTAACTGTAAACACTTGTCTCACATATTTTGAGAAAGCGTTGAAGGTTTGCAGGGATGCTGGGATGTAATCGCGATTTAGTGTTATAAGAGCAATGGTATAAGAACCCATACAATTTGGTATAGGTATATGGAGTGGTCTAAATTCTAAGTACACATTTCACTTACAGTCAAAAATTAAGTTATTTATTTATTAATGGCGTTATCAATTTCCAGGATCAGGAGGTCCTGGAATTTCGTCTAAGGAGTTTTTTTTTTTTTTTACATGCCGGTAAATTACTGGTATGAGTTGGTTTTAAGCACACTTAAAATCATCGTTCAGATTAATATAACAGGCAAATGACTAAATGATGTTTGAAACCAATCAGCAGAGGAGCTTAATGAAGTGATGTTCGATGAAGAGAGAGACAAAACAGGAAATAGAGGGAACGTGAATGGCCCACATTTCTGGGAGATGCTTAATATGCATTTTTCACTTTATTGGAGCGAAAGCTTTAAGAGTTATTATTCATCTTCGTAAAGTTGTTATACAGTTTGGTTTATAGGGATTTTACAGCCTATGTATATATAAGCAGGCGAGATATTTCTATGGATTTGAATGACCGGGACAGCTGCGAATCTAGCGGAGCATATACAATTACAGTGAGATAGGAAAAAGTGCAGGAATGATTCACAGGATTTCTCCTGAAAAAACGTGACCAGCTCCCGCCGCCTCCAGAGCACTGCTGTATGAATTCGTTCGAGAAGTAGCTCACAGTTGGGGCGGTATTGGGTTCGTGTCCCGGGCGCAGGTTATATGTATTGGAATGGTGTGGAATTATGGTTGGATTCACTCAGGGCTTTTATTAGCATGGAGACTCTTTCAGGTTGTGGTGAAACACAAGTGCTTTATTAAATGAGTCCGGCCTTTTTCCACCGCAGAACACAAGCGTATACTTTAACCGCACGCGACTATTATTCGTTTGATGCAGTGATATGTTCACAACTAAAGGTTCAAATATCACATCTTGGTGGTGCTGGGGTTCTTCGTCAAGTGCCTCACAATTAAAAGGTAGCCTGTCCGGCTCCATCATGAATTCTGAATTTCACGTCTTGGTTGTTGGGAGGTCCTTCACCAAGTGCCTTACACTGTCGCCTGACCAGCGGGAATCACTGTCTTGTGTCCCGTTAGTTTTCCTTGGGCAGGGCATTCTCGCCCGTTTTCCTCGGGTCAATACACGGCAGGTAACGGATCCTGTACCCCGAGCTCGTGACTTATACGTGCTAAAAGTCTTTCTGCCCTTCCCATTTTCACTGTACATTTATATTTTATCTTCGTGATATAATTTATATTCTTGGCTATAATTTATATTTCTCTTCTTAATAATTCTTTCCCCCGGGTCAAGACATGTACTGCCTCACAGTAAGGCTGAGAAATTAAATGAATATTGTAAAAGCTCTCTTTTTACAATCTCCACACTTGCTGTGTATAGAGAAAACATTATATAGCACCCAAAACTTCGATACCGGATTTCACCGGAAATATACGTTTTGGGACACCCTAAATTAAAAAAAAGAATTTTTAGAAAAATGCCCATGAGTATGTATGTGTGTCTGTGGGCAGTATAGCTAAAATACGAAAAGTCCGTTAAATACCTAACATGATGTTTATGTTCAATATCTTCCTAGGATGCGGCACGAACATTTTCAGAAAATTTCTCCATGCCCTACTATACATGAAAAACATTTCAAAAGTTTTGATTTTCTCAAAAATGGTCCAAATATTTTGATTAAAATCTCTTATATTTCAGATATTTACATAACAATAAAATTTATATTAATAGCCTCTGAAGGCCTCTTTATTCTGGATGAATTTTTCTGAATTAGGTATAACTGGTAAACCGTAAGAGATAGAAAACCTTACTACATAAAAAGTATATCTAATTGAAATACCCAATTTATGTTCATATACATTTTTTTCGCGGAATTAGTTATTTTCGAGATATTGTTATTGGTTTAATTGTAAAGTACCCATACTTTTCTCATACGGGAAGTGCCGTTTTTCTTCTGTTCTGCTACTGGCAAAGCAAAGGATCGAATTGAAATAACAATCGCATAACGACAGCTTTTAAAACATTTGACTATCACTTTAGCCTAATGTATTCACTTTGTTACCTTCATATTATAAGGAACTAAGTAATAAAAACATTCTTCTAATGTTTATTCGATTAGTATGGCACAGAAAGAATAATAACCTTTTGTAAGAAGTTTGTTTGTAGAACAGCTAGAGAAAGTCATGGGAGTGTAACACATCAGTTTTTTTTCTACAACAAACTCTTATACAAACTGATTACAATCAGATTCTGCTCACAAATAACTTTCTTCAATGCTTTTGTTTCAATTTTGTCGCATAGTTTCTTTTCCACGTTCACTGCAGCGACGATTTCTGCTCACTACGAGTTTCCCCTCGAAATTCACTCAACTGTTGCACGCGATGCATTCTCAGTGAAAACTGAACTCCTAGCGCACTTCGTTCACATACTGATTCAGGTTTGATAATGACGGGCTTCGAGGTCAAAGAACCTTCCGACGGCACACGTGTCTTCTCGCAGAGGTGTAACAATTACAGTTGCGATGTCAAAAGAACTTGCCTTCGGCACACTATGATTTGCAAAGCAAGTCGTACATATATGTACGTTCGGTGATTACGGCCGAAGGTGTAGTCCCAATATGTTATGAGTAACGTCATTATAAACTGTATTAGAAATGATGAAACACTTTTTGAACACATTATTGAAGTCTCCATAAGGTGTGTTTGCACTTTATCAAAAATTCGATATCGAGATTTCAGCGAAAATATATGCTTGGAGGCTGCCTAATTCCAAAAAAAAATGTATTTTTAGAAAAAACCAATGCGCATATTAAATGTTGGACAATCCACACAGAATATTATCTGCAAATTCTTTGAACATGAGTATTTGTTGCACACTTTTAGCATTTTCTTCAGATAATTATCACATATATTTAAATTGAAGACTGACATCAATAGTTTTGTCTGCAAGATGTATTGCAATAAAATGGAGGGATTATCTGGGTGTTTTTACTTGATAACTCCATCTTATCTCATTTTTCCTCGCTTAGACCTGTTGACGGACTATGTTACTTTCTTTTTAGCACGAATCAAGTTTGTCTAAATTTGTCTAACGATGCCCTATGCTCCACTTGGGAGCTACAATACTAGCTAATTAACTAACATTTTTATGCACGATTAAGTTAAATTTATTTTTATCATATACAGTTTAACTAAAATATATTTCATATTTACTGGAAATGTTAGTTTATGTGCAATAAACAAATGTAAAATTTAAAAAAAGAGTTCCTATTTTTGTCCTAGCTTCTTTCAGTAGCCCACAGTAGGATTTCAAAACGATACAGTAAATCAGAAGCTGCAAAAGCCACCACTGTGTTAATATATTTATTGATATTTTGATTCCGTTCCAAGAGGTGGAAATCTTCAGGGATATAATTTACCTTTGGAGATAATCTGAGAATTGTCTGGAAGGTATTATAGCCCAGAATGCTCGTGTAATGATAGGGAACAAAAAATAGATCATCTTCTGTGGTTGTGCTGAAAATTCAGCCAGCAATGTACTACTTTTAAATTGGAATTCAGATGCGGCAGAAACTAGCCAATGAATTACACTGTTGTAAACAAAACATATTTAAAGTGATTTATGCGCTTTGTCAATAATATAAATGTTGATGAATTGTAAAAGAAGAATTAAATGTTGGAAAAGTAATATATTATAAGTGTACAGTTAAATTTGATTATTTGGACATTAAGAAGATTGTACAAGTGTGGGTAAAAGTTACTCGACCACTGTGCATACTAAGGTGTATTAGGTTTAGGGGTAAAGCTGCTGTTCGCGCATGCGAGACGAAAACAGTGGCCTCAGGGTTTAAGGTGCAGAGGGATGTACATTCAGGGAGAAATTGAGGGCTATAAATCAGTACACCAAGATATAGTCCTTTACTATTAGAGGAGTTGCATAATTAGTGAAGAAAGGGGGGAGACATCCCAATGGACTACCCAAATTCCACACAAAACTCACCTGTACATTTTAATATTGTTGAAGTCAACACTTTTAAATAACACTAGGTACTTTCTGTTGACGTCGATCCGGAGTGCTCCCAACAGTATCAGTAGCTCACATGTGACAGTTAATGGACAATTTATGGTTAAGGCTATGCTTATGCCAACATTGCTTTATTAGGACACGACCATGTCAGCATTTGCGACACCTTGCAACCGATATCGATAGATGAAACTGGTGCAGCATTACCACTTGGTAAATGAACTATATTTTATTCAAAGTGACCATTTGGTACCCTACAATATTACTGAATTATTACGTTAATCACAATATTTATGTTAACCCTTTTAATTTCATGTTATACTAAGCTTCAACCATAAACGACAAGTAGTCAAGACTGTTTTATACTGTAAAAATGTATACAATGTTTTCCCTAAAATTGCAGTGAGTTTCTTTTAATTAAAAGAGTAGAACCCACATTACTACGGTCAAATGTAAAACCACTAGCTTCCACGCATCACACCAATTATTTTACTCGGAATCTCCCCGTCCTTTATCACAGTCACTGGGATTGAATTTGCAACACTTGGCTTTGAATGGATGGCCAGTCCATTACCTATCATCTAATGGCCATTTGAACAACTTTTTTGGTAGTGCCTTTGGCACGTTTATGAAAATTGGTTTAGAAGAATTTAAGGTTTTAATTGGGAAGAGAAAGATTAATAAAGCATCAACATTTATTTTCATTTCTAATTTATTCTTTATTTTATATAATAATTATATATATATATATATATATATATATTTAGTAGAACTCCAGTTTTAAACTTGAATTAAAGGAAAAACGGCATATGTAGTATAGGTACTAATGCAGGCAACTAAGAGTTAAAGTATTAATATATTAATATATTATTTATTATTTAACTATAACACATATGTTTAAAATGTGTATAAATAATATAATAGCACCCAGTGTAATCATTTGATAGAGCTGAATAGAGCATAATGCTGGAACCCCCACAAAAAAGAACAACAAAAAAGGAAAGGTACGATAAGCGCTATAAATAATTACAAGATTTGGCAACTTTTAGCAAATTTTGGAAACTATGGCACTTTCTTTGGTATTATTTGGTAGAAGTATTAAAATATATTACCAGGAAAGTGCAATAGTCAAGTGTCTAATATTTATACAATTTAATTTAATATCTTCAACTTGTATCCAATTTCGTTTCTTCTCAGAAGTACTATCCATTGCAGTTCTGAAATCTCCTTTCCACCAAACCGCAGATGTTTGTATTGGTACCTCCCCCGCAAAATGCAAGCACACCTGACGTAGAGAACCTACGTCCACAAACAACTGCAATACTTGCCTTATAATAGGCACAAATAAGAAAAAAGAAGAAGAGGCAGTTAAATCTTTTACGACCTTCAACGACTCTCTGCAGTAATTCTCAACGTTCCGTCGGAAATCAATTTGTGTTCACAGGCGCAAGAAGAAAAGACTTGTTCGCTTCCTTCTCTTCATGTTAATTCCCGGCAGAACAGAGTTAATGTTTGCAATAGCGGTATTTCTAGTTTGTCTTTATTCCTTTTTTACCTTAAAGAAGGATAAATCAAGTTCTTTCATTCAGGTTTTATAAGGAATGTTACGCGACAACAGTTTCTAAAAGGAAGACTGCATTCAAACAGTACTAAATTTAGAAAGGCGTTATGAAATTGTTTTAAAAATGCAACATGTAACATTTTTTCGGAGAACCCTTCAGAAACAACAAGGACGTTAATTACTTTGTGTAGTGTGGTACTATACGCGATGAAGTGAGGAAAATAAAAATAGCACTATATATGATATAAAGAAGCAAAGAAACAAAGCAAGTAACGAAATTGTTTTAAAAACATCTAATGTGTTTCCATTCCATGCCCTTCAATGCATCTTTTCCAAATAAATTTCTTACAAAAAGTTAATCTTCTATCTAATTTATGCTAATCGAGATAGACATCAGAGCCGCTGGCCGAATGGTTAGACCATTCGCTTGTCACCTAGAGTTCGATCCCAAGCGACCCCATGTGAGATTTGTGGTTGACAAAGCGGCGCAGGGGCGGGTTTCCTCCGGATTCTTCTACCATCACGTTCCACCGGTGCTCCATTTTCATTCCATGTGTCATCAGTGTCACGCCTACAGTGCCACAAGTAGTAAAAGCGGGCGTTAAACACTACCCCCACCCCGCCAAAAAAAAAAAAAAAAAAAAGAGATAGACTTTAACACAAATTGTATTATTACTTAGTTCCTTATATGTAGGGGGAACCCAGGGAATGCATTAGGCTAAAAAGGAAAATGAATCCTAAAACTCGTATTGATGCAGGTCTAAAAATAATGTTTGAATCATATATTGTTGCAAATCTTTTAAAAGTTGTCGCTATGCGATTGACATTGAATTTCGTTCTCTTTGCATGGCGAGGAGTAAACCAAAATAAACACTGTTGACGATTTCTGTTTAAGAAAAATATAAACATTTTAAAATTGAAACCAATATAAACATTTTAAAATTGAAAACAATATAAACATTTTAAAATTGAAACCAATATAAACATTTTAAAATTGAAACCAATATATACATTTTAAAATTGAAACCAATATAAACATGTTAAAATTGAAACCAATATAAACATGTTAAAATTGAAACCAATATAAACATGTTAAAATTGAAACCAATATAAACATGTTAAAATTGAAACCAATATAAACATTTTAAAATTGAAACCAATATGAAGGAATATTTCAAAACGGTTAGTTTGACAGTAAAAAGGTACAGGATATAAAATGTGTGTTTTGTCGTGATCTACATTTGCTGGATAGTAGGCCTTTGTTTATTTATTATGGTTTACAAGTTATGTAAAAATCTTCTTTCTGAATGTGGACTTCAGAGGCTACTCCCAGGAAATTAAATTTTAACCAAAGTCTTTTCAGCCATTTTTAAGAAAATCAAAATATTAGAAAATGTTGCCACGCAAAGTATAGCTTTGTGTAAGGGATTTTCTTGAAAACTTTCCTGTTCCATCCTTGTAAGATACTGAACTTACACTCCAAGAGTAGTGTTTAAACAAACTTTGTTTTTTAGTTACACTACTCACAGACTCATATATACACACAAAATCACATATGAGTCTCTTCCTAAAAATGATGTTTCGAAATCAGGAATCTTCATTACAGGAATTTAACTTTTATACGATTTATGTCGCCATAAATTTCCCAATCATATTAGTACACAATGTAGTACATGGGTGAAAAGCTCGTTTGTAGTGACTTTGAAACTCCTATGAATCCTAGGCGTGGGTGTGTGGGTTCCTCCATATTCGTAGCATAAGTCAATGCGCCTCCGGGTGTCTGCGTTTGTGAATAGCATAACTAAAAAGTAAACTTTTATCTTCTAAGTATGCGACGGGAAAATTTTCAAGAATGTCATCTCCATCATTTCAATTTAAACACATAAGGCGCTTCAGTATCAAACGCCGCTATAATCGGAAGCAAAAAGCAAACTGTTGGTCATATTCAATTTTAAAAGACGTTTGCTAATATTTTTGAAAATAAGAACTGCAAGAAGTATGATTCGGTGTTTTAGGACTTTACTTATGTTACTTAATAAGTATCGACAATTCTGATAGAAGAATCTTGGTTTGACTGAAGAAGAGTGGTACATAATTTGGTGGGATGGCACAGAGAGAATGTTAAAAGAGTCCCATTTCGAAGAAAATTGACATGTTTGGATCTACTGGCTGACAAAGGAACCGGCAAAATATGGAAAATTTCCTGGCTAAAGGGCAAAGCCAATACTATTTGTTCATTTAGTCAAAGTAACTTTATCTCTCTATGTTTCTCTTTTTTATTTTTTGTTATTTTTAAGTTGTATATGAAATATACTTGCACGGTCAACAACCCATGCAGTTAATGTTTGTGTAATAACTTAAATAATTTTACATCAAGAAAGGTATCTATTAAATATTTTAGCTATTAAATATCAGAAAATGAAGTTACTTATCTAGAAAGTTGAGTGCACGTTATATCTATTTTGTGCGATGTAATTATTACAATATCGTTTTACGGGTTGATCACGAGACAATGTTAAAATGTACTGCTAAAGTGTGCTTCTCTAGCACATCTACGATCCACTCTGTAGGTGCCGGCGACCTAAAACATCCTTGCGGGCGGTATTGGAGCGGAAGAGAGTTTTTAAATTTGTATCTGATGTGCCCTTTAATCAGAATGTGTAGTTTTATTTTGATTATTATTATTTTACTTTTTTTTGGCTTCTGATATCGTAGTAGTAGCTTAGTTTTTCTATGTTTTACAATATGTAGCTCATAGACTTTTAGCCCGGAGTAACTGGTTTTAGTTATACCTTTTTAGTTCCATTTTAATAGCTTTTTAGCTTATATTGGTTCTGTCATAGGTGGTTTTATTTCCAACGAGTTTTATTGGTGAGTCTGGCTCTTTTTTTTTTTTTTTTTTTTTTTGAACCACGCTTTATTATTTATGGGCACTAATGACCTAGCTTGTGCGCGCCTAACTCCACTCATCATCATCATCATCACAATGTAAAACCTTAGGCGCACAAGAAAAAGGAATTATAAACTTGATTACCATTTGCTTAAACCCAGTAGATGGCTGTAATAATTATGTTTGTAACACATGCCTAATATGAATAAATTACTTTCAATACCAGCGAAGAAAATATTGATGTTCAGAGCAGGACAAAAAAAAAATCCACTATTTTACGTCACCTGTAAGCAACATTAGTCCGTTACTCCACGCAACTCAACAAAATGTGGGGTGAATGAGTGGCGTTTTCTTCCAATACTGGTTATTCCTAGGCCTGTCATAGACGAAATATTGCTTTAGATATTTACACACACATATATATACGAGGTACGTCCAGAAAGTAAGTTCCGTTTCAATTTATCTCCGCTGCGATCGCAGTTCCGCACATGCGCGGTAGTCGCTGTCAGCCACGTATGCTTTGTTATGCTATTTTGCAATGTCGGTGTTGATTGAAAATCCCGCCGCTTGTGAAATCAGATCTGTGATTCGTTTTCTGAATGCTAGGAAAGTGAAACCAATTGCAATTTATCGGCAAATTTGCGAAGTTTACGGACAAAATGCGATGAGTGATTCAATGGTGAGAAGATGGGTCCGACAGTTCAATGAAAGACGTAGTGAAGTGCACGATGAAGAACGAAGTGGTCGTCCATCTTTGGTTACAGAAGAACTGGTTCACGCGATTGATGACAAGATCCAGGAAAACCGCAAGTTTACAATTAGTGCTCTCGATCACTAATTCATGAAATTGTTACCGAAAAACTGAAATTTCGTAAACTTTGCTCACGTTGGGTACCAAAGATTCCTACTGAGCAACACAAAACAAAACGGATGGGTAGTACACTTCAGTTTTTAACCCGTTATGATGAAGATGGCGAAGAATTTCTGACACAGATAGTCACAGGAGATGTGACTTGGGTTTCTTACGACACCCCGGAAAGTAAGCGGCAATTAATGGAATGGAGGCACACTTCATCCCCAGCAAAGGTTAAGCCGAAACAAATCTTGACACCTCGAAAAGTGATGTGCACAGTGTTCTGGGACTAGAAAGGCATCTTACT
Source organism: Hymenopus coronatus (assembly GCA_030762935.1). Lineage (NCBI taxonomy): Eukaryota > Metazoa > Arthropoda > Insecta > Mantodea > Hymenopodidae > Hymenopus > Hymenopus coronatus. Next base: position 34,385,848 of record CM060890.1, read on the forward strand.
CATTGATTTCTTACCGCGTGGTCAAACAATCAAAGCAGATGTTTATTGCGAGACACTTAGGAAATTGCGCCGCACAATACAGAATAAGCGCCGAGGATTGCTGTCAAAAGGTGTTGCTTTTCTTCCACGACAACGCACGACCACACACTGCAAATGTGATGAAAAACCTCCTACAGGGATTTGGCTGGGTCGTGTTTGACCATCCTCCATACAGCCCTGACCTCGCTCCTAGCGACTTTCATCTTTTCTTACATTTCAAGTCTTTCCTTGGCGGTCAACACTTCAACAATGACGAAGAGCTGAAAGAAAATGTTTCCAACTTTTTGAAGACACAGGCGGCAAACTTCTATGAAAAAGGTATACGAAAACTTGTGTCACGCTATGACAAATGCCTGCAAAATTTCGGCAGTTATGTGGAAAAGTAGTTTAAGAGTTGTAGAATTTTGTGCAATAAATGATTATTCTGTATCTGTACACAATTTAATTTTATTACCAAACGGAACTTACTTTCTGGACGTACCTCGTATATATACATACATATTTTCTGTGGAGCTAACTATTTTCCCTGATATTCCTTGTTGTTTACTGCTTTAATTGGTAACTATTCTCAAATGTAAAATGTTTTTTTTTTTCTACTGGTCAAGCAAAGTGAACGTGTTGTCACATAGCGGTTAGTTCTTAAAAGATTTAACTAGCTTAAGCCTAGTGTATTCTCTCTCTTATCTCCATGTCTCTATAAGGAAACTTACAGTAAAAGCATTTTCAGACACTTTTGTTCCTCTGATTAGGAGAAGTAAATATGATTAGCATATAATGATCAGCTGTTTGAGTAATTTATATAAAAATCCATGCGAATGTTTTCTTTCTTTCTCCGTTTACCCTCTCGTGTGTGGGCCTCCTAGGACTAAGCCAGTACCTGTGGCCAGACGCTTGTTGAGAAGCAGAGGCTGATGGGTGATCAGCCAATTGCCTGGCATGAAAGTGAGGAAGTGGATGATAGAAAAAATGATTTTGGATGGAATGAATGGCAGGGAAACCGGAGAAAACCGGTTCGCACACTACTAATCCCGCGTGTTGCTCTTGGTTGGAACCTGGCTCTAGGAGACAGAGACGAGCAGTCTAACCAGTCGACCACGGCGCCGCTTTCTTATGAATGTAATACATTAATATATTTAATCTTTCTGGGTCTAGAAATCTAATTTTATGTATAGCGCCCGTTGAAAACAGGCCCTACTCCACATTTTCTTTCACGAATTATTTGAACTTTACTTAAAATACTTTGGGGCTCCTACTGTAGCTACCGATAGTGTTAAACCGAAGCTTTTATATGCATGAGTGTTTTTATACTATAATCATTCGAATTACTCCAAGCTGTTCGTTTTCTTTTTCCTTTAAAAATGTATGGGCCCTACAATACTTAAAGTGATTTATAGACCACAGGAAATAAATCTCAAGTCGTGAGGAAAGACTCGCTTCACGGCTACTGTGTGATGACTCGTTCTCCGACAGTGACGGTCTTGCCGCACATAGCTGGTAATGGGATAATGTTCTTACTGGGTGCTCTTGGGCCCAGCGTCCATTTCCTCAACTTGAAGCCTCTTATACATATTCCTAATGAATGGCTATAAGCGATTGTGCTAGTCCTATTGGAGAAATTATAAGTAAAAATGTCCATGTGTTCCATTTAAAAAAAACAAAAAAAAAACACGTGTTTTGCAAACAAAGCATTCTTATAAAAAGTATTATTTTATTTACAACACACTAATCAAAATAAATATTGGCAGAAATGGTCTTATTACTTAACTACTTATAAGTAGAAAGGAAATAAGGGTATGTGCTAAGCTAAAGCGACAGATACATCTTTTAAAAGCTATCCCTATGCCATTGAAATTCAATTCCCTTTCCTTGTACAAGGAGTAAAACAAACGAGATATTAAACGGATGAGAGCCTCCTTTGAATCAAGTTTAATTATTTTAAAATTGAATAATATTGCAGGGAATATCTCTTAAATAACTGGTTCTACAATAGTGTGTTTTAACGAGATCTGGCACCCTCCGTGGAGTAATGGCTACCATGCTAACTTCATATACCCAAGGTCGCGGGTTCAAACCTGGCGGAGGACGATGACTTTTTTCGGGCGTAAATATCCTTAACATGGCTTCTTTCGGAAGGGAAGTAAAGCCGTGGGTCTCGTGGCGTAGATTTACGGCACGTAAGAGAACCTTAAGCCTGATATAGAGGCCTCTAAGCAAAATTAAAACGGTTTTTCACGCCCACTATAGAATGGGACTCTGAGAACCACGTTCATAAATAAAACGCCATTTCATTTTTAACGAGATCTACATTTTTTGTCTCTTAGGATTTATCGGTTATGCAAAAATCATCCGGAGGTTATTACCAGAAAATTCAGTATAAACATTTGTCATAAACTATTTTAGGCATAGTCGTTAAACTCATTTTTGAAAAAAAAAATCGCAATCTTTTTCATGTAAAAGATACTATGAAGTTGGAAATCTGTGTGTTGCATCCTTAGTAGATGCTGTACATAATTACCAAATTTGGTATTTAAACGTCTTTAAGTCAAAACAATAAATTCTAATCTTAATAATGGTATTAATAAATGCTTACGTTTAGAAGAAAAATTTTACATTTGAGTTATCGTGTTGACAGATTCATGGACATACGCTGACTTCTGTTTTATTTATTTATTTATTTTTTTTTGTTCTAGAGGATCTAAAACGTATATTTTCAATGACATATCAGTAGGAATTTATGGACTGAATGCAATATTTTCTCTACTTATGTATATGTACTAAGTAGAGAAAGTAAAAACTTAAAGAACTGAACTGTCAATGCCTCAAAGTATGAGATCACACACACACATACACACACACTGCTGTTTGTAATAATTGCAACACCAAGAAAGAATGACCCTAATAACTCCAAACTCGGTGGCAGTATAGAAGCGTGTGCAAGCAATAAGTGATTAGGTTTGCAGAGAAATGGGTACACGTCGGCTGAGCAGAGCCCTGTCGTGTCGGTCCAACAAGGTCAGTGTTGCACCATGTGTAGTCAGTGCTGAGCTGTCAAACAAGGCGGAAACTAAAAAGTTAATACCAGTAATTCTCGTTGACTCAGAGGGAGCCATATCGGCATACGACCGAGTTCGAACGGGGCAGAATGATCGGTCTCCGGGAAGCGGATTTGTCATACTGTGGCATTTCGGCTCGTACAGGACATGCTGCTACGACAGTGATGCGTGAGTGGAAGCAGTGGATAGATGAAGGTCGTAATCAGCGAAGAGTACATACTGCACCACGGAAAATGACCACAGCACGGGTAACCGCCATTATGTCTTCATGGCTATAACGGACCTACAGCTTTATCCATAGTGTTGGCTTGACGCTGGAGCACTGCAGCAGTGTGAACTTATCTGCATCAACGATTCGTCGCCGTTTGCTGCAGGTTGGTCTGGTTGCACACAGCCATTACGTCGGCTTCCATTGTCCAGAAACGACAAGCTCCTCCGACAGCAATGGGCACATGAACACTGTCACTAGGGTGCTGAGTGGCAAAATGTTGTGACGAGTCCCTCTTCAACGTGTCTTACAGTAATGGTCACAAATGTGTCCGGCGGTACGGTGGTGAGCGGAACCTGAGGGTTACATTGTTGAGGGTTACATTGTTGAGCGGCTTAGTGGACAAATACCAGGTGTGATGGTTTGGGGCGTCATTGGTTACAACCGATCTCGCCTCCAACGAACAGGTGATTGTAGAGCCCTAGGTACTCCGCCCCTGCTTCAGGCATCTCCACAGGTCACATTTCAGCAGGACAATGCCCAGTCACTTATTGCGAGGAATGTACAAGCCTTTTTCAAAGAGCGATGGGTAATATTGCTTCCCTGGCCTGCACGTTCACCTGCCAATATCGCCCGTCGAACATGTCTGGGATATGGTTGGTCGGCACTTGGTGCGTCACGGTCCTCCAGTAGCCAGTGTCACGGATTTGTGGGCTCTAATACAAACTGCGTGGAGGGAAATCTCTCAGCAACTTATACAGAATTATTTTTGATTCAATGCCATGGTGTATAGCAGCTCTAATTGCATCGCATGGAGGCCACACCCCATACTGAATATAAGGGCACAGAGATCATGTATTATCTTGTGTTACTTGTCGGGTACCTAATTTATAGCATTAAATTCATTGCATCCATGAGTTTCCTTCTTGGTGTTGCAATGTTCACCAACGGCAGTGTGTGTGTGTGTGTGTGTGTGTGTGTGTGTAATAGTAGTAGGTACAGGTTTACTATTGTAACATAAACTATTTGCTGACCTGTTTATCAAGGATAGACTAGCTTGCTTATCTTCGCTAAAGGTAAATCGTCTAGAAGGAACTAGCAAGTATGTTTTACGTCCCGAGTTTCATAGTTCAGTTTAATCAATAATCATTATTATTATTATTAGGTCCATTAGTGTATTTGTTTTTCTGTGTGTAGAGCAGGCGTTGGATAGATAAAGCCAAACTGGAAAATTCAATGCCACAACCGGGACTATAACCACGGATCTCCCGGGAATTTAAATTACTTAAAGTGATGCATCTGTATAATTTGAAAATCCATTGAATTCAATATACCCTATCAAGCAGTTACAAGCTTAAGGATATTTTTGCATATATAAAAATTCTATCTTTCTTGGTTATTTAAAGAAAATTTCATTCTCTAAATTAATTGCTCCAATAAATATAATCCATGTGATACAGTTTTAAAACTATTGATATAAAAATTCAAGTTTTACTGTAAATGAGTTTAAAGATAGATGTGAAATTGCAGGAGATATTATTCCAAGTCCAGGAAGCATTAAAATGTAAATTTCAGGATGACCTAGAATTCCAAATAAATGTTGATAAAGAATTGCATCTTCTCCTTCTGGCTCAAAAAAAAGTTAATAAATTTTGGTCTCTTAAGTGTATATTCTGTCGTATCATATTTCTTTATATTAATCCCAAATTGTAGAAAAAATAAAATAAAAAAAATAAAATTTTTTACTTTTCAAAATGTAATAATTTATTTCTCAATAGTGGAGTATTGTTTGAAAACTAGTAAATAATTTCTTCAATGTACTTTTGAGAGGCAGTATAAAGATGATGAAACAAATTAGCAGAAAATTGAATTGTGTGGAGTATTTTGAGTATGGAAAAGTGTGGGAAAGAGCTTGCGAGAAAACAAGTTTTAAATTTAAGAATGCCCATTTAAAGCTTCAGTTAATTGGATTTAAAGTTCACCAAGTGTAAAATTCAGATAATTTCTTAAAGTTAAAAATGTTTAATATTTTATTATCAAAAATGTTCTAAAATAAGAACTGAAGCTTTCCTGGCGACGTGTTTAATTCAAAATCTTCTCGGGCTTCTAGCCAGGTAAAAACTTGGCTTGACACCAACGTTTCGAAGAAGTGCATCTTCCTCGTCTTCAGGGTAAAATAAGAACTGAAGCTTTCCTGGCGACGTGTTAATTCAAAATCTTCTCGGGCTTCTAGCCAGGTAACTTGGCTAGAAGCCAGAGAAGATTTTGAATTAAAAATTTTCTAATTTTTCACAATTTTCGTGCATCACCTTACGACATTATAAGTCGCTATTTGGGTATGTCATCTCAAAATAATTTCAGATCACCTTGTAGTTTACCAGGAAACATGCGATTCAGTTGTGGAATTTACTGCCATGGTAGCTCAGAGCAACCGGCTGGAGGCCAGGAGAACCGTGGCTCAAATCCCAGCTATGACTTTGAATTTTTCAGTCCAACTCGTGCTATGCTACGAAGCCAGGACTTAAAGTACTTTTGAAATTTTAAGTCGCCAATTAAAATTAATTCATTATATGTTCAGCTGGAGGAAGAGTATATATTCTTTCAATAGATCTATTTATTTGTGATGAGTATAAAACTAGTCGATTAGAAATTATACTTTATCATAAAACGAGGATAAATATAACTGCAATAATTCAGATCTCCTTGTGGTTAACCGAGAAACATGCGAGTCAGTTGAGGAATTTAATGGATGTCAGTATTTTGTCATGATAGTTCAGTGGTTAGAGCAACCGGTCAGAAACTGGGAGATTCGTGATTCAAATACCGGCTTTGGCTTTAAATTTTCCACTCTGCTATACCTACTTGCAAGCATTGTTGGACCGCATACACACCTTATATTCATTTTACAAGCAAAGTTCCTAGAGAAATTGTTATTAATCAGATACATTTTATATATTAAATACACCACCAACTGCTTCGTGCAGCGTTTAAGTGTTCCCTCAAACGTTAGCCCTTTTACTGACGCAAATAAAAACCATCCATGCATTATTGGACACTGCATCGACACCTCGCTCACTTGTGTACTGCTTTTAATTTGATATCATTACCTGACGAAATGCAGTTGAGCTACAATTTAATTCATGAACACAGATGCCAAATGTTTGCCATCGACAGTAAATAGGGACGCCATTTTAAAATTTAAAACTGCTCCACATACAATATTCACGTTTTGTTTTTCCGACATATAACACTTTAAAGCGCACTCTGTTGAATACAGAGTGGGACATTGAGCTTGAATTTATTTTTTCTTTTTCCAATACGAAATAGACCCTCATCAAGCCTGTTAGTCTACCAATGTAAATTTGGAAGGTGACTATTCAATATTTCATATGCAGCGAGACATTCGGCACTAACTTTCACTTGGCAGCTCTTGTGAACTAGGAATAATTGATGGTGAACTATTTTAGGATATAATCAAGGCGCGCATCAGAGCTGCCTCTTGTCACCTGTGCTTCTCTGCACAAGAGCTCGTATTGACAAAAAGAATAATAAAGTAAATTGAGGCCAGTTTACTAGAAACTGTAATTCTCAATTCAATGAAACTTTCAGATGACCAATCTGAAGTTGAGACAATCTATAAATAACAACTGATTTGTTCATTTCTCATGAGTTTCTGTACATCTCTGTAATAAATTATTGTTAAAAAGCTTACTTTTTTATCTACTTCATATTAATCCAGATAAACATTAGCAGCAATTGTCTTATTATTTAGTTTCTTATAAGTAGAAGGGAAATAAGAGAATACACTAGGCTAAACCGACAGTCAAATGTTTTAAGGTAGTTGCTATGGGATTGAAATTCGTTTCTTTGCGTAGCTAGGAGTTGACAAGTTCCCGTATGAGAAAAGTTGAATCATTTTAAAACTGAAACCAATAACAAGGAATATCAATAACGATCAACTCCACGAAAATAATGTATATGACATAAATTGTGAGTTTAACGAATTTTACAACTTTTGTGCAATAAATTTTTGTTTATCTCATAAGGTTTATCAGTTTTGCTAAAGTCATCCAGAATAAAGAGGTCTACAGAGGCAATTCCTAGAGAATTCAAGATGTACATTTTATTTATCATATAAATACGGCATTTTAATCAAAATCGTTAGTGATTTTTGAGAAAACCATAATTTTCTAAATTTCTTGGATGTAAAGAGTAATTGGGGGTGGGGATTTTCTTGGAAATCTTCGTGTCGCATCTTTGGAAGGTACTGAACTTAAATACCATGTTTGGTAGTTAACAAAGTTTTCGTTTTTGAGCTGTGCTGCCCAAAGATGCACAGACAGACACGCAGACGCCACAGAGAAATTTTTCTAAGAATGCTTTTTTGGAATCAGTGGGCTCAAAACATGCATTCCCGGTGAAATTTTGGTAATGAATTTTGTGTGTAATACAGTATCTCCTCTATACCTATGTGCATAATACGTGGGGAGAAAATATAATTAGAGTCTCTTTGTAAAAAATATTTAATTTAGAAATACCCTCAGGTCTATATAAATTCATTATAGTTAGAGGAAAATACATTACTGAAACCAAAGATAATCGCTTAAGGTTTCATAACCAAACAACAAATATATTTAAGTTTAAATTCAATATAAACATTAGAAAGATCCTGAGAATTAAATAAAGTTCGTGCAGTGGTTGCAGATTAAACATTCAAAAGGGAAAGAGGACATGGATTTTATAGAGTGTTACAAATGCTATTGTATGGATGCCAATGTTTTGCTTTTAATTAGAAAAGAGTATAGGGTAATCGAGGTGTTTCCAATAGAATTTGCTATAAAACATATAAGAATAACATTAAAACGACACAACACCTTTAAATGAACCATATAATCATTATTGTATAGGCATTTGTCCAATTGTTCGGATCTTTGGAGTTCACCAAGAACTCACCACCACAAGAAATTTTGACACAGTTTCGCTAAGCAAAGAAAGAGAAATATTAGCGGAAAATTCTGTAACTCATCTGAGGTTACGTGTCTATTGTTATTCGCTCGTTTCGTTATCTATATTTCTTAATGCATTGTTGAACATTTTACACCACTTTTCCAAACGTCTCTCGTTCATTACCGTACATCATACACTTACTTTACTGACAGTAAATGTATGTAGATTTCAACTGTCGAGTGTTCAAAAATCGAATACCTCTTCCCTAAGATTTTGAACTAGCATAGAATCAACAATGACACCTTGTGCTACAACGGGCGCTCGTACCACATTCAAAAAACTTTCAATGAAAGCATTCGTCCTTGGAAGGAAACGCAATGTGATCTGTAGAACGGGAATGCGCAAACGGATTACCCTCGTAGGAATTGGAGAGATTACATATAAAAGAACGCTTGGCTGTATTCTTCATTTTTATGAGTGAAGTGTTTAGAAATTGGCACCTTTTAACATTATTAAATTGTAAAATAACGGAAGCGATTGGTATGAAAATATTTGTTAAGAATAAGTGATCAGTAATGAAATACAAATCTACAGGAAACAGATTGGGGGAAAACACCTTCATACATATGTCTAACGTTTCTATATATTAGAGTAGGCTTGCCCGACTAAGTTACTCAGCCTAACACGAGGATCATCAATCATCTTGTGATAAAATACCTAGAGAAATGGCCTGTCCTACAAGGCATTTTTAGTATATTGCGGTATGCCATCTCATAATAATTGTGAGATCTACTTGTGGTTTACCAGGAAAAACGCGACTCCATTGGGGAATTTAATGTCCTGTCAGCATGTTGCCATGGTAGCTCAATGGTTAGAGCAACTGGACGTGGACCAAGAAAATCGTGGTTCACATTATGGTTATGGCATAGAAATTTAGAGTTTGACTCTGACCTTCCTACTCCTGTTCTACATACGGCTAGTGTAGAAGGAACTATTACTTAACAAGGTAGCTTATCTTAAAATTGAACTGTTAGTTTGAAAATAAGATTAGATGAAACGTAAATATTATTACTATACTATCTCTTTCCCGTTGCAAAACTAATCCATGTAGTAATGATACATTTGCATATGGACTTCTAAATGACTAAGTGTCCCTTAAACTATTAAATGCTAACCTAGATATACCCCACATCATAATCTGCAATTAGTACAATGATACTTAAAACTATTTTGTAATGTCAAGTTTCTATTCTTTCATTAGTTTTATGGCATATTCTGTAGGATACATCTTTATCTTCTCCCATATACACAAACTTGTCTTTCAGAGTTCGCCAATAATATTTGTTTCAGCGCAAAGACCTGGAGTTCCGAGTAGGGTGGTTCAACGCAGCAACGAGATGTAGTGGGAATTCATAATTATTTTAATGCTAGAAATGCATTTTAACGCTAAGCAATTATGATTCGAGTTCATAGCGATAATTCAGCTGGTGCTTTAATTCCGCTACGTTGTTAATTTTGCTATTCCAGTTAATTTCCACACCCAAATTTGTCATTCATTTTCAGTAAAGTATTTGTTAATCTCGTATCGTAATGTCTAGTAAAGTGGGGTATTTTGTGCTATATTTGACTGCAACATTGGAATTTTAAATGTATAAAATTGAAGTTAAGAGTTAGTGTAAGATCTTATTTGTTGGTACTCAGATTCGAACGAGAAGTTGGTTAATGATAAAAATGCAGCCTAAGACATAACATAAGTTAATTATAGGTTGCTGCAGTTGAATATTACGATGGATGTATGCTAGAGCGTTTGAGTAGAATGGATACATATTGAAATAAAAGCCACAATTCATACCAGAGATAATCCGAAATACGAGCATGGCTCATCAAAGCCAACCGCTGCATCACAGTTTACAGGAGCTGCCTTCGACCTCATTAGCTCCGCTTTACCACCCAGCTTCACTGTCCATAGAATCGGAAGATATCCCATCATTCCGACTTAGTAACTCGCTTATGGATCTCCGCTTTCCATAAATGATCTACAACCTCAGTTACTTCATGCCAAACATTTGACAGTCTAAAATCTCTACAAGCTGAACCAGGTTGAGCATAAATTCACCCCTTTCGTGCCACTATGGAGGACCAGATCATACAAATGTAGAATTCTCCTCTCCATACACGTGGGAAACAACTTTCAGACAGAAGGTCGTAGATGCCATGTACTTCAATGAAGACTGCAAGACTCAGTGTGTTTGGTAAACATACGGATTAAAGAAAGGACATTCTTCCAATCCCAAAACCTACGCAACTCTTCCAGTGCTGCTACAGTTAAGGTGTTGAGTCATGATTGTAGCCGCTCATTGGATGACAGCTGGCATTGATCAAATAACTAACGGAGAGTAACATGACAAGACTCTACTGTTCATCTTTCTAGAAATCTTAACCTTTCTTCTATGTTAAACTCTTATTCTATACTCCTATTCCAGCGAGATACTTCAATTATTTATCCAACCAACTTTTCTGCTATATTTCTTGCTTCAAGTATTTGAAAAACAACGTACAATGCAGGTATTCCGGCAAACCGCCAACATTGTAAGTTGGCTCCAAAGCATAATATCTGGTGTATTTTAGATAGTCGGGAAGGTTTACCAGGCTGCCTAAATTAGAAGAGTTTCAGTGAGTTTCACCGTAGTAATTCATCAATAGGGAGAAGCAAAAAAATCGGTCATTTGAACCCTATTATTGGTATTTCATTTTTCAAACCTGATTCAGCTTTCTAATTAAGTATTTATTTCTATAATCGGTATAGAAGGTTGATTTTATTTTTCAATATTAAAGATAAAAACTCGGAAATAGTAGTAAGTTTGGAAAATTAACTTATAATTCTCGATTGGAAGACGTTTCATATACTTAAGATTAATCACGCAAACTTTTTATGGACTTTCAATAATATTTCGCTAATTATATTTTACTTTAAAGACGTACTTCACTGATTTGTGCCAAATTATTTACTGTTGTTAAAATAAGTTAGTTATCCACAATGAGATGTATTTTTCCCGGTTTACTTATGTTTTTATATGAAAATACCTTGTCAATATCTCGGCCATTAGTTAATTATATGCTTATGTACTGTGCTATATTTTACGAATGGTGGATCAATGGAACATTGCTGTAATGTAAATAAATAAAGAAATAGGCGCTGATCAGCTGCCAGAAGAGAGAAATGAATATTGTACCTTCGTAATTTTAATTGAAAAATAGAATGTTTTATAATTATTTTACTGGAGAACGCTACAGAAATCCGTTATATAAATAACTAAATTCCTATCAGTAGACATCAGCGCATTTTAAAATACTTTTGGAAAAAGAAAAAATTGTCACAATCAAGTTCATTATTTACTGTATTAAGTAATTAATTGCCGTTACTGGTTGCATGTTACAGTGCTACGCATGGACAGAAATTGCACTGTTTAAATTATCATCACCTCATTCTATACAATGCTGGGATGCAGTGATCCTGGAATTAAACAACATCGAAGAAGCTGGTATTTTGGATGCCATTAAACTTTTCAATGCAAGCAATGTCAGGTTACCAGTTACCAAGAGAGCAGGTAGTTGCGTTGCAGAAATTAGTTTCAGGAATAGATTGTTCTATTTCCGTACTGTTGATTAGGTATTTTATTGCCCTTTTGTGCTTCTTTTTTGCATTTTAATAGTGTTTTAATACATGTTCTTACTATTACAGGACCACAGTCTTATACAGATGATACATGAAATGAAATGATAGTTAGAAAATAGCATTTTGGAACGAAACCTTCCAGACTAAATTTAGCATAATACCTTTAATCATTTACCACTTATGAGGATTGAGAAAAACATGCAAAATCCTCGGTCCTAAAGTGATTTGAGCCCTGACCTCTGGTTTAACATCCGTAATAACTCGGCCACCCATGGCTGTGGTAATTTGTCAGATCAGTCAATTAAAAAGCAATTTAAAGTTGTTACAAACATTTATTGGCAGAAAAAACAAAGCGAGGTGAAAGGAAACTCCTTACCCTAGGAGTTTTTATTAGCGTCTTTTTGATAATAAATTCATAGACCGCATAGTACCAATTCGCACATTATATTTCATTAAAAATTGTTCAAAATGGTATCTGTGCGAAACCTGGCATCCATCAACCTTTCGTGTTGTTTACGCTTGATAATTCCAATCTTTCGAGTCTTAGTTGTCACTGAGGTAGAAGCAACAATGATATGTGGACACATGCTGCTGTTTTGCTGGGGAAGGAAGGTATGACGTATTGAGCTTCAAAGGGCGCCTCCGTAAAAGATGACCTGCTGCTCGCGATACTTTGTCTTTTGGAAATAATAAAGAATACAATTGAAAATATTCCGCATACCAGTTCTAGGTCAGTGGGATATGAGCATTACCCAGACATCAGTTTGAGAACAATGCATCTAAATGCATGTTATCTGTAGACTCTATAACTACACTAGATGTCTACGAATGTAACAAATATGAAATTTATCGAAAAAGTTTCTTAAAACTTCCAGTGATTGGGAAGTTGTTGTACGTGCATGGATGTTAAAATGCACGCAGCTCTATGAATCATGGCGTTTTATTGCCGACCTCACGTCCACATGCACAAGAGGAAAACAATCATCTAGCCGTTACCTACGGGTACAGCATATATTTCAGATTATGTGGCCATAAATAGGGTTTACAAAACATCGATTTTAATTTCTCTACAGCGTCCTTATAGTATGACTAAGACTAAGTTACGGAGGGGACACTTAGTACCTCGATCCTAATTGATATTTTGTATATACACCGCAGAAGGAATGGATAAAGTGAAAGAATGCAGGAAATTTATGGGCCGCCGGACAGGCAGGTGCAATCGACAGAAACGCTCAGAATGCCCTAATAATTCCAGATCACTCGGAGGCTTCCTCTATATAGCAGGCAGACCAGTGAAAACTTGACTCAGCGGTGGAGGCTCGAAAGGCTGCCATCTCTCAGGGCTTTACAGTGTGTAAGTTTTCGCGCCATGGTCCAACACCGACCGTCTTCAGTCCAGCTATTAATATGAACGAGGGAAATGAAAAGAGAGGAGATTGCGAGAGAAAACCTGGTAGAATACACCCAAGCATTCTCCTTCCCAAACAAGAACAATCAGGGGAAAACCTATGGTCAGTGTGGTCAGATCTTCTTCTATTGTTATAACCTTATTATTGGACTGAATATCTTTGTTATTTATAAGTTTTGTAATATTAATTTCTTCTTTACTAATTTTGTGAAGATTACTAAAGAAGAAATTAATATTACAAAACTATAAATAACAAATATATTCAATCGGGCGGCCACCGGAAACCGAACCCAGAACCTCCCGAATGCCAGCCCCATACATTTACAAACGGAGCCATCCTCCTCGGATGCTTACAATAAATAGAGAAAGTACTGCTGTATTACGCCCAAATATTCGATGCTAAGATTACGATGCAAATACAATACCTATGCTTTGAATGTTCCTGAACCCAGAAAAGTATTTTTAAACGATATGCATTTATGTGCGTCTGTCTGTGTGATTCTATGTGGCATAACCTGTTATTTTAATGCTGTGTCTTCGAAGTGATATGATGATTTCATGGAAATTCCCCTTCCGCAAACTACTGTCTATATGGGTCATTTTTCGTTGCTTCATATGTTCTCAAAAATTGTTCAAAGGAATTTCTAAAGTGATCACAGTCAAAACCAATAGAAGGGACAAGGTCTCTATGATAAAAAGCCCAAAAACAATTATGCAAATAAAAAGCTTCTAAAACAACAAATGAAAACCTCATGCTCATCGCAACCATGTCATACAGAGACAGGTGGCTCATATTTCGGGAGGTAATGGGTTCGACTTCTGCAACCGACCGTTCTGCCATGCTTTTTTTTTCAGAGTTTTCCCGGGTCAAAAGGCAAATGCTGGAGAGGTCTCTTAATCCTCCAAATATCCTATCCCTTTATTTCCTCTCCTTTTCATTCTTTCGGTGTTAGCGTGACTGACTAGTGACGTCCCTGCGCTTTGGAAATACAGCTGTCTGTGTTACGGTGGCCCTGGAGTCGTCTTGAACTTGGGGTGTTTCGTCACACCTAGAACGCAGGGTCCTAACATTACCGCACTGAGATGAACTGCTTGGACTATGTCAGGGACCCACAGTGGCGCTATTTCCTCGCGGTCGGTTTTGGCCGCTTGTTAGATGCTATCACATCATCCTCTTCTCCTGGGGTCTGACGCACAATGAGCCAAAGGCTACGTATGGAATCTCCAACGGAATGAACCAACCAATCTTGTTATTACTTTTGTTCTATGGCAATCTTTGACAAATTCTTTTCCATTCTAACCAAATGTTTAAAATATGTTCATGAAAAGTTATAGGTATTCTAAATTTTCTCGTAATTCTGAACGATTTTTGTATAATTAATAACCTGAAGGAGACCAAATGTTACTACAAAAAATCTGTTGTGTTCCATTTACATGACCTTCTGTGCATATTTGTAACAAATTATTGTTAATAAGTTATATTTGCCTAACTCTTCATGCTAATCGAGAGAAATGCTAGCAGAAACGGTCGTATTACTTAGTTGCTTGTAAAATGTGGTTGCTATGGGATTGAAATCCGTTTCTTTGCGTGGCCAGAAGTTGACAAGTTCCCGCATGAGAAATGTTTAAGTATTTTAAAACTGAAACTAATAACAAGGTATATCTCGAAAACGGGGAACTCCACGAAAAAATGTATGGTTTAATAATGTTTTAACGAGATCTATAGTTTTTGTCTATTTCTTACGGTTTACTAGTTATGCAAAATTAAGTAAAATTAATCCAGGATAAGTATATCTTCAGAAGCTATTCCTAGAAAATTTAAGATATACATTTTATTTGAGATGGAAATGGCTTTAATAATATTAAATACTATGAAAATATTTGAAATAAGGTTTGAAATCGGATACAAATGAACTTGCATAAAACAGCTTTCTGGATGTTCTTATTGTGATGCTGTTTGATGCCATTTCACTTCCTTTGGCACAAGTAAGTAATTTATATCGTTTATAGAAATTAAAAACTCTTAAAAATAAGTCACAGAAGCCACATAACAAACATTTAGATTGTTTGCAAATTAAGTAGGTAGATCCTATCTTCAATTGAATCAATGAATATCCATAATCATTTTATTGTAACCCATTACTTAACTAAATAGTTTTTCAGGAGGGTGACGGATCAGCTTTATTTTGAGGAGGCTTCTGTTGAAAATATACTTTGTTCGAAGAAAACAGAGTAATGAAGGACAATAATTAATTTCCAAACCTATTCTTACTTCTTTGCGCATTAATATTTGAGGACAATTCTGAAATAATGCATTTTTACTTTCTTTCTCTTTACTGTTTCATGAGATACATAACAAGCGTTGAACGTCTAACGTAATTTACATTACGCAATTAGAAAAATGATAGTTGGATTCTTGGCACGTCCACTGCAGTTTATGGACCAAGGCTGAACAGGCTATACGTGCAATGTCCGCCCCGCATCTGACGCCAATTAACGCAGAGATGATTAAAACCCCAGTGTCCGCGAAGACGCCCCCTACAGCATTCGCTAAGTTATTATTCTTATTAGTGTTTCTGTTTACTGTTATAACGGTTCTTACAATCATGTACACTTTACATTGTCTTCTTATGTCTATCCTGCTACATATAAGGTCGAGTATGAATAGCAACTGGTACTTCGGTATTTCTAAAGTGATCTCTATTGACCGGATGTTTGCTGCGATGGTAGAAGCCGTCTATTCTCTTATTATTTCTATACACATGTACATAGTGTATAGAGAAGATATTGTATTGTACCCAAAAATTCGATACCGAGATTTCACCGGAAGTATTGTTTTGAGACTCCCTGAATCCAAAAAAAAAAAAGCATTTTTTGAGAAATGTCCGTGTGTTTTTGTGTGTGTGTTTGTATGTGTGTATGTGGACAGCATAGTTCAAAACGAAAAGTTCTTTAAATACCAAGCTTGGCATTATAATCTACCATCTTCCAAAGATGCGATATGAAGATTTAGAAGAACATCCCCCACCCCCAACTAGCCTTTATATGGAAAAAAATTTCCTGAAAAATGACTCTAATGAATTTAATTAAAATCTAATATTTAAGATATATGCATGACAAAGTGAATGTGTATTTTGTATTTTCTGGGAAAAGACTCTGAAAACCTCCTTATTGTGGATGGATTTTTCTGAATTTTGCATAACTGGTAAACCGTAAGAGATAAGACAAAAACCTACTACACAAAAATGTAGATAACGCTAATGCACATAATTTATGGTAATACACTTTTTCGTGTGATTGACCGTTTTCGATATACTCCTTGGTATTAGTTTCACTTTTAAAATACTTATATTTTTCTCATACGGGAGGGAACTTGTCAACTTCTGGTCATGCAAGAAACGGATAAAAATCCCATAACAAGCAGGTTTTAGAGGATTTTACGATAGTTTTAGCCTAGTGTATTCGCTTATTTGCCATCTACTTATAAGGAAGCAGGTGATAAGATAATTTCTGCTAATGTTTATCTCGATTAGAATGAAGTAAATAGAGAATAAGCGTTTTAACTATAACTGGTTACAGAGATGTAGACATCATGCTTGGGATTTTTCCGATTTCCTTGTTGATGTAATACCATCAAACTACCTTGAGAAATTAAACTTCATATCTTACCATTGATTTTTCTCTACCACACATGGACATTCTTGTCACCGCGTTATCTGCAACTTCAAGCAAGCGCCCAGTTGTGGAACAGTACTGTCCGCAATTATGAGAGGCATTCGTTCTCATTAGTTTGGTCGAACATTCAGGGAAGAATGGTCTATTTCATACTTTCTAGCATGAAAAGGTGCTACAATTTATTATCAGTTTTATATATAGAATAACTGTTGCCAAATTTAGCTTCCCCCAAATTTGTTCATAAGAATACATGTACATATATATTTATTTATATAGATATTTATTTATATATAGATATTTATTTATATATACATATATTTTATGTAAAATTTATTTTAGATAAGGTCATTTGCTTATATATAGCCGAGTTATCCATTGACGGGGTTTAACTTGAAATAGTCCCGTTGAATTCTGCAACCCTTTCATCGCCCCAAGGTATTTCAAACACGTCATGTTGAGCCACATGATATGTTGAAGGTCTCCATTAGCTGCTGCGTAATATATATCGTAAGCAAATAATAATAATTAATAAAAAGTTTGCGAGGGTTTGGTAGGATTATTTTGATAAAAGTCAAGTATGAATATTTGTACAATAAACGATAAAAAGTTAGGAGAATTAATATAGTTCACGCAGACTGGTGTAGTGTAATAGGAAAGCAGGTTATGCAGGAAATTCTGCATTACACAGTGCCAGCATGAACGTGATTGGATAAAAACACTATCGTCGAAAAGATACTGTGTGTAATTAATTGTTCACCAAGAAGCTTTAATTTTGTTTGCTGGAAATAAATATGGATCCTGATTTCAAAGTAGGAACGGATGGTGAACGTTATAATTGTCCTCGTCTCATGAAAACTTTAAATTATTTCTTTAGATATAGCTACGATTACTCGATGACAAACCAGTAAAAATTAAAGAAATAGAATACCTTCACATTACGAAATGAAATTTCATTTCAACTGAAGCCTTGGACCCTAATGGACATAAATACTAAAACGAGCAACACCATTCATAATTAAGTCAAGCATATGTTTTAGCAACCACAATAGCAATAAATCTATAGGTTTTGGGTTACTTTGAGTTGGCTCTAATAAATTAAAATTTTAATAACGATTTTAATATTCAACTTTAGCCAGTTTCATAAGCTACTTATCAAGGCTTTTCCTGAAAGTAACTAGGCACTTTGTTAAAATATCTAGGCACTTTGTTAAAATATCTAGGCACTTTATTAAAATGATGAGAGTACTCAGTTTATAAAGGTGAAAATTAAAATAATATACAGGGTGTTTCAGAAATACTTTTACAAACTTCGGGTATGGGTTCCTTACACCACAAAAAGGAAAAAAAGTGCATATGAACATATAACCCATAATCCTTTGTATTCTCGTTAGGAGGTTTTCAACACTGTGGTACACTTATAACACACAAAATTCATAATAAATCCTCGAAATGTCCTCTTGTCTGTACTCGTCGAAGCATGGAATGTCGCACCCTGTCAAAAACTCCGGGATGGTCGAGAATGATTTCGCAGGCTTCCATGGCACGTCGACAAAGCGTTTCTGCATCCGGGATGGCTGCTCCATAAAGTAATGATTTAAGATGCCCCCAGAGGTAAAAAAAATCCGCAGGATTGAGGTCAGGAGAACGTGCAGGCCATTGAACTGGTCCTTCTCTGCCTATCCATTGGTCATGGTAGATACCAGTCAGTGCATCTCGAACAATGCGACTAAAATGTGCAACGGTTCTTTTCTCAGCAAGGCGACGATAAACAGTGACAAAGATTGGACGACTCGGTTGTCTCGGGTCTGGAAACTCCATCTATAGAGCCGTGCAGCCTCGCGTCCATTATCATTCGCGCGACTATACATGAAAATCATATCTGCCTGTTCACGAAATGACTATCCAGCCATGGTGAAACGAAACACGTGCAGTCAATTCACTACATGTACACAACTGAAACGTTGAAGACAGACTAATTACAAACGTAAACAGGTCTCCATGGCAAGACTTCGCCATCCACCGTATGTAGTACAACAAATTAAATCCTTCTATGAGTGCATAGAGAAATGAAGTTTTGAGGTTGGACCCCGAAGGCCGTTGAGCTCACACTTTCATTGTGACAGAAATAACGCGAAAACCAAGGATTATGGGACATAGGTTCATCTGAACTTTTTTCCTTCTTTTGGTGTGAGGAACTCGTACCCGAAGTTAGTAAAAGTATTTCTGAAATATCCTGTATATTTTTACCATAATAGAATTATGTGAACTCTAAACTTTAAGAAAATGTATCGTTTTTATCACTTGGCGTACTTTAACTACCAATTTACTGAAATTATAGATTGTTTATTAACAGGGAGTCCCAACTTTAAACCTTTTCATACAAATTTTTTTGCAATACCTTTCCATACTTAAAATGGTCCACACGATGCAATTGTTCACTAATTTGTTTAAACAATTTTACACTGCCTCTCAAAAGCACGTTAAAAATGTAAAATATTATTTTTCGAAATAATGCTCAATTTTAAGAAATAAATTATTACATTTTGAAAAATCAAGCGTCTTGAGGAGTCCAAAAAGTAATAATGTTTCTACACTAATTAGGGATAATATAAAACGCATATTACAAATCTGTAAAACTGACTTTTTATTTGAATATTTTTAAAAACTGCTTATGTGGCTCGTTATTATTAGAACAATGAATTTATATAAGAATTATGATTTAAATAACCATTCAAGTCAGAATTTTCAAACATGCCAAGAATGTCCTTACTAAGACGTATAATAACTGGTATAAATTTCAACAAGATGTTTTTCATAACGTGGATTTTTTAAATTTCCTAGATACGTCACCTTAAGTGTTGAAAATAAATTACTCTCTAAATAAAATACCCATTAACATAAAAGATGTGTGAATTTATTGTTCAGATCATCGAGAATTTATACTTGGAATGAACTTTTGCTATGAAGTGTGTGTTTAAAATGTCCGCTCAATTTTTTAACACTAATATACATTCCAATCATGTCGTGTCCAGTATATTCTTTGGTTTCCGCTATACATAGATCTATCTTCTACTTGATTCGCCTGTGATATTTATAATATTTCTAATGCAGAATAACTCTTAATAGATCCGCAGTTATCTAACAAAGGCTTTTAGTCTAATGATTAGCAGAAAATAATTTTGATTTTTCATTGTACTTTTTGATAAAGGAAAAATAAAATACTTGCGAGAAATGAAGATCCTCGTCCAAATGGCAGCTTTATTCAGTAGCTCGCTTATATTTGTTCAGCACCATTAGACCCGAATCGTTTTGGCTTACCATAGAGAACAAAAAGTATGATCCATATAATTGGTTCCGTCCTCTACCTACTGTCTCCTTACATCATCCCAAAACATGAGCGGACCGTTTCAGCTGCATGTCTTTTCTTGTTGAGCATTATTGGATTTTAAATAATGTTGATGATATTAAAATGTTGAGGACTATAATCGATGAAGTTAACAGCTCTTTGTGACTGCTAGGGCCATATCAGTGTCATTATGAAACGTCAAAAATAATTAATTATTCTAATAAACAGTAATGGGACAAACAAGATTCTATTATACAAGATATAAGGGGAGCAGGGCTCTATTAAAATTATAGGACCTTTTTAAATATAATAATCTCCATGGCACGACAGCTAACAAGGAACCTTGGCCTACCGCCCGGTCGCTGCGTCTCCCATCTCGTGCCATGGATGGGATGCACTATTGGAGGGTGAGACGTGGTCAGTGCCTCGAATCCCCCCCGCCGGCCGGTTAATGCGTTCCCCCAGGGACCTCACGAGGCAGAGTGCGCCCCGGTCCAGACCTTCCAGCGGGAGAGAAACCCCCACGCCGTTACTGGGAATCGAACCCATGTCTCCCGCTTGGCAAGCTGCCGCGCTACCACCGCGCTAAGGAGACGACCAATGAAATATAATATTAATAACAATTAACTATGTAGTACATGTTGAAAGTGACAAATGTTCGTAATAAACCACTCTTGATGGCAATAATTATAGAACATTTTGCATGCCTACTTTAGATGAAAATTTTATGACTGTTATGTGTTTCAGCTCATTTAACACACTCCCCTCTTACTATGCGTACAAGTTTTCTTGGGCGCTGGGATCCCTGTTTCTATTCAGTAGGTTTGGCGCAATTTTGGAAGTAGAGCAACATTGAAACATGAAGTCTGTATACACCCTGATACCTAGCGGCTTCAGTCTAGAGTTTCAAACTGTCTGTAGATCCCGGAGGTCACGCAAATACATCTGCGGTGTGTTTTGTTTAATAATTCAACTAGTTGGCGGTAAATTAGATTAGCGATTCACTATAAGGTCTGGGGGTCTCAAAGACAGTTCCTTTAGTTGACAACACTGCTAAAGGACAGGCTGGCAGGCTCTGTCTTCCCTCCTGCCATCGCTACCCGTGGAACCAACGCCCAAGAAAAGTGCGCACATAGTACTGCATACTCATATTACATTGCGCTATCCCTGATTTCATTCAGAAGCTATATTTTACCCCCTCGTCGTTTAACAGGATTATGAGCTCGTTCTTTGGTTAAGGTCTGAGTGAAATTTAGTGTTGCTTAGATAAATGTGAAAACCTTAAGAATAAAATTTCACTATTGCGATCTAGTGGTGGTGACCACTTTTTACTTTCTCCATACGCACTATGTACATAGTGTATAGAGAAAGTGTTGCACTCCACCCAAAAATTCGATACCGAGATTTCACCGGAAATATATGTTTTAGGGTCCCCAATATCCAAAAAAAGCATTTTCACAAAAAGGTATTTTCACAAAAAGGTCCGTGTGTGTGTGTGTGTGTGTGTGTGTGTGTGTGTGTGTGTGTGTGTGTCCGTGTGCCTGTGAACACGATAACTCAAAAACGAAAAGTCGGTAAAATACCAAACTTGGTATTTATGTTTAGTATCTTCCAGGGATGCGACACGAAGATTTTGAGAAAAATCCCCCCACCCCAAACTACCCTTTACATGGAACTTGTTTCGAAAATTTTGATTTTCTCAAAAATGGCTCTAACGATTTTGATTAAAATGTCGTATATTAAACATATTTACCTGAAAAATAAAATGTATATCTTGAATTTTCTGGGAATAGCCTCTGAAGAGTAGTTTATTCTGGATGAATTTTACTAAATTTTGAATAATTGCTAAACCGTAAGAGATGGACAAAAACTTACTACACAAAAAATGTAGAGCACATTAAAACAAACAATTTATGTTAGATACATTTTTCTCGTGGAGTTCGTCGTTTTTGCGACATTCCTTTTTTTTTTTTTTTTTTTTTTTTTTTTTTCTGCTATGAAAAACGTATACTTTTCTCATACAGGAACTTGTCAGCTCCTATCCATATAAACAAGGGAACCTCATTGACATAGCAACCAGCTTTTGAATATCACTTTAACCTACGGTTGTCCCTTATTTCGCTTCTACTTACAAGGAAGCGAGTAATTAGACTATTTCTGCTGACGTTTTCTGATTAGCATAAAGTAAGTAGAAGTATAAGCTTTTTAAGAGTTATTTGTTGCAGGGATATGGAGAAAGGCATGTGAGTGTAACACATCAGATTTTTCTGTTCTAATTTGTATTCCCCATTTCCAGATAGGAAGCATTTATTTTTGTAAATCAACCTAAGTTGTGGACGGAAAACATTGATGCATTTCATACAAGCAACGTTTGCAAACACCTAGAACCATTTGGAACAAAAACAAGGTTATGAATCCCGCCTTGGGTTCTTTGTTTTCATGTATGATGCACCGGAGCAGCAGTCGATTAGTCTCGCACAGGTATTTCAGCTTGTAAATCCAATTAACATGCTCTTCAATACATAATAAACCGGGGTAGGAATTGCACGCTTAGTGAGTGTGCGAGCATACAATGCTAGAGTTAATGGGACATGAATCATTGAGCTTCATCGGGCCGTATATTCTTTCTTACAGAGTTAGATCGTTAACTTTTCTAGATACAGTAAAACGTACCTTGTCAGTTTCACATTTTATATGCACGTATATGAAGTTCTACTTCTCCTCACCTGCAATCCATAAATAAGCATTTTTTTTTTCTTCAAAAGGATTAAAGATGATTTGTGCACTCAAAGGCACATCATTACCTCGGATCGTTTAACTGTTATCTTGTTTTGAGTAAAATTAAATTATTCCTTAAGTAGAAGGAGCACTAGCTATGCTCATTATTGTTATATTTGCTGAGATGGTTTGTTTTTCTCCCAATCGCTTGTTCTTTCTTTCTCCTTTTCACTCTCTTTTTCTGTGTGCAACGTATGGTTATATTATATCATGATTTGAAAACCAATAATATACAGATTATTTAAATGAACATAAAACATAAGTTAAACATATAATAGTGTGTGTACATGTGTCATTTTGGAGGGGGAGTTACACTGCAGCCACCATTGGCTTAGTGTGACAGAGAATACGATGCAATGTCAGAATGACGGGAGGTCGGAACCGGAGCGCGGGGAAAAAGCCATAGGAGTGGTTTAATATAGTCCTACCAGTTCTTCATAATCACAAATACACTAAATAGGTTATTTAACAAAAAAGCTAAACTTGTTCCATTATACAAAAAATAATTCCCAAAGTTTTATTTAAACTAAAGAGAAACCCAAGTAATTTAAAGTATTATATAAATATAATACTCCTAATAACAATTAGGAGCTCGCACTCCAGGTCTGACCGAACCCCCTGAATCCTACAGACGACTCCAACGCCGTCCCACCGCCCTGACCTATATTTTAAAGCGCATGCAGGGCCACGAAAGTGCGCAGTCCTCCCGACACTTATAGCCCTGAAAGAGACCGGTGGGATAAAATGGAGATGACATGAAGGAACCGAAGCATTCCCTAGTGACCCGATAAAATCTTGAAGAAATCCATGGATAAAAGAAGTCGGTCGCGGGAATGGAAGGAATGGAATCCAGTGCCTATCGAATGCCACTCTTTTGTTTATGAAACAGTTACTAAATTTATGAAGTAGATACTAAACTTATGAAGTTTTTTTCTTCTACAGACAACTAGCTGTTCTAGTGGAGACTTGGCGTGGGTGTTTGAGAGAATGGACAACACCAGTGAAACTGACTAAGAATATTTCATGAGGGCTAATATCTGATCTTTTTGTAATAAATTGCTGATTATTTAGAATAAAAAACCATTGTTCCTGAATCTAAGCACGGGCAAATATGCTAACTTCCAGAGTATGAAGAACCTTATAATGTAGGCCAAATTTGTTTGTTGGTATAGTAATGTAAAGTAAGAATAATTTGTAAAAGGAAGACAAACACAAAGTGAGAGAGAGAGCGGGAGAGAGAGATAGAGAGTGAAAATCGTGTGAATAATGCATATCGGTTTTTATAACCCAGGCCTTGCTTTCCACCCTATTAACGAGTTAAATTAAACACAGTTGGCGGGAAAAAAAAAACCAAGATAAATTTTGCATCATCCGAGTATCTTTATCAGCAACTTTATATTAAAATATGAATATTTAATTTTATGTAATTTTCGCTAATAATGAAATTATTTTATTTTAAACGGAACATCCTAATGCTTTAGCCAATGTAATAGCATTATACTGTGCCGTTGAAATTTTGCCATTTATAATTTTACGCATAAAAACGGTTAATTTTTCTGGTAGCAATCTATCTGCAATTCTAAGTCACGGAAGTACTGCTTCCGCTGTCGGTAAACGCTAAATCACTTGTCTAGTTCTGACGTGACGGGATCGAAAATCCTGAATTGTAGCCATTTTGTGTGAACCTGTTTGCTGTTTGCTAATGTGAGCTATGGCTAATTAGGATAATGCAAACTATTGTTGAGGCTAGCTCTGAAACACATTTAAACTCCGTGTTTTGGTAAGAGTGATGTTATCTCTCCAGCTGCTCCGCTGCGAGCGCAGCGAACCCGAGTACCCCTGGTATTTCTGGGCAAGCATCTGAGCGTCTCCCGAAGCTGTTCGGATTGGGTTGAACTCGGTTGAACGGTGGTTCCAGAAACTCGTGGAAGATTGAATAGGTGATGCCCGGGCGGGATTATGAGACACCTTAAAGTTCTCCGGCTAAGCTTGTCTCTTCTAAGTTCTGAAGAGCTTATGCCCTTCAAGACCTTAGGGGAAGTAGTCATCCCCCTATGGTCTTGAAGCGCATAAGTGTCGTATCCACTTCCATCCTTGCTGGTTTATAAGATAGATACTGGCTTAATGGAAAACCCCTGGGGCGCCGATCATACCTAAGTCGTCAGGTCACTGCTGTGTAGTACCTCAGCGTATTTCGGCCATCACTACTGCCAGAAAACTGAACACTATTATGGATAAAATACAAATGTCAAAACTTAATCGTCACAGCTTAGATCTCTTTATAAATACAGTGTGTGCCTGAAGGTTTTGAAAAGAAAATAACACTTCGGAGCAAACTGTAACCATTTATTTTTTCACAAAGAATATATATATTCATGGAGAAAATAACATTTCTCGAAAATAACATTTGGCAAGAAATGTCGCTTGGTATCTCCCCTGTGTACTCACAATTAGATATTTTAGATCGTTGATAGGGGCTAATAAACTTTGTGTTTCCTATACTCTCACAAGAAATAATTAGGTGTTGTCAGGCGAGTGAACAAGCAGGGCAGTTACGATCGTCAAAGTAAAGGATTACTCTCCTGAAAATATTTCGTTCAGAAGTTCCATGGAAAGATGGTCATCATGCGCAATTGATCCATCTTACCTGAACCATATGTGAAGACGAGGATTAACGTGTTGCCTTCGAAATTTACTGTTACAGTTCTGCCCTAATTTAAAAAAAAAAAAACATAAAATAAAATAAATAAAGACCAAGCATGCGCTTGAGCAAAATGGTACACCATTCTGTCACTTTTGCGATATGCACTGGGTTCTCCCAAAATTCACACGGGTTTTTACAGCACAGAAACACAGCCCTGTTCGATTACATATCGAAACAAGTAGAATTGAGCCTCGTCTAATATCAATAACCGTCCATAACGTCCTCTTAAGCTTGAGATGCTCTAGAAACTAGTTGCAAAATTGAAGTCGCTATGTTTTGTCCCGTTCAGTAAGCTCATGGATAATTTGGGCCTTATGAGCATGGTAATAAAGATCTTTGTGCAGGATTCGACGAACGCTAGTCCGCCGAGCCAAACTTTAAGGACAATCCAAGATCGCCACCCGTATTAATTGTGCTAATTGTTCACTCCACGTGGAGTGAACAGAGTGTAACATCTCCCGTGTTTCTCTCATTGTTCTTCTAAAAGGTATTTCTAAAAATAAATGTGCACGAGTGGAATGCAAAAGCTTACTTGGAGACAACGTGACAACGTTGCTTTTCGCGACTGAATACCTTAATCTTCTCACCCGGCAATGATATGCTGCATGTTATTCACTAGCGTAGCACACACAATTATATGCGATTCGTATTTTCCGGTTTACGTACAGAACGAGGGCCTCCTGCAAGTTAGCTTCCTCCACAGTTCCATCCTTGTTGAAATTTTGATACCAGTAGGAACAGAATATTGTGACTAAGGACATCACGTTGACTAATCCTGCGACGAAAGTTCAGTTCTATATCTGTAGTTGTCTTTATAAACTCTATCCCTCAACCCGGTGCTGCACGGAGAGCGCTCCATCTCAAATGACCATAGTGACCTTACGAGGAATATTTTACGCAGCGTGGTGGATGTTATGAGAGAGTAAGTTTAAAAATCTGATGTGCTACATTCATATTACTTTCTCCACCTTTGCTGCAACAAACTTTCTTACAAAAGCTTATTCTTCTACATCATACATATAATATGATTTCATTATAATATTACTTCCTCGTAAAAAAGAAATAAGAAAACACTATGGAATGTCAACATTTTAAAATTTGGTCGCTAAGAGATGTTATGGAAATTTAGTTCTCTTTACCTGACCAGTATAAAAATGCGTATAAAAGTTTCCCATTTAAGAAAAGCATAAGTATTGGAAAATATAAACCTATAACAAGCAATTCTCGGAAATGGTTAACTGTGCACAAAATGTATTTGACATTGTTTACGAGAACTCCGTTTTTGTGGAGAAGCTTTTTTTTTTATCGTTTATCGTTTACGATTTATAAGTTGTCCAAAAGTCATTCAGATTGCAGAGAGTTTCAGAGGTTATTTCCAGTAATATAATTTGTTCTTGTAAATGTCTTTCATATATGGTATTCTAATAAAATTTGCTAGAGCATTTTGAGTAATCAACATTTTTAAAAATTTGTCCTTGTAAAGGTAACTTGGGGTGAGGGAATTTTGTTGAAAATCGTCGTGTTACTTCTTGGAAGATGCTAAGGTTATAACTCGAGTTTGGTAGTTAACCGAAACACACATACACACACCTTGGATTGTGTACTTGTACGAAGCCGAGAAGGTAAAAGCTCTCAGGTGTATCGGCTGCATTTTTGAACTCACCCTGTGTTGTAAGAAAGGCAGCATCTGCAGCAAAGCAGTGCTGTGGAGAACATGAGAAACTGATCCTCTGTAATGGTCGGCCTGACCCGCGGGAAAGTAAGAAAGAATTGAAACTACTTTGGCTTGGATTCCAAATTCTAAAATGTAGTTGTACTCACTTTGTGTTAGCAAATATTCAGTAACTCTTTCATAACTTGTGAGTAAAGCTCAGTACCGAGCAGGTTAGCTCAGGCGGTATTATATGTAGCTCGCCTTCGGGAGGTCCACGGACCGAGCAATCTGTATTGGGCTTTTTCGTGGTTTCTCTCAATTGCCAAGATAAATACTGGATTGGATATTGAATGTCATGATATAAAATTTCACCTCCAATCTAAAAAAATTGCTAAAACTGAAAATAGATGGCTGTCGCGGAGCTAAGTGATAAGTATGGTGTGAGGCCTTATAAAGCTAGCTGCACTTTTCCATCTGACTACAGGTCACACTGTCTGACTGCGTATGGTAGTGTACACTGGTGGTCAGGTAACATGGCGCTAAGGGAAGGCCGTATGGTTCGGGAATGAAACCTTAAAAGGCTTTTGTCAACCAACGACTTACCCTACGGAACAATTCCCTCCCGACATGGCAAGGTTAATTATATAATGTATAGCAGCTGGTATATTGTTGTGTTTTTCTATGCAAGGTGAAATAGCGTGTTTTAATGCCTTGTTCCTCTAAAAATCTATTTGTGTAAAGGTTTAATGCCAGTTATTTAAAGATGTAACTATTTGACCTTTTCTTTACTTTTATTTTAACCACCTGGTAGGTCATATTGGGTGATGAATGAAATGGGTGAAATGATGCCCATATGATTCGGGGACCATAGAGCTTGAAGCTACTCAACATTTGTGATGAGGGAAAACCCTGGGAAGAATATTATTCGGATAACTCACATGTTCAGATTTCAACTTGGGGCTTCTTGGAATGTGAGGCAGACACGTTACCTTAGAGTGAACTTATTATGTTCTACTTAGTGACAACTGATCAGATAGTGCGCCTTATTCTACTTTTATTATATCCAGTTTTCTTACTTTTTATACTTATAAATGGCATATCGATATAGAAGATATTGCATCCCACCCAAAATTCGATGTCGAGATTTCACTGAAATACTCACTTTATCGTTCCCTGAATCAAAACAAAAAAAAATCTGATGTGTTCCATTCAAATGCCTTTCTGTAGCTGTTACACAAACAATTTTCCTTTAAAAATATTATTCTTTTATCTACGGCATGCTAATCAAGGTAAATATTAGTAGAAATTGTCTTATTACTTGCTTTCTTGCAAGTAGAAGGGAAGTAGAGGAATATACTAGGCTAAATCGATAGTCAAATCTTTTAGAAGCTGGCCCTGAAACAATTGAAGTTGGATTCGCTTTGCATGACCTGCAGTAAAAAAGAGATATGAAATGAAAATAAAATATGTGTACCTAAATTCCCAGTAACAAGAGCTTTAGAATTTCTATGAAAACCGGCACCTACAAACTTGTTCATTTTCCACCAGTGAAGCATGTTTCTCCGACAGTTCGAAAGATCACTGTATGATTTTCAGCATTTTCAAAATAGTTTGTTTAAATACAGAAGATTTTTCAAGTGTTCTAATACTTAATTTTGATTTCATAACGGAAGAATGTCTTCTTTGTTCATGACATCGATATACAATTTATTTAATTTTACGTTTATTTATTGTTGCGTTTGTCATAAAATGAACTTCACACGTCTGTGCCTAAAGATTGCCCTCGTTGAGAAAGAACATTAACAAAAGGTAAAATAAGAAGTCAGTTCCAGGCGATTTTAAAGTCGGCAGTTATAACTGCCCTTTGTTCACGCTCAGGCAGAAAATGAACACAACTCCTTTGTTTTGCTTTTATCGCGTGTCATGTGCACGTCGTGATACAGGAACATGATGGTATAATTCAATTAATCTGCTAGAGATTTAAGGACGGTTCAAATTCGAATTGGTAACACATTAGTTTGAAAAACACAACCCATAATTATCACCTCGCTCTTGTGTTTCAGGTTCATCTTTCATCAAGACCTCAAACACCGCGAGCTTTTACTATCTCATCCCCTCCTCCAACCTTTCTGTTTCTAATTGTTTATTAGGTATCGTTCTGCATGACCAGTCCTAACCACTATGCCTTAACTCGTGATTTAATCTATGGCTCCCTGACCAAATGCTTCTTTCTGCACTACTTCTTAACAGAACTCAGTACATGCACTTTTCAGATCCTGTTTCATAACAGTGAGTACTCTAATGCTTCAGTTAAATACAGCTTTATCAATTACTTTAGCGTTACTTTCTAATTGCTCGTTTACTTGTTTTAAGATGTGTTATAAAATCAATAAAATTCATTTCATGTTTTTAAAAAAAATCCGATGTGTTCCATTATTGTTAGAAAACTTAAGCTTCTATTTATTACATGCTAATCCAGAAAAAAAAAAACCCAGAAATAAACTTATTACTTGCTTCTATGCAAGTAGAAGGGAAATAAGGGAATACCATATGATAAAGTGATAGTCAAAAGCTGATTGCTATGTGATTGAAGTTCCTTTGTTTGTATAGACAGGAGTTGACAAATTCCTGTATGTGAAAAGTATTTTAAAGCTGAAACCAGAAACAAGGAATATCTAAACAAACGATCAACACCACGAAAAAAATGTATATAACATACATTGTGTGTTTTAACGTGCCCTACATTTTTGTGTGGTAAGTCTTTGTTCATCTGTTACAGTTTTTGCAGTTATGCAAAGTTCCTTAAAATTCATTCAGAATAAAGAATGTAGTCTTCAGAGGCTATTCCCAGAAAATTCAGAATATACATTTTATTTGTCAGGTAAATATCTTTAATATGCGATGTTTTAATCAAAATCGTTGGAGCCATTTTTGAGAAAGTCAAAATTTTCGAAAAAAGGTCCATGTAAAAGGTGGTTGGGTGGGAGGATTTTCTTGAAAATCTTCTTATCGCATCCTAGGAAGATACCAAACCTAAATACCAAATTTGGTTTTTAACGGACTTTTAGTTTTGTGAGCTATGTACTAATTTGTTTAAAATGTTTCATACTGCCCATCGAAAGAGCATTAAAGAAAATTGTCATATACTTTTCCAAATAAACGTTTCATACTGCCTCTCGAAAGTGCATTAAAGAAAATTATCATATACTTTTTAAAATATATTTTCATTCTTCTCATTTATACTAATTCTGTTCAATGTAATTCATTGCTACATACCCAAGCAAATTGATTTTAATCAGCGTGGTTAAGATTTTCAGGTGCACGCCTTTTTTTTTTAGGTTAAATAGAAGCTGTTCAGAAAGATATCAAATTTGTTTCTAGCTGCGAAAAGAGACATTTTATACCCACCTTTTTCCCATTTTGGGAACTTTTTACTTGCTCTACATGTGCTATGTACGTAGTGTTTAGAGGAAGTATTGTATTCCACGCAAAAATTCGATCAAAAAAAAAAAAAAAAAAACATTTTCAGAAGAGTCACTCTCAGCGGTGTACTGGTTGCCATGCTGCTTCGTATACCCAAGGTCGCTGGTTCAAACCCGGCGGAGGACGATGTATTTTTTCGGGCGTAAAAATCCTTAGCATGGCTTCCTTTGGAAGGGAGGTAAAGCTGTGGGCCCCGTGTCATTGATTTACTGCACGTAAAATAACCTCGAGATTGATAGAGAGACCTCTGAGCAAAATTAAGTGGTGTTTCACTCCCAGTATAGAATGGGACGCTGAGAACTACAGTAGTTAAAGAGCTTGCATAAATAAAACGCTATTTCATTTTGTGTGTCTGTGGACAGCATAGCTCAAAAAACAAAGAAAAAGTTAAATACCAAACTTGGTATTTAAGTTTGGTATCTTTCAAGGATGCGACACGAAGATTTTCAAGAAAATCCCCGCCTCAACTACCCTTTACATGGAAAAGTTTTCGAAAATTTTTATTTTCTCAAAAATGTCTGTAACGATTTTGATTAAAATGTCGTAAGTTAAAGATACTTACCTGACAAATAAAATGTATATCTAAAATTTTCTGGGAATATCTTCTGAGGATTAGTTTATTCTGAATGAATTTTACGGAATTTTGCATAACTGTTAAACCGCAAGAGACAACAGAAGACGAAATAACTCAACAGAAAATGTAGAGATCACTAAAACACGTAATTTATGTTCTATACATTTTTTCGTGGAGTTCATCGTTTTTTGAGATATTCCATGTTATTGATTCAGCTTTAAAAAAGTATCCTTTTTTTCATACGAGAATTTGTTAACTCCTGTCCTTACAAACAAAGAAACTTCATTCACATCGCAACCAGCTTTTGACTATCACTTTAACCTATTTATTCCCTTATTTCCCTTCTACTTACAAGGAAACATGTAATAAGACTATTTATATTTTTTCGATTAGATTTAAGTAAATAGAAGAATAAGCTTTTCAAAATAATTTATCGCAGAGAGTCATGTGAATGGAACACATCATTTTTTTTTTCCTTTCTTCCAGAATTCCCCCTTTTTATATTAAGTGGTATTTCAATTTATTCTTCAGGATTTCTAATTAGTAGATATAAAAAATGTAACTTTCAGTTAACCTCTCCTCAGCTTGCTGTCTACTTGCAAATAGCAAGCCTACCTCTTTCAGTAAATGCCGTGCGGAAGTTGAAAGCACACCTACAACAATGTAAAATAATTGTTTGTTGGGAAAAATCTATCCGTTTATCGCTATAAAGTAGCAGCAATAATGCAATTGACAATAAGTGATTCTATCCCTTCTGTTCTTGAATGTGAGTTTGTTGCTGTGAGAGACGTCATCTGTTCACGTGGTGGCGGAGGCTGGTCACGCAGAGACGGCAGCACCGCATAGTTCCGAAAGTTGAGACTGGGTTCTGCTCGATGCTACTAGAAATCGCTGAGACTATAAATCCAGCAAGAATGAATGAATGGTAAATTTTGCGGTATTATAAGAGAGTGAGTTGTGTGACAGTCGCATTTGGTTAGCAAGTGAACTGCTAACATTACTAACATTTATTTTTTTTGCTTCATTTGTAACATCACTTGTGAAATAAACACACGCACATTCACTCTCACATTCATACTTCCAGACTTTATGGTTATGGTTAAAGAAAAATTCCCCACCCCAGCCGGGAATCGAACCCGGGACCTCCGGGT
Organism: Hymenopus coronatus; assembly: GCA_030762935.1. Taxonomy (NCBI): domain Eukaryota; kingdom Metazoa; phylum Arthropoda; class Insecta; order Mantodea; family Hymenopodidae; genus Hymenopus; species Hymenopus coronatus. The sequence goes on from CM060890.1 coordinate 34,418,544, forward strand.
GAGAAGTCAGCTCGCTGACCACTCGACCACGGAGGCAGTCAAAACGTGGTCAATGCCAAGCGGTCACCCATCCAAGTACTGACCACGCCCAATGCTGCTTAATTTCGTTGATCGGACGAGAACCAGTGTTTTTTTCAGCATGGCCGTTGGCACCGATGTATTGTTCCGGCTCAGGATTCAAACAAGATTTCATAGACACTGTTGGAACAGTTATGTAATGTATTATTTGCGATTCAAAAATGTCTTAGATGAAAACACCGGCGAGATCGCATCAAATAGTGCATTTTCAGCTCTAAGCTTCAAATGAATAGGACTCTTCAAGCAATGAAATCACGGTAATCTCTGTTAGGAAATGCATTTCAACAGAATTCTGCAAAAGCCAAAATTCGAAGGAATTAAACATTGATGTGTGTGCAGCTCTTGGACAAGCAGGAATTCCACTCAATAAGATAAACCATCCAGCCTTCAAGGTATTTCTTGAACAATACACAAAGATTTCAATGCCTGATGAGAGTACTTGAAAAAAAAAATCTACATGGAGCCTGTTTACAAAGAAACCATACAAATAATCTGAATGCGACCTGGAAATTATTGTGAGTGAAACCACATACTCAACGGAACGATATTAAGTTTTGTATGTTTAAGTTTTCCCTTAGCAGGGTCAAAAGTTAAGCCCATTTTGTTAAAAAATGTATAAGCTGTAGAAAGCCAATGCCAGCACAGTAATGCAATCAATTATAGACTTCTACCAAAACCTCCTTGTGGTTACGGACCAGGCTCCATACATGGTCTCAGCTGTTAACCAATTCAAACCTTTATTTCCTAATTTAAAGCATGTGATATGCTTGGTTCATAGCTTTTACAGGCTTTGTATCCATAAGGAACGAATACATCGCAAATCAATTCATCTCTGAAGAAGATTCTACTGAAACATGCGAGGCCTGTTGTTGTCTAAGCGAAACCATTGACCTTCCCCTTCCAAATTTCCCGATCATTTCTCGCAGAGGACCTTGGATTGTGTGTGCTGCTATGTTGTGTGAGAATTTTGACAAAATTTGAGAGTTTGTGCTTTATTTGAATCCAGCCGACGCAGGTGCAATTCTAAAGCACAGCAATTTCTGTTACAGAGAAAATGACATAATTTGCAGACAAAACTATATTGTGTCCATAGTTACAAGTACCTGACTGCATATATTAAACGATTAGAAGAATAAGGTCTGGAAAAGGAAAAACAATGGTATAATTTTACTTCCGTGAGCATATTTTTACTTTAAGATTTTTTCGAAAAGTTAGTCTTTCTACACTAATTAGGGTTAATATAAAAATATTATAGTATATCTATTTTAAACTCATTTACTGTAAGCATTTAACATTTTATATGAATACTTCTAAAAATCATCATTGGAACAGTGAATTTAGACTATAAAAAAGATCACTTCAATAACAATGACACATGTCGCTATTATTGGGCATTATTATTATTATTATTATTATTATTATTATTATTATTATTATTATTATTATTATTATTATTATTATTATTATTATTATTATCATTGTTAATATTTTGTTGTAACAAATGTCGTTATTGACTCAAAAATCTTTAAATCACCACTGCAAACAACTCACTCAATGTTAGACAGTTGACAGTTTATGACTGCACGACATCCATGGCTCGTGCCCCACTGCGCTAACCCACCACTCAGTTCACAACACAATAGGTAACTGACCGTAATTCTTCCTCCTTTTTATATTGAGAAAATTGCGTTACAAACTTTTCTGGAAACTTTTCGAATGTAGTAGAAACCGACAGGAAAAGGTAGTAGAGGAAAATCTCGAATATCAGAATCGTACTGCGATCCCTCACATTTCAGTTTCACTGCCGCATACCAGAGTGAACGTGAGAGCGATCACATTCCGGACGGCATTGTCCAATTATTATTATTATTATTATTATTATTGTTGTTGTTGTTGTTATTATTATTATCACTGGTATAATGTTCAATAAAATGTTATATTCTGAGGATGTTCCAAATTTCAGAGAAAATAGGAAAATACTAACGTGTGATACTAAAGTATGGAAGTATCTTATATGTCGGAAGCACACATATGCAGCATTCTAACTCAATCGTAAATTACGATTTTAACAAAACAAAAACTCTACATTGTGGAGAGACGAGGCCCATAAGTATAAAAATACGGATGACAAAGAAAATACAGATTAGTTACTGTCCTCTTCAACAAGACTTCCTTTAATGATTTGTTTGAAATATAATATTTCACAGTTATAAATACCTTATTTGTTCCCGCTGAAATAAAGTTCAGAGATAAAATCATATTAAAACCTTTAATTAGTATTTGTACATAGAATCGTCTCCTAAGACATCTGTCTATATGAACGTGTTCAAACCTATTTGGAAATACTGCTTCATAAATCGGCCTAATATTAGCGAGGATAAAAATCAATTCATGTTTATTATTAGAGATGTAAAGGTAAATTGCGTTGACTTTAATGATCAGTAATAATGACTTGAAGTAATTGCACGTAATAAATCTTTTTGTGTTAATTATTTTCGCTGTAAGTGGTTGCATTCATACCCATCCATTTATCATTAACATCCTACGTGATCGAGAGCTCTTAACGATGAAGGATAGACCTTGATTACAAGTAATGAACCTTAGGCCTAATAATTGTGCATTGAGAATTGATTTTTAAGGGAATGTGATCTGCGTTCATAATTCTACTAAGAACATACTGAATAGCAGCTGCTCAATGTTTACTTTGTACTACGCCCAAAAACTAGGTGTCGATATTTCACAGGACATGTTTTGAAGACTCTGAACCCAAAAAATCTGATGTGTACCATTCACATGACTTTCTCCATATCCCTGCAACAAATAATTCTTAAAAAGCTTATACTTCTATTTACTTTATGCTAATCAGACAAAAATAGCAGAAATAGTCTAATTACTCGCTTCCTTGTAAGTAGAAGCGAAATAAGGGACAACCGTAGGTTAAAGTGATAGTCAAAAGCTGGTTTCTATGTCAATGAATTTCCTTTGTCTATATGGATAGGAGTTGACAAGTTCCTGTATGAGAAAAGCATACGTTTTTCATTGCAGAAACCAAAAATATGGAATGTCACAACAACGACGAACTCCGCGAAAAATTGTATATAACATAAATTGTGTGTTTTAATGTGCTCTACATTTTTTGTGCAGTAAATTTTTGCCCATCTCTTACGGTTTAGCAGTTATTCTAGTAAAATTCATCCAGAATAAACTACTCTTCAGAGGCTATTCCCAGGAAATTCAAGATATACATTTTATTTTTCAGGTAAATGTTTAATATACGAAATTTTAATCAAAATCGTTAGAGCTATTTTTGAGAAAATCAAAATGTTCGAAAAAAATTCCATGTAAAGGGTAGTTGGGGGTGGGGGGATTTTTCTCAAAATCTTCGTGTCGCATCCCTGGAAGATACTAAGCTTAAATACCAAGTTTGGTATTTTACCGACTTTTCGTTTTTGAGTTATCGTGTTCACAGACACACGGACACACACACACACACGGACCTTTTTGTGGAAATGCTTTTTTTGGATATTGGGGACCCTAAAACATATATTTCCGGTGAAATCTCGGTATCGAATTTTTTGGTGTAGTGCAATACTTTCTCTATACACTATGTACATAGTGCGTATGGAGAAAGTAAAAATCTGTGTGTGTGTGCGCGCGCGCGTGCGCGCGTGTGTGTATATATGTTAAGCTTGATTAAGAAACGCAAAATATGTAATACATCCTATGCTGTGGAACAAAGGTTTTCAAGAAAATCCTAGTCCCTAAGCTACCTTTACAATTAAAACTTAGGTTTTGCCAATATGATTCTGGCGCTTTTGACTAAAATACCATCATTTAATATATTGTGTATCTTAAATATCCTGCGAGGGATATTGATATTGATCTGGTGAAATACATTCCTGAGTGGATTTAGTTAGCTGCCGAGATGTAGTCTACGTGGGCCTTGGCTATCATTCTTGTCTCAGATGGTTAGGCAGGTAGATAAATGGACTCCTGATTATTGGCACTTGTCTTTATTTTTACTTGCTTTAGTAATTATTGACAGCTGATGTTATTGCCGTTCCCTAATCCCTTAGAACGGATCATTATTTTTCAGTACCTCAACGCTTTGCATGCATCTATCTTTCCCGGGTTTTGAATACGTCAATCTTATTCGTTCATTCCTATACAGGTTGTTAATGAACTGACTATATCGAAACATTTTCAGAGAATAAGAAGGTGTCTTAAACAAGAAATTTGAGATGAGATCTGTAACTAGTTTAAGAAGCTGGCGGAAGCCATAGGTAGCAGGTTTGAAGGGAATCTGGTGGAGGCTGTTGTAATTGTAGCAACTCTCGTGACCAGGTTGGTAGCAGTGGTTGACTACAAGTTGCGGTAAATTAGCTTAATACAGAACCGCCCCACATTATACTAGACTGCTTCGTAGTCTAGTTTTTAATTCGCAAATTGTTGACTGTTGTAATTGTAGCAACTCTCGTGACCAGGTTGGTAGCAGTGGTTGACTACAAGTTGCGGTAAATTAGCTTAATACAGAACCGCCCCACATTATACTAGACTGCTTCGTAGTCTAGTTTTTAATTCGCCAATTGTTGACTGTTGTAATTGTAGCAACTCTCGTGACCAGGTTGGTAGCAGTGGTTGACTACAAGTTGCGGTAAATTAGCTTAATACAGAACCGCCCCACATTATACTAGACTGCTTCGTAGTCTAGTTTTTAATTCGCCAATTGTTGACTGTTGTAATTGCTCGGTTACTTCATTTTATTTATGCCCAGGGTGTTCTGACTAATGTGTAAAGTAAGGACGAAAAGGAATTTTACCAATGTCTCTATTTACAGCTTAAAAGTGTATTATTTTGGGAGGATAGGCCTTTGTTATTTTTTACTCAACACATCCCTTATGTACACGTTTTCTTATGCCCTTGCTTGGTAAATAGCAATCGGATGAAAGAAGAGAAATCATAATTGATTTAAAAACGATAAAGGATTTTATTCAGATTAATTTTTAATTACATCCCTGCTGTTCGTACTTGTGTTTTCTTTTCAACAATTTCACATAACAATAAAATACAATAAACTATACATTTACGATTCAATGTTTTCCTCGGGTTCAAATATCGCAATAATATAGCACAATATTATTGCTTTTATTTTGTGCTCTCATTAAAGAAGTTCCTTGGTTCGATTGCAATATGTCTCTTCTGAGACGCTCTCTATATAAGGAAGTACAGGAAATGTTCTCACATTTCAAAAAGATGAGCATCGTCATTTACTTCTAATGCATTTTTTTTCGTCGCTATGACCGTAACAAAGTTTTTTAATATATAATAACAACATAAATTAAATACTTGACATATTATATACATTTGCAAGTGTACATAAGTTTGTTATTTTATAAGACATAATAATGTTTTGTGTAAAACAATGTTATTATTTCATTTACAATGTTTTATAATTTGGGTGTTGCAGATTTAACTATCGCGAAAATCCGGTTTTGAAAACTAACATTCACATTAGTGTTAATTTAATTGTTTTTTTCACAAAGCCGTATGTAGGACAGAAGTGAATAGGCAGAGCCAGACTGAAGCATTCAATGCCCGGATCTCCTGGTCTCTAGCTGGTTGCCCTACCAACATGCAAGTACGCCTTAAATTGTTCAATTGACTCACATTTCTCCATGAAAATCACAAAGTGATCTCAAATTATTTTGAGACGACATACTCCCAATCTCGGCTTATAATGTAGTAAGCACTTTAACTCCCGATTTCATATTTATGGTCAATTAGTGTTAATAATTAATTGACTTAATTTATTTACTCTCAAATTAATTTGTGACCATCTTATGATTTGCCGGGTAACATGAGAGTAGGTTGAGGAATTTAATGCCATACCAGCATGTTGCCTGGTAGCTCAGTGATAAAGCAGCCAGCTAGACACCGGGAGATCTGTGGCTCAAATTCAGGCTAATATTGAATTTTTCAGCCTGATTAACTATCTAACATTCACCATATTTCTTAGCCGTTCATTTTATAATCCTTACTTGTTACTTTTTTCTACCTTATAGCCATCCTTTGTATTTTACTGCTATATATTTCAATCACCATTATCTAAGTAGCATGTAGTATTGTGCCATTGCGCTATAACACGTTTGATAAAATGGGATATAGTTCAGAATTATGTTAAATGTAACATACTGTCGGTGATGACATCACATATATAAGTCTTGCCAACACATATCTTCTTTATTTATATATATATACATATATATATGTGCTAAAATAATGAATTACAATTTTTTTCTTCTGTTTTCTGGAAATGCTTAGTTAATAACCTTAATTTAGACGAATCATGCCCAATTAACCTTCTGATCTAATTTCCAACTTGTGCCTGTAAGTTTGTAAAGTGTTAGTACGATACTGGCTAATGATTCATTCGAGAGCACAACACACAAAAACGAAAGTGTGTTTCAGTGCAAATTCCTCTGTTACAATGGTTAATAGTATAGCTTTCAAGTAAGTAATAGGTAATCTTTGTTTCCGATTTCGAGTCTTGTCCACTAAGTTATTATTGTTGTTTTTAGTAGACTGTAATGCGGTATTATTAGCCTAAGCTTTTACTTTGTTTCAGTTTATGCATTTTAATTTCAGCATGTATATCAGCATGCACTTAACTATAATCTTTGACATTCCGTACCTCAAAATGAGAAGTGGTTTAAAGGGTGAAGTAATGAGGAAAAATAAAAACATCATAGTCTTTAAGTAATTTTATAGGAACAGCTCAAAATGGCGGCCTGTCTTTTCAAGGCAAAGTTGTAAAGGCCAGAAGTAGATCGTCGTATCCTATCCAAAATATCTGGTGTGTGTCGAATAACCATTATTTCTTGATTCAACGCAAATAGTTATCTGTAAGTTCAGAGAAGATATAGATGTTCTCAATAATGTATGCTAGACATTCTTCAACATACAAACTAACCTCAGAGAGAACAATCAAGGAAGCATTAGCGTTATTGCACTGCTCAATCAGAGTGGCGTCTGAGTGTACGTAGGATAGAAATTCTTTGAATGAAATTTAGAACAAATAAAAAAAAAACAATAACAACACAATACTACATTACAGAAAAACGAACACGTGTCCTATGGCCTTCCATGATAATTTTGGCGTGACGCATTAAGCCCGTTGTAGAGTAAGCTTCTTAAAGCAAGAAGCCATGTTTACTTTCTCTACCACATATGTATAACGTAAATAGTAAGTAGAAAACTATTGTATATCTAAACATTCGATATCGAGATATCACTCGAAATACATGCTTTGAGATCCCTTGAATCCAATAACAAGCATTTTTTAGAAAAGTGTCCACCAAAGCATGTGTGCACGTGTGTGTGTGTGTGTGTGTGTGTGTGTGTGTGTGTGTGTGTGTGTGTGTGTGTGTGTGTGTGCAGCATAGCCCGAAAACAAAAGTCGGCTAAATACCACTTTTGATACTTAAGTTCAGTATCCTTTAAGAAGCTAGCTACCCTTTACATGGAACGTCGTGAAAATTTTGATATTCTCAAAAATGACTACCGATTTTGATTAAAATGCTGTATTTTTAAGCTATTTTCATGATATACGAAATGTATCTAGAATTTTCTGGGAACAGCCTATCTCTTCATTCTGGGGTAAGAGGTACATAAAAACGTACTACACAAAAATGTAGATCTGATTAACACACACAATTTATATCACATACTTTTTTTGTACTTATTTATTTTTGTAGAGTTAACTGTTTCCAAAATATTCCTTGTCATCGGTTTCAATTTTATATTACCTGATTTTTTCTAAAGCGCGAATCAACTTTCTTTCAGCTCTTTTGTTTTACTTCTCGGAATGCAAAGGACAACTGAATTTCAGTTAACTCTAATTTTGTTCGGGCTTCTAACAGGTAAATATTGGCTTAACTCCAACGTAGTCATCTTCGTCGTCAGGAAAGCTTCAGCTCTTACTTGGAATTTCTATGTTTGACATACTGTACATAAAAGACCACTCTTTTGTAAGGAAAGTTGAACAGCTAGAAAAAGTCATGCGAATGAAACACATCAGAGTTTTACTTTTCTCTAGCCCATATGTATACTGTGCATAGTGTGTCATTAAACCCAAAATTTGGTATTGAGGTTTCACCGAAAATACATGTTTTGAGATCCCCTGAATCCCTAAAAAACGTTTTAGAAACATTGTGTGACTGTGTTTATGTATGTGTGTGGGAGGGGGGGTGTATAGCTCAAAAACAGAAAGTAGACCTAAATACTAAACTTGGTAAGTATTTTTCATGTATGTAACACGAAGATTGTCAAGAAGATATCCCTCACAACCAACTACACTTTAAATGGGATATTTTTCGAAAATTTTGAATTTATCAAAAATGCCCAAAGATTTTTATATAAAATACCATATGTTTAAAATATGTTTATGGCAAACTAAAGGGGTATCTTGAATTTTCTGGGAATAACTTACAAGACCCCTTTGTCCTGTAGAATAGAAAACGGTGTTCACAAATATGTGGAACTCATTAAAACACACTTTTTATGACACTTACATTTTTGTAGAGTTAATCGTTTTCGAGATATTCCAAGTTATTGGTCAGTTTTAAGCTACTTTTAACTTTTCTCAAACGCAAGACATTCTTCTTTTCGCCTCTCTTTTGTTTATTCCTTGAAACCAAACAGAACAGAATTTCAATTGTTTCACTCAGCGACCAACTTTTCCATTCTACTTATAAGGAAGCAAGTAACATGACCATGTGTATCTGGATTAGCTTGCCGTAGATAAAACAATAATCTTTTTTAAGGGAAGATTGTTTGTGGACTACCTATAAAGTCCTGTGAATAGAACATATATTTTCAGAAAAAAAGGTCCCTGTGGGTAGGTGTGTATGTGTGAGCAGGATAGCTCAGAAACGAATAAGTCAGTATATGTTAACCTTAGCATTTATGCTTAGGACTTCCAGGGATGCAATATGAAGATTTTCATGAAAATCCCCCACCCGAAGTTACTCTTTACATGGAAAAAGTTTTGAACATTTTGTTTCTCTCAAAAATGGCTCTAACGATTTTGATTACAATACCGTACATTATACATCTCAAGTAAAGTGTATATCTTGAATTTTCTGGGATAGCCTCTGAAGACATTTTCATTCTGAATGAATTTTGATGATTTTGGCATAGCTGTTAACCGCAAAAGATAGATAAAACCTTAATACACAAAAAATGTACACAATTTATGTCATATACGCTTTTTATTTAAAGTTGATCGTATCTGAGGTATTCCTTGTATTTCTTCTTCATTTTAAACTACTTATCTTTTCTGAAAATTATTTTTCTTCTGCATTTTAAACTACTTAACTTTTCCGAAAAGGGATGTCCCAATTTGCTTCATCTATCTTATTTACTGCTGGTCATGTAAAGAGAACGAACTTCAGTTGTTTAACAAATCAACCAGCTTTTAAAATATTTGACTATCGCTTTTGCCAAGTGTATACCCTTATTTCCCTTCTACTTACAAGGAAGCAAGTAATAAGACCATTTCTCCTAATGCTTATCCCAATTAGTATATTCCTAGCTCTCATCAAGGTTTTCACATGTCCAGATCTGTTGCACCAGTTATAATGCAGATAATTATGTAGTTCTAAAAAAACTGCCATATGACATTTTAAACACTTCATTGAGGTTGCGTAATGTAATCTGCCCGATCACCATGGGCAATAGCAGCAGTTTTATTGATACTGAGTTCTGCCTCAACAGAGGCGGAAACGCCAGGTCCATCTTGCTTTGGACAGATAACTCAACTCGTCTTCTCCTTTAACCACCAAAAAACTGCTAGACAGGTAGCAAGCACATCTTCAACGTATTCTTTTTACTTTCTCAGCACGTATATAGAATGTACATATGGGATAGAAAATATATTCTACTCCGCCCAGAAATTCGATACCAAGAATTCATCGTAAAAATATATAGAGATTTTGAGACCTCCTGAACCCAAAAGAAGCCTTTTTAGAAACGTGTCCGTGTGCGTGTCTAGTTGTGTGTCTGTGGGCAACATAACTCAAAAACGAAAAGTTGCTTAAGTACCAAACCTGGTATTTAAGTTCAGTATCTTCCAAGGAAGCGACACCTAAATGTTTAAGAAATTCGCCCCATTCCCAACTAACCTTTACCTGAAACATTTTAAAAGGTTAATTTTCTCAAAAATATCTCCGACGATTTTGATTAAAATGCCATTTGTTTAAGGTACTTTCAAGACAAATAAAATGTATATTTGAATTGTCTGGGAATAGCTTCTGAAGACCTCTTCATTCTGGATGGATGTAGGTAAACCCTAAGAGAATAGACAAAAACTTACTACAAAAATGTAGATCTCATTAATGTTTTTTTGTAGAGTTAACCGTTTTCGACTATTAGTTTCAGTTTTAAGCTACTTATATTTTCCTCAAATGGAGAGACATTTTTCGTTCCGCCTTTCTTTTGTTTATTCCGAATTTCAGCTGCCTTCATATAGCGACCGGATTTGGCTATCGCTTAAACCTAGTGTATTCTCTTATTTCCTTTCTGCTCACAAAGAAGCAAGCAATTCCACAATTCTGGTAATGTTCGTCATGTAGTACATACAGGAGTAATGTTTTGTAAGAAATATTTTGTTTGCGGAACAGCTAGAGAAAGTCATGAGAATGAAACACGTCGGATTTTATTTTTCATGAGTATGTTTTAAGTGAAAACAGAAGCTCTTTTGCACCGTACTGCTGTGCTCACCTCCATTTTGGTTATGCGAAGTGCAATTAGGGCCTATAGCATATAGCATTACTACCTACTTACCGATATGAAAGTGCTGTCACCTATAAACATATACAGGAAGCTTTATCTTTCAAATATTTATAGTACAGACTTAAATTTTTCTAGCTGTTCCGCATACAAACTATTCTTACAAAAGATTAATGTTTTATCTACATCATGCTAATCGATATAAACATTAGCAGAATATGTCTCTTTACTTGCTTCCTTAGAAGGCAAATAAGGGAATTCATTAGGCTAGAGCGATTGTCAAATATCTTGAATGCTGGTCGCTCTTTGAAACAATTGAAGTTCCATTCACTTTACATGGTCACAGTAAAACAAGGTGGCTGCACGTTTGACAACAATTAGGTAGTTTAACATTGAGACCAATAACAAGGACTATCTCGAAAACAGTCAACTGTACAAAAAAACGTAAATATAATAAATTATGTGTTCTCATAAGATCTACACCTTTTCTGTAATAAGGTTTTGTCTATCTCGTACGGTTTCGGACTAATATAAACTTATGAAAAATTCATCCAGTTCTTCAGAAGCTATTCCCAGAAAATCAAAACATACAACTTATTTGTGATGTAAATATATTTAATATACGGTATTTTAAACAAAATCGTTATTGCCATTTTTGAGAAAAACAAAATTATCAAAACGTTTTCGATTTGCAGGGTAGTTTGTGGTGGGGGACTTTTCTCGAATATCTTGGTGTCGCAACCTTGGAAAATACTAAACATAAATACGCACTTTGATATTTAATGGTCTTGTCGTATTTGAGCTATGCTGCCCATACACACACACACATATACACACACGAACCTTTTGCTAAATTTTATTTTTACTTTCTCTGGCCCCGTATTACAATGTACATAAGCATAGAGAAGTATTGTATTCCACTCAAAAAATCGATATCGAGATTTCACTGAAAATACAATGCGTCTAACGATTTTGATTGAAATACCACATATTAAAGCCATTTTTATCACATAAAATGAAGATCTTCAATTTTCTGGGAATAGCTTCTAAGACCTGTTTATTCTGGATGAATTTTGCTTAATTTGGCATAACTAGTAAACCGTAAGAGACAGACAAAAACTTATCATACAAAAAATGTAGATCTTGTTAAAATACGCAAGTTATGTTATTTCCATTTTTTTTCCTGGAGCTTACCGTTTTCGAGGTATTCCTTATTATTATTTTCAATTGTGAAGTAGTTATACTTTTCTCAGAATGAAGTGAACGTTTTTCTTTTGTTCTACTCCTGGCCAAGCAAAGAAGCGATTTGCAATGACAATCGCATAACGATAGATTTTAAAAAGTTTTACTATCACATGGCGCATTCCTTTAGTTCCCTTCTACTTATAAGGAACTAAGTAATAAGAACATTTGGTAATGTTTATCTTGATTAGCATGGTATTGAAGGAAGTTTGTAGAGTAGCTAGAGAAAGTCATGTGAGTGTAACACATCAGATTTTTTAACTAAGAGGACCTTAAAACATATATTTCCGGTTAAATCTCAACATCGAATGGTTTAGTGGAATACAATACCTCTCTAGCTATTACGTACATTGTATGTACATACGTGCTAGAAAAAGTAAAACATCGGTCTGTGTTTGTAGATTCAACTTGCGTATTTACAAAGTAGTGTGCTATAAGACGCTTTCTCCAAAAGTGCAATGCAATTAATATGAAGTAAATAAAGTAATAAAGTTTTCATTTTTTAATTTTTATTTAATTTTTATATTAAATGTTAAATTATATTTTAAAGTTTCAGAGAGTGTGATTTATTTAGTAAAATATTTAATTACATAATATAACTTATAACATTCTACAAACCACTCTATATCATATTATAATTTATTTTTAGAAAGATAATCACATTTAAAGTGAGTAGAGAAAGTCCTGTGAATGCAACACATCACAATTTTCATAGCATGTTTTGAATAATGGTATAAAAGAAGTTCCGCGTATGTTTAAACAACGGTTGTGCACATTAAAACCTGATGAGGTTACGTTGCGTAAAGACCTTAGAGGTTTCACATAACCTGTGAAGATGAAGAGAACTTCTTACTGACACGGGACTAATCCTTCTTTCACACTTCAGTGTTCTCTTCACTTGCAAGAATATATTGGCAAAGGAATAACTTCAAATTACATGATAACGACACATGAAAGTCAGTTTTTATTCCAGAACATTTACAAATATATGTTGTAGGCGATTTTATTTGTATTTTGTATAAGGCATGATATTGCCCTATGGTGTTCCTCGGCCTAGTATCAGCGGCGAGCGATGTAGAATCTTCTACACCAATCCAAATCACGGTCTGGGAGAGAGGAATTCGTATTACTATTTGAATAAATAAATAATAATATATTTTTACTTTCTCTATACGTACTAAGTTCATTGTGTATGCAGAAGGTATTGTATTGTACCCCAAAAATTTGATACCAAGATTTCACCGGAAATATATGTTTTGCGACTCGCAAAATCCAAAAGAAGCATTTCTAGAAAAATGCCCGTGTGTGTGTGTATGTGTCTGTGGGCAGCATATCTCAAAAATGAAAGGACCTTTAAAAACCAAACTTGTATTTAAGTTTGGTATCTTCCTAGGATGCGACATAAAAGATTTTCAAGAAAATCCCCCCACCGCAAGCTACCCTTTACATGGAACAAAGTCGCCCTCCGTGGTGTAATGGTTACCATGCTGACTTCATATACCCAAGGTCGCGGGTTCAATCCCGGCGGAGGACGATGGATTTTTTTGGGTGTAAAAATCCTTAGCATGGCTTCCTTTGGAAGGGAAGTAAAGCCGTTGGTCCCGTGTCGTAAATTTACGGCACGTAAAATAACCTCAAGCCTGATAGAGAGGCCTCTGAGCAAAATTAAGCGGTCTTTCACGCCCACTTTAGAATGGGACGCTGAGAACCACAGTAGTTAAAGAGCGTCCATAAATAATACGCCATTTACCTTTTACATGGAACAAATTCGAACATTTTGATACTCCTAAAAATGGCTCTCACGATTTTGATTAAAATTTCGTATATTTAAGATATTTACTTAGCAAATAAAATGTATATCTTGAATTTTCTGGGAATAACCTCTGAAGACTACTTTATTCTGGATGAATTTAATGGATTTTTGCATAACTGCTAAACCGTAAGAGAGGGACAAAAACTTACCACACAGAAAATATAGAGCACATTAAAACACACAATTTATATCATATACATTTTTGTCGTGGAGTTGATCGTTTTTAAGATATTCCTTGTTTTCTGTCTCAGCTTTGAAAAACATACTTTTCTCATACAGGATTTGTCAACTCCCGTCCATACGAACAAAGGAACTTCAGTCACATAGCATCCAGCTTTTGACTATCATTTTAACCTATGGTACTCCCTTATTTCGCTTCTACTTACAAGAAAGCAAGTAATAAGACTATTCCTGCTAATGAAGTAAATAGAAGCCTAGGCTTTTTAACAATACTTTTTTAAAGTTATTTAGAGAAAGTCATGTGAATAGAACACATCAGATTTTTACTGTATTAGCCACCTATATTCCCGAAGCTGATGACTCCAATAAGTAAACACATTTAAACTTCCTGCACGTCTTAAAACGTAATTTGTTGCCAAGGACGTGGATAACGATCAGCCTTAGCCTATAAAGCATCCCAAGACTTTACCTAAGTTATTATCTATTATGTCCTTTTTCGTGTAAAAATAACATCAACGCATGTAAATACAATGTTATTGCTTTTCCTGAATAATTATTAATAGTATCAATATTTTGCTTTGATGGAGAATTAGTTTACTTTTTATATATGTTCTGTTCATTCACATCATTTGTGTATTGTTAAACTAATGATGCCCCTTTTTAGGCATATTTGGCGCCTTATCGTCCTTGTGTGGCTTCATTTGAATGTCTTTGCGTGCCTTTTCTCTTTTTCGCACATATAAAAAAAATCTGATGTGTTTCATTCACACGATATTCTGTATATCTCTAACACAAAGTAATGTAAAAAACTTATGCTTCCATTTACTTAATACTAATCGAGAAAAAAATAGCAGAAATAGTCTTATTACTTGCTTCCTTGTAAGTAGAAGCGAAATAAGGGAGTACCATAGGTTAAAATGATAGTCCAAAGTTGGTTGCTATGTGACTGAAGTTCCTTTGTTTGTATGGACAGGAGTTGACAATGAGTATGAGAAAAGTATGTTTTTCAAAACTGAAACCAAAAATAAGGTATATCTCAAAAACGATCAACTCCACGAAAAAAAAGTATACTGCATAAATTGTGTGTTTTACATTCTTGTGTGGTAAGTTTTTGTCCATCTCTTACAGTTTAGCAGTTATGCAAAATTTCGTAAAATTCATCCAGAATAAGGTGGTCTTTAGAGGCTATTCCCAGAAAATTCAAGATGTACATTTTATTTGTCAGATAAATATCTTTAATATACGATATTTTAATCAAAGTCGATAGTCATTTTTTAAGAAAATCAAAATTTTCGAAAAAAAGTTTCATGTAAAGGGTAGTTTGCGTTGGGGGGGGGGGGAACTTTTCTCCAAATTTTCGTGCCAAATCCCTGGAAGATACAAAACTTAAATACCAAGTTTGGTTTTTTACCAACTTCTCGTTTTTGAGTTATCGTGTTCACACGACACACGACACACACACATACACACAGGACCTTTTTCTGAAATTTGTTTTTTTTTAATAAAGGGGACCCTAAAACATAGATTTCCGGTGAAATCTCGCTATGAAATTTTTGGGTGCATTACAATACCTTCTCTATGCACTATGTACATGGTACGTATAGAGAAAGTAATAACTATTTAAAGTCGTCCTGCGTGGTAGCATGTTGTTCCCAAGATCGGTGGTTGAAACCCAGCGGATTTTTCGGGCGTAAAAATCCTTGCCATATCTTCCTTTGGAAGGGAAGTACCTCTGATTTCTCAAAAACATATCTCTCAAACAGAATTGCTCTCCCGTGCTACTGGGCAATACTATTAGCAAACAAAACGCGATCCTCTTCTAGGGACGAGAGGCAACGTAGTAACATTTCTGTTTCCTATATACTCTGGAGGTAATTCGTGTTTCGTGTTAGTGCGTTGCCAAACCAGTGGGTTACTGAACAACATGATTTGGGGACAAAAGTGGAAGACTTGGCAACTGCAAGGGTTGGTTTCCAGCCACAAACTTCGTAATCCTAAACTTTAAACTTTAAGCCTTTGATAGAGGAGAGGGACAGGGTTATCATGTTCTGAAAAATACTGAAAAGCCGTTGGTCCCGTGACGTAGATTTATGGCACGTAAAAGAAGCTCAAGCCGGATAAAGAAAGAGGCATCTGAGCAAAATTAATCGGTCTTTCACGCCCAATATAGAATGTGATGCTGAGAACCACAATAGTTAAAGAGCGTACATTAAAAAATATGATCTGTTTCATTCACATGACTTTCTCTACATCTCTACAACAAATTATTGTTAAAAAGCCCATGCTTCTATTTACTTTATGCTAAAATTAGCAGAAATAGTCTTACTACTTACTTTATAAGTAGAGTACCATAAGTAAAGTGATAGTCAAAAGCTGGTTTCTATGTGAATGAAGTTCCTTTGTTTGTATGAACAGGAGTTTACAAATTCCTGTATGTGAAAAGTATAGGCATTTTAAAGCTGGTACCAGAAACAAGGAATATCTAAAAAGCGATCAACATACGAAAAAAATGTATATAACATAAATTGTGTGCTTTAACGTGCCCTACATTTTTTGTGTGATAAGATTTTGTTCATCTGTTACAGTTTAGCAGTTATGCAAAATTACTTTAAATTCATCCAGAATAAAGTAGTCTTCACAGACTATTCTCAGAAAATTTAGAATATAAATTTTATTTGTTAGGTAAATATATTTAATGTAGATATTTTAAACAAAATCGTTAGAGCCATTTTTGAGAAAATCAAAATTCCACGTAATAAGTAGTTTGTGGTGGGGGGATTTTCTTGAAAATCTCCGTGTCGCATCCTTGGAAGATACCAAATTTAAATACCAAGTTTGGTATTTAACGGTAATTTTTTTTTAGCTATGCTACACGCACACACACACACAAACACACACAGACACATACACAAACAGACATACACACATGGATATTTTTCTAAAAATGCTTTTTTGAATTCAGGGGGACCAAAAACATGTGTTTCCGGTGAAATCTCGGTATCGAATTTTTGGGTGCAATACAATATCTTCTCTATACACTATGTACACAGAATGTATAGAGAAAGTAACAATCTGCAATCATTTCATTTCTCGTAATGCATTCGGGTGTTTCTTCTTCTGTCTGTTGGTGGATGAAACAAATGAAGCTGGTAAAAGGTGGAGATATGACTTATTGAGTTACAACTAGAACGTTTCATGCTATGCATGTACTGATTACTGTTGACTGTTAAATGTTTGCCATTTTTAGGAATTTTAAATTGTATAATGTTGGTTGAAAATAAGCAAATGAACACTTTTCGATGTCATTGTTTCCTTTCATTGTTGCATCAAAACAAAAAAATCCCCCTTGTATGCTCATAATGCAACTTTTGAAACGCTTTGGAATAAAAGTAAAAGAAATATTCTACTCTGGAACACCTTAAACATGCGTGTGGGTAGGCGTCTGTAAATAAAATCTCCGTATAACTACTAATTTGGTGATAAACTTACTTATGACTCATTCTTCGGTGTTCCGCAAGTGTATGATATCGCCTACATCTTTGGAATGAACGCTCAATGTTGTAGACCCTAACAGCGTGGGAGAGTGACCTAAGGCGGATAGCTTTAAGTGCCCGGAACCAAAAGCATTAGTTACAGTGAACACAATTTCGACGCGAGATAGATCGGAGACTTGAAAAATGCCAAAGTAACTTGAAGATGGTATTTCCTTGTAATAAATAAAATTTCGGAACCTGTGAACATGTCCCGTTAATTTTTGTCCTCAAAATACAACAGTGTATCAAATACATTCATCTGTAGTGCATGTTACATCTTAAGAGAAAGTAATTGGATTTGTTGTTATAGATGATTCGTTACTGAGTTCGTGTAATGAAAAGAGCATTTGCTAGAGTTATCTCCGAAATATGCTTCTTATATAGACATTTTGAAATGTAGATGATATTATTATTATTATTATTATTATTATTATTATTATTATTATTATTATTATTATACCTACTCTTACCATTTGGGTTCTTTAATCTTAATCTTAATATTTTGGAAGATATTTTTTCTTCATTTTTCTGAAGGATCACAGTCTCAAACCTTTTTTGGATGGTTTAAAAGTTTGCAACACAGAGTCAGAGAACACTTGATAGTTTAATAGTTAGAATATTTAACAGATGCTGCCAAGTAAAATTATAGGAAGTAAAATTTTTAAAACTTTAAGTTATCCTGGTGTTTAATAATTTGTTAGTATCATAAATGATTATCTATCAAATAATTCAAGATAGTCATACTAAAAGCCTTCTTGGATAGGTAGAGTCAGACTGAAAAATTGAATTCCATAGCCGGCATTTGAACCACGGATATCCTGGTCTCTAACCGGTTGCTTCACCACTGAGCTACCAAGGCAATATGCTGGCATAGCATTGAATTTCTCAATTGACTCGCATGTTTCCCGGTAAACCACAAGGTGAAGGTGATCTCAAATTATTTTTGAGATGACAACCCCAATGTAGTAAGCAGTCTAAGTCCCAGGATTCATAGTGTAGCCAATTATTATGGACAATTGTGATAATTTTAATTGTTTTCTCACAAAACCGTGTGTAGGACAGGAGTTGGATACATAGGGTCAGACTGAAAAAAACCTTCTTTTCTAATTCATATAAATGGGATCCGATCTTTAATGGCATGATGAGTAGATTATACACTGTTTTGGTCAATCTACAGTTGGGCAAATCAAATAAATAGCCAGTTCTGATAAGTATTACGAACATTTTCTATTGCACATTGTAAAGATTGAAAGATACCACATTAGTGGATGTCATTATTTGTTCATTTATAAACAATGATTCGCAGTGTGCCTTCATTGGTGACTAGTTTATGATTCTGATTGCATATTTACTTTATCTGTATTAACTATGCATATAATAATTAGAGAATGTATTGCATTCTACCCAAAGTTCCATGCTGAGATTTCACCAGAAATCTGTTTTGCGGTTCCCTGAATCCCAAAAAGCGTGTTTAGAAGAAAATCCGTGTGGATGTGTGTGTTGCGAACAGCATAGCTAAAAAGCGAACAGATCATTAATACAACATTCGGTATATAAGTTTACTATCTTTCAAGTATGTGACACGAAGACATTCAAGAAACTCCCCCATTCCAAACTACCCGTTACATTGAAGATTTCTTGAAAATCTTGTTTTTCTCAAACGATTTTGATTAAAATACTGTATATTAAACATATTTACCTGCCAAATAAAATATATACCTAGCTTGAATTTTCTGGGAATGACCATTGAAGACCTCATTCTGGACGAATTTTGCATAACTACTAAACCGTAAGTGATAGACCAAAGCTTGCTACACAAAAACATAGATCTCGTTAAAACACACAATTTATATAATACACATTTTTATAATAGAAACCATTTCTGGGATATTCCCTGTTATTGGTTTCAATTTTAAGGTACCTACTTAAACCTGTATCAAACGGACAATGCTAATCCCTGTCATATCTCTTTTGTTCTATTACTGGCTATGAAAGACTAGCGAATATCAATGATAATCATATAGTGACAGCTTTAAAAGATTTGTATATCGCTAGCCTGGTGTATTCTCTTAGTTCCTTTCTATTTATAAGGAACTAACTACCATTTCTGCTATCTTCTGTTTATCTTGGTTAGCATGAAGTAGAGAGAGGAATAAGCTTTTGTAGAAGTAATCTGTTGTAGAATAGCCAGAAAAAGTGAATGGAACACAACATTTTTTGTCTGTTTTTTTTTTTTTTTTTTTTTTTTTTGGCCATGAGTGCTGTTGCTCCATAATATGTCTTAAAATAGGAAAAATATGCTATTTTGATATACTTGTTTGCTACGAAGACTTTTAAAATCCGCAATAAAAATATTACTCTTGAGTCATGATAATTGTAAACCTATTGATATTATAGTAATTAAATAATAGCTTATAACGAGATTTTCACTATATGTTGAGGTGTTATGAATAGACTATCACAGTGTTCGTATCCAGGGGTTGTAATCTGGAGAACAAGAATGCCGATTTCAAGAACAGAACTCTTCTAAATAACAGAAGAGGCAACTCTACCTTATGGGATAGTAATTAGAATTAAGAAGGGGAAGGAAGGGGTAGTATACTAAGGACTGTTTGTCCAGAACGAATAGCGGCAGCTACGGATAATGCATCGTCCTTAAAAGTTCACAGATGGAGACGTTCCTGCAGGCAGGCACCCTCCAGCACTTCTCCTGAGGAACAGGTTCGCACTGGCCTGGTTCCGTAACAGAGGAAAAGAAAACAGTACCGCACATCACATACAATTACCTTTCCCGAAAAGTGATATGAAATGAAAGGATGGGGAATGAGGACATGAGGAATTGTTAGTATTTAAAAAACTACACCGGCATTCGCTTTTTGAAGTAACAGAGTGGACGATCCTCAGGGATTATACTCGAGACCTTCCGAAAGCACCTGAGACATCCAGTTTGGTGAAGAACTGAGTCATAAATGTATAGCGTAATAAACTTTAAATCTCAATTAAGGAATTGACAAAGAATGCATTCACTATAATATCCTATTTTAAAACATATTTATGAGCTACGCTTTGGTAACATTGACTGGTGAATTTGAACTCCAAAATAAATTCCTGAAATCATGTGTTTAAATCCTCAGAAAGTTAACTTCAGTTTTGGATGGTAATATCATTTTATAGAACATAGTCAAATGGGAACTTTCGGACAAATAAGGAAATTACTATCTGAAACCTAGTCTTTATAGGGAATAATTGTATGCAAGGAATAACAGTAGTCCAATATCCGAAGAACACTGCTATCTTAACAGAAGAGCACACTAAAACGCCTAGGGGTATCAGCAGCTTCCTCACATACCTGTGATGCCTTGTTACTCGGGCAGGGGACATAATTATTACAGATAACTCTGGAAGGAATTGCCGAGGTGATGTCTAAGAATGTAAAAAATACCATTATTATGTCAGTCCATCGGAATACTTCCTCAAGTAGTAAACGTAATCACCTCAAGCAAGCAGATGAACGAGCGAGCAATGAACTCGATGGGGATAAATTCGAGTTACAGAGACGGAAAAATAAAAAAAATATTAACCAATAATAATGTAATAATACTTTTGAGGCCTCCACTGTGTAATTGACATCTCTTGTACCTATCGATAACACCTCTAGCAAATAGGTAGGCAGTTGTAATGGATAAATCTGGGTGTACTTTAGACCACCAAAGTTATATCTCTACCTTATAGGTACCCTGAAGGGGTTTTATGAGTATATTCGAAAATATAGAGGGATGGGATGGATATTTCATTCGTCCTGTAAAAATCATACATTTGTGCATAGGTTCCATGATATAGCACAAGTCAAAGAATGTATACAATTTTAGTCACAATTATTTACAAAAACTCTCCTTGCAGCCCTAGTTACCAAAATTTGATTTTTAGAATTATATTGAAATTATTAATATTTACTTTAACCTTAGGTACCATGATTTTTACTGAAACTGGATAATTTAAAAATAGATTGCATATATATATATATATATATATATATATATATATATATACGTATATACAACTTAAAATATAAACATTTAAAAATAAAGTAATGTTATCTTTACTTTCTCTTCACGTACTAGTTATAGTGTATAGAGAAGGTTTGTATTCCACCCAAAAATTAGATACCGAGATTTCACCGGAATTATGCGTTTTCAGTTATCTGAGTACGAAAAAAATATTTTAGAAAAGGGTTTGTGTGTGTGAGTGGAGACTATAGCTCAAAAACGAAAAGACCGTTAAATACCAAACTTGGTATTTATCTTTAGTATCTTCCAATGATGTGACAATAATACAGGGTTACTACAAAAGAAATAGACAACTTTAACTGCCTGTAAAACAAAAACTATTAGAGATAACAACCTAATTATTTTGGAGGTATGTAGAGCTACTCTCAAAGTTTCGTTTGTTACTATTGGTAACGCTGTAGTGTTTTGTTTGTTGTTGCAGAAGCTGAAATGGAGGAAAATCCTGTGGAAAAGGCATATTGCGTGTTGGAATTTGCTAGAACGTAATCAGCAACTGTTGTCCAACGACATTTTAGAACACGTTACCACAAAAATGAAATGATGCGCTCACAAAATCCAGCATCGTCTTCATCATGTCGCAACATGTCGATGCAAAAGTCACGCCGTATGACCTTATCTTCTTCACTCAGAAACTGCAACATCTGTAATCTGTAAGGCATCATGTGCAGTCGCTTCCGCAAGATTTTCCATACAGTTTGCTGTGGAATTTGTAATTGCATGCTTTGCCTAGATGCCGATTTCTGTGGGCTTCTTATGTAGGCAGAACGAACACGTTCAACGTTTTCTTCCGAAACTCTTGGTCTTCCCGAACTCTTCCCTTTGCACAAACATCCCGTTGTCTCAAATTTTCTATACCAGTCGTAGATTGACTGTCTAGTCGGTGGCGCGTTTTGTGGTAACGTGTTCTAAAATGTCGTTGGACAGCAGTTGCTGATTGCGTTCTAACAAATTCCAACACGCAATATGCCTTTTCCACAGGATTTTCCGCCATTTCAGCTTCTGCAACAACAAACAAAACACTACAGCGTTACTAATACAAACAAACGAAACTTTGAAAATTTCTCAACATACCTCCAAAATAATTAGGTTGCAATAGTTTTTGTTTTACAGGCAGTTAAAGTTGTCTATTTCTTTCGTAGTAACCCTGAATTTTCAAGAAAATTCCCATACCACAAATTACCACTTATATGGAAAATTATTTGAAATCCTAGTTTTACTCAAAAATGGCTCTAAAAGTTTTCCTTAAAATACTCATATTAAAGATATTTACATTACAAATAAAACGTATATTTTGAGTTGTCTGAGAATATACTCAGGGGAGCTCTTGGTTTGAATAACATACGTGGTGTCTGTTTTGAGCACAGCTCAAAAACTAAAAGACCATTAAATGCCAAACTTTGATTTGAGTTTGGTATCCTCCAAGGATAAGACCCGGAGATATTCAAGAAAATTATCCCACCCCAAACTATCCTTTATGTGGAGAAATGTTTGAAGTTTTTGTTTTTCTCAAAAATGACTAACGATTTT
Organism: Hymenopus coronatus; assembly: GCA_030762935.1. NCBI lineage: Eukaryota > Metazoa > Arthropoda > Insecta > Mantodea > Hymenopodidae > Hymenopus > Hymenopus coronatus. The sequence continues at coordinate 34,441,772 of CM060890.1, forward strand.
GATTAAAATACCGTATATTAAAGCTATGTACATATCAAATATATTGTATATATTAAATTATCTGGGAATAGCTTCTGAAGACATGTTCATTCTGGATGAATTTGGCTCAGCTTTATATAACTGTCAAACTGTAAGAGATAGAGAAAAACTTACTAAACCAAAATGTAATCTAGTTAAAACACTACATCTATGCCATATGCATTTTTGTTGCAGAGTTGACTGTTTCCGAGATATTCCTTGTTATGGTTTCAATTTTTAACTAAGCCTCTTCTCAAACGGAGTCACCTTCCGGTTTATCTCTCTCTTTCTCTCTTTAATCTGGAAAGCAACCGAACTACAGCTGTTCACATATCGATCGGCTTTTAAAAGATTTGACTATCGTTTTAACCTGATTTCTTATTTCCCTTGTGCATACGAGGAGCTAAATTCTAAGACCAATTATGTTTATTTCGTTTAGCATGATATAGATAGAAGAATATTTTGTAAGAATAGCTTGTTTGTAGAACAGGTAGAGAAAGCCATTAGAATGCAAATCATCAACTTTTTAGTTATAGCAACAGCGTTTATAGGTCCTGTTTTACTTTGAGGACAAATGTATTTTTGAGGAGCTGCATGAAGGAGATTTTTACTCTTATCTTTACTTTTTACTTTCTCTATATGCACTATGTACATAGTGCACTCCACCCAAAAATTCGATACCGAGATTTCACCGGAAATATATGTTTTAGGGTCCCCAATATCCAAAAAAAAAAGCATTTTCACAAAAAAGTCCGTGTGTCCGTGTGTCTGTGAACACGATAACTCAAAAACGAAAAATCGGTAAAATACCAAACTTGGTATTTAGATTTAGTATCTTCCAGAGATGCAAAACGAACATTTTGAGAAAAATCCCCCCTCCCACAACTACCCTTTACATGGAACGTTTTTCGAAAATTTTGATTTTCTCAAAAATGGCTCTAATGATTTTGATTAAAATTTCGTATATTAAAGCCATTTACCTGACAAATAAAATGTATATCTTGAATGTTATGGGAATAGCCTCTGAAGAGTAGTTTATTCTAGATGAATTTTACTGAATTTTGAATAACTGCTAAACCGTAAGAGATGGACAAAAACTTGGTACACAAAAATGTAGAGCACATTAAAACACACAATTTATGTTATACACATTTTTTTCGTGGAGTTCGTCGTTTTTAAGACATTCCTTATTTTTGGTTTCTGCTATGAAAAACGTATACTTTTCTCATACAGGAACTTGTCAACTCCTATCTATATAAACAAAGGAACTGCATTGACATAGCAACCAGCTTTTGATTATCACTTTAACCTATGGTACTCCCTTATTTCGCTTCTACTTACAAGGAGGCAATTGGTTCTGATTAGCATAAAATAAAAATAAGTATTATCTTTTTAAGAATAATTTGTTGCAAGGATATAGAGAAAGTCATGTAAATGGCATACATCAGATTTTTTATATTTGTATATAGAACGTAAACATAGGCTTATTAAGAAATATCAATTTAATAAAACATATAAGTAAACACTGAAGACTAAACCAACTAATTAAAATAAATAACCAGTTTTCAGTTATTCATTTATAGAGCACAAAAACTGTTGAAGCAAGCATGTCATAAGTACGATTAAATATGGAAAGCTTATATTTGATTTTATTGTCTATATGCTACTTATCAAAATTGTTATTCCTAAATTTCTTACACGATTACTAGAGACGTTGAATAAATTCTTAGAAAATCCAAGAAATTACATTCGTAATGTCGTAAAAAAGGTTTGTATTTAGTAACCCTCTTCTCTTCCTAGATTGCACTTAAAATTTCAGCAATATCCATCATGTGGTTTTGTTGCCATAAGCGGTTGAATGAACAATCTTGTGATCATTTAGAAAGATGAAAGGAAAAAAAAAAAAAAAGTTTCATACATGATTAAACACTTCCATTTAAAAGGGTGAAAACCGAAACTGATAAATGCCGAGTTGGATTAAATTCATGGCACATCTGCCCCTGCAATAGAGGTGATTTCCTCCAAAATTATTGCCAAAATCCAGGGTAATGGTTTTGAATGATCGACGAATCAAAGTTCTGAAAAAGTAGAGGCCACAGACATATCACAATGTACAGTGTTCTCAATTTTGTACAAAAATTAGGTCTGACAAACGTCTCGGCAAGATACGTGCCACGTTTACTCTCAAAGTAGAATAAACGTAATCGTGTGATTGTTTTGGAAGCTGGTTTGGCACTTTTCCGTCGCAATCCCAACGAGTTTCTGTGTCGATGCACAGCTGTGGATGAAAAATGGATACACTATTACACTTCAGAGACAAAAGTACAGTCGAAACAGGTAAAAGTGATAAAACTGGTCCACAAGGTGATGTCCCCGTGTTTTTGGGATGCACGCGGAGTCCTCTGTATTGATTACCTGAAAAAATAAATAACAACAAATGCAGAGTATTATGCATCACAATTGCACCACTTGAACGGAGAGATCAAGAAAAAACGCCCTCATCAGGCAAGGAAAAGATTCCCATCCATCAAGGCAATGTAAGGTTGCACACCTGCGCAATTTTGATGGTGCAATTTGTAGAATTAATATCCACCGTATTTATCAGGTTTGACCCCCATTTTTTTTATTACTTCCAAACTTGAAAAGGTGACTCGACAGATGCCTATTTTGAGGACCTTCCGAAATAATATTTTTGGAAGGTTTAAAACAGTTGCAGAAACGCTAGGAAAAGTGTATTGACCTAAGAGGAGATTATGTTAGAAAAAAATCTACCAAAAAATGTTTTTTTCTTTTTTCTAAGGACTTTTTGAACACCCCTCCTACGATGAGCACCTGTATTGTTTCTTTGCATTTTGTTCCATTGATTAAGTTTAATTTGCTAAATTTCGCAATTTCAAAGTAAAAAATACAAGCACGAAGCAATATTCTACATTTTACAACAATGTTCTGTACGTCTACAGTGAGAACGTCAGAAGCTAAGATGAACCATCTTCCATGCCTGCGAAATGGTAAATGGATATTTCTTGTTTTCTGTGATAAAGAAGAACATTCCCAAAATAACTTGTGAATTGGTAGAGAAAAGATGAAATATTTTGCTCATTTTTAATTTACGTACTGTATATATTTATTAAATGGGAGAAATGTTATATTCTACCCAAAAATTCTATCTCGAAATTTCAGCACAAATATGTTTTGAGCCCAAAAAGGCGAAAAAGCATTTCTAAAACAAGTTCCATGTGTCTCTGTGAGTCTCTGAAGAGTGTCAACAACGAAAAGTTGTTAAAACCCCAACGGTATTTAAGTTCAATAACTTTCAAGGATGCGACACAGGATTTTTTAAGAAAATCCCTCTACCACAAAGTATCTTTTACATGAAAATATTTTCGATTATTTTTTCTCAAGATTATGATTTGTTACGATGCGGGTCAACATTTTACGGACAGTGAATGACAGTGGCGAGAATCTCATATTGCACTTTCTGATTGAACTATTCGACAATCTTATGTTAACTTGTTATTGTTCTATACATCATTCTTTAACTTGTTATTGTTCTACACATATTGTTCTTTCTTTTCTAAGTGTTTAGCGAAGTAGCTTTTGATATCCTTATAAAACAAGGCATAGATACAAACCAGCAAATCAATAAATAATGTTTCTGCTAAGTCGCTATGGATAGTCTTCAAACCAAAAGCTTGTTAAACGGATTAAACATTTTAATGACCGAGTGCATTTATACCGGTAAACATGAACTCTTACTATCGGGGTTAAACCACTACGTGGAAAAGCCAGAAACCTGTGCACCATTCAAATCATGGGTTTCAATATCTCAATTTCGTAGCATTTTATTTTCTCACTATGATTTTCTTTCGCAGCAGTTCAAACAGTATTAGGAGGCAGTGATAAACTTCGGCATTCATTTGTTTTTAAATTATTGTAGCAGTAAAATGATATTTTTATAAGGAGAAGGAGATAAAATTAACTAGGCCATAAGCAAAGATTGTCCACTGAACCATTATTTTGGAACTTAAGGACGAAATCTATACTATATGAATTAGAGCGCTTACAAGGAAAAGAGACGATGTGCAATATGGTGAGAATTTATTAATACTTTTGGGTGATAGCCGATTATAAATAGAGAGGGGAATTTAAATGATCCCAACAAAATTGGAAGCTTGGCGCAAGAAAATAAAACTTAAAATTGAACCAACAAAATCTGCATTTATGATTTTGAAGGAAATTTGAAAAGAAATAAAATAATAAATGTTTATCAAGGAACTAAGAGGCAGAAATATCAAAATATGTTTTTAAGTATCTTTATAGTAATATCCTATAGGGCTAGTGTATGGGCTGAGAAGGTAACACAAGTGCAAATGAAAAGCTATTTAAGGAATATAATTATAATTTTAATTGCATCATATCTATGTTTAACTTTAATTGCAGTTGTTAAAATTATTAATATTTATAAAGGACCCTTTTACCTTTATCATTAATTTTTTTATTTTTATATTTGGGATTAAAAATTTTCTTTTAAGGGTTTAGTTAAGTATTAAGCGGAAGGTGTAAGTTAGACAGACAGGAGCTACAAGTACCTTACCTAAAAGGACCTTATTCGTGATTTTAGGAATATGGCCGGCTGACTTAATAAGAAGGTTAAGAGGAAATGTATACTGGTTTGGAGGTAACGAGGGGAAAATAAAAAAAAAATTATAGGTATAATTGCAAGAGTATAATGAAGTGAAGAAACAGTCGATTAAAGTATTGCAAAAACATAGAAGATGGAGGAAGAACGCACGAATTATTTCCCAGTATTAAGGAAAGATTAAGCATGGATACTGTTTTGGCCCTCTCTATCGGAGGTCTCGGTAGACGTCACACTTTCCCTCCATTTACCTTCCTAAGGGCTGACGTGTGTCTTTGAACACAAATTAGCTTGTCTGTACGGGCGAATGACATTATTTAATGGTTCGCGAACTATACAAAAATGACTTGTGTAGGATTGGAATGAAAAGCACGGAGATTGTGAAGTTTGTGAGAAGCTGAAGAGCTACGAGTAAATACTGTGTTTATGCGCTATGCTGTTATTCTAAGCAGGCATAATTACCCACATTTTCGAATACTCCCTGAGATGTTCCAGTAACATAATATCGCAGAGCTATAAAATGACTATTTCTGTACAACACTAGAGGTTCCTTGTTGTAAATAACTAAAGTTGAAACCAATTACATCTAAAATTGCAGTTATTGTTTCTTAGTTCAATCAGAATCTTCCAAATTAAATGTCGATCCGTTCTTCTATTCCTTTCTTCTATTATTCTGTCTTCGTTTCGTGCAAATCGATAAAAACATTGCAGATATGAATGTAATTGACAGGCTACTCATCAGCGAGATATAAACACATCACCACGATTAAATGTCAGGAAAGTCGAAACTCGGTTTGGTGCAACAGAAATAGTCGTTACTCTGATAAACTTTGAACTACACCGCGGTATTATCTTAATTGGGGATGGTATACTCAGCGAATAGGCTTGTAAAATCGCTTTGTAGTAAATTCACTACGTTTCTCTAATGTTTAATATCTACACAATAAGGTTTTATTCCTACAAATATGGTCTGTAACAACACTTGTTGAGATTGCTGATCAACAAGTTGTCCACCAAAGTAGTCGCATCCATCTTGTCCCGATGTGTCCCACATTACTACGTGCAGAGGTCAGCGCGTGACACGCACGTACTGAAAGGTGTGGTGAGTTTATGAACATGGGAAGCTTGAACAGTTAGTGACGCGTTAACTGTCAATCATAAAATGACCCTGTCTCCGCCTTCACCTGCCAGACAGAGTCACTGACACAGGATGCCTACATGTCGCGTCGCATCAATATCTCAGAGGAAGATGTAAACATGCAGGTGGAAAACTTTTCTTGTTAAGATTGCAGACAATGAGAACCTCAATATGCTAACTGCAGCTGTTTAAAAGGGATGGAAATTATAACTAGGTATTCCCGCTTGGGATGTATTAACCTCAGTGCAGTTTTCATCAAAATGCAGTCCCTAAGCTTATCAGGAGACCAGGAGAAATGACTCCGCAGTAACGTCACATTCGTGACGTCTTGATTTTGATTCCTGCCACTCTTTTAGCAGGTTTCCCTGGTTCGCAAAAGGGACGGATTTCTCTTCCCTCATTTCTTATTTCGCTACCCCTTTCATGTTTCAGGCAGGCCTAGGGACTGTGATCGATATCGGATAAATTGCGCAGATACTTTCTCGTTGGAAAGCCAAATGGCAGCCTTCTTTGTACCGCATCAGGTGAGTCGGGTTCTTCTTAGTTTCTACAAAAAGAATTGTTCCCGGAGCAGCTTTTAGGTGTGACCATGTGTGCGGCCTTTAGCCTTCTGCGGTTCCTTCACGTAATTCGTTCCTCCTGGGAGTGATAAACACAAAAGATCCTTGTCGAGTCCAGGTGCCAACTGTCCCATCCTTTCCTTGGTCATTCATTTATTCAACGCGCCCAGGATAAGTTGTAGCTAATATATTGATGACATTATCCAACTACATATGTATCTCCCTAAGGAGTTAATTGGATTACAAGCAGGTTCACATTTTTTAAGAACAATGGCTCTGCCTGCATGAGCAGGACTGCAGTGAACCCCCGGATTCATATAGCTTAAAGCCACTTAACTAAAACTTATCTTCTCAGGATAAACAAAAAAAGCCCTTTCCGCGTAACTCACCTTAACCGAGATTCGAACTCGCGACCTATTGATGTGAGGCGGTCACGCTACCAGCACTACAGAGGTCTGTATTTGAACACGAAGGAAAACCTCTGATGTGTTCATTGACATGAAACTATAGAAACTATTTTTACAACGAGATAAACTGTAGCAGAAACGACCCTATTACTTAGTCCCTTGTAAGTAGAAGAGGCGATAGTCAAATATTTTAAAAAGACGGTCGCTATGTGAAACAATATGGTTCGCTTTCCACGGCCAGGAGTAATATAAAACACAGATGAAACGAAATATTACCTCCTCTTTCAGAAAATTTCAAGTAGTTTTAAAAGTTAAACGAATAACAAGGAATATTTCGAAAACGGTAAACTCTACAAAAGACCTGTAAATGAGATAAATGTTGTGTTTTAACGACATCTACATTTTTTGTATAATAAGTTTTTGTCTATATCTTTCAGCATACCAATTATACAAAATTCATCCAGAATGAAGAGATCTTCAGAGACTTGTCCCAGGAAATTCAGAATATAAATTGTATTTGCCCTGTAAATATCTTTAATATACGGTATTTTAATCACAATTGATAAAAGCATTTTTGAGAAAAACATTTTCAAAAAACTTTACATGTAAAAGGTAGGTAGTTTGAGGTTGATGATTTTCTTGAAAGTCTTCATATCGCATCCTTTGTATTTACTAAACTTAAAAACACATTTGTCATTTAATGGTCTCTCCGTTTTTAGCTTTGCTATCCACTCTCTCTCTCTCTCTCTCTCTCTCTCTCTCTCTCTCTCTCTCTCTCTCTCTCTCTCTCTCTCTCACACATGAACGCACACAAAAACGCGCGCCATAAGCCATAAGACCTTTTTTTCCCTTTTTGATTAAGAAGACCCAAAACACATTTATGGTGAATTTGGGTATCGAATTTTTAGTGGAATACAATACATTCTATACCTACTACACGCATAGTACGTGTAGAGAAAGTAACAAGTAAGATTAAAGTAACAGTTGTGAGCAAACGTGTAATTCCATATGTTAACCTAGCCGTAGCTGACAACACTGAAACAAGACCAACATGCGAAATACCTGGAATGTGTACTTGATCATAGTTGGAACCTTATTATCGAAAGTAAATCTGGTATAGAGCACGCAAAAGTAGCAGTCAAGAAACTGAATAAACTGATATGCAACAGTGACTACAATATTGCTCTTAGTTTCCGTTTACTGGGATGTTACTTTTCCTCTATCCTGTTGTATGGTACTGTAGCACGGAACCTCACAAGGAACACTAGCAAAAAACTTCCAACCTTTGAGATGTGTTGCTATAGACGCATGCTCAGAATATCATTGATAGAATATCTATTACTCAAGTGCCCGTACTTATGACCTTGAAGTCTTATACAACAGAAACATAAACTTTGAATACTTTGGCATATCATTCGCAACGTAAGTATACATTCCTTCAGAACACCATTGAAGGAAAAATTAAAGTTAGAAGAGAAAGGAGAAGAATGTTGTAACACGTTGTCTTTATTGCCCAAAAAAAAAAAAAAAAAATAGTTAAAATAAAATATTTTATTCACTGCTGCAAAAAATTCGTTCGACACTTCGGCACGTAAACAGTTCACGACATTCTCGCGCCTCTGATTGTACGCCACCGTGCGCTAATATTTCAGTCGAAGCCTGACTTACGACTCACTACTCTCCAATTCCTCCTTCCTTATATAGCTGTAAATGAAGTCACAGAACTTTCTAGAAACTTAGGGAGGCCACTTCTGGCGTGTGCAGATGTGTTGCAGTCCATGGCTTCCGGTTTGCTCGCTTTGGATTTCGATTACTAGGTATATGTATTCGTTGGCTTGCACACGGGCTCTTCTTTTGCTATACCATCTACAGGGATTTAGATTAAAAGTTAAATTAGCTTTTTGAGCAACTGCAGACATTTGATGCATGCCACACATATTTTGGCCAAAGAATGTATACGAATAATATGGAATTGCCATTCCTACTCTATACCAGTTGCTAAAATAAGCAGAAATCACTCTGATGGCAGATAACCAATATCCTATGAGAATATGGAAAAATATGATGACGATGATGATGATGATGATGAAACAGCAGCATTTGTGTTGCTAAACTCATTGAGTGACTGTATAGATTAAATAGACTGAGGATCTTGTACCAGTTGTCTTCAATCTTGGAGTTGTTCAACAACTTCGTATCGTGTAATTTTCATTCCCATTCCTTTCTCGTTTTAATGCATTAAAATTCATGATATTTTGTCTTATAGAAGTTACTATTACATCAGTTAATCAATGAGATGAGATGAAGATGACACACTGGTTCATCATGGATTAAAATTATGGCTTAAAATTGTTATGTGGTGTTCAAAAAATGTAAATATCCCGTGATATACTTCTGGGTGAAGCACGGATTGTAAATAATATGTTTAAATAAAAAACCACAATTATACGGCCTGTTTTTACGTTGAGTTCTACTCTCAATACAAGGAATCAAGCCAAGCTATTACTGAAATCTTGTCTATTTGTTACATTCCCGTGAGTTGCTTTACCTATTCTGCAGCAAATTATTCCTACGAAAACTTAGTCTTTTATCTACGTCATGCTAATCTAGACATAAAAATTTGTCAAATGTTATTTCAAATTGAAATTCCGTTCCCCTTGCATGTGAAGGTGAAAGAAGGAATAACGACTTTTCGCTTGAGAAAAGTATAAATATTGGAATATTTAAGCCAATAGCTAGGAGCATCTTGATGTAAACGGTGTGCTTTAACTAGATGTGCATTTTTGTGCAGTAAGGTTTTGTATGTATTTTACTGTTTACCAGTCATGCAAAATACATCAGAGGCTATTTTTACAAATATTCAATATATATCTACGTTTTATGCGGTAAAAATGTCTTAAAGTTGTGTTATTTTAATTAAAATTGTTGGAGTAATTTTTAGGATATCAAAATGTTTGGAAATGATTCATGTAAAGAGTAGACTTAGGTGTGGGATATTTTTTGTTTTAGATATTGTGTTGCCTCCTTGGAAGATGCAATATTTAAATATCAACTTCGTATTGAACCGAATTTGAGTTTTTGAGTTTTACAAATCCACGCATGCCCTTCTTTTTTTTAAATGCTCCTGTTTTATGATCGGGAGGCCCAAAACATTTATTTCCAGTAAATTATTGACATCGTTTATATGGTGGTAAATGCTTTCTCTACTTAATATACGTATTAGAGGAAATAAAATAAGACATTTTATGACACGAGTTACTTCGCTTTCATAAAAATCTGATGTGTTCCATTCACATGACTTTCTCTATATCTCTGTAAATTATTATTGTTAGTAAGCTTACCTTTTATTTATTTCATACTAATCGAGAAAAATTAGCAGAAATAGTCTTATTTCTTGCTTTATTGTAAGTAGAAGCGAAATAAGGGAGTACCATAGGTTAAAGTGAAAGCAAAAGCTGGTTGCTATGTGACTGATGTTCCTTTGTTTGTATGGACTGGAGTTAACAAATTCCTGTATGAGAAAAGTATAAGTTTTTCAAAGCTGAAACCAAGAAAAAAGAATATCTCAAAAACGATCAACTCCACGAAAAAAATGTATACACATAAATTGTGTGTTTTAATGTGCTCTACATTTTTGTGGGTTAAGTTTTTGTCCATCTCTTACGGTTTAGTAGTTATGAAAAATTCATCCAGAATAAAGTAATCTTCAGAGGCTGTTCCCAGAAAATTCAAAATATGCATTTTATTTGTCAGGTAAATAACTTTAATATACGATATCTTAATCAAAATCGTTAGTTATTTTTTAGAAAATCAAAATTTTCCAAAAAAGTTCCACGTAAAGGGTGGTTTGGGTTGGGGGGATTTTTCTCAAAATCTTCATGTCGCATCCCTGGAAGATACTGAACATAAATACCAAATTTGATATTTTACCGACTTTTCGTTTTTGACACACAGACACACACACGGACCTTTTTCTGAAAATAATTTTTTTCTGATACAAGGGACCCTAAAACATATATTTCCGGTGAAATCTCGGTATCGAATTTTTTGGTGGAGTGTAATACATTCTCTATACACTTATGTACATAGTGAGTATAGAGAAAGTAAAAATTTAAGGTAGGATTTCATTATAAGCAAAACATCTGAAATGCTGCTATTTAATTTTCAGGGAGGCAAAGCCTGGCCACAAGCTAATCTAATGAAGTGGCGATAATGTAAGAAGTGGTAATGAATTAAGCATTGCATGGGTGATCGGATCAAATGTTATATTTATATTTGCAAATAAGATGAGCACTAGCTAATCCATAAAGATTACTTAATTTTACAGGCTCTCCACTTTACATCAGTTCGCTCTTGTTTCCTGGTTTCCAGAGATTCGTATCATGCCATTATCCCTCTTCTATCATGAAACCTCATATTCCCTTATGCCATGTTCTTCTGGTTCTTTCCTTTTTTCCTATGCCTGATATTATCCAATTACAATTATGGTAATAATAAATATTGAATGGGGATAACAGCATTTTTTTTTTTTTAAGATTTCTTATCGAAAAGAAAGATTGTAACCTTCGATGTTGGATTAAGATTAGTTATGGTTGTAGATGTTCATAAACTACTCAAGACCCGGTTGGACCACCGTTCCTCAGACATCCGTTGTACATGCCCATACCACTGTAGAGATCTTTTTGATATTCTATGGATACGTTTTCTGCGAGTCCATTTCTTGTCTAATATGTTTAAGTGTGTTTCTAATATGTTTAAGTCTGGATATTGTTATGCTTCTTCGAGTCCATTCATTTCTATCACCAAAACTTTTTTCCAAATCCTTTGATTTATTGTCCAATTTTCGGAACCATATGTAGGTACACTTTATGTTATTGTTTGTAACATTTGTCTCTTGCTTCTGGTCTATACCTTTTCACAAGTACCAGATTTATCAATCATAGAGCCAATATACTTAATTTTCTTAACAATTTGATACCATAGTTTTACAATTTAAAATTTTCGGGCTGTTTTGCCGTGGTCTGTTGGTTAAAATATGTTTAGTTAAAATATTTCTACATAACGTTTCGTCCCTGTCTGTGAGGGACATCTTCAGAGGCAATGTGCTCACGTCGCTAACTCGGAAAGAATTACAAGAGTGTGAGTTCTAACCGGTATATATACTCAGGCACTGGACGGCGGGGTCAAGTGGACGGGTTCTAGTGTTTTTTGTTTTTGGACTAGAGGTTACGGAATTGTTAAAGTTGTTTGTGTTTTTATAAATTTTAACCCACAAACCACGGAAAAACAGCCCGAAATTTTTAAATCTTAAAACTATGAACACCGGCCGTGAAAGCTTACGCATATACTTAATTTGATACCATCTAATTTATCTGTAAATCTTCTGAATTTCCTTCAACTAACATGTACTCTGTTTTACTCTGAGTAAAGATAAAAAAAAGTTTTAACATGCCATGAGGAGACTAAATTCTCGATTAGTCCTTCTTAGTGCCCCCAAAATGTTGCTGCCCTCTGCGTCATTCATAATTTTCCGGTTGTCTTTTTCTTCTTTCTTTTCCTTTTCTTCTTGTTTGTTTCTTTTTGTAAGACTCTTTCCAATGTGCGAGAAAGGCATATGACAAGAAATCACAGTGTTAATAAGGAGTGTCACTTTAGTGTTACTGAACAACAGACACAAGCTACAGGCATTTCTGTGGTTTCTAGCAGCGGTGTAGGAAATATGTTTGACAGTATTGGAACCTTCTCACACAGTCAATGTACAGGGTGTTTCAGAAATATGTAGCATGTTTAAGTGTTGTGTTTCAACAAACCATGAAACTTAGGAGCACAGAGGACGTTCAAAACGTCAAAAGCTTCAGCAGCAAACAGTGCAATATTTATAGAAAAATCTGATTGTTCCATTCACTTGTCTTACTCTAGCTTATTATCAATCATAACTGATTCTAGTTATATAATATGCATTGAAGCTTCTGTTTTTCTTCGTTATAGGAATGCATACAGAAAGCACCTAGTAAAAGTTCCTTTTCCACACAAGTGCTTATAACAGTTTAATTGTTTAACTTTTTGTTGTTGACATTGGAATTATTTGTACCCATTTTTATATAATATTTCATTTCTAATTTACCCACAGAATTATTTCGCAAGAACATCGCCAAGGTCTCATTTCAGTGCCACAAAAGCCTTTTTCTTTTTTTCTTCATTTGAACAGGTAGATTCACTTATAATTTTACTTTGACCAGCACACATGTACAATGTACATAGTGGATAGAGAAGATATTCCATTCCACCCAAAAATGTGATACAGAGATGTCAACGGAAATACATGTTTTGAGACCCCCTATATTTAAAAAAATTAGAAATATGTCCGTGTGTGTATGTCTGTATCTGGGCAGAATAGCTCAAAAACGAAAAATAGGTGAAATACAAACTTGGTATTTAAATTCAGTATATTCCAAGGCTGCAAAGCGAAAGTTTTAAGAAAATCGCCACATCCAAAATACCCTTTACATGGAACATTTTTTTGAAAATTTTGATTTTCTCACAATGGCTAAGGATTTTTGTCATAATGTCATATTTCAAGATATTTTCATGACAAACAAAATATATACTTGAATTTTCTGGGAATCACCTCTGAAGACCTCTTCATTCTGATTGTCTTTTATATAACTTTTTCATAACTGGTAAATGTAAGGGATAGACAGATAGATACTTACCACACAAAAGACGTAGATCTCATTAAAACACACAATTTATTTCACATTCATTTTAGTAGAGGTATTCGTTTTCGAGATATTCCGAGTTATTGGTTTCTATTTTAAGCTACTTAAACGTTTCTTAAACGGGAAGGCATCTTTCTTTTCGTCGCTGATTTGTTTGCTCCTAACAAAAGAAAACCACATTTCAATTGTTTCGTTTAACGATCGGCTTTTAAAAAATTGACTATCGCCCTAGCCTAATATATATGCTTATTTCCTATCTACTTACAAAGAATAGGCACATACAATAATACTAATTCTGGTAATTTTTATGTTTATTAGCATGATATTGATAAAATAATAACCTTTGGTAAGAAACGTTTATTTGTGAAACAGCTAGAAAAACTCATGAACACGTCAGACTTTTATTTAGGTATACTATACTTAACCACATTAATGTTTTTCTTCCAAAGAAGATAGCTGTTTTCTTTCTTGTGTTCTTAATCTGCTTTTTTTTTTTTTTTTCTTTCTTTCTTAACGTTTTAATTTGCTAGTTTAATTTGTTACAAATATGACCCGAAGATAATTTAGTGACAGATATGTGATTGTCATTACAATTAACTCACATTCCATTCATAAAAAAAGGCATTCGGTTGTGCCCTGTTGACTTATAGTTTCCATTTTTATATTGTTCTGTGTCGTGACGCAGTGAGTTAGAGGCTGGTCTGCTCCCAGCCACGGAATGTTTCGACCCCAACCATAGGGTCCATGTACAGAATCGTGCCCCATTGAGTATAATGGTGCATTTGTGTAGCTGATATAGGTTGAAGCCTATAGTAGGTAATGATAACCAACATATTACTGAACACACCATCTGCCTATAAGCGTATAGATGATTCTCTGCCATTCGCATGTGGGCGTGAAGTTGGCAGACGGACTGGAAGGCTCAAGGGTTTCCTGACACAAAATATTATTTAATTTATATTGTTCATTCAGTTTATAGCAATTAAAAACCGCAAAGGGGGATTTCTGAGACAGCATGTTAACAGAGCTACATGACGTCAGAGTCAGAGGGTTGTGGTATCGTTTTGCTTCTCTGCTCAAAAGCCGGTTCCTAGAACACGTGCTACGGTTAAATGAGCAATGAATTTCAGTTTTTACGTACTCTAAATGCTCTCTTAGTCAAGATGCCGGCACCCGTGGCCGCGCTCGCTAAAGTGCCTCGTTTTGGTGCTTCGTGGCGCACGGGATCGTAGGTTCGAGACCAGCCTTGGGCATGGGTGTTTCTGTGTTTGTAAATGTGTATATGTCTGTGTATGTATAAGTAAAAGGAAAACGTTAAACATTAATAGGTCAACTAAGGAAATATAGGAAACTGGGAGGGGGAGGAAAAAGCAATACAGCGCCGGAGTTCTGACAAGCCTCCGGAACTGTATTTTTTATAGAAAAAAAATTAATTTAAATCTCTCTCTCTCTCTCTCTCTCTCTCTCTCTCTCTCTCTCTCTTACACTACATAAACTTGATATAATTAAATGTGGTGTATAGTTTCTCCATAGATTCCTATATTAAAACATCTGTCTCCATTCCTTTTGTGGCATTTTGATATATCGCATGCATAATAACAGTTATCGCGCATTTTTGGCATACACCTTCGTTATGCTAAATTTTTCTTGTTTTATTACTCATCCACATCATCCTAACATCTCTGAGGACTGGGAAACATAACATACTAAGTGAATATACTACATTTATTTCTAGCTTTTGATCCTTCATCATATTTTATAAATGTATAAATTGAATGCACTAAATCGTATATTGCTATCTTGACCAAAAAAGGTAAACTTATTCTAATGAACATCTTTAAAAAAGTCTAATTCGATCAGAAGTATAGCTCCGTTAGAATAGAAACAGATAAGGTAGACATGTTATCACTATTCTTCCCCCATTCTTCTCTGCTAGAGCTATTACTGTATTTCCAACTACCGAAATAGAAATAAATCCTTCTTCAACATATAAAAATATGTATACTTTATTAGCTATGTAGGAGGACTTTAAATTACATTAATATGTTTATGGGGCAAAGGATTTTCCCTTAATAAGTTGCATCAAAAACGGGAACTCCAGCAGAAAGCCGGTTCATATATATGTATTAAATGAGTGTTTTAAAAAAAGGTGTTAAAGAATTGTATTCTACTATCAACAGTGGTAGTACAAGTGCTGATAAGTTTTCCAAAAATGTTAAATCAGATAAATGAATGCTTATTTTCGTGATAATTATTTCGAGGGCTTCGGTGTCGAAATAAATTATCTTACGAACAAATGGATACTTTAAAAGCAAAATAAATGTGATAGGAAACTAGTAGCACAAGTTTTACTCAGCTTGATGATAACACGAAAAGTGTATTTATTATGAATTTACCTAGTTTAGCGGCAACCATGTATGTACACAAACGCGTAGGCACATGTAAAATGAAGTAATCTCTATATAACTAACTGAGCCGTCAATTGTACAATTTCTTTCTGCTCAAAATTGGTTCCGCATCTGTTTTTTTCAGAGATTAAATTTGGTACAGTTGCTTTATATCATCAATATTTTGAATATCAAACCTCGCGTTATTTTAACCATAATTACTGTAATCGTGGCTATATCATCTTTCACAATGCTTTCCTATTAGTTGAATATAAGTCCAGAACGATTTAATACTTTTAGTGTAGTAACCGTTATAGTAAGTTTACAGAAGATCAGACTCTTGCTGTGTTAAATGGTTCCTTGAGAGAAACCTCACAGGCTCTAAACTCTAAAGAATGAAAGAACCTCTAAAACATTCAGTCAAATTGAATACTTTTAGAGGTCTCATTAAAGAAGCAAGATACGCTCAGTGCAAAAGAAGTAAAAGGGTTTTGGAAAGGTGGCTTGGGGATAGAAACGAATCTAATGCCTATGAGTCCTTACATATGGGATTTTTCTGTAAAGTATACAAAAATAAATCAATTTGTTTTATTGTCAAACAATTGAACAGGCATTAGTAATACATAGATAATATTAATCCTTTAGTGTGAAAATCAGAACTTTCATTTAAACAAGGCATTGTAAACCAGCGAGCAAACAGTTTGTCTTCTTTTTATATGTATTAATATTGCTCTTTATATACTATGTATATAAATAAGATCATAACTATTAAAAATTCAAATTATTTTTAAAATTTGAACAAAAGTATTAAACAATCAATACACAAAAAATAAGTAACTTTGTCCTGTTACTGGAAAATTGAGTACTATCTTTGGAATTTGAAGAAACAAAGAAAAAAATTTACTTGTTCAATATAAATTACAAGTACACCCCATTGTCATCAAAATATTGAAATTCCACCTCGGTAGTGTGGGAGTAGCGTGTCTGCTTCAATTTCAAGAGGTCGCACTTTCGAATCTCACTTAGGTTTTCCCATATCCTGGCAAGACGATGTCGGTTGCTTTTTAACCCCAAGATCATTTGAGCACCAGTTCACTAATTTCATTTATCGTCTGATATGGCCAATTAGAATAAAGGAATTTAAGCTAAAGAAAATAAAAAATAATAAAAATTAACATAGATGGTGTCTTAGTAAAATATTGCGTCCTTTTACTTATCATATATAACATCACCAGAACTTTTGCCTTCCAATTCATTATCATTTTACAATTCGATTTGATTCTTAGAAAGGCATCACCATTTCCTTTCTTCGCCTGTCAACTGTTTAACCCACTAAAGAGGAGATTATATATAACTTGGCACAAGAAGGAGCACCTATAAATGCTGTAAATATCGCCTGAAAAAGGTTTAAAGAATTTGCAAATAAGTTATATTTAGTTATTGGATGAAATGAGTCATAAAAGGCAAAGTTATAACCGATCGATGCTACCAAGCGATGCTTTGTTGTTTCTTGTAATTCATTGTAACCTGTTTCCTGTGTGTTTTATACTAGACAATAGGAAGTGTTTGTAAGAAAAGAGCACGATTCCATTTTGATCAACATTGAATACAGGTTACATCAAGTACAGGATAACAAGCTACATCGAATCAAGGCGTTAATTGATTCACAAAGGCTCCAACCGCGCAGACAAAAAACCTCTCCCTTCCATATTCATGACACTGGAAAACAATTATCCGGCAGAGGTGTTGGTTGGATTTAATATAGTCGAATAATAGTTTGCGTTATATAGTGGTAGTTATAAAAACGATTAATACATTCTGCTTAATTGATCTGCAACTTTCAATCGTTGTTAGATGCTACTTTATGAACTGCTAACTACTTATCTGAGTGTGATCTTTCATCTAATTCTCTTGCGTATTCGGATTGAAACATTGTTCAAGTGTGGTAAAGAAAATTTGTAGGCTTTACTGGTTTCAAAAATGCATAAATCCAACTCATCTACTTCTGAAATTAAATGTTGGAAAATTGGTAAGGAGGGTTGCAGTCTTCATTCGCATTCTTTAGTCAGAATCGAAACACTGGAAAGGGGAGATAAGAGCATCACGTGTCTGTTGGACAGCTACCACAAGGAAGCGACACATGTAATCGATCTGGGCATGAGCAATTGTTTCCTGTCTTTTCCTTTTGGGCTCGCTCTATTTAAAGTGGAGGTACCCAAACTAGGAAGTGTCACCTAGGATGTGAGGTGGCGGCAGATCGATCCTTAGTAAAACGTCTGCTCCCCAAAATTTGTTCACAAACTCGAGTATTAAAAAATACTAAAAAATAATTCACTAAAAAAGAATTCCTATCTTTGTTAATGATATATCTATAAATATTAAGTGCTAGATAAGATTGTTCGTAGACGATTGTATTAATTACAGTAAGATTCGATATAGCGTGCATGAGACCGCTCTTCAGGATGACCTAAATGAAATAGGTGAGTGGGCCGCCCAATTAATACTAGAGAAAGTAAGTCCATTGTTTTTACTAGAACTAAGGGGAAAGTTCTTCATAGCTATCACATGACCGGATAGGGGTTTACTAAAAAATAATTTCCATAATAATATTTTTACATTAATATAGAATTTGGTTGCATAAATACCTGTGCACGTAACTCAAACCATACAATAATTATACGAGTGTTCTCTAAGAACATGAATGTTGAGAAATTTGCCTCATTTACACTCAACTCCAGCCCTAAAGTTTCGTCTTCCCTAACCGTTGAAAGTAGTACAAAGTATTGCTTAATTTTTCTAAACGCTTCCTCGTTGAATGAACAGTTAAATAAACTCAAGAAATGTATGTGGATAAAGCATAAACGGTCTATCAAAACTTAGTAATTTAAAAACTGTAAATAATTTAACAAATTTTGATGGAGCTTAGAGAGCACCAAAATACAAAATTACCAAATGGTGCCTATTAGCAAAGGAATATTGCACATTAGACACGAATAAAAATGGATAAGTAATACACTGGACATTAAGGAACAGTAATCACACTCATGGCTTCGCGAGAATTGTGTCATTTTAATATGCGAAATGT
Organism: Hymenopus coronatus; assembly: GCA_030762935.1. Taxonomy (NCBI): domain Eukaryota; kingdom Metazoa; phylum Arthropoda; class Insecta; order Mantodea; family Hymenopodidae; genus Hymenopus; species Hymenopus coronatus. The sequence goes on from CM060890.1 coordinate 34,460,725, forward strand.
CAGCGTCACTAAAAACGCAAATGAATAAACCCAAATGAAGAGTCTCTCAGAAGTTTTTGATTATTTGGCTCATTTCATGTAGAAAGCTCTAAATTCGCTATGGAATGCATTCCTCGAACTGAAGACTACCACTGTAACATCATCTTTAGTGACTCTATGAGTGTCTAGTTGCTCTTTAGCAGAGACATCCTAACCATTCACTGTTCTTGGTGATCCAAACCTATATAACAAAAGATTACCCTCTGGCAAGACGGTCCTGCTTTTATGACTCCTATCTCACAAGGTATACCGAATAACGAGAAAATGAAGTAGCCAAAGAACCTACGCAACAACCATATGGCCTGCCAGGTTACACCAGGTTCGGTCAAGATGTGCTTGTGTGTGTATGTGTGTGTGTGTGTTTGTGTGCGGGTGCGTGCGTGCGTTTTTCTGCAATTGGGTGCTGCCCGGTGTACAAAATCAATTTACAATAATAATCGTACAGTTAATAATGATAATAAAATAAATAATAGTAAATACACATTGTTGATAGTAATACAACTACGAGATACTATATATATATATATATATATATATATATATATATATATAGTTTTTGAAATACCTAACTACTTATTCTTGAGTATAGCAATACTTATGTCAATTACCAGCTTGTTTATGAACAGTTACCATGAAACCTCAATGTTAATAGTTTAACTCCATGGCACGACAGCTCACGGGGAACCTTGGCCTACCGCCCGGCCGCTGCGTCCCCCATCTCGGTCCACTACAGACGTCATGGATAGGGTGCAGTATTGGAGGATGAGACGTGGTCAGCGCCTCGAGTCCCTCCCGGCTGGTGAATGTGGTCCTCATGACCTGGAGCCGCTACTTCTCCATCAAGTAGCTCCTCAATTGGCCCCCCAGGGACCTTACGAGGCTGAGTGCACCCCGGGCCAGGTCTCCCAGCGAGGGAAAAATCCCCACGCCGGTACTGGGGATCGAACCCAGGTCTCCCGCTTGGTAAGCAGCTGCGCTACCACCGCGCTAAGGAGACGACAATATTAATAGTTACTGATCCTTAATTACTTCCCAATATTTACTTTAATTAACTAACATTCATTCTCTTTAACTTATCCCTAAACTTGTTTTAATGTCAGAGGACAGCCCTGAAAGGCTGCTACAGGAAAAACATTCCATCCTTAAACGGTCCTATTAGCAAAAGAAAATTTTCCTACATCAGTTCTGCACCTTTTATCCTTAACTGTATATAAATGGTCGTTTCGTCTAACCTCTTTCTAATGTCCGCCAATGCATTTAGACCAGCATAAGCTTTAAACAGTGCGACTAACTTATGTCTTTTACGCCTAGCTTTTAGCAGCTCCCTTCGCCTTTCGAAGCCCAATCTTTACCTCGCTTTAAAAATTTTACAGTCCTTTTTTGTATATTTTCCAGCGAATCTGTTCGATTAATCCTGTATGGGTCCCAGCTTGCTACTCCCTATTCCGTAAATGGCCGCAATAGGATTTGTAGGAATTTTTCCTGGTTTTTGCGCTCCCGTTTTTCTTCCACGCGTTCCTAGTTGTAGAATTTATCTGATCCTCCTATCCGGTCACGTGATAGTTATGAAGAACTTTCCCCTAAGTTCTAGTAAGAACAAGGACTTACTCTTTTCAGTATTAGTTGGGCGGCCCACTCACCTATTTCATTTAGGTCATCCTGAAGAGCGGTCTCAAGCACGCTATATCGAATCTTATTGTAAATAATACAACCGTCTGCGAGCAATCTTATCTGGCACTTGATATTTTAGATATATCATTAACAACGATAGGAAGAAGTAACGAACCCAGCCTTGGGGCACGCCCAAACTTACAAAACCCCTTTCAGACTGTTGTTTACCTACTCCTTGTGTTCCTCCCTTTCAAAAATGTTCTATCCAAGATATTACGCGGTTATCGATTTAGCTCCGGATAAGTACATTATACGGCACTACGTCAAAAGCTTTAGAAAAGTCTTATCACCAAAGCATCGGTCCTTCCCCCTGCTTCCACATCAGCTGCCAAATCCTGAAATAATGAGGTTTTTTGACTTTCACACGAATACTCGATCTAAACCAATGTTGCAGTACTTTGAACCTTTTCTTGTTTTCTAAATCCTCCCGTATGTATTCTGTAATTAAGCGCTCCATTACTTTACACACTACTGAAGTTCGGTTAACAGGTCGACAATTATTTATTTTATTAATATATTGGAACTACAATAGCATATTCCCAGTCTTCTGGCATAGTCCAGTTGTTAATTGACACGTTAAACAGGAGCATTAGATAGGTAATTATGCCTTCTTCCCTTAATTTTAAAATGTCTGTAGGTATGGATTCCGGCCCTGTCGAGTTTTCATTCTGTAGCATCTTGATCCTTTTGCGTAATTTGGATGCCATTATTTGTAAAAGCGATTCTCCAGCACCCTCAATTTCCTATTCACAACTATTCCGATTTATGTAATGCCTATTCATAATGTGAATTTAATATGTTGACTTTGTCCTTATCATTAACTTTAAAGTCTGGCATGCCCTCTTTATTATCCCTCTTTATTAAAGATTTATTCTTAGAACCGTTCTTAAATGTATTAAAGTGCCACTCTGATTTCTTTCTACCATGATACGCGTGCTTGGTCTTCCTTTTAAGTCACCTAATACGTTTTCTATAAAATTCTGGGACGATGTTGTCTTCTAAAACTTTAAAGAGTACACGTTTAATAATTGCTTCCGAGCTAAGCTTTGAAATTAGCCCAGGCTTCATTTAAACTAGTGGCAGATTGTACAAATGCCCCTTATTATTCGTGTAGGAAAGTTTGCATAGCAGCCCTGTTCGACCTCTGGAATTTCCAACTAATTGGTGATTGCTCTATTTCAAACCCGTTTGTTCGTTCTTTCCCGTCTATTTTTAACCCTCCGTTGATAACATGAATAGTACAGCATTCAATGGTAACAGGGGAGACTCATCACCCAATTGCTTTATTTTGTATTTACTGCTAACTATACAATGCTTTTAAAGCGGAAATTGGTTCATTGTTAGACATTAACATTTTTATTAACACAGAACACAGGATAATTTAATAACTGCTATAGTACATTATGATTTAGGAGAAACAAAATATGCATATTTCTTTTCTGTGATCATTGCATGCTGGCTTTCCACATTTTACACAAGCAATTTTCACTTTTCTGTCCTTATCTCTTGCGCGCAAATGGCATCTTGCTTGCTTCTGCAGTTTTGAAGATATATGCTCTTGATCTTGGGGGTTCTTAGTTCTCTTGAATCCCAGAAGTGAATTTATATTTTCAGACAACTCCAATTCATGTCTAGACGGCGTTGCATGTTTGGTGAAGCAAGTTGAAATCCAAGATTATTTAGAAAATCTATTCTTTTCATCTTCTTCTGTGATTTGATTAAGAAAAGAATGTAAGCATTTATTGCTGCCTGGTCCAAAAGTCCACAAAACATTCGAATTGGTCATCGCCGTGTACCCTTTGACACAGAGTATACATGTACCATTTTGTCAAACACATCCACGCCTTCTTTTGTACTATTATAAAAATCTATTACCTCCGCCTCATCAACATCAGGATCTACTATGCACTATGCAAGTAGATATAAAAGTGCTACTGATTTCCCCTTTTTTACGAGTGAAGGAGAGAAGTGTCTTTTTCTGATGAAAAGCAAATTGAGAAGATGGTACTTTCTTCTTTCTATTAGATAGGAAACTTGGTGGGATTTCCGCCTTATTTTTCTGCATTGTACCAACAATTTTCAAATTATCTTTCAACATTCATTTCTGCCAAAGGTACAGATGTGAGCCAGTTGTCACAAATAATGTTTCTATCTGTACCACGAATTGTTTTCGTCAAAGCTTTCTCATAGTAAGTTGGCAAACTTTCGTTCGTGTTTCTTATCTCCGTCCCTATGTATGGCATAGCATCAATCATGTAATATGTTCTGGCATCACATATTGTCATTATTTTGATGCCATATTTATCTGGTTTTGAAGCAATGTAAACACGGAAAGGACATTTGCCACGAAACCCTAAAAGCTGCTTGCCAATGATCACATATATATGCGGAGAGTAATTTGAGCGGCAATTGCTTATGAAAACCGTCCAAAGCTCATGGATAGGTGAAAATTTATCTTCCCTGTTTCTCTTTGTCTTGTCATCAAATTGCAGACAATTCAGCAGAAATTTGAATCTCATTTGGCTCATAATACTTTTGTATACTGATGAGCCAGACCGCATTTCTTCAGTATAGAGGTGACCATCTTTTATGCTGCCTGACATGTAAAGTATCCTATTATTGCACATATTTCTTCTGTCCGTGTCGTCAATAAATCTCTGGCCAGAATATGCGCATCTCTTCCTTTGAATTTCCTCATTTGTATGATCTATAACCATCTGAACAATAGTTTCATTTAATAAAATTTTGAGGGCATCATTCTCGGAATTAATATTTTGAGCAAAGTTAGTGGCTTTGGGAATTTTCACAATGTTCCGAGTAGGAGCTTTACTTTTCTTAAGCAGTTCTACAGACCATAAAAATCATTCTTACCTTTTAAGGTGTTTGGTGATGATTCTTCTTCCACCCCCTCCTCATTTGATGTTGTAGCTTCAATCTCAGAATTATGTGCAGATGTTATTTCTAAGTTATCTTTTTCACTTGAAAATAAGCCATTTTCACTATCATCCTCATATTTTTCAAAGCTCTTCTCATAAATCATCAAATCTTGGGTCACTGACATTCATAGATTCCATATTTGAAAATCTAGGCTATAAATAACAGCTACACACACGGTAACAGGGGTGACTTATAACCCCAAGGATTATTCAGTCTCGAGTCTCGGCTGACCAGTTATTAATATACGCAACAATGACGGAGGAATACATAGGCATGACAGGAAAGTAAAACCGTTGTAAATTTAGAGTCGAAACAAGTAATTGTTGTTGGGGGGATGCATCACCCCTGTTACCATCGGAGGGTGAATGATTCCTGGTAAAACTGTACATGCAGAAAACAAAGGCTACATAAGAATACACTCAGTAAGGCTGATTTCCGCGTACCTACTTTAACGACCTGTTCCCAAAACAGAACATTCACTAGATATTTAGCTACACACACGGTAACAGGCGTGTTATTTATGGACGCTCTTTAACTGATGTGGTTCTCAGTGTCCCATTCTATACTGGGCGTGAAAGACCGCTTAATTTTACTCAGAAGCCTCTCTTATCAGGCTTGAGGTTCTTTTACGTGCCGTAACCATTACACCACGGAGAGTGATCTGCCCATAGAGAACTATCAACATTTAGGTCAAATTTCAATTACGTTCAACATCGAATGTGGAGAGGTGTGCGCGTCTTGTGCACTGCAACTCTCACACGTGTTTTCCTCATTAGATTAGACACAAAAGTTGGCTATGTAGTTCCAACGGCAACCCAAAGCAGCAGAACAATTCATTCACGAGAAAGTTTGCGATTGCCTTGTCCTCCGGTTAAGAATGGCGCATACGTCCGGCCACTTGAAGTAATCCAGATAACAGCAATGTCTTGTTACCCCTACCGGACATAGGTTAATAGTTATGCGTTCGAAGGATTATACCGGCTCATGTTGTGGCCGCGACTTTCCAAACTTCTAGGTGGCACTTGTCCTTAATATCAAATATAAGCATTGTTATCGCAGCCTTCGATTATTTTATTGGGTCCAAGATACACTCCCGAAGTCCTTGTATGTAGTTTTTCTAGGTCTTCTGTCGCCTTAGTTCGAGGGACAATACCCCACCTCTCTCGCTCTCTCTCTCTGGATGCTTCTGTCAGGTGACTTTCAAACTCTAACCTGCATAGATTTTCAGTGACCTCGATTGTGCTCGGTAGGAAAAGTACATACTATCGGTCTAGTCCCAGCATCAACTTTTCTGCAATATATCGGTTGATGGTGATGGCGGATTATCGACGGAAGTCTTAATAAATAACGATATGTGCTAATTGGGTGGCTTGACGTGCGTAATGGTTATGTGGCGTCCTGGCGGATCGACTTTCAAGTCCCTATTGTTCTCCTGAGGATCCTTTCTACCACGGTATTCAGGTCTGCCGGCGTCTTTCCTTCATCTATGAAGTTCTCCGACGTCCTCCAGGGCGTTAACCCAAGCTCTTCCACTGAATTCCACCACAATCGGACAAAAAGTAAAAAAATCCTTTTATCAGAAGGTTGCTACAGACTTTTGGAATGTATGGGGGTCTCCATTTACTTGTGCATGCCGCCTCCTCAGCTGCTTGAATAATATCATACTGTTTAATATCATACTTACTATTTATAAAACAGCCGTTTTCTCAAAACTCAAAACTATATTTTCATACTTTAAAACTGTTCCCAGCATGTTTTTTTTTTTTTTAATTCCATTATAATTTCTCAGAATGTGCAGAAATATTTGTGGGATTAAAAGACATGGTAATCGCAATAATAATTTTAAAGAAATCGTTAAAGCTGAGTTTATTTTAAAGATTAAAATTTCTTATAGATTTCATAAAATTTCATAATTAGCTCATTACATTCATTTAAAACATCATATCATACAATTTTATTTGTGATTCAAAGCTTCACGTACAACACATACAATCCACTTTCTTAGTATATGGGAAGCATTGGCCATTTTGATTATGGAGAATGTTTCATAATAACATTTATGAAATTGTTTATTACTCTTAACATATTCAACTAATTTGAAAGAATGTTGATATACGTATTAACTAAATGCAATCTAAGAACATTAAAGTTTTTATAAATAGTCCATACAAAAAGTGTCAATTTAAAATTCACCCCCCCCCAGTGTGCCATGAGGAATATAGTATAGTTTAATTTCGGATTATTACATCAATTCTATACTTTCTTTTACATTGTTTGCTTCTTGGTTGGGGATGGCAAATTGATACCTTGAGGTTGTCTAAGCACGGACTTCCAATGGGATTTCCACTCTTCAAATCTTCAAGGAACGACATCATTTTCAAATGCCAGGGAGAAACCATAAACTTAGATCTGGGATGTTTCCTTCCCATAATCCTTTCCTAATTTCATTTTTAAGTGTCACAAGCGACCACGGCTCGTGATGTATTTATATTACTATTTGAATAAGTGATTCTTCAGTTATTACTTATTATGAAACTTCATTTTTATGCCGCGTAAACAGGAGTTCTATATAGTAAAACTTCCTCAAAATCCCTCTGAAAGGTTTTCTGAAGAGTTTACATCCACCCTGTATTTATTTTTTTATTTGTTTATAATATAGTGTAGTGAATATTTGCCGCAAGCGTAACAGAATTTGCAAATATTACATTTCATTGATCCAAATGTTAACTGCTTCATAGTTAGTACATGTAAAATATCATGGTACGGCTGTTAAGTTGTCACAGATGACAGAAGACTGTTAGTGATGAACAAAAAGTATGTCCGTTTAGATGGTAACCCATCTGTATCTGCCTCTGGTACTGATGGCGAATATGCTTTTTCCGCTATTAGCCCCTATCTATCTTGTAGGAGGGCGTGATGGATGTTAGAAAAACGAACTGCTTGCTACAAAATCCTTGCAGCAATATTCTTTCCGGTCTGCAGTTTAGTGCACTTGTTAAAAAAAGGGCAGGTACATTAACTTGTTATGTTGTTTAGAGTTACGCTATGAAGGATGATTGACTGTGGCAAATGGACGTGTCTGTATATATTACGTTCCAAAGTTTTTAAACGGCAAAAATAATCATTTAACATAGCAGTTAGATGTGTTGTTCGCATGTTAATAACTATAATCATAAGGTAGAGTAGTTTGCCGATTATTTCGAAATAATTGTTCAAAAAGTTGTTAAGTAATTTTCCATTAACACAATTAGGGTTACTAAATTAAAATAAGTTTGCTTCTTCATATACAATGAACAGAAAAGAAAAATTGTAGAAGAAAATACAAGGAGGTGCTTTCTTTCTGTTTAACCCGAATATAATATAAGAGGGAATGAAATCTTATTTTCTGTCGTATAGTAACAGTCCAAGAAGTTGGCGTTCCTTCTTTGAGAATGAAATATGTTAATATGTTATCATAATCAGTCCTCGGTGTTTTACGAAGCTATAAAAAATGGAGAAGATCAAACTGTCAATGCGTGAAATCTAAATGAAAGTTTATGAAAAACATCTAGTGTGTTACATTCACATGGCTTATTCTACTTCTTCTGTAGCAAACTATTCCTATAAAAACGTGTTTTAATATCACCAAAATGATAATTATTTATTTTGTCTAAGGAGAGCAGCAATCACTATAGTCGGTTTAGCGGAAACAGACTTATTTACATTATAATTAAAGCTGATTCCTAGGCATTATGGAAACTGCAATATACACAAAGAAAAGTAAATAACATAAACCAAAAGAAAAAATCTGATGTGTTCCATTCACATGACTTTCTCTATATCTCTGTAACAAATTATTGTTAATAAGCTTATCTTTTATTTATTTCATGCTAATCGAGACAAATTATCAGAAACAGTCTTATTTCTTGCTTTATTGTAAGTAGAAGCGAAATAAGGGAGTACCATGGGTTAAAGTGAAAGCCAAAAGCTGGTTGGTATGTGACTGATGTTCCTTTGTTTGTATGGACAGGAGTTGAGAAATTCCTGTATGAGAAAAGTATGTTTTTCAAAGCTGAAACCAAGAAAAAGGAATATCTGAAAAACGATCAGCTCCACGAAAAAAATGTATATAACTAAATTGTGTATTTTAACGTGCTCTACATTTTTATGTGTTAAGGTGTTGTCCATCTCTTACGGTTTAGTAGTTATGCAAAATTCATCCAGAATAAAGTAATCTTCAGAGGCTATTCCCAGAAAATTCAAAATATACATTTGTCAGGTAAATATCTTTAATATATGATATTTTAATCAAAATCGTTAGCCATTTTTTAGAAAATAAAAATTTTCGAAAAATGTTCCATGTAAAGGGTAGTTTGGGGTGCGGGAATTTTTCTCAAAATCTTCGTGTCGCATCCCTGGAAGATACTAAACTTAAATATCAAGTTTGGTATTTTACCGACTTTTCGTTTTTGAGTTATCGTGTTCACAGACACACGGACACACACACACACACGTACCTTTTTCTGAAAATATTTTTTTTTTTGGATACAGGGGACCCTAAAACATATATTTCCGGTGAAATCTCGGTATCGAATTTTTTGGTGGAGTGCAATACCTTCTCTATACACTATGTACATAGTACGTATAGAGAAAGTAAAAATATGGAAAATAGTTCCTACTGTAACAAATATTAAAATAAAAGTTAAACTTTGATTGAAATGGGTTCAGTCAGCACTGTCTGAAGCAAAAGTTACCGGGAAGAAGTTGGCAAAATGGATTGTTCAACAATGTTACCGCCGATGTCTACGTTTGTAAATAGATGTATATATTAAAAGGTCGGTGTGTTCCATTCACATGACTTTCTCTACATCTCTACAACAAATTATTGTTAAAACGCTTATGCTTCTATTTACTTCATGCTAATCGAGAACTAATTAGCAGAAATTTGCTTTCTTGTAAGTGGAGGTGAAATAAGAAAGTACCATAAGTTAAAGTGATAGTCAAAAGCTGGTTGCTAGTGCCTGAAGTTCCCGTGTATGGACAGAAGTTTACAAATTTCTGTATGAGAGAAGTATAAGTTTTTTAAAAGCATTTCTCAAGCTGAAACCAAATACAAAAATTATTTAAAAAACGACCAACTCCATGGAAAAAAGTATATAGCATAAATTGTGTGTTTTAACCTGCTCTACATTATTTGTGTGGTAAGTTGTTGTCCATCTCTCACTGGTTAGCAGTTTTGACAAATTCCATACAATTCATCCCGAATAAAGTAGTCTTCAGAGGCTATTCCCAGAAAATTCAAAATATGCAATTTATTATTCAGGTTAATTTCTTTAATATATGATATTTTAATAAAAATCGTTAAGAGCCAATTTTGAGAAAATCAGAATTTTCGAAAAAAGTTTCAAGGGTAGTTTGGGGGGGGGTTTCTCAAAAGCTTTGTGTCGCTTCCCTGAAAGATACTAGACCTAAATACCAAGTTTGAAATTTTACCGACTTTTCGTTTTTGAGTTATGGTGTTCACAGGCAGATACACTCCCGAACTTTTTTCTGAAAATTATTGTTTTTAATACAGGGGATCCTAAAACATATATTTCCGGTGAAATCTCGGTATCGAATTTTTGGATGAGTGCAATACTCCTCTATACTCTGTGTACATAATACGTGCAGAGTAAGTAAAAATATATTATGTGTAAGAAGGCAAATATTACGGAAGTCCAACCACTACCGCCAATCACGGTGTCGCCTATATTAGAAATCGTGGAAGAACACCACCTTACATACCTGACAAATAAAATGCATATCTTGAATTTTCTGGGAATAACCTCTGAAGACTATTCTGGATGAATTTTACGGAATTTTGCGTAACAGCTAAACTGTAAGAGATGGACAAATACTGACAACACAAAAAGTAGAGCACCTTAAAACACACAATTTAGCTTATATACATTTTTTTTCATGGAGTTGATCATTTTTAGATACACCTTGTTTTTGGTTTCAGTTTAAAAAACATACTTTTCTCATACAGGAATGTAACAGTTCCGGTCCATACAAACAAAGGAACTTCAATCACATAGCAACTAATTTTTTGATTATCACTTTAACCTATGGTAATCCATTGTTTCGCTCCTACTTACATGGAAGCAAGTAATAGGACTATGCCTGCTGACTTTTTCTCGATTAGAGTGACGTAAATAGAAGCATAAGCTTTTTAACAAGAATTTGTTGCAGAGATGTAGAGAAACTGAAATGTGAATGGAACACATCAGATTTTTTCATTTACTGCAATTCAAATATTAATTAAGTGATGCTGTACATGAGTAAGCGTATGTTTATTTTTAGGCACGCTCAACTTTAAATCTTATTTTTTCGGAAACTGTTTTTCAACACTTTTGCAAACTCAATTACTCTACGCATTGCAATTTTTACTATTTTGTTTCAACATTTTTATAGTGCATAAACAGGAAATCAAAGAAAATCGTGATATTAATTTTCAAAATAAATTATTAAATTTGGAAAACTCAACATTTTTGGGCAGAACGTAAAGTAATACTTTTCTACACTAATTAGGGCTAATATAAGAAATACAATATGGTAGATTTATTTGTAAACTTATTTATCATAAAACTGAAAAATTTAAGTTAATTCTCTTAAAAATGCACTACGTAGTTTATTTTTATCATAACAAGGAATTAAACAGTAAATATTATTGAAATAATCATGCAAGCTAATAGCAGAGATGCCATTAATATTGTGCGTAATAACTGTTGTAAATTTCAATAGGATATTTTACATACTGTGGATTTTCAAGCTTTCACAGATTCCTTAGCATTAAGGAAAGCTTTAGATTTTGACATTTTTATAAGTATGCATGTTTGAAACAATATGCAACAAGCGAGCAGATGCCAGAATGGAGAATCAAATATCACTGTGCTGAGATATTGAAGAATTTTCAATGTCAGGATACAGCATTACACAATTTGACAAAACTTGGTAGAATAAATGCCTAGTGGTTATTTCTGGAAGTAATGATGATAATGTCCTTTAATTCCTAGGTGGAACATAGGACCGCAACAAATCTTCACCATCAAATCTATTCATGAATCATGGAAGGAGATACAAGACTAACATCTCCTTCCATGATCAATTCATTTCTCTCAATGTTGTTCTTCCCCAAGTTACCCAGGTATTCCAATCCTTCTTTCTCCCAGTGGATTCCATCCTAATACCTGCTTAGCTACATTTCCACGATCATTTCTCAGTACATGTCCAATCCATGTCCATTTACGCTTCTCTATTTCCCCATCAATTGGTAACGGGATTGTTATTTCCCAAAATGAAGTGTTGCTAATGATCTTTGGCCACCAAATTCTCAGTATGTGTCTTAGAAATCGATTAATAAATGTTTGCAGTGTTTTATTTCTTGTGTCGTTTTCCAGGTTTACATCCGTAAAACAATACAGATAATACATTTGATTTAAAAATTATAATTTTAGTATTTCTTTGAATATTCAGTGAATTCCACAATGTTCTCAGTTGTGAGAAAACACGTTTTGTTTGATTTATTTTGTTATCTATATCTTGGAAGTAATATTCCTATCGAAAGAAATGTTTCTCTCGTGAGTGACAACTCGAATGAGCAAAAGGCGGGCATGAAATGGGAAATAGCGAAGGCCATTTTGACATATAAAGTGAACTTCACGGAATGTTGCGTTGAAATGTATGAGAAACTGAGAAAAACCAGAACAGTTTTCCAAGGAATCTATGCATCCCGAAACCATAAGTGTTTCCAGCAAGTTAATCAAATATCAGGCTGTATGGACACCAGTCAGTCCGTCTTCAGCTACGTCGCTACCGCTCGGTAGGTGTGTTGGAATCACAGACATTGAGTAACAAATTATTTTCACTCGTTTTATTCCTTTTTACATCAGAATGTGGTTTTTACAGATACTGCTAATAATATTAATAGTAACAATGATATAATAATAGTAATAATATAGCATGATCTATATACTACTTTCTTGATGTTCTTAAGAAAGGATTTTCAGTTGGTGGTATCACTGTCCATTATATTGTGTTACATAAATTCACATTGATATCGCGATAATTTACGGAAAGAATTAATGACTAATGACATGACAAATGAAAATTGGCAGTAACCAAAGTGGCATTAAAGTTTAAAAACTTTTATTTCCAAATTCAAAACATGTTATTTCTAATCAATATCATAGAATAGATTCATATTCTCTTCATACATCACCAAAATGCTACGCACAAGTTATCGTTTCTGATAGCTGACCGTTTGTATGTTACTAAATTAAACATAGAGAAAAATCCCCGCTGTCACCATTCGTGTCGCAGCAAGAGGCATTGAAGGGATTTTTCACAGAAAACGTGGTAAGACTCATATTTTTCTTTCAATACCAAGAGCACTGTTACTACAAATAGTTTGTCCCCATATCCACCATAAATTAGCTGTTCGAGAATGGTACAAAGTTCTTTGTAATACAGAAGCAAATCGGAAAAAATAAAACTAATTTTACATTTATTTAGTTCGATAAATACTGGCATTACATTATTTAAATCACGTTATACTTAGTAAGTAACTTTGAAGGATCATAAAAATTATTTAAAGGTTTCATTGTTATCATATCGTCAGTTACTTTTGCCATAATAGAGTCCAATTTATAATTATATCCAGCAAACTGTTTTCTACTGTATCACTAATTTTGGGTTCCATGCGTTCTGCAATTGTAATTAGTCTGTTTCCAAAATGCCCACTCCTAATACTCGTATTTCACATTATCTCAAGCTGAGCTACAGGATTCTCTCAGGATTGATTGGTTCTATTACAAACCTGAAATTTTCAGAAACAAGACTTTTTATTATTTTGTGCTTTATTTTCATAAAGTGCTAACTTCTTTTCATTGAAATGCTAAACATTATTTCATAACCTCTAGTTTTCTGATATGAGGAACTGAAGTTTAATTAAAGTTGTATTTATATAACTTGAAAGAAATTCTCACTTTTTTATTAAAAGTAAAACTAGACGTTCCTCAGGTTTCGCTAAAAACACATTATAGTCGAAAATATGAGAAATTCTCAAAATTTGCCAGGCCTTTACATCATTTCAAAACTATGTTGAATACATACAAAGCATTGTTTTTGTAATTCAACAACTTTCTCATTTATCGTAAAAACAAGTTCTGTCTATGATCATAATAAAGCTTTTATTATTATTATTATTATTATTGTTGTTGTTGTTGTTAGCGTTGTTGTTAACAAAAGTAACCTTTACAATTCTAGTTTTGCGTCATTAGGTGTATTTTGAAGCTTCAAACTCAAACAGAGAAATGCCAATTATTTGACTGAATTTCCTGTTTCAAGCTATTTAAGTCTGTGATAGTCAATTAGTGCTTTGTGACGCCTTGCACCAACTCTGAGAAAGGGACTCGGTGTGAAATGCAAGATTAGTGGCAAGGGGGGGGGGGAATTACAGTCAGTAATGTACAGATTGGGCTGTACTTTGAGTCTAATATTAAGTAGATCTCTGATTTTTCTAAAATTCTTATTCAGTTCCCTTAAAAAAAACATGCAAAATAATCACACATGTTTGCAATCTATGGAAAATTATACACAAACCGATCTGGAATCTTTGGCTTAAGTTTGAGTGCCCGACTTTTAACATCAAACCAATGCGAGGCAGTCATTCAAGGACGTGTGGTGACGGATGCTGCGCAGTATACTTTCCGTTCACTTACCTGGAGCTGACTTTTGTTCATGAAATAATACATGTGTTTTGGAATTCAAACGAATATGGAATTGACTCACCCAAGACTGGTGTGATATATTAAGGGATTTTTGCCAGCAGTAAATAAATAAAACAGTGGCAAACTAGAAGCATCTGTAAGCTTTTGTGCACTCAACTGTACCTATTTAAAACGCGTTTCTTTCAATGTCTTATTAACATTGTCTGATATTGTTTCAGCGTGCTTAGGGAAGTAGTTGCTGAATAATTTCAATTGCCCCTGGAGCATCATAAAATTATCCCATTAAAATGGGAACACTTACAGTCTTCTCTAGAGAGCATTACAATTTGCCCGTGTGCAATGAATTTGAGATCAGAAAGCATTCCTTATGTCATTGGAGCTCAGCATGACAATGAATTGGTAATTGTTAGTATAAAACATCATGACTAAGTTGCAATAAATTTAAAAGTACACCACTGACTTTATTGGACTCAGTTTTATACATTGACTTGTTTGTAAATCCTACATTATTTGTTTGTTTTATCTGAACTTCCAGCACAACTTTATGCTACCGATGTCTGCGCACTAGCAGGAAGTAAAATTGATCACTTTACGTCATTAATATTTGAGCTGAAAAAGAGAAATCCCCAAAATATGTGGACCAAGATGGGAGGTTAACTTCTGTGATAATAACCACCTATTGTTTGCGTCTTGATGGAGAGAACATCGGCGTTTTAACACACAGCAAGTATTGAAATGAGTTATTGTGTATAAGCACTGGCATTTCTTTTGTTTTCACTTTACATTTTCTAACAATTTCGTATGCGTGTTCAGACAAGGATTTCGTCATCTAGTGAATGTAAGGGCGTTGACTAAAGCATTTATGCTTAGCCAAAAATTGTAATTGGCCTCGTTTTTACGGATTAATGCTAATAAGTTCCTATTACTCATTGAGCTTGGATAGTTTAGGTCACATTGCTTCACTGGAGAGAGAAAGTCAAGGTAAAAACTGAGAGCATCCATGTTTTTATCTGCCTAAAATTTTCTGACAGAAAACGTTTAAGTTCAGAAATTTAATCAGCTTTTTAGTATTTCGGTTATTTTATTTAGAAGGAAGATGAAAAGCTTAGATCTACACGGGACCTTTAGTGTTGCTACATACTTTAGAGTTAACTGATGTTTAAAAAATCTTATGTGTTACACACATGACTTTCTCCAGCTGTTCTACAAACTTCTTACATAAGATTATTCTTCTTTCTGCACCTTGCTAATCATTAGCAGAATGTTCTTATTACTTAGTTCCTTATAAGTAGGAAGAAAATAAGGAAATACACTAGGTTAAACGGATTCCCCCCCCCCCCGCTGGGAGGCTGGACCGGGATGCACTTAGCCTCGTGAGGTCCCTGGGGTGCTATTTGAGGAGCTACTTGATGGAGAAGTAGCGGCTCCAGGTCGTGAAGATCGCATTAACTGCCGGGGGGATCGAAGCGCTGATCACGTCTCACCCATCAATACTACACCCCATCCATGATGTCTGTAATGGACCGAGATGGGGGACGCAGCGGCCGGGCGGTAGGCCAAAGTCTCTTAGTGAGCTGTGCCATGGAGTAGTTGCTTTGTTTAGGCTAAACAGATAGTCAAATGTTTTAAAAGCTTTGCGATTGTCGTTATAAATCGCTTCTTTGTTTGGCCAGGATACTTATTGTCTGAGAAAAATATAAGCACTTCACAACTGAAACCAATAACAAGGAATATATCGGAAACGGTTACCTCCACAACAAAAATGTAAACGACATAAATTACGTATTTTGACGAGGTCCACATTTTCTGTGCAGTAACTTTCTGTCTATCTCTTTCAGTTTAGCAGTTAAGCAAAATTCGGCAAAATTCATCCAGCTATTCCAGAAAATTCAATATATACACTATATTTGGGATGTAAATATCTTTAATATGCGGGATTTTAATCAAAATCGTTAGAGCCCTTTTTTACAAAACCAAAATTTTCGAAATTTTTTCTATGTAAGGATAGATGGGGTGGGGGGATTTTCTTGAAAATCTTCGCATCCTTGGGAGATGCCAAACCTAAATACCAAGTTTGGTATTTAACGGTATTTTCGTTTTTGAACTATGCTATCCACACACACACTCACACACAAACTGATCTTTTTCTGAAAATGCTTTTTTTGGATTCAGAGTGTCCTAAATCGTGTATTTCTGGTGAATTTTTGTGATCGATTTTTTGGGTGGAATAAAATACTTCCTCTATACATTATGTACATAGTACGTGTAGAGAAAGTAGAAAGGGGCAGTTTGGTAAGTATGGACTTAATTAATAATAATTAGCTTCTATATGCCTTAAGCCTTGCGTCCGGAAAATAATTAGTTATTGCGTAATTGTAAAATTAGCATTATTTCAGACGTATGTTATTATTATTATTATTATTATTATTATTATTATTATTATTATTATTATTATTATTATTTAAGCAGCAGTGTATTTTGGAAACTACTGAATCTTCCATTTCCTCAATACCAAATATGGCGCAATCAACAAGATATTCTAAGTAACATTTTAGATATTCTAAGATAATTCTATTTCAGAGAATACATACCTAAATTATTTAAGAGGTTTAAAACAGCTGCATTTTTACTCTTCCGTGCTGACGTACTCTCATTTATAAGATGCTCATGTATTATGTTTCATCATTATTTTATTATTTATTTTTAACTGTGTAATTGTCGTGGTAATATATGCAATAATACAACAAGTGCTGATAATTTTCTGATAAGTTTAATATGCTTAACCAATGTTTGCTTTTCTGAAAATAATACCAGGCAGGAAACACTTGACAAAACCTAATCAAAAGAAAAGTATTCGTTTTTTTCAAATTATTTACTCATATATTCCACCCAAAAATTCGGTACTCAGTTTGCATTAGAAATGTATGTTTTGAGGTCCGCTGAATTTAGAAAAGTATTTTTGAAAATGTCCGTTGTGTGTGTATATGTGTGTGTCTGTGTGTGTGAACAGCACAACTAAAAAAAAACTTGATATTTTGGTTCACATCTTACAAGGATGCAAGACGTAGATTTTCAAGAAAATCGCCTGAATCCAAACTGTAATATCGGGTGGTTATAATTAAACTTTCGTTATTTCAGCCAGTGTAGAGGGAAAACTATCTAATGTATGAATACCAAAATTTATAGGAATGATGTTCAGATTGTGCGCTGCAGGTTTGGCGATATTATTGTTAGTGTCGTGACTTGCCGTTAATCGGTGATACTGATATGGAGACGTAGGAGATGAAACAGGAGCATTAGTGATACTCCGTAACACATTTGGAGAACACCGAATTATTTGCCGATCGTTCTAGAGTGCTTGGCCACCAAGATAACCAGATTTGAACCCGTGTGATTTTTGGTTGAAGGACAGGGTTAATCAACGGAACACGAACACACGTTGGAGGTTGAAGATGAGCATTGAGCAGAGATAGTAGGGTAATCTCTAGTGCGGTTCCAGGCTATCCTGGATAATTGGTTATCACATTGTCCAAAGTTTGTAAACTGGAACCTAAACATGGTATGAAACTTAACAATTGTTACCCTTAAATGTGATATTTCTTGTTATTGGTTTCTGTTTTCTCATACTTTTACTTTTCTAAAATGGGAAGGCATTATTCGTTTTCCTTTCTGATGGCCAAACAAATATATTTTCAATGCTGTCGCCTACTAAACAGTTTTAAAAAGATTTGACTATCTTTGCCTAACATATTCCCTTATTGCTGTTATACCTACAAGTAAATAACAATACTGTTTCTGTGAAAGTTTATCTTGACTAACATGAAGTAATAAAAGATTAAGCATTTGTTGTAAAATCGATAGAGAAAGTGATGTAAATGACGCACATTAGATATTATTTTTAAGTATTATGCTCTTACTTGACATAAGTTTCTATATTTTCGAATAAGTTAGCGAGTGCGTAAGAGAAGCAACTTTGTTTGCGCGATGTTGCAACGTCGCGTAACACGCACTGAAATCACATCTCGGAAAAGGGAATATTGATTCTTTAAAGAGTGTATGATGTATCCTTTGCCGTGTGTCTCTTGTATAGATCTGATTTTAGGTTGGTGGCTTGATAAAAGGAATTCTTAATGTAGTTATAAAATATTCAAAAAGCCACATTTTCCAAAAAGAAAAATCTATAAATATATGCATTTCCATTTTTCTTTGTCTCAAAATACCTTTGAACGTGGCTTAAATAGTTAGTATCATGTAAAGCTGATAGTGAATTATCAGGTAAGTGTCGCTTTTCTGAAATATTATGTTCATATTATTCATTTCAAAAGCTCCACACGTTAGAATTTAAATCAAATCTATATTTAGCATAAGTTCAAAACAAATAAATTAGGATGTCCCTTTTTCCTCTTAAAATAGTTGTTTTATTTTTAGAATGGTTTTGTAATTTTTGCTTCATAATGCAATGGTATGATTTATAAATATTCCCTGCAGAACTTTCTTATGTAGATAGAAAATCCATTGTTTTTAACAAAGAATCTTCGAAAAGCCATTGTTATATTTTCACTTTCTCTAGCAGGTAGAGAAGGTATTGAATTCCACCTAAAAATTCTATTCCAAGATTTTATTGGAAATACGTGTTTAAAGGATACGTGAAACCAACAAAATAGTTTTTAAAAAAAAAGTTTGTGTGTATATGGGTGTATGTGTGAGTCTGTGGTCACTATAACTCAGAAACGAAAAGTCGGTTAAATACCAAACTTGGTATCTTTCAAATATGCGACCCAAATTTTTCAGGAAACTCACCACGCCCCAAACTACCCTTTACGTGGAACACTTTTCGATTTTCTCAAAAACGGCTCTTTACGATTTCGAAGTACTGTGTTAAAGATATTTTATAACAAATGAAGTGTATATCTTTAATTTTTTGGGAATAGCTTCTGAAGTCTACACAAACGTTACAATAGCATTGTTTAAAACAGGGTGTTGTTTTTTTTAAAAAATAATAGAAGTTCACAAAAACGCTCTCGAATAACAGCAATGGCAGAAAAAAGGGCAATGTTAACACTTGCATTCACCAATCATCGTTAAAAAACTGTTCTTCGTTCCTCTGAGATGATTGTATGGTGAGAGGAGCAGTTTCTTGCAACCATAAGTAGTTCTCTAAATAAAGGTGACCCAATTTTTTGTTCATTCGATTGTACCTACTCCGACAAGTGCAGCTTGGGAGGAACCACCTATCTGGGGTACTACTTCGGCTTTTGTACTCCTTTTTGTAACCTTTGGGTTGCTGAACTCATATTTAAACGGTAAGCGAGGAGAGGTTCCTTCGGACCACCGCCTACCTCGGCCAAAAGAAACAACGCAACCAATACCCCTCATTACCTCCCCCACAAACTACCACCTCGGCCTCGCACTTGTGCCATTAAACTTCTGGACCAAAATGCATATGCAGCTACATTACTCGCGCTCGCTTTTTATGCCTATTCCTTTTATTCTTTCTTGCTCCCTGTTTCGCTTTTTGCGCCATATAGATTTTATAGTCTGTGATAACAGCTATTATTTTGCTTTAGGGCTGCTTGAAATAAATGGTGAAATGAAATGGAAGTTAATGAGAGCGAAGCGAAACTATCTTATTACTTGATCTTAAAATGCATGAATTTTGCTGGTTCATTACCTGTGCAATTTTCTAATGTTACTTGCTATATTTTATGATATAGTTTTTGAGATGTTAATTACTTATTAATATTGTAATGTAAATAGTTAGATGCAGATTTGTGAGATACAGAGGAAGGCAAGATTTGATGTGCATTTCTAATGAAAACATGACAGACCAGGTAAGCAAGGGCTGGAATTTATAGCCAAGTCTATGTATTGGTTTGCGCGCAACAAAGTCACTGCAAGACCAGGGACACTCCCTAAACTTCATTAAATAGAGTATTTTCCAGTAATTTGCACGTCACAAAAAGCAGGAGCGATGTGCCAGCCCCAGGCATTGGCGCGTTTGGCGTTGACGCTCTGCCGCGAAAGGGCCGTGGGTTCGAATCACGCTATGAGTTGTTTAGTGTTGTGTGTTTGTGTTCTATGTAAGTCATTCTCTCTCCCCTGATGGTCAATTAGGTTAAGTCTGAAGGCCAATTATAAAAAAAAAAAAATGTAAATAAATAAGAAGCAGGAGGACGCTATGACGACAATGTTGGTGCGAAAATATAGCCAATAACAGAACAGGACAGAGGGTGGAATTTGGATGGCAGCACTCTCTGGATGTAACATTTGTGTATTAAGTCTCGCTGATTTAAGCTCTGAAACAGAGCCATTTTAAGCGACATGTAGGTATATTGAGAATTTCTGTTTGTAAACTCATGTTAACATTTTATCATCGGCTACTAAAATCTTAAAAGATGTCAAAGTGTATGCAAAGAAAAAGGATACAGTATTTTTTTTATTTTATTTTATTTATCTTCATTTAAATCACCCCTGGTCTACACGATAGGAGCCCTGGCAAAAACCACCGACTTACAGGCAACAGCCCATAAAAGGTACGTGGAAGACACTCAACCGCAATTCACAATATGATCTTCACTATAATGACTTAGAAGCAATTAGAAGCCACCAGTTCACTTTTTTCCCTGCTTCAAATGTTCAGTTTAATTAGCACATACAAACATAATAGGGAATAGACACATTTCTTCTTGCCTTATAGAAACTGTCTCAGACTTCAGTACTTCGAAATATTTAATACTAGCTGGCTTAAAGATGCCGCGCCACACGTGTTACAGCGTGTTCTTTTTGAAACACTTTCACAATAAAATGCACGTATCCACCGCTGCACATTTGCTTCAAGATATTCAAACTTGGGAAATGTGACCACCACAAGTTTTTCTCTTCGTCAAGGCCATTGATCGGCCTTTGTGTTGAACACTAGTTATCATCATCATCAATGCGTCGCCCTGAAAGAGCGATAGGATACTGAGAGGACTCGGCACCGAACTACGCCGGGGACCCCCGGGAGGGATGAAACGAGATGAAACGCCGGGCGGCTAGAACAAGGAGTGAGGGTACAGAAGTGTCAAGGTTTCGAGGTTGAAGCACCGCGACAGGCGGACAGGCAGACCGGGGTCCATGTCCCCGCCATAAGTGGTCTTCATCCCAACCAGTCGAAATCGGGGATAAGTGTCACTTTGAACATGTTATTTCCCTAACCCTCACAGAGCACCATCGCTGACACATCCAACCCTGAAAGAAAATAACGGAATTAAGGATGAATGAAATGACAATGGAAATTATATGGAGGAACAGGAAATTTGGAAGATGAAAGAAATGTACTCGGTATTCGCATGGGCGACCTGGGGAAATTTCGAGAAAAAAAATAAGATGTGGCCATTTCAGATGTGGTCAGGTTCTAAGGGTAAGTTTGACGGTAACTAGTCCGTGTTCCATATAAGCTTGTGTTGCTGATGTGTAAACTTCCTCACACAATTCTCTTTTCTTTTCCCTGATTGGCTAAGAACACTTTTAAATGTGATATACAAACTCTATGCAATGCAAGGTCAGGCGATAAAAGCGATTAAAGCACTTCGACACTTTATATTTATGATTTTGTCATCCAAGAGGCAGGTTTAAAACGAAGGATCCTCCTATGTATGTGAATTAGTTGGTAAAAATGTACGTGTATTTTAGATGCGTTAACTTTATTACAATATATATTTGATTCATGCGCCTATCAAATGTAAATCTGACAGTTCTCTTCTGAGGTATAAGGAAATACTTTTTACCGTACAACCGCCTATTCCTTCATGGCAGCCAATCAGATGTGACTAGTTACGTGCCATTAAGAGATACCGGGCAAACTTACGTGGAACAGACCTATTTCTTAATGCTTGCCCCGTTGACATGTAAACCTTCCGCGCAAAATATCCTTCCCCTTTACCTTGATTGGCTAAGTACATCTTGTATAAAGCCTGTGTGGTGCAAGGTAGGCGATAAAGCGATATAAACACTCTGTCAGAGTAGATGTAGCCGCTATCGTCATACTGAGAGGCAGACTTAAAGTGAAATGTAGGTAATCATTGGCAACAATGTACACTATTTTAAGAACATCAACTCCTGTTACATAATATATTTGAATTATACGGCTCTGAACATGTAAACTTGAAATTCTGCTCGGATACATTATCGTAAGCATTCATGTTAAGAAAGAAAGTACTTTGTACCGCACAAACTCCTGTTCCACCACAGCAGCCAATGGTGATTAGTCATATGACAGCTAAGAGATACGAGAAACTGTTATGTGGAACAGATCTCGGTAACTTCACAGTCACTCTTCTCCGGGAATTGGCCTCTTATTCTGTCGATGCATTCCAAGAATTGTACGTGATTTTCTGCAATAGTTAATCCTGAGGAAAGACTAAAAGCTACAACAATCATACTTTGTTTACAGAGAGATCCCCCCCTTAATCGACCTCGTTAGTGTTTACTTTATAGCGAAAAGTTCCTAGAGGAATGCACTACTATTCATCCATTCCGGTCTAACGTGTTATTTTTTTTCCAGCAGGAATGCCTAATTGCTTCCATACTCTGTCAGGTGTTTGTTATTTTAGCAAAGTCTGGTATGTTCATATTCTAATATATATATTTATCTTTCACATTCTAAATTAACAGAGTTACATCAAAGCTTGAAAGCGAATATGTCAATGATTTCAAACTCGGGGAACGCTCAGACGGTAGAATCGGAAAAGTATCCAAGATGAACTTATAGTTCACTTAATAAGATTCCGTGCCAAACATTTACATTATTGAACTGTAAATCATAAAATAACAATTGGTTCTTACAATACCTTTATACCATATTGTTTCTGCCGAGATCAGCGCCTTACATGATTATACGCGCAGTTAATCCATTTTCATTTCTCTAGCATGTATATAGCAGGCAGAGAAGGTATAGATAGCGTCCTATCCAAAAATTTTATACCGAGATTTCACATTCTGGAGTCCCTGAACCACTTTAAAGGAAAAAGTGTACCTGTAGTAGTGTCTGTGAACATCATAACTGAAAAACGAAAAGTTCGTAAAATACCAAACTTGCAACTAAAGTTTATCATCTTTATGATATGCAATG
Organism: Hymenopus coronatus; assembly: GCA_030762935.1. NCBI lineage: Eukaryota > Metazoa > Arthropoda > Insecta > Mantodea > Hymenopodidae > Hymenopus > Hymenopus coronatus. The sequence continues at coordinate 34,484,233 of CM060890.1, forward strand.
CGAAGAAAACCCTCAAACCCCAAACTACCTAAAGCACAATTTCTATTCACCCAAAAATGGCTAGCGAGTTGGATTAAAAATACCGATTAATTAAGATATTTACATGACAAATAAACTGTATTTTTTTTTCTGATAATGTTCTCTGAAGTTCTAGCATTCTGAGTAACTTTACATAACTGGTAAACTGTAAGAAATGAACAAAACTTACCTTACCAAAATGTTATGTCAGATGGCCTTTTGTTTTGTTTTTTGTCTTTTTTTGAGTTAGCCATTTCCGATAGTGCCTATTATTGGTGTGAATGTTCCAGTAATTAATGTTCTCAAACGATAAATGGTCAATTTTTTTACTACTAGGCATATAAAGTTAATTGAATTTCAACTTTTTCGCATGGCGACTGGATTTTAAAAGATGTCTTTGGTCTGGTCGCGTCGTTTTTATATATCGATGTACCTGGATCAGCTGATCACTCCATTATGAGAGCTTAAATTGAAAGAGCAACTCACAGGGCGAAAATGTTGCAGTTTTGCTCAAGCAAATCTTGCGGCAAGGAGCCATCTTATGGCTTTACACACTACCATATACTCTATACGCTACATCTGTCAAATTAATTGTTTTTCCAAGTTTTTTAAGTAAAGAACAAAGGACAATGGAAGGGGAAAGTACTGTAGTTAAAGGAATATTTAAAACAATGGCATTTTTTGGTCTGTCAGAAGTTGTTATTGATAAATTGGTATTACTGCAGTAAACATCGCGGCAAGGTCATAGCTCAATTTTGATCTAATTTCTTGGTCTGAAACTACTGTTAATGTACAAAATGCTGTACCATATATTACAGCATAGGTTTAAAGCTATGTGTGATGTTAATCAAGAATTTCGGTTGAGGAATATTACGATAATTACAATTGCATTCCGAGTCCAAGGAACACGTCCGCTATTCTCGCGGTTCTGGTATCACAAGCACATAATTTGACAGTAATTATTTTTCGCGATAGCTGCTAAATGGGCGAATTATCAAGACGTTTCTTATAAACCGGAATAGGTTGACAATTTTGTCTGCGAATCGCCTTTATACAAGTTTCTGAACGGTCTTTGCGTCTAAAATCTCACAAACAATACAGAATCGTTCTATTGATAATGCATAATATATTTCGCTAAGTGTACCACTGAAAAAAGCACTTAAATAAGTACACTATCCTGTGTATTGAAATATTTCACTAAAGTATACCGCCAAAACATCAATTAATAAGTTCACTAACCTATGAATTAAAACTCATTTGCCTTTCTTTGTTTTTGCTTCTGCTACTCGGGAAACTACAACTAAACCCCACACGTATTGAGCACTATACTGGTTTAAAACGTACAGTCTAAATTTACTGCTTAATTGACCATTTAACAGCATAAAATCCTTTAAGTAAGTAGACTAAACTATGTATTGAAACACTTTTTCGTTTCCTTGGGTTTTGCTTTTGCTATTCGAGAAACTATAACCAAACACCATACACGTGCTGACCATTATACCGGTTTAAAACTAACAGTCTAAATTTTCTGCTTAATTGACATTTAACACCACAAATACTTTTTTTTTTTTTTTTTTTTTTTTTTTTTTTTTTTTTTTTTTTTGTTGCACGTTTAACCTTCGTAAGGCATGCTTATCTCAAAAAATGTTCTAAATGTAGTTCAAAAATGTGACAGCTGCGCGAAAATCGTGCTTCATCAACAACAATGCATAAGGATAGGGCATTACCAATCTAATCTCTCGCTCTATATGTGTGGAGTAACTACTGCAGTTGTCAATCTGAATGAATTGAAAACTTGATGATGAAAACTTGGCAAGGAAGGTACCGTATCTGAAGCAAGAGGTTGTACTATACATCAGGACATGACGGAGGAATTCTGCCTCAGGCTGATACAGAGGTACATAATGAATATTATGACATCACAGACACCAGACTCTGAGAGGAGGAGGAGTTAATTAGACTGCGACATGTGAAAACAGCGACGCCACCTTAATGTGCAAGAACAAAAGCTGCCCTCTAGACAGACATTTCAAAACACAGCCTGTAGACTACAAATGGTTCACTTATATGACAGTGATTAAGCGACACGAATACCGACGGCGATTGGAGGTACTGGTGCCTGAAAATGAGCAGTTAATTCACTCTGCAGATAGACGTAATTTAAGCATTTATTTATTTTAAGGTAGAGGAAGTAAAGGGTGTTAATGATAATTATTTCCAGTAACTTTAATTTTATTTCATCTGCATATGTTGTTTCATTGTGTTAATGATAACTCTTTCATTTTATCCAATAACTTTTGTTTTATTTTATCTGCGTTTGTTGTTTTACTTTTTCTCTCTCTATGTACAAAAATAAAATCAATACAACATCCTGGCTTCTAGTTCTTTGTAACATTTTAATTTATTTACAACATTATATTTTTACTTTATCTAAATTGTGTATATGTAGAGAAGGTATTGCACTCCATCCAAACATTCGATACCAAAATTTCATCGGAAGTGCACGTTTTATGGTTCCCTGTATCCAAAAAACAGTTTCAGTTTCTCTACATAGTACTTGAAAAGAGAATGTACTGCTCCACACAAAAAATCGATACCGAGATTCCACCGGAAGCACACATTTTAGTGTCTTCTGTATAAAAATCATTTTTAGAAATAGGTCCGTGTATGTGTGTGTGTAGAGCTACAACAATTTTGAACAAAATACCATATATAAAATACAGGGTTACTACAAAAGAAATAGACAACTTCAACTGTCTGTAAAACAAAAACTATTAGAGATAGCAACCTAATTATTTTGGAGGTATGTTGAGAAACTCTCAAAGTATTGTGTAGTGTTTTGTTTGTTGCTGCAGAAGCTGAAATGGCGGAAAAGCCTGTGGAAAAGGCATATTGCGTGTTGGAATTTACTAGAACGCAATCAGCAGCTGTTGTCCAACGACATTTTAGAACACGTTACCACAAAAATGAAATGATGCGCTCACAAAAACCAGCATCGTCTTCATCATGTCGCAACATGTCGATGCAAAAGTCACGCCGTATGACCTTATCTTCTTCACTCAGAAACTGCAACATCTGTAATCTGTAAGGCATCATGTGCAGTCGCTTCCGCAAGATTTTCCATACAGTTTGCTGTGGAATTTGTAATTGCATGCTTGCCCTAGATGTCGATTTCTTTGGGCTTCTTATGTAGACAGAACGAACACGTTCAACGTTTTCTTCCGAAACTCTTGGTCTTCCCGAGCTCTTCCCTTGGCACAGACATCCCGTTGTCTCGAATTTTCTATACCAATCGTAGTTTGACTGTCTAGTCGGTGGCGTTTTGTGGTAACGTGTTCTAAAATGTCGTTGGACAACAGTTGCTGATTGCGTTCTAGCAAATTCCGACACGCAATATGCCTTTTCCACAGGATTTTCCGCCATTCTGCAACAACAAACAAAACACTACAGCGTTACCAATAGTAACAAACAAAACTTTGATAGTTTCTCAACATACCTCCAAAATAATTAGGTTGCTATCTCTAATAGTTTTTGTTTTACAGGCAGTTGAAGTTGTGTATTTCTTTTGTAGTAACCCTGTATATTTGTGTTGCAAAAGGATGTAGATCGTGAATTTTCTGGGAACATCCTCTGAAAACCTGTTTTTTCTGGATTAGTCTTGTTGAATTTTGTATAGCTGGTAAACCCTAAGGGATAGACAAAACCCTACTACATAGCCATGAGTTTTTAAAAATATTCACTATCACTTTAGCACAGTGTATTCTCTTATTTCACTTCTACTTACAAGGAAGAAAATAATAAGGCAATTTCTGCTATTGTTTATCTTGATTAGCATGAAGCAGTTAGAAAAATGAGATTTTTAACAATAATTTGTTACAGAGATTTTGAGAAAGTTATGTGAATGGAACACATCAGAACTTTTATTTGTAGATTGTCTCAACTTCAGGTAGATATAGCTTACATATGTACTAATCACGTAAATCCAAAAAAGAGATAACATAACAAAGCATAAAAGTAAACCAATAAATTCCCCTAAGAAACGTATATATAAACGTAAAACAATTTTCACTTACTCAAATCCAGTTATTATTAATTACTGGAATCGGATAATGCAGGTAAGTGATAAACAGCCATTGTCGATCTAACTATTATTAAAATTTAACAAAATTTATCAAAACCAGTAACATACACTTCTGGTATCCAGAAGAACGTACACTGATAGCGTCTACTATGTATGGTATACGTAGTAAGTAGTAAGGTACAGTAATCCACCCAAAAATACGATATAACCGATATTTCACCGTAAATATATTTTTAGAAAAACGCACGCCCGAGTGTGTGTGTGTGTGTGTGTGTGTGTACAGACTAATTAAAAACAGTTCATTAAACACCAAACTTGATATTGAAATTCATAATCATCCAAGAATGCGATCCGAAGGTGTTCAAGAAAGTTCCCCTTCCCAAACTGCCATTTACAAGGAATATTTTTCGAAAATTGTCAATGTCTCAAAAATGATTTTAAAATGTTTGAATAAAATGTCACATGTTTAAGATATTTTTATAACAAACTATCTGCCCGCCCCGGCTTTGCACGGGTGGTGGACCTAATGAAACTACTGAGACAAAATCTTCCGTTTACGGTACGACCATGCCATGGAATAAAATTACAATTAAATCATTTGACAATACTTTATTGTAATGTACAATTTTCTTCAGGAGAGAAAACAAATAACACCGATGATTTGCCGACTCTCGAGCACCTAAAGTACAACTGTCCATGTGAAAAGCAATTCAAGGTGTATTCAACACACTTTTAACGATTGACGTGAATGCAAGACGCGCCGGATACTGAATACACTTAAATTCAAAAGGAAAGTCGGTTGGCACTAGTGGTATTCTTGAACTTTCATATGATTATAGTAGCTTAAATCAAAATTTTCATTTTTTTTTAACAGCAAGTCTTGTTCCGTTGCTGATTTTGGCTGATTGAGATTGCGTAGCATAATTATCATCGAGTCAACCTTGAGCTGTAAATTGTGTGGCTGTAATCCTGGAAAATGCAATGAATTTAGGAATTCAGTTAGATAACTGACGACTTCATTTGGATCGGTAATGAAATCGATCGACTTAAATGAATGCATTTGTCCATCAATTGTACTCTGAATTTTTATTTTCAAATCATCTACATTCTTATTAGTTGCTGCTAAAATTTCTCGTTCGCTAAAGCAAGCATAGTTTTTGTAATTTGCGCCAATATTTGGGGAAACTTTCTATATTAATTCTTCCTTTGACGTTATGAAGTAACAAAAATTTGGTGGAAACAAATGAGGTCAATAGAAGTGTCAACAGGAGTTTTCCCATTGCCAATGTCTAATAATTGTCTTTGCATCTAAAAAGCGCAATGAAACATATATAGTTGGTATTGCCAAGAGGATGAAGTCAGCGCACCCATAAGGTAGAGTGGAAAGGATAACATATACAGTTAACCGTGGATAAACAAGAATGTCGTTGACATAATTACAGTAATAGTAGTGCTTCCATAGTGCAGCGGGTAAACGCTAAAATAGGTAATTAATTACATTAAGGAGAAAGTCACAAAGTAACATTCATGCTTCTTCCGAATCTCTCTCTTTCCTTTACTACTAATATTTTCCACCTCTTTCTTTATTTTTTTCTATGTCAAAACAGTCGTTTTAAGACTAACAATGACATAACTAAAGAGCAAGTAACTTTGTGTATTAAATTTCTCAATTTAACCCGAAATATTACTTGATCAAATGTATTAAGAGCACCGCAATTGCAGTGTGAGGTGACGGGGCATCTTCATGTTCTGATGAAATCAGCTTTAGCTAACTCATGTACCACATAACCTCAAATAGTCAATATCTGCAAAAGGAAATTAATCTAAAACGGTTTTCTATCCGGGCCCCGTCATTTCTCTTCCATTTTCAGATTCTAAGAAGGATTATCGATTATGTGCATATAGTTAATACATAAGAAATATATTTGATTTCACTGTTATCTTGAAGCATTGACTCCATGACCGAGTGTATTCCCTTTGCATTGAATGAGGAAGAAAAATAGAGCCGAACTATGGCCTTTAGTGGCAAATAAGTAAGTACGTACTCTAGATGCTCGTCACCAGAAAAGCTTCTTTGCTTCTTTATTTTAAATGATAGGAGCAAGGAAAGGACAGTTAATTCTTAAAAATATACTTCAGTTTCACTGCTGCGTTGCGCCATTGTCTCGATAAACTGGTGCGTTACCTTAACATTAAATTGGGAGGAAAAATAGACATATTCTACTGTCATTTAGCAACAAATAACCGTGGTGCCACTGTCATATGACGGCTATTAACCAATTGCATTCCCTTGTCACTGTATGCTGGTTCGTATTATGAGAGTTTTTAACACGATTTTTAAACATTTTCTATTACACAAAGTTTGTCGTGACAATAACAAATAAAAATAAAAAAAAAATAAAAAAAAAAACTGTTCAATTTGGTGCCGACCTTTGGAAGTGATGCGTGTACATACATTTCAGCGATTGATTTTTACTTTCTCTATACGTACTATGTACATAGTGTATAGAGAAGGCATTGCACTCCACCAAAAAACTTGATAACGAGATTTCACCAGAAATATATGTTTTAGGGTCCCCTGTATCCAAAAAACAGTATTTTCAGAAAAAGGTCCGTGTGTGTCTGTGTGTCAGTGTGTCCGTGTGTCTGTAAACACGATAACTTAAAAACGAAAAGTCGGTAAGATACCAAACTTGGTATTTAAGTTTAGTATCTTCCAGGGATGCAACACGAAGATATTAAGAAAAATCCCCCCACCCCAAACTACCCCTTACATGCAACTTTTTTCGAAAATTTTGATTTTCTCAAAAATGGCTCTAACGATTTTGATTAAAATTTCGTATATTAATGATATTTACCTGAAAAATAAAATGTATATTTTGAATTTTCTGGGAATAGCCTCTGAAGACTCCTTTATTCTGGGTCAATTTTACGGAATGTTGCATAACTGCTAAACCGTAAGGGAAGGACAAAAGCTTACCAGCTAACAAATGCAGAGCACTTTAAACACACAATTTATGTTATATACATGTTTTTCGTGGAGTTGATTGTTTTTGAGATATACTTTGTTTTTGGTTTCAGCTTTCAAAAACATACTTTTCACATATAGGAATTTAACAATCGCTGCCCATACATACAAACAAAGGAACTTCAGTCACATAGCAACCAGCTTTTGACTATCTCCTTAACCTATGGTATTCCCTTATTTCGCTTCTACTTACAAGGAAGCAAGTAATATGACTACTTCTACTAATTGTTTTTCGATTAGCATGAAGTAAGTAGAAGCATAGGCTTTTTAACAATAATTTGTTGCAGAGATATAGAGAAAGTTATGTGAATGGAACACATTAGATTTTTATATATAGATTAAATGCATACCCTGAATTTTCTGGGAAAAGCCTTTCAAGTCCTCTTCATGCTGGATGACTTTTGCATAACTGGTAAACCGTAAGAGATAGATTGTTACTGCACAAAACATGTAGATCTCGTTAAAACAAACAATTTTATGTTAGATACACTTTTGAGTCTGCGATTGTTTGTTATTGGTTTAAATTTTCCAGTACATATAATTGTCTCAAATGAGAAATTCTTATTAATTGTTTTTCATTAGGGTCAAGCAAGGAGCATGGACACACTTTTGAAAGATTTGACGTCATATTATTGCTAATTTTTATCTTGAGTAGCATGAAATAGAAGATGAAAGAGCTTTTTTAGGAGTTGTTTGTTGCAGTTAAGCTAGAGAAAAATAATTCAAAATCTTCTCGGGCTTCTAGCCAGGTAAAAACTTGGCTTGACACCAACGTTTCGAAGAACTGATCAGTTCACCCTGAAGACGAGGAAGATGCACTTTTTCGAAACGTTGGTGTCAAGCCAAATTTTTACCTGGCTAGAAGCCCGAGAAGATTTTGAATTAACACGTCGCCAGGAAAGCTTCAGTTCTTATTTTAGAGAAAAATAGTTTTCTGGACTAAGACGACATTGCCCGGTTTTTGTAGTGTAATTCTGTCGTTTAGATTGCTATTTCTTTAGGATATGGTCGTAGTGATCTGCAAAGAATTTTGACTAGTGAACTTTTAGAGGATATTAGTACTAAAACACTGAGTTAATTGTGAACCTTCAGGCAGTTTTCGGTGACAGGGGTGCTTCTTACCATCTGCAGCCAATACAGAGTGGCACTCAAACAATCATATAGAATGTCACCGAAATGAGTGCAGATTGCTCTAGTGATGCTAGGGAACATCCATACAACACAATGAACCTGGGTAGAAATGCATCTTATGTGTCTACAGAGTAAAAACGCATGGCAAATTGTTGAACACAGATTATTGTTTATTTATGAATTCTAAGATAATTGGAAGGTATTACACGTTATTCTTCAGTAATTTTTGGAAATGGCGACCTTTGAACACCCGTGAACACAGAAGCAGAGCTTATCGCACGGATCATGGCAGCGGCTGCAGAAATCAGGAAGCATCCAGATATGCTTCTTAACGTACATCAGTTCGAGGTGAGACGCGCAGAGCTGTGCATGCAGATCAGTTACTGAAGAATCACATGTAACACCTTCCAATTTTCTTAGAATTTATAAATAAACAGAAATATGTGTTCAACAATTTGCCATGTGTTTTTACTCTGAAGACACATAACAATACATTTCCGACCCAAGGTCTACTGTGTTAAAATACTTGTATGGATGTTCTCTATCACCACACGAAATATCTACACTGATTTCGGTAACATTCTGTATAGCAATTTTCTTAATTATTTGCAAAAAATTTCTTACAAACTTCACGAAAGGAAATACTGCAAGTAGCCAAGGCGTTGCATTTGCATTTTTGCATAAGGTGAACGAAACATAAAGATGGATTTTTAATTCATCATCAGTTAATTTCATCAGGAATAATTAGCAAACTGCACAGTCCCGCTACTCTAAAATAAGACAACTGTCATTGCGTTACAGCGTCTTCTTTAATGTTCCTACCGTGACGTCATGAATTTACACAGTGAACCGTAAACAGGAAGTTGTGCAGCATTCGAGGTATTTTATTGCATTAAATGGCAAACAGTTTCCTAGGTGATATTAACTTGAAGTTATAATTATTTTATCTTCATACTGAGTTTCAGAAGTCCCGAATATTTTTGCTTTTTCTAGCAAGTGTGTGCATACAATATACATAGTAGCTAGAGAAGGTATTGCATTCACCCAAAACTTTGATGTGATAATTTCACGGAAATATATGTTTTGAGATCCTCTGAGTCCGAAAAATACGTTTTACAAAAGCGTCCGCGTGTGTCTGTCTGTGTGCCTGTGGACAGCATAGTTCAAAAAGACCGTTGAATACCAAACTTGGAATTTGTGTTTAATATCTTCCAAGAAAGCGACCTGTAGATCTTCAAGAAACTCCCCCCACCACAAATTACCCTTTACATGGATATTTTTTTGAATATTTTTTATTTCTCAAAAATAGCTCTAATGATTTTGAATGAAATACAGTATATTAAAGATATCTACATCACAAAGTGTGTATTTTGTATTTTCTGGGAATAGTCTCTGATGAACTCTTTTTTTCTGAATGAGCTTTGCAGAATTTTGCATAACGGTTAAACCGTAAAATTTTGAGATAGACAAAATCTTACTTTGCAAAAATGTAGATCTCGTTAGAACACATATTTTATGTCATATACCTTTTTCTTGTAGACTTAACCATTTTCAAGATATTCCTTTTCTTGGTTTCAGTTTTAACCTAATTAACTTTTCACAAATGGGACTATGAAAGTGAACCGAACCTCAATTGTTTCACATAGTGATCAGATTTTTAAAGATTTGACTGTCGCTTTATCAATGAATTCCCTTATTAACTTACTTATAAGGAGGCAAGTAATAATGCCATATCTGTTAATGTTTGTCTCGATTAGCTTGTGTAGATAAAAGGATAATCTTTGGCAAGAATAATTTGTATATCGAACAGCTAGAGAAAGTCATGTAAATGGAACATCAGGTTTCTTATCTAAATGGAATTGTTTTTCAGAAAATACTCGGACACGTAAAATAGTACAATATAAGCCGTTTTTTCAGAGAAACAATCCATTTTAATGTCACTGCTGTGCAAGTTGCGACATTGGAGTTTTGGTTGAATACTATATCAAAGATGTTATTATTGCCTATAATCGTGCAAGCTATAACGTGTTTCATACAAGAAACATTATAGTTGCAATTCTGATGTTTATTTGCTATTTGTTTAAATTAACTTGGCGATATTATTGTCGGTTGATATACATTATAAAGGCCCTCCTTCAACTATTTATTTCATAAATAAATAAAACAATTGGTAGCTTGCACAATCATATATAACATACAAAACAATTTAGTCTTATTTAGAACGTTTCCGGTGAGACGATAACAATATTATTAAGATATATTATATAATATACTATATGTGTAGGGAGATTTTTGAAAAGCAATTCCATATACATCAGAAAACATGCTGGACTTTTGAAACCCACTGTATAAACAGAGAATAGTACTAAAAGCTAGCCAGTCACTTTTTAAAATCCAATTAATACTACTATGTGATTGATATCAGTTGGACATCTGCCAAAATGCAGTTAGAGTATCTGTTTTTAAAAATCAGAACCACAAATGAAATATTTCAAAAAAGTACAACATTATAACAACGGTTCCAACCAGTGATAACTCTGTTGTAACTATAGAAGCACAAAATTAGTGAAAGGTGACTTTATCTATCTACCAAAACACTTAACAAAATTAAGTTTAGAGCCAAATGTTTTAAACTCTGCAATGAATAATTTAAACACAAAAAGCACAGCTAAAAAGAAATTATTCACTGCCAACAAGTCCTGGTGATATTCCTGCTACAAACGCCTTACTCATAGATTTATTCATACACTGTTATTGGACATGCAAGAATGTGTAGTGCGGAATATTAGAAATGCTTTTCCAGAAGAGTATATGTAATTTCGCTAACAAAATAATGAGATGAGAGCTGTAAATGTATTATTATTATTATTATTATCATCATCATCATCATCATCATTAAAAGTTGTCGTGTATCTGTGCCAACCTTCTTACGTTGACTGAAAAGGAGAGAAGTGTTTGGATCGTAAAAGAAAGTAGTATTTTCTTTTGAAGTGTTGATCAGTTACTACGTATATTAATTTATTAACACATTTTTAGTACAAACGTTATTTCATTCGCTTGTTAATAGTAGTTTACATGTTTTCTTATATTCCTGGGTTTTTTTTATTCAATATTCAAGCCCCATATGTTTTTGAGTATCTATTTAAGTATTCTGATTTAGCGCCACAATCATATAACTAAGTTGAAGGCCATTATATGAAAAATCTGATGCTACATTTACATGAATTTCTCCTCCTCTTTGTAACAAACCATTTTTACAAATGCTTATTATTCTGTCTAATTCACACTTATCAAGATGATATTAAGAGAAATAGTTTTATTTCCTATTCCTTGTACAAGAGAAATACGGAAATACAATAAGCTAACGTGACATTTGTATATTTTAAAAGCCGGTCCCAAACTGATGGTTTTGAAATTGCGTTCTCTTTACTTGAACATGTTAAAATGCGAATAAAAACCTCCCATTTGAGTATACGTATTTTAAAATGTAAACCTATAGCAATGGTTAGCTTCACATCAAAAATTTAAATGATACAAATTATGTATTGTGACGAGAACTATACTTTTTGTGTAATACGTTTTTGTCCTTGGTCTCTTTTTATTCAAAGGCATGCAAAATGAACAGGATTTTTGAGGTCATTCCCCAGAAATTGAAGGTGTATATTTTATTTGCCATGTGAATATTTTAATATATGGAATTTTAATCAAAATCAGGTCATTTTTGAGAGAATCAAAATTTTCGGGAATTTTTTTAAGAATATTATGCGTATTATATTGAAAGATTTCATATAGCATACTTGGAAGATGCTTAACTTAAATATAGAGCTTCGTATTGAGACAGTACATGTCTTGTCACGGGGCAAAGAATTATTCAGAAGGGAAAGATAAATCATAGCTAATATAAATTACACCAAGAAGGGAAATATAAATGTACATTGAAAATGGGAAGGGAAGAAAGATTTCAAACACGTATAAGTAGCAGAGTTGTCATGAGCTGGTAGCACCGTATACCGTTAGGGTAGAACATTGACCCAAAGGGGGTGAGAGGACACTGCTCGAGGGGAGCATAACGGGAAAACAGAAAACAATGCTCCCGCTGGCTAGGGGGCACTTGTTGGGGCGTAGAACATCCCACACAACCAAGATGTGATATTTAGGGTCCGTGGTGGAGCCGGGCAGTGGTGACGGAAATAGTTATTGTAATACAGACCAGAGTACGGACGATATCACTGCATCAAAATTAGTAAGTAACAATAGTCGCGGTCACGTAAAGAGTAGTTTCACAGGAGAAAATTAAGAGGAATGCATGTAAGTTCGACGGCGGAAAAAGGCCGAACTAACTGAATGAAGCAATTGTGTCGTACCACACCCTGAAAGAGCTTCCATGCCAGTAAAATTCCTGAGATAGGGCACCCACAAATTCACACCATTCCGAATAACCAAAACCTGCACCCGGGATACCAACCCGAACCCCCTTACCGCCACAGTATTTAACCGATTTTTCGTTTTTAGTTGTACTGTCCACAGACACTCATGGACATTTTTTTTCTAAAAATGCCCTTTTTTGACTCAGGTGCTCTCAAAACATGTAAAATCTTGGTATAGAATTTTGGATGGAATACAATACCATCTCTTATCTCTATGCACATTGTACATATGTACTAGAGAAAGTAACAATTAAGTAAAGATGCATCGACAGCTTTTCGGACTAAATATATCACCTGTACGATGAATATTGTTTGCTTCTCTTTGTTTTCCGGACGCCAATGAGATTCGCAAGGCACGAGAGTGCTGTCTTAGGATTTTGCCGGCTTCCTGCTTAAGAAACGTGAAAACATTCCTCAAGAGGCTTTCAACATGTACTGGGGTTTCAGGTTTCTGATAGGTTACATTACTCTTGATGGATCGGGGGTGAGAGCTCTTAGGAGAAGCCGTTCTTCTTGATGTTTTAATTCCTTTAGAGCACGTAGAGTTACTCTTCGTGACGCGTTTTGACGTAATCTTCCTGGCGTGACCAGATGTTGCTCTTTCTTCTTACCTTTTATTCATCAGCTAGTTGTTTCTATTCCAGGAAAAGACGAGTAGTCTTGTCATTAATTATAATTTTAAAAAAGACGTAGACTTGCTGATTGAAACGTGTACTTAGTTGAGACTTTTCTACCGAAAACAGCATTCACTGCATCCCAGACAGCTTCCGGAAAATGAAATAATCTAGTGTTTTATTAATTCATTGATAATTTAAAAGTTTTGCATCATTTATAAAGCATATGAGCAGGATGTAAAACAAGTTTATATAATTCTTCAAATGATTCGCGGGTTTTTAATATCGCTTCTAAATGCATGAGTAGTTCAGCAGTATACAACATAATATATCCTTTCCCATTATTTTCTCACCGATCAAAACTACCGTACTCTCCAGCAGTGTTTAGTGGTGCTTTTTTGTAGATAATCATACTTTAGATATATTCCTCATAATGGAAGAATTTCCTCCTCTTTTTCATACATCAGCTTCAGGCAAACGTTTTCATGTTTCCAGAAACACTTCTAAAGCTTTACCCTTTCATTGGCGAATTCTTTCGCCTTTAACTATCAACTAGTTCTTGCAATGCTTTCAGGGAGTTGAAAGTTTTTCTGCCACTGTACTGTATTAGTAACTGCAATCATCTTTCTGGCTGGATGACTCTTGGTGCACTGATGAAGAGGGCGGAACCTAATTTGTAGGCTTGACTCCAAAGATTTCCTGGAAAAGAGACCTCCGCTAACGAGAGAAGATCTTAATCACAGAGTCTCGTACTAAGGCGGTTTTCATAATCCCAACCTTAAAAACAACAAGCGTTATATTTGCAGGGTCCGGCGGGGGGGTATAATCTTTACTTTTTATCCGTCACTTCTTTACACTGAGTTTGAAGGTGTTTTTAGTTAAAGATTTGAAAAGTAAGAGGTGAACGCCTTGTTAATATACTTCCCGAATACTGACTTCATTTACATCAGCATTTCATTCATACGAACTATCCTTCCATTCATACTCTTGACTCTGAAAGCTGGCGGAATATCGACGTTCTTAGAGGGTCATTTTATCAACATATAACAGAAAAAAAGTTTTAAACTCGTGGGTACATTTACCTAATCTGTATGGTATATTTGTATGTATGTATTTATTTTTCTGCAAGTGGGTATCACCCGGTGGCAGAGTTATATATGTATACAAGATATATAGACAATAAATCACAGCTGCCAGTTTATGGCTTTATAAGCTAGATATAAAAGCTATTTACAACAAATATGAAAACATTAATTTTTTTCTCAATTCAGATTAATTAATTTCATAATTAGAATCACCAACCAATTTAACATTTGTATTTGCAACAATATAAAATCACAAGCATTTCATTTAAGGAATATTTACAAAAATTATCAAACTTTAATATCAAGTTTTATCCTAAATTTCTTCAGAGACAGAGGACAGCCCCGAAAGGCTGCTCCAAGCAATTCTTTCCAGTCTTTTATGGTCAAAGGAGAACTTTCCCACGTCAGTTCTGCATCTTCTACCCTTAGTTTTGAACGGATGATCGTTTGGTGCATAGTAAGTTATTTATTTTTATTTTATAATCTTTCTAAGTTGTACAAATTTTGTAATTCAGGGAAAAAAGAAAATAAAAATATAAAACATAACCAAGGCAATTTTTGTTTCGCTTCTTTATAGCAACGATGCTCTGCTCAGCGTAGCTCTTCATTATTTCTGTTATTAATTACAAACTAACTCTGAAGTTAGATTAAGTCGACTATACAGCTGCCTAAGACTGGTGACAAAAATGTTTAAAATAGTCGAAGGGAGCGAAGGGAGCGCATCTGATATGCATGTGAACAAATGAACTTGAAATTATCTAAGTATTGAAAATTATGTACTTGGAGTTGAATAATTTTGATTTCCGAAAATAAATATTTTATTTGCACAACTTTGAATATGTTTCTTTATTTTTAGTTGTGCAAATAAGGATAGCTGCTCTGTCATGAATTGTAACGTTTGTAAGTTTTAACGACGGAATTCTTTTCCTTAAAATTTGTTGCAGAAGATTGTTTTTAACTTGAATTACACGAAAAAATGCGCTATTTAAATGTTAACGCATGTCTTGTAAACAATACATAATATAATTACTCTTAATCAAGACAAACTTCCGTCTCGTTCATAGTGACTTCGTCCGAGCGCGTGGCTGCCCTTTTAGAAATTTGCTTGGCATCGGAAATCGCGTCCTTGTTGATGGAGTCATATTTCCTTTAATTCAAGCGTACAGATTTCTCATGCGAATAACTAGTTAACTTTTAAGGTGTTTGAAATAATTTCCTTGTATCATATTTAAAAGCCTTTATAAATCAATTTTAATAACTAAAATAAGCTCTAAAGTATAAACATTGGCATTAAAGACAGAATTTTAGACACTAAAAGCTGCAGTTTACAGCTTCAAGATTTAGTATCACATTTTATGTAGCTAAATATATTTTACAAGGTTTTACAATACAAATAATTAGTAGTCATTAAATTTATCAGGTACCTGATATGTTTATTTTGAATAAATATATTTCATTCAGCAAGAGGTATAGTTAAACTGTTTTCAACAATTGACATCGGTAGCAAGGCGTCGTAATGCTGACATAGTAGTTACTCAAAAAGCAATGGTGGCATAAACACATGTTTAATTATAAAAACTACAATAAGAAGTCACAGACGGCCCTCGCATCTGATATTGCGAACGTATCCACAGAAAGGGCCTTTTAGCTCCCTAACCATGCATTCACCTAATTAATAGTAAAAGCGCTGTGTCTCCTCGCACCTTTAGTGTAGTTATTTATAGCTCCCGATCACTCCCCAAATGTACATCTTCCTGCACCTTGAACCCTGAGGTTACCTGCTTCCCTCTCGTAGACGCGAGCACCAACTATACCTCTGAACCTACAACACAGAAAGTAATACACTGTATAGCGGTAACTAATACTCCACATTGGGTACCCCACAATATTTTATTTCTGGATGAAAAAACAAATTAAAACAACGCAAATGCGAAAATGGATACTTTTTTGTTCTAAAACCTTAAAATAAACGACAATGGTAAAATATACATCTTAGACACTATAATTATAATTTATTCATAGTCAGGAAAATAGCCATTTAGCTTAAAATCCGAGATCTAGGCGTTACACCTCTCCCCCCCCCCTCTCTCTCTCTTCTTCTTCTTCTAGGCAAATTTACAAATAAACGCTTCAATTCTTCTTCTGAAACTGCAGCAATCTCTCTTCTTATATTGTGTCTAATTCTCCCAACGGGTGTATAAAGATACAAATGTATCTTAATACACCTTAATTTTTTAGGTTCCCCATTGATAGAGATACATACTGGAGACCGTAGTATGTCTGGAGACCGCTTTTTCATCGTATATTATAAATGTTTCCTCAAATTGATTGTAATAGAAATCAGCTCTATGAGCTGTAGCAGAACATTATTGAAAATTTACCTCTTCACATTCCATGTTGCACAATTCTTCTAGGGATTCTGCAATATAAACAGCTTATACACTACGCCTTTCTCCAATAAGTCAGTTTTAAAGATATTAACCCCTCTCTTTTATAAGTTGGGCTTGAAGTCATTAAGTACCTGCTATGTTTGCAATAAAAGTCCATAGTCATTTTACATATTCATAATAAAGAATGAATGAAGTTCGTGAAATTGGAATGAACTAGGTGATAATCCCTTTTAATAGTTTTGATATAAATATAGTCTAGTCGTATGGAATAATTATGGTGAAATATTGAACAAAATGAGCCGAGGGGCTTTTGAAATGTATTCTATATGTATAAACACATTTTAAATATTATTACAGATATACGATCAGTGTTGAATTACAATTTCCCACAAAACTGGACGAAGAAACTGGATATGTCTATTCTGTTGAATTCAACATGTTAGGTTGATATTAATTGACATCTCGCAGTCGGTTCAGGGGTTCTAAATTTATCTCTCTACATTCTTCATTTACTTCTACACGGTAACAGAATATACTATAGCTATACACAATGAATCAGGATGAATGTGCATAATGTTAAATCTTCTGCGAGACTTTTTTCAGTACACCATTTATCTCTATAGACATTCAGGCGTAAAAACTAGCAGGACTTCCTTCGGAAGCGAAGTCCCGCGGTTCTGTGTCTTAGATTTATGGCATGTAACACAATCTCAGGCCTGATAAAGAGGCCTCTGAACAAACTCAAATGTTATTTCTTCAGAGAGATATTTTATCATGGAGTCAAATAAAAATCTCGCTAGTGAAATTGCCAATGTTACCTGTACAGTGTATCTGTGTACTGTGTATCTGTAACATAGTGTTCTTTTTACATAGTTTCCCTGTCTCTCTCTCTCTCTCTCTCTCTCTCTCTCTCGTTCCCTCTCACCGATGATTTAGCAGGATATTTTAATGAACGTATAAGTCAGAATTTGTGAGTAGCGTTCATGGCAACGAATAAGAGGTTTTCATGGGCTCTTTTCCTGCTAACAGAAAAAGCGTTTTAGAAAGCCCAATTTTAAATAAAAATGATCAAGTTCACTTTGAATTTTAAACGCAAAGTAAAAATAATACCTAATACAACCCTAAAGCGTGTACATTTACTGTAAATATTTGTTTTCCTTTCCTTGTGTATTTCCTGTATATTATGTGCTAGTACTTTATTACATACATCTTCAGCATTAAAGACTTATATTACTTGCAGATAATGTTAATTTTGCTATTTCGCATTGCCTTCATTATGATCTACTTTAATTACTATCTACTTTATTGAAAATGATATTGAGAGCTTTTGCCTTAGTTTCTTTGGTAGCTGAAAATTCAAAGTTATTGAATCTTGTTCACGTTGCGAAGTTCACCAAAGTGCAAGAACTCATTGGCCTCCCAAAAACAAAACCGATCACAAATTATTTTAGCTGTTTCACCTTCCCTTGCGCTAATCTCCCTTTTAATTCCCTTCCTCTGTGAACACATTTTTTCACATCGCGGACTAGAAACTTCTCATTTGCTATGAGCTACGACTCGACGCGGGTTCACTACACGGTGTCAGACTTGTGTGTCGATGTGCACCGTCTTTCCCGAAGCTCCCGCGGCTAGAGAAGAGTATTCGCCGCCCCTTTTCTAGGATTTGCTTAGACTTTTGCTATCTTCGTTACTTTCACCGATTTTACTGTCGCGTTTTCATTGGGTCTCATGATTTTAGACGCCACGCTATGTCCTTACTGCTATTAACATGCTAACGCGCCTGATTAAACTTTCTGTGTGTGGTGGAGCGTGAATTTTGTTTGGGGTTTTTCCTTTCATCGCTCATAGCTCAGTTTCTGCATATCAGCTTCTTTTGTTCACTAGCTTTGCTATATTTTCTTTCTGGACTCGCTATCTTTCGTGTTTCAAGCGATTTTATTTCATGTTTCTTTTCCCTTTTAATATAGCTAACATTGTTTAAGTAGATTTTATTCTGTTTTAATTGTGATTGTATTCTATTTATTTCTTTGATTCTTTTCTTAAACTTTCTCTGTGTATTCGCGTAATTTTTCTTTCTTATTTATTTAATGTGTTTCATTTCATTCGTTTTCCCCATGTTTTATTATTACGTTACTCTTATTTGTCTGCCTAGTTTTATCACTTCAACTTGGAGTTAAAAGTGGAGTCTCTGCAAAGCAGGTACACTACCACTGGTTACAACAGGAGCACCACAGGCTGAGTCATAATGGATTTGTTCTCAATCGTTAACCAAATGTTTGCACAAACTATACACCTATAACTTTTGTGATGACGCATGTGTTTTTATGTCAATAATAGCATCTAATTTTCTAGGAATGTATAAGAGATATTGTGCTTTTGTCATTGAATATTTGTGTACTTACACTGCTACTTCTTGGGTGTGGTCAACGAGTGTTCACCTGTCTGGCCTGATTGCCAACAGAATGTGGCTAACATTCGATGGATTTCATACCTTTCGGAGGAGCTAAATAAAACCTACCTACTTCTGCTTCATAGACTTAGTGCATTACGCCTGTTTCCAATCAGAGAGTTGATAGACGCATCTGGCTATAAGTCTTCCTATGTTTCTAAATTCTTTCGCTTTACAGATTGATAAAACATATGTCAGTCTATTACAGTCAACTCTTTTTATGCGTTCTAACCAGTATATTTGCAATGTATTTATTCTATCCATAATGTTAAATACACTGATGTGCAAAATCTAAGAATGAGGTGGATAAACTAACATAGCATAATGAACTACTTGGTGTAAATGAATGAGAGCGCAAGCGCATGTTATCAGAAGTTTCTCACTACAGAAACTGGACGTCACATGGTGTGTGTGTGTGTGTGTGTGTGTGTGTGTGTGTGTGTAGCGACTGTAGCGAGACTATAACGACTGTAGGTAGCACCAAATGGATCTGTTTGAAAATGGGGTGGTCGAAAAAACAGTAAAAGACAGTGTGGTAATCAGCGAGCTATTACAGTGCACTCTAGTGATGTTCTTCCTTACAACATGGCCCATAAACAGCATTTGGATACTACATATCAGGAAACTGAAAAAAGTACGAAATGTGACAATGTTACCCAGACTTTGATATTGCTCACAGCTTGTCTCACGTGCATGGGGAGCCTTCCAAATCAGAGGCATGCTGTCCCACCAAGAGGAGGTGGTTGACCGCGGTGAACTACAACAGATGATCGCTACATTGTGGTACAGCCAAGAACGGATCTATGTCAAACGGCCGGTGCAATTGCACATTTAACAAGGTTCTAGGCACGCAATCTCACGCTACACAGTGGCACGCTGACTGCATAGAGGTGGTCTCTTTGTTCGACGCCCGTATGCTGTGTTCAATTGTCACCCGCACATCGGCAGCACCGTTTGTGATTGTCTCTAGAGCATCAGAATTGAAACAACTAGGAATGGGGTCACATGTTCTTTTCGGATGAGAGCAGATTCAGTCTTAGTAGTGGTTGTCGACGTAGTCTCATCTGGCGAGAAGTGAGAACACGTAATGCATCCAGAAATATCCTTAAAACATAGTTTGGTGGTCCGGATGTTATGGTGTGGGGAGGCATTATGATGCATGGATGCATCTTAGAACAGACAGACCACGCTGGTCAAAATTTTTGTGATTCTGTAGCTCTCCCCCGTGTGCATCTTTTCAGGGGTGTAGTTAATTTTTATGGATAACAGTGCGCAACCGCATCGAACAGAGCTGGTGGAGGATCTCTTGGAACGATAGGATATTCGCGAATGGACTGTTCTGCCGTTCCGCGCCGATTTAAATACTATTGAACACCTGTGTGATGCTTTGGAGAGATGCACTGCAGGACGTTCACATGCACCAATAGCAATACAACAGTTTTAATAGTTTTGGTGGAGGAATGAGACGCAAGAACTCCTTACCAATCTTGTGGCCAACATGCATTAGCTGTCCGTAGTTTGCAGTGCCATGTCTGTACTTTGCATATCTATAAAACCATCTTGACTAGCGACTTTAGTATAGCTTATTTTCTATGAATAAAAGTGACAGCTCTGTTCGTCTCATTGCATATTTCGTTTAGTTGCCTACTCTTACATACTGTAACAGTTCCTATATGCATGGTTCAAGTTTCTATATTACTTGGCAGTGACACAGAATGCGTATGTTAATTTCATCCTTAGGTTTTACATTCCATTACATATTTTGTATCTTCCTAATTTATTCACCTCTTATGTTGTCCATCAGAGTCACTCCTGCCTAGAAACTTAACAAAACAACCTCTCTCTGCCACCTCAGTTCTTTTATTCTCAAATGATTCAGTCCAATTTTCACGGGTAGAGCCATTACTTTATAAAAGTTAGTTGGGCTCTCTTTAGAGTTTTATATTTCGATGTGTGGCTAATTGCTCCACACGTTCTATTAAATTTATCTATTTTAACATTTGTCTTTTTCTGTCTAGAAGACACATTATACCCCAAATAATTAAATTATTTACCTGTTCTATTGTTTTTGTTATTTGATAGTAATATATAATGTGGATCTTCCCTCAAAAGGCCAACACGTTCATTTTCGTTTGTGGCATTTTCAAATTATACTATTTCTTTTAATTTATAGGCAGCTATTTGTAAACCCTTTACTAAGTCACTTAATATTACTTGATTGCCTTCATATAAATAGTATTTAAAGTATTTCCATTTATCTAGCCTGTCATTCTTTGATGGATTTGTCAAGATGTAGACTAAATACTGCAGAAGACGTCCCTGGTGCTACAACCAAAAGAGAAACTTAAAACTCGGAGTTGATGACCGTTGTGTGCTGCACACTGTTATTGATCAGCACATTTACCGATCACCGAATAGCATTTGGGTTCAAATGACTGGGCGTTAACTATGCAAAAATAGCTATAATAAACTTCAGTATAAAGTATATGTGATTCAATTCATACAACATAAATAATGTGATTAGTTCCGTGACCGGATTCAACTGTCTTTGTGGGTGGCTGCAATAGAATATATTTCAGAAGGAGTGGCCGAAGTTTTGTTTAGTTCGGCACTGCTTGCGACTCCTACGTATTGGCCTCTGCCAGGCAAATAAGGGGCGGCGGCGATAAATAGAATACATTTATTCGGCAATCGTCACGTTGCAGCCAAAGGCAATATCTCCATAGTAACACACATGAGGAAGTTGAAAATTGGTGCACAGCGGTCCATCACGAATAAAACTGGAATATCAAGCGCCTATCTTACGCGAATAAAATTCATAATTTAACATTCCAGGGAGTTACTTTACAATATATGAATATGAAAGCAGTTTAGCAAAATAGGCAATTTAGGTGAATATTAAATTAAATCTGGACTCAAAATATAAAAAAATGAACCTTTTCCGCTCTTGGTTATAAGGTCGAGCTATTGAAAATATCTATATGTTGTTTATCCAGATAGCACTAAGTCAGGGTTATTTGAAGCATCATTGGTTGCAAAGTTAATTACAATATGTAGACGTAGCACATAATATAATTTAACGTTTACATTACCTGACAATTAAAACGACAACTCAAGGCCTTAAAATGTATATCCCTCAATTAGGCAATCTATGTTTATAATAATTATATTGTTGCAGAGTAGCAATCAACGTTTTCAATATGTGACAGGCGTATCTTACCCGTATTTGTCGGAAGTCCGTTGCCAGAAAATCAAAAAGCATTCATAAAGGAAACAGAGCGCACACTTCTGAAGCTTCCTGGTGCAAGAATGACATACGAGTAAATCGTCCATAGAAACAACAATCAGTTAATTCGAAGCAATAGCAGAGAGTCTGTACATTGAAAGCTGTACTAGTCGGTCACGGTATGAGTACAATTGAAGGGCGCCACTGTTATGTTGACAATTCATAAGAGAAAATCTTCTGATCTGTGAGGAGTAGAGGAGTGAGAAGCAATGCCATAGTAGGAATGTACCTGCACAACAATCAAAGTAGTACAAGTTTTCAGGTTTGTTCCATATCTCTTTACGGCTATGTGAAGCAATCAGATCTCATTGGCTACCGTCGCAGAATAGGTTGAAGTGCAATACAAATTAGCTTCTTATTTAACAGATCAATTATCACAATATATTCTAACAGAGTTGTCAAATATACATTTTCGTAACCCTATGAAAAACTGTATTACCTAAAGGAATTCATGCATTTAGAATGTATATTTAATTCTTATCGTGACATGAATAGGCGGTTCCTTTGCTTCAGCCTCTTAAGATGGCATAGCATGTGCATCTATCATGACAAGAGTGTTTGTATTGCTTTTATCGCCTATTCTTACGTGACACGCGGCTTGTTTGTTCCCATTCAAAGGCGGACACTAGCCAATCAGGGGAAAGAGGAAGGTAACGCAGAGCGAAGGACTACATCTCTACGGGGCAAGCTTATAATAAACAAGGAGTTAATGGCAGTCGGATGTGTATGTTTTCTTTGCTCGATTGCACTTCCGATTCCCCATCCACTTGTTCGGTGCTGTTTAGTTCATTTTCCTACCAAAAGCAGCATATCGTGGCCGACAAGGAAATGCCGAAACAACGACTGTGTACAGTTTTGTTAGTTTTGCATGTGGATTATGTTTAGGATTATTCAGAGGGAGGTTAGCGACTGAAACTAAGCACTACTAATGTCTTTGTAGTCACTTATTGAATTACTTAACTCTAGGTGAGGAGATCCGAATAATGATGCGCGCTAACTAAGTGGTCCCCAACAATTCCTTAGCTATAAACCAATCGACATCGGCGCGAGCCTATACTGACTTCAACCTTAAAGGACTCCGGCAGACCCTCCTGGAAAATGCTACAGTTGAATATTTACGGTTTTAATTTCTATTTTAATATGACATATTAATGTTATTTTTTAACTAACTTCTTTTCATCAGAAGTAATTGCTATAATACTATAATGTGGTTTAGAGACCATTACCTGCTTTTCAATCATCTGATGTTATTCTTCATATAAACTAGAAATTCAGTTGATAAAAATGAGCACGTATGTAAACTGTACATAGTAGATAGAGAAAGTATGTATTCCACCCAAAAATTCATTACCCAGATTTCAGCGGAAACACACGTTCTGAGACTCTCTTTAAAAAAAAAAAACATTTTTACCAAACATATCCGTGTGTGGATCTGTGTCTGTGAGCAGCATAGCTCAAAAATAAATTAAATATCAAATTTATAATTTAAGTACAGTGTCTTCCAAGAATGGACACTAAACTTTTCAAGAAAATTCCCCCAAACCAGCTATCCTATACATGGAGCATTTTTTTAATGTTTTTTTTTTTTTTCCCCTCAAAGTGGCTTTCCACGTTTTGATTAACATATCTAATGTTTAAGATATTTTCATGACAAATTAAATATTGAATTTTCTGAGAATAGCCTCTGAAGACCTGTTCGTTCTGGATGACTTTTGTATAACCCGTAAACCATAAGAGAGAGACAAAAACTTACTATAATATACGAGATTTAAGTCGCATTCATTGTTGAAGAGTTAACCGTTTTTAGATATTCTTTGTTATTGGTTTCAATTTTAAAATCATGCGGAAAGTCAAGTTTCGTTTCATCTTTTTACTTCCGGGAATGCAAAAGAGACCAGAATTTTAATTATTTTACATAGGATAGCTTATAAAAGATTAACTATCACTTTCGTCTAGTGCATTCCCTTATTTACCTCCTACTTACAAGGAAGCAAGTAATAAGACAATTTCTGCTAACATTTATCTCGATTAGCGTGACTTAGAAGAATAAGATTTTGTGGAACAGCTAGAGAAAGTCGTATGAATGCAGTATATCAGATGTTTACACAGTGGACACTCCACCATCCTACCCCAGCGCACCATTTACCAAACATTCAAAGACGAAACAGATGAACGAGAATGGATAGGAAATTCATGGTAGAAGGGGAACTACTCCAGTAATTGTCTGCCTACCTGAAAGACAACCCAAGGTAAGACCAATTTTGTTATACTATTTAACGCCCGCTTTTACTACATATGGCACCGCAGGCGATGACAATTATGATACATGGAATAAACATGGAGCACCGCTGGAATGCAATGGTGGAGGAAACCGGAAAACTAGCCCCTGCACCGCATTGCCCACAAATCCCATATACGGTCGTCTGGGATGGAACCCTTGGTAAGAAGCGGGTGGTAATAACCACCCGGCCACGGCGCGGCCTGACGGAATGTGACGCAAGCGAAATTCTCACAGATAACCGCGGAGCCGTCTCACTGGATTTATGTGAATGAGAATCGTCAAGGTTAAATATGTTGTTTGTTACTTGTTTTTACTTGAACTGCTGGTTAAAGTTGGCATAAAATATTTAGTATCAGATTGCTCAAGAAAAAACAACACCGTCAAGTATTTGCGAAAACTAACGTACACTGCACATGGAATACCGGAAGATCCTACACTTTCGGAAGGAATGGTTGCCAAATGAGCATGTAAGCATTTGAAGGCGATTGGAGCGCACAACCGTTTATTTTCTATCCGTTCCGTTCTGCTCTACTCATGACGGGCTGGTGAACGCCAGGCTATACGCTGGTTCTCGTGAATGAAAAGCTCAATGAATGAAAATTACTAGCGAATGTGGAGAAGAACATTAGAATTGAGGCAGAAATGAGGCCATAAAGAGAGCGAGATAGCAAGAATGGTAATAAAGGAGGAGACCTACTCATTTTGAGTTGAGATTTCTGTGACGTAGGTGTGGAATAAGGTAGGCGTGCATCTTTCAGTCACGACGCCACTTGTCACGATCTGGCCATTACCTGCAGTGAAATCAAAGCAACAAGAGCAAGACACGAGAATTGCTTCTTTATGGTCATTTGTTTTGTAAGGGAATTGTTATTGAGGAGATAAACCTGTGTTTAAAAGGGGGATGGCTTCTTTCATGAGCAACTTGTCAAGCCTGATTAATTCTGCAAACATGTGCTCTATTTATCGCACGAAGAAATTAATAGTTTTGCCTTATTAGTAATGAACTAAGAGACTAACTAGAGAGGGTCGAGAGTATACTAATGTACAAGCGAATTTCTTCGAAATCTCTATCAAATTTCTACACAATCCAGTGGCAAACGGTAAAGATACGTGTTATGAATGGGCCCTGAAAACGGAGCATAGCACCGTACGTAAACCAATGTGACTTTTTGCGATTCGAATGCATCCCTGAGGGAAAGGGCTCGAAGGGCAGCCAGTACCAGAGACTACTTGTGCAGCCATGGACTAGGTCCCTAACGTGTACAGTTCGAACGCATCCGACGCTGCCAAAGCGCAACTTCAAACCCCTAACCCCCCGGGAATCCTGCTCCCTGAGCACCCGGAGACGGGTCCATGAGCAACCCAACTAAAGGCTTCTCCAAGTCACAAAGCTTGCCTTTACCACACAGCCGCAAAATGCCAAACACCGTCACCTAGTCCTTCAACTCTGAAACCATGATTTTTGATAGTGTTTTAAGCCCGCATACATTTGGCGCCACAGGCGATGACACTGGTGGTACATGGAACGAAGATGGAGCATCGGTAGAATGCGATGGCGAGAGAAACAGGAGAATCCGGAGAAAACCCAGCCCTATGCGGCTTTGTCCACCACAAATCCCACGTGCGGTCACTTGGGATCGAACCTGGGCCGCCAAGGTGAGAGATTGAAACAGATGATGTCGATGTCGATGACAACGACGATGATGATGAAGGAAATTATGGAAATGCTGGACAAAAAAGTAATTGTAGAAGAGCAAACCACTTAGGATTCTCTACTGTCAGAAGGAAAATACTAGAAACATGTGGCCAACGTGGGCGGTCGATGCGCATCGAAACCGAGACCTTCAGAATACGAGGTTCAGTACTAACCAGGGAATATATCGCTTGGTTTAAATAGACTCACAACAACACTTAAGGGTGACTTTTGATCCAACAATTTACTTTACTGATGATAATGTTTGATTCCGAAACTTTGATTTTAAATAGAGAGGATAAAAAAAAAGCTTGAAGCTCAACAGCTGAGATTCTTGAGGCTCCTAATGGAAGTCACTCTAAGAATCACATTCCTAACCGGATCATAAGGAAAGAGTTGAAAGTTTCAAATGTAGTCCAGGAAATAAACCGCATAAACCAAAATGGAAATATCATCATATAAGCAGGGAATAAATAAATATAAATAAATAAAATCTGAGTATGCTACCCCGCCTAGGTAACATACACTAAAACTTTAATTTTATTTACAGAAATATTATAAATTATATCATTTATCTATGTGTTTTGAGATATTTACCTGAAATATAAAGTAAAATTAAAAATTAATTTCAATAAATGGGGTTTAAAATATAAAAACAAGTAAAAGCATCAAATAAAGTAAACTATTCTAAACAACAATATTACTGTAAAGTTAGCTTCATTATCAACTGGTATCCATCTGCTTCTTATACTATAAACTGCAGCACTAGTTTACAGTAAACTGCAGCAGGAGATGTTAGTTAGCACTAACTAAACTTCATAGTAATTACAATATGTTTATTCTATTACCTAAACTTTATTCGTATATAAACTATACACAGGGTGAGTAAAAAGTATGGACGGATGCCTGTAAGCCCGCTGTTGCAATTCTATGAAGTGATATTTTTTTATGTTTCTTCAAATTGAAAAGGTTTTGAATTAAACAATACAGTAGGCTACTTCAATATGTGGCTTTGGATTGAACAAATACAGACAAAACCTAAGCTAATAAGCACAACAATGCTTACTTCATTGCAAAATCTTTCGAAAAGTAATTAGCTTACTGAAAGACAACGAAATGAAATACTAATGATGATCGGATATGGTGATAGGAGGAGGACCCAAAAAGAGGCTGTGCCTCGTTTAATGAAATGCATCCAGAACGAAAGATTACTCATTCTACGGTAAGCAAAATTTTGAAAAAATTCAATGAAACTGGAAGTGTTAAAAATAAGACAAAGTCTGAAGGGCCAAAAGAGTTTGAAATGCATCCAGAGCGAAAGATTACTCATTCTACGGTAAGCAAAATTTTGAAAAAATTCAATGAAATGGAAGTGTTAAAAATAAGGCAGAGTCTGAAGGGCCAAAACGAGTTACAGGTGATGTTGAAGCTCTTGATGGTTTACTATCAATGGACAAAAACCCAAATGTATCTACTCGCCAGCTTGCAATGGACTACAATGTCAGTAAAAAATCCATATGCAACTTAATGAAGGCAGTCAAACGGCACCCATA
The DNA here is from genome assembly GCA_030762935.1 of Hymenopus coronatus. Taxonomy (NCBI): domain Eukaryota; kingdom Metazoa; phylum Arthropoda; class Insecta; order Mantodea; family Hymenopodidae; genus Hymenopus; species Hymenopus coronatus. Next base: position 34,512,269 of record CM060890.1, read on the forward strand.
CAAGGTACAGCTGCTGCAAAACCTCAGTGAAGATGACTTTGACAGACGTGCTCAGTTTGCTGAATCCTTGAATGACATGCTCGATCAGCACCTAACATCGTGAATAGAAATGTGTCCTCTGATGAAGTTACTTTCTGCCTAAATGGGAAAGTAAATCGTCACGACTGTCATTATTGCACTAAAGAGAATCCCCGTTGGATGATTGAAAAACATACACAACGTCCACAAAAAGTAAATGTGTGGGCTGGTATAATTAATGGCGGATTGATAGGCCCATTTTACATTGATGGCAACTTAAATAGTGAAGTATATTTACATCTTCTACAAAATAAAATAGTTCCTGCTTGTGCTACTTTATTCCCTGGAGAAGGAGGAGGAAAACGTCCACAAAAGGGAAATATATGGGCTGGTATATATTTAATGGGGGATTGATTGGCCCATTTTACATTAATGACAACTTAAATTCTGAAATGTATTTACACCTTATACAAAATGAAATAATTCGGTGAATTACCTAAATCATGAATTTCTAGAAACAGGAAGTATTGAATGGCCGCCAAGACCTCCTGACCTGAATCTCCTTTCTTGTGGGGATATTCCGGTACTTCTGTTTGTGAGTCTACCCACTCATACTCCATTTATTCTTTCTCCCCTCAGTGAGAGTCAAATTTAAGTGTTCTACATGGATGAGCATCACCAGCGCATCATAGAACTTCAAAGAGGTATGTACACGCTCGTTTATAAAGTATTTCACTGGCGCTATTTCAGACCGACTCCAAGGTAGACGAAAGATACAGCAACAATATGTAGGGCTAGCCTGGACAGTGTGGTTGTAGCGAGTCTGTCTCGCAATCAACAGGTCGTGAGTTCGAACAGCCTCGTATCTCGTTATCTGGATAAGTTTTTTTTTTTTTTTTTTTCGGGGTTTTCCCTTATCCTGAAAAGACGAATGAGGAGTAACTTTAAGGCCTGGACCCCGAGATCATTTGAGCAGCATTTGAGCAATTTCATTCATTCATATATGACCAAGCAGGTTAAAGGACGTTAAGCCACAAAAAATTATATATACATATTTAAATTCAAATCATTAGGAAAACCATTTCGGGGGAAAAAAATATCGAAAAATATGTAGGATAATTAAATTTTGTGTCACATATTTGAAGGTACTTTTAACGCACACTCACACTTACACACACTCACACTCACACACACAGACACACACACACAGACACACACATAGACACACGCACACACAGACACACACACTCACTCACACACACACACACAGACACACGCACACACAGACACACACACTCACTCACACACTCGCGCACACACACTCACACATACAGACACAGACACACACAGACACAGACACACACAGATACACACAGACACAGACACACACAGATACACACAGACACAGACACACACACAGACACAGACACAGACACACACACAGACACAGACACACACAGATACACACAGACACAGACACACAGACACACACACTCACACTCAGACACACACACAGACACAGACACACACACACACACACTCACACACATTTTTCTAACTATCCTCTTTTTAGATTCATAGTAGGTTCAAAGTATATATTTAGAGAGAATATTTTGTTTAAGTAGAGCACGACACTTTTCCAGTAAACCAATGTATGATTTAAAAATTCAAGAATTAGAAATCGGAAATTGATTGGTTTATGGGAAGAAACAGATCTGTGTTTTGATGTACCGGGAAAAAAAGAAAAGCTCAGTATTGACAATGAATCACTGAATTTTCCTCCTATCGCTGGCATTTAGAGTTTGTTTTAGTCTTTTGCAGTTTCTTTAATTTAAAAAGTTGTATGCTGCCCCTATTTGGGAATATCCTGGTACTTTATATCGAAATACAGCTTAAGCGCCTCAAAGCATTTTTCACTTAGTTTTCAACCTGTCGTTGGAATATTTCTGACAAAATTGTTACGCTGTTGTCAAAGTTAAGCACAAGGTTAATAAACCTGGTAGAAATCGAGATCACAATCTAAGCGGTCAATCATCTGCACTAACTGGAGCTCTGCAATTTCGAAATTCATGTATTGTTTCTGACGATAGCTTAAGATATTCCTAAGGATGAATGGGAGTAAAATTTCAATTACTTGTGCTCCTTTTTAGTGATGATTAACTGAAGGTAATTAGCAATGGAAAGGTGCACAAGGAATGTTTTACAATTATAATAAAAATTTCACTCCCAGTGTCCCTTAAGTGCAGATTATGAAGTAAAGATATGTGCTTAGAGTAGATAGCGATATAATAAATCCCTCGGGAGCTGTTGGGTTATATAATAAGAGCAAACCTCTGAAAATGTGTAGGAGAGAACCATAATTTTAGCTCCTGTCGGAGAGCGGAGATTTGTAAGACTAAATATTTATCATACACGTTACTAATAGGTTAGTCTTGAAGCGAGGACAGCATATGAGGCCTCCCACGCTGCTACATCACACCCGCTGTTGCGGTGTACAGCATCCTCACCGCAGGAGTTAGCGTGGGAAACGACGAACCGGACAGTGCCCCTGGCTTCTCTCGTCACTTGACCTCTGGATGCCTTTTCCCTCATTTCCGTACCACCACAAGATATTCGCACTTTAACAAACATTGAAAATATCCGGTTTGAACGCCTGGGCAATTTGTTCATGTTGTACATTTGTCTTTTAGCTAGTCATATCTCTTCCTTCGTGCTTCGGGTTGTCTTTCGCCTGCAGCTTTCTCGGTACAGGGTGTATATAAACATATATTACAATTTTCTTTTCAGAGAAGTTGCAGTGATCTTCCTCTAGTATCATAAACAGTGTAAGAGTACTATTTGTAGCAGGTAGAGAAATAATTGTCGTTTACTCTGTTCTTGAACTGCAATGGTGAGCTTCTTGGTACGATGCAAATGGCCTAACACCAGCACTTCAAAATCGTTGTCAAGTGTAGCGTAACTGTAGTAACATTGTTATGTGGTGTGGTTTCGTGAATCTCTAACATTTTTCATTAGTAGGGCTAGATATCGAAAAAGCATCGCCTAATATATATTGTCTCGAGAAAGAAAGAATAAGCTATTTTTGAAACAGGGTGTAAAACATTGAGAGAGAACAACAATAGAGCTCTTACTTCTGTCAACCACAAGGTCATATATAATCTCCACCCAAAAAGTATTACTGAGATTTCATTGGGAATACACGTTTTGAGGACTCCTGAATAAAAAAAAAACATTTTTAGAAAATGTCCTGGGTGTGTTTGTGTGTGTGTGATTTGGTATTAAAGTTTAGTATCTTAAAAAATACGACAAGAACATTTTCAAAACAATAACTAAGTAACAAAAACATTTCTATACACAAAGTATAGATCTCATTAAAACAGACAATTTATGACATATAAATTTTTTGTCGAATTAATCGTTTCCGAGATATTTCTTGTTTTGATTTCAATATTTTAATACTTATACTTTTCTTAAACTGGAAGTTGCCGTTCGTTTCCTCTCTATTTTGCTTTACTCCTGGCCATGCAAAGAGAAGGAATTTCAATTGTTACAAATACAGGCCAAGTTTGAAAGGATATGGCTATCGGTTTAGCCCAGTGTATTCCCTTAGTCTACTTACAAGGAAGCAAGTAATGAGACTATTTCTGCTAGTGTTTAGCTTGATTAGCATGCTGTAGGCAAAAGAAGGTGTTTGCTCGCTAAACTGTAGGGTTTCTGTTTGTTTTTTTCTTTCTTTTTCCCCCAGTGTTCTACTACTGAGCTTGCGCGTACACACCTATACCCACACATTCACTCTTATATTCAAACCTTCAGACTTTGTAGGAGATGCAGAATGACTTTGACCAGGATCGAGCCCGACACTTCTGGACGAGAGCCAAAACGCTGGCCTTTCGGCTGCAAAGGCAATTGAAGATAAGCCTTGCAGCAAGTAACGCTATAGTTCAGTTCTCCTTAGTAAATGTAAATTAAGTGAAGAATTACTTCCAGTGATAAAATGTATAGCAATTCTTAGAATTATATTTGAGAAGTGGTACATACAAATTTTCTTTTGCCCTAAGAGCATCTAAATTCTCACCGACAGTTGACCAACTTAAATTCGGAATCCGAAGTGAAAAGACATTTTTTTGAATGTCAGAATGAGATGCAAACGTCCGACAGCATGGCTCTTAAATTGCGCATTGCCTTAATTAAATAGATAATTCATTTAGCAACGAAAGACCAACATAAAATGAATAGGTTTTTATTTTGCTTTTGCAGTCAGAATCAGGATTCTTTGGAGCTTTTATGACAGACTTTCATTGAACTGAATCTAGCGATTAAGCAATGGAACATGTTTTTGTCTGCTAACCCCAGGAAGTATAATGAAAGTTAGGAAGAAGGGATGAAATGATGGGACTATAGGAGGCTTGGCTTCAGGCAGACAGGTCACAAAGAAATGCGGAAGATCCGAACAGTTCCTGACTTGAACACCTATCGCACTACTGAAGCTGCCCTGAGATGAACGATCCATCAACAATGCATCCTTCTAGTGTACACGAGAGTTTTCCTTATACAAGCATCATCACGATCTGTCTGACACTGCCATCCGCCATAAAACTAGAAGCATACCTGAAACATGAAAAATAAATAGAATAACTCTAATTGAGGGAAAGTAAATCGTAATTGTAGCAGTACTTATCAGTGAAAACCAAAAACAATCCAAGTTCAAGATGGCTAGTTTACAGTTTCCGCGGAGCCTCTCGTCCAATACAGTGTAAAGATAAGTAAGGACTAGTTTCTAATTATATTGCAATTAGAAAGGGCAGCGACACGGGAAACCAAGGTCATTAAGGTTCGAACAGATCTCCGGTTCAAATCCGACTAGCAACTATGATTTAACTTAGGCTGTTTCCAGCAAACTCGCACAACTGGAAAAATATGGCCATACCATAAATAGGTCAGGATTGTTTCCTTCTTAAGTTTCCTATCTTAATTCTCATTACATAATCATCACTGACAGTCTCTGAGACAAAAATAGATATTAAACAGTAATTGTGAGTTCGGAAAGGACAGTTGGTTGTCTTAAGAGTTCCCGTGTTTCGCTTCATATATATTAGAATAATGTAAATTAGAATATTGTGAATGGGATCAATAATGCATCTCAAGCTATTAAGTTATTGGCTAAAATTTTACTTAAATTAATTAAACATAGGTAATAATAACAATAATAAGAAATTTAAATTTATTTCAATGAATTAAGCATTTCTTTAAACGAAAAAAAAATGTAGAAAATACTATACCTACTGTTTGATTCACCTTTGAGATATACTCTCCTTTATACACTATTATCTCATAACATTGAATTCATCGATGAGAAGAAAATACGAAGTGTCATTTAGTGCAGAAATATTTCTCCTAAAATAGTGCATGTTCTGCAGTTTTTTGATTACTATTATTCTTGTTTCACCTAAACTTGTGATTCTTGCCCCAATACTTTATTTTCCCATTGGGTTGTACACATATATTAGTATGATAGAGTTTCAGCCATTGTTTATTGGTTACCAGTAAATAAAATATGTGAGAGAGAATAAAGGAAAAAATAGTATAATAAAAATAAATTATAAGTACTTAATAATATTATTACAGTGAAATTCAAAAAACGAATAATATTTAAAATGGATTTATTTCTAGAAATAAAAGAAATATATAAGTAATGCAAATAACATATTTTATAATTAAGAATATGTACATATAATTGAAATAAGTCATGAATTAACTTATTACTCGTGTATACTATACGTATTATAAGATGAAATTATTGATAAATAAAATATATTAATATATCAAAAAAGTATAAATAGATTTCTATTTTATAAATAATTGAATATGGGTTAATATAGTAGGTAACAATAAGAACTATGAAAATATTAAAACAAAATAAAAATGTGCTTTTGTTTAGTTTAGATTCAATTATTGTTTTAACTTTAAACATATTTTAATTTTTTAAGTTTAGGTTTATAGGTGTTTATTATCTGCATAATAATTGCATAAAATTGAAATAAATATGATAGTGAATCATAAAATCTGAGATATTAGGCTTGGTATAAGAAATTAGGTGCCGGGATACAGTATAGAGATATGATTGTACCTTATTTTATTTTATTTGTGCATATATTCGAACTCGAGACCTCTTGAATGTAAAGCAGACACGTAACACCCACACTGCAGAGGTGGCAACAAAATAGTTTGTGACATTTGAAAATAGTACCCTGATGAGCTCATGAAATAATATATCAGTGCTAAAATGGGGCAGGTAGAAGAAAACACTTATTTATCATTATTGATAATCCTCTTCAGTTTAATCATGTATTATTTGGTTTCAAAATAGCTAAAAGATATTTGGAAATAAATACACCGCATGGAAGGTGTATCATCGTTTCAGGTCGATGTGATGACCCGTCATTTTCAGTTTTTTCGCTATTTACTTAGGTTATGTACGTTAGGAAAATTTCATTATGTTTTATATGACTATTCGATATATCACTCGTTCTTCATTGTTTACGTAACACGCCACACGATTGATCCTCTTCTGCTCTTTGCACTGGCCGACCACAACAGCTAGTATGATATGAAGGAAGATTATTGATCGCATTGTAACTTCAACCTACGTAATCACACAATTTTGTTTTCATACAACTTTAGCTGATTAGGAGTTACAATGTAGTCAGGTTAAACTTAAAATATATTCAACCCAATGTCTTATGTAAATTTGGTTTTATCGAACAAATATGTAACTCAAACAAAAATGTATGTATTTGCGCTTCCCTTCTATAAACTTCTAAACTCTCCTTCATTGTCCTTACAAACGTGAAGATTTACAATTAAGCCACAACGTTTAAAAATCTATTAACTCGGGAATTAAGAGAACTTTTGTCACACATCTTTTGATACGTCTTTTTAGACAAAGATAATTTAGAAATCGTCGTCCTCCGCAGTCTGGGGGTAACATGCTAGCCTCTGGTTTCCAAGGTCGCGGGTTCAAACTCGACGGAGAGCGTTGGATTTTGTCGGGCATAAAAATCCTCAGCATGATTTCTTTCGAAGGGAAGTACAACCGGTGATCCCGTGTCGTAGATTTACGGTACGTAAAACAACTTCAAGCCTAATAAAGAGACCTCTGTGAAAAATTTAGCAGTATTTCACGCCCATTGTAGAATGAGAAACGTAGCAGGTAAAGAGCATCCATAAATAGCACTCAATTTAAATTTAAATCTGATTTAGAAATCGCCGATGACATTCTCTCGCAGTATTGCGGCGTAATTAAATGAAGAGCTACTAAATCTGCATGTGCAAAATTATTCATTGTGTAAAAGAAATTTTACAACTGAAGCGGTGCCTCGTTTCATCACTGAGAGTCGCGCGAATGCAGGTCGGTGGTGTGCCAGGTTTACTAAACACAGAAGTTAGCCACTGTGTGATGTTAGTAAACACAATAGAGACATAGCTCAGGGCCGTTCAAAACACAATAGACTCTGAAATTTGGGTTCCATTTGTGACGACGCTATTGACGAATGGATAAAATGAGATACACATATTCAGTATACGATTTGTTCTCTACTAAATATAAAATAATTTATTCACCTACCACCAGATATATATCTCGTAACAAGGTTTTTAACTGCCAGAGTCGTATCAGCGCCGCCAGTAAGCAGAATTTTGTCCCGCAGGAGTTCTTTTACTGCCATAGGGATGTTGCTTTTCAGCACACTTAAAAATATAGCTTGGAGCAATTTTAGTAGCATCACAAAGTCTGTGCCTAACCAACTGAGCCACTCAGATTGACCAAAGAAAGATATCTGATACAGCCGTTTGGTGAACCAAAGTTTCTGGAGTATAATTTTTTTATACAACCATCATTATAACAGGATTTTACTGGGTGCATCATCGCGGCTAATTCGTTACACGTGGAAATAATAGCAATGACATAATACCTAATCTAAGTTGTGGATATTGGCATCACTAATTCACCTATTCCATTTGTTTCTTAACCGTTAAGCTTGATTTCAGAATTGCAGTATACAATTTAATATTTAGTACAATATAAATATTAAACTAATTATTATTTAATTGCCAAATAATCTTAATATGCTTTGCATATTCATAATAACTTCAAGTGAAAATGTTTATTGAATTATACAGGAATATTTATATGTATAAAATGAATCAACAGGATCGAAGATCTGATTATAACAAACAGTACTAATATTACTACTGAAAGATTTTATTCAAGTTTTTGTTTTTATTCAAGACATTTACAAATCTATTCAATTGAATTGTGGTGACGCATCTGTGAAATTTGTGAAATCTTATAAGCAAGAAGTTTTGTTGAAATTTACACAGTTATTACACAAACTAGTAGTGATGTTTTGCTATCTAACAAAATTGCAGCTTTCGTGGTTATTTAATAGCTCTGCATTGCGTTAAGTCATTTTTGTAACGAAAATGGGCGACGGAATGCATTTTTAAAATATTTGCATAAGAAAATTCAGTAACACGAAAATAAGTTTACAAATGTGTGCGATATTTTAACTTTACATTAGTTCTAGGGAGTGCAGAAAAATATTACTGTTCATACTCTCCGAAACAGTTGATTTTTAAAATGTAATATCTTATTTCCCAAAATTGAAGGTTTATTTAGAAAAAAAGTGTATGGCCCTTTTCTTTAATGTGCTATGAGTGCTATTTTAAACAAATTAGTGAAAATTTGCGTCGTGTGTAAAACTATTGAAAACATAAAATAAGAACTGAAGCTTTCCTGGCGACGTATTAATTCAAAATCTCCGCAAGCTCAAACCATCAGTTCACCATCAGACGAGGAAGATGCACTTCTTCGAAACGTTGGTGTCAAGCAAAGTTTTTACCTGGCTAGAAGCCCGAGAAGATTTTGAATTATTGAAAACATGTTGGGAGAAAATGAGGTTTAAATTTGGGAGTGCTTATTATAATTATGCGCCTGCACATTTATAGCTCCAAGTAATTGGCAGTTAACGTGTGTCAAATGAGAAACATTATATATTTTCTTAACGTTTTGAATTCATATCATTTTATTATGATGTTTTTAATTTTTCACATGTTTTTCGCCAAATTTCACAGACACATTAGCTTAAATAAACGCTATAAGTGTGCTGTTTAATGTATAAAGTTTTTACAATTTTTCAAAATATGGCTTTGAAACTAACTTATACGCTCTAGACATGATACTAAGGTTAGTAAATTGCCGAGTTTCTGAGGTAATTTTACTTTCTCTACACATACAATGTAGATAGTGTATAGAAAAGGTATTGCATTCCACTCAAAAATCGATACCGAGATTTCACCGGAAATACATGTTTTGGGTCCCCTGAATCCAAAAAAAAAATATTTTTGGAAAAAGGTTTGTGTGTCTGTGGACAGCATAGCTCAAAAACGAAAAGATCGTTAAATACCAAACTCTTCCAAGGATACGACACGAAGATTTTAAAGAAAATACCCCCAACCCCAACTACACTTTACATGGAACTTTTTTTGAAAATATTGATTATCTCAAAAATGGCTCTAACGATTTTGATTAAAATATCGTATGTTAAAGATACCTGACAAATGAAATATATCTCTTAAATAGGTTCCGAAAAATACTTTATTCTAAATGAATTTTAAGAAATTTTGCATAACTGGACAAAAACCTATCTCACAAAAATGTACAGCACATAAAATCACACAACTTATTTTCTATAAAATTTTTCGTGGAGTTGATCGTTTTTTAGATATTTCTTGTTTTTGGTTTCAGTTTTAAAAAACTTATACTTTTCTCATACAGGAATTTGTTAACTCGTGTCGATACAAACAAAGGAACTTCAATCACATAGCAACCAGCTTTTGACTATGACTTTAACCTATGATACTCTCTTATTTCTCTTCCACTTACAAATAAGCGAGTAATAAGCTATTTCTGCTAATTTTTCTCGATTAGCATGAAATAAATAGAAGCATTAGCTTTTTAACAATAATTTGTTGCAGAGATGTAGAGAAAGTCATATAAATGGAACACATCACATGTTTTTTTATCTTTAGTTTTAGTTTTTCATTTGAGCCGACGGAGAGAGTTTTGTGAGGGAAATTGTCATTTCTGTGACTAATACTGGGATGCGCAGCATCAAATCCGTTCTTGTATATTAATATCAGAAAACCCAATTATCTGGGCTTTGAAGTGAAAATTAATAAGACAGGACTTAGGAAAGAAGATAAACAAGTCATTGTAGATACGCGGAATCATAGCAAGTATTGTAAATGATAAAATAAGGAAAGAAACAATATTAAAATATTACAAAACCATAACAGTTCAGTATTCGTGAGTAGAAGTGAATCCTGGATATTAGTAGAAATAGACCAAAACAAAATACAGGCGGCAGAAATGAGGTTTATGCAGTTCTCATGTATAGATGTGAATCCTGGATATTAAAAGGAGACAAAAGAAAAATACAGAATTCATCTTCACCCTTATCCTTCTCATCAAACATTCGCTTCTTCTTCCTCTTCCGTACTTCTTGAATATGAGGATTGCGGTTGATTTCTTTCTAGTTCTTTGGCATCTCTCAGTGTATTAATGGAACAGTTTGACCTTTCTGATTCTAATCCTGAGGTCAGGTTGCTAACATGTTTATTTGATCGATCGATAGTGATATCCTTTTTTGGAATAGTTTATTGACGATGTCACTGTGGCTTAATTCCTTATACCAAAAACAGGAGAAGAGACAATGAAATACAAATGTTTGGATATTTTTCACACAAGAATTTACTTCCGTTTTTGTTTCAGCAGGTCGAGGGGTTATTAGGAGCAGCTATTGTGTTCACTAAATGCTTATGCATTACATATAAAGCTTCCTTGGCCATCTGGTATCGCTTTGTTGTTTAAGGGATAAGGGAACAAGTTTTACTACGACCTCCTGTCTACTGGCAGTAAGCGAAGAAACTGTACAGGTAATTAAGCATGCCTAAGTAGGAATCTGCCTCTGGTGGCTAGCTAAGTAAAATAAAACTACTGCGTAAAATGTTTTGTTAATTAAATGTTAATTATTGCTACTATATGTTAAAAATACACAAGTTACTTCAAATACATTTTTGGGACATGAGCCATTTTCGTAAATACGTTGTTTTGTTAATTAAATGTTAATTATTGCTACTATATGTTAAAAATACACAACTTACTTCAAATACATTTTTGGGGCATGAGCCATTTTCGTAAATACGTTGTTTTGTTAATTAAATGTTAATTATTGCTACTATATGTTAAAAATACACAACTTACTTCAAATACATTTTTGGGGCATGAGCCATTTTCCTAAATACGTTGTTTTGTTAATTAAATGTTAATTATTGCTACTATATGTTAAAAATGCACAACTTACTTCAAATACATTTTTGGGGCATGAGCCATTTTCGTAAATACGTTGTTGTTTTTTGAATGCCATTTCTCAAATTAATTGTCAAATATCCTGTCGAATTGTCTTCATTCGTTGTTTCTTGTGATGAACTGGAAGGAGCGCGGAATTTGAAAGCAGAGTTATGTTCAGCCTCCTTCATTCACCATTGTTACCTAAAAAGTGTAATCACACACTAAGGTTCACCTCGATACATATGAAGTAAGCTCCTGAAAGATATTCTTTAAAAAATAGAAACTGCACAAAAATTAACGTCGCAGCTGCTCAAATTTACCTAAATGTAACTAAATATTAGATTTTTTTACTTTATCTTCAATGTGCGATATATTCATTTAAAGAGTACTAAATTACATTATTAAACAAATAGACAAGGACATAAAAATACAGGAATTCCAAATTAACATGCTCTGATTTGCAGATGGTATTGCAAAATATATTAAAATATAAGAGAGAGAGAGAACAAAATTTCGATGCATAGGAAAAAAGGATATAATAAAACACAAATTAAATTAAATGGGAAAGTATTAGATGAAGCAAAATAACATCTAACAAAAAAAGTAAAATCTAAATCATACTAGAATATATAAAGAAAAACAGTAACAAAAATAAACTATTTATATCAAATAATATTAGCTTAAAAATTAAGAATATTTTGGAGAGAAAACAATTGTATGGAGTATTATATAATATGGATGTAAAACCTGGTGTATATTGATTAGAGAGAAGAAGAATGGAAACATTTGAAATTTGCTTCTATCGAAAATACTGAAAATTAGTTGGACTTATAAAGTCACCAATGAGAGAGCAAAAGCAAAAAGAGAAACTTGGAAATGAATAAGAACATCAAAATTCGAGGGACATATATTAAGACACAAATGCATTCTGATAGCAAATAAAGAGCAAGACTACAATACACGGAAAAAATTAAGAACGGCATTATCTGCAGAACGTACAAACAATTAACGAGGAAAGCAGAGAGGTGTTCAGAATGGGATCGCTGTAAGTCATTCCAAGGATCGATGACTAAAGAAGAAGAACGCATCGGAAATAATGAACAAATTTGCCTTTAAATGGTCATATGAAAATAGTATATTAGTTTTGTTTAAATTAAACATTACAGCTGTTCCCTGAAAGCAGCTTAAGGAATCACACTTGGTGGGTTTCAACAAACGTAAGTTACTGTTGTGCCTTCTGTTGCTACAAGGTCTACTTATCGATTTAGATCGCTATCTGCAACACGTAGCTACAACCTGTATACAGCATTTCTCAGGTTATTTCCTACGAAATTGTTTCTGTGCATCGTGAGAAGGAATTTACAGATTCTGGCATTTATTGAAGTCTTAAAGCAACTTTTTCATTACACAAGATCTTGACAAGAACTGGATTGTATGAAAGCTTTCCACTAACTAATGGTATCTTATAGTGCTGCAGCAAATCGGATCACTCTTTATTACGCCGTAAATTTCTGAAAAATGTAGCAATTCTGTCTTATCGAGATCTACAAAAACTAAGATTATTTTATTTCCTTTTACGTATATCGAGATGTGAAGGTACATGATATCTGATACTGACCATAATAACAAAATTAACTGGACGTTAAAAGGGAATTTCTATCAGAAAAATACCGCAAAACCTACAACCTTTAATAGAACATAGACCAATTCAGTTTACAAGCAGTTGAAGTAACCAAATTGCTGAACAAACAGTAGCAGAAATTCATGCACTATTTTCTGCTTTTGTTCCACAGAAAGAGAAAAATTGTGAAAGAAATGTTCATTAACAGTTTTAGCATTCCGTACCTAGTTACCACCAACCAGTCTTTTCGTATTTTTATTTAATTACGAATATTATATTTAATAATATTTAATAGCTGAGATTTTTTAAGGTAAGATCATGGCTGTAAACTTCCTTTCAGTGCTGGAGAAACCCAACAATTGCTTGCCATATTCGTGTTCTGATTGACTAACCTCTACTTTATTGCATTAAAATGTTATAATCTTGGTTTATTGGATTTAGTCACGTTCGCTTTCTATACCTACTGTTTTATATAACAACAGGCAAATTTCTTCCTTCTGGAGGGAAATAAATCCGATGGTCCCGTGTGACATTTATTTGCACGTGAAGATAACTCTGAGCGGAATAAAAATATTTGCATATGGCCCTGTAGTCTGGTTTTTAGCATGCAGCTTCCTAAGCAGAAGTACCGGTTTGAATTTCTGGCTGAAGGATAGAGTATGAAAGTATTATGTGAATCTAATACTATTTATACCCAAAGATATACAAAGTAAAACAAGTGAACATCATTGACCAGGTGCAATCATTCTTTCAAAAGGCAAAAGCCCCTGTTATGACAGATGTTAAATGCGGCATAAAAATAGGACGAAAAACATTTTTCGCCGTTTCCTAGTGTCGTGAAATGTTCGAGCTTGAGACGGTAAACCAAGACGGGGCAAGTGTTGTTGCATATGCAACCATCAAATCATAATAGTGGAGCGTGTAATCTAAAATGTCCAAACGTAATCAAATTCGTTTGAAGGGTCATTAATTGTTATATTTGCTGACTGGAATGGATAGCCTTGCTTGATTTATTACAATCGATGTAGTTCATTCCAAGCCGAGTAAACTCTTATTTACAAATGACAGCAAAGTTAGGGAATGTGTTGGTATATAACAATGAAGAATTGGTTTAATTCAGACCAAGTCAATGAATTTTTATTGATTCATAACATTATGATAATCATTAATTTATAATTCATTCTAATTGGAGGCCGAATCTCTACTCTAGTTATGAGCCTTTGGATATGATATTCAGGAAGAAGTGTTCTTCAAATAAATTAGAGCTGGAGTGAAATCAATTACAATTGGTGGTATACAAATATTTATATTTATGTATTATAACGACTTGATAATAATATTGTAATTATCGTAAACGTAGTTCCATTAATTTATGTATGTGTTTATATAAAATACATTTGGCATGGCCAGCAGTGACATGTGTAGCTTATACACTCTGAAAACAACCTAATAATATCTATTTATTTTCTGTACATAGAAACAATAAAAAGCGTTAGGCACCAAAAATATACCTGGCATTCTGTTAGCTTGATTACCCATTTCGTGCATAGGAGTGAGACAGTGTCCAACCAGTAAACAAGGAACAAAGTTGAACGGACATAACTTGCCTCGTTCTCTTAAGATGCAAACTTCGGTAGTGGTCACACTCGACAAACATGAATCGAACACAGAGCATGTTTTACATGACTGTACCGTAGTATTGTGCTTTATGGCGCTATTTATTGGCAGTGGGCTCAAAAGTGATGTAGTCAAGGTCGGAGAGCACGGTTTAAATATCTTACCCTTTTCACACATCACTGATGCTTAGCATTTTTCTTAATGTTTACCGATTTCACTGATATAATCTCGTATTCAACCAGAAAATAGAAATATGAATCGTATACCAGCAGAGATGATAGAAAATTCTAAGCATTCTAGATGCATGAAAAATGCCTTCATTTGCTGAGAGTGTAGCAGGAGGGGAATGAGTTTTTTTTTTTTTTGGAGGGAATAATTCTAAAAATAGTTATCCTAAATGCGATCCAAGTAACGCGTGGCTTATGAACCTTTGCTCTATTTCAGTGAAATAAATTCTATACGTATACATTTGTCATTATCTACTACATCAGAACCGAAAAGCCATGCTTAAGGTTCCATACTAGTGGGCAATTAGTATAGAGCAGTAAAGAATTCGTGGCTCTTATCCGGCGGACGGTGTTGCTTGCTATGCAAGCTGAACGCACGTTCGCAGTAAATATAACTGTGGATTGCGGTTTGTCACGAAAGTTATTCTAGCACAGAAACGAAAAGTAAACATTTAAAAATAAAACTACTTACACATAGCTCAAACCAAGAGTTGTTGGAAGTACCTCCCTTCATTACCCAAGCATTTCTGACACCTGCTTAGGAAATTGCTCATTTTCCCCCCGAGAAATAGCAGGAATTTTTTGACGAACATTACTTTTGAAGTTCTTCCGAACTAGTGTATTTACCTTGTAAAGATTCTCTTTTAATACTCCCAGAGATAAAAATCGCAGCGACTTAAATCAGGGGAACGCGGGGGCCACTTGTGTTTTCTGTACGGACGTACGAATCATAATTGAATACTTTTTTGGGGAGCAGACTACCAGCATTTCACTTAACACGCACTGTATTGTGTCAGCTAAACACACATGAAAGTGTTCAGCTCACATTGAAGCCTCGTATTTCACCGTCAGCCGTCAAAGAGCCATGAAACCAGCTCTGTTGTTCACACAATAGCTGCATCATGCTGTGCAAACTTGATTTCTTTAGTTCTCACAACGATATATCTGAGGCTTTTCTTATCGATATATCTAACTTGTTTTCTGTTTCAGTACAGGTTTTATTTGGAATTGTTTTCACTTGTTCATAATTGAATATTGGAATCGATGAGTATATAATGTGAACACTTCATACACTCTACCTATTCCTCTCATTTATAGTTGATATCGATGCCGAGACTATAAGAGCAAATATTGATGTTATATTCACATAACTATCTCTACTTATGCTGCAACAAACTATTCTTACAAAAGCTTATTTTCTATCCATTATACATCTATTAAGATAAAGTTAAACAGAATGGTTTTACTACACATTACTTCTTTGTGCAAGGGAATATGGGAATAGAATAAGCTAAAGCATATAATCGCATATTTTAAAAGCCGGCCGCTGTGTGAAGATACTGAAATGCTTTGCTTGACCAGGATGAAGAAATATGGATAACGACATTCCATTTGATAAAAGTATAAGTATTATAACATTGAAATATCCAGGAATATCTTGGAAAATTTTAACTGCACAACGAAAATTTTTAAGAGATAAATTGTGTGTTTTGATGACAGGTACACTGTTTTTAAAAGTTTTTGTCTATCTCTTATGGTTAACCATTTATGTAAAGTCATTCAGAATGCTTCAGAAACTATGTCCAGGAAATTCAACATATACACTTTATTTGTCATGTAAATATCTTTAATATAGGAATTTCAATTGTTAGAGTCAATCAAAAATATCTACAACTTTTCCATGTAAAGGGGAGAGTGGGAGGTTTTTCTTTCATATCGCATCCTTTGAAGATGTTGGACTTAAATATCAAGTTTGGTAATTTCGATTTGACTTATGTTGTTCATAGACTGACACACATACATGTATTTTTCTTAAAATGTTTTTTTTTTATTTTCATAGGACCCAAAGCGTGTATTTTCAGTGAAATCTCTATAGGAATTTTTTGGTGGAATAGAGTACTTCCTTTACTTAATATGTATTATACACGAAGTAGAGAAAGTGAAAATGAACATACTTCGGTGCAAGCGATTTTTATGGAGAAGATTATAACATACATATCTGCTTCTTTCATTACATCTCTGCCTAAAGTAATGGTGGGGATCTACCCCATTTTGCCCTCTCATAATCAAAGCCGGAGGCATACCTAAACATTCGCAACAAACAACCAGGTTTAAATGCGTTAGGAGATAATAGGCTTAAAATAGGATACTTTGGAAGAGATTTTTGGAAGAAGTGAGATTGAGAATCGAAGGTATAGATTCAGGCAAACCTTATTTACCGAGGTCAGGGAGAAAAGTTCACTGTCGTTTTACAAACAATTAAAAGATGACTCAGAGACGGAAAATTACATTTTAATTTGTAAAAAATACGAATGAGAAGGGTTAGCTTGGTTTGGATTAGGTATTTGGAAACTAAAGGGAATGAGGGGGAGGTTATCCCAGGAATGTGGCCCATCAGTGGGACAAGGAAGATGAAAATCACATTTTACTTCATTGTTAGGTCACAAAAGAATTCCAAAGTCGAATAAATAATACATGAGGAACAAAGAATTTGTACTTATAAGATTTTTGAAGATGATGCAGATTTTGGGGAGTTTTTGTGGAAGGTATAGGGGAAATGGAAACAGTCAGCTGATAAACATGGTACGTGAAACAGATGGCTATGGAATATCATAAAAATAGGGTTAAGGTCATCTAGAACTTTAGTAAATAAAAGAAATAAAATAAAAAGTAAACCAGGTTTGTCCATGTATACTGGAGCATATGGATAGTGTGAGTGTGTGAATTCTGCGATCTAACGCTTCGAAACATTCGTGAAACATAAATTTAGAAGAGTTTATGAAGTGATTTTAAAAAGCTGCAAGTCATCCTAACGAACCTTGTAAATACACCTCTCAGTTATAGCCTAATGACACTAAAAAATGATGACGATAACTATAGAACGACGGCATAATTCACACACATTTACAGCTAGAAGTGACTAAAGCTCTAAGCACGTCGTTCCTTTAGAAACAATAGCGAGAAAATGGAAGGCTTATCTTCCGCTTGGTCGGCATCAGAAACAGCCAATGGCTCCCACACAGGTGGGTGATCTTCTTCTGCCGAGGTCAATGCGATAAAATCCGGGATTCACGATGGCTCTTAAAACCGAGGGACTTCTCCATTGGTTTTATCTCTGTCGCAGCGGACAAGTGTTTCCTTCTCCCGCCTCAGGACAAGGAGATTTAGAGGAGCCAATAAAGAGGCAGAACGTTATGTGGGAGTGTGAATATCTTACTCTCCTGCTTATTAAGAACCATGTAAAGCAGTCAAACCTGCTGACCATGGACTGTCAGTGTCTGTTGCACATTTCAAATTTACATAATGTAACTAATAAACCTTATCTAATAGAAATCCATAAAAAAAACATTATTACTTGGTAGGTAATAATGTTTTAAACATAGGCTTTAAAAATCTGATGTGTTCCATTCACATAAATATTCTTCAACAAACTATTCTTATAAAGGCGTATTCTACTACCTCATGTTAATCGAGATAAACATGTCCCTTACAAGTGAATGGAAATAGAGGAGTACACATGTAAAGTGATTGTCAAATGTTTTAAAAGCTGGTTACTATGTGGTTGAAATTCGATTTTCTTTGCATGCCTAAGAGTAAATCAAAATAAACAGGCAGGTAAATTCCTGTATGAGAAAAGTTTAAGTATTTGAAAATTGAAACCAATTACAAGGAATATATTGGAAACGGTTAACTAAAAAAAATGTGGCATAAATTGTATGTTTTAATGAGATAACCATTTTTGTGCAGCAAGCTCTTGTCTATCTCTTACAGTTTACTACTTACGCTAAAGTCATTCAGAATGAAGAGATCTTCAAAGATTATTTCCAGAAAATTTAACATAAACATTTCTTTCATCCTGAAAATACTTAAAAAAATGGCATTTTAATCACAATAATTTGAGCCATTTTTCAGAAAATCAAAATGTTCTGAAATGTTCCATGTAAATGTGGCATTAAAATGTTGCATTTTAATCAAAATCATTTGAGTCAAATCAAAAATCAAAACTTCCGAAAAATGTTCCATGTAAAAGGTAGTTGCTTATCTTGAAAACCTTAGAAGATACTGAACTTAAAATACCAAGATTGGTATTCAACCGACTTTTCGTTTTTGAGCTACACACACACTTACATACACACACACACACACACACACACACACAATGATATCTTTCCTAAAATGCATTTTTTGATTCACAGGGTCTCAAAGCATGTATTTCCGGTGAAATTTTATATTAAAATTTTAGGTGGAATAAGATTCCTTCTCTATCTACTATGTATATTGCACATCCTGCTAGAGAAAGTAAAAATTTACATTATTACAACTATGCTTTCATTTCGGTTTAATTTCGCTTTATGTAGTTTAAATGGTAATTAATCTTTTAAATAACAGCTAGCTCTGTCATCTTGTTTCAGAGACTTTATAAATTATTTCAATTCAGCTGGTAAACCCATTAAGCAGCTAAAAATCCCACTTATTTACATTTGAGCCTGAAATAAACTGGCGCTTGTGTATTGGCATCACCTTGAAATTTGTTCTTCAGTGAGTGTGCTCAGGTTTCCTTGTTTAACAAGTAAGGGATAAACCTTGTGAAAAAATCTGATGTGTACCATTCACATGACTTTCTCCATATCCCTGCAACAAATAATTCTTAAAAAGCTTATACTTCTATTTACTTTATGCTAATCAAAAAAAATTAGCAGAAATAGTCTTATTACTCGCTTCCTTGTAAGTAGAAACGAAATAAGGGACAACCGTGGGTTAAAGTGATAGTCAAAAGCTGGTTGCTATGTCAATGAAGTTCCTTTGTCTATATGGATAGGAGTTGACAAGTTCCTGTATGAGAAAAGTATACGTTTTTCATAGCAGAAACCAAAAATAAGGAATGTCACAAAAATGACAACTCCACGAAAAAAATGTATATGACATAAATTGTGTGTTTTAACGTGCTCTACATTTCTTGTGAAGTAGGTTTTTGTCCATCTCTTTAGCATTTATTCAAAATTCAGTAAAATTCATCCAGAATAAACTACTCTTCAGAGGCTACTCCCAGAATATTCAAATATACATTTTATTTGTCAGATAAATGTCTTTACTATACGAAATTTTAATCAAAATCGTTAGAGCCATTTTTGAGAAAATAAAAATGTTTGAAAAAAGTTCCATGTAAAGGGTAGTTGGGGGTGGGGGGAGTTTTCTCAAAATCTTCGTGTCGCATCCCTGGAAGATACTAAACTTAAATACCAAGTTTAGTGTTTTACCGACTTTTCGTTTTTGAGTTATCGTGTTCACAGACATACGGACACACGGACACACACACACACACACATACACACGCACCTTTTTGTGAAAATGCTTTTTTTGGATATTGGGGACCCTAAAACATATATTTCCGGTGAAATTTCGGTATCGCATTTTTTGGTGGAGTGCAATACATTCTCTATACACTATGTACATAGTGCGTATGGAGAAAGTAAAAAAATCTGATGTGTTCCACTCATATGACCTTCTCTACATCTCTACAAAAATTATTGTTAGAAAGCTTATGCTTCTATTTACTTCATGCTAATCTAGAAAAAAATAACTGAAATAGTTTTATTACTTGCTTCCTTATAAGCAGAAACGAAATAAAGAAATATCTTATATTATAGTGATAGTCAAAAGCTGATTTTTATGTGACTGAAGTTCTTTTGTTTGTATGGACAGGAGTTGACAAATTCCTGTGTGGAAAAAGTATGTTTTTCAAAGCAGAAACCAATAACAAGGAATATCTAAAAAACTATCAACTCCACGAAAAAATGTTGATAACATAAATTGTGTGTCTTAATGTGCTCTACATTTTTTGTGGGGTGCGTTTTTTGTCTATCTCTTACGGTTTAGGAGCTATGCAAAATTCCGTAAAATTCATCCAGAATAAAGTAGTCTTCAGAGGATATTCCCAGAAAATGCAAGATATACATTTTATTAGTCAGGTCAATATCTTAAATATAAGCGATTTTAATCAAGATCGTTAGAGCCATTTTTGAGAAAATCAAAATTTTCGAAAGTTTGTCCATGTAAAGGGTAGTTGGGGTGAGGGGATTTTTCTTGAAAATCTTCGTGTCGCATCCTTGGAAAATACCGAACTAAAATACCAAGTTTGGTATTTAACGGTCTTTTCGTTTTTGAGGTAAGCTGCCCACACACACACACACACACACACACACACACACACACACACACACACACATTTTTCTAAAAATGCTTTTTTTTTGTTTCAGATTTCCGGTGATACATATTTCCGGTGAAATCTCTGTATCGAATTTTTGTGTGCAATACCATACCTTCTCTATACAGTATGTACATAGTACGTATAGACAAAGTAATAATCCATTTATTAGGCTAAATAAGCCTTTGCTTAGAAGATTATAAGCTCTGTAACTGAATATGAGAAGTATAAAAAAAACATGAAGATAATATCACTATATCAAGCAGAACCCATTTGTTGCCTTGTTTATGATCCAATGAAACAACAAAATATATTTTACTAGAATGTAAAACCACAGAACGGAAGAGATACCAGCGTCTTGGAGCTCGGTGAAAATAAAACAGGGGCTAATCTAATGAGACAAATACTACGAGGAATATTTATAAAGTAAGGTGAATTTTACAAGTAAGAATTTCCCAATCTTTTTTCGATAGTTTATTTTAGGCATTTCTTCAAATACTATACTACTTTTCTATCCATAGATATGTTTTGAACAATGTTTTTGTCATAACTTCTTCCTAGAATTCCACCACGAGATATATTTAAAAAAACTGAAGCTGTTTCGAAGTTAAAACTTTCTATATTGAAAATGATATTTGATTATCTCTTAGGGAATATTTGTATATATGTACGGAATCTTCTAGAAGAATTTAAATAATGAGCCCCAGTTTTACCGAACATCATATTAACAATTGTTTTCTGAACTACGATTAAGATCGGGCCAGTTGACCTCCGGTGTCACGACAGTTTCATCC
The DNA here is from genome assembly GCA_030762935.1 of Hymenopus coronatus. Lineage (NCBI taxonomy): Eukaryota > Metazoa > Arthropoda > Insecta > Mantodea > Hymenopodidae > Hymenopus > Hymenopus coronatus. Next base: position 34,534,161 of record CM060890.1, read on the forward strand.
CTTCTACCAATGACACCAATTAAGCATTATCTTCTATCGTTCGAAATACAGAAAAATGTATTGCAGAAATAGTACATGAAGGCTAAATGGGCTGGTGGCAAACTTCTACGAAAACCACTAAAATCCATTCTGCAGCATAATGAGAATTTAAATCATATTTAAAACTGTGTAAAATATAAGATATATTACATAATAACAAAATATAATAAAAATACAACAAATATTTGGTAGTACTTTTACTGCTAAACGTACTCGGAAACCTGAGTCCATTTAGAGACCCACAATCAGGGTCACCCAGAAATATGTACTTGAAAATGTTAATATTTTCGTTTAGCTAAAAACTTAAATGTCAATGGACTTCAAAATGACAGCCATTTGTAACACGGCAAATGACGAGCTTGTTGTCCATCTCTTTCCATTCCAAGTATTCCTCAACATAGCAATTATGACATTTTAAATCAAAAGGCGAATTCAAATCATCGAGGTCATCCACTGGTGTAGTATAAACTTGATCCTTGATGAATCCCTATAACAAAAAATCTGATGTGTACCATTCACATGACTTTCTCTATATCCCTGCAACAAATTATTCTTAAAAAGCTTATACTTCTATTTACTGTATGCTCATCGGAAAAAATTAGCAGAAATAGTCTTATTACTCGCTTCCTTGTAAGTAGAACCGAAATAAGGGAGTACCATAGGTTAAAGTGAAAGCCAAAAGCTGGTTGCTATGTGACTGATGTTCCTTTGTTTGTATGGACAGGAGTTGACAAATTCCTGTATGAGAAAAGTATAAGTTTTTCAAAGCTGAAACCAAGAAAAAGGTATATCTCAAAAACGATCAACTGCACGAAAAAAATTTATATAACATAAAGTGTGTGTTTTAATGTGCCTTACATTTTTTGTGTGTTAAGTCTTTGTCCATCTCTTACGATTTAGTAATTATGAACAATTCATCCAGAATAAAGTAGTCTTCAGAGGCTATTCCCAGAAAATTCAAAATATACATTTTATTTGTCAGGTAAATAACTATAATATACGAAATTTTAATAAAAATCGTTAAAGCCATTTTTGAGAAAATCGAAATTTTCGAAAAAAGTTCCATGTAAAAGGTAGTTTGGGGTGGGGGTATTTTTCTCAAAATCTTCGGGTCGCATCCCTGGAAGATACTAAACTTAAATACCAAGTTTGGTATTTTACCGACTATTCGTTTTTGAATTATCGTGTTCACAGACACCGGACACACGGACAAACACACACACACGGACCTTTTTCTGAAAATACTTTTTTTGGATACAGGGGACCCTAAAACATATATTTCCGGTGAAATCTCGGTATAGAATTTTTTGGTGGAGTGCAATACATTCTCTATTCACTGTGTACATAGTGAGTATAGAGAAAGTAAAAAGAACTAAGGGTGATAGATCCGGTGACCTTTACGCTAAGCGATTGTCTCGGATCCTCTGCCATCCTCTGTTTGAGAAATTTGTCATTCAGAAACTTGTGTACCTCTAGTGCGAAGTGAGGAAAAATGGCATCTTGCTGATAAATGGTTCCTGCAGGAAGTTGTGGGACGACATGCAACTGCAACATATCTAGATAGGTTCGACCAGTCACTGCAGGCTCAGCAAAAGAAGAAGGGACCTCTCACACGTTCTGTCATTAAACCATGCCAGACTTTTAACTTTGGGTGAATCGCATCTATGTTGAAACCACCAGAAGGTTTCTCACTCCCCCAGAATCTTCAATTGTATCTCTTTAACTTTTCTTGATATGTGAATGTTGACTTGTCAGAGAAATAGATTTGGGTTGTTTTCGTCAATTTTGACCGAAATACTCGCAAAAAAGTTTAGCATCTTATGTTTACCATCGTGTTTGATTTCCTAAGTAGTTTGAATTTTGTGTGCTCGAAGGCGGAACCTTTTGTGCATATGATTGTGAGCACTATAGCGAGGAATCTGGCGTTGCAGACTTGCTTTTCGGATTGATATTCTTGGACTTCTTGAAAAGCAGGCTTGTATGAGTTCGGTGTTCTGTTCAGAAACTCTTTCCTTACAACTGCTTGACAACAAGCTTCCGGTTTGCTTCATTTTTGTATTCCAAGTTATTATTCTGTTATTGTCATGAATGAGATCATACCTCCCGACGAAATCGACCTTGATCATGCTTCACAGAATTTGTTTGAGCTCACCAAAGAACACACGAGTCTCCGTACAACAATCCTCGTAGTTAGCAGGTTGCTGTTATTTAGATTTATTTCTCAATGTCACAACTCCGTGGCAACTATTGTTACATTGCTACACAAATTGCAAGATCTGCAATATCAAATCTGCTTAGATGTATTTCTCTTTGGCTTATGCCTTCCCAGCTATAACAATGTATTTTATTGGTGTTTTAAGTGGGACATCCTTTTTATAGACACACACACACACACACACACACACACACTATTTGCTTTCCTATAGACTGCTATTAATGGTTTTATGTTATTGAGAATCTTTACCATAACATTTTATTAAGCTCCTTTATGGTGATTAAAAGTATTCCTTATGGTTATTCTACATCCCAGGATGCATATACTATATTTTGGTTGTCTGCCATTAAGTTACTCCCTTAAACAACAGATTACTAAATCATGAACTATGCTGTAACTATATACAAATATTTTGCAAATGATGACTGCAGATTTTATTCATTGACAGCTACTTTAAAAAGGTGATTAATTAACTTTCCTGGAATTCTGTAACCCTGTAGCAAATTGCTGTTATGTTGGTTATTGGAAAACGAATGCTATGTAAGTCTTTGGTGCGAAAGAGGGACTTTAGCACAATAAGTCAGTGCATTACACCATTGACGATCTTTTTTTATTTGCTTCAAATTCACAGGAGATGAAGTTGTGATGTACAAGAAAAACAAACAAATGATCCCATCACAATAACGTTGCAAAAAGGCGCTAATGATCATGCATTCCGGCATGTGCGCTTTCAATTCCTGTCTCATAAACAGTTTTCTCGTTATTGCCGTAAGGCTTGCGTCATCATAGTGTAGGACATCCTGTTTTGGCGCTTGTGGAAATAACCTGTCGCAACATCCTCAAGTAAATTTATATTTCATAATGAATATTTCCTGGGAATATACATCATACAGGTAGATACTTATAATGAATTTCTTCAGAAAGAAAATTACACAAGTTATTACACAACTACAGCTAAGATTACATCTTAAAGATGTAGAAAAGTATTACATTCGTCGATTCTAACCCATTTAGGGGTAAACATGTAATGTTATAATTGCATCAAGTCTGTAAAACCTATAGTCCAGAGCTTCGCAGCCACCTTAGCATTAAAATTGTCCCAGTAGTAGAAGTCATTGCATTGAATATTTTATGGGAAATTCATCGCATATTAACTTTCTCTATTTGTGACTTTTTTCATTTCTCTCTTGGTTGAAGTTAGTTGGGTTGAAGTGTGTTGATAAGAACACTCTTCATCTTTCGTTGCATATCTCTATTGTTTGACTGGCACTGCAGAGTGAACCGAACTTCAATTGCTCACATATTGTACTAGTATTTAAGAGATTTCATTGTAGCTTTAGCCTAGTGTATTCTCTTATTTCCCGTATGCTTAGAAAGAATCAAGTAATAAAACAGTTTCTGCAAATTTTATTTCGATTAGCATGGTGTAGATAAAAGAATAATACTTTGTAAGAATAGTTTGTTAGCAGAACAGGTAGAGAAAGTAATGAGAATATATTCTTTTTATTAATCAAAATATATATTTTGTCAAATGGTTTCAATGTTAGTTATTTCGTTGTAGCATGCATTGCGGTAGAATGACAGATGCTTAAGAAAATAGTTACATTTATGTGCGGTTTGATTCTTGAATCCTTTTGCTTGGCCAACTGGAAATATAAACGGACGTAATACAAACTTTATAGTATACTGGTCCCCCTCGGTTGTATGGGGGGGGGGCGTGTCTGCCTCACATTCAAGAGGTCCCGAGTTTGGATCTCGCTTAGGTGACTTACATGGATAGGGATTTTTTTGGGGTTGTTCCTTATCTTGAGAAGAAGAATTACGAATAACTTTGAACCCCATGAATTCATTTGTACATCATTTCCCGATTTAATTCAGCAGGTTAGAATATGTAAGCTACGATAAAGAAGGTGTATACGTTTACAAGTCTGGCATTCTACTTGATTAACTAATTATGTTTTAAGTTTTCATAGCCAAAAGCATTCAATTAGTCTTCACAGCCTATTTACAGAAAATGAGAGAAATGTTTTGAAGTAAGGCTCGTTATGCATAACTGTTTGTATTTAATTTTGTATATTTTAAGTTTTCTTTCCACACAGTTTTCAAAATAATCCAAATTTTCATTGTAATATAGAATATATTTTAGTTGCTGCTTAAGTTCGTCGCCAGCCCTCATAGCCTTCGTATACTGTTTCGTACATGCATATTTCTGAATTTAAAAAGCTATGGCAGAAAAACACGAGTTGTGATATCTTTGGTTTCAGGGGGTGCTGAAGTCCAACCTATATTACAGTTCAGAAAACGACTCTTAATTTGATTTTCGTGGCTTATTATTTCCGTTTTTCAAGAAGCTTCAGCACATATTAATAAATATCCCTTAGGAAATTATATTTATGAAAGCTCAATCTCAATATTGGAAGTTTCAACCCTGCTGGTCCCCGTGGCCACGCTCGCTTCGTGAGGCAGGAGTTTGTGGGTTCGAGTCCCGCCTTGAGCATGGGTTGTTTGTGTGTATGTAAATGTATATATCTCTGTGTACATATGTGTAAGTGAAAAGAAAAATAAGTGAGCCCAAAAAATGTAGGAAACTGGAAAAAAAAGAGTAAAAGGAAAAAGGAATACAGTCCGGAGCTGTATTTAAAAAAAAAAAAAAGAAGAAAAAAAAAAGACGGTAACAGTAAGTTTTTGTTTAGTGGAATGCGGCGGAAGTCTGCGACTTATGTTAGCGAGAATAATATTTGAAAAATATTGATAAGTCGCAGAAAAGTTTAGTAAGGTTTGAAGAATTAGACCAAAATAAACTATCGAAAAATAATCAATACTTTATTGCAAAAATATTAAGAATAACTATCGTACTTTATAACTTATGTCAATAGAGTAAAATACATATTTTTATCATTTTTGAGATCATCAAGATCATATCCACTCAGGACCAAAAAAATAAAGATAGAAAAAAGAAAAGAAAACGGACACTTGTGTATCTATTATATTTTGTTCTTCATTGTTGACATATTTAAGGCATTGTAAAAATGAAAGAGTATATATTTAAACAAACGATTGTTTTATTAAGCACCTTAGATTACATTAAATAACAACATATAGAAACAAACACTTGTCGGTGGCGAGAAATCTTAAAATAATGAAAACTTTCGTTTTATCTGTAAAGACATATTTAGGTGATTTAAATATCAAATACGCACATTAATAAGAGTTGTTACCTCCTCTGGCTTGAATAACTGCATTCATAGATCTTGGCATGCTTTCGATGAGTTACAATAGCTTCTTGAAGGATATGCTCCCATTCTTCAAGAGTGCTTGCCTAAACTCCTGTAAAGTTTCTAGTCTTGTCTCAACATGCCGTTCCAGCATGTTCCACTCATGTTCAATAGGATTATAGCCGCGACTGCTTGCTGGCAACGTAAAACACGGATTCTTACTTTTAGGGAATAACTTCTGGCCACGTGGACGATATGTAAAACTAAAAGAAAATTAAATGGGCCTTGTGGTACTACATGAGTACCTAAACATTCCTTTATGTATCTATGAACTGTTAGATTTCCATTCCCTACTAAAACGAGCATCCATAGAAACACCTGCCCAAACCATCACTCCACCACCTCCAAATCGTAACGTGTCGAAATGCAGCACTCTGCATTCTCCATTACAAAACTCCTTCACGCCGATCAGATGAGCGCAAATTGAAACGGGACTTATCAGAGCAAAGCTCCACTGTTCATTTCTCTAACCTTTCTGATAACGTGCATAATGCAATCGTTCAACTCGGTGCATCCTGAGCAACCTGGAACCAGTTGCAGATCTACAAATCAATTAGATATCTAATTGTTTTGGCCGAATATGGTCACGCATATTAACAATTGCTGTGCTAAGGTCGTAGTTGGTAGGTTCCGTTTCCGAAGAACTATCAACACCATATACCGTCCTCATTTTGAATTTTAGCTTTCAGACTACCCGATTCTGGTCTTCTGGTGTATTCTTATATCTCTCTATATCGTTTTATGGCACCATGGATTGTGCTTCTAGCTATATTCATCACATTTGCAATGTAACGTACACTGCGTCCATCATAACTTAGGGCTACGGTTTGAGTCACATGCTCAGGACGATGTATTTAAGGTAAAATATGACAACCCCACTTAAAGTCACGAAAATGTAAAATTAAAGAAATATTATTAATGAAATATTATAACTGAATCTTTTACACATAGCTATATGTACAATAATTATTTACATATAGAGCTATAATGGCGTATTTATAAAACAAAAATATTCAGCACAGCCTACTCATCTCCATTACAACATACGCCTATCTTAATATTATATAACAAGCTAATGTATTGCGATGTACAAGTAAATATAAAAGTTTCCTTTTTTAGATTTTGTTTTTTGTTTGTTTATTATTATTTTTTGTTGTTGTTTTTTTCTGTACCTGAGTTTACTTCATAGTTAGGCCTTACGCTGTTCTTTTTCCAGGAAGTCATAAATGTTCTCTGAATCTCTTTCTGTGCCTATCAAGATCTGTTCTGCAAACTGGTTGATAGAGAAATATATGTGATGGAACGAGATTTTTGTCCATCCCCTTCCTGATGTCTAACCAACTGTTGTCTAGCGCAGTAAATGTCAAGAAAACTTTGTGTTTGTAATTCCTTGCGAATTTGAATAGACCTGTTCTGGTCTTTCAGCCTATAGCCATGGAGTGGTATGAATAAAAATCTGATGTGTTGCATTCACAGGACCTTCTCTTAATATTCTACAACAAACTATCCTTACAAAAGCTTATGCTTATCTACTATACGCTAATTGAGATAAAGCTGTAGCGAATATTCTTATTACTTTCTTCTTTGTAAGTAGAAGGGAAAAAAAGAAATACACTATGCTAAAGCGATAGTCAAATATTTTAAAAACCATCGTTATGCGATTGACATAGAAATTCGGTTCTATTTGCATGTACAGGAGTAAAATAAAAGAAATAGTAATGGCAAAATCCCGTTTGAGAAAAGTCTAAGTATTTTACAATTGAAAGTAATTACAAGGTATATCTCGGAATATCTCCACAGTAAAATTGCATTTAACATAAATTCTAATTCAAGTTTAGTATTTCACCGAATTTTGGATTTTCTGTTATCGTATTCACAGAAACACGGACACACACATACATGACACTCCCCTAGGACTAAGCGGGTGCCTAGGGGTCAGAAGACTGTCATGAAGCCTACGGCGTTTAACCTCAGAATGAAGAACCTGAAACGAGTAGTCGACCCGTAGCCAGGTGATGGAGCAGTTTGTAGACTGAGTGGCGAGAGAAACCAGAGGACCCGGAGAAAAATTGCCCAGACGTCGTTTTGTGCACCACAAATCCCACATGTGGGCGCTTTGGATCGAACCCGGACCGCCTAGGTGGGAGGCGAGCGGTCTAACGAATCTGCCACAACGTCGACATCCTGGATGAAAGTTATCAAGTTGGTATTAGGTGGTCTTTTATTTTTTTCTCTCTCTCTCCACACACACACACACACACATACACACACACACACACTCACACTCACACACATACATACCTTTTTCTAAAAGGATTTATTTTTGATTCAGCTGGTCTCAAAACATTTCCAGTGAAATTTCGTATCGAATTTTTGGGTGGAATACAATACCCTCTCTGTCTACTATGTACGTTATATGCCTTGATGCGTGAGCAGAGATACTTACTACTCTTTAGGAGGATTTTTAGTTAGATTAATGTGATTTCGTCAAGTTGATATAAAGGCTTTAATTGCTTATTCTTGAGTAGTAACTGCCGGTTCCCGTGACCGTGCTCGTTCAATTGCTTAGCTTTGGTGCTTCGTGGTGCACGGGATCGTGGTTGTTTGTAAAGCTGTATATGTATGACTGTAAGTAAAAAACAAACGGTAAAAAAATAGGTAAACAAAGGAAATGTTGGGAAATTGGGAAAAAAGGGAAGAACATGTGAAAGAAATACATCGCTGGAATCCGGACAAGACTCCGAAACAGTATTTTTAGAAAAAAAATGTGAGAAACTTCCAACCCAGAGGGCGACGAGAGTTTCCTGTTGGACGTTGGGCTGATATTTTGTGAAGCCGGAATTGGAAGTTGTAAGGATGTTGATGAACTCTGTTTCTGCACTAACATTACTTTATCAAATTGTAATAGTGTACGTTTCTTTGACTTTTTTCCAACATTTTATATAGTGTCCTTAAAATATATTGGAAATATAATAAACACCTAAGTTAAATATTTATTTCGTTTTATTATTTCATTCAAAATTTAAAAAGTGCGTTTTGGTATTGGATGGATACCTTAAATGTTTCGCTCAAATCTCACCTGAAATATCCCTTTAAAAATTACATTATCAAGGTTTGTATCGTTCTCGCAATGCGACATCGTCGCTGGAGCGTTGCGTAACAGCGCACGTTCCACTATCGATGGATTTGAAATGTAATTTACAATATACAATTTGGTTCGTGTTTACAAGGTAAAGCGTTCTATTATGATATGCCTATGCATTTGTGTCTATTTCTACAAATATATGAAGCATAAAGGAACACTAGTACTATATCGAACTTTATTTAAAAAATGGCGTATACTTGATATTTGTTACCACTAAAAATTATGTAAAATTTATATGTTGGTCATATCGGACGATGAATGAAATTGGTGAAATGATGCTCAAATGGTTTTGGGGTCCATGGAGCTTAAAGTTACTCGACATTCGTCTTTTCAGGATAAGGGAAAACCCCGAAAAAAACCTTATCCGGGTGAGTTACTCGCCCTAGTAACTAACCCTAACCGAGATTCGAACTCGCTATTTGTTGAATATGAGGCAGACACGCTACCACCACACTACCCAGGCGGGCTGTTAAACATATTGCTGATTGTGTACCAAAATATAAAATTAAAACAAGTTTCTTTTCAAAGTAAAAATGTTAAACATTTAATTAAATGACTTATGAATTCGAACATAGACAATAAAACCTGCTAACAAAATGTCAGCAGCAAAAAGCAAAGCTTGCAATGCCAGGAGTTTATTGTATAAGAAAATGAAAAAGTCGATTAAATAATCGTCATATCGAAGTTTGGTAAGATAGCCTGCGTCGGTTGTATATGTATTTAACGTGGTAATGGAAGGAAGATTTTACCTAACAGAGCTAAGAAAACCGTGGCGGCAATCCATTCCATTCCAACGATTTCTTATTCCAGTATGTGTCTGAGCATAGCAAATTACTTTATTTTCTATTTTTTTTTCGTCATGATTCTTTTCAGTACATTAAGAATCGGAAAACTGCTCTTATGGAACTGTTCATTATTGAAGGTGTGTGTGTGTGTGTGTGTGTGTGTGTGTGTGTGTGTGTGTGTGAGAACACGATAACTCAAAAATGAAAAGTCGGTAAAATACCAAACTTTGTATTTAAATTTAGTATCTTCCAGGGATGCGACACGAGGATTTTAAGAAAATCCCCCCACCCCCAACTACCCTTTACATGGAACTTGTTTCGAAATTTTAATTTTCTCAAAAATAGCTCTAACAATTTTGATTAAAATTTCATATATTATTGATATTTACACGACAAATAAGATATATATCTTGAATTTTTTGGGAATAGCCTCTGAAGACTACTTTATTCTGGATGAATTTTATGGATTTTTGCATAACTGCTAAACCGTAAGAGATGGAGAAAAACTTACAGCACAAAAAATGTAGAGCACCTTAAAACGCACAATTTATCCTATATACATTTTTTTCGTGGAGTTGATCGTTTTTGACGTATTCCTTGTTTTTGTTTTCAGCTATTAAAACTTTTACTTTTCTTATACAGGAATTTGTCAACTCCTGTCCATACAAACAAAGAAACTTCAGTCACATAGCAACCAGCTTTTGATTATTAGTTTAGCCTTTAGTACTCCCTTATTTCCCTTCTGCTTACAAGGAAGCAAGTAATAAGACTATTTGTGCTAATTTTTTTCTCATTAGCATAAAGTAAATAGAAGCATAAGCTTTTTAACAATAATTTGTTGCAGAGAGGTAGAGAAAGTCATGTGAATGGAACACATCAAATTTTTACATTTGTAGCCATTTTGCTATTCCAAATATTTAAATTCTATTTTAATGATAAATATTTGAATTATTGCCCCTTTCATAGTAAAAAGTACACGAAAATACACTTATTAATTACAATTTTAGAACTTACGCACCATTTCTTGCATTTTGAGAATCGCAAAGAAACAAAATTTAAATAATAACATTCTCATATAACACAAAAAGCGGTATATTTATGGGTTTAAATATGTTTAGATTTCATTTTCTTGTTTAAATAGTTTTAGGCTACCTCAGGGCTTTAGGATTATTTCTGTTACAGCACACATCAGAGATACAAGGATGTGAACTATTTATATGCACAATATAGGAGCTGAAATGTGCAGCAGGCTAACGCCACACCTTCCCAGTAAATAGAATGTCATTCCCATCCTAACAGCGACCTAAAAATATTTGGATACCCAAATAAAATCTGATAAATCTGGATGCGTATATCGATTCACATCAGCAGTGGCGAGGAAGTTTTGTTTGTCTTTTACAACAGGTTTTAGTATTCAGATTTACGACACGATATGCATTCTTTATGCGCGAGAACCATCCAAGGTGGTAGTGTTACACTTGTTAGTGCCACTCGTTTTATTCCTTCCTTGGACTACAACATTTGGACGATAATGTGAGATTTTGAAACCCGATGTGGCTCATCACTCAATTACCTAGGGTCTCAGCCTCGACGTGGTCTAGGGCACATTTAATTCTATGAAACTAAACGGGTTACTCAACTTCTCTACAAGGTGTGGGTTGCCCATTGTTAGAATGTGTGAGCAACACCAAGAAAAATGAATACACTCCCATTTTTCAAGGTATATGTAGAGTTTGTAGTAAAGACCTTAGTGACCTCTGCTTAGCAACAATTCATTTCTGTCGCTGGAATCACAGTGTAGGTGTAGCAACATTCAGAAATTTCGAAATAAACTACAACTAGAAGATCGCACACCAGGGCATAAATAACCACCTGGTCTACATCCTCATACATTTTCTGAGACAGTGATGGGGAAGTTATCTGAAATAAGCCTCGGATAGCTAAAATTAACAAGAATAAAATGCTTGTAATTATTAAAATGTTTATATGTGATCCAGTTAAAACAGTTGGTCTAATTACTTAGTGGTAGTAATTATTAAGTACGTAATAATACATCACTTGTGTCACACAGATGCTTGGGATGGGTGTCCGTACATGCTCACTAAAACACTTGAATTGAAAATATTACCTACCGCAATTTTACATATATAAATAGCACACACGCTACAATTACAGAACGACAAATCAACAACAGAAATAACACTCTATTATTACACAAATACATACTCGCACACTTACACTCACAACTACAGCCACGTATTCACATATATAGAATTCATATACCACGTATGTCTATACAACATTTTACGCCAATATCTTATCTCTTAGTACACGTACTTCCATTAAGGATGAGCCCGAGCTTGGCCAGTTTTGGCTGTTTAGAATCAAGTCCCAGCATGCTGTACTCCGTCTGTTTGAAGCTAAATATCTGACGTGTTGCACTCTAGTTGCTCTACAAACAAACTTCTTACAAAAGATTATTCTGCTTTCTACACAATGCTAATCGAGATAAATATTAGCAGAATGTTCTTAATACTCAATGTCTTATAAGTAGAATGGAGCTAAAGGAATTCGTATGCTAAGGTGATATTCAAAATATTTTAAAAGCGTTATGCGATTATCATTGCAAATCGCTTCTTTCCTTGGTCAAGAATAGAACAAAAGAGAAGGGAGTCTGAGAAAAGTATAAGTACTTACAATTGAAACCAATAATAATGAATATCTTGGAAACGGTTTTCCTCTACAACCAAAACGTAAAGACATAAATTGTGAGTTTTGAAGAGATCTATAGTTTTTGTACAGTAAATTTTTTCCTATCTCATATGGTTTATCAGTTTCAAAATTCGGCAAAATTCAGCCAGATTAAAGAGTTCTTCAGAGGCTATTTCTGGAAAATTCAAGATATACATTTTATTTGCAACCTGAATATCTTTAATACACGGGAATTTAATCAAAATGGTTTGAGCCGTTTTTTTTGGAAAATAAAAATGCTCGAAAATGTTTCCATGTAAAGGGTACTTCAAAGTGGGGGGATTTACTTGAAAATCTTTGTGTCGCATCCTTGAACGATACCAAATCTAAATACCAAGTTTAGTATTTAACGGCGTTTTCGTTTTTGAGCTATGCTGTCCACATACACACGGACCTTTTTCTAAAAATTTTTTTTTTAATTCAGGAGACCCCAAAACACATATGTCCGGTGTTATCTTGACATCAAATTTTGGGTGGAATACAATACCTTTTCTCTCCACTATGTATGTTGTACATGCGGGCTCGAGAAAATAAAAATACTTCCGGTAGTAATTTTACCCTAACACTCTCCATCTGCATGCAATCTACCAACATATGCGTCCAGCAATTACCTAATATGCTTGGTATGTTAAGGTGATCTATCTGTGAAATTTGGAAAATCCACAGTATGCAAGATATTTCTTTGAAGTGTACACCTTGTGTTTATAATTCACAAAAATCTCATGTCTCTACATCTCTGTAACAAATTATTATTAAGAAGCACATTCTTTTATCTACCTACTTTATGATAATCAAGATAAACATTTGCAGAAATTGTCATAATTACTTGCTTCCTTTTAATCAGAACGGAAATAAGGAAATACACTGGGTCAAAATGATAGTGAAATCCGTAAGGGATAGATAAAGCGTTACTGCACAAAAAAAATATAGATCCCGTTAAAATACGCAATTAATGTCATATACATTTTCTCCGTGGAGTTCACCGTTCCCGAGGTAATGCTTGTTATTGATTTCATTTTTAAGCAAAGAGCCGAACTTCATTCACATAGCAACCAGCTTTAAATGTATTTGGCTATCTTTTAGTCTACTGTGTTTCCTTATTTTCCTTTCTCTTACAAGAAAAAATCTGATGTGTACCATTCACATGACTTTCTCTATGTCTGCAACAAATTATTCTTAAAAAGCTTTTACTACTATTTACTTCCTGCTAATCAGAAAAAAATTAGCAGAAATATTCTTATTACTTGCTTCCTTGTGAGTAGAGCCGAAATAAGGAAATACCATAGGTTAAAGTGATAGTCAAAAGTTCCTTTGTTTGTATGGACAGCAGTTGACAAATTCCTGTATGAGAAACCAAAAACAAGGAATGTCTCAAGAACGATGAACTCCATGAAAAAAACTTATATAACATAAATTGTGTATTTTAACGTGCTCTACATTTTTTGCGGAGTAAGTTTTTGCCCATCTCTTACGGTTTAGCAGTTATTCAAAATTCCATAAAATTCGTCCAGAATAAAGTACTCTTCAGATGCTATTCAGAAAATTCAAGATATGCATTTCATTTGTAAGGTAAATAGCTTTAGTATACGATATTTTAATCAAAATCGTTTGAGCCATTTTTGAGAAAATCAAAAGTTTCCAAAAAAGTTCCATGTAAAGGGTAATTGGGAGTGGGGGGATTTTTCTCAAAATCTTCGTGTCGCATCTCTGGAAGATACTAAACTTAAATACCAAGTTTGGTATTTTACCGACTTTTCGTTTTTGAGTTATGTTCACAGACACCGGACACACACACACACACGGACACACACACACACACACACACACACACACACAAGGACCTTGTTCCGAAAATGCTTTTTTTAGATAAAGGGGACCCTAAAACATATATTTCCGGTGAAATCTCGGTATCGAATTTTTTGGTGGAGTGCAATACCTTCTCTATACACTATTACATAGTACGTATAGAGAAAGTAAAAATTAATATGCCCTTTATTTTGATTAACAACGAAGTAGAGAGAAGGATCAGCTTTTGTAGGAATAATCTGCTACACAACAGGTAGAGAAAGCCATGTAAATAAAACACAGCAGTTTTTTTTTTTACTTTCTCTATCCGTATGTACAATACACATAGTTATTATATTCCATCCAAAAATTTTATATCGAAATTTCACCGAAAATACATATTTGAAACGTTCTGTATGAAAACAAAAAGCATATTTTGAAACATGTATGTGTCAGTTTGTGTGCACTTGTCGGCAGTCAAACACGAAAAGTCGATTAAATACCAAGCTTGGTATATAAATTCAGTATCTTAGGATGCCGCAGCAATTTTCAAGAAAACCCCCCTCCTCATAGAACATTTTTTCGTAAACTTTGATTTCTTCAAAAATGGCTCTAACGATTTTTATTCAAATGTAATATGTTTGAGATATTTTTATGACAAACAAAATGTATACCTTGAACTTTCTGGTAATAGCCTCTGAAGACCTTTTGTGTAACTTTGGTATAACCGCTAAACCGTAAGATATAGACAAAAACTTGCTACACAAAAACTCTAGATATCTTTAAAACACACATATATCATATACACTTTTGTAGGGTTAACGTTTTTGGATATTCCGAGTTATTGGTTTCAGTTTTGAGATCCTTATACTTTTCTCAAATTGGAGAAGATCTTTTTCTTTTCTTCGCCTGTCTTTTATTTAGTCCTAGGAAGCAAAGAGAACTGAATTTCAATTGCTTAACTTAGCATCCAGTTTTTAAAATATTGAACTAGCCCTTTAGTATTTCCTTATACATTCACTCCATCTTTTTGTGAGACTGACCTCTGGGAAAACAGATTGATGCTTTAGACATAGTAGAACATTTTTCATTTATGGTTATAAATCATTGATGTATTTAAATATACTAATACGTATAATGTGCTCGTGATTTTATTTATAATATACCTTAGTGATATTGTTTTGACTGATCGTATTATTAGATGTTATATAATATATACATGATTGCATAATATTTTATAGATTATCTAAGTGTAATTACTTTAATTCGTATTAAAATATTCATTATTTGGTTTAATTGTTTTTCCCACGTTTGTAGGACAGGAGTTGGGTAGTGGAAGAGCAACCGGCTAGAGACCGGGAATTTCGTGGTTCAAATCCTGGTTATTGCATTGAATTTTTCAGTCTGACTCCACCTATACTATTCATTGTTTGTTTAATGGGAAGTTAGAAGGTATTCCAGGTTTCCACAAAATGTTGAGGTATGTTACCACGTGCTCCCACCATTAGTTTATAGCTTTCATCTATTGCATATGACATTTGGATTTCTAGTACGCTACAGACGGTACGTAAATGTTATTTTTCTTGTTCTACGTGGGATGCGCTTCCTGGACTTCTTTATATACGGCGAATTATTTATTCTTCGGGTCTTTCGCGATATGAGACCTAATGGCTTGTTGCCCTGTGTCTCTCGATAGTTCTCCCCGCCGACAAGACCTCTGGACATGCGGGAGAGTTTGTCTCTGCGTGGCAATGTCCACAGAGGTGGTTGACCAGTGATTTGCCAGTACAAAACGTACAGCAGGAACATAGGCTGTCATTTTATCGCTTCTCTCCGCTCGTTGCAGGATAATCCGATATGATTTCTCGTTCATTACTACAGCGTATTAACATGTGTACAGCAATATAACATAGAGATAAGTGTTAGCAAGTAGGCCACAATAGAGTTAAATCTCATAAATTGTACCGGTCTTATATCCGAGAGACTATGTATCAAGTAGAGGAAAGATATACCTCTTACGAGAATCCGCAAAACTGTTGTAAATATGCTGAACAAAATAGCCAAACAGCTCTAAAGTTCGGTTTTTTATTTCTTCTCAGCAAAGTTATTTTCATCAGGAAATGCTAATTTTCTGAAGACTCATAGATATGCATGATTTCGGGATTTGTTTTGTATCAAGTTACTTGTTGCTTGTCTTGATAATGAGAATAATGCTTCGAATAGTTGTCGCTTTGGGGGAAAGCAACGTTAAATAAATCAGTTGGTCAAGTCGTGTAAATTTTACCTTCATGCTTTTACTTTCACTACACTTATATGCACATAGTAGGTATATAGAGAAGGTATCGTATATCACCAAAGAATTTGATACCAGGATTTCACCGGAAATACATATTTTGTGACCCCCTGAATCCAAAAAAAATTTGTTTACTTTCTCTACATAGTGCGTGGTATTTAGATAGCGAAGGTATTGCACTCTACCAAAAATTTGATACCCAAATTTCACGAGAAATACACGTTTTAGGGTCCCCGTATCCAAAAAAAAGCAGTTTTAGAAAAAGATCCTTGTGTGTAGATATGTGTGTGTGTGTCCGTGAACACAATAACTCAAAAACGAAAAATCGGTAAAGCAATATAATTAGTATTTTAGTTTAAGTATCTTCCAAAGACACGAAAAAAGATTTTGAGACAAATACCTTTACCCGAAACTACTCTTTACATGGAAAGCATTTCAAAAGTTTTCATTGTCTCAAAAATGACTAACGATTTCATTAAAATACCGTATATTGAAAATATTTACACAGCAAACAATATATATATCTTTAATTTCTGGGAAGAGCCTCTATAGACTCCTTTATCCTGGATGAATTTTGTTGCATTTTGCAAAACTAATG
This sequence comes from Hymenopus coronatus, assembly GCA_030762935.1. NCBI lineage: Eukaryota > Metazoa > Arthropoda > Insecta > Mantodea > Hymenopodidae > Hymenopus > Hymenopus coronatus. The sequence continues at coordinate 34,551,047 of CM060890.1, forward strand.
AAACGTAAACGACAGAATGAACTTATTGCACAAAAACGTAGATCTCGTTAAAATACACAATTTAGGTTAAATACAATTTTTTCAATTTTTGAGATATTTCTTGTTATTGGTTTCAGTTTTAACATACTTAAACTTTTATATAGGTACAATTTTTCAACTTCTAACAATGCAGAGAAATAGATTTCATCCACATGGCAACAAGCTTTTAAAAGATTTGACCACCGCTTTAGCATAATGTATTCTCTTATTTCCCTTCTACTTACAAAAAACCAAGTAATAAGTCACATAACATTTATTTTGAATAGCATGAAGTAGATAGTTTTTTTAATTTGTTACTGAGATGTAGAGAAAGTCATATGCATGGAACACCTCATATTCTATTTTGAACATTTAAAAAAAAAAACTAGTAGAGGATTCATAAATAGGCTTTTCAGAATGTTATTTGGTGATGATCTAATTATTTTATTTTGAAGCTGACATTTATTGGTTTAATCGTTTTTTCACACAAGCCTTGTGTAGGACAGGAGTTGAATGGATAGAGTAAGAAAAATTCAAAGCCATACCCGGGGTTTGCACCACAGATCTCCCGGTCCCTAGCCGTTGCTCTTCCACTGAGCTACCATGGCAACATGCCGGCATAGTATTGAATTTCTCAAGTGACTCGCATGTTTCCCGGTAAACCACAAGATGATCTCAAATTATTTTGAGATAACAACCCCAATGACGACTTACTACTTTTAGGTCCCAGGATTCATAGTATAGCCAACTATTATGGTCAATTGGAATTGGTTTAATTTTTTTTTCACACAAGCCATGTGTAGGACAGGAGTTGAAATGAAATGTAATGAAATGGAGGCTCTTTAACTGCTGTGGATCTCAGCGTCCCATTCTATACGGGGCGTGTAAGACCGTTTTATTTTGCTCAGAGGTCTCTCTATCAAGTTTGAGGTTCTTTTACGTGCCGTAAATCTACGACATGGGACCCACAGTTTTACTTCCCTTCCGAAGGAAGCCATGCTAAGGATTTTAACGCGCGAAAAAATCCATCGTCCTCCGCCGGGTTTGAACCCACGTATATGAAGTCAGCATGGTAACCACTACACCACGGAGGGACAGGAGTTGGATAGGTAGAGTCAGACTGACATTTATTGTTCTTGTCGCTTTGTTACAAGCTATAATATTGCAATAATATTTTAAAAAGTTATGCCAGCTATTGCACAGAATACTTTTGACATGTATGCCACAACCCCTACAGCTTATATCTGATGTGTTCCAATCACATGACTTTCTCTGCATCTCTGCAACAAATTATTGATAAAAAACTTATGCTTCTATTTACTTCATGCTAATCGAGAAAAATTAGCAGTAATAGTTTTATTACTTGCCTCCTTGTAAGTAGAAGCGAAATAAGGGAGTACCACAGGTTAAAGTGACAGTCAAAAGTTGGTTGCTATGTGACTGAAATTCCTTTCTTTGTATGGACAGGAGTTGATAAATTCCTGTAAGAGAAAAGTATAAGTTTTTCAAAGCTGAAACCAAAAACAAGGAATACCTCAAAAACGATTAACTCCACAAAAAAGTGTATTTTAACGTGTTCTACATTTTTTGTGTGGTAAGGTTTTGTCCATCTCTTACGGTTTAGCAGTTATGCAAAGTTCCGTAAAATTCATTCAGAATATAGTAGTCTTCAGAGGCTATTTCCAGAATATTCAAGATATACATTTTATTTGTCAGGTAAGGATCTTTAATAAACGATATTTTAATCAAAATCATTATAGCCATTTTTGAGAAAATCAAAATTTTCGAAATTTTTTCAATGTAAAAGGGGTGGGGGGATTTTCTTGAAAATCTTCGTATCGCATCCTTAAAAGATACCAAACTTAAGTACCAAGTTTGGTATTCAACGGTCTTTTCTTTTTGAGCTATGTTGCTCACACACGCGCGCGCGCGCGCGCACTTTTGGACCTTTTTCCAAAAATACTTTTTTTTTTTTATTTATTCAGGGGGACCCAAATCGTGTATTTACGTTGAAATCTCGGTATCGAATTTTTGGGTGAAATGCAATACCTTCTCTATACACTATGCACTATGCACATTGAGAAAAAGAACACAATTTCAGGAATACTTCCTCCGCTGCAATCACTATAAAAACTTCTCATGAGTAACACAATATTGTATTAAGAAAGCTGATAGGCGTGCAATAGAGATAGTCCAGGTGTCACCAACTCTCCTGATTTTCTTTCGCATCAAATAGTCTTGGTCTGTGCATGCAGCGAGAGAACAATCCAACTTGCAAGCCATCGACGCCTACGTTTATGTCCGCCTAAGGGAAATCGTTTTCCGTTACAAGTATATTTCCCATGTTGTTGGTGATACAATGCAATTACAGTGGTATTAACCAAGTTAAAGAAATTCTTATTTTATTATGTTAATGCTATAATAATTGTCATTATTTTGCAATTATGTATCTTACGACTACCAATAATTTCCCAAAGTAATCAAATTTGTGCAAAATTTCATTTACAGCATCTGAAAGCATAACGATACTTTTTTTTTTTTTAGCTTAACGTCAATTAACCTAGTTAGTCTTATCGGATGATGAATGAATTTCATGATGGTGAAATTATGCTCAAATGATCTCGGGGTCCATGAAGTTATTGGACATTCGTCTTCTCAAGATAAGGGAAAACTGCGACAAAGATCTTAACCGGATTACTCACCCTAAGCAGTACCTTAGTATTATTTCATATTACACATTCCAGTTTTACTTTCTCTAAACGTGCTAGGTACATAGTGTATAAAGAATGCAATTTTCGAAAATGTTGATTTTCTCAAAAATATCTCTAACGGTTTTGATTAAAATACCGTATATATAATGTATTTGCACGACAAATGTAATGTATAACTTGAATTTTTTTGCAATAGTCTCTGAAGACCTCTATTTTGAATGCATTTTGCTGGATTTTGCAAAACTAGTAAACCATAAGAGATACACAAAAACTTGCCACACAAAATATGTAAATCTCGTTGAAACACACAAATGTCGTATACATTTTTTTCGTAGAATTGACCATTTTTTGAGACATTCCTTATAATTGGTTTCAGTTTTAAAATACTTAGTTTTCACATACGAGAATTTGTCAACTCTTGCTATCCAAAGAAGCGGATTTCATCCACATGGCAACTGGCTTGACTATCGTTTAGCCTTTTGTACTCCCTTATTTCCCTTCTATTTACAAGAAAGCATTTCGGCTAATGTATATCTCGATTAGCAGGAGAATAAGCTTTATAACAATAATTTGTAACAGAGAGTAAAGAAAGTCATGTGAATGGAGCACATCAAAGTTTTTAGATTAAGGGTCCTCAAAGCACATATACTATATATCTTGACACGGAATTTTTGGGCGGAGTACAACACCGTCTCACCTTTTATGTACATTTTACGTGTAGAGAAACTAAAAATGTAAATAAAACACATTAAAAGAGAGTATATGTGCATATGTCAATCCGCTTGTAAATGTACCTAGATGTTTTGAAAGGAATAAACATGACACCTGGACTCAAAAGTCGGTACGAAAGCGGATCGTAATAAATATGTCAGTTTTGTTTTACAGAGCAATAAGTAAACCGCTTCATATTCCACCATTTACCTCATAATACATTTTACCAACGTGTTATTATGCATTTATACCAAGTGGAAAGTCTTTCTGCAATTGGATCACGAAACAAAACCATTTTAGGGAAAGAGTTTAAGAAGAAGCAGTGACAAATTTGAAAGTAACTGAGACCGTCACCCGGGATGTTGCGTCAGCAATACTAGAATCACTTTTACCAGATCTGATGCTTTACGATGCAAAGAAACCAGGTTAAAGAAATATACACCTCAAATAAAATGTATATCATGAATGTTTTGGGAATAGCCTCTGAAGACCTCTTCATTCTGGATGAATTTTTCAGGATTTTGCATACTAATCAACTGTAAAAGATAGGCAAAAATGTAGTACACAAAAACTATAGATCTCGATGAAAAACACAATTTATGTCATATACATATTTTTCGTGGAATTGAAAAATTTTAGATATTCCTTGTTATTGATTTCAGTTTTAAAATATTTAAAAAATCCGTGTGTGTGTCTGTGGACTTTAGTGTCTCCCAAGGATGCGTTACGAATATTTTCAAGAAAGTCCCCCTACAATAAATTTTGATTTTCTCAAAAATGGCTGTATCTATTTTGATTAAAATACTGTATATTAAAGATATTTACATCCCAAATAAAATGTATATCTTGAATTTTCTGGAAATAGGCTCTGGATGAATTTTGCCGAATTTTGCATAACTGCTAGAGAAGACACAAAAGTGTAGATCTCGTAAAAAGACACAGTTTAAGTCCTTTACCTTTTTACTGTGGTGTAACCGTTTCCGAGATATTCCTTGTCATTGATTTCAATTGTAAAGTACTTATACCTTTCTCAGATAGGAATTGTGTGTTTCCTTTTGTTCTACTCCTGGCCAAGCAAAGAAGCGAATTGCAATGACAATCGCATAACGAAGTTTTTAAAACATTTGTGTAGTGTATTTCCTTAGTTCTCTTACACTTATAAGGAACTAACTAATAAGAATAATCTGCTGATGTTTATCTCGATTAGCATAGTTTAGAAAGAAGAATATTTTGTCGTAGGAAGTTGTTTGTAAGAACAGCTAGAAAAAGTCATGTCAGTGTAACACATTAGGTTTTTAACATAAGTTTGCTGCAGAAAGGGCAGAGAAACTCATGTGAATTATTATTCGATTATTTTGATTATTTTTTTTTATTTGGGTTATCTTCAAAAGTATTTTACCTCTGTTGAGTCATGCATTAGGAGTAGTCAGTCACAGGGGAGTCAGCATCGCAGCTTAGTTAGCCTTATCATCCGTCCGGAATTTGAGCAGCCAGTCCTGGTTTTCTAATACTGTCTAGGGTAAAGGTTGGAGTTGAAAAATGTTGTTGCAATTTATGATAAATTTGAAGAAAAAAAACCTGACGTGTTCCATTCGCATGACTTTCTCTACATAGCTGCAACAATTAATGTCAAAAAGCATTTTCTTCTATCTAATTTATGATAATCGAGATAAACATTAGCAGAAATTACTTGCTTCTTTGTAAGTAGAAAGAAAATAAGTGAATTCACTAGGATAAAACGTAGCCAAATATTTTAAAAACTGGTTGTCATGTGGATGAATTCCGTTTCTTTGCATTACCAAAATTTGACAAATTCCCGTATGTGAAAAGTTTAAATATTTTAAGGTTGAAACCAATAATAAGGAATATCTCAAAAATCGTCAACTCCTCAAAAAAAATGTAAATGACATAAACTGTGTATTTCAAGGAGATCTACATTGCTTGTGTAGAAAATATTTGTACATTGCTTATGGTTACCTATGCATAATTTAGCAAAATTCCTCCAGAATAAAGAGGATTTTAGAGGCTATTCCCAAAAAATTCAAGATTTATTTATTGTTTTTGTCGTATAAATATATTTAATATACGGTTTTTTTTTAAAAATCGTTTGACACATTTTTGAGAAAATGAAAATGTTCGAAATTTTCTTCATGTAAATGGTAGCTTGGGGTGGGGGTTTTCCTCAAAATCTTCGTGTCGCATCCTTGGAAGATACTAGACTTATATAGGTACCAAGTTTGGTACTTTACCGACTTTTCTTTCCTGAGTTATCGTCTTCACAAACACACGGACACACTCACGGATCTTTTTCTAGAAATACTTTTTTTTTTTATTCAGGGGACACTAAAATGTCTATTTCCGTTGAAATTTCGGTATAGAATTTTTGGGTGAATGTATTAGGTACTTTCTCTATACACTATGTATTTGCCCTTTGCGAAAAGAAATGGGTTAGAAGTAAATCGTTCGCATTGACAGCTATAGCAGCGCAGTTCCTTTGTTTATACAAGAGACGCTGTCTTATTTTCGTATTCTGCAAATCCATATCCTGGTTGTATAGTTTGTATGGAAGCTTCATCAGCATTCAGTAGGTGTGATAAAACCCATAGCTACAATTCCTTGTGTTTTATTAAAAGGAAGAATTTACAGTGATATACTTGTTCGAATGTTTTGTGTGTGGGGGGGGTGTTCATTTAGTTAAAAACTTGGAGCAAATATAAGCTTTTGAAAGCATGTGGTGATTGTAAAGTGTCCACAAAGTTGATCACTTAAAAACAGATAAACATAAGAAAGCTGTACATGCTGCTTTGTACTTAAATATTCCGGTTTACTTCAAAACTACAGCCATTCTATATTGGGCTGAAATACTGCTTAATTTTGTTCAGTGACTTGTTTATCAGGCTTAAGGCTGTTTTACACCCGACAAAAAAAAAATCCATCGCTCTCCGTCGGATTTAAACCCGCGACAGTAGGAATCAGAGGCTGGCATATTATACCTAGACCATGGAGGACGACTTTGTGTTCTAAATAAAATTTTTCTGCTTCTTGTAATGTTCAATTATATGCAATCATAAATAAGTTCTATCTGCTTCCGTTTATGTCTTAGCGCGTCTTTATTTTACATGTTAATGAAATATCCACTCACTCGTTATCAGGAAAGGTTTTTGGCGGTTTAAAACTGAACAATTCTTTGAAACACTATAAAGCGCTTCCCCAGTTATTTCTGAGACACACAAAAATAGTAATCAGTGTGAAATTAAAACACTACAGCAAGTGCCCCTGATGTCCTAGGTTTGGAACAAAGAGAAATTGTAATCCTAACCATAGTGGGCCCATTGTGCTTCCAAGTGTGTCCTAGGAGGAAGATATAAATGATAGAATCGATACGGTCGACGATATGCGCTAGCAAGGACGGAGTGCCAACGATTCCAACATGTTGACAATCCAAAGAGGTACCCAGATACCCCAAGGGAGGAAGGGTATTCCAGTAGTCCCGTAAAAAACTATGGAAAAATTTTTCCACAGGAAATTTCACAGTACTTCCGTAACAAACCAACCTCATTTGCCTTCTGAAAAAATGAAATTTGGGGCTAGAAAATGATGGAAGGCAAATTTGAGCAGGAGGTGCACATGGTCAGAATGACCAGCTTGTCGAGAATCGAACCTAGGATCTGCCGAAATTGAGCCTCACATTTAAACACAAATCCGTCTGGCTAGGTAACTTCTGTTAATTTTTGATTTGCCATATGTAGCATTTCCTTTCTCTTAGACAAACAGTATAGTGAAAATTACATTAGACTTTGAATTTTTTTATGATAGTTCCTATGCTATGTCGCCCTCTAGAGCAAACAGAGGCTTAACAAGTGTGTTAAGGTGTCTAGTCTTACATCTTTGACGAAATAGCCAAACAATGTAGGACATCATGCCTAAATAACTATTATTGCCTCAAATGAGGCCACAATTGCCACTTCCACAGGAAAGTGTAACGTTACATCATCCTGACCAGAAGCAAGACCAAACATATTCCCTGTAACACCCATCATTATGTTGTGAGCGTTTATCGGCAACTGCTTCTAAGAAACATTTACCGTTAGGGTGGACCGGACTCAACAAGGAATTTATGGCAAACGACCAAATTTCTAGTAGAAATGTTCCCCTCAACCCACACGAAACTTGCGGAATGCGCTGTCCTTTGTTTCAGAAATGTAGACGTAGGACTACGAAGTTGTATTGTCAGCATTTGTTTGCAAAATAGACACTGCAGAAAACATCAGTAACAACCATTCACAACAGCACCTCTCTTTTTCCTGTCCACAGGAATTATTTTGTTTGATAATGCCGAAGGTATCACATTAGCATATTCTTTAAAACCCGCTCTCCGCTTTAGAAAAAGTCATCTGAGTAACAGCAATAAATTACTACACACTCAGCTGCAAGTTCATGTACCCTCAGCACAGCTGAGATTGTTTCACCAATGAATAGCTTGTAATGAAATATCAGTCTTCGCCTCCACTTGAATAATTTTATTCCTTGGTATCTAGTTACACTCCGGTCCTTTTGTTGCATACAAATTTACAAGAACCAGTTTATTCGCTTTGCCTCTCCTTGATTGATTCCGGATCATTCATCCTTCGTCCAATCTTTTTACTTTCTCTATACGCACTATGTACATAGTGTATAGAGAAGGTATTGCACTCCACCCAAAAATTCGATACCGAGATATATGTTTTTAGGGTCCAAAAAAAGCATTTTCACAAAAAGGTCCGTGTGTGTGTGTGTCCATGTGTCCGTGTGTCTGTGAACACGATAACTCAAAAACGAAAAGTAGGTAAAATACCTAATTTGGTATTTAAGTTTAGAATCTTCCAGGGATGCGACACGAAGATTTTGAGCAAAATCCCCCCACCCCCAACTACTCTTTACATGGAACTTGTTTCGAAAATTTTGATTATCTCAAAAATGGCTTTAAAGAGTTTCATTAAAATTTCGTATATTAAACATAATCTTGAATTTTCTAGGAATAGCCTCTGAAGAGTAGTTCATTCTGGGTGAATTTTACCGAATTTTGAATAACTGCTAAACCGTAAGAGATGGACAAAAACTTACTACACAAAAAATGTAGAGCACGTTAAAACACACAACTTATGTTATATAAATTTTTTTCGTGGAGTTCGTCGTTTTTGAGACATTCCTTATTTTTGGTTTCTGCTATGAAAAACATATTTTTCTCATACAAGAACTTGTCAACTCCGATCCATATAAACAAAGGAACTTAATTGACATAGCAACCAGCTTTTGACTATCACTTTAACCTATGGTAGTCCCTTATTTCTCTTCTACTTACGATGAAGCAAGTAATAAGACTATTTCTGCTATTTTTTTCCGATTAGCATAAAGTAAACAGAAGTATAAGCTTTTTAAGAATAATTTGTTGCAGGGATATAGAGAAAGTCATGTGAATGGTACACATCAGATTTTTTAAAAGGCCTCATTACTATTTTACTTTTTCTATTGCTTACGTATAAGATGAAAAATATTCCATTTCACACAAAAATGCTGAGATATCGCCGGAAATACTGTTTTGATGACCTCCCACATATAAAAAATACTTTTTTAAAGAGAGAGAGAGAAAGCTCCCTGTGTGTGTCCTTGTCTCACATGAACGAAAAAGCACCAAACTTGATATTTAAGTTTGTAACTTCCAAAGATACTACATTCTGATTTTAAAGAAAATTCCCTTCCCCGGTGTAAATATCCTTTACATTTGTTCCGAAAATGTTGATTGTCCAAAATGAGTTCTAAAGATTTTGAGTAAAATTCATTTTTCACATAGTTTCGTGACATAATGTATATCTTGAATTTTCTGGGCTTTGTCATCTATATCCAAAATACTTTTGCATAGCTGCATAACTTTTGCATAACTTAAGTCGGAGACAAAATGTTACAACTCAAAAAGTCTGATGATTATTTTCTCAGTTCTCTACAAACTATTGTTAGAAAAGATTATTCTGGTATTTACATCATGCTAAAAACATCAGCAGAAATTACTTTCTTCTCTTTAATTAGAACGGAAATGTTGAAATACGAAAGTCAAATCCTTTAAAAAGCTCGTTGATATGTCACACATTTAAAATTCGGTTAAAAATTAAAATTTGAAATTAATTAAAAATTTAAAAGTATATATAAAACGAAAGACGACTTCCTGTTTGAGAAAAATTTAAGTAGTTTAAAATTGAAACCAATAACAACAAATATCTTGAAAAGAGAGGGAGAGATGCATATATATATATATATATATATATATATATATATATAAATTGTGTATTTTACCCAGTTCTATAATTTTTGTGTATTAAGTTTTTGTCTATCTTTTAACGGTTTACCGTTTATATAGTAGTCATCCAGAATGAAGAAGTCTTCAGAGGTTATTCTCAGAAAATACAAGATTAGATTTCGTTTGTTAAGAAAATATCTTAAAGACGTTGGATTTTAATAATAATCGTTAGAGCCATTTTTAACAAAGCTTTTCCATGTAAAGTAAAGTGGTCGGGAGATTGTCCTGATAAATTTAGGGTCTCATTCTTTGAAGATATTGAACGTAAATATCAAGTTTGGTACCTCACCGACTTTTCGCTTTTGAGTTATGCTGCCCCCTCCCACTACAACACACACAAACCTTTTTTTAAATGTTTTGGGGTTTAGCATTGATCTCCTGTGAAATACGGTATCGAGTTTCTGGACGGATTATAATATCTTCTCTAACTAAAATGTACATTATACTGCAGAAAGTAAAAATTTAGAGTTTAAACCCATGTTTCCGATGAGGTTGCAACTTAAAGGACAATGAAGTATAGAAATTTGAGTGACTGTAAATAAAACCTTTTCAAATATACTGGTTGAGTATCCGAGCGTTTGTTTTTTTAATGTTTCCACTTGGATATAGTGGAAAATATTCGGGATTTTTGAGTCACACTGTATGAATTTATTCATTTTCTTTTAATCACATAGATCTTGATTCTCTGAATGTGTTCACTTTCATCACTGCTTCTTGCAACCATTTTCATTGCAACCTGCTTCATTGTAAACTCATATTATCTGAAATTACTGAGAGAGTAGCTACAAATATTGCTGTCCTTCTTTAACCTCACAAGATCCTTTTTGCGTTCTTTACCAAGATTCGTACATAATAGATATGGAATGCATTTGTTATACTCAAACATTCGATCCCAAGATTTTACCGAAAATACATGTTGTGAGGTCCTTGAATCAAACAAAGAATTTTTATCAGGGAATCACACATGTGAGCGAGCAGCGTAAATGAAAAACGAAAGTTCAGTTGAAAACCAAACTTGTATTTAACTTTAGTATTTTCCAAGGATGCGACACGAATATTTGCAAGAAAATCCAGAACCCCAAAATCACTCTTACATGGAACATTAATTTTTTTTATTTTCTCAAAGCTGGTTTCAATGATTCTGGTTAAAGTATCATTTGTTAAAGATATGTTTATGCTAACTGAAATATACATATGTTACACTTTCTAGTAATTGCTTCTGCAGTCTTCTTCACTCTGTATGACTTCTGCATAACTGGTAACCACAAGGTACACAGAAAATGTTACTGCCACAAATGAATATTTCGTTAAATCACATATTTTATGCTGAATAAATGTTTGTGAAGTTAAGTGTTTCCGAGATATTCCTAGTTATTTGTTCATTTTTTACATTTCTCATCTGGAATATTAATTTTTGTTTCTCCTGGGCAAGCAAAGAGAATTGAATATCAATCCAGCGACCATTTCTTGAAAGATTTGGCTATAGCTTTTGCCTAGTGTACTCCTTATTTTTGGGTATTTACAAGGAGTATGCAATAAAAGTGTTTCTGCAAATATGTATGCCCATGTTAGTGAAGTAGATAGAAAAATATGATTTGTAGGAATGAATAGAGAAAATAATGTGAGTTTAACTCATCAGATTTTAATGTAATTTTCGATCAATGAAGTTATGAAGATGTTTACCTTACATCAAACACACGTGAGATATACCATAATTGCATGCTTTGCGAGGAGTTATTTACCTTATTGATTTATCGAATATTTTCTGTGTGAGCCGTTACCTTCATGTGTAATTCACCAAACGAACGACACATCGTCAGGGCTTAGGATGTTTAAAGCCCCATTGCCGCTGCTTTTTAGGCAGGCGCTCTTTTGAATTTCCGATATGGAACGATTTGATCGATTATCCATACTTTGCGCGACGGTTAAGGCAACGCAAAAGCCGCTTGCTTTGATTTACCTAAATTTCTCTCTGCAGTAATGGTGTTGGTGATGATTAATTAAGTAAAGCGGCGAAACAGCATTCAGCATGTTGAGATTAGTCTAACCAGTTTCAACGCTATTTCTGCAACCTTCTTGCTGTGGATGTGATTAATAGCGAACATTTGACCATGTGCAACAAACAGCAAACGCTTCCCATTACGAAATAGTTATGTTAAGGGCACAGTCAAGTTAAAATAATAAATTCCATAGTTTACAGATAGAATTTTCAAATTCTGCATACACCGATTTACGAGGGCCTTTTTTTTCCAACCTCCGATAGACTATAAATAAAAGACAAGTTTATAGAAAGCAATTATTTTATTGCTAAACGTTTTGTACACTTATGGTCACTTTTCGACAAAATCACCAAAACGATTGAAACATTTATCATATCTGTGCTCAATCTTGGCAATACCTGCTTCAAAAACTGTTGCCGCCAATGATTTTAAATGAGCATTGACGTTGTTTTGAAGTTCTTCATATTTACGACGTTTGCGGAGAGCCATTCAAAACAAATGAAGAGGAATGCTGACTTCAGGAATTGTGTTGATCCATAACAACGCTCGTCCACACACTGCTGGCACAACCCATCGGCTCCTTGAACAATTTCAATGGATCATCTTCGATCATCCGCCGTACAGTCTTGACCTGGTACCCAGCGACTTTCACCTTTACCTTGAACTGAAGACGTGGCTAGGAGAGCAGCACTTTCAAACCAACGAAGATCTTCAAAACAACGTCAATGCAACATTTTTTTTGAAGCGGGTATTGCAAAGCTTGTGCACAGGTACGATAAATGTCTCAATCTTTTCGGTGATTACGTTGAAAAGTAACAATAAGTGTACAAAACTTTTAGTAATAAAATAATTGTTTTCTATGAACTTGTCTTTTATCTATAGCCTATCGAGGTTGAAAAAAACGGCCCTTGTATTTTTATTTCTGCAACATTCTAGTCATATACTCCAATTAGTTTCCCCTGAATAATGTTTAATTAAAAATGCAATTGTTCGCTATGAAATACTCATGCGTAACCATTTTCATGTTTCATTTATACAATTTGTTGATCTAGTTGTTTAGACACACAGCAGTGAAATGACCACCATAATCTGTCATAAAATCGTTTTAGCGCAAATTGTTGGAGCCTTTGAGCGTTCATAGAGAATCAAAAATAAGCTGTCGCCCCCCTGTTTCGAGTTCTACTCCCATTTAAAGACCGTAATATACCTTCTTTCTAGCACGTTATTATAAAGCAGCATTTGTATCAAAACTCTATCTCCAGTCTTTAAAAATGCTCCATCTCAGTTTTAGTTTACATACATTAAAATTTCCCAGAAAATCCAGAAATATTCATTGTAACATTACAGGTGAGAAAAGTATCCTAATACCAGAAGTAATTTTTCAAAAAGTATGAAGAAATGGTCATTTTGCAGATTAAATGGTACTACAGTTAAAAGAATTTGCGCAATTCAGTAATGCAAGTTATTGAAATATCCCTGTGTAAGTTTGTGTAATTGTTTATACCTTGTAAAACATGTATCTTATAGAGTATTTATCCAATTTGAATACAATTTGGTATTGATATTAACATCACAGCAATTGAATCACAGCGCAATTTTTAGAAAAAGCTATATAAAATATAGAACTATGAAATTTCACTCCCAGTGTCTCTTAATGTACATACAAATAAATTTTCCTCTGGATTTTTCTGTGTGATAAAAGCAAAAAATACAGAACTTTTTTTATCTAAAACTTCCAACTTTTTTCAAAAAGTTGCATATTTTAAAATCTATTACTAGATAAATGTTAAAATAATTCTCATCAAAACCAAGACCAAATTATATAATGTCTTATAGAGCTTATATGCTAACTTTCATAAAAATGTAGTCAAAATTTCTCAGCAAAAGACTTTTTATCTGAAGAAAAATGTATTTTTGAGAAACGGAGACAATAGAGTTTAGCAGAATTTGCTCCCATTAGAAATTACGGCATTTTATGTTTAAATGAAATGAAGTATGTTAATCATAAGTTTATTCCTATAATTATAGTAGTTAATATTCATCCAATATGATTAATTGATGAGAAAGATAACATTTTACGGATAGAGATTCGGCTAAATCCACCAATGGCTCCAATAGACTTCAGATATTTAAAAATGGAGCACACCAAAGAATTGTAACTTTTAAATAGAGAAAGAAACAAATAAATGTTAGTATTAAAACAAAAAAATCTGATGTGTACCATTCACATGACTTTCTCTATATCCCTTCAACAAATTATTCTTTAAAAGCTTATACTTCTATTTACTTTATGCTAATCAGAAAAATGAGCAGAAATAGTCTTATTACTTGCTTCCTTGTAAGTAGAAGCCAAATAAGGGACTACCATAGGTTAAAATGATAGTCAAAAGCTGGTTGCTATGTCAATGAAATTCCTTTGTTTATATGGATAGGAGTTGACAAGTTCCAGTATGAGAAAAGTATACGTTTTTCATAGCAGAAACCAAAAATAAGGAATGTCTCAAAAACGACGAACTCACGAAAAAAATTTATATAACATAAATTGTGTGTTTTAACGTGATCTACATTTCTTGTGGAGTAAGCTTTTGCCCATCTCTTACGGTTTAGCAGTTATTCAAAATTCAGTAAAATGCATCCAGAATAAACTACTCTTCAGAGATTATTCCCAGAAAATTCAAGATATACATTTTATTTGTCAGGTAAATATCTTTAATACACGAAATTTCAATTAAAATCGTTAGTCATTTTTGAGAAAATCAAAATTTTCAAAAAAGTTCCATGTAAAGGGTAGTTTGGGCTGGGGAGATTTTTCTCAAAATCTTCTTGTTGGATCCCTGGAACATACTAAACTTAATTACCAATTTTGGTATTTTACCGATTTTTCGTTTTTGAGTTATCGTGTTCACTGACACACACACACATACACACACACACACACGGACCTTATTGTGAAAATGCTTTTTTTGGATATTGGGGACCCTAAAACATATATTTCCGGTGAAATCTCGGTATCGAACTTTTGGGTGGAGTGCAATACCTTCCCTGTACACTATGTACATAGTGCATATAGAGAAAATAAAAAGTCACAAAGTTGGTCCAATATATAGGAATTTCAACTGAATACTAAGGTAAAGCGTGGACATACAGAAATACTCGATCGCATTTCGTCATTCAATTTAAATTCGATATCGAGATTTCACCATAAATTCAGGCTTAAAGCCCCTTGATTACAGAAGTATCAAACGAGCAAAAGGTTACGTCTGCATGCACTCGCGAGCGAATGGAATAACTCGGAAAGGAAATGCCGGAAGAGCTTTAAGAAAATCCTCTCAAATAATACTTCCCTTATAATCATATCTTCCTGATATTCTGTTTATTCAAAATGATTATAAAGATTTTGATTAAAACACCTAAAGCTTTAATTTGAAAAAAAAATCTAATGTGTTCCGTTCACATGACTTTCTCTATATACTTTACAACAAACCATTCCTAAGTTAAATGTTTTAAATGAAATTCGGTTCTATTTCAATGCCAGGAGTAAAATAAAAGGAACTGAAACAAAAATTCATGTGCAAAAAAAAAGTTTTAATACTTTAAAATTGAAAGCAATAGTAAGGAATGTCTCGCAATAAACAACTCCACGAAAAAAAAAAAAATGTAACGTGCTCTACATTTTTGTGCAATAAGTTTTTGTCTATCTCTTACGGTCCACCAGTTAAGCAAAAGGCATTCATAATGCAGAGGACTTCAGAGGATATTCCATGTTCTTTCAATATATACATTTTATTTGACATGAGAATGTTTTTAATATCGGCATTTTAATCAAAAGCGTTATAGCCATTTTTGAGAAATTTTCGAAGTTCCCATGTAAAGGAATTTTAAGGTGAGGGATGTTCTTAAAACTCTTCGTTTCGCATCCTTAAAAGATACTAAACTTAAATTCCACGTTTGGTATTTTATTGATTTTTCGTTTTTATCGTATTCACAGTCGCGCATAGACCCTTTTTTAAGAATGCCTTATTTGGATTCAGGGGACCCTAAAACGTGTATTTCCGGGGAAATATCTGTGTGGAATTTTTTGGTGGTATTGAATACCTTCTCCACCTATCCTAAATAGAACTAAAAACTGCATTAGTGTATCAAAAATCTTGTATTATATTCACATGACTTTTTCTTCCGTTTCATCAACAAGCTATTCTCATAGAAAGGTATTCCTCTACCTTTTAATGTCAATCGAAATAAATATTAGCATAGTTTTATCACATAAAACAAGAGAAATATATGAATACAATAAACTACAGAATTAGTAAAAGCTTATATGAGCAGGTTTTCAGTGCGTATCAGTTGGCTGAAGTTAGGTATACTCAAACCAAAAGCAATACACAGAACGTCCATAATTGCGTCCAAAACTCCCTGATGGCAGGCAATTGGACTAATATGATTGGTCAACAGACTGAACAGGGATGGGGTGATGACTTGTTAACTAGGGCTTAGTAACGTAATGTCCGGTAACACTTCAACTTAAAATCCCTTCATCCTAGCTTCAATTCTTGGAAATTCCTTATCCTGATGATGGATTTGAAATTCCGTTCCTTTGCTTCACTAAGAATGACAGAAACAAATAACGACTTTCTATTTGAGGTAAGTAGTTATATTTTAAACTTGAAATCAATAACAATGATATTTTGGAAATGTTTAACTATAAAAAGCCTATTCACATATATGTGTGCTATAGAAGATCTAAATTTTTTATTGAGTAGGCTGTTGACTATCTATTACGATTTACCAGATATTCAAAAGTCTTTCACAATGAAGAAATCTGAGATTATTAACAGAAAATGCATTCTATTGGCCATAATATTATGTGATATTTTATGGAATTCGAGATATTTTTGAGAATATAAATTATTTTGCAAAATGTTCCACGTAAAGGATGATTTGGGGTATAGATTTGCTTGAAAATCTTGATTTCTTATACTTAGAAGAGGGTTAAGATAATGAAATTTGGTGTTTAAGTGACAGTTCGTTGTTTAATTATGCGATACACATATAAACACAAGTACGCGCGCGCAGACTTTTTTCTAAGAATTCAATGTGTTAAATTCACTTGACTTTCATGTTCAGCAAACTATTCTTAGAAAAAGGACATTATTCCATCTATTTCACGTGAATTTAAATGTACATTTGTAGAAATTATTTTATTACATATGTATTTTTAGGTACAATGGCAATAGGGGAATATAGGCTTAAGCGATAGTGAAATCTTTCAAGTGGTTTTCGTTACAGGATAACATTGAAGTTCGGTTATCTCTACTTGACCAGGAAAAAGGAAAAATAATGATGGGTTTCCATTTGAGAAAAATATAAGTATTTGAAAATTGTAACCAAAAAGCAAGATAGCTTAGAAATAGTTAATTCCATAAAAATAAAATTATTTTACAATAAAAACTCTTATGGTTTACAGTTATACAAAAGCAATCCAGGATGAAGCGCACCTCAGAGGCTCTTCTCAGAGGCTTCAATGTTATCATTTTAGATGTCATAAAAATGTCTTAAATAGGAGATTTGAATCAAAATTGTTAGTCTTTTTGAAGAAAAGCATTTTAGAAAAATTTTCAAACTAAAGGGTAGTTTGGAATTTGAAGAATGTCTTGAAAATCTTCCAGTTACGTGGAAGATGCTGAACTTAAATATCGAGTTTGGTATTTCATCGACGTTGTGCTCTTTGGTTATGCATACACGCGCATACACTTGTTATAAAATGACTTTTTTTTTTTTGGATTTTTGGTGAATTCTGAGCATCTATTTTTTGGTGTAATACACAATACGTTCCTTAGCTATTATGCGTAGTAGAGATAGTAAAAGTAAAACTATTTTCAGCAACGAAAATATTTTAACATACAAACCACGACAAAACAGTCCGAAGATGTTTAATTATAAAACTGTGGACACTGGCCGTGAAAACTTACGCATATATTTAATAAAATAGTAGCTTTATTCAGGTATCTCAAAATATATATTTCGGGTGAAACATTCACATATAGTTTTGAATGGATTGCAATAATTTCCCTACCTAGTATACGTAGTGGAGAAAATAAATAATCTAAAGCCATTGCACAGCGGTTTGTAAACCTTCATTAACATGAATTTGGTCAGAAGTTACAGATGTATTATATTAGTTATAATTACTTCAACAAATACGAAGTTTTGGTAATTGGGTGAAGTACAGTTAGTAGTATAGATATTTCCCTCTAAGGAAACCAAATTAAGAAGATCCTTCTCATAAGCCCCAGCACCGATCGCTTTATTCCGTAAATATCTTGGTGCTTTCTCTTCCACTCGTACCACTTCATTCTCTCCTCTGTCCCTCGTTACCTCCTTTGTCACTGCAAAGCACCTTTTTTGGAGTGCTCTCTCAGATCCTCTTTGTGAGAACGAAGAATGTTTGGTAGCGTGGCTTAGATTTTAAAGAAAAGGACTCGTGCAACATTAATGACAATGTTTTTAGTGGAGAATTACAAAGAAGAAGTAAAAGAGAAAGATAGGAGAGAGAGAGACAGAGACAGAGAATTGCGGCAGGTAACAGAGTTCCGCTGAGTACCTCAGACAAGCAACGGTAAACTCCTAGCAATAATTTATCCCTCAGTCTGTGAAGAAAGTGTCAGGATGCCGCTGGACAATTAAGGAAGGTTTGGAAGGGAAGTTAGGTATCTTAATTTCTAGTTGTTGCTTGTTTTGGACCAGGGATGTTAGCACCGACGTTGGCACTGATTGGTGTCTTATCTGTTGAGACTAGTGGATGGATGTGTCATTCAAATTGGGCCAAGATTAAAGCGTTTTGAGTTGGGTCTGGACTTTGGCATCCAGGAATTTCAGCGTGTGCCTGGTCTCTCAGAGGTGTCCACTGGAGCTGACTGGTAAATGATGCGGAAGTTAGTTGAAGGGACTTGAGTGTTCAGATGGCGATGAAGACAGGTAACTGAATGATTGCTGTGATGATGTCGATGCAACTATGAAGTCGTGGAGATACTGGGCTTAGCTTCGATGGACTGGTTTCGTGGTCAGAAATAGTGCGGCGAGTAGCTCTTCAAGGTCGGCTAGGTGGGGGCTGATGTTCAGGCGTCTTGCGTCTGGACATATAAGTGCAGTAGGAGCTGCGGCAGTCTTTGCTGGAACTTGCTTCGGAGGTGCCGAGGTGAATGGACGCTGGCGGCGACTGCGCGGGAATATGAAGGATTGCAACTGGACCATGTAATTGCAGGTGGCGCAGTACTGCCAACAGTTTCTCAGCAAGTGTGCTGTGTATTCGCCGGTGAGACTGTCGAGCAATGAGGTGAATGCATAGTGGCCGAATACACAGTAGCGGCAGCAGAGTTCCTCTTACCCGGATGTCCTCAACAATAACTCAAGTGCCCGGCAGGTACCTACATACCTTACAGAGCGGGTTACCATACAGACGCTAAGCGAAGCACAAACGAGACAAGAGTGGAAGAGCGACAGATAGGAGAAGTTCCTGGAGCCAAGAATGCTGGCTTTATGAATGTTCACGGAATGTTCTGTATCTACTTAACCAATACGAATACGGCACATTAATTGCATGCACTTAAGCGCATTATTCTGTAATATTTTGCAAGAACCTGCATATCTCTTTTAGTTCAACAAAACGAGGCACTTGGACACAGTGTTACTGTGAGTAAGGATTGTATTCCACCTAAAAATTCGATTTGCACATTGCACTGAAAATACAGGTTGGAAGCGCGTGTTCGCGTGCGCGCGCATGTGTTTTCTGCAGTATAACTCACAGACAAAAGTAATTTAAATACCAAACTGGATATTAAAGTTCAAAGTCTTTTAATGTTTTAAAATTTTATTTTTCTCAAAACTGGCTCTAAAATGTTCATTAAAATGTGCATATTTAAGACATTCATATACATTCAATGTATATTTTGAATTTTCTGGGAATAGGCTCTGCAGTTCCATTCATTATGGCATGGATTTCATATAACAGGAAAACCGTAAGAGATGGACAAAATCTTCAGGATAAAAATGTGTATGTCATTAATGTTTATGAGAAATACATCTTTTATGTGGGGTTAACTATTTCTGAGATATTGATTTTATTATTTTGATTTTAAAATGCATGTTATGCAATTCTCAATACAGGATTTGTTAGTCTTTTCTTTCGCTCTTGGACATGCAAAGGGATCATAATTATAAATCAATTACTTAGCGACACGCTCTTAAAGGATTTGACAATCACCTAAACCTTGCTTATTCCTAATCCCGTCGTATCTACAAGAAAAACTGCAAAAGATAATTTCTGTTTATATTAGCTCAAATGGATGTAAAGGAATAAACACGTGTAGAAAGTGAGTAGAAAATAATCATGCGTTCAACACATCACTATAGATTTGTTTTTAGATTTCGTGGTTCAAAATAAAATACAATCTGATGTGCTCCATTCACAAGAGCTTTTCCAGCTATTTTCAAACAAACATTCTTACAAAAGACTACTCTTTTGTCTACATCATAATAATTGAGAAAAACATTAGCAGAAATTGTCTTAGTACGTGCTTACTTTTAAGCGGAAGGGAAATAAGGAAATACTTTAAGCTAAAGCTATGGTTAAATATTTTAAAACTCAGGCGATATGTGAAAACAATTAATGTTCAGTTCGCTTTGCAATGTCAGGAAAACAAAAGGGAGATAAAACGAAACGTGACCCCGTTGAGAAACGTTACATAGTATAAAACTGAAACCAATAACAAGGAGTATATCGGAAATGGTCAAATCTATAGCAAAAATGTGTATGACATAAATTGTGTATTTTAATATCTACATTTTTTTTTTTTTTTTGTAGTAAGTTTCTATCTATTTCTTACGGTTAACCACTTATAGAATTCAGCAAACTTCATCCAAAATGAACAGGGCTTCAAAAGCGACTCCCAGAAATTCCAATACATATATTTTATTGTGAAGTAAATATCTTTAATATAGGTACTGCACTTTGTTCAAAATCGTTAAAGCCATTTTTGAGCAAAACATTTTTTCACGTAAAGGGTAGTTTGAGGTGGGGGATTTTCTTTAAAATGTTTTTGTCACAACCTTGTTAGATACTAAACTTAAATACTAACACACTCATCACGTGCGGATCCACACGAACCTTTTTCTAATTACTTTCTCTACACGTGCTATGTACATAGTGTGTAGAGAAAGTATTGTAATACACCCAAAAATTCGATACCGAGATTTCACTAGAAAGACATATTTTGGGTCCCCCTGAATCCAAAAAAAGCATTTTTGGAAACAGGTCCATATGTGTGTGCGTGTGTCTGTGTGTGTGTGTGTGTGTGTGTGTGTGTGTGTGTGTGTGTGTGGACAGCATAGCTCAAAAACGAAAAGACCGTTGAACACCAAACTTGGTATTTATGTTTGGTATCTTCCAAGGATGCGACACGAAGATTTTAAAGAAAATTCCCCCACCCCCAACTACCCTTTAGATGGAACATTTTTCGAAATTTTGATTTTTTTAAAATGGCTAACGACTTTGATTATAATATCGTATATTAAAGCTATTTATCTGACAAATAAAATGTATATCTTGAATTTTCTGGGAATAATCTCTGAAGACTACTTTATTCTTGAGGAATTTTGCATAACTGCTAAACTGTTAGAGATAGACAAAAACCTACCACACAAAAAATGTAAAGCACATTAAAACACACGATTTATGTTATACACATTTTTTTTCGTGCAGTTGTTTTTGAGATATTGCTTGTTTTTGGTTTCAGCCTTGAAAAACATACTTTTCTAATACGGGAATTTGTCAACTCTTGTCCATACAAACAAAGAAACTTCAGTCACATAGAAACCAGTTCTGACTGTTACTTTAATCTATGATACTCCCTTATGTCGCTTCTACTTACAAGGAGGCAAGTAATAAAACTATTTCCGCTATTTTTTTCTCGATTGAATGACGTAAATATTAGTATAAGCTTTTTAACAATAATTTGTTGCAGAGATGTAGAGAAAGTCATGTGAATGGGGCATATTAGATTTTTTTTTTTTTATCCTGGAGACTTCAAAACAAATATTTCGGTAAAATTTCATCAAATTTTTAGTGCATTTAGTAGAGAAAGTAAAGCTGTTTATATCAAACTATATATAAACTATATATATGGACGTCTCCTTAGCGCGGTGGTAGCGCAGCTGCTTACAAAGCGGGATTGGGTTCGATCCCCAGCACCGGCGTGGGGATTTTTCCTCCACTGGGAGACCTGGCCCGGGGTGCACTCAGCCTCGTAAGGACCCTGTGGGCCAATTGAGGAGCTACTTGATGGAGAAGTAAGGGCTCCAGGTCATGAGAACCGCTTTAACCGGCCGGGGGCTCGAGGCGCTGACCACGTCTCACCCTCCAATTCTGCACCCCATCCATAACATCAGTAATGGACCGAGAGCTGTCGTGAGCTGTCGTGCCATGGAGTTATATATATATATATATATATATATATATATATATATTGGACTTAATCATTGCTTAGCATTGGTTTGATTTTAAAATGCGTATTACATAACTCTCAAAAGCGAATTTGTTGGTCTCTTTTTTCCTATTGAACATACAAAGACACCATAATAAAAAAAAAAAAAAAAATACATACCGACCCGCTCTTAAAAGATTTGACAATCGCTTAAAAGTTGCTCCTGTATCTACAAGGAAAACTGCAATAACACAATATTTCAATTAAAATGAAGTAACAAAAGAACAAGCATTTGTAAGATAAAATTGTACAAGAGTGAGTAATCATGTGGGTGAATACACTAAATATTTTTATAGATTTCCTTCTTCATTCGTGGTACAAAATAAAATGCATTAGGCGTAATAAACATTTGAATCAAGATTTGCTCTGTGCATCTTTGCTTGCTTTAAAGTGCATTCCTTGTTTAGGATATACATATATACACAGTTAGGTCGATAGTTCTCTGTTTGACCATTATACTCATTAGAGTAATGTGCCTTTCGTTGTGAGCTCACGATGGATCAGTCATCTGTTTGGAAAGTAAGTTGATATATGCTGGTATTGATTTTCAAACAATTTTAGTGCCTGCAGAGAAATACAGTAAATACTTAATATTTAAAAGCGTATTGATTAAAACATCAAAATTCAATGAACAGTAGTGTACTTTAGAAGATGCTAAGTTTAAACTACATTTTTACTTTCTCTATACGCACTATATACATAGTGTATAGAGAAGGTATTGCACTCCACCCGAAAATTCGATACCGAGATTTCACCGGAAATATATGCTTTAGGGTCCCCAATATCCAAGAAAAACATTTTCACAAAAAGGTCCGTGTGTGTGTTTGTGTGTGTCCGTGTGTCTGTGAACACGATAACTCAAAAACGAAAAGTAGGTAAAATACTAAACTTGGTATTTCAGTTTAGTATCTTCCAGGGATGCAACACGAAGATTTTGAGAAAAATCCCCCCACCCCCAACTACCCTTTACATGGAACTTGTTTCGAAAATTTTGATTTTCTCAAAAATGGCTCTAACGATTTTGATTAAAATTTCGTATATTAAACACATTTACCTGACAAATAAAATGTAAATCTTGAATTTTCAGGAATAGCCTCTGAAGAGTAGTTTATTCTGGATGAATTTTACGGAATTTTGAATAACTGCTAAACCGTAAGAGATGGACAAAAACTTACTAAACTAAAAATGTAGAGCACGTTAAAACACACAATTTATGTTCTATAAATTGTTTCGTGGAGTTCGTCGTTCTTGAGATATTTCTTATTTTTGGTTTCTGCTATGAAAAACTTATATTTTTCTCATACAGGAACTTGTCAACTCCGATCCATATAAACAAAGGAATTTCATTGACATAGAAACCAGCTTTTGACTATCACTTTAACCTATGGTAATCCCTTATTTCTCTTCTACTTACAAGGAAGCAAGTAATAAGACTATTTGTGCTAATTTTTTCTGATTAGCATAAAGTAAATAGAAGTATAAGCTTTTTAAGAATAATTTGTTTCAGGAATATAGAGAAAGTCATGTGGATGGTACACATCAGATTTTTCAGAAATGTTGTACGTTTTAACGAAGTCTATTGATTTTTTTTTTTTTAATTTATTTCCTTTAGTAAGCTTGTATTACATTTTAATCCTTTACTCGAGAATAATATTTATTACAAATAAGTTGGCATCACTTTCTCTTAACACAAAATGCAATATATGTATTTTTAAACGGTATACCAAATTAAACATTACAATTTAATCAAAAGTGTTAAATCATTTAAAGAAAATAAAGGAAACAAAATAGTTTCTAATAAATTATGAATGTTTATGATGGACAAATCCCCCCCTTTTTTTTTGGGTAGTGTTTAACGCCCGCTTTAACTACTTATGGTACCGCAGGCGGTGACACTGATGATACATGAATGAAGATGGAGCATCGGTGGAATGCGATGGCGGGGGAAAGCGGAGAACCCGGAGATAACCCGCCCCAGTGCAGCTTTGTCCACCACAAATCTCACATGCGGTCGCTTGGGATCGAACCCAGTCCATCTAGGTGAGAGGCAGACAAATCCCCTGAAAGGCCTGACGTTAAGTTGATGCATCTGTGAAATTTAAAAATCCATTCTATTTAAGATATCTTCCTGAAATTTGTACCAATTTTATACTTAATAATAGGATAATTTTGCTATGTATCAAAGTTGTAGCTTACAAGGTGATTTAAATACTAAGTTTTTATTGCATACATTCATTGCTGTAAGACAAATAAGTCACGTGATTCATTTTAAAAGTGTACACATAATACATATGTTTACAAATAGATTGTCATATCATATTCTTTTATATTAGTCCTAATTAGTGTAAAAATTATTATTTTTCCCACTCTTCAAAACTCTTTAGTTTCAAAATGTAATAATTTGTTCCTCAAAATAGGAGGATTATTTCTAAAAACTATTTGATTATTTTCTTCAATGTACCCTTGAAAGGGCAGTATAAATAATTTGAAACAGATTAGTTAAAATGTGCATCGTTAGGATATTTTGAATATGGAAAAGTGTTGGAAAAAGGTTTGCGAGAAAATTATTTTAAGTTGAGAATGCATATTAATAAACATGATCTTGTCCATTATAGATTAAATTAGTTGATAGTCAAACTGTGCTAAGTGGGAAAAAGTATATATTTTCTTGAAGATTAAAATTCATATTATTTTATTATGAAAAAGAATATATTTTTAATTATTCACAATTTATGGTCAAATTTCACAGATTCATCACCTTAACACTATTTAAATTTAACAGAGATGAAATTCTGATAAGCAAGCATAGGAATTTCTAAGCATTAAAGCCCAGACGAAAGGAAATAATGTTGAACTGTTACTGGACTATAGGGAATGAGATACGGTTAACATACTATTCCTCTCTAATCGCTTTTACCTGACTGTCGTAACCCTTAGCTACAGTTGTTCACGATCATTAGAGGTTTTACTACTCCTGCCAATAGCTGCTACCTTAGGCAACACGCACTAGATGTGTTCCTTGCATGAGGGGAAGAGGTATTTTATCTTTTCCACCCCTCCCTTGCATACTGAGTAGTGCGGTCCGGCCTAACAATTGCCTATAGAATCTGATATATTGTTACATGCATGCAATGCTTATTTTGGAGATACTTTAGGTGCAGTGCAAATTTTCTACTATGTTTTCCTCCTAGCTTGTTATATGCACTCTTTACAGTCCAAATGACTAATTTGAAATGGGGGAATTAAGAGAGAGAGAGAGAGAGAGAGAGAGAGAGAGAGAGAGAGAGAGTTAGAGAACGCGCATTACTATTCGCAACGTTGTGGGTAGCCTTTGATTGCCTAATCGCAAAATGTAATACTTTCAGACAATTTTCTGACGACATAGTTTTTTTTTTTTTTCAATTGTTCCTTTGCAGCATTATTGCCTTTCGGCAATGGTGTTAACTCTGATACAGTTCTCATTAGATTTTATTTTCTTAATTTCCTTAGGTTTAGTGCTCACATTCCCACCCTTATTCATACTTCCGAACTCTGAGGAGGAATGGGAATAGTCTTGACTAGAGAAATATTTCCATACCAGCCAACCTTTGCACAGAAGAGATGAAGCTCTTCTGCAGTCCTTTACACAGTGTTGGTAAGTACCTTTCACCATCCATTAGAGGTTTCTTGGAGCCTAAAGTAAGATACACCGGTGGCTGCTGCAGTTCTTTACATGACTTGTATATTGAATATTGCTGGTTTTTCAGATATCAACTCTTCCATTCATTAGTGAATGTGTACCAAAATACCATTTGCCATTCATCAGATTCAGGATTTTTCTCGTCCTACAAGACCAGTTTGGAACGATATGAAAGTCAACAAAACAAACAGGCTAAGCACATGATAAACATATCCATATTTCCATGCCAATAAAAGGTACAGTATCTAAAGCAGCAGATCTAGAACATGTTTCGGGTCTGACTGCGAGTAGACAGCGGATAGCTGCGGACAATCTTTGCTACAACTAACCTCTTTTTTTCCATGTTAGGCTTTAAATCTTACTTTGCTATAAATGTTTTGATATCTAAAGGTTTAACATACTTATAAGTTTTCTACCCTTTTATTATTGTGTACAATTTCATGCAATGGCGGGAGAAACCAGAAACCCCGGAGAAAACCCGCCCCGTTGTCCACCATAAATCTCACATGCGGTCGCCTGCATCTAACCCGGGCTGCCTTGGTGAGAGGTGGTCTAGCCACTAGGCGGCCCCTTTATGGTGGTGTTGTTGCTGGTGGTGATGATGATGATGATGATAATAATAATAATCATTAATAATAATAATAATAATCATCATCATCATCATCATATCTAAAACATAAACTTGTTCCAGTTGAAAAGATTTTCCAAAATCTCAAACTATTTTTAAAATGTTTTCAACGTAACATTAGAAATACTTCCTATGAAAACCTTCCGTAAATTTCCAGAGTGATGACATTTTATTTTATTATCAGTTTGCAGCTTATAACTGATTAGTAACTTAATAATTAATAGGATTCTGTCTTAAGGTCAAACACAAAATAATGGTTAGCTTGTTTATTACAGGCAACCGAGCGGGCTTCGTATATGACTCGATTTGGGAAATCATAGATTCGTTTCTTTTTTCGGGCCTACCTGCCCCATTAGTTTTTTTTCGGGAATTTCCCTGTGTTGCCAGGTGAATGCTGGGTAGGTTTATTACGTCCCCGGATTCTCTGGTCCACGATTTCTTGTTCCATCACCTCTTAATTATCTATTTCAGGATTGGAGGACCAGGCGAAGGTGTTCGGCAGGTTGCGGCTAGATGGTGAATTACGCATAGTAAAACGTTATTTGGACAGTCGTCGAGGTCCGGATCCGCTTTCTGATTTCAGAGCTCTCCGAGAGTCTCGGGCGGCGTCGGAAGCGTTACAACTGCGTTATTATCGCCCCTCGAGCCTACCCTCTCATCCCTCTTTCACTGGGGCCCTTTAAGTGTCAAAAGGCCACAAATCCTATGTTCGGCTCGCTGTTCCCGAGACCGTGATTAGTACTAATCTTGGATAGGTAGAGTCAGACTGAAAAATGTAATGCCATAGCCGAGATTTGAACCACGAATCTCCCGATCTCTAGCCGGTTGCTCTGCCACTGAGCTACCATGGCAACATACGGGCAGAGCATTGAATTTCTCAACTGACTCGCATGTTTTCCGGTAAACCACGAGGTGATCTCAAATTGTTTTGAGATGACAACCCCAATCGCGACTTACAATGCTGTAAGTACTTTAAGTTCCAGGAATCATAGTATAGCCAACCATTATGGTCATTTGGTATTGGTTTTAATTGTTTTTCACACAGGCTGTGTTTAGGACTCTGAGTCTGACTCTACCTATCCAACTCTTGTCCTACACACAGCTTGTGTGAAAAAACAACTAAAACTAACATTAATTTTAATCCTTACCAATGGCACCCACCACAGTCCACCATTTTAAAACCTTCGCTTCCATCGGCATTTAGTATTCAGCCAGATTTTTTTGAATAGCATTGAACATAAATTGTCTGCCTATTCGTAGGATGGTCCGCAGGAAACCTATCTGCCGGATTAGGCAGGTGCAAATAAGAAAAATCGCAGAAATGTAGCGGGTATCTGAAATGTGTCTCCGCAGTAAGGTGAATGCGCTAGCACCCTCACTCATCACAGTTCGGTTGGTAACGGATCGCGCTAGTTGTTATTGGAAATGAAGGTGAAATGAAACTGAGATTACTTACTTACCACCGTCACAGAAGATGTTGGATGTTCCTGTAGGCAGAGCTCACTGTTTTGCCCTTATTTTGTGTAGGGTTTCCTGTTTAAATTTGTGATTTCCTTTAGTTCGTTATTTTTATTTCGGGACAGTTGCACATTCATAGGAATGCAGTTTCATTTCCTAACTAACGCCTCTGTTCTATCTGCACAGACACAGTTGTTTCCTGTGCTAATTTCTGCATTCATTTAGTGAGATTCCTTAACATTACAACGGAAATTTCGTCCAGTTTAGCCTGATAAAGATTTAGACCTACCGCTTTTCGGAGCAACATTCTGTTTCAGGAAATTTGGAATTTAGTAACTAAATCTCGCACAGAATCGCGATGAAGACATGCCGAACGTGCAAAAAGTTCCAGAAATTTACGTTTTACTTTTTACTTTCTCTATGTACATAGTGTATAGAGAAGATATTGCACTCCACCCAAAAGTTCGATACCGAGATTTCACCGGAAATATATGTTTTAGTGTCCCCAATATCCAAAAAAAGCATTTTCACAAAAAAGTCCGTGTGTGTGTGTGTGTGTGTGTGTGTGTGTGTGTGTGTGTCTGTGTACACGATAACTCAAAAACGAAAAGTCGGTAAAATACCAAACTTGGTATTTAAGTTTAGTATCTTCCAGAGATGCGACACGAAGATTTTGAGAAAAATCCCCCCACCCCCAACTACCCTTTACATGGAACTTTTTTCGAAAATTATGATTTTCTAAAAAATGGCTCTAACGATTTTAATTAAAATTTCGTATATTAAACATATTTACCTGTCAAATAAAATGTATATCTTGAATTTTCTAGGAATAGCCTCTGAAGAGTAGTTTATTCTGAATGAATTTTACGGAATTTTGAATAACTGCTAAACCGTAAGAGATGGACAAAAACTTACTGCACAAAAAATGTAGAGCACGTTAAAACACACAATTTACGTTATGTAAATTTTTTCGTGGAGTTCGTCGTTTTTGAGACATTCCTTATTTTCGATTTCTGCTATGAAAAACTTTTTTCATACAGGAACTTGTCAACTCCGATCCATATAAACAAAGGAACTTCATTGACATAGCAACCAGCTTTTGACTATCACTTTAACCTATGGTAGTCCCTTATTTCGCTTCTAGTTACAAGGAAGCAAGTAATAAGACTATTTCTGCTCATTTTTTCTGATTTGCATAAAGTAAATAGAAGTATAAGCTTTTTAAGAATAATTTGTTGCAGGGATATAGAGAAAGTCATGTGAATGGTACACATCAGATTTTTCTGAAATCTTATCACCATTAAGGAACATGTCCTCAACTAAAACACTTCCTTTTTAATATTTAACATTTTAACTTCACTTCACAAGCACGACCAGACAATATCGACTTGAATCAAACAGATCTCTCTGTAGTATTCAAACTAAATAATGCTTCTCCTTCATTGCTCCTTTTCCAACTTAACCACAGCCACAAGCGTCCGAGTGTACTTTTGAGACACCCGTTACAAATCTAGGCATAACAGATAGAGTATAGATAGATGCTTGAAGGGAACTGTTTTAGAAATCTTATTCCCGCTTTGAGGCTAAAAATCAATATCAAGCAGCTCAAAAGGCATAACAAGTACATCATCGTGAAGAGCAGGCGACAAATAAGTTGAATGAATGAATGAATGAATAAGTGTATTTATTAACATAGCAATATCATACATAGAATTTCAACAGTCGCACGGGTCCACAGACCGTACGTGCTTTTGTAATACACATTACAAGCAATATTAAAGCAACAACCTACAACAAAGAATTAAAAGAGTAAACACGAAAATAAAAAGACAAAGGAAACACACAGTCAAAAGCAATATTAAACAACAATAAAAATTAAGAGTGAATCCGAAAATAAAGATACAAAGATATTCAAATATAGCAATTTAAATTTACAGCACAGAGTACACCTTCATAAATGCACCCTCTTCTAATAGATAATTACACTTAAAAGACATATATACACATAATATATACAACCCTAGCACAACAGTGACCTAAGTATGACATAATATATATGTATGTAGAACATTGTAGTCACTTTTGTTTAGTTGATCTTATTTCCTCCCCCCCCCCCTTCTCTATTGGCAGCCTCCTCAGATCTCAGCTGTCTTGCCTTAAGTATAAATTTACCTAGCCCGTCCATGTTTTCCGTGCCTGCCAGTAGCGTCCAACATCCTTCTATCCCTACATTCGCAGTGGTAAAAAATCGCGGCAAATATTTTTCCCGCCATTCCTCCGTACCGCTACATCTTGCCAAGATATGAGTCCACGACTCTTTCTCCTCGCAAATGGGACAGATTCTCGTACCATTCTCGTCAGAAATTTTCGTGCTCCTCCATGCTCCTAGTCTAATCCACGCGAGCCCCTCTCTAATGAGTTTGGTACCTGTTTTGATGTATTGCTCCATACCCCACTCCGATTTCAGCCCAGACTGTACTTCTAATGACA
Organism: Hymenopus coronatus; assembly: GCA_030762935.1. NCBI lineage: Eukaryota > Metazoa > Arthropoda > Insecta > Mantodea > Hymenopodidae > Hymenopus > Hymenopus coronatus. Next base: position 34,581,611 of record CM060890.1, read on the forward strand.
CCTTCTCTGTGCATTGCGCAATTATTTGCTGTCTGTCAATATCACAGAGACGTTTCTTAATTTTTCTCCAAATACTTCTCCTGTTTTCCTGCCCCGCCATCCAAATGTCTCCTATCCCAATGGTTTCCAACCCTTTCTTTAATTTTGATGCCCACGTCAAATTACCTTCCATTCGCAACTGTTCACGGTAGCAGACTGCCCTAATTAGAGATTGGTTTCCGTGAACGATTCTCATCCAATATTTAACTGCTCTGATTTTGCACTCTATCGTTTCACTATGTACCCCGAATTCCCTCATTATTCCGCAGTTTGCCGTACCCCTCCCTACACCCAGAATTCCTTTCAAAAATTGGGTACTCACTTGATCCAGATTCCCTATTTGTTCCCACCCCCATATTTCTCCTCCGTATGTCATCGTGGATCTAACTGTCACTCCGTATACAGTTTCCATTAAGGTTATGGAGATATTCGGAATTCTGCAGCGTATCCGGAGAGCTTCCGCCGCTTTCACCCTTGCCTTGTGTTTCGTAATGTCAATCAATGTGTTTTGTCCATTTTCCGTTCATTGTAAATGTGAGTCCTAATTTAGAGATATATAACAGAAATCTCTTGCTAGTAATCCATTAGCTATGAATGAATTATTTTGCTTATTCTCAAACTTCCAAACCAAGGTTACAAATAATTGTTATTTAATTTCAGTCTTGTTACTTTCTCTACTATGTGCATAGTAGCTACAGAGGGCACTGTACTCTACCCGAAACTTTAATACTCCTATTCACTCGAAATACAGCTTTTAGGTTCCCAGAAGCAAAAACTAATTTTTATAAAAATTTCCTTGCACTCGTGTGTGTGTTTGTTGGAGTGTGTGGGTGTATGCGAGAGAGAGAGATAGCAACATAACTTAAAAACGAAAATTCACTTAAATTTCTTGGTATTTAAATACATCGTCCACGAATGCTGAACATATTCAGAAAATGGCTTTCGAATATTTTGATTTTCTTAAAAATGTCTATAAATTTTGATTAAAACTTATGATCAACACGTTTTCATGGCAGATAAAATGCCTATCTTCAATTTTTTCGGAGCGATCTCTTATTCCTATGTATTCTGCACGACTTTTGGAAGGCTGGTAAACTGTATGAGACACACAAAATCGTTAGATTTTAGATCTCGTTTAAGTACGGAATTTATGTAAAATATATTTTTATTTTCTCTACTTAGTACATACTACATGAATAAAGAAGATATTGCACTCGCCGATAATTCGCGTTTTAGGGTTCTCTGTATCCACAAAAACAACAACAACAACAACAACAAAAACCCTCCGTATATGTGTTTGTGTGTGTCTGTAAACACGATAACTCAAAAAACGAACATTCGGGAAAATACCGAGCTTCGTATTTAAATTTAGTATTTTCGAAAGATGCGACACGAAGATTTTGAGGGAAATCCCCCCACCCAAACTACTCTGTGTGTGGAAACAATTTCGAAAATGTTGATTCTCTCATTACTGGGTCTAAAAGTGTTATTAAAATAATTTATATTGGAGATATTTACATGATCAATAAAATATATAACTTGAATTTTCTGGGGTAGCCTCTGAAGTCCTCTTCATTGTCGATGACCATAAGAGATGAAGAAAAACTTACCACACATAAAATATTGATCTCCTTAAAACACACAATTTATGTTATATACATTTTTTCGTAGAGTTAATCATAACCGAAGTGTTACTTGAACTGATTTCATTTTAAAATACCTACTTAATATTTCTCATACGGGTCATGCAAAGAAACGTATTTCACTCAAATAGCAACCCGGTTTGAAAAGATTTTCTATCGTTTTAGCTTAGTGTATTTCCTTTCTACTTACAAGGAAGCAAGTTATATGATAATTTCTGTTAATGTTTATCTCGATTAACAAGAATAGATAGAAAGGTTTTTAAAAATACTTTGTTACAGAGATGTAAAGAAAGTCATATGAATGCAACATATCAGAATTTTTAGAATAGAATCCGTTTACCATATTTTCTCATTTGTCAACAGGGAATTCACTCGCTTTTGTTTCTCTTAGTCAAGGAAAGAAAACGGGATATCAAAACCATCACATAGCAACCGTTCTTAAAGGATTTGACTATCAGGTAAGCGTACTCTATGGCCTTATTCTTATTTTATCTAAGAAGAAACTGTAATAAAAACATTTCTATAAATATATATCTCGATTAATGTGAAGTAGACAGAAGAGAAAGCTTTTGAAAGAATAATTTATTAAAGAATCAGTACAGAAGGGCATATGAATGTAATATCAGATACTGAGTCTTTGTTGCTCCAAATTATGCTTAGGAATTGTGAGCAAGAAGATCTTGATGCTCTAAACAAGTTAAAATAATCGAAACTCTAAATAACTAAATAATTAAAACTCTGATGTGTTCCATTCACATGACTTTCTCTACATCTGTGTAACAAATTATTATTTATAAGCTTATTCTTCTACTTCATACTAATCAAATAAACACTAGCCGAAACGGTTGTATTGCTTATTTCCTTATAATTAGGAGGGAAATAAGGGAATACACTGGGCTAAACAGACAATCAAATGTTTTAAAATGTGGTTACTATGGGATTGAAATCCATTTCTTTGCCTGGCCAGGAGTTGACAAGTTCCCGTATAGAAAGTGTAAGTACTTTAAAACAGAAAACCAATAACAAGGAATATCTAGAAAACGGTGAACTTCACGAGAAAATGTATAAGACATAAATTATGTGTTTCAAAGAGATCTACATTTTTGTATGGTAAGTTTTCGTCTATATCTTGCGGTTTACTAGTTTTGCAAAATTCAGCAAAATTCATCCAGAATAAACAGGTCTTAAGAAACTATTTCCAAAACAATTCAAGATATACATTATATTTATAATAGAAATGGCTTTAATATGTGGTATTTTAATAAAAATCGTTAGAACCATTTTTGAGAAAATCAAAATTTTCGAAAATTTTACCATGTAAAGGGTAGTTTGGGGTGGGAGGATTTTCTTGATTATCTTCGTGTGGCATCCTTGGAAGATACCAAACTTAAATAACAAATTTGAAATTTAACGGTCTTCTCGTTTTTGAGCTATGTTGTCCACAGACACACACTGGACCTTTTTCTAAAAATTCTTTCCTATGAAATCTTGGTATCAAAATTTTGGATGGAATGCAATGCAAATATTCAATGTTCACAGTAGTATAGAGAAAGCAAAAATCACAATCCAAAGCAGCCAAAACCAACATTTTGTATGATGCCTATACAATTGGATAGCAATCAGAGTATTATAATTATTGTACAACTGAGCGGAGAGAAAGAAACGCGAGGGAGCTGGTCTTGCCTGTCAAAGAAGTCACTTACAGCCTCTGTTGAGAAGAGTTTGATAGAAGGTGATATCGACTACCAGGTGTCCTTGATCCAGGTCCCCCAGTGGGTGTCCAATTGGCATTCCATCTGAGATATCACCTCAGTGAGTAACCTCCGTAGCGACACTATATAAAGGACGTGTGAACGCGTTTCAGCTCTGAACTACAAACAGTAACGTCTGTGGCTCGCATTCGGGAAACTCTGGCTTCAAATCTCGTGGACCAACCATTTTGACCGTGGTCGAATGGTTGGGCCACTCACCTAGATGTCCCGGGTTCGATCCCAAACGTCCGCATGTGAGATTTGTGGTGGGAAAAGCGGCACAAGGTGGATTTTCTCCAGATTCTACGGTTGCACCCACCACCGCATTCCACCGGTGCTCTATCTTCATTCCACATATCATCGGAGGCATTGTCTGTGGTGTCGTAAGTAGTAAAAGCGGGCAGTAAACACTATGAAAAACATCAATCTGATTAGGATTTGTTCGTGTTTTCCCTAGTGGGCAAAATATCCAACGTTCCATCTTCGTTCTAACAAAATAGTAGTATTGAAAATGATGGTACGAGTAATTGCGATTGGGCTGTCATCTATCCCCAAAATGAAAGCAGTAGCCTGGACGTCACTCTAACCCCATCTGATCGTCGCAGAGTTAAGTGGTATGCTGTAAAGAGATGAACATTCAAAGGTTAACAACACTTCGCCATCTGACTACGGATGATAGATTGGCTAAAATGGACACAGCACTCTGGCACCATAGTTTGGCACGAAGCGAAAGTAATATGGTACGGGGATGAGATCTTAAAGGTTAATGTCCACCACATACCGTCAATGTGGTACCTTACAGAAATCATACGTCGTTATGTGACCAATTTGTTAAATCGACGTAAAACAAAATGAAGTAAAATAGTATCACAAGATCACAGTTTAGTTAATCACAATAGTTATCACATTTTGAGTAGGTTTAAATTCTGTACATATTTTCTGACGTTTCACTACTTGTTATGGGGATTTCACCTCTTCAGGGTTGTAGCAATCGGGGTGATAAGGTCTGTGGCCGGTATTCGGGAGATCCTGGATTCAAATTTTCGGGACCGACTAATATGACGTTTCCGGTCTTATTAGTCATATTTGGCAAATTCTGCGTTGGTTAATTTGATCCGCAAAGTTTGAAGTGATTCCTTTCATCCTTCATGTTATTTTTTCTTTATTCAAATTACATCATTCATTTGTTGTGTGTGTGTTTTTTTTTTTTTTTTTTTTTTTTTTGCAGTTCATATTGAACAAATGCTCAAATGAGTCCGGGGTCTATGGAGTTCATCTTCTAAGAACATTTTATCCGGATAGCCCACCCTAAGCGGGATCCGAACCTGGGACCTTTTAAATACCTCTTGACACGTTTGTCTTCGATGCTCGTCTTGCTATAATAAAGCTCTTGCACTCCCTGCAGTTTTATATGACGCTGAAATGTCGTCTCTCAGACTTTTAGACGAAAGAAAACTCCAAACAACTGAAATGAGATTTTGAAATATGTAGAAGTTAGAAAAAGAATACAATTAATTAAAAGCAAAGATATAAAAATTCGTTCGAAAGTGGAGAACATAAGTGATATAATAATAGATGAAATGAATGGTCGACTCGACTATATCGGATGAATAATAATAATAATAATAATAATAATAATAATAATAATAATATAATATTAAAACGACTAATAAAATACAAACCACCTGGAAATTAAATCGTAGGCAGTGAAATCGGTCGAATCTATCTTTGTTGAAGACATTACGGGTATATAATATAAGGTAGATTATTATTATTATTATTATTATTATTATTATTATTATTATTACCAAGAACAGGAGTAGGAGTAGGAACAGTAGTAGATATTTACCGTCATACCATCCTGGGTATGCTATGATCAGATTTTCCTTGCTCTTCGAAAAACTCCTGGCAGTGTGAGTCCTACAAAAAGGAAGGTATCCGAGAAAAAGAATATTATAGAAAAGGGGAGCACTAATTCAATTAAATTTAACGTTATAGGATAGATTTCTCAACCTAAGGTATACTATTGTAAGGTATTTTTCGAGATTAAGGTATACTTTTAATAGACTTCAGCTTGTGATATCATTATTTTTGTTTTCTGTATTGGTTACTATTACAAGTAGAGGAAGTATTGTATTCCACCCTAAAATTCAATACCGGATTCCATTGTTTTGAGATTCTCATAGGGGTCATTCACAATGGAAAAATAAGTATAAACATGGTAACTTAAGATTCATCATGTAAACTTAGCAGTATGTAGACATTCACAATGAAAGTATTAACGTGGACATTAACCAATCTAAAAGAGAGAACAAGCGAAGATCAACTCATAACCTTGTTACAATGACGCTTCTGAACAGTCAGCAAATACCATTTATACATATGTAAGTTTCAGTAACTAATTTACTTAAAGTAGTATATTTAAAGGTTGAAATGGCAAAGATGATGGTGGGTTTATCCCCTAAATCAAAGAAGAATTGACCAGGGGGATTTCTATAATCTATTAGATGAATTCGTAAACAAAGCAGTAATGTGGGAGTATCTGAAATGTTGCGTATTAAAATGAATAGACAAAACACTATCTACTACTAAAATTAATTTTTTGTGATTGTTACAGCTCTCAATGAGCCTTTAGTAAACAGTAGCGCCTTTGTCATCGTCGCTTAGTGACATAGATGTTTTAAGTATATTATATTTTCAAGCACTATTTATGCCAGCAACATAAAATGTGTAGACATACACCGCCCTCCACGCCTTACACGTGTCTATCTTACTTACAAATTAAGAATGGGAAATAGCTCACCCAGAGAACACCACAAACAACACAAAATATACAGTTCAGTGGATATATTTTCGTATAATAGTCAATGCATTCAAATACAATAAAAGAAGTTACTTATACACATCAATCTTGAAGTGTATTGCTGCACATACAACTTTTCTGTTTAGCCTTTATGCTGCTCAAAAAACAAAAAACAAACAAAACAAACAAAGAACTCCACATATAGCTGAGAAGTATAAAATACATTAAACTGTCGTATTTAAAGCTATTGATAAGTATTAACAAGAATAATTATGAGTTACATCAACCTCGGCTAGCAAAACCACGCAACTGTCATAAAGACTGGCACAAGAGAGTAAACAAAAAGTGATGGCCAAAGTGAGCTATATTACATGAGTTACAAAGGTGACTTACCTCGCGCAAATCGACATCTCAAACACAACCTGCGCAAGGTAGAACAGTCAGACAAGATGTTCCATGCCGCCGGTAGCGACACCCTCAACCAAAGTACAAATGACAGAAGTGGAATCACGACCGACACTTACGAACTTTTAGTAACGAAGTACCAAGATGTCCGCGAGAAATTAAATATATGTAACTGATGTAAAACATCAGACACAAATGTCAGAATTTATATTGTATTTGACAAACATTTTGAACTGTATAAGAAAAGTTAAAAAAAGAAATAGACGTTGTCTTGAATTGTCTCTAATTATTTAGTGGAATGCTATCTATAGATCCGGTTATTGTTCGTAGCCTCCCTTTGGAGAGCATAAATGATACCAGCGTAAATTCATTTTAATCTAAATTTTTTTCCGCATAAAAAAATATAATTAAAAAGATATTTACTAGGATCTTGTATTTCTGCATTTTGAAGTATTTTGAAATAAATTGGCTATAAAAAATATAAGACTAGCAACAAAGCATAAGGTTTCATTTTCCAATAGCTTTCAATTTCTGTCGGAAGTTCAGTAGGCCTAAAAAGTGGTTAACAGTGGCTTTAAGGTGGATTTTCAATTTATATTAAATTTATAGTTTTCTTCTACGCTGCTACATACTCGTTAAAAAATAAAATATATTTAGTTAACCCCTTAGTGCCCAATTTATATGTTATATAAAGGTGTTTTGTCAAGATTTTAATTTCTGTTAATGGTTTAAAGTTTTTTATGTCATATTATCCTTCAACTTTAAAATAATCGTACACAGAAAGCACTATATTTTCAGTAAAAATGAAAAACCTGTGCAACTGCAATCAAACGCCACACCGACTATTTTACCTGGGTCCTACCCGTCCTTTAACACAGATACATTTGAATGCTACTCTTTTAGCTCTCGCCTTTAACGTCGTTGGATTTCTAACTGTTTCGGTTAGGGTAAAAGGTTATGAAATCCGGTTTAGAAATTAGAGTAAACGCGATATAAATAGCTCAGTAATTCTGACATTACGAGGTTATATCAAAATATAATAATTATCTTAAAAAACGAAGTGATTTTAAAGTTCAGGCAACAATCCTACAATTTTATTCCGGTACTCCTTAGCTGCTTATCTAATATCGTGTTCATTTTCAATGCATATTCTTGAGCAGTCTTAACTCAGCGCGGATCGGAATGAGTGTGCAGCAAATCGTTATGCCCAAGCTGACCGTGTAATCGAATGTAACATAACCCGGTACCACGGCACACCTGTGGCGATTCTGATGTCTTTATCTTTAACCAGAGGATGAGTTGTAACTTGCACAATGCCTATATCGCTTTACTTCATTAACCAACAGGAATTGCACAGCAAGTCATCTTCATCACCAAACTAATCTATCCTTTTTTTCTTTATTTCTTATCTTGCGTTCTTTTATTACACCTTATCCTCCCCCGTATTCTCATCGACTTAATTCTTTTTCTCAGTCTGACTTTTTGACTTTTTGTTTGCTCTAATAATTATAATTTCCTGTTCGGATCTTGACATGAGTTGGCACCAAACGGTAAAGACCAAAACGAAAACTTAGACATCACTATTAATGCTTTCCTGGTTGCGTGAAGTGTGCAAGATTGCATCCACAGGTTTATCTTGTGATCTTTACGTTATGGATAGTTAAGAGCTCATTAATTCTTCATGTCAGAATACAAAAAAAGGAAAAGGATTTAATCATAGCTGTTATTTTTGAGACAAGTTTCCATTCTGAGAGTTGCCCATTATCGTTTCTCCTTGCTAGTAACATGATTACAAAGTATCACCTACCTAACTCATTAATACAATTCAAAAACACGCTAGAAATAGTATCTCTTGTAAAACCATGTTTGCTTCCAAATAAAATATATCTGCAATTAAAACTTAGCCAAAACTCAAAGCGAAAGTCGCCTGAAGTAGACAAACCGTGGGCACTGAGCCAACACTTACAATCCGTTGAAAAACTCTGTTTAGAACCAAGACCTGTCCGAATGCATCATTGAACTTAAAGTCCTCACTATTAAGGTGATGTGTCTGTGAAATTTGACTAAAATTTTTGGAAATTAAAATAAAAAATCCTTAATGAAATAATACGAATTCCAAACTTTAAGAACACATATCGTTTTTCGATTTGGTGCACATTTAACTATCAATTAAATAAAGCTGTAAGTGGGCAAGCAAACTTTGTTTTAGGTTATAAAAACTAAACTTGGTTTATTTATCAGTATATTAGGATTTTTTTAGGATTTTACATACTCAATATAGGAACTTATAGGTTTTTGGAATGTGTATCTGTATAAATTACTGGACATGCCATTGTATTTAAAACACTATAACTTTAAAACGTAAAATGTTAAATTAATGTGGCTTTAGTACCTATTATGTATTTGAAAGTACGAACTTCAATACACCTATCAATAAGATTAGTATGACACTGAAAAACACAAAAAGCTTATGCGTTCAGTTCACATGATTTTCTCTAGCTGTACAACAAACAAACTTCCCGTACAAAAGAATTCTTCCATCTACAGACATGCTAATCGTGATAAACTTAGCCAGAATTGGTCTTATTACTTGCTTCTTTGTAAGTAGTAGGGAAGTAATGAAATACACTAGGCTAAAGCGATAGTCAGGCCTTTAAAATCTATCGATATGTGAAACAATTGAAATTTGGTTCTCTTTGCTTGCTAGAGGTAAACAAAAGATATACGAAAATATTTCACGGTTTGAGAAAAGTTTAAGACCTTAAAACTGAAATCAATGACCTGGAATATCAAGCAAACAGTTTCCTGGCAAAAAAAAAAAAAAAAAAAACGTATATGAAATATACTGTGTATTTTAATGAGATCTACATTTTCTGTGCAGTAAGTTTTTGTGTGTCACTTAAGGTTTACCAGTTATACGAAAGCTATACAAAAGTCATCCGGAATGAAGAGATTTTCAGATGCTATTCCCAGAAAATTCAAGTTATACATTTCGTTTGAAATGAAGATATTTAAAAGATATGAAATTTTAATAAAAATAGTTTGATCAAAATTTTCGAAAAATTTTCTATATAAAGGATAGTTGGGAGTGGGGAGATTTTCTTGAAAACCTTTGTGTCACATGTTTGGAAGATGTTGAACTTAAATACTAAGTGTGGTATTCAATTGGTTTTTCGTTTTTGAGTTATACTGCCCACAGTCACACACACACACACACACACACACACACACACACACACACACTCACAGACGCAAATATGTTTTAAACATGATTTATGTTATTCAGTGAGTCTTAAAACATACAGTTCCGGAGAAATCTCGACATCGAATTTTTGGGTGGAAAAGAATAATACCTTCTCTATCCACTACGTACATTGTACATATGGGTTAGAAAGTAAAAATTAATTTCAACAGACGTTCTCAGTATAGTATTTTGTATTAGTAAGGCATAGAAACACACACAATGTATTTTAACACCCTTTACAGTCACTATAGTAGCACTCTTCTTGTAATCTTAGTAATATACTGAACAAAGAATACGCTCTCTATAATGTACATTGTAGGTTGCCTCCGTGGTGGAGTGGTCAGCGAGCTGACTTGTCACCCGGAGGTCCCGGGTTCGATTCCCGGCTGGGGCGGGGAATTTTTCTTTAACCAGAATTTATTCCCTATCCCCCACAGAGTCTGGAAGTAAGTATGTGAGCACTAAAACCCAACGTAAACCTACAGACAATGAATTGTTTCTAATTCGGGCCTTAGATGTTAAAGGGGGCTATATAAATTAAACCAAAAAAAAAAAATGTGCAGTGTAGATAGAGAAAGTATTTAATGCCGAGATTTTACATGCTTTGAGACCCTCTGAATCGAAAAAGCATTTTCAGAAGCATAATTGTGCATGTGGGTAGCATAGCTCAAAAACGAAAAGTTCGTTAAATACCAAACATGGTATTTAAATTTGGTATCTTCCACATTTTCAGAAAATCTTCCAAACCCTGGCTCCAAAATTTAGATTAAAATGACAAACGAAATATATAGCTTGAATTTTCTGAAGACTTCTTCTGGATGATTTTTGTATAAATCGTAAAACGTAAGAGATGTCAAATATTTCATGAAAACTTTCAATTCATGTCACATACATTTTTATTTTCTCTACACGTACTATATACATTACAGAGAAGGTAATGTATTCCATCCAATAACTTGATACCGAGATGACACAATATATGTTTTAAGATCCTCTGAATAAAAAAGGCAGCTTTAGAAACAGGTCAGTGTGTGTGTGTGTGTGGACAGCATAGCTCAAAAACGAAAAGTCCGGTTAAATACCAAACTCGACATTTAAGTTTAGTATCTCCCTGCATACCAAACTACCCCTTATATGGAAAATGTTCCGCAAATGTTTCGTTAGAGCAATTTTGATAAAAATATCGTATATTAAAGATATTTGCACGACAAATAGAATGTATATCTTGAATTTTCTTTCTTCTGGATGAATTTTGCTGAATTTTGCATAACTGGTAAACCGTAAAAGATAGACCAAAACTTACAACGCAGAATATGTAGATCTCGTCAAACAGATAATTTATTTCATATGGATTATTTTTGTAGAGCTGAGCGTTTCTGAGATACTCCTTGTTATTAGTTTCCATTTTAAAATACTTATACTTTTCTCATACGGGAATTTGTAAGCTCCTGGCTATACAAGCAAAATAATTTCAATCACATAGCAATCAGCTTTTAAATGGTTTTACTATCACTTCAAGCTATTCTTATTTCCCTTCTACTTACAGGACGCAAGTAATTTAATTTTATCTCGATTAGCATTTTTTAACAATAATTTGTTACAGAGATGCAGAGAAAGTTATGTGAATGGAACACATCAGATGTTTTCCTTTCAGGTTACAAAGAAATCATTCTTGCACTTTTTCTCCATAAAGAACGCGACGATTGTTGCCACGGTCTTGAAGTTTGGATACGTGCTAAAACAATTTCTTCCTTATGCGGAACATTAGTCAGTATTTCATTATCTCAGTGTGAAGAGGCGGAATTCGAATGGGAATGAAAGGCTTCTACAAATACTTAAACCCTTTCTAAGTTAAAATCAAAATTCAACACTTTTTACTTTGAATAAGAATAACATCTTACAGTAGTTTACAAAGCAAACCTCTCCATGATGTTTTGAATCCAAGACAGCTAAAATACAATTAAAGCTTGCACAGTCCTTTTTCTTCGCGCCTTGCCTTCAAACTATTTTTGGCCAAATTAATTACACAAACACGTTGTCTAGATGCGAGCTCGGTGAGAAATTTTGCCAAGTTAATGCACAAATAATAACTAGGAATTTAGAATGCCGAAATTTGCTCGCACCAGACTTACTTAACACGGCATTAGCTATGCTACCGATTGACGATGATTGTGGACGGTCGTAGCTGGAGGACTCGTGGCACGCTCTCTCGTCCGGTCGATCCCTGTACGCTGCGCAGCTGTGACGTACCTCCGCCAACGAAGTCAGCTAGATGAAACCGGCTCCTAGGAGAACATAACTTGTTTTGCCGCGTTGTATGCAAACATTTCATTTACTCGCTGATTTGATTTAGTTATACTCGCAACGGCACGTTACAAAGTATAAGTACTTTAAAGCTGAAACCAATAACAAGGAATACCTCAGAAACAGTCAACTCTACAAAAACAACATATATGAAATAAACTATGTAGTTAGCGAGATCTACTTTTTTGTGTTATAAATTTTTGGTCTATCTCTCACGGTTTACCAGTTATGCAAAATTTAGCAAAATTCATACATAATAAAGAGGTCTTTAGAATATATTCCCAGAAAATTGAAGATATAAATTTTATTTGCCATTTAAATATCTTTAATATACCTGCGATATTTTAATTAAAATCGTTGGTCATTTTTTAGAAAAACAACAATTTTCGCATTTTCCATGTAAAGCGTGGTTTGGAGCTGGGAATTTTCTTGAAAATTGTCGTAGCGCATCCTTGGGAGATGCTAAACTTAAATAGTAAGGTTAATATATAACGAGCTTTTCGTTTTTGAGCTCTGCTGTCCACTCAAACACACAGACCTTTTTCTATTTTTTTTATTCAGGTGTCTCAAAACATTTATTTCCGGTGAAATCTCGATATCGTATTTATGGATGGAATATAATACCTTCTCTGTACTCTATGTACGTAGTACGTGTAGAGAAAGTAAAAATGCTTTAAAATATCCTTTAATCGAATTTTAGGATAAAGTTTGATTTTATGCCAGGATAGATATCTGTTTCTTTGTACTCAATACACCGTCAAAAACCGATCAAATACTACCTCAAAAATCTTAACACACTTTTACACTACGCCATAGTGAGCAGTTTATGTTGGAAATGACATTGAAGCACTAAAGAATAACATAAAGAAATTTCTGCATTGCTTTAGCTCTGTGTTGAGTAATAATATGGTTACTATCTACCAACTTCAGAGGCAGTACTAAATAGTTGCATGACTGAAGAAACATGTAAGAGGAAAAAATGTCACTACAAGCCTATATTACTCAAATATAGTAACAAAATCAATTGTAGTTAAGAACTAAAGTATGTAGTACAAGTATAGTATGTGATGTTTGCTCCATAAGTAGTGAAGTAATTCTTATAGGCGTAGCTTGATCATTCTCATGTGTAGTCTTCCGGAGCAACAGCTACACTAAGAACCTGCAGAGCATTGCAAAACACATCTGAAGCCATTACAAACAAGTAAGGCATTCCAATCCTTTTTTCGTTTGTGTATTGCACCATGTAGCGAATACAAACCCTTTGCTCATCGAAAAAGGAAAAAACAACCAGAAGTTAAACAGGAGAATAACACTGCCCGCAAAAGAAGCGATTCCAATAAATTATTTGAGCTTGTTAACGTCCTGGAAATTAAACAGATCGGTTTTTCTGTTTGTAAAATGGAACATGGGATGTTTTGTCGGCCATGATGTTATGTTACACAGAGTAATTATGGTCTCCCGCGCAGAGTACAAAATAAAAGAGAACGCACTATTAAAACTACTATATAATGAAGGTTTCTGAACGCAGGCAATTACTGCTAACTAGCAAGCCTATTTTCGGGAAGGTTTAGGCTATATGATTAGCACTGCTACATTGCTTACGTGTCTCAAGTAAAGATTGGCCCGAACACTAACACAATCGTTTGCTATGTTGGCGGCACTGTTCGTTATGAAATTGCCGGCGAAATTATTATGTTTTCCACAGCCGTCTCATTTTACATACACACCCGCCAGATGCTGTCACGAGATATTTCCCATTAACGGTTATTTGAATGCTATGCTTGGCGACGAAAATGTCCATCTTCAAAGCAAGTGGCTTGGAGTATTTTGTAAAACATGCTTGAGGCAACTGCCATAACTTGCTGACCAGTATTCTAATTCTGACAAAGTGACCCTTCATGAGCAATATCCTGCCGCTGTTTTCTGAAGGACAGTCCACGTGGTGGTGTGGGGGTGTGGCTACTGGTGTGTTTACTTTCTCTTCAAGTACAATTATATAGCAGGTGGATAAGGTATTGTATTCCTCCCAAAAATGTGTTGTCGGGATTTCATGCAAAGCTTTGAGGACCTTTGAGTACAAGAATAAGCATTTATAGGTTTATAAATTTTATAACTTTAATATTAGTAATTATATCTTATTTTTTGTAGATTAAATATAATTTCTTTTAAAGGATTTGTCGGCGGAGTGTGTGTATGTGTGTCTGGGGGCAGTGGTTAAATACCAAACCCCTACCCGCCCCCAAATACCCGTTACATGACCCATTTTTTGAAATGTTTGATTTTCTCAAAAATGGCTTTTAACGAATTGGATTAAAGTACCAAATGTTTAATATGTCGGCTGCGGCCCAGGAGTTCGATCCCAAGCGCCTGGATATGGGATTTGTGGTGGACGAACCAGCGTGTGGACGGGTTTTCTTCCGGTCCTCCAGATTCCCCCGCCTCTCATTCCACCAACTGCTCCATCATCACTTTTCTATCACCCATATCATTTTCATTTCATGTCATCCACTTCCTCACGCTCAGGCCTGACTACGGACCGACCACTCGTTCCAGGTTCTTTATTTTATGTAGGGCGACGTTGGCTCCCCATCAGGTCTCTGACTCTTAGGCACCCGCTTGTAAGTTCTAGGAGGATGTCAGCCTTACATACCAGGAGGGTAAGTCGACTGCGTAATGTTTAAGACATTTTCGTGCCAAAGAAAATGTACGAGTATATCCTGAAATTTCTGGGAATAGCCTCTGAAGATCTCTTCATTCTGGATGAATTTTGTATAACTGTTAAACAGTAATAGATAGCTAAAACATGTGTGTGTGTGTGTGTGTGTGTGTGTGTGTGTGTGTGTGTGTGTGTGTGTCTGTGTCTGTACCTAGAGTTAATCGTTTCAAGATATTCCCTGCAACCGATTTCAATTTTGAACTATTTAAAAACTTTTTCAACCGGAAAGTCTTTCGTTTCATTTGTCTTTTATTTTGCTCCTGACCATGCGAATTTCAATCGTTTCGCACAGCACGCAGCTATCTTTTTAGCCTAGGTGCGTACTAGAAAGTATAATAAGACCATTTCTGTTATCTGAATCTGTATAAGTACAATGTAAACAAAATCTTTTTAAAGAATAGTAGCTTGCAGAACAGGCAGAAACTCGTGTGAATGGAACGCATATTGTCTATTGTTCCAGTAATAGCCCCACCCTCTTTAACTGCTTGATCCTATCGGATCATTTCCTGTGGAATTTATTGCCTATCGGCAATGGTGTTAACTGTAGCCTTTAGATTTCTATTAATCTTTCATTTTTATTTTCTCTACATGTACAGTGTACATAGTGTATAGAGAAGGTATTTTATTGCTCCAAAAAATTCGAAACCGAGATTTCGAAATTAAGTCCCCCTGAATCCAAAATAAAAAAAACATTTTTGAAAAAAGGTACGTGTGTGTGCGTGTGTGTGTCTGTGTGTGTTTGTAGTCAGCATAGCTCAAACACGAAAATACCGTTAAATACCAAATTTATTATCTTCCAAAGATGCGACATGAAGATTTTCAAGACAATTCCCCCACCCCAAACTACCCTTTATATGGAAAAAAATTCGGAAAGTTTGATTTTCTCAAAAATGGCTCTAATGATTTTGATAAAAATCTCTTATGATTAGGATATTTACATGGCAAATGAAATGTATATCTTGAATTTTCTTGGAATAGACTCTAAAAACCTCTTTATTCTGGATGATTTTTATTGAATTTTGCATAACTGGTAAGCTCTAAGAGATTATGATAAAACACAATTTATGTCATATACATTTTTTCGGGGAGTTGGCCGTTTTCAAGATATTCCTTGTTGTTTATTTCAGTTTTAAAATACTTTTCTCATACGCGAACTTGCCAACGTTTGGCCAAGCAAAGAAACGGATTTTAATCCCATAGCAACCACATTTTAAAACATTTGAATGTCAGTTTAATGTTATTTCCCTTCTACTTATAAAGGAACAAGCAATAAGACCGTTTCTGCTAATGTACCAACTATGCTAGAGCCCCACCAATATCTGTTATTGATGTTGGAATTACCTCAGTAACGGGTGCACCTAGACTCGAAATAACCAATACAACAATTGCCTGATCGGGAAACAGTGGCTCCCGATTTGTGAGGGTGTGCTAGACAGGTTTCTGAGGGGTGTGTGAAATAAAAAATATAGATATATCAAAACTTCTCATCTGCAACATTCATAATGTGCCGAAGAAAATAGATGATGCAGGAGTCATGGGTTACAGATTGGCTTACCTAAGATTGTCATATCAGTGATTGATTGGAAGCAGAACGTAAAGTATTGGTTTGTAGTAAATGCTTCCGACTGATACTTCCTTGAACCTACAGCAGTTTTTTAGTTTTTTATTTTCTCTACTTCAGCACATGAAGAGGTTGCACTCCACCCAAACTTTTGACGCTGAGATTTCATTGTCAACACACGTTTCAAAATGCCCTTAACAAAGAAATAACTTAAAAAAAAAAAAAAAAGATTCGTGTGTGTGTGCGTGCGCGCGCTCCCGTGTGTGTGTGTGTGTGTGTGTGTGTGTGTGTGTGTGGAACAGCAAAACCCAAAAAACGAAATGTGAGGTAAATATCTAAATATATATCTTCCTAAGGATTTCTTGAATTTCTTGAGAATAGCATCTGAAGTCCTGCTCGTTCTGGATAACTTCTAAATAACTGGTAAGTGCCAAGAGGTAGTCATAAACTTACTGGAAAAAGTACATTCTCATACAACACGTAATTTATGACCTATACAGTGTTTTGTGAAGTTAAGCATTTTAGAGGTATTCCTTCTTATCTGTTCCTACTTTACAACACTTAAACCTTTTTTAAACGGGACGTCGTTATTCGTTTTTCTTTTTGCTGGTCCAGCAAAGGGAACGCGAACTTTAGTGACAGCTCTTGAAAGACTTTACTACCACTGCCTAGTCTATACTCTAATTTATTGTACCTTTCTGTTAATGTTTTGCTGTTCATGTTTTAAGCTTCTGTAAGAATAACTTGTTGAAAAAAAGTTTGAGAAAGTCATTTGAATGTTAAACATCATATTTTTAAATCGTTTAGGCGTGAAGTGTCATGGCATTGAGTCTGTGTAAATGGCTTTATAAATCTTCTTAGACAGTATATTACATCTGTTTGTCCACTCATCCACTTATATAACTGTGTGTGTGTTCGCTCCATTTCATTTCCGACACCTAAGTATCATAACATAATGAGTTTTTTAAGAAAACAGAAATACTGTTGCAGGTGTAGTGCCACAGAGAAGCACTATAATGTGATGCAAAACATTCAATATAAGACAATTTTGAAGCTTTACGAAGTGAATCAGCCGGTTTTCTGAATATATTTATAATAAGACAAATATTACTTTCTTCGTTTTAAGGGCTACAACTTAATAAAAACAACCATATCGGATTAGTGGGTTCAAAAGTTCCGGAGGCAATAAGTACAAATTACCTATTTTATCAGTATTCATGCTAGATTAAAAATCTGATTTTTCTGTATCTGTTTTACAAACAAACTTCTTACAAAAAAGTATTCTTATTTCTACTCCATGCTAATCGAGATAAATAAATGGTCTTTCAGCACTACGCTAAAGGAAAGTAAAGTAATTATAAAATTTGTCATTAAAATGCGTTTCTTTACGAAGGGCTGGACGACTTCCTGCTTGTGAAATGTGTTTTACAATTGAAACCAATAATGAGTAATCTCTCGGAAACGTTAGGTCTACAACAAAAATGTGAAGCACGAAACTGCGTATTTTGACGAGGTATAAAGTGTTGTGTTGTATGTTTTTGTTTATCTCTTACGGTTACCGGGGTTACGCAAAAGTCGAAGAGGCTATTCCCAGGACATTCAAAATATATTTATTTGTCACGTAAATAGCTTCAATATATGCTAATTTATCAACATCACTTTTGAGAAAAACGAAATTTTCAAAATGTTTCCATGTAAAAGGTAGTTTGGGGTGAGGGAATTTTCTTGAAAATCTTTGTATCACATCCTTGGAAGACAGTAAACTTAAATATCAAGTTTAGTTTTTAACGGACATTTTGTTTTTGAGTTATGTGGTCCGGACACACAAAAACACATACACAGACAGACAGAGAGTCACAACAGACACACATACGCCACCTTTTTCTATAAATGCCTTTTGGATTCAGGGGGTTTCAAAATATATACTTCCGGTGAAGTCTCGGAATCGAATTTTGGGTGGAATTCAATGTCTTCTTTACCTACTATATGCGTTGTATATGCGCTAGAGAAGGTGAAAAGCAAACAATCTCAACTTAAATCTTTTGAAGAATAGTTAAACAAAAACGAGATGTTCCTGTTATAGAGAGTAGAAGAATCATCCCATGGACTTAATTTTGAATTTCTTTTTAGCCTATATTTTAGGTGCCTTGGTAAATTAAAGGAAATATATTTTTTTCATTCTTTGAACAATTGTATTAATTTACTTTTAAAATGTGGACAACGAGCGTTTAATAATAGTTTTAGACGTTTTGGACCATGATAAACTTGTCTCGCAATTGCGTATTGTCCGTTGCTTTCCAAAGTGAAGTGAAAAAATTAATATAATTTAATAACAGCAATAGAATATATAATTGAATCAATTTCATAATATTAGCATTCCGTTCTGAGTTCTTTTAAAAATCTCATCGGCTATAATGTACACGGTGATTCAAAAACAACTGGCGCCTTTTACCTTCTTTACTACCTGCAGAAAATAGAGAAGGTATTGTATTTCACCAGAATAAATATTTTGAGCCTATTTGATGTATCATAGTTAACATTAGTAAGTGTGGCTGTGCATATCGTTTAAATTCTAAGCTTAATATTTAAGTTCAGCTCTTCCAAGGATGCGACACAAAGAATTTAAAGAAAATCCCCCACTTCAAATTGTTCTTTAGATGGACAATTTTTGGATTTTCTAATAAAAGACTACAATGATTTCCATTAAAATAACACATGTTTTAAGATATTATCGTGACAGATGAAATATGATCTTAAACTGTTTAGGAAAATCTTCTTAATTCTTTTTCATTCTGAATAACTTTATATATGGCAAACCGTAAGAGAAAGACTAAATCTTAACATACAATTTCGATCTCGTTAAATTACAAGTTTATCTCTTATACATTTCTTTTGTAGAGTTAACAATTTAGCAATATTTCTTGTATTTGTTTGAAATGTTCACACTTATACTTTTCTGAAATGGTAAATGTATTTTTATGGTCCTGCAAAAAAAAGTCATCATTTAGCGACCAGCTCTTAAAAGATTTTATTATCACTTAACCGCACTGAAATCCGCTATTTTCATTGTACCCACAAGAAAAAGTATAATCAAATCGTTTATAAAATGTTTATTATAAGTAACTTGAAGTTAATGGGAAAATTAAGCTTTTGAAAGAATAGTCTCCGTCTACTCTCCTTGTATGTAGGACTTACAAACCTGAGGTCAGACGCCTGTTGAGGAGAAAAGACTCTGGATCACAGAGAAGCCAGGAAGGACATTCAGTCCGATGCCTGATATGAACATGAGGAAGTGAACGACAGGAAAAATGACCATGACTATGATTGGAATGATGGCAGGAGATACCGAAGAGCCCGAAGAAAACCGTCGTCGACTAAAACAATGTGTGCGATTTGTGTTTCTCAAGTGATGCTACTTCCGAAGTTTGTTTCTTAAACAGAATTCAAGCAACGATCGATCAATGTTTCTCCTGTTTAGTATGTGGACTCTCTCCTAGGCACGATAACCTTTTCACAGAAGAATTCTGTACCATTATCGGAGAAATAGTTAATTAAGACCACTAACCGACCTGTATATTGTGGTGACTAACGCAATTTGTTGTTCTATATAGGAAATAAATACAACTTAGTATATATAAGTATCATATACTACTGTGTCACGAAATTTCCAGGAATTTGCCAATAAAACACAAAAAATGAATTATTCATCCAATTTTATTTTATCGCCTTCAAAGTAGGCCCCTTCTGAAAGTATACATTTATGCCAACGAATAATCTTATCATCAAAACATTTTTTGTAGGCAATTTTAGGAATCGATGTAAATTGTAGCCGCGAATTTTCCTTTATGTCTTCTATCGACTGAAAACAGGTGCCTCGAAGAGGTAACTTGAGTTTTGGAAACAGAAAGAAATCAGCAGGAGCCAGATCAGGTGAATACGGTGGTTGTTCAATGAATTTTTGGCCAGAAATTCGTTCACAAAAATAGCCTTGTGAGTAGGTGCGTTATCGTGGTGCAGAATCCACGAGTTGTCGTTCCACAAATCTGGCCTTTTTCGCCGTATTTGTTCTCTCAAACGCCGCATAACACTCGGATAGTAGACTTTATTTACCATCTGACCTGACAAGAACTCTGAGTGCACGACACCGCGATAATCGAAAAAAAAAAAAAAAAAAAAAAAAAAAAAAAGCTGTCAATATGACCTTCAGTTTTGATCAAGTTTAACGTGTCCTTTTAGGTTCCGGTTCAGTTGGAAGGCGCCATTCTGAAGCTTGTTGACTGGTTTGAGTGTCAAACTTGTAAACTCACGTTTCATCACTAGTTACTCAGTTTTGATCGACTTTAACGTGTCCTTTTAGGTTCCGGTTCAGTTGGAAGGCGCCATTCGGAAGCTTGTTGACTGGTTTGAGTGTCAAACTTGTAAACTCACGTTTCATCACCAGTTACAATGGGTTTAATGAATGTGGGGTCGGAACTGGATCGTACTAGCATGTCTTCAGCAATCCTTACGGATTGAGCTTTTGTAGAAAATTCAAGTTTTTCGGAACTAACCGAGCTGCAACGTGTGTCGTGCCCAAACAGTCGTTTAAAATGGTACGAATCGAGTCGTGAGACACAGAAATTTCAGCGGTAATCTCTCTCAGACCTTAATGATGATTTTCAGTTCAGTTCAAACCGTTGATGGCCGACCAAAGTGAGGCAAATCTTCCACCACATCTCGACCACTTTAGAATGCACTGTACCACTCATATGCACGTGTTTTTAACAAAGTCGATTCACCGTAAGCTCTCTGTAAAATTTTCAGCGATTCGGCACATGAAATACCATTTGCAATGCAAAAATTGAGACAGATTCTTTGTTCAATATTTGTATCCATCGTAAAATCGCAAATAACCTTTGAGATGAACAAACAAAATGGCGTACTGTAAACAAACTAGATGACAGATGACGATCAAACTCCGCGTGGGTATAGAGGAAAGTTGTACCAACTTGTCGCTGACTTTGAGTTAGACCTTTCCAACATTCTTGCATACCAACAAATTTCCTAGCTGGGCTGCACTTTGTAAACAAACTCTGAATGAACTACATCTCTTGGAAGATTAATAAATCAAGCAAGGTCATCCATTCCAATCAGCAAATGCCGCTTCTAACATTTGCCTTCGAACGAATTTAGCCAAGCTGGGGCCTATTAGATTACACGCTCCACTCGTACGTTTGAATGGTTGCATATGCAGCAAGACTCTCTGTGCCCGGTTTTCCAAGTTCAAACATTGCACGACACTAATACCTACCTGTTTGTGTATTCCATGATGATGGACAGGCTTTGTGTTAGTGAACGAGCTTTAATTGGTTGTCAACCTTGTTATAAATAGCAGAATTCCAATTGCATAGCACCGGTACTGAACCTAGTTACTTGTATAATGATGACGATTCCATTATTGGAAAAGCATTGTTGTAGAGTCGGGTTATCCACGCATATGTTATTAAATGAACAGATTATACTAGCTTATTTGCTCCCACTGTTATTTCTCTACTATTTGCCCAAACTTCCATAACCGTGATTTCACAAGGCTTCACTTACCCAAAAAGACTCTTTGTGTGTGTGAGTGTGTGTGGGTGTGTATTTTGTATTCAACCCAATTTTTATTTTAGAGTTTCAAGTTCAGCATCTTCCAGGGATGCAACACAAAGGTTTTGAAGAAAAGTCCTCCACCATAAGCTGAACTTACTTCAGATGGATGTTCGTTGTTCTGATTTCTCAAAACTGTTTCAAGCTTCATTAAAATACATTAAGTTAACACCGGGATTACAATTAATTAATGTAATGCAAACATGCAAGAATAATATCTGCTTCTGTAAAATTCTTGACACGTTATCAAGAGTTATAAAAACGGAGCACTCAAGCTAACACAGGTTCTTTTGGACAGCGACTTTGGAGAATATGTTTGGATTAGAGAGAAAGCCGAAGCAGTTGAACAAACGTTGTAGCCTCCACGGATAAAATTGTTTCACAGTACTGAATTAAAGACAAGTAACATCACAATCAGAGTTGCAACAAATCTTCACTTATCTTTTGGAATCCTTGGACTAGTTTCGCAATAAATCTATTTCCTTTTGGTCTGGTTTTTGATGTTGTTTATTTACACTGTTATGGTTACTGCTACTAGGTGGATTGTGTACTAATACATTGCTAACTACTGGAATCAAAACAAATTAGTTGAAAGAGTCAATTGGAGGTATATCGAAATTCATTGCATGATTTTTATACTATAATATAAACATTTTCTCCCAAACTATTAAAGCTATGGGTCCATTTAAGTGTTTTGATAATTTAACATCTGGATTTATTTCATAATTAAATTTCCAAAAATGTTCTGCTACAGCTGATTTATCCATTTGTTTGTATTTAATATTCCTAAAGTGTTCTTTTACTCTGGTTTCCAAATGACGTTTAGTCTTACCGATATAAACAAAGTCACAATTTAAACAATTTAATTGATAAATGCCAGGTTTTTTACTTTTTGAAATTTCATCCTTTTTAGAAAAGTCTTAAATTTTTATGCTGTATTTATTTTGAGGAACCAATATTATGGCCATGCTCTTTGAAAATATTTGTGAAAGTTTTATTTACCCAAGGGTGATAAATAAATTTTTTAAAAATTTAATTATTTTTTTTCTTGCTGATCTTTTCATGAGCTATTTTGAAATACAGGTCACTAAAGCATTCCCTCTAATTTTTTAAAACTTGGTATAGATATGTAGATGATATATTTGCTATTGTTCCTGATAAACATGTAAATGATGCTTTAAAACTTTTAAATTTACGAGATAAGGCTATAAAATTCACATTAGAAACTGAAAGTGATGGCTATCTCTCTTTTCTGGATTTAAAAATAATAAAAGAAGACAATAAATTGAATTTTGGAATATACAAAAAGCAAACCCCCAATGATAATTATATAAAAAATAATGACTTTAACCCTTTTTCACATAAATTTACTGTTTTAATGGTTTAATTTATAGGTTAATTAATTTTCCCCTTAATAAAGATGAATTCTATAAAGAATATAAACACATTATCAACACTGCTTTAATTAATGATTTTAATACTGATTTTATAAATAAAAAAATTTAGAAGTTTAAATATCAAAAAGCTATTAAAGATATTTCTACGCTTAAGAAAATAAAAGATCATTACATTTTTAAAAAATGTATTTATCACCCTTGGGCAAATAAAAAGTTCACAAATATTTTCAAAGAGCATGGCCATAATATTGGTTCCTCAAAACAAATACAGTATAAAAATTTTGTTAGGATTTTCTAAAACGGATGAAATTTCAAAAATAAAAAACCTGGCATTTATCAATTAAATTGTTTAAATTGTGACTTTGTTTATATTGGTAAGACTAAACGTAATTTGGAAACCAGAGTAAAAGAACACTTTAGGAATATTAAATACAAACAAATGGATAAATCAGCTGTAGCAGAACATTTTTGGAAATTTAATTATGAAATAAATCCAGATGTTAAACTATCAAAACACTTAAATGGACCCATAGCTTTAATGGTTCGGGAGAAAATATTTATATTAAAGTAAAAAAATCATGCAATGAATTTCGATATACCTCCAATTGACTCTCTCACCAAATTTGTTTTGATTCCAGTAGTTAGCAATGCATTAGTACACAATCCACCTAGTAGCAATAACCATAACAGTGTAAATAAACATAAAAAACCAGACCAAAAGGAAATTAATGCTGATAATGCAATAGATTTATTGCGAAACTAGTCCAAGGATTCCAAAAGATAAGTGAAGATTTGTTGCAACTATTATTTTTATATTAATATTTGTGTTATTACTTCACTGTTACTAGCTTCTATTTACATTTATATATCATAATCAGAATTTGTAATAAAAGAGATTTTGTTATAGTGAGATGTGTTTCATTCACAAGAATTGTTCTGCTTGTTCTGCAAACAAACTATTCTTAACAAAAGATTATTCTTTTATCTAGGTCACATTAATCGAGATAACATTAGCAGAAGTTGTCTTTTTATTTGCTTCCTTGCAAGCTGAAGGGAAATATGGGAATACACCAGATATATGAAACAATTGCAATTCTGTTCTCTTTGCGTAGCTAGGAATAAAACGAAAGAGATATGATGAATCGTCAGATGACCTTCCGCTTGAGAAAAGAGCAAGTAGTTCAAAATTGAAACCATAACAAAGAACATCTTGGAAATGGTTAACCCTATAAACATTTATATAACATAAATAAGTGGTGTGTTTAAACGGAATCTATATTTTTGTATAGTAAGGTATTAGTTATCTCTTACGGTTTACCAGTTAGATACACCAAAGTCATCCAAAATGAAGAGCTCTGAAAAGGAAATTCCCAGAAAATGTAATATATACATGTCATAAAAATATCTCAAATATATGTGTTTTAATCAGAATCGTTAGGATCATTTTTGAGAAATACAAAATGACTTGTGCAAAGGGTAGGTGGGTATTATCCTGATAATCTTTGTGTCGCATCCTTGGAAGATACGGAACTTAAATATCAAGTTTTGTATTTAACAAACTTTACATTTAGGAGCTATGCTGTCCACACACATACACGTGACTTTTTCTAAAAATTATTTTTCTTTTTTGGATTCAGGGGTTCTCAAACTTGTATTTCCGGTGAGCTCTCGGTATTGAAATTTTGATAGAAATAAAATAGCTTCTTTATCTATGTACATTCTATATACATGCTGAGCTGGTAAATATATATATATATATATATATATGTGTGTGTGTGTCTGTGTATGTGTGTTTTATTGTATTAACTTAGTAGGCGTACCGACCTCGTATAGAGGACTTACACCCCTAGAACTTAAACGTGGGTGACTAGTATCAGAAGTCTGTCGGTCGTACGTTCAACGATAATATGTCATAGAATGAAGAGTCTGGAAGGAGGGATCGGCCGTAATCATCCACAAGAATGAGGGATGTAGAGGATGTAGGGTTTTCAGATTTATACGGCCTTTGCCGCCGTCTTTTTTCAGCGCATGACGGCAATACTAAGCGGCGAGTTTGTCATGCATTACCTCTTGCAGAGGACTAGCAAACAATGAGTAGAAAGGGTGGATGTCAACAGTTTCTAGTTCACCTTAGTGAAATGAGATTTGTATCATACCTTTCCAATATTTACATTTGGAACATTCTCTTGCGTCTCGTAAACTCGAAATCGCAGCTTTATGCTGATAGGTAATGCAAATTAATCTACAGTTATGGTAACGTGTAAGGCTCTAATGTCACATCTTCCCCATTACGATAAACGGTTTTTCATAGGTGAAAAACAGCTCTGCACCGCGCTGTACATCAGTCTGTTAACGAGGACGGTAATGCATCTGTCCAAGGTTCAAAGTCCTACCGCCCCTTGAGACAAAGGGTCCGCTAAATTTAGAATGACGTCATACATTTAAATCCACCGGTGCTAAAGGCCGAGTAAATCTAAAGACCGAAATAGAAGATAGGAAAGATTATCCAGTGATATCATCAAAGTTGAATTCTCACGGTGCCATTCCGCGTATAGAAAAAGTACATCCTTTTATTAGATTTGACGCATATTTCCTCTGAAACCTGAATGAAAATAAAACCCCGTTCATCCGGCAGAAATCTTCCCATAGCGGTTGAAAAGTCGAGGAATCCCGCTGGCCAGGACGAATTTGACAGTCATTAACAAGGTTCAAGGCTGCCCTGACTGTCAGATACCACACCCACCCTCCCACCTACCTACCAGGTCTTAACGTGTGTACTACAACAGACACATCATCATCTTCTGCCAAGTCGTAAACGAGGTTGAATGGCCAGCAACAGGTTGTCTCTACTGGGATGCGATGATACCTTCAAGCTTTGCCCTCTCTTCTCATTGGATGCATATAAGCTTTTAGATACACATTTTTACTTCCTCTAGAGCGCATGTACATAACATGTGCATAGTAGCTACAGAAGGTATTGTATTCCACCCAAACATTGGATACCAAGATTTCACTGGAAATAAATGTGTCGACATCCCCTGAATAAAAAAAAAATTAAAATGAAGTTAGTGTGCGTTTGTCTGTGCGCATGTGTGTGTGTATGTGTGTCAATGGGCAGCGTAGTTCAAAATAATATCAAATTTGGTATCTCCCAAGGATGAGACACGAAGATTTTCAAGCAAATTCCCCACCCCAGAGTACCCTTTACACGGAAACATTCTCCAAAATTTTAATCTTCTCAATAATATTAAACAAAAATTTACACAACAAAAATATAGATCTAGTTAAAACACCTAATTAATGTCATATACCCTGGTACCTTTTACTTTCTCTATATGTACTATGTACATAGTGTATAGAGAAGGTATTGCACTCCACCCAAAAAGTCGATACTGAGATTTCACCTGAAATATATGTTTTAGGGCACCCATTATCAAAAAAAAAAAAAAGCATTTTCAGAAAAAGGTCCATGTGTGAGTCCGTGTGTCTGTGAACACGATAACTCAAAAACGAAAAGTCGAAAAAATACCAAACTTGGCATTGCGACACGAAGATTTTGAGAAAAATCCCCCCACCCTAAACTACCCTTTACATGGAGCTTTTTTCAAAAATGTTGATTTTTTTAAAAATGGCTCTAACGATTTTGATTAACATATAACATGCTGTATATTAAAGATCTTTACCTGACAAATAAAATGCATATTTTGAATGTTCTGGGAATAGCCTCTGAAGATTATTTTGGATGAATTTTACGAACTTTTGAATAAGTGCTAAACCGTAAGAGTTAGACAAAAGCTTACCACACAAAAAATACAGAGCACGCTAAAACACACAATTTATATTAAATACATATTTTTCGTAGAATTGTTAAATTTTTAGATATTCCTTATTTTTGGTTTCATCTCTAAAAACTTACGCTTTTCTCATACAGGAATTTGTCAACTCCTGCCCATAGAAACAAAGGAGCTTCAGTCACATAGCAATCAGCTTTTGACTATCACTTTAACCTATGGTACTCCCTTATTTCGCTTCTACTTCCAAGGAAATAAGTAATAAGACTATTCCTGCTAATTTTTTCTCGATTAGCATGAAGTAAATATAAATATAAACGTTTTAACAATAATTTGTTGCAGAGATGTAGAGAAAGTCAGATTTTTTGAAGCTGACCATTGCTAAGGTTTTCCTTGTTATTGGTTTCAACTTTAAAATACTTATCCTACTTCTCCGATACGAGAATTTATCAACTCCTAGCCATACAAGAAGTGAATTTCAATCACTTTTAAAAGATTTGGCTTCCCTTCTACTTAAGAGGAAGCAAATAATAAGATAATTTCTTCTAATTTTATCTCAGCATGAATTAAATAGAAGAATAAGCTTTTTAATAGTAATTTATTGCAGAGATGTAGAGAAAGACATGTGAATGGAACACATCAGATTTTTTGTCCAACAGGAATGTATTTTGTTCCAATTAGAATAGGATTTTATGCTCACGTATCTGTCGACTTGATGCAAAAGTGACAACATGTATAATAATTACGAGTAGCTGATAAATAATACAGAGATACAGAAATGTGTCATAGCAAAGGGACTATAAGATTTTGCTTCCAAAAAGATAACCAAAATGTTTGTTTAATTAAGTAAAGACCTAAAAATCGGATGTGTTCCATTCAATTGACTTTCTCTACATCTGGGCAATAAATAATTGTTAAAAATCTTATTCTTTTAGCTATTTCATGCTAATCAATTAAACATTAGCATGTTCTTGTTACCTGCTTGTAAGTAAACGCAAATAAGGGAATACTCTAGGCTAAAGCAATAGTAAAATGTTTGAAAACCTGATTGCCATGTAGATGAAATCGTTTTTTTTGTTTTTGTTTTTTTGTTTTTTGTTTTTTTTTCCCCGTATGTGAAAGCTCAAGTATTTTAGAAATCAAAACAATAACAAGGGTTACTTAAAAATAGTCAACCCTACACAAAAATGTATACGTCAAAGTATGTGTTTTAATCAGCTCTATATTTTTTGTATAGTAAGTTTCTGTCTATCTTTTACGGTTTACCGGTTATGCAAAATTCATTTAGAATAAGAGGTCTTCAGAGGTTATTCCCAGAAAATTCAGGATTTATATTTCATTTGTCATGTAAATATTTTAATACACTGTATTTTAATCAAAATCGTTAGAATTATTTTTGAAAAAATCAAAATTTTTAATTTTTTCATGTAAAGGATAGTTTGGATTGGGAGAATCTATTTTTCTTTTAGAAATATTCGTATCGCATCCTTGAAACGTCTTAAATACCAAGATTGGTATTTTATCGACTTATCGTATTATTGTGTTCACGAACACATACTCACACGCATGCATCCCTAATTTTTTTTTTTTTTTTTTTTTATCTCGTTATGGAACTTTTGGGTGTCTTTTTAAGATTTAATATAATGATTAGTTGTATGATCCATTGATAATGAGTACATACCATGCGCAATGTAGAGAAACTAAACACGAGAACTAGTTTAAGATTGCATTTACTCACTGACCGAAGTTAATCAACAGAAGTACAATTCCAGAAGTACATTGGGCAAGCTTATTCAACAAATACTGATAACAGAATAAAACCTGTGGTTAGCGAAGGCAAAACTCATTCGGAGCCAAGGTAATTAGATTTGATATTGTCAAAAACACATGTTAATGATTTTGATTAAAATATTTTCTGCTTGGGATATTTTCATGAACATTAAAATGTATATCCTTAGTAACCCCTGAATACTATTTACTCTGCTTCACTTTTGCATAACTATAAACCTTAATAAGCAGAGAAAATTTTGTAACACAAAAAAGGTAGATCTCCTTATAAGCACAATATTGTTAATAGAACCAATGTTTTGTATTTTTTAAATCAATTTTTGGGCAAAATTCTTTTTTTTGGGAGGAAGAGCCTTTGTTTTATTTTACTCAATTTATCCCTCACCCACCAAACCAATTCACCCCTCACCTAAAATCAAAATGTTTCACTCCTAATATTACAAAAATAATTAAAATTAAATCCACTAATTTTAATAATTCTCTCACCATTTGCTACTTAGGAATTTAATTGTAATCAGTGTAGAACCTGATAGTAAGATATATAAATATCCTTATTTAGTATGACATTCTTTTTTGGAGGGGAGAGCAAACCATTTCGGGTATCCTTGATATTGCTTTAAATGTTCTAATACTTATACTTTTCTCAAATGGAAAGTCGCCAATTGCTTTACTTTTCATTCCTGACCATGTAAAGAGACTGGAATTTTTAAAATCAGCACATAGTGAACAGCTTTCAAAATATCTGTAAAACGGTTTAGCATAATATATTCCCTTGTTTCCTTCGTATATATAATTCATTTCTGCTCACGACTACCTCAATTAGTGGACTAGATAGAAGAATAAGCTTTTATAGGAATAATTTGTTGCAGAATACTTAGGGAAAGTCATGTACACTCAAAGACAATAAAATACACCTGGGGGTGCGAGTTTGCTGAAAATGTGAACGTGTAACGGATGTCATTGTGGTACAACATACCACGCGAGTAAGAAAAAGTAAAATCGATTGGGTAATCCGCCCCTTCATCCCTCATACACGCTCGACACTCCCTCAGATCAGGCTGACTTACGTAAGCAATAGAATTTAGTCTACCACGTGCATGTATTACCTTGGCATTAAAACTTCAGTATGTAGCGCAGAGAAAAGATTAACGTACTTTTGTGTCACTAGGTGAGAGAGGTAGATAATTGCTCAACCAGAGGTTTAGGATCACCAGTTGACAACTCAGAATTGATTTGTTGCAGATTACGTTGTATTTCCATCCCCTTCTCTTCCGTAAAGTGGCCTGTCCAATATGCTTTTAAGACCATAGCAAACAGGTGGAAACATGGGTGAAGTCAGCGAAAACTCCGTCTTATAATATGTATTTCCAGGCGTATTTTAATGTCTTTGAGTGTATCTGGAATACATTAGATCTATTTCCATCTCAGTTCAAAGAATGTAAAACAGTTATGCACTAGTGCTACTACTACTGCTGCTGCTGCTGCTGCTGCTGCTGCTGCTGCTGCTGCTGCTGCTGCTGCTGCTGCTTTGATTCTAATGAATATTTGTTTATATACATTCTATAGCATATTATATTATTTTGTTAGCTTATCTTCCTTTTGCCTTCACCTTCTTTTTATCCATTTTTCTTATTTTAGTAAGACAGCCATAATCACAAGTATATTCTTTTATAAATTTGAAGTATGTACAGTGACAAAATCGCCTGGTTTATCTAAATTTTGTTGTAAAACTGAGGTGCATAATGCCAAAGACAGAGATAGCGAGATCAGCCATCTTCCGTATGACGTCACAGGCAACTTCAGCATCAGAAGTGCGAAGAAGCCCCCTGATTCGGAGCCAGTACTTACTCAGTTTCGTCAACCCATCAATTACGCGAATTGACAGATTTTAGAGACAAATATGAATCCCTAAAACACTGTTCCAGCTAAAAGTCATCTCCACACCAGCTAATCCGTTTAAAGAGCAGAGCTTAGAGCACCGAGAGGACCAACATCGTCCCGTGAGTACGCCAACCCGTTTCCACAAGATTCCCCAGTGTTACAGTTCCAAGAATTCGATTCATTAAATTCTCACGTGAGTTTAATGAAAAACTTGTATTAACCTAAATATTAATTTTCACTTTAACTAAATTACCATTTAAATATACAAATTGCATAATATTTAAAATCTCCAAAACAAGAACTAAATTTTAACATCCTTAAAATAAACCGATCCTTGGTGTCCCCGGGATGGTAGTCGAATTCGAGGTAGGTTTCCCTTTTACCAGACATTTGATATTCATTCCCTGTCCCGTCATTTTTACTCTTATGTTTCGGGGTTGTAGGGTCAAACGACGGCGGTTGGTATGTTGCGGGAGGACATTGGAATTTTCTTATGGAAAGATTCCTTCCTGGAATTTGTGGGATTGGTAGAGAGCTGTTCACGGGAGCTCAAGGTTTTATAAAGTTTAGGAAGGGCTAGTGAGTGTCAGTGTTGCCCCATGTTGGAATCGTTAGGGATCCCGTCCTGCTAGCGTACATTTTCGGCAGAATCTCTTCGTCCTTGTTTCTCCTCTTAAATGCGTTCCTTCCGGGAATCAATTTTCCTCGTCTGAGCGTGACTTTCTCTTTGCGTTACACTTTGTTCATTACCATGTACCGTTTACCGTTTCTGATTGGGTGCTACGAACATGTAAACTCTGTCCATTGACTTAGAGTGTTACAAAAGTGTTGCAGGCAGTATTCACTTACAACAGTTATTCATATAAATGTGCACTTACCAGCAATATTTGTTTAGCTCGTGTAAATTGGTTTGGAGTTAGTTGTGCTATTTACGGGAAAATGAGATATGCGCAAATATGGTTTCTATACGAACTCTAGTCTATTAAGAATGACTTGAAAACGAATATAGAAAAACAAATTACAGTAGTCCTTATAAATTCACTTATTTATTTATTTATGAAAATAATTAATATAAGTGCTGAAAATAAGTGTTGAACGAATTAAATATTATTCTATATGTATTAATAAGTACGTTTTTATTCACCATTGGAAATGTTTACCATTTTATGGATCGTCATGAACTTATATATACGCAAGTCTTAAATATATTAGATATTTATATAGAGATATAGCACAATATAAATACTTATCTTATACAGTTTATTAGTACATAAGAAAAACCAATATTTACAGTTACACAAGAAATATAGTGAAGTGTAAGTTACCTTTTGTAAAAAGTTTTAATTATACAAAATGGAGAGTCGCAAATGGATTTGCAACTAGGAAAAATAATAAAGTTACAATCTTATATCTAACAATTCGTTTACCTCATAGAATTTGTATTTTAGCAACAGCTTTATCAGCTTCAATTTAAAATTTTGATCAGTAATCTAGTGAAACTTTTCGGCAGTTTGTTTAAAGAATCACGTCTTTGAATTGCCATTAATACTCTTTGAAGGTCTTATGTTGCTGCAGGTGTAGTGATTCAGTATTCTGTGTTGTATGAGTGATAATCTTTCTTTTTTTTTATGTTTAGCGTCCTTTAACCTGGTTGGTCATATCGAACAATGAATCAAATTGGTGAAATGATGCTCAAATGATCTCGTGGTCCGTGGAGCTTAAAGTTACTCGACATTCGTCTTCTCAGGATAAGGAAAACCCCCGAAAAAAACCCTTATCCGGGTAACTAACCCTAAGCGAGATTCGAATTCACGACCTTTTGAATGTGAGGTAGACTTGCTACCACCACACTACCCAGGCGGGCTGATAATCTTTATTTTGTGTGAAGAGATGTATATATATTTTGGAAACCTTTATACATTATAATCTACAAGGCAAAGGTAGTATATTGAAATCGTCGTTTGCTTGGAGCATTATTGGAACTTGTTTCATTATTCTCAACATTTTCTTCTGTAAAGTAGAGACCGTAATGGATAGGTTAGAGCTTCCCCAGAAGGGGATACTATATGAAATTAGTATATAAACATACTAAACAATTTTTAAAATCTCTTTGCTACCTACTTTACTTAGTATTCTTATAGCAAATGTAAATTACTTGATTTGTTAGAAAATCCTACTATAGGGTTCTTCCACGTTGGTGAAGCATGAATAGTGATTCCAAGAAATGTTATACCACTAGCGTTACTTCCCCATTAAACTCTATGATGATCAACCGAGTTTGAGGATGTAAAATTTCGGTAGCCCGTGTTTTTATGTTATAACTAATCTATTGCACTTCAGCAATTTTAATACATTTGGTCCTAGTTCGTCTATGGCTGACTGTAGTGATGGTTTAACGGGATCTGTGAGAATAATATTAGCGTTATCAGCAAATAATACACTATTAGCAGGGGTCATGCAAGATGGGAGATCATTAATATAAATTAGAAAAAGTTCTAGTATTCACCAAATTTGGAAATCTGAGGGCACACCACTGATCTCCACCAACTAATCTCCACTTGCTAAATATGTGCTGAACCATTTGTTTGCAACACCTATTATATCATAATTATCGAATTACCTTAGTAGAACACTATGGTCAATAGAATGGAATAATATCGATAGGTCGATAAAAAATTCCAAGGCTTGTTCCTGTTTATCATTAGCATACAGTAACTCTACTAAAAATGAAAAAATATTCATTTTTATGCCCTTCGCTGTTCGAAATCCAATTTGTTGTTTGACAGTATAATATATTTATCTAAGAAGTGAACCAGTCTATTATACATAATCATTTCCAATACTTTAGAGAATGCGGAGAGTAATTCTATAAGCCTGTAGTTTCCAAAATGATTCTTATAGCTTTACTTGTATACAGGTGTGAGTTTTGCTATTTTGAAGGCATCAGGAAAGCAGCCTGTTTCAAAGGATGTATTAAGATGTCTACCAACTGGTTTGACCAAATAGTTTGAACACTGTTTCACAAGAAAATCGGGAATCTCATCTTAACCACTACGGCTTTTCCATTTTAGATTCCTATTATGGCTTTATTATTTTCATTCAATATTTTAGGTTCTAGTCAATTCCCTATTTCCTCGTATGGCGACAACCAGATTCTTGCCCTAATGATTTTTACCTTATGCTTAGAATTACATAATTTAAAACGCATTTAGCGATTTGGGCACTTATTTCCAGTTTTCCTAACCAGTTTAAATGAAGATCATGCTGAGATGATATATCTGACAAGATTACCACCATCAATCATCTTTACATTTTTAAAATGCTTGTATATGGAGTGCAAGCACTTATAAGCTTCTCCTACCTCAAGGTTAACACAAGATTGAGGCAGCAGATCATATCTTGAGGGGACATTTACAACCACATTTGTATGTGTTGAGGGACCTAGAGTTTTCTCCATTATTTGAGCATATCCTTTGCTTCATTTTAACACACATCGTTTGCGCCACCCACTATTACCACTGTGTCCCTTTTATGTAATACTTCTCACTGCTGACAAATATCCTTGAGTTGAGCCCCAGGCTTAAAGGTACCCATTGCAGTAATTCCATTGCCTTCTCGAAGCCGCTGGCAATTCCTCTTCCATTGCTATTCCCAAATACAACTACACGGTTCTTCTTCAAGGTTCTGTTTTGGGCCTCGCTGCATTTCGGCGATTCATTGCTTGTAGGCTATTTTTGACCGCATCCAAATCCACTGGGTTCACCCTCGTAGTTGTGTTTTCACGAGTATCTTTTCTTCTCCCCTACTTCACATAATAAAGAAAATCTATTTGTAGTTGAAATTGTAAGGCAGCTGGATAACTATTTTTTGCAAACATTCCATACCGGCATTTTCTAATGGCGCGAATGTCTCCTCATTTCTCATTACTTGCAGTTCCTCCGCTTCTCGTGCTTGAAGTATATGTATTGTTTTACTTTTTTCTGGGTAAAAACTTGATAGCTTTTTATTCACTGGGCACTTCACTGGTTCTGTAAACATTCTTGATGTATTATGACTGAATTTTTCCCAGTATTTTCCAAAATTTTTACGAAGCGACTCCTAAGAAGCCTTTAACTGTCCATTACTTGGGTCATATGCCATTACTAGCAAACCATTACGTTTTAGAGACTTAACAAAGACTCATCAACGTTGTGTAAAGCGAAAAATAATAAAATAATAATAACCTTTAAGTGAACTCAATTGTGTAAGGCAATGATAAAAAAGTTCATGTAATAAAATTATCCTTATTTGGGCTTCAGCAGATCATAACAACTGTAACTCTAAATACCGAACATAGAAGGTTTCACAACCAAGCATCTGTAGAAAATGTATTACAATCATTAAGTATTCTGACTGAGAAACTTCTGAAATGTGGGTCAGAATAATACTTACAGAATTTCAAAGAAAGCCGCGCACAAGTAAACGATTTTTCACTTGACAGAAATGGTAAACTCAGGTGCTCCGCTTGATGTGTTGTAAGGAATGCTGCCCACACGCCATGTAGCAAAAGGAGTGTGCGTGGACTAAATACTGCTCACAGTAGCAACATAAGGTGTATTCGCCGATATACCGGGCCTTCGCCAACTCTACGTATGATGCTGGAGAATTTTCACACGGATATTGTCATACTCGTATAATAATCTGTGATATACGCTAAAATTTCTAAAGTCCACAATTTCAGTAAGATTCATTTGAAATTATAAATGTTTTGTTGAAGTAATAATGATAAAAATCTGATGTGTACCATTCACATGACTTTCTCTAAATCCCTGCAACAAATTATTCTTAAAAAGCTTATAACATTAGCAGAAATAGCCATATTACTTGCTTCCTTGTAAGTAGAGGTGAAATAAGGGAGTACCATAGGTTAAAGTGATAATCAAAAGCTTGTTGCTATGTCACTGGAGTTCCTTTGTTTGTATGGACAGCAATTGATAAATTCCTCTATGAGAAATGTATAAGTTTTTCATAGCAGAAACCAAAAATAAGGAATATCACAAAAACGACAAACTTCACGAAAAAAAAATATATATATATATATAACATAAATTGTGTGTTTTAACGTGCTCTACAGTTTTTGTGTAGTAAGCTTTTGTCCATCTCTTACGGTTTAGCAGTTATTAAAAATTCCGTAAAATTCATCCAGAATAAACTACTCTTCAGAGGCTATTCCCAGAAAATTCAAGATATACATTTTATTTGTCAGGTAAATATCTTTAATATACAACATTTTAATCAAAATCGTTAGCTATTTTTGAGAAAATCAAAATTTTCGAAAAATGTTCCATGTAAAGGGTAGTTGGGGGTGGAGGGATTTTTCTCAAAATCTTCGTGTCGCATCCCTGGAAGATACTAAACTTAAATACCAAGTTTGGTATTTTACTTACTTTTCGTTTTTGAGTTATCGTGTACACAGGCACAGGGACACACACACACACACACACACACACACACACACACACACACACACACACGGACCTTTTCCCGAAAATGTTTTTTTTTTAGATAAAGGGGACCCTAAAACATATATTTCCGGTGAAATCTTGGTATCGAATTTTTTGGTGGAGTACAATACATTCTCTACACATTATGTACATAGTGCCTATAGAGAAAGTAAAAATCATAACAACAGAAGCCCGTAACTACGGGATACTAACGGTGTCTCAAAAGATTCTCCGCAGTATACTCAGAGCTTGTGGTTGTGGTTAAGTTGGTAACGGCGTTATAGAGGAGGAGGAGCATTCTTTATGGTTGAATAATACTTTGTTTAAAATCAATACTGTCTGGTTGTGTTTGTGAAATGACATCAAAATGTTAACCATTGAAAGAACGTTTTGGTTGAGGACATATTCCTTATTGGGATAAGATTTCAGAAAATTTTAAATGTAAATTTCTTAAACGTTTTGCACACTCAGCATGTCTTCGTCGTGAGTCTATGTGAGATTTAATTCTGAACTCCAAATCCCCTGAAAAAAAAATGATGCTCTTAAAAGTGGTAGGTCTAAACCTTTAACAGGCCAAATGAACGAATCGGATATAATGCCAAGAACGTCAATAAATGAAGGCAGAAGTTAGCAAAGGAAAGAACTGTTTCTTTTCGG
Organism: Hymenopus coronatus; assembly: GCA_030762935.1. Taxonomy (NCBI): domain Eukaryota; kingdom Metazoa; phylum Arthropoda; class Insecta; order Mantodea; family Hymenopodidae; genus Hymenopus; species Hymenopus coronatus. The sequence goes on from CM060890.1 coordinate 34,618,702, forward strand.
GCAAACCACAGAGCCGTTAGTAAGGAAACGAAAATCCATATAAATGTAAGTTGTCCCGAAATAAAAATGATGAACTAAAGGACATCACAAATTTATGCGGGAAAAACTACACAAAGTGTCCAAAACAAGGGCAAACCAGTCGGACTCTGCCAACAGGAATGAGGAAAACTTTTCCAACATCTTTAACAGTGGTAAGTAAGTAATCTCAGTTTCAGTTCATCTTTATTTCCAATAATAACTAGCGCGATCCGTTACCAACCGAACTGTGATGAGTGCGCGTGCTAGCGCATGCACCTCACTGCGGAGACATATTTGGGACACCCGTTAGATAACAGAGTGTATCAGCTAAACAATTAGACACACCCATTTTATGAAATTATAAAGTAAGATGATATATGACGATTATTAAGTTTATGATTACTTTCCCTGCCAATGCACTTGGCACGCTTTGTATTTCATCCAAAAAGTTGATACCAAGATTTCACCAGAATACATGTTTTGGGACCCTTGAATAAGAACATGTTTATAAAAACACCTCTGGACAGCTTAGCTCATAAACGAAAAGTTGCTTAAACATCAAACTTAACTCCTACCCTGCATACGGCTTGTGTGAAAAAACAATTAAATCAATACCAAACTTAATGTTTACGTTCAGCATTTTCACAAACACACAATAGGAAAATTTTCAAGAAAATCCCTTTACCCCAACTCTTTACATGGAACATTTTTCGAAAATTTAATTTTCTCAAAAAATATCTAACAATTTTGGTTAAATGTGTAAAAGATATTGAAATAACAAATATCTTGAATTTTTTGGGAATATTCCCTTGAAGTACTCTACATTCTGGATGACTTTTGCATACACACACTTTGTCATTTTTAAGTTGTGCCTTGTTATTGGCTTTTAAAATTTCCAATCCTCATATTTTTCTCAAATGAGAAGTCGTTATTCATTTTTTTCATCTTGATCATGTGAACAGATGGGAATTTCAATTGTTTCACATAGAGACTGAGTTTTGCGTAATGTTTCTCTTTTACATAGAAGGAAGTAAGTAATAGAGTCATTTCAGCATGATGTAGATAAAAGAATATCCTTTCATAAGAATAGCTTTTGTAAAATATACAGAGAAAGACATGTGAAATGAACTGATCAGCCTTTTTTAAAATTAAAATGTAAAATGGTTGAACCAGTTTGTTATTGCATGCTGCAGATGTAGAAAAATTGAACCACGAAGAACGGCATCTCTTACTTGAGAGGCTGCTAGAGATAAAATTTGTAATTACAGTGTGTGGCCAACATTTCACTAAGAGCCTCTGAAGACTATTTTACTCGAAATGAATTTTACGGAATTTTACAAATCTGCTAAACCGTAAGAGGTGGACAAAATGTTACCACACAAAAAATGTAGGGCACATTAAAACACACAATTATACTTTTTTTCGTGGAGTTCATCCTTTTTGAGATATTCCTTGTTTTTGGTTTCAGCTTTGAAAAACTTATACTTTTCTCACACAGAACTTTGTGAACTCCTGTCCATACATAAAAAGTAACTTCAGTCACATAGCAACCTAGTTTTGAATATCACTTTAACCTATGGTACTTCCCTTATTTCGCTTCTGCTTATAAGGAAGCAAGTAATAAGACTATTTCTGCTAATCGTTGCATGAAGTGAATATAAGTATAAGCTTTTTAACAATAATTAGCTGCAGAGATGTAGAGAAAGTCATGTGAATGGAACATATAAGAGCAATCCTGTTAATGTTTTTCTCGATTAGCATGGTGTATATAAAAGAATAACGTTTTGTAAGTATAGTCCGTATTTGGAACACCTAGAGAACGTTATTAGAAAAGAACACATTAGATTTTTAACGTTATATCTATGTCCCGAAATTTTAAAAATCTGATGTGTTCCATTCACATGACTTTCTCTACAACTCTGCAATAAATTATTGTTAAAAAGCTTATGCTTCTATTTACTTCCTGCTAATCGAGAAAAAATTAGCAGAAATAGTCTTATTACTTGCTTTCTTGTAAGTAGGAGCGAAATAAGGGAATGCCATAGGTTAAAGTGATAGTCAAAAGCTGGTTGCTATGTGACTGAAGTTCTTTTATTTGTTTGGACACGAGTTCACAAAGTCCTGTATGAGAAAAGTATAAGCTTTTTATAGCTGAAACCAAAAACAAGGATTATCAAAAACAATCAACTCCACGAAAAAAATGTATGTAACATAAATTGTGTGTTTTAAGGTGCTCTACATTTTTGCGGGGTAAGTTTTTGTCTATCTCTTACGGTTTAGCAGTTATGCAAAATTCCGTAAAATTGACCCGGAATAAAGTAGTCTTCAGAGGCTATTCCCAGAAAATTCAAAATATATATTTCATTTTAATATACGAACTTTTAATCAAAATCGTTAGAGCTATTTTTTTGAAAATCAAAATTTTCGAAAAAAGTTCCATGTAAAGGGTAGTTTGGGATGGGGGGATTTTTCTCAAAATCTTCGGTTCGCATCCCTGGAAGATACTAAACTTAAATGCCAAGTTTGGTATTTTACCGACTTTTCATTTTTGAGTTATCGTGTTCACAGACACACGGACACACACACGCGCGGACCTTTTTCGGAAAATACTTTTTTTGGATACAGTGGACCTAAAACATATTTCCGGTGAAATCTCGGTATCGCATTTTTTGGTGGAGTGCAATGCCTTCCCTACACACTATGTACATAGTGGGTATAGAGAAAGTAAAAAGAGCCCGAGATTAGAATATATTATTAATCTGCTCGCTTGTTAAACATTGTGAATACGATAGTGGCATTCTATAAAAGTGTATTTTAAACTCACATGGTTTTAATAAGCTAGATCCCACTACAGTGAAAATAATAATAAAGCACAATGAGTTTTTGAACTACAGGTTGCTAAAGAATTATACCGAAATAATTTGCGAGATTGTGCACGTGACTGATATAAGTAATTTGTGATCGGCGATGCATGGTCCCCGGATAAACATAACGCAGCTACATAGCGCTAAACGTGTGGGTATCAGATGCTGATAAGTCAGTGTTAAAGCAAAGCAGGTTGAAAAATGGCTTAGAATGTCTTTAAAACTGCTGCCCGAGTACAGAAATATCGATTTTTAGTAGCTGGTTACTAGCGTTCTCAAGATTTAGTAACCTCGAACCAATCACTGGACAGTGTGACACTGCGATTCATTAACTACGTTCTTGAGCTATGTAGTCTACTCTGGATGCGTTTTTTCAACTGCTTTGGTGACGTAATGCCTATCCCGGGAAGCTGCTATCCCAAAGATCATGAGCTCGATTCCTGTCATAGAGTAAATGTTTTTTATTATAATTGTTTCATTCCAGATTAATTGTTTCAGTACGTGGCGTACTGACACTTCAGAAATTTATAGCAGTTACTTCGAAATTTCAATAAACAGACCATAAATATCCTATCTCTAATTACCTATTTAAGTAATAAACATATTCTGTGAAAGTATTTCGGTATAGTTCACTAACACCCAGTATATATATTTTAGACAAAAATCTATCTCTTCAGGTAACGCAGTACATTCAAGCAAACTCGGCCCAATTACAGATCCCACCTTATGGGAGCTGCTCGCACGGCGGGGGGCCGATAACTGGCATTCATTTCTGTTCAGCTGAAAGCTGAGTTTTTCTCTAACTTGAATCTCATTTTGATCTGCTGTTCTGAACGAGAAAGTGCTGGTTTCCTGCAATATGTAACAAGCTAAAGCATCATGATGCGATCCAATCACACAATTTTCTCTATCTTCTCTGAAAACAAAATTTTCTTACATAAGATATTTTATCTACATTGTGCTAAATGATCTTATTCCTTACAAGGAGAGGGGAAATGCGGGAATGCAGTACGCTAAAGTGATAGTCCAATCCTTTAAAAGTTGTCGCGATACGATTGTCATTGATATTTAATTCCAGGAGTAAAAACAAATGAGAGATGAAACGGATGAGTCGTTCCATTTGAGAAAAGTTTATAAAACTAAAACCAATAATAGGTAATATATCGGAAATGGTTAGCTCAACAAAACAAGTTACGTAACATAAATTATATTTTAACAATATCTCCATATTCTGTACAGTAGGATTTGTGTATCTCTTATGGTTTACCAGTTATGCAAAAGAAACCCAGAATGTACGGGAAATCAGAGGCTATTCCTAATATATTCTGGTTATACATTTTCCATGTAAATATCTTTAATATACAGCATTTAGTCAAATTAGTCATAGTGATTGTTTAGAAAATCCAAGTGTTCAAAAAAATTTTGGGTAATTTGGGGTGTGGCTGAAAATCTTCGTGTCACATCTTTGGAAATACTGGACTCTAACACCAAGTCTGGCATTTAACGCCCCCTTTTGTTTTTAAGTTATGTTGCAAACAGACTGACAGATATGACAGACAAGGCAGATAGACAGGAGCACTTGGACCTTTTCTAAAAAGTGTTTTTTTTATTTTGAATTCAGGCGTCCTCTAAACTTGATTTCCGGTGAAATCTCGGTATCGAATTTTGGGTGGAATACAAAACTTTCTCTGTCTACTATGTACATTGTATACACATGCTGGAGAAACTAATAAACCAACATTATTAAATAAACATAAGTAAATAAATTAATTAATTGAAGGATAATAAATAACTATCAATAATCGTGAACCCGAAAAAAGGCTGGATGAGATTGAAATGTTTCGTTTTGTTTATGTTTTTAGTAGTTTAATTTATTAGGTAATATCTGAAAAATAATTTTATTTGACTGATTAAAATACATTTGGGAATTTTTGTTTATTTAATAGTAATGGTTGCTATTTTTTTTTATGTTTGGCGTCCGCTTTTACTTCAATGACACCGCAGGCCACGACATTGATGATTTATGGAATGAAGATGGAGCACCGGTGGAATGTAATGGCGGAGGAACCCGGAGAAAAAAACCCAGCCCTGTGCCACTTTGCCCACCACATTCCACATGCAGTCGCTTGGAATCAAACCCGGATTTCATTCCTCGATTGTAATCCAAAAATTGCTCTCGTAATAACTCTTTCTTTTCACTCTGCCAGAATATGACTCCATGCTTCCCTTTAACCACATAGCGCATATATTCACTCCGGTGTTTCAGTTAATTTGTTGACTTTTCAGGCTCTCAATATTAGCCATACTACATCGCTTTTTTGTTCTCGGTACAGTCATCTACTTAAATAGGTTTCTCTCCACACCCCCAGATATTTGATTTTGGAAATTAAGTAAAATGTTGGCCACACACCGTAATTACAAATTTTATCTCTAGCAGCCTCTCAAGTAAGAGATGCCGTTCTTCGTGGTTCAATTTTTCTACATCTGCAGCATGCAATAACAAACTGGTTCAACCATTTTACATTTTAATTTTAAAAAAGGCTGATCAGTTCATTTCACATGTCTTTCTCTGTATATTTTACAAAAGCTATTCTTATGAAAGGATATTCTTTTATCTACATCATGCTGAAATGACTCTATTACTTACTTCCTTCTATGTAAAAGAGAAACATTACGCAAAACTCAGTCTCTATGTGAAACAATTGAAATTCCCATCTGTTCACATGATCAAGATGAAAAAAATGAATAACGACTTCTCATTTGAGAAAAATATGAGGATTGGAAATTTTAAAAGCCAATAACAAGGCACAACTTAAAAATGGCAAAGTGTGTGCATGCAATAGTCATCCAGAATGTAGAGTACTTCAAGGGAATATTCCCAAAAAATTCAAGATATTTGTTATTTCAATATCTTTTACATATTTAACCAAAATTGTTAGATATTTTTTGAGAAAATTAAATTTTCGAAAAATGTTCCATGTAAAGAGTTGGGGTAAAGGGATTTTCTTGAAAATTTTCCTATTGTGTGTTTGTGAAAATGCTGAACGTAAACATTAAGTTTGGTATTGATTTAATTGTTTTTTTCACACAAGCCGTATGTAGGGTTTTTAAGAAAATCAAAATTTTGGATTTTTTTCCATATAAAGGATAGTTTGGGGTGGGGATATTTTCTTGAAAATCTTCGTGTCGCATCCTTAGAAGATACCAAACTTAAATACTAAGTTTGGTGTTCAACGCTCTTTTCGTTTTTAAGCCATGCTGCCCACAGACACACACACACACACACACAAACACACACACAGATACAAGGACATTTTTTACTTTCTCTAGCCCCATACGTACAATGTACATAGGGATAGAGAAGGTATTGTAATGCACCTAAAATTCGATACCGAGATTTCACCGGAAATATATGTTTTGAGGTCCCCTGAGTGAAAAAAATTTACTTTCTCTAGCCCCATATGTACAATGTACATAGGGATAGAGAAGGTATTGTAATTCACCCAGAAATTCGATACCGAGATTTCACCGGAAGTATATGTTTTGGGGTCCCTTGGGTCCGAAAAAAGCATTTTTAAAAAATGGTCCGTGTCTCTCTCTCTCTCTCTCTCTCTCTCTCTCTCTCTCTCTCTCTCTGTCTGTCTGTGGACAGCATAGCTGCAAAGCGAAAAGACCGTTAAATACCAAACTTGGTACTAAGGTTTAGTATCTTCCAAGGATGTGACACGAAGATTTTCAAAAAAATCCCCCTACTAAAAACTATCCTTTACATGGAACAAATTTCGAAAATTTTAATTTTCTTAAAAATGGCTCTAACGATTTTGATTAAAATCCCGTATATTAAACTATTTATGTCCGAAATAAAATGTATATCTCGAATTTTTTGGGAATAACCTCTGAAGACCTCTTTATTCTGGATGAATTTTGCTGAATTTTGATTAGCTGCTAAACCGTAAGAGTAAAAATACGTACTACACAAAAATGTACCTCATGACAAAACACACAATTTTTGTCCTTTACGTTTTTGTTGTGGAGGTAACCGTTTTCGAGATATTCCTTGTTAGTGGTTTCAATTGTGAAGTACTTAAACTTTTCTCACACAGGAAATATCTGTTTTTCTTTCATTCTACTCCTGGCCAAGCCAAGAAGTGATTTGCAATGATAATCGCATAACGATAGCTTTTAAAAGATTTGACAATCACTTTAGCATAGTGTATTCCCTTATTCCCTTCTACTTGTTAGGAACTAATTAATAACATTTATCTTGATTAGCATTGTGTAAAAAGAAGAATAATCTTTTGTAGGAGTTTTGTAGAGCAGCTAGAGGAAGTCATGTGAGTGTAACAATTCAGATTTTCTAAAAATGCATTTTTGGGGGGTGATTCAGGAGGTCTCAAAACATATATTTTCGGTAAAATCTCGTATCGAATTTTTGGGTACAATACAATACCTTCTCTATACACTATGTACATGGTATGTATAGAGAAAGTAAAAAGGGAATACATTATGCTAAAATGATATTTAAGTATTTTAAAAGGTGGTAGTTATGTGAAACAATGGTTAGATTCACTTTGCACGGTCTCGTTTGAGAAAAGTTAAGTAGTGTCAAACTGAATATCTCAAAACGGTAAACTCTACAAGAAGAATCTGATGTGTTACACTCACATGACTTTCTCTAGCTCTTCTACAAACTTCTTACATAAGATTATTCTTCTTTCTATACCTTGCTAATCGAGATAATCATTAGCAGAATGTTCTTACTACTTAGTTCCTTATAAGTAGAAAGAAAATAAGGGAATACACTAGGCTAAACCGATAGTCAAATGTTTTAAAATCTGTCTGTCGTTATTCGATTGTCATTGCAAATCGCTTCTTTGCTTGACCAGGAGTACAACAAAATAAAAACGGACACTTCCTGTCTTAGAAAAGTATAAGTACTCACAACTGAAACCAAAAACAAGAATATCTCGGAAACAGTTACCTTCACAATAAAAATATAAAGGACATATATTGTGTGTTTTGGTCAGATCAACATTTTCTGTGTAGTAAGTTTTTGTATACCTCTTACCATTTAGCAGTTGAGCAACATTTAGCAAAATTCATCCAGAATAAAGAGTTCTTCAGAGTCTATTCTCAGAAAATTCAAGATATACATTTTATTTGGTATGTAAATATATTTAATATACGGGATTTTAATCAAAATCGTTAGAGCCTTTTTTTTTAGAAAATCAAAATTTTCGAACATTTTTCCATGTAAAGAGTAGTTGGGGTGGGGGATTTTCTTGAAAATTTTCGTGTCGTATCCTTGGAAGATACCAAACCTAAATACCAAGTTCAATATTTAACGATATTTTCGTTTTTGAGCTATGCTGTCCACAGACACACATACACACGGATTTTTTTCTGAAAATGCTTTTTTGGATTCAGGGAGTCCTAAAACATGCATTTCCGGTGAAATCTCGGTATCGAATTTTTGGGTGGAATACAATACCTCCTCTATAGACCATGTACATAGTACGTATAGAGAAAGTAAAAATGTAAATGACATAAAAGACGTGTTTTAACGAGATCTACATTTTCTGTCTATCTCTTGCAATTTAACAGTAGTGCAAAATGAATCTGAATAAAGATGTCTTCAGAGGCTATTTCCAGAAAATTCAAAATATAAAATTTATTTGTGATGTAAATATCTTTAATATAGGGCATTTTAATCAAACTCTTTAGAACCATTTTTGAATAAAACAAAATTTTAAAATATTTTTCCCAATATAATGGGTAGTTTGTGGTGGAGGGATTGATTTCATGGAACATTTTTCTAAAATTTTGTTTTTCTCAAAAGTGGTCCTATTGTTGTGATTAAAATACCATCGATATGTTTCTGAAATTTCATGACAAGTGAAATGTATATCTTGAATTTTCTGGAAACAGCCACTGAAGACCGCTTCATAACCGGATGACTTTTATATAACTATTAAACCATAAGAAATAGTCAAAACTTACTACATAAGAATACAGATCTCGTTGAAACACACAATTTATGGCGTATATATATACATATATATAGTAAATGACTGCCGAGTTATTCTTTGTTACTGGTTTCAAATGTAAGCTGTGGTCGAGTGGTCAGCGAGCTGGCTTCCCACCCGGAGGTCCCGGGTTCGATTCCCGGCTGGGGCGGGGAATTTTTCTTTAACCAGAATTATTCTGTATCCCCCACAGAGTCTGGAAGTATGTATGAGAGAGTGAATGTGTGGGTGTTTGAGGAAAATAAAATGATTTAAAACCAAACGTTAATGAACCTACAGACAACGCGTTGTTTCAAGTGCAAAGCCCCCGATATGACCTTAGATGTTAAAGGGGACTATATAAATGAAACAATAAAAAAAAATGTAAGCTACTTAAACTTTTTTTCAAACGGTAAATTATCTATCGTTGCATATCCCTTTTGTTTTATTCCTAGCCTTAGAAAGAGAACCTAATTTGAAACACATATAGCGGTAGTTTTTACAAGATTTGACTACCGCTTTAGCTTAGTATTCACTTATTTCCGTCTACTTATAAGGAACCAAGTAATAAGACTATTTTTGCTAATGTTTATTTTGATTAGTACACGAAGTAGATAAAATAATGTAGTTTGTTTGCAGAACAATAGAGGAAGTTAGATGAATGGAACACATCATATTACTTTTTCTACACTGCTATGTATATAGTGTATAGAGAAAGTATTGTAATGCGCCCAAAAAATTCGATACCGAGATTTCACCGGAAATACATGTTTTGGGCCACCCTGAATCCAAAAAAAGCATTTCTGAAAAAGGTCCGTGTCTGTGTGTGTCTGTGGACAGCATAGCTCAAAAACGAAAAGACTGTTAAATACCAAACTTGGTATTTAGGTTTGGTATCTTGCAAGGTTGCAACACGAAGATTTTCAAGAACTTTTTTCGAACATTTTGATTTTATCTAAAATGGCTCTAACGATTTTGATTAACATATCGTATATTAAAGATATTTACCTGAAAAATAGTATGTATATCTTGAATTTTCTAGGAATAGCCTCTGAAAACTACTTTATTCTGGATGAATTTTAGGAAATTCTGCATAACTACTAAACCGTAAGACATGGACAAAAGCTTAGCACACAGAAAATGTGGAGCACATTAAAGCACACAATTTATGTTACATACATTTTTTCGTGGAGTTGATCGGTTTTAAGATATCCCTTGTTTTTTTTTTCAGCTATGAAAAACTTGCGCTTTTCTCATACAGGAATTTGTCAACTCCTGTCCATACAAACAAAGGAACTCAGTCACATAGCAACCAGTTTTTGAATATCACTTTAACCTATGGTACTCCCTTATTTCCCTTCTCCTTACAAGGAAGCAAGTAATAAGACTATTTCTGCTATTTTTTTTCGATTAGCATGAAGCAAATAGAAGTATTATGTTCTTAAGAATAATTTGTGGCAAAGATGTAGAGAAAGTCAGGTGAATGGAACACATCAGATTTTGCTTTCTCTACACGTACTATGTACATAGTGTATAGAGAAGGTATACAGCGATTTCACCGGAAATACACGTTTTGGATCCCCCTGAATCCAAAAAAAGGCATTTTTGGAAAAAGGTCCGTGTTTATGTGTGTGCGCGCGCTTGTGTGTGTGTGTGTGTGTGTGTGTGTGTGTGTGTGTGTCTGTGGACAGCATAGCTCAAAAACGAAAAGACCGTTAAATACCAAACTTGGTATTTAAGTTTGGTATCTTCCAAGGATGCGACACGAAGATTGGCAAGAAAATCCCCCCACCCCCAACTACCCTTTACATGGAACTGTTCGAAAATTTTGATTTCCTCAAAAATGGCTCCAATGATTTTGGTTAAAATATCGTATATTATAGATATTTTACCTGACAAATAATATGTACATCTTGAATTTTCTGGGAATAGCCTCTGAAGACTACTTTATTCTGGAGGAATTTTGTATAACTGCTACACCGTAAGAAATGGACAAAAACTTACCACACACAAAATGTAGAGCACATTAAAACACACAATTTGTGTTATATGATTTTTTTTTCGAGGAGTTGATCGTTTTTGAGATATTCCTTGTTTTTGTTTTAGCTTTGAAAAACTTATACTTTTCTCATACAGTAATTTGTCAATTCGTGCCCATACAAATAAAGGAACTTCAGTCACCTATTAACCAGCTTTTGACTTCACTTTAACCTATGATACTCCCATACTTCGCTTCTACTTACAAGGAAGCAAGTAATAAGACTATTTCTGCTAATTTATTTCTCGATTAGCTTGAAATAAATAGAAGAATAAGCTTATTAACAACAATTTGTTACACAGAAGTAGAGAAAAATCATGTGAATGGAATACATCAGATTTTTTTATGTAACTTTATGTTAAAAAACGCACTGCGGAATATCACTTACTAAAGGGCTGTAATTCAAATCATTCAGTTCAAAGTACGGTGTCATTTCGTCTCATACCTAATTATTATTTTAACAAAAATAAATTTACACTTTTAAATCTCGTAATATTTTCTAACATAACATAGCTTTTAAGTAAAGAATTGGTGACGTTTAAGTGTTCCTTTGCTAGAGACTGTCAAAGGCCAACGGGCCAGAGAATTTCAGTAGAAAACTTACAATCCAAGGATATGTTTTTAAAGGATTACATAATTTACGTTCTTATTGTTTTCTCTATACGTACTATGTACATAGAGTATAGAGAATGTATTGTATTGTACCCAAAACTTCGATAACGAGAATTCAGCGGAAATATGTGTTTTGAGACCCCCTTAATACAAAAAAAGCATTTTTAGAAAAATGTCCGTGTGTGTGTGTCTGTCTGTCTGTCTGTCTGCCTGCCTGCCTGTCTGTCTGTGTGCCTGTAGGCAGCATAGCTAAAAAATGAAAAGACCGTTAAAAACCAAATTTGGTATTTAAGTTTGGTATCTTCTAAGGATGCGACCCGAAGATTTTATAAGAAAATCCCCCCACACCAAACACCCCTTACGTGGAAAAAATTTCGAAAACTTTGATTTTCTTAAAAATGGCTCTAACAATTTGGATTAAAATCTCGTATATTTAAGATATTTACTTGACAAATAAAATGTATATATTGAATTTTCTGGGAATAGCCACTGAACACTACTTTATTCTGGATGAATTTTACGGATTTTTGGATAACTGCTAAACCGTAAGTGATGGACAAAATATTACCACACAGAAAATGTAGAGCACATTAAAACACACAATTTATGTTATATACATTTCTTTCGTGGAGTTGAAGTTTTGGCATAGTCCTTGCTTTTGTTTCAGCTGTGAAAAACATGCTTTTTACACAGGAATCTGTCAACTACTGTCCATACAAACAAAGGAACTTCAGTCACATAGCAACCTGTCTTTGACTAATACTTTAACCTATGGTACTCCCTTATTTCACTTCTATTTACAAGGAAGCAAGTAATAATACTATTTTGCTAATGTATTCTCAATTAACATAAAGTAAATAGAAGCCTAAGCTTTTTAACAATATTATTTTGCAGAGATGGAGAGAAAGTCATGTGAATGGAACACATCAGATTTGTTTTCTTTCCCTGTTTACCTACTTCTATGTAGCACTTGACAGCGCCTGGGGATTGGAAGTCTGTTGTAGAGCTGAGGTTCTCTGAATCAGAGATACGACCGAATGGATTATCAACCTAATGCCTGGAATGTAGGTGACCATGTGGACTAAAGAAAAGATGATTACGAATTAATTGATGGAATGAATGACGAGGGACGCCGGATATCCCGTAGAAAATTCTTTTAGACTCCGCTTTGGCCACCACAAATCCCACATGCGCTCCTTAGGAAAAACAATGATGCCCAGTATCACCAATTTTATTTAATGTCAATATAAACGTATTATTAGTAACTGACAGAACAGTTTTAGTAAGTATTTTAACATTAACGGACAAACAATGCTTACTATATTATGTTTTGACAAATGTACGTACACACATGAAATAAAAGTTTAAAGCTTCAATTTAAAAAATCTCCAAATAAAATAAGAGTTTTGGCGTTTAAAGGGAGGGAACATGTTAAAAAACAAATCTGATGTGTTCCATTCACATGGCTTTCTCTACATCTCTGCAACAAATTATTGTTAAAGAACTTATGCTTCTATTTACTTCATGCTCATGGAGAAACAATTAGCAGAAATAGTCTTATTACTTGTTTCCTTGTAAGTAGAAGCGAAAAAAGGGAGTTCCATGGGTTAAAGTGATAGTCAAAAGCTGGTTGCTATATGACTGAAGTTCCTTTGTTTGTATGGACACGAGTTGACAAATTCCTGTGTGAGAAAAGTATAAGTTTTTCAAGGTCGAAACAAACAACAAGGAATATGTCAAAAACGATCAACTCCTCGAAAAAGATTTACATAACATAAATTGTGTATTTTAATATGCTCTACAATTTTTGTTAAGTAAGTTTTTGTCTATCTCTTGCGGTTTACCAGTTATACACAATTCCGTAAAATTCATCCAGAATAAAGTAGTCTTCAGAGGCTATTCCCAGAAAATTCAAGATATACATATTATTTGTTAGGTGTATATCTTTAATATACGATATTTTAATCAAAATCGTTAGAGCCATTTTTTAGAAAATCAAAATTTTCGAAAATTTTTCCATATGAAGGGTAGTTTGGTATGGCGAGATTTTCTTGAAAACCTTCGTGTGGCATCCTTGGAAGATATTGAACTTGAACACCAAGTTTTGTATTTAACGGTCTTTTCCTTTTGGAGCTATACTGCCCAAAGGCACACACACACATACACACAGACAGATACACACGGATATTTTTCTAAAAATGGTCTCTTTTTGTATTCAGGGTGTCTCAAAACATGTATTTCCGGTGAAATCTCGGTATCGAATTTTTGGGTGCATTATGATACCTTCTCTATACACTATGTGCAAACTCTATAATTAAGCAAACAATACAGCGGGTGGCAACATTTACTAGAAGAGAAAGATGTTGACAAGCAGCGAATAAATTCAATCATATGTGCGGCTCCACAAAGAGAATCACTAGAAGGGAAATCAGAAAGAAAACGCAAATTAAATTGTATAAGACAATAGCAGTTCCTATTCTACTGCATTAAGCGCAACGTGGGCATTAAGCAGAAAACATAAAGGAAATTTTGAATCAGTTGAAATGAGTTTTTTCTTTTTTTTTAGGATTAATTGATAATTTCTGTTCGATTATAAAACAAACTAAGGAATAAGAGAAGAAGAAAATAAATTTAACTTAATAGAAAGCGTCAAGCAGAATAAAACAAATTGGAAACCAACATATTCACTGTTGATTTAATGATTTTTTGTTGTTTTTTTACACAAGCCGTGTGTAGGACAGGAGTCAGACTAAAAACTTCAAAGCTATAGTCGGGATTTGGACCACGGATCTCCCGATATCTAGCCGGTTGCTACCACTAAGCCACCATGGCAACATGCCGGCATAGCATTATATTTCGCAACTGACTCGCATGTTTCCCGGTAAACCACAAGGTAATCTCAAATTATTTTGAGATGACGCCCCCCATTGGCGACTTACAATATCGTAAGAACTTAAAAATCCCAGAATTCATAGTATACCCAACTATTATGGTCAATTAGTGTTCATTTAATTGTTTTTTCACATAAGCCGTGAGTTGGACAGGAGTTGGATAGGCAGATTCAGAATGAAAAATTCAAAGCCATAGCCGGGATTTGAACCACGGATCTCCCGGAAGTTACCTATCAAACATGTTCAGAACATGAACAGGCACAGAGTTCCAAAAATAATGACCGATAACGTTCCATCGGTAAAAGAGGTGTAAGTAGGGATGGAGAAATGACATGGACTGATGGGTACGGAACGTATCCTAAGGGCCCAAATCTTGAATAATGATGATGATGATGATGATGAAAAAAACAGACTGTATGCCCTTACCAAGAGGTTAATTTGGTCGCTTGGTAGTGTGGAATCTACATCTTAAATATCCTCAGGTCTATTTCGTTAAGAGATTTGTAGTATGTGAAAAATGAGTACCTTTCATATCATTAAATGCAGGCTAAAGGTTTAAGATTTCATCAAATTTAATTTCTTGCCCTCAGATTGCATTGCCTACAGAGCTAATACAGATCGTCTGCGCCTGTACAACCCCATGTTTATTCATTACTCCGGTCCAGCTATACGGCAAAAGGACAAGCACTCATTTTCAACACGTACAGAAATCTGCCATTTGCTTTTAAGAAAGTACAAAGCTGTAAAAGGGAAGCCACGTCAGAATAAACTCACACACGCACACGCACACACACAAGTTGATTGAATATATTGGAATAGTTTGTACCTGAATATTTCAATATTGTCACGTATGTGATTGACGAGTATTTTTAAATTAGCTTATTGTTTGTTTTAAGTTACATTATTGTAAATGTTTTAATATTCTATTTTCTTATAAATTTCTGTATTTCTTAACAACTGGATTCTTGGGTTGAATAAGAGGAAGCTTTGTGGTTTTCTTTGTTATTATAACCGGATGTGTCTTCCTCTGATTAATGGAACATTTTACCACATTTTGCAACTTTTTTTTTTATTTTATAAAAACAGTACCGGAGTCTGATCAGGACTCCGGCGCTGTATCCCCATTTACATTTCCCCCCGTAGGTTTACTGACCCTTTACAAACATACACACATTGCACAAACATATAACAAGGCGGGACTCGAACCCACGATCCCCTGCCCAGGAAGCACCAAAGCGAGAAAGCGAGACGCCTTAGCGAGCATGGCCATGGGGACCGGCAGACATTTCGTAGGCTAGGACAGACTTTAATCCCAGGCATGTCATATGGAAGCCCTGTCTTATCCTTTAAATACTGTATTTTGATTGGTGGATTTATTAGGAGCCTGGGCGTAGATTCTGGAGAATCCCCTAGAGACAATTGTCTAAAATAAAATTCTCAGGAATCTTGAATTCGGGGCGCTTTTGATTCTCAGTACTTGACAGAGGCAGACTCGCTGCCCGAGGGACGTCCGAGGCCCCATCCGACACACATCTTTCTTCTCGTCGAGCTAATCAACCTAAAAGGTAAGAACCTTTTGTTGTATATTAACTATTTTACCAATTCTTGCCTTCAGTATTCTGAATTAGTTCTCGCTCAACACGAAACGCCTGACACGCTTAAGTCTTGTTTATTGTAATTTATCTTGCTATTTTATTGTAGAGTATATTTGCCTTTCGCTATTTGTCAATATATTCATTTATATTATCAGGATTCCCTTTGCGTTGTTATCATTGCTCTACCATCTGCCTTCCTTTTACCACCTTCAAATAGCTATCCCCCACGTCGTAGAATTGTGTTCGCGACAATATGAGAGGAATGAATATATTTTGCAACGAAACTCGTACACACTTGAAAGATCATACACACATTTTTATCCAGAATAACTGCAATTCTAAGCAGCAATTCTTAACATTTTAGAAAAAACATATTGTGTTTTTGCAATAGAAGCATAAGTGAGTTGCAAAATAAAACTGGTGTATGGTTTATATTCTATTAAAATACTCATTAATGTTTGTATCACAAATACTACACTGAAAATATATTACACAAATTTTGACTGTCATTCAAATCAATCAATGTTGAAGATCAGACTAAAAAATTAAATTCCCAGCTACGGCATTGTATTTTTCAGTCTGTCCCTACTTCTCCAACTTCTGTCCTTCACACGGCTGACTTTAAAGAAACAATTAATTCATATAAAATAGCCACATTGTTCTTTATTGCACAAGAGCGAATGAGTCTTTACCTACCGTCTATACATACTGTTCTGGCACATACCTATCGTTCCAAGCGCAAACTTGAGAAGGAAGACCGAGGTCTAGCAATTGCCTAAGAGCTACTCCACCATTCCGATCATGATTGTACTACAGCTAAAGAATACTTATAGGCTATGAAGTATTTCTACTCGTAGGGCCTGGAAAACTCTTGGGTGGAGATCAAGAAAGACATATTTTCCGTCGATGTTCACTTCTTCTGAATGAAAATTAAGAGTTTATTAATTACATTGCATCAATATTGAGCAGCCAGCTAGTTATTTACAAACATTTGCCTTACAATTGGACAAAACAAAAAATTTGCAGGTTCAAATTACGGATACATCGACATAAATGTAAAGGTCATTCCTGGAAAGAAACTGTTCAAAACTTAAACACAAGTGCATATTAAGCTAAACATTATTTCAAAGACTTGACACGTACACACACACGCACACAAACGCTCGTATAAACGTAAACGTTACATTGCTCCCTTAAGATGCGTTATAACGAAGTACACAGCATTTAGGTTTTTTGATGTAGCGCGTAAATCCTGGGATTTATTCACGCCGATTCTCAAATGTTTAATATCACTGCTTGAGGAAGTTTGTTCTTTTGTTACTATTGCAAACAAAAACGCGAGAATAAAGACATGTAGCGGTGTTCTTTGACTTGAAATCACTTCTGGCTACAGTGAGATAATTGCTTTTGTGGCGTAGTTAGGGCTTCAAATAATATACCTATTCACCTGCTTCGTTATCGGCGCACTAACCTCGTTAACGGCCGGCAAGTCTTTTGTTCACAGATATACTTATAAGCAAACTATTCCAAGTTAGAGAATGGTTTTTCTTCATAGCATTAGTAATCAAGGTCTCTCCAACTCTTTGGTCGCGTTGAACTGTATCTCTACGTGGAATAAGTTTCAAGCAGTGCATCATTTCTTTATTCTTGTTTGTACACGTCGAAGTAACAAGTGATGCGACCAGAATTTGACTCTGAAAGGGGTTTGAATATTTTTGGATCCATTCACATCTACAAAGTGTCTATTAGCATGGCTTTGTATGTCCATCCCCAAAATTCGATTTAAAGAATTGTTTAAAGCATTAGTTTACGTAATTCACCCAAATCTCCTCACAAAAATAATACAATAAAAATAATGGCTTGCTATAAATAAAGCCATATTATTGTTCAATATTTATTTATGCAACTCTATGCCTAACTTGTTCTGCCGTCTGAGCTTGAGAATCGTTCTGTCATTGGAGAACTGTCTACATTTTTACAAATAATTACAAATGATCCAGACTTTTACTTGAGTTTGTTTTATTTCCCTTTCTATTTCTCTAATTGTTTCGACCCTCTTTCTGCCTTGAATAATTTTACTCTTTTACTTTCTACCCCAGCCTTACTTAAATTTTACTTTCACTTTCCCCTCTTTTACTTTCTCTACGCGTATGTAAATAATGTATAGAGAAGTTATTGTACCCACCCAAAAATTCTATACAGAGATAACACCGGAAATGTATGTTTTGAGACGCCTGAATAAATAAAAAAAGCGTTTTTAGAAAAAAAAAAGCTCAGTGTGTGTGTCTTTGGACAGCATAAAAAGCTGAAAGTTATCTACATACCAAATCTGGTATTTAAGTTCAGTATTGCCCCCCACCTCTACTACCCTTTAGATGTATAAATATGTTCGAAAAGGTTGATTTTCTCAAAAATAGATCTAACGATTTTGATTAAAATATCGTATCTAAAGATATTTACATGACAAATAAAATGAATACCTTCAATTTTCTGGGAATAGCCTTTGAAGACCTATTTGTTCTTGGTGAATTTTACTGAATTTTGCATAACTGGTACACAAAAAAATAGATATCGTAAAAACACATAAATATGTCATCTACGGTTTTTTCATATATAATGCTGGTAGTTTTTATTGGTTTTAATTTTTTAAATACCTATGCTTTTCTCATCCGGGAATTTATCAACTCCTGGCCATACAAAGGAACCTCAATCACATAGCAACTACTTTTAAAACATTTGACTATAGCTTCAGCCGATGGTACTCCCTTATTTTCTTTCTACTTACAAGGAAGCAAGTAATAAGACCATTTCTGTTATTTTTATATCAATGAGCATGAATTAGATAAATGAATAGACTTTGTAACAATAATATGTTACAAATATGTACAGAAAGTGAAATGAATGTAACACATAAAATTGTTTACCTTTCTCCCCTCTAATCGCTTATCACTTTACATTTATCTTAACCTTTCTTCATCTTATTTACGCTGCACTTGTCTCCTAGTTAACGCCTACTTTACTTGTGTCTTTGATCTTCCGTTTACCTCTCTACTCTACTAACTGTGCCTTTCTTTTGCTCTGTCGTTCACTCGTCCTTTGTGCCTGACTCTGCACTGATCTTCTTGTTCTTGTGTATAAAACCCCGTCCACTCTATTTGTGTGTCACTGTGCCAACGCTTTGTTTAACAAAAACATATTATAACAACTGTGATACCACTGCAACATTATTAAGATCTTTGACAATTAAAGGTGATAACGTTTACTTTTTCTACCCTATTGTGGTATACAAATACACTTAATAGAAATATATAAACTCAATACTAATACCACAACAACACAGTGGCCGAAAAGTATGACAAAAAAGTATATATTTTTATTGCTCTCCCTCTTCTCTGTTATCAGTCTCCTCAGAACCCAGCTGTTTCTCTTAAGTAGAAATTTACCTATTCCGTCCGCGTCTTCCGTGCCTGCCAGTAACGCCCAACATGCTCCCAACTCTATATTCGCGGTGGTAATGCATCGAGGTACACATGTTTCCCTCCATTCATCCTTACGTGGGTGTACGTGCTAAAATACGGGACCACGACTCTTCCTCCTCCCAAATGGGATAGATTCTCTTCTCATTCTCGTCAGTAATTTTTATCATCTTCCATGCTCCTAGTCTAATCCACGCGAGCCCCTCTCTAATGAGTTTGATACCTGTTTTGATCCATATCCCACTCCGATTTTAGCCTAGACGGAGGCGGTTTTTAATTTTCTCCAAATACTCCGTCTGTTTCCCTGCCCCGCCATCCAAATGTTACATCCCTATGGTTTCCAAACCTTTCTTTAATGTTCATGCCCACGTTGAATTACTTTCCATTCTCAACTGTCTACGGTAAACAGGGATTTGTTTCCGTGAACGATTCTCATCCAAAATTTAACTGCTCTGATTCTGCACTCTATAATTGCGCTATGCGCTCCGAATTCCCTCATTATTCCGTGCCCCTCCTTACTCCCAGAATTCCTTTCAAAAATTGATACCTCACTTGGTGCAGATTCCCTGTTTGTTCCCATCCCCATAAATAAATCTTATAAATAAACAAATACAGAGTGACTAGTTACACAAGTACGGTAAGCAAAGAAAACAAAGAAGTCTGGGTATTATCTTTCACTGTATCTGCAGAGGTATCATGACTCGTTTCGCAGTATTAATATCATCCGAAAGAGAAGTAGCATTGTAAGCCACATTTTTTGTGGTATTTTAAATTCACGCACACGTTTTAACAAGCTGCTAAGTGAAACCCGGGAGCTTCTGCCTCCTTTTTGTTGTTTGCGAGAGCGTTCTGGTCGCGAACAGAAGTTCACAACTAGGTTGTGTAAGGGATTCTCTTTCCATCCTTCGACTGTAGTTTACATCGCGTAATGTAAAGCATTGAGAAAAATCTTGTGTGTTCCATTCACATGCTTTTCTCTACATCTCAGTGACAAATTACTGTTAAAAAAAAAGCTTATTCTACTCTCTACTTCATGCTAACCAAGATAAATTAAAAAAATGCTTTCTTGTAAGTAGATATGTAATGGAATGCACTAGGTAAAACGATAGTCAAATCTCTAATAAGCTGGTTGCCATGTGGATGGAATCCGTTTGTTTGCATTGCCAGGAGTTGAATTTTCCCGTATGTGAAAACTTAAGTATTTTAAAACTGAAACCACTCAGAAGAGATCAAAAATGGTCAAATCCACGATAAAAATGTATATGACATAAATTGTGTGTTTCAACGAGATCTACGTATTTTGTGCAGTAAGTTTTTGTGTATCTCTTACGTTTACAAGATATGCAAAATCCAGCAAAATTCATCCAGAATAAACAGGTCTTCAGAGGCTATTCCTTGAAAATTCAAGATATACATTTTATTTGCCGTGTAAATGTCTTTAATAAACGGCATATTAACCGAAGTCGTTAAGCCATTTTTCAGAAAATCAAAATTTTCGAAAAATGTTCCATGTAAAGGGTAGCTTGGGGGAGGGGGGTTTTCCTCAAAATCTTCGCGTCGCATCCTTGGAAGATACTAAACCTATATACCAAATTTGGTACTTGACCGCATTTTCGCTTTTGAGTTATCATGACACGGACACACGGACACAATGATACACGAAAACACACGGATCTTTTTCTAAAAATCTGATGTGCTCTATTCACATGACTTTCTCTACCTCTCTGTAACAAATTATTAACAAGCTTATCCTTCTATCTACTTCTTGCCTATCGTGATGAACATTAGCAGAAACCGACTTATTACTTGTTCCTTATAGATAGAGCATAAATAAGGGGATGCATTAGGCTAAACCGAAAGTCAAATGCTTTAAAATGTGGTTTGCTATGGCATAGAAACCCGATCTTTGCGTGGCCAGGTGCTGAGAAGTTCCCGTATGAGAAAAGCATTATTGTAAAATCAATAATAAGGAATATCTTAAAAACGGTAAACTCAAGGGAAAAAGTGCTCATAGCATAAATTGCGTGTTTTAACGAACGGAACATTTTTTGTATATCAAGTTTTTGTCTACCCCTTACGGTTTACCAGTTACGCAGAATTCAGCAATATTCATTCAGAATAAAGAGGTTTTAAGCGGTTATTCTCATAAAATTCCAGATATACATTATATTTGTCGCAAACATATCTTTAATATACGGTATTTTAGACAAAACCAGTTTTGAGAAAATCTAAATTTTCGAAATTTTTTCCAAACGGTAATTTGGGTTGGAGGATTTTCCTCAAAACCTTTGTGTCGCATCCTTGGAAGATACTAAACTTATATAGCACGTTTTGTATTTTACCGACTTTTCGTTTTTGAGTTATCATGAACACGGACACACACATGGATCTTTTTTTCTAAAAATGCTTTTTTTAGATACCGGGAACCCTAAAACGTGTATTTCAGCTGAAATCTCAGTGTCGAGTTTTTGGATGGAATACAATAGGTACCATCTCTATACACATGTACATAGTACGTGCAGAGAAAGTAAAAGTGCTGCTACTGAGGTCAGTTTATAATCGTTTAATTTTTCGGTGATCATCTCACTTATATGGCACGAGCGGAGAATATTATATACGGTAAGCTCTGTCGCAGTTTTTTTCTACTGCGCGAGAGAACCGAGAGTCGCCGGGAAATGTGTGCCAGTTGAGGCGCGCTAAAATCTTTACCTTATAGGCACCGTGCACGCTACTCTGGCGGCAAGTTTGGTTACTAACAACAGGATAACAGAGACAGTGAAGTAAGAATATTAGCGTATGCTAAGATGTCAAGCATCGAACCTCCTGAAAATGTAAACAGCACAAGAAGGCGGAAAGGGAACGTTAACTGCTGTGTTGTAGGATGTAATAATACTACAAGAATACTTCGCCAGCTATTGCCTTTTATTCTTTTCCCACGCGGAAAACTGAAGCGCAAAGCAGAAATCCATGGATTCAAGCTGTACATCGAAAGAAGTAAGTACACTAATTTTATATTGTATCTTAAAGCAGTAACATATGCTTAAAATTAACTGCAGCATGGATAATGTTGTTTAGAAAGTAATGTTAACGTTTTTAAAGTTAATATATAGAAACTCTAAATTCTGTGAATATTAGATTAAACGACACATTATGGGAATAGTCTGTCAATTATTATTTTTATTATTGTTGATCTTACTTTCATTTTTATTATTAATATTTATGTAGGTATTGTTATGTACATATTACTATTCATTCTTTATATTTTATTTTCAGTCCTGAGTGAGAAACCAAAGCACGCAGCAAAAAGTTGCAGCATTCACTTCATCGGAAATAAAAGGTTCAGGATATCCCCACAGTACAGCATATGTGCCCAGTATATTTCCAGATGCGTACAAAAAGATTTTGAAATTTGAAACAGAACTTTCAGTGAAATATATGCACTTTATAGGCAGAAAACCACAAATAATATCTACATCGCATATGGCTTCCGCTTCAACTATCCTCAGAATAAGTACAAAGTATGACACGGAGCGGCGCCACCAGTACGATTTTCTGGTCCGTGCACGGTGCCTTGTTGCTGGAAATGTTGACCTTCTGCTCTCGAACAGGCTCGTGAAAATGTTCTCGCTCGCCAAAGCTCAGCAACAGGAATCTTTATGATTTCGTGCGTGATGTTATCACTAACTTCCTGCAGCATACGAAGGTTAGAGCGATACACTTTATCTGTCAAATATACATAGTACGTGTAGAGAAAGTAAAAATAGCGTAGATAGGTAGAGGGATTGGGGAGGGTAGAAGTCAACACTAATAGTTGTGTTATGAAACACCTTTTTATTTCACTTAATAATTCGGTAGAATCTTGTTTGAACCAACTATAAGATTTTTGTTCACCAAGCGATGGAAAAATTGTCTTAGAAATAGTCTCCGATATCGCTCTGCATAAATTTTTTGTCAAAGAAAATGGGTCATATTTTTACTTTCTCTGCAAGTACTATCTACATAGTGAATAGAGAAGGTATTGTAATGCACCCAAAAATTCGATACCGAGATTTCACCGGAAATACATGTTTTGGGTCCTCCTGAATCAAAAAAAAATGTATTTTTAGAAAAATGACCATGTTTGTCTGTCTGTGTGTGTGTGTGTGTCTGTGTGTGTGTGTGTCTGTGTGCATCATAGGTCAAATACGAAAAGACCGTAAAATACCAGATTTCAAGATTTTCAAGAAAATCCCTGTACACCAAACTACCTTTTACATGGAACTTTTTTTGAAAATTTTGATTTTCTCAAAAATGACTGTAACGATTTTGATTAACATATCGTATATTAAAGATATTTACCTGACAAATAAAATAAAATGATTATCCTGAATTAGCCTCTGAAGACTACTTTATTCTGGATGAAGTTTAAGGATTTATGCATAACTGCTAAACCGTAAGAGATGGACATAAACTTACCCCACAGAAAATGTAGAGCACGTTAAAACACACAATTTAGGTTATATACATTTTTATCGTGGTTTTTTAGATATTCCTTGTTTCTGGTTTCAGCTTTAAAAACATACTTTTCTCATACAGGAATTTGTCAACTCCTGTCTATACAAACAAAAGATCTTCAGTCACATAGCAACCAGCTTTTGTCTATCACTTTAATCTATGTTACTCCCTTATTTAGTTTCTACTTACAAGGAAGCAAGTAATAAGATATTTCTGCTAATTGTTTCTCGATTAGCATAAAGTAAATAGAAGCATGGGCTTTTTAACAATAATTTGTTGCAAAAATGTAGAGAAAGACAGGTGAATGGAAGACATCAGATTTTTTTTTTTTTTATATCCTTATGGTATACCACACTGCAATTTTCAGGTCGTAGTAAAGCGTTTTGCAATAGTGCAGGTTTTTCTGAAGCCCAATATCGACTGTTGTGAGTGTTCACGCGTTCATTTTGGTGAAACCAAGATTCACTGGACAAAAATAAAAGTCGTGGATCATTAAAACCCTTTGTATTGATCGGAAAAACCAATTGCAGTAATTTACTCGTCTACCTAGATCATTTTGTTTCAACGGTTGCACTAGTGAATAGCGCCAATGCACTTTCGAGCAAGAATTGACGGCCCTAAGTCCCGCTAGATGAGGAGGGAAGAGGGGAGCAGAGAAAGGCCGCGAGAGCGGTTACCATATATGAAAATGATCCTATATATTCAAGTTGTAATTTTTATCAAAGTTACGTCTAAATGTTCAAGTGTTTTTTTTTTTTTGTTTTTTTTTAATATGAAAGTATTAAGTATCAAGCTTCAATTCTGCTGTTATCCATTTTAACCTATTCACGTGTTAAATCTTTTAGGGTTTTCATGTGTAAACATTTTCGGCATCTTTGTAATTCATGTCAAAATATTTTGACTAGTAGGTAGCTATAGTTCGAAAATGTGTTCTGTTAACAATATTCCGCAGTGTTTATTGTAAGGGCAATTAGAGCAATAAACACTGCGGAATATTGTTAATAGAACACATTTTCGAACTATATTTACCTACTTTTGCTTTCCCATGTCTCCCGGTATCCTACGTATTGTTTATATGAAGCTGTGTTAATGAAGTTTTCAGCATACTTTAAACTTTAAAACTTTCCCAATTCTTTCTGTAAAGCAATACATAACTAAAAACAATCCATATTGTAAATCTTTATAAAATGGATTCTCATCGTTATTTATGATGAAAACTTTGTTTATATGAATGCGCATTTT
Source organism: Hymenopus coronatus (assembly GCA_030762935.1). Lineage (NCBI taxonomy): Eukaryota > Metazoa > Arthropoda > Insecta > Mantodea > Hymenopodidae > Hymenopus > Hymenopus coronatus. The sequence continues at coordinate 34,643,937 of CM060890.1, forward strand.
ATTTAAATAGTTAAAAGGGGAAAATTTCTTACCAGAACGATGACCTTGTTCCCTTTCCTGTGTGATCTTTTGGATTTCCTTCCGTAAGTTTACTCCCTGCGTAAAGAGGAAGAAATATAAAAGTAAAAAGAAAATGCAAACGTCGATCTAAAATATCATCTAAGGTGGTAGGCTTTCGTTTTGCTAGCTATATAGAACCAACTGAGGTTGCATATTTTGTGATGCTTGATGTGTTCGGGGTTACTGGTTCTCTTTTTAACAACACCGGCTTGTTTTATCTATTGTTTTACGAGGATATTTAGTTATTATGTGCTTAATTTTAGTAATGTTGATGTTGGAATTTCCCTTTGCTATATCTACATTACCTGACATTTATATAGCGAATTTACCTGTACAAACTGTGTATATGCATAAGAATGTGTGTTGAATAATGGATTACAATAAACTGTATTTTTGTAGATTATTATTGAAATATAATTTTCAGATGGATTTAATTGTAATTTTATGAAGATTGCTAAAATAAATTATAGCTCTATTGAGAATGCATTTTGCTATTATAAACCAATAGAACTGACATAGCCAGAACAAATTCTTAGATTGCATCAAATAACAAAGTCTTTGTTTACATCATTCATATTAAATTAAAAAATGCGCACATTGTGCATTGTTATTGTTAGTCTTCAGAGCAGAATTCTCTAGCACGTATGTGCAGTGTACATAGCAGGTAGAGAAGATATTACATTCCACCCAAGAATTCACCCGAAATTTGTGCTTTGAGGCAGTCTGAACCAAAGAAAAATCATTTTTAATAAAAAGACCAATGTTTGTGTGTGTATGTGTATTTGTGTATGGGGAGGCAGGGGACAGCATGACTCAAAAATAAAAAGTCCGTTAAATATCAAATTTGGCTTTTAAATGTAATATCTCCCAAGGATACCACACGAAGATTTTCCAGAAATTCCCCCAATCCAAACTACCTATTACATGGAAAAGTCTTAGAACTTTTTGATTCTCTTAAAAGTGATTAACAATTTTGATTAAAATAAGGTACACTGAAAATATTTACAAGACAAAATGTCATCTTGAATGTTTTAGGAATAGTCTCTGAAGTCCTTGATTAAAATACTATACATTGAAAATATTTACAAGACAAAATGTGCATCTTGAATGTCCTAGGAATAGTCTCTGAAGTCCTTGATTAAAATACTGAACATTGAAAATATTTACAAGACAAAATTTGCATCTTGAATGATCTAGGAATAGTCTTTGGAGTCCTTAACTAAAATACTGTACATTGAAAATATTTACAAGACGAAATATGCATCTTGAATGTCCTAGGAATAGTCTCTGAAGTCCTTGATTAAAATACTGTACATTGAAAATATTTACAAGACAAAATGTGCATCTTGAATGTCCTAGGAATAGTCTCTGGAGTCCTTAACTAAAATACTGTACATTGAAAATATTTACAAGACAAAATGTGCATCTTGAATGTCCTAGGAATAGTCTCTGAAGTCCTTGATTAAAATACTGTACATTGAAAATATTTACAAGACAAAATGTGCATCTTGAATGTCCTAGGAATAGTCTCTGGAGTCCTTAACTAAAATACTGTACATTGAAAATATTTACAAGACAAAATGTGCATCTTGAATGTCCTAGGAATAGTCTCTGGAGTCCTTGATTAAAATACTGTACATTGAAAATATTTACAAGACAAAATGTGCATCCTGAATGTCCTGGGAATAGTCTCTGGAGTCCTTGATTAAAATACTGTACATTGAAAATATTTACAAGACAAAATGTGCATCCTGAATGTCTTGGGAATAGTCTCTGGAGTCCTTGATTAAAATACTGTACATTGAAAATATTTACAAGACAAAATGTGCACTTGAATGTCCTGGGAATAGTCCTTGAAGTCCTGTTTATTCTGAATGATCTTTGTGCAACTGGTAAACCGTAAATGATAGACAAAATCTTACTCACAAAAACCGTAGATCTCGTCAAAAATGCAATTTATGTCTGTATATATTTGTTGTAAAGCTATCCGTTTCTGAGATATTCTGTTATTGGTTTCAGTTTTAAAAAATACTTAAAGTTTTTCTCAAACAAAAAGTTGTCCCTGTTTATTTTGTTTTACTCCTGGTCATGCAAAGAAACGAATTTCAATAACAATCCCATAGGGACATTTTTAAAACATTTGACTATTGACTTTAGGATTGCGTATTCCTTTAGTTGCTTTCTACCTATAAGGAGCTAGGTAATAATACCATTCTTTTTACATAATGCTTACCATTTCTGTTTACCATAATGTTTATATGGATTAACATAGAGTAGGAAGAATAAGAAGAAGAATATTTTATAAAAGTTTATAGAAGAGGGTTTACCATAGAACACATCAGTTCTTTTACAATCTGATCACAGATTGACTGTCATGACACGGTGTGTGATAGCTTTTTGTTCGGAAATTCCTGTGATGGAACCCATGTAGTGCATTCACATTGAAATTAGTTAACCGTTAATGTAACGTAATGCGAACGAGGGATCCATGAAAACAAATAACTTAATCGTTCCTGGTAACCGCTCCTCGTAACTTAAATAACGCACTGTAACTGCTACCCGAAAATTACAACAGTTCTCATATCTCTAATTCCTAAATACAAGAATATATTACATCACGGACATAACCTTCAATAAAGTCATTAGCACACCATATACCTTTGCTAAAAATCGTCGGTCCGCATGGAAAGAGGAAGCGAAGAAGCAACAGAAGCAGAGCAAGTATCCTGGCCAGGTTATTCATTTACCGGTTGAGATATTTCACGCCCTGTCATTCAGTTTTCGAAACCTGGCTCACCAAAGATCATAGGAGGAAGTCGAGTCTTACGGTAATTTATGGCTTTCAAATTAGATAGCTAAGCTTTAATTAAAATTCCGAAAATGGCCAGTGTTTCAAAGTCTCTTCCTTCCAGGTAGGTAACCAGCACTATTATCCGTTGCGCAAAGACTGTTTTAAATTTATGATGCAACAAAATGTTTCCAAATCTCTATTTTTCAACCGTCTTAAGACATGAAACATTGGCCGATTACCGGTTTGCATGCTAAGGAAGAGATCGGGTTATTATTTTTAACGAGTTTAACAATTAACACATAATTCTAGGAGAGGATATCTGCATACGTTTAATTCTGCTCACATGAGTACGCATCCCACCAAACCATTCCAGGAAATTAGCATTGAAAAGAACAAGTACATACTTCAAACGAGTGAAATAACAGGTTTAGGCAACTAGAAAGATCAAACAATCAAATTCGACATTTTGTAGTTTTTATGAAAATAATCCTGCTTTTTCTAATTCGTGGTTTATTTGACGGATGGGATATTTAGTTTTAGATTAACTTAAATACGAAACACATCACTTGGTTAATGTGTGCGTTAATACTAAGCTTAATCATTTGGAAATATATTTAATTAAACTTCTGCAGTCTCAACACATAGGAATCAGGAGGTAAAAAGGATTGTGATATGTGGAGCGTCCTGTGAAATTTGTAAAACTGAGTTAGTGCTGTCAAGCCAAATTTGCCTTGATATTTTCTCGAAACTACAATTCGCTAATCCTATATACACCTTTCTGTATATCTTCTTCCTTTTTCAAGGATTAGATGTTACAATCACCTGTTCGGTCTCCAACGTACATCCATTTTTACGAGGTCTAAATATCTTTACCGATCAACTATAAGCTGTTGTTATTATTTTTTGTAATCTATTTTCTATCCTTCCATTTCAATCTAGTTTCCTCTATCTTATCATTAATTGAAAAGACTTTAAAACCCGGTCTTATTGTTTCGTTCCTTTTTCATTTATCTAGACCATGTTACAATGTATCTATAGTGGGTAGAGAATGTATTGTAATTCACCCAAAACTTGATTTCGAGATTTCATCCGAAATACATGTTTTGAGATCCCCTGAATAACAAAAATAATTTTTAGAAACATGTCCGTATATATGTGTGTATCTTTGAGCAGAATAGCTCAAAAACGTAAAGTTAGTTAAATACCAAACTTGGTATTTAAGTTCAGTATCTTCCAAGGATGCAACACAAAGATTTTCAAGGAACCCCCTTCTTATTACCCTTTTGATTTTCTTAAGAATGGTTCTAACGATTATTATTAAAATGTCATATGAATAAAATATTTTCTTGACAAACGAAATGTATATCTTGAACTTTCCAGGAAGACCTCTTCATTTTGGATGACTTTTGTATAAGCCACAAGACCTTAAGAAATAGACAAAACCTTACTACACGAAAATGTAGCTCTCGTTAAAACTATGTATTTCATATACAGTTTTTCTAGAATTAACCGTTTTCGACATATTCCATTTATTGATTTCACTTTTAAAGTACTTAAAACGCGAGACATCTTTTCGTATCTCTCTTGTTTACTCCTAGTAAGCAAAGAGAAGCGAATTTCCATTGTTTTACTTAGCGACCGCTTTTAAAAGATTTGATTGTCGATTTAGTCTAGTGTATTCCCTTATCTCCATTCCATTTACAAGGAAGCAAGTAATAAGACAAATTCTGGCAATGTTTATCTTGATTAGCATGACGTAGATAAAATAATAATCTTTTCAAGGAAAGTATGTTTGTGGAACACTTAAAGTCAGGAGAATAGAACAAATCAGATTCTTCCTTTCATTTTAGTATATTTTAGCCCCCTTTACTATTAAACTTCCTTTTTTTTTTCCTTTCATTTTTGTCTATGATTCAGAACCACACAGAAGAGTAGGCACAAATATAACCTTATATAATTTCATTTCTTATTTTTCTACTCAAAATTATTCCAAAGGTTCCACAGATAGTTATAAACTATTTATCTTCTTTTTTATGCCATTGTGATGCTTCAAGCAATACAAAAGTTAGATAATTGAAGTGGGATACTGTTCTAAAATGTTCTCATTTATTATTAGATTCATTTTGACAAGATTCTTCCCTTTAAAAGATTCTCTAAATTTATAAACGTTAAAACGTTGAAACATTTCTTATGATAATCTATTAAATGGTGAAAACCTCCGCAATAGAGGTTAAATTGCGAATTGCGATTGATTTTAAAATAATGATCATTTAATCTTAAAAGTCTTGTTTCTCTAAATTTACAAATGTTAAAAAAGCTGAAACATTTCTTAAGATAATCTATGAAATAACATGAACCTCCGCTGTATTTTAAATTACGATAAAGTTTAAAATAATGCACGTTTAACCTTAAAATTTTAGGCAGAGTGGTCATTTCAATTTCCTGAAAATAAAAACTGAAGTACCGCTTACAGCTCTGTTTATTGCGTTTGGTGTTTTGAAAACCCGCTATATTTTACTTTGAGCCGTGTAGGAGAAAATTATAGTCAAAAAGTATTTATTTTCTCTACCACGAACGTGTTGGGCAGAGAAGGTGTCACATTCCTACCGGGATTTAGCCGTAAATACAGGTTTTGAGGACTCCTAATTCCAAGATGGGATTTTTTCAAATGACTGGTGTGTGTGTGTGTGTGTGAGAGCACTATAACTCAAAACTTGGAACTTAGGTCCGCTATGTTCCAAAGTTGAAACACGAAGATATTCAATAAAATTCCCCTAATGATCGTTAACATGAGGCATTTTCCAAATTTTCGCAAATATAGCTCTAACAATTTTGATCAACCAAAGATTTTTCCATACAAATAAATCGTAAATACTGTATTTTCTAGGAACAGAGTAAGGCCTATTTATTCGAAAGGAATGAACTGAGGAGAAGGAACTGGTAAAAATTAAGGATAGCGGAGAACGTAATACAAAGTAAAATGTGGAGCCCTTTAACATACTGAATTTATTCCTCATAATAATTTCCCAGCTATTCGTTATTAATAGCTTGCTATTATTAATAGTTTGATTTTTATTAAAACTTTTCTCATTTAAAGACCTGTTCATTTTCAGTTGTTTCTCGTTATTGCGCGGAAGGAGTATGGAATTTTAAGACTAGCCTAGCTATAGTCCAGTTGCAAATATTTGACTACAGTGATTCCCTTTATATACTAAAAAAATGTGTAATATACCGGTTTCTTCAAAGTTTATCTGGGCTAAAATGAGGTAGATAGAAAAATCAGGTTTTATAAAAATATTTAGTATGTCACTTATAAACGATATAGGGAAAAGAAAGGCATGCATAAGTAACATCAGATTTTCTTTTTATCCTGGTCATGCAATGTGAACGGAATTTCACTACCATCAAAAGAGAACATGCTGGTGCACAAACTGAATATTTTGCTTTAATAAAATTAAGAAGATTCAATTTAAGGTCATAAGAGCACTATAAATACCAGTCTCCGCAAGCTCAAACCATCAGTTCACCCTGAAGAGGAGGAAGATGCACTTCTTCGAAACGTTGGTGTCAAGCCAAGTTTTTACCTGGCTAGAAGCCCGAGAAGATTTTGAATTAACACGTCGCCAGGAAAGCTTCAGTTCTTACTATATAGTATGTTATAAGCAGAAGGGAGATAAGGGAATACTAAAGCGAATGTCAAATCTTTTAAAAGCCGGACGATATGTGAACAATGAGGTTCAGTTCGCTTCCATTTCCAGAAAAGCAAAAGAAAGATGAAATGAAAGATTTGCGAAGATGCGTAGTTTAAAATTGAAACCAAAACAAGAAATTTCTCTGCAACAAAAGTATATATGATATAAATTGAGTGTTTTAACGAGATCTACATTTTTTGTGTAGCAAGTTTTTCTCTATCTCTTAAGGCTTACCAGTTATGAAAAATTCAGCACAATTCGTCCAGAATGAACAGATCTTCAGAAGCTATTCCCAAAAAAATTGGTATACATTTTATTTGTGATGCAAATTAGTTTAATATACCGTATTTTAATCAAAATTGTTAGAAATACTTTTAGGGTAAGCGGATTTTCTTGAAAATCTACCTATCGCATCCGTAAGAGATACCAAAACGTTTTAGTTTTTGAGCTATGCTGTCTACAGACACACACAGACCCATAAACTTCTAAAAATACTTTTCTTTTAGACTCAGGGGACATATATTTCCGGTGAAATTTCGGTACCTACATTTTGGGTGGAATACAATACCTCCTCTATACACTATGCGCATAGAATGTATAGATAAAGTAAAGAAAAAAATAGAAAAAGTTAGTGTGTATGTGTGTGAATAGCATAACTCAAAAACGAAAAGTCCGTTCTCCAGTTTAGTATCTTCCAAGGATTATTAAAAAAAGCTCCTTCACCCCAAAATACCCTTTGTATGGAATATTTTACAAGTTATTGATTTCCTAAAAATGACTATTGATTTTGATTAAAATACCGTATATTAAAGATATTTAATGCCAAATTAAAACATATATCCAGAACTTCTTGTGAATAAACCCTGAATGAGTTTTGTATAACTAGTAAACCGCAAGAGATAGAAAAAACGTAATGCATGCAATATTTGATGTGTTCCATTCGAATGAATTTCTCTATCTGTTCTGAAAACAAACTATTCTTACAAAATGCTAATCAAGATAAAAATTACTTTATTCCTTATAAGTAGAGGGAAAAAGGGAATACACTAGGCTAAAGTGATGGTCGGATCTTTTAAAATATGTCGCTATGAGTTTTCCGTTGAAATTTTATCTTCTCTCCATTCATAGACTTTCTCTACCTGTTCTTCAAACTTCTTACAAAAGATTATTCCTGTTTCTTCTTCATGCTAATCTAGATAAACTTGAGCTAAATGATCTTATTACTTAGTACCTTCGTTGAAAGGATCTAAGGGAATATACTAGGCTAAAATGATAGTTTTAAAACCTGTCGGCATACGATTATTATTGAAATTCGCTTCTTTGCATGGCTTGGAGTAAAAACAAAAAAACAACAACAAAAACACTGACGACTTCCTGTTTGGAAAATTATTTTAAAACTGAAATCAATAACAAAAACTATTTCGGAAATGGTTAGCTTCACAACAAAAGTGTAAGGTCATAATTGTGTGTTTTGACGAGATCCACACTTTTTCTGTAGTAAGTTTTTTGTCTATCCCTTACGGTTTATCAGTTATGCAAAAGTCATCCAGAATATGACTTCGGAGACTGTTCTCAGGAAATTCAAGATATACGCTTTATTTTACATGTTTAATAGCTGCTATTTCAATCAAATTCATTACAGCCATTTTTGAGAAAATCAAAATTTTCGAAAATTGTTTCATGCAAGTGTAGTTTGGGGTAACGGTATTGTTCTGAAAGACTGCGTGACGCATTCTTGAGAATATTTAATGGATATATTAAGCTTGGAATTTAACAGATTTTCGTTTTGGGGTTATGCTGTTCAGACACACACTGACCTTTTTCTAAATTGTTTTTTTTTCTGGACCCAGGGGTCCTCAAACTGATATTTTGGATGAAATCTCGATATCGTATTTTTGGATGGAATATAATGCCTTCTTTATCCATCATATACATTGTATATCCGTGGGGGCGGGCCGCGCCGTGGCCGAGTGGTGAGACCATTCGTTTCACACCTAGACGGCCTAGGTTCGATCCCAAGCGGCTGCATGTGTGCCGCGCAAGGGCGGGTTTTCTTCAGTTTCCCCCGCCATCGCATTCCACCGGTGCTCTATCTCACTCCATATATCACCAATGTCATTACAAGTAGTGACAGCGGGTGTTAAACACTATTTAAAATGTACATACGTGCTAGAGAAAGTTAAAATTAATTAAATATATTTGTGGTTTTGTTTTGGAAGTATCTCAATCTTAATCACATTTTCTCAAACAGACTATAGCCTTTGCAGTCTCTGTGCTTAGAAATAAAACTTCCTTATCACACTATGAAGGAGGTCGCCTCTGTACTGTAGCAGCTATCGCGCTAGCTTGAAAACACGGTAGTAGACAGCATTTCCAGGTTTATGAGAACTGTTTCACCTTCTTCAAAGTCGAAACACTTAAATGCGGAAATAATATTGTTCTTTATTAAAGCGTAATGCTACTCTCTTTTATATATATTCAAAGGTACTCAGGGTAACAGTATTATTAGAACCAGTTGAAAAATTCAATGCCACAGCCGGGATTTGAACAGGTTCTCCCGCTCTCCATGCGGTTGCAACCGGCAAGTTGTCACATTAGCTCAATGGTAGAGCAAGCGCACAACTGTGGCATTGAATTTTTCAACTGGTTCTAATCATATTAACTGTTACCTTTCAATATATATAAAAGAGAAGAGGAAAACCATTTAATAAAAAATAGCCTATATGATGGCTTGAGCATAGTTAATATTACCTGCATACTAAGTACTTGAGATGGAAGGTCGCCATTCTGGTGGTTCTCTGAAGTGAGACATACTGGTTGGTTGAACCGGGTAAAACACATAAATAATCAGTTGGAAAATTGAATGCCATACCGGCATGTTGTCACAGTAGCTCAAAGGTTAGAGCAACCGCACGGAGAGTGGGAGAACCGTGTTCAATTCCCGGCTGTGGCATTGAATTTTTCAACTGGTTCTAATCATATTATTGTTGTTCTGTTTAACAGTAATGATCAAAATTTGACGTAAATTAATATGTTAAACACAATAATTGAATGAAGAAATAGATTATATTTATTAAGGTCCAACCACTATTGTGCTTTCGCATTTCCGGTTGAGGGATTTATAATTTTATGCCCATTTTTCAAGAATCCGCCGTTGTCCATCACAGAAGTGCCTTGAAGGACGGTAGCGGGCGACTGAAAGGTGGGAGAAGGCAATGTAACCATTTACTACCTCTAATAACTGTAATTACACTGGACGAGAGTTGAATGCGGCTTTCAGTTGGACCGTAGAGAATAATGCATCTCTGCGGAGTAATCGCAACCTCCGCTGATGATGAAGGAACGTTCATATTTGAGCACCTGCTGACAGCAAATTCTGGAGGTATAAAGGCTCATTGCCCCTCTCTTCTCCTTCACAAATTAGTTCTGCAGAATGAACACTGTATAGTTATAACTGACCTTTAGCTATGCTGCTGCAAACTCAATTTTTTGGGACTAGATGTGGGTGTATGAGCTTTAGAGCGCTTTTGAAAATTACAGTGCATAGTTTCACTGTGAAATTTGAATATGAGGCCTATAATAGTATTCCGAGCAGTCACTGACTCATTTATTAGAACATAAATTTTATTCAATGCATCAAAACAATTCAAATATAGTTTCAGCTGAATACTATTTCCATTTACAACAATATAGATTGACGTCAAAGCCGCATATCAATCATCTTATTCATGATGAATATTTTGTCGTACTATTGTTGCCTAGAGCACTACCTTGTCTCTAAATAAAGAAAATAGAAGCTAGCAGTGATTTTTAGATGGTCGCGAATTACGGAGGGAAGTAAAAACTGCAGGGCGCTGAACCCGAAGCCTATTTTTGAGGTCTTCGAAAAGTGGCTCTGCTTCTCGCCTGTTCCCGGTGAAGCTAGGTTACGTTGTCGGCTTCTGTGTTTGGAACAATCGCGCATGGAAATGGTGTTCGCTCGTTTATTGTATGTTTATCTTTGATGAATTCTTTAAGTGTACACGCACAGATTCACACGCTCAATCACACTTTCAGGCTCTCAGTAGGATAGGGAATAGTCTTTATTAGAAAAAACTTGCCGGGATTCGAACCCGGGACCCCTCACACAGCAGCTATCGAGTGAGCTACGGGGTAAGCCTCTTAATTGTTATATATGTTTCTACCCTGTCTACGATTTTGAAGTGCTCAACGGAAAGAATGGACTCTGCTTGGAATTAAATCTCAGATGTTCGGGTGCGAAATAGGTAAATGACTAGGTAAGAAGTAACTAGTAGTTTATTTTACTAAAGGCACACCAACGAGATGTACTTGTTAATGTAAAGACTAGTTAATGGTTATTATGGTGACTTAACTAGTGCTCTGAGCACTATTACACTAACCAGTACACTAACAAGACGTCCTTGGTACTCACTACTCGTGACTTCTTTATGCTCGCCGAGTTTTTGAAATTTGCTTTCCAACACTAAGGCTTGTTCCACATAACCAAACACACGAGATTAGTCATCTCTCATTGGCTATTGTCATGGAATAGGTTCGTGCGATACAAAATAGTCGTTATTTAACTTACTCATTTAATTTTTTTCACCATTCATATATGTGTGTATTAGCCAATCTGTGGAAATGGGAAGGTAAGGCAGCGCGGAATAATACAACTGCAAGCTTATAAGAAACAAGGTGTCGGTCAATGTTCCTCATGCCACAATTTTGCAATTCCTCGAACGACATCGAATTTCAAATCACCTTCGCGGGTATATTTCACTAGTATGTGACTTGGTCTACTAAGAATATGTACATTAAAACCTATCTTCCGCGGAATTACAAACACTTTCGCGCGACAAATCCTAATTGCGAGAAGTGTGGATTTCGCTTCAGTTATATTGTGAGAGTGAGGATCCTGAGTCTGAAATCACCAATTTTATAAACAATTCACTCCTATTCCATGTCCACATTTAATATACACCTTGTGGGTTCCTAGTTCGTGACCACGAACGTAGACTTATAAATGCTGCATCTTATAGGCTACGACTTGACGTCACATGATGCAATTTCTGACGTCAGGTTGTGTAACAGAATTTCATCTCCTTCTACTAGGACTGCCACCTTCAACTGACTGTCTTCTCGTGCTTAAGTAAATGCCTTGAACCCTGACGTTCGGCTGTGATCAAGAAAAGTAATGGCTATAGTGGCTGAACTAAGAATTTTTGTATGTAAACTTATATTTTTGATATTGGACAAAAGTGAACTGAAACTGTTCGTATGTAACTTTCACTCTTACACAACAATGAGAGCAATAGTTTGTACATTGTTGTTCACATACGAAATAAAATTTCTTCTTATTATTATTGTTATTATTATAATCATTATTATTATTGTTTTATAATTAATTTAACTAAATATAAAACCAGCACATATGTTAGTAAATTCAACTCGTTAATGAAAGTAAACTTTCTTACACATCGGAAACTCGCTGCGATTTTTACAGTTTTCTGTATTCAACCAGCTTTTCAATACGTAGGGTTACTATTCGTGTGCCTCTCAATTGCAAACATACCTTCAGGCGTTCATCATTTGATTTCTATGACAAAGTTTGTAATCTTCATTAAAGGAAAACGGCATTTCATATACATTCTCCTGCAGCGAGATAGAGTTTAGAAAACCTTTCTGGTGGAATGAAATTTTAGAAATGGTTTATTCTTTCCTTGTTTTGGTGTCCTTTAAGTATCATTTTGTAAAGCAATTATTTCTAACTGCAATTCAACAGGAATAACATGTAGTGGAGTGTAATATTGCTGCCCGCAGTGAGGGCTATAAACAGACCTCCACGGCCTCACGCGATCTTTACAAGACTTGGGAGAGCCTATACTATGACGTCCATCCTTGGCTAACAAAACATCATAAAATTTTCCCCTAACTCAACAGTTACAGCAACAGACAAATATTTAGTTAACACAAGATAAAACTCGAAAAATGTAGATATATTCGTGCATAGTATGTACATAGTAAAAGGTGCATACGATAATCCAATCTGGAGGCAGTTGTTAAGTTTGCGTTTCAGTTTTTTTTTTTTGTTTTTTTTTTTCAGTAGTCCACCAAACAAATACCTAACAACTGTAAAAAACAAATAGTGCTTACTATGGAAATAATGTAACCTTATCGGATATTCTGAGCTAACGCTTGTTGTGCTAATATTCATGAACACTTATAGTTGTAAGTGCATATTAATCATTGTAATCTCGTAGTTTTAAATCGTTTATAGCATATGACTATTACACTAATATACCTACTGCATATTACACCACTATCTCCTTACAGTCTTCTGTGTGTAACACTACAATATTGTCGATTAGGTTAATATTGAATTTCGCATTTCAACAAGTAGTAGTCTATCTTTACTCATTATTATCATTTATTATTAAATAGTATTTTCAAACATTGGATTAAAGCTTATCTACTTTGTAACAAATTATGTGAATGTGTAGTTTTAATTTTCCCTTTGAATTTGTTTAATAATAAATGACAATACGGCCGTTGCTATTGCCTGTATCGTTTTGCGTTGGTGTTACAAATGCGAATTATATTTTATTCAAAATTAAGTAATTGTCATGACCTTGGTTAATTTATGAATTGTATGCTACACGAAACTCATTTTTACTTTCTCCATACGCACTATGTCCATAGTGTATAGAGAAAGTATTGCACTCCACCCAAAAATTCTATACCGAGATTTCACTGGAAATATATGTTTTAGGGTCCCCAATATCCAAAAAAAGCATTTTCACAAAAAGGTCCGTGTATGTGTGTGTGTGTGTGTGTGTGTGTCCGTGTGTCTGTGAACACGATAACTCAAAACGAAAAGTCGGTAAAATACCAAACTTGGTACTTAAGTTTAGTATCTTCCAGGGATGCGACACGAAGATTTTTAGAAGAATCCCCCCACCCCCAACTACCCTTTACATGGAACTTTTTTCGAAAATTTTGATTTTCTCAAAAATGGCTCTAACGATTTTGATTAAAATTTCGTATATTAAACATATTTACCTGACAAATAAAATGTATATCTTGAATTTTCTGGGAATAGCCTCTGAAGAGTAGTTTATTCTGGATGAATTTTACTAAATTTTGAATAACTGCTAAACCGTAAGAGGTGGACAAAAACTTACTGCACAAAAAATGTAGAGCATATTAAAACACACAATTTATGTTATATACATTTTTTTCGTGGAGTTCGTCGTTTTTGTGACATTCCTTATTTTTGGTTTCTGCTATGAAAAACGTATACTTTTCTCATACAGGAACTTGTCAACTCCTATCCATATAGACAAAGGAACTTCATTGACATAGCAACCAGCTTCTGACTATCACTTTAACCTACGGTTGTCCTTTATTTCGCTTCTATTTACAAGGAAGCGAGTAATTAGACTATTTCTGCTATTTTTTTCTGATTAGCATAAAGTAAATAGAAGTATAAGCTTTTTAAGAATTATTTGTTGCAGGGATATGAAGAAAGTCATGTGAATGGTACACATCAGATTTTTTATTTATCTCACCTTCCTAGAGAATAAATAATCCAGCAGATTGACCACTCAATCCATAGCGAGTAATATAAAATATAATAAATACGAAAACTTTCATAAAATCTATAGTCTTTCATACAATGGCGACGTACTGATGCACTTGACTAAAATATTATGTAGGTAATATACAAGTTGAGATTACCATGTAGCGGTAATAAGTTGTGGGTAAATGGTCAACACACAAGTGATTATAACTTAATAGTTTGTTGTATGTTTTATTTATGGACAAAAATATATTATTTAATTAAGTGAACTCACTGAACTTATATCTTAAGAAAACATCCTTAAAACAACCCATGAGTAGAGCTCGGTCGGGGTCACAAAATTGCCATATTGAGGTTCAGTGCACACGGAGTATATATATGACGTGGTCTTTACAGCCCGTTTCGATACATGTTGCGCGATCTAGCATTGCTCACTGCCTGGCCTGTTCGGTTGCTGCTAGTAAATAAACGAGTGAACGCTGAAAGAGAATGCAGATTGAAAAATGTCGAAAATACGAAAGGGTAGGCGTTCGATACTGAACAAGCCTGTGGATGATTCAAACATACTTTGAGTGAAAGGAGGAGAGCGTTTTCTTTCGATACAGTAAAGATGTATCTTGTATGAATGAATGAATGAATAAGTGTATTTATTAACATAGCAATATCATACATAGAATTTCAACAGTCGCACGGGTCCACAGACCGTACGTGCTTTTGTAATACAGTGTGTAATACAATGTGTATTACAAGCAATATTAAAACAACAACCACAACAAAGAATTAAAAGAGTAAACACGAAAATAAAAAGACAAAGCAATATTAAACAACAATAAAAATTAAGAGTGAATCCGAAAATAAAGATACAAAGATATTCAAATATAGCAATTTAAATTTACAGCACAGAGTACACCTTCATAAATGCACCCTCTTATAATAGATAATTACACTTAAAAGACATATATACACATAATATATACAACCCTAGAACAACAGTGACCTAAGTATGACATAATATATATGTATGTAGAACATTGTAGTCACTTTTGTTTAGTTGATCTTATTTCCTCCCCCCCCCCTTCTCTATTGGCAGCCTCCTCAGATCTCAGCTGTCTTGCCTTAAGTTATAAATTTACCTAGCCCGTCCATGTTTTCCGTGCCTGCCAGTAGCGTCCAACATGCTTCTATCCCTACATTCGCAGTGGTAAAAAATCGCGGCAAATATTTTTCCCGCCATTCCTCCGTACCCCTACATCTTGCCAAGATGTGAGTCCACGACTCTTCCTCCTCGCAAATGGGACAAATTCTCGTACCATTCTCGTCAGAAATTTTCGTGCTCCTCCATGCTCCTAGTCTAATCCACGCGAGCCCCTCTCTAATGAGTTTGGTACCTGTTTTGTTGTATTGCTCCATACCTCACTCCGATTTCAGCCCAGACTGTACTTCTAATGACACCTTCTCTGTGCATTGCGCAATTATTTGCTGTCTGTCAATATCACAGAGACGTTTCTTAATTTTTCTCCAAATACTTCGCCTGTTTTCCTGCCCCGCCATCCAAATGTCTCCCATCCCAATGGTTTCCAACCCTTTCCTTAATTTTGATGCCCACGTCAAATTACCTTCCATTCGCAACTGTTCACGGTAGCAGACTGCCCTAATTAGAGATTGGTTTCCGTGAACGATTCTCATCCAATATTTAACTGCTCTGATTTTGCACTCTATCGTTTCACTATGTACCCCGAACTGATCTGTGTGTTCGTGATGTGTGTGCTTCGGAAACAAAAACCAAGCTCTACTCATGACTCATCCATTTTGTTAAGAACCAACAATTTCAAGTTAATGGAGATAAGAGCTGGCATAAATAGTTTCATTATACTTTTTCTTAAAGGTACGAGATTTTTAACAACGGGTTATAATTATATTGGCCTAGACATCAGACATCACGAGAAACGTAGTACACTTAAAACATTTAAAAACTGTTTGAAAATCCATACCAATAACAACGGATATCTCCAAAATGAAAATGCCACAATATCAGGTTTATGAAATAAATTGTGTTTTGAAGGCATTTAAAATGTTAAATAATAGGTGCGTTTTATCTACAACTTATACATTAGCCCTGGGACACACTTATTTAAAGTTCCTTCCGAAAGAAGAATACAAGATATTCCTATAAAATGTGAGAATTAAGTAGTTAGCTCAGGTCCTAGGCAAGGTGTACTTTCTGTTTTAATCACAGCTTCGTCATATCTATAGCTCAGGCCTGTCCAAAGGTAATTTTTGCGAGGTACCGACTTCAATCAAAGTGGGAAAATGTACAGTGCTCACAGGCGAAAGTGCTGTTTTTGAGCATATTTTAATAGAATATCAGCTTCGAACGTAGAAATTATGATTTCCATAACCTTTTAGAAGAATTGATTGCTGTACACAATCGTATGAACTTAACATTTTGGAAAGGAAAAGGTTCGGAGTTGTTTAAATCATTACGTAGAAATTCATTTTCCAAATTGCTATGATTTGCATCCCATTAATGGCAATGTTGGGCTGCACATACTTTTGGACCAAGGCTACTCGAAAATAGATTATGTTAAAAATCAATCGCTGTAGATTACTCGGCGATTAGGTTCATCTATTAAGGTTCTGTACATCGCTCTTAACAGCGGTTCAAAGAAAAGCATGTCACCGAAGCAAAAAAAAAAAAAACAACAACAACAACAACAAAAAACAACAACAAAACAGAAAAAAGCAAGGAAAGAAAAAGAGATCAGTAGATACAGATGAGCAAGACTTTGTGTTTCCACATTCCATTACGTCACATAGCAGCGTGCCTTAATGCTTCACATGGAGTACAATGAGTTACTGCGCCTTCCCCTCTGCTCTGTTATTTGGACGTTGATGAGTCTGATATAGAACATGTTATATTAGATCTAGTATAAGCTGTATAACCATTTCTCCTATGAAAGTATGTTAGATCACTTATGGAGAAACCGAATGCGAAGCTGACGCTCGCATTCGGGAGGTCCGTTTGCTCAATCTGATCTTGCTATTTTTGTTGTTTTCGCTGATTTTTAGGTGAAATATGGGGTGTTTTCACATCTACCATGACATCCTTTCCCTGATTTACCTTTCAGTTCGTTTCCTTCTCATCTTTAAAATGTGGATGCTCGCACAAAGGTAACAGTATACATCGGGTCAGTGCATTTGATAGACAATGCGAAATGACGTGCTGACACCGCATTCACCAGCCCGCAGATAGGGCGACGGTGATCTAGTTGTTTACGTGCGCTAGTGGTGCAATGGTGAGCATAATGGGAAGTCATGGTGAAAGTCGGCATTTCAAATCACGCTAAAATAAATAGATTTTTTTATTCATTCCTGTTCATGTTTTGTGAATGTTCTAGCAAATCATGATTTCTTTCTAAATGCAATAGAAGGTGGATTTGCCTATAAATACAAAGTTGCAGCCACTTGTACTCACTGTGCAACAATGTTCTTTTTTGGATAGAGAGTATCTTTATATGCTATTAGTATACGGGTAAGCGCAGCAGAATGCAACGAGGCACGTCGTCTATGCCAATAGAGGTTTCCGCAGAGAACACTTTCTATCAATTACACGTTTTTGCAAGTTGCCAACCGCCTTCTGGAATCAAGAAGACACCACATCTGTGACCAAGCAACGACATATCGTGTGACTATGTCATTTTGCATTCGCATTGTAGTGCGGAGGATATTCACAGGTGTTTGAATATTAGTCAATCTTCCGGGTGGAGAATACATCATGCCAAGTTTCATCCTTATCAGCCGGACCATGGACGGAGAGTGACGTTCGCTATAAGTATCACACGACAAACTGAACAAGATCCACATATTTTGGCAACTGTTATTTCAGACAAAGTAGGCCTTGTAAATCCCACAGCAAGCAATACTGGAACTCAGTAAACCCACGTTGGATGCTATAGGCGAAGAGGTTTCAGCGTTTGGACTGGTATATTTGGTGATCATCTAATAGGCCCGTATTTTATCATGGCTAACTTACTGAGAAAGAATAGTTATAAATAGTAAATATTATTTAAGGATGCCCTATTTTTGTAATTTACATATACAATGGTATATGCATTTATTTATGATGTTCATTAAAGATTATTCTATAAGTAACACTTTGTGTTTTAATGAAGCTCACTTAGTTAAACTAATTAAGAGAAACTACGTTTCCATGCCAACTATCAATTCTCTTTAAATTTACTAAACATAAAAGCTATCTTCAAGTAGCAATGTTCAACCTGGGATCTTCACCACTGAAGGCCAACGCGTACACTGTTGCACTACGAGAGTACTTAAGCCACTTCCGGCACAACGGTGCAAATCAGCCGAATTGATACAACGATAAGCATAGAAAGAAGAATAAGTTTTCTAAGAATAGTTCGCTGCAACATAGAAAGAGATTTGAGTAAATCAGATTTTTTTTCTATTGGAATACAATAGATTCACGTTTTTATTCTATACTTCCAAACTCTGAGGATAATAAAGCTAAAGCAAATTTTTCACAGCAGAAGAAAGCTTAACTGTTAGCAGATTTTCTCATCAGTTTTAACATAAATGATTTTTTCTTTAGATTAAAGTATTATTTATTTGTTTGTTTATTTATTTATTGTACGACTACTTTAATTAGTTATTGCGTGTAGCTCCAAAAGTGCAAAATAGGGCATCATTACAATGTTTCCGTGATGGTTTTGAATTTTTAGTTCGCGAGTTCGCCGCTATGCGTCATGGTGACGATAGATCAACTAGTCGCCCACAGATGACACTGTAAGACGAAATCACGACTTGCAGACCCAATATGTCGGAACTTTGCCCAGGAACCTTCTTCTTCGAGGTATTGGGTTATTTACGTGCAAATAAACATTATACCGGACCATTGACTTTACTTCCCTCCTGAAAGAAGCCATGCATAGTACTTTTATGTCCAAAAACATTCAACCTCCGCCAGTTTGAACCTGCAATTTTGGGTTTTAGAGAGACACGTGCATGTATTTATTTGTTGTACATATTTTACAGAAAACCATTTGAATTGAATTGAACAGCTTTAACTGTTATTGCATTATCGAAGGTCTTGATCTTGGATTTTGTACAAAATTCTGTGGTGTTGAACCTGTTATTACTGATGTGTAATCAAAATACGGAAATTAGTGCGAGTTAAGTGAAGGGAGCAAGTGTTTGCTCACTTGTTTATGTGAAACAAATATACGAAAATATTGTTTTGGTTACAATTTAATGTTTATGCTTAACGCTTTAATTATAGCTATAACCTTGCCTCCTGAGTTTGGGAAATTTCTGGAATGTAGTAAACAACAGCAACATCACTCCCGGAACTATTTCCTTATTGGTCAGCTCTCACTTTTGTCTCATTATAGGTGCTAAATATCGGTTCCACTGAACGATCACTAATACGACATTACAGCATAGTAGCTCCTAGTATGGAAAATTGCTACTTTTCATAATTGCGAGTCAGTTCACTTCTTGTTTGATATTCAATCCTTGCTGACATTATGTACATACAGAATTGCAATTTTAAGCATCTTCCAAACTGCTCTTTGAAGAAGTTGCCTGATCAGCTATATTATGTTGATATGCTGTACCGGTTTACTTTTACTTATTGGAGGACACTTAGTTCTTCAAAATGATGAGGCAATTTTATGAAGAATATTTTGCATTCATAAGTAGATGAGGGGCATTTTTGTATAAAAACGGAATTCCAGGCTGACGAAAATTCCAGTTTCTATTAATGTCATAATCTGTTGCAGTATTTAATGTTTAGTTTCATTTTAGTGAAGATAAATATGGGATAAAATTAATACAAACATATAAATTGTACATTGTGTATTTTCGCTGTTCTAAAAAGTAAAAATTTTATTTTTAATATCAACTTGTTTGACTTTTAGTAATTGTCCAAGTTATACTCAAGTGATATTGGAGAGTTGATAATAATCTTTCTTCCACACTAGCTTGTAAGAGTTGGTAAGAGGTGGATACCTTGAATAAGACTGGGATTTGAATTACGGATCTTCCAGTCTGTATATAGAGATATAAAGGGTATTAATGAACTACACCGAAATAATTTGCGAGATTGTGCACGTGACTGATATAAGTAATTTGAGATGCATGGTCCCCGGATAAACATAGCGCGTTAAACGTGTGGGTATCAGGACCTGATAAGTCGGTGTTAAAGCAAAGTAGTTTGAAAAAATGGCTTAGAATATCTTTAAAACTGCTGCTGTAGTATAGAAATATCGATTTTTAGCAGCTCTTTACTAGCGTTCTCAAGATTTAATGTCACAAAAATCTGTAAAATCTCGAACTATTCACTTGTCAGTGCGACACTGAGCAATCATTAAGTACGTTCTTGAGTTATGTAGCCTACTCTGGAGGCGTTTTTTCAACTGCTCTGATGTCTTAAAGCGTAACGCGGGAAACTGCTATCCCAAAAGTCATGAGTTCGATTCCTGTCATTGAGTTAATTTTTTCTTCTTATTATTTTTGATTCCAGACGAAGTGCCGCGATACGTGGCGTACTGGTACTTCAGAAACTTATAGCCGTTACTTGGAAATGTCAATAAACAGGCCATAAGTCTCGTATCTCAAATTACTTATTTAAGTAATCTACATATGATGTGAAAATATTTCGGTATAGTTCATATGTCACCTAAACTATCGTGGTGAGAAACTGTACTACTGTGATACAAATGTAGTGCATATACCTACATTTTCAAATAAATCTCGGCTTATTTTTAGAACCAATGGCTACATAGACTTAATCAGATTAACGTGTCAGCGACTCCTCTGTAGTAAAACACACCTTATACTAGATTGTCGGGAAGCACTATTATGTGATTTCTGATTCAGTGTTGTTCAATGATGAAGTGACTTTTGGTAGATATGACATAATCCGTCATCTGTAAACTGCAAAAAAATCCTCACGGAATGGTAGAAGCGTCTCATCAGCAGTGGTTCAGCATCAATGTTTGGGCAAGGATTATTGGATTCCGTCTACTTGCACCAGTTCTTCTTCCACAAAGCCTAAAGAGAGAAACCTATCTGCACTTCCTGCAAAATACTCTGCCGCCATGAAGTTGGAGAATGTGCGTTTGACAATGCGACAGGCAATGTGGCTGCTGCGCCTGCCCACTTCCGCATTAACCACAACATCTACCTCAGACATTGGATAGGGGGACCCCTGCTCGATCATCGGAATTAAACCCCCTAATTTTATATTTGTGGGAGAGATTGAAAAACACAACACAGAATATTCTTACGAGTGAGACAATCCATGATACTATGTGTAAACGCTTGCATTGCATCCCATGGAGGCCACTTTGAGTATATATAGTGACATGGGTGGGAGATTCAGTCCAAGTACTGTGTGCCACAGCTCTTTGTTGGATGTTCTTCAGTGTCTTCCGCCATGGAAACTGCACATTTCCGGACACAAAGTGAAACGTTTGTGCTTCATTTGCAGTCAGGAATCATCTGTACTGAAATTTGTCATTGGACTTCAAACTCATCCTCTATGTTGCCCCCAATGTCTTCAGATAACTACAGAAATTCAGCTCCTCTTTTATTGTAATTTATTACATTTTCGTTCGTATTGTCCATACACACACGCATATATGTACAAGGTGTCCCAGAAAACGACCGCACAAATTGGCAAGATTGTAGAGGCGTCCTAGATAAACAGTTTGAGATAGGGAACCTACTCTATTGTCCGTTTTGCCAAATGACAAGTTATGGCATGTTTTCTGTATCGCACATAAAGACCGAAAATTAAAAGACTATGGAGGTGTAGTCCTATTTCCATTCGGAAGACCCATTTGTATGCCAATCGAAGAAACCAATATTGGTGCACAATCAATACGATATTTAAAATTATTAGACTTATAACTTTGGCAAAATTGCCAGTTATTTGAGGGAGTGTACGCTTCTGAAAAGAGCTCGATTCATTTCAGATCATATGTAGTTTGCTAGATTTTTCCGCCAAAAACACTGTTGGGTGATTTGGTAGAGCGCTGGTCAGCAAATCCCACGATACCAAGAGCGCGCCGCTCTATGAAGTTTCCATTTTTTAGTTTTTTAATTTAATTGATTTTCTCAAAAAGTACATCATTAGAGCAGCACTAATGCGCTTAGTTTACAGTTCTGAAGTATAAACGACGAATTCACCAGTATAAATTACTTTCAAAAGACTGCAAATTATATTTACGTAGCGTTCAATATTAAATGCAGTAATTATCAAGAAATCTACGCAGATTAATGCAATAAAACAATTAGGTATATTGAAAATATTAATGTAATGTGTGCTTTGAAACGTAGGAGCTAAAATATGATTTTTAGCGGTGAAATGGGCCATTATCAGGATTCGAACAGCGGTATTTTGATTCTATTCACATGTAGGTACTATGCCGTTTTAACTACTTGAGCCATTGTGGTCTTGCGGAATATGCTTTTCTGAAAATCTTGTCTAATGCAAACATATGTCTCCTGTCAGAACTGAATTGCTAAACATTGTGTTCTTATTGTAAAACTATCTACATTATGTGCAAGAAATTAATTGTTTCAACGAGTTGTGAAACCGTGAGCACATTGACTAATATCCTAAGATAATCTAAACTGTGAACTTCTGAGCTCATGTGCTTTTTGCTGCCACGTGGTACCATTGCGCATGCTTAAGAATCTCACTTACCATATTTACGTTGAATCAGATGAACAACTACGAATACGAACTTTAGCTTCTTGTGCTGAGGTTCACAATAGTCTAGAATTTTTGACAGGGTGTGAGATTCATTTATTCGTAGGTGGAATCTCTGCAGCGATGTTGCAGCTTCTCCATATTACGATATGGATAAGCTGTTGAAAGGTCTGAACACGAGGAACAGGCATCACATCTACAAAATCCTCTAGTGACTTTTGTATTTTGTTCTTCCCATATTGTATTATTTCTACTTATTTTGTTCTGTATTTCTTGAAGTGTCTTTCTACTTATCTTTCATGCAGAGATGAAAAGGTAGAGCTCACTTTCTTGACGAATACGTGGTTTTTAAGTCGTTTTATGTAGGTAATTGTTTTACTACAGAGATAGTTCATAATGTATATTTATTTGAGGTCCATTTGATACAATAATAATATTGTTAGTTAACTGTAAACTGTGCCTACTATTATGATGTGCATAACACGTCAATGTATGATATACTGTATTTTAGAAACTCGTTCGAGGGGTACGGAGAAGTGTACCCCTTCAGGTCTTAAATGCAATTATTACTGAAACGCTCTCCGTTGCTAATCGTACACTACATTTATTTTATTTGTCAGTTAGAATAACTCATATTGAGAAACGCAGAAAAACACGAGCGGCCAATTATAAAATGTAAAAAAGGAGACAACGTAAAAATAAATGCATCTATACAGGCTTGAACCCTTTAAATTACCTCAGCATATTAACCCCATGACCACACGCTAACCTATAATGCCGCTACATTTAATCTTTACAAAAATACAAGTACCAACGTCACGGTCCACTGCGGTTTGATCATTGGCGTGCTTACCCTTAATACATTTTATGCTGCAGCAAAGAATTTTCAACCCATGGCCCATAGTTTTCCTTTCTCAAACTGGCTTATTTTGGCTCTACAATCCTGCCAATTTATGAGGTCGAATTCTTTTATATATATTTATTTATACTGTTATATGTACGGTTATTTTACTCTTAAGTAAATAATGATCGTTGTGTGTATGACACCCTCGATATACTTTAAACACATACAGTGCTTCATTTTTGATTCACCTGAAAAAATGGATCGGTTCAAGCTGGATATAAAATTTCATATCCCTTATTTGCAATTTTCAATTGGAAATGTCAAACCGAATTTCGCGAATATCCCCGAGATGGATACTGCCACAATAAATTGTTTTAAATTAATCGTTTGTGTCTTTAGCGAGGTCTATTTGCTTCCTGCAATCAGTTTTTGACAATTTTTTATGGTTTGCCAATTATATAAAATTACAAGGAAATAAATCAGAATAATTTCACTTGCTTTCGATAAGGGATCCAAGTTCTAAATTGGTATTGAGTATGCAGTTATTCCGAAGCTATGGTATTTTAATTAAACTCGTTGGGGCCATTTTGAGATACTTGAACATAACGGTTCTTTCCCCTATAAAGAGTGTCTTGCAGTCGCTTCAATGGAGAATGTTGAACTTGGGTAATTATCAAGTTTGGTATTTGTCTGTATTTTGTTGTCCAATATATACTTTACAAACACAAAACACACACACACACACACACACACACACACACACACAGACACACACAAGGGTATTTCCTAAATAGGTATTATTGAGGAAATCTCAAAGTATTTTTGGGTGCATAATAGCTAAGAAATAGGTAAAAATCTTATATGTTCCATTCACATGACTTTCTCTACATCTTTGACACAAATTATTGTTAATTAGCCCATGCTTCCTTTTCTTTATACTAATCGAGAAAAAAACTAGCAGAAATAGGCTTATTACTTGCTTGCTGGCAAATAGAACCGAAATAAGGGAGCACCATAGGTTAAAGTGATAGCCAAAGCTGGTTGCTATGTTACTGAAGTTCCGTTGTTTGTATTGACAGGAGTTGACAAATTCCTGTATGAGAAAAGTATGTTCTCAAAGCTGAAACCAAAAACAATGAATATCTAAAAAACAATCAACTCCACGCAAAAAATGTACCTATATTACATAAATTGTGTGTTTTAACGTGCTCCAAATTTTTTGTGTGGTAAGTTCTTGTTCATCTCTTACGGTTTAGCGGTTATGCAAAAATTTCGTAAAATTGATCCAGAATAAAGTAACTCTCAGAGTCTATTCCCAGAAAATTCAAGATATACATTTTATTTGTCAGGTAAATATCTTTAATGCACGATATTTTAATCAAAATCGTTAGAGCCATTTTTAAGAATATCAAAATTTACGAAAAAAGTTCCATGTAAAGATAGTGGGGATATCTTCTAAATCTTCATGTCGCATCCTTGGAAGATACCAAACTTAAATATCAAGTTTGGCATTCAACGGTCTTTTCGTTTTTGAGTTATGCTGTCCACAGACACTCACGAACCTTTTTCTGAAAATGCTTTTCCTTTTTTTTTTTTTTTTTTTCAGGGGGACCCAAAACACGTATTTCCGGTGAAATCTCGGTATCGAATTTTTGGGTGGAATGTAATACCTTCTCTATACACTATGTACATAGTACGTGTAGAGAAAGTAAAAATGCTTTCAACTAGAGTTAACGCTGCTTTAACGCAAACTATCTATTACAAAACAGATGTTATTAAATATAGTGTAACACCGCCAAATTCTTTAAGCTGTGAGATCGTAACTATAAATCATTTGAGCCAAGCTTTATTTCAAAGTTTTAGAAGCGTCTGCAGTTATATTTTTACAATACTAGTTTATTTGCCTTTGGCAACTAGTGAAAAACTTTGGCATTATAATTTGAAGTTGATAATGCCGAATTAAAATAAGGATTATTTTTGTCTTCTAAAACAGGAGTCCTCAATATTTTCCATTGCCATACTTTATATTTAACGCAGGATAATATATGAATAAATTTTGAAGGGAAATGATTGCTTTGTGTTTCAAGGGTCAAAATACGCATTTATCTCCATTATATTTCCAATTATTCCTTTAACAATTTGTATACAATATTTAGAGTTAGATATGGGGAAAAAATTGTTCTATTCACATTCTTTGTTTACCTGTTCTGCAAACAAACTACTCTTACGAAATTTATTTACATTGTGCTAACCATTAATGGATATCCTTCGTTGTAAGTAAAATGGAAATAAGGGAATACCCTAGGCTAAAGCGAAAATCAAATCTTTTCAAAGGTTTCGCTCCAGACCACATTGACATTGAAATTCGGTTCTCTTTACATGACAAGGAGTAAAACAAATGGGATAAGAAACGGACGTGGACTTCCCATTTGAGAAAAGTATTTTAAAAATGAAACCAATTACAAGGAATATCTCGGAAATGGTTAGCTCTATAAAAAACTGTATATGACATAAACTGGGCGTTTTAACGAGATCTACATTTTTGTGTAGAAAATGTTTGTCTATTAGGGTAACTTATCTAAAACGGGTCAAAAATTATAAAAATAATAATAGCGCTTAAAACGTTCTTGTGAGTAAATATAGCAATATATTTTTGATTACGTAAGTCCTTAAGCACCAAAACCCAATAGACATATTTTTATTAACAATAAGGATACACGAAACACTGAGGTTAATAGCACTTCTGTGCACGACCCGATTTACCCTAAGCATTAAGTCTACATCGGGTCAGTCATCAAGGTAAATAGGGTCAGTCTAAAATAGTTTGCTTCTTGAAAAATACATTCTTGAATATGGAAAAAATTGGTCACATAACCTGCATTTGCCACAAATAAAATTCTTCTTTCCTTTGGCACCAACACAATCTTTATGGAAGCATTCCCTGGGAACACTTCCCTGACACTGTACCCAGTCCCCTAATTTTTATGAGCGACGATCATCGTATTTTACAAAACAGAATGCATATGCGCTTTTATTTTGCTCTTACATGTCCTCATATTCATCGTCGTCTTCAGAAGATGGCGGCAACAGTCGTTTTCTTGCACTTTTTGTTCCATACTTTTTTGACTGAGGCAGCACAATGGTTTCTTTTCTAGATTTACATCTCAGTTGCAGTCTTTTTCTTACTTCTATATTTTGTGGAAAAGTTAAAAGAGCCGCTTTCTGTTTCCATGCTGACTCTTTACGTTGCGGTACTTTTATTGGATACGGTAGCAGATCACGGAAGGTCATCGTGGATGTTGATGCGTGTTCTGGACAGAAATTAGGAATAGTATCCTCAAGCTGTAAAGTTGCACTCTCAAGTACTGAAGTATGACGTTCTGGTATGATCATACATTCTGCTGGTAAATAGTCATGATCAGATACCACATTTTCGTTTAGGGGAAACAGACCTACCTCTTGACAAAAATCCAGACTCAGCAATCGCTGGTGTTGCTGATTGGCGCCAAGCTTCTTTGAAAATTCTTTCAAATGTTATTTTTGTACGCACAAATGTATTGCATTCATTGTCATAATATACTTTGAGGGCCTTGAAGAATGATCTATCTAATGGTTGGAGTCAATGAGTAGTGTAACTTGGTAGACATACCATATGAATGTCGTGTTCTTCACAAAACTGCAGTGCAGACAAACTCTTGTGAGATCCATGACCATCAATTAGCAGCAAACATGTTCCAGGCACTCGATGGGCCTAGAAGTGATGCAGCCACTGTAAAAAAAATTCTTCTTTGATCCATCCAGAATCTGACATGGTCACAAGAGATCCATTTTGAAAGCCATCCGAAAATTTTTGAAGATATTTCTTTCTCTTAAAAATAGCCAATGGAGGAATAAAGTTCCCAGTTGCATTTGTGCAAGCCCTCTCTCAACACAAGTTTGAGAGTACACTACGTTGGCACCCTTCTGAGCAAAATGTTTTCTTGTAGGTTTATTGTTCATCTACAAACCAGATTTGTCGGCATTATACTATATCAGTTGAGGTTTATTAAGTAAAGCACAAGCCTGTAAAGTCTCCTCCAAGAGTTTGAAGTAGTCAGCTACATCCTTTCTGTTGAGACCATTACAACGAGCAGAAGAAGGACCCTCTGCCGTTCTTAATGTCAACAGCGTTTACAAGCATTACTAGTATTCTGTAATAAAACAATAACGATAAAAACTTAAATCACTCATAGCAGCATTGACCCCTTTAACCCTTAATTTACTGACCCGATTAACCCAAAATGTAGGAACATTTATAATCATAAGTTGGTATTACTTGAATACGATTAATGAGCGTTGGAGAGTCTTAACCTCAAATACAAGGACTATGCTGGTTTATAAACTTTAGCTGAGCAAAATTGCTTATTGTTTATGTAGCAAAATAAAGAAAACAATCAAAGTTTTATTTTAAATATCTAAACAATACAGCCTTTACCTATAACAAGACTTGTTTCTTTTTTATACCACAGCTACAAAAAACACAATTTCCAGAAATTTTAACGTTCACTGTGAGCAAGAAGTTGCAGTCTTCTTCGGTAGATGGTAGCATGTTGTATATGTCACTTGACCTTGGTGTAAACAGCAAAGTTTTAAAACTGACCCGATTAATCTGTTGACCCGATTTAGACTAAGTTACCCTATAGTTTACTAGTTATGCAAAAGTCATTCAGAATGAAGAAGTCTTCAAGGGCTATTCTCAGGAAACTTAGGGCATACATTTTAGTTTACATGTAAATATCTTTAATATATATTTCAATCAATTTAGGCATTTCTGAAAAAATCGAATGTTAAAGCTTAGTTTGGGGAGGGGGATTGTTTTGAAAATCTTCATGCCACTTCTTGGAATACGGTAGCTTAAATACTAAGTTTGGTATTTAATGGACTTTTCGATTTTATTTATATTGTTCACATACACGCGCACTCATAAGGACCTTTATCTAAAAATGTTTTTCTGGATCCGGGGTTTCCTAAAACGTGCATTTCCAGTGGCATCTCGATGTCGCCTTTTTGGATGAAATGCAACACCGTCTCTGTAAATGCTAGATAAAGTAAATATAATTTAAGTCTCTTTGAACTCAAAGTATTCAGAAATGTCAAAAACATCAGTTTTAAAGTTAAAATACAGTGAATGAATACCTAAACAAATTCCAAAAACATATGGTCGCTATATTGTATTCCAGTACTTAAGAGTTACATTGTACATATATATTTTACTGGTTGTAACTAATTTATGCTTCATAGGTACTTGTTTTAGAGTGAAAATTTAGGTATTACATAACTCACGTGCCACTGGTGGCACACGTACCATAGATAGAGAACTCCTTTTTGTAACGTCAATTCCTAATGGTAGGTGGGATCGTTGCTCGTAATTTTTTGCGCAAATTAGAAATGAAAGAAAGAAATGAAAAAAGAAAGAAGAAAAAGAGTAGACCACGTGAAAAAGTATATATCTGTATAAATGGGCGTATCTTAAGGAATTTAGATTAATGTGTAATTTCTTATCTCTTCAATGTACCGCAAGATGTCCGAACACAGTCGGAAGCTCGTCTGCATTCCTGAGCCCTCATTCATAACTGGAGAGGCATATAAAACACCTTACGTTCTCATTGAGAGACCAGAGGATGTGAATCGATCGTTGAATATCGATCTGGTTCGCTGAGAGAGGAAAGAAGCTTGTATAATGAGAGCAAGACAATATAAACCGGTTGAGTGGCGACAAACATGCTTCCTACAGAGATCGCTTCCTTTTGACGTCTTCTTGCTTTTTTCTGTATTTCCTTTTTCTTACTATTTGTGATGGAGTTGAATTAACAACACCCGTCAGACGAGGTCGGGCAAGGCAGAAAAATTCCTCCAAGACAGTGTGTTTGTTTCCTTCTTGCTCTTTTTAACACCTTATTGCATGGACATTTGTCCCCAAACATGCTGAATAGCAAGAGAAATATACTTCAACATTCAAAAACAGTGTCATAGCACATATGTTTAGGGACCTACTGCTTGATAAGCTAGAATATTCTTTAAAACTTATTGGAGGGTAATGATAAATATATCTTACTTAGGCCAAATTTTGTCGTTTTAAATGAGTAGTGAAAAATAAATTAAGAAAGAATCCGACAGACATGGGAAAAAGTATGGTGTAAAAACATTCTAACCGATGATGCATTGAAGCTGGATAAGAGCGGTTATACTACAGAGATATGTAAAACCAGTTATACTGTATGGTAGTCAACCGTGGTCGCTAACCGTCTAAATGAAGGGAATGATCCTGGTATGTCAATGAAAAGTAGACTGGAAATGTATACTACAGGTAACGCTTAAGGCCAAAATACGCAACTAGGAGATCAAGAGGAGAATGGGTGTGGTAGACACAATTATCATGGCAGAGCGTCTCAAATGGAAAGGGGGAGGCAACGTTGCAAGGATTTGTAACAGATGGTCGGAGATATGTGGGCAGAGCAGAAAGTTGAGTATTGTCATCGTGATGTGAAGAGGCAGAGAAGTGAGGGAAGAACTTTTAAAAATGTAATGTAATGTAAAATATGCAGGATTTAGAAGGAACTAGTATGGAAGAACTTTTAAAAGAGTAGTTTAAAAATAATATTAATATAAAATGTACTGAGTAGGACGAGTGAAATACAGTCCTTTTGGATTAACGTCCCTAATGAGTCGTTTGGAGCTACCCTTCCAATAGATAGATCTCAAGGAATGAAACAGAGTAATAAATAATAAACAAATAAAAATGGGAGGGCTCATTTTAACCTCTTTTACTGCAGAATCATACGGCAACAGTTTGCATTGGTTCTTCGGAATACAGCTTGTACCATACAACTGGTGCAAAGTTGCGTAGCTATTTATCCCTACCACATACCTGAATAACCTGCTGATACATGGTAGCAGTTGCATGCATATTTTATTTATTTATATACTACTATAGTAACTAGCAGAGGTATCCGTTTTACCTGTAAATTCCATGTTGAGATATCATCGAAGATATATATTGAAATCTCAATAACCCAGAATAATAGTTTTAGAAGAAAGAAAACCAAACCCCTGTGTATGTCTACATGTGCACGTGTGTGTAAAACATAATTCAAAAACGAAAATCCTGTTAAATACAAAAGTTGGTTTAATTTCACAACGTTCCAAGACACGGCAAAAAGATTTTCAAGAAAATATCCCACCATAATTTTCCCTTGACATGGAATATGTTTCGATCATTTTGATTCTCTCAACGATTTGGAAATGTACCTAAATTGCTGGATGGAATACATTTCCCTACATAATTTGCATAATAGAGAAAGTAACAATTAGAAGCTATTTCATAAGGCTGAAGTGTTCATTCCGAAAGATTGCACATAAAACTACACATCAAAAAGTTTTAGCTCAAATCTCAGTTAGAGCGAGTTATTTAAATATATTTGTTTCGTCTCCCTAATCCGGTACTTTTAAGTTCTATGGAACCTGGATCTAAGTTTCTTTCACCCATTGTATTCAATTCATCTTTTGATATAACCTTTTGATATCAGCTAAAGGAGGTTAATGTACGATAAACAAAAATAATCACTAAATCCCTAATATCTTTTATTTGCTTCCCAGATTTGGCTTCTATACCATTACAAGTATTTTGTTAGTTTGCGTCTGCAAATTCTATTAATATGTTTCCGCCTATGTTTCCTTGATCTAACAATGTATATAGTAGGTGGAGAAGGTGTGTTGTATTCCACACGAAAATGAGATACCGTGATTACATCGGAAAACATTTGATTGAATCCAAAAACATTTTTAGAAAAAGATCAGTGTATATTTGTGTGTGTGCGATTGAGCTTGGAAAGTACAACTCAAACACGGAAATTCCTTCAAATACCAAATTTGATATTTAAGTTTAGTATCTACCAAGGAAGAGACACGAAGATTTTCAGGGAAATCCCCCGACCCAAAGTACCCTTTACATTTTGAAAGTTTATTCTTTCGTTTTTAGTCTCATATTTTACGACCAGATAATATTCACATATTACATATACAATCACATAAGATTGCGCACTCCTATGGCATTAGTTTAACCTTTTTGGAAAATATACATACTGTAAGACCATCAAGAAATATACATTTTAGTTAATGTAAAAGTATATATTTTATACTTATGTTATGATTTTTGTTTTGTTCTTTTATTATTTTTATTTTTTTAAATACTTTATGAATTTTGAAATAGGAACTATTTGCTTGTTTTCCGTTGTCAGTCGACGAATGGAGTTTTAAAGCCAAGATATTGTAATCCACTTTTTAAGAAGTTGATGACCTTCAGCCTCAACTTCTTGTAACCTCAACCATCATGATGAATATATTTTACAAGTGTTTATTTTGGGTAATAATTAAAACAAACTTAGGGAATTCCTACGTTTTTAATCCTAATTAATCTTAATTTCGATTGTTTCCTTTATCACCTTGAATTTCCTAGGTTAAGAGTGGATATTTCCTTCTATCACAATTTTGTTTAATTCGAAGTGACGACAAATTATGGAATGTGTTAGGACGAACGAGATTGTATTATGTCAATTGGGAAACTTATAATTATACAACTCAAATGTTAAACAGAGCTCTGTCTGCTTTCAAGAAGTAGAACTCTCAGGTTGACCGTATGCTGTGCTCCGCCAACACCATCTAGATATAAGGCCTCACAATACTCTGATGTCACATGCAACATGCTGTTGCTTGCTCAGCACTGATATTCATTCCGAAAAATGCTAAATAGTGCGTTATACACAAAACGTGTGATCAAAGATATAATGCTATTCTACTATTCCCACAGTATTCTTTGGTTTTGAAATCCTCTATCATACCTAATATAAAATAGTGTGATTTTAAAATGCCGGCTCTAACCACAAAAACAATAAATTAGTATCTACATTTGTAGTCATGGTTAAAGAGTAATTTCCTCAATCAGACAGGTAAGTTCAACTTCCCAGAAACACTCTGCTCGCTGTTGTTTGTATATAAAGCTTCAATAATGATTAATATCACCTACCTACCGCTACAGTTAAGGTAAAATTACTTCCCTCGTAGCTTGTTAGTTATCGAGAAGGCTAAATTTTACCACCACCTACAAGTTTCATAAGGTTTTGGAAGCATTACCACTTCAGTGAGTTGCTAAGTCTAATCTGCTGGGTTGCATTATCACCGAAAGCTGCTCTGAGGTTAATATAAAATCATTTCCCTAATGGCTTACTAAATCTAACAGGCTAGGTTTTGATACCACTACAGCTTCTACATATTAAGGATAAAATAAAATTTCTTACACAGCGGCTGCTATGTCTAACTGGTGAGGTTTTATCGTAACCTACAAAGATTACAAAGCCATTATCTTCCCAATCCACTCTTAGTTATAATTGCTCTGAAATACCTATTTACGGTTAGTTTTTGAAGGTATAAAATTTTCCAATATCTTACGAGACGTATATATCAACTGTATCTGAGGTAAATATTATTTAATAGTGACTTCTGATAATTTTATTACACTAAACATTATTATTTTTAATATTATCATCATCAGTTATTATTTCTAACTGAAAATGTTCGAATGGCAATAATACATGTAATGATTTTCTAAAAGTAACAAATTAGATTTACCTGTTATTTATATATAATATATATAAAATTACATATAATAACTTATTAGTTTTGGAAACATTGTTGCAATTCTTATACTGTTAAGATGTTAAATATGTTATAATTATACTAACCACAGAATAATAGCTTTCCCTCAGAATGGCATTTAATAATTTCTGCCGCATAGTTTCTTGTTTGGCATCTTCAGCATATGTACTTCATTGTCTACATAATAATTTTCCATGTTGTTTTCAATTATTACACTGTTACCAGTAGTATAATATACTGCAATAGCGTATAACTTTAACACGAATGTTAAAACAATATTTTCACAATTGCAGCTCCAAATTATGAGGGCGCCTGATGTCAATGACGTCACAGGAAATGGCGACTGCCGTTGTGATATCTAGGCGGTTAGTCTCTAGTGAGAAATGTATACAATGAGCAAAGACAGCGATAGAAGAAAAATTATGAATTATCAACAGAGCTTCCGCGTCTTTTAGGAAACATGCCATATCGTGTACACGGTTCTTATGCGGAGTCAATGTCGGTATGTGATTAGAAATGTTCCTTGAAATTTCTATGCATGTCTAAACATGGCTGCGGTGTCTACTGGGGTCATACGGCACTAATCTTATTTTAGTTACGGCCTGATGAATTAATATTAGTCTAATATACACAACTTGTACAACATTTAAACAACAAGTATACTAATTCGTGACTAATGACCAAACACTCGAATGACTTACTTCACGCCACACCTTGTCAGTGACGTGCGATTGCGGTCAGAATGTTCGTACACATTTAAAACTTCAGTGCACTCATATCCCAATGGTTTATATTGAACAAAACTTTAGCTAGCTATTCTGCTGTTTGTTATAAAGTTTATAATAAATTATTTGTATTTATAATTTTAATGTTATTAATTAATTATATTTTACTTTCTGTAGATTAATTTCTTTTTATTTTTAAGGGAGTTTAATTCCTACTTTGCTTTTAATTTTTGGATGAGGTTATCAACCGGAATGTTGAGTTAAATGTTGGTGTAAATTCACTACCAACATGCGGGCCATTATAAGCAATTGCTTACGATGGAAGAGACCTCGATGCCTTTGATAGGTTTACAGCCAGAACCATAGGACAAATGTTTGAAAGAATGTCATGTTCAACTAATGGAAATATCTTTTATCAGCTCCTCCTTACATATTAAACATGCCTCCTCCGTTTACTAATCAGAATAAGTATGAAATATCTTAACAGTTTTACCCAACGGATATCATCATTCCAGCATTGAACAAAAATGAAGAAACACCACCTTCTGCTTCAATTAAAATCTTTCAATTTATATAGATACAATTACGAATTGAAATAATAATAATAATAATAATAATAGCAATGTATAGTTATATAAATGTTAGTTGAAACAAAGAAGATCATAAGTGAAGATGTTGGATGTTGCATCCTTTTACAATACGGCATGCTTACTTCAATTCTCCACGTTAGATGTACTATACTATACTATACAGGTTGCACTGATCAAACAAATGAAGCTCGATTATACGATTCTGGTTTATTTTAAACCACGGTGATAGCAAATATACTGTTATGAATCATTTAACACTCATCTTTTTCGTAAATAGCCCATTGTGTTCGCGAATTGCTCATAACAAATGCTACCCTTGATTTCCAAATCTTCTAAATTAATTTAACATCGCGTAGTGCCTCGCGAACATCCGGATTAAAATACTTTTGGCATTGTGTGTGATAATTTTATTGCTCTATATCACTGAGCTACACTGAATTAGAGATTTAGGAACCTCTAGATAGATATAGAACATTAGTAAGAAAAAAAATCTGATGTGTACCATTCACATGACTTTCTCTATATCCCTGCAACATATTATTCTTAAAAAGCTTATACTTCTATTTACTTCATGCTAATCAGTAAAACATTAGCAGAAATAGCCATATTACTTGCTTCCTTGTAAGTAGAGGTGAAATAAGGGAGTACCATAGGTTAAAATGATAATCAAAAGCAAGTTGCTATGTCGCTGAAGTTCCTTTGTTTGTATGGACAGCAGTTGACAAATTCCTGTATGAGAAATGTATAAGTTATTCATAGGAGAAACCAAAAATAAGGAAAGTCTCAAAAACGACGAACTCCACGAAAAAAATGTATATAACATAAATTGTGTGTTTTAACGTGCTCTACATTTCTTGTGCAGTAAGTTTTTGTCCATCTCTTACGGTTTAGCAGTTATTCAAAATTCAGTAAAATTCATCCAGAATAAACTACTCTTCAGAGGCTATCCCCAGAAAATTCAAAATATACATTTTATTTGTCAGATAAATGTCTTTACTATACGAAATTTTAATCAAAATCGTTAGAGCCATTTTTGAGAAAATAAAAATTTTCCAAAAAAGTTCCATGTAAAGGGTAGTTGGGGGTGGGGGGATTTTTCTCAAAATCTTCGTGTTGCATCCCTGGAAGATACTAAACTTAAATACCAAGTTTGGTATTTTAGCTAATTTTCGTTTTTTAGTTATCGTGTTCACAGTCACACGGACACACACACACACACACATGGACCTTTTTCCGAAAATGCTTTTTTTTAGATAAAGGGGACCCTAAAACATATATTTCCAGTGAAATCCGGTATCGAATTTTTGGGTGGAGTGTAATACCTTCTCTATACACTATATACATAGTGCGTATAGAGAAAGTAACTAGAGAAAGTAAAAATGGAATAACTCTGCATGGAGTCCAGCTGTGGCACTGAGTTTTTTTTTTTTTTTTTTTTTTTTTTAATTCACAGTGATTGGTATTTTATTTGAATGTTTTATGTGGGGTATCTGAGAACAATTTTCCCCATTTCTGTTGATACAAGCAGGTATTTATGCAAGCGTCTTCTCAAAGAGCCAGAGGAAAGAATACTAAGCAAGGTAATAGATGCTATGTGTTGTACCCACAGAGAAAAAGAACTGTGGGAGGTGAAAATGTTCTGTGTTTATGGGACGACAACAAAACACAGAGTAATAATATTTTGAAGCATCTTGAAACATACCATATAAACAAGTTGTAAACATGCGCTATCAAATCCAGATCAAAGCCCAAGTTGTAGATTAAACCTCGCGGCTTTGGAGACGCGCCTAAAAAATGTTGTCTGCTTGTAAAAGATTGTGGTAAGACGTAAAACCATACAGATAATATGCTTGGGAAGGTTAGTGAAATATCAAATTACTTGAGGTAAACGCTGTAAAAAGAAATAAAAAATACGAACTACATCTGAGAGCTTTATTCGCTGCTGAGATGTGGTATATAATCGGGCAGTTTGTGGAGGTGAATTAGCAGGGTAAAAAGCGTCCACAGTGACCGAAGTGTTCCAACAGCCGCCCAAGCACGTCCTTACATGAGCGCCTCAGGATCACATTTCATCTCCACACCTCCTTCCTCCTCGTCATTTAGCTAAACTGTCTGAAACAGGTGTTACCATGTCATAACTACCATGTTGTATTTCTTTACTTCCTGCTTTCATTGCCTCTTGCTTCCTAACTTATTTTCTTTATCCATTTGCTTTTATAAACCGAAAATTAAGCCCTAATGCTTGATTTTTTACAAAAATAATGAGCTTTCTGCTGTGAGCGAATTAATGAGAGGATGGGGATTCCCTGGCTCATTTCCCTAGAACGACTGCTCATTGTTTCCTCGCCAGGAAGAAACATTTTTCCCTCTCATAATACTGGAACTACATTTGTTAATATACAGGGGATGAGCAAAAACTAAGGTTAGAGGCCCATATTCTTGGTGCTAGGCCTTTCACAGCGGTCTTAATAATGTGAGGCAATTCCAATACATGCAATACAATTTCGATATTGAAATTTAACCGGAAATACACGATTTAGGGTCAGGTATATAAAAAGCAGCTTGTGTTCGTGTGTCTGTGAACACGATAAGTAAAAAACTGAAAAGTTGCCAAAATATCAAACTTAGTATTTCAGTTTAGCACCTTCCAAGGATAACGACACGGAAGATTTTGAGAAAAATTTCCCAGCTACTATCTTTTACATGGAAAAATTTTGAAAATGCTGATTTTCTCAAAGATGTCCCTAACAATTTAGACTAAAATATCGAATGTATAAGATATCTACATGGCCAATAAAATTTTATCTCGAATTTTCTGGGAGTAGCCTCAGAAATCTCTTCATTGTGGGTGATTTTTGCATAACTTGTAGAGCATAAAAGATAGGAAAAATCACACAGGTTATGTCATATATATTTTTCGATGAATTGAACATTTCTGAAATATTCCTTGTTATTGTTTCAGTTTTAAAATACCCAAAATCGTTTCTCACACAGGAATTTTTAACTCTTGGCCATGTAAAAATTCTATTTCAATTACATGGCAATAAATGTTTAAAAGATTTGACAATCGCTTTAGCCTGGTGTATTTCCCTTCTGCTTACAAAGAAGCAAGTAATAAGAGCATTTCTGCTAATGTTAACCTGCATTAGTATAAAGTAGAAGCTTTTTAACAATAATTTGTTACAGAGATGTAGAGAATGGAGCATGTTCCATGCGAATGGAACGCATCAGATTTAATATTTTTCCCTTCTCAGCAAGAAGCTTGGTTCCTATTTTCCCCGTCTCAACAAGAAGCTTGATTCGTGTTTTCCCGCTCTCAGCAAGAAGGTTCGATTCGAATTTTTCCCCTCTCAGCAAGGAGCTCGGTTCGTGTTATCCCACTCTCAGCAAGAAGGTTGATCCGAATTTTTCCCCTCTCAGCAAGAAGCTTGGTTCGTGTTTTCCCGCTATCAGCAAGATGGTTGATTCGAATTTTTCCCTTTCTCAGCAAGAAGCTTAGTTCGTGTTTTCCCGCTCTCAGCAAGATGGCTGATTCGAATTTTTCCCCTCTCAGCAAGGAGCTTGGTTCGTGTTTTCCCGCTATCAGCAAGATGGTTGATTCGAATTTTTCCCTTCTCAGCAAGAAGCTTGGTTCGTGTTTTCCCGCTCTCAGCAAGAAGGTTGATTCGAATTTTTCCCCTCTCAGCAAGAAGCTTGGTTGTATTTTCCTCCTCTCAGCAAGAAACTGGACGTTTCGCACACTGGCTTTCAGATAGGGATACCTGGAAAAGGAGGGATTAGAATCTAAGCACTAATGGTCCAGTCAACGAAAGGACAAATCCGTTTATGTAAATCTGAATCAATGGCTAGCTCTAAATTAAAACTATGAACTAGAAAATGTTATGATAGAACAAAGATTATCCCCTTCATCTTTAACTGTTTTCCCTCCTAGCACCCATCAAGGCCTGCAAACATTAAATCATAGCATATCCAGGACATGTTTCAGCCCAATGCGCGGCGTAGAAATAATTAAAATGGGAGTGATAAAAGAGATAATAGAAAAATTGGAGGATATATTAACTAACACAGCATTCACCTGGCGACCGAGGAAAACCGCTTAAGCCTTGGGTCGAATTTGTCAGTCCTGGGGATTTGAACCTGGGACTTTCTAAATGCGACTCACACGTTTCCGCGATGTGACACGACTATATCGTCGAAAGAAAACCCTGATATAAGACTAATTAGTTGAGCAGAATTTGAAACAAATGGCAGAAGAGAGTGAAACCATAAACGAATAAATGTCAAAGTACAAACACACTGAATGACACAAACGGCGCAGATTAATTTGAAACTTCTTTTCCAATTTTATTTTCTAAATTTAGGTAAACTGTGTTCGCTGATTCCTCTAATTTTAAATAAGTTGTGTAAAATTAGGTATATCTCTTTATTTCTAGTTTTTTTTAATAATTATAACTTCTCTAGCCTCTCATCTTAATTTTGTGTCTTGACTATAAAAATAATAATAATGATAACAATAATAATATATTTTTATCAGTGAATTTATCGTCTTTGACCTCTTATCTTACGCAACGTGTCTTACTTATCCCTCCGTACAACGTATAATGACCTGGAATTTGAATTATAAAAGTGCACTTTCTCTCATCCTAAAATATAAATGTGTAAGTACTGCGACAATCATTACTTCAACAGCGCTTACGCATACTTAGCTCTGCTAAGTACTGTTAACAAATGCATCCCCGCCCTCCTTCCCATACACTCGTGTAGCTTCCTAGACGTTCTTCAGGATCTTATGGTGCCCCCAAACATAACCTATTCCGTCAGTAAATAGAATCGTATACTTTATAAAATTGCATCAAAAAGTGTGAATATAAAACGATTATTATAATACTAAAATGGTGGTTAGATGCAAAATGTATAAATATTATTTGTGTAATGTATGTATACGGATATAAAGTGGTGATGTTTTACCAAATTAATTTTTTTATAAATCTAATAAAAATTTTCTTATACGTTTATTTGATGTATTATTGGAGCTTCAGATCTAATTTAGCTGTTAAAGGGCAACTATGTCATACAGTTCTGCAAAGTTAAATCCCCACAAAGAAAGATCTACAACGTGTAACACTGAAATCCAAAAATAGCGCAGTAAAATTTGATGAAATAACAAACTTAAAATTCCAATTAAACCACATTAAAACGCATAATTCATATTTCAAAAAATTATAACTGTCTTGGCATAAATAATTGATTTTTTAAAAATCTATATTAATATGAGAAACACGCATATTTAAAAATAAACAGAACTTATGATTACACACATTAAAATAACATTTCTTTTAAACTTTGAGTATTTTACAGTCTCGTAAAAACAAAATATAATTTTTAACTCACCGAAAAGTGTTTGGGTATCAGAAGAATTGCATAATAGTTTAACTGAAGTTTACTAAAACATTTTGGTTCTGCTTTTCGATTCTACTATATACTCCACATTGCATTTCCTTATTCTTGGGTTGTCCTGTAACCTCAAACTGCATTTTGGCTTATAGAAACAATGAGTCCGACAATGCGGCTGTCTACCTGCTGTATTACTTAGTCGGCTTACCCTACATTCGTACTGACATTCCTATAGGACTTACAAACGGGTGCCTTGGGGTTAGAAGCCTGTTGGGAAGCCAATGGCACGTAACCACAGAATGGAGAACCTGGAAAGAGTAGTCGCTCCGTAGCCAGGCAAGAGCCTGAGGAAGTGGAGGATATGAAATAAGAGTGAAATGGATAATAGGTAAGGTAATGATGAAATTGGTGGAATGAGTGACGGGGAAAACGGGAGAAAACCCTCCCAGACGCCGTTTTGTCCACCACAAATACCACATGTGGGCACTTGGGATCGAACCCGGGCCGCCTAGGTGGGAAGCGAGCGGTCTAACCTCTCTGTCACGGCGTCGCCTTCTCCTTGCTACAATTGAACATTTTGTTTTCTACCATGACAATGAGTTTTAAAGTAGTTGCAAGTGAAAGCTGACCATTACTTTATTTTTGAATTTGCACAGCGTTGTTTATTGGATATGGTAGACTATTTTAATGCAAACATTAGCATTAATAAATAATTATTTTTACGGATTTCACCTCACATTGTTTTCTCTCTCTTTCTGTTATCCAAAGCTACCTTTATTAGTAGTGTCTGGAGTTTTGCGTATTTGCAGTTAATGGTAGCATCATACTGATTGTTTTTTATTTCCTTTGTGGCGCAAACAATACATGAATGCCCTCAGGGTCTCGGAAGCACGCGTATCTTTATATCGGCATGTAAAATACACACTCAATGATATAATTTCGTCAAAGACGCAAAGGAAAGGAACGTAAAAGCTTTACAATTATATGAACCTTTTGTGTTTAATACGCCAAGCATCATTTTAATATTACTATATAATAATTATTCTTCACCTTTTATTTTCTTCATTTGGCTTTATTATTTAGGTATATTATTTTAGCGTATTCATCATTTAAATATTAGTTTATTATTCAACTTTACTACTGTATTTACCTAACTGCCTCTTATTTGTACTGCCTTTTTCATTATATAATGACTACGTGCGCGTTTATTTTGCGTACTTATTCACGTATTCATTAACACCATACTTAGTCGGAAATGTTAATTATATACTTCTACACAAGTCATTCGTAAGTTTATGAATAAAGCATGCGTTCTAAATCATGTGTGTATACATACAATGTAATGAGTTATTTGTTAGTTATAAGCACATGCTATTAAGACGTAAGTAAAAGATCACCAGCTATTGTTTTATTTCTTTTGGAACAATGCATGCAATATGTAAAAGTGCTAAACGTATAAATTTACTATGTCTTAAGGGATCAGATGCCAGAGTGAGGTTCGAAGGTGGATAAAATGTGTACCATGATAGAGTTGCAGGTTATAATTTTTACTTTCTCTACTTCGTACATAGTAAGTGCATAGATAGAGAAGGTATAGTATTCCACCCAAAAATTCCATGCCAAGGTTTCATCGGAAACACAGATTTTAGAGTCCCCTTTATATAAAAAAGTATTTATAAAAAAGTCCATGTGAGTGTAAGAGAGAGGGGGAGAGAGAGAGACAGAGACAGAGAGAGACAGAGACATAGAGAGATAGAGAGAACAGCATAGCTCTAAAACGAAAAGTCGTTTAAGGATGCGACACGAAGATTTTGAAGAAAATACACCCCCGACCCCAAAAACTACCTTCTACATGTTTCTTTTTTCCTCAAAAATTTTTAATTTCTCAAAAATAGCTTAACGATTTTGATTAAAATACAGTATATTAAAGATATTTACATGCCATATAAAATGCATATCTTGAATTTCCCGAGAACAGCCTCTGAAGTCCCATCATCCTGAATAACTTTTGTATAACTGGTAAATCTTAAAGAGGTAGACTAAATTTTACTGCTCAAAATTTAGCATAAAACACACATTTTAGTTCAACTTCTTTTCTTCTGTTTTCTTTCTTTCTTTTATTGTTTATGGATTTTATTTTTTTTTTGTTATTATTATTTTCAATTTTAAAAATACTTATGCTATTCCAAATGGAAAAAACTTAATCATTTTAATTTTCCTCGTCATACAAGAAGAGCGGAAATTCAAAGTCATCACATACAGTTCAGCTCTTAAAATATTCTTATTTGCACCAACATAATATTCATTAAATTAAATTTGTAAAGTAAAAATTATTTAAATAAGTTTAAAGTTTCTGTAAACGAAAAAATTATTGCTCATCGAATTGTATTGGTCTACTCCCTTTTTGTCTACCAGCAAATGTGAATTAAAATGATTTCTAAAACTGTTGTTTCTGATTAACGTGAAGTAGTTAGAAGAACAGAGAGAGATCGTCCGGGACTTAAGACGGATATGCCGTTTCAGACTGCAGAAGGCCAGCGAGGTCGTCCTCCCCCCCCCCTCTCGTTCCCTCTCACTCTCTCTCGCTCTTTCTCTCTATCTCTCTCTTTTTCTATCTCTCTCTAGAATAGTTTGATTTAAGCAATATTCACGATTTTGGGGGGAATCAATTTCAGTGTCAATGGAGATTTCAATGCGTGGATAAATAGGGCCAAGAATTATACAGGGTACTACAGACACAATACGACGGTCTGAATGGGAGTCTGGTAAGCTTTTTAATGCATCAGCATTAAAGTAAATTGTGCCTTAGAAATTATGTTTTTCAGTTTGTGTTCTTTCACCAAGTTTGGTATATAACAGTATTTTCATTTTTGAGCTATGTGCCCACACACACACACACACACACACACAAACGCGCGCGCGCGCGCACTACAAACACACTTAGGCAGACACACACATGGATAGTTTTTCTAAAAATGCTTTTTTTGGATTCAGGGGTCTTAAAACATGTATTTCCGATATTTCGATATGAAAATTTTGGGTGCAATACAATACCTTATCTATACACTATGTACATAGTACGTGGAGAGAAACTAAAATCTGATATGTTCCATTCACATGACTTTCTCTACATCTGTGTAATAAATTATTGCTGTAAAGCTTATTCTTCTATTTCATGACAATCGAGATAAATATTAGCGGAAATTGTCCTTATTACTTGGTTCCTTTTGTGTAGAAGGGGAAAAATCTAATGTTGTCCATCCACGTGATGTTCTCTAGCTGTTCGGTAAACAAATCTTTTATTCATAGCATTAATCTGTTACCTACATTATGCTAATCAAGATAAATATAAGCAGATTTAGTCTTATTACTAGTTTCCTTGTAAGTAGAAGGGTAATAAGAAGTTGCACGAGTTAAAGTAATAGTTTCGTAATATAAAAGCGGTCGGTATGTGAAACAATTGACATTCCAATCTCTTTGCTTGCCAGGAATAAACGAACAAGAAACGAGAAAAAGATGTCTTCCCGTTTGAGAAAAGTTTAAG
Organism: Hymenopus coronatus; assembly: GCA_030762935.1. Classification (NCBI taxonomy): domain Eukaryota; kingdom Metazoa; phylum Arthropoda; class Insecta; order Mantodea; family Hymenopodidae; genus Hymenopus; species Hymenopus coronatus. The sequence goes on from CM060890.1 coordinate 34,687,583, forward strand.
AGGCTAAAATTGAAACCAATAATCGGAAATATCTCCTAAACGGGCAACTCTCCAAAAAAGGTGTATGTGACATAAATTGTGTATTTTAGTGAGATGTACAATTTTTGTGCAGTAAGTTTTTGTAAATCTCTTACGGTTTGTCAGTCATATAAAAGTCATCCAGAATGAAGAGGTCTTCAGAGGCTATTACCAGAAAATTCAAGGTATTCATTTCGTTAGTATAAAAATGTCTTAAACATAAAATATTTTGATCAAAATTGTTAGAGCACAAAGGGTATTATTACCTGCTTCCTTGAAAGTAGGAGAGAAATAAGGGAATACGTAGGCTAAATCGATAGTCAAATCTTTTAAAAGCGGTTTGCGATGTGATTGAAGCACCTGTGTTTGTATGGCAGAAGTTGACAAATTCCCGTATCAGAATAGTATAAGTATTTTAAAGCTGAAACTAATAACAAGGAATGTCTCAACAACGGTCAACTCCACGAAAAAATGTATATAACATAAATTGTGTGTATTAACGAACTTTACATTTTTTGTGCAGCAAGTTTTTGTCTGTCTCTTATGGTTTACCCGTTATACAAAATTCCGCAAAATTCATCCAGGATAAACATGTCTTCAGTGGCTATTTACAGAAATTTTAAGATATATTTAAGATATTTATATTACAAATAAAATGTATAAGAGATTTAAATTAAAATTGTTAGAGTCATTTTTGAGAAAATCAATATTTTCTAAATGTTTTCCATGTAAAGGGTAGTTAGGGGTGGGGGGATTTTCTTTAAATACTAAGTTTGGTATTTAGCGGTATTTTTTTTTTTTGGGCTATGCTGCCCAAACACACACACACACATACACACACACACACACATGCGCGCGCGGACATTTTTCTAAAACTGTTTTTTTTTATTCAGAGGGTCTCAAAACATATATTTCCGGTATCGAATTTTTTGGTGCAATACAATACCTTCTTAATACGCTATGTACATAGTACGTGTAGAGAACGTAAAAATCTAATGTGTTATATTCAAATGAAAAAGTTTGAACACCATCTGGAGACCTCTGCTAAGAAAAGCATCCCACCTTGCGGCCAGCGAGCCAATAGGAATACAGAAAGCAGCGACCCCAGCCATTGGCCAAACGATAACCAATGGCAACACAGGAGGGCGGTACTTGGCATGTCCCAACTACAGTATAAAAGAAGGTACGCCAGCCGGACCAGACGCAGTTAGCCCTGAGGAAGCCTTATCATAAGATGGGCGAAACGTCGGCAGATTTTAGCCTTAAGACGCGGTCTACACCGGAAACTCTGGACCAAGATAATTTTAATATTGGCCGTGGAAGTTTACGAAAACATATATTCAAATGAATTTCTCTACATATTTCGTAACTAAGTATTCTTAAAAAAACTTTACTTCATAATGCGAGTATCGAAAAAAATATTAGCTGAAATGACCTTACTAGTTTGTTCCTTATAAGTAAAGTGAATAAGGGAATATGCTATACTAAAATCATAATCAAATCGTTAAAAAAAAAAAAAAATGTAGTCATGTGAATCAATTAAAATTCGGTTCGCTTTCGAAAGGTCAGCCTTAAACTAAAAGAGGGCTGAAAGGAAAGGTAACTTCCCGTTTGAGAAAAGTTCAATTGAAACCAATAACAAGGAATATCTCAGAAACGGTCAACTCAATGAAAAACATTTATGACATAAATTGTGTGTTTCAACAAGATATACAGTTTCGGTCTATGTCTTGCGGTTTACCAGTAGAAGCTGTGCAAAAAGGACTTGAGATTCTATTCCCAGAAAATGCAAGATATACATTTTATTTTTCATGTAAATATGCTTACTATACGGTATTTTAATCAAAACCTTTAGTCATTTCTGAGAAAATCAAAACATTTCGAACTGTTTTACATGAGCAGGTGGTTTGTGGTGGGGGATTTTCCTGAGAATGTTCGTGTCGCATCTTGGAAGAAACTAAACTTAAATACCATGTTTGGCATTTTGGTACTTTTCGTTTTTGAGTAATCGTGTCCACAAACACACATACAAAAATATAGGGACCTTTTTCTAAGAGTACTTTTTTGGGATTTAGAGGACCCTAAAACGGGCATTTCTGGTGAAATCTCGGTATCGAATTTTTGGGTGGAATGTAATACTTCTCTACCTATGTATTTGGTAGAGAAAGGAAAAAGAGAAGGGAAGAGTTCGCTTCCATAAATCTACATAAAGCTCTAAGAGCCTAAGTCGGATTCCAGCAGAAAATCCCCAGTATCTGTAATGCTATTATTCACCAATATTACATAAGATATTTGTGCCTATAATTGATTAAAATTTCAGAGGATTGAACGTCAAGAGGACTGGTTTTTACGATTTTGTTAGAAAATTTCGATTTTTTTATGCAAAAATACACATTGTTATAAAGTATATATTTGCAATGCTTGATTATCCTAGGCGGATGTAGTACATGCTGGTTAAATAACTGTATATGTTAAAGCTTTAAAGACAATTTTCCCTAGTTCACTTTTTGGTAATTTTCCATATTCAAACTCTGTCTTCTCTCACAAAATTACAAAAATAAAAAAGTCTGAAAATTTTTCTCAAATCAGTGCGGAATGTGTATATTCAAATGTCTCGCCGGTGTTTTGATATTGTTTATACATTAGTTTAAACAGTAAATAATATACCTATCATGCGCTGTTTTTTTTTTTTTTTGCAGTATTTCCCTTTATGATATATAAAATATGTGCTTAAAATGACTATCCACTATAGGAAAATGTTACTCAGACAAAGGTATTAAGGGACGAAGTTTAAAAAATGGCGGATGTAGCTCAATAGGTGTAGAAGAAGATTGATTTGGATAATGGCTAATTAAATAAATCAATATATTGAGAATGAAACTTGGTTTGAAAACGTCTTCTGCTGCCATCTGATATGTTCCAACCACATGACTTTCTCTACACCTCTACAATAAATTATTGTTAAAAAGCATATTCTTCTATTTACTTCATGATAATCGAGAACAAATAAGCAAAACCTTCTTATTGCTTGCTTCCATCTAAGTAGAAGGAAAATAAGGGAGTATAATAGGTTAAAGTGAAAGTCAAAAGTTGGTCGCTATGTGATTGAAGTTTCTTTGTATGGACAGGAGCTGACAACTGAGGAGTTGAAGAAGCTGAGTCCCGTATTAGAAAAGTATTTTATAGCTGAAACCAATAACAGGAAATTTTTAAAATAGACAAACTCCACGAAAAATGTATATAACATAAATTGTGTGTTTTAACGAGCCCTAAATTTTCTATCCAGTAAGTTTCTGTCTATTTCTTATGGTTTACGAGTTATGTTAAATTCTGTAAAATTCATCCAGAATAAAGATGTCTTCAGAGGCTATTTCCAGAAAATGCAAGATATAAATTTTATGTGTCACATAAATAGCTTTAATCTACGATTTTAATCAAATCGTTAGAGCCATTTTTGACAAATAAACATTTTCGAAAGAGTATATTTTCTTGAAAATCTTCGTGTCACATTCTTGAAAGATACTGAACTGAAATACCAAGTTTTTTCGTTTTTGAGCTATGATGTCAAACGGGCCTTTTTCTAAAATGCTTGTTTTCGACTCAGGGGGTCCTAAAACATGCACTTCCAGTGAAATCTAGATATCGAATTTTTGGGTACAATACAATACCTTCTCTATACACTACGTACATAGCACGTGTAGAGAAAGTATTTATAGCTTTTATCACTTTGGTATCCCTTTAAAGCAGGTAAACCACGACAGTGACGTAACACATGGGACGTTGGTATGTAGAATACACAATTAGTGAGAGAGAAAATGGGCATAAGGGTATCATATATTTTGTGAAATACAACATTAATTTTATCATATACATACTTTAAACTTTTCAACGTATACTAATTATTGCATGTTTCCTAACTTTTTACTTTCTCTACACATACTATTTTAGAGTATAGCGAAGGTATTGTAATACCATCTAAACATTCGATTCCGAGATTTCACCGGAAATCCATGTTTTGGGTCTTCCTGAATAAAAAAAACATTTTTAGAAAAGGTTCCGTGTGTGTATCTGTGGACCATGCTCAAAAACGAAAAGAACAACTTGATATTTAAGTTTGGTATCTTCCAAGGTTGCGACACAAAGATTTTCAAGAAAATCCCCCAACCCAAACTACCCTTTAGATGGAACTTTTTTTTCAAATTTTTTTGATTTTCTCAAAAATGGCTCTAACAATTTTGATTAAAATTTCGTATACTAAAGATATTTATCTGACAAATAAAATGTATATTTTAAATTTACTGGGAATAGCCTCTGAAGACTAGACTAGACTACTTTATTCTGGGTGAATTTTACGAAATTTTGCATAACTGCTAAACCATAAGAGATGGACAAAAATTTACCACACAAAAAATGTAGAGCACATTAAACCACACAATTTATGTTACATACATTTTTTCGTGGAATTGGTCGTTTTTAAGATATTCCTTGTTTTTGTTTCAGCTTTGAAAATTGTATACTTTTCTCATACAGGAATTTGTCAATTCCGGTCCATACAAACAAAGGAACTACAGTCACATAAAAATCGGCCTTTGACTATCACTTTAACCTATGGTACTTCCTTATTCCGCTTCTACTTACAAAGAAGCAAGTAATAAGACTATTTGTGCTAATTTTTACTCGATTAGAATGAAGTAAATAGAAGCATAAGCTTTTTATCAATAATTTGTTGCAGAGATGTAGAGAAATTCATGTGAATTTATCACATAAGATATTTTTCTTATGAAACATAGGTATGCATATAGAACCCTATTAAGTATTTCATTGGAATGTGTTAAACAACTAAAAATTAGCAAAGTTATTTTCAATTTACTGCGTTAACACAACTGAGGAAAAACAGCACCTTTCTCTCTGTTTATACATTTGTTACAGTCGTTTTACGACTGTGTAACCATTTTAAACAACACAGAAACTGCTCCATTCTGATTTTTCTTCTCATGCCCAAAGAGAATGAGTAAAATTAATGCAAATGTAGAGGTAGTTTTACAGGTTCAGATGAATGGATGCTGCAGACGAAGTGATTTCGGTAGTTTATTATCGGAGGGCATGCCCCCACACTCTTTCTCCTTTACTCTTGCCCTCTCTTTCCCTCCTGTTTTTTCCCATTTTTAATGAGTTTATGGATACAGGTTTGCCAGTTGCTTTGCTTACTTCGCTACATATGTATACTAGGGCCGTCCACTTTTGCCCTTGGGTCAACCGGCTATAAGATCATCGCCAACGTTGTAACGGTACAGAAAAACTGTATGGCGGCGGAATCGTGTGAATGTTCTCATTACGTATAATGATATAGTACGGGAATACGAGCTGGAGCAGCGAAAAAAACTTAGAACGCAGCTAGTTTTTATTTATTTTTTTTTTTTTTTTTCGCCAACACGTGAGCGTGAAGCGGGAGAAAAAACGTGTTACAAGAAAAACGGAACCGTATTTCAATTACCGCCGTACAATGTGCGAACCTCATGCTGTAGATTGTAATTTACTGTAAACTTGCTTCAGTCTTATTTTTTTAAAGCGCATTACTTGCAGAGATGCCGTAAATTGTGTTCATTTGAGCAAGAAGTTTTTCATATGCCATTGATGGTTTCTTGAGGCAAGTCTTGATGCTAAGTTGCCTTTTGCAGAAGCGAATACCATTTCAGGAAAGTTCCTTGGCATTTTTACGTTCTCTAACACGTATGTACATGGTAGATAGAGAAAATGTTTATTCCACCCAAAACATCGACTCAGTTTCACAGCAAATACGCGTTTTGAGACCCCCGAAGCTATAAAAGAACTTGTAAAGCATTTGCAGGTGTGTATGTATGTGTGGGCGGGTGGGGGGGCATCATAGATCAAAACAAAAAGACAGTGAAACAAGAAGATTTTCAAGAACTGTCCCCACTTCCAACTACCCTTTACATAGAACATTTTTCAAAAATGTTTATTTTCTCAAAATGGCTCTAACGATTTTGATTAAAATGTCATATGTTTAGGATATTTTCATGACCAACGAAATGTATATCTTGAATTTTCTAGAAATAGCCTCTGGAGTCCTCTTCATTCTGGATGACTTTTCTATAACTCGTAATTCCTGTCATATACATTTTTAGAATTAACCATATCCGAGATATTCCTTTTTATTTTTATTATTAAATGTTACTGCTCTTTAACTGCTATTGTCAACTGCTTTTAACTTATGAAACAGTTTTATATTTACCGTAGGTTATTGACATTGGGTTAATCATTTTATATCGTTAAACTGAAGCACATTCACTCGAATATAAATATTTCCAGACACTATCGGGGATAGGGAATAATTCCGGATAAAGAAAAATTCCCCTCCCCAGCCGGGAATCGAACCCCCGTCACTCGCTGAACGCTCGACACGGAGGTAGTCGTTCTTTGTCATTGGTTTCGATTTTAAACTATTACTTTAAACTCTAGAGGGAAATCAACTTTCGTTTCATCTCTTTTATTTTAATCCCGGGAATGTAAAAGAGCACCTAATTTCAACTGTTTCACATAGCCATAGCATTTAAAAGATTTGACTATAGCTATAGCCCAGTGTATTCCCTTATTTCCCTTCTGCTTACAAGGAAGTAAGTAATAAGACCATTTATGCTAAATTCCGATTAGCATGATTTAGATCAAAAAATAATCTTTTGTACGGAAAGTTTGTTTGTAGAACAGTTAGAAAGTCATGTGAATGGAAAACTTCTGATTTTTATTTTCTCTGCTACATGTAGTAATTAGAAAAAGAATTGTATTACACCAAAAATCGAAGCCTATATTTCAACAAAGTTTACTTTTTAAGACCCTCCAAAATAAAAATTAGAGAAAAAAAAAACTGTGTTCCATTCACATGATTTTTTCTACCTGTTCTATACCAAACTATTGTTGCAAAGGCTTGCTCTTCTATTTACTTCATGCTAATCAAGATAAGCATTAGCAGAAATGGTATTATTATTTAGTTCCTTATAAGTAGAAGCGATACAAAGGTCTGCACTAGGCTAAAGCGGTAGTCAGTTCTTTCAAATGCCGGTTTTATGTCAGTGAAATTCAGTTATGTTTCCAAGCCTCGAGTAAAACTAAAAAAACGGGTATAACAAATTCTCGTTTGAGAAATCTTTAAATATTTTAAAATGGACCCAATAATTAGGGATATATCAGAAATGGTTAACTCTATAAATATATATATATATAAGACATAAACTGTGTGTTTAAACGAGATTCGCATTTATATAGCGAGTTTTTTTTTCTTTTTTTTTTTTTTTCTATCTTTTACGGTTTACCAATTAAGCAAAAGGCATTCGGAATGAAGATGTCTTGAGAAGCTGTTTCCATAAAACTCTTAAGTATATATTTTATTTGTCTTGTACACACTATTAATATGCGGTATTTTTTTAACACCCATTTCTAAGAAATTCAAAACTTTGGAACATTTTTCCTTGTAAGTTTGGTGTTAGACTATTTTCTTGAAAGTCTTCTGAAAGATGCTGAATTTAAAAATCAAGTTTGGTATTTAACCAACTTTTCGTTTTTAAATTATCGTGCTGATAGACACACTCGTTCACCTTTTTCTAAAAAAAAATGTTTTTAATTAGAGAAACCCAAAACATGTATGTCCAATGTAATCTCGTTTTTGAAATGCGAAGTTTTGGGTGGAATACATTGCTTTCTCTAGCTATGTATTAAATACCGATGTAGAGAAAATAAAATGTGTGTGTGTGAGTGTGTGTGTGTGTGTGTGTGAGAGAGAGAGAGAGAGAGAGAGAGAGAGAGAGAGAGAGAGAAAACAAGTTACTTTTCATTTGTTAACTCATGCTTTATTTATGTCATGACTCCAAATGAACTTGTCATTTAAATATCTTCCAAAGATACGGTAGAAAGTTTTCAACAAATACCCTTCACTCCAAACTCTATTTATATGGAACATTTTTCAAAGCTTTCGATTTTTCAAAACTATCTTTAACGTATTTGAATAAAATACCACATACTAAATATATTTACACGAGATATAAAACCCTTATCTTGAATTTTCTGAGAATAGCCTACGAAGTTCTCTCATTCGGAAAGAATTTTGTAGCATCTTGTTTAACGGAAAGTGCCATGTGAAAAAAGCAAAACTAATGCATAAAAAAGCTCAAGCCATTCTCTTAGAAGTTGTCTATATAAACGTTACAAAACATGGGCTAGGTTACATTCGTGTGTCGCCCGTTGGTTAACAATTCTAGGTTTAGCACTTATTGTATATATTTATGTTTATTTTTATAAGCTTTTGATAAGCTATTTTGTTCCAAATTTCTCAGGATATATCTCTGACTATGCTATCAAAGACCTTAATAAACTTTACATACAGCACAAGATACGTTTTTTTACGCCAGTCGTATCTGTTTACTGTTAAATTTTATCTCTACAACTTCTTCCTTGGAAATTTGGTTCGTTTCACAAGTAAAATAGTGCAACTATTTTCTGAAATTCCTCGACAGTAAATTTTGTGTAACTAATACATAAACTATAAATAAGACCTGAGTCCAAAAAAAAAAAACAAAGGTCCATGTGTGTGCTGTATCTGTGAACAGCATAGCTCAAAAATGAAAAGACCGTTAAATACCAAATTTCTTCTAAGGATGCAACACGAAGATTTTCATAAACATAACCCCACCCCCAACTAGCCTCTACATGAAAAAAATTTGAAATTTTTTAATTTCTCTAACGATTTTTATTAAATTCTCTTAAATTCAAGATATTTTCGTAGGAAATAAAGTGTATATCTTGAATTTTCTGAGAATAGCCTCTGAAGATTTCTTTATTCTGGATGATTTTCTCAATTTTGATGAATTGGTAAACCGTAAGAGATAGACAAAAACCTACTTAGTAAAAACTGTAGAGCTCTTAAAAGACACAATTTATGTTCTATGCATTTTTTCGTGGAGGTGTACATTTTTGAAATATTCCTTGTTATTGGTTTCAGTTTTTAAAAAAAGTATACCTTTCTCATACGGGAATTGGTCAATTTCTGGCCATGCATACAAAGGACTTTCACTTAGCAGACAGCTTCTAAAACATTTGACTATCGGCATTGCTTAAGGTTCTAACTTATTTCCCTTCCACTTACAAAGAAGCAAGTAATAAGACCATTTCCGATAGGCTTTTTCTATTCTAGATCAGCATGAAGTAAATAGAAGAATAAGCTTTTTATCAATAATTTGTTGCAGAGATTTAGAGAAAGTCATGTGAATGGAACACATCAGATTTCTCTATATAGGCATAGTGATTGCTATATTCCATTATTTTATTATTTTTTCCTTACAGCAGAAGTTGTTTAAAAATTTGAGAAATATCTCTTTAAATTTTTGTAAGCTATACTCTATGCGCTCCAACTTAAACCAACACATCCTGCTGCTGCTGTTGTTGTTTTTTACACTCTCGTTTAGAGCTAATTCTAATTGCCATATTATTTTAATCTCTACCCGGAGTTAAATCATTTTATTGTTTCATTTTTATATATCCAAACCTTTATGTATCTAATATTCTTCCAATCTTTTATGCGAACTTTTTATTTTTATAAGAATGACAAATTGTTAATCCTGTAGTAAGAATATAAGCTACATGAATATAATTACATTTCTTAAAGAAACCACTTTCAACATTTTATTTTCAGTGTATCTTTCTCGTTTAAGCTTTATTACTTTATAAACATAATCCTGTCTTCTGTGAAAATTGTACTCAAGATCTGCTGTATATTTTTCCCATCCATATCTGTTGAATTTTCTTGTTTCTCGTTCAGAAATTGCTCTGCATTTCCTGTATTCTAATTTATTCTCTAATGTTTGATGATTTAGAAATTTAATAGACTCTTTCTTATCGCCTAAAATACTTATTCGTTTTCTTCTTGCATTATTTTATCATTCTTAAAGCTTCTATTAGATCTCTTAGCTATATCCATTCATCATTTGTTGAATCTATCCATATCTGTTGAATTTTCTTGCTTCTCATTGCTCTGCGTTTCCTGTATTCCAATTTATTCTCTAATGTTTGATGATTTAGACATTTAATTGACTCTTTCTTGTTGCCTTAAATACTTATTTTATTATTTATGTATAAAACCGTTTTCTTCTTAGATTATTTTATCATTCCTAAGGCTTCTATTAGACCTCTTAGCTATATCCATTCATCATCTACATTTTTTATCTGGTTAGTTTCGTCTGTATACTGATTTAATCAACTTTGATAAAGATTTCTTATTTATTCTTCTTGGAGTAGATTTATTTTATAAGTTTCCTTCTTAGTTTTAATCTATCTTATCTTTCTCCGTTATGTACATTATTAGTATTTATTATATTTGCCTATATTAGCTCCAAATTATTACCATTAGCTTTTGATAGACAAAAGTATTATATCCTTTACCTTTTAGATACGTAAAAAATATAAATATTTATAAAGCAAACCAAGTTGAAATCAAAGGCCTTTCTATAGTTATGTTGTTAGGCTTGTAATCAATAATGTTCAAGGAATCATCACCGGAAATAAGATTCTTTTTATCTGTCGGCGACTTCAACATATGAACATCACCCTGGTATGTAATGTTATTTGTAGCATTGGTTTCTTACGAAGATGTGCTGTTACAAGACCTTATTGCATCGCAATTCCCTTCAGATTAAGTGTTTGCTTTTGTATGCGATTTCTTTCATTAATAATTCATAGCACATCGTCCCTCTTTTATGTCAATGCTTGTTTACGATAGCTGTAATTGTGTACTATTCTAATAAGCGATGTTTATAGTTTGTTTTCAACCACATAAATACTTTCTTTTTTTCTTATAACAATTTTATATATTAAACCACCATTAGCCTGTTCAAGAGAACAGACTGATATCGTCTTAAACATTCAGCAGATGCCTTTTAGTTAAATCCAAATCTTAATTGCTATCATGTTACGTATTCTTAACGTGTAATGCTTTCATTAAGATACAGAACTAACGGGGTATTACATTTAAAATGTATATGTTTTTTGTATTGCAAATATTAGAATAATGTCTATACGTGACGCAGATTAAAACTACAGTGCAGGGCGAGGACTACTCAGGAAAGAAACTCCATTCCAGAGCCAAGGTGGCGCCATCTAATGCACTCTATCATGGGGTTTTCCAGACATCCCTAAGTAGATCTTCCTACTTATTCGGGGCGGAAATGGGCACTTGCTCTAGAGACTTCTGTGATGAAGGTAAGAGGTTATTGTAGTTATAATTTGCATGAGAAATCTTTCTGAATTTAAGGGGCTATGTTGTCGGGCAGCACCGTGCTTTCATCTTCCAAGAAAAGTCTCGTAACCCGGCTACATTCAAGCGATGAGAGCCTTTATAGAGCCGATAATGTGTACGGCTGTTAATATTTTCATAACCAAAAATTTCCCAACCAACTTCTCCCGAGTCTAACCCAATCCAAACCCCCCTCCAACGGGTGAGAATACGATACCAAAAGAGTTTACATGTGTGCAAACACCACGTGAATTTTGTTTTCTGCTAATTCTTGTCTTCCGGCAATTTTTGCACTTTAAAATGTACATCATGATTACATTTTTGTTCTGTTTCTTTCAAATTTCAAAAGTAATTTCTCTGAGGATAGATCTAAGTAGACGTATGTTAATATCAATCATTTAACAAACTAAAAGTGTTACACACTATATTTTGAGGAGAATTTTAATGTTGCATAAAGCTTATTTTTTGATTCAGGAGAATGATGTGCAAAATTCAAAATGTTCTCGAGGAAGTCATTTCGCATTTTTATTTATTTATTATTTTAAAGGTTATTATTAATTATTATTATTATTATTATTATTATTTAATATCATTATTAGTTAATGACCATATCCTGAATGCTTCAGCTACCTTATGCTTCAACTACTAAACTCCTTTTGTTTATTTTACTAGTATTTTATCCTACACTGTATACTCCATTACTGAGCTTAGTATTTTCATTTCATTTACTGCAATAATTAACTCTGTTTTCTTTGTGTTGGTTCATATTTCACCGATGCAGTTTTATATGTTATCTATGGTTTTGCTCTCTTTATTCATATATTTATTTCTTCAAATAATGCCCCTTTTTGAAAATGTGCAAAAAAGCTGGACTAAATTATAAAACAAATTGTTTGAAATGTCTACAAATTATCAATTTCTGCCCTTAAATGTTATTGTTACAAAGAATATACACATTTAAGACCTGATAGCATTTTCCCAATGTTTCACTGCAGAGAACAATGTTGCTCAGACACAAAGCCAAAAGTAGCTTCAGCAACAATATAAGCAGAAAAGAACTACTGTTGCCCGAGGGCACGTCTAGCTATACATTATGTTGCGTATCTCTGCACTTGTCATCTAATTACCGTGATGGTGTTGTTACCACCCACTCTGAAGAGCGCTCCGGACGCAGCCCAACATCCGGAGCAAGGTGAGGTTCCCAGGGGAGCCTTTTGGCCTCAAAGCGGGTCACGGCATCCTGTCTAATCTCAAGAATCAAGAAAGCAATCGCGATAGTTAAAGACCTCTTATTCGATGCAATGATTTTCCTTTACAACTTGCGTCTTCCGAGACTTTCTTTTGCTAAGACTGAAACGCAAATGACAATTCAGGTTTAATGCAAGACAAACAGATTTTACGCTAATATAACTAGGATAGCAACTGGACTGCAATCTCAGTACATAAATCATTGGTGGTTCTGTTTCCATATAGTCGTATTATACTGAACGAATAATAATAATAACAATAGGAATAACAATAACAATAATAGCAACAATAATAAAAGCAATAACAATAATAACAAGAACAACAAGAACAAGAATATCAACAATAATAATAACAAGAATAACAATAATAATAGTATTAACAACAATAAAATTAATCATCATTGTTATCATAATTATTATAATTATAATTTATATTATAAATATTATTATAACAAGTATAGTACTGGTAGTGGTGGTGGTGGTCGTGGTCGTGGTCGTGGTCGTGGTCGTGGTCGTTGTCGTAGTCGTAGTCGTAGTCGTAGTAGTAGTAGTAGTAGGAGTAGGAGTAGGAGTAGGAGTAGGAGTAGGAGTAGGAGTAGCAGTAGCAGTAGCAGTAGCAGTAGCAGTAGCAGTAGCAGCAGCAGCAGCAGCAGCAGCAGTAGCAGTAGCAGTAGCAGTAGCAGTAGCAGTAGCGGTGGCGGTGGCGGTGGCGGTGGCGGTGGTGGTGGTGGTGTCCTGGTTTTCACAGCCTATACTTTCCTGTTGGAAAGTCTTTTCAAAGAGAATGAAGTTGGGGTTCGCCAAAAGTCTTTTCCGTAATGGCGGGATTCGAGGTTAGTCAATTGTTGTTTCCTTAATGGCTGCGGCATTGGCATAATAATACTGGACGTGTCACATTATTTCCAGAACAAATTAATATTCATCGCGAATGTCTGATCTAACGTTAGGAATGCATTGGATTTCGCTAGAATGGAAGTTTAGTCTGGAATGGAATTTAAAATGACAACTCTTTGTTCTAACAATATTAATAACAGTACGGTCAGGCTTTTCAACAGAAGCGTTTCAGGTCACATTAAAATGGATAATTGGTTGAAAAGAGGAAGTTTGAAAGGGAAAGAAGGCTTAACAAAATCGCATGTTGGTGTAATATCAGCAGGTTATTTAGATTCTAGTGATGGTTGTCAATCTGACAAAAGCGAGCCACGTGTAAAGAAACGAAAGTACTATTATGATTATATTAGCTTTGTATTTTCATATAAAGGTGTCCATACTATTCTGCGGACGGGGGCAGATATATTTAAGTAACTAGCGCATACTTTAGTGGACTCGCTGCGTCATCTATTCAGATGGTGCGAAATCTATAACAGGGTGTTATGCTGGGTTTGCTGCCAAAGTGAAGCCAAAGCGCCGAACAATTGTTGCATTCATAGACAGGTTCTAGTTTCCAAACGAATATTCGATGATTTGAAACGATGTTGGACGATGCAGTGAAAATATCCAATTAATTTTATCAAGACTCCCCAAACAAATGTCCGTATACTTGCAGTGCTTTGTGAGGAAATAGAAAGTAAGCATACATATTTATTATCTCACATTGAGGTTAGGTGGCTATCTCGGGGTAGAACTATTTCCAGACTGTATGAGCTTAAAGACGAGGTTTACGTTTTCCTACCAGCCATGCATTTTGCAAGCAAAGTGCATGGAAGATGAAATCTGGCTTCAGACTTTAGCTTATTTGGCAGGCATTTTTTCCAAAATTAACAAGTTAAATGTATCTCTCTATATCTGACGTTTTCAAACCTCAGGAAATTACTTTACAAAATTTCCCCAGTTTCCTAACTCAACTGATAAGACACGTACGCCTATTGCGATTCTTTGTTCACTTCACACTCTGAACTAATCTTCAGAATTTCGTGTTAACAATGATAAAACCGCATTATACAACCTTATAATCATTTCCTTCATTGTTACATCAAATATACAGAACCGATAATAAATTAAAAACTGATTCGCATCAGCTGTTGAAAAGATAGATTTATATTACCTGAGCCGTAACCCCTTTCCGCAGCTCAAACTGTACTCTTGGTAAACTTGTGTCACTGTTAAGGCAGAAGCAAGCTCGCCATATAACTTGCCAGAGTGGCGTGTTATGCAACTTTGCTGCGACCTGGTGGGAAAAAGCAGAATGATTCTTCCTCTGCTGCCTTTAGCAAGCCATCATGGGAGTGAACGAAGTTAGTTCAGCTCTGAACATCGCTGTGGGACTGCGTAGCCGCCTAGGTAAAAGTGAGGTTTCTTTCGGCTTGGGTAAATTTGGGGATATTATACGTGTTAGTGAGTCAAACGTTTGTAATTGTGAAAACCCACTTTCCTCGGGATAATCAGACGTTTAATTCATTGCTAAATTTTCACCAAAATTTGTTTCATTGCCTCTAACTTATTCAAAGTTATATATAATTTATGAATCGGATTCATAAATCACTATTTAAAATGCAAAAATGTAAGCAAGTTAAAAACACATATATTAGTAATGACTGTTTCATAAAAAAGATGATTAAAAATAATACCAGGTTTTTTTTTTTTTTTTTTTTTTTTTTTTTTTTTGGCAGTTTCTTAGGAATGTTGGGAAACTAGTTTATATAAAAATTCCCTCTGAAACGTTTGTGCTAATTAAGATTGCTACAGTTCGTACCTATGAAGCTAAATTCTTACGAAGGAAGCTTGCAAATATATGTATATAAGGGTGGTCATGAGCTGTTACAACAAATATGATCATTCCCATGTTTAGTATTATCATTTTACTTTCCCTAGCACACATGTGCAATGTACATAATAGATAGAGTTGGTGTTGTATGTCACCCAAAATTTCGATAAAATGCCTGTTTTGAGAGCCCCTGAACAAATTAATAAAATAATTTTAGTAAACAAATCCAGTGTGTGTGCGTTGATCCATAACTCAAAAACACTAAAATACTGAAATTCGTACTTAAGTTCAGTATCGTCCAAGGATGCAAAACAATGATTTTCAGAAAAATCCCCCCACCCCAAACTAATCTTTACATAGAAAATGTTTGGAAATTTTATCATTTCTAAAAATGGCTCAAATGAATGCGATTAAAATTCCGTAGATAAAGCCTATTTATATGGCAAATAAAATCTATGTTGTGAATTTCTTTGGAATAGCCCCCGAAGTCCCCTGAAGTGCTTTTTATTCTGCGTAACTTTTGCATAACTGGTATACCGTAGGAGATTGAAAAAAAAAAAACTTTCTGCACAAAATGTGTAAATCTCGTTAAAACACGTAATTTATGTCATACTCAGTTGTTTGTAGAGCTAACATATTCGAGGTATTTCCTGTTATTATTTTCAATTTTAAAATACCTAAAACTTTTGTCAAACGGGTAGTTCTTATATATTTCATCTCTCTGTTTTACTCCTGGCCACAGCAAATTGCATAAAGACAGCTTTTAATAGATTTGAGTGCCTATTTCCCTTCTAATTCTAAGAAACTAAGTGCTCGTAATAAGACTATCTCTGATAATGTTTGTCTTGATTAAGAATACTAGTTAAAACAATATTTTGTAAAAAGTTTGTTCCAGAATAAATAGAATACGTTACGTAAAGGAACATATCAGATTTTTTTTAACCGTTATTAGAGCAGCATGCTTCACTAGATTATCTAAAATATATCTATATGCTGGGTTGTCTTATTAGTATATTGGTTTACATGATTAGAGAGTGCAATTTTTCGTATACCTATTACTTTGCAATATTACAAACGGTACCTTTAAGTTAATGCATGATAAGCATTTGATGGATGAATGCTTTTTAATGTTCGCACAGTTTAAAATCAGAAAATTTTCAAAAATATGAAATGTAGCTTAACTTTATTTTATTAATTAATTTAGGCTTATGGTACAGTTTTAATTGTTTCTTGACATTAGTATTCCCATTACATAGGATTTTAAGAAAGAACACGTTTTGAAAATTTAAACATACAGCAAGGAATATTTGGACAACAGATAATGCTACTAATGTATTACACAGCAATTTCATTTGAATGAGTTCTCCATGTTTTGACTATATTTTGACTATACCCCTTTTATATTAAGTTACAAAAAATCAAGCAGCATGAAGAATTCACAGATTATTTGCTTAATATCAATTCCGAACATCCTATATTTTAACTCAAATTATTAGAACCGATTTAGAAAAAATCTGATGTGTATCATTCACATAACTTTCTCTATATCCCTGCAACAAACTATTCTTAAAAAGCTTTTGCTTCTATTTACTTCATGCTAACCTACAAAAATTAGCAGAAATAGTCTTATGGCCTTATTCCTTGTAAGTAGAAATGAAATAAGGGAGTAGCATAGGTTAAAGCGATAGTCAATAGCTGGTTTCTATGTGACTGAAGTTCCTTTGTTTGTATGGACATGAGTTGACAAATTCCTGTATGAGAAAAGTTTTTTCGACCCTGAAAACAAAAACAAGGAATATCTCAAAAACGATCAACTCCAAGAAAAAAATGTATACAACATAAATTGTCTGTTCTAATGTGCTCTACATTTTTTGTGTGGTACGTTTTTGTCTATCTCTTACGTTTTAGCAATTATACAAAATTCTGGAAAATTCACTCAAAATAGTCTTCAGAGGCTATTCACAGAAAATTCAAAATATACATTTTATTTGTCGGGTAAATATCTT
This sequence comes from Hymenopus coronatus, assembly GCA_030762935.1. Classification (NCBI taxonomy): domain Eukaryota; kingdom Metazoa; phylum Arthropoda; class Insecta; order Mantodea; family Hymenopodidae; genus Hymenopus; species Hymenopus coronatus. The sequence continues at coordinate 34,704,854 of CM060890.1, forward strand.
TAATATACGATATTTTAATCAAAATCGTTAGAGCCATTTTTTATAAAATCAAAATTTTCGAAAAAAGTTCCATGTAAAGGGTAGTTTGGGGTGGGAGCATTTTTCTCAAAATCTTCGTGTCGCATCCCTGGAAGATTCTAAACTTAAATACCAAGTTTGTATTTTACCGACTTTTCGTTTTTGAATTATCGTGAACACGGACACACGGACCTTTTTCTGAAAATACTTATTTTAGATAAAGGGGACCCTAAAACATATATTTCCAGTGAAATCTCGGTATTGAATTTTAGTGGAGTGCAATACCTTCTCTATACACTATATACATAGCACGTATAGAGAAAGTAAAAATTAAACATATAATTGCGTAATATATTCCATGCAAAGCGTAGTTTAGCGGGAAGGTGTTCTTAAAAATAATTGTGTTGCATTCATGAAAGGTGGGCTTAAATACTAAATTTGCTTTCAGCCATTAGTTTTATTTTCGAGTTTGCATGTTGCACAAATACATACACGCACACACAATCACACACATTTTCCTTAATTTTAAGGGTTCAAGGGGACTCGAAGTACGTATCTCTGGCATTATCTCGAATTTTGGGGTTTTCTGTACCTACCTCAAGTAAACGGTAGATGTTGGTTCCTCAAGTCTAGTTTTTTTTTTTTTTTTTCTTTTCTTATTTTTATCTTTCTAATTAAGTGGCACCAAAGCTAGATGATGTAAGGTAATCTTAAACCTTCGTGCTGAAGTAATTATTTTTGTGGCAGTCCCTTTAATAATAACAATAATTAATATTTTGCACCATGTTTCTCTTGTGTCTATGTTGGAATTTCCATCCCTTTCTGCGCATGCCCGTGAACCGTAGAAAAATAGTCCCATCAAATATACGTCGCCCAACACGTAACGTAATAATGAGTTAATGATAGAGTGTCGTTATACTTTGTATTTGTAACAAAAGAAGCAAAAGTGAAACAAGATGTTGCTCACACCACCGAGCAGCTCCTGCCATTGATGGAGCTTCCGCACTTAAGAAGCAAGTTCAAGGCTGGTGTCTGAACTGAAGCGCTAACTCGCTACTGCCTAATTTCCGAAGCGCCCTCCCACCGCGTCCAATTTAATGACAGAGAGCACTTTCAATCGTAACACGGCCTGCTCAATAAAGCACAGCGCAACTATATCAAGAAACGTGCAGTTTTTTCACATAGAAGGCAAGATTTATGAATTTTAAACAGAACATGGACACGTGAACAACCTCCTGCTGTAAGTTCGGACTAGATGATTCAGGCGGTTTCGCTTTCGGGAGGTTCGGCTTCGCCGGCCTACCTGACCCATGTGTTTTTTTTTTTGGAGGGGGGTCCATGCGTTGCCAGGCGAATGCTGGGTCCATTGTCATTTCCTTCATCCTCCAACCCCTTTGCCTTCTTCCAGGGTTGGAAGTGTCGGCGATGTACTCAGTATGGCTTGGCAGGGAAAAAGATGCTCCAAATAAATATCTCCGACCCCCGATTTCGGCTAGCTGCCGTGATGCCGCTCGTGGCGGCGCTGTGGACCTTATCTGAGGCGGCGACCCCGTCGACTGTCGATGTGCCTCAATCTGGAAACTGTAGGGACCCCGTCGTTGCTGTGCCATCGCTCCTGGTTTCGGCCTCCTGGTGTATTTTCTTACCTCATTCCTCCCTCCTGTGGGCGCCCACTTGTGGGGTACAATAATGTCAGCTTCGGTGCCGATTCCCATCCGACAATGTCCTGTCCTATGCTCGACCCAAGCTGTGGGCTAGTTCCTTTTTTTTTTTTCCTCTCTCTCTCTTTTTTTTTTTTTTACACTTTTTTATTAATTTTTGTTCACGATTAATTAAAGTTATTCTTAACAATTTAAACAACTGCAAGAAAATGTAATACTTACAGCTAATATTATTACTATAATAATAAGAAGAAGAAGAAGAAGAAGAAGAAGAAGAAAATAACCATTGTAATTGCCCATTAAGTAGATCTAAAAATAAAAAACTTTGAAAAAAATCACTCCATCTATTTTTAAAATGGATAACTTCTAATTTTGTGTTCATTAGGCAAATTAAAAATCCCTATCGTTCAATAACAAAAGTCACTAGGCTGGCTATGAACACATATCGGTTTACTTCGGCTGTCCGCGAGACCATCTGCGAGGCCTTGCGTGGCAAGAGAAGACCTGAGAGGTGTGTTGTACCAACTTCTCCCTTCTCGTCTCTTCCCGCTTATATGCCCATTATATATACCACACCAGTCAGTCATGCTATTCCCGCCTGAGAAGACAGGCTTACAATACATTGCGATCAGAATCGAGTTTTATCTCGAGGAGTCCATTTTATGCCGTAATAATAGGTTAATGCAAACAGCCAATAGATTAGGAATAAGCTCTTTGTTCTTTTTAAATGTAATAGAATTTTCGTTTTGGAGTTATCGTGTTCATGGGCACACACACGCACACACACACATACTCACAGGACCTCTTTTTAAATGTGCTTATTTTGGATATAGGGGACCCTAAGACATGTATTTCAGGTGAAATCTCAGTATTGAAGTTTTGGGTGGATTGTAATAAATTCTCTAATGTACCATGTACTATGATGAGAAAGTAAAAAATTTGCTTTATTACATTTACATGATTCTCTTTAGCTGTTCCACAAACTTCCCTTACAAGAGATTGTTCTTTTACATACGTCATGCTAATCGAGATAAACATATGCACAAATGATTCTATTACTTGCTTCTTGTAAGTAAAATGGAAATACGGTCATAACAATAGGCCAAAGCGATAGCCAAATCCTTTATCGCTATGTGAAGCAATTGAAATTTAGTACTATTTTGCAATCCCGAGAATAAAACAAAATAGATGAAACGTAAGTGTATTTCCCGCTCGAAAAACCATTACGTAGTTTAAAAGTGAAACCAACGACAAGGAATATCTCGGAAACGGTTAACTTCACATTAAATGCATATGACAAAAATTGTGTGTTTTGATGACATCTACAGTTTTTTTGTAGTAAGTTTTTATCTATCTGTTACGATTAACGAGTTAGCCAAACGTCATCCTGAATGAAAAGGTCTTCAGAGGCTACAGGATAATGGATTTTTTCGGGTGGGAAGTAAAGCCGATGGTCCCATGTCGTAATTTACGGCACGTAAAAAAAAACCTCATGCCTGATAGAGAGGCCTCTGAGTAAAACTAATCGGTATTTCACGCTCAATATAGATTGAGACGCTGAGAACCACAGCAGTCCATAAGTGACACGCCATTTACATTTTTCTACCACCTGGATAGAGGAGAACGACTAATAACGGACAGAGGGCTATATAACTCGTCCTTTATTATTGCGTTCGTTTATTTACAGGTTTCTTCGTCATATCAATTAATAGACTACGATTCAGAGTGAAAAAGAGAGAGATGTAATAAGGAAAACGCTTCATATTACCGCTTATACCCCGTTTTCCTCATTTTCTCTACAAAGTGTAGGTGTAGTAAATATTATATTCCGCGCAAAAAAATTAAATGTCGAGATTTCACGAAAATACACGTTTTGTAGTCCCTTAAATTAAAATAAGCATTTTCAGATAAATGTCCATGTTTCTGAACAGCATTAAATGCGATACTTCATATTTAAGTTGAGAAACTTCCAAGGATATGACAAAGATTTAAAAAAAAGAAATCTGATGTGTTCCATTCACATGACTTTCTTCATATCTTTATAACAAATTATTGTTAATAAGCTTATTCTTTTATTTATTTCATGCTAATGGAGAAAAATTAGCAAAAATAGTCCTATTTCTTGCTTTATTGTAAGTAGAAGCGAAATAAGGGAGTAGCATAGATTAAAGTAAAAGCCAAAAGCTGGTTGCTATGTGACTGAAGTTCGTTTGTTTGTATGGACACGAGTTGGCAAATTCCTGTATGAGGAAAGTATAAGTTTTTCAAAGCTGAAACCAAAAACAAGGAATATCTTAAAAACGATCAACTTCACGAAAAAAAATATATATAACATAAATTGTGTGTCTTAACGTGCTCTACGTTTTTGTGTGTTACGATTTAGTAGGTATGCAAAATTCATCCAGAATAAAGTAGTCTTCAAGGTATATATTATATTTGTCAGGTAAATATTTTTAAATGCGATATTTTAATCAAAATCTTTAGAGCCATTTTTTAGAAAAATTTTCGAAAAAGCTCCCTGTAAAGGGTAGTTTGAGTAGGGGGATTTTTTTGAAAATATTCGTGTCGCATCCCAGGAAGATACCAAACCTAAATACCAAGTTTGGTTTTTAACGGACTTTTCGTTTTTGAGCTATGCTACACACAGACAGACACACGGACATTTTTCTAAAAATGCTTTTTGTGAATTCAGGAGGTCTCAAAACATGTATTTCCGGTGAAATCTCGGTATCGAACGTATGTAAATAGCACGTATAGAGAAAGTAAAAGATCACAAACTACCCTTTACATGGAACATGTTTCGAAAATATAGATTTCTTCAATGATGAATCTAATGAATTTAATTACGTTTCCATGCGTTTTTGCTATTTTGTGGCAAACGTAATGCAAATCTACAATTTTCTGAAAATAGCTTCTGGAGCACTTTTCATTCTAGATGCCTTTTTACGTAACTGATAAACCGTAAGATATAGACTATTTCTACATAAACATTTAGATCTCGTTAATGCGCACAATTTGTCATATATAGATACATAACAAGTACGGGTGTAGCACTATTCCAGTTAATGCTTATCTCGGTTAGCATGAAATTAATAGACGAATAAATGTTTATTTTCTCTACAGGTACTATGTACACAGTGTATAGAGAAGGTATTCTAATGCACCCAAAAATTCGATACCAAGATTTCACCGGAAATATGTGTTTTGTGTCCCCCTGAATTCAATTCTGGAAAAAGCTCCCCGTGTGTGTGCGCGTGTGTGTGTGCCTGTCAGTGGACAGCATAGCTCAAAAACGAAAATACCATTAAATACCAAACTTGGCATTTAAGTTCTGTATCTTCCAAGCATGTGACACGAAGATTTTCGAGAAAATCCCCCACCCCAAACTACCCTTTACATGGAACTTTTTTCGAAAATTTTGAAATTTCTCAAAAATGGATCTAATGATGTTGATTAAAGTATCGTATATTAAAGATGTTTACCTGAAAAATATGTATATCTTGAATTTTTTGGGAATGGCCTCTGAAGACTTATTTATTCTTGATGAATTTTACCGAAATTTTCATAACTGCTAAACCGTAAGAGTTAGACAAAAACTTTACCACACAAACTTATGTTATATAATTTTTTTCGCGTAGTTGACCCTTTTTGGTTTCAGCTTATGACAATCGCTTTAACCTATGGTACTCTCTTATTTCCCTTATACTTACAAGGAAGCAAGTAATAAGACTATTTCTGCTAATGTTTTTCTCGATTAGCAATAAGTAATAAAACATTAGCTTTATAACAATAATTTGTTGCAGAGATGTAGAGAAAGTAATGTGAATTGAACACATTAGATTTTTTTTAATAATGTGTGGCAGAATAGGCAGAGAAGGTCATGTAAATAGAATACAGCGGATTTTTTCGGATGCCGTCGATGATTTACAGACTGTTATTTTAGGCGCGTACAGTAGCACAGAAAATATTTGCTCGCAACGTGTAAATTTTCTTGTGAATAATATATTTTATTTCGGTACTATCAGCACTAAGCTTCATTTTCTACGAATCTTTAACACTTTTTAGTGAGTATTCAGTGAGAGTCAGCTGTTTAAAGGCTTATTGATCCCTGAGTTTACTAATCGTTGTAAAGCTTGGAGTAAAATGCATGCCACAGTATTCCTATGCCCCTTCTAGCGAGTGCTGGGATGGCATGCATAATTTCTGCTAGAAGTTCCAATAAATAATATTCCCAGGAAATCCATTATCATATAAAACGATATCACGCAATTCACAACTGTTTCTTCCATCTTTTTCTAGGACGTCCAATGTTTCTTTTCCCTTAAGGTTTATATTTATGAAGTATTTTAGGAATCCCAACATCCTCCATTCGTATCACATACATTCATGCCACTACTTCTGTATTGGTCTTTCTACACTAGTTGATATCAGATTTCCTTTTGTTTCCTGCATGTGATTACTTGCTAATGCTCATAATAATCGCATCTCTATAAGCAATATTATAATCCGGGCTTGTAGGCCGTGGTCTACTGGGCTCCTCCTTCTTCATCTTCCCAGACGTTTCGTCTGCGGCTGCGGCAGACATCTTCAGTGGCAGTGTCCTGGTGGAGGTCTCAACAGCGACTGTGTCTCACCACCAGGACACTTCGATCGCACTGCCACTGAAGATGTCTGCCACAGCCGCAGACGAAACGTCTGGGAAGGTGAAGAAGGAGGAGGAGCCCAGTAGACCACGGCCTACAAGCCCGGATAATAATTTTTCTTATACTGACACCGCCCGTGAAAGCCTAAAAATTGCAATGAATCGCATCTTTGCTGTTTCAATTCCTTTTACTTTCTCTATTCGTATTTTGCACTTGTGCCAAAAATTCGATGTCGAGATTTCACCGGAAATACACATTTTAGGATTCCTTGTTACAAAACAAAGGCCCTCTGTGTATGTATGTGTAACTGTGTGTGTGTGTGTGTGTGTGTGTGTGTGTCCGTGCGTGTATCTGTGAACACGATAACTCAAAAATGAAAAGTTTGTAAATTACTAATCTTGGTATTTGGGTTTAGCATCTTCCAAGAAGATTTTAAGGGAAAATCCCCGACCCCGACCTTTACATGGAAAAACTGGCCACAACGATTTTGATTAAAATACGCATATTAAAGACATTTAAATCACAAGTAGTACATATGGCAATAGCCTCTGAAGACATGTTTATTCTGGATGAATTTTGCGTAACTGGTAAACCATAAGAGATAGACAAAAGCTTACTGCACAAAAAATGTAGATGTCGTTAAAACACACATTATTTATGTCGCATACATTTTTTTTCGTGGAGTTGGCCGTTTTTTGAGATATTTCTTGTTATTGGTTTCAGATTTAAAAGATGTAAAGCTTTTTACATGCGGGAATTTGTCAACTCCTGGCTTTGCAAATAAATGGATTTCATTCACATTGCTACCTACTTTTAAAAGATATGATTATCACTTTAGCCTAGTGTATTCCATTATTTCCCTCCTACTTACAAGATAGCAAGTAATAAGACCATTTCTCTTAATATTTATCTCGATTAGCATGATATGAATGTAACACATCAGATTTGTTCTTCTCTAGTTGTTAAAGTCCAAGCTTCTGCACTATAGTGTTGTCTTTCCTCATTTTTATCAATAAAATTCTTATTACTATAGCAACCATTTGCGGAAACATATATTTTTTCCCGGAACTTTGGGATATAAATAAGAGGTGCTACAACCTAGAAAACAGAAGATGTGGGCATGTTCCAAGATTTCTTTCCCAATTACAATTTTGGCTCAAAGATGCTCTTTCACACTAAATGCTAAAACAGTAGTCTTCTTTGAGGAAATTTATCCTTTAATCGTTTCCCTTTGACTCGTACAAGTCGTCTGAGAAGACACAAACACACAAACACACAGATTTGTCCTTAAAATGCTATTTTGGACTCAGGGGGTCTCAAAACGTGTGGAATATATCTTCTCTACACACTATATACATAGTATGTGTAGGGACAGTAATTAAACTGTTGCAATTGTACAACGTGTTACAAAACCATTTGTTAATAGATTGTTAATGGTTACCAAAATTCTTATTTGTTACCACCATACTTCCTTATAGGCCTGTAAGTGCTAAGAAAATTTAAATTCTACTTAAGGTATTGTGTTCTGAGGAAACTAGAATGAGTATTAAAAACTTATTAGGAAGATTACCAGTTTGCCTCAGGGCAAGTCTTTTGATGGGGGTTATCGCCTGCACCAATTTCACCCCTTAGTACAGTTCTACACTAGCAAGCAATAAATGACGCCATGGAATATTTCCACCTAATAACGACTTTGCGGTATCACTCGTCATCTGATACACGTCATTCTTTGGCTTTACTGCTGCCCAGTCGCGACCAATTGGAACTAACCTCCCTGAGCTGGGCTGCCGTGGACAGATAGTGAGAACTCGGACAGTGAGAGCAAGGTTGGCTGCCATGGACAAATAGTGAGAACTCGGGACAGTGAGAGCAAGGTTGGCTGCCGTGGACAGGCAGTGAGAACTCAGACAGTGAGAGCAAGGTTGGCTGCCGTGGACAGATAGTGAGAACTCTGACAGTGAGAGCAAGGTTGGCTGCCGTGGACAGATAGTGAGAACTCGGACACTGAGAGCAAGGTTGGCTGCCGTGGACAGATAGTGAGAACTCGGACACTGAGAGCAAGGTTGGCTGCCGTGGACAGATAGTGAGAACTCTGACAGTGAGAGCAGGGTTGGCTGCCGTGGACAGATAGTGAGAACTCGGACACTGAGAGCAAGGTTGGCTGCCATGGACAAATAGTGAGAACTCGGGACAGTGAGAGCAAGGTTGGCTGCCGTGGACAGGCAGTGAGAACTCAGACAGTGAGAGCAAGGTTGGCTGCCGTGGACAGATAGTGAGAACTCTGACAGTGAGAGCAAGGTTGGCTGCCGTGGACAGGCAGTGAGAACTCGGACAGTGCGAACAAGGTTGGCTGCCGTGGACAGATAGTGAGAACTCGGACAGTGAGAGCAAGGTTGGCTGCCGTGGACAGGCAGTGAGAACTCGGACAGTGCGAACAAGGTTGGCTGCCGTGGACAGGCAGTGAGAACTCGGACAGTGAGAGCAAGGTTGGCTGCCGTGGACAGATAGTGACAACTCGGACACTGAGAACAAGGTTGGCTGCCGTGGACGGATAGTGAAGACTCGGACAGTGAGAGCAGGGTTGGCTGCCGTGGACAGATAGTGAGAACTCGGACACTGAGAGCAAGGTTGGCTGCCGTGGACAGGCAGTGAGAACTCGGACACTGAGAGCAAGGTTGGCTGCCGTGGACAGGCAGTGAGAACTCGGACAGTGAGAGCAAGGTTGGCTGCCGTGGACAGATAGTGAGAACTCGGACACTGAGAGCAAGGTTGGCTGCCGTGGACAGGCAGTGAGAACTCGGACAGTGAGAGCAAGGTTGGCTGCCGTGGACAGATAGTGAGAACTCGGACACTGAGAACAAGGTTGGCTGCCGTGGACGGATAGTGAAGACTCGGACAGTGAGAGCAGGGTTGGCTGCCGTGGACAGATAGTGAGAACTCGGACACTGAGAGCAAGGTTGGCTGCCGTGGACAGATAGTGAGAACTCGGACACTGAGAGCAAGGTTGGCTGCCGTGGACAGGCAGTGAGAACTCGGACAGTGAGAGCAAGGTTGGCTGCCGTGGACAGGCAGTGAGAACTCGGACAGTGAGAGCAAGGTTGGCTGCCGTGGACAGGCAATGAGAACTCGGACAGTGAGAGCAAGGTTGGCTGCCGTGGACGGATAGTGAGGACTCGGACAGTGAGAGCAGGGTTGGCTGCCATGGACAAATAGTGAGGACTCGGACAGCGTGAGTAGGGTTGCCAGATTGGGCGAATAGTAGCGAATTGGGCTAGCTCTATTTTGATGCGGCTACGCAATTTGATGGGCTACTTGTACTTTTTGGGCTACCCAAACTTTTGTTTGGCTGTTTTTGGCCACGTATTTGCTTTTATAATGAAGAGTGAATTCGGTTAGATTTTTTCCTATTGTCGATGTTAATACTCCAGATGAAAGTCCCTAAGGAAGTTTTTCTTTAGGATAGTGTTTAACGCCCGATTTTACTACTTGCGGCACCGCAGGCGCTTTATCCACCACAAATCTCACATGCGTTCACTTGGGATCGAACCCGGCACGTCTAAGTGAGAGGCGAGTGGTCTAAGGATCATGATCAGTAGGGAAGATAAACTGATGTGCCCATTCACATGACTTTCTCTACATCTCTGTAACAAATTATTGTTAAAATGGTTCTTCTTTTCTCTATTTCATGCTTATCGAAATAAAATTAGCAGAAATTTAATAAGCACATGCTTCTTCGTAAGTAGAAGCGAAATAAGAAAAATACTAGGCTAAAGTGATAGTCAAGTCTTTTAAAAGCAGGTTGCTCTGTGATTGAAATTCCTTCGTTTATATGGTCAAGAGTTAACAAAAAAACGTATATTACGAGGGCTATCCCAGAAGTACCCGATCTAACAAAGAAAGCACAAAACATTTTGGGAAAAACATATTTATTTCTCTACATAATCTCCATGCACTTTTTCCATCGATTTTCAATAGCTTCAATACCCTGTTTATATTGAAAACTATCGAAGTCTGCAAAATAGCCATCAAATGCAGACTCCACCTCTTCATTGTTGGCAAATCTTCTACCAGTCATTTCTTCAAGTTTGGAAATAGAAAATAATCAGAGGGAGCTAAATCTGGCGAATAGGGTGCATGAAAGAACATTCGAAGTTTAATTAATTGATTTTGGACATGTCGATAATGAGCGTTTGAACTGGTGCATTGTCTTGATGAAAAAAAAATATTTTTCCCTAAATGCGGCCGTTTTTGCTCGAGTTCATTACTCAAATGGTATATGAAGTTCGCATAATATTCTCCATTGATTACTTTTCCTTTTTTAAGATAATCAATGAAAATTACACCGTGTACGTCCCAGAAAACTGACGCCATGACCTAGCTGTAGATAGAACTGTCTTAACCTTCTTTGGAGCCATTCTCCCCTTCCAATTCACTATTTTGATTATTCCTTCGTGTCAGGTGTGAAATGATGGACCCAGGTTTCATCCATTGCTTTGAATCGAGGCAAAAACTCGGCTTTATTGCAGAGAAACATTGCCAAACACTCTATTCATTCATCCTCACGATGCCCTATTGTGAGCAAACTCGGCACCCACCTTGCATACAACTTTCTCATATCCAAATTTTCAATCAGTATGCGATGTAAAGAACTTCTTGAAATGCCTGCAATGTCTTCTAGCTCGCGCACTTTCATTCGAGGTTATCCTATACCATTTTGTGGATTTTCTTTACTATTTCTGGACTGGTAACCTCAATTGGTCGACCACTGCGATGTTCGTCCTGACAGCCCATACTATCACGCTTAAACTCTGCCACCCAAAAGTTTACTGTTGTAAACGAAGGAGCAGGCTTCTCTAAAGTAGAATCTAGCTCAACTTTAATATTAGTTGGACTAAGGCCTTTCACATGAAAGTATTTTTTTTTTAATAAGTTTAACGTCCTTTAAGCTGGTTTGGTCATATCGGACGATGAATGACATTGGTGAGATGATGCTCAAATGATCTCGGGGTCCATGGAGCTTAAAGTTACTCGACATTCGTCTTCTCAGGATAAGTGAAAACCCCGAAGAAAAAAAATTTATCCTGGTAACTCACCTTAAGCGAGATTTGAACTCACGACCTTTTGAATGTAAGGCAGACACGCTACCACCACACCACCCAGGCGGGCATGAAAGTATTGTATCAAATAACGATGACCAGTTTTATCCATGTTTACAAATTCAAGCTTAAGCTTTCTAAGGTTGGTTCTTTTTACCATTGTTGTTTGAAACAACAACCGCTATCTATACGTCAGGTCGGTACTTCTGGGACTGCCTATGTACATAAAGTATGTATTTTAATCATATCTATATTTTTATGTGGTAAGTTCTTGTTTACCTTATACAGCTTACCAGTTATGCAAAATCCAGCTAAATTTACCAACAATAAAGAGGTTTTCAGAGGTTTTTCCAATAAAATTCAAGCTATACATGTTATTTGTCACGTAAATATCTTTAATAAACGATAGATATTTTAATCAAAATCGTTAAAGCTATTTTTGAGAAAATAAATATTTTCGAAAATTTGTCCATGTAAAGGATAGCTTGGGTGGGGACATTTTCTTGAAAATCTTCGTATCGCATCCTTGGAAAATACTCATCTTAAGTACCAAGTTTGGTATTTAACAAACATTTCGTTTTTGAACCATACTGAACATACACACACTGATCTTTGTCAAAAAATGCTATGTTGGACTCGGGGGTTTCAAAACATGTATTTTTTGTGAAAACTCGTATCGAATTTTTGGGTGGAATATAATACTTTCTCTATACACTATGTACATAGTACTGTTGCAATTGTGCAAAGTATTACAAAATCATTTCTTAATGGATTATTAAAGGTTATCAAAATTCGTATATGTTACCACCATACTTGTAATAGGTCTGTTAAGTGCTAAGAATAGTTAAATATGTACTCAAGTTATTGTGTTGTGAGGAAGATTAGATGATATTATATAACTCAACACACAGTTTAAGTAAACGACATGCCAAGGTTTTCTGTTGAAGTTTTCCTTCTTATCCTTTGGTGTCTCAATACATTACTGCAAGGTAGCAGTATCGGTAGGTCCGGGAAAAATACCAAATAATTTCTACGTAGTTCTGCAACGTGTTGTGCAATGATTTAAATTAAACTACTTTTATTTTCTTTCACTGTTTTCCCGTATGTTTCATCCTTCAGGTTCGTGGTGCTATACAAATAAGTGGCACTATTTTCCTGTTGCATCTTTCCAGAAACACCTGATACAAAAATAGTAAGTAATAAAGATGGAATATATTGTATATGAGTACTTAGATAGATACATGTGTAAGATTACAGCATACCAGGAGTGCTTATGATTAGGCAGTGTGATAAAACTCTGCACTCTTACCTACAAATGACAGTCACATCTAGATCGTGTTTTGACGAACCCCTGCCACCCATGCATGTTAGAACTACAAAAAGTTTGTGTAGGAATCCAGATAGCCCGGTGTGGCTTAGTATAATATGTATTACTATGCTTTCTTCTTTTATTATTTTCAGTCTCACTCTTCTCAATGTATGGACTCTGAGATAATTGATGGTTATCCCTCCATGCTTGGCAAGCCCATAAAAGCTCGGTAAAAACGGCAGCAAAGCAACTTTGGTAGCTAGTTTATTAATGATGGTGATCCGAGCTTAATAAAAGTGGGATTACAGTAGCCCGACCCTCTGTGGTGATTACCGTGTACAGGAAGCAAAATGAACACATAGCAAGATATAAAAAACAAAGAAATGATGGGGGAAAAGCATTGAAAAAGTTAGCACTTGGGGTTAACACGGAAGTGAAGCATTAACGTCAACGGCACGCAAACAAAATTGCCGGAAACTTATAACGATTTGTACAGTTTTGTTTGTATTTCATGTAGTCTGTCTCTAAATATATCATAGTATCATAGTTCCATATTAAGTGAACATTAAATGATCTTTAATAATACTTTCTAAAGTTTTAAACCGGTTAACCTCCTTAATAATAATAATAATAATAATAATAATAATAATAATAATAATAATAATAATAATAATAATAATTATTAAAATGTACTATCTAATATTCGAGTTTAGTGCAGTGAAAAGTGAATGAATAATTGTATTTATTGACATAACAATATTATACATAGAATTTCAACAATCGCACGCGTCCACGTGTGTAATACATACTAAAAAGCAATATTAAAGCAACAAAGAATTAAAAGAGTATACACAAAAATAAAAGACAAAGGTAATACACAATCAAAGGCAATATTACAACAACAATAACAACAAAGAATTAAAAGAGGAAACCTGAAAATAAAGATATACAGATATTCAAATATAGCAATTTAAATTTACAGCACAGAGTACACCTTCAGAAATGCACCCTTTTGTAATAGATAATTACACTTAAAAGAAATATATATGTATATTTAATATATACACAATATATAAAACCATAACACAACAGTGATCTAAGTATGACATAAGATATATGTAAAAATTGTAGTCACTTTTGTTTAGTTGTTTTATCCCTCCCTCCCCCCTTCTCTATTGTCAGCCTCCTCAGAACTCAGCTGTCTTGCCTAAGTAGAAGTTTACCTAGCCCGTCCATGTCTTCCGTGCCTGCCAGTATCGTCCAACATGCTTCTAGCTTTACATTCGTGGTGGTAAAGAATCGCGGTAAATATTTTTCCCGCCATTCCTCCGTACCCCTACTTCTTGCTAAGATATGGGTCCACGACTCTTCCTCCTCGCAAATGGGACAGATTCTCGTACCATTCTCGTCAGCAATGTTTGTGCTCCTCCATGCTCCTAGTCTAATCCATGCGAGCCCCATTTTAATGAGTTTGGTACCTGTTTTGATGTATTGCTCCATACCCCACTCCGATTTTAGGCAGTGAAAAGTGAAAGAGTAACGCTAGCAAATAATATTATTAGAAATAACAACTGGCCAGTGCAAAAGTGCGGTATAATCAAAAAGTTTCTAAACCCATTTATAAAATTTGTGAATTCCATCAACTTCCAAGTACTAAAAAGATAACGAGTACCCAATCAGATAAAGCATATAAAAATGATACTAATGTTACTAACGGAACTAGATACAATTACATTCAAATCTAAAAACAATACAAACCTCAACTATTTAGTGTTTTAACCTCTTCCGCCATATGGATGTAATATGACGTAAGGTGCAAGAAGTATAATAACCCGTTTTACCAACGGATAACTCCAGTAAATAATACAAACCTCGAAGTGGATTTGTGACCTTTAATGTATTCTTTTATTAATGTTGAATCACTTATTTTGAGTACCAGGTTGAAATGGCTACATCAGAGAATGGCCTACAAGAGTAATTTTTAAATTGAAATTTAAATTTATGATCTACACATTTTTCAGCCAAAATACAAGTGATGTGGCAAAGAAATAAAACTAACCAAAACAGCGTTAAATAAAAGAACGTAGAAAAACTAAAATACTTGAAGTATCTAGATGTTATTAATTTGTAATAAAGAGAATGATAGAAATAACAAATTAATTTTTGCAATATTATGTGTCAACCTGAAAATAATTCTGAGAGTGAGAGAGAGAGAGAGAGAGAGAGAGAGAGAGAGAGAGAGTGATTAATGAAACATACTTAAAGTTGTACAAAAGTATTAGCAGTAGCTGTAGTATTTTATGTCAGAGAAATACGGGCTCTGAATAAGCAAACAATTAAAAGAATCAAAACTGCGGAAATTGTAACGAAGTATACTCAATGGATAAAAACGCAGTGAAGTCATTCGTAAAGAACTGATTATATTAAGTAACACAGATAAAATAGAAGAGTAGGAAGGGAGGCAAGAACACACCTATCTGTAGAATGGATATAGATAGAATGCCAAGAAGAAGTTTGAACTACCAACCGAAAAGATGAATGAGAGTCCAGAGACGTTCACAAAAGAAGTGGATACGTAGCGATAATAATCGAAGCCCAAAGTACACAGCAATGAGTCAATCCTTTGAAGAAGTATTTGTTTGAATGTGTTGAGTCACAGCTGTAAACCGCTCTTTATCATATTGTTCAGTATATCAACTTAGCGAGAGAGCATTGCGCAGTTGCAAACAATTCATTCATGAGACAGGCCTAATGTGGAATTCCATTTCGTTTGCGGATTTGCATTTCATTGAGAAACACTGGAACATCTATTTTGAAGAATATCTGATAACTGCTTCGATGTATTAATTGTTTCTTAAGAAAATATCCATTTAATAATGGTAACAAAATAATAGAAAACTGTCCTCCGTGTGTCTACTTCAGACATTTCCAACTGAATTCTCTGTGAGTCACTCAGAGCTTTTCTCTGTTCTGAAGCAGGCTGACAGAGAATACAGCAGATACAGCCACTTGACCTTGTCGGAGCAGTGGCGTTAGCACCATAGATAAATTATAATCAAGTACTAAAGTATTAGGTATTAGGTAACCATGATATCATAGGGAGTTGGGACTGGGATAAATGTTACTGCAATTACATATCGACCGTGTCGTGTAAACCCGCAAAAAATAAAACATTGCTTAAATGCATCATGTACTCCAAATCTGATAAGCATTTTCCATTTACAAAAGTATATCATACTCATATACTACAATCCTAGCAAGAGAGATTCTATTTCAGCATTATGTAATAGTGTTTGTTTAAGTTTTATTATTATGTTAGTACGTTCTTCTCCTAGATATTTGTCGAATTCAGCAGCATGACACGAATAATGTCTCTGTAAATTAAATTTCTTGACATACTGCACTTATTTGGAATACATTACATATTTTTCCACTCTGCCAGGATGCACAAACATGAACAATTCTTCCCAAATTCTTCAAACCAAGAAAATTTATTGGAGCAGAGGGTCTTTGAGCTATATCACTCGTTGAAGCCGTGACAATACACTGCGTTACACGTATATAGCATAGACACACCGCTGTTCTGATCTTGACTCTAATGCAATATTCACAATGCAAGAGGTGCAAGCACAGACGCAACATAGCATAAGCGCAGACGCCAGTAAACACCCTTCACAATGCAATCGTAAGCGCAACGCAAGAAGTTGTCACGGGTTTCTAGATCCGCAAATTACATGCGAATATCTTCCAAGCGCTCCGCAAGTTACATGCGAATATCTTCCAAGCGCTCCGCAAGTTACACACTGAATAACATAATCAACAATACGACATAAGAAAATTCACTCAATCTTTTACAAATAAATATGTTATAAAATTACATACTAACCATGTAAGCGCAGATGTAGTGACTTCACAGTAATTGCTCATTCAAAATTATTGAAAATAGTACAAGCATAGAGACTGCAGAAAGTATTAAAGCTACACATTTAATGAACTAAGAACTATCTCTCTGCGTCTTCGATTTATGAGAACCAATAAATGTATAAACAGATGATAGTTACATCCATTAATCAAAGAAGGATTCGCAAGGAGACTGTCATAACCTCTTTAGGGAGACTAGAGATGGCGCGGCATTTCGCGGCCAAATAGAAGAGCATGCATATACAGCAGGCCCTACAAAACCTTGCAGTGCGATAATTTGTTATTGAATTCATAGGCAATGCATAGAGAAAAGAAGCAAGTTCTTCCTCTTTGAATGCAACGTAAGGATAAAACCTGGAGTTTGCAAACTCTTGCGTTGCGAAGCATTGCATTGCGTTGTTTCTATGTGTATGCTTACATTAAATGATATGAGTCCAAACTCTTGCGCTTGCATGTCATTGTGAACGTAGCATTATGCTCGCTCCGTTAGGCTTCACTGCAGGCGAAAAGCTCTGACGTCATACTATTTTCAGTTGGAAACACCTCTTCTAGGTGATCATGGTCTTGTGCAGCAGTGATTGTTTCCTGTTTCAGAGAAGATTTAGAACAGACAAAGCAGAAAGAGCAAGTTTACTCGATTCTTCTGCGAGTCGCCTACTGTGCAGTGTACTGCTATCTGCGCGGAAAGTAATGATAGATAATTCCTTCAGTGCTGATGCAGTATACAACATTTTTCGTTTGAATTATGTAATTCATCTTTCATGCAACATGTGTAGTTCATGATTGCTAAAACAATTTATCTATTATGTCTCTCGCATTAGTATTTATTTCGGAAATGAACATATACATATTTTCATAGTTTTGGTGGTATTTGGCAGTCATAACATAAATAATTTCAAAACATTTTAGTATTAACTTAATAAAACTACCAGCTCCTTTAACAATTGCATTGTATCACTAACAGTATGAAAATTAATTTGTAAAGAAAAAGCATTCACATTTATAGCACTGAATGTGAACAGACATCTTAGAAATGAATATGTATCGAAAACAATTTGAAAGAATTGTTCTCCTTGGTAATCACCGTCTCACTTGTTCGGGTAGCGTAAAACACTGGAAATCGAATTTTCCAAGTGCAGAATTATGCCGAAAACTAAACACTCACTCCTCCACTTTCTATAAATAAAAAAAAATTCCTCATAGGCAAGCATAAACCATTAGTCGATGGCACTCATGTTGGATTGCTTTCTGTCCCCGACAATATAAAGTCACACATGTCGCACTTATACAAGGGAGAGAAGCGCTTATCCACTGCCTTTTCAGAGTACGTATATTTTGTTTTAGCACAAAATCAAGAGAGTTAGTAGCACCTGGTTTAGAACTTCAGCAGTGATACTATGGCTTGTAGAAACGCGCGCGCGCCGCTATACAGCTGTCGCCCTAGATCCCTGTTGTTAAGTATATTTTATCAGAAAAACCAAATTGATAGTACTGGTTTCGCCATCCACTTAAATAACACATATGTTAGAAATTAAGGGATGTATCGGTGAAATTTGGAAAATCCATAGTATGTAATATTCCTTATTGCAATATATAGCAGTTATTGTACAAGTTAATAGTGATATTGTTTCCATGTATCAAACTTCGAGCGTATATGGTTCCTTAAATAATACTTTTATCTTCTAAATTCATTGTTCTAATAAAAATGAGCTCCCTGAGGCATTTTTAAAAAATATTCAATTAAAAAATCAAGTTTCCAGGTAATTAGTTCACAAACATATCTGTTATATTTTTATATTAGCCCTAATTAGTGGTGAAAAACAATTTCTTTTCGTACTCTTCAACATTTTTGATTTTTCAAAATATAATAATTGATTTACTAAAATTGGAACATTGGTTTGAAAAATCAATATGACTATTTTCTTTAGCACACTTTTGAGAACATTGTAACAATTTTTTAAAGAAATTAGTGAAAAATTACATTGTGTGGAGCATTTTGAGTATACACGGAAAAGTATTGAAAGCACACATGGAGTTCCTGATAACCCTAACATTTTTCGCAAAAAAATGATGCTTCTGTAAACAAATCCATCAAGTTTTTGCAATTTTCACAATGAAGAACTGACATTCTTGAGCGAAGGCTTGAGGAGGCCAAAGGAGACAGAAAGCTTTGTATCACCACACAAGATGGACTAAATAGAAGAGATGTGCTTTTTTGAGGTAAATAGGAGCCGCCAAATTAAAAGCGTTATGCTGGAAATGCAAAATGCTGGTGTACCTTGAAGACGTAAGTACCCCATTCAGCTGGAAATCAAAGTGATTTGAAAGCACCTCGAAAACATCTTAAAAATGTTAACCAGGAAATTCTGGAACCCATTTTGGAGGTTCTGTTGGAACCAGAGGAGGCAGAAATATCGCCTCCAAGATGGTTAAGCAGTCGACTTCAGAGGCTTTTCTAAGAAAATTGAAGATATAAATTTTGGTTGCCATCTAAATATCTTTCGACAGCCATTTTTAGAATATCCGAATTGGGAAGATAATTGAGGGGATTTTCCTGACTCTTCGTGTCGCATCTTTGATGGATATTGAAGATAAATACCAACTTTTTGTTTTTGAGTTATGGTGCTCACAGACACATACAGAGACCTTTTTTTCTAAAAATAATGTTTTTGGATTCAGGCATCCTCAGAATATATATTTCCATGAAATCACAGTATCGCATTTTGGGGAGGGGGGAGGCAAAATATTCTCTACCAGTGATATGCCTCTAATTTGGTTTCAACTAAATAATGATAATTATTTATCTTACTATCAGGTCGACTATGTATATAGTACGTGCTACATAAAATAAAATGTTGGCACATTTGCTCTGTTATTCTGTCCTTTGTTAAGGATTAGTCACCCAGCCTATATGAAAACGGCGATGCCTGTACAAAACTGATATTAACATGAACATCCTTCACCAAAAACAAAACTAAAAATTTAATAAAAATCAGCGTACTCTACCCATTACCTAATTTTTATACCAGGGTAAGCAGAACTTGATATTTATTTTCAAATAATGTTAACCAAAAATAAATCAATTCAAATATAAATTTGAAATTAAAAACAATTATTTAATATACAAAGCTAAACACAAACTCAACTTTTGTATTACTCTTTATACCTTATTTTAATATTTTCATAATTCTTAATATTTTCATAGTTCTTAATATTACAATTGTTCTATATTTAATTATTTATAAAATAAGAACCTATTTAAAATTTGTCCATATTAATTTATTTTTGCTTAACAATAATACATGCTATATAATATATCTATACAGTTTATGTATTATACACTTATTATATATATTTATATATATTTAAAATGTTATAGCCTATTTTTGTGCATTGTTGTTTATATTCCATAAATTGTATAAGTAAGGGCATTTTAAATATATTATTCTCTTTTTGAATTTCAATATACTTATTATTAATATTCCTATTATTATCATTATTATTGTTTACTTAGTTTATCAATCGATATTATCATTTTTGTGGTTTATATATATTTATATGCTTTATTTCTTCTTTTTATTTTTTTTTCTCTCTTTTTCTACATTCATAACTAACGATATATATTTCATCTATTGGTAATCAATAAATAATTACTGGTAACCAGCTATACATTAATAGTTCTAACTATCTCTACATTAATAACTAAACGCCGTCGCAAGTCTGATCCTGCACAACCATGCTAACCTCTGCAGCTTTCTACGTCTAGAAGAAGCAAGTCAAAGGATGCGGGCTTTGGCCTACAAGCATTGCCTGCCACTGCCGCATTAAGCCTGCGTAATGGCTTTACGTGCCAAATAATTTGTTCAGTAAATATCCATAATTAGTCACAGCGGCACTTTTGATGAACTAATTAAGGAAACCGACTTAGGTCTTTGGAAAAAAAAACTCGATTGTGTTACTTGAATGCATAAAGCTGAGAAATCGCGACAATTACTTAAAAATGATGTAAGGAAGAGAGTAATAAATTGCAGGAGGTGCAAGTCAGAAGAAACCGCCATTGCTGCTGAGACTCAAGGCTAGTAGTAATCAGACAAAGCGGAAGAAGAAGAAGAAGAAGAACAGGAGAAGAGGAAAAATGTAGGATATAATAATCCTGAAAGCAACTACCTATTGCTCAGCTATCATTTTTCTCCGTAAATGACCTGCAGTCCGGATGCTGTTCTTGCATGAGGAAGACCAGACTCCCGTTGCCTCAAGGACCACCATGCTGGAGAATGCTCGCATTATGTTCATCGCTAATCGCTTCTGAAGGGTACATTTATTTATGACTAGCCTTCTTGGGTCTTCATTAAGGTGCTTACATTGTATTTTACTTTCTCTAGCACGTATGTACATAGTGGATAGAGAAGTTGTATTTCACCCAAAATTTCAATGCCGAGATTTCACCGGAAATACATATTTTTGAGACCCTTGAATAAAAAAAATACATTTTTAGAAAAATGTCCACCTGTGGGTCCGTGTGTGTCTGTTGACATCATAACCAAAGTATTTAAGTGAGGTACCTTCCAAGGATGCGACACGTAAGATTTTCAAGAAAATCCCCCCCATATCAAACTACTCTTTACATGCAATAATTTTTGAAAATTTTGTTTTTCTCAAAAATTGCTCTAACGATTTTGATGAATATGCCGTATATTAAAACTATTTATACCAGAAATAAAATATATATATCTTGTATTTCCTGGGAATAATTTCTGAAGACCTGTTATATATGGATGAAGTTTGCTGAATTTTGTGTAGCCGGAAAACCGTGAGAGATGTACAAAAACTTTCTCCATAAAAAATATAGAGCTCATTAAAACACACAATTTATGTCATATAAATTTTTGTTGCAGAGTACACTGTTTCCGAGATATTCCTTGTTATTAGTTTCAATTTTAAACTACGCATCTTTTCAAACGGGTCACCTTTCGTTTCATCTCTCCTTTTTATTTTTAAATAAAAAGCGAACCGTACATCAATTGTCCACATTTCGATCGGCTTTTAAAAGATTTGACTATCGCTTTAGTCTGGTATGTTCCCTTATTTCCATTCTGCTTATAAGAAACTATTTAAGTAGTAAGAAGAATTGTGTTAATGTTAATCTCATTTAGCATGATATAGATAGAAGAATGATCTTTTGTAAGAATAGTTTGTTTGCGGAATAGAGAAAGTCGTGTGAATGTGACACATTTGATTTTTCTACCTAGTGGTTTAAGTCTAGGTATTGGGTTGATCAGTACTACTTTTGAGAATATTACCTTGTAATTCTTTTCATATGTCCATTCCAATTGCTGCTTTGATATATTCGTTCCTTAAAATTGCTTTGGTCCGACAAGGAACTAAACATCACTCTTTTTTAGCTTTTTGTTTTCAACGGCAGGTAACATGCAATTGTTTTTACAGGACTGAAGGCGTTTTCAAAAGCATATAGCAATCCGTTAAGTAAGGATTCCCAAATAGGGAGATTAAATTAATTAAATTGGGTTTGTGTTTATGGGTGCTCTTTAACTGCTGCGGTTCTTAGCGTCCCATTCTGCATTGAGCCCTTATTTTGCTTAGAGGTCGCTTTATCAGGCTTAAGGTTTTTTATGTGCCGTAAATATACGACATGGCTTCACTTCCGTTACAAAGAAAGCCATGCTAAGGATTTTCGCTCCCAAAAATGTCCATCGCCCTCCACCGGGTTTGACCCCGCGACCTTGGGAACCGGAGGTTGGTATGTTAGCCCTAGACCATGGAGGACGACCAATGGGGGGGACACAAATATTCGAGACGTCCAGTAGTTTTTTTTCTTTTCGGGACAACTGAATTAGATGAGAAAGCTTAATGCGAATAAGGGTTTCCCATCATGGTAGGTTACGGAATCGAAGATTGCTTCGATTTCCGGCCATTACATTGAATTTTGTAATACTTGATTCGTCCTTTCAGCAAAGAGGTTACTTGTTCAATATGTTAGAGGAATCAGCTACATTTCCTAACTATTCAACTCGCAGATAATAGTCCTACTTGAAACATCATCCGTTTTGCGAAAATATACATATTTTTTCTGAGGATTCAATTCTAGTAGTATGTTCATTTGTTCCTATGTTGAACCCAACAACTGTTTAACGTTCTACAAATCAAAATGAGCTGTAGTAAGCTTAAAAAGCAATACATCTTCAAAAGATCTAGCAGTACGGTAACACAGAATTGGTCCATCGTGAGGCAAACAGCATACAATACCAAGCACAGAAATAATATTCTGATGTGAACCCTGTTACTGATAATCCTTCCCTACTATCAGGTATTCTTCCGCGCTTCCTTTCCTTCGCTTTTCACCTGATCCTCCTGCTGCACTAACTTTCGTTATCTTGAGAAGCCGGTTAAAACCGAAAGATCCTCCTAAGGTTTTATTGGCAAGGTTTTACATCCCTTTCAGATGCATTAATTGTGTTACATATTATATTTGACTCGTAGGTTTATGAAAAATAAATACATAATTATTTTAAAAAAATTAAATTAAACCATCGTGTTAAACAATTAACTAGTTTGTATCACACAACAACTTATTCCATGGTGGCAGCCAATGAAAGATTATTAGCATACGGGGTAAAGTTATAAGGAACAGGCTTTGCGCCAATAATGAGATGAAGTATTACAGACATACGGGAATTGTTTAAATTCATGTATAAAACGGAAATGCGAATTAAATATCGGCGGATGTTACATCTATTATTTCCTTTAACTCTGTCATCCTCCGGGCGTAAAAATCCTTAGTATGGCTTCCTTCGGAAGGGGCGTAAAGCCGTCGGTCTGGTGTCGTAGATTTACGGCACGTAAAAGAACCTCAAGCCTGATAGAGAGGCCTCTAACAAAATTAAGCAGTCTTTCACGCCCAGTATACAACGGGAAGCTGAGATCCACAGCAGTTAAAGAACGTCCATAAATAAAACGTCATTTCCATTTCATTTCCTTTAACTTTGAGGACGGTCTTTCAAATTCTCGTGTTGATTATTATAAAATAAGTATATTTATGTGGTGAAAGAATTATCCTAATTGTAGAGCAATGTTTAGATAACCAAATATTAAACTTTTGTGTCTTCTCTTTATAACTAAGTTATATATATATATATATATATATATATATATATATATATAGATGTAGAAATAAAATTAATGCTATATTGAAGGTATCATTTTAATAAAATAATAAATAAAAACTAAACTTTTGCATGTGCACTTAACGATAGGAGCCATTGGAATGAAATATCTTGGTGCTTGTCTTCTTTTATATCCATTTTCAGTAGGGTGATAAAACGAATGCCTACGTTTTATATCATGGCATTTTAATGAAAAGTATAGGCAGCTATAGAAGCAGGCGTGCGACATACTCATTAAACAGCGGTATACAAGAAATAACAGGAATTATATATGTATATAGTGATTTGAATTATTTAGTTTTCTCTTCAGTTTATATGATTTATTTTTATAAACTGTTATTTATACAGGGTGACTCAAAAGTCATTGGACACTACAAAGATTGAATTTATGTTTCATTGCAAATACAAATAATACTGAAATATTTTTAGCTTCAAACAGACGGACAGCATTTTAGGATTTGATTCTAAGCAGCCAAAAACTGGCAAGCCTGGGCACATACTTAATGGAAGTTCGTGCACTAAGAGATAAAATATTTGTGTAAATATTATATAGACTTATTTATTTGGTGTTTGAGTAATCTATATCTATGAATACGTGGTGTAGTTGTGTGTGTGTGTGTGTGTGTGTGCGCGCGTGCGTGCGTGCGTGTGTGTGAGAGTTCTTCCGAGCGTTCTTCCTTTTATTGTTCTATGGTTCTGTTGTGGCGCGCGAGCGTGTGCGTATGTGTGTATTGGCCTGTGTGTATGAGTGTTATCAGAGCGTTCTTCTGTTTATTGCTCTGTGGTTCTGTTGTAGCGCACGAGCGTGTGTATGTGTGTGTGTGTGTGTTTTTTTTTTTTTTAAAACAGTACCGGAGTCTGATCAGGACTGTATCCCCGTTTACACCCCCCCCCCCTAAGTTTACTGTATGATTACTAGTTTTACTGTTCCTTTACACAGGCATACAGTCATGGAAAAAAGTATTCATACACCAGTGTTTATGTAGAAAAACTTAAATTTGTTATTACTAAAGTTAACATCCAGAGAGGTTATATGGTAAACTAACAATACGGTATTTCCTCCTGAATCTATACATATAAACGCATGACCTAAATTACTCCTCTTCAAAAATTAAACAAAACATTTGTACCAGCTGGCTTCTCATAACGAGGAAAAAAGTATTCATACACTCAAAGAAAATGATAGTTTAAATACAATACAATAACAAAAGTAATACTTTGTAGGCATTCCTGTTCTACGTATTACTTCTGTTAACCTCTTTGGAATGGAATGAACCAGGTTTTTTGTAGTCTCTAGGCAATATTTTACCATTATTGCTGAAGACATTGTTTCAGAGCTGCCTTACTTCGTATGTCATGCTTTCGGACCATTCTTTCAAGGGTATCCCAAGATGTTCAATTGGATTAAGGTCTGCACTCTGTGCTGGAAACTTGAGAACGTGGGGAGCAGTGGGGAGTATGGTACAACAACCACAAACGAACAATTTCCGCCGTATGCTTAGGATCATTGTCTTGTTGAAAGTAGCAATCTGTGCCTAAACTCAATTGCAGATTATTCTTTAGGATATTTAAATACTGAAATCTATCCATGTTACCTTCAACAAAAACAAGTTCCCCAACACCAGATGTAGCCATACATCCCTATATTATAATTCCTCCTCCACCATGCTTCACTGTGGCTTGAAGAGGCTTAGGTTCAAGCTCAGTATTTGGTCTTCTCCACACCAAAATTCTGTTATCATACACAAATATATTACAAATATATATTACTTTCATCTGTGAACAGTACCCTGTCCCAGAAACTCGTGTTCTTGTTTAGATGCCCTCGAGCAAATTCAAGTCTGACTTTCTTGTTCTTCTTGCTGATGTATGATTTCTTTCTAGGTAGCCTAGCTCCATAGTCTGCACTACTTAGAACATAGCGAACAGCCCTTGGTGTTATTTCCTTTCCGAACTGATCGTTAACATAAGCAGACAATGCAGAGGCTGTCAATTTAGGATAATTTTGTATCATTCTTATTAACATATTCTTTTCCCTTTGCGTTAGCTTCTGTGGTCGTCCTCTTCTTTCGCTATTAATGATAGAATTTCTCTCTCTATATCGTGTTATTATGGACTGCACAGTTGCCCGGCTTCTTCCAATAACATCAGCAATGTTTGAAAATAATTTTCCCTTTTGATATTGAGAGATAACTATCTGTCTTTCCTCTACAGTTGTTTCTTTACCTTTGCGGCCCATATTTCTGTCGCACGGCATTCACTACGTAACAAAACCAACAAGCAGGAGGTGTAGCTTGCCACTGAAGGCCTTGCTTGCTGCAAACGGTTCGTTGGGATTTCTGTGTTTACATTTCTAGTGGTGTATGAATACTTCTTCACTGTCAAATACAGCCAGCATTGGGGTATCGTTTATTTCCTTGAGGTACGTTTGTTTAACAGTCAAATCTTTGTTATCATGACACTGTTTATTTAATGGGGTGGCTTCCTACACAAAATCGTAGCGCTGTCATTTAATTTAATATGGAAATATCAGTGGTCAATTTCAATTGCAGTACTGTATGAATACTTATTTCCATGACTGTATACACATTGCACAAACATATAGCACCCACGCCCAAGGCGGGACTCGAACCCACGAAGCACCAAAGCGAGACGCCTAAGCGAGCGTGTCCATGGGGATCGGCTGTTATTAAGATATATAAGATATATGTAGGTAATAGACAGCACGTACGGTCACCTGACCCATGCGACAGTGTGACGCAAATATTGTCTTATTGTAAACTTAATAATAAAATACTACTACTACAATTTTTTTTTTTTTTTTTATGTTTGAACTGTTTTCCGTCTGCATTAATACATCTCTGAAGTGATAATAACAACTTGACGGGTTAAAACGTTATACTGTACTACGCCTTGCTGGTACTTTTCGTTTTCTTTTACCCAACTGTCCAGTGACTTTTGCGCCAGACTGTACATTAGAAGGAATTTAGCTCTTGCAGAACTCTCTTCCAGTATAGACATTGTTTTTTGAAATATAAGAATCGAAATTAGAACCTTGTCGGATTAAGAAAGGTGTGTTTCAGAACCTCTGTGAAAAACTCGAAACGATAAATCTCGAAGAGGGAGTTAGTCATTCAACCCTGCATGAAAAGCATAGTCTAGTTTAACTCAATGTTTCTTTACAAACATTTTTTTTTTTGTGTTTAACGCCCGCTTTAACTACTTATGACACCGCAGGCGGTGGCACTGATGATACAGGAATGAAGATGGAGCATCGATGGAATGCGATGACGGGGGAAACCGGAGAACCCGGAGAAAACCCGCCCTAGCGCCGCTTTGTCCACTACAAATCTCACA
The DNA here is from genome assembly GCA_030762935.1 of Hymenopus coronatus. Taxonomy (NCBI): domain Eukaryota; kingdom Metazoa; phylum Arthropoda; class Insecta; order Mantodea; family Hymenopodidae; genus Hymenopus; species Hymenopus coronatus. The sequence goes on from CM060890.1 coordinate 34,732,040, forward strand.
TGCGGTCGCTTGGAATCGAACCCGGACCGTCTAGTTTACAAACGTTGAATCATGTGATGTCCCCTACCTTACGTATCATGTAATAAGGAGAGTTAGCAATCACTGATTATGTATGAATTTGATTTAGGTTCTTGAGTTTACCAACAAAATAATTTGTTACGCACTTGCTATTGGAAATTGTAGGTATTCAATGATGCATCCACGTCACACAATGTTTACTCGAACACCCACAGTTAAATTGGGCTGTAGTCTCAGACATATTATTATTATTATTATTATTATTATTTCGTTTACGGCGCTGTCAACTGCCAGAAATTTCGTCGCCGTCGGTGTGCCGGAATTTCGTCCCGCGGAGTTCTTTAACATGCCAGTAAATCTGACATGGGGCTGTCACATTTGAAAACCATCGGCCTGGGTTCAGCTAACCAACTGAGCTACCCAGACGTCTCATACCTACCAAACCTAACCAGACGCAAGGGACAAGATTAAGACGATATGACTTAATTCACCGGATGTAAACAAACAGAGTCAGGGTGTACTGGCTGTACCTCTCAGACCTATCTACCGGATATGCTCCAAATAGGGATAAATAACTCCAAAACGATGTGTAGGAGGATGGTGGTTTCTGACGAAAAAAAAAATGCTCCATTCTGTGGTCTATTGTCTCAGAGTTTGCAGCAGAGGAAACATTCTGTAGTGGGTTAAAACGATGAAACAGTTGTCAATCGGTTGAGAAATTTCTGCTTAAGAGGCATCCGCTTAATATGACATTACGTTGATGTAGCTTGATTCTTTTTATACGTTTCTATTGTTATAAAAATAGAATTTATGAAAGAAGAAGAAATCAACAGTTTGTTCAACTTGTGCAGCTAAATGCTAAAGTTGATTTCCACAACTTAGTATCCCTATGTTTTGCAGAGTACTGCAAACTGGCTGAAATAACTACAGCCATCAAGCTCGGATTTTACTGCAGCGCCGGCTTGTAGAATGCCTCATAGTCGAGGTAAACCAAACCAGTAAGAAAACAACCTGCCACTTCATTCCAGAGAGGTTTCTCCTCCCACTAAACGGAAATTCACATTTTATGACTCATCATCTTTACCTCTGCCTTCCATTTATTGCATGTCGCCTGCTGCACGTCTATGTACTGAGTGTAGGAAAACAGTTGTTTTCCCATTTGATGACAGTCTGCATTGTAAACGCAATAAAATTCAAATTCTCCATTCGACGGAGACGAAACCGAAACGAAGCATTCAACTGTCAGTTACTAAGAGGTTACTGAATGACGTATGTCGGAATATGAAACGTGATTGGAGGATTCAATTGCTTCAAGTTCTTTAGAATAATGCTCTGAATTATTCAAAGGTGACATCATATTTGGATTGCCAAACGATTTAAGTAACTATCCCTATGTTTTAGTTCTCTTTTCCCTCCTCTTTTTTTGTCTTACTTTTATATTCCATTGAACAAGACAGAGTATTAGAGGTTGAGTGACAGAAAGGAAATAAAGATATATTAGTTATACGGCAACGTCCTTTATTTACCTGTACCTACTGTATCTGCAATCTTGCATTATGGAAAAGACCGTTTCTACATATACTCAGAGTTGTATTGAAAAATCGAAGTTTATGAAGTTGGCAATGTCATCAAGTTCCTTAGATACGCTAGTGATTATTCTATAATAAGAGTTCCATATTCTATAACTGGATTAAATATATTCTAAGGAACAAATATAAACCAATGAATAATGTTATATGCCAGAGAAATTAAATAAAGAATTGTCTCTCTCTCTCTCTCTCTCTCTCTCTCTCTCTCTCTCTAATAAATTATCTCTAGTAAATATAAAACTTAAAAATCTCTAAATAAAATAAATTAAAAGTAAAACATAAGAAAATCAAAATATTAAATATATATAAAACCTCTAATTAAACTTATGGCGTAAATTACGCGAAGTAGGCCACCCATGTAGCTTAATTCTTGTCGACAGATGGTTGGTAAGAAATGAGCAAACTGCAACGCTGAAATTCACACCACATCGCTTCTGTCAAAAGGTTCGTCTAGACTAGAGGTAAAGATACATTCCAACAATCACTTCTGCCTTTGAACAGGGTGATATATCTCAAAGAATAGAATCCATTATTGGAAACCTAAACAAAACACAGATTATTATTTCAATGCGCTTGTCAATTGGAATAAAACACACTGTAATGTATACATTATAAGTATTGCTTTGTATTATTATTATTATTATTATTATTATTATTATTACGTTCCGCCAATCAAGTGATTGGAAGCATACAGAAGTGAGACCTGTGTTTCGGAGAAAGAAGTGCGATTGGAAGCTGTGGCGACATATGTAGCACAGAGATGCTGCTGGGACTGTGAACATAGAAGTTGTAGCAATGGTTGGCTATAATAGGTTTTGGGAAATTAGCTTAACAATGAATTCCACCCCGCATGACAGTTGAGCTGGCGTGCCTGCTCTATACGTCTGATTTTAACTCTGCATTGTTGACGAACATTGTTGACCGCTGTATATCGCTCAGACTAAACCTTATTTTATTTATGCCATGTTCTGATGGATGCAGAACAATGCTACTGACTTCTAGCCGGTGAGTACGAGGTTTCTTATCACCTTGCTTGGTATAAAGGAATCCGGATGAAGAAGAGGAATAGTTATTTGTTTTAAAAAATGTGAACTGTTTTATTCTCCTTAACTTTTGCTGTTAGCGTCCCTCTAGATGACGTGAAGATGTTCTTTTCAGTAATTTCACACAGCATATAATAATTAATACAATGAAATATAACACTAAGAGATTCAATGTTCCTGGATTATGACCCAATAATAGAGTACTCCCTCTTAGTATTTTGGGATCTCGATTAGTGAGATTCTTAGTACCTCCAAAACTTTGTCTCTTTTAGACGCTCTATATCCGAAAGTACAAAAAAATATTCTTACATCTCATTAAGACGAGTATCGTTGTTTACGTCTGTTTTGTTTTTCTCGTCGCTATGAAAGAACAATCTTTTAAATATCATATTAACATAAACTAAACATTTAGCATATTATAAACCTTTTCAAGTGTACATATATTACTTATTTTACAATTCTGGCATAATAATGTTTGGCCTAGAGTACATATTCTTTATATTATTTTATTTACACTTTATATATTTCGGTGCCACAGATTTAAATGTCACGAACATCCGATTTTGCAGACATGTTTCTTGGTCGTTTCTTTTATAACCCCTATTTGTCATAATTTTATGGTTTATCAGTCATTCTTTATATTTTACAATAATGCCTTCAATTATATAAGTGCATTATAGCATCATTGCGGGACAATACGTCTGCGAAGCCTGCAATTCAATTATATTATATTATTATATTATATGTAACGTATCATTTCTTATTAATGCATATATACATGTTCTTCCGTTTTATGCCAAAAATAAGCTAAACTAAGCCAAAGCTTACCAGATCGCTGCGCTCTCATCTCTGCCGACTGCAGGCATCATGGATGCGTGCAACACTGGAGGGTGGAACGTGGTTAGCAACCCGAGTCCCTCTCGGCCGGTTAATGCGGTCTACGCAACCTGGAGTCGCTATTTACTCCTCAAGCAGCTCATAAATTTGCCCTCTAGAGACCTCACGATGCTAAGTGCACCTCGGTGCAGGTCTTGTAGCGGTAGAAAATCTCGGGAATCAAACCCGGGCCTCCCGCTTGGTAAGCAGCCACGCTACCAACGCGCTATTGGGAGAACCCTTTTATGCCAAAACAATGCATTATAATTATTTTTGTCTGTTTTCGGGTCAATGATTAATTAGTTAACATTAATTTATACATGTTATGGCTAAATATATGTTATGCCTCACTTAGAAGAGGCAGAGCTGCACCTTTCATCGTATAAGTTGTTCACTATTTTTGCATGCCAGTGTACATAACGTTTCCAGAAATTGTTGGTCTGTCGTTAAATCTCGTTTTTCTTATCATCCTCCCATATTTATTATTTGAACTGGAGGGTAATAAGAAGACAGGTGTTCTGTAGATTCTGATTTGTATATAAATTCGAGTTAACTTCCTGAGTAACTTGCCTTTCCCATTAATTAGTCGGAAGTTGGACTTCCTCACCTCACTGAAACGAAATGTAGGCTTTGTGCATTTATAAGTGATACGTTGTCTTTTTCTACCATTTGCTTGTTAATGACTTCAGTTGCATACTTAACGTCCTGCACATGCATTTCCTTGGTTTGTTTTTAACTTGTGCTAAAAATTTGGGTTATAATGTTAAAGATACTGCAAGTTTATACTTTGAATACTACAACGCTTTATGGAAAAAAAAAATTCATGCCTATCCTTTGGAGTAGAGATAATGCTTAGCTCATATCTTAGCGGAAGTATAGTATTACAGATTGTTTGCAACCGAGTGTGATGCTCAGGTGTCAATGACTGTGGCCTGCATTAGATAAGTCCAGATTTAAATCTGGACTTAAATCTGGACTTATCTAATGTGGCGACTAATGTGGCGACTAATCTGAGTGTTTTCCTCCCTTATTTTTTCTTTTTTTTTTCCCCTTTAAACGCAAAGTATATATCGGACTAGATATTTAATTAAAACACCAAAGTTCTACCTTCAGTTTGAATCAGTAGTACATTATAGCCACTTTAGTCTCTAATACCTGCGGTTGCAGGGGATGGGATTTTTCGGGCGTAAAAATACTTAGCGTGGCTTTCTTCGGAAAGGGAAGTAAATGAACGCGATACTCTGGGATAGTCATTTTCACGTCCGCAAGCCAGGTTTTATTTTATGGTGCCATCTATGGGCGATGAATTGTCCCTCGACACCACGTGAGCAGAGTGGCGAACTCGCGAACAAGAAATGTCATTGTTTAAGAAACCGTTAGCGGAGTCCAAGGCTCGAAATTGGATTTTTTTTCTATAGTAGTAGATAGAAAATAGATTGAAATAGCGAAAATTCTGGCATCTAACCATATATCTGTCATATTTCCAGCACAAAAGACGTAGAGGTACAGTTGCCTGACACTAAGGCCTATTTGGACGTGTCGAACCTGTGCCGGTCCCCTTGGCCATGCTTGCTAAAGGTCTCGCTTTGGTGCTTCGTGGCGCAGGGGATCGTGGATTCGAGTCCCGCCTTGGGCATAGATGTTTATACGTTTGTGAAATGTGTGTATATGTGTGTCGGAAGAAAACAGCAAAACAGTAATCAAACAGCAAACAAAAAGTAAATGTTAGGTATACAGCGCCTGAGTCCCGACCAGACTCCTGAACTGTATTTAAACTTCTTTAAACTGTATTTAAACTTCAAAACAAAACAAAAACAAAAAATATCATCTGTCCGCCACGTATATGTAGCACAGGTACAATTTACCTTGCACTAACGTATGTGAGGAAGCAAGATGATATTGTACGGGATAAGACTTGGAAAACTAACTGCCCATTGCAGACCGGCCCACGAGATATCTCCCAACACGTCCGTCGCGATATGAACACAGTTAAAGCGACGTGTGTGTGTGTGTGTGTGTGTGTGTGTGTGTGTGTGTGTGTGTGTATGTGCGTGTGGTGTGTGTGAGAGAGAGAGAGAAATTAGGTGGCTGTACTGCTAAGTGCGGTAGCCTCTGAACGTCCAATTCATTGAATCTTTCTTTATGAATATTTTAAACAACTTTTTATGTGAATCACGTTTTCTGAAAAAATTATGCATTTTCAGAACAACTGAAGATGGCTAAATTAAATTTTAGGCGCAGTTTCTGATCCCATGCCCGAGGAAACAAACTCAGCCCAGACCAAGGATTTTTGAGTGTGCCTAAACGACAGCTTAGATCTCGTAAATTAGTAGATTTACCGGCATGTAAATAACTTCTGCGGTACGAAATTCCGGATATGCTCCATTTCTTCAATAAATATAAAATTAGATCAGTGAACCAAAAAGGGCTGCATCTACATCAAGTGAACTATCAGTCTGATATCATAAATAGTTTCTGAAATAATGAAACATGAAATTAGCAATAATATTAGAAGGATTGCTTTCTCCCATAAATGGTTCAAAATCAGTTAGCGGACAAAATTCAGGAGCATTCATAAACGCGCTATCTGTTTTTGCTGTCTAACATTGAGTATTGAGAAATATACGCTCATTGTTCTTGAAAACAAATATTCTACTGATTACTGTTTCCTTCTGCTCACTATCATACAACTTTATAACGTGTCACTTTACTAAGCTACTTTCAATTTATTGTCTTCAGATAATTGCTGTTTATCTGCAAATAATTTGACGGATCTCTATAAACAATGAGTATTTTAGTTCAATGAATTTGCATATTGTTAATGAACTCTGACTAGATATGGTGCCAGAATAAAAACTTAACTATCCTGTTACATTAAGTTTTCTACATACGACAGTCAGGTAAGCTGTAGTTATCATAAAATACTCTGACAGCTAAAAAAAAAGAAGTTGTTTAAAGTACTAGTTTCTCTAACAGCATATCAGGACTAAGGTCATGAACAAGTTCTCTTAATGAAGGCAAATATGTCACTTTTCACTTTCATGAGGTCTGCACACAAAAACTGCGCTTCATCTTCTGCCGTAGATGAGGGCTTTATGAACCTGTATAACTTACTCCAGATCAATTAAGATTTGCTATCATAAGAAAAGCATTGGTAATTACGGCTAGTAATACAGATATGTTCGCGTTGTTACATAACTAAATAAAATAATCAAAATAAAATAAACAATAATCAAACTGCATCAACGAAATGCCAATATCAGGCAACTATTGCTGCATTATATTTATATTACTATAGTCAACATGGAATTTATTATTCTGAGATTTATAGAAATCTTCTAGGATGTTTGAACTTACATTGTGCACATTGTAAATTTATACTTTATTAGAATTATTGTAGAAACAATGGAATTGTGTTAGATAAACCATGGCCAGATCAAAAGTGTCGCCGTCGTATAGCACCTTCGACATTAGGTCTTTAGTAAATAGGTGTAATGGATGATATCCCACTTTTACTTTCTCTACATGTAGTATGCATATAGTAGGCAGAGAAGGTATTGTATTCCACCCAAACTCAATGTAGAGGTTTCACCGCAAATATATGTTTTCAGGTCCCCTGAACCTACTTTTTTTTTAGAAATGTGTGTGGATAGTATAGCTCAAAAATAAAAAGTCCATTGGTAAATCTGTGACACGAAAATTTTCAAGAAAATCCTCGCACCTCAAACTATCCTTTATTTGGAAAATTGTGTTTTCTCAAATATGGATGTAACGATTCTCATTAAAATTTCTTATATTAAATATATCTACATGACAAATTAAGTGTGCATCTTGGATTTTTTGCATATACCTTTAGTTTATCATTATTATTATTATTATTCTTTTTGTAAAGTTAGCTGTTTCCGAAATATTCGTTGATAATAATTTCATTTTTAAACCACTTTTCCCATCTTTCATTTCATCTCTCTTTTGCTTTATTGCTGGCCGTGCAAAGCGAGCCGAATTTCACTGGTTTCACATTGTGACAGGCCTTTTAAAAGATTTACCATCGTTTTAGCCTAGGCATTACCTTATTTCTATCTACTTAGAAAGAACTAATACAACCATTTCTGCTAATGTTTATGTGTATATATTGCTACGATGTAAGAAAAGGAATAATCTTTTGAAGCAGTTTGTAGATAAAATCATATGAATGGAATATATCATTTATTTTTTTTATTCATTTGGGTCTGGTTTTGGAACAAAGCAAACAATGGGGTGACTGGGAATTAGTTGATTTTCCACACAGCATAAGAGTTAAAAGGGTAAAGTCAAACGGGAAAATACAATACCATAGCCGGTGTTGGAACTACGTATTTCCCTTCTTCAGCCTTTACCAATTGAGTTGCCATAGCCGACACGAGTTTTAGTTCCCCAACTGACTCATTTTTTCTGGCAAATCGCAATGAGATCTCAAATCATTTTGAGATGACATACCCAATGTCAATTTAAAATATCGGCCATATATAACGGCTGTTAGGTCAAGGATTATAATTAATTTTTTCTTTTTTTTTCACACAAGCTGGGGAAAGGTAGACAAGGTTGGTAAGGTAGAATCATTTGGGTAATTTGATGTCCTGTCGGCATGTTGTCACAGTTGGTAAGAGTAACCGGACGGAAACAGAAAGGTCCGTGGTTCAAATCGCGGCTACCGCATTGAACTTTTCAGCCTGACTACCTTTCCAATATACTGATTGTTTTGCCATTCGTGGGCTGAAGATGCGTTTGTTTACTCTCGGCTGGATCTGTCTGTTTAACAGATGAAGGTGTTGAGGCATAAAGATGAAGTGCCTAAATTAATTGGAAATCCAAAATTAAACGAGCAATTATTGATTAATCCATAACAGCATAGTCATAGTGAATGAGACGCCATTGGAGTTTTATGTCGCGAGGTGAGAATCGAGTCTCAAACTTACGTCAATTAGCTTCCTAAAACTCCCGACTTCTTAAGTGTCTGCTATTGAAACCCGAAAACAAAAAAATATACCAAAAATCTGGTTGGTACATCTCAACAGAAATTTGGTCAGAAGGGGTGAGGGTTTGAAAAGGTAGGCAGTTCCGACATTTTACCGGTTATGCCGTAAACACTGCCCACTGCATCGCGTCGTATCAATTTGGGCCAAAAAGACTGCTTTGCTCCGCTGTCGTAACGTGACTTGCTCAGGAAATAAAGTCACTCACTTTCGGATACTGGACATGAGACTGCGGATAGAGAAGGAAAACCTGTCTATTAGTTAAAGTGCGTATTTTCACTGCAAAGGTAAGAATGAGAACGTGAGGCAGTTGCCGGTACATTATAAATATTTTGACAGGCATTCGAGCTCTGCGTAGCCACAGTGTGAAAGAAATCCACTGTATATTATCATACCAACACTGATTTTTTGCAAGTATAGCTACATACAATATGAGCATATTTAGCAAAGAATTGTTTTAAATTAAGGGAGCGAATGGATTTCAAATTTAACTTCTAGAATTTTGAAATTAGAAAATAAAAATTGTAGCTGGACCCGTAATAACTTTTAAGTTTTTAATGTTTTTGTGTTTAAAACCATGTTTTTTCAAAATCTATCTCCTCCTACTTTTTAATGAAATGAGGTCGAAAATGCTATAAAATATTCTAGAAACTGTAATTAACAAATGAAATATATATATTTATATATATTTATATATATTTTTACTTTCTCTATACTCACTATGTACACAGTGAATAGAGAATGTATTGCACTCCAAAAAATTCGATACCGAGATTTCACGGGAAATATATGTTTTAGGGTCCCCTGTATCCAAAAAAAGTATTTTCAAAAAAAGGTGTGTGTGTGTGTGTGTGTGTCCGTGTGTCTGTGAACACGATAACTCAAAAACGAAAAGTCGGTAAAATACCAAACTTGGTATTAAGTTTAGTATCTTCCAGGGATGCGACACGAAGATTTTGAGGAAAATCCCCCACCCCAACTACTCTTTACATGGAACTTTTTTCAAAAATTTAGATTTTCTAAAAAATGGCTCTAACGATTTTGATTAAAATATCGTATATTAAAGTTATTTACCTGACAAATAAAATGTATATTCTGAAATTTCTGGGAATAGCCTTTGAAGACTACTTTATTCTGGATGAATTTTTCATAACTACTAAACCGTAAGAGATGGACAAAAACTTAACCCATAAAAATGTAGAGCACGTTAAAACACACAATTTATGTTATATACATTTTTTTCGTGGAGTTGATCGTTTTTGAGATATTCCTTTTTATTGGTTTCAGCTTTGAAAAACTTACTTTTCTCATACAGGAATTTGTCAACTCCCGTCAATACAAACAAAGGAACATCAGTCACATAGCAACCAGCTTTTGGCTTTCACTTTAACTTATAGTACTCCCTTATTTCGGTTCTACTTACTATAAAGCAAGAAATAAGATTATTTCTGCTAATTTTTCTCGATTAGCATGAAATAAATAAAAGATAAGCTTATTAACAATATTAATTTACAGAGATATAGAGAAACTCATGTGAGTGTAACACATCAGATTTTTTAATTTGTTTTCTATACAGAATAAAAATTTTACAAAAATGTGTACTTATGTCAAACATTTTTCTCTCTTTTTTTTTTATCATGTAAACATTTCTGTTTTTTTTTTTTTTTTTTATATTGAACCATGTAATACATCAAAACCTCAATGCTTAATTTTATTAGTCATAGTTTCTTGAATCTCCAGTGCAGTTTTCAGATTTTTTGCATAACAATTGTAAGAGGATAAGGCTTTTGATTGCAGCAAAATAGTAACGAAACTTAAAAGCGAGAAAGCTAAGTTTAATATTCGCAAATTTTTTTCATAAATTAATTAAACATAAGTAACAATTATACAAAATTGAAAATTTATTCCAATGAATAAAAATTTCTCTATAAAAATTGATTAATTTCGCATAAAACGAATATCCTGCATTCGTGTAGGAGAGCATTTAAAGGGCGCGGTTTTCTTTTCTTTCTTTTTTTCTTTAAATCGTAATTAATAACCTGATTTTTTGCACAAAAAATGTTTTTTTTTTAACGAAACTTACAAATTGACACTCTTTTTGTCCCCTTAAGCAAAAGGTGCTTCGTTACATTCAAAATGATACTCTGTGTTTAAAGATCCCACATAAGAGTATATTCCTCAGTGAAATTAACAAGCTCTTACTAAGGAACATTAAAAAAAAACTGTTGCTGACATTCAGCAGTAACTTGTTCAAATCCCGTATACGTTCGATTTGTTTGGAGTTCTCTCGTGGCTTCCTCTGTTGCCATTTTAAATACAGGATTGGATATCCAATACATAAAATGCATAAAGTAAAAGAAATAGGATGAAGTATATGGCACACGACGGAGACTGCGAAATTAAAGCCGCCAATGTATCACCAAAGACTCCAAGAACAACCAGCAGTTCTATGGATGTTATAAGAAGCTTAACAATGTAATTACGGCCATTATCAGCAAATTATTTGAGCGGTGGAACAGGAGCGCGATTAGGTTATCTGATGCAAGTGAACCAACAAAACTATATTAACAGTCGCGAAATGACCAAGAAGAACCTATAGACTATAATAAGCCTATCGCTAAAAATTAAAACGCGGATTTTCAAACGTATCGCGCAAAACAGCCTTAGGAAAATTTGGACGTGGGAACATTTCGAAAGTTGCTTCCACTCCCTAAAGAATTAATTAACACAAAATATGTAGTTAATTAGCAATACATCTTTCTGTAGCGATGTTATCTATTCCTTATAGTTTATGCCTTTACAAAATTATAAACACAAGTAATCCAGTCAGAATTTCACAACCCATACGCAGAAAATTTCAAGTTTTTATTCCCATACCTCGGACATTTTCATTCAAGAGTCCGCAAGAAAAGTTGTCAAATATTTGTAAATAACTGAAAAGTTTGAACGCAACAATACCTGGGAAGATTAACAATGTCTCAAAAGTGTATTTTCACATTGTATTACGACAAACTGAAGCCCTTCAGAACACACTGATAAATTGATAATTCACCCTATGCCAAGAAGGTTAATTTATTATTAATGTCATAGTAAAACAATTTTTAATGAAATATCATTATGTAATTTAATTACGTATCACTTTCACGTTATATTTTTACGATTAATGAATACAATACAAATACATGAATCGATAGGTTAACTGTTTAGTATAACTTTGCATTAATGCCCTCTAGTATATTTCCTAGATCTGCATGGTAATTTCTTCATATGCCCTTCTTTATTTTGTGGTATTCTAAGAGCACACAGAGCTCAGCTTTCGTATAATTTATGCCACGCATACGACAACCCGTGTCCAGGTTTTTCGCTTTCAGCCATTTGTGATATGCTGCAAATACTCGCATTTCATTGGTCAAATCCATCAAATCATTGTCAAATCTTTGAATTCAATACATTCATAGACTTAAAAAGTATTGGGAACTCGACAAGAAAACTTTTGGAGCTGAAAAAAATCTTGGGAAGTTTTAAAAAGCATTCACTTTGGTCATGGATAAGGAGCTTTACAAAGAAGTTCGTTAGTCATTTCCGTTTTCTAGAGTTTTGCTTCTCTCTCTCTCTCTCTCTCTCTCTCTCTCTCTCTCTGCCTCTCCCCCCTCTCTCTAGCTCTCTCCCCCTCTCCCTCTCACACACACACACACTCATACCGGAACCCTTTTCTAAATTTTTCTGCGGCCCAAAACCTGCATTTCAGGTGAATTACAATTTTAGGATGGATTGTGTTGGTCCTTAATTTAGATAAGAGAAAAGAAAGTAAAAATTCGCAAGTTATCCATTTACATGACTTTCTCTACGTGGTTTGCAAACTATTCTTATAAAATTAATATAAATCATGCTAATCGAGATAAATATAAGCAGAAATGGTTTTACTACTTGATTCCTTATAACTAGAAGGAGAATAAGCGAATACACTGGGGTAAAGCGATAGTCAGATGTGATGGACATTGAAATTCCATTCTCTCAGCATGGCCAGAAATAAATCAAGAGATGAAAGGAATGACAACTTCCCGCTTGAGAATAGTACTAGTATTTTAAAATTGTAAACTACGAACAGAGAAGATATCGAAAGTGATTAAGTCTACAAAAAATATATGACAATAATTGTGTGTTCTAAGAGATGAAATTATTTTTAATAGAATGAAGTGGACTTCAGTGGCTTTTCGCAAAAAATTTCAAGATATACTTTTCATTTGTCATGAAAATATCGTTACAGTCATTTTTGAGTAAATAATTTTTGAAAAAGGGTCTATGTAAATGGTAGTTTAGCGTAGGGAGATTTTTTTTTATGAAAATCTTTATGTCGCAACTTTGGAAATTACTAAAGTTAAATATGAGGTTTGGTATTTATAGAACTTTTCGTTGTTGAGCTATGCTGACCACAATCACACACATACATACTTTTACTACTTGTGGCACCGCAGGCACCGCAGGCATGACACTGGTGATGCCTGGCATGAAGATGGAGCATCGGTGGAAAACTATGGCGGGGGAAACCAGATATTTTCAACAAAGCGCGTAGCCTTGAAGAATACAAAAGGGAGTTTCTACACGCTACGGTACTGCGTTCTACTGAGCATATGTTTCTTATGTTAAATATTACAAACTAATGATTAAACGAATAATATATGCGTCGTGCTAAAATACTGTCGCAATATATATATATATATATATATATATATATAATTGTTATTATTATTAATTAATTAATTAATTAATATTGTATTGACTTTCTTTAGAAAATACGAGTTATCATGGATATGATTGGTGTACCTGCAAGACAGTGTCATTATATATCTTGCATTAAATATATATGGGATGTAAGTGAAAACTGAATTGAAAAGAACGTCTGTGATTTCTTTCCTGTTTACAGTTATCTTTTATTTACAGCTTACAGTAACAAACATCTCGAATGACTAAACTTCATAACACTAGGATACAAGGCGCCAATTTGTAATCAAAGATAAGATACGTGCCACTAGTAATACACTAACATAGATACATTATACATATTGTTCTGGTATATAAATATGTAATGATATCATGCAATGAAAGTGCTTTGCTTTATAAATCCGTGTGAATTCTGAATACAGCATAGTGAAGAGTGGTAATATGGTGTTCCATTGCAATGCCTCCTTGTATGTTGAACGGTTACTTTTATAGCGTCTTTACTTCTTGTTGTAATTGCCTGATTGAACAGAAGCCTAAGCGGTATGTATATTTTAGAAAAAAATCTGATGAGTACCATTCACATGATTTTCTCTATATCCCTGCAACAAACTATTCTTAAAAAGCTTATGCTTCTATTAACTTCATGCTAATCTAGAAATATTAGCAGAAATAGTCTTATTACTTTCTTCCTAGTAAGTAGAAAGGAAATAAGGGAGTAGCATAAGTTAAAGCGATAGTCAAAAGCTGGTTACTATGTGACTGAAGTTCCTTTGTTTGTATGGACATGAGTTGACAAATTACTGTATGAGAAAAGTTAAGATTTTGAAAACAAAAACAAGGAATATCTAAAAAAATATCCAAGAAAAAAATATATATAGTACATATATTGTGTGTTTTAATGTGATCTACGTTTTTTGTGTGGTAAGTTTTTTTCTATCTCAGCAGTTATACAAAATTCCGAAAAATTCACTCAGAATAAAGTAGTCTTCAGAGGCTATTCCCAGAAAATTCAAAATATACATTTTATTTGTCGGGTAAATGTCTTTAATATACGATATTTTAATCAAAATCGTTAGAGCCATTTTTTAGAAAATCAAAATTTTCGAAAAAAGTTCCATGTAAAGGGTAGTTTGGGGTGGAGGGATTTTTCTCAAAATCTTCGTGTCGCATCCCTGGAAGATACTAAACTTAAATACCAAGTTTGGTATTTTACCGACTTTTCGTTTTTGAGTTATCGTGTTCACAGACACACGGACACATACACACACGGACCTTTTTCTGAAAATACTTTTTTTGGATACAGGGGACCCTAAAACATATATTTCCGGGGAAATCTCGGTATCGAATTTTTTGGTGGAGTGCAATACTTTCTCTATACATAGTGCGTATAGAGAAAGTAAAAATGGTTAAATTATGAACAATTATTATGATTGTTAGAGGTGCCCGGGAAACCTAGTAGAGCTCGGTACAAGTATTGCCAATTCAACGTGAATGTGCGCTTGTCATATTTATTTCTGGAAAAGTAGTTGAACCCTTTTCAGCTGCCTGCCATTTCAGCTTATCAAACACACGTATTTATGAACGTGCAGCTGCAGAAGCTGCTCTTATATTGTTTAATCCCTGTGTGATTAATCCCTTGATCATCTTTCAGATCTAACTAAGAAGTTTTCCAAAGTGTTGTTATATTTGAGGCGTTGACCTCCCATTCAACTGGTTATGGCCGCTGCGTTAAATATTAGCTCTTTATTACTAAATTCGTTATTACTGAGAGGAATGGTTACCAGTGGTATCGTAAAAATGTAAATGACGTGCTATTTATGGACGCTCTTTAATTACTGTGGTTCTCATCGTCCCTTTCTAAATCGGGCGTGAAAGACCGCTTAATTTTGCTCAGAGGCCTCTCTATCAGGCTTGAGTTTCTTTTACGTGCCATAAATCTACGACAAGGGACCAACGGCTTTACTTCCCTTCCGAAGGAAGCCATGCTTAGAATTTTTACACCCGTAAAAATCCATCGTCCTCCGCTGGGTTTGAACCCGCGACCTTGGGTATACGAAGTTAGCATGGTAACCATTACACCACAGCGGATTCGGAAGTCTCGGGTTCAAATCCCGGCTTCACTCGGGCCAATCAATTTGACCGAAGGTTTTTTCGTTTGGCGAATGCTGGGTATGTTAACTTGATATGCGCATTTTCCTAGCATTTCTTGCTTCACTAAATTTCATTTCTTTCTTCTTTACCGATGCTTAGTCTGATCAAGAATCCTTGATATAAAATAACCCAATTTCCTTGCTGCTCGACAGCCCTCTCATCCAAGGCATTGGATTTTAAGACTTTCGTGTGTAATTTTTAAAGCGTAATCCGGAAAAGAAGAAATAAATTCACTACTCTAATAGATTTCTTCATAAATATTCAGATTAAAAAATCAGGTTTCGGAGTAAATGAGTAATCATATTAGAGTTTTAACCCATAATTAGATTATAACATTATTATTTCTTATAATTTGCAAAAGTCTTGACTTTTCAAAAATTAATAGTTAATTCATCTCTAAAAATAGATCATACATAGGACTTTTAATGTACTTTATAACAAACAATACAAACATTATTAAACAAATTAGTAAAGTTATGCTTCGTGTGAGGTACTTGTATGAAAAAATACTAAAAGAGTTCATAGAACAAGATTTTGAAGCCTTATATTATTAATAAGTCCGCGCCTGTATATTTATATGTAGCTTCAAGGTGCTCTAAATGTGCTAAGTGGAAAAAAAAAAGTCTTGTTTTCTTAGACTTTGGAATAGAATTATTTTATTAGAAAACCTATTTTATTTTTAATTCTTCATAATTTCTGGTCAAATTTCGCATGTTTAATATACTTCAAGATTTAGCAAACAGCTGTACATATCTGTTTTAATGCATTGGCGAGATGGAAAGTTCAAACTGTCACGAAATTTCTGCTAAGTTCCTAGAACTGCTGATGCTGTATTATTACGAAGCCCCAAATCTACTGTACCAGAAAGAACCAGTCGAT
Source organism: Hymenopus coronatus (assembly GCA_030762935.1). NCBI lineage: Eukaryota > Metazoa > Arthropoda > Insecta > Mantodea > Hymenopodidae > Hymenopus > Hymenopus coronatus. The sequence continues at coordinate 34,748,330 of CM060890.1, forward strand.
CTGGAAGATTAGAAAATGAGATACGGATGGAGCTTACAGAAACCACCTTGTGGTCAGTGAAATACCTACATGTAAGGGCGTGGGAGGCTGAGGGTGTTGTTACAATACAATTTCCTCCCGGTCACGAGCGTGTAGTCGTGATGCCTGTGACACAGATGATTGCTGCAGCATTGGAGCACCTCCCCCCACTTTCTTGAGGCCCAGCTGCCCGCTCTGAGATGGATACTAGGTTCGCCCAGCAGGTCTGTTCACAATGATGGCTAAACTGAAATGCTAGTAAGCAATTTACACGCTCCAATAACACTGGTACTTTTTGACTCCTAATGATTTTTGTAAAATTATTATTAACAAAAACCACACTTGCTCATTAAATTCAGAATTATTACATTAGGGCTTATTAGAAATGAATTATAAATGCTGGCCTTGAAAACTTTTAGGCTTATTTCAGACACTCAGCCAACATTAGGTAAGTCCAACAGCGACAAGTTTTCTAAACACCAGACCAGATGAAAGACATCTGTAATATTCAAAAAAAATTGGAGACAATTGAACAATCCAAGTACATCTTTGAGATTTAGGTTTGATCGAATAAGAAGTCGTTATATTTGCTTACAATCAAGATTTATGGTGCTAAACCATTGATGGTTAGACCGCTTTCACACACATGCCTTCTTATTTCATATCTATTAGTCTATTACACCAGTTGTTTTATTTGAAAACTCTAAAACGGAAAGTAAGCACCTATGGATTTTCATAATTTCTGAAGGCGACAATTTGAAAAGCTTTCAAACGTTGGGGATCTCCCAAAATAAAAATAAAATAGAGAGAAAAGAAAAAAGTAAATAGTGATTGTTAACGTTCTTGTATAACCTCTACTCTAAGAGCAGCTCCCCATACGGTTTACCACCTGCTCCTCAAGCGAAGATTGGACCTATTTTTGATGTGGAGGCACGCAGCGGATGATGTCTGTTTTCTTCGATGGTAGGGTGATGATGAGGAAGGTGGCCAGTTTTTACCATAGACACCGACCCATGGTAGGCCATGGGAATACTCCACAAGACCTAGTCACAGGAGGAGGCGTGGATAGTCCCGACTTAGCGTTGCCACCCCAGAGCTCGGAATCGAATTCGGGCCCTCAGTACGAGAGCAGGGCTACCCCGGCGCTCTTCCTAGAAATAATGACATCACAGAATGCATTCATTGTTGGCCTTTTCTTAGCTTGTTTTAACTAATAATTCAATTGCTCTTATTTCTGTAATACATATTGTTAAAAAGGAAATTACTAAAAACAAATAAATAAATAACAATGGTTAAAAAATCTTAATAACTAATTGGGGAAAACTTTACTAAATCGTATAAATAAGTAAGCCCCTACTGAAACCACTTCCATTTAAACCGCTTCCACCGACGCAGGTTACCGCGAAATCGTGAGCAGCAGTTATGGACCATTCTCCTTAACTTGGCGTTTTATCCAGATCCTCCTCAAGTTCTAGTACCCAATGCGGTAGGGGTGCTGGAATGTTTCTTTTCCAAATTCGCTTTCCCAATTCCCTCTTTATTTCGTGTGAAATCAGTGGTATCGCTCATGGTGCCGTATTTAATAAAACCAGACGTTCAACACTTAAAGGTACCATAACTAAAATTTACTAAAATAATCAAACAATTCAAAATTGTTTTCATGTCCAAAAACAATTTGAAACTTTAACTTCAATTACCTCTGTGACTTTTGTTCTTTAAAGCTACAAAATGTAAATACTGAAGTGTTCCAAGTACACATTAAATTATTCAATATATGACATAATAAATTCAACCAATTGGGATTGATTGTTACAATAATTACAGTATTGTTTCTGAGACATTCAGAAGAGTGAGAAAATTTGTAGTTTTGTACATACTACAAACATGGTAATATTTATATTTTTGAAAAGTGACATATTATGGATCGTGTTTAACGCCTTACTTATTAATTTGAAAGAAACTGCTAAAGAGGATCTGCATAAAAATTTTAAAACACTGGAGCAGCATGTCAATTTTTTAAAAATATATGAATAATATTGCAAGATTTAGAAATTACACCTATGGCACCCATAACAAATCTGATGTGTTCCATTCACATGACGTTCTCTATAAAAACTATTGTTAATAAGCTTATCTTTTATTTATTTCATGCTAATTGAGAAAAATTAGCAGAAATAGTCTTATTTCTTGCTTTATTGTAACTAGAAGCGAAATAAGGGAGTACCATAGTTAAAGTGATAGCCAAAAGCTGGTTGCTATGTGACTGATGTTCCTTTGTTAGTGTGGACAGGAGTTAACAAATTCCTGTGTGAGAAAAGTATGTTTTTCAAAACTAAAACCAAGAAAAAGGAATATCTCAAAAACGAACAACTCCAGGAAAAAAAGTTGTATAACATAAATTGTGTGTTTTAACGTGCTCTACATTTTTTGTGTGTTAAGTTTTTGTCCATCTCTTTCGGTTTAGTAGTTATGCAAAATTCATCCATAATAAAGTAATCTTCAGAGGCTATTCCCAGAAAATTCAAAATATACATTTTATTTATCAGGTAAATATCTTTAATACATGATATTTTAATCAAAATCGTTAGAGCCATTTTTTAGAAAATCAAAATTTCCGAAAAAAGTTCCATGTAAAGGGTAGTTTGGGGTGGGGGGATTTTTCTCAAAATCTTCGTATCGCACCCCTGGAAGATACTAAACTTAAATACCAAGTTTGGTATTTTACCGACTTTTCGTTTTTGAGTTATCCTGTTCACAGACACACGGACATACGGACACACTGACACATGGACACACACACACAGACCTTTTTCTGAAAATACTTTTTTTTAATACAGGGGATCCTAAAACATATATTTCCGGTGAAATCTTGGTATCGAATTGTTTGGTGTAGTGGAATACATTCTCTATACACTATGTACATAGTACGTATAGAGAAAGTAAAAAATGTTTTGTCTTCCGCTTGTTCGCCTAACCGTCATCATCTCATAGAGAGTGTGTTATGTTACGTTAGGTTTACTTATAAACCAGAACGCGTTGGAGGGTTTCTGTAGAGAACCGGTTATTGGATGCTGGAGCAGGAGCAAGCCTCATGCTACTACTGGAAGTGGAGTGGGAGGGATGGATAAATGGACCTGGGCTATCCCACCCTTGTCTATACGGTAGCTATTATCTTATGATATTTTATATATGCTAGTCTCGATCATCATACCTCCACTGCAGAATACTTCAGGTGAGGCCGCTGGGATGCATGTGCCACATAAACTAGGAATGGGCAGAAAATCACATAACTGTTGCATTGTGGCGGTTACCTTAACGTAACGGTTACCCATTAACGATTATAAAATAAATGAAACATATAAAAGTAACTATTACACAACAGTAGGTTGAGTGGTTTCGTTTGGGACTGGCATTCGGCAGGTCGGGTGTTTGATTTCCCGCGGCCGACCTCTCTGATCCACGGTTTTTCCGGTGGTTTTCTAGGTCGGTAAATGCTGGGGAGATTTCTTCATTCCCTCGAACTTCCTGTCCTTTCATTACATCTCCATTTCATCCAATGGTCTCTTTCAGGATCGTGAGTGTCGACAAGCGGTGGTACTCTTCCATGGTGGTGAATACACTTTGAAAATGCAGATCTCGGCAGAGGGATAGCGTAAGAGTCGTCTATAAGTTCTAAGGGGTTAGGTCATGCCCGGTGCTCGGATGAACTGCTCGGATTATGCTAGGTACCCTCTGTGGTGGATCTTTCCCTGCGGTCTGGTTTCGTATATATTTAGGTTTTAACCTATTTTTCTTCACTATTTAATTAGCAACTTTCAAAATGTTTATTAGCTCCACACTTCCTGAAGCAGAATATATGATTTTATTGCACATAAATGAACCTAAAATAATCTAAATGATTGTTTTGTCTTCTTCAATGAGCAATATTATTTCTCATTGAAATTCGTAAATGAAATCACTCAAGCGTCCCACGCTTGACGCTTCCCTTACATTCCTTAAGACAGTTTTGTTTAATACCAGAAGCTGTTCATCGGTTAGAAGGCCACTCTGCCACTTAGAGTGGTGCTCTGAATATCATTGGCGACATTTCAATAAAATAAATGCTTGAATCAATGGCAACTAAATATTCGTGAACGCTACAGAAGATTCTTGAACACAATCGAGGACTGAAGACCTCGAGGCCATCAATTTAGTGTTATAGGGAGGAAAGTATACAGGGAAGTTATCCCTAGAGTCTGTTGTACTAGCATAACGCTCCAAATATATCCGTTTCCATCGAAAAAACTTTTTCTTCATACAAAAATATGTTTGCCTGCCTCTTTCAACGGGAATAACGTGTCTGTCTCACAGTGAAGAGGTTCGAGTTCGAATCTCTGTTAGGGTGAGCTACCGGATATGATTTCTAGGGGATTTTCCTTTTTCTGAAATGTCGAGTAACTTTAAGCTCCATTGACCTGGGCTCATTTGAACATCATTTCACCGATTTCAACCATCGTCCGATATGACCTACCGGGTTAAAGGACATCCAAAAAAAAAAAAAAAAAAAAATATATTTGAGATACTAGTAAATTGTTTACTCCGGAAATTTTGGGTACATATGTGGTAGTAGGATAATGAAACTCACAGAAGTCATTTACTAAACAGCATTTAACATGCCTATGTAATTACAGTTTACTATCTTTCATAGCTTTGACAAATGTGATTTCATGTAAACTTTGGAAATAATGCTTATTTGACTATATGTTCCCTTAAACTAATTTCCCTGAGAAAAGAACTAAAAACAAACAGTAAAATAACTCCATGATTTGCGGCAAAAATTCATAAATAAATCAAAACTAATAAAAACGAAAAATTATTGGTGCAGAACTGGCCCACGAATTAAAGCTTAAGAAACCTACTTTAAGCACAGCTAGTTTAAGCTGAGAAGCAGCAAGGATTGAATTGCTCAACAGCACACCAGAGATATTACACTGCTGGCTTATAATCCTTTCTAGATCTAACACCTTTAAAGCGTGACTTAAAGGAGCGTCATATATGTCAAGGAGACATTATTTGATTTCTTTTGAAATTAGTAAAATCACATTTGATAAAAACATTAGGTAATATTAAATTGCAATTTTGTAACATCTTAAGCACTGTTAAGTCAAAGGTTTCTATTAGTTTTATTGTCATATTAAATTATTTTATGTTTATAAATGTAAACAATAATATATTAATATAATATTATACGCAAATGCTTTACTTTTCACAGATATTTAAGAATATAAATATTTCTCAAGAACTAATCAGACCTTAAAAATGTACATAAAGTTTAAGCCATACCTATCTTGAACTAATAGAAAAGTTCATAGAGGTAAATTTAAAATGGTTTGATTTAAGTATGTTTTATAAAATAATCTATCAAAGTTTAAACTTCAAAACATAAACGTTTTACGTTACTGTTAGCTTACAGTTGTGAAGCACAGTTTAAATAGTATGCAGATGCCAACTTTCTAAATATAAATTTAAATCAGCGATACATTTAATAAAAATTGTATCTGTATAGAATGGTTCGTTTACTTATAATATACAAATAAATCAAATAGGATAATGAAACTCACAGAGATCATTCACTGAATAGTATTTAACATGTCTGCAAAATTACAGTATTCTATCTTTTATAATTCCTGACAAATATGATTTTATATAATACCTTGGAAATATGCTTGTTTGTCTTACAAGTATCCTTACCGAGCCAAGCGGCTCAGCGTTTTCTGAGGTCGTGGGATTGATTCCTACGGCCGATTTCTCTGATCCATGAGTTTTTTCCGAAGTTTTCCTGGGTTACTAGGCAAAAGTTGGGGAGGTTTCTTCATTTCCCCGAATTTCCTGTCCCTTCATTTCATCTCCATTTCATATAACCGGTCTCTTTCAGGATTGCAAGTGTCAACGAGGGCTGCGGTGATGGTGCCCTTCCGTGGTGGTGACAGCTCTCGGCGTGGGATGACGTTGGAAGTTATCTGTAGACTCAGAAAGTTTGGTCATACCTAGGGCGCGGGCTCCTAGCGCTCTCCGTGTCGAGATGACTAACTGCCTGGCAACTGTTGAGGACCATGCACGGTAGCTACCTCCCGCAATCCGGTTTCTGCCGTCCTACTCATGTCATCCTATCCTCCTGGTCTGACATACAATAAGCCAATGACTGCAGTATGGAATCCCCTCCGGCATCCCACACACACACACACGCGCGCGCATATACATACGTATTTACATGTTCCCTTAAAATGATTTGCCTGAAAACAATTAAAAGTGTTAACTGTTAAGTTTGAAAAGTTAACCCTAATTAATAAAGTGCTGAAGGAATAGTTTTGTTTATTTTGAAGTTTTCCTTTGGCTATAAACTACTAAAATAAATAATTATGTATAACTCGTTGTAAAGACTGGCTACTGCATGTTTTATTGATTCTTTGCCAAGAAGATATGCACAACATGATTAATTATACTCAACATTGCATTGCTCACGGAATGGCTGCGAAACATACCGATTGCAACGTGTATTCAACGCATTCATAAGGCCTATTTTCCAGTGATTAATAATGTTTGGTCATTGTGTCAATGTGCAATACGCACGTATAACAGGTAACACGTATTTAGCCCAAACATTTGATATTGAGATTTCATTGGTAATAGATATTTTAGAATTCCTTGAACCGTCTACCCAAAATAGCACTTATAGAGTGTGTGTGAGTTGCATGTGCGTATGAAAAAATTAATGTATTAAAATGTACACTTAATTGAAATATACAATTTGTGTCAATATTTTTCTTAGCGTTTGCCGATTTCGAAATATTCCACTCTGAAAATTAGGATCATTCCTAAGCGTCCCCTATAAGTAAAGAAATAACAAACAATATTAAACTTAATGTGTTCTGACTTTCTTCCAGGTTTGATACATATATACCGATCTGGGAGAACTGGAAAAAGTCCAACGGGAATCGAACCTAACGCACTCCTCACGAACCTGATGCACTCCTCACGAACCTAACGCACTCCTCACGAGTCTAACACACACCTGACGAATCTAACGCACTCAGATGCGTTCGCCGGAACCATTCTTCTTGGTAGTATTTATTTTTTTAAAATATTAATGAAAAATAAATATTCTGCTTCTTAATTAATTATACAAAATAGAAAATTATTATTTCTCTCAGAAACAAAAAAGAATCAAATACTTTGTTTAACAAAGGAAAATATTGATAAATTGTAACAAATGCACTAATCTTTATTTCGCAAATAACAATACTGAACTTAAAATAAGTTTAATATTATTCAATTCTAAGCGTTGCGTAATGAGAAATTTTATCTTAATGTATCTAGCGAACTGGTGACGTGGTAGCGTGTTTAACTCGCACTCGCAGTCGGAAGGTCCACCCACTCTAACTTATGGGTTTTTCGTGATTTCCCGGAGTTAGCAGGCAAAATGTAAATGGCGTGTTATTTATGGACGCTCTTTAACTTCTGTGGTTCTCAGCGTCCCATTCTAAATTGGGCGTGAAAGACCGCTTAATTTTGCTTAGAGGCCTCTCTATCAGGCTTGAGGCTCTTTTACGTGCCGCAAATCTACGACACGGGACCCACGGCTTTACTTCCCTTCCGAAGGAAGCCATGCTAAAGATTTTTACACCCGAAAAAATCCATCGTCCTCCGCCAGATTTGAACCCGCGACCTTGGGTATATGAAGTCAGCATGGTAACCATTACACCACGGAGGGCGACAGAGTTAACAGGTGAATGCCGTAGTAGTTTCTCATCTCCATGATTTCCTTTCATCATTTCTCCTTCATTCCGTTTCTCTCTCACATTTCGGGTTTCGTGGTGTATGCTCAATAGAAAGAGTCCTCTGCATGGACACTAGAAGATCGAGGGGTATCTTGATTGCCCTCTGTGACAGGTCCTCGAGCTTGGAACTAGGGTCTTCCTTGCGTCTTTGTAAACTGTCTCATTGCGGCTTGTAACCTCCTGAGGGGGGGGGGGGAGTTAATTTGCCACAATAAGCCAGTGCATGAGGTGTACCCCTCCGTTGTCTACCTTTTCACAAAGAACGCTTTGCAACTTATGATCTGCGAGTTGAAATTATTCTCGGCATGATTACTCATAGAAAGTGGAACAGAGACTAGATATTGCATGAGAAGGAATGTGGTCTTTGTGTTTTCTTTATGAAGTCCGGTCTTGTTTTAACCTCAAATAAAGCGGGCTCATATCTTCCATTGTTTTCCAGCTCGTATACTGTTTTATGGCTGACATAAAACCAACTTTAAGCGCGTGAAGTGAATGTACTTCTGGCATAAATCCTATTCCATGAATATCTATACCTCTTAACGATCTTATGGGCTGTAAGCTTGAATCGCTGCATATCAGCATCAGGAGACAGCGTGACGAATTTCAATGATTCTTACTTGTGCCTGACCCCAAAATAGTGTACTGTAGCTGAACAATCGACTAAATTGTTGCGAAAGAAAGACTGCGCCATTATGATGCTTTAGTTGTTCTTTGCTCTAGCACGTATATACAGTGTACATAGGGGCTAGAAGGTATTTTACCCCAAAGATCGATACCGAGATTTCATCGGAAATACAGGTTTAGAGGCCTCTTGAATCCAAAAACCCATTTTTAGAAACATATCTGTGAGGCTTGTTTGTGTGTGTGTGTGTGTGTGTGTGTGTGTGTTTGTGGGCAGCTTAGCTCAAAAACGAAAAGTTTGTTAAATACTAAACTTAATATTTAAGTTCCTTATCTTCTAACTGCCCTTTGCATGGAACATTTTTTCGAAAACGTTGATTTTCTCACAAATGGATCTAACGACTCTGATTAAAATACTGCATATTAAAGATTCTTACAAGGCTAATAAAGCTATATCTCGAATTTTCCGGGAATAACCTCTGAAGTTCCTCTTCATCCTGAACGAATTTTCCATAACTGGTAAACCGTAAGAGGTAGACAAAAAGTTACTGCACAAAAAATGTAGAGCTCGTTAAAATACATAATTTATATCATATAAAATGTTGTGGAGTTAAGCATATCCGAGCTATTCCTTGTTGTTTTCAATTATAAAATACTAAAGACTTTGAGTATTTGACAACATCTTGCCACGCAAAGATAAAACATTTCAATTGCATAGCAACCAGCTTTTAAGAGAATTGAGTATCGTTTTAGCGTAGAATACACCCTTCTTTTATAAGATCGGTCTGCTAGTGTTTATGTTCATTAGCATGAAGTAGATAGAAGAATAATCTTAATTAAGAATAATCTGTTACAAAAATGTAGAGAATCTCTGTGAATGGACACATCAGATTTTATTCTATTTATTTATTTATTTTTTGCTTTTTCTAGCACGTACTTATATACAATGTACATATCAGATAAAGAAGGTATTGTAATACATCCAACGTTCGATACCTAGTTTTCACCGGTGAAACATGTTTTGAAACACCCTGAATAAAAAAAAAATCTCATGTGTTCCGTTAACGTTACTTTCTCTACATCCCTGCAAAAAATATTATTTAAAAGCTCATACTTATATTTTACTTTATGCTAATCGAGAAAGAATTAGCAGAAATAGTGTTATTACTTGCTTCCTTGTAAGTTGAAGCGAAATAAGGGAGTACCATAGGCTAAAGTGGTAGTCAAAAGCTGGTTGCTATGTGACTGAAGTTCCTTTGCTCGTATGGGCAGGAATTGATAAATTCCTGTACGAGAAAAGCATAAGTTTTTCAAAGCTGAACCCAAAAACAAGGAATATCTAAAAAACGATCAACTCGACGAAAAAAATGTATTTGTGTGTTTTATCGTGTTCTACATTTTCTGTGTAGTAAGTTATTGTCTATCTCTTACGGTTTACTACTTATGCAAAATTACATAAAAATCATCTAGAATAAAGAGGTATTTTGAGGCTATTACCAGAAAAGTCAAGATATATACTTCGTTTGGCAAATACATATCTTAAATATAAGAGATTTTAATCAAAATCGTTAGCGCCATTTTTAAGAAAATCAAAATTTTCGAAAAAAAGTTCCATGTAAAGGGTAGTTTTGGAGGATTTTCTTGAAAATCTTCGTATCCCATCCTTGGAAGCTACCAAACTTAAATACCAAGTTTGGTTTCTAACTGTCTTTTCGTTTTCAGATATGCTGCCCACAGACACACACACACATATACATACAAACGGGAATTTCTCTAAAATTGCTTTTTTTTTTTTTTTTTTTTTTTTTTTGATTCATGGGGACCCAAAAAAAGTATTTCCGGTGAAATCCCAGTATCGAATTTTTGGGTACATAAGTACATAGTACGTATTAAGAAAGTAAAAATAGAAAAATGTCCCTCTGTGTGTGCCTGTGGGCAGTACAGCTCAAAAACGAAGAGTCCCTTCAATGCCGCACTTGATATTTAAGTTCCGTGTCCTCTAAGAATGCGACACAAGGTTTTCAAGAAAATCCTCCCACCCCAACAACCTTTTATATGGAAAAATTTTAGAACATTTTGATTTTCTCAAAAATGGCTCTAACGATTTTGATTAAAATATCATATATTGAAGATATTTACCTGACAAATAAAATTTGTCTCTTGAATTCTATGGGAATAGACTCTGAAACTACTTTATTCTGGATGAATTTTACGGATTGTTGTATAATTGGCAAACCGTAAGAGATAGACAAAAAGTTACATAATAGAAAATGTTGAGCTCGTTAAAACACGCTATTTACGTTATATGCATTTTTTTCGTGGAGTAAGTAGTTTTTGAGATATTCTTTGTTAATTGTTTCAACTTTAAGCTACTTAAAATTTTCTCATTGCTACGCGAATTTGTCAACTCCTGTCCATAAAAACAAAGGAACTTCAGTCACATAGCAACCAGTTTTTGACTAATACTTTAGCCTGTGCTACTCCCTTATTTCCCTTCTACTTACAAGGAAGCAAGTAATAAGACTGCTTTTTTTTTCTCGATTAGCCTGAAGTATAAAGATGCATAAGTTTGTTTTTTTTTTAAACAAAATTGTAGAGATGTAGAGAAAGAAAGTCATGAGAATGAAACTCATCGGACTTTTTTTTTATCCAGGAGGTCTCAAAACATATATTACCGGTGAAATTTCGGTATCAAATTTTAGGGTGCTATCAACACCTTCTCTATACATTTCATACACATAAGGTATAGAGAAACTATAAATGCATATTTAGATAAACATCCGGGCGTGAGAGCGCGCGCTCGCCTGGTAGTATCTCTGGACGGCATAACTCAAAAACGAAAAGCCGGTTAGATACCAAACTTGGTATTTAAATTTAGTTGCTTCCAAAGATGCGACGCGAAGATTTTCCGCAAATTCTCCTCACCCCAAATAATATTTACATAGAAAACGTTTCTATGAAATGGTTTTAATGTTTCGATTAAAAATCATATAGATATTAAAGAAATTTACATGGCAAATAAAATACATATCCTGAATTCCTCGGTAACAGCCTCTGAAGTTCCTCTCTTTCTGAAGGCTTTGCCATAGTATAAATGTTATTATTTAAATGTCCGGTCACTTGAATTATCGTCATTCGCCTTAATAACATAAATATATAAATATGTTTAACATGTAGTCAAATTAAATGTCAGTTTTCACAGAAACGGTCAGCGCAAGACGCTTACATAGCACAGGTAAATGTTGAGTTAACACAGCTGTAAGAGTGTAAATAGCTTGTCATTGCCAACACTTGTTCCTTAGTCCTCTCAAAAGAGCGGCGCATGTTACTAGAAAACAATGACAACAACGAAAATGCGTACCAAAATATCACTTTTCCTTTTGTAGCTTAACGTCCTTTAACCGTTGAATGAAATTGGTGAAATGTTGCTCAGATTGTCTTGGGATCCATGGAGTTTAAAATTACTAGACATTCGTCTTTTCAGGATAATGGTAAACCCCGAAAAAAAACCTTATCCGGGTAACTCACCCTAAACGAGATTCAAACTGGCGACCTATTGAATATGAGGCAAACACGCTACCAACACACTACCCAGGCGGGCATCACATTTTTACTTGCTGTACCGAGATTTCACCGAAAATACACGTTTTATGGTCCCCTATAGCAAAAAAATTAGAAAAAGGTCCGTGCGTTAGTTGGTGATATATCAAACTTGGTATTCACCTTCAGTACTTTTCAAGGAAGATTTTCAGGAAAATCCCCCCCCCCGACCCTAATCTATTCTTTACATGGTACAAATTTCGAACATTTGTATTTTCTCAACAATGGTGTAGCGATTTTGACTAAAATATCGTATATTAAAGCTGTTAATACAGTAAATAAAATGTATATCTTGAATTTTCTGGCAATAGCCTCTGAAGGCCTCTTCATTCTGAATGACTTTTGCATAACTGGTAAACCATAAAAGAAAAACTTACTATACAAAAACTGTAAGTCTCATTAAAACACACAATTTGTGTACAATACATTTTTTCATGGGGTTAACCATTTCCGAGGTATTCTTTATTGGTTTTAGTTTTTATATTCCTTAAAATTTTCTCATACGGGAGTTTGAAACTTCTGGCCATGCAGAGAAAGAAAATTCAATCCCTTAGCAACAACTATTAAATAATTGAATATCGCTTTAGACTAGTGAAGTCCCTTATTTTTATACTTTCTCTATTCGTACTACGTATATAGTGTGTAGAGAAGGTATTTTAATACACCCTAAATTCGATACCGAGTTTTCACCGGAAATATATGTTTTGAGACCCCCTGAATAAAAAAGCATTTTTATAAAAATGTCCGTGTGCGTGTGTGTCTGTCTCTGTGTGTCTGTGGGCAGAATAGCTCAAAAACGAAAAGTCTGTTAAAAACCAAACTTGGTATTTAGGTTTTGTATCTTCCAAGGCTATGACACGAAGATTTTCAAGAAAATCCCCCCACCTCCAACTACCCTTTACAATTTTCTGAAATTGTTGATTTTCCAAAAAATGGTTCTAACGATTTTCATTAAAAATATCTTATATTTAAGATATTTACTTGCCAAATAGATTGTATATCTTGAATTTTATGGGAATAGTCTCAAAAGATTGCTTTATTCTGGATGATTTTTACTGAATTTTGCATAACTGGTAAACCATAAGAGATGGACAAAAACTTACTATACAATAAATGTAGATCACGGTACAACACACAATTTATGTTATATACATTTTTTTTTTCGTGGAGTTGATTTTGAGATATTTCTTTTTATTGGTTTCAGCTTTAAAAAACTTACACGTTTCTCATACAGAAATCTGGCAATTCCTGTCCATACGAACAAAGGAACTTCAGTCACAGAGCAACCAGCTTTTGTCTTTCACTTTAACCTATGGTACTCCCTTATTTCGCTTCTACTTACATGGAAGCAAGTAATAAGACTATTTCTGCCAATTTTTTTCTCGATTATCATGAAGTAAATAGAAGTATAAGTTCTCTAGCAATAATTTGTTGCAAAGTAGTAGAGAAAGTCATGTGAATGGATCACACCAGATTTTTTTTCTCTTCCTAGAGGTAGTACTAGCTTGACGGTTACGGAAGTTGGCAGTGTTACAAGTGAGTGTGCTTCTGAAGTGAAAAGTGAAAACAGAAATTGCGAAAGCGAAAAAAGAAGATTGTAACAAAATCCTTTGTTTATATGGAAATATAGAACACGTTGCATTAGATTTGTACTTCTGTCTGATGCAGTTAAAGTTACATTAGTTACTGATTGGTTAAACATTCTTTTTTAGGGGGATCCGGGTTTTCCCAGGCAGCTCCGTAACGCATATGATACTCCACTGACTCAGGGGACCTCAAAACGTGTGTTTGGCATTGTGTTACGGTAATTATCAGTAGTTATTCTATCAGAAAGCTATCAATTACCCCCAAATTATAAAATGTGATTCACTTATACAGAATCAAAGTCTAAACCAGACATTTCCAGCTGAATGCTCTGAAGCAGGCTGGCAGAGAATACGAAATAAATACTGCCGCTGGACCTCGTCGGAGCAGTGGCGTTAGGCACCATGGATAAATTATATTCATGCACATAAGGATTAACTATCACTGTCCGTTTAGGTATTTGGTAACCATGCTACAATTGGGAATTGGGACTAGGATAAATGCTATTGTATTTAAATATCGACCGTGTCGTGTAAACCTGCAAAACATAAAACATTACTTAAATCTATCATATACTCCAAGTCTAATAAGCAGTTTCTTATTACAGTGTGTGTGTGTGTGTGTGTGTGCGCGCGCGCGTCGCTATTCCAGTATACAGTAACATGAACAACTATTCCCAAACAGCAATAAAATTTGCTGGAGTAATGGGTTCTTGAGGTATACCATAATTGAAGCCGTGAAAATACATGCGAGAGCATATACAACAGACACACACCGCCGTTGTTCTGACCTTGGGTAAAGCTTCTGTGTGGGCGAATCTAAGCTCTGACGTTACATAATTGTTAGTTGCAAAAAATGGTCACACTTAGCCAAAGGGTCACCTAATGAAGCATATTATATATGCCTAATTTCAGTCACATTGATGTTGGCATTACTGACGTATTTTCCGTTGCTATGTCTGCATCACGTGATGTTTACCTACATTACCGCCGCTCTGGTATTTAGCCGACCGAGAGAGGAAGTGTTGCCTAATCTTATCTCTACAAGTGATAACTGTTCTTAACATACAATTCATGTAAGTTTACGTTAACTGCAACAATAACTACAACTATAATGATAACTATAAGAATAACTATAGGTACAACAAGGATACCGTACAGAAATACCAACCACCTGCACTAAAACAAATAACTATTCGCGCGACGTGTTCCGCTTACAAGAGAATTGGTACAGGCTGTTCGTTCCTTCTAGACCAATGACCTTTAGCGAAGACACAGTGAGCTCTTGATATACGGATCAGTAAATAGTTTGTTACAATAACAAACAGCTCTGCTTCCTCGTGATTACGTTTCGAGAATATAAACCGTACAGTTGAGTATAAAATGTTGTGCATTACGGCTTTATGCCACTGGGGGATGCTTAGTTATTAATGAAAATGACAGCAATTCAGAAGAAGGTGAGAGAGAAATGTTGGGAATAGAAGAAATATAAGAAAATTAGGTGTAAAGTGAGCAATACTCTCAGTGAGCAATACTTCGGTAAAGAAAGATGAGTAAGTGACTCGCATCTAACCTGTCATTTAAAAATGGCATTCGTCAAGAACAGGCGCGGGATTTTTTTTTTTTTTTTTTTGTAACATCCATATGCTGACAGATGGGGACAGGTCGTAGCAGACAGCTTCAACCTTTTCATCTACGCGTCAACCCAACACTGCAAACCTTGCCTGATTTGCCTAATTTTTCTTTCGCGTTGTGTTTTGGCGTGTAGAAAAAATCTAAGCAACAGCATCAAAGTATATTTATTAAAAACGTTACGTAAAACCAAGCTAGATGATCCTTTAATTAAATCTGATCATTATAACACATTTTATAATTTGTGGTCAATTGGTAGCTTTGTGATTGTACTGATTCTTACTGTGACACTATGGTTTAATACTTTCCCTACCCGTACACAATAGGTAGAGAGGGGACTGCATTCCATCCAAAAACTCGATATCACCTATCACTGGGATCGCACGTTTTGATGTCCCCTGAATGAGCATCTTACGGGCTTGCCTGCAAAAATAAAAATCCTCTCTAAAATAAAATCATTAATAAATCAGCAACTAGAAGTACAATTTTAATCCAACGCAAAGTTTTCCATTGAGCGAGAGGCAAGGGAAAGCAAATGCAATTGCGAATGTCAGTTTTGTCGTTCCAAAATGGAACTCAAAGCCATATAGTGAGTAGTAGCGAAGTTCTGTGCAGGGCGACGAAGAAATAAACACTGCAGTTTAGGATGTACTACTTCTCCAGGGACTGGTCCCACCAGTTTTCCTTTGTGAGTCAGAGGAATGCGGGTTCCTACTTCCGGATATCTTGTCTATTGTTTTCTTTGCGATGTTTAGTGTGTGTTCATCACTTAAAACATATATAACGGATCGGTGCTGAATGGTTGAATATCTGCAGGGCTTCGATTAGCATGTGACACACTGTTATTCATAACTATTGCGGTTATAGTGCGTTAACTCTTATACATATTGTTGCCAACAACAGTTAAGCTATCTATTTCCATGGTTATTAACTTATCACTTTTGATGTTAGCATTACCGCTCTACGAGGTGTAATGGTTACCATGGTAGTCTCTAGTTCCAAGATTGCGGATTCAAGCCTAGCGGAAGGGAAGTAAAACCATTGGCCCCATGTAATGTTTATTTGCAAGAAATAGAATCTCCCTGGGTTAAATGCTGTCAGTTTCACGTCCGCAAGTCGTGATTACTCCTTAGGTGCCATCTATAGGCGAAGAGGTGATCTTCCGTTCCCATTGATCAAGAAACACTGCTAAGATGACCAAATACGTCGACATGCCGTAACGGAACTTAAATTGAATGAATGATTACCAGTAATAATTAAATGTACTTATGTTTCAATGTGAACGATGTCGATATAGATATACTTTGTTATTTCATGCAAACTAAGAAGTTTCTTTAGCTGTGACAACATTTCATGTATAACGCAGGCTTTTAATCAGAAAATGTATTTGCAATGGGGCTTTATCTTCTGCCTTAGTATGTCATTAGAGTATACACACACACACACACACACACACACACACACACACACACACACACACACACACACACACACACACACACACACACACACACACACACACACACACACACACAGGGTGTTAATGAACTACACCGAAATAATTTGTGAGATTGTGCATGTGACTGATATAAGTAATTTGAGATCGGCGATGCATGGTCCCGGATAAACATAATGCAACTAAATAGCGTTAAACGTGTGGGTATCAGGTGCTGATAAGTTGGTGTTAAAGCAGAGCAGGCTGTAAAAATGACTTAGAATGTCTTTAAAATTGCTGCCCGAGTATAGAAATATCGATTTTTAGCAGCTCGTTAGTAGCGTTCTCAAGATTTAATGTCGCAAAAATCTGTAAAATCTCGAACTAATCACTTGACAGTGCGACACTGAGCATTCATTAACTTCATTCTTGAGTTATGTAGCCTACTTTGGAGGCGTTTTTTCAACTGATTTTGTGGCTTTATGCGTAAAGCGGGAAGCTGCTATCTCAAACGTCATGAGTTCGATTCCTGTCATAGAATAAACGTTTTTTTATTATAATTGTTTCATTCCAGTCGAAGTACCGCGATACGTGGCACTTCTGAAACTTATAGCCGTTACTTCGAAATTTCAATAAACAGGCCATAAGTCTCCTACCTCAAATTACTTATTTAAGTAATCTACATATTCTGTGAAAATATTTCTGTGTAGTTCATTAACACCCTGTGTGTGTGTGTGTGTGTGTGTGTGTGTGTGTGTGTGTGTGTGTGTGTGTGTGTTTGTATCAGAATGGCCATATTTAGGAATTAGCCCCGTGAAATTCCACAGTTAAGGAAGTTATTCTGGTACGTTTCAACCAATATATCGACACTCTACTTTGAGTTTACAAAATGTTTTAATTGTCATAGTTTCATAAATTAATTACCTGTCCTTTTGACACATTTAGTATTTTAATTCATTTGGCATGGCTGAATTCAGCCATATGGAGAATCCCAAGCATTTGAGATTCCATATAAGGCAATTGAATTTCGTTAAAAAGGGAAATGTTTTAAACGTATAGGCTATAGCACAAAAAACAAAGTAATGAGCTCAAGATAAACTGCAGATAACATGACTTTCTATAAAGTTCACGTATGCGCCTTTAACAGGAAACTGAATTATTAACCTGTTCTAAGATCTACAAATTATTGAAGTTCAAATTGAGATCGTCTTAAAATCTCTCTCTGTATGGGTGCTTCTGCATTGAAAAGTATATTTTGTGTTTTGTGTTTGGTGGTGTGATAACTCGTATTAACCAGCAATTTTATTAACTTAGCGGCATGGTGTAAGCGATTAAAGAATAATTTATTCGTTTTAAGAAAAGAATTAATATGTGCTTGAACTTTATTTTAAAATTTTTTGTTATAACTAATGAGAAATCATACAGTCTCGTATTTCTCGACGGAAGATTCAAAAGACTGCGATTAAGAGACAGGAATTTTGAAACTTTAGAGCAGGGTGAAAGTAAATGAATTTGGAAATGTTACGTGAGTACTCATTGATATCGCAGTTTCCAAAACACTCCCATCCTTTGTACAGATATATTCATTTATCCAGACAGATGAACGAGTACATTTCAGAGCAGCTGGTAATTGGACGGGAGGTCAGGTCAGTCATATGTCAGTTGCGAACTAGTGCACAGCTTCTGAAACAGGTTATGACGCATTATGACGCTTGGGGAGGTATCCTCATTGCATTTATTCATTGCAACCGCGCAGCATCTCTGTTAACATATAACAATATAGGTAGAAACTCATGTAAAGTGTGGTGATTATGGGCCAGATCAATGTGTGCCCGTCAGTGGCTCTTGGCCGCTGTTGTTTACATTCTTTGGATTCATAATGCTTTGAGTGTAGATAGGTTCAAGCCAACTGCTTAAGAATTCCTATTGTGTCTGACCAACGTTTATCATATATAGCTTGATTTAACACCTAAGAACACATGTATACAAAATTAATTCACGTGCTTTAAAGAACAGACATTACTTAGAATCGTGAACTGGAGTTTTTTTGTTAATTTTGTAAACAGATTTCAGAAGGTGATGAAATGAGGCACTTGCTTTTAGAGTTTACCTGTGGTAATTTGAGGTAAACTTAAATATAGATTTGGCCAATGTTCTTATTTGAATTCAGGAAAGAAACGTGCAGTGCAGTTTCAATCACTAATGTTTGTTTAAAACAATTACGTTTTACTTTCTCTACTTTGTACATAGATAGAGAAGGTATTGCACTGCACCTAAATATTCGATACTGATATTTCACAGGAAATACACGTTTAAGGGTCTCCTGTATCCCCCCCCCCCAAAAAAAAAAGAAGACGCATTTTAGAAAAGATCCAATAGTACCGTTTTTGTTAATGTTTGTCTCGATTAGCATGTTACAGAATGTAGAGAAAGACATGTGAACGAAACACATCAGATTTTTCTAAAGTACATAAGCAGTGTAGAAGGAGAAACAATCTGACCTGTTATATGAATATCTCTACCCCTATCGTTTATGTGGGTGTGAAAAATATTCCTAAGAAAGCTTGTATTTCTGTCTTCTTCATTTTAATCGTGATAAACCTTTGCGTAATAGCTGCGTTACACATGTCATTAAAGACCCACAGGGAATAGAGAATCAAATATCTGAAAGCTGGATGAAAATACTAACCTTAAACTTCCATATTATTTCTTAGCAATTGCGAGAAACAAATGAAATCGACAGATTTGAAAACAAATTAAAGGTATATATTTTATCACCTCATTTTTTTCTTCTTCATACCAAGATAGGGAATTGCATTATTTTGTCATGTAGGTAATATGTAAATAATATATAGCATTTTAAAAAAGTGTTACTCCATTTTGAGAATATCAAAACATTCAAAATAGTTTTATGTAAAGGGAAGTTTGAGGTGGGGCATTTTCTTGCAGATCTTCATCTCGCATCTTCAAACGATATTGAAGTTAAGCACCTAGATACATATTAACCAACTTTTCGTTTTTACTTGTGGTATTCTCTCTCTGTCCCCCCCCCTCTCTCTCTCTCTCACACACACACGCGCCCATGAGCACGTACCTTTTCCTTAAATACGAGGTTCATTCAGGAAGTCTCAAAACGTATATTTTCGGTTAAATTTTATTTCTAACTTTTGAAAGGTATTCTTCCCCTTTTACAATAGGTAACTAATATATAGCCTAAACCACCTGAAGTGTTAGCATTTATACGAGTTTCTCTGCACTATGTTTTTATTGCTGATCGTACAAACAATTAAAACTACTAAGGCATTCACGGCCTGCGTTCATATAAAATGTAGATTCCGGGCTTGAGACCGTGATCCAACAGATGAATGTTCACCCGCCGTTTTGCCCAAAATGTCGTTGAGCATCTTCAAGTGAAAGTTGACATCTTCCCATATTATACAAATAATTACTCATATAATCATTTATTTTTCTGTCTACTGAATTATATTTGAGATACACCTTTGCAGAATCAGCAACTTTGATATTTCATTACAGATACATAGGAAATAGCGATAGTCAAATGTTTAAGAACTGGATCGCTATATGTGACCTTTAAAATCCCATACAGCCCGCCTCAATAGTGTATTGATGGTATGTCATCCTCACATTCAAAATGTCGCGAGCTGTAACATTTGAAAGATGCACATATGTAAAATATTTTATTGAAGTTAGCCTGTCACTTACCATTTACCTGTAATATGATATTATTAAAATTCCTTCCGAATAAGAGAACTTCACCGGATATTCCTATAAAACTAAAATATTCATATTATTTGTCATAAAAATATCTGGTATTTAAATCAAAATATTTAGAGTCATTTTTGAGAAAGTCGAAAACTTCGAATACTCATCCACATAAATGGTAGTTTGGGTTGGGGGATATTCTTGAAAATGTCTTGTATCCTTGGAAGATACTAAACATAAATACAAAGTTTAATATTTAACGAACTTTTAGTTATGCGTTCACAAATGAATGCATGGATTTTTTTCCAATTTTATTCTGGGTCCTCAAAACGGGTATTTACGAATAAATCTAGGAGTCGAATTTTTTAGTGGAGTAAAATACTGCCCCTACCAATCTTATGGTGTAGAGAAAGCATATGTAGTTACAATGGATTTTGTTACTAAGCAAACTAAATATATTTAATAAATACCAAGAAAACAATTTTCATGTGGCCCACTCATACGTACTATGAGTGGACTGAAGGTAAACCATTCAGCGAAGCCAGCAGACAATGCATTTTATTTGAAATACGTCACTAGAGGTCGTTGCGCCAGAGGAATGCTAGAAGCTGTGTCTGGTTTTCAAGATTCATCAAAATACACAAACCTGTATGCTGTACCATAACCTTGGGTATTATATACGAGTAAGACAGGTGACCTTGTCCTCAGCTATGTATTTCATGACTCACACCCTCTGTTATGAAAATTTCACACGTTCATGAATAAACATTTCTTTCTATGAAATTTCATCTCCTCTTTTATTCAATGCGCCAAATATATGCTTTCGAAATGAAAAGAACTCACTGGACACGAGATGAAATGGTATTATTTTCATCTTCACCATCCATTTTAGACATATTTATAGCTTTTCATCTAGTTTTTATTTTCTCTCTATATATTTTTCCTTTTAATTTATATTTTAATTTATATTTATGTGGTGTGTATGCTGGTAACGGCCCTTTCATTTAAATAATCAGTCCAGAGCTTATCTTTGTTTATCTTTTACTTTTCTAGCACATATGTACAATGTTAAAAGTGAATAGAGAAGTATCGTATTTTATCCAAAAATACGCTAGCGAAATATCACTGGAAATACATGTTTTAGGGTCCCCTGAATCAAAAGAGGTAGAAATGAAGAACAATTTTTGACCAAGGTCCATGAGTGTGTGTGCGTGTGTATGTGTATGTGTGTGTGTGTGTTTGTCCGTCTGTCTGTGGATAGAGGACTCAAAAACGAAAATTGGGTTAAATATCAACTTGATTTGAAGCTTGAAAGTTTATCTCAAAATAGCTCTAACGATTTTGATTAAAATACCACACGATTAAATTATTTTTATGACAAACGAAATGTATATCTTGAAATTTCTTGAAATAACCACTAAAGATCCCTTCATTTTGGACGACTTTTGTATAACTGGTAAACCTGAGTGTTAGACTAAAGTTTCGTTTCGTAATCGGCTTACCCTCCCCGGGGTTGTATGACTGACACCCCCCTAGGCCTTACAAGGCAATGCCTAGGAGTCAGAAGCCTGTCGGGGAGCCTACGGCACGAAACCACAGAATGGAAAACCTGTTACGAGTGGTCGGCAAGAACATGAGTAAATGGATGATATGAAACGAACGCGAAATTGATGATTGAAAAGGTGATGATGGAGCAATTGGT
Source organism: Hymenopus coronatus (assembly GCA_030762935.1). NCBI lineage: Eukaryota > Metazoa > Arthropoda > Insecta > Mantodea > Hymenopodidae > Hymenopus > Hymenopus coronatus. The sequence continues at coordinate 34,770,461 of CM060890.1, forward strand.
GGAATGAGTGGCGGAGGAAACCGGAGGGCCCGGAGAAACCCACCCAGACGACGCCTGTTCACCGCGAATTCCACATCTGGGCGCTTGGGATTGAACCCAGGCCACCTAGATGGGGGGTGAGCGGTCTAACCACTCACCCACGGCGCCGCCTTAGACAAAAGTTACTACACACAAAAAGAAACAATACAATGTATGTTATATAGATGTTTTGCTTTCTCTACACTACTATGTAAATAGTGTATAGAGAAGCTATTGTAATGCACCCAAAAAGTTGTTATCGAGATTTCAACGGAAATATAGGTCTTGAGGTCCCTGAGTACAAAAAAACATTTTTAGAAAAAGGTCAGTAAGTGTGTGTGTGTTTCCATTTGGACAGGATAGCACAAAAACGAAAAGTTCGTTAAATACCAAGCTTGGTATTTAAGTTTAGTATTCTCCCAAGGATGGGATACAAAGATTTTCAGGAAAATCCCCCATCCCTAACTACCCTTTACATGGAAAAAATTTAGAATTTCAGTTTCTCAACAATGGCTCTAACGATTTTGATTAAAAGATCATAATTTAAAGTTACTTAATGACAAATAAAATGTACATTTGAATTTTCTGGGAATAGTCTCTAAAAACTACTTTATTGTGCTGAATTTTGCTGAATTTTACATAACTAGTAAACCGTAAGAGATAGATAAAAGCTTACTGCACCAAACGTGTAGACCTCGCCAAAACAAATAAGTTATGTCATATACAGTTTTTTGAGATGCTTCTTGTTATTGGTTTCATTCGGGAATATATCAACTCCTGGCTACATAAACAAAGGAATTTCAATCACATAGCATCCAGCTTTTAAGTATTTGACCTTTGCTTTAGCCTATGGTCTCTCTTATTTCCATTTTACTTACAAGGAAGCAAGAATTAGACAATTTCTGCTAATGCTTATCTCGATTAGCATGAAGTAGATAGAACAATAAGCTTTTTAACAACAATTTGTGACAGATATAGAGAAAGTCATGTGAATGGAACACAACAGATTTTTTAATTAGGACTATTCCCTACTCTTCATAGAGTCTATAAAAGTGATTGTGAGTGCGAATGTGCGTGAAAATAAGTTAATAACGAAGAAAACTTGCTGTAACGTAATCAGCATGATCATAGCTTACAGAGGCATAAAAACCCATAAAGATTGTAAAGAAAAGTAAAAAATAACAACTCCGTTTTTTAGATTATAATGGTAGTCTGAATTGGATGCTCTTGCGCCCTTTTTTCCAGTCAGATTTTCTTTTTTTTCTAATGAAAAAAGTGCCCGCTTGGATTATCAGAAGTTTCAGCAAAAGTGTGGGAATAAAATTTGAATTTAAATCGCAACGTCTTCCTATCTTATAGAGATATCGAATACGAAAATAGCTAATATCTGTGTATCGCCCTTTGGCCTGTGATTGCTATTATTCTATGCTTTCTGCGACAAGTTTCCGTGCTTTTAACCTTCTGTTCCGAGCCATAGAAAACTGCAGAATTATTTTTACAGTGCCATCAACAATTCAAATTTGGTTAATGTTCAATACACACACACAGAAAAAATTAAATTTGGACACAGTGAATTAAAGTATAACTATTAAATATTGCTGGAAGTATATACCTACTTGTCAGAGAATAATGAATAAACTAATCGGTTCAATAATGAAGTATTCCTAAATTACAAGAGAGAGAGAAAGAGAGAGAGAGAGATTATAATCATGAAACGTGAGAAGGTAAATCATGGTACTACTTTTGAGTGACGCTGTAACAAACAGGTTAGAACATACAAGTCCAAAGGTAATTTTTGCTAGGAACTGACGTCAGAACTACTTGCTCCAGTCAAGAGGGTGAAATGCTGATGAGTCACACATACTGCCATACATACGTGCAGTGGTCGGTAGCGAGTATGCTGTTTGTAAGCAAATATAAACAAAATGTCAGCTTCGCAATGCGGGAAATACAATTATATCATTTTCAGGAGCTCTACACGAAGTGTAAATGGAATTAGTTTACTCCACAAAAGTGCACGTACATAAAATGTTCGAAATAAAAAGGTTGAAAGCCATGTAAATCATTGCCTAAGGATTAATTTTCCAAATCATATTTAATGAAACGATTTGGCTTCTTTAAAATGGACTATATTAAAAACCACGATGTCATTTTAACCAGGCAATCATTTGGTTAATCTATTAAGGCTATGTATATCATCCTTAGCAGCAGATATTGCTGGACCTATCCAAAGTAAAACATGTCACCAAAGTCAAAGATAAAGACAACAGCATGATAACAAGGAGGTGGAGATAACATGGCCTTATGTTTTGAAACATCTCATTACTCGGCATAGCGGTATGCGCTAATGCTTCAAACGGAGTGGGATGAGTTACCGCGGCTTACCCTTTGCTGCTTTAATTTTAACACGGGGAAAATGATATAGCGGTAAGACAAGTGAAGCTCAATTACTGACCTATTTGTGAATACCAGTGTAACATTAAATAAGAATAACTTTTAAGTTTAAATCGAATTAATATATTTTCTTCTAACTCATTATAATGTTTCTTTCTCAAATCCAAATAATGTGTCCAAATACCAAGCACAAATATGGAAAATTCTTAATACGGGTCTCGAAAAAAATTCGTCGGTATTATTTGAATAGGATTACGTGACCTCTTTTTCTGCCTATGAGATATGGTCACCTTAAGTCTGAATTCATTATATTGTAATGAGAATAAAATCATCTATCCAAAATGTTGGCAAACAAATTGAACATGTATAAACTGAATGCGGGATGTTGCTATCCATTATATTAAAAGTAGAGTTGCTATTATATTGTAAGAATAGAAAAAGGCCAAGCAGTTTGATGTGCAACTATGACTGGCACAACGTTTAACGGCGGTGATAGCTTTATGAATCATTATCTCGAGAAGCGCGAGGTTGTCACACGTTAAAGGGCGGGGTGAAGTTACATGCGGTAATAAGACGAAATGAAAACAATCTATAGAATATTATAGTTCTATAACAATCATAAAATTGGTGTGCGAATCTATTTAATTGGGTATTTTGTTGACTAGTTCGTTGTCACCCGCAGTGAAATTTTCCAAAAATGCTCTTTTTGGATTCAGGGGGACTCAAATCATGTATTTCCGGTGAAATCTCGGTATCGAATTTTGGGTGCACTCTATACACTATGTACATAGCACGTGTAGAGAAAATAAAAATATGTGTTCTATTCACATGCCTTTCTCTACCTCTCTGCAACAATTTATTGTTATAAAGCTTATGCTTCTGTTTACTTCATGCTAATCGAGAAAAACATTAGCACAAATATTCTTATTACTTGCTTCCTTGTAAGCAGAAGGGAAATAAGGGAGTACTATAGGCTAAACTAATATTCAAAAGCTGGTTGCTATGTGATTGAAGTTCCTTTGTTTGTATGGACAGGAGTTGACAAATTCCTGTATGAGCTGAAACCAAAAACAAGGAATATGTCAAAAACGATCAACTCCACGAAAAAAAAGTATATAACATAAATTGTGTGTTTTAATGTGCTCTACATTTTTTGTGTGTTAAGTTTTTGCCCATCTCTTACGGTTTAGCAGTTATGCATAATTCCTTAAACTTCATCCAGAATAAAGTAGTCTTCAGGATAATCATTTTATTTTATTTGTCAGGTAAATATCTTTAATGTACGTTATTTTAATTAAAATCATTACAGCCATTTTTAAGAAAATCAAAATTTTCGAAAAAAGTTCCATGTTAAGGGTAGTTGGGGGCAGGGGATTTTCTTGTAACTCTTCATGTCAAATCCTTGGAAGATACCAAACTTAAATACCAAGTTTGGTATTCAACGGTCTTTTCGTTTTTGAGCTGTGCTGTCCATAGACACACAGACACTCACACGGATCTTTGTCTAAAAATGCTTTCTTTTGGATTCAGGGGACCCAAAACATGAATTTCCGGTGAAATTTCGGTATCGAATTTTTGGTTGCAATACAATACCTTTTCTATACACTATGTACATAATACGTGCAGATAAAGTAATAACGTTAGAACTCCTTCAAAGCACTAGGCTTCAGAAAGAAAATGTTTAACAAATTCAGCCAAAGATAGTAACGTTCGTTAGATTTGGTAGATAGCAATTATAAGCAACTTGGATTACCAAAATGACTGACTGCTTTTGACTAAGAGTTAGCGAATTCGTTCACCCAGAAGCGTCACACGCCTAGTCAAAAGAGTGTGAAGAAAGAAGCAATGCAATTACTGTCAGAAAAACAACGAGTAGCACTCCCTTTTTGTGTGCAGGAACAAAGAAGGCCGAAAACGAGCACCCTCCCGCATGACCTTAGTTCTGCATTACAATGGGTTATTCCAGCGGTTCTAACGACTACTTTGGTTCTTCTCCAGTGCAGACCTTGCCTCGCCTCAGGGTGTTTAGTTTGCTTTCTCCTCCCATGTTCTTCTTTCTCCCGTCCTTCCTCTCAACGTGAATATTATAATATAATAATATTATATGTGGCAGTCAGTCGGAAGGTTGCTTTTGAGGAGGGCGTGATCTGACCACTGGATGTTGCGTGTCGTGCCCCTAAACTCTTCCTTCCTTTACCTGGCCTTGCTATAAACAACCAAACCTTTTCGTAGCTGAAGATGTATTCAATAGATTACAGTGAATTTCTTGTACATGAATTTTAGTGCTATGCATTAACTGTTTATTAAAAAATCCTTAGCATGACTTCCTTCAGTAAGGATGTAAACCCAGTAGTCCCGTTAATGTTGATTTGTCCGTAAAAGTAGGTAGTATCTTGGAAAAATTCCCTCATTTTGCGTTCGCAAGTTGTGACTTCGTGACTTCGTCCTACAGTGCCATCTGTGGTCGACGAACTGACTCTTGTCACCATTGTGCATAGCGGTGAACTCAGAACTAAAAATTAAATCCGATCAAGGAAACATTGCAGCTATGCTCTATGCTACATTTAGGAGTTACAGGAAATATCTCTACATTTACTACTTCTATTATTACTTCTGCTATTATTACTACTATTAACATTACAACTACTATTATTACTACTACTACTTTTACTACTTATATTATTATTATTATTATTATTACAACTACTATTACTACAACCACTACTATTATTACTGCTACTACTATTATTACTAGTACTATTACTACTACTTTACTACCACTAGTAGTAGTAATACTCCAGAGGCTTACTTCTGTAAGTAGGGTTCCTGAGTTGGATTCTCACTCTTGGTCATTTGTTCTGGCTGAGATCCTCCTTTCCTGTTTTCTTCTTCTTCTCCTTTTGCTTTCGTTTTTTCTACCTTCTATCTGGCCTGATGTTTTGCTGCCGAACGGGTGTCTTTGGTTCTTATATATATATATACTTCATGGATTGTTTTGCACCTCAAGATTTGTTACGGTACGGGGCTTCGGAATCCCAGAACCGATCGGTGATGGTAGTGGGCAGGCAGGCTCCACTCGACCGTCATCAAGCGACTACCTGGATCCAAAGGTGATGCTTAAGGCCTTGGATTCCGCTACAGCTACTGGAGATGTTGCTGATAGCTTACCGGCTCGGTCGGATAAGTTCAATCGTAGAAATGTGAAGATCGGAGCTGCTGGAAGTGTGTGTGTGATTCTCCTCGTATATCGTCGTCATTAGAGTCCCCCTTGTTCTGATGTTTCTGAGGGAGGTCACCTATGTTGCACAAATCTCGTCGCACAGCTAAGCGACCTATTGCAGCTCTTACTGAAGATGAAGCCGATGAAGATCTTTCTGAATTTGATTTCAAGTTTTATGGACCTTATAGGGAAACATGTTAACACTAAGATGGAGATTAAATTTTCTATCCAGAGGGTTAAGCACATCGCTGACTTGTTGACTACACGGAGCACCTTGGAACTTGGACTGCCTTCTAAATCTAAGCCCAGCTCGATGCTACCCCGTTGGAGTGCAAACTGACCCAGGAAGCTGGATTTGGCGAATTGGATTGCTGAAGAAACACGTATCACTTCGGAAATAAGGGCAGGGTTTGCTGGCATTGGGAAGGCTGCTTATCTTCAAAGTTTGTTGGACAACCCTTGGCCTGAGTTTTCTTTCCACACTGTGGAACTTGTGAGAGGAAATTCCCTATTATCCGGCGAGGAAGGCGATTTGGCCATTGTGACGGATGATCCCAATATGACTCGGGGCATTAATCGCCTGCTCAAGGAACGATACTCAGAATTAGTGGATCTACCAAGTGTTGATGAAGATTTTAGTGACACGGCTTATTTTTCTTCCATGACAAAAGAGCTTGTAGATGTCGGTTTTCGAAGCACTGAGAGTTTCATTTTTAAAATCACTGTACCTGAGCTAATAGAGAAGGGAGATGCTCTCCAACTCCTGGGTTATAGATTGTCAAATCGGCGAACCTTGGCTTACAAACATGTAAGACGAAGGATTCGTTTGCCTTTACCTTCTGTGTGTGACGTGACAATACTCCGGAAGCTTCTTGAGTATTTTTCGCGGACTCTGGCATTTCTCTATTTACATGTTCCGCGCAACAGCGCGGGAAAATTGTCACTATTGATGGAGGGCCTTGATCTGGAGCGGCTCCGGAGACTGTTGCTCCCCGTTTGGACACCGGCGTTGTTATTGTCAACCCTGGAGTGCGTACTTATGCTGAATTGCTGTAGGAGGGTAAGGACACTGTGAACTTGCACGATATTGGTGTGGAGTTACAAAATCTACGTAAGACTCGTAGAGGAGAGCTACTTCTCACGGTTAAACGAGGGACTGAAAAAGTGGAACCGTTACGAAAAGCTATTTTGCACTCCATTAATGACACCGTTGTATGCTGTTCTCGAAAGAATGATATGACATTGATGCCATTACTAGCATAACGGAGGTGCTGAATGCGATCTCACAGGTTTTGGAAGTGCATTCCAACACCGTTCAGGTTACCTCGATGAGACCTGCAGCTACTGAGATTGCTATGATTGCATTAAGCGTAGACCTGGGCCGTTGACTACTGTATTTAGGCTCAGTCCACATTGGCTGGTGTTCCTGCGGAGTTCAAGAACAGGTTTTTATTCCATGATGTTTTAACTGTCAGGAGTTTGGACATCGTGCCCACAGGTGCAATGGACCTAATAGAACACATGTTTGTCTGAACTGTGGCAAAGACGGGCACCTGGCTGTGCACTGCACTAGTGAATCCTATTGTTTCACGTGTAAAACTCTGGACCATAAACTTAGCACTAACCGTTGCTCTTGTTATCGTAAACTGATCAGTGGAGCTAGATCCCAACGTCCCAATCACTCCGAATGGCAGTTTCCCATTTGAACTTGCGCGGACCGTTTGTTTAAGGATACTTCAAAGTAATGTTGATAGAGGGAGAGCCGCAATGGATCTCTTGTACCAAACTGCAATGGAACATAAAGTTAGTATGGTTCTAATAGCTGAACTTACTTCGCTAGGGTTCATCAGGAACAGTGGATTGTAGATCAGAACACAGATATCATTACCACCGATCTTCAGGTAGTTAGGAAAGGAGCAGGGGCCGAATTCTTCTGGTTGGAGACTACTTTGCTGATTATATATGGCTGCTATATATTCCCAAATGTGGATTTCTCTACCTTTGTGGAATTTTTACGCGCATTGCGCTTGTCTACGCGATGACATGCAATAACTCTTCCATTCTTTTTCCCTCAAATACATTGCGTGTAAAAATGGCTTTACCCAGAAATCTATGGAACAAATCTTGTGAATATAACATGATATTTTTCTTTTAATGTGGTTAACCCTTATTCTCGAAAGATGAATGTCAGCCTACCCTAAGCTCTCATTTCACTCAACCCATTCATTCACCTCAAGGTAAAAGAACGTTGAACTGAAAAAAAAATTGACGTGCCAATTTCACTTAACTTTCACAAACTGTTTTTACAAGAGTTTATCCTTCTGTTTTATTCATGCTTATCAAGATAAAATTAGCAGAAACTGTTCAGTTGCATAATATTTGCTTGTACAAGAGGCATAAGAAAATACAACAGCCTAAAGCACTGGAGAAACCTTTTAAAAGCCGGTTGCTTTGTGATGGTTTTGAAATGCCGTTCTCTTTGCTTATGCATGAGAAATAATGTATAATTATGGCTTCCAGTTTAAAAAAAACACTTTTAAAAATCGAAAAATTGAAAAAGATGACAAGAAATGTATAAAAAAAACGGTTAAATTCACAAAAAAATTATATTTGACATAAGTTGCCTGCTTTAACGAGATATACCTTTTTTGTGTAGTAAGTCTTTGTCCATCCCTTATAGTTTACCAGTTATGGAAGAGTCATCCAGAATTCAGATGGCTTTACAAGCTATTCCCAAAAACTCAAGATATGCGTTTTATTTGAAACGAAAATATCTTGAGCACGTTGTATTTTAATAAACATCGTTAGAGCCATTTTTTGAGAAAACTAAAATATTCGTAAACTTTTCCATGTAAAAGGTGGTTTAGGGTGTGGCACGGCATTAAAAGGTCTCTAAAAGGGAGATATAACTTATATCCAATATAAAATAAATTATATTAAGAAGGGACAAATATATATTAGAAATGGTGAGGGAAGAAATGTTTTAAAGCGTCTCTAGGAGGGTAGGAACACAGCTACTACAAGATGGTACAAGAAGGAGAGTGCCGTTAAGTGCAGGACAATGAATCGAAGGGGTTGGAAGTTCCACTGCCCGAGGGTGAACATAACAAAGCAAATAGAAACAGTTCTCTTGCTGGTCGAGCGACGCGACTTCACTAGCCATGGAAGATTCGTGAGTTTGAGAAGTGATATTTGAGTCGTGGAGGGGCCGAACAGGCTACATATGGCCGCGACGGAAATGGTGTTTAATTAATATACCAGAATGCGGTCGAATTCACTAGCCAATGGACGATTCGTGTTAGGACGTGATGTTTGAGTGCGCGGTGGAACCGAAGGGGCTACAAGTAACCGTGATAGAAACAGTGTTTATCTAATACTCGAGAAGACGGTCAAAAGTAATAAGTGATTAGGCGCGGTCGCGTAAGGCATAGTTGGAAAAGGGAAATTTTAGGAGGAATGCATGTGTGTTCAATGGCAGAAAAGGTCGAAGAAAATGAACAAATGAGTTCAATCCACACCGTTCCTGAATATCCCAAACCTACTCGCGGGATTCGAACCTGGAACTCACATATTAGGAAACCGCCGCAGGTGGAGGGATATCTTTTTAAAGCCTTTGTGTCTCATCCTTGAAAGATGTTGAACCTAATTACCAAGGACTAAATGAGTTTTGGTTTTTCTATTCAAAAACACACACAATTCAATTTTCATTTATTTATTTTTATTCGGGAGAGCACAAAATCTATATTTGCGGTGAAATCAAGACATTGATTTTTTGTATGGAATACAATACCTTCTCGAATTATATGTATGCATACGAGGGTAAAAAAGTAAAAGGGAAAGCATAACATTTGCGGGAAATGAGCAATATTTAGACAAGCAAACTGACAAGAGAACATTAGTTGCTTACTACATGAAATATGTTCTAACAATGTAAGAGTAAAGCATTTCAGAAGGATATCCATCTGTATCCAAGGGCCAAAACGCCAGAATTAATTAATGGATTTTGGTGTTATTCAAATAAAAATTTAATAACTTCCATTCAGATGACTTTCTCTACCTGTTCTGCAAACGAACTATTCCTACAAAAGACAAAAAAAACACTTCTTTTTTCTACATCATGCTAATCGAAATGAACATTAGTGTCAATGCTTGCTTCATTGGAAGTAAAAAGGAAATGAGGGAATACATGGGGCTAAAGCGCTAGTCAAATCTTGTATAAGCTGGTTGATATTTGAAACAATTGAAATTTGATTCTCTTTGCGTGTCCATAAGCAAAACAAAAGAAAGATGAAACGAAAGACGATTTCCTGTTTCAGAAAAGTTTTAAATGGTTATACATTGAAAGCAATAACAAGCAATACCTAAAATACGTTAACCCTACAAAAAATGTAAATCATTTAAATTGTCTGTTTTTCCGGTGTTTACATTTTTTGTGTAGTACACTTCTGTCTGGCTCTTACGATTTACCAGTTATACAAAAATCATCCAGAATGAAGAGGCCTTCAGAAGCTATTCCCAGAAAATTAAAGCTATACAATTCGTTTGTCATGAAAATATCTTAAACGTATGCCAGTTTAATTGAAATCTTTACAGCCATTTTTGAGAAAACCAAAATTTCTGGAAAGTGTTCCATGAAAAGGGTAGGGGATGCGATGATTTTCCTGAAAATCATGGAATACACTGAACTTAAGTACCAAGATTGGTATTTCGTTTCTGAATAATGATGTCCAGACACATTGACACACCCCACACACATACACACAAGGATCTTTTTCAAAAAAGGTTTTGGTTGGGCTGAGGGGGCATCCGGTGAAATCCGGACATCAACTTTTTGGGTGGAGTACAATATCGTCTCTACTTACTATATACATAGTACGTGTAGAAAAATGAATAAGCATGAAATTTGGCGTAGATGTAATTAAACTCTGATTACTGTTTAAGAATTTCGCATTAATCCAAATAAATTCTGGATTTTTTAAATTTCACAAAAGGGCATGCTTAACAAGACATAAATGTATCGACATGTATTACCTACAAGACTAAAGCTCTTTAACGATATTATTCGGATGTCAGAAGTGTAATTCACTTACTAGCCAGAAAGGAAATAAATAAATGTTGTGGTAGTACGTAATTAGATCATATCATCTGTATGTGTGGGTAGCGTGTCTGTCTCGCATACAAGAGGTCGCGAGTTCTAATCTTGCTTAGATTGAGTTACCCGGATACATTTTGTAATGTCTCTATCACATATGTACAATTGCGTAGTAGATGGAGAACGTATTCTATTCCACCCACAAAGATGATCGAGATTTCACCGGAAATACATGTTTTGAAACTCCCTGTATCGAAAAAGGCACTTTTACGAGGGCCTGTTTTTTTTTCTTCTTTTTTCAATCTCCGATAGGCTATAAATAAAAGAAAAGTTCATAGAAAAGAATTATTTTATTACTAAAAGTTTTGTTCACTTATAGTTACTCTTCAACATAATCACCGAAAAGAATGAGACATTTATCGTACCTAAATACAAGCTTTGCAATACCCGCTTCAAATAATGTTGCCGCCAATGATTTCAAATGAGCATTGACGTTGTTTTGAAAATCTTCGTTGGTTTGAAAGTGGTGCCCTCCTAGCCACGTCCTCAGTTCAGGGAAAAGGTGAAAGTCGCTGGGTGCCAGGTCAGGACTTTACGGTGGATGATCGAAAATGTCCCATTGAAATTGTTGAAGGATTGTGCCAGCAGTGTGTGGACTAGCGTTGTCTTGGATCGACACAATTCCTGAAGTTAGCATTCCTCTTCGTTTGTTTAGAATTGCTCTCCGTATTCGTTGTAAAGTGCGAAGATCTTCAAAACAAAGTCAATGCTCATTTGAAATCATTGGCGGCAACATTTTTGAAGCGGGTATTGCATAGCTTGTGCAGTACGATAACTGTCTCAATCTTTGCGGTGATTATGTTGATAAGTAATATGTTGATAAGTAACCATTAGTATACAAAACTTTTAGTAAGAAAATAATAGTTTTCTATGAATTTGTTTTTTATTTATAGCCTATCGAAGATTGAAAAAAAAACGGCCCTCGTAGAAACATGTCGGTTTGTGTATGTGTGTATGTGTGTGTGTGTGTGTTTCTGTGTGTGTGTGTGCGCGCGCGCTCATACAGCAGAGTTCAAAAACGAAAAGTCGGATAAATACCACACTTGGTATTTAATATCTTCAAGAAAAATCGCCTCACCCCCAACTACCCTTTACATGAAACATTTTTCGACAGTTTTGATTTTCTCGAAAAATGTAGATCTTGTTAGAACAACAATTTATTTCATATACCTTTTTCATAAAGATCATTTGGGTGATATTCCGAATTATTGGTTTCAGCTTTAAGGTATTACATTTTACTCAAACGGGAAGTAACGTTCTCTTCATCTATCTTTTGTTTACTCTTAGCAATCGGAGACAACTGAATTTCAATTGTTTCACATAGCGACCGGCTTTTAAAAGATTTCTCTAATGCTTCCCTCACTCCCTTGAACTTACAAAGTATTCAGCAACAAGACAATTCTGCTAATGTTTTTCATGATGTAGATAAAAAAAATAATCTTGTAAGAAAAGTTTGTTTCGGAATAGCTAGAGAAAGTCAGTTTAATGTAACACATCAGATTCTTTCTTCTTTTTTCTTTTTTTACTTTCTCTATACGTACTATGTACATAATGTATAGAGAAGGTATTGCACTCCACCCAAAAATTCGATACCGAGATTTCACAGGAAAAATATGTTTTAGGGTCCCCTGTATCCAAAGAAAATCATTTTCAGAAAAAGGTCCGTGTGTGTGTCCGTGTGTCCGTGAACACGAAAACTCAAAAACCAAAAGTCGTTAGAATACGAAACTTGGTACTTAAGTTCAGTATCTTCCAGGGATACGACACGAAGGTTTTGAGAAAAATCCCCCCTACACAAACTACTCTTTACATGGAACTTTTTTCGAAAATTTGGTTTTCTCAAAAATGGCGCTAACGATTTTGATTAAAATGTCGCATATTAAAGATATTTAAGTGACAAATAAAATTCATATCTTGAATTTTCTGGAAATAGCTTCTGAAGACCACTCTATGCTGGGTGATTTTTACGGAATTTTGTATAACCGCTAAACCATAAGAGATGGACAAAAACTTACCACAGAGAAAAAGTATAGCACATTAAAACACACAATTTATGCTATATACATTTTTTTCGTGGAGTTGATCGTTTTTAAGATATCCCTTGTTTTTGGTTTCAGCTTTGAAAATCTTATACTTTTCTCATACAGGAATTTGTCAACTACTGTCCATACAAACAAAGAACTTCAGACACATAGCAACCAGCTTTTGACTATCACTTTAAATTATGGTATTCCGTTATTTCCCTTCTTCTTACAAGGAAGCAAGTAATAAGACTATTTCTGCTAATATTTTCTCAATTAGCATGAAGTAAATAGAAACATAAGCAGAAAATAGAAGAATATTTTTTTGCAGAGATGTAGAGAAAGTCATGTGAATGGAACACATCAGATTTTTTCCTTCCTCTTCGGGTTTTTCCTTATTCTGAGAATACGAATGTCGAGTAACTTTAAGCTCCAAGGTCCCCAAGATTACTTGAGCATCATTTCACCGATTTCATTCAACGTCCGATGTGACCAAGCAGGTTAAAGGCCGTTAAGCTGCAAAACGGCCACAGAGACTGACACTAATGCTGATCACGAGACGAAGCCCTTTCTGTCAGATATCTTTCATTTTCTCTGAGGGACTAATTAACAACAGCGTTTGGTGAGAAAAAAAAAACACCTTAGAGCACTAAGTGTGACAACTTTTCAAAAGCAAATACCTAGTGGTGATGCATTCTTTCTGCTGCCTGCTAACTGCTGCACACCAGTTAAATTTGTTGAGAATATTTAATGCAGGCTAGTAACCTATCTGTTTGGAAGGAGTTTTCGATCGTTTAACATGAATACTTCATCGTTTCCGAATCTAAACACGGGGCATTGTAACTATTGCGCATTAAATATGTCAACTTTTAGAGTATTAAGTACTTCTTGTTCTAGAAAAGATTTCCTCTTCTTTATTTCTTCTTTATCTGTTTGTCCTCCTCGTATGTGGGACTTACACCCCCCCCCCAAGACATACTAGCTAGCGCCTGAAGTCAGATCTCTACTGAAGAGCAGAAGCTCTGAATCAGAGAGAAACCAGAATGGATGATCAACCTGATGCCTAGAATGAAAGTGAGGGATGGTGTGAAAAGACGTTGAAATGGATGAAAGAAAATATGATTATAGAACGTTTGGTGGAATGAGTGGTGGGGAAAATTACCCAAACGCCGCTTTGCCCACCACAAATACCACCAATCGGTCGAGTTTAAGTTAGCGTGACTCCTAAAGTCCAATACGGCGAATCCCTTACCAATCACCATTAAACGGATGATGAGCCTAGTGTTGTCGTATCTGGTAAAAGCTGTAGCAAGTGTAACTTGAAGCGAAAAGGCAAGATAGTGTAACTAAATTTTAGTGATGTGTGGGCTTTTATTAGCCTTAATCTCGCCTACTTCGGATTACTCCCATTGGACCTAGTTCTCTGTTGTCAAATTGTAAGCCGCATATTAGCATGTGTGGCACACTCTTTATTCAATTTTTACTACTCAGCCCTAATTATTCTTTCTCTTTACTAATTCTCAGAAGTGGTCTATTTGCGATTTTTCAGACGGTCTTTAGTTTTTATAAGTACAATTCTCACAAATTGAGCCTTGTACTCAATAATATTCTTGCTTACCGAGTTTCCCCGAACTTAATTACCTCCACTACTCTTCACTTTGAGTTAATTGCTAATGACATACATAACATAATTTGCCTTTCATAATGACTTTTTCCACATTTTAACAGAACATTGTCATTGATTTACACACAACAGAATTATAACCTATGCATTTTTACATTACTCGTATATTTTAACAAACGAAATTATTTATCATAATTATTTTTCTGTTACACCATTATTTCTTTATATAACAACTATTAATTTAATATGTCACAATTCCTGTATAAAAGAAATACGATCGAGATTCTCAGAAGTTAAGATACTACTTTTATGATTTTATTAGATTGAAGTATTCAAACTAAGATTCTCGATATTCCAGAATCACAACATCATTAAGCAGACATAAGGAATGTTAAAACATCTAATGTATTCTAATATAATCATATAAGCCTGACTAAGGTCTGTTTTCGTATTTATCTTTCCATCTATATTTGTTTCTTCGATTTTGAAATGTTGCTTATACACACTAATTTAGCTTCCTTATGAAGCAGGCTTATTTTTTATTCTGAAAGTTTTTGTTGATGTTAGAGTTTTGCCACTGGCTTCAGAGACGTTAATGATGTTGGGAGCAGTTTTGCCTCCTCAATGCGACTTGTACTCTAAATCATGTTCCGGGTGGAGTCCACCTCTGCCTCTATCGTCAATTAACACGCACATGTATCATCATTTGGTTTGGGAGGAGGAGAAACGGTAGGTGGACGCCTCTTGACAAGTTTTTTTCAGAGGGTGTGTGGGGGCAGAATGCCGCAAAAAAAGAAGTAGAAAGTAAGATGGAAATAAATTAACGTTGGTATGCCATATTTCTTGCAATATTTGGTGCCCCGCGTTCCAGCGCGAGCAATAAAATGTCGTAAATTTATATGGAATTCCCTCGCTATGGTCATTAGTGAATATTCTTTTAATTTCTTATGGATTTATCTCGTAATGAAGAGATGATATCATTGAGACCTGTTTGGAGGGAAAGAGAATTTCGAAATTAAGGGATATTTAATATAAAGGGGAAGTTCTGAATTAAACCAGGGACTCTCCATTGTCTATTTAATCTGTCGAGACAATCTTTATTGTTTATGAATGTCGATAATGTTCAACTGAAATAAATGAAACTTTGTGTCTGATTCTTTAGATTCCATTGTAGTTGCTAAATTATATTAAAATAATCAAAATTCCTTATTTTATGTGTTTTATCATATTCCATTAATAAAAATGTGATTTATTCTACCAAAGTTTCTTTAAGAATGATTTGCTTCCATTGATTACAGACGAAATTATTTAAATCGAGTTGTAGTGGCACAACAAAGAATAGCTGGAAATCACCGGTGTGATTGGTGAAACTCGTAGTTCAGTGTCATTTCCAACTATAAGTAACATTGCAATTGATACTTATAATAATTTAGAGAAATTACATATCAACATCTAAGCTGTCATTTGCTCTCTTTATTTAATACGAGGGGTATGCGGAAAGTAAATACTGCTTAAGAAGGCATAACATATTTATTTTCATAAGAATATTTATTTGTCCACGGAAGAGCCTTCCTTGTCCTATTTTTTGACATAGCCGCCACCGTTGTTCAGGCATTTATCATAATGGGGAATCAACTTTTGTATTCCCTCTTCAAAGCAACTGCTGGACGCCGTGTTTTGTGGAAGAATTCTTATTGTGAACCGTCTGCTTTAGTGCATTGCCTCACTCATTTATTTTACCAAACTAATAGTGACAACTCCGTGCTTCGTTATGAACATTGGATCGCCCACCATTGAATTGCCTAACCCACTTTCTCATCCCGCTATCCTTCATCACATTTTCACCGTCTATCTCTACAAGTCGGCAGGATCAGAAATTGTCTTAAACATTTTGAACAAATGAAAACCCAACACGATCTGGCTATAATGGCAGATTGGACAGGATGGTTAGATGTACGCACGTTTGGAACTGCAGCACTAGCGGTGCAGTAGCGGTAAACCGAAATGGTGCTTACTTTCTGGACTCGCCTCGCAGCTTATGATCAACAGTTTCTGGAATTGTACGTTTAAAACATTTCTAACGATTGCTCTTTATGTGAAAATCGGATGCGAGGTCTGCCTATCACAAAGCTTTTCCTGATCAGTGCAGTTCTCGATCATTTTATTAAAATAAGAAATAAAGCACATCTTTGGTATTGAGAGAGGAGACAAGAAGCCAATTTAGAAACGCAATGGCGCTCATTTACTTTACTGAAACCTTCAATCTTAGGGATAGAAATGCAGTAGGTAATGGGGAGATATTCACATATCTAACATATAATTAACGTTTTAAAGACTATATATAATTATAAATGTAAATGGAATAAAACAGAATACATTAAGAATAATCAAGAGGTTAGAATACAGCCTGTCTCAAACCCTTTTAAGAGACATCTAAACGTTCTGATTATGTAATTGAAACAAGAAATTAACTCAGGAATAAAAATATGGAAAAACAAATTGTGTACACGATGTATTTCTATAAAATAATGAAGAAAATTTACATAGAACGGTGTTAAAATTGTATAGAGTGGCCAAATAAAATAATTTAAAAATATCACAAGAGAAAACTAAAATAATGGGACATTATGAGAAATATCCTGTCCACTTAAAGATAAGCATAGGAATAAAAACCCTGAGACGGGTTTATCATTTAGAATGCAACATAAAGGCGGATAGAGATAATAGTATAGAAATAAATTTAATCAATTCCAACAAATATGTGGAACACTAAATAAGTCTTTGAAGATAAGATGCGAAAGGAAAAAAGGCTTAAATGTTATAAAAAATGTGAATACTCCTTATTTGGAAGTGAAACTTGAATTTTAAAACAGGGAGAGAGAAAATGAAGAAATAACATTAGAGAAAGTGAAACTATGCGCGGCAACTGTAGAGCTAAATTGTTGAAATCAGGTCATAATAATAATTTTAAGCAGTAAATTTCTGTGTTTATTTCCCACTTTATATTTTTATTATGTAAGTTGTTTATTTAACGGGGATTTTAAACGCTTGCTTGTTTTTAAAGGTACTATCGAAAATGTATGTTTACATACAGCGACTGTCTCAGAAGTACCCGATCTGACGTATAGATAGCGGTTGTTGTTTCAAACCACAGCAACAATGGTAAAAAGTACCAACCTTAGAAAGCTGATGTTTGACGATTTTACATTGTTTGGCATTTGTTTGACAGCCATCATTAATGAATTCTCACAGCGGATTTGTAAATATGGATAAAACTGGTCATCGTTATGTGATACAATGTTTTATTTGAAAGATCTTAGTCCAATTAGTATTAAAGCTGAGCTAGATTCTACTTTAAGACGTCTGCTCCTTCGTTTACAAAAGTGAAATATTGTGTGGCAGAGTTTAAGCGCGGCCGTACGAACTGTCAAGACGAGCATGTGGTCGACCAATCCAGAAACTGTAAAGAAAAGCCACAAAAAGGTACTGGATGACCATCGACTCAAAGTACGCGAGCTAGCAGACATTGCAGGCATTTCAAAAAGTTCTGTGCATCGCACACTGACTGAAAATTTGGATATGAGAAAGTTGTGTACAAAGTGGGTGGCGCGTTTACTCACAATAGAACAAACACAGCGTCTGATTTTGTTTCGGTCGAGTGTTTGGCAATGTTTCGCTACAATAGGCTGAGTTTTTGAGTCGATTCATAACGATGGATAAAACCTGGGTCCATCACTTCACACCTGATACGAAGGAACAATCAAAACAGTGGATTGGACGGGGAGAATCGGCTCCAAAGAAGGCGAAGTTCCATCTGCAGGCAATGTCATGGCGGCAGTTTTCTGGAACGCACGCGGATAATTTTCATTGACTATCAAATAAAAGGAAAAATAAGCAACTTATTACAAAGAACTTGGTACAGCGTTTGAGTGCTGAAATCGAGCAAAAACGGCCGCATTTAGCGAAAAAGAAGGTTTTATTTCATCAAGACAATGCACCAGTTCACGCGTCCATTATCAATATGGCCAAAATCAATAAGTTAAAGTACGAATTGCTTCCTCGTGCACCCTAAACGCCAGATTTAGCCCCCTCTGATTATGTTCTGTTTCCAAACTGAAAGAAATGGCTGGGTGGTAGAAGAGTTGCCAACAATGAAGAGGTGGAGTCTGCAGTTGATGGCTATTTTGCTGATCTCGACTGTTCTCACTATAAACAGGGAGTCGAAGCTATGAAACATCACTGGTAAAAGTGTATCGAGCTGAAAGGAGACTATGTAAAGAAACAAAGATGTTTTTTCCCCAACATTTTTGTATCTACTTTGTTAGGTCGGGTACTTCTGGGATAGCCTTCGTATCTTATTATCTGTTCCAGGCGTCGTCAACTCGCTTGACTTTTTACCAAAGCAAGTCTTGCTCCGTGCAGACACTGGTAAACACTTGACAGCTGTGGATGGTCTGCTTTTACTTGCAGGATGTAGTGTGTCAGTTTATAATGTCGGGAACAGCAAGCAATCCAACACCCCGGCTGTTGACTGCTACGCATATGCCTGACTAGGAGGAATCTTTCTTATGTGGCGGAATAAGTTCAGTTTGCTGCGAATTTCTGAACTCAAGAAGTTTGCAACTTCATGTTCCTCTCAAAAATGGTTATAACTATTTTCATAAAAATACAATAAGTTAAAGATATTTACATGATAAATTAAATGTATGTCTTGCATTTTCTTGGAATAGCCTCTGAAGACCTCTTTATTCTGGATGCATTTTGTAAGCCGTAAGAGTTAGACAAGAACTTACTACACAAAAAATGTAAGACACACAATTTGTATCATACACACACATATATAGTTAATCGTTTCCAGATATCCCTTGTTATTGATTTTAATTCTAAGCAACTTAAAATTTTCTCAAACGGGAGGTCAGCTTACGTGTTCTTTTGTTTTACACCTAGCCGTGTAAAGCGAAACGAGTTTCAATGGTTTCACATCACGACCGGCTTTTTAAAAGATTTGACTATCGATTTACCCTAGTGCGTTACTTTATTTCGTTTCTACTTGGAAGGAACTAATTCAACTATTTCTGCTAATGTCTCTATCGTTTACCGCGATGGAGAATAGATAAAGGAATACTCTTTTGTAACAATAGTTTGTAGATGAAGTATTGTGAAAGAAACATATCGGTTTTTTACTTTCTCTATACTCACTATGTACACAGTGTATAGAGAATGTGTTGCACTCCACCAAAAAATTCGATACCGAGATTTCACCGGAAATATATGTTTTAGGGTCCCCTGTATCCAAAAAAAGTATTTTCAGAAAAAGGTCCGTGTGTGTGTGTGAGTCCGTGTGTCAGTGTGTCTGTGTGCACGATAACTCAAAAACGAAAAGTCGGTAAAATACCAAACTTGGTATTTAAGTTTAGTATCTTCCAGGGATGCGACACGAAGATTTTGAGAAAAATCCTCTCACCCCAAACTACCCTTTATATGGAACTTTTTTCGAAAATTTCGATTTTCTCAAAAATTTCTCTAACGATTTTGATTAAAATATCGTATATTACAAATAAAATGTATATTTTGAATTTTCTGGGAATAGCCTCTGAAGACTACTTTATTCTGGATGAATTTTTCATAACTACTAAACCGTAAGAGATGGACAAAAATTTAACACACAAAAAGATGTAGAGCACATTAAAACACACAATTAACGTTATATTCATTTTTTTCGTGGAGTTGATCGTTTTTGAGATATTTCTTTTTCTTGGTTTCAGCTTTGAAAAACATACTTTTCTCATACAGGAAGTTGTCAACTCCTGTCCATAGAAACAAAGGAACATCAGTCACATAGCAAACAGCTTTTGGCTTTCACTTTAACCTATGGTACTCCCTTATTTCGCTTCTACTTACAATAAAGTAAGAAAAAAGAATATTTCTGTTAATTTTTCTTGATTAGCATGAAATAAATAAAAGGTAAGCTTATTAAGAATAATAATTTACAGGGATATAGAGAAAGTCATGTGAATGGAGTACATCAGATTTTTTCGAAATGTATTAGATCCCAATTAATTACCTAGCTACTGTTCCTATTCACTGATATAAATATGGAAGCTTTCCGTTACAAATTAATAGGCATATTGTTGGCGTTACAATGAGATCACAATGGTATTATCGAAGATAAGGTGCTGATTTTTTACTATGTTACTACTAAACTTTTTTTTTCTTTCCAATTATGACTACCAAACCTATGAAAATAAGTATATGAGCATGTCAGAAATAAATGCTAATGTAAGAGATATAATATTATAACAATTGCTTACTAATCATGAACCTAAAGATAAAGTAACTTTTGAAAGGTGAATTACTGATTTCAAATGCAAAATGTTGCATACCGGTAATGAACTGAAGGAACTTTCCATACAGTTGGTAACATAGTGCAAAGTTGACGGTTTGTAGGAGCAACTAGCAGACTTTTCTCAAAGAGCACAATTAGGTCATGCCTGATCTATTCCATAAGCTAGAGATGCAACATTTTCCTTTGACAATAGTTGTCTTGGGAAGTTACATATCGACAGTTTTGACTTCACAGTGGATTAAGCATGCCCAGAGAGAAAGGTAGTGCAAGTTATCGTGTGCAACAATACGCTGCGAAATTTAAGGATGTATGCAGTTCTGATGGTAAAATCCTGTATTGTCAGCCTGAGGTAAAGCTATAACGGCAGACCAATGTGCGCAAGTGATTCAACCAACATTTAAGTGGTAACAAACATAAGGCAGCTATTTCGCGCTTTACAAAAAAACAATCTTTTATTAACGATTCAGTGCCAAGTACTTCAGCAGGGCCTTCTAAATCAGTGTATTGTGAGGATTTGTGTACAGCATTAGTTTCAGCGGACATATTCATCTCAACAGTGAACCAACCTCAGTTTAAAACATTCCTAACAAAATATACAAATATTGGCACACCTGATTAAACAACTTTGTGAAAACATTACCTTTCCAAATCCTACGAAGAAAGTGCGATGTATATACGCAAAATTCATGCTACGAAAAAATATGGTTGAGGGTAGGAAAATTGGAAATGTTGTTATAGGGGTATTGATGAATGATTCTGAAATTTCAAAGTCATCTTTTCTCCTGACCTGCCAAGACATGCCTGCTGCAAACCATGTGATTGTTGCCAGATTATTTAATAAAGCAATGCAGATATTATGGCCAAGCGGTGTATGATATAACAATGTTTTGTTATATTTGACTGATGCTACACCATATGAAAAAGGCAGCAGTAGGACTTGGAGTTAGTTATCCTAAAATTATTCATGTTGCATGTGTTGTGCATGGATTGCATAAGATATGTGAGGAAATTAGAGTCATGTATCCTGACATTGACAAATTGATTTGTAATAGGGAAAAAATGTTCATAAAGTCACCTAAAAGCATTGACAGTTTTCAGAACAAATCCGAACTTTCCGCTTCCACCTGCGCCTGTGGTGACTCGCTGGGGAACCATGATTGTCTGCAGTTCAATACTACGCAGAAAACTGGATGGATTTGCTGCTGTCATAACTGAACTTAATTGTAAAGATGCCAGCCAATTAAATTAAAATTCTTCAAGAACTTTTGAGTGTGTTAAGAAATGACTAAATACACATTTCCGCAAATGTGTTTCCTCTGTGATTCCATAAAGAAACCTGAATCAGAGAGAACTTGAGAAGCAGTTCAAGTAGTGGATGCGGAAAAAAAAAACAAAACAAAAAAAAAACGTAATGTTCTTTCTCGTTTTGCAGCACTAAATTTAAAAAGACAGTGCAAGGAAGTGTTTGAAAATAAAGTAGATTTAGTACAATGTGTAAAACTTCAAATGTGTTGGATAGGCAACATGAAGAAATTATTTTTGTGAGTGTGAGTGACATTCCATGTTATAATTACCCTGGACTTACTTCTTGTCACGTGCAGCGATCATTTTCGAAATTCAAGGCACTTCTTCGTGGCAATCGTCAATCTTTGGGTTGGAAAATTTGAGGAAGCATTGTAACTCTGCAGTATTTGGGTATCCCTTCCAGGAATAATGTCTGGCGAGTACCGCTTACATTTTTTTTTTTGTAGTTTAACGCCCGCTTTAACTACTAATGGCACCGCAGGCGGGTACCGCGTACATTTCCATTAGATCAACCATTCAGATTTTTAAGAAAATATTTTATTTCTTTTGGCACATATTTTTTTTTGTACTTTTTAGCACATATTTTTAACATTTTAGTGCATAAAAATAAATATTTCTCAAGTTTTAGCACCTAATAATCCGATCTCTGTTCATAACTATAGATCCTTCATTTAACCCTGTGCTTAAAGTGTTTAAAAATACTTCTTTAATTATTTTTTTCTTTTCAATCGTAATGTTGTTGCTGTCCTAGAAACTTAACATGATTCTTGTATTTTTTTGAACTAAAAATATTTCGAGAGTAACTGACCTAATAGTGACCTACATGAGAGATTGTCGGCGGGCATTGTGCAAAATATTTCCTCCGTTACGTGTGGACCAATTAATTTATTTGTCTGAAAATATAAAATTATATTGCCTAATATGGTTATAATTCATAATGTGAAGAATGTTTAAAATAATTGCTTCATAGGAAATTCGTCAAGTATTATTCAGACTGAGAAACAGCGTACAGTGGACAAAGAAGTTGAGTTCAGCTCAGCGTCCAAGCAACCAATAAAGCTGTTTCGTACAATTATCACCTGTTACTTTATCTCTGAAGCCCGTGACTTGAAAATGTTGTAAGTTGTTATCTCAAGGTGAATTTCAGAACAACTTATGATTTATCGGAAAATGTGATTAGATGAGAACATGCTGCCATGGTATTTCACATGGTAGGGGCATTTGCGCGCAAAGTCGAAGAACTGTGTTCTAAATCCCAACTATGTCATTTAGGCATTTCGACGATCAACTATCTGCACATATACGCAACGACACAGCGCCGCCTATAACCATCCAACCGCAGAGTTAGACAGCTTTCTGGTGATCAACTTTGTGCAACAATTCGCAACGACACAGCACTAGTTGCAACCGTCCAAACATAGAATTATACAGCTTTCAGACGAGCAACTATGTGCAACAAGTCGCAGCGACACAGCACTAGTTGCAACCGTCTAAACATAGAGTTATACAGCTTTCAGATGATCAACTTTGTGCAACAATTCGCAGCGATACAGCACTAGTTACAACCGTCTAAACATAGAGTTAGGCAGCTTTCAGACGAGCAACTATGTGCAACAAGTCGCAACGACACAGCACTAGTTGTAACCGTCCAAACATAGAGTTAGGCAGCTTTCAGACGAGCAACTTTGTGCAACAAGTCGCAACGACACAGCACTAGTTATAACCGTCCAACCATAGAGTTAAGTAGCTTTCAGACGAGCAACTATGTGCAACGAGTCGCATTTTTTTTTTTTTCGAGTGGAGGGGAAAAATCCACCTTATGGACTAACCCGGGCAAGCCCGGAGTGTCGGGGTCTCCCATGTGGGCCTACCGACTAAAAAACCCCTCCACCGGTATTAGAAGGAAAAAAGGAGAGGCGGTACCGCATGATTGCACCCGCGGATTCAAGGCGATAATGTAACTGACTGCAGGGTGCAGTCAGAGAGGCGAAATGAGGACCGGGAGACAGACTTGACCGAGGCCCAGACTGCCACCGCGGAGTATTCGGGGTGAGGAATGAAGGAACTCTAGGGTGAAGGATGGAGTTAGTGCTGGTTGACTCTGTTGAGCCAGTCGTTGTATCCTGGGACGTTTTCGAGCCTAAGCCCTTGGCGTCTACTTTGGATGTTGATCTTGGAGGTTTGAGGTGCCGACTTCTCCAGTAGAGCTCTCACCTCCTCCCTGAAGATGAGTCGGATATCGGTGACTGCTGTTGCTATTGCTTGGTGAAGTTCTGTGTGTGAAGTGGTGCCGTCCTGTTCCTGAAGCCTGTCCTCCAAGGCCGTCAGCTTAGCCGTAAGGATCAGGACCTCCGCGTGGAGGTCCTGAATAGCCTCACTTAGGCCTTGGATTTCCTGCTGCAGGATGGTTGGTGTTCGTTGTTTAGTCTGCGGAGATGGTTGTGTGGTTGATGGTGTCCGGGCTGGTTTAGGTGATGAGTGCCTGCTCTTTGGGTAGCTGGGGCACTGGGCTTGCCCGGTGAAATGTCCCGTACCACCACAGGTGGCACAGAACCGGCGACGGCGGCGGAGGTCGTGCCCAGTGCACTCCGATGTGTATGCGTTGGCGGCGAAGAGCAGTTTTCTTGGCTGTGCCCGTAGGCACAGCAGCGACGGCAGGGCCGGTGTCTTTCCTGCCTGCTTTCCTCAACGTGCAGAATTCGCCCTAATAAGGGCAACCCTGACGCCAAGGCAGCCTCCAGGTCTGATCGGTCCTGTAGCTCCACCCTAACTAGTGGTGTCGGGCCCCGGTCACAGATAATTCTAGTGGCCCTCGAACATGAAGGCCATCTAGATTGAGCAGCGGCGAGGAGGTGCCGGGTGGAGAGATCCCGAGGGACACCCCTAACCACGGCACTATACCGGGGCGGCGGCGATGAAGTGTTAGCTGCCGGTGAAGCAGCGGCGGTGGTCAGCGGCAGTGGTGATGGTGAGCGCGGCAATGGTGCAGCGCTCACTGCCGGCGTAACGGCAGGTGGCGGAGATGCCTGTGAGCGCTTCCTACCGGCGGTTGCCGGAGAAGCGGTGGCTGCTGTAGGAGCTGCTGGTCTGCGGTGGTGCTTCCTCTTCGGCATCTCGAAGCGAAGGCAACGACACAGCACTAGTTATAACCGTCCAACCATAGAGTTAGGCAGCTTTCAGACGAGCAACTATGTGCAACGAGTCGCAACGACACAGCACTAGTTATAACCGTCCAACCATAGAGTTAGGCAGCTTTCAGACGAGCAACCATGTGCAACAAGTCGCAACGACACAGCACTAGTTATAACCGTCCAAACATAGAGTTAGGCAGCTTTCAGACCAGCAACTATGTGTAACAAGTCACAACGACACAGCACTAGTTACAACCGTCCAAACATAGAGTTAGGCAGCTTTCAGACGAGCAACCATGTGCAACAAGTCGCAACGACACAGCACTAGTTATAACCGTCCAAACATAGAGTTAGGCAGCTTTCAGACGAGCAACTATGTGCAACAAGTCACGACACAGCACTAGTTACAACCGTCCAAACATAGAGTTAGGCAGCTTTCAGACGAGCAACTATGTGCAACAAGTCGCAGCGACACTGCACTGGTTGCAACCGTCCAAATATAGAGTTAGGCAGCTTTCAGACGATCAACTTTGTGCAACAAGTCACAGCGACACTGCACTAGTTGCAACCGTCCAAATATAGAGTTAGGCAGCTTTCAGACGAGCAACTATGTGCAACAAGTCGCAGCGACACTGCACTGGTTGCAACCGTCCAAATATAGAGTTAGGCAGCTTGCAGACGATCAACTATGTGCAACAAGTCGCAATGACACAGCACTAGATACAACCGTCCAAATATAGAGTTAGGCAGCTTTCAGTCGATCAACTACTCGTATCAGCAACATATTGCGCACAGCAGAAGCTGCAACCGTTCAACCATAGATGTTGGATAATTAAGTGGCATTACAGACGAACAACTTCCTGACTGCAAGCAACTGAATAACTTATCAAAAGAGTGGGGGAATTCTCACGGTCAACATGACGGAATTGAATAATTGAATTAATAGAAATTTTCCAGAAGGTAAAGAATTGATCAGATTTTCCAGGAGGTAGGGAATTGGTAACTGTCCTGCATATTTATTATGAATGTATACGTACGCACTAACAATGAAATTGCACATTATCTACACTGAGTAAAACAATATGGACTTATTTTGAGGATGTGGAGTAAAACAATAAACCAAAATTCCGGGTTCAATTCTGGCTGTATCATTGAGTTTTTTAGTCTAATTCTACATCAAACCCAAAGTGTATTAAAGTATTAGTGTTCATTTGTAAATAATTTTATTTTCAACAATACATTTGTTTTTATTATTGCTTTGGTAAGTAAATTATTGACAAAGAATTGATAATACTTATTGGTATTATATATGTATGTATCACCTATTTAAGTACTATTAGCATTGGGATACTTTTGGTTGTTGCGTAGTTCTTTGAAATTTGCAATTTGTGAAATGTATGCAATTGTTGCTGTGTTATTGCATATTGTAGAAAATAGTTGATGCTCTGAGGGCTACCTCAGTCTGATCTATTACCAGAGTTTTGTCTATTGTTTTACTCAGTTGTATATCTGCGCTGTCTTTTTCTTTTCCTTTGAAAATTTAGACCTGGAGCCAGTTTTTCTTTTAGCTATGATATTTTTCAACCACTTTTTAGTGTAGCAGATGTTCTTAGGCACTTGGAATGTAAGCCGGATGGCGCCCAGTGTTCCATTATTTCAAGTGGGTGCACATATATGGTTTGGAGTAATTTTACTCATTTAGCGAGTAAATTGTTGTTGCTATTGTATGCACTTACACCCGCTTGTTCGGTGCAGAAGTCAGGGCTGAGAGTGGGTGGGTAAAAGCTTAATGCAGCGGCATAAAACATGTAAGTTGCTTTGAGCGACGTTACAGCGCTGCAAAATCGTTATCAAGTTAATTCATGACCTGCCATTAGACAAGGCCGCAAGTTCAGACCATGCTATTAACAACTATATTGCGACTTTACTCTGCCATCAAATGTATAGGAATAATCCAGTTTTTGTTGTTACTATTCTTCTTTTAATGCCTTCAAAGGTTATGAAAGTTGCAGAGTTAAAAAATCTGATGTGTTCCATTGTATAATTTTCTCTAGCTGTTGCAAACACTAACTATTCTTACAAAAGATTTTTTATCTAAACCATGCTTTTGGTATTATCACTTGCTTCATTGTAAATATAAGGCAAATAAGGGAATGCATTATGTTAAAGCGGCTAGTCAAATATTTTAATAACTGGTCACTATGTGAAACAGTTTAAGTTCGGTTCGCTTTGGATGGTTCCATTTCAGTTTAAAACTGAAACCAATAACAAGGAACATATAAATCAAACGTCAGAATTAAATTCTGAAGATCGTGGAGACCATAATTATGGATAGTACCTACTGATGACACTATTCTTAAATATCTGCGTAATTCTTTTGCAAAGGTATAGAAGGCCATCTTCCATGAAGATACTGTTTTCCAAATCACGATTTCTTAGTCTTGGAATGGCTAAATGTGTTTACTTTTTCCAGAAGCTCTATTCGAACATTAGTGAAAGAAATACATTAGAAATGTATTTAATTATGTGACTTTGTTTTTCACATCTATTTCATTTTGAGGTATTATATATGAAATAAATCTAATATACAAATATAATGTTTAAATTATACCTTTTTACTATTTTGTCTAATACTAAAATACCTTTCAGCAGATCATCAAATGTTAGTTATTTAGTATTTTGAGCTCTCAAAAAAAATCTGTACTGACTTCTAAAAATGCTAAAATATAATTTGCATATCATGTTCTTCACAAAGTAGTATTGTTATTGTTTGCTCTAGAGGACTCTTTCCTTTCTCTTCTATATTAGCTGCAGTGTAGTCTTTTGACTATTGATTGTTTAATACCTTATTGAAAACATTACTGTTTTCTAAAAGTGATAGTCCACAATACCTAAACTGTAAGTAGTAAAGCCTAACTCCAAAATACTACAAATAATTTCTAGATATCAAGGTAATATTCCTAAATCTCTTTTTTGTCCTTTTGTTATACTTAGTCATTTTCTCGCAACTCACATTGATAAGTTTAATAAACCATCACTCCCTGAAATTTCTCAGAAATTCTGCATTGGCAAACTAGCGCATCTCACTTGTCCGAGTAACCGCTTAAACTTGCTATATACTTATGACAGTTATTTTGATTATTATTTTGAGAGTTATATAGTATACATTTATAATATAGAGTTTATAGTTTCTATAGTCTTGTTAGTTTCCTCTCATAATATTTTTATTTCCTGCTTGCCTAAACCTATGATCTAAATATTCTTTCACATATCCCATTTCCCTCTCTCTCTCCCACTCAATTATGTTCATAAATTTAGAGCTATGACTCATTAGGATACGATCTGTATCCAACAGTGCCCTTTAGGTATATTCTTGATAATTAGATTGGTACATTCGGCTGCCTTTGTTTCTGTTACGTATGTGCAGGAAAACAAGAGGGAATGCTTCGCCTGTGGGAAGCTATGAAGGTTTCATTATTGATGTAAGTGGTACATTTCTCGTGTATCATAGCTACTAGGATTTGTAACTTGGAAGAATTTATGAGTGTGGTCCTATTTTGAGGGCAGCATGTGTGGGACGAGATGAATGTAGGATCCCTGAGGCTAATATCTTGATATGGACAAAGAGACGCTTTCAAACCAATCATGTAATTAACCTTTATGTGATTCAAAGTTTGGCTTTTCATTAATTTCCTTGATAGGAAACCTGTTTTGCTACTACACATATTGCTTCATTACGAAAATTATGTGTGCATTACATCAACTGGTACGCCCACTCCACATGTTAGCCGGTGATATACTGCCGACTCATTTGTTGAGGCAATAGTCATGTGAAGGGCATTTTTTCTTTCTTTTCACTCTGTATCCCATACAACGTGAGGCCTAAGAACTTGTAGTAAATCATCTACACAAACATTAAGTAGCATTTGTACTGCTGCATTTGGTGTTTGCATTGTCACGGCATGATTTATGTTTAAATGTTTTGTGCTAATTGCGAAATGACATGAATTCTTTCCCGCTCTTGAGAGGCCTTTTTCTACCAGAGACTTGTTTCTCAGTAGCAGCAGAGCTCCGCCCGTGTCACTTCAGCCTGCCCGTAAGGACTTAATTATTGCTCTGGAATCTCTCGCTGCATTTCTTAATATAGTTCAACCCTGGCCAAAACACTTCAAGAATTCAATTATACTTTCTATAACACCTACCAAGAGAAATGCTGTATTCCACCAAAAAGTTCTTTACGCTTTAAGAGATCCACTATATCCAAAAAGTATATTTTTAGAAAGCTGCACGCATTTGCCTAAGTGTAAACAGCATAAGTAACTCAAAATCGAAATGTAGGATAAATATGAAACTTAGTATGTAAGCTAACGTCTTTAGAATAAAGTTAAAAAAAATCTGATATGTTCCATTCACATGAATTTTTCTAGCTGTTCCGCAAACAAAATGTTCATAAAGAAGATTATTTTTTTATATAAATCATGCCAATCGATATAAACATTAGCAGAATTTGTTGTATTACTTGCTTTGTTATATGTAGAAGGAAAATAAGAGAATTTACTAGTCTAAAGGTTAACCAAATCTTTTAAAAGTCAATCACTCTAGTTGATATTAGGTTCTCTTTGCTCGACAGAAGTAAACAAAAGACTATCGGTTTGAAAAAAGTTTTAAGTAGTTTAAAATTGAAACCATTTTTCACCGAATATCTCGGAAACAATTAATTCTCAAAAAAAAATGTATATGATATAAATTGATCATTATTTTGTTAGTACTCTCCTGCCTATCTCTACGGTTCAACAGTTATACAAAAGTTACACAAAATTCATCCAGAATGAAGAGGTCTTCAGAGGCTATTCCCAGAAAATTCAAGATATATATTTCGTTTGTCATGAAAATATCTTAAACATAAGGTATTTTAATCAAAATTGTTAGAGCAACTTTTAAGAAAACTAACAATTTTGAAAAAATTCCGTCTAAAGGGTAGTTGGGTTCCAGGCATTTCCTGAAATTCTTCGTGCCGCATTTCTCAGAGATGCTGAACTTAAATATCAAGTTTTAAGGTTCTGAACTATGTTGCCCCCACCCTACACACACGCACACACATACAAAACCCATTTTCTAATTTGGGGGGGGGGATTCAGAGGGTCTCAATACCTGTATTTCCGATGAAATCTCAGCATCGTATTTTAATGGAATACGATACCTTCTCTACCTACTATGTACATATATGAAAGTAAAAGTGCTT
The DNA here is from genome assembly GCA_030762935.1 of Hymenopus coronatus. Classification (NCBI taxonomy): domain Eukaryota; kingdom Metazoa; phylum Arthropoda; class Insecta; order Mantodea; family Hymenopodidae; genus Hymenopus; species Hymenopus coronatus. The sequence continues at coordinate 34,800,914 of CM060890.1, forward strand.
CTTATGAAGCGATTTTTATAATTTTTAAACAACATATCATATTTGTGTTCCTTACGAGCTAGACTATAAGAAAGCATTGGTTTTATTCTTCAGTTTGTATCTACAGCTCCACTTGACTAGCACCTTGAGTCAGTAGCCTGTCTAGAAGTAAGCCAACTCTGGATCATAAGATATTCAGAATGGGTGATAAGACCGACATGGCGGTGAAGAAGAACGTGACTCCTTGGCACAGCTCGCTAAGAGCCTTGGCCTACCGCGTCCCCATCTCGGTTTATTACAGACGTCATGGATGGGGTGCAACATTGGGGGTTGATCCCCCCGACCTGCTATTTCTCCATCAAGTAGCTCCTCAATCGTCCCCCCCCCAGGGTCCTCACGAGGCTGAGTGCACCCCGGTCCAGGTCTCCCAGCGTAGGAAGAATCCCCACGCCGGTACAAACCCAGGTCTCCCGCTTGGCAAGCAGCAACGCTACCACCGCGCTAAGGAGACGACCGGAATGTAGTGACGACAATAAAAAAATTCGCGAATCAAATTATCAAAACCAATTTGCCTTTCGACCGAGATAAACAGCTTCAATAACGCTACTTGGCCCTGGGGATTTGAACCCGAGATCTCCCGAATGCGAGTCACACGCATAACACACGCCACCTTGATCAGTATTCAGATAAAAAAAAATTAATTGTTAGTTTGGTTTTCTGAGAAAAAAAATCTTTCTAAATTTGAGTGAGCTGGTAGCGTAACACATTTGCCCTTTAATAACGTCCATATACCAAGTTTTACTTAATATGTTTTGGGGGAACTATTTACGAAGTTTTAATCTTTTAACTTAAATGACCCATCCTAAGGAGCGTTTTAATATTAAAAAACATTTACAATATTACAGCCGATAAAGTACAACTAAATCTTTCAAATAAAATGACCTGAAATTCTGTTATTTCTTTCTATCAAAGTGTATACATTTACTTACAATATATTATTTAGAAATTACTTTAGATTATTTGCCGCAAATTGTGTCAAAAATTCGTCTAGAAATACTAAAAAATTGCGAAATGAGAGAAAAATCTTCAAAGAAGAAACCACGCTCTTCCATCAGGTTATTTAAACTGCCACGTAGCTTGCTCGTTTTCACTCCATTTTTGTTTCCAGAAGGTCAGATTTCATAATGAGTTAACATCCTAAATTGTAAGTATTGATCATTTTGCCGAATTTTCATCATTCCGTATATTTAATAAAATATTTTGACATGACAAAAAATTGTTTGTGAATAGTCCTTGAAAGTCCCTATATTTGGTCGATTTTAATAATTTTGTGTAGCCTTAAACCGTTAAATTTAGACAAAAGCTTAAAGGAAGAAAAATGTATAACTCTTCAAATAAGTTTGTGTCAATAAAAGTCTTTTTAGCGCTACCTTTTTTTTACTTTCTGTACACTTACTTTGTACATAGTGTAAAGAGAAAGTATTGCACTCTACTCAAAAATTCTATACCAAGATTTCACAGGAAATACACGTTTTGTGGTCCCCTGTAGCATTTTTCAGAAAAAGGATGAGAACGAAGATTTTGAGATAAACCCCCCCCACCCCAAACTACATTTACATGGAAAAATTTCGGAACTTTTATGTTCTCAAAAATGGCTAACGATTTTGATTAAAGTACCGTATATTAAGGCTATTTACATGACAAATAAAATATATATCCTGAATTTTGTGGGAATAGCCTCTGGAGTCCTCTTATTCTACATGAATTTTGCTGGGTTTTTCATAATAAGTAAACGTAAGAGATTGAAAAAAAATTATAACACAATAAACTTGATCTCGTTTAAACTCACGATTTATATCATATTCGCTTTTTCGTGGAATGTCAATTCCTGGCAACGCAAAGAAACGGATTTCTTCGCAACCAGCTTCAAAAAGATTTGACTATTGTTTTTGCCTAGTGTACTCCTTTATTTTCCTTCTACCCACAGGAAAGCAAGTAATAAGACAATTTCTACTAATGTTTATATCGATTAGTAAGAAGGATAGAAGAATAAGTGTTTTAACAATAATTTGTTATACAGATGTAGAGAAAGTCATGTGAAATGAACTCATCAGTTTTTTAAAATATTCAGTTTGAATGTTTACGATTCGTGTAACCGTCTGTTGTTTTCATGTACAGTGTACATAGTAGGTATAAAAGATAGAGAAAGTATTGCATTTCACCCAAAAATTTGGTAGGAATATTTTACTGGAAATGCATGTTTTGAGAACCCTTATTTCATCAAAAGGCTTATTCAGTCAGTCAGTGATTGTATTTGTGTGAAAAATGAAAAATGAAAAATTGGTTATAGCCATAAACTAAATTTACTATTTAATAGGATATTTTATTTCTATGTGTTGATAACGTCCAAAATGACCCTTCACTTCAGTCTCCATGCTAATGATGATTGTTGTCGTTGCTTGGCAACTGTTTTTTGTTGTGTATACATGTTCGTGTATCGCATTTCTTAATGTCGGCAATGGAGCAGTTTTGAACACAAAGTTTTGTGTTTTGTTAAACAAATCTCCCTTAGAGACATTGAGAATGATGCAAGAAGCTTATGGTGAAGCGATGAAGAAAACTCAGGTGTATGAATGGCATAAACATTTCACTCAGATTTTCGACAAGAGTTCATGCGACTTGAGTATCTGAAAATGACTTCCAGGAGTGGTTCCAGCTTCTTTACACGCGGTGACATAAATGTGTCGCTGCGGAAGGGAACTATTTTGAAGGAAATGTGTAAATTGTTTTATGGTAACTTGTTTCTTTGTTATTTATACATTCCGGGAACGTTTTGAATGTAGCATGCGTACCAAACTTACTATTGAAGCCCAAAGACGCGATACGAAGATCTTCAGCAAATTCTCCCACCCGAAAACGATTCTACTGATTTTGGTTGAAATACCATACAGGTTGCCAGGTTGCTAGGGATATATTTTAATAAATGGTGCCTAATGTGTACTCAGTTCGGTGTGTTGTAATTTTTTCTGTTCGTCTAATAGTTTCCCCACAAACCCATCACATAATTTACTTTCTGGTATGGTTTGTGTGGTGTTAACTGCAACGCAAATTGAACAACACCTGTTAGTACAGACTATCTGTTTTTTTGGTTTTTTTCACGTTTTCACGCCCCAATACGTCACCTGCTGGCCTAGGTAGTGTGTGGTCCTTGGCTTTGTAGAAAATTGAACTTGGTTCCGATACAACATTCGTTATTGCGAGACTCGCCCACTCAATGTTACGTCTTCCGCTCCGCAGTCTTAAAGAAAATAAACACGTTGTGTGTGTCACGCTTACCTGGAGGTACTAACCGACCTGAAAACACATTATTCTTAATAAGTTAAATTATAAGTCAATAATTCAAGAAAATATTTATGTAATCTTCATACTGTTAGACTATTCTTAATTATCAATAAAGAGATCTGCACCTATACCCCTGACAGCCTGTATATTAAAGATGTTAACATGACAAATAAAAGATATACCATGACTTTTCTAGAAATAGCCTCTTGTGGCTTCTGCATTTTGGAACACTTTTGTATAACTGATAAACCGTAAAAGATAGATGAAATCTTACTCTATAAAATGTAGGTAGATCTCTCAAAACACAATTTATGTTAAAAAATTGTTATTTATACAATTTTCGAGTTATTCCTTGGTTTAGGTCTAAATTTTCCACTGCTTATATTTTTCTCAAATAAGAAATCAACCATTTTTCCTTTTCCTCTCTCTTTCTGTTTTCATCATGACCATGCAAGCTGAAACACATCTCAAAGGTATAATATAGCAAAGCTCTTCAAATATTTGACTATTGCTTTAGCATAAAGTATTTCCGTATTTCTCCTGATATAAGAAAATGCGTAGTTATTAAAATCATTTCCGCTAGTGTTCGTTTCGATTACCATTAAGGAGTTAGAAGAATAACCTTTTAATAGCAATTTGTTGCAAAATAGGTGGAGAAAGTAACGTGAGTGAAATACATGAGATTATTTTCATTTATATGATGCCTTTCACACGTGTCGGTTTTATCGTTGGAACAATTCCTCAGGGCAATAATGTTTTCACTCGTTTCTAGTTTGGATTATTATCATTAACTTTACGGGCAATCAATCCTCCACATTCCCATTCATTTTGGCAGCCTCTGAGAAGATAGGGCACAATCTTGGCTAGAGAGATATTCCCACCCCCCAGTCTGAATGTATGAACCCAAGTTCTGCCAACTAAGCCCCTCATACTTAATAAGAACTCATGTCTAAGTAAGCGTATATCGTAACGCTATTTAGTTAGAAGAATTACTTTTTGCATAGTAATGTGTGTGTTTTTGTGTGTGTCTATGATCAGATCTTTTTGAACATTGAAATTCAATTATCTGTTTTTCTTTCTATGTGAAATCTTTTTATCTTCTAGAGTTATCTATTTTTCACATAGAAGTATGTATTATAGCATACGTTGAAAGTTTCCACATAAATAGAGGGATGGAGTCAGACTGAAAATTTGAATGTCATAGCCGGAATTTGAACTACGGAATCAAGGAGTTCCGTGGTTAAAATCCCTATGGCATTGAATTTCTAGTTTGTATTTACCTCTCCAACTTCTGTCCTACACACTTCTTGCTGTGAAAGAAACGAATTAATTTTTGCATTAAAGTAGATGAATAAAGATTTGTCACGTGATGTTTTTACAACTTGTCCTATCCGGAACTGAAATGGGAATTGTAGAGAAAATCAAACAGGTCACAAAAGTAGGTCATACGAGAGTCACTATTTATATTTTGAGCCTTGGCAACACTGATTGCTGTAGATGTCATCTGGTGTTTCCACTGGTCATTGCTGGTCTTGACCTGCTTCAGATATTTTGTCAATAGAGCTTTATTTGTGTTGTTTACGCTGAATTTAAATTTGTGTCTTGCGAAAAAAAAAAAAAAGGAATTAACTCGCAAAAATGTTCGTGCGATGTTTTATTATGATATTCAAGGTGGATTATCAAGACAAGAGTGCATTGATCAACTTACTACTACATTTGGTGACGAAGCTCCATCTATGAAGCTCTGGTATAACAAGTTTAATCGGGACTGCCGTTCGCTCATTGAGAAAATTCGTGAAGGTCGACCTCACTCAGTTGTGTCAGAAACTGTCCAAAAACTGATAGTGCGAGATCATCTTGCAACATACTGTGAGATAGATAGGCATTAGTTCCGCCAGCATATATAACATATTGCATGATTGTTTAGCCGTGAAAAAGTCTTGCTCTCGTTGGATCCCACATAATTTGAAACCATCTCTAAAGGGTGCTCGAGTCGATTACTCCAACAAATACTCAAGAAATATAATGGCGGGGCTTCAAAAGATGCATATAAGATTGTAACAGGTGACGAATCATGGATCTATGCATATGAGCCGGAACATAAACAGCAGTCAATGTGTGGGTTTTTCAAGATGAACCAAAATCCAACAAAAATTGGAAGCACCATGAACGAAATGGCCGTCTGTTTTGTTTTTTTTTTTTCTCAGCAAAACTGGTCATATGGCCACAGTGCCTTTAGAAGAATGTGAAACAGTCAATTCTGAATGATACACAACCATTTGTTTGCCGAAACTCCTTGGTGAAATAAGAAAAATAAACAAATTCCGTCGGATCGTTCTTCATCAAGAGAATACGAGCGCTCACACATCTCGTCTAACAACCGACTATTTGAACACAAAAAATCGAATTGATGACTCATCCGCCGTACATTCCTGATTTGAGACTGAATATCTACTTATTGTTCCCGAACATCAAGAATAAAGTGCATGGACAAAGATTTTCGTCGACAGAAGAAGCCGTTGTTGCGATCAAAGACAATGTTTTGGAGGTGTTTCAAGCAGATTGAAGAAAATGTATAACAAATGTTTGGAACGTATGCAAAAATGTATTCATCATAAATGAAAAATTTTCGAGAAACATTAAAGCAATTCAGTGACAAATTACTATATTTATTATTAGGCTCAAAATATTAACATTAACCTTCGTATATAAATATCGGCATTTTGGGCGCAAACTTCAGATTTTAAATTACTTAAAGATTGCTCTCGTAAGGCACTTCTCCATATTCTGGTGGGTGACTGTTAAATTATTTTTACTTTCTCTATCACGTATATACCATCTACACAGTAGATAAAGGAAGTATAGTGAGTGATTCAGCCAAAAAGTCAATGCCGAGATTAACCGCAAATATATGTCTTGAGGACCCCTGAATCCCCCCCCCCCACATAAAGCATTTTTAGAAAAATCTCCATATGTGTGTCTTCTTGTTTCTCTGTATATGTATTGCATCTATTGTCTGTGTCTGTGGGAAGCATAATTCAAAAACGAAAAATCTATTAAATATCAAACTTTGTACTTAATTTCAGTATCTTCCAAGGATGTGACACGAAGATTTTCTAATAAATCCCCCCACCACAACTACTCTATATATGGAACTTTTTTTTTCTCAAAAATGGATCTAATAATATTAATTAAAATACTATATGTTTAAGATATATTTATTACAAAGGAAATGAATATTTGCTTTTTCTGGGAATAGCCTCTGTAGACCTCTTCATTATGGACTACTTTTTCACAACTAGAGGCCGTAAGAGATAGACAACAACTGCTTACACAAAAAATTTAAGTTTCGTTAAAACACACAATTTATGCCCATATACATTTGTTTGTACAATTAACCGTTTCCGAGATATCCCTTCTTATTGGTTTCTATTTTAAACTACTTAAACATTTCTCAAACGGAAAGATATCCTTCGTTTCATATCTCTTTGGTTTACTCCTGGTCTTGGAAAGAGAACCGAATTTGAATGGTAAACGCATAGCGACAGCTTTTAAAATATTTGACTTTCGATTTAGCCTAATTTATTAGCTTATTCCCCTTCTACTTTAAGGAATTAAGCAATAAGAATGTTTCTGTTAATTATTATCCTGATTAGCATTATGTAGGTAAAAGAATATTTGTTTGTAAAAATAGTTTGCTTGCAGAACAAATAAAGAAAGTATGTAAATGGAACATATCAGATATTTGTGTTAAATTCTGTAAAGCTTTTCTAACATACGATGGAAGGAAGTAGAACACCTACAGCGAGCGGTACAATGAAACCTTATAGAACAAGATAATATTATTCCACAATATTTAGAACTAATATTTTAAATTAGTCAGTAAAATTCAATAAAATCCTCGTGAACGTAAATAATGAATGTTCGAGGCTGTATTCTAGGCTGTCACCATAAATGTGTTACAGTGATTTCAGATTATACACTGCTTCTTGTATAGATTCTTTTCACCATGTAAACAGAGTTTTTAGATGAGCGACATGTCAAAAGACTGTCGAAATTATCATATTTGTGACATAAAATATATGTGAACTTAATTTAAAGGCATTGCTTAAGGTTATGTATTTATCATTGGGGTTGTAATACACGCGTACATCATTAAATGGGTTTTATATTAATTCATATGCTTAATCTCAAGCTCTCAAGCTTTTTCTAACCTTTAAGGTCTCAAACTACATTTCAGACAAATGTCAAGATGAACATATTTTGGTTTCAAAACTGGTTTTAAAAAGATATATCATTTTCATAAATTGCCACGGCAGGTTGCCAATAGCCATGGGGAAGTATAGGGCCAACGCATATTTGCATGAGAACTTCGAAACCATCGTTCGCAATTTATCTTTGCTTTAATATTCTTATGATCAGGGTTACCATTTTGAAGGTGTGTTTGCTAATTTTTTTCCTACCGTGATTTATTTGCATAAACTTCTTCTAAACAATCTGATGATTTTCAATCACATGAGATTCTTTAGCTAGTCTGTAACAGCATATACTTATAACAATCTAATATGTACCATTCACATGACTTTCTCTACATCTCTGCAACAAATTATCCTTATAAAGCTTTTACTTCATGCTAATCAGAAAACAATTTAGCAGAAATAGCCTTATTTCTTGCTTCCTTGTAAGTAAAAGCGAAATAAGAGTGTACCATAGATTATAGTGATTGTCATAAGCTGGTTGCTACGTCCTGGAAGTTCCTTTGTTTGTATGGACAGCAGTTGACAAATTCCTGTATGAAAAAAGCATAAGTTTTTCAAAGCAGAAACCAAAAACAAGGAATGTCTAAAAAACGATGAACTCCAGTAAAAAATGTATATAACATAAAGTGTGTGTTTTTACGTGCTCTATATTTTTCGTGTAGTAAGTTTTTGTCCATCTCTTACGGTTTAGCAGTTATGCAAAATTTGTCAGGTAAATATCTTTAATATACGAAATTTTAATCATAATCGTTAGAGCCATTTTTCAGAAAATCAAAATTTTCAAAAAAAGTTCCATGTAAAGGGTAGTTGGAGTTGGTGGGATTTTTCTCAAAATCTTCGTGTCACATCCCTGGAATATATTAAACTTAAATGCCAAGTTTGGTATTTTACCGACTTTTCGTTTTTGAGTTATCTTGTTCACATACACACGGACACACAAACACGCACACACACGGACCTTTTTCCGATATTGCTTTTTTTTTTTTTTTTAGATAATGGGGGCGGCCCTAAGACATATACTTCCGGTAAAATCTCGGTATCAATTTTTGGGTGGAGTGGAGTGCAATACCTTCTCTATACACTATAACATAGTGCGTATAGAGAAAGTAAAAAAGTTATTCCTCTCTCTGGTTTTCTGTTAATCAAGATAAGACTTTTCTTAAATTAAAAATAGAATCTATATAATAATATTATACATGAACCATAGAAAATTACAAAATCAAATTAAATCCAACTTCAAATTAAAGTATATAAACTATAGATATAAATATATAGCTTATTGTTTTCCATTATCCAATTTATGCAGAACTACAACAAAATTGTTTAATTAAATTTAAAAATGTAATGTACAAATAAAATAAAAATTAAATATTATAATAAACAAGATCTTAATTTTAAGTGAAAATCTGATGTGTGCCATTCACATGACTTTCTCTACATCTCTGCAACAAGTTATTCTTAAAAAGCTTATACTTCTATTTACTTCATGCTAATCAGAAAAAAATAGCAGAAATAGTCTTATTGCTTGCTTCCTTGTAAATAGAAGCGAAATAAGGGAGTACCATAGGTTAAAGTGATAGTCAACAGCTGGTTGCTATGTGACTGAAGTTCCTTTGTTTGTATGGACAGGAGTTGAAAAATTCCTGTATGAGAAATGTATAATTTTTTCATAGCAGAAACCAAAAATGATGAACTCCACGAAAAAAATGTGTATAAAATAAATTGTGTGTTTTAGCGTGTTCTATAGGTTTGTGTAGTAAGTTTTTGTCCATCTCTTACGGTTAGTAGTTACTCAAAATTCCGTAAAATTCATCCAAAATAAATTACTCTTCAGAGGCTATTCCGAGAAAGTTCAAGATATACATTTTATTTCTCTGGTAAATGTCTGTAATATATGATATTTTAATCAAAATCGTTAGAGACATTTTTGAGGAAATAAAACTTTTCGAAAAAAGTTCCATGTAAAGGATAGTTTGGAGTGGGAGGATTTTTCTCAAAAGCTTCGTGTCGCATCCCTGGAAAATACTAAACTTAAATACCAATTTTTCTGAAAATGCTCTTTTTTTTGGATATAGGGGACCCTAAAACATATATTTCCGGTGAAATTTCGGTATTGGATTTTTGGGTGGAGTGCAGTACCTTCTCTATACACTATGTACATAGTACGTGTAGAGAAAGTAAAAAGGAAATAAAGGAGTGCACTAGGCTGAAGTGAAAGTCAAATCCTTTAAAAAAAGCAATTTTGCAATAGTTATTGATATTCGCTTCTAGTTCATGGCCAGAAGTAAAACAAAAAAAATATGATGTGGATGAGGACTTCCCGTTTGAGAAAAGTTTAAGACTATGTTCCTTCCACATGACTTTCTCTAGCTGATTCACTAACAAACATCCCGTACAAAAGATTATTCTTTTATATGCATCATGTTAATCTAAACATTAGCAGAAATGGTCGTATTACTTGCTTCCTTATAAGTAGATGGGAAATAAGAGAATACATTGGTCTAAAGCGATAGTTTTTTAAATGCTATATGTGGAATAACTGAAATTCGCTTCTCTTCTGTATGTTCGAGAGTAAAACAAAAGAGATGAAACAAAAGCTGACTTCCCGCTTGAGAAAAGTTTAAATAGTTTAAAAGTGTAACCAATAACAATGAATATCTCGGAAACGGTTAACTCTACAAAAATATACCTATATGATATAAATTGTGTGTTTTAATGAGATCTATATTCTTATACAATAAATATTTTTTCTAACTTTCACGGTTTACGTGCTTTACAAAAGTAATGCAGTGCGAGGAGGTCTTCAGAGTTTGCCCCAGAGAATTCAAGCTATACATTTCGTTTGTCATGAAGCTAACTACGAACGTTTATAGTTGGGGTAGATGGATTTCTTGAAAATCTTCGTGTCACATCCATGGAAAATACTAAGCTCAAATACAGAGTTTAACCGACTTTTCGTTTTTTAACTATGCTGCCCGCTCCCATACACACACACACACACACACACACACACACACACACACACACACACCGAAATGTTTCTAAAAATGGTTATTTTCTTTTTTGATTCAGGAGGTTTCAAATCATTTATTTTTATTTTCTCTATACGCACTATGTACATTCGATACTGAGATTTCACCGGAAATATATGTTTTAGGGTCCCCTTTATCTAAAAAATCTGATGTGTTACACTCACATGACTTTCTCTAGCTGTTCTACAAACTTCTTACATAAGATTATTCTTCTTTCTGCATCTTGCTAATGGAGGTACTCATTAGCACAATGTTCTTATTATTTAGTTCCTTATAAGTAGGACACACGGACACACACACGCACGGACCTTTTTCTGGAAATGCATTTTTTGGATTCAGGGGGTCCCAAAACATGTATTTACGGTGAAATCTCGACATCGAATTTTTGGATGGAATGCAATACTTCTCTATCCCTATGTACATTGTACATACGGGGCTAGAGAAAGTAAAAAGCATTTTCGGAACAAGGTCCGTGTGTGTGTCCGTGTGTCTGTGAACACGATAACTCAAAAACGAAAAGTCGGTAAAATATCAAACCTGGTATTTAAGTTTAGTATCTTCCAAGGATGCGACACGAAGATTTTCAAGAAAATCCCCCCGCCCCAAACTACCCTTTACTTGGAAAATGTTTCGAAAATTTTAATTTTCTAAAAAATTGCTCTAACGATTTTGATTAAAATCTCCTATATTTAAGATATTTACTTGACAAATAAAATGTATATCTTGAATGTTCTGGGAATAGCCTCTGAAGACTACTTTAATCTGTGTGAACTTTATGGATTTCTGCATAAATACTAAACCGTAAGAGATGGACAAAAATTTAACACACAGAAAATGTAGAGCACATTAAAACACACAATTTATGCTATATACATTTTTTTCGTGGAGTTGATCGCTTTTAAAATATTCCTGATTTTTGATTTCAGGATTGAAAAACTTGTACTTTTCTCATACAGGAATTTGTCAACTCCTGTCCATACAAACAAAGGAACTTTAGTCACATAGCAACCAGATTTTGACTATGACTTTAACCTATGGTACTCCCTTTTTCCCTTCTATTTACATGGAAGCAAGTCATAAGACTATTTCTGCTAATGTTTTCTCAATTAGAATGAAGTAAATAGAAGCCTAGCTTTTTAACAGTAATTTGTTGCAGAGACGTAGAGAAAGTCATGTGAATGGAACACATCAGATTTTTTTTTTAAATATTTGTACGAATTTTTGGGTATAATGTAGTGCAATACCTTATGTATCTATTATGTGCATTCTAATACCTACGTGCTAGAGAGAGTAAAAACTGTATATGATATAAATTGTGTGGTTTAACCAAATCTACATTTTCTGACCAGTAAGTTTTTGTCTATTTTTTACAATTTTAACAGTTATGCAAAAGTCATTCAGAATGAAGAAGAATTCAGTGCCTATTCCGAAGAAATTCAGAATATACATTTTATTTGCCATGTAAATATGTTTAATTAACAGCGTTTTAAAAAAACCGGTAGTCATTTTTTAGAAAATCGAACATTTAAAAAAATGTCCCACGTAAAGGGTAGTTTGTGGTGGGAGTGTTTTCCCTAAAATCTTCGTGTCGCATCCATGGGAGATGCTAAACTTAAATACCTCGTTTAGTGTTTAACCAAATTTGGTATTTGAGCTATATTGTCCCCGCGCGCGGACATTTTCTAATTATTTTTAATTCAGTGTGCCTCAAAACATAGAGGAATCTTGATGTCGAATTTTGGGGTGGAATATAATACCTTCTCTATCTACTATTGTACTTTGTGCATAAGTGCTAGAGAAGGTAGAAATGTATCATCTCTCAATACAAAAGCAAAGTTAGACTATTCAGGTTTCCCTGCCGATAATTATTTCACTACGACCACATAGGTTTGGAGAGGAAGAATCCGCCAAAATTACAATCGTAACTGTAAAATTGTGTAATACATTGCTCTTCACTTTTCTTGCTTAAAATAGAGAATACTTTAACAAATTCAGGACATAATTACTTTTATATACACATCATTTATCATTTAGGCACTCCTAGTAACATGATATGCTTTCATAATTAGTTATAACTAGACCAAGTATTTGCATATATATGCAGGTTTTTATTGTAAGGCCATTTTCAAGGATATCTTATCTTCTTTGCATTTCAAAAGATGTATATTAAAATAAAACTAATTGTGTTTTGCATACTTACATATATACACTGTATATATTGACATTTTTTGCTATCAAATACTTTTGTACATATTTACAGTAATTTGAAGCTACAATTGAATTTGTAGAAATTCAAGTGAGACGTGGATTTATCTTCCTGAAGAAATATTAGAAATAGAATTTTAAAAAAAGCCTGCTTTTGTTGTATATACTATGCATTCTTACCGCGCTCTATTGAAATCTGGAGTTTAGGGGCCTATCATTTCTTGATTCTATGCAATAAGTTGTAAACGTGGAAATGAAGCTAACCGCGGGGCGCGATGAAAGATTTCCTCAAAAATGTTAAATGTGTCAAAAATCCAGAGATTGTACAGAAAGTGCTGCCTCAGTAAAAGTTGAGGAATGTCTAGAGTTCCATTTTTTTTAATTTGCACCGGTAACTGCAGTAATACTGAACGTTCATTTTGATATTCTGCCGTGTAAGGGTCGCGGGATTGAATTCCGCTATGGGCATTAATGTTTAGTGTTGCATGTTTCTGTATTTGTGTACCATCTAAATCAGTCTCTCTTCCTGATAACCAAGTAAGCTAATGCACCCGTAGGTTTCGTGTTTTTTTCCACTAAAGTTTATTGAAACAGTTATTGTTTTATAAGTTTAAATAATCTTAGGCCATCTTGTGTAAAAGTCAACCAAATTAATACAACTTTTTAATTAATATATTATAATAAAATGAATAGAATAGAATTGTTTTGGTTTCATAAAATTAAGTCAGTTAATACAATTTTTTTTATTTAATATATTATTTTCGTTTAAAAAACTATAATAAAATTAATAGGATAGTTTTGGTTACATAAAATTAAATCAGTTTAAATTAGCCTGGCATAAGTAAAATTCCAACTCGGAATATAATAAGAGCATAATAATTTTGATATTTAAGGTCGTATATTTTAACTATCCGCAATCCATAGCTCCTTTACTGACAACCAGGTACTAGTCAGCCCTTTATGTTAAGCCTCTATACAAAGCATAACGTTCTGTAAAAAAGAAAATTACTCGAAACTTCCGAAAAGAATCCTCTGGGTCAGTAAATATCCAACCTGCTAGGGAGAGTATCATAATGGGTTTTGTTACGTGGCTATTGTATTTGTTACGCTATAATTTTATTCTGAGGCATTGGTCTTGGCCGACCCAGCTGGCCAGGTGTGGGTCAGTATGCACTTATAGACGGGCAGCAGCTACTTTGCGCTGAGGTCGCAGTATCAATTTTATTTCGCTGTAAAATAAATGACTATTGCATTACATCTGATATGCTCTATTAGTTCTCTTTTCTTGTAAAACTGAGCTCTTAGAATTGTGGATTTTTTTTTTGTGTTTACATAATTTCCCGAGATGCAGCTTTCCCCCCTTAAATTGTTTACTTAATCAAGTTTATTATAAACCCACATTTTGTCAAGTTTTCTTTGTTTTTCAGTCAATTTTGCTGCGTTTATTGTTTAGACAAGACGCTCTTTTCAGGCGTTAAGCTTGGATGATATACACATTGCAAAATATAAAAATAAAAAGTAGATATCCCTAAAGTAGATGAAAAGGCGCATGCGTGCGTGCGTGCGTGCGTGCGTGCGTGCGTGTCTGTCTGTCTGGTAGGCTCGTGGTGAGCCTAGGTGTTGTTGCTGTGTACCTACCCTGGTAAGGGTTTAACCACAGGAATGAGGTGAAGGTTGAGGTTTTAATTTTGGAGTTTTCAAGTGTTGGTGTTAAGGAGGTAGCGCTGGTAGGCTCCTCGAGCGGTTGCTTTTCAGGAGCAGCATCCTTTCCTCTGCTCCGCTGGTGAAAAGGCGTACTAGGAGAGGTGTTTTATATACTGTTCTAATTGAAGGTTGGTGTTGAAGCTGCATTTGTAGCAGTTTCAATTATATTCTTTGGCCAGAGTGTTTTGAAACAGTAGAATAGGCAACAGTAGGTAAACAGGTGGCTCATAGCCAATCTGTAATATGAGGCGGCCATGCACTATCACCGCCGCTGTAGCTTCGTGACATCCGTAGCTCCCCCTTTCACTGTATCAAAAGATTGTGTATAATTATGCAGATGCCCACAAATTCCCACATTAACTCGCCACGAATGCAGTTGCGCTCCCTCGCTGAGCGTTTATTAAACCCACTGACTAATGTATACGAAGTTTGCTCTGTTCTCTGCCATATAGTTCCTTGAGTTTATAGGCTTACAATTAATTTCTCTGACGCTCTAGCTTTTCAATCCCTTATGATAGGAAGTGACATTTTAGGAAAATGATTTATTTAATACATTTATTTATTTAACCAATTTACTATAACCTCCTGCAAAATTATTCTCAATACTCAACAAACACCAAATCAACAGTACTAGTGTCTCTGTTACAAGCAAAGACGTGATAGCCTCGTGTATCCTAGCCAATCAGCGTTTGTCTGCTATTAATTGACTCCAGTGGTCACTCCTGACGTGGTAATCCCATAGCCCTTTAATGTAACTGATAAGAAGTATGAAAAATAGTAAAAGCAGACCAGATGAAAGTCCTTACCCAAATAAAAAAGCTAATTAATAAATAAAAATCTGAAGTGTTCCATTCACTTGACTTTCTCTACCTATTCAGCAACAAATTATTCTTACAAAAGTTTATTCTTCTATATGATTCATGTAATTTAGATAAATATTAGCAGAAATGGTTTTATTGCCTATTTCCTTGTAAGTAGGAGGGAAATAAAGGTATACACTAATCTAAAGCAATAGTCAAATCTTCTAAAACCTGTGCATGGGCAGGACTAAAACAAAAGAAAGATAAAAGAGTGATGACTTCCCTTTTGAAAGTATAACTATTTTAAAATTGAATCCAATATCCAGGAATGTCCTAGAAATGGCTAACTCCGCTAAAAATAAAGGTGTAGGACATGACATATGTGTTTTAAGAGATCTATATTCATTGTGTATATATCTTATGGTTTATACAAACGTTCTCCAGAATGAAGAGCGCTATTGTCGTTCTCTGTGGTCTTGTTCCAAAGGTCACGAGTTCAAACCCGGTGGAGGACGATGGATTTTTTTTGGGCGTAAAAACTTTAGCATGGCTTCTTTCGGAAGGGGAGCAAAGATGTTGGTCCTGAGTCTCGTAGATTCACGGCACGTAAAATAACCTCAAGCTTAATAAAAGAGACTTCAGAGCAAAATTAAGCGGCCTTTTATGCGCCCAGTATTGAAACGGACGTTGAGAACTACAAATAAAACTCTATTTAATTTAATTCCAGAACTATTCCCAAAATATTCAAGGTATACCTTTCATTTGTCAAACAGCATCTCAGCCATGGGTATTTTAATCAAAATTGTTGGAACCATAACGTCAATATTTTTTAAAATGTTTCCATGTAGAGGGTAGTTTGGAATGGGGGTTTTCTCGAAATTCTTCTTGTCGAATTCTTGGAAGCTGCTGAAATTAAATGCCAAGGTTGTGTTTAATTCGACTAATTTTGTTCACCACACACACTCACTCACACGGACCTTTTTCTCAAATTTTTTTTTTTTTTCAGAGGATTCTAAAACGTATATTTTCAATGATATTTCGGGTAAAATTTTGGATGGAATGCACTATGCACTTTGTACGTACTAGAGAAAGTAAAAATGTTATAAATGTATGTACCCATGTATATTTATATAATAATGCCCACCACTAATAGTTTTATTTCTTTGGTAAAAGAAAGTTCAGTATATCTGTCAACAATCGGTTAGTTGCACAATGATCAGAATTACTTTCGAATTCGCGGATAAGGCACTGGTGAATTGTGAAGTCATTTTTAAATGATACTCACATTCACACTTTAAGTTTTTCCTACAAACATGAAAATTAAATACAATAAGCAACAGTCATATTTCTTCCCCTACGACATAAAAAATAAACAAAATGCAATGGTTAACAGTATTGAAGTCGTTCAATGCTACCTTAACGGATATTAGAGACGGTTCCACATTCCTACGCATGATGTTCTAACGTTAGATGCATTTTCTTAAACAAAGGCAAACGTAATTAAAACTCAAATGTGCTGCCACCACCATCTTTAGCATTGTTTGGAAATTGCAGCAAACCTTAATGAGATTTCTAAAAGATCAGTTGAATGTTATATATTTATCATTATCAAAGCTTAATTCATTTAAATAATTAGTAGCGAAAATACACAATGCATAATAATCATTACAAGCGATGGGGCACATCAATCGCATTAATGGTAAAGTTGCTATTGATTGACCCGATTGGACACTTGCAGGACTCGGTTTCTGAAGGAAAATTCAACAGCATACGTAAATAAGATACGTATTGATAGTGAAATAAAGTATAACAGAAAAATAATGATTTAGAGTCCGCTCTAAACCGTTATACACCTGACATCCCCTTCCTTTTAACTCTCGTGTGGCTAATGTCATTTACCGCCATCGTTCGTGACGCACTTATAGTGGCGGCAGGCAGGACATGGAGAGCGAAGAGTATGTATCCAAACCTGAATCATACAAAAAAGTACATCATAAAATACTGTAACCAATGGTAAACACAATTCATCACATAGCCGCACATTTTAAAACATGTTACATTTGAATCACTTAGTCTAAAGTCAGAACACAACTGATCCGTTGATTCATAATTACATCTGAACCACTGAGTCACAACTCACAACTGAACTGCAGTCGACACTGCACACTGTCAGCTACGTTCAGGAGAAGAAAACTAGTAGGAACTGCCAACAAGAATCTTGTGCAACTGTAAGTGCCAAGCCTGTGTCAGAAAATGGGTTATTAGGTGGCTATTGTGCTTGTTTGTGCTGAGAGACTGGTTGGAACAATAGTCTGACCTGGTTGGTCTGGTAGACGAGCCGGGATGCGTGCGTGCGTGTCTGGTAGGCTCGTGGTGAGCCTGGGTGTTGTTGCTGTGAGCCTGGGTGTTGTTGCTGTGTACCTACCCTGGTAAGGGTTTAACCACAGGAATGAGGTGATGGTTAAGGTTTTGTTTGAGGTTTCGAGTGTTGGTGTTAAGGAGGTAGCGCTGGTAGGCTCCTCGAGCGGTTGCATTTTCAGGAGCAGCATCCTTTCCTCTGCTCCGCTGGTGTTTATTTATTTGTTTAAATATGGTGGTGAATTTTGATAGACCTGTCCCTATGGGAGGGGGAGTGCTTTGTTCAGCTATTACGCTGTTGGCTGGTTTAAAGCCGTTGTTACCGGGGGTGCCCACAAGCCATGCGGGGAACCCGCAACCGCCTTTTTCGGCGTTCAGAGGGTAAGTACTCCCCCAGTGATCTGACAAGAGCGTTCTCATGTTCGCCCAATCTGGCGTAGAATTTTTGAGCCCGGCGCCTTTCTCTACCAACCCGTATAACATCGCGCCGCGGTCAGCATAATACCGCTTTCCCATTTGAGATTGCGCTTGCTATGAAATAAGAAAAAAATGACATTTATGGACGCTCTTTAACTACTGTGGTTCTCAGCGTCCCATTCTAAATTGGGTGTGAAAGACCGCTTAATTTTGCTCAGAGGCCTCTCTATCAGGCCTGAGGTTCTTTTACGTGCCGTAAATCTACGACACGGGACCAACGGCTTTACTTCCCTTCCCAAGGAAATTATGCTAAGGATTTTTACACCCGAAAAAATCCATCGTCCTCCGCCGGGTTTGAACCCGCGACCCTGGGTATATGAAGTTAGCATGGCAACCGGAGGGCGACTGTGAAGTAAGAATTTTTACCAATAAGGACATGAACCATATAGTCATAAACTGCTAGTAGATTATCGTATTTATTCTCGTAACAGCATAGCAGCTTATTAACCTCATCAACCAACATACATCAAACCATTGTCATACTACTCCAGAGCCTTAGGTGAGAGCGGCAAAAGAAGGCATAACAACATACCATTTCAACGCGCAACAGTCGATGATGAAACAACTGCGCAACACTGTGCATATTCTTCCTGAGGTGCAATAAAAAACAATAATCTTACAGTAAGCTAACGGTCAACTTCAGATCAATGGCTCCGCACAATGAATTACTACCCAGTTAATATGACGTGCTATGGTAGCCTTATTAGCATTTGATAATATCACGTCCAGCTTAACTCCACAAAATTTATATCCTGGATATTCATAATTGTGTCTCGAGAATAAAATGCCGCAAATGAAGTATGAATGGTTGCATCAGGAGGAGTTCCGGGTTTGGTTGTAATGAAACTGTCTTGTTTATTTTCAAATTCCAACACGCTTCCATGTGAAAATATTTAATCCTAAAATGCGTAGGCAATAAGAACGCATTACTAATGGAAGAAAACTAAACAAAAGGAATAAATGTCAAAAGACAGAGTCTAAAATGGCTGGCGAAAATGATAGATCGCTAAGGAAGTCAACTGAACGAAATATTAAAGAAGGAATTGGAAAAAGCGCGAAATTAAACATAAAATATTCAATTAAAATCATCTAATTAGTTCATGAAACAACATTATTGTAAAAACAAGCGTACCTTACCTTCATCGCGGAGAGTTCCGAGATAGATAATTAGACCAGGTACAGATAATTATTTGTCACTGACTATCTCTTACGATCCCGCGTCTTTTCGCCGTGCACAGTACGTTAACATCGGTATCTTCCATGTACCTGAAGGGAGAATGTAATTTAGTGTGCCATGACTAGGTTTAGCCAGGGAAGATAACACCCGAACGAGGGTACAGCACAGTTTGACCATCAAACACAATGTGTGTAAATAAGAATAAACTGATGGGTCCACAACTAGTTTAACATAACGTTTCTGTTATACCCAGAGGCAATACTATGTGTTAACTATTTGAAAAATTCGCACTAATACTTTAAATTGGTGGTGATTATGTTGAATATTTTACATAAATTCGTGTTAATTTCATACTATTTTTCGGGAAGAATTAATGAGTAATTATATCATGAAATGAAGATTAACAGGTACCTAAAGTGGCATAAATGTTAAAACCACGTATTTTCAAATGCAAAATCCTTTATATCAAATTATATAATCAATAATATATCAAATCAGACATAATCAAACTGCAACATACATTTTGTGACGTTTTCGTTTTCCATATTTGTCTTTCTGTATGTTACAACAAAGTTAGACAGAGAAAAATCTGTCGCTGTTAGCATTTGATATCGCTAGTTAAAAATGTTCAAGGGATTTTATTCCAGAATTCGTGGTAAGACTGGCTTTTAGCTTTCAATGCCAAGATGCTGATACTGTCAATTCTAAGACATCTAATTTGTTACCGTTACTTAGCCGTGCCACAGTGCCACAAAGTTCTTCGAAACAAAGAAGCAAATCAGAATTAATATAGTTAGTTTAAAGCGCACTTAGTTGTTGCTGCCATTATACTATTTAATTCACTGATACTTAAATCAGTGACTAGTTCTGAAGGCTCAAACAAATTATCTATTGTTTTTACTTTCTCTAGCGCCATATGTACAATGTACATATAGAGAAGTATTGTATTCCACCCAAAAATTCGATACCTAGATTTCACCGGAAATACATGTTTTAGGACCCCCTGTATCAAAAAAAAAATTTTCAGAAAAAGGTCCGTGTGTGTGTGTCCGTGTGTTCGCGTGTCTGTGAACACAATAACTCAAAAATGAAAAGTAGCTAAAATACCAAACTTGGTATTTAAGTTTAGTATCTTCCAGGGATGCGACACGAAGGTTTTGAGAAAAATTCCCCGACTCCAAACTACCCTTTACATGGAACTTTTTTCGAAAATTTTGATTTTCTTAAAAATAGCTCTAACGATTTTGATTAAAATATCATATATTAACGATATTTACCTAACAAATAAAATGTATATCTTGAATTTTCTTGGAATAGCTTCTGCAGACCTGTTTATTCTGGATGAATTTTGCCTTATTTAGCATAACTAGTAAACCGTAAGAGATAGACAAAAACTTGCTGTACAAAAAATTTAGGTCTTGTTAAAATACACAAGTTATGTCGTGTACATTTTTCTCGTGGAGTTTACCGTTTTCGAGGTATTCATTGTTATTAGTTTCAGTTGTGAAGTACTTATACTTTTCCTAGACAGGAGTGTCCGTTTTTCTTTTGTTCATCTCCTGGCCAAGAAAAGAAGCGAATTGAGATGACAATCGCATAACGACAGCTTTTAAAACATTTGAATATTGGTTTAGCCTAGTGTATTCGCTTATTTTCTTCCTACTTATACGGAACTAAATAATAACATTGTGCTAATGAGTACCACGATTAGCAAGGTGCAGAATGAAGAAGAATCTTATGTATGAAGTCTGTAGAACAGCCAGAGAAAGCCATGTGAGTGTAACACATCAGATTTTTTGTTATATCATTGGTTTCTTTTACATTAATTGAGTCCAGTTTAGTTAAAATTCATGCGGCAGCAAACTTTTAATTTGTCTTCCATTGTATCTCTAAAATTGGAAACTGTGCGTCACTATTTCACATTTGGCTCTCAGTGAGTTAATTCGGGATAAAATAAATGAGCAACAGATTTTTCACTAGCTTTAAATTCTAATATTGGTTCTGTTCCCAGCCAGCAATTTTCAGAAGCAAGACTTTTCCTTGTTTGGTATCTTAATTTTATATAATTAAGTATTGTAATGCTAGCTCCTTTTCGTTGAAATTTTAAATATTGCTTCAGATCTTTTAGCTGCATGGCATGAAGACACATATGTTAAATTCAAGTTTTATTTTTGTAAGTTGAAATCAATGCTAAAAAAGAATACACATATATATTCTTCATTTGTTGCTAAAAAAAATTAGGTATGTATTATTCTCTAAAATATAAAAAATTCGTGAAAAAATATGGCTGTACGTCATTTCAAAAGTATGCCAAATGCATACAAAGCATTTATTTTACATTAATAGGTTCTCATTTATCGTTAAGACAAGGGTGACTGAACATGTATTTTGACTCGTCTACAAACCAAATCCACTGAGATTAATGACGCATGTTGCATTTTCTTTCTGTAGGCCTATATATGTGAGACACCGGGAATGGTGATGTAATACGGTCTGTTTGTTATGTTTCAGTGCGAGCTTCCTCTGCCTCAGTCTGTACTCTTTCCTGACAGGTAGTATCTACCTCGAACCTACAAAATTAATCATGCTTATCACCATACTGACAGGCGAGTTTGAGACAATTTTTATCTGTTCTTAACGAAAGAACTAATACTGGTCTTCTAAGAATTATGAGAAAATTATAACTGTATACTTAGACTCCGCTTGTAGCTAGAATGTAAATACAGGTTGCTTAAGGAAGGAGTTTCACTGTGGGAACGTTACATCTAGCTATTGCTATAACATTGAACCACAATAATCCCAAAATGTTAATATATTCCCACTTATTTTTGACAGCTTTCATCCTCCGCAGCTTCTTTCTCTTCCAAATGCAACAGGTTCTTCATCCCTATGTGATGCAGTTGAAAATTGATTGTCTTTGCATGCTAGGAGTAAAATAAAAGAGATATTAAACGAATGGAAACTTCCATTTTGACAAAAGTATAGGTATTTTAAACCGGAAACTAATAATAATCAATACTAGGAAATCGTTGCCTCTACAATAATGTAAATAAAATAAATTGTGTTTTAAGGAAACCTAATTTTTTGTGTCTTAATTTTACTAGTTAAGCAAAAGTTATCCAGAAGAAGACCAGAGGCTATTTCCAAAAATTCAGGATATACATTTTATTTTGCATATATATTTTTAATATACGACATTTTAATCAAATCGTTAATCACGTTTGAGAAAATCAAAAATTTCTAATAATCTTCCATGTAAACGATAGTTTGGGGTGGGGAATTTTGCTGAAAATCTCCACATCGTATTCTTGGAAGATGCTGAACTTAAATACTAAATTTTGTATTTAAGCGATTTTTAGGTTTTGAGTAATCGTGTTCATGAACCACCTCCACCCCCGTCACAGACATATAAACTTTTTTTTATAAAAATCTATGTGTTCCATTCACATAATTTTCTCTGCCCATTCTGGAAATAAACTATTCTTACAAAAGATATTATTTTATCTACATCATGCTAATTGAGATAAGCAATGGCAGAAAGTGTATTACCACTTGATTTCATGAAAGCAGAAGGGAAATATGACCAAAGCGATAGTCGAATTTTTAAAAGCTGTTTTATATGTGAACAATTGAAGTTCAATTAGCCTTTCTAGGCCAGCAACAAACAAAAGCGAAATGTAAGCAAACGGTCAACTCTGCAATAAAAATGCATATGACTTAAATTGTGTGTTTAAAACAGATCTACATTTTTGTTGGTGAGTCTTTGTTTATTTCTTACGGGTTACTAGTTATGCAAATTCCAGCAAAATTCATCAGAATGAACAACCCTTCAGAAGCTGTTCCCAGACAATTCAAGATATACATTTCATTTGTGATGTAAACATCCATAATACACGGTCTTTTTATCAAAATCCTTGGATAAACAACATTTTAAAAACTGTTTCCACGTAAAGAAAGGGTTGTCTTGGGTGGGGGGATTTTATTGAAAATCTTCGTGTTGCATCCGTGGAAGATACTGAACTTAAATACAAGTTTGGTCTTTTAACAGTATTTTACTTTTAGATTTTTACTCAGAGCTTCTGAAAACATTTATTTCTGGTGAAATCTCGGTATCGAATTTTTTAGCAGAATACAATATGTGTATATCCACTATGTACATAGTACGTATAGAGAAAGTAAACTTTCTTTTTACTTTCTCTACACGTACTATGTACATAGTGTATAGAGAAGGTATTGTATTCCACCCATAAATTCTATACCGAGATTTTACTGGAAATACATGTTTTGGGTCCCCTTAAATCCAAAAAAAAAAAAGAATTTTCAGAAAAAGGTCCGTGTGTGTGTGTGTCTTTGGACAGCATAGCTAAAAACGAAAAGGTCGTTAAATACCAAACTTGCAAGGGCGTGACACGAAGATTTTCAAGAATATCCTCCACCCCCAACTACCCCTTACATGAAACTTTTTTGGACATTTTTATTTTCTCAAAAATGTCTCTAACGATGTTGCTTAAAATATCGTATATTAAAGATATCTACCTGACAGATAAAATGTATATCTTGAATTTTCTGGGAATAGCATCTGAAGACTGCTTTATTCTGGATCAATTTTACGGAAGTTTGCATAACTGCTAAACCGGAAAAGATGGACAAAAACCTTACCACACAAAAAATATAGAGTACTTTAAAACACCCAATTTATGCTATACACATTTTTTTCCTGGAGTTGATCGTTTTTAGGTATTCCTTGTTTTTGGTTTCAGCTTGGAAAAACTTATACTTTTCTCATACAGGAATTTGTCAACTCGTGTCCATACAAAGAAACTTCAGTCACATAGCAACCAGCTTTTGATTATCACTTGAACCTATGGTGCTCCCTTATTTCGCTTCTACTTACAAGGAAGCAAGTAATAAGACTATTTCTGCTAATTTTTTTCTCGATTAGTATGAAGTAAATAGAAGCATAAGCTTTTTAAGAATATTTGTTTTTATAGATGCAGAGAAAGTCATGTGAATGGAACACATCAGATTTTTGTTTACATAGGGGGCCCTAAACCGTGTTTTTCCTCTGAAATCCGGGTATCTTATTTTAAGATGAATGTAATACTTTCTTCATGAACTGTGTGAAAGTTTGATGATACTTCCTGTGTCCCTTAAAGTCGTCAAAAGACGATGAATGACTTCACCATGAAGCTTGGAGCTTACAGAAGCTGAATGTTATACTTTACACGGCTCATTACAAGAACAGATAGCAACGATCCGAATAAAAATTGTAGTTCATAAAGAATCTTAAAAGGTATGTTCGGAGGCCTCTTGCCATACATGCGAGGCGTGGTTCAAACAGCACTCGTTCAATAGTACAAGAAATTGGCCGAAATAATTCAGACACCTTGACTTTTTATGCAAATGAAAGAGGTGTAGCAAAGGCGAACAGGTTGGCTGCTCGGAAATAAACTAGCGTAGACCCACGCAGGTTAATTTGTATTTTGTAGGAAGAAACGGAGGTCTGCATTACGCAAGCATCCCTTAACGTCAACGTGTCTGGATAAAACTAATGCTTCCTTTATGATTGTGGATTAGGAGGGGTTTGGACTCGTCCTAGAGAAACAAGTTTCTGTCTTTTCAACACAACATTTTCACGCAATCTGCATATAAATTTGGAAATACATAGGGTGGTCTGGGATCAGAGTTTGCAATAAAATTGAAAAACGATTCTGAGAAAGGCAACGCATGGATTTGTCCTATGCGTCATAGAGGTACTGCCTGTTCAGCGGTGCTTTAGCTAGTGGGTTGGGGTACCTTATCGCTCAAATAACACTTTAACCTGTGGGAGGGGTACACGTATGCTGAACTCGTTCCTTGCGTAGCAAAACTATCAAGTGTTGCAATACTTTACTCAGAGTTGGATGATGAGCCCTCAAAATCTACAGTGCACACAAAAATATTATCAACAACAGTGCTTCCTTCTTCCACTCCTTCCAATTGCTCAACTCTTACCTGCTCATCACACTAGCTGAAACACCGCCGAACTGCCACAATATGTTTACTTTCTTCAGAATTTAATGGTAGCAGAAAATTTACAAATTTTATGTACAAAATATACTTTGAAACACATGTGTGTATATAATATTATGACACTTTTAAGGTTTCGCGATTTAAATGCCTATAAGCTTAATTTCCAGTGTCTTTACTGGTTGATTTTCTTAGACCTTTGCGCATTAAAGATACTCCACACCAAGCTGTTTACTACTTCAATTTCTCTTGCACCTATATACAATGTACATAGTAGATAGAGACGGCATTATATTCCATTCGAACTTAGAAAGTTCGTTAAAATTCACGTTTTGAGGACCCCTGAATCCAAAAAAGTAGTTTTAGAAAAAGGTAAAAGTGTGTATATAGACAGCATAACTCAAACAGTTGGTTAAATACCAAACTTGCTACTTAATTTTAGTAGGTTGAATTGGTTTGGTGAGGGGAGAATTAAGTAAAATTAAACAAAGTCCTCTCATCGCAGAGAAAGGAATACTGTCCAAAATTTGATTATTAAAAACATACAAAACCCTGATTATTAAAAAAAAAAATACAAAATATAAAAAATATATACAACAATACTTTTATTATATTTTTATATTCACATATTCCATTTTATATCTTCCAAGATATGAACGGAGGATTTTCAAGAAAATCCCCCTACTCTTCACATCAAACATCATTTTGATTTTATAAAAAGTAATGATTTGATTAAAATGCCCTATATTAAAGAAGTCCTCTTCATTTTGAATGACTTTTGCATAACTGGTAATCCGTAAGAGGTAGACAAAAACTTAAGACACAAAAATGTGGATCGTTAAAATACACAATTTACGTCATATACATTTTATATAACCATTCAGAGATGTTTACCATCATTGGCTTCAGTTATAAAAGACTTGATATTCTCTAAAACGAAAAGCCCTCATCCTTTCATATCTCTTTTGTTTTACTCCTGGCCAACGAAAAAGAACGTATAGCGACAGCTATTAAAAATTGATATTTGATTGTCTCTTTAGCCTAGTGCTTTGCCTATTTCCCTTCTTCTTAAAAGTAAGTAAGCGATAAGACGATTCCGGTAATATTTACCTTGTTTAGCGTTATGTGAATAAAAATAATGTTTTCTAAGATTAGATTGTTTGCAGAACATATAGATAAAGTTATGTGAAGGGAACACATCAGATTTTTTTTCTTAGAGATAGAATTTTTTTTAATTGTAAAAAAAATAATCAATCATGTTACAAATACCAATACAGTTCCATAAAATCCACAAAGTGTTGTTTTTATTAACCCTGAGATATCTTCAATAGTTTCTGAAAACAGGTCATTTATAATAGAGGATGTTAATTCGAGAAAAGCAAATAAAGCCTTAGAAACAAACTCTCATACATTTTGAGATAAATAACCACATAAACATTAAGAGCAGGATCTGTTATATCCAGTACGAGTGCCAATTTGTAAAGCAAAATTCCAGCTAGATGATGATATAAAATTTACTTCTTTGTTGCGAAGAAAATTAACTCTGAAATAGCACAGAATACAGAGTTAAAATGCTAGATAGAGACTTATTTTTAAAAATCTATTTGAAAACCACTAGGTGTCTGAAAGATAGAGTAAGTTCTAAATTGTATAGCTGCACAAATAAACAAACAAGTAAAATGTTTGATGATTTTCACTCTTTAGTCTCCCCTTAATGCTTGAAACTCGTAATTCTAAACTTCTGGCCACATATGGAACGGTTTACATCTGAAGTTTTGAACTCTTTATACACACTATATAGGACTCTGTCTCTCCTCAGCTAACAACTGAATCCAGATTTGTACGTACCAAGGCCAGTTTATAACATTAGTTGAGGAATATAAATGGGAATGGCGTGTTATTTATGGACGCTCTTTAACTACTCTGGTTCCCAGCGTCCCATTCTATATTGGGCGTGAAACACCACTTAATTTTGTTCAGAGGCCTCTTTATCAGGCTTGAGGTTCTTTTACGTGCAGTAAATCTACGACACGGGGCTAACGGCTTTAGTTCCCTTCCGAAGGAAGCCATGTTAAGGATTTTTAAGCCCCAAAAAAAAAAAAAAATTCATCGCCCTCTCCGACTTTGAACCCGCGAAGTTAGTATGGTAGCCATTACACCACGGAGGTCGACAAATTAGTTGAGGAATATTCAACAAAATTAGATTTCAAGAAGTGAAAAAATCAGCCTTCAAATGTTAGTTACCTTAACCTAAAAATTCGTAATAATTATTTCGTCTTTGGTCTTTATGAATTCTATTCCATTTTACTTATTTTTAAAAAGTGGTTTGAAATTATTTTAGTTACGCTTGTTTAAAGTGTAGTGAACGTATAATTTTTGATGCTCTACTTCAGGATATTTTTTTAACATAAACGTCCTTTAACAACAATTATAATAAGCATTTGATACTGCTTGTATTCATGACGTTCATTTTCATAATTAAGGCAATTTTATAGTTGGTATATAGTTTAGAACAGCTGAATATCTTAAATTTTTGCGCTGTATAATTTTATATACAAAGAAAAGTTTTCAAAAATTAATAGTGATATTCTAAATTTGCGGATCAACTTAAAATTAATGATTTTCTCTTGATAATATTTTGACATATTAACATTTTAAAATATATCTATCACTAAAGAATTTCCTGAAGAGATAGTGAGAGAGAGAGAGAGAGAGAGAGAGAGAGACAGAGAGAGAGCGTCCATAAATAACACGCCATTTTTTTTAAATTTTCTGTAAATTGCATCAGAAGTCCTGTTTATCCTGAACGACTTTTTCATAACTATGAACTTTGTGAGTAGACAAACTCTTACTGCCCCAAAATATATAGATAGCTCTTGTTTAAATGTAAATGGCGTGTTATTTATGGACGCTCTTTAACTACTGTGGTTCTCAGCGTCCCATTCTAAATTGGGCGTGAAAGACCGCTTAATTTTGCTCAGAGGCCTCTCTATCAGGCTTGACGTTCTTTTACGTGCCGTAAATCTACGACACGGGACCAACGGCTTTACTTCCCTTCCGAAGGAAGCCATGCTAAGGATTTTTACACCCGAAAAAATCCATCGTCCTCCGCCGGGTTTGAACCCGCGACCTTGGGTATATGAAGTTAGCATGGTAACCATTCACCACGGAGGGCGACTAGATCTTGTTTAAGCACACATTTGATTAGCCTTGTTATTGGTTTGAGTATTCACATTCTTAA
Source organism: Hymenopus coronatus (assembly GCA_030762935.1). Taxonomy (NCBI): domain Eukaryota; kingdom Metazoa; phylum Arthropoda; class Insecta; order Mantodea; family Hymenopodidae; genus Hymenopus; species Hymenopus coronatus. Next base: position 34,829,497 of record CM060890.1, read on the forward strand.
AACATTTCTCAATTGGTAGTACCTGTTTGTGTTCTCTCTTTCCCTTCCTCCATCCTGGCCATGCAAAGAGAACGGAATTTCATAGTTATCATGCAGCAGCGCGCTCTTAAAACATGTTATTATTGCTTAACCCAGCTAGATTCCCCTAATCTCATTGGGTTTACAATGAAATATGAAATAAAACAATTCTGCAAACGTTTATCGCGATTAACGCGGAGTAGATAGGAAAATAAATTTTCGTAAGAGTATTTTGCTGAATTTTTATTAAAAGAAATGAGAAAGTTCGTGTTTGTAACGCATATTATTGTCATTATAATTATTATCATCATTATTATTTAATCTCATTGGAAATACATGCGAATCCACCATACACATTCATAACGTGTTTAAACCGTGGCGAGTTATATTTTTCGCGAATATAAACTCAGATTCAATACGCATACTTAGTGGTTTTTTGCCTTTATTTTCACACCGATTTATGCACGTCAGTGTTAAAGCTGCGTTGCTAATATGCTTTGAAGTGTCTATGTTTACGTTAGCCTCCTGGTGCTTAACACCCTCTTAACTCTTTCTGACATTTGAAGCCAAATGTATAATTATAAAATACTTAAAAGATTTGGCGCCGGATTTTGTTCAGCATGTGTCAGGGAAAATATATAGGGATGAATATTAATGGCTCCTTTAGAGAGCATATGAATACTGATGGAGATTTAAAATTTGAAGCATACGCAAATGTGCACTTGGGGGCGTAAAGCTGGTCTTTCTCTCTCCCTCTTAAAAGTGGTAAATAATCCACCCGCCCCACACAGACACAAGTTATTCCGGAACTAGATTACAGCGACAACGCTGAACGACTAGCAGGTTGTCTCCTGCGCGACAATCCATCAACCTTAGCTAATGGCGGCGGTCGTTTCCATCCTATAATTTGACGGTGAGCCCATGGAAAAAATCAGACGCTCACACCGCTCTTTCGCTGCTGCATTTTAATATTCATAGCTTGGGAATTCATTATCTCTGGTGCATGTTGAGGTCTGCGAGTAACCTAATCTTACTCGCATTTGGAAACGTGATTGGGAAGCAGAAAATCGTTACGAGTTATATTGTTTTGTTTCAAAATTTGGCGAGCGTAACTCTCAATAACTCTCAGAGAAAAGATACATCAGATCTATAAAGAGGTACATAGTGTGTAGGAAGCAAGAGTTATGGAAGAAAAATCTCACGTGTTGTATTCACATAATCCTCTACGTCATCTCTATAATAAATTATTGTTAAAAAGCTTATTCTTCTATTTATTTAATGCTAATCGAGCAAAAGCTAACAGAAAGGTTCTTATTACTTGCTCCCTAATAAGTAGAAAGGAAATAAGGGAGTACTGTAGCTAAATCGAAAGTCAAATCTTTTAAAAGCTGGTTGGTATGTGATTGAAGTACCCTTGTTTGTGGACAGGAGTTGACAAATTTTCGTATGAGAAAAGTATGAATATTTTAAAGCTGAAACCAATTACAAGGAATATCTCAGAAACGGCTAATTCAACGAAAAAATGTATATAACATAAATTATATGTTTTAATGAGCTCTTCATTTTTTGTTGTACGCCTTTGCCTATCTCTTACGGTTTACTAGTTATGCAAAATTGCGCAAAATTCATCCAGAAAGATGTCTGCAGAGGCTATCCCCAGAAAATTGAAAATATACGTTTTATTTGCCACATAGATATTTTAAGTATAAGAGACTTTAACCAAAACCGTTAGAGCCATTTTGGAGAAAATCAAAATGTTATAAATTATTTGCATGTAAAGGGTAGTTGGGAGTGGGGGTTTTTCTTGAAAATATTCGTGTCGTAATCTTAGAAAATACCAAACTTAAATACCAAGTTTGGTATTTAACGGTCTTTCGTTTTTGAGCTATGCTGTCCACAGACACAACACACGCACCGACCTTTTTCTAAATGTGTGTTTTTTTTTATTCAGGAGGTCTCAAATATGTATTTCCGGTGAAATCTTAGTATCGAATTTTTGGATGCAATACAATACCTTCTCTTTATACTTTGTACATAGTACGTGCAGAGAAAGTAAAAATCTGAGGTGTTCCATTCACATGACTTTCTCTACATCAAGTTGTGGTTATAAAACGTTTATTCTTCTATTTCATGCTAATTGAGTCAAACATTAGCGGAAATGGTCTTATTACTTAGTTATTTATGAGTAGAAGGATATAAGGGAATACACTAGGTTAAACCGACAGTCAAATGTTTTAAAACGTGGCTGCTATGGGACTGAAATCCGATTCTTTGCGTGGCCAAGGGTTGACAAGTTCTCATATGAGAGTGTTTTTAAAATTGAAACCAATAACAATCAATATCTCGAAAACGACTAACTCCACGAAAAAAATGAAAAAGACATAAACTATGTGTTTTAAGGATATCTATAATTTTTTTGTTATAGGTTTTTTCTCTGTCTCTTAAGAGATGGAAAAAAGCTTACTACACGAAAAATGTAGAGCACGTTAAAACACACAATTTATGCTGTATACATTTTTTCGTGGAGTCCATTGTTTTTGAGACATTCTCTGTTTTTGGTTTCTGCTTTGAAAAACTTATACTTTTCTCATGCAGGAATTTGTCAACTCGTGTCCATACAAACAAAGGAACTTCAATCACATAACATTGTGTGTTTTAAGGATATCTATAATTTTTTGTGCTATAGGTTTTTTCTCTATCTCTTAAGAGATGGACAAAAGCTTACTACACGAAAAATGAAGAGCACGTTAAAACACACAATTTATGCTATATACATTTTTTCGTGGAGTCCATTGTTTTTGAGACATTCTCTGTTTTTGGTTTCCGCTTTGAAAAACTTATACTTTTCTCATGCAGGAATTTGTCTACTCGTGTCCATACAAACAAAGGAACTTCAGTCACATAGCAACCTGCTTTTGACTATCAGTTTAACCTATGGTACTCCCTTATTTCGCTTCTACTTACAAGGAAGCAAGTAATAAGACTATTTCTGCTAATTTTTCTGATTAGCATGAAGTAAATAGAATAATTTGTTGCAGAGATGTAGAGAAAGTCATGAGAATGGTACACATCAGATATTTTCTCAAAGGATGGTATGCACTGTACAATTGTCTGACAGGCGGTCTCAATTAGTGAAGAACCGACAAAGAAAGAGTAAGCGCACTCCCCCAAACCTAACCTAACTGTATCTATCAATATGCAATAGAATGCATTAGCCGTCTAAAACCAAAGTTGTTATGTGCATTATGAACGGAAATCCTAAATGGATCAGTTGTACATGTACATTTCAAACAAAGTTTAAAATGTAACTCATTCGGAAGTGCGTAAAGCGTACATGTGGACAATGTATAAAAACGGGATTTTGCGCTCGAGTTATGTAAAATTTTAATTTCTTAAGACCTGCTCGAAGTCCATGTAACCTCGAAATACCGGGGCAATATTGTATAGCCATTTTAAAAGGAAATCTTGAAGCAAAAAACAAATAAATAAATAATAAATAAAAAAATAACGCAACATTCCATTTTAGACAGGTTTTACTAAAGACATAAAGCCGGCTCTACTCTGATACTATATTTGACCCTACTATCAAATAGTAAACAAAAATCAATAAACAGTACTGTATAAGGGAAAAAGTCTAACTTGATACATTCACATGTTTGGTTACATTTTATTTGAGGAATTCTCGTCAGCAGCAATTTAGTTTCTGGTGAGTAGCAATATCTTCTATGACAAGCTAATGCTAAAGTAAAGGCCTTGTTAGTAATCATATTATTTTATAGCCCTAATTTGTTGCACTGAAGCAGAAGAGCTTCGTAAATTCATTTAAATCTTTAGTAACTGTAAATGACAATAGGAGTCCGTAGCTCCATGCTTTCAGAGTGAATTAGGGTTTTCAATCATGAAAATATTATCGAAATCAGATGAGTGGTTTTTGGGCTAGCATTATATATGTACAGTATACACACTTGGTGCATCTAGCCCGCCTGGGTAGTGTCTGTTCACATTCATGAGATCTCTAGTTCGACTCTCGCGCGGAGAAGCTTGCTCCATGGACCCCGTCATCATATGAGTATCATTTCACCGTTTTCATTCACCGTTCGATATGACAACTAGGTTAAAGGACGTTAATCTATCTCTTTATTTTACTAGATAATATTAGAGTGGTAATATGACACACTTTTGAGCACAATGTGCACCTTGGATGCATAAGGCCTAAGCGATAGTTTTTACTTTCTCTAGCTCCATATGTACAATGTGCATAGGGATAGAGAAATATTGTATTCCACCCAAAAATTCGATACCGAGATTTCACCGAAAATATATGTTTTAGGACCCCCTGTATCCAAAAAAAAAAAAGCATTTTCAGAAAAAGGTCCGTGTGTGTCCGTGAACACGATAACTCAAAAATGAAAAGTAGCTAAAATACCAAACTTAGTATTTAAGTTTAGTATCTTCCAGGGATGCGACACGAAGATTTTGAGAAAAATCCCCCACCTCAAACTACCCTTTACATGGACATTTTTTCGAAAATTTTGATTCTCTTAAAAAGGACTCTTAACGATTTTGATTAAAATATCTTATACTAAGATATTTACCTAACAAATAAAATTTATATCTTGAATTTTCTGGTAATAGCTTCTGAAGACCTGTTTATTCTGAATGAATTTTGCTTAGTTTGGCATAACTAGTAAACCGTAAGAGATAGACAAAAACTTACTATACAAAAACTTTAGCTCTTGTTAATATACACAAGTTATGTCATATACATTTTTCTCGTGGAGCTTACCGTTTTCGAGATATTCATTGTTATTAGTTTCAGTTGTGAAGTACTTATACTTTTCTCAGACGGGAGTGTCCGTTTTTCTTTTGTTCTACTCCTGGCCAAGAAAAGAAGCGATTTGTAATTACAATTGCATAACGACAGCTTTTAAAACATTTGACTATTGGTTTAGCCTAGTGTATTCCCTTATTTTCTTCCTACTTATACGGAACTAAATAATAAGAACATTGTGCTAATGAGTACCTCGATTAGCAAGGTGCAAAAAGAAGAATCTTATGTAAGAAGTTTGTAGAACAGCTAGAAAAAGTCATGTGGGTATAACGTCAGATTCTTTTGTTTTTAATAGTGTTTATCGCCGGCTTTTACTACATATGGCACTGCAGGCGATGACACTGATAATGCATGGAATGAAGATGGAGCACCAGTGGAATGTGCTGGCGGGAGAAACCGGAGAACCCGGAGAAAACCTGCCCGTACGCCGCTTTGCCCACCACAAATCCTACATTCGGTCGTCTTGGTGAGAGGTGAGTGGTCTAACCACTCAGCGAAGGCACGGTCATAGTGACATGTTTTAAGAGTTGATCGCTACATGATGGCATTGAAATTCCGTTGTTAGTTTGAACATGAGAAAGAAATATGAATAACACTTCCCATTTAAAAATAGTATAGGTATTTTAAAATTGAAATAATGGGGAGTCCATCATGGGGATTCAATTCAGAAGTTCTCCAAGTAATTTTCTACTCAGCATTTATACGTTTGGTTTTATATTGTGATCTTCATATAGGATCACAATTGAAGAGAAACTAGCTCAAGTGGTATTACAGCAACTTCAACGAGGTTTATCCCTTCGAATATCGCATAATTTCAACCGATGCAGCACTTATTGTTGAAGAAAGTGAACTTTTATTTTTGATTCATTTAGTAAGGGTGAACTGAGGCTAATCAAAGGAAATAAAACATCACCTGCAGCAGTTATCCAGATCACTATGAATGAGTATGACAATTACTTCAATCCGGACATCTTGGCGCTTTTAAGAGATCTGTCAACAATAGTTGCTCAAACTCTCCTGACTCCATCATCTACATCGAGGGCTCACGCATATCTAGAAGCGATGAAAGTTATCAGGATGGTATATGAAAAGGGCCTTGAAATATTTTCCTCACAACAGAAACTTTCCCCGTCTTTCAAACTGAACTACGGACAGCACTATTGTCTATCCGTGCTTAGAAGCACGCTTTTTGTATTACTCCGCACCCACGTGCACAGGCGTATGTGACAAGACAACGTGTCACCTTCGCCCCTGTGTTACGCCATATCGCATTCAAAACAAGTTGTAGGAACAAGAATTGCCTACCAATAGGTTTTGTTTCAATAAATAAACTTTTCTTGTTAAATAATGCTGAGAAACGAATCTAGAACATAATATCAAAGTGAATACGTTCAGACAAAAACGTAAGCACATTTGTACTTACATTAGTCAGATTCAGTGAAGAATCTGAGAGATGCAGCATCACCTGCAGAGGATGACTCTGAACTGTTATCACTAAACTATCAACCACAGTATCAGCGAGACAGTCCAGTTGCCACAGTTTTTCTTCTTCCTGGTTTACATATGTGATGTCAGCCTGCCACATTTCCGCCGTCACCTGAGCCAATCCTTTGTCTAAAAGCTGACCCATTGTTTCGTTTCACAAACGAAAACCATATTTCTAAAACTAATGTACGGAAACTTGTACGCTTAAAATCTGGCAATCAGGGTCACCGTTGACGGCACTATGGTGGCTCATTGTCAAAAAATCTTATGTGTTCCATTCACATGACTTTCTCTACATCTCTGCAATAAATTGTTAAAATGCGAAATAAGGGAGTATCATGGGTTAAAGTGATAGTCAATAGCTGGTTGCTATGTGACTGAAGTTCCTTTGTTTATATGGACAGGAGTTGACAAATTCCTGTATGAGAAAAGTATAAGTGTTTTAAAGGTGAGTTCAAAAACAAGGAATAACTCAAAAATGATCAACTCCACGAAAAAAATTGTATACAACATAAATTGTGTTTTAACCTGCTCTACAATTTTTGTGCTGTAAGTTTTTGTCCATCTCTTGCAGTTTAGCGATTATGCAAAATTCCGTCAAATTCATCGAGAATAAAGTAGTCTTCAATGGCTACTCCCAGAAAATTCAAGATATAACTTTTATTTGTCAGGTAAATATCTTTAATATATACAAAATTTTAATCAAAATCGCTACAGCCATTTTCGAGAAAATCAATGTTTTTGAAAAAAGTTCCATGTAAAGGGTAGTTTGGGGAGGGGGGATTTTTCTCAAATTCTTCGTGTCGCATCCCTGGAAGATACTAAACTTAAATTCCAACTTTGGTATTTTACCGACTTTTTGTATTTGAGCTATCGTGTTCACAGACACACAGATACACGGACACACACACGGAAATTTTTCTGAAAATGCTTTTTTTTGGAAACAGAGAACCCTAAAACATATATTTCCAGTGAAATCTCAGTATCGAAGTTTTGGGTGGAGTGCAATACTTTCTCTATGTACATAGTACGTATAGAGAAAGTAAAAAATGCACTTTAGAACGAATTACACACTTAATGCTTGCTCTCCTCCTCTTTTTACATGGTGTGTTAATATTACCAGTCTCTTTAAATTCTTTGCGTATGTGAACAACACGTGAACAACGGTGTACTCTGCCACTATGTTCACCAGTTCATTCACTAAAATATCCGAATTGGCTCCTTTAACTTAGGAAACACATTTAAAACAATCTGCTTCTCGCCACTCTTTAACTCTTCTACCCACTGACATTTTGTTTGCTTTCCTCCCGCCAATGTAACCCCTTATTTCTTATGAAAGTATATATTTGTATCTCCAAACAACTGAAAAAATACAGCGCATTGTAGTGCTACAATTAAACTTATTGATTACCGTATTTTACAAGCAGCGATTTTGATTCAAGACCCGTTTATTAAAGATATATTACATAGCAGATTAAAGTCTATCTTCAATTGTTGGAAGTAGCATGAAGTCCCCTGCATTTAGGATGAGTCACGCGTAACTGGTACCGGGGTTCGATCCCAAGCGACTGCATGTGAGATTTGTGGTGGACAAAGCGGCGCTGGGGCGGGTTTTCTCCCGGTACTCGGTTTCCCCCGCCATCGCATTCCACCGGTGCTCCATCATCATTCATATATCATGTGCCATAAGTAGTAAAAGCGGGCGTTAAACACTACAAAAAGAAAAGCATAACTGGTAAATCGTAAGATATAGGAAAGCAATTTCCAACACAGAAAAAATCTCGTCAAAACACACAATTTATGTCCTTTACATTTCTGTTGTGGAGCTAACCGTCTCCGAGATATTCCTTGTTATTGGTTTCAATTTTAAAATTCTTATACTTTCTCAAACAGGAAGTCACCCGTGTTTCTTTTGTTTTACTCCTGGCCAAACAAAGAAGCGAATGACAATGACAGTCGCTTTGCATGAACTTCTAAAATAGTTGACTATCGCTTTGGCATAGTGCATTTCTGTCATTTTCTTCTACTTATATGGATCTAAGTAATAAGTACATTCTGCTTTGTATGTTATTGAAAGAAGAACAATCTTTTGTAAAAAAAAAAAAAAGAAAAGGTGTAAGACAGCCAGAGAAAGTAATGTAACAGATCTTTTTTCTGTGGATAGCTGTTGTAATTTTAGATGCCAATTACGAATGTAAATACGTGTCTAATACATTTTGTATCGCATATACGCTATTTGTACAGTTTTAAAACTTTAAAAATTATTTATTTAGTTCTTTATATGTTATTTTAGTAAGCTTTTTAATAACAGACTTCGGTTGAAGGAAACAGAATTTTTCAACAAAATGTTTTATCTCTATGGTAGACTCTTATCAGTCGTCATAATTCCTATGGTTGTATACATTCTTTATAGTCTATACACAGACTGTCTCTGTAGTCTGGTGGCTTAGCATGCCAGCTTCAAAGTCCAGAGGTTGCAGTGCGGTTTTCGAATACAAGATGGACATTTTCTTTATTCCCTGTCCTCTTTATAGACTGGAAGTATGGCTGTTTTAATGGTTTTAGCAAGTTATTCTATTATTCGTTATAATTTTATAATACATTATTTTATTTGTAATTTTAGGAATTAAAATAATAATAATAATAATAATAATAATAATAATAATAATAATAATAATAATAATAATAATAAAATGAGAATGAAAGAAATGTAATAGAGTAAATTTGTGTTTGTATGTGTGTGTGAATTTAATATAAATTCAACATCCTGATTTCTAAATGGTCTTTGACGACCGAAGTACGTGGCTGAGTAGTTAGACCACTGCCTCTCACCAAAGCGGTCTGAGTTCAAACCCAGGAGTATTTGTAGTAGACAAAGCGGAGTCTGAGCGGGTTTTCTGCGAGTTCTTGGTTTCCTGAGCCATTCACTCCACCAATTATTCCATATCACCATTTCTATCATAAATTTCGCATTCATGCATGGGTACGGACAGATGCCTTCAGATTGTTCACTCTATGATACTGTTGTTGAATTCTCGACAGGATTCTGACCATAGACATCCTCGTGTTTGTCCTAGGGTAAGTCCATATGGGGAGAGTAAGTCGACCAGCTAAAGTGCTAGATTAAGGTAGATATACTCATTGTATCTCCTACTTATCAACTTTTGGCAATATCTGTTTTTATTTAGTACTCTTATCAATCTTGTTCACCTGCTGGCTGCGCTTCTACAAGCTTAACTACATATATTTTAAAAGTGTTAACGCCTGTTTGTATTATGTTGTGCCTAGACTACTTGTGATAAATGTTATTTTAAACGCCCTAGAACCGCCTGTGCACCGTGCAAACAATAGTGTAGATTCCAGACAATAAGAAAACGTGACCATATTACAAAGTAGCCAGCAATTGACATACTTGTGGTCAGTGTTGGAATACTAGTACGACATTGTGCAATATTTACAAATAATTCATTTTTGGTATCTGTGGGTGGATAGGCATTCATGTTCTCCGTTACGTTCAGCTGCACTATACTATACAAGGTGGTGCACCTGTCCCTTATTCTCTGTTTTATGCAACCCGCAGATTACACTCTAACCTGAAAACATCGTTCCCGAGACCCATCTACTGCACATTAACATTATAGACTTTGGCACTGCAAGTTATAGCTTAACAGTAGCGTATTTGATTAACGCGCGGCCTTAGTTTGAGTTGCAAGATGCTGGATTCAGGTTCGAAACTTACCAAAACGTTGACAATTTTTTTTCTCCGCTTTCTTTCTTCCTGATTTGGCACAAAACTAGATGGGATATCAGAACATTTGTTAACTTACATATTTGTTTCTTTTAACGTTGCTCTCTTTGTTTTATTCTAACTTAATCAATCCAGAATTATTTAAAGTCTTAATGAAGTTCCTTTTTTCCAAACAATTAGAATGAAAATTTAAGGATCGAAAACTGTAGAACACGTAAAATGAACTACCGTTTGTTCTTGTTTGTATACCTTTTATTTTACTCCTAAATTTATTAGTGTAACAAACACTGAACTAACTTTGCAGCTTGATGGAAAATACGCAAAGTAGAAAGAAAGTGCACACAGACAGTGGGACCCGAACCGCTGATATGCTGGAGAAGATGCTGGAACATGAAATTAACCAGTTGAGCTAATCATTGCGCCTGCTTTACCCGCCAAAAACTTGTAGATATAGTGTCACACATGTCTCCCTCTCCGCTTCTGATCTGTTTCTGACTGTTGTGTGACTTTTTTTTGTAGCTTAATCCGTTCGTTTAACCTCCATACATTATGATTTACGTTGCAGAACACATGACAGCGATCATATAACATGTACAGGAGTTATTAAACGCATGCTTTTGGAATGTCTGTAACTATTGCTGCTAAGATCTATTTTCCTATGAAAAGCAGGCTAGATTTGCGAGGTTAGCAAATGGTGGACGTGCAGGGTAATTTCGACATTATTGCTTTCAGAGTATGAAGTGTTGCCTATCTCCAAAAGTAACAAGCAACAGGTGAACCACCTGGCATTGCAAAGAAAAAACTCAGCATATATAAATCTCTCTTGAAGAGTGCGATTGCCAACCCACCACTTCCAAGCCACCGCTATACGAACTCAATGTTACGTTTGTCTCTCGATATAAAAGGTGTGAAAAGTACATCTATACAGGTCTGGTAACTTTGAACATATTCAGAACATTTAGGCAATATTGTGAAATGCCGATATATTAATACGTAATTATCATCCCCTACAATGGATAAATACAATAAGTATTAATCATAAATCCGTGTTGTGATTAATCGAAAATCAGATATGTAATTAATTTTAATATCTAGCTGTATGTATTAATTTGTTAATGTTAAGGACGTTAGTTGCAAGATTCTTATGACAGATAATGCTAACGCTGAGATTGTTTCTGCAAAAAAGAAAAAAGAAAAAAAAAAAAGAAAGAAAAAAAATTGAGTGAGTCATAATATAATGAAAAGAGACCTTGAACTAAAAATCAAAGAGTGGACGTTGTTGTATTTTCATGAATTAGAAAGTTGGCGTCGGTTCAAGACTTAAGTGGGTGTGAAATACTAGTGGATAGTGATTAGCCTATAAATAGGACGCCATAGCACGACAAAATGAAGCCAATCAGAGGTTACTTTTAATGTTTAGGAAGCTCCAGGGAGAAATATATATATACCCAATTCTTCAGATCAACGCACGGGATAAACGTCGTAACAGTTTACTTAAAAATGTGATACGCGAAATAATAAGTTTAACTTGGCAGTCTAAATTCTCTGAGCAACCTTCACAGCACGAAATAAAAATAATATCTTGCATACACTTTTAGCGAGGCTGTTTAATCGTTTGAAGTATTAAATATTTGTTGGCAATTTCGCTGTTGTTGTGAAATAAATCTAAAAGCTGAACTTCTTTGTGTTATCTATAAAGATTAATTTACTGATCATTCCCTACTAATGAATGCTTGCTCGTCCAGAATTTATTCATCAGTTATTTAAACGATAAATTCGTCAAGAGCATGGAATTCTTCCGGTGTCATCTAGTTCCTAAAGCATATCAGAGCTCTCCATAGATGATAACCACTGGATTTAGATTTGGACAGTGAAAGGATCAGTCAAGTTTTTGTTATAGCATTGATTTGCTGTAGGTTCAGTTAGTTACATTACCTTACACTAAACAGCTTTGAGCATATTCTGTAGCTCATTTCTCTGAAGAAAGGAGTCAGTAACCTGTTCTCATATCTAGAAGAGTTCATGGTTTGAAGAAAAAATAGCATCAATAATATTATACTTATTTTACTGGTGTTCTTACGTCATATAAAAATTGTTTCTTATAGTATTACTATGCGGATTTTCAAAACTCCAGTTTCTGTTGTGTGTATTCATGTGCTCCGATGTAAGCAGTCAAGCTTAAGAAAATACATCAGATCAGGATTAACATGTCAACATCACACACTACAGAAGTCAGTTGCAACATGTGCAAAATGTAGCATTAACCGGTCTGTAGAAACAACGGATGGTACGAAAAGCTAATATACAGAAATATACAATTAATATAGGTATATATAATATATAAATTGGTTGTACAAAAAGGAGCTTAAATGTTCAAGAAATTTTAAAAGTTTAATTAAATAACTAAACAATTCCTTGCACAACGATTGCAAATATTCAATGTGATTTCCTTTTGTAATATAGCACACATTTATACAGTTTGTGAGGTAATTTTTGAGCAAGTTTGTCCAAGTTCTACGGATCATCACACGATTATTGGTTGCTACTTCATCTGTTCAAACTAGCAATTCAATTATATTTGGTCTGAATTTCTTTTCGCTGAACATGCAATAGCAGACACCAATGAGCATGTTCCCCATCTGTACACACCCCCATGCTGACTGATGACAAGATTATCATCACAATGTGATTCACTACACGATTGTACGAGTATTAAGAGAATACGCTCGAACTTTCTAAACGCCTTGGCATATTCTCGATTCAGCAGTAATGGCGGCATAGCTTTTTTAACTAATTTGTGTTGACTCAGTGCTTGTTAAATCTTGTTTCTGTTGATATTTTCTTAATTACAAAACCTTTTCGGAAAAATAGTGTTAAAGATTCATTATGAAAAGTGTTCACAAAATCCCAAATAATGTAACAAATTGACAATTGTTTAATTTGTGTCCCATTTATATAATTCGTCGCCTCCGTGTTGTAATGGTTGCCTCTAATACCAAAGGTTGCGGGTTCAAACCTGGCGGTAAAAATCCATTGCATGGCTTCAATCGGAAGGTAAGTGAAGCCGTTCATTTGCACTAAAAGAAAGAAAAGGTCTCTGGGCTAAATTCGCTGCGTTTCACATCCGCAAGTAGCGATTTCGTCCTAGAGTGAGATGAGTTGATTCCTCGTCACTATACGCACATAGCGGCGAACTCATGAACTAGAAATTCTTGATCAAGAAACCATGTAACAGTGGCACAATAAGCGCTGGCATGGCGTGATGGAACTTGAACTGAATTTATATAACCCCCCCCCACCTTTGAATAAGTAATTAAGGAAACATGTAGCCTGCTCTTCAATTGAGCTTTATATAGATACTATACATCACGTACAAGAAAGTCGTTTAATCACTTTTGAGTGAACAGTTGCACATTTCTAACTACTTAAACACCACTTTTTACTTTCCCTACCTGTACTATGTAGATAGCGTATAGAGAGGGTCTTGTATTGCACCTAAAATTTCGATACCGAGATTTCACCGGAAATACATGTTTTGGGGCCCCTGAATCCCAAAAAAATAAACATTTTTTTAAAAAAATGCTATGCGCAGCATAGCTCAAAAACGAAAACACCGTTAAATACCAAACTTGATATTTAAGCTCAATATCTTCTAAGGATGCTACACAAAGATATTCTCCCAATTACCAGGAAAAATTACATGGAAAAAAATGGAAGATTTTGATTTTCTCAAAAGTGGCTTTAACGATTTTGTTTGAAATCTCTTATGTTTAAGATATTTACATGCCAAATAAAATATATATCTTGAATTTTCTGGGAATAACCTCTGAAGACCTCTTTATTCTGGATGATTTTAATTGAATTTTGTATAACTAGTAAACCGTAAGAGATAGACAAATACCTACTACAAAAAAATGTAGATCTTGATAAAATACACAAATTGACCTCGGTTTTAGAATACTTTCAATTTTTCTCATACGGGAACTTATCAATGCTTGGTCACGAAAAGAAACGGATTTCAATCCCATAGCAACCACATTTTAAAACATTTGACTGTCGGTCCTTTCTACCAATAAGACCGTTTCTGCTAATGCTTTAGCATGAAATAGATAAAAGAATAGGCTTATTAACAATTTGTTTCAGAGATATAGAGAAAGTGACGTGAATAAAACACATCCGATTTTTGGTTTCGTGTAACCCTTACAAATATTAACATCAGTGAGAAGCGCAATCAAATTATTGAAGTTAGGAGAAATTGCTTAAAAAATCTGATACGTTTCATTCACATTACTTTCTCTACACCTCTGCAACAACTTATTGTTAAAAAGCTTATGCTTCTATTTACTTCATGCTAATTAGCAGAAATAGTTTTATTACTTGCTACCTTGTAAGTAGAAGCGAAATAAGGCAGTACCATAGGTTAAAGTGATAGTCAAAAGTTGGTTGCTATGTGACTGAAGTTCCTTTGTTTGTATGCTGACAAATTCCTGTATGAGAAAAGTATACGTTTTTCAAAGCTGAAACGAAAAACCAGGAATATCTTAAAAACGATCTGCTCCACGAAAAAAATGTGTTTAACTTAAATTGTTTGTTTTCACGTGATCTATTTTTTTTTGTTTTTGTTTTGTGTAGTGAATTTTTGCCTATTTCTTACAGTTTAGCAGCTAAGCAAAATCAGACAAGAGTTCATGCAGAATAAAGAGGTCTTCAGATGCTATTCCCAGAAATTTTGAGATATACATTTTATTTCGGATATAAATAGGTTTAATATAGAGGATTTTAATCAAAATCGTTACAGCCATTTTTAAGAGCATCAAAATTTTCGAAATTTCTTCCATGTAAAGGGTAGTTTGTGGTGGGGGGATTTTCTTGAAAATCTTCGTATGGTATCCTTGGAAGATACCAAACCTAAATACCAAGTTTGGTTTTTAACGGTCTTTTCGTTTTTGAGGTATGCTGCCCACAGGCACACACAAACACATACACACAGACATTTTTCTAAAAAAAAGTTTCTGGTTCAGGGGTTCTCAAAACATGTATTTCCGGTGAAATATTGGTATCGAATTTTACCTTTTCTATACACTATGTACATAGTAACTATGTTTAGTTACAATTTGGATACGACACATCCAAATCATTGACATCAAACGCTTGATGACAATAGAACTAGACATGTTTACCCAGGAACAATAT
Source organism: Hymenopus coronatus (assembly GCA_030762935.1). NCBI lineage: Eukaryota > Metazoa > Arthropoda > Insecta > Mantodea > Hymenopodidae > Hymenopus > Hymenopus coronatus. The sequence goes on from CM060890.1 coordinate 34,844,772, forward strand.
GTACACTGGTCCCCATTATCTTGAGGTATCAGAGAAAGTTTTCCTCCCCCATTCTCTGGACCATAAGCTTATTACACTAAGGAGATCTGAATTCGGAACTTGAGAACGTAATTAATGGTATCGGAGCAGTGTTTCTTCTAATAAACATAACTGGTCCAATCTTCAAGGAGGACTCGTAGCTCTGCACCTGCATCTACTTTCAATCACTAGGAATTTTTACTTGGAGAACTTGAAACAGAAATGTTGTTTCTGATAGTGATATAAAAGGAAACAGAAGCCAATAGAATGCGCCAATGTTTCCAACGAAATATCACTTAATTTCGTCACCAATGTATCTAAAACTGTAAGCACTAATTTTAAGCGTTTTAAACGCTTACAAACGTGTTAATAACTAGGTTAAGTATTTGTGTAAAAGTATCTTCTCTTGCCTTTTATTGATATAATTCATTTGGTGAACAAATGCAATGAACAAATATTTGTAAATGTTACGTGCTTTAATTCTGGAAAGTCCTGAAGGTACGGGCTGGAGCGTGGTGCTCTGATTTCGGACATGGGAATGCGCCCTGTTTCCATCCCACTCACGATTATTGAGTTTAAGACCCAGGTATGGGTCGGTACCTACGTAGCGTCGTGAGGAAATTCAGGAGCTACGATAGGCGGCGTTCCCGGCCATGTTGCGGCTGGGGAATCGTAGAACTGACCATACCACCACCCATTTATTTATTGGATGATCGTCCATATCTGCCGCGCAATACCCGTAGTCCAAGGCCCATACAAGCACGATATTATTACTATTTTATTAATTCTTAAAAAGAAATCGTTCTTAATGATTCTTATTTCGGATACATAGAGCTAATAACATAACTAGACAGTGGAATAAGAATCGATGCTGTCTTTGTATGGTATGCTAATCATTATTACAATAGATGAGGTAAGCGGTAAAATTTTGATATTACGCAAAAATAATGTTAATCTCTAATGAGAGCAAGTATTGTTTTATTATTTATACATTTTATTTAAAACATCAAAACTTATTTTATTATTACTATTATTGCAATTAAATCACCGTCGTAATCTTGTTTTTAATATGAGGAGATATTCTCGGACAAAAAGTTAAAGAAGAAATCTCTTTCATATTTCTCAGATGGTATTCTAATTACTAGAATAAGAAGTTAATTCGATACTCTTGATATTCGGTGGTAACATGTATGTCTGGTGCCTTTAGATAGGCCTTCGATCCTTTTTCGATGCTTCTAAATATGGAAGGTTTACATTATTGAAAGTTGTTGCCTTTATTAGACCAAGAATGAAAAGGGTTGAGACTTCGCGTTATTACCTCACACGGGTTCTCAAAGTGTTGCTGGATATTAACTCCTGATAAACCTTGACTGAGTTTCTTGTTGGTGAATGAATGTGGCATTTCTTGATCGTATCTAAATGAAAAAAATCTGATGTGTTCCATTCACATGTCTTTCTCTACATCTCTGCAAATTCTATTTACTTCATCTAATCGAGAAAAAATTAGCAGAAATAGTCTTATTACTTGCTTCCTTGTTACTAGAAGCGAAATAAGGGGATACTATAGGTTAAAGTGATAGGCTAAAACTCGTTGCTATGTAACTTAAGTTCCTTTGTCTGTATGGACACGAGTTCATAAAATCCTGAATGAGAAAAGTATAAGTTTTTTATAGCTCAAAAACAATCAACTCCACGAAGAAATCTATATAACATATATTGTGTGTTTTAAGGTGCTCTACATTTGTTGTGTGGTAAGTTTTTGTCCATCTCTTACGGTTTAGCAGTTATGCAAAATTTCGTAAAATTCCTCCAGAATAAAGTAGTCTTCAGAGGCTATTCCCAGAAAATTCAAAATATACATTTTATTTGTCACGTAAATGTCTTTAATATACGATATTTTAATCAAAATCGTTAGAGCCATTTTTTAGAAAATCAAAAATTTCAAAAAAAGTTCCATGTAAAGGGTAGTTTGGGGCAGGGGATTTTTCTGAAAATCTTCGTGTCGCATCCCTGCAAGATACTAAACTTAAATACCAAGTTTGGTAGTTTACCGACTTTTCGTTTTTGAGTTATCGTGTAACAGACACACGGACACACACACGGACCTTTTTCTGAAAATACTTTTTTGGATACAGGGGACCCTAAAGCATATATTTTCCGGTAAATTTCGGTATCGAATTTTTTGGTGGAGTGCAATACCTTCTCTATAACTATGTACATAGTACGTATAGAGAAAATAAAAATGGCAAAACAATGGGGAAAGAATAGAGGTATTCATGTAACTTGCAGCGTTTATTGAATTATGAATGAAGCTGATTTAGCTAGATCACCTTCTGCAATAGCCTGGCTTGGTGACTTACTCTTAAACATTACATTTACCTAATCCGGATCCCAATATCTGTAAATCCAGCAGAAAAAAGTCAAAACTTAGACATAACAAAATATAGCGCAAGAAAATGTTTGTTTTAGGCTTGATTAACAATTGGGGCTATGTATTCTGAGGCATTTTCAAGATAATAAAGTCTTGAGTTACATTCACATAATTTTCTATACATATCCTGTTAGAAACTATTCTTAAAAAAGCTTATTCTTCACGTATATCTATACAAATATTTGTAGAAATACATGCGTTACCTACTTTCTTGTAGATACTCGAGAATAAAGTAACACATTAGACTAAAGCGATAGCAAAATCTTTCAAGGGTACTCGTAATTGATGCATTGACTTACGTTCGCTTTTACTTGATAAAGGGAAAGAAAAGTGAATAACGATTACCCATTTGTCAAACGTGTTAGTATTTTAAAATTGAAATCAACAACTAGCAAAATCTTGGAAACGATTAACTCTACAAAAAGATTATTTGACTTAAATTGTGTGTTTTAACAAGTTCTACATTTTATCTCCTATTGTTTACCAGTTATTCAAAAGTGATGCAGAAAGAACAGGACTTTAGAGGCCATTGGACAAAATCCAGATATGCATTTCATTTAGCACATCAATATCTTAAACATGTGAAATGCTAATCAAAATCGTAACTTGAGTTTTTAAAGAATCAAAATTTTCTAAAAATGTTCCATGTAAAGCAACTTGAAGATCCTCGTGTTGTGTAAAAATTGCTGAACTTAAATATAAATTTGATATTTAACCAACTTTTCGTTTTTGAGCTAAGCTATTCACAGACACACACACATAGGGACCTTTTTTCTAAAAATAATCTTTTTTTGGATTTCCTGGTGAAATCTCGATTTTGAATTATTAGGTGAAATACAATACCTTCTCTACCAACTATTTACATAGTACATGTAGAGAAATTAAAAACATTGATGCCAGCTAGAGAAACAAAAACAAAATAATTTTTGAATTGGCATACAGTACAAAACTGGTTACACGTAGACGTTCAATTACTTCCTTAAAAAAGATAGAAAAGCAAATGATTTTCGGTATATTTTTTCCAACATTATCTTCTTTTAGCTCGGCACACTTTTTCTAGCATTTTCCAACTGTTTTAAGCCTCTCAAAATGTTGAATTTCTGGAGGTCCTCAAAATAGACATTTGCTTGGAATCTCGTTTTCCGCCGAGCCACTTTTTCAAGTTTGGAAATAAAAAAAAGTGACTGGGGCCCAAATCTGATGAATACGGTGGATGTAATTCGAACCTTAATTCTACAATTTCGGCATCGAAACTGTGAGAAGAGCACCTTGCATTGTCTTGATGGTAGAAAACCTTTATCTTTGCCAGCGTTCAACCGGTGCAATAACGATGCATAATACTCTCCATTGATCGTTCTTCGTTTCTCTAAGTAATCAATGTAGATGATTCTGCGTGAATCCCAAAAACCCGAGGCTATCACCTTTTCTGAAGATTTCATCTCTTTTGCTTTTTTCGGGGTCGGTTCGCCTTTAAAAACCCTTTGTTTCGACTATACTTTTGTTTCTGGAATGTAGTAGGTATCCATGGTTCATCGACAGTTATGTATTGATGCAGAAACTCTTCAGGATTGCGACGGAAAAGTGTCAAACCAGCTTCCAAATCGATCACACGATTGCGTTTATTCTCCATTGGGAGCAAACGCAGCACCCATTTTGCCGAGACCTAATTTTTTTTTTTGCAAAATTGAGATCTCTGTACCTTGTAATAGGCCCGTGGCCTCTGCTATTTCGTTAACTTTGATTCGTCGATCACTCCTGGATTTTTTCAACCATTTGTGTGGAAGTCACTTCTACAGGACATCCAGAACGATGTTAATCGTTTGTGGATGTACGACCACGTTTAAATTCACTTATCCAGTTGTAAATTGTTGCAAACGCAGGAGCAAATGTGCCTTAAACTTCATCCAACTCGGCTTTTATCTCTTTCGGTGTTAAGCCGGTGTTTATCACCGCACAAAACTAGTTTTCCCCCCCATCTTTCTAAATAAGCATAAGATTGTTGATTCAATGGCAACGAAACCACATGATGGATTTAGCTGAAACTTAAACTGACATTTATTAAGAGACGACAGCTACTAAATATAAACTTTGTTTGATGCTGCGAATGTAATTTTTTGGATTTTCTAAGGATTTATTGAACGCCCCTAGTAGCTACTTAAGAGGCTGAAGTACGAACTACAAGCAGATGGAAGAGGACTATTACATGATCAACACAAATGTGATCACTAATATCCAAATTGAAACAACACTATCCTCTTCATCGGAACAAAAATTTTCAGAGAAATCATACACTCGATTCACAAAACTATCACAACACAGTTCCACATTACTAAAATGTCCCCTCATGAAACAAGTCTCTGTGCTTTTTCAATGATGAAGTAATTGATTTCTTTCTGAGGGAATTGGGTTCTAATTTTTAATTTTGGTACTGTGTTTAGATTTTAGTTAGTAGATGCTACCTATCTGTAATGTCTTTTAACACGTGAATAGTTTACATGTGAATTTTGCTCCTGTTAATGTCTACTGTTACAATTATTCTAGCACAAAAAATATGAAAAAATGAAAATTCCAACAAAATAATTCGGAAACTAATTAATACAAAGAAGGCCTAAGTAAACCATGTATTATGAAAACGTATTTAACACCATGTCACCAATTAATGTACGCTTAAAATCTGAGGTGTTCTACTACTTGATTTATTTACCTACTATATTTTGTTTTATATAGTTCATACCGACTGATCTACGAAAACTTACTTTTCTGTTTTTTATGTTCTGTTTTTTCATATATTGTATATTAAGCATCTCTTGAAACTACAATGTAATTAATACCTTTCCAGATGTTTAAAAACATCTCGTTTTATGCTGGAATAGAAATTCCATATTCTTTTCATGACACGAGTGAACAGCGAAAATAATTAAAAAAAAAAAAAAAAATACGACTCAAACAAATAACAAGCGATTTTCGGGTAAGGCTAAGGCAACAGAAACTGTTTTCAAAAACAGCGACTCTTAAAGTACCTACATTTTGTGTGGTACAGTTTTAATTATCGCTTATATCCTATATACAAAATTCCTTCGAAATACATAGAGCTTCGCAGACTATCCCACAAACGTCAACATATACATGTTATTTATGATACGAGGGTTGGGGCAAAAGTCATGGCAACTGTTTATTTTCTAGAAGATGCCAGTCCGGTTGGAAAATGTGACATATACAGACGAAAGGACAAGGTGTTAACTACATGTGTGGACAATGAATAGCACTGAATATCGTAACACACTAATTTATTACGGTAGTATACAGGGCAATATGGCCATCACGGTACAAAAAATGACAACACAGTACATATACAGTTGACATGACAAACCTGGGCCTAAAGACCCTCAAAGTAGCCCCTGTTACTCTCATCACAATGATGTGGTAGGCGCTGAATATCATCTGCCGCAGCATTTACCGCATCATGTGTGAATCGGGTCATCTGTTCGCGCACAGCATCAGCAATGTCCTTCGTGTTGCAAACCGCCTACCGCGTAGTGGTTCCTTAATCTTTCGAATGAGATAAGTCTCAGAGCGAAATGTCGGGAGAGTACAGTGGGCACTCCAATTCTTCCCATCCCCAACGTCTCAGTAGCTGCCTTATACACTCACTCTTCTTTATGTGGTTTTGCATCGTCGCACAGGATTATTGCACTGTCCACAAGATCCGGACGTTGCTCCCGAATGCCACGTCGTACCTGACGCACCAGGAAATCCATATAATACTGTGCAGTCACTGTTCTGCTATGTGGAACAAAGTGGCAATCAATGACACCCCTGACGTCATTAGCGATGATCAATTTGACTGGGGAAGGATTCTGACGAAACTTCTGCCTCCTTGGTGATACAACATGTTGCCACTCTACGGATTGACATTTCAGTTCTGGTTCGTAAGACCTGGCCCAAAATTCATCGATGGCGATGGCGATTATACGTGACAAGAATTGATCGCCGTCCTGTTGCCAGTGTGCAAGGTGGTCGGAGCATATTGCAAAGCGCACCTACCTTTAAACTTCCGTCAGTATATGCGGTACCCTTCGCGAAGCGATTTTGCATAGTTGCTGCTCATTACGCAATATCCTGTGGATGGTGCGTTTCTCGATGCCATTTGCCCTCTCCATCTCCAGTAGCGTCCATCATCGTTTGTCTTCATCCAGGAGCTGCTCGATGACGGCACGTGCCAGGTCGGTCCGCAGGTCGTCCCGAACGTCACACTGGTTGACACACGTTCTTGCTGAAATTTTCATACCCACCGTGCTACTGTACGGTAGGGCATTATTCCCAAGGGCTTCAACTAATTCACTGTGACATTCCATTGCATTTCTCCCACGGGGAACGGCTATTTTAATGTAAGCCGCTGCTCAACACGGGCTACTTCCATCTCACATGACACTCACCAACTGACTGATTTCACAGCCCTCGCTGCTCTACTACCAGCTATGACAGAGCCATCTGTTGTTTTGCATACACACTATACCTGCAGAACTTCCACACGACACATAAACGTTTGTGATCCGTTCACACATCTACAAGAAAAAAACTAGTCATGGCTTTTGCCCCAAACCTCGTATACATATCTTAAAATGTAATTTAATCAAAACCTTAACAACACCTGTGTTAAGAAAATCCAAAATTTCCAAAAATCTTCTATGTAGTGGGAGTTTGGACTGGGCGATGTTTATTGAAATGTTCTTAATTATCTTCTTCGGAAGATATTAATCTAAACACAAGTTTGAATTTATCAGACATTTCGTTTTTAATTATGCTGTTCACAGACAGGCACGTGTTACAATATACATATATTTCCAATAAAACCTCGATTTCACAGTTTTCTATTGAACTCAATACCTTCTCTGCCTATAACCTATAGTCTGCAGTAATGAAGTTTACAATCCAAAATGTCTAAATACTGGATTGACTTGAATATCAATATGAGCTGGTAACCGAAGGTATATTTTCCATGTTTGGATATTGTTAGAAATACGAAGCCTCGTACATAAAATCTGTATAATTCTTCAAGGATTTATCTCAAGATAATACAGTAAAAAACCCCAAAGCATTAGACAGAAGATGCACAAGAGTAAATTAAAAAAAGGTAATGGCATAGTCTAGACAACGGCAGGGACATATTACACACTGCGATCTATGACGATCTATTGCATGCAACAGAAGAGATAAGTGAAAAAATCCACAGGCGGCCACAGGCTGGCTGCAGGCAGGCCCACGGAAGATCTGTTTGGCTGATAGTTCCTTATCCCGACGCCAGGAGCCCCACGCAGCAAACACCACGGGTTCTATGTGTCCACCCCCACGAAAACAATGACCACAGCGCCGCCCTAACACCAAAAAGAGTATTCACAAAGCGTATGCTTCCGCCACTAACTGCCAACTCAACCTCACACCACAGGCCCAGAGGCGTGCCGCACACACACCAGAAAGATCACAAGAAAATGACATGAAAGGGAAATAATGGTAAGGAAAGTCATAGAGAATAAGTACCCCAACATTCGCTAAGTGGCGAGGGGATAAAACCCGCGATCTGCTGAATGCGAGTCGAATATCACCGCGTCACCTCCTGCTCGGAGAAAATTCTGTTACCAATAGCGGTTTTATAACTGCTGGTTTATTCTAGGAGGTCTGTCATTTCATTTGGATGAACTATTGGACCACACCAATTCACATTCACACTGTGGAAATCTTCATTTGCATAAACAGAATACAGTTCTTCAATGCTTGTTGCTTCAAGGATACTGGCGCCTTCACATTGCTAATTGAAAGACAATATATGTGATTGATTTCTGCTTGTTAAGTCCGGAAAGCAGAAAAAACCAGTTGCAATGTAGCCCACCCATCTGGGCGCCTGGGAATGTCAAACGAGTTTAAGCAGAAATGAAACGACGTCCACAGCGCTCTTCCCAACGGCATTCACTGACACTTCAAATCTCTTGACGATCGCTTCACCATGTAGGAAACGGATTTGAAATTCCATCCCTTATAAGCTGCAAGCTGTCTGTAAGTTAAGCGAAATTGACTAGAAGATGAAAATGGCATTCTGTAGTCAACTTTCAGAAATGATTGTCAAGAACAACATATCCTGTGTAATCTGCTTATGTCGGAGCATATCTGCAATTAACCGGATTTGTCCACAAGTAAAACATCTGATGTTTTGTCAGATACTTCTCTTAAGTTGCATAATAAAATTTCACGTACTTTAAGCTCGATGTAGGTGCGGTGTTATAGGTATAAGCATTATTGAATTTACTTTATCGAGAATACCAAAATAGTAAAGATAATTTTAGCTCAGAACGATACATACCGTTCATCGATGCCTACTTGATCCAAAATACGTCATGACACTAAGTTCCAGCCAATATCAGCACAAACAGACTGCTAAAGTTATGTCCGGACCGATTCATATCTTGCTTTATTGACTTGTGCATAGTCCTACACTCCTAGACTTATCATACCGCTCCAGATGTCGGTTTTTGAAGCTTTTTCAAGGAGGAGGCTTTTCTTTTTGTCAAATAACTGGAGGTGCAGACTGCTATCCTGAATGAAATTGCAACTGACGTTCTGACAAGTGTGATGAATAACTTCCAAATCAAAACTATGTATGAAGTGAAAGAATATTTGTCCAATACTTCAGGTGTAGACCGCGTCTGGCTGCAGTCAGCCCTGAGGGAGCTTCATCATAAGATGGGCAAAACGTTGGCAAATTTTAGCCTTAAGACGTGGTCCTCATCGGAAGTATGGACCAAGATAACCTTTTCATTGGCCGTGGAAATTTGCGAAAATACATGACAAAATTAAACTCTTTGGAAATAAACTCATATATAGACATTCTTTTATAATTTGATTTTTCCGTGCTATACGCTTTTCAGCTCTGTATATTTTTGTTTTAAGACTAATGTATCCATGGTTTTAATTAAATTACCATTACCTAATGCACAAATATAAAATTCACAAAAGTATAATAACGTTTTTCAGCTTTCCATTACATTTAATTTTTATTCAGTTTTAAGTATAGTTAAAGGTTTAATTAATAATTAAAGCGTTTGAATCGTTAAAACAATAAGGATATACTTATTTGAAATCGACGTACTTTTTAACACTTGTATATTTCCTAATTCCCTCAAGGCGGTTTCTTCTTCGACACCTTCACTAAGGTAGCTTTCGAATGATTTTTAAATTACTTGTGTTATCAAGTGAAAATTATGATCAGGGAACCATTGTTTAAATGTTATCAACAATAGGGCAACTGAACTTTGAGGCAAGTTATCACATATTCGAAGAGTCTACCAGGGAGCCTCAGAGAGTAGAGGGTGGAGCATGTTAACAGCGGGTAACACCTCGGCAACTGCGACCAGGTTATTGCGGACCACCCCCCTCCCGCGGGAAGGGATGACAGGAAGATAAACCACACGCCAGCACACAGGAAAAGACGAGCTAAGCGCAGAGACGCCTGGAAGTCCCTAACAGTTCATTAGATGACAGCTCTGGCGCGCCATGGAGGCTATAGAAGTGCCGGGAGGTCGAGAAAAGATCTATACACCTAGCCTCAACTAGCGTAATCAGGAAGAAGAGATTTTCACTCGGAGCAAGCAACCGTGCCATATCTGCGCCGACGCAAGTGTGAAGAAGGGGAATGAAATGAAGGAATGAAAGGGAAAGAAATCGTAGTAAATATGCAGCTCCCCAGTATTTGCCTAAGGGCCCCAGGAAAACCACGAAAAACCTAGAGTGCGCATTCAATGGGGAGTGAACTCAAACCTCCCTAATGCCAATCCCAGAAGAAGCGACTGAGCCACCTGCCTCGGTACCAGGTAGTCTCATATTATCACTTACAAAGCTTCTCATTGGATCCACATGGAGTATATATGTATTTAAATAAACGAGAATGGAGAGTACATGCTGTATTTTGTACTTATGTGAAAAACCTGCTGATGCGCCCGCCTCATTTTTTAACTAGGCTTCTTCTAAACTTCTTCTTGCGCGCCAAAGAGTACTCACAGCTCACGGGGTCTATCTGCAGCATTCAACACAGCTCAGCTTGAGGACAAGATGTTACGGCTGAAAGAAGTGATGGAATGAAGTGGGAGGAAGCGCTTGAGCTATGTTGACGACCATGCTATCCCTCCAGCCATGCTCCTAGGACTACTTCTAAGTCTGGGCAAATTACTCTGACTCAGCCGAATAGAGTTGGAACAATCGTCTTAACAGTGTCTACATTAGAGTAGCCTGAATGCTGCATTCAAAATACATGCAACATTGAAATGTATTTTGATTATTTTCAGCCTATGTTTAGAGTCCGTTCTGAGTACATACGCCACCAACGATAGAGAAGTGCTACTTGGGAAAGGAATTCATTGGTAAGGAAATTTTAGTCACCTCGAGTTTTGCTAATTATCAGGGCTAGGGAAACCCCGGAGATGGGATTTGTAGCTTGAACTGCCCAAAATGCGAATCTTATATGATACCTTGGAATCATCTCTCTAGGAATATTTTCGTCTTCAGAACTCTTATTGTATGAATCAATGTTGGTGTATATGAACACGACACCGGAAACTAAATTGACTTAAGCTACTTAGATTTCGAATATTTAAGACTATTGGGCTAAAGAAATCGTACCGAAATTAAAATATGCGCTGACGAGGAATCAGTGTCTGTTTCAGGAAAGGTCACACTTTCAATCGCTGTGGCTAGTAATTTTTTAAAACAGACCATTAGAGGAACTTAGAACTTCTCTCACAACTGAATTTTGCATCCTATCTAGAAGACGTAATAGTCCCATAACGAGGAGTAACAGTGTATCCTACAAAATGTAATAACACAATATAACCTATAAAACGTAAGCTATATTTCATAAATAATAAATATTTCATATTTTTATCTTGATATTGGTGGTAAAAATATAATCATAAAATTAAATAAAACAACAAAGATCTGTTGCATTTACACGATAGGCTTTGCTGATCTCCAACATATAATGGGTGTTAGGGATATAGATACAAATATTTTTATAAATGGTATCTTAATATCTATCCACTTCGGTGCGTTAGTTTTTTTTTTTTTTTTTTTTTTTTTTTTCATTTCGTCTAACCGTTTTTCCACAAACCAATCACATAATGTATTACCTGATGTGCTTAACTGCGCGGCGAAATGAACGTTAGTTAGTATAGACCATCGTTTACTTACACATGCATGAATACATGACTTACTGGTCCAAATTGTCGTTCAAAAGGCATTCAAACTCAGATACGATACTACATTCGTTATGGCGAAGCCCACCCACTCATCGTTATGTCTTCCTACCCGCAGTCTCAGTGAAAATAAACACTATGTACTGTATGCTACGCCTCCTTGGAGGTACTAATCAACCTACCATTTGTTGTAGGATTATAGGGTTGGTTAGGGGTTTTAATACTTTGCCCAGTTAAACGCTAAAGATTCTAAGTTTCGTGGAACTCTTCATGAAGTGCTCTGATGACTACACTCTGGTGGTACCTGTTTGAAGGAACACATGCCAAATTGGTTGCCCAAGAGGAAGCGATCTTCTGGGAGGATGAAGTAACATGCTTAGAAAGATCACCTGGGAAGGTTTCTGTGCTATACGGAATGATTCCGTTTTGGTTGAACATCTTTTAGGCGTATTCTAAATTCATTTCACCATCCTTTTGGTAAGTGTATTATTTTCTAAATTTATTATTGTTGCGCTCGGTGCGGGTTTTAAGGTAACTTACTTTTGTGGTGGCAAAGAAGAAAGTTCATTCGCTGTTTTGTGTAAAGAATAGAAATGAAGAGACAGTCATTTTCTTGGAATGCTATTTATGCAAAATATTGTGTAAAGAAAATATATTTTTAAAAGAGTGATAAAGAATTGGTAATAAGGCAAGAGAAAGATAACGATCAAAACGGAGAAAGCATGTTGTTAACTCATGTTTGAAAATAAAATCAAATAAAATATATTTTGGAAGGAATACCTTATAATTTTCAAAGTGATATAAAGGGCATAGCCCACTTTTGTTTCCACAGGCTTATTTACTCTTTCTGCTCGTAGTTACAAAGTGTAACAATAAGTAGAATTATTAGTCCACAAATTTAATGCTTAAAGCCTAAGTAAAATTCTCAAAGCAGCAGAAAATCGAATAAATGGGCACATATTTGGCAAGTCTTGCACACTTTATTTGCTATCATTGGGGACTTAACAATCAATGAGTAAGATTTAAGTGACGTTATTATTTCAAATTGTGGATATATTATATCGTGTATCATCAGTATTACTATTACAAATAATAACTGCATAATCAAAATCGTAATTTTTATAACTGGATCTGCCATCCTAAGATTGGATAAATTGAGAACACCAGTTATGAATTATTCAAATCTAATAATGGACCCAGAGAGTTTACAGCTCGCATTAGGACACTGTTGGTGAAGCGAAAGAATTTGCATACCATATTAATCATATATTGTTTTCGGGACAAGTTTACAATCTTCCGTTAGTAGACAAGTACCCAAAGGCTCTGTTTACATTACATTAGGTGAAAGAGGGACTAATATGAAGGGCATTGCAGTATTACCTAACAATCATATAGCTACGCCGCGAAAGCTAATTTGCCATGAATAAAAATCTGATGTGCTCCATTCATATGACTTTCTCTACATCTCTGCAACAAATTATTATTAAAAAGCTTATTCTTTTATTTACTTCATGCTAATCGAGAAAAACTAAACAGAAATGGTCTTATTACTTGTTTCCATATAAGCAGGAGGAAAATAAGGGAGTACAATAGGTTAAAGTGATAGTCAAAAGCTGGTTGCTATGTAATTGAAGCCCCTTTGTTTGTATGTATGGACATGAGTTGCCAAATCCCCGTATGAGAAAAGTATAACTATTTTAAACCTGAAACCAATAATAAGCAATATCACAAAACGATCAACTACACGAAAAAAATGCATAAAACAAATTATGTGTTTTAACAAACTCTTTTTTGTGAAGTAGCTTTTTGTCTATCTCTTACGGTTTACCAGTAATGCAAAATTTCGCAAAATCTATCCAGAATAAAGATGTCTTCAGGGGCTATTCCCAGAAAATTCAAGATAAACATTTTATTCGTCATGTAAATATCTAAATATAACAGATTTTAATCAAAATCTTTACAGCCATTTTGTGAAAAAAATCTAAATTTTCGACAATTTTTCCATGTAAAGGGTGGGGGGGGGGATTTTCTTGGAAGATACTGAACCTAAATACCAAGTTTGGTATTTAACGGAATTTTCGTTTTGGAGCTATGATGCACACACACGCACACACACACACACACTCACACTGACAGATGGACAGACAGATCCACACACATACATTTTTCTAAAAATGTTTTGTTTTTTTGTATTCATGGGGTCTCAAAATATATATTTGCGGTGAAATCTCGGTATCGAATCTTTGTGCCTTATAGTACCTTCTCTATACACTATGTAGTAGCACATATAGAGAAAGTACGCACACTAATGATTAATGGGTTTCGTTGCAAAAAGTGTTGATACCGGCATAAAACTTTATAAGCTCTAAGCTGTGATGAAAGTTAACAAGTTGAAATGCTACTGAACTTTCTGCAACGCCGTGGCCGAATGGTTAGACCACTCACCTCTCACCTCTCACCTAGACGGCCTGGGTTCGATCCCAAGCGACCGCATGTGACATTTGTGGTGGAATAAGCGGCGCTGGGGCGGGTTTTCCCTGAATACTCCGGTTTCCTCCACCATCTCATTCCACCGGTGCTCCATCATCATTCATGTATCATCAGTGTCACCGCCTGCGGTGCCAAAAGTAGTTAAAGCGGGCGTTAAACACTAGCAAAAAAAAAAAAAAGGATAAGGCAGACCTCAGGATCCATAGTCTTGTTGCTTCCACCTTCTGTAGTCAGATGGTGGAGCTTAGCATGCCTTGGAGATCAAATCTCTGTGTACCATACTCTTTTGCTCCGCATAAGCAGATGGCGTTAGCTAGGTACGGTACGTTCAGCCTAGCTGCTTTCAGTATCTGTGAATAGATAGGAGCGCAGTTGCTATTGCCATCTATTTTGTTTTACTATTGTTTTAGAGCTAAATGTGGAATTTTGGGTTTGGTACTAATATTCGTCCTTATATTTATCTTGGCGACTGGGGGAAAACATGAAGAAAAAAAAAACGATAAAAACAACAACAAAAAACAGCCAAATTGGCCGGCCAAGACGATTTGAACCCGGCGCCTTCCGAATGTGTGCCACATTTTCATCACCGTCTGAGCCATCCATATAGGTTGTAACTTTTTACTTTCTCTACTACATACAGTATGAGCGCAAGACCCAAATATTTGCTACCGAGATATCACACAATTTGGGACTCCCAGGATAAAAAAAAAAAATCTAAAGTCAAAAACAAAAACTCTTTAAATGCTAAACTTGGAATTTAAGTTCGGTATCTTCCTTGGAATGCGACATGAAGATTTTTCAACAAAATCTCCTAATCTAAATTACCCTTTACTTGGACAATGTTTCGACATTTTCGATTTTCTCAAAAGTGGTTATAACGATTTGTCTTAAAATATAATATTTAAACATACGTGCATTTCCAATAAAAGCTATGCTTTAAATGTTCTAGGAATGGCATATGAATGTAGCAAATCTTTTTTGTTTTGTTTTGTTTTTTGAATTGTGTATCAGAAGACGAGGTATTACACTCTATGTTAAGTGTTACAAAGTACCGAAATTTTGCACTCACGTAGCTGCAAGTGATCCTCATACATCTTGTTATCACTTTAACAGTTGTTATATTTAGAACTAAACCTTTTAAAACTGAATTGTTGATGTGCTTACTCTTTGAACCTTAGGAAGCTCACTGTAGGTTTTACACATGGATTTTCACTATCACATTACTCACTTTCAGACTCTATGGAAGGGTATAATACTAATTTAAAAAATATTCTATCCCAGACGAGAACTGAACCCAGTACCTCCTGGTGAGAAGTCAAATCGCTGACCACTCAACCTTGGAGTTAAAACACATGTTATATACGATAAAAGCTTTAAAGGATAATATTGAATATTTAAACGGAACGGCGTATTTCACGCCGAAAATAGTTTAAAACTTTTAATATTATAGATAATTTTGAATGCTTATATAGTTTTAATAATTTTAAACCTGTGTTAAATTTATTGGGCTTGGAAAAGTAGTAGCCCAAGTGTATCGCGACCTCAAAGAGATAGGATCTGACAGCATGATCTTGGCCAAGATCCTGGTGTTAATGTGTGTAATGACAGGTTGCCAGGAGCTGGTTTATTTATGAATAACATTATAATTTAAAACAGAAGGTGAAGGTTGGTATAAACCTGATTACGGCAGCAAAATAATTACGATTTCCATATATCCCTACATTATAGCATACCCCCCGCTGCTACAAAAACAAAAAAAAACAACATAAAAAGAGAAATTAAAGTCTGAAGGGTAATGAAGGTTATTATAAAACTAATGCTAATGTTTAATTTATAAAAAAATCGATAAAAACTTACTTGATGAATGTAGATTAATATTACATGAAGCATCAATTTACGTAACTTTGAACGGGAGCAGACAAAAAAGTCTGATGTGCTACATTCATATAGCTTTCACTTGCTGTTCCATATAAAAAATATTCTTACTAAAGACCTTTTATTTTATCTACATAATGTTAATCGAGGTAAACATCAGCAGAGTTGTTATTATTACTTGCTTCCCTGTAAGTAGAAGGGAAATAATTGAATGCATTAGTTTAAAGCGATAGTCAAATCATTTAAAATCTGGTTGCTCTGTAATTGAAATTCCTTTGTTTGTATGGGTAGGAAGTTCCCGTATGAGAGAAGTATAAGTATTATAAAGCTGAAATCAATAACAAGAAATATCCAAAAAAAAAAAATAGTCAGCTCTATAAAAAACAGACAAACAAACAAACAAAACGTATATGAACAAAATTTGTGTGTTTTAACTCATCTACATGTTTTGTGTAGGAAACAATTTGCCTATTTCTTACGGTTTACCAGTTATGCAAATTCGTCCAGAATAAAGAGATCTTCAGAGGCTATTCCCTTAACTTTCAAAATATAACTTTTATGTGTAATATAAATATATTTAATATACGGTATTTTAATCATAACCTTAAGAGTCATTTTTCAGAAAATCTAACATTTCAAAAAATTTTCACCTAAATGGTAGTTGGGGTGGGGGATTTTCTTGAAAATGTTTGTGTCGCATCCTTGGAAGATGCTAAACTTAAATACCAAGTTTATCAAACAAATTTTTATTTTTGAGCTATACTGTCCACAGAGACACACACACAAACACACACTTACACACATACACGGACCTTTT
Source organism: Hymenopus coronatus (assembly GCA_030762935.1). NCBI lineage: Eukaryota > Metazoa > Arthropoda > Insecta > Mantodea > Hymenopodidae > Hymenopus > Hymenopus coronatus. The sequence goes on from CM060890.1 coordinate 34,861,642, forward strand.
TTCTAAAAATGTTTTTTTCTGACTCAGGAGTCCTCAAAACATATATTTCCAATGTAATCTCGACATCGAATTTTTGGTTGGAGTACAATAATTTCTCTATCCACTATGTACATTGTATATACGGACTAGAGAAAGTAAAAACTGACATTTGTACTGACAAAAAGTACAACTTCGTTCAAAAAGTACAACAACAGTTTTTCATGTAGCTACTATTTTGCAGTGTGTACCTGTACTTCAGTAACCTTTTATTAAAACATTTTAAATGGAATTGAAAAGCCTTATTTCAATAATCTTAAGTTAACCAATTTTTTTACACATTGACACAGTAATACGGATGCAACTGAAGTAGAATTATATTCTCTGCATCATTGACATTTTTGCTTTCTCTTGTACGTATGTACAATGTACTTAGCAGTTAAGAGAAGGTGTAGTATTCCAACCAAAAATGTAATACTGAGATTTCGCCAAAAATAAATATTTTAAAGAACCCTCGGTCCAAAAATTTACTTTTAGTAAACGCTCCACGCCGCGCGCGCGCGCGTGTGTGTGCGTGCGTCTGTGGACAGCATAACTCAGAAACGAACAATCGGTTAAATACCAAACTTGGTATTTTAGTTTATATTTTCCAAGGATGCGACACGAAACTTTTCAGGAAACTCCTCCCTTTACTAAACTATATTTACATGGACCATTTTCAAAATTTTCAATTTTCTGAAAATGGCTCTAACGAATTTGATTAAAATGCCGTTGCTTGGGTGAAGTACCTGAAGTCGCGGCTTGTGGGTGGAACAGGGCGGCGTCGGAGGCGTTCCACTGTAACCGTTAGGGACCCAGTATATGCTTGCGCCCTTCGTTATTTAGATCTAGTCACTCTTTAGGTCTGTCCCCTCCTCTCTACCTCTCTAGCGTCATATAAGATGCAAAGGACCCTGGGGCCATATGTGCGGAATTCTCCCCCTATTTTCTCCTTGCGTAATCCGATTAAGCGATAGAGAGTAGGGATTTGATTTTATATATAAGTTTGTATGTAACAGATAGATAAAAATTTACTTCAAGACGTATGCAGAGTTCTTTAAAGTACAGTTTATGTAGAGTAAACAGTATTAGCCATTCCAAAAATATTTACCTTTGTTCTGTTGGATTTCGCAGTATTGTAAATCTTTCGTATGTAGTTGTTTAAAATATCGTCAGTTTAAATATTTTCATAACAAATGTAAGATAATCCTTGAGTGTTTTGGGAATAGTTTCTAAAATCTTCTTCAGCTTGAATGATTTCTCCATAATTGAAAATTGAAATAAATACTTAGAAAAAATCACACTACAGAAAAGGAAAACATGCAGATCGTGTTAAAGTACACAATTTATGTTATAAACGTGTTTTGTTAACCTTCTCCAATGTATTCCACTTTCTTAATTTAAGCTTTCTAGAATTTATTGCTTACCAAGCGGGAGACCTGGGTTCGATTCCCGGTACTGACGTGGAGATTTTTTCCCGCTGGGAGACTTGGACCGGGGTGCACCTAGCCTCGTAAGATCTCTGGGTTGAGGGGGCAATTCAGGAGCTACTTGATGGAGAAGTAGCGGCTCCAGGTCATGAGGACCGCATTAACCGGCCGGGAGGGGCTCGAGGCGCTGACCACGTCTCACGTTCCAATACTGCACCCCATCATGACGTCTGTCCTGGATCGAGATGGGGAATGTAGCTGCCGGGCGGTAGGCCAAGATTCCTTGCGAGCTGTCGTGCCATGGAGTTATTATTTCTAGAATTTATACTTTTATCTCAAACTGGAAGCAGTATTTCCCCCCTCTCTCGGTCATGCAAAAAAAAAAAAAAACAACAAATTTTCAAAGTCTTTACATAGTGCCTTTATGAGGGCGACACTGAAAGTTTTAGTAACATCTAATAAGATTAGTTAAAATTATTTTATTGTTTTTTTTTTTCAAAACATTTCTCTTCAACTTCATATTTTGCATTTGATGAAACCAGTCCTTAAAGCAATGACGCCACTCTTTCTGAGGCACTTCACCAAGTTGTCATAATATCCCACTGTTTCATATGATTACAAAAGAGTTATTTCAAGCATTTTATTTTTGATGTTAGAAATAAAATTACCACAAAGTGCTAGGGCAAGGGATAATATATGGTGGAGAGGCATCCAGATACTCAGTTGTTAATTTTATTGTGGCGTACTTTTGGTCTTTTTCATGACTTTTTCAAACATTTTCGGTAATTGGCATTTCTGCACAAATTATCATTAATGATATGTCTATCTTCTAATGCTATAGTAGCGATATAACCTATTTTAGAAAACTATTGGTGACCAGCTCTGTTAGAAAGTCCCATTGAGCCCACTGAGTTTTCTTTTCGGGATCATTACAATAAATCCAAGATTCATCACTAACAACGATATTTGAAGTGACATCTTGAGTTTTTCTGCACAATTAATACGTTGTGGTTTTGATCGAGAGTGGGTTCCATCTTTAATAATGTTTTTGTTTTTTCATGCCTGTTGGTGTAAATGTTTTGGAGTTGACTCGTAATCAGTGCCCAATAAATGCATGAGAAGTCCGTCGATTTTCTTCAAGCAATGTTCGAACAGCGGCAATATTTTCATCAGTAACAACGCTTCTTGCGCGTCCTTACGAAACTCATCACTAAGGAAGAAAAGAAAAAAAAAATCTGATGTGTAATACTTATATGATTTTCTCTAGCTGGTCCACAAACAAACTTCTTACAAAACAATATTCTTCTTTCTACACCATGCTAATCGAGTTAAGCATTAGCGGAATGTTCTTATTACTTAGTTCCTTATAAGTAGAAAGGAATTAAAGGAATGCGCTATGCTACTGCAATAGTCAAATGTTTTAAAACTCTCGCTATGCAATTGTCATTGAAATTTGCTTCTTTACTTTACCAGAAGTCTAACAAAAAATATCTGCAAACAAAGACATAATGACAAGTTGTGTGTTTTGAGGACATCTACATGTTCTGTGCAGAAAGTATTTTTCCATCTCTTACGGTTTAGTAGCTACGCTACACGTAGGACTTATCCCAGAATGATTTGTGAGTACCTATCATGGGAAAATTTCTTTAAAATGTATGTTATATTTTTGCAGCTTGGAGATATTTGCCCATATATGTACATATAACACAGGTATGTGCTATATTGTTTCATTAACTTTTTAACATATATTCATGACCTATCCATTGATTTAGTGATATTTTCGTACAATCCGAGCTTTTTTGTACTTCGAGATAGCCTCAGTCCCAATTAACTCGGGGCTCTACTGTAGTACATATGTTAGGAATCAGGATGTATTGTATGATCCTGAAATGGCTGTAGACCCGAAGGCAAGGGGGAACAGCAAACTGCTGCTTCCTTATGGATGCTCGAAGGATCCAACAGCTATTTGCTATAAACATCGATTTTTGACTGATTATAATCAAAATGTTACCCTTAGTGTCACCTTCCTAGATGCTATTAATTTGGGGATTTTTGGTCATGGTATTGAACCTCCTTCCTGGGTTTCTCCAGCGAAGGAAAGCAAGAAAAACCAAACACAGCTACACAAAATATAAATTTGCGGCCTCCCGAAAGCCTGCCGTGAATGTCTCCGACTTTTTTTACGTAGTTATTTTTATTCCTTTAAGAACCTATTTACATGATAACAACAAATAAATTCAAGAATATCACAGATTGGTAGCTAATTAGCATAAAATACTATATTACTGTACAATAGCATTAATGAAAATGAATGTCCCTTTTGTAACTATAAAAGTCCCTAAATAAACATTGAAATAGTGCATTAAGTCACGGCAATGACAATGGATTCTTCATCATTTTCGTGGTTCCCGTATATAGCTCAGATGAAGATACATTAAATGACGACGTATTATTCGGGTAAGCTGTGCTCTCGGAAAATACTGTTCTAAGCCAGGATGACGTCTGGATCTCTGCTGTTGTTTCCATTGTTGTCAGCTCTATAGATTGCTACTTATCCGTTCCTGCCATTTTTTTCTGTTTCTCCATCAGTATTTTTTTTATATTAAAAATACAGTTCCGGAGGCTTTTTCTCTCTCCATTTTTTCTAGTTTCCTATATTTTCTTAGTAGACCTTATTATTCTCTACGTTTTCCTTTTACATATACATACACAAACATAGACACATTTACAAACACAGAAACACCCATGCCCAAGGCGGGACTTGAACCCACGATCCTGTGCATCACGAAGCGCCAAAGCGAGTATTGGAACGCTGTAGATCATGCCTGCAATTATCATGATGGACGCCAATGAAAGTGTGACTAAACATTTACTCTTCCATGCTTTACATTAAACTTTTTATCAAGTTGCTGCGTGGAACATTACGGTCTTCCATGATTTCTTAGAAGAAATTGACAATGTTCACTGTCTGCGTAACGTTTCTTTATAAAATTTCATTTCAAATGTTTCGAAGTTCCTTTACCTCAAGATAATTCCTTTCTTCATCTTGACTGAGTCATCCTGCGCGGTCCTTTACATGTGCTTCAGACAAGACATCCTCCGAGAACGTAGAGTCTCCTTTAGTTTTCTTGGTTTAGACACGAATTTATAAATACGATGCTGTTCGACCGATGGTATGGAAGAGGTACCAGGTCCAATGCTCCTAAAATGGCGAAACAACTGAGGTAGCATCGATATGTAAATCTGTGTGACGGAAGCAGAGAGACAAGAGATGGTGCAGTTAGAGTTAGTATTCATTCTGACAACTTCTATTGTTTTGTCGTCGCCAACTCCAGACTTGTTGAACAAGAATCTCCTGCAGATGATAATGTGATCCAATAATCCCACCATATGCTCTCAGCTGGACAGCAAAACACACAAAGAAAAAGAAATAGGTGTCATGCTGCGTTTCTTACGCATTGTTCTTCATTTATTTAAGTTTATTCTTATAACTTAAATCTTGGAAGTATTATCCGTTTGTTAATGTAGAAAACAGGCATTATAATTATGCTGATTCCTCTTGAGTTGGAATGTCATGGTAGTCATTAGTGGATGTAGCACGGAGCAAGCCGCTGATGTGCTGTATGATAGTCTCTCTACTGGAGGTTATACTACAACTGTCCCATTTGTGAGGGGGAAGAGTCGTGGACCCACATCTTGGCAAGATGAAGGGGTACGGAGGAATGGCCGGAAAAATATTTATCGCGATCCTTTTCCACCACGAATGTAGAGCTAGAAGCATGTTGGACGCTACTGGCAGGCACGGAAGACGTGGACGGGCTAGGTAAATTTATACTTAAGGCAAGACAGCTGAGATCTGATGAGGCTGCCAATAGAGAAGGGGGGAGGGATAAGAACAACTAAACAAAGGTGACTACAATGTTTCACATATATATATATATATATATATATATATATATATTTTACACACACATATATATATATATACACACTACCACTCAAAAGTTTTTGACACACCTCATTTTTAGGATTTATTGAAACAATGGAATAAAAAAGACATAGTTTGTAGTCACAACAGTATATTTAATGAAAATCAGAAATACACAATAGATTTTGCTTTCTTCAAAGTAACCCCCTTTTGCTTTAATTACAGCTGCGCAAACTCTGGGCATTCTTTCTATTAAGTGCGCCAGTATATCTTCAGAAATATCCCTCCATATTTTGTGCACATGACTCCACAATACATTTACATTAGTGGGTTGTTTCTTTCTTACCTCTCTGTCCACATGAACACAAAGTAATTCAAGAGGATTGCAGTCAGAACTTTGAGGGGGCAAAACCATGTTTTTCAAGAATTGTGCTCTTCCAATCGTTCAACGTATCTTGTACAGAGTATAGATGTATGTTTGGGCCATTGCCCTGCTGCAGAATGAACCCCTTGCCAATTAACCAATCCCACATGGTTTGGCATGGCGTTGGAGAATATTGTGATAATGCTCCTTCTTCATCATTCCTTCTATTTTCACAATATCGCCTGTCCTATTGCCACCAAAACAACCCCATACCAGCACCGAACCACCTATGCTTGACTGTAGGGGATTTGCACTGAGGTGTCATGCGTTCACCTTTTGCAAGTCGAACAAACTGGCGACGTTTTGAGCCAAACAGCTCAAACTTAGATTCATCAGTAAATAATGCCTTTTTCCACTGATCAACAGTCCAGTATACATGTCGCTCGGCCCAATGTAATCTTTTCCGTTTATTGACAGCTCTCAATAGGGATTTCTTTGCCGCAATGCAACTGTTCAGATGTGCATCCTGAAGCCGTCTCTTCACTGTAGAAATACTCACAGATTCATCCCTCAATTGGTTCAGTTCTGCTGTCAGCATGGGTGCTGTTTTGGAACGATCACGATTGTTGGTCACTATTAAATGTTTATCCTCGCTTTTCGAGGTCACCCGAAGCCTCCCCTTTCGATAACGACCCTTATTGCTATTTGTAGTTACATACCTCTTTACAGTATAATGAACACTTCCCAAGGAAATGTGTTCTTGTGTGGCAATTTGACGCATGGTGCGGCCTGCTTTATGTAAGCTGACTATTGCAGCACGTTTTTCTGCTGAAAGCTCCCTTCTTTTACTATTTCAGACTTTTCAACTGCACAGTAACAATGTGTACCATTCACCTGCTTATGAAGCACTAAAGTGCTGTTCGCAGCCAATACCTATGTATAAATGCCTGTGAACGACATCTAGGGAATCACAGACATACTATGACCTCCAAAACAACATTAGGGTAATTGTTCCTATAAGGGCAGACAAATGGTAAGTGAGGGGTGAATTGAATTGGTAAGTGGGGGGGGGGGTGAATTGAGTAAAAACAAAGGCCGTTCTACATTTTCAAAATGCACATAGTTGACAAACAAAAGGTAGCATAGTGAATTTCAATTATATCTCCATGGATTTCTGCCATTTATAATATGACATTGGCTTTGTTTGGCGTTATACACTTGTTAATTGCAGCAAAACAGGTTGTTCAAAAACTTTTGAACGGTAGTGTGTATATATATATATTATGTCACATTTAGGTCATTGTGTGTTATGATTTTATATAATATGTGTATATATATATATATATATATATATATATATATATATATATATATATAGTCCCCCTCCGTGGTGAAATGGTTAGTGTAATGGTTACCATGCTAACTTCATATACCCGAAATGCGGGTTCAAACCCGGTGGAGGACGATGGATTTTTTCGGGTGTAAAAATCCTTAGCATGGCTTCCTTCGGAAGGGAAGTAAAGCCGTTCGTCCCGTGTCGTTGATTTACGGCACGTAAAAGAACCTCATGCCTGATATCGGTCCTTCACGCCCAATTTAAAATGGGACGCTGAGAACCACAGCAGTTAAAGAGCGTCCATAAATAACACGCCATTTACATTTTTATGTGTGTATATTTCTTTTAAGTGTAATTATCTATTATAAGAGGGTGCATTTAAGAAGGTGTACTCTGTGCTGTAAATTTAAATTGCTATATTTGAATATCTTTGCATTGTTAGTTTCAGGTTTACTCTTTTAATTCTTGGTTGTTGTTTTAATATTGCTTTTGATTGTATATTACCTCCGCTATCTCTCCCTTCCTTTGACCGGGCTATACCGGTGTGTTTCCTTCCCTTTCTTTGACTGGACTGTACCAGTGTGTTCCCTTCCCTTGACTGGACTATACCAGTGTGTTTCCTTCCCCTCCCTTGACTGGACTATACCAGTGTGTTCCCTTCCCTTGACTGGACTATACCAGTGTGTTCCCTTCCCTTGACTGGACTATACCAGTTTGTTTCCTTCCCTTCCCTTGACTGGACTATACCAGTGTGTTTCCTTCCCCTCCCTTGACTGGACTATACCAGAGTGTTTCTTTCCTTTCCTTTGACCAGTCTGTACCGGTGTGCATCCCTCCCTTCCTTTAACCGGACTATACAGGTGTGATTCCATCCCTTCCTTTGACCGGACTATACCGGTGTGTTTCCTTCCCTTTTTTTGACCGGACTATACCGGTGTGTTTCCCTGCCTTTCTTTGACTGGGCTTACCGGTGTGTTTCCCTCCCGTTGACTGGGCTATACCGGTATGTTTCCCTCCCTTCCCTTGACTGGACTATACCGTTGTGCATCACTCCCTTCCTTTGACTAGACTTTACCGTTGTGTTTCCTTGCCTTCCTTTGACCAGGCTATACTGGTGTGTTTCCCTCCCTTCATTTGACCGATCTATACCGGTGTGCCCCCTCCCTTCCTTTGACCAGACTATACCGGTGTGTTTCCTTGCCTTCCTTTGAATAGACTATACAGGTGTGCGCCCTCCCCTCCTTTGACCAGACTATACCGGTGTGCTTCCCTCCCTTCCTTTGACCAGGCTATACCGGTGTGTTGCCCTCCCTTCCTTTGACCAGGCTATACCGGTGTGTTGCCCTCCCTTCCTTTGACCAGGCTATACCGGTGTGTTCCCCTCCCTTCCTTTGACCGGTCTATACCGGTGTGTTTCCTTGCCTTCCTTTGAAAAGACTATATAGGTTTGATTCCTCCCCTCCTTTGACCAGACTATACCGGTGTGCTTCCCTGCCTTACTTTGACCGGACTATACCGGTGTGCTTCCTTTGACCGCACTATACCGGTGTGTTTTCCTCCCTTTCTTTGACCGGACTATACCCGTGTGTTATCTTCCCTTCCTTTGATCGGACTATACCGGCGTGTTTCCCTCCCTTTCCTTACCTCCTCTACTATAAACAAACATAAAGAGCTCATGTAGTGGGTAACGCTGACACTGTTATGGCATACCTTGGACTGGCATTGTGAAAATCCAGTGGGTATTAAACGTGTGTTTAAGTACAGTGATGTGTTAAACTGAAGTGTTCTCTCGTCATGTAGTTGCCCCTTTATAGCGGTACTTACAGTACAGTGGGTGAGTTATAATAAATCCTATAGCTATTGCTTATTATCTCGTGTTAATGACATAAATCGATCGTACAGTAAATACCCTCTGTTTATAGTATTACGTGGCGGACTGTGCCATGCGCTCAATTCGCGCGACCCTTAAGAGTCTAAGTTCCGATAGGCAACAACAATACTAGTGACACAACCGTCAGCGGTAGCCTGAACTGGAACGGGCTATACAATTGCTCTCAAGTTTACGTCATTTGCAACCGAGACCGAAACCTAATCACAACAAACTGAGCTGCACTATTCAGTGGGAATTCCGGAGGCATTTGAACAGAGGCAACGCTGCCTCTAGGAATGCCGTTAATGAGTTAGGAAGTGGAGTGAAGAATGTTCTACAAGCTGGGAGTTCCGATTGGTTTAAAATAGTCAGGTATTTCTGCCTACCGTATTTTATATCCACCTATTTCTTTAGTGAGTTGTCCCGAACTACGAAATCCACTAAATGCTATTCCTGGATTGCGTGCTTCTGATAACACAATGATTGTTAACTGTCTCTGTGACCTGGTAGTTAACTTGATAGCTTACATATCTGCACTTCCCGGGTACCGCTCTCCGATTAAAATAGGGATTTTTCCTTGCTTCACCATTCTTCCTAGAGTCTCGAAGTATAAACTAAAAAGGGAACATTTCATCATGATTTTATGTTCAACGAAATCCAAAAATAGTATAAAACTCTGATGTATTCCATTCACATGACTTTCTCTTATTGCTGATCAAGATAAACATTATCAGAAAGGGTCTTATTACTTAGTTCCTTAGGTATAAAGAAAGTAAGGGAATATACTTGGTTAAAGCTATAGTCAAGTCTTTTAAAAGCTGGTTCCTATGTGATTGAAATTCAGTTCTCTTTGCATGGTTAGGAATAAAAAAAAAAAAGAAACAGGAATGAAAAATGCCCACAAGGGAATAGTTTAAGTGTTTTAAAATTGAAACCTATAACAAGGATTATCTCGGAAATTGTTTTCTCAGCAAAAATAACATATGACGTAAATTATGTTTTAATGAGATTTACATTTTTTGTGTCTTAAGCTTTTGCCAATCCCTTACGCTTTACTAGTTTCGTTATAGTCATCTAGAATGAAGATATCTTCAGAGGCTATTGCAAAACGCTTCTTTGCTTGGCCAGGAGCAGAACAAAAGAAAAACGGACACTTCCGTCTGAGAAAAATATAAGTAGATGCGTAGGCGTCCACGACCTGTGTCTTGATGTGTCTTCTTAGCTTCCGGAGAAGGCCGCGTTATCTTGCATGGGATTGCCGACGTTTCGCTCATCTTGCACAAGAGCCCAGAAGAAGCTCACGGCAAGATGAGCGAAACGTCGGCATTTCCAAGCAAGATAACGCGGCCTTCCCCGGAAGCTAAGAAGACACATCAAAAATATAAGTACTTCACAATTGAAACTAATAACAAGGAATAACTCGAAAACAGTAAGCTCCACGAAATATATATGTAAGCTCCCTCAAGATATACATTTTGTTTGTGATAGAAATGGCTTTAATATGTGGTATTTAACCAAAATTGTTAGAGCCATTTTTAAGAAAAACAAAATTTTCAAAAACTTTTCCATGTAAAGGATAGTTAGGGGTGGGGAATTTTCTTGAAAATCTTCGTGTCGCTTCATTGGAAGATATCAAACTTAAATACCAAGTTTGGTATTTAACCGTCTTTTCATTTTGGAGCTATGCTGTCCACAGACACACACACACACACACACACACACACACACACACGAACCTGTCTCTGAAAATGCTTTTTTTTTGGATTCAGGGTGTCCAAAAACATGTATTTCCGGTAAAATCTCGACATCGAATTTTTGGGTGGAATACAATACTTCTCTATCCGTATGTACATTGTAAATACGGGGCTAGGAAAGTAAAAAACAGCTTTAGTCCTCATTTGTGAAAGATAACATAAAAATCTGATGTGTTACACTCACATGACTTTCTCGAGCTGTTCTACAAACTTCTTACATAAGATAATTCTTCTTTCTGCACCTTGCTAATCGAGGTACTCATTAGCACAATGATCTTGTTACTTAGTTCCGTATAAGTAGGAAGCAAATAAGGGAATACACTAGACTAAACCAATAGTCGAATGTTTTACAAGCTGTCGTTACGCGATTGTCATTACAAATCGCTTCCTTTCTTGGCCAGAAGTAGAACAAAAGAAAAACGGACACTCCCGTCTGAGAAAAGTATAAGTACTTCACAACAGAATGAGTACCTCGAAAACGGTAAGCTCCACGAGAAAACTGTATATGACATAACTTGTGTATTTTAAAAAAACCTACATTTTTTGTATAGTAAGTTTTTGTCAAGTTATGCCAAATTAAGCAAAATTCATTCAGAATAAACAGATCTTCAGAAGCTATTTCCAATTCAAAATATACATTTTATTTGTCAGGTAAATATCTTTAATATGCGATATTTTAATCAAAATCGTTAGAGCCATTTTTAAGAAAATCAAAATTTTCAAAAAAAGTTCCATGTAAAGGGTAGTTTGGGATGGGGGGGATTTTTCTCAAAATCTTCGTGTCGTATCCCTGGAAGATACTAAACTTAAATACCAAGTTTGGTATTTTAGCTACTTTTCGTTTTTGAGTTATCGTGTTCACAAACAGACGGACACACGGGACACACGGACACACACACACGAACCTTTTTCTGAAAATTCTTTTTATGGATACAGGGGGTCCTAAAACATGTATTTCCGATGAAATGTCGCTATCGAATTTTTGGGTGGAATACAATACTTCTCTATCCCTATGTACATTGTACATACGGGGCTAGAGAAAGTAAAAATATGAACATTGTATTCACATATATATATGCATTTAGGCCTTCACAAGCCCGGAATTTATTATTATTGGATTGCATTCATATGTTTTCCTCTACGCATTGTGAAAAAAACTGCTCGTTACAAAACCTTATTCTTCTACTTCATACTAAATGAGATCGACGTTAGTAGAAACACTTTTACCACAGATATATTTTATTTTAGGTACAACGGAAGGTAAAGTGATACTCAAATCTTTAAAAACCTTGTCGCTATATAATTACTTTGAAATTCTTTCTCCTTGCATGACGAAGATGGAAAAAAAAAAAAAAAAAATGAGCGACATCTCTCACTTGGGAAAAAGTATTGTCGGAAATAGTTAGCTTCACAAAACATGCATTTAAAATAAACTGTGTGTATTAACATTCTATGCATTTTGTAGTAACATTTCTCTCTCTCTCTCTCTCTTGCTGTTTATCAGTTCTGTAAAAATTATTCAGAGCGAAAAACACTTAAGAGGCTATTTCCAGAAAGTTCAACATATGCATTTTATTTGTCATGAAAATAACTTAAAATATATAGCTTCGGTACAATTGTTTATTCACACAAGCCGTGTGTAGGACAGAAGTTGGATAGGTCTGAAAAATGCAATGCCATGCAATGCCATAGCCGGGATCTGAACCACAGATCTCCCGGTCTCTCTAGCCGGTTGCTCTTCCACTGAGCTACCATGGCAATATACCGGCATAGCATTGAATATCTCTACTGCCTCGCATGTTTGAGATCATCTTGTAGTTTACCGGTAAATATGCGAGTTAGTTGAGAAATTTAATGCTATGGTAGCTCAGAGGAAGAGCAACCTGCTAGAGACTGGGAGATCCGTGATTCAAATCCCAGCTATGGCATTGCATTTTTCAGTCTGGCTCTGTCTAATTATATAGTATTTTAATCACGAGGAAGAAGAATAGCCTGTGGAAGATATCGATTAGATTGGTTAGTAGGCATTATTTACTTTCTCTGTCAACCACACGTTCAGTGGCAAGACAGAATTAAAATAAAACTGTTTACATACATTTCCAAAATATAGGTAAACAAAACTGAATAAACTCTATTTATGGAATTAAGTGCATATAAAAAAATATTTATTTATTCTTAGAGGTTGTGTATGTCTTGAATGGGTGGGATACACACGGAGGATGCAGGAGAGAGAATCGTCTGCTGGGAGGACTGAAGGAGAGCTGGCGGCACGCGGTGTTTGAATCCTTTTTCTCAGTTTAACAACACCACCAGCACCTTGTCTTATAACTAGTTGTGTTCGTGCAACGGCAGCTTCCAATCTTTGGATTGCGTGACCGCAAGTAGCAGGGGCTCCATCATGCAACGGTCCATCTGTTACCTCTTCCTCCACCCACGAGGAGGAGCTGGTATAAGCCCCCGGGGTCTCCGCCCAAGAACTAACTGCCGGCAAAACCAGCCACCAGACAAAGGATTCGGAAAGCGAGAGCTCTGCCACTGTATTCCCGTCCTTACCAATTAATATTAAAAATGATATCCCGTGTAGCTTGCTATAAAACATATGAGTACAACTTTCTTATTCCGTTCTGTATTTCTACTTCTCGTTTTTTAATGCTAAAACTTAATTTCTCAATGCCTCGGGGTTGTCACGTAGAACAGCTTAATATTCCCAACATGCACTAACACCAGGAAAGTTAAAAGATTAATAAATACGCCTATAAATTTACCTGGAAGTAGACAGAGCATTTCATAAGTTAGTGCTTTTCAACAGTAGTTTTAGTACAAAATGGGTTTTTATTTTCTCTACTTCGTATGCAGCACACAGAGAAGTGGTTGATATCGAGATTTCACTGGAAATATACGTTTTATAGATCATTCTTAGAAAAAAATTCCCATTTGTGTCCATGATCAAGTAAGTTAAACAACAAACTTAATCCAAGGATGTGACAAGATGATTTTCAGCAAAATCTTCAACCCCAATCTACACTTTACATGGATTTTCGAGATTTTCAATTTTCTAAAAGTGGCTCTCACCTTGTAGATTCAAATGCGACATATTGAAGATATTTACGTGGCAAATAAAATGTATATATTTAATTTGTTGAAAATAGCCACAATTTTTCCTAACCGACAATACGACAGTGAAACACAAATTCTTACTACCCAAAAAGTGTATATCGTGAAAACACAGAATTTATATCAATACATGATTTAATTCCTTCTTATTGGTTTCTATTTTACAATACTTATAATTTTCTCAAATGGGAAGTCATCATTCGTTTCATATCTCTTTTCTTTTACTACTCGTCATGCAAAGAATACAGAATTTTAAAGTGATCGCATAGCGACAATTTTTAAAACATTTTTACTATCGTTGTAGTCTGTGTATCCCCTTACTTTCCTTCTACTTACAAGTAAATAACAAAACAATTTCTGCTAACGTTTACCCCGATTAGAATGAAGTACAAGAATAAACTTTTTTAATAATAATGAGCAAGTGGAGAAAGCCATGTGAATGGAACACATCGGATTTATTTTTCTTTCTTTATGCTTTTTCTATCTCGCACATAAAATGTATATATAAAGTATAGAGGATATTGAATTCCACCTAAAAATTCGATACCAATATTTCAACGTAAATGCATGCTTTAAGATCCACTGAATAAACAAAAAAAAAATTTGAAAATAGTCCATGTATATATAATAGTCTATGCATGTGTCTGTGAACAGAATGGCTCAAAAGCGAAAAGTCGATTAAATACCAAACTTGACATTGACATCATCTTACAAGGTTGCGACACGAAGATTTTCAAGAAAATTCTCGCACACCAAACTACCCTTTACATGGAACATACTTTTCCCAAAAAATTACCTTAGGTTTATATTTATGGTTATTATCTTTAAGATGTACTTATGCTAAATGAAACGTATATCTTGAATTATCTGGGAATAGAGTCTGAACTTTTGTTCATTCTGAATGACTTTTGTATAACTGGTAAACCATAAGGGATGGAGAAAATCTTACCGCACAAAACATGTAAAACAAGCAACTCATCAAAAACATTTCCTGTGAATTTAACAGTTTCAGAGATATTTATAGTTGGCTTAAATATTAAAGTACTTAAACATTTTTAAAATAGGAAGTCCTTATTGTTTTGTATTTGTTCTGGTGAAGCAAAGAGAACGGAAAATTCATATATCAGATAGCAACCAACCCTTCAAACATTTGACTGTCCTATCTAAAAGGAAGCATGTAATAAAACTATTTCTACAAATGTTTTATATAACGTAAAGTACATATAAAAATGTAATGTTTCCATTCACATGATTTTCTCTACCTGTTATGCAAATAAACTATTCTTACAAAAGAGTATTCCTTCATTCTATATCAGGCTATTCGAGGTAAACCTTAGCAGAAGATATAGTTCTATACTTGCTTCCTTGCTGAACCGATAGTCAACCCTATTAAAAGTTAGTTGCAATGTGGAAAAATTGAAATTAGGTTTTCTTTGCATTTTCAGGAGTAAAACACAAGAAATACTAAACGAACGACGACTCTTCGTTTGAGATAAATTAAAATATTTTAAAATTTAAACCTATAACAAAGGTTATCTCGGAAATTGGTTGCTCTGAAAAAAAAAAAAAATAAACTGGTGTGCTCCATTCACATGACTTAGTCTACAGCTCTATAACAAATTATTGTTAAAAAGTATATTCTTCTATCTACTTCATGCTAACCGAGAAAAAATAAGGAGAAATCGCCTTAATACTTGCTTCCGTGTTAGTAGAAGGGAAATAAGGGAGTAGTATAGTGATAGTCAAAAGCTGGTTGCTATGTGATTCAAGTCCTTTGTTTGTATGGACAGGAGTTGACAAACTTCTGTATGAGAAAAGTATGTTTTTAAAGCTGAAACCAATAACAAGAAATATCTCAAAAGCGATCAACTCCACGAAACAAATGTATATAACATAAATTATGTGTTTTAACCAGATCTATGGAGTAAGTTTTGTCTATCTCTTGCGGATTACTAGTTATGCAAAATTCTGCAAAATTCATTCAGAATAAACATGTCTTCACAGGCCATTCCCAGAAAACTGAAGATCTACATTTTATTTTTCATGTAAATATCTTAAATATAAAAGATTTTAATCAAAATCGTTAGAGCCATTTTGATAAAATCAAAATCTTCGAAAATGTTTGCATGTCAAGGGTAGTTGGAATAGGGGGATTTTCTTGAAAATATTCGTGTTGCATCGTAAGATATTGAACTTAAATCTCAAGTATCTAACGTCTTTTCGGTTTTTAGCTATGCTGCCCACAGGTACGCACACACACACACACACACACACACACTCATTGACATTTTTCTAAAAATGCTTTTTTGGGTACAGGAGGTCTCAAATCATATATTTCCGGTGAAATCTCGGTATCGAATTTTGGTTCTCTATAAACTATGTAGTACGTGTAGAGAAAGTAAAAAAAGTGTAGGACATAAATTGTGTGATTTGACGAGATCTATACATTTTGTGTATATCTTATGTTTTATTAGTTATGCAAAAGAATCCAGACTGAAGAGGTCTTTAGAGACTATTCACAGGAAATTCAACATATACATTTTTTTGCCTTGTAAATATCTTTAATATATGTATTTTGATCAAAATCGTAAGAGCCATTTTTGAGAAAAGTTCAAAAAATCTTCCTTGCAAAGGATAGTTTTGGTGGGGGAAATGTCCTTAAAATCTGCAGGTTGCATCCTTGGAAAATACTAAACTTATAAATCAAGCTTGGTATTTAACGAACTTTTTGGCTTTGAGCTATGGTGTCCACACACACACACACACACACACACACACACACCACCACCACCACCACCACCACCACCACCACTTCCTACAAATTCTTTTTATAATTCAGGGGTCCTCAAAATATATATTTTCGGTGAAATCTCACTGTCATTTTTTTTTGGAATGCAATACTTTCTGTACCTATTATGTAGGTACTTGCATAGTACTCGGTAGTGAAAGTAGGTATTAACTTTAATAAGAATAGTTCGTTATAGAATAGATAGAGAAAGTTATATGTATAAACAAATAAGACATTTTCATTATAAGATAGATAGATCCCAGTCTGAGAAAAACACGCGCTTACACTATTTACGTGACAAGCGTTGAGAAATGTGGCCTTTATTATCTTAACATTTGTAGATGTAATTATACCACCATAACCAGGATATATTTTAATTTTTGCGTCATAGGATTTAACATAAATCCTTGTAATGAGTCCTAGATTGTGCAAATTGCACAGATTATATGAATTTCTTCCCAATAGTAGTTTATGAATAGGAACTATTTTTTATTGTTCTTCACTGATTTTTACGAGTTGCATTTCATTTAATTGGTATCAGCTTTAAAATGCCTAAACTTTTCTCATTCGGGGATTTGTCAACTGCTGACCATGTAAAGAAACGAATTTCATCCACATGGCAACCATTTATGAGCAATATGAGCAATAATGAGAGCAATAATAAAATAAAATGTTAGTGGTAATAATGTTAAACACGAATTTAAGTAACACTACTCCGAAAGATTTAGAATGAAGAGGTTTTCCACCATTTCCGGCCTATGAGCCTGACAAAAGGGTAGGATATTAGCACTGGTGAGCCACCCTGGGTAACTTACTGTTACTTATTGTAAGGGACAGCGTATAATTAGTAGTCTTTCTTAACGCGAAAGATAAGAAACGACGATGGGAAAATATTTAACAGTCATGTTCTGGATGCTTGAAGTCAGTGGGGGTTGAAATTATGAAAAACCTTTACAGTCGGCAAGTCCACCAGTTCGCTTCTGTCGGAAAGTCCGCCATTACACTCCTTGTTGGAGAGTCAGGCGCGTAGCAGTAAAGTTACATGGGGAAGTATTATTGCTAAGTGGCGCAGCGTGATGAGACGTGGTTAACAGAAAAAGGTGAGGGGAAAATAACGGGTTAAAACAGATAATGAAACCAATCAGTCGTGTTGGATATCACTCCTAAGATGCAAATAACATAAGATCCATGCTACCCTAAGTTAGTCACGAACCCGAACCCGTCCTTAAAAATCTTACGAAACGGCGCATGTCACCACACCAAACATGAGTTAGAGATTTTGGTGTCCACCAAAACTTTCAGGGCATACGTAAGTATTCTTATCCACTACGAAAACTGTTACTTCTGCTAACCTCAACAATGCTAATAAGTGAGCAGGCTGACTCATTAGTTGCACAAACAGTATTATTTGGAGGCATAGAAATCCACTGGTAAAGCAAACTACCACTTAGCTTTTTAGCTACGATGTTAGTACTGGTACAGCAAACGTGGCAGCTATAGAATCAGCAAGGGAAATCTGGCAGCAACGTTACTAGCTCCTAGAATCCTACTGCACAATGGAGGATTTGCCAGCCTTATCTTCGCTTTTGATCACATCAGTTCCTCAAATGACTTAAGAGGACATAGGAGTATTTTTTAGCGATGTTTGCATATTTTCAATATCTTATTCTCCTAGGGTGTAAAACGTATTTTAGACTTCATTTTAAAACATTGCATTGGTTAAGTGACTTTGTATGTCCAAATTTAAAGCAATTTTTCTCAGGTTCAATTTTATGTTTATTTTTTACATATTAAAAAACTATCTTAGCCGACAAAAATGCTTCTCGAGTGCTGAGAGTTTTCCCATAGCAGTGCGGAATGCATGTAATAAAACGTCAGGATGGATTTTTTATATTGGTCATAAATTAATTTTTAAAAATTAATTAGTATAATCTTGCGCTAATTGTGTACTTTCTCTACACACACTATGAACATAGTATGCAGAGAAGGTATTGTATTACACCCAAAAATTTGATATCGAGATTTCACCGAAAATACATGTAATGGATAAAAAAAAGCCTTTCTAGAAAAAGGTCCGTGTGTGAGTGTGTACATAGCTCAAAAACGAAAAGTCTATTAAACACCAAACTTGGTATTTAAGTTCAGTATCTTCCAAGCATGCCATACGAAGATTTTCAAGAAAATCCCCCAACCCACAACTACCCTTTGCCTGAAAAATGTTTCGAGAATGTTAATCTCAAAAATAAGCTGTAACGATTGTGATAAAAATATCTTATATTAAGGATATTTACATTGAAAATAAAATGTATATTTTGAATTTTTTGGGAATAGCCTCTGAAGACAGCTTTATTCTGAATGAATTTTGCGGAATTTTGCATAACTGATAAACCGTAATAGATAAAAAAGAGAACTTATGCCACAAAAAATGTAGACCTTGTTAAAACACACAATTTATGATATATACGCTTTTGTCGTGGAGTTGGCCGTTTTAAAGATATTCCTTGTTATTGATTTCATTTTTAACATATTTATATTTTTCTCATACGGGAATTTGTCGACACCTGGCCACGGAAAAAAATCGGATTTTCAGACCATAGCAACCACATTTTAAAACATTTGACTGACAGTTTAGCCTGGTGTATCCTCTTATTGCCCTTCTACTTATAAGGAACTAAGTAATAAGACCGTTTCTGCTAATGTTTACCTCAGTTAGAATGGAGTAGAGAGAAAAACAAATCTGATGTGTTCCATTCACGTGACTTTCTCTATCTCTCTGCAACAAATTGTTGTTAAAAAGTTTATGCCTCTATGCTAATTAGCAGAGTCTTATTGCTTGCTTCCTTGTAAATAGAAGCAAAATGAGGGAGTTCCATAGGTTAAAATGATAGCCAAAAGCTGGTTGCTATGTAACTGAAGTTCCTTTGTTTGGATGGACAGGAGTTGAGAAATTCCCGTATGAGAAATAGATAAGACGAAAAACCAGGAATATCTTTAAAATGATAAACTCCACGAAAAAAATGTATGTGACATAAATTGTGTGTTTTAAAGCGAGCTACATTTCTGTACAGTAAGTTTTTATCCATCTCTTACGGTTTAGCAGTTACACAAAATTCCGTAAAATTCTTCCAGAATAAAATAGTCTTCAGAGGCTATTCCCAGAAAATTCAAGATATATTTGTCAAGTATATATCTTTAATATATGATATTAATATATGATATTTTTATCAAAATCGTTAGAGCCATTTTTTAGAAAATAAACATTTTCCAAACATTTTTATATGTGAAGGGTAGTTGGGAGTGGGGGGATTTTATTGAAAATCTTCGTATGGCATGCTTGGAAGATACTGAACTTAAATACCAAATTTGGTATTTAACGGTCTTTTCGTTTTTGAGCTATGCTGCTCACAGACACACAGACACACACACGTACACTCAGGCAGACAGACACACACTCGGACATTTTTCTAAAAATGTTTTTTTTTTGGATTCAGGGAGTATCAAAACATGTATTTCCGGTAAAATCTCGGTATCGAATTTTTGGATACAATACAATACCTTCTCTATACACCTTGTACATAGTTCGTATAGAGAAAGTAATAAGTTTATTAACAATAGTTCGTTACAGAGATGTAGAGAAAGACAGGTGAATGGAGCATATGAGTTTTTTTTTCTTTTCTTTTAGATTCTCCAGTTTGTGATATAAAACGACCGTTTTAAAAAAGACCATTCAGTGTAGAAAATTACAACCAAGCAAATTGTTAGAGCGACAGTGGCGTCTTGAGCAGTGGTTCTCATGTTTACCTTGGTATGTGAGTCATTGCAGTTGGAATGAGGGCGCTACGTTACAGAAACGCGACTCTCGATTCTTGGAATGTAATTTTAGCAATACATGTAACTCAATATCTGAAGAAGATAGACTTTGATTTTAGCCAATTAAATTAATAACTCCAAAATAAAAAAGCACATTTTAACTGAATTCTTAGTCCACCCAAAAATTCCATACCAAGATTACACCGGAAATATATGTTTTAGGGTCCTCTTTATCAGAAAAAAAAAAAAAAAAAAAAGCTTTTTCAGGAAAAGGTCCATGTGTGTGTGTTTCCGTGTGTCTGTGAACACGATAACTCAAAAACGAAAAGTCGGTAAAATACCTAACGTGGAATTTAAGTTTAGTATCTTCCAGGGATGCGACATAAAGATTCTGAAAAAAGAAAATATCCCCCACTCCCAACTACTCCTTACATGGAACTTTTTTTCGAAAATTGTTATTTTCTCAAAAATGGCTCTAACGATTTTGATTAAAATGTCGTCTACTAAGGTTATTTGCCTTGCAAATAAAATGTATATCTTGAACTTTCTGGGAATAGCCTCTGAAGAGTACTTTATTCTGGATGAATTTTACGGAATGTTGAAGAACTGCTAAACCATAAGAGATGGAGAAAACTTACCACACGAAAAATGTAGAGCACGTTAAAACACACAATTTATGTTATACCTACACATTTTTTTTCGTGGAGTTGATCGTTTTTGAGATATTCCTTGTTTTTGGTTTCTACTTTGAAAATTTGCTGTCCATAGAAACAAAGGAACTTTAGTCACATAGCAACCATCTTTTGAGTATCATTTTAACCCATGGTACTCTTTTATTTCGCTTCTACTTACAAGGAAGCAAGTAATAAGACTATTTCTGCTAATTTTTTCTGATTAGCATGAAGTAAATAGAAGTATAAACTTTTTAAGAATCATTTGTTGCAGAGATGTAGAGAAAGTCATGTGAATGGTACACATCAGATTTTTGTTTTCAGTAAAGTTGTACAAAAAATAAATTTTTAGCTTGATTACTTTGGAAAATCGCTTTTATTACTTCGATGTCTCCTTAATGGTACCCGAAAATAGGTTTAGAAATGTTGCATCATCTTCTCGCAGTTTTGTGAACGTATTCGTGAATGATCTTTTGAGGAGTCGTTTGGCAACCAAAGAGTGTTCCCAGAGTCGTCCTTGTGTGTGCTTGAAGTAGTTTTTGTAAATGAAATACCGTTTCCTTCTGTGACATCCATCGTTTGCTTCAGTGGAATATCACTGACATGACTACCAGCATTTTGACGCTGCGTGTGAATAGGGAGGCATAATGGACGTCCTTTTACCGCACACGTACATCGAACCTAAGATAATCTTTGGAACGCATCATTTCTCCCACGATGTTCTGTACAAGCACAGTAGTCATAGCAAAGAGCATTCGAGAAGCTTCAAGCGGACAATTATTAATATTCACCGTGGATTCTTACCCCTATAATTATCGGTGTAACTGTAATATTATCCTAAATTCAAGATGCCTATAATGATAATAAAATGTCCTAAAGTAATAAGGAAGATTTCCTACCATTAGTTGTAACATAGTTTAAACTAAAAACCCTTTATTACGCAGCATATTTCGAATCCCCCGTTCATTTTAGTATAACTTTCATAGGGGTATGCTAATTGTAAATACCTTAAAATATTATTGAAAATAATCCTCCGTTTTAGACTTTAGAACATTCTGTTGCACTCACTTGGTAAAATATCACTAGGTTTGTAACTATTAATGTTGTGGCCGAGAGGTCAGACCACTCGCCTCTCACCTAGACGGGCGGTTCCCAAGTGACCGCATGTGAGATTTGTGGTGGACAAAGCGGCGCAGGGGCGAGTTTTCTCCGGAGTCCCCCCATCACATTCCACCGGGGCTCCATCTTTATGTATCATCAGTGTCATCGCCTGCGGTGCCAGAGCAGTAAAAGCGGGCGTTAAACACTACAAAAAAAATTATTAGTGTTAGAGTAGTGATCTTTTTTTTATTTTAAAGTTTTACTTTAGCTATTTACAGAATTCGTATCCCGCTCATATTTTCTTCTTGTCAGAGTACCAAGTACTGCGAAGTCATGTTACTTTTTTTTAATGTTATGTTTCAAAGCAATTTCTGAAGAAGTAAAATTGGCTATAAAGATGACCAATTATCCCAGAAACTAATTGACACGAAGGACTGAAATGTTTACCACACTTGTGCACCTAAATAGGCTTTATGTTAACGAAAAGGTTTTTATGTATATGAATTAGTAATATGTTTTTTTTATAATCTTAAAAATCGCCGTTTTTCAATAAAATGTTAAGGGCTTTATTAAAAAAAAACCATATCTTTCATTCTAATCAACAGAAGTACAGTATTTTTCATCAATCAACAGTAAAGATATGGTTGAATATACATTGAAAGAATTAGCTCATTATCTTAAATAGTTGCTGAAATAGGGTCAAACTTTAACATTGGCAAGATAGGGCATTTCGACTCATTCGCTGCAATATCTGACGCTACAAGTCACTCTTTAAGGCAATGTTATTCGCCAAACTGCTAAATGTCGCTGCATGCCGAATGTGGTGCTCAAAACTGAAATATCGGCCACATGATGATGGTGTATATGCGTATGTAAATTACAGACTTTATGAAATAGAGGATCATAGTATCTGAACAACAAGAACAAATAAAAGGGTGAAACAGTTGCCCGTTATCATTTATCATACTTGATTTATGTAATTTGGAAAGTGAGTAGTGAGTAACATTTTGGATTTCCTTGTGATTTATCAGGAAAATCTCGAGTCAGTCAAGTGGCTGAGCAACTGGATAGATACCAGGGTTTCGTAGTTCAAATCCCGGCCACAGCGTTGAAGTTTTCACTCTGACCTACCTTTCAAACTCCTGTCCTACACACAGCTAATGTGGAAGAAAGAATTAATTGACAACACAGCAAAAATTTTGTATTTTAAGAAGTGTCAAAAGCTTTAAATCATTGCAGTACATAATATTCAGTGTATTAGTGCACAAGTTTCCAAAAACATTTGAAAAAGTCCATTCTACTACTCTGTCTCTCTCTGAAGAGCCTATGCATAGAAGCTATCGTTTAACACTATAGAACTTTCGCATCCGTGACGTTAAATATTATCTTACCTGTAGTGATGACGTAATTATGGTTAACGTAATAACTCCAAGAACTGTCCTTCGGAAATGTTCGGAAGTACCTATTTGTTCTTCTTAGCTTTCATTGCAGCAGTCTGCTGTTAGATATTCTGTATTTTTAAGCTGTCCCTTAATCTATACAAATCATGGAAGATTTATTGTATGATATTAATGTTTTTGAAGATATTACATGAATACTTTAGCGAAAAGGAACACAGAAGAATCCCATTTTTAACGTAAAAGTTTCACACCTGAAAAAAATTGCTTATAAAAATAGTTGAGTTAATATTATTGTAGAGCAAATCTTTAATTTACATTTATGTACTTATGGCTGGTTTCCTCTTGGCCCTTTACTGTACAAAGGCGGAACATTTTGTTCCCTCGAAAACTTTATTGAGAATAACACTACACTTGCTGCCATCTTCGTAGGGATTGCTTACTAACATCTCCCGAAGAATAATATATCGTTACTAATTGTAAATAGTAGTCTGGTGATAACCATAATTGTAAATTTTCAATAACACACCGTTATTGGCCACATTATTCAAACTACATCTGGTATTTTGGTTAAGCGCGCTGTTATGGCTTCTATTGAATGTGAAACTATTGACGTTAGAATAAGCTTAAACACAGATTTCTGATCAGGGTGTGAAAAGTCCATAACAACGGAATTCAAAACGGCCATGTACCAGAATAGACATGTAAATTCATATGATGCATGATTCGTTATTTTACCCTATCTTTGATCATTGTAATATATTCCGTACATAAGCGTACGAACGAGTAGGAAACAGTATATGCGGCGTCCATAATGAAATATTACTCGATACATGGCCTAGCTACAACAAGCGGTGAAAGGTGCTATGTTTTTTACTTGTTTAGCTCTCAATGAAACGAGGCTGCTACCGCTCCGTTGCAGCAGTAAAGTTATTTGTTCCTGGGTTCATAAATTTCCGGTATGACAGTGAGCGACCCCAGCACTCTGCCATGCTAATAATATTTTTATTTCGAGAGCCTACCACAGCTTGTCGGTGCCGGCGATCTTGAACTCGGCGGGAGGAGCAGTATAAAGACGAATGAAAAACGTCCATCCAGGTCAAGGATCGAACCCATAACCATTCTTGGAATCTTTCGTAGTATTGTCAGTAGCTGGCGGAGCCATAATTAACTGCAGAGTGCGTTGGCGAACCTGTGCGAAAATAGCTTTATTGCTTTGGAAGTCTTCCCATTGTTGCAGTGCCTATTGTGCGCTTTGCCATTTGTGTGATGTACAGTAGCAAGGTTTTTAATTTCCAAAATATTTGCATTTTTGAATTCCAATTCATTGCTCGTAGATAATTATCGTTATAATAATTTGTAGCATTATTTGAATATTTAGAGAATAAATATTTGATTTTGTTGGAAATTCTATGTCTCACAACAGCGAGGGATGAATCACTTCTGTATTGTTTCATAACTGTTGAAGTTATTAGCCTTCGTGAGTATATATTGTAATAAGAATTCTCTTTTTACTCCAACAAAATATAACTCCTTATTTATTCCACAAACTGATTACAATCAGATCTGCTCACAAATAACTGTTTTTTTTTCAATACTTTCGTAACAATTCCGCAATATTGTTTCGACTTTCGCTACGACGGCTACTACTGCTCGCTACCGTCGAAACTCGGTCAACTGCTGCACGCTATGCACTCCTAGTTGAAACGGACTCTGGGCATTCTTCTTTCCCCTTTTTATACCTCCTGGTCGCGTGGCTGGAAACTTCTAGAAGCGGTCGTATGGTCAACCACTTCAGTTGTCACAAATCCACTCAGGTGTATCAATGCCGGGATTCAACGTCAAAGAACCTTCCGACAACACACGTGTCTACTAACGTTATGGCTTATGAAGCAAGTCATTCACACATGTTCGG
Organism: Hymenopus coronatus; assembly: GCA_030762935.1. NCBI lineage: Eukaryota > Metazoa > Arthropoda > Insecta > Mantodea > Hymenopodidae > Hymenopus > Hymenopus coronatus. Next base: position 34,887,135 of record CM060890.1, read on the forward strand.
CGATTACAGCTTCAACGCCTAATCACAATATTCTGCGTAGGCTTACCAGTTTTTAAAGACCAACCCAGGACAACTGTTTGTTTTTTCTCTCTCCAACCCAGGGCAAGATGTTAATTTTCCACTTCTTAGCATTTTTTGTTTGCCAGAAATTACTGATTATGGTTTTATGGTGTTTCGAAGCATTGATATAGTCTTTTGAGTAAATTATATTTCATTTAGTAAGAGGTAATATTGCACCAGTTTCAACAATCGATATTAGTGGCAAGATGTCGAAATGCTGACATATACAATGTTGGCATAAACATAGTTTTTATTATTACATTTAATTTCGTGCCGGCAGATACCATGGTAACTCAGTGGTAGAGCTAGAGACCGGGAGATCCGTGGTTCAATTTCCGATTATGGCATTGAATTTTTAACTCTGACTCTTCTTGTCCAACTGCTTTACACACGGCTTGTGTGAAAAAGTAATGAAATTAACTCTTTCATTATTACTGTATTTGCTCATTATACAACCATAGTCCCTGCCAGAAAACAAAGTAACGTTGGGGCTTACATTTATAGTCAAAACTAATGTGCTAGTATTACAATGATAAATAGCTCACACTATACAGCGCCGCTGGTGTGCCGGAATTTCACATATTCTTTTACAAACTAGCAAATCTACTGATGTCGCTTTTAAGCACACTTAAAAACCATCGGTCTGGGCCGTGTTTGAACTGGCGACCTTGGGCTGAGAAGGCCTGCGTTTAATCAGCTGAGCCACCCAAACCCACAGCATTAATTTATTATTACTATTAATTTATGTGCTAGTAACTAATATTTCAAATGTAGATATTAAACCATTTTAAGAGATCTGTTTCTTCCTACATAGATATTCTACATAGAATATTTTGGTTACGATCTTTTCATTTCATTTAACATACAGGATGTTAATGATCTTTACCGAAATATTTTTACAGACTATGTAGATTACTTAAATAAGTAATTTGAGATTGGAGACTGATGGTCTGTTTATTGAAATGTCGAAAAAACGGCTCTAAGTTTCTGAAGTGCCAGTACACCACTGGCTAATTTATTAACCATTCGAGAGCATAACACGGAAAACGTAGGGACATATTACAGCGTACCTCTCTAGCGTAGTGGTTATGATACTGGCTTTCAAGTGAAAGATAGTTTCCGAATTCGGGCCTCGTTCACGTATCGCGGAACTTCGTCTGGAATAATAATAATAATAATAATAATAATAATAATAATAATAATAATAATAATAATAATAATAATACATTTACTCAATGACAGGAATCGAACTCATGACCTTTGGGATAGTAGCTTCCCCCCCCCCATTACGCATTAAGCCACCAGAGCAGTTGAAAAGACGCCTCCAGAGTAGGTTACTTCAAGAACGTAGTTAATGAAGCTCAGTGTCGCACTGTCAAGTGATTAGTTCGAGATTTTACAGATTTTTGCGACATTAAATCTTGATAACGCTAGTAACGAGCTGCTAAAAATTTATGTTTCTATACTCGGGCAGCAGTTTTAAAGACATTCTAAGCCATTTTTCAACCTGCTTTTACTTTAACGCCGACTTATCAGCACCTGATACACGTTTAACGCTATATAGTTGCGTTATGTTTATCCGGGGACCATGCATCACCGATCTCAAATTACTTATATGAGTCACGTGCACAATCTCGCAAATTATTTCGGTGTAGTTTATTAACACCTGTATATTTGGACCATTATTTATTTGTTTTTATTAGGTTATATTGCACTTTTTGCTTCGTTTTTTACTTGAACACTGTGCTGCATTGTAATGCATTGTTATGTATTGCCTAATATAGTGGAAGAGAAGACCTTATGGACTTAACTCTAACCAGAGTAAATAAAAAAAATGTATGCCTAATATAGTGGAAGAGAAGACCTTATGGACTTAAATCTAACCAGAGTAAATAAAAAAAATCTGATGTGTTTCATTCACATGACTTTCTCTATATCACTACAACAAGTTATTCTATTTACTTCATCTAATGCAGCAAAAATTAGCAGAAATAGTCTTATTACTTGCTTCCTTGTAAGTAGAAGCGAAATAAGGGGGTACCATAGGTTAAAGTGATAGTCAAAAGCTGGTTGCTCTGCGACTGAAGTTCCTTTGTTTGTATGGACAGGAGTTCACAAAGTCCTGTATGAGAAAAGTATAAGTTTTTATAGCTGAAACCAAAAACAAGGAATATCTCAAAAACAATCAACTCCACGAAAAAATGTATATAACATTAATTGTGCGTTTTAAGGTGCTCTACATTTGTTGTGTGGTAAGTTTTTGTTCATCTCTTACGGTTTAGCAGTTATGTAAAATTCCGTAAAATTGACCCAGAATAAAGTAGTCTTCAGAGGCTATTCCCAGAAAATTCAAAATATACATTTTATTTGTCAGGTAAATTATCTTTAATATACGATATTTTAATTAAAATCGTTAGAGCCATTTTTTAGAAAATAAAAACTTTCGAAAAAAAGTTCCATGAAAAGTGTAGTTGGGGGTGGGGGGATTTTTCTCAAAATCTTCGTTTCGCATCCCTGGAAGATACTAAACGTAAATACCAAGTTTGGTATTTTACCGACTTTTCGTTTTTGAGTTATCGTGTTCACAGAGACACGGACATACACACACACACGGACCTTTTTCTGAAAACACTTTTTTTGGATACAGAGGACCCTAAAACATATATTTCCGGTAAAATCTCGGTATCGAATTTTTTGGTGGAGTGCAATACCTTCTCTATACACTATGTACATAGCACGTACAGAGAAAGTAATAAATACATCTGCTGCAATTGCTTCTTAATAGAGGCAATGAAATGAACATTGTAATTAGTTGTATAAAGAATGTATTGTAGCTCTATTATCTGTGTATATTGCTACAATTTTGTTCCATGATTTGCAAAATTTCCTCCTACCCCTGTTATGGATATTGCTTCTCAGCTAGCTATATTATCTCCAATTTTACCCTTTGGTTTGAATCTGGTGATGAGGTTGATGTGGCTTGTGCTTTCTTTAAACGGCCAATCTGCTTAAAACTTCGAAAACTAAGAGAAAATTATAAGCTACTTATGACATTTAAAAATCCCTCATTCTACCTTTTCAAGCCGTTACTTGGAATACAAACTTTAAATGCTGAGTAGGAGCGTTATAATCGTTTTAAGGCCCACACCAGCATCGAAAGTTTGGGCTGTAGAAGCCAACAAGACAATATCTGGAGTGGTACAAGTTCGTGGATGTTAAATCAGAGTCCTTAAGGTGCTTCACTGCGCTGATTGCTTTAGATCTGGCTTTTCAATCAGATTACAAAGCTGGTCTAGCGCTAACAAGAGGAAACAAAGCGCCGACTGCGAACAACGATCGGTTGCACAACACAATAGGCGAGAGGATGACAGAGGTCGCGACCTTTAGAACGGCTTGTAGCATCTTCAATGAAGCGAGACAGCCTTCTATGAAGATATGTTGCACGGTGAAGACAAACTTACACCAGCGATAAAAAGAATCAAAGTACAAACTAATGACTTATGAGATATTTCCTTAACAAATGACAGCATTAGAAGAGATGGTACTGCAAACCACTCAGAAATTCGATACGGAGATTTCAGGCGTTTTAGGATCCGCTGTGTCCAAAGAAAGCTTTTTGGGTTAAGGTCCTATGTGTCTGTCCAAGTGTCTGTGAACAACATAACTCAAAAACTAAATGCAGTTAAATACCAAAGTTAAATTAAGTACATTTTCCAATGATAAGACCCACCCCAAACCACCCTTTACATGGAAAATTTTAGATGCATTTAATTTGAATTTTCGAGAATAGCCTCTGAAGACTAAGTCTTGCGGATGATTTTTGCAAACTGGTAAACTGCACGAGATAAGACAAAACTTACTACATAAAAATTTAGATCTCATTATATCATGCAATTTATGTCATATTCATTTTTGTGGAGTGAACAATTCGAAGAGATTCCTTTTTATTGGTTTTAGATTTTATAAACTTCCATTTTCTTAAAGGGAAAGAGAATTGAATTTCAACCACATAAGCACCAGCCTTTAAAGAATTTGAATATCACTTTAGCCTAAGGTATTTACTATTTATAAGGAACTATTAAGTTGCTTCTATTAACAAATTTATTGTAATTTTATTATCTTTGCACATACATTAACGTTTCTGTTAATGTTTATCTCCAGTAGAATTAAATAGATAGAACAATGAGCTTTTGTACAAATAGCTTGTTGCAGAATATGTAGAGAAAAAGCATATGAATGTAACACATCAGGTTTTTTCTATTATTCTTATATCTGTGAAAATGTTTTTTTAATATTTTTTTAAATAATTATTGCAAACTTTTAGTTTTGAAAACATAAACAAAAAACAAAACAAAAAAAAAAAAAAGGAAAAATAATAACTGTGCGATAAGGGTGCTCATTATTAATCCCCTCACTTATTTTTAATTTATTACTTGAAATTGCAAAATATGGTAAATTATAATTAAGCACTTACTATATAATAAATAACACAACTTCAAATGTAATTTCATTTGAAGATGATGTGGCTATATTGCTATATAACATTATTACATATTATTATGTGCCATGTTTAAATGGCCGAGTGGTTAGACCACTCGCCTCTCACCAAGGATCCCCAGCGGCCGCATGTGGGATATTTGTGAACAAAGCGGCTTCCCCCACCATCGCATTCCACCGGCGCTCCAACTACATTCCAAATATCACCAGTCTCCAAATTTAATTTGAAACCGAAGATGATAAGCTTTCACAGAAAGCGATCATTAACGGCCAATATTATAATTAATAATAAACATATTTAAGAGTGAATAATTTCAACTACCTTGCTGTATACTGGAATTTTACATTATTAAATTAATAATTATTTGTTAGAGAAATTATGGAGAAATCGAAACAATTGTGATAAATAACTTCTTTATATTAAACCTCGTGTATAAAATAAAGAACAGGGATATACTTTTGTTACTAGGAAGTGTCAGAAGGCAAATTAACTGTTGGAGAGGAAAAATTAGGTCGAAGTCAGAATCGCGAGGATAAATAGGTGTTTCGTGAAGTCAGACCACAAGAAATGCATTAGCTAAAGGTTCAGTTCAATGGCATTTGTACGTTCAAGAAATCTAAAAGATGTTTGTAATGCGCACATAGACGAATTTCTGGGAATTCTTCCTCAGAATTATCAGTTTGCGGAAGTTTAAGACACATCTTCCCTTCAAAAACACTGATGCTAAGCAAAATGCTGAAAGTCTTGATAAAAGGGTAATGTTTACTTCGCCCGTCTAGCGCACAGGTGACGAAAACTGGACTCGTGAGTTATTTGAATTCATAGGCGCCGAACCTTCTCTGGTTATATGTCTATTCGTGTTTCGAATGCTTCTAAATGGGTTAGCGGCGCGTGATGGATATTTGCTGACTCGCGTCAAGTGCTAGCGACAAGTTAAGGCATTTATTTTCAAAACGTTTCTTCTCCACATATTAACAAAACTGCAATTTTGTATCTCTGCATTTTTGTTTTATACACAAGTGCCATCATTTACGTTCAGAGCAACCTTTAAAACAGTAATAAACTCTTGCGTTAAAAGTAGCTGCTGGGGTTAAACTGAGGAAGTGCATGGAAGATATTCGATATTCGTCTACTCAGGAATAAGGGGAAAATCATACCCGAATAAACTTATCCTAATCGAGATTCGAACTGGCGACCTCTTGGATGTGAGGCAGACACGCTACCCCTATACTACCAAGGCGGGCAACTGACTCTTATCCACAACAAAAGGCGTTTTTTCAGTGTTTCACAATTTTTTTTAAATGGACAAGATACTTTTAAAACAAACTTCTGAATTGTAGATTAACTTATCATGTCTAGCAAATACTAGGTTCCAGAAGAATCTTTCACTTACTGCCAAGCACATAATTATGTTTTATTCATTTAAAACGTAGTTCATATGTAATAGGTAAATATTCGTCTATTCGGATTTATTCACATCAACCAGCAGCATGAGACCATACTTCAATTATTAAGTATCTTTGTTAACTGTTGTGAACTGAAATTCTCACAGGTTCTCCAATATTGAGACTTTTTTTTTTTTTTTTTTTTTTTCCCATAAAGTGCTTTAGTCAAAGCAATTTTCTTCTCGAAAGCACTATATTCCCGTTCGTTATCTACGAATTGAAACCGGTGGCAAACGACAGCACAACTTTCATAGGAAATCCAAATATAAGTTTACCATTTTTCATAATTTCTGATTTAAATATTGATTTAGGTGCATTTGTTATTTCCATGTACTTAATGTGGTAAGAATACTTTATTATGACACATTTCCTTGCATAAGAACCAATGAGCATGCTTATTTAAAACATATATTAGAACTAAAAAGTAATGGTTCATCATTAACACCTTTACCAGTCCTCAATTAAAATATGGCGTTTTTCTCGGGACTTTACATTTTCAGCGACAGTATAAAACACATTTTATTGCATCAAAATATCTCATGCTAGCAGTGTTTATTCCTATAAGCTTGCTAAATTTACTGCAACCTGAGTCAGGATCCACCTGTAACATGCAATACCGCACAGCATTGAGGGCAAGATATCGTCATGGCTGAGTCAAAATTTGGAAATGAATGTTGAATACACACTGCAGCAGTCACCCACGCAACCAGGGGAAAACTACGAAAAACCCCAGTGTTCGAGTAGCGACCTCCGAGGATCAAACCCAAGACTTTCTGAATGCGAATCACACACGTTGCCATCTCGCTCGGTCATTTAAGTACCAAGACAATCGTTTATCTGTTAGAAGGGAGGACATTAACATAAATTATATAAAGCAAGGGGCCTAAAATGGACCCTTTAGGTTGCTATTAAACTGCACTTACTTGTCAAAAGCGTTATCATATATTTTAATTATATTTGGATAACTGAATAGAATATATTTTATGAAAAGTGAACTATTATCTCTTAAAGCATGCTTTGTTTATAGTATGTTCTTAATTTAAACCTCTTTAAAAATAATGTCAAAGCAATATTAAATTAATCCTGCAGAGGCAACATGCACCCATAAATTATTTACCATTTGAAGCGAAATCAATGAAGATAAGAGGACCACCCTCACAATGGTTAACAAATCCTTGTTCCTGAGCATGTTTTACGATTTTGCCACTACCGGGCATTGTACTTCTCCTAATATTTTCGTTAGAGGCGTTAAACTTTTTGTGCCTTGTTTTCTGTCGCTGGCGATTTGTTTTTCTTGTTGCCTCCCATATTCCTTCCTTGAGCTGTGTGTTCGTGTAGCAAGTAGCGGTCGTGGCAATAAACATTAGCTTAACAAGACAGGTTTGTTTACTTTCCTGGCCGCAATCGTCTCGAGTATCAGCGCACCGAGCACATTTCGACTGAATGTCGTTTCTATTGCTCATAAAATTGAAAACGTGGGTGCAAGCAACACCAAGACATTCAATAAAATTAGAAAGTATGTTTTCTATGGCGAAAAAAAAAGGTTTTACTAACATGACATGGTTACTGGAAAATATATAGTACTCATTCTGAGTAATGAAATTAATTTAACACACAGGTATCTCGAGTGCTGTGCGTTGGTTGGATTAGATCCAGAGAACAGTTTTAAATTTCCATAGCTCTATTTAACTCTGATTATTCAGTAACTTCTAGGAAATGAGTATGCAGCGTAGTTGCATGAACAGGATAGGTAGGTACATAAAGGAAACGATAGGAATATGTATGAATTTGTGCTGTAAAAATTAACAAGGGAATGCATTGACTCTGAGATTGGAGGAATAAAGTGAAACTATAAATGCATAAAATTTACGTTGATGTTGGGAAAACGTATTCTACTTTTTTCTCGGTGATTTTTATGATAAAGCAAGGAGGTAATGGTAAAACTATCAAACTTTTCCAGATTTGAAACTGTTAAAAAATATTAGCCTGTGTAATGAATATGCATATAAAAACATAATAAATTTAAAATGCTGTGACTCAACACGTCTCCCCAGTTAGAACACTTTCACAAATAGAAGCTTCGCTGCTAAATGTCAATTAAGATACTCCATTTTATTGATGTTGTGTAGGTATGCACAGTGGGAAACGGTAATCCAATTCGAGAATGCTTCCGCTAGATTGACCATGTTTTAACTTTTTAGCATTACTTTACTGACCCCTTCTCTATAGCTTCACTTAAATACTTATTAAAACATACCTTGCCCACGATTTACGGCTAAGGGGTTCGCTGTTTCTTTTGTTCAGATGTTGGCAGCTCTTGCGAATATACAGTAGAGCCAAAAAGCCTGTAACAAACTGTTAAGGGCCTCAGGTGCCAAATAATGCCGATCCCGGTGGCCGCGCTCGCTAAAGTGACTCGCTTTGGCGCTTCGTGGTGCACAGGATCGTGGGTTCGAGTCCCGCCTTGGGCATGGGTGTTTCTGTGTTGTAGATGTGTCTATGTTTGTGTATGTATATGTAAAAGGAAAACGTTAAGAATAATAAGGTCTACTAAGGAAATATAGGAAACTGGAAAAAATGGAGAGAAAAAAGGAGTACAGCGCCGGAGTCCTGACAAGCCTCCGGAACTGTATTTTTATTTAAAAAAAAAAAAAGGAGCTAGGATGAGAACTGGCTATGTCCAACTAAAGTAGCTTTGAGAAAAATCTAAATATTTTTTACGCATTGTTGCTTCACAATTTTATTCCATTTGACTGAGAAACAATTAAATTAGGACAAAATGGCAACACTAGAAAATATAAGTGACTTATGATGAAGATATTGCATTACTACGTAGCAACTACTGGAAATTACTATGAAGTGGAGAGAAGATATGTTCCCATATAAAGAATAGTTGAAGGTGGGAGATCTTTGCAAGATATTAAACACTATATCAAGATTTTTCGGAATTTTCGATTTTCTCAAAAATGGCTCCAACGACTTGAATTAAGACACCATATATTAAAGATATGTATATCACAAACAAAATACATATCTTGAATTTTATGGAATAGTCTCGCAAACCTTCTTGCTTCTGAATGACTTTTATGTAGATGGTAAACCATAAGAGATAGACAAAATCTTTCTGCACAAAAATGTAGATCACGTTAAAACGCTAATTTATATCCAATTCTTTTTGGAGTGTTAATTTCCAAGATATTGCTTATTGGTTTACATTTTCCAATACTCCTCATTTTCTCAAATATGCAATCGTTATCCATTTTTATTTTCTCTACACTTACTATGTACATAGTGTATAGAGAAGGTATTGCACTCCACCCAAAAATTCGATACAGAGATTTCACCGGAAATATATGTTTTAGCGTCACCTTTATCCAAAAAAAGCATTTTCAGAAAAAAGGTCCGCGTGTGTGTGTCCGTGTGTTTGTGACCACGATAATTTCAAAAATGAAAAATCGGTAAAATATCAAACTTTGTATTTAAGTTTGGCATCTTCCAGGGATGCGACACGAAGCTTTTGAGAAAAATCCTCCCTGCCCAAACTTTCTTTCTTTTTAGGAAACTTTATATTCATTGGTATATTTTTTATTATTATTTATATTTTTTTTGAAGGTAGACTTCAGTAAAAATACAACGTTTACATACAACGTTTTTCGAAAATTTTGATTTTCTCAAGAATGGCTCTAACGATTTTGATTAAAATTTCGTATACTTACCTACAAATAAAATGTATATCTTGAATTTTTTGGAAATAGCCTCTCAAGAATTCTCGATGAGTTTTACGAAAGTTTGCATAACGGTTAAACCGTAAGAGAAGGACAAAGACTTACACAGAATTTAAGTCATATACATTTTTTGCGTGGAGTTGATGGTTTTTGAGATATTCCTTGCTTTGGGTTTCAGCTTTAAAGAAATATACTTTTCTCATACAGGAATTTGTCCATGCAACCAAAGGAACTTCAGTCACATAGCAACCAGCTTTTGACTATCACCTATGGTACTCCTTTATTTCGCTTTTACTTACAAGGAAGCAAGTAATAAAACTATTCCTGCTAATTTTTTCTCGATTAGCATGAAATAAATAGAAGCATAGGCTTTTTAACAATAATTTGTTGCAGAGGTGCAGAGAAAGTAATGTGAATGGAACACATTAGTTACTGACTAGTTAGTTATTCTGCCTCCTTGGAAGTAAATAATTGCATTGGTGCTCAGTTTTGAATGTGAAAAGATACTGAAAAAACAATTGCGAGGAAAGGTCCAAATATTCGCCTGTCCACAAATCCTCCAAGTGGAAGAGCTGTAAATTATTAGTTGTATCTTTACGTTCATACTATGAAAATAAGGTTTCTTTAATGAATCAAATGTTTGTTATATTTTATATATATTATTATAAGGAGACATTAAACAGTTGTATAAATCGCGGTTACCGGGTATTTAAATACAGCAAATTTAGAGCTTTGAGGTTTAGAAAAACTAAATTTCTGAATTTTTACTTTCTCTATACGCACTATGTACATAGTGTATAGAGAATGTATTGCACTCCACCTAAAAATTCGATATCGAGATTTCACCGGAAATATATGTTTTAGGATCCCCTGTATCCAAAAAAAGTATTTTCAGAAACAGGTCCGTGTGTGTGTGTGTGTGTGTGTGTGTGTGTCCGTGTGTCTGTGAACACGATAACTCAAAAACGAAAAGTCGGTAAAGTACCAAACTTGATATTTAAGTTTAGTAACTTCCAGGGATGCGACACGAAGATTGTGAGAAAAATCCCCCCATCCCAAACTACCCTTTATATGGAATTTTTTTCGAAAATTTTGATTTTCTAAAAAATGGCTCTAACGATTTTGATTAAAATATCGTATATTAAAGTTATTTATCTGACAAATAAAATGTATATTTTGAATTTTCTGGAAATAGCCTCTGAAGACTACTTTATTATGGATGAATTTTTCATAACTACTAAACCGCAAGAGATGGGCAAAAACTTAACACACAAAAAATGTAGAGCACGTTAAAACACACAATTTATGTTACATATATTTTTTTCGTGGAGTTGATCGTTTTTTAGATATTCCTTTTTCTTGGTTTCAGCTTTGAAAAACTTATACTTTTCTCATACAGGAATTTGTCAACTCCTGTCCATACAAACAAACAAAGTAACATCAGTCACATAGCAACCATAGCATAGCTTTCACTTTAACCTATGGTACTGCCTTATTTCGCTTCTGCTTACAATAAAGCAAGAAATAAGACTATTTCTGCTAATTTTTCTCGATTAACATGAAATAAATAAAAGATACGCTTATTAACAATAATAATTTACAGAGATATAGAGAAAGTCATGTGAATGGAACACATCAGATTTTTAAAAATGTGACAAAATAAAGCGGAACCGCTTGAAATGTCTTGGCTCTTAGCATATAAATTAGAACAGAATGCGCAAACAACGGTAATTTTGCTGCATTTTTGTACCTAACCAGGAACTATGATGCAAAAAAAAAAAAAAAAAAATACCAAGAATCGCATACAAAAAAGCCCAAGGAGATGAGAGCGACGTGTTTATGTGTCGTTATCACTAACAGATCTGCCCAGTGCAGCTCTGCTTCGTTAACCGCCTGTGTTCTCTAATTTGAGCTGCGACCAAAAACACTTTCTGATATCAATCAGTATCAACTTCCTGGTCGAATCGAACGAGTAGTTATAAGGTTTCTCTTATCAAACGATCGACAAAGCGCCAATCGTTTGTTTAACCTGTACTCACTCCTCTGCTTCAGAAAAAGTAAAATAAAAACGTTGCTTTAACAAATGACGATAAACAAATTATTCAAGAGCAGATATCGGAGCAGAATACTACAAGACTGCCCAAGCTAGTTTCACTCTCTACCGAAATAAATCTGATCCTAGAAGCCGGATAACCTGGAATCTATAAATATGGTTTTAGATTCAGTTTGAAAATGCCAGTTGAAATGTTAATAAACCAAAATGTTCAACTAGTCTATCACCCACTCTATTTAATTTAGATAGCGACGACCTAGATACGATTTTTTTTGGTATAAAATACAGTTCCGGAGTCTTGTCAGTTTCCTTAGTTGACCTATTAATTCCTAACATTTTCCTTTTACAAATATTTACACAGATATATACACACATTGACAAACACAGAAACACCCATGTCCACGGCGGGACTCGAACCTACGATCCCGTGCGCCACGAAGCACCAAAGCGAGGCACTTTAGAGAGCGCGGCCACCGGACCGGCAAGAAATTTGGAATGGTGATTTAAATAGGATCTAGCATGCCAGTAAATACCCACTATACGGTCGGTAACTCAGTTATCCACTGGCCTTCTCATCCCAAAGCCGCGGGTTCAAACTCAGTACAGAGTTCTTAAGGGTGCTTAAAAGCAACACTTCCATGTCAGAAGATTTATTGGCATGTTCAAGAACTCCTATGGGACGAAATTCCTGTCTTTTTTCGTTGTGTACTAGTTTCTAAGGTCTCGGATTGAAACCCGGTGGAGGGGAAGTAACGAAGAACTTTTGATTTTGCTGAAGGAGAATCTGAGTTAGTTTCAGGTTTAAATGTTGAATATGGAAGAGGGGCTTTTGTATTAATTTTTAAGAGAATATTCTAGTATTGTATTTATAAGTATATTAATATAGTAGATTTAAGTCAAAAGTGCACTCATAATATAATACATTACTTAAGTATTTATGTTATTTATATTAAGATCTTTATTGGTCCCGTCTCCTAAATTTACGGCAACTACGAGTAAAAGAACCTCAAGTCTCATAGAGCAAAATTACTCGTTTTTCACGCCCAATATAGACTGGTACGCTAAGAACCGCAGCAGTTAAATGGCGTCTATAAATAAAACTCAATTCCGTTTTGGGGCGTAATTCCGGCAAACCGGCGGCGCTGATATCACCCTGACAATTGACAGCGCTGTTAATTAATGAATATTCCTTTAACTACTCTATTATACACTGTGATCGCCTAGTTTTACAGGTAACTACAGTGTATAGATTAAACCAAAACCAAATCACTAAAATTTAAGGCAAAGATGATGTGAAAAATCCGGTCAAATCAAAAATAAATAAATAAATAATAGTAATAATTATAATAATAGTAATAATAATAATAATAATAATAATAATAAAAATTAATACATTTTAAAACAAATATCCCACTTCAATTTTCTAGAACGTGATATTAGTTTTAAATATGACAAAAATGTTGAGAAGAAGGTTAATAGATGTGTAGCTCTCTGTGGAATAATTGCAAGAACTTTGGGAAGGAAAGCAAATAAAAGAACATAATTTAAATTCTATAAAGTTATAGTTGTATCTACTCTTACATATGGTTTCGAATATCTTGAACAATAACAAGAAAAGAAATAATACTCATACAACAACAGAGCTGGGATATCAAGGAAATGTTCTAAAATTGATAAAATGAGATAACATACAATAGGATGATATTTAAAAATCTGTTCGGTTAGTGACAAGATGGAAAAAAATAGAATGAAATGTATGATAGAGACTGGAACATGTAATATAACACCTAATATTTGAAAGAGGTTTTTTCTATGCAGACTTTTTATTTATTTTTATTTTGTTTATTTTTTGTATATACAACATGGCGACTGAAAGTTTTCAAATAACTCTTACACAATAACTAATATACGTTGAAGTCATCAGCATATGCTCTGTAAGAACAGTTCTGATTTGTTCCATTCAAATGTCTTTCTCTAGTTGCTATACAAACAGCCTATTTTACAAGAGATTATTCGTTTATCTACATGCTAATCAAGATAAACATTAGCAGAAATTGTCTTATTGTTTGCTTCCTTGTAAGTAGAAGAGTCATAAGAGATACACTTGGCTAAAGCGATGGTCAAGTCTTTTAAAAGCTGGCCCTACGTGAAACGACTGAAGTTCGGCTCGCTTTGCATGCCCAGTAGTATGCGTCGTTTGGGTACCGAGTATGCGTCGGTCCCGTGTGTAATGTGTGTGTGAGTATACTCCTCTACCTATTTAAAGTTTGTCACTATCCACGTACCTGTTTATAACAACGAATACTATTTTTGCCTCAGCTCCGCTCGAATCTCCGATGATGTCAGCCGTTGAACATGAAATTTGACTCACTCAGGCTGGAGTAACAATGGGGTAGTGAGGAAGTTATACTTTTGAATGTTACAACACACTTTTAACTTGGATATATAAGTTTATTGGTTACTAGAGTCTTTAAACATAACAACAAGCACTTTTGCCTCACATACTAATATTACTCCCTTAACAACTGAACATCGCGTAGTTTCTCTAGCAACTGAAATTACATTGTGCGCCTAGCAGCCGAACTTAGCTTTGTGAGCCTAGCAGCCAAACTTACAGTGTGAGTCTAACAACTGAGCATTGCGATGTGTACCTAAACTGTCTTAAAGCTGTTACTTATATAGGATAATATGGTGTCATGGCTGCTTAATTTCTATTGGTCAAACAGCCCGCGAACTTGGCGTCTATGCGTCCCATAGTGTAATTCTCACTACTCATAATGCACTATAAGTACCACGTTGCTACCTCTATACAACGAACAAAAACCCATTTCCTAAACATTTAAGACTTCCCCAATTCACTTTCACTTGTTACTCTTGCACGCATATGCATAAAGGAGTGCGTGGATTTTACCAACTTCTGCCTTAACAAAGAATCTCCCCCTCAGTAGTGGCCTAGTTTCGTAAACACACTAATCTGCGCTTGCCAAGCTGGCTTTCTACACATATTGAGAAATATTTTATTTGTGCATTAAATAATAACAGAAAATTAATAATGATGATTGTAATAATATGACGAGATCGACTAACGGTCTCAAGTAAAACAAGAGAGATGAATCAAACTTCACTTTCCATTTGAAAAAATATAAGTTGTTTAAAATTGAAGCCAATAACGAGGAATATCTTAGAAACGGTGTATTTTCTTAAAAATCTTCGTGTGGTATCTTTGGAAAATATTAGACTTAAATAAATACCAAGTTAAATTTTAAGGGTATTTTCGTTTTTGAGCAATGCTGTCCAGACACGCACACGGATCTTTCCCTAAAAATGCTTTTTCGGACTCATGGGAACTCAAAACATATTTCCGGTGATATCGCGAAACTGAATTTGGGGTGTACTATAATACCTTCTCTATCCACTATGTACATTGTACATACAGGCAAGAGAAAGTAAAATTTCAGTTAGGAGGCACAATGAGAAAATGGCTTTGCATAAGTGGAATTTATAAAATATTTAAGGGACAATGGGAATTAAATTTTAGTTTTCTATATTTTAGTAAGTTTTTATGAAAGTTTTACTCTGACTGTATATCTGTTATGTTAATATGAAGTTTAATAGCATTCAAAATGGATAAATACTTCACAAAATATAATTTATTTCATAAATCTTATTGTGTAAATATATTGCATAATCAAAATTTGAGAATATTAGTTGTCGTTTCGTCAATTGGAGTTTTGAACCACACCCAAAAACTTTACGTGGCTATATTTTAATAGCATTGATTAGT
Source organism: Hymenopus coronatus (assembly GCA_030762935.1). NCBI lineage: Eukaryota > Metazoa > Arthropoda > Insecta > Mantodea > Hymenopodidae > Hymenopus > Hymenopus coronatus. Next base: position 34,902,700 of record CM060890.1, read on the forward strand.
GGATTGTGATAATTTTAAAGGGTTAGCAATTTTAATCTCTAAAATGTATCAGCTTTTGATGAAAATATTTTTTTAATATCTGCTGGTGTCAGAATAATTTTTGTCGCCCGTAATATTACAATAGATACTTCTGCACATTCCGTGAAATTTATTTATTTTCATTTGAAATCAAGATGTGTGGAACATTTTGAATGTGTGAAAATGTAGTGTTTAAAAAAACTATTTTTAATTTCTCTAGCTCGTATGTACAACGTACATAGTTAATAGAGTAGGTATTGTATTCCACCCAAAAATTCGATGTTGAGATTTCTCCGTAAATACATGTTTTGAAACCCTCTGACTCCTAAAAAAAAAGTATTTTTAGAAACATGGCCGTGTGTATTGGTATTTAAGTTTAGTATCTTCCAAATGTATTCCCTTTTACTTATAGACAGTAATAGAGTATTTCTGCTAATGTCTATCTCGATTAACATAATGTAGAAAAAGTAATAATCTTGAATAAGGAAGGTTTATTTGTGTAACAGCTAGAAAAATGTATGTGAGTGGAGCACATCATATGTTTTATTAAATAGTATGATAGGAAACAGGTGTTTAAATGGCTGTGGAGCTGGAAGCAAGAGAGGATACCTAAATGTTGATTCTCTACTTATGTCCAAAGATGTCAACAGCTATTTACTATAAATATCTGACGCGTTCCATTCACATGACTTTCTCTAATCGCTGTAAAAACTTTCAATAGCTTATTCTTCTATCTACCTTATGCTGATCGAGATAAATTACTTGCTTCCATGTAAGTAGAAGAGAAGTAGGAGAAAATTCTAGACTAAAATGATAGTTAAATATTTTAAAAGCTGGTTGTCATGTGGTTGAAATCCGTTTCTATGCATTGCCAGAAGTTTACAAATTTCCGTCTAAGAAAACTTTAAGATTTTAAATCTGAAACAAATAACAGAGAATATCTCAGAAATGGTCAACTCTACGAAAAGAAAGTATATGACTTAAATTCTGTGTTATAACGACATCTACATTTTTTGTTTAATAAGTTTTGACTATCTCTTACTGTTTGCCAGCTACGCATATTATGCGGTATTTTAATCAAAATCGTTAGTCATTTGTGACAGTGTCAACATTTTCGAAACTGTGTCCATGTAGTTGTTTTTTTTTTTTTAATCTTTGTGTCGCATGCCTGCAAGATAATAAACTTAAATATGTACAAGTTTAAAATAAGAACTAAAGCTTTCCTGGCGACGTGTTAATTCAAAATCTTCTCGGGCTTCTAGCCAGGTAAAAACCTGGCTAGAAGCCCGAGAAGATTTTGAATTAATGTACAAGTTTGTTATTTTACCGACTTTTCGTTTTTGAGTTATCGTGTTCTTTCTCTTACACACAAACACACACACACACATACACACATGTTTTTCTAGAACACTTTTTTGCACACAGGGAACCCTAGAACGTGTATTTTCGGTGAAAACTCGGTATCGAATTTTTGGGTGGAATGCACATAGTACTTGTAAGGAAAGAAAAAGAGCGATTTTCGACTTTTTTGACTGATTGTAGTCAAAAGTTCAATCTCGCTGACCCTTAGTGCATGGTACCTCTGTTGGAAAGAACTTAAATAGAAACTGCCAGGAATGCTTTTTGAGCACTGCTGACTGTAATACTGATACACATATATGCTTATTCTTAGCATTTTTCGGAATTTTTATCGTTTAATGTAACTGAGTTTCTCTTACAGTTTATGGGCGCTGGGGCAGCCTCAATAATTTCGTGCACAGTTTTAGTGCCGAAGGTCCGTGTTTCGATTCTCCAATCATTTGTGTCAATTTCAGGCCTTCACCACTGTTGTGCAACCCAAGGTTCAACGTGATTCTGAGTCAGCGGTAAAATATGTAGGTTCTCTCAATCCACTGCCATCTTCATCATCGCGTTACCATCGAAGATAATGGACATGCCCGTTGGGTGGCCCCACCTCAGAAACTGGTCTATCGTCCTTTGGTGGAATGTCGTTACACCGAAAGTCATTTATCATTTGGGAAGAGTTAGAAACGATCTTATAGCATATTTACAATAAATATTGAAATGTTATAGCTAGGAAAGTGAGTGAGAGAGCTTTTACTAATAGTGTATAGGGAAGGTATTGCATACCACCCAAAATTTCGATACCAAGATTTCACCTGAAATACATGTTTTTGGTCCCCTTGAATCCAAAAAAAAAAAAGCATTTTTACTCTCTAGCCCCGTATGTACAATGTACATAGGGATAGAGAAGTATTGTATTGCACCCAAAAATTCGATACCAAGATTTTACCGGAAATACATGTTTTAGGACCCCCGTGTCCAAAAAATGTATTTTCAGAAAAAGGTCCATGAGTGTATGTGTCCGTGTGTCTGTGAATACGATAACTCATAAATGAAAACTTGGTATTTAAGTTAAGTATCTTCCAGGGATGCGAGACGAAGATTTTGAGAAAAAACTCCCCACCCCAAACTACCCTTTACATGGAACTTTTTTCAAAAATTTTGATTTTCTTAAAAATGGCTCTAACGATTTTAATTAAAATATCGTATATTAAAGATATTTACCTGACAAACAAAATGTATATCTTGAATTTTCTGGGAATAGCTTCTAAAGACCTGTTTATTCTGGATGAATTTTGCTTAATTTGGCATAACTAGTAAACCGTAAGAGACAGACAAAAGCTTACTATACAAAAAATGTAGATTTTGTTAAAATACACAAGTTTTGTCACATACATTCTTTTCATGGAGCTTACCGTTTTCGAGGTATTCATTGTTATTAGTTTTAGTTGTGAAGTACTTATACTTTCCTCAGACGGGAGTGTCCGTTTTTCTTTTGTTCTACTCCTGACAAAGAAAAGAAGCGATTTGTAATGACAATCGCATAACGACAGCTTTTAAAACATTTGACTATCGGTTTAGCCTAGTGTATTCCCTTATTTTCTTCCTACTTATAAGGAACAAGTAATAAGAACATTGTGCTAATGAGTATCTCAATTAGCAAGGTCAGAAGGAAGAATAATCTTATGTAAGAAGTTTATAGAACAGCTAGAGGAAGTCATGTGAGTGTAACACATCAGATTTTTACAAAAAGTTCCTTGTGTGCGTGTGTCTGTGCGTGTGTCTGTGTGTGTGTGTGTGTGTGTGTGTATCTGTGTCTGTGGACAGCATAGCTCAAAAACGAAAAGACTGTTGAATACCAAACTTGGTATGCGACACGAAGATTTTTTTAAAAAAAAAAGAACCACCCCCAACTAACCTTTACATAGAATTTTTTCGAAAATTTTGATTTTCTCAAAAATGGCTCTGACAATTTTGATTAAAATCTCTTGTATTTAAGATATTTACATTTCTAATAAAATGTATATCTTGAATTTTCTAGTAATAGCCTCTGTAGACTACTTTATTCTGAATGAATTTTACGGAATTTTGCATAGCTGATAAATCGTAAGAGATGGACAAAAACTTAACACAAAGAAATTGTAGAGTACATTAATACACACAATTTATGTTATATGCAATTTTTCGTGGAGTTGATCGGTTTTTAGATATTCCTTGTTTTTGGCTTCAGCTTTGATAACCTTATACCCCTTTTTCCTGTAGGAATTTGTCAACTGTTGTCCATTCAAAGGAACTTAGTCACATAGCAACAGCTTTTGGCATTCCCTTATTTTGATTACATTTACAAGGAAGCAAGTAATAAAACTAATTCTGCGTATTTTTTCTCGATTAGCATGAAGTAAATAGAAGCATAAGATTTGTAACAATATTTTTTGCAGAGAGGTAGAGAATGTATCCCTCTTTAATTAAATAATTTTCTATTATTAATTATTATTATTATCATCATCATCATCAATTGCAGTATTGCTGGTGTTGTCAACTTTCGCGGGCTGATTTTTCTCTTTCTCCTAAAACATATATAACAAGCTGAAAACTGCAAATAAATTGATACGAATCGAACTGCTCTCTACCGTTAAGACAGCCTAGATATGCTGGGTGCTCTATCTCAGCTGAAAAGCTAGAACTTTAAGGACCTCATCGAGAAATACCAGTTTGCTGCGACGCGACGTAAGACTACTACGTCATTCGTCAACAACGGCCGCAGTCCCTGGACGTTGGCACTACTGGCACGATGGCGAATGTAGAGGCAGTGCTTTACTGTGTGGCCTAGGCAATAGTAATGCTACATTGATATAGACAGTTTAATCGCAAACATAGAAAATAGATTTTCGAAAGTTCTAAGCGCTTCTAAATGAAAATTTAAGGAAATGACACTTAACATGCCTTTACCTCCTTTACTTGGTAACAGCTCTTGGTTAAATGTAGTGCTATATTATGCGCATCTTTTGGAAGCGATCATAACTTCTGCAGAGTCGCTCATTTCAAAAACATTGCAAGAAGATTTGCTGTTCATTAAAACAATTATAAGTCTTGGATATATAGTCAGACTGAAAAAATTCAATGCCATAGCCGGGATATGAACCACGGATCTCCCCGATCTCTAGCCAGTTACTCTGTCACTGAGCTAAAATGGCAACAGGCAGACCTAGCATTGAAGTTCTTAACTGACTCGCATGTTTCCCGGTAAACCACAACTCTACCTCTCCAACTCCTGTCCTACACACAACAAACAATTATTCTAATACCAATTGACCATACTATGAATCCTGGGTCTAAAATACTTACAGCATTGTAAGTCACCATTGGGGTTGTCATTTCAAAATAATTTAAGATCACCTTTTGGTTTACCGGGAAACATGCGAGTCAGTTGAGAAATTAAATGCTATGCCGGCATGTTGCCATGGTAACTCAGTGGCAGAGCAACCGGCGGGCGATCGGGAAAATGCGTTGTTCAAATCCCGGCTATGGCATTGACTTTTTCAGTCTGACTCTACCTATCCAACTTCTGCCCTACACACGGATTGTGTGGAAAAAAGAATTATTCCAATTATTAGTCTTGTCTAAAAGAATAATACGGTTAAAAATTGAGGTTATAAAATGTTTAAGTCGAAAGGGCTCCTAGAAGAACAAGCCCAAAAGATTGATAGAGCAGCGGTTTTGTTATGGATAACGTAAAGCATAAAATGTAAACCCTTCATGAGAAAAATCCATGTTATTTGAAGATGGTAAATATTAAAATCATTACAAGGCCATCATGAAATACCGCAATAACATCTGCAACATTTTCTGTTTGCACGTATAACTCATGTGAAGAGTAGAGAAGAGTTTCAAACTACACATATAACAGAGGAAGGTGATTCAAATTTGAAAGGTTAAAAATTTAGGTTGATATAATTTGTAATATGTTTGAAAATTAAACAGATACACATACTTTTTTATTGTATAGTTATTTTTTTAACTTAACTGTAAAATAATTATGTTATGTCTCCAGTTCTACGGAACGATTCTCAAGACGTTTAATAATTTAGACACTCTGTTATGAAACAGTTTGTACGTTTGCATATCCCTGTGACGTCTAGCCTTGTTTACTGCTGGAGTTGGCTTATGCTGTTTTCCTCTGCTCACAGGTGCACACCTTGTATGCCAAGTTATCTGCTCGTTTGTGTATTCAGATGGGGACGGCCCAGGTTAAATAATCAGTGTTATGAATGCCTGGACAATGAAGGGCAAGTAGAAGCACCAGTGATACCTGTTTTGTAAATTTTGGAAACATATTACTATCCTGCGATATGTTTGAGTTTCTTGTGCTTAAAGGGGAATAAATAAATTCCAAATCAAACTCCGACTTGCAAAGACCGTTTCCGAATTCGGTATAGCAAGGAAAGCTTAACTGAAGCTGTATGAAGTAAATTTTGTAAAATTTTATAAATTCTTACAAGGCAAATTATAACAAAATGGGGAGAAATGTTGGTGGGCGGACCGACATTTACAAAAACGGATATTGGATATGAAGTCCAGTTCTGGACTAGCAGAGAATTCGCAGAGCTTTATCAAAATGAGAATATGATGACCAAAGGATACGAAACTTTTAAGGGGATATCTTATTTTCGATTTGATATATTTGCAAGACATTATCCATAACTGAAATTTGGTTACTAACTTTGTGTCCAAAAATACGCTGAACCTTTAGCTCCAATTACATAGCATGTTTTTTTATTTGCAAGACATTATCCATAACTGAAATTTGGTTACTAACTTTGTGTCCAAAAATACGCTGAACCTCTAGCTCCAATTACATAGCATGTGTTTTTTTTTTTTACCAGAGCTCCTTAAAAGTTTTCCCACGTAGATGTGCTAATGGCCTATATTTTAAATGCATTTTACTCTGCTGAGATATTTCTATAGGAACATTAAATTTTCAGACCGTATTTCAAAGCTCCGTTGATTTTCACAGGTTTCTCGCGATTACATGAAAACAATATTGAATTTTAAGGCCAGTATAAATATCGTTCAGCTCTTAAACTACATCGATTCCCGTTTCTCTATATCGAAACATATAATGCAGCTATTTCCCCAAATTTTAAAGATAAAAAGATAAGCTTTAGTAAGAATATTTTGGATGCCCACTGACGAAGGTAGAGAAACTCTTGTGAATGTAACATATCAGTCTCTCTCTCTCTATCTCTATGTCTCTTGGCCATACAAAAGAACACAATTTCAAAACCAACGCATTGATCTCTTAAAATATTTGACTAGCGATTAAAGTCTTGTATACGAGTATTTCCTAGACCCGTCCTACCTGTAAGGAAATATACAATATGACAATTTCTGCAAATGCCGTTTCTATTAATGAACTAGTTAGAGGATTAAATCTTTGTAAGAATATTTTGTACAAGAATGAGTAGATAAATGGATATGAGTGCAACACATCAGATTTTAATACAATCATGCTACAGAGAGCAATGTTGAGGATTCTGCAAATCTATACTCATCATAAACTTCTAACCAAATATTTACAGGATTTTCTAATGTTGGAGGAATAATTAATACTAACGTTTAGATCGGAAAAATTGAAATACAACGTTCAGTTTATTCTTTTGCGTTTGTAACTTTGCGTATTTTACCTTAAAATGTGTATATAACTACTTAGAAAAGAGGATTAAGGAATCATTACCTGCCTACCCAAAGCGAACGGATCCTTAGGGGTGTAAATCTAAACTACAAATATTTTGGATAGGTAGAGTCAGACTGAAAAATTCAATGCCATAGCCGGGATTTGAACCATGTCTAACCGGTTGCTTTGATAGCTGAATGGTAGAGCAACCGGTTCAAATCCCGGATATGGCATTGAATTGTTCAGTGTGACTCTACCTATCCAACCCCTATCCTACACACGGCTTGTGTGAAAAAACTATTATTCCAATGCAAATATTTTGTTTATTATAGAGTTTTTAATATTACGCAACAAAATATTGTAAAGTTATTATTTTTAAAAAGCTTTTTAACTTTTTGTTCTAATGAAAACTATTAAAAAAAAGTCAATAGAATAATATTTAAAAAAGCTAATGCAATATTTTTTTACTATTATTCAGGTATGCATACTTGTTTACCATTAAAGATTTTTCTATTAATCAATTTGCTTATCTTTGAACTGTTACTAAAACCTATTTCATTATCAGTTTTCAAAACATTACATGACTCCTAAGCTGCACAGAAAGGAAAGAGAGCGAGAGAGGAGGATAATGTAGGAAGGAAACATAGAGAACATAGTGAAATAATGAAAAGCGTGGAAGAGTGGGGGAGAGATGGAAGTTTTATTTATGAACGATCTTTAACTAATGTGGTTCTCACCGTCCCATTCTAAGCTGGACGTGACAGACCGCATAGTTTGCTCAGAGGCATCTTCATCAGGATGGAGGTTCCTTTAGGTGCCGTAAAACTACGCCAACGGCTTTAATTCCTTTCCGAAGAAAGCTATTGCTAAGGATATTTATGCCCAAAAAAATCCATCGTCCTCCGTCAGGATTGTACCGCGACATTGGGCGCTTGAGGTAAGAATGATAACCACTACACCACGGTGGGCAAATGTGGAAAATGGACGGAGAGAGGAAAGGAGAGGGTGAGTGGGACAGAGAAGGCAGATAAACTGAGAAAGGATTAGAAGGGAATAATTAGCGCTTTTTAAAGGAATATGGGCAGCAGAGGTGCTGGTTCTGATGACAAAGAGAACAAACTGAGAAGCTCTGAAAACTTGCAGAACTTCAGAGAGGTTTTGAGTCCAGCTGTACATAGAGAAGTTTGGTGTTTCAGCTGCCCTAGTTTGTAATGAATGCTGGGAATCGAGATGAATATCAACGTCACTCCTTGCGGAGGAGCAGGTTGGATGTCTACGAGATTGCTGGAAATTAAAAGCGAGGTGCTTTAAGACAGAATGATTTGTAGGTTCTCTTAAGCACTTTGTAAGGGATTATTAATAACTCCGATGATGTTTAATAATTAGAAATGCAATAGTATTCAAGACAACATTTCCAAATGACTGATGCTATCTCATTGCTCAAATAGATACTAGGTTAACAGTGAAAAAGCCAATTTAAAGTGCGTTCACCTGAGCCTTAAAATGGCGTTAATCTCGTTACACCTTTAAGAGTGGAATTACAGAATAATGTGAAAAATTGATTGGGTTTGTTGGCTATAGTTATGGATATAAGAATTTTTAATTAATAAAGATAAAATATTTTTATGCATTTCACATAATTTTAAAATGATTATAGGCTTATTTTTCCGGAATGTTTGAGCATTTTTCATATTTTCGAGAATAATATGTTTTTAGGCAGTTGCTGGTAAAGGGAGGGCTGAGGACTTTTACCATTCAAGTAGGCTGCAAATTTGACTTATAGAATGCTTGTATTGGTTCCATCTAAACAAAAAGGAAATTGCTTCACAAATTTTGCCTGCACTTTCAAATACTTAAAATCTAAACAATGAACCTATAAGAAATCACATAAGCAATTCTTCAATTCCCACTTCCTCTGTCCAAGGAATAATTATTTCAAATTGCAGTAATTGTACCACATAGTCCACGCAAGCTTTCCTTCGCTGAGGTTAGTTACTCCCGGATAATGCGGACGCCGAAAGGTTTGCCTAAGCATGTCAGTAAAGGGGACGCGATTACAAAGAGGGGAAACCTTGTTGAACGTAAGACCAGAGCTTGAAAACGAACACTTAACTGCTATAATTGGTCCCATAGCTCGTCGCTAGAGCACTTACCCACTGCGTTCGATTCATGGGATCGAGAAAGGTTCCTGTGTAGAAGAATGATTGTCTCTAAGCAAACCAATAGTCACCTGGGCCAAAGCATATTAATGGTCTGTTTCAAGGCATATCAGCATCTGATAGCAATTTATCAATAACACATAATGGAACAATTGTGCTTCACAACTAAAAATATTAAATAAATTATATTATATCGTTGATTGCAATAAAGAATAATACATATAATGAATGTATGTTCCTTTAAAACTATGTGATTGACTTATCTTTGTTATTGCATCATTCATAATATAATAGCTCAAATGCATGTCCACCTTGTTAGATACATTGATGTAAGCGCCTCTCAATATTAGCATGGACACCTCTTAACATAACTGCGAGTACTGAAGCGCAAGAATGACTTATTCTTTCTTTCTTTTAACACACCTGGCTGGCTTTTCCAGATATGTTAAAAGAAATACGTCAAACTTGCGCTTGCTACTGGATTTTCAAGTTCCGCTTCGTAAACGTTGGCTTTGAAAATAATAAAATAAGAAAAAATCCAAGGGAGTTAAATCAGGCGATCTCGCTGGCCCTAACCATCGTTCGGGGTACACATTGTTGAGATATTTTCTAACCCTTCTACAATAATGGGGTGGTGCAGCATCGTGCTGAAATCAGTACCTCACAGCTAACTGAAGTGATATGTTCTCTAGAAGATGCCCCAGATTCAGCTCATTCTGTAGGAATTGCAAATACAACTGATGTGGCCTCCTAGATCGCCGCACTATACGATAACACCCCAGCGCGCTTGCATATGATGTGGCCTTTACCAGTGAGGATTTTCGGGAACCCAATGTAGATTATGTCTATTTACAGTGGAATCATTGGCGAAATAGTATTCATCCATCCATAAAATCTGCCCGATGAAATCAGAATTTACGTCTATTTTATTTAAGAGCCTTCTGCAGAACGATACCCGATTTTGGAAATCGTTTCCATATAGGTGTTGATGTAGGTGAAGCTTAAAGGGATATCATTTTCGTTCCTTCAGAATCCTTTGTATCGAATACTTCCTCCATACTCCCAGGTCTGCTACAGCTCTTCTGTGTCCTAATTACGATGAGAAATTAATTTCGTAATATTAATAATAATAATAATAATAATCATAGTGTTAGTAGTATGATTATTATTACCATTATTATGCCAGGTACAAGTAATAATGCAAACTAAAGTGAAATAACAAGATCACATTATTGTTTATACTACATTGTATGCACAATTTATTTTAATTTAAGCTATGCTGACTCTCATTGGGATTTGCACCAAAATACCCCATTAAGTTCCGGGAAACATCGAGTGCGTTGCAGATTGGTCTTTCCACGACACGTTGTACCTGAAGAGATCCCTCGGTTCTTAAACGCGTCTAAACACATGCGCAGAAGATAAGTAGTCTCGTTGGAAAACGTTGAAAATATAGCTACATTGCGGTATGTCTCCCCATAGATCATTATCCTATCTGTGTAGTCTTCGCTAGAGTACATTGCAGTTGTTACTTGTTTGACTGAACGACTTGAACTACAGACGGCCACGTGACATCATCAGAGCGAAGCCAGGAGGAAATTGCACGAGATAACAGCACTGCTCAGTGAAGGTTCGCTATTACATGCACTTCCCCTTTGAACCGCAATGACGAGGCAACCGTTCTTTCACTAACGTATGCGGGAAACATAAAACTACGCAGGACGGCTTACGTGGGCCACCTGGCACAATAAACATTAAAGTTAGTGAAACTTGTAACCTCTTGAATTAAAACGTTAGTGAAAGTTATAACCTATTAATAAACAAAAGTATTGTTACATAATTTTCACTGCCGCCGTTATGTTGGATTTTATGGTTCTGTAATTCATCAGTTGTCAACACTGATACTAAGCAATGCAATAACTGAACATCGCAGCACAATGAGCACTAAATCCGTGAAATAGCTAAGAAAATACTGTGGCCCTTCAACTTATTTTTTCGGGTCACAACAAAGGTCATCACTAACCACAGTATTCTTACATATCAAAGACTACCATATGTATAAAATGTAATACAAATGTATTAGATTAGATTAGAAAGCATTATTTAGGTTCGTTTAGGCCAATAAGCCACTGAACATAGAACTTGTCAAGGCATATACATGTATACATATGTTTATATACTGTGAGGGAAAAAACAACGTATAAAGCTCTAGTGCTAAAAGCATGGGTCACAAAAACAACAGAATAGACACATAATCATACCATTTGCTTTTGAGGGCTGTACGCCACTGCACTATACTTAATGTGCTCCATAAAAGCATATGTACTTCCTTTTTTTTAGTGTTAAATGTATAAATAAATATAATTTCATTATATGTAACACTGATGTAATGTCAGATGATAGTTTTCTAATTATCGACATAATAGTTACTACTAGTAATGATATAAAACTAAAATATGATTATTGTGTTATGTGCTCTTCATATATGTCAGCAAATTACAATACATATTTAAAAATATGTTATAGAATTTCCAATGCAAAAATTTACAATTATATACTAGAGTGTAAAATATCAAAGCATTAGGCTTTACAGACCTTGTGTCCCTGCTAAATACTAAAAAATTCATTTGACACATTCGTGCAAGTCAGAGTATACATCAGTTTAATTTTGATATAAAACACACACACACACTATTATACACAAAATGCAATACATTATAATACTTACAAATACAATGATTCAAAATCTTCTCGGGCTTCTAGCCTTCAGTTCACCCTGAAGACGAGGAAGATGCACTTCTTCGAAACGTTGGTGTCAAGCCAAGTTTTTACCTGGCTAGAAGCCCGAGAAGATTTTGAATTAACACGTCGCCAGGAAAGCTTCAGTTCTTATTTTAAATACAATGATTATTAACGGTATTGTCAGACTGATTTGTCAGTTAAATATTAATCTACAGAGTAAAATGATTTATTGCAAAGATACTCCTTAAGTCTTAAAGCCCTGAAATTCTTAACATTTTCTTTGAGATTACTGGGGAGAGCATTAAGTAAATTGATTGTTTCATAATATACAACTTTCTGAAAACAACGAAGCTTGGCATTGGGATGATAAATATATCCCTTTTGTCTAGTATTTATATTATCAATTTCCATGTTTGTTGTAAAACTATGTCGATTAACTGCATAGATTTTTAAAATGTATAATATATAAACGCAAGGTAAGGTGAGCATGCCCAATTTTTGAAATAGTTTTTTGCATGACTGTCTGCTATAAGCATTACAGGTTATTCGTATAGCTTTCTTCTGTATCCGGAATATGCATTTACTATCCACTGAATTACCCCAGAATATTATTCCTTACTCGATGATGGAGTTAAAGTAGGCAAAATACACCAATTTAAGTGTATCGATTGAGTGACATTTAACCAGTGCACGGAGAACATAACATGCTGAGCTAAGTTTAGGTGTGGTGAAGGTAATATGTGAATGCTTATTCACCTGAAGAACAAGAAATTTGACTTCATTTAGCTGTTCTAACAGTGTATCATTAATTCCTATTTCTATGTGTGTTTGTGGTAAGCGAGTAGTTGTAAATTTAATTGTATTTGTTTTTTCAAGGAACTGTGGTCATAAACTTAATTATTTGTACTTTGATAACGGTGGAATACAGAACATGTTTATTGATAAACATTTACAATTGTGTCAAACTCTGGCTTTAACAATTGAAATACATTATAGAAAAGACAACATTGGAGATATCACCATTAACATGCTGACTTTTCTGCATCCATCGGTAGTGTTGAATATGGAATACAGGTTTAAGTTCCTTCTTTCGTTCAGTAAAGCAGGGCTGAACATTTTGGGCATGGATCTTTGATTGTTTTCTTCATCAGGTAACTATGAATGAGGTTGAAGTAGCCGATGCGCAACCTGGTAAGTAGGACTTTTCGTTTTCTTCGGAAATTAAAATTTTATATTGCCAGTTCTGTAAAAGATTTCCTAACAAGTTGCAGTTTTGAGGGTGTATATTTCCACGTTTGTCCCAGTGATCCACAATATAGGTTTTAAACTTTTCTTTTTATTTGTACATCCTGAAGTGTGCCGTTTACTCCTACTTCAGTCTGTTGCAGCCTCTAGCAGATTTAGCTGCCACATCTGCTTTTTCATTTCCAGTAATGCCTTTATGTGACGGAAGACATGTCAACGAAATTTGGTAGCCGTTATTATCGTGATAAAATAACCATTCTGAAATGCTTTGAATGAGTGGAATATTAAAGAACCTGTTAGCAAACGCAGTAAGTGTTGATATGGAGTTTGAGAAGATCACAACTAGTGATTTTTGTGCCTTTGAGTGCTTATTTCAACTACTTTGAGGAGGGCATAGGCTTCACATGAAAAGATGGAAAAGTAATCTGGTAAACACTAAGAGTTAGTTTCTGAAGGTAAGTCTCCTTTAGATCCACCGGCGTACACTTAGTGATTGTGGTATTTCTGCTGGAGCAAAGAAATCACTGGCAGGATGCTTGTTTCGGTATTGCTGAGTAGTTGGAATTTGCGACACCTTCAAACGACTTCAATGTATACATTTTGGGAGGAACACCACATTTCTTGCGAGTTAAAGATAGAGAAAGTACTTAACAAATGAAATTGTATTTGCTTTTTTACTTTCTCTACACGTACTATGTATATAGTATATAGAGAAGGAATTAATTACACTCCATCCAAAAATTCGATACGGAGATTTCACCGGAAACATATGTTTTATGACCCCCTGTATCCAAAAAAAAGCATTTTCACAAAAAGGGTTGTGTGTGAGAGTGTGTGTGTCCGTCCGTGTGTCAGTGTGTCCGTGTGTCTGTGAATACGATACCTCAAAAACGAAAAGTCAGTAAAATACCAAAGTTGGTATTTAAGTTTAGTGTCTTCCAGGGATGGGACACGAAGATTTTGAGAAAAATTCCCCACATCAAACTACCATTTACATGAAACATTTTTCGAAAATTTTGATTTTCTCAAAAAATGGCTCCAACGATTTTGATTAAAATTTCGTATACTAAATATGTTTACCTGACAAATAAAATGCATATCTTGAATTTTCTGGGAATAGCTTTTGAAGACTACTTTATTCTGCATGAATTTTACGGAATTTTTCATAACCGCTAAACTGTAAGAGATGAACAAAAACTTACAACACAAGAAATGAAGAGCACCTTAAAACAGACAATTGACTTACATACATTTTTTTTCGTGGAGTTGATCGTTTTTGAGATACTCCTTGTTTTTGGTTTCAGCTTTAAGTAACATACCTTTCTCATACAGGAATTTAACAATTCCTGTCCATACAAACAAAGAAACTACAATCACATAGCAACCAGCTTTTAACTATCACTTTAATCACCTTATTTCTCTTCTACTTCCATGGAAGCTAATAATAGAATAGTATGAAGTAAATTTAAGCATAAACTTTTTAACAATAATTTTTGGCAGAAATATAGAGAAAGTTATGTGAATGGTACACATCATATTTTTACTTTCTCTACACGTACTATGTACATAGTATATAGAGAAGGTATTGCACTTCATCCAAAAATTCGATACCGAGATTTCACGGGAAATATATGTTTTAGAGCCCCCTGTATCCAAAAAAAGCATTTTCACAAAAAGGTCTGTGTGAGTGTGTGTGTGTCCGTCCGTGTGTCTGTGAACAAGATAACTCAAAAAACGAAAACTCTGTAAAATACCAACCTTGGTATTTAACTTTAGTATATTCCAGGGATGCGACACGAAGATTTTGAGAAAAATCCCCCACGCCAAACTACCCCTTATACGGAACTTTTTTCGAAAATTTTGATTTTTTCAAAAATAGCTCTAACGATTTTGATTAAAAGATCATATATTAAAGATATTTACCTGACAAATAAAATGTATATTTTGAATTTTCTGGGAATAGCCCCTGAAGACTACTTTATTCTGGACGAATTTTATGGAAGTTTGCGTAACTGCTAAACCGTAAAAGATGGAAAAAGACTTACCACACAAAAATTGTAGAGCACCTTAAAAGACACAATTTATGTTATATGCATATTTTTTTTTCATAGATTGATCGTTTTTAAGATATTCCTTGTTTTTGGTTTCAGCTTTAAAAATTACACTTTTCTAACATAGGACTTTTGTCAACTCCTGTCCGTACAAACAAAGGAACTTTAGTTACGTAGCAACCAGCTTTTGACTATCACTTTAACCTATTGTACTCCCTTATATCGCTTCTACTTATAAGGAAGCAAGTAATTAGAATATTTCTGCTATTTTTTTCGATTACCATTAAGTAAATAGAACAATAAGCTTTTTAACAATAATTTGTTGCAGAGATGTAGAGAAAGTCATGTGAATGGAACATATAAGATTTTTCCTCAAATTGTATTAAGGGAAGTAGCGTCAAAACAAAATTACACTTTCTGTAATATCCTGGATTACTCTATCTGTAATGAGTCCGTTTTCGTAATGTTGATGTTTTAAAAGACTGTTTTTAAAGATATTTAAAAAAATCTTATGTATTCCATTCATATAACTTTCTTTACATCTCTGTAACAAATTATTGCTGGTAAGGTTATTCTTCTATCCACCTCATGCTAATCGCGATAAACACTATGAGAAACGGTCTTATTACTTACTTCCTTAAAAGTATAAGGGAAATAAGGAATACACTAGGCTAAACCGACAGTCAAATGTTTTATAATGTGGTTGCTATGGAATTGAAATCCGTTTCTATGCGTGGTCAAGAGTTGACAAGTTCCCGTATGAGAAAATTTTCAGTATTTTAAAAATGATACCAATAACACGGAATATCTCGAAAACAATCAATTGCAGGGAAAAATGTATTTGACATAAATTGTGTGTTTTAAGGATCTCTACATTTTTTGTTAGTAACTTTTGGAGTATCTCTTACGGTTTACTAGTTATGCAATCTTCAAAATAAATGTATCCAGAATAAACAGGTATTTAGAAGCAATACCCAGGGTATAGCTATAAAGGGTAGTTGAGGTGTGGGGATTTTCTTGAAAATCTTGTCGCATCCTTGGGAGATACCGAACTTAAATATCAAGATTGAGTTTTAGTTTTTGAGCTATGCTGTCCACAGACACACACAGAACCTTTTTTAAAAAATGGTGGAGTTCCTAAAACATGTATTTCCGATGAAATCTCGGTATCTAATTTTGGGTGGAATACAATACGTTCTATACACACTATGTACATAGTACGTGTAGAAAAAGTAAAAATACTTGTATTGTCCCAATGACGGCTAAAAAGTGTTCGCTTTACATTTTTAAGAAAACCTACAAGAGTGCTAGTAAAAGCAATGGCTCTTACTGGGCACAAGAAGCCTTACCCCTACATTATCCCTTCTACACTACTACTTTTCAGTAATGTTTACTTATGCTTGTACCGTAATATGAGGCGACCGTATACTGATTTGTTTTGTACTCCCAAGACAGTAAAGCGAGATTGTCACCATGTTTCTGCTTCACTGAGAGTACCGCCCCCCGCGCTAGATAAATGTTTTCTATTCTCTTCATATAAATTCATGCACACTCAAGGTTGCCTTTCGAATTAAGACTTCCGCCAGGAGACTACATTTACCAACAATAAACAGTCAACGCGAGTATATTTTGAACCCGTTTGTTACAAGGGAGTATTACTATGAAAGCAAGTAGTAAACAAGCCTGTATACATGCTCAGATAAATTCTCCCGGTCCCTTGCCAGTAGTGCCATTCGCTCGCCTCCCACCTAGGCGACCCGGATTTGATCCCAAGTGCCTGAATGTGGGATTTGTGGGGTTGGAACACCTCTACGGAGAGACATTTGTCCGGAGTGACACTTGTACGGAACCTTTTCCTCTTCCTGGGAGTCAGAAGTTGAATGTTGACACTTGTACGGAACAACCGCTAATGACTGGTTTCTGCGGAACCTTTTCCTCTTCCTGGGAGTCAGAAGTTGAATGTTGACACTTGTACACGGCAACTTTTCCTCTTCCTGGTGAGTCAGAAGTTGAATGTTGGCACTTGTACGGAACCTTTTCCTCTTCCTGGCGAGTCAGAAGTTGAATGTTGACACTTGTATGGAAAAACCGCTAATGGCTGGTTTCTGCGGAACCTTTTCCTATTCCTGGCGAGTCAGAAGTTGAATATTGACACTTGTACGGAAACTTTTCCTCTTCCTGGCGAGTCAGAAGTTGAATATTGACACTTGTACGGAACCTTTTCCTCTTCCTGGCGAGTCAGAAGTTGAATGTTGACACTTGTACGGAACCTTTTCCTCTTCCTGGCGAGTCAGAAGTTGAATGTTCACACTTGTATGGAAAAACCGCTAATGGCTGGTTTCTGCAGAACCTTTTTTTCTACTTGGCGAGTCAGAAGTTGAATGTTGACACTTGTACGGATCAAGCACTAATAACTGCTAATAACAGGTTTTATAATGTGGATATGTATAACTAGCAAATTAAAAATAAAAATATGATTATAGTTGCAAAAAACAGAAACCTCACCAGTAAATGTACTTGTTATAAATGCTAGTTGTTTATTCCTTAAATAAATGTTGCATTAAGGCATCATACAATACTATTAAAATGCCTTCGTTTCGTTAAGGGTGCAGCAGGGTGTCAGTTGGGCATACCACCGGGATGTGGTTAGAAGGGAGTTGGTGCTGATAATTACGTTCCCCCCCTTTTACTTTCTCTACACGTACTATTACATAATAGTGTATAGTGTATTGTAATGCACCCAAAAATTCGATACAGCGAATTCACCGGCAATACATATTTTAAGACCTCCTTAATTCATAAAAAGGATTTTTAGAAAAATGTCCGTGTGTGTGTGTGTGTATGTCTGTGTAGGCAGCATATCTTTAAAATGAAAAGACCGTTAATTACCAAACTTGGTATTTAAATTTGGTATCTTCCAAGGATGCGACAAGAAGATTTTCAAGAAAATCCCCCCATTTCTAACTACCCTTTTATATGGAAATTTTTTTGAAAATTTTGCTTTTCTCAAAAATGGCTCTAACGATTTTGAATAAAATATCGTGTATTAAAGATATTTACCTAACAAATAAAATGTATACTTTGAATTTTCCGGGAATAACCTGTGAAGACTACTTTATTCTGGATGAAATTTACGAATTTTGCATAACTGCTAAACTGTAACAGAATGACAAAAACTTACCACACACAAAATGTAGAGCACATTAAAACACACAATTTATGTTACATGCATTTTATTCCTGGAGTTGATCTTTTTTGAGATATTCCGTGTTTTTGGTTTCAGCTTTGAAAAACATATTTTTCTCATACAGGAATTTGTCAACTCCTGTCCATACAAAGAAACTTCAATCACATAGCAACCAGCTTTTGACTATCACTTTAAGTTATTGCACTCCCTTATTTCGGTTCTGGTTACAAGGAAGCAAGTAATAAGACTATTTCTGCTAAATTTGTCTCGATTAGTATGAAGTAAACAGATGCATAAGCTTTTTAAAATAAATTGTTGCAGCGATGTAGAGAAAGTCATGTGAGTGGAACACATCAGATTTTTTAAAACAAATTGTAAGAGGCATTTAGCTCTATCTGTGTCGTTTCCAGGTAACACGGGGAGGTATCGCCTTTCGTTCACTCCCCCCCCCCTTTCTGCTTTAACTGAGTATTAAACTTATTTGCAGTATTTATATGATATATCTGCTAACTTGTGACCTTTTTTTCATAATTGTAGTTCCTGTGAGAAAGCCTTGCAAGTGAGAAATTATTTGAAATTGTCATCAACCTGGAGTCTTTTTAGAGCCTTTGAAATAGTCACCTGAAGCTTAATTGCGTATTTCTTCCTTTATCGATATTTAAAACTAACCGGTCAAAGTGTTGGCCGCAGTACTCTGCGTCTTCTGTAGTGTTGTTTATTAATGAATATACATTGGAATGAATTCTTGAAATTGATCTCTTTATTCTTTGATTCCACTCTTGGAATGAACTCTACTTAGCGAGTGCCACTCTTCTCCCAAACTTTAAATTACAATTCGTATTTTACGCGCGTCACAATTCCAAGAAATGCATTAGGCCAGACCTTCCGTACAAGTGTCACTCTAAATAATTCGTTTATCCATTTCTGGGAATTTTCTAGACTTCCGTACAAATGTCAACAAATGCTACCTCCGTAGAAGTGTCATTCCATACAACTGTCACAACCTCGGGATTTGTGGTGGACGAAGGGCGGATTTTCTCCGGGTATTTCAGTTTCCCCCGCCACTCGTTTCAATAATTGCTCCATCGTCAATTTTCCTTTTATTCATTTCGCTTTCATTCCAAATCATCCACTTCCTCACGCTTATGCCAGGCTAACTACGGGTCGACCACTCGTTCCAGGCTCTTCATTCTGTTATTACATGCCGTTGGCTCCCTGACAGTTTTCTGACCCCTTGGCACTCGCTTGTCAATCTTAAAATACGGGGAGGGTAAGCCGACAAGAAAGAAAGAAGAGGAACATGTGATATCATTAGCAATTTCCAAGGGAAAAATCGGATGTGTTACACCCACATGACTTTCTCTAGCTACTCTACTAACAAACTTCTTAAAAAAGATGATTCTTCTTTCAACACCACGCTAATCGAGATAAACATTAGCAGAATTTTATTACTTATAAGTAATAATAATTACTTTAGTTCCTTATAAGTAGACTGGAACTAAGGGAATGCGATAGTCAAATGTTTTAAAACCTGTCGTTATTCGATTGTCACTGCAAATCGCTTCCTTGCTTGGTCAGGAGTAGAAGAAAAGAAAAGCGAACACTCCCTGACTGAGAAAAGTATAAGTACTCACAGCTGAAACCAAAAACAAGGAATATCTCGGAAACGGTTACCTTCACAGCAAAAATGTAAAAGACATAAATTGTGTGTTTTGATCAGATCAAAAATTTTCGTGTAGTAAGTTTTTGTCTATCTCTTACCGTTTTGGCAGTTAAGCAAAATTTAGCAAATTTCTTCAGAGGCTATTCCCAGAAAATTCAAGATATACATTTTATTTGGTATGTAAATATCTTTAATATACGGGATATTAATCAAAATCGTTAGAGCCATTTTTTAGAAAATCAAAATTTTGGGATGATTTTCTTGAAATTTTCGTGTCTCATCCTTGGAAGATACCAAATCTAAATACCAAGTTTAGTATTTAACGGTCTTTTCGTATTTGAGCTATGCTGTCCACAGACACAGACAGACAGACACACACACACACGCACAAACACACGGACCTTATTTCTGAAAATGCTTTGTTTGGATTCATAGGTCTTAAAACATGTATTTCCGGTGAAATCTCGGTATTGAATTTTTGGGTGGAATACAATACTTCCTCTATACACTATGTACATAGTACGTATAGAGAAAGTAAAAAATGATTTAGGAAAACCTCCAATGACGAATAGTCAATTTGGAACTAATTTACGTCATATTTCGAAGGTTCATTACTGTACTGCCTGGATTGATTTTGGATTCAACAAGATTCTAAAAATATTAAATTCTAAAGTAAACTCTTCTGAAGGTAGAAGCAGCATATACAGTAATATTTTGAGCTGGAGAAATTGATCTTGTGACCTTTGTTCAAGCTGTTGTTAAAACTCCCACAAGCACTCGGTGCTCTTGTTTACCCGTCAAGTTCCAACGTGACCAGCGCGTCCCACGCAAATCTCAAAGTAAACTAAATAGTGGCTTCGGTGTTTCTCAATGTGCTACTCTGGAAGACGAATTTACACAGTACGGTGAATTTCTCACGCTTTCTTTCACTGTCAGCTTATTCTACTATATTTAATTATTCCTTCGTCTTTATGATCCTTTCTTTTTCACTTTTTACTTTTGTGCAGTCATTGTGCTCTTCTTGCATGTATTGTTTGATTTGGTGGCTGCTAGAGGGACTGTAGCTCTGCTTGAGTTCTTGCGTTAAGCATAGAAATTCTTTTGTCTTTCTTCATCTTTGAATTTTTTTTGTGCCTCATTTTTGCTCCTCGCTCTTTACCTCCTTTCTCTTTCTATATTACTTCACCTAGTCTCTCCCTCTCCCTCTCTATCGTTCTCTCCCTCTCTCTCTCCCCCCCCCGCTCTCTGTACCACTTAGAGTCCATGTGATGTTTTGAAACCAGATTAATTAAATATATTAACGATAAGTAAAACTGAAATAGAAAGTTTAGTATTCCTTGGTTTTGAAATAGCAATTTTCTAAAAATTCAACTCAAAAAGTTAAAAGTTTAACGTTTCCATATTTTCCCAAGAATAAATCTAAGATATAAAAACTCCCCTGCAGTATATACCTAAGTATGCATTAAATTACTAAAAACTACCTAACTACACCCGATACTAAGAAAATTCTCTTTGTACCTCTATATTGACTTTCAAAGAATACACGCTGTAAGTTTGAAAGAAACTGAATGAAAATTGAATTAGACTGAAACTTCAAGCTATAGCCAGGATTTGAACGATGAATTTTCAGCTGAATACTTCAGTTTGATTCCACCTTTACAACTTTAGCCTACCTACACACGGCCCGTGTGAAAGAACAATTAGTTATCAAATGGTCGTTTGGTTTATATCTGTTCTACAAATTTCCCTTACAAAATGTGTATTTATTTTTCTATACCTATACTTTTTTTTCCCCTACTCTCCTCGTAGTTAGGACTTGCAACTCCCAAGAATTACAAGCCAGCGCCTGGGGTCAGACGCCTTGAGGAGCAGAGGCTCTGGAACAGAGAGAAAACAGGATGGATGATCAGCACTATACGTGGTATGAAAATGAGGAAGTGAATGATATAAATTGGATGACAGGAAAAATGATTATGGAGCAATTGGTGGAATGAACGGTCGGGGGAAACCGGAAAACCCAGAGAAAACCCGTCAGAGCCGCATTCTTCATCATAAATCTCCGGGATCTCCCCGGGCGCCTAGGTGAGAAGCGAGCGGTCTAGCCATTCGGCAACCACTCTGCCTACACTTTC
This sequence comes from Hymenopus coronatus, assembly GCA_030762935.1. Taxonomy (NCBI): domain Eukaryota; kingdom Metazoa; phylum Arthropoda; class Insecta; order Mantodea; family Hymenopodidae; genus Hymenopus; species Hymenopus coronatus. The sequence goes on from CM060890.1 coordinate 34,924,915, forward strand.
TTCTGCCTACTCGGCAGAAATGCTTCAATTTAGATGATGCAATTGTAGTATGACTTCGCAACAATACTCAGCTATTAAAAAGTAAGCGGTAGGTATAAGAGCCATATCTTTTGAACGCTAGAATCACTAGAGATATAGAAAACACATTAAATATTTCGGCTCATACTGCTTAAAACCTGTTTATTTTCATTACGATTTACGATTAATGCCTCCAAAAATTTTCTTAGGGATAAATTGCATATTTTAACGAAATTTGTGATTATCATCTGAAAGATCTTATTTCTACCTAAAGCTTTTACAATTTTGTATACTTCAAGCACAATGAAGAGGATAAAAGTCTCAGTGTAAAACTTTAAAGATGCCTATAGATTTGGGTCATCACCCATATTTCAGGCACACATTATAATACGTTTTTTATAATAATAATAATAATAATATTAATAATAATAATCATCATCATTAGGGCTGTATCTTGTAAATATATATTCAAATTACCTGATTTATTCTCTATTAATAAGTTCTTAAAATATAATCTTTCCAAACTTTAATGAAATGAAGTTTTTATTTGCTATTCACATGTTCCTTCTTAATTTTTCAGTATTTTCCAGACTACATTACTTTTTTTTAGCTCCAATGTGGCTAATGAATTGAAATTTCCTTCCCGATTTTTATTTTTGGCTTCGATTAAATTTGTAATTAACCTGTAGAAGGTTATGTAACAAAAGTAAATTTGTAAAATTAAATGCGTTAGTATATTTCTAATGTATTTTAGTATTATCTGGAGTACGGCTCTACACTAATAATCTCGATTACAGGAAGGGTACGCCAGTTGCACCTAACGAAGCTGTTGAAACTATATTTCTTATTTTCAGCATATTCGTATATTGTCTGAAGCTCCGCGCTTAGCATTTAATTATGCAACACTATGCTACCTATAATTGCCGAATTTGCTATAGTGAAATAACGTTACAATATGATCATAATTTCACCAATTTTATTCATCCATCGTTCGTTATCATCCAGTAGATTAAAGAAACTTAAATTATAAGCTATTTGAAACAAGAACACATTCATGTGTTTATGAAAGGAAGGCTTCCCTAACGTTTTTTGTATCCTGAAGCATTTCAAAATATAAACAGTTGGCAAGACATTTGAAATAATTTACGTTTACAGCCATTTAATATGTGAGTTAACTAGATGATAGCTTTGAAGCAGATAATTCTACACGACAGTAATTTCCACCTGATTAAAAATTCATAATTTCGATTATTTTTATGTAAATTCCAACGCTGAAAAATCCGCTTTATGATATCATTAAGCTTCCGGGGATAATGATTATGTCCCAACCAGGGGCATTTCTTATGCAGACCATAATACATTATGTGCATCGCAATCTAATCACTTTACCTGTACCACGCAAGTCTAGAGCACTGTTATTTAAAGCTGCGAACTATGAAATGTGAGAGTAAATTTATGGAATTCTTAAACCAATACGATTGGAATATGAGAGAAAACAGTTTAAATTGTACCTATAATTATGTTTATTTTTTTTTTTTTTAAGTCTGATTCATACATGAATTTTCCTAGTAACACAGAATAAAAATATACATTTAGAGCAACGGTTCCCAACTGGTGTGCCCCGGCACCCTAGGGTGCCGTGTGATTGACTAAGGGGTACCGCGAGATATTGAGATAAACAAAAAAAAAATACCTTCTACTGAAGCCTTAAGTCTTGTAAGGTCTTGAAATAAAATAAGTCAAATCAATTACTCTCATGCACGGCAGATGGTGATAGTGGTCGATTCATTTCAATAATTCCGTTATACTAGTATCCCACAGATGGCATTACAGCTATACCCTGCCGAACATTCCCGAGACTACTCGCTTCCTCACGAACATTCCCGAGACTTCGACAGATGAATATATAAAAGTGTACGTCGCTTGGCGCTTTCAGTTGTCTTCCTCGCGTTGATTCACAGTGTTTAGCTATGGATAAGTTCATTGTTAAACGTAAACGCCAGGACAGTGAAAGTGAACAGTCCGCTCCTACTGCTTGCTTTAAGAAGCCAAATCTTACAGTTTCTCCCGGACCGTCGAATTCACCACATAAAGAAGACAAACGAAAGAAAAGAAAAGATCATACCAGTACAGTTACTTAGCATATGGATTAAGTGGAATAACAATGAGGAAAACCCTATCCCTGTGTGTTTAGTTTGTGGCGAAACACTTAGCAACGAGGCCATGGTACCTAGCAAACTGAAGCGGCATCCTAGCAAAGCATCCTAGTGTGTCACAGAAAAGTGTAATGTATTTTTCACATATATTAGAAGGGGAGAAGAAAACAGCTGTGCGAATGGTAAAGAGAATGACCATAGGTGATACTGATCTTGAAGCCTCATTTAAAGTAGCAGAACTGATAACTAAAAAAAAGAAACCTCATACTCTTGGAGAGGAAATCATTGGCCCTGCATGTCAAGTTATAGTTTCAAGAATACTTGGCGAAGGAGCAGCTAATCAAATTTCGAAAGTTCCTCTGTCCAACAACACAATCAGCCGCAGGATATCTGAAATGTCATGCAATATCAACGAACAAGTCACGGAGAAAATAAAAACTTATAGAACATTTGCTTTGCAAGTAGATGAGAGTCTCGATATTGGTGACAAACCGCAACTTCTTGGTTTTATCAGATATATTGATGAAAAAGATATTAGTGTACAGTTTTTGTTCTGTAGACCGCTGGAGACTACAACCACAGGACATGATATTTTCGTTTCTATTAATTCCTATCTCAATGACCATGATCTTTCATGGAAAGACTGTTGAGGTATATGTGCAGATGGTGCACCATCTATGTCTGGGAAAATTAAAGGTTTTACTGCCAGAGCTCTCAATGAAAATCTATCCATTATTATAACTCACTGTTTTCTGCATAGAGAGGCATTAGTCGTGAAAGCGTGTAATGAAGATTTTGCTGAAGTGTTTAACCAAGTTGTGAAAATGGTGAACTATATGAAGTCTCGACCTTTAAAGTGCAGAATTTTTTAACAGTTATGTCGCGCAACGGATGCAGCTCATACCTCTTTGTTACTTCACACAGAAGTAGGATGGTTGTCGCGGGGTCGTGTATTGAACCGGTTTCTCGAACTTAAAGAACAGCTAAAAACTTTTTTTAAGGATGAAAATCAAGACACATTTCATGAGCTCTTACTAAGTGATTCTTGGTGTTTTGAACTGTCGTATCTGGCAGATATTTTTCATAAGCTGAATGAACTGAATGTTTCGATGCAGGGTCGACATGAAACAATAATCTCCTCAATCAATAAAATGAAAGCTTTTAAAAGAAAACTTAGTTCTTGGAAGTCTGCAGTTCAAAAAGGAGATTTGTCGAACTTTCCATCCCTTCTTAATGTGGCAGGAGATAAAGATCTGGATATGCTGAAAGACCGAATTTGTGATCACTTATCAAGATTGCAAGATGCAATAGATGCGTACTTTCCAACTATTTCCACTACGAATCTCGACTGGGTTGTCTCAACATTTGATTTCGTAGATAGTGCAGAGGAAATAGATTTCACTGCTTGCGAACGAGATGAATTTATTGATCTTTGCGCTGATTCCACACTCAAAGGTAAGTTCACCAAGAGTGATGCGTCGGTGGCTAGTTTTTGGCTTCAACGGAGAGAGGAGTACCCTAACCTAATGAAGAAAGTAATTAACGCACTTTTGCCCTTTTCAACATCCTATCTATGCCAGCAAGCCTTCTCTGCTATGGTCACAACAAAATGCAAAGCAAGAAATAGACTGAATAACCTTGAGGATGATTTGCGTGTTTCACTGTCAACTGTAAGACCCGATATCACATATCTGTGCTCTAAGCATCAATCACAAATTTCACATTTATTGATGTATTTTTACTTAGTGATTGTAGTAAAGTTTACTGTGTTATGTTATGGTGTACGTTATTATTATATAATACTTCAATAAATTAACATATTAAGCTTAATTTTCTTTTAATTCAAGGAAGGGTGCCCCTAGTGTTTAATGTTATTCCCAAGGGTGCCGTGAACTTCAAAAGGTTGGGAAACACTGATTTAGAGGTTTTTATCAAAAATGTTATAAGTGAGTTATCACACAAAATATTTACCATGCTTTATAATAGTTATATAAAATTAACTTATGAAAACAAATTGTAGCAAATAATATAAAAATGTGCAAAACAATAAAAGTTATAACAATAAAAGATAATAAGTACAAAAATAAAGTGATTTCTAAACCACAATGCATTTTACGTTCTGTTTAAACCATACAAATGATTTAGAAAAATGGCTAACAATGTTTTTACGATGTTTTGTATGAAGCTTGTTCAACCCTTCTATTAATTTAATACTTCGCCTACCATCTCACTAACATACTTTTTGATTGTTCCTCGAGATCCAAAAAATGTGCCTATTTATTTTTCTGAGGTTGTATTGTTTTTTAAAGTATGGTATGCTATACATACATATTTTCTTTTTCTGCAGCTGAACTTGGGATAGTTGGGTCCATTATCTCTGCTTCCAATTTTCTTCTATTGACCCCAACAATATCTATGCGACGATTAGTACCACCATCAGCTATAATGGTTTTCAAATGGGAAGAGTTTTACTCTGCAGCGACTTAGTTGCGCTAAAGTGCTCTGCGTTGCCAGATCGCTACCCCCACTCTTTTCATATTTCCCTTTCACTCGCACATTGAGCATACAAATGTGCCTGGCACGTTACTCCCCAGTTAAGCGGGAAGGCAATATGTCAACACAGACACTCCGATTAGCTGCCGGCCTGGTGGCACTCAAGGACAAACTTCATCCCATTTGAAAGTCATTGTAGGCACTGAACTTCCTTGTAAACTTCTTGTCCAGTTTCATGTAGTGCGTTTGGCAAGATGATTCCTATGGTGTTGTGTCTCTTAACTCTAAGAATTTCTCTCCGAGGACAGTTTCCAAGCAAATGGTGAAGTGTTTCATACTCGCTGTTCATATTGCAGTGGTTGCAGCGGTTTGTGCTTGAAGGTCGTCCGCGGATACTGCGAACTGGAGCTACCATTGCATACAATAATCTTGAGAATTACTTTGATTTATGTGTCATAATGTTTGTCGAAACTGTTATCTCTTAATATTATTATGACGAGTCAATCTGTATTTGTATGGCTTTTAATACTAAATTGATTATGCTCATGAGTTTTAAAAAAAATGATGTGTTCCATACACACAATTTTCTCTAGCTGTTCCACAAACAAACTTTCCTTACAAACGATTATTCTTCTCTCTACTTCATGCTAATCCAGATAATCATTAGCAGAAATGTTCTTATTTCTTGTTTCCTTGTAAGTAGGAGGGAAATCAGGGCATACACTTGACCAAAGTGATAAGTCAACTCTTTTAAAAGCTATCACTATTTAAACAATTGAAATTTGGTTCTCTTCTGCATTCCTGGGAGTAAATCAAAAGATGAAACGAAAGCTAACTCTCTGCTTGAGAAAACTTTAAGTAGTTTAAAACTGAAACCAATAACAAAAAATATTCGGAAACGGATAATACTACAAAATATGTATATGATGTACATTGTATTAATGAGATCTGCATTTTTGTGCAGTAATTTTTTTCTGTCTCTTACGGTTTACGAGTCCCAGAATTTTCCAGAAAATTCAAAATATAAATTTCGTTTGTCATGAAAATATCTTAAACGTATGCATTTTAATGAAAATGTTAGCCATTTTGGAGAAAATTAAAAATGTTCGAAAAATATTCCGTGTAAAAGGCAGTTGGAGCGGGGAATTTATTTTGAAGGTCTTTTATCACATGCTTGGAAGTTACTGAACTTATATACAAAGTTTGGTATTTAACAGACTTTTCGTTTTTGAACTGTGCTACCCCTCCTCCCCACACACACATATACACACACACATCTCTAAAATGCTTATGTTGGATTCACGAGGTTTCAAAGCATAAATTCCAGTTAAATCTCAGTATGAATTTCGGTGGAATACAGTACCTCCTCTGTCTACACATTATGTGCATGGTACATACGTGTTAAAGAAAGTAAAAAACTGCTGAATTACATTAACACAACTTTACACTCTATCGTTTATTGTACTATTAATAATAATGATATTATTATTATTATTATTATTATTATTATTATTATTAGGGAAATATACTTAATTTAATCGATGTAAAAGAGATACATTACATATTTATTTATAAATACAAATAAAATAACACTAGTAAAATGTTTAAAGAAGTGGATACTATATGCTGGGCTTAAAATTCCTTACTCATTCCATGCAATCACGAGAAACAGCTGATAATCGATAGGACTTGAAATGAACCAATAATAAAGAATATCGGAAAAACTTTGTCACAAAAAACTGTATTTGGACTCGTAAAAATGTGTATATTGTGTGTAGTGCGGTTTCAACTGTCGCTCGTAAAATAGTGCATATTTTATGTAGTACGGTTTCATCTATCGCTCGTAAAAAAGTGCATATTGTGTGTAGTACGGTTTCATCTATCGCTCGTAAAAAAGTGCATATTGTGTGTAGTACGGTTTCATCTATCGCTTGTAAAAAAGTGCATATTGTGTGTAGTACGGTTTCATCTATCGCTTGTAAAAAAGTACATATTGTGTGTAGTACGGTTTCATCTATCGCTCGTAAAAAAGTGCATATTGTGTGTAGTACGGTTTCATCTATCGCTTGTAAAAAAGTGCATATTGTGTGTAGTACGGTTTCATCTATCGCGTAACATTTAGTAGTTTTACTAGATTATACACAATTTCTTCAAAATTAAGCAGACTTCACAGGGTTTTCCTGGAAAATTGGAAATGTTCATTTTATTTTCCATGTAAATATTTTTAACTTCAGACATTTTCAATAAAATTGTTGGAGCTATTGTTTGAGAAAATAACAAATATCGAAAATAAGTTCCATGTAAAAGGTAATAAAATTTTAGGCTGGGGATTTTTGTTAATACTGAAGCGCATCTTTAGAATATACTATAAACACAAGTTTAGTATTTGTCTGACTTAGTTCGAGTTAGGTGTTCAGAGATGCAGAAAGACACAAAAATACACACATACACACAAACCTTTTCCTAAAAATTATTTTCTTTTTGAATTCTGAGGTCATCAAAATATGTATCTGCCGTAAAATCCCCATAACAAATTTTGGATGAAATACAATATCTAATCTCTATCTACTATTTACGTGACAGAGATATTAAAAATGTTTGGTCTGTGCTTAAAGTATTTGTAAGATAGTTAAAAGACTAAAATTACTGGCTAATATCCATTGTAAAATACAGCGACCAGCTTTTATAGGACATGACTGTCACCGTAGCCTTATTCCCTCCTACTGACAAGGAACAAGTAATGAGATCATTTCTCTAAATTTTTATCTTAATTAGCATTATAATTAATAATCCTTTGTAAGATTAGTTTGTTTGCAGAACGGGCAGAGAAGTCATGTGAATGGAACACATCAGCGTTTTACTTTCTTTACACTTATTCCACCCAAAAATTCGATACCGAAATTTCATTGGAAAGGCATGTTTTGAGATCCCTGAATCCAAAAGAGCACATGTTTAGAAAAAAAATCGGTGTGTGTGTGTCCGTGTTTGTGTGCGTGTGTGTGTGTGTGTGTGTGCGTGTCTATGGTCAGCACAGCTAAAAACGAAAAGTTCGTTAAATACCAAAGTAGGTATTTCCCGAGGAAGCGACATGAAGATTTTCAAGAAAATCCCCCCACCCCAACTACCATTTACATGCAAAAAATTTGGAAAATTTAATTTTTCTCAAAAATTACTCTAACAATGTTGATTGAAATATCGTATATTAAAGGTACTTATATCACAAATAAAATGCATATTTTGTATTTTCTAGGAATAGCCTCTCAAGACCTCTTTATTCTGAATGAATCTGCTGACTTTTGCATAAATGGTAAACCGTAAGAGATAGATATAAACTTATTAAAAACAAAATGTAGATCTCATTAAAACACATAATTTAAGTTCTTTTGGTAGAGATATTCTTTGTTATATGTTTCAGCTTTAAAATATATGTACTTTTCCCGTACGGGAATTTTTCAACTCCTGCCATACAAACAAGGAAATTTCAATCGCATAGCAACCAGCTTTTAAAAGATTTGACAATCGCTTTAGCCTGGTGTATTCCCTTATTTCATTTTTGCTTACAAAGAAACAACTAATAAGACAATTTCTCTAATCTTATCTCGATTAGCATGAAGTAGACAGAAGAATAAGCTTTTTAACAATAATCTGTTACAGAAATGCAGAGAAAGTAATGCGAATGGAACACATAAGGTTTAGTTTAAGTAGCACGCAGAACTGATGCAAAACAATGTTGTATGTTGGTAAAGAAAGTCAGATTGCTTAACAATTAAATGGTGTTTTATTTATGGACGCTAACTACTGTGGTTCTCAGCGTCCCAGTCTATACTGGGTGTGAAAGACCGCTTAATTTTGCTCAGAGGTCTTTTATCAGGCTTGAGGTTCTTTCGCGTGCCGTAAATCTATGACACGAGACCAACGGCTTTACTTCTCTTCCGAAGGAAGCCAGGATTTTTATGCTTGAAAATATCCGTCGTCCTCCGCCGGTTTGAACCCGCAACCTTGGGTATACGAGGTAACCAGTACACCTCGGGGGGCGACAGATTTTTGAAGGGAAAGTTTTCGATACGCAAGTACAATGTATGAAATAAAACAAGTAGTTGGCTATTTTGTAATAATGGCTTCCTGAGATAGAGAATGTGGACTAGTGACATGCCGCAGGCAACAGGAAATTCGGCAGATATTTCTCACGCTGGCCACTTCATTCACATTCGCAAGGACCCGTTACCTCTCTATATTGCGCCAAGGGTGCCTGCCTATCCATTGGAGCACCTGTTGGCTCTGTCTTTCGTAACATATCCTGCAGGGTTTAAGGCAGATTCCGGTGAGAAGAAACTTACTAACAACAGGTTTGCGTTCCGTAGTTTCCGTTAAATTAGTTTTATTGCTTGCGAGTTGAATGTTTAAAGAGCAGAAGCCATAAACCTATAAGGGGTCATTGTCACGTTGATCTTGCAGATCGAGCCGGGATTCTTTTAGTGAAAGTAGATCGAAAATAAAACTAACCGTATTTCCGCTTTCTCTCCCATAGGCCCAATTATGTGATGGGTGTATTGGATCGGTTTGTGAGGGGTGTATTAAATAAAATAGATATGTCTTTCCTACTAAAATAATAACCGTTACCCTTAAATCGGGTATTGCATTGATTAACAAAGTAGTGTTATTTTACAACTTCATAAATTCCTTTTAATGAGAACAAAAAATTAATTCAGTAAAACAAATTCTCAAAATATACTCTTTTACTAACAGTAATTATATAATGCAGTGGATATATAGTATAAATAAAACATTACATTTTAATTGCAAAATAAAATTTTAATAAGTTTATTCATTCATTTGTATAACGCCCTTTAAATTCTAAGGTCATATCGGAGGTTTTGACTTGTGAAACAACTCATATTCACCATAGGTTATTGTCATTAGATTAACCATTTTAATCATTAAACACACACACACACTCTCACACACTCACTTCGCTCTCACATGCATACTGCCAGGTTCTGTGGAGAACAGGGAATAATTGTGCTTAAAGAAAAATTCCCCGCCCCAGCCAGGAATCGAACTCGAGACCTCCGAGTTAAAAGTCAGTTCGTTTACCACTCGAGGTAGTCTAATTAAGTTTTATAAATATATTCTATGATTAAACGAGAGAACTTAAGTAAATACATATCGTTTATCCCTTCAGATTTTTTTCTTGATGAATGTCAACTGTAAAAAAATAAAAATGTAATTATAGCGATTTTTTCTTAGCTGTAAGGACTTTTTCTGCAATCTTGGGCGCTGATACTTGTAGTTTCGGTGCTGAGAAGAGTTTATTCATCCCGCTCTCCTCATCAATTAGGAACTCTTTTGGCCAGAAATGCGAGACACTGTTTTAAAATGTGTTTTCACTATAACATCGCAGCTCAATTTGAGACATCAATGAGTTAATGAGCCCTAGTTAGTACAAGCCTAAGTAACGCGAGAAAAGAATCCGCTAAAACTTAGAAAGAAGGGCTGCATTAGATAAAATATTGGTATCAAGATTTCACCAGAAATTCGCGATTTTGGTGTCCCTAATAATTGAAAGATATTACATAAGATATATTTAATATTTTTTTGCAACTAATAACCGTATAAAGAGAGATAAAATACATTTCCATTACATTACTGAGATTGTACACTTGAACCTTACTTTGCATAATTGAATTTACTCTTTTGCTGCAGAGTTCTAAGGACATCTGTCCACATAGTTTACATTCACAAGTTTCCGCTGGTACAGGAAATGCTGAGTACACATCATGGTGAAAGCTATGTATTGCCATTCTTGTAAGCACTTTTCCATAGAATTCTGGGGGTATATCTTCCCTTTTTCTTTTCATTGATTTAAGTATTCTCTGAGGCTCCTCTATTTGGTAAAGGCAAAAATATGAGACCGTTATTCGGCTTCTCTATAATAACATTGTCATTTTTATTAATTGTTTATCAGTTTATATTTAAAGAGTGCCAATACTCGATTACTTCATGTATTAAGAGTGTAAAAATCAGCTTTTAGTAAGAGCAGTTGAGAGTTGTTTACGCCAGACTTGTAAAGTGGAGTGAGAGGCTTTCATTGTTATCAATGCTCTTTTGTCCAGGTACATACGAGCTAGTGTGACGTTGTCACATGGATGTTATGCTGCATCCTGGGAAGAAAATGATGTATTTTGCGTACTATCGACTCCAGTTTCGCGGCCTTTCTGACCAATCTGAAAGAAGCCGCCATGATAGCAATTTTGCTATATAAGGAGAAGATTGCCACACATCGCAAAAACGCAACTCTCATAGATAGCTATCGGCGCCCTCAGTAGTGGATAGATAAAGTCAGTGACGCGCATCTAAACTTAATTGTATAAAGTTAACTTAAAGAGAACAGGGTTATAAGTAAAATACGTGTGAATTGTCGATAAAGAAAGTTCCTTGTAAATAATTGACTTAGCAGGTTGTAAAGCAAAGTGCTTATCTTGTGTCTTCTAGTGACAATAAATTGAAGGAAAAGTAACGTGAGTCTAAGCAATTTCATAAGATCACTTCCTAAACTACCCTCATTGCTTCCAACCCAAGTGAGTCAAACCAGCATGCAGGCTGTGTCTAGCTGAGGCAAATCGACGGTAGTAGATCTGCACAACATAAGGTACGTAGATCTACTCATCTGGTGGTGGAGTGAATCTTTAAGCACCGCCAACGTCATCACACATCTGAGTACGGGGCCAATAATATACCGCTGCATACTTGGCGTCCCGAACGTGGTGCATACTACGGCCAGCACCTCTAACGCTTCATACTTGGTAACCCCAACGTGAAGCACCTAACGCTTCAAATGTCTTGAGGTCCTCAGAGAGGAATGATTTTCTTGCGAGGAATTTTCATAACATATATTGTGACGCAGCTATCTACTAAGCTGTCAATCGGCTGGTTCCGACTAGATAAGCAAAAATAAGCAGCGCTCTCGCCTAGCACAAAGTGCGGGTGTGCTTCTGGTACAGAATCAATTGCGTTCTCCGAGCGAGTTCACGAATACTTCGATGTAGTCGTGCATATTTCGTCATGTGGCGACATCGGTATGAAACTGAAGTGATGAGGAATTTGAACTAGTTCAGTGGAGTGAAGTGACGATTGAAACTGGAACAGTCACAATGTGAAATACACAACTCAAGAGAAATATAAATTTAGTAAGAGATTTCGTTGCCTGGATTGAAAAACACAATGAAACAAACAGTGTATTAGGTCTTACTAGATAAGATACTACAAATGATTATGGGAAGCATTTAATCGAACAATGTTAACAATATTCATTTAAAATATGAAGACATCCACAAGTTTACCTGGAACTAAGACATAAAGATTAAATCTTATAGGGCATGTAATTGTTAAACAAGATAAACAATTAACCATTAAGTTGATATAGAGATATCAGATTATTGAGAGGTAAGACATATGGCACTGATAATGAGGAAAGTGCGATGAATCCTCGGTATATCATAGAAAGTTTCAATACTGGAAGTGCATTGTATATAATCGTATAAGAAGAAAGTAAGAAAACAATAGGGATTTCACATTTGAAACGACTATGTTTTCAAAAGACAAACGTGAATTGATGTAGTTGGGAAAAAATGAGTATTAGCTAAAAACATAATGCGCAATTCATCGCTGCTTCTCATTTTTAAATAGTTATACACAAGATCAAATTCCATCACGACGAAGTCCCACGCCTAAGTTGGATCCCTCAAGCATCAAACAACTGCGCTCTTCATAGCCACCATTTCTGCTAATGTTTATCTCGATTGGTAACAACAATTTGTTGCAGACATGTAGAGTAAGTCATGTGAATGGAACACATCAGATTTTTTTTACTTTCTCTACACGTACTATGTCGCCCTCCATGGTGTAATGGTTACCATGCTAACTTCATATACCCAAGGTCGCGGTTCAAACCCGGCGGAGGACGATGGATTTTTTCGGGCGTAAAAATCCTTAGCATGGCTTCCTTCGGAAGGGAAGTAAAGCCGTGGGTCCCATGTCGTAGATTTATGGCACTTAAAAGAACCTCAAGCCTGATAAGAGAGGCCTCTGAGCAAAATTAAGCGATCTTTCACGCCCAATATAGAATGGGACGCTGAGAACCAAAGCAGTTAAAGAGCGTCCATAAATAACACGCCATTTTTACACGTACTATGTACATATATATATTATTGCACCCAAAAATCCGATACCGAGATTTCACCGGAAATATACGTTTTAGGTCCCCCTGAATCCAAAGAAAGCATTTTTAGAAAAAGGTTCGTGTGTATGGACAGCATAGCTCAAAAACGAAAAGACAATTAAATATCAAATTTGGTATTTAAATTTGCTATCTTCCAAGGATGCGACCGAAGATTTTCAAGAAAGTCCTCCCACCCCAAACTACCGTTTACATGGGAAAAGTTCAAAAATTTTAATTTTCTCAAAAATGGCTCTAACGATTTTGATTAAAGAACAACATTTCAAATAAAATGTATATTTTGAATTTTCTGGGAATAGCCTCTAAAGACTTCTTTATCCTCCATAATTTTTATTGAATTTTGCATAATTGGTAAAATTCGTTTTTTATACAACACACGTAGAGCTGGTTAAAATACACAGTTTATATCATATACATTATTTTTTTCGTGGAGTTTGCTATTTTAGAGATATTCCTTGTAATTGATTTCAGTTTTAAAATACTGAAAACGTTTCTCATACGTAACTTGTCAACGCTTGGCCATGCAAAGAATCGGATTTCAATCCCATAGCAACCACATTTTAAAACATTTGACTGTCGGTTTAGCCCAGTGTATTCCCTCATTTCCATTTTATTTATAAAGGAACTAAGTAATAAGACCATTTCTGCTAATATTTTAGCATGAAATAGATAGAACAATAGGCTTATTAACAATAATTTGTTACAGAGATGTAGAGAAAGGCATGTGAATGGATCACCTCAGATTTTTTTCATACCGCTGTTTACATCATTTAGATCATGAAATTTCAAACTTTACCTGTTTTCATTAATGAGGAACTTTAGACATCAAGGAGGCTTTGTTATTGTTGGCCATCAAAATTCTCCTATTGCAACCTTCACATATCACAAGAATACAATACCGTACGTTTTTGTCGCTATTGTACACAAGCACAGACCAATAATTACATCGTAGTTTACTCTACGGCTGACGTCTTATGAATAAGAAAAGCACATGAACATAAATCAGTTCATTACCTTCAGTGTACTGGCTTAATTGGTCAAAGTATAAAAACAATGTTTGTCTTATTAATACGCCATCTTTGAATGATTTATGGCTGAGGAAGTTAGATAAATCTTCCTAATTACCTTCCTTTTATTGAATTAGAGCACCATAATGAATCACAGTGGCGAAGAAGCAGTGGTATTTTCTTTCATCAGGAAGAACTCCTGAACAGAAGGCGAACGTGATCAATTGGAAATCTTCTTAAAAGGAATGTTTAGTCATTGGTATTTTATCGCTTTGCCGTGCTGTGCTTAACCATCTGTCAGGTAATATTATTGTGGAAAATTGCAGAAAATGGAAGTTTTTCAGCAAAAAATCGTGAAGTTCAGTCATCAGTAATTTTTAGACATTGCCACAAACCAAGAATGAGCATACCGGGATGTATTCTAAGCCACAGCAAACGTGACCTTAATGCTTTCATTATCCCCCAGAAAGAGGCATTTTCTGTAGGCATACCGATTATTAAATGTCTAATAGAATTATCTTATGTACAAAGTAACAAAGACAAAAACTAATGTGTTCCATTCATATGACTTTCTCTAGCTGTTCCACAAACAAGCTTTCCTTACTTACTTGGTATTATTACTTGTTTCTTTGTAAGTTGAAGGGAACTAAAGGGAATTCACAGGTTAAAGCGATAGTCAAATCTTTTAAAAACTAGTTGCTAAGTGAAACAATTTAAATTCGGTTCTCTGCTTGCTAGGAGTAAACAAAGGAGGCGAAAAGAGAAATGCCTCCCGTTTGAGATAAATTTAAGTAGGTTAAAACTGAAACCAATAACTCAGAATATCAAGAAAACGGTCAAGTCTACAAAAAAAAAAAAAAAAATTATATGACAATTGTTTGTTTTAATGAGAGCTACATTGTTTGTGCAGTAAGCTTTTGCCTATCTCTTACATTCACTAGTTATACAAAAGTGATACAAAAGTCATCCAGAATGAAGAAATCTATAGAAGCTATCCCCCAGAAAATGCAACATATATATTTCATTTATCTTAAACATATGACATTTCAATAAAAACTGTTAGAGCCATTTTAAAAATTTTCGAAAAATATTCCAAGTTGGTTATTTAACCGACTTTTCGTTTTTGACCTATACTGCCCACACAAACACAGAGAGTGCGAGAGAGAGAGAGAGAGAGATAGAGAGAGAGAGAGAGAGAGAGAGAGAGATGTCTCTATTTTTTTCTTATTCAGAAGGGTCTCAGAATATGTATTTCTGGTGAACTTTCGATGTCAATTTTTGGGGGACTTACAATACCTTCTCTATCCACTATGTAGGTACATTGTTCATAGAGCTAGAGAATGTAAAAATGGATTTAGGAAATGGAGTATGTTCAAAACAAACAATTATTAATGGAGCTTTAAGTCAATGTCACAGTTTCTCAATGTTATGTGTTTAAAATTTATGTGGATTATATTTTTACTCTCTCTGCTGTGTAAAGTAAGTAGGAGAAGGAATGTACTCTACTCAAAATTAGATGTCAAAAATTTACAGGAAACATAAGTTTTGAAGCCTCTGAACTAAAAAAAAAAAAAAAAAAAAAGCACTTTTAGAAAAAGTTTTGATTGTCTCTGAACAGCACAATTAAAGATCACAAAACCAATTGAAAATCAAACTTTGTATTTCAGATGAGTATTTTTTCTAAATTACGCTTTCGATGAAAAAGATTTCGAAAACTAAGATTTTCTCAAAAATTGGTGTAACAATTTGATGACAAGATCGTATGCTAAGATATTTTCTTGACAAATTAAATGCATTGCTTGAACTTTCTGGAAAAAACGTTTTTTTAACGATGTTGTCAAATGCCATGATCATATCAGTACCACCGGTGTATCGGAAATTCATCCCGCATGAATTATTTTACATGCCATAGATCTACTGACATTGGGCTATCGCTTTTAAGCACACTTAAAACCCATCGATCTGGACCGGATTTGAATCCCCGACTTGGGATCACAAGGTCAGCACCTAACCAACTAATCGATTTGAATTATTCTGGGAATATCCTCTGAAGTCATTCCGCACTGGGAAGCTGTAAGTGGCAGAAAATCTTACACATAATATATGTAGACTTTGTTAAAATATATACTTTATTTCCAAAACCTTTTTGCCATTTCCAGGATAATTGTATTTTGGTTTCAATTTTTTAATACCTATAAATTTTCGTTTCCCAAATGGGAAGCTGTTAAACGATTTTCAACTCCTGGTTAAGCAAGAGGAAGAATTTAAGTACCATCACATACTAACCAGATCTTAAAAGATTTAAGCCTACTGTATTCTCTACCCATTGTACCTATAAGAAAATGGGTAACAAAAGTATTTCTACAAATGTGTAAACTTTTTGTAAGGATTGCTTTTGAAAAATTGGTAATAGCTTTTTTAGAACTAAAACATAATCAGCTCCAAATATGTAATCATTGCTCCTCTGTTTATATAGGCTAAATTACTGTGCTTTTCCTTTAGGATTGTGACTCCGTTCATGTATAACGCCAGTGATATATTTTCTGGCTTATTACACCGTTTAATTGTTTACGAGGTGTGGCAATAAAGGAACTGACTGATTGTTATGCGCATTTCCGGCTTCGTCGATGACAAAGATAAGAGTGGTGGATTGGGCTGATGACTCCCTGACACGCGTACAAAAGTTCACGCCGCTGTGGTGATTAGACTGCCTGTGAGCCTTCTTAGAAATGGGCCGTGTGTCTGAACTCCGTCGCAATTAGCCTCGCTCTAAAGTTGAACTGCGTGTTAACATCAAACTCCTCACAAAACTTGCAAAAACACGCCTCAGAAACTTACGATTTGTTGAAACAAGTTTATGGTCATGTGTCTATCTGACGCGTAAGTTTTCGAGTGGATTAAGAGGTTCACGGACCGTAGGGAAGACGTCGAAGACGATCTTTCCACTTCGAAAACCGAAGAGAATGTGGAGAAGGTCCGTAGTATTGTTCGAGAAGACAGCCTCCTGAGCGATCCACAATGCACAATGATCGAGCATGACAAAGATTTATGCCTCACAAACGAGCAAAAGCAGCATCGAGTATATTAGTGTACTGACACTCTTGAAAACATTGAAAGTGACCCTGCAAAATAATTACGTGTGATGAAACATGGATATTCCAGAGACTAAGAGACAACTCATATATTGGAAGAGTCCTCAATCCCCTTGGAAGAAGAAAGCGCGTATGAGCAATTCAAAATTCAAAGCAGTGATGATTGCTTTCTTTTTTTCATATCCGACGGGTTATCTATATTGATTGGGTGCCTAAACGTCAGAATGCCAATCAAGTTTATTATAAAACTGTTCTGAAGACCCTCCGAAAAAAGTGCAACAATAAGACCAGATTTGTGGAAGAATCGCTCTTGGATTCATCAGGATAACGCGCCGGCCCAAAACGAGATGTCTGTGAAGAGATTTTTGGCGAAAAACAACATTCCATTGATGGAACATCCACGTATTCGCCTGATCATGCGAGTTTTCTCTTCCCAGAAATGAAGTCTGCGCTCAAAGGAACCAGGTTCGAGTCCGTGGATGCAGTGAAGGAAAAAGCGACGAGAGTCCTCAACAGCATAACAGAAAAAGATTGCAGCGCTACTTCCAACGGAGGAAAACTCGCCTGGAGTGGTGCAGGGATCGGGGAGGGGACTACATTGAAGGGGATAACATTTTAGTTGTTTAATTTGTGAGTCCGGTTTCTTTGTTGTCACGCGTGGTAGTACCTAGATTTTCTCTTATGTCCCTTCCAGTAACTCCTTCCACTGATCTTCAGAATCTCAATTCTGCTGCCTTAAATGATTGCTTTCTCTATCTCGTATGTACATAGTAGCTAGAGAAGCTATTGTCCCCTACCCCAAAATTCCATGTCTAGATTTCACCGTTTATATGTTTTAAGGTCCCCTGAGTCCAAAAAACGGATCTTTGCTTTCTCTACACGTAATATGCAAACAGAGTATAGAGAAGGTATTATAATGCACCCAAACATTTGATACCGAGATTTCACTGAAAATACATGTTTTGGGACCCCTGAATCCAAAAAAAAATTATTTTTAGAAAAAAATTCATGTGTGTGCGTGTGCACGAGTATGAGTCAGTCTGTATGTGTCTGTGGACAGCATAGTTCAAAAATAAGAAACACTGTTAAATACCAAACTTGGTATTTGAGTTTGGTATATTCCAAGGATGCGACACGAAGATTTTCAATAAATTCTCTCTACCTCACTATTCCTTACTAGAATGTCTTTCGAAAATTTTTATTTTCTCAAAAATAGCTCCTACAATTTTAATTAAAGTACCTTATGCTTAAGATATTTTTATGACAAACGAAATGTATATATATATATTAAATTTTCTGGTAATAGTCTCTGAATACCCCTTCATTCTGGATGACTTTTACATAACTGGCAAACCGTATGAGATATTCAAAAACTTACTATACAAAAAATGTAGATGTTATTGAAACATATAATTTATAATAATACATAAAGCTGTTATATACGGTGAAGCTATCATGTTGTACAAACTTGGACATCCATTACATGACCAGCATCAAAATTAGTGGAGGAAGTGTCAGTAATGAACGTCCAAACTTGTACAACACAATTTATGTATTTTTTTTAAGCCACCTAAACTTTTCTCAAACGGGAAGAAATATTTTTTCTCGTTTCTTCTTTGTTTACTCCTGGCAAGCAAACAGATTTGAATTAAAGTTGTTCCACATAGCGACCGGCTTTTAAAGTTCGAGATTCCCGCTTTAGCATGTGCATTTTCTTATTTCACTTCTACTTACAAAGAAGCTAGTAATAAGACGAATCTGCTTATGTTTATCTTGAGTAGCATGATGTAGATAACAGATTAATGTTTTCAATAAAAGGTTTGTTTACCGAACAGCTAGAGGATATTATGTGAATGGTACACATTATATTTTCCCTTTTACTTACAAGGAACGAGGTAGTAAGTATAATTTCTCTGATAGAGAGGCCTCTGAGCAAAATTAAACGGTCTTTCACGCCCAGTATGGAATAGGTCGCTGAGAACCACAACAGTTAAAGAGCGTCCGTGAATAAAACGCTATTTCATTTCTCACCGTGCGATGGGTCATCTATTTTTCCAACGTTCTTGCATAAGTGGTATGTGAATAAAATTTGTCATTTGCTTTTTTTCTTTTGTGTTCAAGTGAACATGGCAGCCGTCCGCTCAAATCCCAATTTTGGAAACAATTATTTCATAATCATTGCAAACTACGGGTAATTATTGCAAATTCAGCTTCAATACTTTTGCAGAAAATGTGTCGTTATTATGTTTCGATGAAGCAGTAGACCTGAAGATAAGTTTAATATGCAGCAATTGATTCTATGACTAGAATGGCCGAAGTGATTAAGTGTGCTACTGCTGCATTACGTAGAAGTTGGTAGGTGGATTGAATCCTTGAAACAGATACCCTTATTTTATTTTTTGTTTGTTTGAAAAAATCGTTATTTTCGTAGCCTATACAAAATATAAATTTAACAGATTAATGGAGCCCCTTTCTTATAAAACGCCTCCCATAAAATAACAAATTACATGGCTAGCTTTATTTCGCATAGCTCTCGTTAGCAGATTTCACCTAAAATATGTTTCGAGACCCCCTGGATAAAAAAAACAATTTTCTTTATAAAAATGTCCGAATATCTGTCTGCCAGTGTGTCACACTTGGTATTTAAGTTCAGTGTCTTTCAAAAATGCCACAAGAAGATGTTCATGAAAATTCCCCCACACCCAGTTACCCTTCACAAGGGAACATTTTTGAAAATTTTGAATTTCTCAGAAATAGCGCCAACAATTTTGAGTAAAATATCGTATATTAAAAATATTTACATGACAAATAAAATGCATATCTTGAAGTTTCTGGGAATAGCCTCTGAAGACATGTCTATTCTGGATGAAATTTACATAATTATGCACAATTGGTAAACTGTGAGAGATAGACAAAAACTTACTACACCAAAAATGTAGATCTTGTTAAAAACACACAATTTATGTTATTTACATTTTTTCGTAGACTTGAGCATATTTTTAGAGATATTGCTTGTTATTACTTTCAGTTTTAAAATACTTACACTTTTCTAATACGGGATTTTTCTAACTCTTGGCTATAGAAACAAAGAAATTTGAATCACATAGCAACCAGCTTTTAAAAGATTTGAGTATCACTTTAGCCTATGATCCTCCCTTATTTCCCTTCTAGTTACAAGGAAGTAAGCAATAAGACAAATTCTGCTAATTTTTTATTGATTTGCATGAAGTAAATAGAAGAATAAGCTTTTTATCAATAATTTGTTCCAGAGATGTAGAGAAAGTCATAAGAATGGAACACATCAGATTCTGAGGTTGCATTTTTCCCTAAGAACCTGCTGATATGTCTCAAAAACTCCGCCCTGTCCGCCTAAGGGTGTTTATTATAATAAATATGTCATATTTCTGAAGTGTATTTAATAACTTGTTTATGATATTTGATTTCATGAAGTATATAAACCGTATATTTTCCATTTAAATGACATGTAGTCAACTTATCCACTTCCTGTTCCAACTTGCCTCCTAGATGGGATAAATTGGATCACTATGCAGTGATTTGAAAAGTTCAAAAATTGTACTTTAAGTGGTCGTAAAATAAAGCTACTAATAAATATATTCTGATAATAAAATTTACAAAGCAGTACCATGGCAGGATTAACTGAAATTGTTGTAGAAATAAGTATTAAAAAAGAAATCTAAACTTACCCTCTCTTCCTAGCGTTTTTACACAACTTTCAGGTCCGTTTTTTCTGCTCGATAGTGGTGATTTGGAGAAGCCTTCTTTCCGTGTTATTTCTTAATCGAGCAACTTTTAGTTCTCAGTCATTTTTATTGTGTGATATTCAAATGAGCCCCTTCTTTCATGAGCTAATGGAACCTAATTTATCCACAGGAGCAAATTCGTTCACTGAATCTCTCTCGGTAACCAGCAACTTGGCTCCCGGTAACATGTGAGGCTCCCTGGTTCGATTCTTTTCGACGCTCACTCTAACCTTGCGTTTATCATAGTTTTCCCTGACAGTAGGTTCTTCGTTTTTAAGATGTTAATATATGAATGTGTGTGTGCTGTATGTGGAGTGTGGCGGCACTGGACAGATGGCGTGGATTTTTATTCCAAGGAAGGAGCTGTGGACACTCTGCACTGCTCCAATATTTGTTTCTGGGATCTGTCTACCTGCGACCTGTAGCCTGCTGGGGTTCCACCACTTCACCCTTCCTCTTGGAGCAATACATCGCTCGTAGGTTGCAGTGTGTGAGCTGCTCCCTTCCGTTGTAGAAGGAACCTAAACACTTGTTTCCTACAGTAAAGTTTTATAATAACTACTGAGTAATTATTATATACATAGCGGGAAAATGATAATAGATTATAGGAGAGTCACTTACATGGTATCCTGGCTTTTGTTTTTTCTTGTTAACAGCACCAAAAATATAACGCTTTATTTGTATTTAAGACCATATCAAGAAAGAGTTATTCGCATTAAACGTCTTTATTTATACAAGGTATAAAAACGGGAAGAGTTGATCTAATAGTGAGTTATGTACATTAATAAGTTTGAGAAGTGAGAAAAACAGTCAAATCCAATTAATTGCGCAGTTTTGAAAGTTATAACGACGAGGAAAGGGGGAAAACTACTAAATAGAAATGTTATTTATTTTCGGTATAATTGTAATTAACTAGTATAAATAGGAATGATATTTTTAAGTTATTATATTATTTGAAGCCGCATTTTAATGATAAAATTAAAACATATACATATATATTTAAAACAAAGTGTTAATTTTATAATTAAAAACATGGGCAAATTGTCCCCGGGTCTGCTAGTCTTTTAGCTCCCGCTTCTATTTCTAAATCACTTTGCTGACGAACTAATTTACAAGTCCACGTCGTTTATGAAATTATTTAGCCTGTAACAGTAAAGTATAACTTGGATAAGTTACAGTAAAACGATTAGGAAAATAAATGTTTGTGCATTCGATTGTTATTGTGAGCTGAAGAAAATACAAAACAACGGTTCGTCTTGTTCGACCTCAGAAGCATAACAATTTATTCTTAAAAGGACCATAAAGTGAAGGAAGTGAACATAAGAGCACTATTAACACGTTATTATATTCAGCCGCATTAGAAGGGGCAAAAACCGGCGAAGACAAAGAAAACGGGAAATCCCTGCCTCTTTAGATTAATTTCAGCGCTTATAACACCCTTCCTAAAGCTGAACAGGCATAAAGTAATATTTCTGTTTCATTTTCTCTTGTCTCTTCGATTGTTTCCACTTTCTAGCCTGCTTTATCCCACTTAGAATAATCCTTATATGTTAAAATAAGAATAATATTTAAAGACTAAAATATATCATATATACTGACATATATGTCAGTCTGGGTAGCTCATGGACTTCTGAACTCAAGGTCACAGGTTCAAACCCGGTCCAGACCGATGTTTTTTAAGCGTGCCTAAAAGTGACAGCCCCATATCAGAGGTTTACTGGTACGTTAAAGAGCTCCTACAGAATGAAATCCCGGCACACTAGCGGAGTTGATATTATCCTGACAGCATCGGGAACAAACAACTTTAAAATGTGTGTGTTGTTTAGCAACAACAGCGAAAAAGAATGATGACCGAGTATTTAATATTTCTTAGGTCTTAATTAGAAAGTAATTAATTTCTCCAAAGGTATTCTAACTCATAAACAAAAGTTTGAAGTATTTTGCTAAAACTTAAGTGTCTTAAAAGCTGTACATAACAAAACATCAATTACGTCACTAATGTATGTCAAACGTTTATCGCCGAAACTGAACGCAGTACAAGCATGAGCAAGTAAATTCGATTCCCGGCTGGAACGATGATTTCCTCGATAATTAGAACATTCCCCCAATCTTCAGAGCCTGGAACCATGAATGTGGCAATTACTGTGTACTTCCTAATGAAAATGTATACTTTAGAAATTAAAGTCTTCAGTCAAGGAGTTACTGACCATTAGTTGTTTTTCAATTAAAAGTCCCCGGTATCACCATAGAAGTTAAATAGGCTATAAAATGGAGCAATAGAAAAAGGTGGCCTATTGTAAAAACATTTTGCATATGTTTTAATTACACTATCACCTAAGAAAAAACCTATTGTCGGTTTTCAAAATATCACATATTAACCTACATAGAAAAAGGGTTTAAAACTAAAAAGTGGGAGAGATATAAAGGAAATAAAGAAAAGACTAGAAAGCGAAGTAAGAAACGTATTCACAGTTTTATCACAGTGTCTCCAGAGACGTTCCAAAAAACTAATTTCAGGGATATTATTTAATGACGCTTAAGAAAAGGAATAAAAGAGGTTTCTGGTGATAACCAATAAACGAAAATTGTATATAAATACACTGGCTTTGTCCCGTCTCATTTGTCACTTCTCTAAGTTCTCAAATTAGATTTCGATACTGTGATCTCGTTAAATTTTCAGTGTTAATTCCCTTAGCTCTCACCATCACGTATTATTTATTTATTATTAAATGTATAGAAACAGAAAAATTTCAGCCATGGTGTGCAGAGTATATTGGGGTTGTAGTTAAGAATTATAGACTATTTACCAAACAGGTTGAAGCTTTATGATGAAAGCTTATTATAGATAGAATAAATCAACAAATGCATATTAGAGTGTGAGAATAACAGCATTTTGTTTAATATAGGGATTTAGGGATTTGTTAGTTCATTGCCAGAAACATTTAGGTGATTATTTACCGTATATCTTGATCTTCCAAAATGAGGACACTCAAAAATCATGAGCCGTACAATTGAGAGGATCCACAGAAGCACGATCTAGAATACTGATCTTAAATGTTCCATGAGAAGATAGGAATTGGGTAAGCACAAAGTTTGGCACACGAGACGACGCTGGATTTCGGGTGAGGGGGGAACAGTTTTCTGGTAATGTGTTCTTTCAGGGTTGCGGCCCAAATGTTGTTCTATTGAAAAGTCTTGCGGTTCTTAATCTTCCTTTTCAAGTGACATACAAGAACGCTAGTATATTATCAAATTTCCATCGTGTGCAACGTCTTTTGCTAGTAGGTCTGATTTCTCATTACTGAAATGTCTAGGGTGCAGTTTTGGGTAATTGACTAATGGATGTATTGTAATTATAATTTACTGAGTTCAACGCCGCTTATAATTTATTGAGTTCAACGCCGATTGTGAATCATTGTATAATTTTGAATTTTTGTTATTGTCTTTGCACTGTGCTGACTTAATGGTCCAAAGTTCCGCTGACAGACGGAACAATTTGAGGTAGGTTTGTGTTATGTTGAAAAGATTTCAAGATATACTATATATAAGTTGACTCGCTCAGGAGTCAAACACCACATGCCCATGATCTCTCGCAGTAGATTACATTGTTTAAAGAAGCATAATAATACATACATTTTATATGCAAACCGGAAAACCTTTTTGTGTTATGTACCAACACTTTTGCTGCTGGATACCAGTAGAAATGTTTAGTAAATTAGCATTTAGTTATACAATAAATAGGTAACAACTGGATTCCAGTTTTTGTGGATACTGGCCTCCAGTATTAATAGTGACTTAGTAATGTTTTATCAAATTGTAGTTTCGTCATTATGTTTATTTTGTATTGCTTTTTAATTTTAACGTTATAAATTTAATTTACCTAAACATTTTAATGGCTAATTAAATGTTTTGTTGGTAGTTAATTAAATAGTAAAAAATCGTGTATAAATTAATAAGAATAAAGAAAATAAATAGAAAATGTGGAATACAGGTCTTGTGTAGAGAGTCAGATACTAAAATGGATATAGATTTTATTTTGTTTTACAGTAGGAGCACACTCTGCGTCACAAACACTCTCAGAATCACACTTGATAACAATTAGAAACACACCCTCTTCAAATCACCTACGAATTTGCCCACCCGAACTATCGCTTATAAAGCCACTGGAATTTTTTTACAAATTTATGCAATGTTCGAGAATCGGGAGAAAAAGAGACTTCTAGAACATTTGGTTACTCTCGATTACATGACGAGGCAGGACTTATCTCTCTTGTTACCAGTCGACCAGTCGGCGTCAGCCAGTTCAGGTTACAATATGCTGTATTCTTGCTATGTTTTGGCTGTTTTGGACATTTTCTGCTTTAATACGAACTTTTAAAAATAATGTCATGAAATTCTTCGTTCATATTGCATTTGCGTACTTTATATGCTTCCATTAGTAAAGCATTTTCGAGACATGACGGTTTGAGACATACCTGCTTAGAAAAACAAATGTGCCCCTAACATAGTCCGATATCTATCGATTTATATGTGAATTGGTGATCGAAAATCACCTTAGTAGTAAGCGTAAATAATCTATTGAGCCATCATATAACAGGAATGCATAAAATGAACAAGCTTATCGACCAACACCTCAACTGGCCTGTTTTAAACTGTGTGAGACATCCATATTAATACTTCTCTGCTGCACATTCTGAAACTGGATGGTCGCTTGAGGATGGCAGGAAAACTTGCCGAAACACGTCCAAAGTCATAACACTAGAATTTCCAACTGAGAAATACAAATATAGTCGTCTTACACAGTTTAAAACTACGGATTCTTCGCTGTTAATAGTGCTTCTTTATACCTAAAAATATTCAAAATTGTTGTTTTAGTGATCTAAACTGAAATAAACTAGGATGAACATGCTCATCTGAACAGTTAAGTGTTTTATAAGAGTTGCTTGATATGTTGCGAGTTTTCGTGCTAGAAGTTAATTTTTATTCAGAGCTTTGGAAAGACATGCCAGTATATTTTTCAAAATAAGCTGTTATTTCTGCAGTTGTTCTATCAAATAGAAACAAACTTGGCTGATATTTACAAAAGCTCTAAAAAGCGGCATGTTAAATGATATTTACATGATAAATAAGAATACTTTATTCTATTTACTTATTAAAATCAGAATGAGAAAGACAGTCAATAGCTTGAGAGGAAAAAACAACAACAAAAAACAAGCCGTTATTTCTGCATTTGCTTCATCAGGTAGAAACACAAATATGGCAGACATTTTTAAAGCCTTTCAGAAGTCAATTACCTTGAGGGGAAAAAATAAACAAACAGTTATTTCTATATTTGCTGCATATTTTTTTGTTTCCACAAAATATGACTGGCATTTTTAAAACCTTTCAAAAGTGATAAGTGTGTTAGACCAGAAGGCCTGATTACCATACTCGCAGATGGAGCAGCGAGTTGTAATTTTTGGACTCTCAGCCGCTTTAAGAAAATAGTTACCAACACCTTAACATATGCAGTTAGTTAAAACAGTAGCCTTTTTAATTGGTGTGGTCTTAAAATACCTGAACTCGCTGGTACTAAATTACAACTCCCAAATATACCAGTGGCCAAGTTATACCAGTTTTCTGACTCATTTGCATTACTCAACGGTATCACTGAATTAATTTTTCATTCATATATATTGTATTCATTTAAGGTCCCATCTAACTATACTTCCACTGCCTGAGCAAGTCGAAAGTTGGTAATTTTAACTGATTAGATCACATCTAGACATTTTAGCTAGTTTTTTTAGATATCGAAGTATTCTCCTCAAGAGAGCATTGATTATTCATCTTACTACTTAATTTTGACTCACTATTGTTATTTGAACCACTCGAAAAGAACAGGTTAAATCTCATTGACCAAGTCTGAGATACAAATAACATCATACAGGGTAAGAGATGAATGAGTGCAAATGTTTGAATCAGCGTTTGAGGACGATGTGTAATCCAGTATTGGAAGTTGTTTTTTTCGCTAGTTTCTATAGTTATGTTCATGAATAAATTTTCACGTTGTTTCCAGGATGGCTATCTCAGACGTTTAGATGTTTACCTAATAGGTCATACAGTTGACTTACTTCTGACAAAGTAGTTCATCAGTTACGAAATTTCAATATCAATAAAATATTTTAGAATATCATTTGCCCTCTGCCATTTGTCGTTTGTCCTACCCGACTATATGTGGAAATTGAGAGTATGAAAAAATACTGAAAGTATTATTAAAAGAATCAATGTTTTGTACAGTTTCATTCTTTTGGAAGGGAATCCACCATTATTTATGGACGCTCTTTAACTGCTGCGATTTTTATTGGGCGTGAAAGACCGCTTAAGTTTGCTCAGAGGCCATATATCTACTACACGAGACCAACGGCTTTACTTCCCTTCCGAAGGAAGCCATGTTATGGATTTTTACGCCCGAAAAAAAACTGAACAAAACAAATGAAAACACATTACACCCTTCGTTTATAGCAATGCTCTTAGTAAGTGGACAAAACGAGATAGAGTTAAGTGTTGTAGGCATTGTTTTCTACAAAATATTAAATTACTTGCAGTTATGCACCTCCCACCCTGTATAGTTAGTTCATTGGTTCGACTTTTAGTTCACTAAGTTGTAATGAAATTAGCATTTTTTGTGTGTGTATACATGTAATACATTTATTGCGTTTTGTAGTGTAGTGAGTGCTGGTATAGCTCTGTCATTTGCCTCGATTAAGCTTCAATTCCGAGCTGTGTTGACTCTTCTTTGGTGATCTCATGGCCCGGAGAGATTATTTATTATTTAGAAATAATAATAATAATAATAATAATAATAATAATAATATGTTTTCACTTTTAAATCACTTATTTATTTTCTTTGAATTAAACTCTAGAGCTAATTGCTACGATAAAAACGTATACAGTTTCCATATGTTAGCGTGTAAATTAAACATTGTTCCAGCACGCCAAACAAGTGTTTACTGACTTTGAGACTACGCCAAATTAGCGTCTCCTTTGAGGCATAACAAATTAACATCAACATATAATAAACATCACAATTATTAACAGTTAAACACTTCAACAGGTTGCACAATTAATTTACAGTCATTTGATATTTTCAATTTTCACTGCATTCGTGATTACTACTGCATGTATTCTTTCGCCTTCTTGCTCATGTATGGCGTCACTTTCCTTTCTTTGCACGCATTTTGCTATAATATCTACACTTTAAATACAAATTTGTTTAGCCCAGTCAAAGAGTAATGATTTGTTACTAGTATGTAGCAGCAGCAGCACGGCGGTTGACACTAGGAGGTGCTGGCTGCAGATAAATCTGCAGGCTACCTCCACGTCTTCTACCAGGTCAGGGTAATACCTTCTACTGGCCGTGAAAGGGTATTTGGGAAGGAATGAGGTTTGTTTTGAGTTGTTTTTTTTTATTTCCTGGAAGAAGTGAGCCCTCGGGAGTTGTTTGTGGTAATGTACTTGGATGGGTGGGTGTTTTTGATCACTTTTATTTTTTTTATATAACCTCGGGGGTTGAGGAAGTGAGCTTTTGGAGGGAATGTGTGTTATGGGATTGTTGTGGTTATTTGCCTAGCCCAAGTCTGGGGCGTTTGTATGTCTCTCCGGGGTCGATGTGGCATACAACGGAAGGGAACATCTCACACACAGCGATCTATGAGAGATCTCTTATAGTTATCACCAGAAGTAAAGAAACGACTGGAGTCAATTGGACACAGACCAGAGACGTGCGGAAGGCTCTAAAGTACCCAGCACGAAGACACATCCCTTAATGGGGCTATGGATATTCCAACCAAACTCTACAGGGAGAATAATCTGTGTTACCACAAACATCTACACCATCTGTTTGGCCCTGCCCCACATCGCGAAATTTGATGAGAAGGAAACAGAATGAGAGGGAAATGACGGTAATGAAATTGTGGTAGCATTCGACTACGACGAAACACCCAAGGACTAAATAAGCTCGTAGGTTTTCACGGCCGTGTTATTATTGGTAAAATATAACATGTCCGATACCCAAGGACTACATGGGCGGCAAGGGGAATCGAACAAGTACCCTCCAAATAAGAACCTCACGTGTTAGCGCGGAGTCACTTTGCTCGATGATGTGTGTTAGAGAATGTTCAATCAGAACATGGAGCAAGCGGGTTTGTAAGCTGTGTCGATGTAGGTGTTTTATTTCAAGCATTTTTACTTTCTATATACGTACTATGTACATAGTGTATAGAGAAGGTATTGCACTCCACCCAAAAATTCGATACCGAGATTTCAGCGGAAATATATATTTTAGGGTTCCCTGTATCCGAAAAAAACATTTTCAGAAAAAGGTCCGTGTGTACGTGTGTCTGTGGACACGATAGCTCAAAACCGAAAATTCGGTAAAATACCAAAGTTGGTATCTAAGTTTAGTATCTTCCAGGGATGCGACACGAAGATTTTGAGAAAAATACCCCCCAAACTACCCTTTCATGGAACTTTTTTCAAAATATTTGATTTTCTCAAAAATGGCTCTAACGATTTTGATTAAAATGTCGTATATTAAAGATATTTACTTGACAAATAAAATGTATATCTTGAGTTTTCTAGGAATAGCTTCTGAAGACTATTTTATTCTGGATGACTTTTAGGGAATTTTGCTTAGCTTCTACATCGTAAGAGATGGACAAAAACTTACCATACAAAAATTTTTGAGCACATTAAAACACATAATTTATGTCATACACATATTTTTCGTGGAGTTGGTCGTTTTTGAGTATCCCTTGTTTTTGTTTTCAGATTTAAAAAACTTATACTTTCTCGTACGGGAATTTGTCTACTCCTGTCCATACAAACAAAGGAATCTCAGTCACATAGCAACCAGCCTTTGACTATGACTTTAACATATGGTACTCCCTTATTTCGCTTCTACTTACAAGGAAGCGAGTTCTGCTTATTTTTGCTCGATTAGCATGAAGTAAATAGAAGCATAGACTTTTTATGTAGAAAAAGTCATGTGAATGTAACTCGTCAGATTTTTTATTTGTTTTCCCTATCTTTTTATGTCTCCTTTCGTACTGGTTTTCTGTTTTACAGATATACATATTACCTATTCATTTACAAGAACACAAACACCCATGACCAAGGCGGGATTCGAACCCGGGATCCTATGCGCCACGGAGCACCAAAGTTAGGTACTCCAGCGAGCACGGCTACAGAGACCGGCAACCAATGGATATTAGAAGTTGTTTTGTTACTTTATTAATTTCAACAATTTAAATACTATGAGTAAAGCTTGACGTTATGAAAAATGAAAATTCAAGTTATGACAAGCTTTGGTACAGTTTTATGCTAAATGCAAATGAGTTAATATAAATTACAAAAAAGAAAACGAAAATACCTAACAGAGGTTTTCAAACAGTTATATGTTATATGCTTACATACACAAAAATGTTCTAAACCAGAGGAAATAGCGTGATTCTAAAATGTGGAGTTATGTATCACCATTTTAAAAATGTTATAGTCTTTTCTGATTATACTATAAACCAATGTTAATTAAATTCACAGATATTTTCGGATTATCAGCAGCTTTCAACGGTTGCACAGACGGATACACAAATACGTACAATGTCTAAAATTTAAAAATAAATGTGCTATGAAAGGTTCGCATAAAAATACTGATATTTTTAAACCCCTCAGATAATGAAGCAAGGAAGTTACGAGGCTTTGAAGCTAGAAAATGCATTCCTAATCCTTTCTTAATTCCTTTCAACAAAATTGCTCTGTTAACTGACGCAAATTCTTTCAAAGAAACGAAACGTCAACTTTCTCGTCTTTGTTACCAGAGAGTATTAAAGTCATCTATCGCTTTATAAATCTCTTCTGTTTAATATAAAGAATTCCTGAATTTATTACCCCATTAATAAACTCAAGATATAAGTTCAAAAAAAAATCTGATGTGTACCATTCACATACTTTCTCTATACCTCTGCAACAAATTATTCTTAAAAAGCTTATACTTCTATTTACTTTATGCTAATCAGAAAAAATTAGCAGAAAAGTTTTATTACTTGCTTCCTTGTAAGTAGAAGCGAAATAAGGGACTACCATAGGTTAAAGTGATAGTCAAAAACTGGTTCCTATGTCAGTGAAGTTCTTTGTTTTTATGGATAGGAGTTGACAAGTTCCTATAAGAGAAAAGTTTTTCACAGCAGAAACAAAAAATAAGGAATGTCTCAGAAACGACAAACTCCACGAAAACAATGTATATAACATAAATTGTGTGGTTTAACGATCTCTACATTTTTTGTGTAGTAAGTTTTTGTCTATCTCTTACGGTTTAACAGTTATTCAAAATACAGTAAAGTCCATCCAGAATAAACCACTCTTCAGAGGCTATTCCCAGAAAATTCAAGATATACATTTTATTTGTCAGGTAAACATCTTTAATATACAACATTTTAATCAAAACCGTTACAGCCATTTTTGAGAAAATAAAAATTTTCGAAAAACTTAACTAAACTTAAATTCCAAGTTTGGTATTTTACAGACTTTTCGTTTTTGAGTTATCGTGTTCACAGACACACACAAGGCCCTTTTTGTGAAAATGCTTTTTTTTATATTGGGGATCCTAAAACATACTTCCGGTGAAATCTTGGTATCGAATTTTTTGGTGGAGTGCAATACCTTCTCTATACACTATGTACATAGTGCGTATAGAGAAAGTAAAAATGTATTGTTACACAAATGATTAGAAGCCTCTAATCCTTAGAGGAATCTCAAGTGTAGATTAAAGTAGGCTGTCAGTAACACCAGGTCTTTCTTTTTCTTCTTTTCAACGAATGTGAATGTAAATGTATTTTATGAACGGGGTAGCAGCGGTAGCTGTACCTATATTCCGGCGTCTTTTATCTTGATTATATCTTGTAAAAGTCATGCTTTACGAGCCTGCTGACATCTCACATGGAGTGTCTAGCATCTTTCAGTTAATAGCTTGTTAGATTTTGGATCTATGATGAGGAGTACACAATAACTTCAGTGCTGAGAGAGAGAGAGAGAGAGAGAGAGAGCCCTCCTACACAAGGATGCTGCTTTCTCAAGACTTTCCACCGAGGAAAATGAGTACCACTAAGATCGATCTGCAATATAATTAGTAGCGAGTTTCTTCTACAATTATTTGTATATATACAGGTGTTAATGAACTATACCAACATATAAGAAAAATTATTATCCGGGCTTGTAGGCCGTGGTCTACTGGGCTCCTCCTTCTTCATCTTCCCAGGCATTTCGTCTGCGGCTGCGGCAGACATCTTCAGTGGCAGTGCGATCGAAGTGTCCTGGTGGAGGTCTCAACAGCGACTGCCACTGAAGATGTCTGCCGCAGCCGCAGACGAAACGTCTGGGAAGATGAAGGAGGAGGAGCCCAGTAGATCATGGCCTACAAGCCCGGATAATAATTTTTCTTATACTGACACCGGCCGTGAAAGCCTACAAACTTTAATATACCAACATATTTTCACAGAATATGTAGATTACTTAAATAAGTAATTTGAGATAGGAGATTTATGGCCTGTTTATTGAAATGCCGAAGTAACAGCTGTAAGTTTCTGAAGCGCCAGTAGGCCATTGGCTAATTTATTAACCATCCAAGAGCATAACACGAAAAACGAAGGGACGTATTACAGCGTACCTCTCTCTAGCGTAGTGGTTATGATACTGGCTTTCAAGTGAAAGATAGTTTCCGAGTTCGGGTCTCGTTCACGTATCTTGCCCTATGACTGGAGTCGAACTCATGACCTTTGGGATAGCAGCTTCCCGCGATACACAATAAGCCACCAGAGCAGTTGAAAAAACACATAACTCAAGTTATTGATGCTCAGTGTCGCACTGTCAAGTGATTAGTTCGAGATTTTACAGATTTTTGCGGTCTTAAATCTTGTGAACGCTAGTAACGAGCTGCTAAAAATCAATATTTCTGTACTCGGTCAGCAGCTTTAAAGACGTTCTCACCATTTTTCAACCTGCTTTGCTTTAACACGGATTTATCAGCACTTGATACCCGCATGTATAACGCTATGTAGCTGCGTTATGTTTATCTGGGGACCATGCATCGCCGATCTCAAATTACTTGTATCAGTCACGTCCACAATCTCGCAAATTATTTCGGTGTAGTTCATTAACACCCTGTATATGCAATCTCTTATATATAATAGGTACACACTTAATCTCTTTCTCAATATCGAAATGGAAAGACTTCCAGATATTCTTTGTTAGTTTTGCTGCACGTGACGATGTGCTGTCATGATGTAAAATTATATTTACTTTTGGATGTTTTTCGCCAAGTGTTCAAAAGTTTATTGTAAACAGACATTTTTTACCAATCGACAGTAACAGTATTATCCATCCCTCCTCGTGTTACGAGTGGCGAATGCTCGCACTAGCTCTTACGTTATATACTGGATAGGCGCTGTGAAAAATCAGTGTTCGAGAACAGCGGTGTATTAAACGAATGTGTTCACTAATCGTGTACGATGCCCCATTACAGCAGTGCTGACATTATAGTAGGTGAGTTGTAATAAATCCGATAAATCTTGCCTATTGTTTAATGTTAATAACATTAATGTAATGTCAAGATAAATGCTTACTATTTTGCATTACGTGACGAACTGTACCATGCGCTCGAACCCCGCATCTCCCCGCGGCCGCAAAGTAGTCTACATCCATTAAGCAACAGCAACACGAGCGACACCGCCTTCAGCGGTAGCCTTAACTGGAAGGGCTATAGAAAAAAAAAAGTTTAAGCATCTTCAGTCCAACACTGCGAATTCACTGTAATTTTATAGGCCTAGGTTCGAAAGACCCAACGAGCAATTGAGTTTTCTTTTCAGGAGAATGACAATATATTCACGATTCATCACCAGAAATGATATTACAAACTAAATATGAAGTACACTTCCAAAAATTTCCAGATTTTTTTTTTACGCAATAATCAATGAGTTGATATTTTTGATCGGAAGTTAGTATATGTGGAATCCATCGACAACAAAGTTTTCTCATGTCTTAACTGCTGATGTAAAATACTTTATTTGTCTATTATAGAGAACCAATGCCGCCCGAATAGATTCATAAGTTTTCCTGTTTATTTCAAGCTTTGCTTACTCGAGCACTGACAATAATTTCGTCAGTACTGACAGTTCTTGGGCGTCCTTCACGAAATTCATTTTTATTTTAAATTTGCTGTACCAATTATAAACAGGTGCTTTAGATGAGGCTTTTTTGCCAGTTGCATTTCTAAGCGATATTCATATCGTTTACATGCTAATTAAGGCGTAAAAACCATAGAAATTTTAGTAAGGCCAAAAATTTCGATATATATATATATCGAAATTATTATATATATATATATATATATA
The DNA here is from genome assembly GCA_030762935.1 of Hymenopus coronatus. Taxonomy (NCBI): domain Eukaryota; kingdom Metazoa; phylum Arthropoda; class Insecta; order Mantodea; family Hymenopodidae; genus Hymenopus; species Hymenopus coronatus. The sequence goes on from CM060890.1 coordinate 34,959,099, forward strand.
TATATATATTATACATATACAAACACCTACATTTTTTCTATACTCATGTGCAACATTTTGATTTGCTTTCTTCTCTCTCTCTCTCTCTCTCTCTCTCTCTCTCCCTCTCTCCGTCTCTCTCTGAGATGATTTATTGTGCCACCCTTGGCTTGATGAATTTGGTCATTGATATTCACATTTTCAATGTTTTAAAGAGACTCAATGTATAAATTCAAGTGTTAAAAATGCATCGATCGGAAATTTCCTCGAGTCAAATTCATCATTAAAAAAGTAATGGGGCTAATCGAGCTACACGATATATAAACAGATATAAAGAAATTTCATTTGTTTTAGAAACATTACATTTTAAACGTTATTAGAAATCGCAAACCAGAATTCACAGATATAAATAGGTTGCGTTATGTGTAAAGAGTAAAGGGAATAGAGTTACCTCTGCACTTCTTATACGCTTATTAAAACCCGGATGTTTAGACAAGTTATTACACATTCTTCTTCAATAAATATCATTTCTATTTAAACATAGATCTGTTGTTCTGCAATTTTAATGTTTGCGTCTATAAATCTTCCTGGAAAATGTTTAGAGGTGAGTGTATTAATATATTTTCTAACACTATTTATGGTCTACGTTGATAAGATAAAAATGTAAAGCAAGAAAGACAGGAGAATTAATAATTCTCAATTAAAATTGATCTAATATTCAGTATTTCTGGGACAAAGAGACAATGTAGCTCTTTGCGCGGGAAGCAATACCCACAAACTTTACAGACACCGACATAAAATAAAAAATCTGATGTGTTCCATTCACATGACTTTCTCTATATCACTGCAACAAATTATTCTATTTACTTCATCTAATAGAGCAAATATTAGCAGTCTTATTACTTGCTTCCTTGTTAGTAGAAGCGAAATAAGGGGGTACCATAGGTTAAAGTGACAGTCAAAAGCTGGTTGCTCTGCGACTGAAGTTCCTTTGTTTGTATGGACAGGAGTTCACAAAGTCCTGTATGAGAAAAATATAAGTTTTTATAGCTGAAACCAAAAACAAGGAATATCTCAAAAACAATCAACTCCACGAAAAAAATGTATATAATATAAATTGTGTGTTTAAGATGCTCTACATTTGTTGTGTGGTAAGTTTTTGTCCATCTCTTACGGTTTAGCAGTTATGCAAAATTCCGTAAAATTGACCCAGAATGAAGTAGTCTTCAGAGGCTATTCCCAGAAAATTCAAAATATATATTTTATTTGTCAAGTAAATATCTTTAATATACGATATTTTAATCAAAATCGTTAGAGCCATTTTTTTAGAAAATCAAAATTTTCGAAACAATTTCCATGCAAAGGGTAGTTGGGGGCGGGGGGATTTTTGTCAAAATCTTCATGTCGCATCCCTGGAAGATACTAAACTTAAATGCCAAGTTTGGTATTTTACCGACTTTTCGTTTTTGAGTTATCGTGTTCACAGACACACGGACACACACACGGACCTTTTTCTTAAAATACTTTTTTTTTGGATACAGGGGACCCTAAAACATATATTTCCGATGAAATCTCGTTATCGAATTTTTTGGTGGAGTGCAATACCTTCTCTATACATTATGTACATGGCACGTATAGACAAAGTAAAAATAGTTTCTGAATTGATAATATCTCGTCTTATGCATATTTCAGAAATGAGAACAATTGTAAAAAAATCTGATGTGTTGCACTCACATGACTTTCTCTAGCCGTTCTACAAACTTCTTACATAAGATTATGCTTCTTTCTGCACCTTGTTAATCGAGGTATTCAGCACAATGTTCTTATTACTTAGTTCCTTATAAGTAGACTGGAATTAAGGGAATGCCATAAGCTAAATCGATAGTCAAATGTTTTAAAAGCTGTCGTTATGCGATTGGCATTACAAATCGCTTCTTTTCTTGGCCAGGAGTAGAACAAAAGAAAAACGGACATTCCCGTCTGAGCAAAGTATAAGTACTTCACAACTGAAACGAATAATAATGAATCCCACGAAAATGGTAAGCTTCACGAAAAAAATGTATATGACATAACTTGTGTATTTTAACAAGGCCTACATATTTTGTATAGTAAGTTTTTGTCTATCTCTTACGGTTTACTAGTTATGCTAAATTAAGCAAAATTCCAGAATAAACAGGTTTTTAGAAGCAGAAAATTCAAGATATACATTTTATTTGTCAGGTCAATATCATTTATATACGGTATTTTAATCAAAATCGTTAGAGCCATTTTTAAGAAAATCAAAATTTTCGAAAAAAGTTCCTGTAAAGGGTAGTTTGGGGTGGGGGATTTTTCTCAAAATCTTCGTGTCGTATCTCTGGAAGATACTAATCTTAAATATCAAGTTTGGTATTTTAGCTAGTTTTCGTTTTTGAGTTATCGTGTTCACAGACACATGGACACACACACGGACCTTTTTCTGAAAATGCTTTTTTTTCTTATACAGGGGGTCCTAAAACACATATTTCCGGTGAAATCTCGGTATCGAATTTTTGGGTGGAATACAATACTTCTCTGTCCCTATGCACATTGTACATACGGGGCTAGAGAAAGTAAAAGTATTGAATATAAGATTATTTGTAGTAAACAGCACGGCTTTCGGTAACGTAATTGGAATAATGTATTCAATTTTATCATCAACAGTGATAAACCTCTATTTTGGTTTCAACTAAATAAGGATAATTTATTTATCTTACTATCAGGTCGAAACTGATTACAATTAGTTGCTGCTTACTTAATCTCAACTAAATAAGGATAATTATTAGTTGAGTAAAGATTATCCAGCGTTGAAATCACCGACAACCGTGGAAAACTTAAGAATTTTCAGCATTTATTAATTTTTAGCAATAATCTTAAACATATCAGATTACTCAGGATAAAGTGCTTTGGTCTTTGCCTAGCTGGCTATTCTATCTTCTTCTCCCATTCGATCCTTAGCGAATTGCAACCTTTGACGACTTTATGTTTTGCGAAATTAGAAGTAATGCATAAAGTTTCTGTAATACTGATATTTTATCTCTTTATACTGTTTTAATTGCCTTCTCAATCAGTTAGAATCCATATATATTTTACCGAAATTGAATCGGAAATTACTTAATTAAAAAACACAATTAAAAACACACGCTTTTAATTTCTCCGTTGTTTCTTTTAGACGCTAGGGGAAGTATTTTATTCCAACAAAAGCCCAATATTTACGTTCACATGCATTTATCCATTCTTTATTACTTATTACTGGATATATAACCATTTTCGAAGGTTTATTTTTCCATTTACGTCATTTTAATTCAAATAAACCTTTCCAAAAATAGTCGCAAAACCATTTCGTTATATGTAAGTAGACACAAAGAGAACAGAGATATACAAATATTTAATAACTGGACGCTATACGCTAAATGAATCCATATTATTCCATGCAATCACGAGAAACAACTGAATTTCTACAGGACTTTTAAATAACGATTATGGAACAAGTTGAAGAGAGGGGTAGAGAGAGATGCCACAACTCAAAAGTAAAAAAGCTAGACGTGAGATACATACCAAACTTGATATTTTAAATTCAATTTCTAAAATGCAAATTAATTAGATAATTTTCTCTACCTCAAGTAATGAGTACAAGGAAAACTCTTCTTGACTTTTCTTATTTTGTTATAAACGGTTCCAACGGCTCTAACTGTGAGTTGTATGTTTGAGATATTAAAATAACAAATACATTTTATTCCTTGAATATTATGTCTGAAATGTTTGAAGTCTTCGGTATTAAATTCTATATAATTCTACCTATATGGTTGAGAAAGCATAAGAAATAAACCAAAGGCTACAATACAAGCAAACCAATATAGACTAAAAATATGCTATGGATATCTTCTTCTTCTCTCTCTCTCTCTTTCTCTGAGTCAATTTTGATGGATTTTAGTCATCATTATCCATCATCTTCAATACTTTAAAGATACTCACATGGCAAAATTAACACAAAATGGTGCAGCTAGAAGCAGTGAATAGGCATAACTTGTAGGTCAACCACTAGGGGCGTTCAATAAGTCCTTAGAAAATCCAAGAAATTACACTCGTAACATCGAAAAATGTTTATGTTTAGTGACTGTCGTCGCATATTAGACGACAGCTAAAATGTCAGCTATATCCATCGTTGTTTGAGTAAGCGACGAATCAAAGTTCGCGAAATAATAGAGGCTACAGATATGTCACAAGAATGTTCTCAATTTTGCACCAAATATTAGGACTGACAAAGGTCTTGGCAAGATGGCTGCCGCGTTTGCTCGCAATGGAGAATAAACGCAAACGTGTGAACAATTAGGAAGCTGGTTAGGCACTTTTCCGTCGCAATCCTGAGTTGTGCGTTGATACATAACTGGGATGAAACATGGTTAAACTACTACGCCCTAGAGTACAGTTCAAACAGTGGGTATTTTAAAGGCGAACTAGCTCCGAAGAAGGCAAAAGTAGTGAAATCTGCAGTTATTATGGTATACACGCTGGATCATATACATTGGTTACTTGCAGAAACGAAGAACGATACTTTTTTTTTGGTAGTGTTCAGTGCCCGCTTTTACTGCTTGTGGCACCGCAGGCGATGACACTGGTGATATATGAAATGAAGATGGAGCACCGGTGGAATGCAATAGCGGGGGAAACCGGAGAACCCGGAGAAAACCCGCCCCTGCGCCGCTTTGTCCAACACAAATCTCACATGCGGTCGCTTGGGATCGAACCTGGGCCGTCTGGAAAAAATATTTTTTTCCATCAAGAAAATGTAAATGTACAGTTGCCGTGGTGAAAATTGCAAAATTAAGGTTCGAATTACTACAACATCCACTGTATTCACCAGATTTTGCCCCAGAAACTAGTTTTATATTTCCAAACTTGAAAAAGTGGCTCGGCGGAAAATGATTCACGTCTAACGAAGAGATCATCTTCCAAACAGATGCCTGTTTTGAGGACCTTGCAAAATCCTACTTGTTGAATGCTTAAAACTGACACGAGAAATAGTAAAGGGTCAGAATAATAAATACATAAGATGTGTATTCCAATATTCTTTATTAATTCTACTAAGGTATTAATTATTGAATACTTTACAGTATATTTTTATACTCATAGATTCCATTGTTGGACAAATGCTGTGAAAGGAGTATCGAGTTAAAAGAGCATTATATTGAAAAATTTAAAAAAAAAAAATCTACCAAAATTAATTTATTTTTCTATCGTATTCCAAGGACATATTGAACGCCCCTCGTATCATTTATAAGTCCCTTCACCAGAGTATGCTTTTGGTAAAATCTAAAGTTAGTAGAAAAGGAAAGGAAACATTTAACTCAACTAAAAAGAGAACCACAGGTGTTAGAGCGTTTATCCAATTGAGCCATACAATTAAGCGTATCGTAATGTGAGATAGAGAAAACATGAAAAATAAAAGTGTGCATTATTTCTCTGGAGCTCAGCATCTCACTGTGGTATGCATTAGAACGATAAAAGGCTCACCCATTTGAATGCATGTACTTCCTGAGCTTTAAAGTTACCTTTGATGTTATCTCTATGTTTTATTAGTTCGCAAATGTTTCAAGTGGCGCCTTTTTAACATATCGCAGCCTACAAAAAATAGGAGCTGACTATAATGTTAATGAGTGGTAAAGTAACTTGCTAAGTGTTTTGATAGCTTTTGGTATCGTTTTAATTTTTTTTCGGACTGCTTCTATAAGGATATCTCTTAACTCGCTGGAAACAACACATTCTGAATCTCTAATGGAAAACGATTTTAACGATTTTTGTATTTCATATTATGTAACACCCCACAATTTCCGTTGTTACCGATGTTGATACAAGGAAAACTAATAGGGCTCTGATACTCGTTATACAACAGGGCGTTTAAGCTCAATTGCTTCTTGTGTCAAAATGTGTAACAAACTATAATTATTTATTTGTAAACCTAATTCAGTTTAAAAGAGGAGTAACTATTGATAGTGATTTACTGTCTGTATGTAACGTTTTTTGTTTTATCGTCGTTGTGAGACACAATAATGTTAATTGAGATAGTACCAATTGTTGCTTTGATAAAACAGTTTCTATTTAAACCTCAAATGTGTTTCAAAATAACTTTCAGCTATATTTTTCACATTGGTAATATTAACATAAAGGGAACACCTGATTATAACTTTATTCTGTAAAAACTTGATAGGCGGCGCCGTAGCCAAGTGGGTAGACTCCTCGCCTCCCACCTAGTTGGCCAAGGTTCGATTCTTAGTAGCATGTAGGATTTGTGATGGACAAAGCAGCGTCTGGGCGGGATTTCTCCGTGTCCTCAGGTTTCCCCCGCCACTCACTCCATCAATTGCTTCTACATCCCCTTTCCTATCATATATTTTGATGACATTTCAGAGCATTCCTGGCTAGAGACCGACCACTCGTTCCATGTTCTCCATTCTGTGGTTTCATACCGTTGGCTCTCCGACAGGCTTCTGATTCCAAGGTATCTTCTTGTAAATCCTAGAGTGGTGCCAGTCCTCAACACGGGGAGGGCAAGACGACTACGAAAAAAATCTGATGTGTACCATTCACATGACTTTCTCTATATCCCTGCAACAAACAATTCTTTAAAAGCTTATACTTCTATTTACTTTATGTTAATCAGAAAAATTAGCAGAAATAGTTTTATTACTTGCTTCCTTGTAAGTAGAAGCGAAATAAGGGACTATCATAGGTTAAAGTGATAGTCAAAACCTGGTTGCTATGTCAATGAAGTTCCTTTGTTTATATGGATAGGAGTTGACAAGTTTCTGTATGAGAAAAATATAAGTTTTTCATAGTAGAAATTAAAAATAAGGAATGTCTCAAAAACGACGAACTCCACGAAAAAATGTACATAACATAAATTGTGTGTTTTAACGTGCTCTGCGTTTTTTGTGTAGTAAGTTTTTGTCCATCTCTTACGGTTTAGAAGTTATTCAAAATTCAGTAAAATTCATCCTGAATAAACTACTCTTCAGAGGCTATTCCCAGAAAATTCAATATATACATTTTATTTGTCAGGTAAATATCTTTAATATACGAAATTTTGATCAAAATTGTTAGTCATTTTTTAGGAAATCAAACTTTTCGAAAAAAGTTCCATGTAAAGGGTAGTTGGGGGTGGGGGGATTTTTCTCAAAATCTTCATGTCGTATTCCTGGAAAATACTAAACTTAAATACCAAGTTTGGTATTTTACCTACTTTTCGTTTTTGAGTTATCGTGTTCACTGACACACGGACACACACACGGACTTTTTTCCGAAAATACTTTTTTTAAATAAAGGGGACCCTAAAACATATATTTCCGGTGAAATCTCAGTATCGAATTTTTTGGTGGAGTGCAATACCTTCTCTATACACTGTGTACGTAGTGCATATAGAGAAAGTCAATTGATGTCAATTGAGAGAGTTAGTACCAATTGTTGTTTTGATGAAATAGTTTCTATTTAAACCTCAAATTTGTTTTAAAATAACTTTCAGCTATATTTTTCACATTGGTAACATTAACATAAGGGAACACCTGATTATAACTTTGTTCTACTGTCAAAACTTGATTGGCGGCGCCGTAGCCGAGTGGGTAGACTCCTCGCCTCCCACCTAGGCGGCCCAGGTTCGATGCCAAGTAGCATGTGGGATTTGTGGTGGATAAAGCAGCGTCTGGGCGGGTTTTTTCCTAGTCCTCAGGTTTGCCCCGCCACTCATTCCATCAATTGCTTCTACATCCCCTCATATATTTTGATGACATTTCATAGCATTCCTGGCAAGAGACCGACCACTCGTTCCATGTTCTCCATTCTAAGGTTTCATACCGTTGGCTCTCCGACAGGCTTCTGACTCCAAGGTATCTTCTTGTAAGTCCTAAAGTGGTGACAGTCCTCAACACGGGGAGGGTAAGCCGACTACGAAAAAAATAAACTTGATTTATAAATGTGGAAATTCATAAATAACCGATTATAAATCTAAAGTAACTGTGACGTAACTACAAAAGTTCTGGTTGGCTACGATATGAGTGCATATGAGTGAGGCATCGGAGTTACAGTATGGTAAAGAAAATATTCACGGTTTCAAGGGTGCAATTGTAGGTTTTGTTCCTTATAGGCCCGTATCACTTAACTATACATTGGCTAGTACTTTAAACGAGGAAATACTATGTACTGCACAAAAATCTATTCCACCACAGCAGTAAAGTTCAGGTGATATTCTAATCAAATTAGGACTAATAATTGATATAATTATTCATAATACGAATATTAAAACTACAAAAATAAATGGATTAAGTGTTAAACCTCATATTATATAATCCTCTCTATATAAAATTAGTAATGAAGAAATTAATAATCTGAAGAGAATTGGCAAATTTAAGCTAATCCGTGATGCAAGAGGAAGGTGCTAGCTTACGCAGGTCAGTCCTTGAATTTCTGTATGTGCAGAAAAGTAGGAGACAGGAATCATAAAAAAAAAAAAAAAAAAAAAAAAAAAAAAAAAAAAAAAACACTGCTGTATCTTGATCGGTTATAATTCTAATTGTTAGAACAAGAAAGATTTTGTTTTAATGAAAAGTACGCGGTAAATCCATTACCAACGTTATGTTGTTACTATTATTTAGAATATTATTATTTAAGATTAAAATTATAATACACTATTCTGCAGGTACATTCCAAAAAAGAGATGTAAAGTACTTTATAAGCATGAAAATTATAATACTTTCTGTGATAAAATATACATTAAACAAGTGAAGAAAAGGATTATAAATGCTACTTTCCTCTGTATCTAACAAGAATCTAAAAAGTTGTATTGGTAAATGTCGTATCTATGGGTAGAGGTTATAAAAAGAAGCAACTCGCGCTATAGGCCGCAAGTAGACAGACAGTAGGGTTCCCTTGTAATTCTGAGCTCAAAGATACGTCTCACTGCGGGAGCTGTTTAAAGAGGGCGAGAACGCTCTGTCGACCAAGTAGCCCTCTAGTTTCCTTTGAACAAGCATCTTCACCATCTGCCTGGTATCACCAAACATCATAATATATAGAAATACACCTAAAAGATAAGAAATGAAAGTGAAGTTTTGGAAAATAAATCATGGGATTAGAAACCACCCGCATTCGTCTGCCGATGAGGGAAAACCACGAAAAATCCGGTGGTCAGAATAGGTGTCGACGTGAATTGAACCTCGCTTGGTATTTCATATCTAAAAATAATCTGAACAAGCATTTGCCATCAGTCTTCTTGCGGCTTTCATTATCTGCAAATAAAACACTTGTTTATACATTCTTTTTTAAAGTAGCACAATCAAATGATTACTAAAATGCAGAAAACAATAAAATACTCGTGATACATGATTTTCGTTTGAGCACGTGCTGAATCTAATGGGTTGTTTTCTTTACTTACAACAGCAAAACCTATCTAAAATGCTAATTAATGAACTATTTTTGAAGACTCGTATCAAGTACAGGCCCGATGGCAGTTGGTAATAGTAAGGCATCACTTTTGCCAATTTTAATAACCATTGAAGGTTTAACATTTCGATTACAGAAATAAAATCGAGCGTAACCGTTTAATATTCCGTACCTGTTGATTATATGTGCGTTCCGAAATCTCATCTTAGAATCTTTAAATTAATCCAAATGCTTTCGAGATACCTCGTAGCATTTCAAATCAAGTAAAGTGCCTACCAGTTCACGAAACAATATGAACCACACTGCGCTTCCAGTCAAGCATTCTGTTATTATTATTCAATATTGTGTGGTTAGGTTATTGAAAAAAAAAAGCTAATTTTTTATAGTTTCTCAAAATATTGAATATTGAGTTACGCCGCCATATGGCGGGGTAATTCTTTAACAATAAAAGTTCTTGCTTCGTCATGATGACAGTCTAAAATTAATTTCCAACCCTATTTTTGTAATTTCATTACTTTCACAGATTTGGAAATCAGCGTCTTACTTCTGTAATATTTAAAAGTATTCACTGTCCTGAATTATGGTTCTTTAGTTCCAAAAGAAACTAAATGTGGGGAAGTTAATTATTTTTATTATCTATTATTAGTATTATATTTGGCCAATCAACAAGATTACTATATAAGTCAATGATAAGCTAGATTAACAATTGCTGTATGCACATAACAAACCCATAATATTACCTCTAACATGTGCAAGAGATAATCAGAAGATACATTAAAAGTTCGGCAATGATTAATTATAAGTAACTATGTGTTATTAACAATCAGCTTATCCTAGATAAATTATCAGGTTTTAATAAAGTTAACAATATATCGAGTTGATCACAATCAGTGATTGAAAACTTGGTTTGATGAGTGAAGCTAATAATTATACCGTATAATTACTGTCTTTGAAATCAGTGAGGAGGAGGAGGAGGAGGAGGAGGAGGAGGAGGAGGAGGTGGTCATGGGGCAGTTTTCTTTTTAATCTTCTGTTCTGGGCGTTTCTAAAGCCCAATAATACAATCTCTGGTATTCTGGATAATCTTACAACAACTTCTTTGAAAGCAATATATTATTTTGGAGGTTAAGAAGACCTCGAAGATGACAATTTTCAAGCATTCGGAACGCTACATTAGTTTTATTGCTTCTTTACGAAAATATTTCTTCATAAAACTGTGCATTATAGTTTCGTGTTTATGTAGATATCAACGAGACTGCACTTATTAGTGTATTTACAATTACTTTAAGGGTAATCTGTATCCTCAAGATTTTTAATAGTGCACATTTACAATTACTTTTTGCTTTTTGCACTGCTTACCTATTGTACTGCCTTCCACCCAAAGTTGTATACCAAGATATCAGTAATAATTTAAGAATTTTAGAAAAATATATCTCTGTGTGTGCATTAAGAGACTAAAAGGAAACAAGAACGAGATATCATAAAAACGTACTTAGTCTTCAGTTCAGCGTCCTCCAAGGATGCGACACGAAGATTTACTAAAAAAGAATCCCCCAACCCAACATACCCTTTACATGAATAAGTTTTTGTATCTATACTTTTATTTAAAATTGGTCTAACGACTTTGATTAAAATAAAACGCGTATATACGATATGTGCGTTTCAGATAAAATATACATCTTGAAATTTCTGGAAATAGTCTGTGAAAATGTCTTTATTCTGAATGTTTTTATATACCTACTGTAAACTGTAAAGTATACAAAATCTTACTACTCTAAAGTTTTAGATATCTTTAAATCACACAATTTATTTTTGTGGCGATAACTTGGTTGGTTTGAATTTTAAAATCATTCTTAGTTTTTTTCTCGTGATCATGAAAACAGAACACAATTTTAAAATGTCATTTAGCGACCGTTTTGTCTATCGCTTAATATAGTACATTTCCAAAGAATATAGTACTATATTCGTATATTAAACGGTACTGTTTATCGCACGTTCTTACCACACTACAGGCGGTGGACACTTATGTCATGATAGAAATGATATTTAGCGACCCGTTTTGGCTATCGCTAAATATACAAATTACCTTGGAATTGTACTATATTAAGCGATATGTGGACATACACTACTGGCGGTGGACATTTAAGATACATGCTATGAAATGATATTTGGGAAGGCCTGAGGAAGGCTTTTTTGTAACTTATAAGAACGGAGGAAAACCAGGAAAAAAAAAAAAAAAAAAACTTGTCAGACAAAAAGGTCTGGTAGGATAGGCGAAAAGGTCTGGTAGGATTTTAACTGCTGCCTCGCTGGTACATAAATTTTCAGTTTTGCACTTATGAAAATCCTTTGATATTCTACTTCCTCTGGTGGAACAATGATGATTATAATACCTAATGATGATGACAATAATAATAATAGTAATAATAATAATAATAATAATAATCTCGTTAGCTTATAACTTTCACTGTTTCGATCTGGTTGAAGTTTCATTGGGGCTGCACCTAGTTACTTCAGTTGTGTGAACTAGTCCAATTTCCCTTGCCAATACTCTGGCTCTGCGACTCACCGCATGATGTAATAACGCACAACTAGCCTCTTCTGCCAGACGCTTCACTCATTGGGTAACAATATCTCTCTTAATCGTTTGCAGTAGTAACTAACACTCACTGCACGTCACAGCAATCCTCACGATACCTCTTGGAGATCAGCACTTTTAATCGCACCTGAAACGCATTCATTAACTCACACTTTGCTGACTGATTCAGTTACCTACACATTGCCTGACTCAGTGATTCAATCACGCGAGAATGCTGGGTTATATGGAGATGATATCTCCGCAGAACTTTCTCGAAGCGAGGGAAATAGAAACCTCCAGAGGAATTTAGTTGTTTCTTGTTAATGCGGTGTTTGCGCTACTTTTCTGTTTATTTCTTTCCCGCCTAGACGTTCGGTACCAGTTGAATGATAGCTTGGCAGGTAATTGCACGACAATAACACAACAATAATAATAGCAGCAATGTTTGGATTTAAAATTTTCAATTTTTTTTACTATAATTTATAGCGTATCAATGTTGTTCTAAAAATATTATTTTTCATCAACCACTTCATTTGTCATACGTATCATCCAGTTTGGTATTGCGCGCCACAGTGAGGACATTTTGGCCTCGTATCTGCTCAACAGCATGTATTCATAACTGATCTATTGGCCAGTGATTCTGTGTGTATTAAGTGAATAATAAATCACAATATTCAAGAACGAAAATACTATTGCATTTGTCAATGTAATTGATGATAGTCATAGCACGAGTAGACACGCATAAAATATAAGTTACCTAGATTGTAAATTCATCGCTACTAAATTATTTGAACATGAGTAGAGAGAGACTCCCTCACGGCAAATAACGAACACACATGAGCGGGTCACTTTGGCTTCATATAAGAATGCTTACCCAGATGTACGGACACGCATGGAAGAACACCGTGTGACAAGCGTTCTCTTCCTAGGGAACCATGAGATTTATATCCCTGTCTCACTCCTTTACCTGCAGCATTGCAGAAAGGACATTGAATGATATGTTTTTTCCACTGCAAATTTATTTTAAAGCTATTTACCCACGCTAGAGAAACAGTCGACCTCGAAAGAGGTTTATGCTTCATGCAGGGGCGGTGTCGGAAATACTCGTATTTTCCAATAAACAACGAAGCTGTGCAATTTAAAGTCATTGCAGAAAATCCTAGAACTCGAGTTCCTACCGCGGTATGTAAATTTGAAACGTTTATATATGGAAGATAAAATTGAACAGCCACTTTTCGTTGAGCACTTTACTGCCTCAGGCAGCCTTGGGGAACTGGTAAAGCAGGAGTTGTTATTATGGCTAATGCTCACACAATAAGTAGAGCAGTGGCAAATTATTTGATACAAAGGCGAGTGGCCGAGTACCAATATACAGATGAGGGGTGAATAAGTGACAATAATTTGCTATTTAGTAGAGAGTAATGCGCAAAACATAAGTGTATCTCATTTTGTCTACTTAATAAAAGCACTGTCATAAATGAAGCACAAGTTTCAGGGTGTACTGTATTTTGAACGGCTCTGAACTATGCCTCCGCTGTGTTTACATACACCACACCACCTATAGGCGGGTAGGCAAAGGATAGAAGCCAGAGGAGGGTCACCGAGTAACCTGTTGCGTAAACAAATATTCGAACGTTTGAGATAGGGAATAATAATGCTAAAGACAAGCCTGAAATTTTTCTCATGAACATAATTTTAGAAAATAGCAGAAAAAACCTGCAAATGCTGGATCATCACATCGAACTCAAACACTGATACAAATATGTGCACTTTTTCATCTCCCACTTTGTAAATGTTATATTTTTTTCTTCAAATGAGATTTTTACAAACCTTTTTTTCGAGCGTATAGTAGAACGCTGGTTCCTTTTTCTCGCCACTTATGTATCAATGTCTGCCTTAATTATAGACACAGCGAGACTAAGTATTTATAGAAGGCTATCGTCATTTAAACTAGAGGGTTGTTAGCATGCTTCAGTTTAGAAATCAATTGCTCAGTGTATAATATATGTGGAATCAAACATTGCAGCAATACGGCCTGAAAATTCTCTCAATTTGGGGTATGTATCGGCTGACAGCATTTGGTGAAGCTGCAAGCCGTGTTCCCCCTTTTTTTTTTAAAGAAAATTAGTGCTCTGTGCTGTAATTAGTAGTAATTGTAATACAACGGGGTACCTATCAAATTAAATGAACATGGGTTGCAAAGTAGTTGCATATAATTTTCCATTCCGAAAGTTTCTGTCAATGAAATGTCACTGTTTGCTGTTATTTGACATGTGCAGGACAACCAGGCTCATTGGAGCGGGTAAGAAGGAGATGATAATATTGGCGGGCAATGAGAGCATGCTCCCCAGGTCTGCCCAAAGATAAGAAAGCATGTATTGTCTCGATAGTTGTGTTTCGAAGTTACACTAGATATGAAAGTTTGTGGTGCTCTAAATATGAAAAGTATGATCAATGACGCGCGTATTTGTAGTGAGTATATTTGTATGTGCGCGAGCACAGAAAAACTTGACAAGGAGCAGTTATACATTTCAAGTACCGTAGCTAAAACAAATACTTTCTGGGGATACAGAATCAAGAATGTTTATCCCAATCGAAACTGTACATGGAAAATGTTTCGATATGTTTTAATTTCTCACAATGACCCACATAACTACTTAGTGTGCTAAACATAATGTGAATAAAAAACACTTTTGATATAAATGTATATTGCTTGACATAATGTTCTTGTCACTCCACTTGGCTACCCTGTAAAACTTAACCTCAGTGAGATTTTCTATAATAGGCTGTATTCTTGTGTCTGTTCTTTAGCATTAAAAGCATGTCTGACATCTGTTTAGAAAATTACCAACTACACTCTGAGGTTTCCTCTGAGAAATGACAGCAATTTCCTGGCGGATGCTATTTTTACTTTCTCTATACGTACTATGTACATAGTGTGTAGAGAATATATTGCACTCCATCAAAAAATTCGATACTGAGATTTCACCGGAAATATATATTTTAGGGTACCCTGTATAAAAAAAAGTATTTTCAGAAAAAGGTCCGTGTGTGTGTCCGTGTGTCTGTGAACACGATAACTCAAAAACGAAAAGTCGGTAAAATAACAAACTTGGTATTTAAGTTTTAGTATCTTCCAGGGATGCGACACGAAGATTTTGAGAAAAATCCCCCCACTCCAAACTACCCTTTACATGGAACTTTTTTCGAAAATTTTGATTTTCTAAAAAATGGCTCTAATGATTTTGATTAAAATATCATATATTAAAGATATTTACCTGACAAAAAAATGTATATTTTGAATTTTCTGGGAATAGCCTCTGAAGACTACTTTATTGTGGATGAATTTTGCATAACAACTAAACGTAAGAGATGGGCAAAAACTTAACACACAAAAAATGTAGAGCACGTTAAAACACACAATTTTGTTATATACATTTTTTTCCTGGAGTTGATCGTTTTTGAGATATTCCTTTTTCTTGGTTTCAGCTTTGAAAAATTTATACTTTTCTCATACAGGAATTTGTCAACTCCTGTACATGCTAACAAAGGAACATCAGTCACATAGCAACCAGCTTTTGGCTTTCACTTTAACCTATGGTACTCCCTTATTTCGCTTCTCCTTACAGTAAAGCATGAAATAAGACTATTTCTGCTAATTTTTCTCGATTAGCATGAAATAAATAAAAGATAAGCTTATTAGCAATAATGTTTACAGAGATACAGAGAAAGTCATGTGAATGGAACACATCAGATTTTTAAGTTTGTGGACCCGTTTTGTAAACGTATTCTTTCCATGTCCCCTCGTTCCTCTGATTTAACACCCTTCTATTACTTTCTGTACACGTACCCAAAAATTCGACACCGAGATTTCACCGTAAATATATGTTTTAGCGTCCCCTGTATCCTAAAAGAGTATTTCCAGAAAAAGGTCCGTGTGTGTGTGTGTGTGTCCGTGTGTCAGTGTGTCCGTATGTCCGTGTGAATACAATAACTCAAAAACGAAAAGTCGGTAAAATACCAAACTTCGTATTTAAGTTACGTATCTTCCAGGGATACGACACGAAGATTTTGAGAAAAATTCCCCAACCACAAACTACAATTTACATGGAACTTTTTTCGAACATTTTGATTTTCTCAAAATGGCTGTAACGATTTTCATTAAAATATCGTATATTAAAGATAGATATCTACCTGACAAATAAACTGTATATTTTGAATTTACTGGAAATATCCTCTGAAGGCTACTTTATTCTGGGTGAATTTTACGGAATTTTGTATAACTTCTAATCCGTAAGTAACTCCTGTCCATATCACTTTAACCTATGGTGCTCCCTTATTTCGCTTCTATTTACAAGGAAGCAAGTAATAAGACTTTTTTCTGCTATTTTTGTCTCGATTAGCTAGAAGTAAATAGAAGCATAAACTGTTTAACAATAATTTGTTGCAGATATGTAGAGAAAGTCATGTGAATGGAAGACATCAGATCTTTTATCTTGGGGGCAGCCTCTCAAAATCAAACAGTAAATAAAGGTTCATATGAATATGAGTCTGAAAATAGTATCTGAGAGAGTTAGTAAACAAGTTGCTCCTTCGTTGACTTCTGATTCCAGTCCCTCAGGGATCGCGGATTCAAAACCGGCCAGACCATTGATTTTCAAGTGTGCTTAAAAGCCCCACATCAGTAGATTTACTGTCATGTAAAATAACTCCTGCGAGAGAAATTCAGCCTCACTGATGGTGCAGACAAGCTCCTTACAATTGACAGCATCGTAAAGAAACAAACATATTTATTTATTTTTGATGACACATCTACTAATTACTTTAAAGTGGAGTTGCTAATTGATTGATTGTTGCATAGCAAAGAATTAATAACTAAAGAATTAAGTTATTTTCCGCAGGTTTATGTTTTAAGTGGTATTTGTTGTTAGAGCATGAAAGGCCCCTGAGCATTCTCTCCAATACATCAACACCTGAGAGAGAGAAAGAGAGAGAGAGAGAGAGAGAGAGAGAGAGTGAGAGAGAGTGAGTGTGTTTGTGTTTTTTTGTTTGTTTGTTTTTTTTTTTTTTTTTTTTTTTTGCTTTTTTTAATACTGTTCCGGAGGCTTATCAGGACTCCGGCGCTGTATTCCTTTTTTCTCCACTTTTTCCAGTTTCCTATATTTCCTTAGTAGACTTTATTATTCTCAACGTTTTCCTTTTACATATACATACACAGAAACACCCATGCCCAAGGCGGGACTCGAACCCACGATCCTGTGTACCACGAAGCGCCAAAGCGAGACACTTTAGCGAGCGCGGCCACCGGGATCGGCATATGTTTGTGTGAGTGTGTGTGTGAGTGACTCATTTGAGAGGAGCGTTTCGGACGATGAAGACCAGAAAGTTACAAAGATTGACCTTGAAAACGATTTCTTCGTGACGCAAACAAATTATATAGCGTAAGATGCATTGCAATAAAGGAAGGCATTGCTTTCGTTCTTCTCTGAAGAATTTTGTATGAAAATCTGTACCCATTACCTACAGCGGGTGTGAGGTTTAATTATGCTGTATTTTGAGTCAAGAAGAACTTTTCTACTTCGCATGTAACCGAATTGGGATAAGCTCAGCTATTTCTTAGCATACACCTTGTTCACTGATGAGATTAGATTTACTCACGACCACATCTACCATTTTTATAGTACTAATAACTGAAAATCCGAATGAAGCAGAGGATCTTAACAGTGGTTCTGATTGTTTGGGATGGGCGCATTCACGATCACTTATTGATCTCTATTTTTTTCCTCTGTGCCTAAATTCAGAAAAGTATCTGCAGTTTCTCAGAAATTAGTTACACCGTTTAATTCATAATTGTCTATGGATGTCATTCAAGGAATGTGGTTTTACATGATGGCGCGCCAGCTTATTTCAGTCGAATAGTACGTAATATCTTGAATGATAAATTTCCGCATAGGTAGGTGGATTGGTCAAGAGGGGTTCATTGCATGGCCTGCTCAATCCTCTGATTTCAATCCAATAGATTTCTTCGTCTGGCCACATTTAAAGTTCCTGATTTATGCCGAATAAATACGACACTCTGACAGAGCATATCAAGAATTAATTTAGCCAAAAATAAGAACAACACCATGAATTTACAACAGAGTACGCGATAATATGAAACTCAGGATAAATGTATTTTTCTGCTTTTTTATTTACAACAGAAAAATAAGTTATTTACGCTTATTTTCAGTCCTTGAACTGTGGTCCCGTACCTGTTTTGAAGGTCCCATAAATGACCTCACTGTAGCACCAGTTCACCAACAGCTATTTCACAGGAAATACAGGTTTTGAGATTCCCTGAATAAACAAAAAAAAAAATATATACCACATATACAGTATATAAGGGAAGTACTGAAGAATTGGATTTGATAAGAAAAGGGATTTTAGACTAATTTCTGTGTGTGTGTGAGAGAGAGAGAGAGAGAGAGAGAGAGGGGGGGAGAGAGAGAGAGAAAGAGAAAGGCATAACTAAAGCCGAAAATTTTATTAGCTTCAGCATCTTCTAAGAATACATTAGAGGCATTTTCAACAAAATCTGCCCACATCAAACTATGCTTTATATAGAAAAATTGCAATTTGTGTTTTTCTCGAAAATAGCTCTAACGATTTTTATTAGAATACCATTAACACGCTTTGAACGCTAAATAAAATGAGCAACTACTTGGATTTTCTATGAATAGCTTGAGAAGCTCTCTTCATTTTAGATGAGTTTTAACTACAAACCGAAAGAGATAGACAAAATATTGTGACGCCAAATTTGTAAAAAAAGTAAAAAAAAATTAAAAAAATGTTGTAACATTATCCATTTTCGATACGATATCTTTTTGTAACCGGTTTAAATTTTCAAATACTTATATTTTTTCAACCTGTAGACGCTATTAATTTTTTTTCGCGGTCACGCACGTAGCATGGTATTTAAAGACCACCACACAACGACCAGCTTTTAAAAATCTAATTATCGCTTTATCCTGCCCTGTTCTTGCATACATGTTAAATATGTAACGAAAATTTATGTCGATTCTGCCACAAATTATTCTTGCAAAATATTCATTTTCTCCATACTTTATCTTTAACAATATAATCATTTGCGGAAATAAATTTTATTATATACTTCCTAGATAGAGAAGGGAATACATTAGGCTACAGCGATAGTCAAGTCTTTCAATATCTGATCGCTATGCAATGCACTGCTATTCCGATAATTGTGTTAGACTACAAGAAAGAAAAAAGAAAAACGATCTACCATATGACAAAATTTCATTTTAAAATTGAAAACAATGACGAGGAATATCTTGGATACAGTAAACTTCATAAAAAATGTATTTGACATAACTTGTGTGATTTAACTATTGTTTTGTGTAGTAAAATTGTCTCCATCTCTTATGGTTAACCAGTTATGCAAAAGTTATCCAGAAGGAATAGGATTTCAGAGTCCATTCCCAGAAAATCTAAGATAAACATTTCATTTAGCATAAAACATGTCTTAAAGATATGTTACTTTAATCTAATGGTTTGTGTTTGGGATTTTATAATTAATGGTCGTGTCTCATCCTTGGAAGATGCTGAACAGTTTGGTATTTAACAGTCTTTTCGTTTTTAAACAACACCAAATGTATTTATGGTGAAATCCAGTATTGAATTTAGGGTAGAATACAATACTTTCTCTGACTGCTATGTACAATGTACAACTGTAGAGAAAATAATAAGCTTTCGTAAGTAGATTTGTCATTTGATTCATACGTGTTATTTTAAGGTATGCTTGAAGTGGTTTTTTCATAAGTTACCTACTGCTGAACAACAATAACAACACTGTTTCCTGATTAAGCCTTGTCTCAGCAAGTTTGCAATATCGGTCTATTGGAACTCCCCTGTCAGTTATTCTCCAGAGAATAAGGAAGCGAAGGAGCGTGGGAAGCTAGCAATGGGTAGCTGCACTTGTTGGCTTCCGCTAAATCACTGTTGTCCCTGGTCGAGCTGACGTAATAAGGCAGCTGTTTGCACACCTCCAGCTGGAGTCCTTGTATCCCTAGGGTTGACAGACCACAGTACGTCTCTTTCCTCATATATCTGAGGCAGAAAATTCTACTCTTTTCTCGTGAGGAAACCATTCCAGAAGCACTAAACCACGTCATATGAAGTATAATACGTATCGTCCAGAGCTGAAATCCTTGTACGTTAAATCTACAATACCATGCATAAAGCCGCATTTTAAAAATGTTGATGTGTTCCATTCATATGATTTTCTATACTCTCTTTAAACAAATTATTGTTAAAAAGCTTACCCTTCCATCTACTTCTAATGCTAATCGAGATAAACATTAGCAGGAATGGTCGTATTACTTGCTTCCTTATCGTTAGGAAGAAAATAAGGGAATACAAACAAAGGAACTTCAGTCACATAGCAACCAGCTTTTCACTATCACTTTAACTTATGGTACTCCCTTATTTCGCTTCTACTTACAAGGAAGCAAGTAATAAGACTATTTCCGCTAATTTTTTCTCGATTAGTTGAGGTAAATACGAGAATAATAATTTGTTGCAGAGATGTAGAGAAAGTCATGTGAATGAAACACGTCAATTTTTTTTGGATTCAGATGGATCCAAAACATGTATTACCGGTGAAATCTCGGTATCAATTTTTGGGTGGAATGCAATATCTTCTCTATCTGCTATGTACATGGTACGTGTACATAAATTGTATATTTTTAGTTTTTGCGGTTTACCAGTTAAACAAGTCATTCAGAATGAACAGGTATTCAGAGGTTATTCCCCGAAAATCCAAAATATACATTTTATTTGCCATGAAAATATCTTAGATGTGGTATTTTAATCAAAATTGTTAGAGCCAATTTTGAGAAAATCAAAACTTTCAAAAGAATTTCTATGTAATAGTGTGGGGGATTTTCTTAAAAATGTTCCTATCGCATCCTTGCAAGACACTAAACTTAAATATTTGGTTCTTAATAGACATTTTGTTTTTGAGCTATACTGCCCACAGATACACTCGGAGATGCATACACGGACATTTTTACTTTCTCTACACGTACCATGTACAGTGTATAGAGAAGATATTGCATTTCACCCAAAAATTGATACCGAGATTTCACCGGAAATACATGTTTTGGGTCCCTCTAAATCTAAAAAAAAGCACTTTCGGAAAAAGGTCAATGTGTGTGCGTGAGTGTGTGCGTGTCTGTGTGTGTCTGTGCACAACATACCTCAAAAACGAAAAGACCGTTGAATAACAAACTTAGAATTTAAGTTTGGTATCTTTCAAAGATGCGATACGAAGATTTGCAAGAAATCCCCCCATCCCATACTACCCTTTACATGGAACTTTTTTCGAATATTTTGGTTTTCTCAAAAATGGCTCTAATAATTTTGATTTAATTTTTGTATATTAAATATACAAAAAATATATTTACCTGACAAATAAAATGTATATCTAGAATTTTCTGGGAATAGCCTCTAAAGACCTCTTTATTCTGGATGATTTTTTGGAATTTTACACGACTGGTAAACCATAAGGGATAGACAAAAACGCACTTAACAAAAAAATGTAGAGCACATTAGAACACACAATTTGTTATATGCATTTTTTTCGTGGAGTTGATCGTTTTTAAGGTGTTTCTTGTTTTTAGTTTCAGGTTTGAAAAACTTAATACTTTTCTCATACAGGAATTTTTCAACTCATGTCCATGCAAACAAAGGAACTTCAGTCACATAGCAACCAGTTTTTGACTATCTCTTTAACCCATTGTACTCCCTTATTTCGATTTTACTTACAAGGAAGCAAATAATAAGACTATTTCTGCTATTTTTTCTCAATTAGCATGAAATAAATAGAAGTATAAGCTTTTTAATAACATTTTCTTGCAGAGATGTAGAGAAAGTCATGCGAATGAATACACCAGATTTTTTGGGGGGAGGGGAATTCAGGTTGACACAAAACACGTATTTCCGGCGGAACCTCGGTATTGAAGTTTTGTGTGGAATACAATATCTTTACTATCTATAGGTTGTTCGTAAATTTCCCGCACTCAGAGTTTATTAATTTTTTTCTCAAATTTTATTGCACATACCAACTGAATTGATTTGCATATTTATTGCACATATGTTTACATATGTGAAACTAATTTTAACCCCATTTTTAAGAATTGATAAACAACATCAATGAGTGTATTAAATGCTTCTCTGTTCTTTATTACCATTTCATTATGCTTTGAAATTGGTAATGTTTTCTGAGCATGTAGCTGCAGGTCTACTCGTGTATTGCCAAAATTACAAAAAGTGAATGCATAAAATATGTGATGTTTTGTTTTTTCATGCTTACTTAATGAACCAGTTAAAGAAGCAATACTGTCGAATCCTTCTTGAGACTATGAAGTACTGCTTTTGTCGTTACTAAAAAGAAGACATGGCCAACAATAAAGTTTGTTTCATTTGGGGCAACTAGTTAACCATCTGTATCTAGAATAACTGCTAAAACAGAAATGTCTGTTATACTCTCGTTTTCTGTCTTGACATTTTGCAATCAGACATGGTAGTTCGGGAGTGGGCCTGCCGTTGTCTTTTATTTTAAGTTTTTCAGAAAATTCAAAATTCCAATCTTTAACACACGTTCTACAACACACAACACACAACCACTAGCTTCAGTAACACTGACATCGGTCATGTTCACAAAACTTACAAGCAAAGCAACACTAATACAGACTAAAAACGATTGTCAATCGCAAAATTTAGCGGTGCATTTCAACGGCTAACGGAAATTCAACTTCCTTTCCCCCCGCCTCTCTAGCGGAGAATTGGGAGTGCGTGGCTATTGCTTCAACTTGCGATGGAGTAGATGCGCGCACAAATTTGTGATCATTTCGTATTTAGTTGAAGTGACATACAACAAATTCTCATTAGAAGAATTCGCCACTGGACTGGACGTTATATAGGTACTAGCTTTAAAATGTCATACTCTTTCCATACAATCGCAAGGAAGAATTAAATGTTGATAGAACTTTAAAAATACTGTCAAAAGCATTAAGCAACACAAATCATTAATAATGTGAATCTACGATACGACTTATCCCGCAAAAAAAAAAGTTATTTAGAATAAACTGAGTGTTTTAAAGATATCTGCATTTTGTGTGTTCGTCTATTGCTTAATTATATACAATGTTATATAAAATTAATTCTTTATGTGCATTCTATTTATCATGCAAAATTCTTTAGTATATGACTTAGTAGTAAACAAAACGAAAGGTGATCCCGTCTGAGAAAAATTACGTAGTTGAAAATTGGAGCAAATAACAAGCAACATCTCGGAAACGACATAAATTGTGTGTTGTAATGAGATCTACATTTTTGTGTAATAACTTTTTCTTTATTCCTTATGGTTTACCGGTTATGCAAAATTCGTTAAAATTCATCCAGAATTCAGAAAGTTCAAGATGTTATTTCTGAGCTAAATATTTTTAATATACGACACTTTAACCAAAATCTTCTGACTTATTTTTGAGAAAAACAAGTTTTTCAAAACTGTTTCCGTGTAAAGAGTAGTTTGGGGTTGGGGAAATTTCTTGTAAACCTACAAGTCGCACCCCCTGCACACACACACCACACACACACAAACACACACACACACACACACATAGAGTTACTCACATGCGGTTCTTTGCTACAAATGATTTTTTGAAGTCAGGGGACCTCAAAACATATATTTATGGAAAAATCTTGACATCGAATGTTGGGTGTAATACAATACCTTCTCTCTACACCATGTACATAGTACGGGTAGAGAAAGTAAAAATAAACCTCTGAGCCGTTATCCAATTAAACAGTATAGTGCACTAAATTCTAATGTTAGCCATTTTCTCTCTTTGTATGTCGACCTCCGCGGCGTAGCGGTTACCATGCCTCACATACCCGACGTCGTGGGTTCAAACCCGGCAAAATTCCTTAGCATGGCTTCCTTCGAAAGTAAAATAAAGCCGTTGTTCCGTGTCACATATTTACGGCACGTGAAATAACCTCAA
Source organism: Hymenopus coronatus (assembly GCA_030762935.1). NCBI lineage: Eukaryota > Metazoa > Arthropoda > Insecta > Mantodea > Hymenopodidae > Hymenopus > Hymenopus coronatus. The sequence goes on from CM060890.1 coordinate 34,983,171, forward strand.
GTTTGATAAACTTAAGCGATGATCTTTCACGCCCAATATAAAATGGGTCGCTCAAATCCATAGTATTTAAAGATTGTTCATAAATGCAACTCCATTTTATATTTGTCTCTTCTCTTTCTCTCTCTCTCTCTCTCTCTCTTTCTCTCTGTATAATGCTAACAATATATTACACAATAATAATAATAATAATAATAATAATAATAATAATAATAATAAAGGATAGATATAAATAAAATGTCCTATATAAAGGTTACTAAAATATTTTGGATTGAGTATATCGTGCTGTTTTGTGAACAGGTTTAGTTCTCTCTTAAAGCCTTGTCGTAATATAAAAATTGTGACTATTACGCATGCGCTGCTTTTAATGAAGTATCCACGATGTTTGCTTTGTTTTACCTGCATATTCTTTTGAAGAATAATACTCTTTTCTACGCCATTCAACTGAAATCCAAATCATTTTGGAAGCAATATGTGCTATTCTAGTGCGAATTCTTTTTAATATTTTGGTAATTTATCAAATAAGCACATGCCCGTCAGACCAAAATGGACTTTTCAATGGTGAAAGAATTGTTAAAACTGGATACAGACATTCATACACAAAAATGTTTCCTTTCTAGGTCAGTAGAGATACGAAGTTGCTTTTTAAAATTACTGTAGTATTTGAAATGCTGGAGTCTTATTATTATTCACCTAAATTATCCACAAGCAAATACATTTTCCTTACACCTTTTTCATAACGAAACAAAGTACTTTGTTCGCAAGCACTTTAAATAATATCTGAATTTAACAAAATTGATGTATCATTTATATGTTTAATAATGTAAAATTTTAGAACTAAACAATGGCTTCAGCTTGTACCTTGCTTGTACATTATTTTCCAGTGATTCCAAAACATTAGATGGTATAAAATATCAAGAGAGATTAAGTGTTCATAAGCTTTACAGTACTTTTTTTATTTCATTCATTTAATATTTATTTGTTAGTATCTCTTTTGTTGTGAAATAAATACAACATGTTTTATTTATTTATTTGTTTACTTTTAAAAATATTTATTTTTAGTTCGTTTCCCTCAGTCGCTGTAGATGGTGTATCCAAAGTAATTAGTTGAAGCATTATTCAGATAAAAGTGCAGTTTAATTAAAACTTCGGAACTTAATCGTGACGCTGTTTTTTGTTTGTTTGTTTTTTTATTTTTGGCAACCTGAATTTAACGTTATTAGTTGATTATTAATCCATTACCTAATGAGATAATATCCACGTTTAGTTTTGCTTGCAGAATATGATATGAACGATATCACATAGGTAATAAGTCAAACAGGAAACCAAACAAGAAGTTAGAATTGATGAAATAACTGTGTATTGATTAATTTATTATCATTGAGATTCATTTTTAAACGTCGGATATTAATTTCAAAATTAAAACATGGGTAAAATTAAGTAACGTGAATAGATACTACGAAAACTAACTTTTGTAGAAATTTCACACAGAATAATTAATAATTTTACTAGTATCTAAATAAAGCACTGTAACTATGATATCTTAATTTTTTATTAATAATAGGTATGGTCTGTAACATAATTTTATAAAACGAAATAATAATCATTCTTACTAGTATGTATATAAAGCGCTATAACTGATGATATCTTAATCTATCTTTAATAATATGGCCTGCAACATAATCTTATAAAACTAAATTTTGTTCGTAGTAAAATAAGCGGGATTGTATTCTCTGAAGCTCGTTAGGTATGTGGTGCCATCTAGGAATCGTTTTGTCACCGTTATGAATTTGATAGACTTTCAATAAATGCATAAAATAAACTATATTTGTTAATCACTAGTACATGCACAAAAAAACAATAGATTGCTACCTTGCAAACAGATGTTTTATTATAGATTTAAAAAAAAAAGAAAAATAATATTGCACACGAAGCAGTTGGATTCAAACAGTTAGGCCCTCAACCTACAGATGGCGGATAACGCACAGCATTTGTATGCTTAGAATTTCCCCTCTGATCCATTAGGGTAGGGTTCGTGTAGCTACGAAAGAGGGAGTTCTTACATACACATAAAGAAAATCAGGCAACAATTCCTGCCTGATCATTGTTTCATATGTATCTCGATATTTAGCTGACGTAGGAAAAGTAGGCATATTTGTCTTATTTAATTTATTCTAATTTATATGAAGCTCTAGTTTTACTTTATCTATCACGGATGTACATAAAATGTACAAGTAGCTAGAGAAGGTATTATATTCTACCTAAAAATGCAGTGTCGAGATTTCATGGAAAATATGTTTTGAGGTCCCCTGAGTACAAAATTTTTTTTTTAGAAAAAGGTAAATGTGTGTCTGTGGACAGCATAGGTCAAAAGCGAAAATACCGTTAAATACCAAACTTGGTGTATATGTTTACTATCTTCCAAGGATGCGACACGAAGATTTTCAAGAAAATTCCACCACCCTAAATAATCCTTTACATGGAAAATGTTTGTAAATGCTTTTCTCAAAAATAGCTCTAACGATTTTGATTAAAATACCGTATATTAAACATATTTAAATCACAAATAAAATATATATCTTTAATTTTATGAGAATAGCCTCTGAACGCTTCCTTATTTTGGATAAATTTTGCTGAATTTCGCATAACTGATAAACCGTAAAGAGACAAAAACTTAGTACACAAAAAGTGTAGATCGCGTTAACACACAATTTATGTCATATACATTTTTCTTGTAGAGTTGTCCATTTTCGAAATATTCCTTGTTATTATTGGTTTCAATTTTAAACTACGTTAACTCTCCTCAAACAGGAAGTCATTTCGTCTCTCTTGTCCGGGCATACAAAGCGAAACAAACTTCTATTGTTTCATATAGCAACCAGCTTTTAAAAGATTTGACTATCGTTTTAGCGTAGTATATAGCAAGTAATAAGACCAATTCTGCTAACATTTATCTTGATTAGTATGATGTAAATAACAGAATAATCTTTTCTAAGAATAGTTTATATGTAGAACAGCTAGAGAAAGTCATGTGAATGGAACACGTCAGATTTTTTTCCATAAAATTCAAATCATTTGCATATATGCATTTCACTGGCATCTGTATTTCACGTTGAGACTAGAAAAGAAGTAAGTTTTATAATTTAAATAAAAAAAAGTTAGTAATCGGAACCTACTTGACGGTTTAAGATGTAAGTACTTTACGTATCAGGATTCATGGTTTAACCAATTATTAAGTCAATTGAGATCACCTTGTGGTTTATCTGGAAACATGCGGTTCAGTTGAGGAATTTAATGTGAGCCAGCATGCTGCGTCGGTAGCTCAGAGGTTAGAGCGACCGGCTAGAGACCGGAAGATCCATGCTTCATATTCCGGCTATGGCATTGAATTTTTCAATCTCACTCTACCTATCAACTCCTGTGCCTACATAGGTATCTGTATGGAAAAAAACAATTTACAATACCTTATTACTTAGTTCCTTGTATGTATAAGGGAAATAATGGGATGCACTAGGCTAAACCGACAATCAAATGTTTTAAAAGCTATCGCTATGCGATTGATATTGAAATTCGGTTCTCTTTCCATGGCCGGGAGTAAAACAAAAGGATATCACGTCTGAAAAGAGTATTAAGTATTTTAAAATTGGAATCAATAACTTAAAACATCTAGGAATACCTAAAAAAAACTGTACATAACATATCTTGTCTGTTTTTTAACGAGATCTACGTTTTTTGTGAAGTAAGTTTTTGTCTGTTTCTTACAGTTTACCAGTTATGCAAAAGTGATTCAGAATGAAGACTGCTTCACCAGCTATTCTCAATAAATTTAGAATATACATTTGATTGGCTTTAGGATAAATATCTTTAATATATAGATGGAGTTCTATTCAAAATCGCTAGAGATATTTTTGAGAAAATCGAAAAATTCTAAATGTGTTCCATATAAAGGGAAGTATTGGTTGGGGGAAGCTTGGAAAATACTGAACTTAAATACTAAGTTTGGTATTTAATGGAGTTTTCTTTCTTGAGTTATGCTGTCCACACACGCACGGACCTTTTTTTCTAAACATGCTTTTGTGCAGTCGTATTTTTGAGATCGGGAAATCTCGACATCGATGTTTTGCATGGAATGCAATACCTTCTCTACCTACTCTATACTTAGTTGGCTGTAGAGAATTAAAATAAATTAGTCATAACCTTCCAAATGTTCAGATGAATTTATCTAATTATCGAAGACATGTTAAGGACCAACTTGGATAAATAGATACAAAGATTAATGTTATAAAAATAATTACTGTGCCAACTGTGATGAATGATAGTCCTGGATCATGAACAAGACAGAGCGAGAGATAAAATAAACTACAAGCCACAGAAATGAGATTTCTGAGAAGGGTAAAGAGCTGTACCGGTAGAGATATTTTTTTTTAAATGCAGATATTTGGGCAGAATTTATTTATTTATTCTCCAAAAGCCCTAATTTACAAAGTATGCTAGGTCTTTAGTTTATAATATTATTACATAAATTCAGAATTCATATGTAAATTATTAAGTAAAACTATAAACAATAATTATATCACAATATTTAAAAAATATTATAATAAACTAATTAAACTTAGGAAAACAATATTTTCTTTTGAATATCTGGGTTATTGCGCATAAATCCAAATTGATTGTTGTTTAGAAACTTATTGATGTATAAGTGAAACATAATTCTGTCTATTGTGAGTTTTTTGAAAACGTGCCCATAACTGGAAAGAATTGCGATATATAACGTAATTTACAAAGGAAGAGTCCAAGGAAAGTTGGAGACAATTGATTTGAATGAGAAATAAAAGAAATCCATTGATGATACAAGAGCATAAATTACGAAGTAGAAGAGATTTGGACGCCCAAGAAAAAGGTGGAGTTGAACAAAGGAAGATGGAACAGGCAGATAACCTAATCCATGCAATTAAAAAGAAGGAAAAGAATCTGCATAAGAATAGCAGTATAAAAATAAAGAGAGTGTGTCGGAAAAACAATGTGAATGTAATACAACATAATTTTTTTTTTACTGTGAGCACTTTTAAACTCCTCGGTAGAATAGAATAACATGCTCAATAATTAAATTGCTTGTTTGACTTATTATTTAAAAATCTTTGGCAAAACGTCTTCATTGCTCATAACGACATTGCGACGCCTCAGAGGGAAAATCTGATCTATCTGTTCTACAAACAAACTTCTTGCAAAACATTACTCTTTTTTCTACTCCGCGCTAATTGATATAGGCATTAACAGAATAGTTTTATTACTTAGTACCTTGTAAGTAGAAGGGAAATAAGGGAATACACTATACTAAAACGATAGCCAACTGTTTTAAGAGCTGTCGCTACACGAATGTCATTGAAATTCGCTTGTGTGCATGGCCAAGACTAAAACAAAAGAAACCCGAACGGCTTCCTGTCTCAGAAAATTATAAGTATTTTAAAATTAAAACCAATAAAAAGGAACATTTCGGAAACGGTTAGGTCCAGAACAAAAATGTAAAGGATATAAATTATGTGTTTTGACGAGATCTATGCTTTTGTGCAGCATAATTATGCCTTTATCTCTTACGGGTTACCAGTTACGTAAATGTCATCCAGAACGAAGAAGTCCTTAGAAGCCATTCTCAGAGGATTCAAGATCAACGCGGCCAGAACTACCTATTTGTCGGAAGATCTGCCGATTTTTGTTCCGAAATCGGATTTTCGTCCGAAATTTTCCGAATTTTTATTTTAATTTCCCTTTGCAAATTAGTTTTAATTCAATTTTTAAGTAAATAATATTTTAAATTTAGAGGAAATGTTTTATTAAAATAAAATTTAATATCCATTTTAGGAATTGTGTTATGATAAGATCCTTTTTATTGTAATGCTCGTGGTTGCGATGTGATACATAATTTAGGTGAACACGCGGATGTCAGTAACATTACAAAAATGTCGGTACAATAAAAGAGTGTAATGGTAATGTGTTTGCCTCACATTCAAGAGGTCCCAAGTTTTAATCTCACTTAGGGTGAGTTACCCAGAGAAGATGTTTTTTCTTAGGGTTTTTCTGCGCAGACAAATGTCGAATAACTTTAAGCTCCATGGAACTCAGGTCATTTGAACATCATTTCACCGATTTCATTCACTGTCCGATATGATCCGCCAGGTTAAAGGACGCTAAGTTATAAGCACACAAAAATAAAAGAAGTAAATGAACTCAACAGTGTGCAGAAAATATCAAAGTGGAAGAAAATTATGTTTTCAAAGCTTTTTATAATAAAATATGGACAAATTGTATTATAGTGTGAAATCGTGGTATACAGTGTGTGGTTACTGATGTCCCAGTTGAGCCCTTCAGAGATATTATCTTGTAACTTCGATGTGGTAATTTCACACATTTTGTTCACAACTATCAATGTATACTATATATAGCATGATTGAGCAGTTTTAAATATTCTTACATCGCATTTATAAAATACGGATTTTTTCCCGCAATCTTCAAAATTTTCTTATTAAACCTCCGATTTTATTTTTGCGGATCTGACAACATTGTTCAAGATATACATTTTATTTGTAATTTAAATATCTTTAATATATGATATTTTAATCAAGATCATTAAAGCTATTTTTGAGAAAATTAAATGTTTCGTATTCTCCATGTAAAGGATAGTTTGCGTGGCGGATCCTTTAAAGAACTAAACCTACATTCCAAGTTTCCGCTTTTGAATTATTCTGTTTTAAGGAATACACACGGACCTCTTACTAAAAATTCTTTTTTGACATACGAGACCCTAAAACGAGTATTTCCAGTGATATCCCGGTATCGAATTTTTGTGTGCAATGCAATACCTTCTCTACCTATGTATTATGTACTAAGAAGAGAAAGCAAAAATACGGCAAGTTGGAACATTTTAGCAATCCTGTGTAGATATATCCTGAGAGAAAATGATATTACGTTTTGAGTAACAACTAATAAAGCTAAGGCATTGCGATTCTTGGAATAGATTTTCTTTTTGTTTCACTCTGCCAGCTTAATACTACTTCCAAATTAATGATGCTTGTTCGTAAGAGGCAATAAATTACCAGGTCCACTGTCTAGTAGTTGTTTTACTTCAGAACAAATCAAATAAATCGAATATCATGTTGCCCTCCCATTGCGAACAGCTGTTGATGCCAGTTAAAAGGTCCTTCTGATGCACTGATAATTCCTATGGCTTTGGATTTCTAGAAAATAGCCTTCAGGATGCCCAAAAATTAACCGAATCAATATACAATCTGTCCTTTTCTCAAAGCTCTGTACATCTACAGGAACAAAGTCTTTCTGTCACTCGCCGGGAGTCAAAGCCCGTCCAGTACTACTGCTCGAAGTAGAAGCAGCAGAGATGTCAATGAGGTAAATAATTTCCAATTGATGAAAGTATAAAACCTACATTAACACTTATAAGCATTGGACATCAATGATACTGAAGTTATGAAAGCATAAAACCTACATTAACACTTAAAACCATTGGAACATCAGTGATACTGAAGTTATGATAGTATTAAACTCACATTAACACTTAAAACCATTGGACATCAATGATACTGAAGCTATGAAAGTATTAAACCCACATTAAGATTTAAAACCATTGAACATCAATGATACTGAAGCTATGAAAGTATTAAACCCACATTAACACTTAAAACCATTGGACATCAATGATACTGAAATTATGATAGTATTAAACCCACATTAACACTTAAAACCATTGAACATCAATGATACTGAAGCTATGAAAGTATTAAACTCACATTAGCACTTAAAACCATTGGACATCAATGATACTAAAGCTATGAAAGTATTAAACCCACATTAATATTTAAAACCATTGAACATCAATGATACTGAAGCTATGATAGTATTAAACTCACATTAACACTTAAAACCATTGGACATCAATGATACTGAAGCTATGAAAGTATTAAACCCACATTAACACTTAAAACCATTGAACATCAATGATACTGAAGCTATGAAAGTATTAAACCCACATTAATATTTAAAACCAATGAACATCAATGATACTGAAGCTATGAAAGTATTAAACCCACATTAAGATTTAAAACCATTGAACATCAATGATACTGAAGTTATGAAAGTATTAAACCCACATTAATATTTAAAACCATTGGACATCAATGATACTGAAGCTATGAAAGTATTAAACCCACATTAATATTTAAAACCATTGGACATCAATGATACTGAAGTTATGAAAGTATTAAACCCACATTAATATTTAAAACCATTGGACATCAATGATACTGAAGCTATGAAAGTATTAAACCCACATTAATATTTAAAACCATTGGACATCAATGATACTGAAGTTATGAAAGTATTAAACCCACATTAATATTTAAAACCATTGGACATCAATGATACTGAAGCTATGAAAGTATTAAACCCACATTAATATTTAAAACCATTGAACATCAATGATACTGAAGTTATGAAAGTATTAAACCCACATTAATATTTAAAACCATTGAACATCAATGATACTGAAGTTATGAAAGTATTAAACCCACATTAATATTTAAAACCATTGGACATCAATGATACTGAAGTTATGAAAGCATTAAACCCACATTAATATTTAAAACCATTGGACATCAATGATACTGAAGTTATGAATATTCAGACTTTTTAGATGTTGAATTTAATTCCTATATAATCCATCAAAATGAAATACATCCTTATAAATTTCGATTATAAGGATCTAATTTGAGATGAAATGAATAGCTTGACGAAAGTTTAACATAAGAATATCAATAACAAAAACTAAAGCATTAGGCAGTTGATAAACAAAGAACAGTCGAATTGAAGCAGTATATATCCCTATATCATTAGACAGGATCGTACGCATAGCAAAAGACAATTTGTGAACAGATAGAAGAATATTATCTAGAAGACCGAGAAGAAGAGCTCTAAAAAACGTTTTCCCGTGCTTTGTATGGAAAATTCGAATTCTGTAAATCTGCCCAAGTAGTGAGAAAATATTGTCTTCCATATAAAGAATATGGGTTAGGGGAACTTTCCGTATTATCCCGGGTTGTATCCTTGGAATATACTAAACTTAAATAGAATGTGTTTGGCTTATTTTTCCTTTCTGCGTTATATTGCCCACAGAAAGACGCGCGCGCGGCCTTTCTCTAAAGGTGTGTGTGTTTTATTCAGGGGTCCTGAAAACCTGTATTTCCGGTGAAATTTGATACCAATTTTTAGTTTAATATAATACCTTTTCTTCTATGTGCTTAATAGATTAGAGAAAATAAACAGTAAACATCGACTTGCAATTTGACAAAAATACAATTACTAAAAATTTAAAAACCTTCACTCAAAATATGACGGAAATAGTTATCTATAAAATTGCATATATTACGTTAATTTTGTATTTTAGCGGGATCTGCACGTTTTGTGAAACAAGCTTTTGTCTCTTTCTTAACGTTTACCAGTTATAAAAAGTCATTCAGAATGAATACGACTTTAGAGCCTCTTCCTAACAAATTCAACATATACTTTTTTTTTTTTTTTTTTCATGAAAACATCTTTAGTATACGGTATTTTAATTAAAATCTTTAGAGCCATTTTTCAGAAAATAAAATATTCAGAAAAATCCTCCATGTAAAGTGTTGTTTCTGATGGGAGGAGTTTCTGAAAACCTTCTTGTCGCATCCTTGGAGGGTACTAAACTTAAATATTAAGCTTGGTATTTAACCGACTTTGAGCTATGTTATTCACACATACATACGCACAGGGAGTCAGGGGACCTTAAAAAACAAATTTTCAATGAATGCTGGACATCGAATTTTTGGGTCAAATACAATATCTTTTCTGCATTCTATGTAATAGCACTTGTAGAGAAAGTATAACTGGGAAGGCGAGAGAGAGGCAAGCGTTGAAAATGTACTTTCCGTTTTTTTTTTTCCATTCACATGACTTTCTCCACATCTCTGCAATAAACTATTGTTAAAACGCTTATTTTTCTATTTACTTCATGTTAATCGAGAAAAAATTAGCAGAAGTAGTCCTATTACTTGCTTCCTTGTAAGTAGAAGGAAAATAAACAAGTACCATAGGCTAAAGCGATAATCAAATCGTTTTAAAAGTTGATTGCTATGGGATTGAATTTTTTTGTTTGTATGGCTAGAAGTTGATAAATTCTCCTATGAGAAAAGTACAAGTATTTCAAAACTGAAACCAATAACCAGGAATACTTAAAAAACGGTTAACTCCAAAATATTTTCACAGAATATGTACATTACTTAAATAAGTAATTTGAGATAGGAGACTTATGGCCTGTTTATTGAAATTTCGAAGTAACGGCTATAAGCTTCTGAAGTGCCAGTACGCCACTGGCTAATTTATTAACCATTCCAGAGCATAACATGAAAAACGAAGGGACATATTACAGCGTACCTCTCTAGCGTAGTGGTTATGATACTGGCTTTCAAGTGAAAGATAGTTTCCGAGTTCGGGTCTCGTTCACGTTTCGCGGCACTTCGTCTGGAATGAAAAAAATAATAATAAAACACATTTACTCTATGACAGGAATCGAACTCATTACTTTTGGGATAGCAGCTTCCCACGTTACGCATTAAGCCACAAGAGCAGTTGAAAAAACGCCTCCAGAGTAGGATACATAACTCAGCAACGTAGTTAATGAATGCTCAAGGTCGCACTGTCGAGATTTTACAGATTTTTGCGACATTAAATCCTGAGAACGCTAGTAACGAGCTGTTAAAATTCAATATTTCTATACTCAGGCACCAATTTTAAAGACATTCTAAGCCATTTTTTCAACCTGCTTTGCTTTAACACCGACTTATCAGCACCTGACACCCACACGTTTAACGCTATGTAGTTGCATTATGTTTATCTGGGGACCATGCATCGCCAATTTCAAATTACTTATATATATATATATATATTTTTTTTTTTTTTTGTGGAGTTAACCGTGTATATGTGTGTATATATGTACAGTAAACCTGAGTTAACGGCCCCCTTATTAAAAGGAAATATGCCTTAAACGAAAATATGGCATGGTCTCTGAATTTATGGGTGGAAACATACTAAATTTCCTTTATCAAACAATTTCCAATTCCAGAATTTAGCGTTTAGAACGTGTTCAGGAACACTGTGAAAGTCTGCGTTGTGTAATCTACAAAAATGATATTTATGTCGAAACAAGACCATTTTGCTGCTACCTGGGGGTGGAACACTAATGAATACTCACAAATTCTATCATAGTCGTCCTTCACTGCGTAGTTTAGTTAACCACTGATGTAAGATAAGCACTGCTAATCGTATTTTTATTGTTGTCTGTGTCCTATACAATTTGCACTGTAATGTCCTGCCAAACAACACTTTAAGGTTCACCTCTAAACTTACGTAGGTGACTATTTAGTTCGGCAGTAGACATCATCACTTCGAAAACAAGGGTTGTGCTAGAACTTAACACGAGAGTAAAACTGAACGTGATAAACTGAGCGGCAGGTGTTCATTGTAGACAAAACTCCAGTTATCAAAATTCTAAAGAAGAAATCGGAAATTTTGAAGTAATTTAAAACTGTGCTAATAGAAAAATCTGATATGTTCCATTCACATGACTTTCTCTACATGTCTCAATAAATCATTGCTATAAAACTTATTCTTCTATATATTTAATGCTAATCGAGAATAAAATTGCAGAAAGGGTCTTATTACCAGCTTCCTTGTAAGTAGAAGGGAAATACAAGTGTACCTTAGACAAAATCGATAGTAACATTTTTTAAAAGCTGATTGTATGTGATTTGAGCACCTTTGCTTTTAATGGACAGAAGTTGACAAATTCCCGTATGAGAAAAGTATAAGTATTTTAAAGCTGAAATTAATAGCATGAAATATCTCAAAAACGGACAACTTTACGAAAAAGTGTATAGGAAATAAACTATGTGTTTTAACAAGCTCTACCTTTTTTGTGTTGTAAGTTTTTGTCTATTTGTTAGACCAGTTATGCAAAATTCCGTAAAATTCATCCATAATAAACATGTCTTCAGAAGCTATTCCCAGAAAATTCAAGATACACATCTTATTTGTCACATAAATATTTTAAATATAATATATTTTAACCAAAATCGTTGGAGCCATTTTTGAAAAAATCAAAATTGTCGAATTTTTTTCTACGTAAAGGGTTTGGGGGTGAGGGGATAATTCTTGAAAATCTTTGCGTTGCATCCTTAAAAGATACTGAATTTATATATCAAGTGGTATTTAAAGAACTTTTAGTTTTTGAGCTATGCTGTCCACGGACGTTTTTCTAAAAATATTATGTGTTCCATTCACATGACTTTCTCTACATCGCTGTAACAAATTATTCTTAAAAAGTATTTTCTTCTATCTACTTTATGATAATCGAGATAAATAGTAGCATAAATTGTCTTAATTACATGCTTTCTTGTAAGTAGAAAGAAAATAAGGGAATACACTAACTAAAACAATAGTCAAATCTTTAAAAGCCAGTTATCATGTGGATAAAATCCGTTTCCAGGGGTTTACAACTTTCCGTGTGAAAAACGTTTAAGTATTTTACATCTGAAACAAGAAATGTATCAGAAATAGCCAATTCAACGTAAAAACGTTTATATGACATAAACTGTCTGTTTTACCGAGATCTACATGTTTTGTGTAGTAAGTCTTTGTCTATCTCTTACGGTTTACCAGTTACGCAAAATTCAGCAAAATTCATTCAGAATAAAGAGGTCTTTAGAGGCTATGCCCAGAAAATTCAAGATACACATTTTATTTGTCTTATAAATATCTTTGATATACAGCATTTTAATCAAAATCGTTAGAGCCATTTTTTAGAAAATCAGAATTTTCGAATTTCTTCTATGTAAAGGGTAGTTTAGGATGGGAGCATTTTTCTCAAAATATTCGTGTCGCATCACTGAAAGATTCTAAACTTAAATACCAAGTTTGGTATTTTACGACTTTTGGTTTTTGAGTTATCGTGTTCACAGACACACGGACCTTTTTCTGAAAATACCTTTTTTTTTGCATACATGGGACTCTAAAACATGTATTTCTGGTGAAATCCCGATATAATATTTTAGGATGGAATGAAATAAATTCTCTATACACTATGTAGGTATATAGTACGAGTAGAGAAAGTAAAAATGTTACTTTTTTGGATACAGGGGTCTGAAAACATGTATTTCTGGTGAAATGTCGGTGTCCAATTTTTAGATGCAATACAATACCTTCTCTATACACTATGGACATAGTACTTGTAGAGAAAATAAAAGTGAAGGGGGAGAGAGAGAGAGAGAGAGAGAGAGAGAGACAGAGACAGAAAGAGCTTAAGAAAACTGAAACCGAGACATCAATAAAGTAGTGTGGGAGTGGTTTGTTGGTGCCAGGGCAAAAAAAAAAAAACATCGCATTATGGACACTATGTTACAGGAATACTCTAAAAAAAAGTAGCTGAAAAACTGGACTAGACTGATTTCAAAGCAACTAATGAATGGCTGGGGTGTTTCAGTAAAAGACACCAGGAAAAATTAAACGATTTGGTTTACAGCTAATTTTTATTCATTAAAAAGTTTGGTGTATATTAATATAACAGAAATACTTAAATATACAATTAAAAAGTTACGTATATTTTTATACCAATTCTATCTATGTATAGTCATGATTTAATTTTGTTAATCTTCGGTAAATGAAAACCTGTCCATATTGGAAACGCTTGAGAGTCCCGTTCAATTCCGCTGAAGTCAGGTTTTATGTAACATAAATTGTACGTTTTAACGTGCTCTACGTTGTTAAGTAAGTTTTGTTTATATCCTATGGTTTACATATATAATACAAAGAATTATATTAACCTTAAGAAGTTCATTCCTATTCTTTTGTTATACAAAATTCTCCAAAATTCATACAGAATAAAAATGTCTTTAGAGGCTGTTCCCAAAAAAATTCAAGATATACATTTTATTTGTCATCTAAATATATTAAATTCCTTTACGATATTTTAATCAAAATAATTAGTGCCATTTTTGAGAAAATCACATTTTGACAATGTTTCCATGTAAAGGGTAGTTGGTGGAGGGAATTTAATTGAAAATCTTCGTGTCGCATCCTTGGAGGATACTGAACTTAGGTAACAAGTTTGGTATTTAACAGACTTTTCGTTTTTGAGCTATATTCCCCAGACTCACACAGGGGCATTTTTCTTAAAATGCTTTTCTTTTTTATTAAGGGGGTCTCAAAACATATATTTCGGATGAAATCTCGGTATCAAATTTTTAAATGCAATACAATATCTTCTTTATACAGTATGTATATGGTACGTGTGTAGAAAGTGAAAAAAAAAACCGTTAAATATATTTTAAAGCAATGCATTATGTCGTCTAATTTTCACCGATTTCCTCTCCACTGTATACTCGGTGAGTAAAACATGCTACCTAGCATTGTATCCAGATCTGTTTACTTTTTCTACATGTATATGCACTACATAGTGTATAGAGAAGATATTGTATTGGATTGAAAAATTCGATACCGAGAAAAAGATCCGTGTGTGGACAGCATAGCTCAAAAACGAAAAGCCCGTTGAATACCAAACTTGGTATTTAAATTGGCATCTTTCAAGTATGCGACACGAAGATTTTCAAGAAAATCCCCCACCCCAACTACCCTTTACGTGGCAAAATTTTCAATTTTTTTTTTTATTTTCTCAAAAATGACTCTAACGATTTTGATTAAATATCGTATATAAAGGATATTTACATGACAAATAAAATGTATATTTTGAATTTTCTGGGAGTAGCCTCTAAAGACCTCTTTATTCTGGATGATTTTTATTGAATTTTGCATAACTGGTAAACCGTAAGAGATAGATAAAAACTTACAACACAAAAAATGTAGATCAGGATAAAACACACAATTTATGTCATATACATTTTTTTTTTTTGAGTTGAATGCTTTTGAGATAGTTCCTGTTATTGGTTTCAGCTTTGAAAAATGTATTTCTCATATAGGAATTTGTCAACTCCTAGCCATACAAGAAAGGAACTCAATAACATAGCAACCAGCTTTTGACTATCACTTTAACCTGTGCTACTCCCTTATTTCGCTTCTATTTTCAAGGAATCAAGTAATAAGAGTATTTCTGCTAATTTTTCTCAATTAGCATGAAGTAAATGGGAGCACAAGCTTTTCAACAATAATTTGTTGCAGAGATGTAGAGAATGTTTTGTGAATGTAACACATTAGATTTTTATTTCTGTACTGCTATTTCCGGAACTCCAATGTAAATTTTAGAGTTTTCCTTGTTTACTGTATTAATCTCACTGCAGTCCAAGTCTGGCAAAAACCATGTTCTCGTGACTAATGCATCCGTTGCCAACAAACCTGATTCGTGACTGACATTGGATTTCGTTGCATCTGGTTCTGAGTTCGGTTAGATGCAGTAGCTAGTGATCATAATTGAATATGCCAGCAGACAACATGGTTCTATTCAACTCGCTGGGAACATCGGTGAAAGCTTTATTGATTTTCTACTGTATATCTGGTTCTACAGCTTGTTTAGGACATGAGTTGTCATGTCTGGACATTTATGATTGTATTTTATATGACACAGTAGCGTGAGCAATTTGTGTAAATTGCCTTGAGCTAAAACGGATTAGTGGAAGAGAAACGCAGGGTCACCGAACTGTAGCTGTTATGTATGATGTGATTTTAATAGGCATATAATGCCGAAAATTGCACGGAAGTAGCTTATACCATTAGCATAGCTATCATTAAATATGCTACACATACATTTCATTCTTTTATAATGTTTGATTAGTGTTTTTGAACCTAATTTCTTTATTTTTTGTTTGTAGGGCTCTCTTAAGAAGTTAAATTCTTTGCGTCTGCGCTTCAGTGTCTATGTAATAACCATCCATCAATTTATTATGACACTTGCTAATCAGAGCTCTTTAACTTTATCTCGATTTATTAAAAGCATCATTGTCCACAACAGTGGTTCTCAAACTTCTTCCCATCACCGCCCACCTGGCTAATGTACTTTCTCCAAGCGTCCCCTAATTATCTTTCTTCATTCTCCAAAATACAACATGCAGAAAAACGAATCACAACACCCACCAGGATTGCGAGTAGAATTACCTTTAAACAATAGATTAACATTCATTTTCAATTATTAACGCATGTTCAAACTGAACAGTAACTTCACGCTAAACTGTGGAAAGCATTACTAATATACCATATAAATTAGCTAAGATACTTTAATACTTTAATTTATATTCAATTTCAGTCAAAATCAGATAGTGTACATATTCCATACATTTATATTTATATTTGTACTTTAAAATGTGTAACCTATAATGTAAAACTATCTGGAATTCTTTGTGTGTGCCATTCTCCAGCTGGGGGGAAGCTGAAATAAATAAACTTTATATGTTCTGAGTTGGCATTCAGAAAAGCTTTAATGTGTTGGATTTGATGAAGAGGTTAGTTTTAAAAATTCACTATAAGAGCCACATTCCCCACGCTGAGTTATCTAGAGTCTAGTCTTTGATTTGGTAGAAGTTGCACCATCACACTACAAAACAATAAGTGGGAAATACAATACGAAGCACCCTCCACACTGCAGGATAGCAATACGGTATATCAGATACTGAAAATGGATTTAATCTGGAACTTCCGTCGAAAGCAGATAGTTAAATCATTTTATCATTTCTTCATGCAAAATATTCTAATGATTTCAATAAACTAGCAGATCGTCAGAACGAATTCTGCTCTTTTCATCTACACCGGTAGATACTAGTAACTTCCAGCGGTAACAACTCGAAACGAATGTAATATATCGATTTGCTTGATAGGACTTGGTAGGGACATCTCAATTGCCTTCTCAGTTATTTATCTTATATCTTAATGTTTTAATTACTCTGAACGCCCTCTGATTCTCTCGCCGCTCCAGGGTCCACAAGATAACTACACAATGTTTCATTAAAATTAAACATACAAAAGGCCGCTACTTCTCTAATTAAATATAAAATCGTATACACATTGACCATTTATAATTAGTAAAAGTTCCCCTCGTCCAAACAGTCATAGGTTTGCCTGATTGTGAAATTTTCTCCAAAATGAAAAATCGGCTTCAAGATCGGATCGGCATAAAGTTACATGACCCGGCACATACCTCTGTTACACTTCTAAAAATATGTATTGAGCAGCAGACACTAAACTCTCAGCTGATAATTTTGAATGATACTAGTGTATCTATATTGGAAGAGACAACTATGTATGTTAATTAAATATTTTGGTACATTATTTCCGGATCATAATCCTCGTATATTTGAACATATGTATTTTCTTCTTTCCTTGTATTTTGGACTGTACTTGAGGATGATCAATAAATGTTCAAAAGTGGTGAAGGAATAAGTGTTCACAGATAGATATTTGGCTGTGCAGTACACAAGGCTCATCCAAACAAACGATATGGCATAATGGATCACTGAATTCGAAATTATAGGCTACATTTCTACAGCTGGCTTTGTGCTAGCTTCTTGCCAACCGATCAGAACTCCTCAGGTATTCAAGCTATTCTGCTGAGGCTTGCGTTTTCTAAAAGATCACATCATCGTCATCATCATCATCATCATCATCATTATCAACCACAATAACAACAGAGCTGTCACTTTGCTCTTTCCCCATTACGACTGCTGGCTCTAACAGTTTCGCACGACCATCTGTTCTTCCTTTTGGACAATACCGGAGAGCTATATCCGGGAAGCGCTTCTCCTCCGTTCTATCATTTACTTTTGATAGTTTTTCACGCATTAATTTATTTATTTTATTTAAAGTTTGTTCTTTAACTCTTATATCTTAATGTTTTCTGTTGTTTCAAGTTGCGAAGTTTCCACTACTTTTTTTTTTTTGGAAGAAAGCTCATCTCAGAAGCCTCAAGCCGTCGTATCTTCTTTTTTAATGTCCATATTTCTGCGCATATAGGAATATTGGTTGTGCAACTGGTGATTTTTTTATCTTCCCAAATTTGCATTAAACAACAAAAGCAGTGAAGGGTCGCCAAAAGTGTGATAACATAACAGCAGTATTCTCTGCTCTGTTATATAGATTTACTTCGTTCGAAATCAAAGTTCACTACCGGCGCCATATTCCCTATCAGTTACGTTTCCTATTATATAGATAAGGCACATCCTACATGTTTTAAAATGATTTTGTTATGCTGCTTTTATCTTTTTGTGATTTCTTGTTCCAATAATATATGTAGACTAATACACTAGATAGATCGCTTGTTTTTTCTAATGTGCTGCTTTTAATTAACATTTGTGATAGTATTCAACAGAAAATATGTTTGCTGTTTAATATTCATCTTTCTTCCTAAAGGCCGTTTTCGTCTATGCTAGGTGTTAGCAGGAAAAATCTCAGATAATAGCACAGATAACGGCAATGTTTAATTATCATCTGGATTTCTAAGATTACGAAGGATTAAAACTTTAACAGTGAGTTATTGTCCAACAAAGCAGAAATATCATGGTAACCGACTAAACCAGATGAATTAGCAACTGAAATACACAATTAAGAATCAGCAAATTATAGTAATGAAGAATATCACTAAAACTAGGCAAGGAAACCTTTAGTTTCATAAAAGAGCGCAATACATATTTTTGGAACTACTGCATTTACAATACTTATAAATATGCATTAATTTGAAAATATAAAAATAACGTCTGTCATTCAAATAGTATTCAAATTCCAGAAATAACATTTGCTTTCTATACTAATTTACGTTTTCTTTTATATATTTTTCAACTAATTATTGATGTTTGTTGTACTTATGAAAAAACTTGGATGTTAATTATGTCAAAAGTCAGAGTAAAAAAAAATTGTATACTTCCTCTTCTCCTTAATTACTGAATCATCGTATGAGAGAGGAACTCCACAATGGCTGCCCTTATATAAGGTAGACCGTAAAGATTCAACCTATTTATGAATCCTTTTTGATAACTTTAATAATATTAAAATAGATCTAATATAACTTAAGAGTATTAAATTGCCCAAATTAAGTTGTTTAATAATAAAAATACTAGCATTTAATGTTTCTATTTTTGATTGGCAATTCACCACAATAAAATGAAATTCAAGTAAATGTGTGCCATTTTATTGAAATCATAGAAAACAACTTAAAGAAGATGTTTTGAGACTTATGTGACAAATCCTACTGGAAGTCTTTGAACGATTAGTTTATTTCAAAATGTTAAGGTGATCTCTGGCTTTTATCCGCAATACTTCAGCCCCAAGATTTAATTTGCCATACCGATGGTTTTGGCCCTTAATTTTAAGGACTTTCATTTTTTTTTAAAGTCGTAGCTATTCAGAGTGTTGTTACAGAGCAATTGCAAATCTGGAACATAGAAACGATTCCAATTGTAAAATGCTTTAGCTTTTCTCATATGGAAATTTATCAACTCCTGGCCAAGCAAAGAAACGTATTCCAATAGCATAGCAATCAGCATTCAGAAGATTTGACTATTGTTTTAGCCTAGTGTACTCTTTTACGTATAAGGAAGCAAACAATAAGGCCATGTCTGCTAGTGTTTATCTCGATTAGTTTGAAATCGATAGAAGAATAAGCTTTATAACAATAATTTGTTACAGAGATGTATAGAAAATGGTATGAATGGAACATGTCGGATTCTTACTTTCTCTAGACGTACTATATACATAGTGTATAGAGAACCACCCAAAATTCGATACCGAGATTTCATCAGAAATACATGTTTTGGGTCTCCCTGAATCCAAAAGTCCCCCTGAAAAAGGTCCGCGCGCGCGTGTGTATGTGTGTGATTTTCTCAAAAATAACTAACGATTTTGATTAAAATGTAGTATCTTAAAGATATTTACCTGACAAATAAAATGTATAGCTTGAATTTTCTGGCAATAGCCTCTGAAGACTACTTTATTCTGGATGAATTTTACGGAATTTTGCATAACTACTAAACCGTAAGAGATTGACAAAAGCATACCACACAAAAAAAAAAAAAATGTAGAGCACATTAAAACACACATACAGGAATTTATTGACCCCTGTCCATACAAACAAAGGAACTTCAGTTACATAGCAACCAGCTTTTGAGTATCATCTTAACTTATGGTGCTTCCTTATTTTTAAGGAAGCAAGTAATAAGCCCATTTCTGCTAACTTTTTCTTCGATTAGCAAGAAGTAAATAGAAGCATAAGCTTCCTAACAATAATTTGTTGCAGATATGTAGAGAAAGCCATGTGAATGGAACACAGATTTTTTTTTTCTTAGTTGATGCCAACGTTAACTACAATACTTTAAACTTTACATAAATGATGTGCTATTATAAGGCATGAAAATGTCAGACAGCATTAAAACTGGGCTTATGGATTTTAGGAGTAAGCAGGTGATGCGTGTTTCGTAGACCATGTTACATTGCATTTTTGAAGCTGGTTCATCCAAGACAGCTGTTCAAGATAACGTTACCCCTTGGTCGCTAGTTCGTTTCCCGCGCCGATACAGGTTAACGGGCCTCACCCCTGCTCAGAGGAGGGATGTGTACGGGGCAGGTGTGGTCTTAGCGTCGCTCTTGGGGTAAGCGTCGGTTCCCACGGAATGCCAGCGTCCCACTACCGGGTCGGAAACAATGCTCAACAATCCCCCTAAGTGTATGGGTATGCCTTACGTCAGAAGACTTATTGCTGGCCCCCGCCACAGCGTGGGATCGACTCCCAGAAATAAAACAAATAACAATAAAAATAAGAGGGGTACCTGCCAATTCCCTTTGTCCACCAAGTCCATTGTTACACAAAAGAGATATCAGTGGCCCTTCAGCGTGAGTAGGTTTTCAGTAAGCAAACTTTTGTCTAGCACTGATTCTTTACTCACCTCCTGTGTGGGGATTAAGTAAGCTTTGTTTACCAGGGTGCGTTCACGAAGGAGAGCAAGTGAATGTAAAAGTGGAAGGGAAACAGATGTTATTACTCCAGTGCTCAAGCATTCCACTTGATAGTGAAGACATGCTTTTATTAATTCTATACAAGTAGCATCTTACGCCCTGCTGATAGTATTTATACATTATTAATAAAAGAAGTATATGCAATGGGTATATATTTTAGCTTCAGGGTATCCATAGGTAACATTTAGAATTATTGTACATTTTATCAAAATACTACCGCTCTACCACAATTATAAGGGCATTTTAATTCTATTGCAAAATATTTTGAGAAAAACATGCGTAGTAATTTAAGAAACAAAAATCCTATCATAATATTTAAATATTAATATATAAACACGACGTATAGAACTATATTCACTCTTCTGATTGTTACAGAAAAAATTAATCATTAAATACAACTTTTAAACAATTAATCCTCAGTGTTTGTTTCGATTGTCTTGTATGTTAAACATTTTAAAATTGTAGTTATAACAGCATACGAGTTTTAAAGAAAAATCCATGGTATGAAATATATCTTATTGAAATTATACCAGATACAATCACATAAATGGTGATATTTTGCAATGCATCAGAATTGAAGCTTGCCTGTCGTTTAACTAATAATTTTACTGTCTAAATTCATTTTATAATAAAAATGAGCCAAGTGATGTTTTTTTTTTTCAAAAATATTCGAATTAAAAATGCAAGTTTCTGAAGATTTTCGTTGAAGTATCGAGTTTAGAAAGATAATTGAAGCATGGAGCTGTAAAAGATCTGTACTAAAGTAGTGGTATAATCTTAGCAGTGTTTCGAACACTTGAAATTTGTTGTTAAATATTTTGGGTAGTTTTAATGTCCGGATTTTTCCGAAAATATTCAAGTTGCATCCTTGGAATCTATTAAACTTAAATACCAAGTTTTTAAATGAGATATTTTTTGTTATTTTTTTTAAATCTTAAACTTCTAACTTTTCCTAAACGGAAGTTACCTTTCGTTTCAGTTCTCTTTTGTTTTTACTCCTAACCTTTGCAAATAGAAGCTAATTTCAGCTGCTTCACATAGCAAACTCTTTAAAAAGTTGACTATCGCTTTAGTTCAATGTGTTTCCTTATTCTCCTTATTTATAAGGAACTAATTAGTAAGACTAATTTATATCTTGAAAACTAGAAGTAGATAGAATAAGCTTTTTTACGGTTAGCGTTTTTTTAGCTCTTTGTCATATCGGACGATGAATGAAATTGTTGAAATGATGCTCAGATACTCAAATGATCTCGGGGTCCATAGAGCTTAAAGTTGCTCAGATAAGAGAAAACCTCGACACAGAGAGAGAGAGAGAGAGAGAGAGAGAGAACAAAAACATCGGTAACTCACCATAAGCGAGATTCAAACTCGCTACTTGTTGAATGTGAGGCAGACGGGCTATCACCACACTACTCAGTCAGGCAGAGTCAGCTTTGTTGAATAGTTTGTTTCAGAACAGATAGAGAAAGTGATGCGAATTTAACACATATTTATTTTATAAGTGCTCGTAGAACACGCCGAAATAATTTAAACCATTTCTGAACGTCGGTGATTCCCTTTTTTCTGTTATGCAGGTAATTATTTTCACACTAAAATAAAACTGCGTACATTTTCCCCAACGTTTAATATGTTCGTGACAGAGAATCAAAAATAAAACACAAATCAAGATGTTCTTCAAGTTCAGAAGTATATGCAGTACAGAACATTGGGTTCAGTAATGCACAGCAAGTTATACACATCCCAAATTCTAGGGCAATAAAAAAGTAATGCATCATAATGTGTCAAGCAGCATATTTCATTTCCGATTTCATAATTTTAGAGATTCCTAACATTCACATCCTTATACTTAAACAATCCCTATGTGCTTTTCATTTTATTGTCTGGACATCAACAGCTTTGATAATAAAATTCTACAATTTAATCGCTCGATTTATCATCCTTTACAATTCAGTTAATTTAATGTTGCTATTTACCAAATGGTTGAAGAGTTGAGTGGTATAATGCAAGTTTTATGACCATATTCAGGTTGTTTCCTTGTTTACAAATCTCCTACTGAGAAAACTGGTCCAAACACTTCGCTGGCCCTTTTGAACCTTATCCAAAATTGCTCTCTCGATTAGCTTGTACTTCCCGGTTTTCTACATAAAGGATATTTTGTAATAAATAAAAGCTAAAATTGTATTGAGTTTTAAATGAAAAATTAATGTAATATTTCAATGTTTCATATGATTTGTAGTCTGAATAATAAGAAGAACTTTATATCTTTCAGAAATAATGATACAGAATTAATGGATTATTTATTCATGTTTAAATGTCCATATCGGAATCTTTATGGCATGAAGAAATGTTTCCTACACAAGTTTTAATGTAGAGTATTATTTAATTGGACTTTCCATGTGAATTTAATACTTCCAATAAACTGATCTTTTTACCACGAATAAAGTTAATTCTTAACCATAAGTAAAAAACATCATTGAGTAAAAGTTGAAAAGTATACGATGTCAAGAGTATTTTCTGCGGAACTTTTCTTTTCTTTCCATTCTTGGGATGGCTGAACTATGGAATTCTTTTAAGTTTATGAATAGCTGCTCTGGCGTGATCTCGAAGATGGTGGTGAGTTAAAATTATGATATATCGTCTTATTGGTAATAAGTCAAAACTTTAATGCATTTCCAATTCCAATAATTTAAGTACACTGATTTACGAGCAGAGAGCTAATTTGTCGTTCTCCGTGGTCTAGGGATGATATGTTACTCTATTTCCCAAGGTTGCGGGTTTTAAACCCGGCGGAGGACGATGCATTTTTTTCGGGTGTAAAAATCCTTAATATCCCTTCTTTCGGAAGGGAAGTAAAGCCGTTTGTCCCGTGTCGAAGATTTACAGCACGTAAAAGAATCTAAAACCTGATAACGGGGTCTCTGAGTAAAATTAAGCGGTTTTTCACGTCCAATGTTGAATGGTATGCTGATAACCATAGCAGTTCAAAAGCGACCAAAATAAAATTGGATTTTATTGAGCCAAATGTGCTTCTTCATCTTCAGAGAGTTGAATTTCCATGGCAACGTATTCTCAATACATGTAATATCAAACATTAGTTTAAACATTTGAGAATCAGTCTTTGCTAAGTTTAAAAGATGTTGCAATATTAGTTTATTTTATGGATTTAGCAACTCTAAATGCCTAAAATATACTATTACACAATGCAATACTTTAATACTTACACTATATTCCATAGTTGAATTTCTCTATGACTAGTTTGCGTCTTTGTTGTAGCGTCAAAACAAGCAGAGAATCATGATTCTCAATTTTTTTTTTTTTTTTTTTTTAATTCCTGCCTCAACTATAACATATAGTTTGATATTTATCCGACATCAATTTTTGAGCTATGCTGTTCGTACACATGTGAGTGCATGAGTGACTTGAAAGCACTGATGGAATTTCTAAATATCGGCATCAGAAGGCAATTCCGAGAAATAATGCGGAGACGCTTTTATGACTTTCTTCACGACTTCCAAAGCAGAAGGAGCGTGACATTCATCTCACAAATGACGTCGAGATATCGCTGGAAATGTGTTCAATGCGAAAGGCACATTCATGAAATTCCCTTGGTACATCTGTGTTTGTATCTTCCTGAAAAGGATCTTAAAAACCGGTTTTCAGTTAAACACAATATTTCATCCTAAAGAAAGTACTTACAAGAAGAGAATTAAAACAAATTGCCTTAAAACAATACTTGGCATAGACAAAATGTTCCATGTTTTATTTTCTCAAAAGTGGCTGTAACCGTTTATATAATGTTTCACATATCGATATGAAAAATAATATTATGTATAATTAAAAATCTTAATTCACATTGAATGTTATGTACCTATCGAATGGAGAAAGAATCTGAGACGGCAAGTGATTTGCTGCGCAGCATTTAATCCAATTATAGAGTTTATAAATGAATGATTTAAAAACTGTGTATGCTTTAAAATACAATGATAACCAAAGATAACTAAATTATAATACGCGATGATAACTAAACAAATAAACATGTGTCTCTACAAGGACTATGTTCAACCTTCAAGGTTCGCCCTCTGATACTGAACTCGGAAACTTGAAAGAAATGTTTGAAATACCATGTTTTTGCTCGTATTGCCTCTACTCTGACTGAAGAATATTTCCGTTACTCTCCACATAAAAACGACTGCGATAATAATTTATACTTCATTTTGGAGGAAGTTGGGCCTATGGTAGATAATTCCTAGACATTGCTGCATTATTTTCATGTAATTTTAGCTATTAGCTTCAAAATACTCGTAGTCTAACCGAAAAACTTTCGGTGTCAGCAAACGATGAAGAATGTGCTCATTAGTACTTCAGAAGAATTTGAATTCTTTCACTGTCAAATTTATTGTGACTTTGAGAAACATAGAAGTTTCCCACGTAGTTCAGGGGCGCTTTTGAGTGTCCCATCAGCATTTGTCCTGTTTGCAGATGACCGGCCCAAAGGTTCCCGTGACCTTTTAACCGTCCCATGGGAGAATTCCCATAACTGGTTTTAGAGATGAGTTGACCTGGGGCATAACCCTGAGGTCGAGCAAAGTCACCTGTCCCCTTAGAGATCCTTTAACCCGTTTCTTAAACGTCGGACACCTCTCAGGTCATACCCAAAATAAGTAATTGACTTACAATAGAAAAAAGGTTCACAAAAATATTAGCAGAGATGTTTGAAAACCTGCATTGCGTAAAGATAAGGATATTAAAAACCGACAGAATTTGAATTTTGTAGTAACATATAATATATAAACTTAAAGCACTTTGCAATATAATAAGTTGACTCAATTCTATGCAGACATTTTTACTTCCACAATATATTTGCTCTAAGGATTATTTAGTATAGGAAGATCATTGTTGAAAAATACAAATATTTTAAATTACATTAAATAAACCGTAATATGTGATTAATATCCAATTATCTTACGAGTAACACTTTTTAATTATGATTGAAATGTATGTAAAATACAGATATGATACACATACATGATTTTCTCTGCCTATTGTTCCACAATTATTCTTATTCTTCAATGCACTTAATGTAAAACATTTGTAGCTAAGCCTTTATTACATATTTTCTTATAGGTACAACTCGAATAGGGGAATACAATAGGCTTAAGCGATAGTCAAACTTTTAAGAGCTGGTCGCTCTGTGGTGAGGTGAAAATTTATTCTCTTTGCATGACCAGGGGAAAAACAACCTCCCATTTGAGAAATATACAAGTAATAGAACATTTAAATCAATAAAAAGGAATATTTTAGATATGTTTTACTAAAAACATCTGATGTGTTCCATTCGCATAACTTTCTTGACCTATTATGTCACAAATTATTCTTATAAAAGCGTATTTTCATATCAGCAAAATTATCATTATTTTAGCAAAGCAAACCAGCAACCAAATAGTCGGTTTAACGGAAACAGACTTATCATTAAAATTAAAGCTGTTTGTTTCTTACTGGGTATTATGAAAATTGCATTATAGACAATGAAAAGCGAAGAATATAAACAACAGAAAAACACTTGAAAACAGTTTCTACTGTAACAAAGATTAAACTAAGAATTAAACTTTCAATGAAACAGTCTTCCGAAATGTGTCCAGTCAGTACTCATGTGAAATAAAAACTGTTGGGAAGTACTTCACAAAATGTATCGCTTAACATTGTTATATTAGATGTTTGCGTTTGTATATAAAATCACAGAATCGTAAATAGATTTCTTCGTGTAAAAACATATGACAGTCAATAGAGTTCTGCATAATGAGCATGAAAAAGTCAAACAGCTCTCATTGTACGTTGGCGTCTCTTGATAAAGAGTATAATTTCCTAAAAATCTTATCAAAGTTGAAAGAGATGCATTAGCCTTTCATACGGTCTTATATACAAGTACATCGATAAAAAGGAGCAGCTCTCTAGCCGTTGTTTCTAGTTATTCACGATATACTGTTAATTCCCTAATAGGGAGGTTAATTTTAAAGCAATAAGCCGTTATAGTTAGTCATAAGCTCTTGGTTCAAACAAACGAATATCGCGTTATAAAGAAAGAAGGAAAAAAGAAAGCATCGCTAACCTTCAAGCATAACCGTTTTATAACGCTTAGGAGAGGGTTACAGAGCATCTTAAAATGGCTAACTCTGCAAGAAAGTGTATTTGAAACAAATTTTACATTTAAAGACCTCTAAGAGTTTTAGGTAGTAAGATTTTGTCTATGCTTTACCAATTTTGCAAAGCTCACTGAGAATAAAGAGGATAAAACTCAAAACATTTTGATTAAAATGACATATGTTGAAGATATTTTCGTAACAAATAAAATGTATATCTTGAATTTTTTGAGAATAGCCTGACAGATCCTTTTTATTAGGAGGGAATTTTGAACAAATCTGTATAACTGATATCTTAAACGATAGATGACAACTTACTACACAAAACAGGTAGATCTGCTTAAAACATATTTATTCGAAATAACCTTTTTGTAACATATACATTTCCAAGATGTTCGAAATTAATGGTTCAAAATGAATAGTTTTTACTTTCTCTACACGTGCTATGTACATAGTGTATAGAGAAGATATTATAATGCACCCAAAAATTCCATACCGAGATTTCACTCCGTGAATCCAAGAAAAAAAACATTTTCAGAAAAATGTCAGTGTGTGTGTGTGTGGGGGGGGGTGTGTGCAGTATAGCTCAAAAACAAAACGTCCGTTAAAAACCAAACTTGGTATTTAGGTTTGGTAACTTCCAAGGATGAGAAACGAAGATTTTCAAGAAAATCCCCCACCCCCAAATACCCTTTACATGGAACTTTTTTCGAAAATTTTTATTATCTCAAAAATGGCTCTAACGATTTTGATTAATAATACCGTATATGAAAGATATTTACCTGACAAATAAAATACATATCTTGAATTTTCTGGAAATAGCCTCCGATGACTACTTTATTTTGGATGAATTTTACGGAATTTTGCATAACTGCTAAATCATAAAAAAATGTAGAGCTCGTCAAAACCCACAATTTATGTAATATACATTTCTATTTTCTCTTCGCGTATTATGTACTTAGTGTATAGAGGAAGTATTGTATTCCACCCAAAAATTCGAGATTTCACTGGAAATACATATTTTAGGACCCCCTAAATACAAAAGAAAAGCATTTTTACAAAAATCTAATGTGTACCATTCACATGACTTTCTCTATATTCCTGCAACAAATTATTCTTAAAAAACTTATACTTCTATTAACTTCATGCTAATCAGTAAAACATTAGCAGAAATAGCCATATTACTTGCTTCCTTGTAAGTAGAGGTGAAATAAGGGAGTACTGTAGGTTAAAGTAATAATCACAAGCTGGTTGCTATGTCACTGAAGTTCCTTTGTTTGTATGGACAGCAGTTGACAAATTCCTGTATGAGAAAAGTATAAGTTTTTCAAAGTTGAAACCAAAAAACAAGGAATATCTCAAAAACGATCAACTCCACGAAAAAAATATGTAACATAAATTGTGTGTTTTAATGTTCTCTACATTTCTTGTGTGGTAAGTTTTTGTCCCTCTCTGGCGGTTTAACAGGTATGCAAAATTTCGTAAACTGCATCCAGAATAAAGTAGTCTTCAGAGGCTATTTCTAGAAAATTCAAGATATGCATTATATTTGTCAGATAAATATCTTTAATATACGATATTTTAATCAAAATTGTTAGAGCCACTTTTTACAAAAACATTTCGATTAAAGTTCCATGTAAAGGGTAGTTGGGGGTGGAAAGATTTTCTTGGAAATCTTCACTGTCAGTTTAGTAGTGTATTCCCTTAGTTCCCTCCTACTTATACGGAACTACGTAATAAGAAAATTCTGCTAATGATCATCTCGATTAGCATGGTGTAGAAAGAAGAAGAATATTAAGTAAGAAGAGTTTGTAGAAGCTAGAGAAAGTCATATGAGTGTAACATCAGATCCCCCCATTTCTTTAGTCTTCGGCACCAGATGTAATAAAGGCTATCTGCAAATAAATTTACAACACTGCGCAAGTGATATTTCTTATTGCTTGCGTCTTCATATCAGATATCTCTGTTAATTTCTAACCAGAACCGTTTCAGAGATTTTAATTTGTTACCTAAAAGATGCCTTTGCTAAGTGCATCACCACCATTATCTCCTTGGTTGCTACATAACCTTACGTTTGCAATTATATGTCTAGCACCATAACTCTTTTCTAAATAAGGTAAACTTAACTTGTTTTTAATTAATGATATTTCTTTATACGCCTTTAATAGCATTGCTATCATATTTTCTGATATATAATTAATATTTCTCCACAGGATTATATAAAACAAGAAAAAAATGGAAACAAGCTGGAAGCCAAACTTATGTTCAGCTTATCTTCTACTGCAAACTTTTATTGCTGCATGACACGACAGGCCTATGCAGCATATGGGCGTTACTAGTTACCGTCCCAGTAACGCCCATAAGGTAAGGTGTATTTCCAACTTTGTTGAAGGGCCTTCTTCCTAATCTCACCTTTTACTATTATATTGTTGCGGCTAACAAACAAAATATATGTTTAAAAATGTGATGTGTTCCACTCACATGATTTTCTCAACATCTCTGTAACAAATTATTATTAAAAATCAGATGTGTTTCACTCACATGGCTTTCTCTAATTACTCTACAAACAAACTTCTTACAAAAGATAATTCTTCTCTCAACACCACGATAATCGAGATAAGGATTAGCAGAATTTTATTACTTAGTTCCTTATAAGTAGACTGGAATTAAGGGAATGCACTAGGCTAAAGTGATAGTCAAATGTTTTAAAAGCTGTCGTTATGCTATTGTCATTGCAAATCGTCTCTTTGCTTGGCCAGGAGTAGAACAAAAGAAAAACGGACACTCCCGTCTGAGAAAAGTGTAAGTACTTCACAACTGAAATTAATAACAAGGAATACTTCGAAAACGGTAAGCTCTACGAAAAAAATGTATATGGAATAACTTGTGTATTTTAACAAGATCTATATTTTTTGTATAGTAAGCTTTTGTCTGTCTCTTACGGTTTACTAGTTATGCCAAATTAAGCAAAATTCAGAATAAACGGGTCTTTAGAAGCTATTCCCACAAAATTCAAGATATACATTTTATTTGTGATAGAAATGCCTTTAATATGTGGTATTTTAATCAAAATCGTTAGAGCCATTTTAAAGAAAATAAAAATTTTCGAAAATTTGTCCATGTAAAGGGTAGTTAAGGGTGGGGGGATTTTCTTGAAAATCTTCGTGTCGCATCCTTGGAAGATACCAAACTTAAGTACCGACACACGCACACACACACACATACAAGGACAATGCTCTTTTTGGACTCAGTGGGTCCTAAAACATGTATTTCGGGTGAAATCTCGACATCGAATTTTTGGGTGGAATACAATACTTCTCTATGCCTATGAAAGAGAGAAAGTAAAAAACTTATTCTTCTATGTTATTTATGCTAATCTGGATACACATTAGCAAAAATTGTCTTATTACTTGCTTCCTTTTAAGTAGAAGGGGAATAAGTGAATTCATCAAGTTAAAGCGATAGTCAAATCTTTTAAAAGCTGGTTGCTATGTGATTTAATTCGTTTCTTTGCAGGTGTTGTAAGTGCTAAAGTTTAATATTAATTCCACAAAACTTAAATTAGTTAATCTCTGCCAACTAAGCTGTATAAATCGCCACTCAGAGCTTCTGATTATATGTGCCTAAGGCTTAAAGTATGAGCAACTCACTTTAAATCGCCTTTAAAAACTTGTGATTTTAAGTATTGGTCGTGGAGTGGTTAACTTAAAGTTTTTTTTAAGTATGTAATTGCTAAAAATGAAGAAAAAAATCCAGTACAAGTTTTATTAATTATGCTATTATAGTTTCTTAAAAGAAATAAATGCTATTTTTCCAGATAAAATAAAATTTTGCTGAAATAAGTTGCTGAAAAATATATTCCACATTTGCTTTCGTTGAGTTTTATATTTTTTAAAACTAACACTTGTGTAAGGCTGCTATTAAAACTTAATGTGCCAAATGTTAGATATAGGAAACTACTACAAGGATTCAAGGGGATGTGAAAGTAAAATGAGAAACACGACAACATTTTATGTGCTTATATTAAAGAAAAAAAAAAAAAAAGAAAGAAAGAAACAACACAAAGGACGAACAACGTACTTAAATTATGGAGAAATTTACAGCGCTGTTAAACAAAAGAAATCTCACATCATCTTCATCAGACCTAGGAATGACGTTATTCCTGCTGCAACATAAATCCAAGAAGATCTTCATTGCGAGGGGATGTCTAGAGGCTGTCATGCTGGACTTCCCAAGTAAATGAAGACATCATGTCGACAATATAACACTCCAGAGCCAGTGGGTGCTGTATCTGAAGAAAGCAAAACAAACCATAAACGGGCTGTTGTTCTTCCATTTCTTAATCTTGTTGTGAAAATGAGCAAGTAAGACAGTGCCATAAATTTTCGACTTTCAGAAGTTTTGTTTTCATAATTTTACACAGTAAGGCTATGTGTTGAATTTAGTATTCATTTAGGGACTGGAAAAATAGCCATAAGATAACCATAACTTTTACTGTTCGTGTTTTGTGATGGTACTTCGGCGGAGGAGCAAGTGGTCTCCTGTCAGGTGTGGCCGTCCTATTCACAGAATTCGTGTTTCATAATTCCTGTACTCCAAATTTTAGCGCGTGGGCTCACAAGCTTTATGACAAAAGAGCCAGTATCCTAAAAGTGTCCTTTGCAAACATGTTTAGCTTATGAATGACATTCCCGTATTTCTTTCGGCTTATTTTCTGCTCGTGAGGATGAATCCATACATTAAACTACACAAATGCAAGGTTTTTCCTAACCAAAGGTCTATATATAAATGTTGCTGAATCCGGTGTATTTTCCTTATTTTTATTACTTTCTCTACACGTATTATGTACATAGTGTATAGAGAAGGTATCGTATTCTATCCAAAAATTCCTTACCGAGAATTAACCGGAAATATATGTTTTGAGGCCCTCTGAATTCAAAAAAAGAATTTTTAGAAAAATGTCCGTGTGTGTATGTCTGTGTGCAGCATAGCTCAGAAATAAAAACACCGATAAAAATCAAACTTGGCATTTAAGTTTGGTATCTTCCAAGGATGCGATACAAAGATTTTCAAGAACCCCCCCCCCCCCAAACTAAGTTCGAACATTTTTATTTTCTCAAAAATGGTCTAACGATTTTGATTAAAAGCTCTTTTATTTAAGATATTTACTTGTCAAATAAAATGTTTATTTTGAATTTTCTAGGAATAGCCTCAGAAGAATACTTCATTCTGGATGAATTTTGCATAACTGCTAAACCGTAAGAGATGGACAAAATCTTACCACACAAAAAATGTAGAGCAAATTAAAACACACGATTTAAAAAATTAAATAAAAATTAAAAATTAAAATAAAACAAGAATTAAATTTTAACATCCTTAAAATATAGTGTATACATTTTTTCGTGGAGTTGGTCGTTTTTGAGATATTCCTTGTTTTTGGTTTCAGCATTAAAAAATTTATACTTTTCTCATACAGGAATTTATCAACTCCTGTCAATACAAACAAAGGAATTTCAGTCACATACATAGCTTTTGACTGCTACTTTAACCTATGGTACTCCCTTATTTCGCTTCTACTTACAAGGAAGCAAGTAATTTCTGCTAATTTTTTCTCGATTAACATGAAGTACATAGAAGCATAAGCTTTTTAACGATAATTTGTTGCAGAGATGTAGAGCAAGTCATGTGAATGGAACATATCAGATTTTTTATTTTTTCTACCTTTGCGGTATGAGAATGATAATACACAATCATTAAGCATAATTAATATTTTAGTTTCAATATTAACTGAGGATTACGAGTTACCTAATATATAGAGTCGTTAAATTATAAGGTAGACAAGTCTCTTTCGCAACCTCTCTTCATTGCGCAAGAGAATCGAGTCACCGGTGCCCTTAAAGGCGCACTGAAGTCCTTCTTTACCTCAAGATAAATATCGGAAGTGATCTGTTCGCAAACAAGCAGCACGTCTTACAAAAATGTTCTCCCCCACTCGCTTAAGCTTAGCAGCAGGAATCCTTGTGATTTCTTGCATGGCATTATCACTAAGTTCCTGTAGATTACACAAGGAGCCCCACTACTAAGATTAGGCGAGAGTGCGAGAACATTTTTACTTTCTCTATACGTACTATGTACATAGTGTATAGAGAAGGTATTGTAATGCACCCAAAAATTCGATACAGTGATTTCACCGGAAATACATGTTTTGAGACCCCCGAATAAAAAAAAGCATTTTTAGAAAGATGTCCGTGTGTGTCTGTCTGTGTGTGTGTGTGTGTGTGTGTCTGTGTCTTTGGGCAGTTTGGCTCAAAAACAAAAAGACCGTTAAATACCAAACTTGGTATCTTCTAAGGATGCGGCGCGAAGATGCCCCAACTACCCTTTATATGGATTTTTTTTCAAAATTTTTGATTTTCTCAAAAATGGCTGTAACGATTTTGATTAAAATATCATATATTAAAGATATTTACCTGACAAATAAAAGGTATATCTTGAATTTTCTGGGAATGGCCTCTGAAGACTATTTTATTTGGATGAAATTTATGGCATTTTGCATAACTGCTAAACTGTAAGAGATGGACAAAAAATTACCACTCAAGAAATGTAGAGCAGATTAAAACACACAATTTATGTTATATACATTTTTTTCGTGCGGTTGATCGTTTTTAAGGTATTCCTTGTTTCTGGTTTCAGCTTTAAAAAACTTATACTTTTCTCATACAGGAATTTGTTAACTCCTATCCATACAAACAAAGGAACTTCAGTC
This sequence comes from Hymenopus coronatus, assembly GCA_030762935.1. NCBI lineage: Eukaryota > Metazoa > Arthropoda > Insecta > Mantodea > Hymenopodidae > Hymenopus > Hymenopus coronatus. The sequence continues at coordinate 35,017,104 of CM060890.1, forward strand.
ACTTGGCAACCAGCCTTTTGACTGTCTCTTTAACCTATGGTACTCCCTTATTTCGCTTTTTACTTACAAGGAAGTAAGTAATAACATTACTTCTGATAATTTTTTCTCGATTAGCATGAAATAAACAGAAGCATAAACTTTTTAACAATAATTTGTTGCAGAGATTTAGAGAAACTCATGTGAATGGAACACATCAGATATTTTCTTGATAACATTTTCAGCGTTTATTTTAAGGCAAGGACTTCAGTAGTACGCCTTTGCCTGCACCACTTTCCCGGTGACTCTCGGTTTTCTAGCGCAGTGGTGTTACCTTATAATTTAACGACCCTATAGTTTAAAAATCCCATTTCTTTTAATGTTCAAACGTTTGATATGTAGGATTTTAAAATGCACATAAACTAATTACTTAATTGGACTGACTAACCGTATAAAATTTTGACCGGCGTTAACCATTATTTCTAAAAATAAAAACATGAGACAGTATTCATTCAGAACACCTGAAAGTATAATTTTAAAACCAATCATTCCCTATCGTCCATATTGTGTAGAGGTATGCATGTGAGAGTGAAGGTGCGTGTGCTTGAAAGTATAAATGATTAAATAGAATGAATGAAAAAGAATCCAACGTTAAAGAACCTATAGTCAACAAATTGTTTCAAAGCCAACTAGATAAATCTGTGAATCACATATAAGGTTATGCAAATCTAAAGCATTATTTTTTGATAATATAAACATGTATTCTAAATTTATGTAAAATGTATCTTTTTCCACTCGGAGAAGTTGAACTACCGACCAACTGAAGCTATAAATAGACAGGCGCATGTTTATCAATATACCTCACCTTTAAACCTTGTTTCCTCACAAACCTTTTTTCAACATTCTAAAATATTCCAACCGATATAATTTTTTTAATTTATTTTAAACTATTTTTGGACTGCTCCTGAAAAGGACATTAAATAAATTTAGCATATTCCTTTTCCTTTGTCTGCTCGTACTATGTACATAGTGTAAAGAGAAAATATTGCATTCCACCCAAAAATTCGATACCGAAATTTCACCGGAAATGCACGTTTTAGGTCCCCTATGTCCAAAAAAGCATTTTTAGAAAAAGGTCCGGTGTGTACGTGTGTCTATGAACACGATAACTCAAAAACGAAAAGTCGCTAAAACACCAAACTCGGTATTTAAATTTCATTTCTTCCAGAGATACAACACAAGGATTTTGAGAAAAATCCCTCCTCCCCAAACTACCCTTTACAAGGGGAGAATTTCGAAAATTTTAATTTTCACAAAAATGGTTCTAACGATTTAGATTAAAACACCATATATTAAAGATATTTAGATGCCATACACCCAAGGTCGCGGGTTCAATCCTGGCTGAGGACAATGAAATTTTTCGAGCATTAAAATCCTTAGCATGGCTTCCTTTAGAAGGGAAGTATAGCCGTTGGTCCCGTGTCGTAGATTTATGGCACGTAAAAGAACCTCAAGCTTGATAGAGAGGCCTCTGAGCAAAATTAAGCGGTCTTTCACGCCCAATATAGAATATCCCTGAGGACCACAGAAGTTAAAGAACAGCCATAAATAAAACTCCATTTCATTTTCAGATGCCAGATCTTGTATATCTTGAATATTCTGGGAATAACCTTTAAGCTCTCTTTATGCGAATGAATTTTGCTGAATTTTGCGCAACTAGTAAACCATAAGAGATACACAGAAACTTACTACACAAAAAATGTAGACATCTTTAAATATAGATAATAATATAATTTATGTCATATACATTTTTTCGTGGAGTTCACCATATTCCTTGTTATTTATTTCGGATTTAAAATATTTTCAACTTTTCCCTTACGCAAATTTGTAAACTCCTAGCCATGCCTAGAAACGGATTTCAACCACATGACAACCAGCTTTTAAAAGATTTGACTATCGTTTTAGCCTTTGTATTCCTTTATTTACTTCTACTTACAAGGAAGCAAGTAATTAAGACAATTTCTGCTAATGTTTATCTCGATTATTATTAGGTAGATAGGAGAATAAGCAGTTTAACAATAATTTGTTACATCGATGTAGAGAAAGTCATGTGGGTGGAACACATCTGATTTTTTAAAATACTGATCCAATAATGGTAAGTACAAAAATATTATTGTTTCTACAATAAATGGTGTAGTAGTAAAACTTCTGTAATAATAGCTGTGTTTCATGGCCTATTTACCGCAAACCCCATATGTATTATGTGAATGCGTTTACTTTCTGTACTTGTACATAGATAGAAAAGTTATTAAATTCCTCCCAATAACTCGCTACCGAGATTTCATTGTAAAAATACTTTTATGGTGTCCTAAATCCAAAAAATCTGATGTGTTCATTTCACAGTCTCTCTCTCTCTACATCTTTGCAATAAATAATTGTTAGAAAGCGTATGCTTCTATTTACTTCATGCTAATCGAGAAAAAAAAAATAGCAGAAATAGTCTTAGTATTGCTTGCTTCCTTGTAAGTATAAGCCAAATAAGGGAGTGCCATAGGTTAAAGTGATAGTCAAAAGCTGTTTGCTATATGACAGAAGTTCCTTTGTTTGTATGGACAGGAGTTGACAAATTCCTGTATGAGAAAAGTATGGTTTTTAAATCTGAAACCAGAAACAAGGAATGTCTCAAAAACTATCAACTCCACGAAAAAATGTATATAACATATATTGTGTGTTCTAACGTGTTCTACATTTTTTGTATGGTAAGTTTTTGTCCATCTCTTACGGTTTAGCAGTAATGAAAAATTCCGTAAAATTCATCCAGAATAAAGTAATCTTCAGAGAATATTCCCAGAAAATTCAAAACATACATTTTACATGTCAGGAAAATATCTTTAATATACGATATTTTAATCAAAATCGTTAGAGCCATTTTTTAGAAAATCAAAATTATCGAAAAAAGTTCCATGTAAAGCGTAGTTTGGGGTGTGGGGATTTTTCTCAAAAGCTTCGTGTCGCATCCCTGGAAGATACTAAACTTAAATACCAAGTTTGGCATTTTACCGACTTTTCGCTTTTGAGTTATCGTGTTCACAGACACACGGACACACTGACACACGGGTGCACACACACGGACCTTTTTCTGAAAATAATATTTTTGGATACAGGTTGCTGTAAAACATATATTTCCGGTAAAATCTCGGTATCGAATTTTTTGGTGGAGTGCAATACCTTCTCTGTACACTATATACATAATACGCGTAGAGAAAGTAAAAAAGAGCATTTTTAGAAAAAGGTTGTGTGTGCGGAATAACTTAAAAGCAAAATGTTAAATACCAAACGTGATATTTAAGTTCAGCATCTTCCAAGGATGCGACACGAAAATATTCAAGAAAATTCTCACATCTCAAACTATTCTTTACACGAAAACATTTTTTTAAAAGTTTTACTTTCTAAAAGATGACTCCAACAATTTTATTTAAATGCTGTATATTATAGACGTGTTTAAATAAAATGTATAGCTTATATTTCCAAGGAATAGCTCAGAAGTCCTGTTCATCCTAAACTACTTTTGTTTAACTGGCAAACCGCAAGAGAAAACAACTTACTACACAAAGCGTGCGATCTCGTCAAAATGCACGCTTTATGGCAAATACATTTTTGTTGTAGAGCTTGCCATCTCCGAGATATTGTTTGTTATAAGCGTAAATTTTTCAATAGTTATACTTTTCTCAAATAGTAAGTCGTTATTGGTTTTCTTATACTGGTCAAGCAAAGAGAACGGAATTTCAGTACTATCACTTAGTCGATTAAGCCATAGAGTTGAATATCACTTTAGGTTATTGTATTTCATTATTTCCTATGCACAAGGAAATAACACTGTAATAAAACCATTTCTGTTAATGTTTATCTAGATAACCTGAATTAGATAGAAGAATTAGCTTTTGTAAGAATAATTTGTTGCAACATAGATAGAGAATGTGATGTGAATGTATCTCATCAGATATTTAATATAATGTAAAAAGGGTGACATAATATTTTTAAAGTGCCTCCTGTGGAGTATTTTTATAACAATGAATTTTGAATATAAAGTTTATTATTATTATTATTATTATTATTATTATTATTATTATTATTATTATTATTATTATTATTATTTTCTTTTTTTAACATACAAAAAATAATTTTGAAATATGACAAAAATGTCTGTTATTGTGGTAATGACTGTTATAATGATCAACAGGATATCTTACATGTGATTTTTTCCAAATTTCACTAATGCGTTTACCTTTAAAGCGTTTAGGAAAACGTGCAAAATAGGAATCATATATTATTAATTTTAATGATTGCATTTTACACTGCCTAAAATGTTTTGAAAGGTTGTTTACACATATGTTAATGTGTGTATCCATAGAATTGTTAGAGAGGAGTACTTTTTAAAGTAATTTATTTTCAATTTAGCGTTACTGCCAGAAGCATTCAATGTCAATAATGAAATGGGGCAACTAATAGTTGAAACGCCTTTGTTTTAAATCTCACTTTCATAGTGTGTGGATGCTAATATTTCGTATGGTACTCATAGTACTTTGCAGAAAGATGCACCTAAATATCAGTTTTTGTGTTAACATTTTATTTGACTAGTGGATAATTAGCGTTTATGAATAAACAGGTAGTAATTACAATATTATTCATTATGATAGCGATAATTGATATTTTAAAGCATTGAAATATGGGAGTATGTAAATTATACAAAGCGAAAAAACTGCAAAACAGTTTTGCTTTTAAACTTAATTAAAGTTTTTAGCTTTTCAAAAACACATTAATGCTATTTCTTCTACTGTTGAGGGTTTTTAATTAGGAGGCAGGTCTAGAGACAAGAGAAAAATTCCTAAAAACAATGTAATGAAAATTTTCATTCCTATTACATCAATGTATTTTTTAGATCCTTAAAATGCTTTAACAGAGAACAGACAGCGCACTTATAGTGAATATTGGTATGCGGTACTATTCACAAATAACATGCCAAACGTGTAAAAGCGATGATCAAAAGTAAAATACATAACTGTACAGTTAAACATTACTAAATTGGTGTCTAATTTAATAATTTTGTGGCCAGTTGAAAGTTCTTAAGACGCTTCTTAACCCTAAAAGTCCGAGGTCTATTTATAATACATTTAAATTTGTTGTGTTTATTGGAAGTATTCACAAATATAAATAAAGATGACTGAATGTTTTGAGTCTTATTTGCAGGCCGTAATTTTCTCCATTTTGCAGTAAATCATAATTGTAGTACAGATGACTTCACGGGATAGCAGCCGAATGGGAGAAATCCAAGCTTTCGACCATTTTGACTCTGTGGTCTGACGAAGAAGATGGCCGAAAGCTTGAATTTCTCCGATTCCGATAGCAACCGAGCTATCCCCTGAAGTAATCTGTAATAACCAACTCCGAGAAAGCTTCAAATCTTTAATCATAATTGTAGTAACTTTCAAAACAATGCATGTCATTTCATTATTCAGATGAATGCTTCCAAACCAAGCTGTTGAATAATGTGAAGCTTTATATAATGGATGTTAAAACAGCATATCTCAAAGGTACGGAGCAAGCTTCCTCGACGCGCGATAAGCCCACGCCAGCAAGGCACAAGGTGTTCCCTAAAGCTCATTAAGGGTGTGGGATTCATATCTCCCTGTCTGAATCAGCAGCCCCAGGACAAGGTGGTGCCGGCAGAAGAAAACTGCATGTGGAACACAATAGTAAGTGCAAGTTATGGCTGTTGCACCAAGTCTCACCCTCCGGGAAACAAACTGTGGGAACGGTACAAGAAGCAGCTGAGGTGCTGGTGACGCAATAAGAAGTTCCACAATACAGCTGGAGGGACGTGACGTAACTGCCGGAAGGAAAAAGAGAAGGGCGGAGGAGGAGGTGGAGGTGACACGTTAGGGGAGAAAAGTGGACAGAGAAAAATCAGCCCGATAAATACAAGAATGCCTGTGTAGGTACTCGCTGAGAACGATACAACTTGTCTCAAGCGGAGACAAATGAGTACACGTCTTGATAAATCTCATGCAGGGCTTCACAGCCGCTCGTTCTACCTTTCCCAGAAAAACTGTTAATGTTCTTAATCCGCAATATGTTAGCAAAGTTTGCTACCGTCTGCTCAGCATTTGCTTTTGTTAATGCAAGTAGCAAAAACAACTTGTATATAAGAAGCCACAACGCCCTTATGGGCCAGATGCAGTTTACAGCTTCAATATCACTGGCATGACGTGGTCAAAGTAAACCAGTTGCCAGCACTTTCATATGTTTGATACAATGTTTCTGTTTCAATATAAATTCATATTTTATTCTTTTATTAAATTCTTTTATTCTTGACACATTTTATAAGCACGGTCTATGAGCTTTATGACCAGAGAACAAGTTTCCCTATTATCACTAGATTACTGGAATTCCCTTTAGATATTTCATAAAATGTCTTTAATATGGAACGAAAATGTGGATATTTTTTAACTAATTCTACTTTTCAAACTTTACCCTAAGGCTTGTGTGAATCAACAAACTTTATTTCCTGTGATTTATACGTTATTCTTTTATTTATGCGTTGCACTCAGTGGTAAATGCAGGCAGCTGCCATTGAAAGGGTTAGCCTGATTTTTTTTCCTACACCAATAAAATAAAGGCAACTATAGTAAAAAGTTCCAAAGCTTTAAGTTACGCACACAGTTCTTTAAGGACATAAGAGCATAAGCTTTCGAAGTTATATTTGTTTGTTTTGTTTTGTTTTTGTTTATTTCGTTATTTTTACTTTCGAAACTTTTAATTTTATTTAAATTGTCGAGTGAATACTTAAATAATTATTTCGCAATCTATTATTCGTATTAGAAGCGTTATGACATTACTTATAGAACTTCTAGCCTCCAAATTTATCTTTCCGTCTAACTAGTCTCTATAATGATATTCAAGACTAAATATTATCATTTTTCCTGCAGATATTAGGGTTGATTACGATGCAATGTTGTGTACGATAGTTTAAACAAAATATTTTATCTGAAATATTGTTTTAATTCACTAACTTAGAGAACAATGCAGTATATCGATACAATGCATTATGTGTATTATAACAAATACAGTAAAAAACATTTAACAATACAACATATAACATTTTATAAAATAAAATCTATATGGTTGTACTATAGGCACACTTTGCCATCCAAATATCTTTAGCGTGAAGAAATTTGGAAAGTTTGGAAAGTTCTCGGGTTATTGGATGCTGTTGAAAGTGAGCTGTTATGTTGTATTGTTTTCTGTTTTCTTAATATGTTGGGCATTCTGTGAAGATGTACTTGATTATAAGGTTTGTTGATAGTTTATTGACAATCTTGATATTCAGCTGGTGGTTCCTTAAGTATGAGTTTTGTGTGATGCGAAGTGGCCCAATGTTTAGACCACTCGCCTCTCACCAAGGCCTGCGATGCCTATGTAGTAAAAGCGGGTATTAAACACTATAAAAATGCGAAGTCTTGTTAGTTTTGGAAAGGTCCTGCACCCAGCTTGCGGTAAGAACAATTGCTATTTTTATTTACGAGTCGTTTTAAATTTATTGCCATAGCGATTGGTGAAAAGTTAATAGATATTGTGCCATGTAATTTTTTTGGTCACTACTAAGGAATCTATTAATAAGTTACATGCTGTTTCATTTTCTAAGAGTCTTAGATTCTAAATATTTGGCTGGAAACTCGTAATTTATGTTTTCCACAAATGAATGTCTATTCTTTTATATTTTCCTGTTATGGGTGTATATATATGTAGTTTAACGTTTTTTGACCTGGTTGGTCATATCGGACGATGAATGAAATTGGTGAAATGATGCTCAAATGATCTCGGGGTCCATAGAGCTTAAAGTTACTCTGCATTCGTCTTCTCAGGATAAGGGAAAACCCCGAGAAAAAAAAAACTTACCCGGGTAGGTATAAATTTATACCTATTTATGTGTCCAAATTAGTATACTGTATTACCTTCTCTATGTAAAATAGGTAATATAGTATATTGTATTCCACCCAGATATTCGATGTTGAGATTTCACCGGAGATATGCTTTAAGGTCTCCTGAGAAAAAAAAACATATTTTAGAAAAATGATCGCTTGTGTCCTTGATTGTGTGATTGTGTACGTGACCAGCATAGCTCAAAAACGAAAAGTCGGTTAAGTTCCAAACCTAATATTTAAGTTCGTAATTTTTCAAGGATGCGCAACAAATATTTCTAAGAAAATTGTGCTACCACAAACTACACTTTACATGAAACATTTTTCGAATTTTTTTACTTTCTCAAAAATGCCTCTAAAGATTTTTATTATAATATGTTCAAAATAGTTTTATGCTAAATGAAATGTATATTTTTTTATTTCTGGAAATAACCTCTGAAATCCTGCTCATTCAGCATGACTTTTGCATACCTAAATGATAACTATAAGAGATACACAACATTTTACTGCACAAAAAAATATAATCTTGTTAAAACATACAGTTTCTATCAATTCGTTTTCTTTGGAGTTAACAGTTTTCGAGAGTCTCTTAGTCGTTCACTTTGGTCTTAAAATTCTTTAATTATTGAAACAGCAAATCGTTATTAATTTTCTTTTCTCCTGGTCAAGCAAAGAGAACGGAATGGCATTGCATCACATAGCGACCAATTCTTGAAAGATTTGACCGTTCTTTTAGCCTAATGCATTCTCTTATTCTCGCATATCTACAGTAAAGTATTAATAAAAGTACTTCTGAAAATTTTTAAATCTATATACTTAAAATAAATGTAAAAATCGCCTTTTGTAAGATTAGTTTGTTACAAATTAGAGAAAGTCATGTGAATGTAACTTTTTTCTTATTGTGCTGCAAATGTCGTTGTAGGAAAATTTATGTTTTCGTGATTTTAACGATGTCTGCAGCGTGTGAACAACTTTTCCAGGTTTAAATCTACTCGGAGCGACATTGATACATGTTTCAAATTTTTTTTCTTCATTCAAACGGTCTACTGGTTGAGCCTGCCCAGCTTGACAGAGTTTAACATAAAGAAGAGAATAAGACAGCAATAAAGATGAAATAAGTATGATGTGATTAAGAACAATGGCAATGTGCCATATTAAGTAATAAATTCATATAAGGACAAAATAGAAAAAAAATGGATGTGTTCCATTAACACGATTTTTTCTAGTTGTTACGCAAACACGCTTTTCTTACAAAACAGCCGATTGAGATAAAACTTAGCAGAATTTGTCTTCTTACTTGCTTCCTTGTAAGCAGATGGGAATAGTGTACTAGACTAGGCTAATTTTTTTAAGAGCCGGACGCTATATGAAACAATTGAGATTTCTTTCCTTTTGCTTGCCAGGAGTAAGCCAAGAGAGCCGAAAAGAACGATGGTCTCCCGCTTAAGTAAACGTAGAGTAGCTTAAAATTGAAACCAATAACACGGAGTATCTCAGAACCGGCTGACCTTACAAAAAAAAAAAAAAAAAAAAAGTATATAATATAAATTGTGTGTTTAACGAGATCTGCATTTTAATATAGTAAGTTTCTGTCTATCTCTTACGGTTTACCACCTATGCAAAAGTTACACAGATGTCATCAAGAACGAAGACTATTCGATGAAGTTACAATATATACGTTTCGTTTGTAACGAGAATACCTTTATTTAAAATATCGTATTTTAGTCAAAAGCGTTAGCTATTTTTGAGAATAAATATTTTTTTTAAAAATGTTCTACATAAAAGATAGTTGGGGGTGTGGCAATTTTCTTGAAAATCTTCCTGTCGCATCCTTGAAAATACTTTTCTTAAAATGCCTTTTGCTTTTTTTTAATCAGGGGACTCAAAACATACATTTCCAGTGAAACCTCGACATAGATTGTTTTCGTGGAATTCATTTCTTCTCTAGCTACTATGTAAATGTATGTACATGTGTACTGGAGAAGGTAAAAATTCAGTTGAATAAAGCTGGAGAATGTGATTTATTCTATAGATACAATATATGTATATATATATATATATATATATTTTGTCTTGTGAGTTTACCTTGCTTTCAAGAGCAGGTTAGGTAGAATGTAGAATATACTGTCAAAATTATAATTGTGATAAACCTAAATTTTTAAAGGTTGAAGCTAAAAAGTGAGGAATCATCCTTCAAGTTCATACCATCAAACCTCCAGGCTCATGACTATAAAACTTCGATTGTAAAATAAATTTAAGAATAGTTATTACTAACAAGGTTGGAATTAAATTGAAGGTTTGTATAAAGAGTAGACACCGAAGGGTGTTATTTATTCCTTCACAGAAAGATCGTTACGGGTTTTGAGCTCCGTATCTCTTAGCTGAAGTCAGTTGCTGGCTTGCATTACACCACGCTGCAAGTCTCACAAAGGCTCGTATTAAATCGAATACAAAGAAAAGCAAGCCTTTATCCAGAGTTCCACCCTCCATAACTAGTTTACTTGATGGGCACCCCCTCCTGCTGCTCACCCTCCCCCGCCTACCATCATTGAATTGCGATGCATCACCCTTGCAAATCTTGGCACTGCTGCAAAACCTTTCATAATGCCACCCTGCAGCGTCATCTAACAGTTCAAGTTGTGGCCGTGAGAATCTACCACCGTTATTTTGTGGGAGTATGGGGGAGGCTGAGGAAAGCTGAATTTCTAGAAATGTAACTCTTGGTGTAGAAATGCCACCTGGAACATACTTCTTATCTAGTTTGAATAGTGTATCAAAAAATCTGATGTGCTCTATTCGCATGACTTTCTCTATATCTCTGCAACAAATTATTGTTAAAAAGCTTATTCTTTATCTGCTTTATGCTAATCGAGCAAAAATTAGCAGAAATAGCCTTAATAATTGCTTCCATGCAAGTAGAAGGGAAATAAGGGAGTACCATAAACTAAAGCGATAATCAAAAGCTGGTTGCTATGTGACTGAAGTTCCTTGTTTGTATGGGCAGGAGTTGACAAATTCTTGTATGAGAAAAGTATAAGTTTTTTTAATAACAAGGAATATCTAAAAACCATCAACTCCACACAATATATATATATATATATATATATATATATATATATATATATATATATATATATATATATGTATGTTGTGTTTTATCGTGATCTACATTTTTTGTATAGTAAGTTTTTGTCTATCTCTTACGATTTTACTAGTTATGCCAAATTAAGCAAAATTCATCCAGAATAAACGGGTCTTTAAAAGCTATTCCCAGAAAATTCAAGATACACATTTTATTTGTGTTAGAAATGGCTTTAATATGTGCTATTTTAAGAAAAACAAAATTTTCGAAATTTTTCCATGTAAAGCGTAGTTATCAGAGGCCATTTCCAGAAAATTCAAGATACAAATTTTGTCTTAAAAATATCTTAAATATGAGGTACTTTGTTCAAAATTGTTAAATCCATTTTTGATAAAATCAAAACTTTTCGAAAAATGTTCAATTTAAAGGGTAGATGGGTTTGAGGGGATTTTCTTGAAAATCTTCGTGTCGCATCCTTGGAAGATACCAAACTTAAATACCAAGTTTGGTATTTAATGATCTTTTCGTTTTCGAGCTATGCACACACACACGCACGCACGCACTCACGCACCCACCCACACACACACACACACACACACACACACACACACACACACACACACACACACACACACACATTTCTCCAAAAATGCTTTTCTTGGACTCAGGAGGACCCAAAACATATATTTCTGGAGAAATCTCTGGCTTGGAATTTTTGGGTACAATACAATACCTTCTCTATACACTATGTACATAGTGCGCGTAGAGAAAAGAAAAATGTATGTACTCCATTCACATGACTTTTTCTGCATCTCTGTAACAAATTAGTGTTAATTTATTCTTCTATCTACTTCATGCTAATCGAGATGAACATTAGCAGAAACGGTTTTATTACTTAGTTCCTTATAGGTAGAAGATACATAAGGGAATACACTAGGCTAAACAGACAGTCAAATGCTTTAAAATGTGGTTGCTATGGTATAGAAATTCGATTCTTTGCGTAGCCAGGTGTTGAAAGTTCCCGTATGAGAAAAGTATAAGTATTTAAAAACTGATTTCAATAACAAGGCTCGTATAAACTGTGTGTCTTAACGAGCTCTACATTTCTTGTGTTATAGGTTTTTGTGTATCTCTTACGGTTTACCAGTTATGCAAAATTCATTAAAAATAAAGATGTCTTCAGAGGCTATTTCCAGAAAATTCAAGATATACATTTTATTTTTCATCTAAATATCTTTAATATACAATATTTTAATCAAAATCGTTATAACCATTTGTGAGAAAAGCAAAATTTTCAAAATGCTTTTCCATGTAAAGGGTAGCTTATTTTGGGGGATATTTTTTTAAATCTTCGTGTCGCATCCTTGGAAGATACTAAATATAAGTAAGTACCAAGTTTGGTATTTAACAACCTTTTCGTTTTTGAACTCTACTGTACACACATACACACATGAATTTGTTTTTTTCTGAAATGTTTTTTTCGGACTTAGGAGAAACCCCAAAACATGTATTTTCGTTTTAATCTTCACATCAAAATTTTTGGTGGAATACAGCATCTTCTCTAGCCACTGTGTATATTGTATTTACATACTGCTAGAGAAAGTAAATATCTGACTATTCCATTCACCTTATTTTCTATAGCTGTTCCACAAACAAACTTTCCTTACAAAGAATTATTCTTTTATCTACGTCATGCTAAATCGAGGTAAACATTAGCCGAAATTGCACTAGCTAAAGCGGTAAAGTCTTTTAAAAGCTATCGCTATGTGAAACAATTGAAATTCGGCACTCTTTTGCATACCTGGGAGTATAATAAAAGAGATGAAACAAAAGTTGACTTGTCGCTTGAGAAAAGTTTAATTAGTTTAAAGTTCAAACCAATAATAAAGAATATTACGGAAAAGGTTAGTTCTAAAAAATATGTATTGGGGATAAATTGTGTATTTTAATGAAATCCACGTTTTTATGCTCTATCTCATACAGCATACAAGTTATACAAAAGTTATCCTGAATGAAGAGGTCTTAGATGCTATTCCCAGAAAACTCAAGACATACATTTCGTTTATCATGAAAAATCATAAAAATTTAGATTTTTAATCTTAATCGTTAGCCATAGAAAATCAAATTTTTCGAAAAATGTTCCCTGCAAAGAGTAGTCGGGGTTGGGAGGATTTTCTTGAAAATCGCATCATTGGAAGTACTGAACTTAGATGCCAAGTTTAATATTTAATAGCCGATTTTTCGATTTTGTGCTGTGTTGCCCCCCTCCGCCCACCCCGACCCACACACACGCGCTTGCACGTCTTTTTTTGTTTGATATAGGCGGTCTTAAAACATGTATTTCTTGTGAAATCCCGGTATTCAGTATTTAGTTGGAGTACAATACCTTGTCTATCTCTATGCACATTTTACATACGTGCTAGAGAAAGTAAAATCTAATATGTTGTATTCACATGACTTTCTGTGTCCTGTGTCGTTTGTTAGTGAATATACAAACTATTTGTAAGAAAGTTTATATTTCTATCTACTTCACTTTAATTTTCAAAACCTTTGCAAAAATAGCGTCTATACATGTCGTAATGATTACAAAGCGAACAGCGATTGTCAAATGTTTAACAGTTGGACCCTGTTTATACTGGCCGTAACATTCCATATTCCCTCCATGTTATCGCGAGAAACAAATTATAATTATCGAAAGGACTTCAAAAGAACGACTCATATAGTTAACAAAGGATATTTCGGAAAAAGTTATTAAATTAACTGTGTGTTTTAAAGAGATTTAGATTTTGGTGTAGTACATGTTCGTTTATCGCTTAATATTTACCAGTTGTACAACATTATCAAAATTCCTTCTCAGTGAAGAGAACTTCAAAGGATATTCTCAGAAAATTCAAAATATACCTACAATTCATTTTTCATGAAAATAGCTATTACAAATTGTATTTCAATCAAAACTGTTACAACAGTGTTTAAGGAAGTAAAAATATTAATATAAAGGGTATTTAGGGGCGAGGTGGGGGGGATTTTCTTGCAATTGTTCGTGTCACATTCTTGGGAGATTACGACCTTTTGTTTTTCACATATTATCACAGACACACATGGACTACTTTTAAAAAAAAATGTTTTCTTGGATCAGGGCGTCTCGAAACATATAGATGAAACCTCGGTATGACTTTTTGGATTAAATACAATGCTTCCCTTAGTCACTATGCGTAGTAAAGAAAACAAAATCTTTAAACTATAGCTTAAACTACCGCATTGAGTGAATTAGGCAAAATCTTTAGGAAACGTATTCATTTGTATGTTTTAATATGTATGAATATATTTGAACTATTTGCTTTAGTAGCCTCTTTTCAATACTTTTGAAATGAACAAAAGTGTTTAATTGGTTCACCAAAAGCCACGCGTTTACTTAGCATAGTATCAAAGTTTACTACCTCAGTTTACTGGTTTTTGAGAACATTCAATCCTTCTTCCCGCAAACAAGTTGAGAAAGGAAAGAAAGTGTATTACAATCACATGGTTTATTGTGATGTCTATGAAGTATTATATAAATTATGATGAAATTTGTATAAAATATATGTGAAAACAGAATACAACTTCATGAACTTTCAAACTGCCAACATAGAAAAGGGTATACAAACATAAATGAGCTGATCATATATTATGATAAACCATATTTAAAATATTTAAAGAGTGCTTTATAAGAGTTTACCTTGGTTTAATTCTTCTGAAAGGGCGATGGAAATGTTTCCCGGTGTCTGAAAACAGTGTGGTAGGTACATATAAATAAACTTTTTACTTCCTCTAGCATGGTATGACCAAATATAAGGCGCAATAACTTATTTCACTCTGTGTGAAGCATAGAACATGTCGCGCCGCTATGCGACGTAATGAAATGCGTTTGTAAACACAAGGCCGTCCTCATCTGGATCTATGTTGTTGTTGTCATTTTATGGGACTTGAGTGATATGCTTTTCCCTGGACGAGTTCATTTATATCTGTTGCTAAGAATGATGTATAGAACAACGAAATGATCTCCGTATATTTTACTGCGTTGCTGGTTTTCTATATAATTAATTTTAGAAAAGCTTTGCTTGCAAACATATGTGGAACCAAACATTGCCATTAAATGTTCTGAAAATTATGGCCATTTGGAAAATTAATCCTTTGGCTGTGGTTTAAATTACTTCCAACCTCACTTTATGTTCATACAATTTGGTAGAATAGTAATTCCATTTGTATAGTTCATGTGGAGCCTCTGAAAATGATACGAATCTGACATGCTGTTTAGGTTTGCTTATAAACAACACGCTCGCTACCAACCACTGTATGGTATTAGAGTGTTCTTTCTTTTATTGTTCTGTGGTTTTGTTTTCGTAGCGCGGGAGCGTGTGTATGTGTGTGTGTGTGTGTGTGTGTGTGTGTGTATTCCCAATGTTGTAAAGATATAAAATAGATATGTAGGTAATATTTTAAATTCAAGTATTTTTAGACAGCATGTACGGTGACCTCACCAAAATTTCCTCCCCTTGACTGGATGTCAGTACCTTACCGTTTTACTTTACTGCCCTAGCACCTACTTATAGACGAGGAAGCATTGCATGCCACCTAAAAATTCGATATCAAGAGTTCACAGGAAATATATGCTTTGGGTTCCTATGAATGCCAAAAGTCATTCTTAAATCAGTCAATGAGTCGCCCCCCGTGTGTCTGTCCTCTGGTATATAAATACTATGGATACTCAAAAACGAGGAGTATAATAGATACCAAACTTGGTATTTAAGTTCAGCATCTTTCAAGCATATAATACGAAGAATATTAAGAAAACCCCTCTACCCTTTGTATTGCAGCTTTTGTCATTACCTTTTATTCACTCAAAAATTCCTCCAAACCATTTGTATTAATATACCTTAAATCTCCATTTAATTAAATAAATATATTTCACTGATAACTAATGATCTTTACTGAACTTAGAGATGTTATAAAACTATGCTAATTTTAATAGTGATAAGGAACATTTTAAAACTATATCTTGGTGCACTTTCCCAGACTGTAATAAACCCAATGGTCTTCTTTTCCTATGTTTGAAGTAATAATCGTTTAGAACCTTTAAATCCTTGGTTATAAATGGTACTGTAGTAAGCAAAAAATATTAATGAAAATGCATTCAATATTTTATGAAACCTTAATTTTTAACAGAATTAGTATTATGGTTTAGAATCACAAACTTGTGAACCGTTTATGTAAAAAATAACCTTAGATAGGTAGCACAAAATGTATTATCAGAGAATTTCTGGGTCGTATGTACTAAAAATAGTAACTTTTATAGAATATTTACATTTTTATTTTAAATATTGTGATTGTATTAAACAGACTCGCTAACTTATAAGCAATCAATTTCAGTGTTTCAAGTAAACTATATTAGCCTTTCGTAACAAAGATTTAGAGAAAATGTTTAATCCTAGCTAATTTATGCATACAAATTCACTGGCTTCAAGGTTTTCTAAATTAGGCATTTACGTTACAGTCTGTAACTGTCGTTTTCTTTGTTTTCTTATCTTTATTTTCTTTATTTCGGGGCAAATTCTCTATCAATTTAAAGATTTACTTTTTCCTTTCCAGGGGATTACGTTTCTTTATGGACTTTTCGTTAGGCAATTAAAATTTTGTTTGAGGTAGATTGAAGAAACTATTCCAAATGGTGCACTATATTTTGGAACTTTTAATTTTCATTAAAATTTTCTTTAATCTCAATTTGTTATTTATATTAGAAATCTTGGGAGATTTATTGGCTTCTTGTGTCTACATTCATCTTTAGGTCTAAACACTCGCATTTCACCTGTGGTTATAATATAATGTGTATTCACTCTCTTAGAATTTCTTTTCTGAAATTTTTGTTTTTTAGTCAATTATGGTAGCTAATAGAGTTGGAACAGTAGCCTTACTTAAATATTTGCGTAAGCTTTCACAGCCGGTGTCCATAGTCTTAAAATTTAAAATTGTCGGGCTGTTATGCCGTGGTCTGTAGGTTAAAATATATTTATTTAAAATATTTCTACCTAACGTTTCGTCCCTATCTGTAAGGTACATCTTCAGAGAGCACAGAATTCCGAGTTAGCGACGTGAGTACATTGCTTCTGAAGATGTCCCTCACAGACAGGGACGAAACGTTGGGTAGGAATGTTTTAAATAAATATATGTTAAACTGCAGACCACGGCAAAACAGCCCGATATTTTTAAATTTTAAAATAGTAGGCTTACTTTCTAACCGTGATCTTGCTGCAATCGGTAGCACATAAGAGTTCTTCTCTTCCCAGCACCGGAAGATTCCCGGTTGTTTAAAAGTATTAGTAAATTAAAGCGGGTTAAATTTTAATTAATTACCTTTATTGGTAACAAGTAGTATCCTCACAGAAATAACAGTACACTTATTAAATTACGACTCACAATGGACGTTGAATGCAATGTATCTGTTCCTTCTATGAAGCGTGTTGACTCTCCATAGCAACGGTGTTTCATATATTGGCGTCTTTCATTGTGGAGCTTCATCACAAATTAATCTCCGTTACATTTTGAAAATAGCTTCCGTAATGAGTTTATGCATTTTATGTTTCAGAGTTATTGTTCATAATGTTTCGCGGAAATTTTCTGTTTCATAATTGTCATTATTTAATATCCTTAATGCACATTGAATATTTATTGTGCTCCACTTGAAGAAAACATAAGAACATAGATATTAATGTAGAACAAAAGCAAATATAGTTTAATCGGATAAAATTAAAGTGCATTTAAACTACAAAGATATTAAAATCATGTATGTCTGCCGCGGATAACTTTTCACTTCTTATAACTCTTTAAATACAGTATTTACTACAATCATAACACCAATTTATATAAATGAAACATAAGTACCTTTTATTTAAATAACAATAAATCTGCCAAAACCTAATGACACAAATAGCACAACCTAAGATAACTCTGTTATATTTATGTCCCCTAGATGTCCTCAAAGTAAAACATAACCTATAAAAATCGTTGCTGTAAGTAGAAATACAATTTTTACTAATCCATTTCAAAGGGCACCAAACATTTCCTTAACATTTAATACTCGTTCTAAGTGCAATTCGGGTGAACATATTTTCTAAACCAGAACAACCCTCAGAGTAACCTATCATGAAAGAGGTATCATATAGTGGCTAATAACTTAGTTGCTGGGCCTGCATAAAAGAAAAAGTGGTAGGTATGAAATTTGAATGAGGAGAAATTATGTCGTTTGACCGCGCATTCAAATTGTACGAGATACCTCCCTGCTGTGCCTGTGAAAGAAGGGTGAAGCTAGGGAGGGGTTGATTCGCCGCATGAAAGGTTTGAATGTCTGAAAAGAAAATTAAGAGTGCTTTGACAGAGGTAATAATGCAGATACGGACGTTATTATGTGCAGAGCACTGTAAGAACTTCTTTCTGTAGTTTCATGTAACATAATAAACTTATTATGACATCACCTCCATTCTTTGCTTCTAATGTTACTTGTTTTAGTTAGTTTCTCAGTTTTAGTCTTCATCTAGAGCAGGCGTCACCAACTTGCTTGATATTGTGCTCAGGCAAGCAGGCTTGCTCCACGCATGCAGTTGGTAAACACGTGACAGCAGGGATGTCTCTCTTCCTTATATAGTGTGTCGTGTGTCACATAATGTCGGGAAAATAGAGCAATCCAACACGTAAGCCATCGACTCCTACATTTCTGCCTGCTTAGGAGGAATCTTTCCTAACTATAGAAAGTGACAGGATACGTGTTTAGTTTGCAACAAAATTCTGCACTCAGAAAATTCAATTTGCAGCGCCATTAAGCAATCCATGCAAATGAGTACGACAGCTATAATGGAGAAGAACGTTTCTTTCGATTTGTGTTCCATCCCAATTATTTATTAAGATTCCTGTTCATATTCACGGCTATAAATGTGAAAGTTCTTCGTTACAAATTAATTTTCATACTATTGAAGATACAATGGTGTACAATGGTATTAAGTTAAGGTTATGGCTTTATTAGATAATGCTATAATAGTTGTTATTATTTGTTATAGGTATTTGGACAAAAACTTACTCCACGAAAAATGTAGAGCACGCTAAAACACACAATTTATGCTATATACATTTTTTTCGTGGTGTTCATCGTTTTTTGGATATTCCTTGTTTGCGGTTTCAGCTATGAAAAACATACTTTTCTCATACAGGAATTTGTCAACTCCTTTCTATACAAACAAAGGAACTTCAATCACATAGCTACCAGCTTTTAACTATCACTTTAACCTATGATACTCTCTTATTTCGCTTCTACTTAAAGGAAGTAATAAGACTATTTCTGTTAATTTGTTCTCGATTAGCATGAAGTAAATATAAGCATAAGCTTTTCAATAATACTTTGTTGCAGAGATGTAGAGAAAGTCATGTGAATGGAACACATCAGATCTTTATAATAATTAACATACTTCTAGGAAAGGTGACATGATGAACAGAATCATGTTTTCACAAAGGACATCAAACCGAAAATTAAGTTGCTTTTTTTTATCCAAAGCCCATCCTGTAGTTACGTAGTATTTTTTTTTTTTTTTTTTTTTTTTTTTTTTTTTTTTTTTTTTTTTTTTTTTTTTTTTTTTTTTTTTAATTTTTATTTATTCATTTTGTTAATTACAAAAGTTATAAGTTATAGTATAATACATTATATCAGTTCACAATTTTTTATATATATAGTTATGAACAATGTTGTCTGCGCGTTTAAATTAAACATGTGCAGGAAGATGGTAACAACATAAGGTGTTGTAAGTGCTATAGAATGAGCAAGGCAAAAGCTGTTGCCGATTGCCGTGAAAGACGCTTATGTTTTTGCAGATCTTCTCTTGCTGCTCTAAGATGACAGCGTAAACCGTCGACGCTGGGATGCGTTTCAGACAGCATATAATGCTGAAAGCCAAGTGCGAGCCACACCTGTGCGAAGCGGTCGGTGGTACTTCGAGTCTCTAGTTGTAGTAATGTGCGAGCATAATCGTTGGGATTTTGCGAAGGAGCAAGACGGTGCAATTGCGAAACAACCCAGTGCCAAATCTGTCGTGCTGTTGTGCAGGTAACAAAACGATGGCGTAGAGTATCCCGCACACCGCAAGTGTTGCATGTGGGGGTCCTCACCATGTTGTATCGGAATTTTTTATCCTCTGTAGCCACAACATCATTGATGACCAAATATGCGCATGTAGTCCACTCCGTAGATAAGTTGCGCAAATGGATGTTCCGCCATACCTGACACCAGGGTCTGTTGGGCATCCTATCCTCCACATGAATTGGTGCAAGCAGCCGCTGTAGGAAAAGTTTGTATAGCTCAGTTGATAGTCCTCTAGGTTGCTGAGGTAGGACATCGACATCAATGCCATCCAAAACTTGGAGTGCTCTCTTAAAACCCGCAGGAGCAGCCCGAACTGGAGTTCCAAGAGAATTCTTGAAGGGTTCCCAAAATGCTATTTCTTGTTCCTCTCCATATCCCCTAGTGGCAAGTATAATAGATTTAACAAGAAGCGATTTACTCTTAGGTCCCACTGCAATTAAACCTAAGCCGCCTTCGTTACGTTTTCGCCACAATTGGGTTTTAGCTATACGAAAGGGCTGTGCTCTCCATAAATAGTATCCAATAAGTCGCTCAATTCGGGAGACGTGTTTTTCAGGCATTGGTAGTATCTGCGCCATATACCATAATTTTGCCAAAACAAACTGATTGATGTGCCACACTTTCTGTAGAAGATTCAAGTTTCGGCCAAGATGTGCAGTGGTATTCAGCCTAATCAAATTTATTTTGTGATCCCAGTTGCGAGCAATCATCGATGTAAACGGCTTGGAGAAGAAGATGCCGAGAATCTTGACACTATATTGTATCGGGATATCGAGCAATGTGTGATCAGTCGGCCACGATCCAAGAGGGAGCAGTTGCGACTTCGCGGTGTTCATTTTGGCATTAGAAGCTTTCTCATAAAGTGTGATGGCGGTATGT
Source organism: Hymenopus coronatus (assembly GCA_030762935.1). Classification (NCBI taxonomy): domain Eukaryota; kingdom Metazoa; phylum Arthropoda; class Insecta; order Mantodea; family Hymenopodidae; genus Hymenopus; species Hymenopus coronatus. Next base: position 35,038,177 of record CM060890.1, read on the forward strand.
ACCAAGGGTAAGGCCTCGCGCCTACGGATGAGCAGCGTGACGTCATCAGCATAAGCTCTGGCACAAAATAATCGAGCTGGAGTGACAGTCCCAGTCAACTTAGCTTGAAGATAGCGAAGAAAGGATTCTAAAGAAAGGGAGAAGAGAATCATTGATAGTGGACAACCCTGGCGTACAGAGTTAGTAAGCTTTATAGGCTTACTGAAGTATCCATTGACTTGCACCTTCGAAGACATCCCACTGTAAACGGTTCTGATTGCAGATATTAGCAACGGTGGAAGTTTGAATTTCTGAAGCACTTTAAACATATAAGCATGGCCAACTCTATCAAAGGCTTTATCAAAATCCAGACTGACCAACGCAGCAGCCTCCGACGGATTCCGTTCATAATGGAGAATTGTATCTCGGAGGACCAGAAGGTTGTCAATTATGGTCCTGCCCGGGATGCCACATGTTTGTCCGGAGGTTATAATTTTAGGTAGAATAACCCTTAATCTGGATGCAAGTACTTTCATCACAATTTTGTAGTCGGTGTTTAAAAGTGTTATGGGTCTATAGTCCCAGACACTCATTGGAGACCTTCTCTTTGGGATTAAGATGACGATGCCATCTGCGAATCCAGGGCAACAGTTCGATCCAATAAGGATCGCATTTACCAACTCTACAACTTCTGCTTTGATTATACTCCAAAAGGTCTTGTAGAAGGAATATGTCAGGCCATCTTCTCCTGGGCAGGAATGGAGGCTAGCGGAATTAATGGTTTGCAGAATCTCGGTGGCAGAATATCGCTGCTCCAAGGAACGCTGTTCCTCGACAGTTATACCGGTGTCAACATATTGGAAGAGCTTCTCCATGGCGTCATTGCGTAGGTCAGTGGTGTCAAACATGGTGCTATAAGATGTATGGATAGTCTGTAGGATTTGAGGCACAGAGGTGACCTTGGCACCTACCGGTGTCAGAAGAGCATGGATGTAACGACCACTACCAGCACACTTCTCCTTAATGGTATGAAACAATGAAGCTTTCTCCTGTGCCACGACGGAGTCATGAGTTCGCGAACGGGTCATAGTTCCCGCCAAAAAATGTTGCTGTATGTCCACGAGCTTCCGCTTCACAGCTCGAAGGCGATGGGTTACGTCTTGACCACTCTGTTGTCTAGAGAGAAGACCCATTAATGCTTCTTGGTAAAAGTCGAAGGTGTGCCGTCGTTCAATTGCCCTCTCACGACCTTTGATCTTGAAGAAGGTCGTAATACCAGGCTTAAATATACGTCGCCATTTCTCCACCACTGACAGCGGGGAGCGTCGAGCTTTACCCTGAAGACTTTGCCACAACTTGGCAAAGTCAGCAGCAATAATGTTGTCATGTAATAAAGCTTCGTTTAATTTCCAATAACCTCTGCCATATAGCGGAATGCGACTCTCAGCGATTAATTGCAGTTTGACAGCATGGTGGTCAGTAAAGGCAACAGGTAAAACTCGCACTGTGTGAATCAGAGAGTTGAACTGAGCGCTTAAATAGAAACGATCTATTCTTGAGGCACAGTTCGCTCGACAGTAAGTAAATTCTACAGACGTAGCGTTCATATGTTCCCAAACATCACAAAGACGTAGCCCGGTTACCAGCTGATCCAATGCCAAAGACTTGTTATAACCAGGACGCTGATCCTTAGCATGTAGCACGCAATTGAAGTCGCCACCTACTAAAAGCAGGGCATAATTCCATCTCAAATAATAGGGCAGAATGTTTGTTATAAATTCTTCTCGCTCATGGCGCCTATCACTCCCTGAAGGCAGGTACAGGTTAAGCAGCAGCATGTTGTCCATTCTAGCACTTATAACACGACCACTAGGATGCATCTCTATCTCGGCAAACGTCAAACCTGCTCTGTACAAAATAGCAGTACCACGCATATTTTCTCCAACATTCACCACACAACTGTACTGTGGACCCATAAAGCCAAAGTCGGTTATGTTAACTTCTTGGAGGAAAACTATATCTAAATCATGAGTCTGCACAAAATCACGTAAAAGAGCCTGTTTGGCAGTGCAGCGTAGGGAGTTGATGTTAACAGTGGCAAAGGTACGTAAGACAACCATTAAGACAAGGCCAGAAGTAAACCAGAGCAGGTCACCGTTCAAGATGTATCTAGTCATTTTCAACGGCATGAATATGTGTTCGTGATACCCGTGGAAACTTTTTCGGTAGGCTTCCAGACCGAGAAGGCAAGTGTTTCCTGAGTCGAGGGTCTCTCACGGTCTCCCACGCGATGTTAGTCTCCGTTTCTTCGGTGCCCTCCTCCTCACTAACAGACAGCGGGCGTTCTCTCCTAACCGGCACAGGTTCGTCAGAATCCATCTCACTCCATTTCTGGTGTTCAATTATTACAGTGCCTGGTATATCGCAGGGGCCAACCATGTTCTGGTCACCACTATTAGGCACCACAACAACAGAAGATAGTGTAGGGGATGAGACACTCATTTCTGCTACTTCTGAGGGAGTATTGACAGCTACCGGTGCGGACACAGAAGTCTCCTGCACCGCCACATCGTCACGCATACAGCTGGTATTCGGGTAGACTTCCCCTGTAGGTTTGACGTTACAAACAGGCTCTATTTCACTAGCTTCAGTAGCGGGCCCATTTGACGCACCTACTGTATGTTTACATTCCTCTTCGGCCCGAGCGCTAACTTGACCTCTCACTACATCGCTGAGTAACACAGCCCTGCGCGAGACAGAGACAGGCAGTACAGACTTTTTGTATGGACAGTGTGAGCGAAAATGAGAAGCTTCCCCACACACATAGCAAGTTTGCGGTTGTCCTAGATAAGTCACACCAACAGGAAACCCACGCACTACTACTGTAGATGGAATTTCCTTTTTTAATTCCATTCGTACAGAACGAACACCAGACTTGACGGGGTACTTATAGCCTGCGTTCCATTGTTCTTCTTGAACCTCTAGTAATTTCCCATATTGTGAAAGTTTCTGTTCCAGAAACGTGTGAGTGATCTCAGGCACTAAATTGAAAACCCGGACATTTACAATGCGGCAGTCAGCGGGCCCAATATTTACCGTTAGTATTTCACCATTTTCATAACTAAACTTTGCCGCCCCTTGAAATTGCAGTAAATATCTTTCATAATGTGTTACAGATATAAATTTTATAAAAACTGATTTTTCTCTAGAATGAAACTGTAGTGTATCTACCTGATCAGGTGGTATTTTCATGTAGTCGTGAATCCAGTCATGCACTTCCATCGCGCTGGGTCGACGTTCAGCTCCTCGAAATGAGATTTGCAGCGTATTTTGCCGGCGTATTGCCTCCATCAGTAGAAATTCTTTCCTTGTAGACTCACACAGAACAATCTATTTGACGCTCCTTAACGTCGCTCGATTACGGGCAACACAGCGGACAAACAACCTGTCGGTCCGCTAGCTGCAGCCAGACTCGTATTAAGTATTGAATCAATAGTTACGCCAGAGCCTGCATCTGTAGCGTGTGGGTAGCGTGATTGCCCTCATCAAGAGGTACCGAGTTCGAAGGTATCAATGTTGGATCCCAGGCTCATTTGAGCGTCATTTGAATTAGTCATTCATCGTCCGAAATGATCTATCAGGCTAAAGGACGTTAAATTACACACGCAAAAATAGTTACGCTGATTATTTACTGTTCGGGCAGCGAATGATTCTTCGCTTCCTTTCTCGACTACTGATGTTATTATCTTGGTACTAAAGCTTAGAAAATGTTATCTCTTTTAGCTTCTTATGTATAGCTTACACCTAGGTTATGTAATAAAAAACATAGAAGTATCTTATTGGTTTAACTAATCGTATTACACAGTAAATTATTTTCAGGTTTACATATATTATTGTATTAGTTAAGTAAGTGTATGTGTTATAAACAGATAATATACACTGGAAAATAGGTAATAAATTTTAAAAAATCTTGATATATAAAACAGGATGAAAATCTGATGGAAGACATTCACATCATTTTCTCTGCACATTCCTCGACAAGGTATTTTACAAGAAGCGTATTTGTCTATCTACAAACGTTCATCGAAATAAACATTTGCAGAAAGTATTAGTACTACGTATTTCTTTTATAGAAAGGAACAAGGGAATACTCCAGGCTTAACCGATAGTAAACTCTTTTAAGACCTGATCGCTATGTGACTGTCCTGAAATTCCGTTCTCTTTTTTGAGCACGAGCATAGAAAGAAAAAGAAAGAAAATGAATAACGACTTCTCATTTGAGAAAACTGTGTTGGATTTTTTTTTTTTTTTTTTTTTTTTTTTTTTTTATAGCACTTTCTACCTACCAAGATCATAACGGTAACTTTTGACTGGAACGTTGGTGTTTTACTGTTTGAACCTTTACAAAAGGGATTTCGCGCTCATTCACACTCATTAAAGAATAATCCCAGTTAAAGGCACATAAGGAAACGAACCTGGTATATTTAAACCAATAACTTGGAATATCTCATAAAAGGAACCGGTTAATTTCACCAAGAATTACACTAAAGGAATTAAAATTTATTCCCAGAAAATTCAAGATATGCATTTTATTTTACAGGAAATTGTCTTAAACATATTTTAATATATATATTATAGTTTAATGTCCTTTAACCTGGTTGGTCATATCGGATGATGAATGAAATTGGTGAAAAGATGCTCAAAAGGTTTCGGAGTCCATGGAGTTTAAAGTTACTCGACATTCATCTTCTCAGGATAAGGGAAAACCCCGGATATATCTGGGTAACTCACCCTAAGCGAGATTTGAACTCACGACCTCGACGACACGCTACCACCACACCACCCAGGTGGGCTTAATAAAACTAAGAGCCATTTTTGAGTGTATCAAAAGTTTTAAAAAATGTTCTGGACGTGAAGCGATGCAAATTCTCACGTCGCATTTTACTGAGATGCTAAATTTAAATTTCTTTTAGAGTTCTGTTCGGAAATATACATACACCTATCTTTTTATAAAAAATATTGTTTATTATTCAGAGGCCGTCAAAAGTGTATGTCTAGTGAAGTCTTAGATTTGCATTTTTGGGTGGAATATAATGCTTTCTCTACATACTATGTAAGTGGTTGAGGAAGTAAAAAGAAAACATTGCGGAAAGAAAATTTTCAATAACAGGCGCTGAATTAATATTCCCACGAGCGGACCAAAAATGTGATTATATTAGGACAGTATCTTAATTAAATTAAATGTAAGGTGCTTTATATAGATATTTATTTTAAACAATTTTGTATTAAGGAATTGGTGCCTAGCTATTTGACAATGGTATAACTTTAAAAAGTCTTATTTTCACTTTCACATGACCTATTCTGCAACAAGCTATATTTTACAATAGCGTGTTCTTCCATCTGCTTCTTGCTAGTCGAGATAAGCATTAGCAGAAAGGGTTTTATTTTATATTTCCTTACAAGGGTCAAAATTGGCCAAAATATTTTAAGAGTGGATCGCTATATGAATGCTTTCATTCTTGCATATCCAGGATGGAAGATATACCGATGTGTTACATTCACATGTCTTTCTTCACCCTCTATCACTTTTATCTTGCTAAAATCTGTATTTCTATATACTTCACTTTATTCTATATAAACATTTGCAGACAGCTGCAGTATACACTTTACATTAGATACAAAGAGAATAGCGATATTTGCATGTTTAAGAATTGAACGTTATTTATACCGCCATTAAAATATCATACGTTTTCCATGCAATCGCGAGAAACAACTGAACGCTTATAGGGCTATGAAAGAATAACGAAGCATATGAACAGTTCGAACCAATAATAATAATAATAATAATAATAATATAATAATAATAATAATAATAATTGATTTCTTGCAAATGGATAATGGCACACAAAAGTTTTTAAATTAAATTCTGTTTTTAAAAATAGATCTCCTTTTTTATAGTACGTTTACGTCTATCGGCTATAACTCACAAGATTGTGAAAAATGCCTTCCGAATGAAAACCATTACTGAGGCTATTCGCAGAAAGTTCAAGATATTGGTACAATTTGTTTGCCATGTAAAGTGTTAATCCTTTTTAATCAAAATGGTTAAGGCAACTTTTGAGAAAATCATAATTACTTGCCCTAGAATGTGTGTGCAAAGTAGCTAGAGAGTAGTACAGTAGTATTCCACCCAAAACTTCGATGAGGAGATTTCACCGGAAAATTATGTTTTGATGTCCCCTGAGTCCGAAAAAGAGATTTTTAGAAAAACTTTCGCGTGTGCGTGTGTGTATGTATGAGTGTGTATGTGTGTGTATGTGTGTGTATGTGTGTGTGTGTGTGTGAACAGCACAGCTCATAAACTAAAAGACTTAAAAAAAAATAAAAAGCTGGTGTTTATGTTTGGTATCCTTCAAGGATGCGATACGAAGATTTTAACCCCTCCCCCCACCTCAAACTACCCTTTACATGAAAATATGTTTAAAATGTTGCTTTTCTCAAAAATGGCTCCGACAATTTTGATTAAAATACCCTATATTAAAGACATTTATATCAAAAATAAAATAAATATTTTGAACTTTCGATGAATAGACTCCGAAGATCTCTTTATACTAGAATTTTACATAACGATTAAGTCGTAGAAGATAGACAAAAAACTTAACACAGTTGTAGATCTCGTCAAACATGTCATATTATACGTTTTTCTTGTAGAGTTCACGTTGTTGTTTTTTTTTTTTTTTTTGTAAGATATTTCTTGTTTTTATTGGTTTCAGTTTTAAACTACCTGACTTTTCTCCAACGGTACCATATAAAGCGGACTGAACCTCAACTGTTTCACACAGCTTTTCTTTAAATATCGCTTTAGCATAATATATCCCTTCTACTTACAAAGAAGCAAGTAACAAGACCAGCTCTGCTAATATTTATCTCAATTCGCATGACGTAGATTAAAGAATAATATTTTGCAAGAATAGTTTGTGTTTGGAACAGCTAGAGAGATAGGGATAGAGAAGTATTGTATTCCACCCAAAAATTCGATAACGAGATTTCACCGGAAATACATGTTTTAGGACCCGCTGTATAAAAAAAAATCCAGAAAAAGATCCGTGTGTGTGTGTGTGTGCGTGTGTGTTCGTGTGTCTGTGAACACGATAACTCAAAAACGAAAAGTAACTAAAATACCAAACTTGGTATTTAAGTGTAGTATCTTCCAGGGATGCGACACGAAGATTTTGATAAAATTGTCCCCACCCAAAACTACCCTTTACAAGGAACTTTTTTCGAAAATTTTGATTTTCTTAAAAATGGCTCTAACGATTTTGATTAAAATATCGTATATTAAAGATATTTACCTGACAAATAAAATGAATATCTTGAATTTTCTGGGAATAGCTTCTAAAGACCTGTTTATTCTGGATGAATTTTGCTTAATTTGGCATAACTCGTAAACCGTAAGAGATAGACAAACTTATTTACAAAAAATTTAGATCTCGTTTAAATAAACAAGTTATGTCATATACACTATTTTCGTGGAACTTGCCGTTTTAGAGGTATTCCTTGTTATTAGTTTCAGTTGTGAAGTACTTATACTTTTCTCAGTATAGAATAGGTGTCCGTTTTTCTTTTGTTCTACTCCTAGCCAAGAAAAGCGATTTGTAATGAGAATCGCATAACGACAGCTTTTAAAACATTTGACTATCGGTTTAGCCAAGTGTATTCCCTTATTTTCTTGCTACTTATATCGAACTAAGTAATAAGAACATTGTGCTAATGAGTACCTCGATTAGCAAGGTGCAGAAAGAAGAATAATCTTATGTAAGAAGTTTGTAGAACAGCTAGAGAAAGTCATGTGAGTGAAACAACACGTTAGATTTTTTTAAAACATTTTCATGTAAAGCGTATTGGATGTGAGGAAATTTTCTTTAAAAATATCGTATCGTATCTTTGGAAAGTAACAAATTTTAATAATTTATACAATTTGGCAAATTAATATATAATCAGCCGCCACAATACCACAAAAGCAGCCATTTTATTATATCTGCAACATCAAACTAGCTAAACTAACCATTTTAGTTAGGAATAATTTGAATATTTTGCCTACAAAGACGGTGTAGTTTGTTGCAACCAGCGGAGCTTGGTTTATGACAGGTTCCGTTATGGAATTGCATGGGCAGACTTGAATGAATATCCTGAGTGTACCATACATTATAATTGAAAGACGTTTCTTAAATGGTACTTTGGCTATGAAATCGTCTCTAATCTGCAGTAATCGGTACTCTGAAGTTTTACGTTTGCTTTCAGCTCTTGGCGTAGTAATTAGATTCTAAACTTCATAATATTATGCATTCCAGCATGGAAAAGTATTACCTCAATTCATGTTTGAATTACAAGGCGAGATATAAGATGTTCATTTTTTCAGCGTTTTAGCAGAAGTAATCACTAGCTTACGAATGAAATGGAATTATATCTGCTGTACCTAACAATCCCAACGGTAAAGCCTTGAAGACGTAAGATTCACCACCTGCGTAGTATAAAGATCTCTCTACTTCTGGTATCCGGAAGATCACAGTTAGAATCTCTTGTGAATAATCTGCTTTAACTATTAGTATAAGTGCTGGGTTAAAGTGTCATACTGGTATTTACCTAATTCACCAGCAGTACCCAAGTCAATAATAAATACAAATTCACATTTTATATACAGAAACCTGTCGTTTTCACTAACCTCTTCCATTTGTTTATCACTTTCCATAAACATTGCAAACTCTTCTTAGTTCCGATTGGTATTTAAAAATCTGATGTGTTACACTCATATGACTTTCTCTAGACGTTCTACAAAACTTCTACTACTTCTCTCCGGATCTTGGTAATCGAGGTACTCATTAGCACAATTTTTTATTACTTAGTTCCTTATAAGTAGGAAAAAAATAAGGGAATACACTAGGTTAAAGCCATAGTCAAATGTTTTAAAAGCTGCCGTTATGCGATTGTCATTACAAATCCCTTCTTTTCTTTGCCAGGAGTAGAACAAAAGAAAACCGCACACTCCCGTATGAGAAAAGTATAAGTACTTCACGACTGAAACTAATAACAATGAATACCTCAAAAAATATAAGCTCCACGAGAAAATGTATATGACATAACTTGTGTATTTTAACAAGACCTACATTTTTTGTATAGTAAGTTTTTGTCCATCTCTTCGGTTTACTAGTTATGCCAAATTAAGCAAAATTCATCCAGAATAAACAGGTCTTTAGAAGCTATTCCCAGAAAATTCAAGATATACATATTATTTGTCAGCTAAATGTCTTTAATACAAGATATTTTAATCAAAATCGTTAGCGCCATTTTTAAGAAAATAAAAATTTTCGAAAAAAGTTCCATATAAAGGGTAGTTTGGGATGAGGAGATTTTCCTCAAAACCTTCGTGTCGCATCCCTGGAAGATACTAAACTTAAATACCAAGTTTGGTGCTTTACCGACTTTTCGTTTTTGAGTTATCGTGTTCACAAACACACGGACACACACACACACACACACACACGGACCTTTTTGTGAAAATGCTTTTTTTGAATACAGGGGACCCTAAAACATATATTTCCGGTGAAATCTCGGTATCGAATTTTTGGGTGGAATACAATACTTCTCTATCCCTATGTACATTGTACATACCGGGCTAGAGAAAGTAAAAATTGTTCTCTCTGTCAACTCTTCTATTTAGCTATTTCCCAAAATTCAATTGTACCCTATAATAGTCTGTTTCTGAATATTTCAGTAAACGATGAATCTCATTATTCTTGCTACTATGCACATAATCGAAATCTTTCCTTCAATACATTCTTCCTTTCGTTCCCCAATTTCCATACTGTCAAAAGTAAACAAGGAACCCCAACTCTTTCAATTTTTCTTTCTCTACACGTACTATGTACATAGTGTATAGAGAAGGTATTGCATTTCACCAAAAAATTCGATACCGAGATTTCACAGGAAATACATGTTTTGAGACCCCTGAAACCAAAAAAAAAATTAGAAAAATGTCCATGTGTGTGGGCAGCATAACTCAAAAACAAACGAAAAGTCCATTAAAAACCAAACTTGGTATTTAGGTTTGTTATCTTCCAAGAATGCGACACGAATATTTTCAAGAAAATTCCCCGCCCATAACTACCCTTTACATGGAGCTTTTTTCGAAAAGTTAGATTTTCTCAATAATGGTTCTAACGATTGATTAAAATATCGTATATTAAAGATATTTACCTGAAATTTAAATAAAATGTATATCTTGAATTTTCTGGAAATAGCCTCTGAAGACTACTTCATTCTGGATGAATTTTAAGGAATTTTGCATAAATACTAAACCGTAAGAGGTGAACAAAACTTACCACACAAAGAATATAGAGCACGTTAAAACATTCAATTTATGCTATATCGATTTTTTTTTTTTTTTTTTGTGTGGAGTAGAAAGTTTTTTAGATATTGCTTGTTATTTGTTTCAGCTTTAAAAAAACTTATACGAACCTTTTTCCAAAAAAAAGTTTTTGGATTTATGGAGGCTCAAAACGTATATTTCCGTGATATTCCGCTATTATCAAAATGCTGGGTGCAACACAAAACTTTATTCTTTACTATACGTAATAAGGAAAGCAAAAATAAGGTTGAATTGGGGAATTAACGTCATGCCAGTGTTATAATGATAACTTGGACAGTTAGACGAATGGCACGGAAAGCCGAAGATCGGGGTTTATATCCCGGCTGTGACATGTAAATATGCTTTATCGTCCCTATGTAAGATACAGTTTTGAAATCTTTTGAAAGATTTTATAATAGAAATAAGACTTGGGATAGTTTTTTGAAAACTGTAAAATAAAACAATTTTTCGCTAGTTAGTGTATTGCACGAGTGCAATATTTTGAACATACGATTTAATCATTATGTGCGCAAATTTGTATGCTACATATCATCTATTTTGTAAACCAATTCCATATCCCTTTCATTTTTACCAGGTGCGGAAGTAGTTCGGATAGCGTGGTCGTTAGTGCTATATATAATGGACTGCCTTTGATCGGATGGGGAGGGCCCACGTAAAATAGTCGGTGTGTTGGTACGTTAAGAAGATGAAAAGCTACATCAGTTGCATAGGAATGGGTTTTGCTCTTTATTTACACATAATAAATTATAATATTATTGAAAACAATTAAAATTTTGTCAATACAAAATGGCTGAATTGCTTTATTTATAGTTTAAGAAGAGTGCAATTAAAAGCTGGCAATAAAAGTAGTAAAATATATTCAAACATTGCCTAAAAATCCCTTTTTATGTAAACAAATCGGCTCATTTAAGGGTTAATTTTTGGATTTCTGCATAAGGCCTTGAAATAATTACAGGGATAATTTTCAGGAATACCTAATAGCAGGGTATAAATAATGTTGATAGGTATGTATATATAAGTGTATAAAGCTTTATAAAGCAAGACCAAATAATACTGATATGCTATGCAAGGCGTTTATAATAATGATAACAGAACATTTTGAAAGTTGTAGATAGTTCTAAAACTCAGATGTACCAAATTTTGTGGAAATATTTTCAAAGTACTCCTTGATGACAATATTCATCGAAATTAGATATAATCCAATGTTAATAATGTTAAGACCACTCTTATAATCCCTCGGTCTAGAAGTCATTATAAATATGTCGTGGGCCAAAGAATACCCTTTTATAGTCTCGATCAGTTTAGTATAGACTATATCACTGAATATGGTACTTGCAGTTTGATATGAGCTGGCTAAAATAAATATTTTGTTGCATTTGTTGTTGACAAAATCTGCTTCTAATATAAGCAATTGAATTTTTTTCCACATTTTGGTTATTGCCAAATTTGAGGGAAGTCTAGACCAGATTGTTCCAGCTTAAGTGGACGCCGAAGAGCAGCAAGTTACTCACGACTCTCAGGCGTTTGCCTGCCATATGCAATGCAGTTCGCTATTGAGGAGAGGCTAACGTCAGAGTTGAATGAAGCATTAGGAAGCGCAAACACCTGCAATATGACCTTTGCCCAATGACGTATTGGCTATCACATTTCTCCTCCAGTCGGTCTCTGAAGTCTGTTGCTAAATACCCCCGAGTATTCCGACCCAGCTGTTGAAAAGCCTTATTTGTGTAATATCAGATTTGTGCAAAATGGGTTACAAATGACTTTTACGCGAAGCTATGTAAGGGTATCCTGGTAATTGAACATGGATAGATTAAGTCCAATTGCCTGTCGTATACAAAACTCTATTGGATCAGAGTATGAATACCTTCTGAAAGCTTATATTTACGAACACTTTCAGAGATAATACCTAGGTCAGTGTGAACATACGAGGGGCGTTCAATAAGTCCTTAGAAAAAAATTGAAAAACAAATTTTTTTTTTTGTTATGTTTCAAGATAATCTCCTTTTAGCTCGATATACTTTTCCCAGCGGTTCTCCAAATGTTTTAAGTAGGATTTCGAAAGACCCCCAAAATATGCATCTGTTTGGGAGATTAACGGCTTCGTTAGAATCGTTTTGTGCAGAGTACTTTTTCAAGTTTGGAAATAAAAGAGTGACTGGGAGCAAATTTATTTTGTAGTAATTCGAAACCTAATTCTACAATTTACGCTATCAAAACTGCGCAGATGTGCACCCTTAAAAAAAACAAAAAAAAAAAAAAAACTAGGCTATCTCCTTGTCTACAGATTTTAACTTATTTAGCTTTTTCGGAGCCGGTTCGCCTTTATAAACCCACTGTTTCGACTGTAGTTTTGTCTCTGGAATGTAGTAGTATATCCATGTTTCATCCACCGTTATGTATCGATGCAGAAACTCGTCAGGATTGCGAGTTACAACTCTACTCCCGAATCGATCACACGATTTAGTTTATTCTCCACTGAGAGCAATAGCGGTACCCATCTTGCCGAGACCTTTGCCAGACCTAATTGAGAACACTGTCCCTTGTGATATGTCTGTGGCCTCTACTATTTCTCAGAGTTTGATTCGTTGATCACTCAAAACCATATTCTGGATTTTGTCAATCATTTCGGAAGAAGTCACTTCTACTGGACGTCTGGAACGTTATTCATTATTTGTGGATGTACGACCACGTTTCAACACATTTATCCAATTGTAAATTGTTGCAAACGCAGGAGAAGATGCGCTCGCTTTTGTCTCTTTCGGTGTTAAGTCTTTTAAATTGAAGTGTTTAATCATCGCACGAAACTCGTTGTTTTCCATCTTTCTAAAGAAGCACAAGATTGTTTATTCAGTCGCCTATGGAAACCACGTGATGGATATACGAACTGAAACTTTAACTGCCATCTAGTAAGAGACGATTTCTAAACACCAGCTTTTTTTGATTCTACGAGTGTAATATCTTGACGAAAAAAAATTGTACAATATATGTCACACGAATGTAATATAAATAGTCACATCCATAGCCATCACGTGACTTTTGCTATCTGAGCTCCTTGTGCTTTCGTCGATTACTTGGGTCTTGGATATTGGGATGGTTTTTTATGCTATGTTTTTATTTGACTTTGTTCATCAATTACTGTTGTTTTATATGTCTCAGATGTAATGTAAAATAAATGTAAAGTACTTCAAGAAATGAAGATTCAATTGATTCACCATGCACAAGAACAGTTTAAATTAAACAATCAATAAACTAAGTAAGATTATAGCCAAACATATGATGTTGATACAACAGAAGATAAAAAATAAAGATGGAAATCCATATTGACTACGTTGGCTTTATTATCGAAATATTTTATTATAAAGTAATGAGTTATTGCATTTCAAAGTTAAAAGGTTACTCAGTAAACATAACCAACAACATTGACTACCAATGTTACTTCTAAAGTATTCGTTAAACAATAGAGAATTCCGGACTCCTTGAATTCTCTCTTTCAATGAGCACTATTTGACTTATAATACATGCCACTTTTTCATATTTACTTTTAAGAAAAATAAAAGCAACACATACGCAAGTGATAATATATATTTAACAGTGTTTAGTATGAGAAGAAAATCAATTTTAAACCTAGAATACACAAACTTTTGTTAAAACTAAATATGAGTACATGCGTTTAAGATTCTATTCCGTCTCCATTATTTGAGCATTTCAAACGGAATATTTAAACAACAAAGTGTGAATTCTATTCTCTGTATTAATTTTTATTCATATTAACACTTGCATTTATTTATTTCAAATTTACTTTTAAGAAAAATAAAAGTAACACAAACGCAAGTGATTATGTATATTTAACTATGTTTAGTATGAGAAGAAAATCAACTTTAAAACCTGAGAATATTCAAACTTTTGTTAAAACTAATATGAATGCATACTGTTAAGATGTCATATTCGCCGCCATTACTTGAGCATTTGCAAAAAATTAATTACATATTCAGAAGATGTTATTATTATCAAATGGAATATTTAGACAACAAAGTGTAAGCTCTATTCTTTGTATTAATTTTTATTCATATGAGCACTTGCATTTAATAACTACAAAAACAAGCCACACATACTATTCATTCGAAGGCCTTGATGCGGAACTTTATTCCAGATAAGCGAACAAAGGCGTAGAACATAGCCCTTATTTTGTATGATAAAATATATTTTACTTCTGCTATTTGTAGTAAATAGCATTTCACCCAAAAATTCAACACTGAAATTTCACCAGAAATACATATTTTAATACTCCCTGAATCCGATAAAAAGGCATATTTAGGAATAAAATCCGTATATGCGTGTTTATGAACAGCAGAACTCAAAAACAAAAGTCTATTTAAGTACCAAACTAGATATTTATGTTCAGTATCTTCCAAAGATGCAACAGGATATGTTCATGCCTCCCCCTTAAAAACTACCCTTTATACGGAAGATTTTTTTAAATATTCGATTTTCTCTAAATAGCTTTAACGACTTTAATTATTCGATACTCTAAAGATATTATTCACTTAAAAATAGAATATATAACTTGACTTTTCTGGGAAAAGCCTGTGAAGTCTTCTTTATTTGTTATAAATGTAGTATAAACTTGTAGTCTATACGCAAAAATGAACTACACAAATATATGTATATTTGGATCTCCTTAAAACACAGACTTTATTTTATACCTATAACGTTTTGTGCTATTGCCGTGATATCGTTATTAATATTTGAATTGTTCAGTTGTTGCTGTTGCTTTTTTTTTTTTTTTATTATTTTTTAAGGGTTTATAGTCCTTTCGACGTTCTGTTGTTTCTCGCTATTGCATAACATCAGAACTGAATTTTAAGACCAGCTATGACATCCAGCTCTTAATCATTTTACTAGTGCTATTATTTTTGTATCTTTAACGAAATGAGTAATGCAGTTATTTTTGCAATTATTTTTATGAAAATGTATTCTAAGAACATAATTTTTTTTCGTGGTCGGCTTATCCTCCCCATATGTAGGACTGACCCCTCCCCTAAGACTTACAAGGATGCTTAGGGATCAAAAACATTTCGGGGAGATAACGACACGAACAATAGAATGAAGAACATGGTACGAGTGGTCGATCCATAGCCAGGCATGAGCGTGAGGAAGTGGAAGTGGATGATAATGGCGTCGTTTCTTTCACACAAATCTCACAATACGCCTAAAATAATAATAATTTTTTAATATTTATAATATTTTATTATTACTATTATTACTAGCAGTAGCAGCAAGAGTAGTAAGAGTAGAAGGAATAGGAATAGGAGTAGAAGCAGGAGGAGAAGTTCTGCAAAGGTTTATCTGGATTCACATGAAGTAGATAGAAAAATAAGCTTTCACAAAAATAATTTGTATACCCACTAATAAACGATTAGTATACGAATTGGTAAAGGAAGTCATGTGAATGTAACATATAATTTTTAAATATCAGAATAGGTTACAACTTTTAAACCAATGCTAATTTTGCACACCACAACAATTTGTTTCAATGGATATTGATGTAAATCTGAATATGCAAGAGAGCAATGAGATGGAAGATTTATATAATTTGAGGAAGTGAAAAATGGCAGTCAGAACAAAGTAATATAGTCATTTTAATGCCCAGTTAATACATCAGAGAAGTTTGAATGCACTTAACTCCTGCCTTTGTAGCTGTTTCTTTTCCGAAATAAATTGCTTCCATCTATCATATTTTATGTTTCATACCCGATTGGCGTTAACTGTCAGAATGCGTAGATTTTAAATAAACAGTCGCGGCTTGAGTAAAAAAAAAAAAAAAAAACATGAAAGGAATTATAATCACTTGAAAGCCTCTCGGTGCAACTCAATTTACTAAACAAATCCTCGCTTGAACTATCGACAGAGTCAGTCCTTTGTGAGGCAAACCGACTATATGTGTAGTGTTTTGAGTCTGCCACATAACCTGTTGTGAATAGCTAATGAGCTCGGCTTCCAACAACCCTCTAATCGCAGCGGCAGATGTTTTGAGAGCAGGAGAAGGGGCGTTTGCAACAACAGCGACCGCATTTACCAGAAGAGCAGGCACAAGTCGCTTAGTGATTATCGCTTCCTGGGGTGCCAGAAAAGAGAAACAGACCTGCTACTCGAAGCTTTTAAGCTATCGATATTATTCACATCTTCGATTGCTTCGTGAGACCTGATACAGGCATCAGCCAGCTGTGCCTTTTTTGGAGACCTGTTGAATTGCTTTGTGCATCGGTATCCAAATCAGGGCATGTATGCAAATAGGACTCTAATTTTTTAATTTTTCTAATCAATATCCAGATTTACATCACCAATCTGTATTTGATACTATAATTGGAGTCCAGTAAATAATGTAATAAAGAATGCAAACCAATGCTTTTAATTGCCCTTTAAATCTAATTTTGACCTATTAAAATTATTAATAAATTAATACTTGGATAGATAGAGTCACATATTCCAGACCATAGCCGGGATTTGAACCACGGATCTTCCGGTCTCTAGCCGACCCTAGCTCTAATTACTGGGATACCATGGAAACATGTTGGCATATCTCTCAACTGGCTTGCATGTTTCCCGAATAACCTCAAGATGATCTCTAATTACCTTAAGTCCCAATGGCGACTTAAAACGTTGAAAGTACTTTAAGTCCCGGGCTTCATAGTTTAACCAACTATTAGGCCAATTAATATTAATTCAATGTTGCCATGGCAGCTCAGTGGTTGGAGCAACCGTCTAGAGACCTGGAGATCCGTGGCTCAAATCCCGGTTATGGCTTTGAATTTTTCAGTCTGACTCTACTTATCCAGCTCCTGTTCTACACATGGCCTGTGTGAAAAAATCAATTAAATTAAAATAATAGTTGTCTATCCCTCTACAATAAATTTTATTTATTATGGATTGTTGTTGAAACATAATGGAAACAAAAATAACCATACTACATCGAATTCTGTAATGTAAGAGTGCGTTTTTTTTTCCTTCCTTCATATACATTAAATCTAATTTATGCTTAGAGACAGGAAAAATATGGATAAAAAATCTTAGCTTTACAATCATATGTTATTCTCTAGCTGTTCTACAAAAACTATTATTACAAGAGCTTATTCCTCAACTTCTAGCTAATCAACATAAACATTAGCAGAAATGGTGTGGCTTTTAACAGCTGATCACTATGTGATGGCTCTTCATTCCTCGGGGGGAGGGGCCTCATCCTCATTCGGTAGCACACCCTAACCGAGATTCGAAATCAGGACCTCTTGAATGTGAGGCCCCCCACTCTACAGAGGCGGACCAGAAATTGTTGCATACATAACATTTGCTTCCCATTCTTGGAAAGATATGTTAAATTTCCAGTGTATGCATCATTGTAGGGGGGGGGGGGAATCTGCTACACGAAAACTGCTCCATGCAACGTGTTGCCCTTTGCTGTCTTGGTGTAATCCCATTTCAAGATTTTCTAACAATATAAATTGTAAACTGTGAATCTGGGGAATTTCCGTATAAATTAAAACTGACAATCCACATTGTGTC
This sequence comes from Hymenopus coronatus, assembly GCA_030762935.1. Taxonomy (NCBI): domain Eukaryota; kingdom Metazoa; phylum Arthropoda; class Insecta; order Mantodea; family Hymenopodidae; genus Hymenopus; species Hymenopus coronatus. Next base: position 35,056,142 of record CM060890.1, read on the forward strand.
TCCGTTCTAGCAAAACAAAAAAATAAAGGTATTTAGGTATCCACGCGTTCCAACTGTGCACCGAACGTGTCCGGTGTGAGCTGAGTTTGGAAACCGCGAAGTACCACCTTCCATATAATTTACGAAGAGAGCCTTTTGTTCACTTCCACATGAGCAACCGTCTCTTTGCTTTTATGAAAATGACATACGGTCGCGACAGTTCTGACACGGTAACTATGCAACCACCCACCGCTCGCTTGTGAGTCGTTTGCCCGCCGCTTGCAGTCCGGCTATTCCAGCAATTTACCGAATTTCTCTTAACAACCGAATGTGGAATTTGGGTGGACAAAACGGCGGTTTCCCCCGCCATCGCATTCCACCGGTGCTCCAGCTTCATTTCGTGTATCACCAGTGTCTTCGCCTGCGGTGCTATTTGTAATAAAAGCGGGTGTTATACATTATCAAAAAATCTGATGTGTTTACATTCACATGATTTTCTTTACATCTCTGCAACAAATTATTGTCAAAAAGCTTATGCTAATTGAGAAAAAAATAGCAGAAATAATCCTATTACTTGCTTCCTTGTAAGTAAAAGCGAAATACGGGAGTATCATAGGTTAAAGTGATAGTCAAAATCACCTGATTGCTATGTGACTGAAGTCCATTTGTTTGTATGGACAGGAGTTGACAAATTTCTGTATGAGAAAAGTTTTTAAAGGTGAAACCAAAATCAAGGAATAACTGAAAAGCGATCAACTCTACGAAAAAAATGTATATTACATAAACGGTGTGCTTTAACGTTCTCTACATTTTTGTGTGGTAAGTTTTTGTCCATTTCTTATTGTTTAGCAGTTATGCAAAATTCAGTAAATTTCATCCAGAATAAAGTCGTCTTCAGAGGCTATTCCTAGAAAATTCAAGCTATACATTTTATTTGGCAGGTAAAAATCTTTAATATACGATATTTTAATCAAAATCGTTACAGGCATTTTTGAGAAAATCAAAATTTTCGAAAATGTTTTCATGTAAGGGGTAGTTTGGGGTGGGGGGATTTTTCTCAAAATCTTCGTGTTACATCCCTGGAAGATACTAAACTTAAATACCAAGTTTGGTATTTTACCGACTTTTCGTTTTTGAGTTATCGTGTTCACGGACACACAGACATATACACACGGACCTTTTTCTGAAAATTCTTTTTTTTTGGATACAGAGTACCCTAAAACATATTTCCGGTGAAATCTCGGCATCGAATTTTTGGGTGGAGTGCAATACCTTTTCTATTCACTATGTACATAGTACGAGTAGAGAAAGTAAAAAACAACACGAACTTCAAGCACATCATATTGATTATACCTTGTGTTCCGCTTGCTGTGGACAAAGTTAATTTTATTGAGCTTATTCGCCGCACCCGAAATGTAGCCTCTCAATAAGATTATAACTGCACAGTGGTTTAAAATAACTTTAGTAGTGTTAAAGGTGGAACTTATAATATCTTCTCTCTTCATTAAAATAAATAAGCATTACATGCTAGGCTTTTCATTCGTGTTACATTACTTATCGAACTCAAGCGTGAAAATTGTCGGAACACGATAGATTATGTGCAAATAGTGACAACGACACGACTCATAGGGATGCTGTCATTGCGAGAGCGGTAGGTTATGTGGAATTCTACCTAAATGCGCGACTGTTCTGTAGGATATGCTGTGATAAATACAGAGTAAACGAAAACAAAAGACGGCTTCACATAACATTCCCTCCCACAACCCACGTGCAACACTTTCAATTAAAATATGTAGTGTATGTTCCTATTTCCCCCCAGCTTTAACGTTATCAATCCGTTATGCATTTATAAGTATTGCGTAGTATAGCTAGCAATATATATTGAAATATTGTTAAAAAATGCATTTTATATATTTCTAGATTAAAAAGGCAAAAATTAGAATTAAAGTATAATTTTAAATATAATTTTTAATAATAGCGGGAAACCCAAACCTCCTCCCTGGCTACCCCTTTTGACTTTAAACATTCTCAAATAGGTGGTAATAGATAATTTTCATGTTTTATAAAGAATTCACGATAAGATACCAAGTAATTTTATTAATGTAAATACACTCCGGGGACGGACGGAAGAGTTTAAATTATATTTAAATGAAGAATTATCATCATCATCATCATCTCGATCCAAATTTAGGCCCGTTACGTCATCAATTAGGATGGATCTTCAATTATTATTATTTATTTATTTATTTTTTTTTACCTCTTAGTTTCTGGATGGGTTGCTCTATTATTATTATTATTATTATTATTATTATTATTATTATTATTATTATTATTATTATTATTATTATTATTATTATTATACACTCTATTTAAATGAGCACACAAATATTTTCAGCATTTTATTACATAATTTATATTCTCTAATTTTTATAACTTCTACATTTCTTAAATACTTCATTTCGGCAATGTGTACTCTTTTTTCATCTGCAACTTTGAATATTCACTTCAGCTGTATACATGTGTGCACATGTGGGGAAAACAAGAGTTGTTTTATATAGTTTTAGTATTATTTGTTTCTTTATTTTATTTTTACTTTCTCTGCTGCATCGTACTTAATGTAGGACTGACACTGTCGGAGAGGACTCGATGCCGAACCTGAGGTTATTGTGCCTACGCGCCTCCAGGAGGGAGGAATGAGGTAAGAGGACACACTGGGCGGCCGGAGCCAGGAGCGACCGCACAGCAATGACTGGTCCCTACAGTTTTCATATTGAAGCATCCAGGACAGTTGGGCAGGTTCAAACGCACCAGCCAGGAGCGGTTCTCATCCCGGCAACTAGCCGAAATCCGGGGACGGAGACATTTACTTTGAACATCCTTTTTCCCTACCACGCGGCACCTGGCACCATCGCCGACATTTCCAAATCTGAAAGAAACTACCGGGAGTGAAGGATGAATAAAATGACAATGGAAACGACATGGAGAGATAGAAAATTCGGTAATGAAAGGAATCTACTCTGCATTCGCCTGACGATCCGGGGAAACCCCTGAAAGAACCCCTGGGTCAGGTACGCCGGCCGCGGGAAACGAACCCGGCCCTCCCGATTGCGGGCCATCAACGAAAGTGGAGAAGTGTTGTTCCTTCCAAAAGTTCTATAGTAAGTTTTAACTAGAAACACAAGTTTTAAGCACCGATGAACTCAAAAGAGCCCTTGAGGAAAGAGGTCTATGTCTGTGTGTTTGTCTGTATGGACAGTATTACTAAAAAACGAAAAGTCGATTAGATACCAAACTTTTCTTTAAATTCAGCATATTCCAAGGATGGCACATGAAGCTTTTCAAGAAAATCACCCATCTCAAACTATCCCTTCTAAAGAAACTTTTGAAAAGTTATGATTTTCTTAAAAATGCCGCTAGCGATTTGGTTAAAATAGCCTATGTTTATAATATTTCATATATCTTGAATTGTCTAGGAAAAGCCTCTGAAGTCCTCTTCATTCTGAATGACTTTTGCATAACTGGTAAACAATAAGCAATAGAGAATATACTTAAAATACTTACCCTCTCCATATGGAGGACTTACACCTGAGAGCCTAGAGTCAGAAACCTGCCGAGTAGCCAATTGGCATGTAAAATAACTCCTGAGGAACGAAATTCCGGCACACCGGCGGCGCTGATATGATCCTGCAATTAATGTGGCCAGCATTCGTCAGATTCCGAGTTCAAATCCCAACAATCTGAATGGATTTGTTCCGAAATTTCCCTCAGTTACCAAGATAAATATCGGATTAGATGTTTAATACCACGTTCCAAATTCCACTTTCAGTCTTAAACTGAAAGTTGATGTTAATCGCGACTAAGCCTCCGTTTATCCACTAGCACCATTTTTGCAGGGAAAAGCAGTATGGTACACAAAGATGTAGTCCCGAGGGCTGGCTGAGCTCCACCATCTGACAACGCATAGTGAAAGCAGCTTGACTGTGGCCCTCTATCGCAAATGTTTGGTACGAAGTGAAAGTGGTATGATACGGGAATAGTCCTAAAGAGCTACTGGCAACCACACACCGTCAACGAGGTATTTTACAGAAGAGACCAGTCGCGTTATGATCAAGAATTAAAGCTATGTAGAATAAAATAAATTTTTTTTAAAAAGAATAAGCGTTTGTAAAATAATTTATGCAGAAGTAACTAGAGAATGTCATGTGGGTGCAACACGTCAGGTTTTTACAACGCTTCTAATTCCACCATTAATATGATTCATTCTCTCGTTTTTTTACGCATCATTATCAAAATTATATGATGCATCAGAATCAAGAAATTTAAATCGTGTACGCGTTCCATTATGCTATTACTAATAATTTTGCTTTTTACTTTCTCTGCCTAGTATATAGTACATGGGTAGAGAAGGTATTGTATTCCGCCCAAAAATCCTATTCCAAAATTTCAGTTTAATTGCACGTTTTAGATCCCTTGTAAAAAAAACCTTTTTAGAAAAGTTGTGTACGTTTGCCTGCGAACACGATAACTTAGAAACTAAAAGTGGGTGAAATACCAAACCTGATATTTAAGTTCGGCATCTTCACGAAGATTTTCCAAAAGGATCCCCCACCCCAAACTACTCTTTGTATGGAAAATGTTTCGAAAATTTAGATTTTGTCAAAAGCTATCCCGTATATTAAAGGTATTTTATATAACGAATAAAATGTTTATCTTAAATTGTCTGGGAATAGTCTCTTGTCCTCTTTATTCTGAATGATTTTTGCATTTCTGGTAAAGCGTAGAGATAGAAAAAAAAAACTTACTACAAAAAACATAGAGCTTTAAAACGCATTTTATGTCATATACAATTTTTGTCGAGTTAGCCATTTCTGATATATTCCCTTTTCTTTTTTATTGTTTCATTTATATAGCCCCCTTTAACATCTAAGGTCATATCGGGGGCTTTGCACTTTAAACAACTCGTTTGTCAGTAGGTTTAAATCATTTTGTTTTCTTCAAGCACACACACACATTCGCTCTCACATACACACTTCCCAGGGAATAGGGAATACTTCTGGCTAAAGAAAAATTCCCCGCCCCAGCCGAGAATCGAACCCGGGACCTCCAGGTGAGAAGTCAGCTCGCTGACCACTCGACCACGGAGGCAGTCATTCCTTGTAATTGTTTTCAGTTTTAAAATACTTAAACTTTTCTCATACGGGAACTCGATTACTGGTCATATAAAAAGAATGAATTTCAGTTACATACGAAGCAGGTTTTAAAAGATTTGACTATCGTTTTAGCCTTTATTTTCCTTTTACTTATAGGAAACTGTTTATCTCGTTTATAGTGAGGAGTAGTGTCAAGAAAGTTATGTGAATGGAACACATCAGATTTTTTTTTTTTTTTTCCTATCGAAGACACCCAAGATACCATAACTTCTGTTTATAAGGGGCTATTCCTAAATTAAGTGATTTGATAATATTTTGCAATTCAAATGGTGATCTTTGAAATGTCATGTTTGATTTGTATTTATAATCATGGCATGTTGGGAATGTACTAGCAAATATTTTAATGACGAAGCGTTTCGATTTAACTACCAGTGTATAAAATGTAACCACCCGGAACAGTTGTAAATCTTGATGCATCTGTGTTGTTTTTGCCGCCGTTAATAACGTGCTATGTGGTCAGACAGGTATTCTTGGCAACGCGCGGTTATTATGGTCATCTCGAGTTCGAATCCCGGTTCTCTACGTGAGAGTCGTAAATTGAAGTTCGGCGCAAGGTTTGGAAGCAGCAATTTGTTGGTGCTCACTTGTGTCGGAGATAAATGGTGAAGGCTATTGTCGGCTTGTTTGGCAATTGGCTCCAGTCATGCTCATTGAAAACAACGCATAAAAACTAAAATCAGGTATGGGGAGACTATTAAATGTTTGTCAGCGGTGGGTAAATGAGGTTTCTCAATGTTGGTAGAGAGAGAGAGACCTACAGAAACAGCTATATGTATTGGTATTAGATAAATTGTTTCTTCACACAAGCCATGTGTAGGACAGGAGTTGGATAGGTAGAGTCAGACTGAAAAATGCAATGCCATAGCCGGGATTTATCAGTCTGACTCTACCTATCCAACTCCTGTCCTACACACGGCTTGTGTGAAAAAAACAATTAATCTAATACCAATTGACCCTAATAGTTGGCTATACTATGAATCCTGAGACTTAAGTGCTTACAACATTGTAAGTCACCATTGGGGTTGTCATCTCAAAATAATTTAAGATCACCTTGTGGTTTACCGGGAAACATGCGAGTCAGTTGAGAAATTCAATGCAATACCGGCATGTTGCCATGGTAGCTCAGTGGCAGCGCAGAGATCCGGAGATCCGTGGTTCAAATCCAAGCTATGGCATTGAATTTTTCAGACTGACTCTACCTATCCAACTCCTGTCCTACACACGGCTTGTGTGAAAAAACAATTAATCTAATACCAATTGACCCTAATAGTTGGCTATACTATGAATCCTGGGACTTAAGTACTTACAACATTGTAGAAAGAGATTTCACCGAAAATACATGTTTTAGGACCCCCTTAATCCAAAAACAACATTTTCAGAAACAGGTATGTCTGTGTGTGTGTGTGGGCAGCATAGCTCAAAAACGAAAAGACGGTTAAATACCAAACTTGGCATTTAAGTTTTTTCTGGAAATAGCTTCTAAAGACCTGTTTATTTTGGATTAATTTTGCTTAATTTGGCATAACTAGCAAACCGTAAGAGATAGACAAAAACTTACTTTACAAAAAATCGAGATCTCGTTAAAATACACAAGTTACTTCATATACTTTTTTTTTGTGGAGCTTGCCGTTTCAGAGGTATTTCTTGTGATTAGTTTCAATTGTGAAGTACTTATACTTTTCTCAGACGGAAGTGTGTGTGTTTCTTTTGTTCTACTCCTGGCCAAGCAAAGAAGCGATTTGCAATGACAATCGCATAATGATTAAAACATTTGACTATCACTTTAGCCTAGTGCATTCCCTTAGTTTCATTCTACTTATAAGGAACTAACTAATAAAATCCTGCTAATGTTTATCTCAGTTAGCGTGGTGTTGAAAGAAAAATTATCTTTTGTAAGAAGTTTGTTTGCAGAGTAGCTAGAGAAAGTCATGTGAGTGTAACGCATCAGATTCCATCTAGATTTCATATCCATTTAACCGTGTACTTTTCATCGTGTAATCATATATCCTCATTTTAGTTTTAATTCTTAGTTTAGTTTCTTGAATTTATTATGTTTTCACTTTACCAGATATGTTGTATATCTGATTTGACTCCCAAATAACTTCTTCGAGATTGAATAGCCATTTTTAATCTATATTCAAATTTTAGTTGTCTTTTCCCTCCATAAATATTCATATTATTTTCAATTTATGTGGAAACTCCACTTTTCGAAGATACGAAACGTAAATACCAAGTTTGGTATTCATCCGACTTTCGTACTTGAGTTATGCAGTTCACATACATACACATTGTTTTTAAAAATCAAGAGTCTCCAAAACATTTATTTATATGAAGGAAATCTTCATATAGAATTTTTGGTTTGAATTGAATGTTTCAATATTACATAGAAGAGAAAGAAAAAGTATATATAAAATAAATGCATTATACCCACGGTAATAAAAAATACAACAAATAAAGAGGATGATATTTATATTAATAAGTTAATATTGATATTATTAAAATTACACAAGTAATTAAATATGTTATTACATCCTATACTTCGTACATAGTACTTAGAGAAGATATTGCATTCCACCCAAAAATCGACAGTAATATTTCACTGGAAATACGCGTTTTACGGTTCCCTGTATCGAAAACCAGCATGTTTACAAAAAGGTCATGTATATACGTGTGTGAATCAATTTAAAAATATTATTTGAGGCATTAAGAACTATTTATTAATAATTTTAATACGACGTATTGATGTTATGATTTAGCTTATTTTCATAGAAGCAGGTGTGTGTGTGTGTGTGTGTGTGTGTGTGTGTGTGTGTGTGTGTGTGTGTGTGTGTGAACAGAATAGCTCATAGTCGTCAGAATACGAAACTTGATATTTAAGATAGGTAGAATGAGACTGAAAAATTCAATGGCATAACCGGGATTTGAACCACGGACCTCCCGGTGTCTAGCCGGTTGTTCTACCTCTGAGATACCATGGTAACATGATCGGAGGGCATTAAATCTCTCAGCTGACTCGCATGTTTCCCAGTAAACCTCAAAGTGATCTCAAATTATTTTAAGATGACACCCCAATTACGAGTTACAGTGTCGTAAGTACTTTAAGTCCCGGGCTTCATAGTTTAGCCAACTATTAGGTCAATTAGTGTTGTCTAATGCCGTGCGGGTATGTTACCATGGTAGCTCAGTGGTAGAGCAACCGGATAGAGATTTGTGGTTTAAATCGCGAGTGTGGCACTGAATGTTTCAGTCTGACTCTACCTAACCACAGTCTGGCCCATCCATGGCTTGTGTGAAAAAAAATATTCAACTGAGGCCAGTAACTTCCAAGGATGTGACACAAAATTTTCAAGAACGCCCCCCCCTTTCAAATAGTTTTTATATAGAAAAATGTTGCAACATGCTGTTTTCTCAGAAATGGCCCTAAAGAGATTTAGAACACAAATATAAAACACCACATAAGTTCTATTCATTCGGAATGACCTTTCCACAAACGATAAACCGCCAAAGAGAGGCAAAAACTTACTACACACAAAATGTGGATCTCGCTAAGTCACACAGTTTGTCAAATGTCCTTTTGTAGGTTATCGATTTCTGATATATTCCTTTTTATTGGTTACAATTTTAATATACTTATACTTTTTTCAAACAGAAAGTTGTCACCCGTTTTTCTTTTATTTTACTCCTGGTCATATAAAGAAAAATAAACTTCAAAGTCAGTCACATAGCAACAGCCTTTAAACAATTTGACTATCGCTTTACCTAGTACATATATTCCCTAATTTAAGTTCTATTTACAAGGAAATAAATAATAAGACCATTTCTGCTAACGTTTACCTTCATTAACTGAACTAGAAAGAAGAATCTTTCTTAAGAACAGTTTATTACAGAATATGTAGAGAAAGACATGTGAATGAACATGTCAGACTTTCTGGTCAATCTTTCCTTTAGTTTCAGATATATTTTATGCAATTTTAGTGTAGTGAGGTATCTGTAAATAAAATCTATTAACAATAACTACGAAGATATCTTGTTCTTGTGACAGATCTATAAAAATCTTATGTGTTCCATTCACATGACTTTCTCTACATCGCTGTAACAAATTATTGTTATTTTTCTATCTGTATTGTGATAATTGAGATAAGCATTAGTAGAAATTGTCTTAATTACTTGCTTCCTTGTAAGTAGAAGGGAAATAAGGGAATACACTAGGCTAAAACAATAGTCAAATCTTTTAAAAGCTAATTGCCATGTGGATGAAATCTGTTTCTATGCAGTGCCAGTAAGTAGTTTACAACTATCCGTGAGAAAAAAGTTTATTTTAAATCAGAAGCAAATAACAAGGAATATCTCAGAAATTATCAATTCGACGAAAAAACATATATGGCATAAATTGTGTGTTTTAAGTGATCTACATTTTTGTGCAGTAAGTTTTTGTCTATCTCTTATGGTTTACCAATTTCGTAAAATTCAGTAATATTCATTCAAATTAAAGAGGTCTTTAGAGGATATCTCAGAAAATTCAAGATATATATTGTATTTTAATATACGGTATTTTAATCAAAATCGTTAGAGCCGTTTTTGAGAAAATCAAAATTTTCGAAATTTTTTCCATGCAAAGAGTAGTTTGGGGTAGGACGATTTATCTCAAAATCTTTGTGTCACATCCCTGGAAGGTACTAAACTTACATACCAAGTTTGGTATTTTACCGAATTTTCGTTTTACGAGTTATCGTGTTCACAGATACAGGGGACACACACACATACACACACGCACACACGGATCTTTTTCTAAAAATACATTTTTGGATACAGGGGACTTCAAAACATCTTTTTCCTGTGAAATCTCGGTATTGAATTTTTGGGTCGAATGCAATGCCTTCTCTATATATTATGTACATGGTACGTGTAGAGAAAGTAAAAGTGAAAGATTATCTCCAGAAAGCATTAACATCTTTTAGCAACGTTCCTCAGCATGCGTAACTGGCGACATAAAATTCCATACACAAGTACTTGCGCAGGACGCTGTTTATGCATAAGTTGCTTTAATCATAATGTATCACGTTAGAAATGTGCATTTACATATTCACAGCCGCCGCCGGATGCTTATATTCACCCTGTCAACCAGGAATACCTTCCCAGCAACAATTACCATCAACACCTTTTGTTGAAGATATAATAACGGCTGCTTCAATGGACACCCTTAATAAAAGCAAAGTGAGTTACCTCGAGTGTTGGGTGTCAAGCCTGCAAACCTCAGCCGAGAAACATCATGACCGGATTAAACCAGGGGTTAAGGAGGTTAAACCATTTCGTACCGGACTTGACACGTTCGGTAAAATAGAAAGGAGGGGGAGTGGGAGGAGGTGAAAGGTTAACGTTCTTCAGCTTAAGACTAAAGCTAATTTCATGATATGCCAGTTATAACTCCAATAGGCAATTCTGTTAAAATCTCATGGATGTTAGAAACATTTTCAAGGGCTTTGACAGTACTCTGTCACATGCGAAAATTAATGCGACTGTTTCACTTATGACGTAAGCACGAATACCAGTTTAAAGCAGCTTAAATATCAATAATTCCCGTATTTATTGCAGATATTTGTCAAATCACAGGATACATCATCATCTCATAATTCTATCTTAATTTAGCTCATATTTTTCTTTAAGTAGTAACACATCGTTTATTTACAACCATAAAAATGCAGTCCTATCTTTCTTATGTTTTCTGTAATTTGTGCTTGCACCGAAAACGTAATTGCTCAAAGTTTTGTCCTGTTTAATAAAATAATGAGAATTTGTATGTAAGGGGTTCAAAAGATATTCAGATTTGTCAAATAGTGCTAATTTGTAAATAAGAGGTTTAAAAACACGTCTAGATTGGTCAAATACTGATAATTTGTAAATAAGAGGTTGAAAATCATGTCCAGATTGATTACATATTGAGAACATGTATATAAGGAATTTCATTTTCAGATTGGTTATATAAGGTCGTCTCCTTAGTGCTGTGGTAACTTTGCTGCTTGCCAAGCGGGAGATCTGGTTTCGATTCCCAGTATCGGAAATGATTTTTCCCCCGCTAGGAGACCTGGTCCGAAGTGCACTCAGCCTCGTGAGGTCCTTGGGGGGCCAATTGAGGAGCTATTTGATGAAGAAGTAGTGGCTTCAGGTCATGAAAGTCGCATTAACTGGCCGGGGGGGATCGTCTCACCCCCCAATACTGCACAACCATCCATGACGTCTGTAATAGACCGAGATGGGAAACGCCAAGGCTCTTAGTGATCTGTGCCAAGGAGTCATTGGTCATATAATGAGATTTTATAAATAAGGGGTTGAAAAACATGTACTGAGTGGTCAAATAACTAGAATTTTTAAATAAAGAGTTGAAAAAATAGGGGTAGGTCAAAAAATGAGATTATGTACATAAGAATTGTAACTAGTTGTTTCTTCCGGGCTGAGAAGCGGTGGAATGTTGGAATGTTTCGTTCATCGCAGCTGTTTGTGGAAGATGTTCACCGCAGCTGTGAACGAAACGTCTGGACGGGAAGATTCCAGCAGACATGAAGAAACAACTAGTTATAATTCTGACTCCGGCCGTGAAAGTTTACGATTATTTACGTACATAAGAGTTTGAAAAAATCTCGTGAGTTCCATTCACATGCCTTTCTCTACATCTCTGCAACAAATTATTGTTAAAAAGCTTATGCTTCAATTTACTTCATGCTAATTGAGAAAAATTAGCAGAAATAGTCTTATTACTTGCTTCCTTCTACGTAGAAGCGAAATAACGGAGTACCATAGATTAAAGTGATAGTCAAAAGTTGGTTGCTATGTAACTGAAGTTCCTTTGTTTGTATGGACAGAAGTTCCCAAATTCCTATGTGAGAAAAGTATAAGTTTTTTAAAGCTCAAACAATAACGGAATGTCTCAAAAACGATCAACTCCACGGAATAATGTATATGACATATACATATATTGTGTGTTTTATCGTGATCTACATTTTTTTGTGTAGTAAGTTTTGTCTATCTGTTACGGTTTACCAATCATACAAAATTCAATAAAAATAATCCAGAATAAAGAAGTATTTAAAGGCCATTCCCAGAAAATTCAAGATATACATTTTGTTTGGCATGTAAATATGTACATATTAGATGTTTACCTGGCAACTAATATGCATATCTTGAATTTTCTGAGAATAGCCTCTGAAGATTACTTTATTCTGGAGGACTTTTGCATAACTGCTAAACCATAAGAAATGGACAAACACTTACCACACAAAAAATGTAAAGCACATTAAAACACACAGTTTATGTTACCTAAATTTTTTCGAGGAGTTGATCGTTTTTTACATATTCCTTGTTTTTGGTTTCAACTTTGAAAAACTTGTACTTTTCTCATTCAGGAATTTGTCAACTCGTGTCCATACAAACAAAGGAACTTCAATCACCTAGTAACCAGTTTTTTACTTCACTTTAACCTATGATACTCCCATATTTTGCTTCTACTTACCAGGAAGCAAGTAATAAGTCCTGCTAATTTTTTTCTCGATTAGCATGAAGTAAATAGAAGAATAAGCTTATTAGTAATAATTTGTTACACAGAAGTAGAGAAAGTCATGTACATCAGATTTTTTTGAATTCCAGAGTACCCAAAACATGTATTTCCGGCGAAATCTCGGTATCGAATTTCTGGGTGGAATAAAAGACCTTCTCTATACATAATGTACGTAGTACGTGTACTGAAAGTAAAAACATGTCCAAATTGGTCAAATAATGAGAATTTGTGCATAAGTGGTTGAAAAACATGGGCATGTGTAGCTTTTAGAAGTTGTATGGTTTATTATCATTTTACCAAGTCCTATAATCCAAATGCACAAATTCGTGCCCTGGTTGAGCAAGCGGTCAATGTGTCTTTATGTTTAGGTTCCCTACGGTGCCATTGTATTAAAAAACAGGCGCTAAACACTATCAAAATAAATAAAGTTATATATTAGGGGTTGCAAATAAATTTCGAGTAATTATATAATTCAGATTACGGAATAGATGGCAGTTTGGCATATTTGGTAATTCCTATTATGAAGTCGTACACTATCTGCACATATGCTTTGAACACTACAGCAAATGTAGTTGGAAATATGGTACGGTTAATTTTTTAGAGTTATTAGGCAGTTTATAGATTCCATTTATTCCTACAGAGTAAACATAAAACATTCCATTTAGAATGTTGATTTTAGGAGAGTGTTCGTAGTTGAAAGTAGAGATTAAATGTAATTTTCAAGAGTCATATAAATGTTGTACGTTTTGCCAAAATCATAGGGAAAATATTATTTCACAACTCTTCAGTGAAATATGACGGAAATGTAATGATATGAACTACAGTCACTCCCCCCTATTCTCCTCTAAAGTAATTCAATTTTAAATGACATTTTCATGTAAGTAAGCCACTCTTGCCTAATTTCAAGACGAAAATGTAAAGCAGGTAACGGAATCATTTTGTAGAAACAGTATAATGAATATTTATAAATGAGTAATGTGGACTCTCTCTCTACCACGCACAATACCCATAGAAATAGAGAAACTTAGATCCTGATGCTTCGTTGGATATACATTTTTTACTTTCTCTATACGTACTATGCACATAGTGTACAGAGAAGGTATTGCATTCCACCCAAAATTTCGACACCCAGATTTCACCGGAAATACATGTTTTGAGACCCCCTGAATCCAAATGAAGCCTTTTTAGAAACATGTCCATGTGTGTGTGTGTGTGTGTGTATGTGTCTGTGTATGTCTGTCTGTCTGTGGGCAGCATAGCTCAAAAACGAAAAGTCCGTTAACAACAAAACTTGGTATTTAGGTTTAGTATCTTCCAAGGATGCGACACGAAGATTTTCAACAAAATCCCCCCACTCCCCAATTAACCTTTACATGGAGCTTTTTTCGAAAATTTTGATTTTCTCAAAAATGCCTCTAGTGATTTTGATTAAAATGTCATATATTAAAGATAAAACGTATATATTGACTTTTCTGGGAATAGCCCCTGAAGACTACTTTATTCTGGATGAATTTTACGGAATTTTGCATTACTGCTAAACCGTAAGAAATGGACAAAAACTTATCACACAGAAAATGTAGACCACATTAAAATACACAATTTATGTTATATACATTTTTTTCGTAGAGTTGATCGTTTTTAAGATATTCCTTGTTTTTAATTTCAGCTTTGTAAAACTTATACTTTTCTCATACAGGAATTTGTCAACTCGTGTCCATACAAATAAAGGAACTTCAGTCACATAGGAATCAGCTTTTGACAGTCACTTTACCCAGGTGTACTGCCTTATTTCGCTTCTACTTACAAGGAAGCAAGTACTAAGACTATTTCTGCTAATTTTTTTCTCGATTAGCATGAAGTAAATATAAAAATAAGCTTTTTAACAATAATTTGTCGCAGAGATGTAGGGAAAGTCATGCGGAACACATCAGATTTTTTTTAAAAAGCCCTGAATTAAAAAATAAAAATTTTTAGAAAAAAGGTCATTGTATGATTCTGAAAAATAAGACGCATATCTCGAAATTACTGGGAATAGCCTCTAAAAACCTCTTCATTCCGCATAACTGGTAAACCATAAGAGATAGGTAAAATCTTACCACATGCATATTTAGATCTGGACAAAATAAACAATGTATGCTTAATGCATTTTCTCATGCGGTTAATCATTTCCGAGTTCTTTTTGGTTTAAAATCTCAATACTTAAAACTTTCCTCAAATGAGGTTGTAATTTCAAGTACATCCAATAGTGACCTGCTGTTTAAAGACTTGAATACAGCTTTGCGCTAGTAATTTCAATGATACCCCTTGAACCTATAAGAAAATGTGTAATAAAACTATACTGCTAATGTTTATCTTAAATAGCATGAAGTAGAAAGAAGAATAAGCTTTTGTAAGAATATGTTGTTACAGCATAGGTAAAAAAAGTCATCTGAACCTAATATATCCGATATTTTTTTTAATTTTGTGGTCATAAATAGGTAGGCATTGTAGTTACAGTGTTGCCGCTTTTTCCAGTCCAAGAGTCTCGCCAGAGGCCTGATCTGTCATGTAAATCTGCGAGAAGCAACTTCTTTTCATTCCGCTCCTATGGTTTACATATGATACCTATAGCTTAAGAATGAATCCCCAAAGCGAAAGTGGGTAAGACTGTTATTAAAGAACAAAGAATAAAACGGACCATCTTGCGAAGTTTTTGCTGCTTCATAGACGAGGTAGGGAACTTCTCTATTGAGTACATAACGGGGTGGTCAGAGCAATGACGATGATGATGCTGCGAGGGGACTCCACCCTTCACACGTATCTCTTGTGCGCTCCCACGATCATGATCCTTCGGGAACAGGCGGAAGGAAGTAGAGGATGGGAATGCGGAAGAGGAGAGGTGGCCAGGTGCAAGCGGAAGAAAGACTTCGGACATCCAACGTCATCTTCGTCAACTTGTCTTGCCAATCCACCCTTCTTTATTGGGACCCTCCTTTGTCATCTCCGTACTCGCCATATGTATATACGGGTACCTTTGTGGAACTGGAATATTGGGCAATCTAATTCCACGCATGCTTCATTCCTTCCATACAAGGTAAGCACATGCTCCTACGATTCCGTGTGAACCCAAGCCAGAATGTGACTATGTGGGAAGAGCGTGGGGCAACTGCAAATTGTCTTGCTTTTGAAATTAATACCTCTAGAGAATAAGACAAGCCGAAAGCTAAAGCCCTTCCACACCTTTAAGAGATTGATAGTTCGCTAAATCCTTCTTACATTTGTTCTTTCTTAATTTACTTCCAAATAAAACATTCCCTGCAAATTTTAAACCATACTGTGATCATTCTAAATACACATTAAAACCTCCAATAAAATAAGATCCACCGAATCACAGCAAACAGAAAGTAATTAGTAATAAATTTTGCTTGTGCTGAATGCCTTTTTAGCAGGTTTTTATTCTCAACATGCTTACAGATTCTAAACCAGTTACACTTACTTCTGCTTAAATAGTCTAACTAATACTCTTCTTAATATTATTTCTCTGTCAGGTTCAGGGATTGTCATCACATGAAGCCACCAGGATCCTTAAAATATATGATGAGCAAATACTACAAACCCTAAAACTCTGATGGTGTTGTTTAAATGCATGTACAGTAACATTAAAAGAAATGTTGCCTTCAATATCAATATGCACAAATGTTAGTGGATGTATAGTTCTGATCGATCATAAAGTTCTGTCATTTAAACCACCAGATTTATTTCCTATTTTTCACCTGTGAACTGCATGTAAATAGGATTTGTTGAACATAAAAAACAATGTTTAATTATTCATTCTGACTCCTTCAGTTCCATAAAAGCAATTTGTGACCATGGACAACAGGTATACTAATGAAGGTTATTCAGATCCTGATCCACTCATTGAAATAAAAGGGGAAGAAATTCTCATACTGTAAATAACTGGTAATAAACAGGTAGACCTTGCAGCAAAAAAAAAAAAAAAAAAAAAGCATCCGCAATTCACACTTCAAAACATCAACACTTCTCACAGAGATTTACTAACATTCATAAATAAGAAGTGGAAAAATCTTTGAACCACACACTGCAATGAAAGCCACGAATACAATGTAGAAATCAAGTTTTAATGAAAAGATTAAGAGTTTGACACACCAAATTAAAACACATCTATCTAGTATCCGCAGAAGAGGTGCCAGTGTGCAGCGCATGTAAAAATCCCCAACAGCAAACCACATCCTTGCAAGATGTCAGAGTTATCATAGCTCTGAATAATAAAAAGACCTTTCATAACACTATCTTTTATTTAAATATATTTGTATCTATAAATCAATTTAAACTGTAACAATTTATTTTATATTAATTACTGATTTTTATACTATTGTAACTACACTGTTATGCAAAATTTAACTTCTTTCTGGGTTTTTTATTTTAAATGTAATCATCCCTTTTTTGAGTGTGCTGAATCAAAATATGAACATAGTTTTTCTACATCACATATATCAATTGTTCACAACAGAAAAGATTTTCTTAAAAATCTTGCTGTCACATCATTGAAAATACTGATTTGAAATTCTAAGTTTCATATTATTTTATTCCTTTTCGTTTTTACGTAATATATGGTATTCACAGTTAAACATTTATACGTGCATACAGACAGACATAAAGCCAGACAGACAGATATACTGACTGATTGACTGACTCTCGCAAACACGGATCTTTTCATAAAATTCCTCTGTTTTAATCGGAAGCCTCGAAACATGTATTTTTAGTGAAATAACGCCATGCATTTTTGTATGGCGGAGAAAGTAAAATTGCTTGTTATGTGATTAGGGGACTTCAAAGAATACATTTCCAATGAAACCTCTATGTCGACTTCCGGTGTGGAATGGTGATTTTCCTCTTCCTATCTAGGTAAGCTGTAGAGATAGTAAAACAAGAACTAATAAAGTCAGGTGTGTTCCATTCACATGACTTTCTCTACATCTCTGCAACAAATTATTATTAAAATCCTTATGTTTCTATTTACTTCTTGCTAATCGAGAAAAAATTAGCGGAAATAGTTTTATTACTTGCTTGCTTCCTTGTAAGTAGAAGGAAAATATGGGATACCATAGGTTAAAGTGATAGTCAAAAGCTGGTCATTATGGACTGAAGTTCTTTTCTTTGAATAGGAGTTGAAAAAAAAAAAAAGGAATATGTCAAAAGCGATCTACTGCACGAAAAAATGTACATAGCAAATTGTGTGTTTTAACGTGCTCTACATTTTTGTGTGCTAAGTTTTTGTCCATCTCTTACGGTTTAGCAGTTATACAAAATCTCGTAAAATTCATCCAGAATAAAGTAGTCTTCAGAGGCTATTCCCAGAAAATTCAAGATTTACATTTTATTTGTCAGGTATATCTTTATATATACGATATTTTAATCAAAGTCGTTAGAGCCATTTTTGAGAAAATCAAAATTCTCGAAAAAGTTCCATGTAAAGGGTTGTTCGGGGTGGGGGGATTTTCTTGAAAATTTTCATGTCGCATCCTTGGAAGATACTTTTTGAGCTATGCTGTCCACAGACACACACACGCACACACACGGACCTTATGTTTTACACTATGTACATAGTACGTGTAGAGTAATAGAAATTCTTTAATTAACTTGTAATTATGTTTGAATCTCAAACTTCAAAATCACGTCGTAAGTTTTCTCTCTGGTCCTTTATTGGCTAGTAAAGTTAAATTCTACTTGAGAGGAATCGTTATCGTTTCCAGCCCTATTAATTATTTCAGTTTCTTATATGCTCTGTATAATAGTTTCTAGTAGTGTAAATTAAAATTGTCAACACTACTAGATTAAATTATTTACAATTATTTATAATAGTGAACTACAATTTGAGTGGATTGCTATTACGTAAGGCTATCTATCATTGGTAACTGAAAAAAATGTTGACAGCTTCAGACTGCTGTTGGCTGCTTTACTTAATACAATAAGATCACGCTTCTCTGCACCGGATAACAGCAGCCCCACAACGGGGTCCAATAAAATGTATATATACAGTTGCAAATGCAAATGAAGATACTGCCTTGAAAAACCTTCAGATATATGCAGGATGCAGACATGCCAAACTAAAAAGAAACAAAGGAATTTTAAATATCTAAATCTCACACGACTTTCTCTACTCGACTATGTACATGGTGTATGGAGAATATATTGTATTCTAGAGGTCCCTGAATCCAAAAAGCATGTATCAGTCTTTGTGTGCGTAAGTGTGGGCAACATAACTATAAAAAATCTGATGGGCTACATTCACATGACTTTCTCTAGCAGCTCTACAAGCAAACTACTTACAAAAGACTATCCTTCATACTACACAATGCTAATCGAGATAAAGGTTAGCAGAATTTTTTTATTACGTAGTTCCTTGTAAGTAGAAGGGAACTAAAGAAATGCGCTACGCTGAAGCTATAGTCAAATGTTTTAAAAGCTCTTTATATGCGATTGTCATTGCAAATCGCTTCTTTGTTTCGTCATGAAAGAAAAACGGGCACTTCTGTCTGAAGTATAAGTGCCTTACAATTGAAACTAATAACAAGGAATATCTTCGAAACGGTTATATCCACCACAAAAAGGTACATAAATTTGTGTTTTGACAAAATCTACATTTGTGTGCGGTTAGTCTTTGTTTATCTCTTACGGTTTATTAGTTAAGCAATATTCATCCAGAATGAAGAGGTCTTCAGAGACTATTCCCAGAAAATTCAAGATATGCATTTGATTTGGGATGTAAATAACTTTAATACCCTTATGGGATTTTAATCAAAATCGTTAGAGCCATTTTTGATAAAATCAAAATTTCGAAAATTTTCCATGTAAAGCGTAGCTTGTGGTTGGGGCATTTGTTTGATAATCTTCATGTATGTAATGGACTTTTCGTTTTTGAGCTATGTTGCACACACACACACACACACACACACACACACACTGATACACAGACAGTCACAAACACGCATACGGGAGCTTTTTCCAAAAATGTTTGTTAAATTTACAGGTCCTAAAACATGTATTTCCGGTTAAACCTCGATATCGAATTTTTTGTTGGAAAACAATACTTTCTCTACCTACTAAGTATATAGGTAGAGAAAATGAAAATTGTATTGTAAATAGCGTGAACCTAATACATATGTAACTTGTTTTAACATACCTGTAATAGATCTACGATACTATTAGTACTTGTCAAGCTTATATTGGTTTCGCAAAGACTTGTGCTTTAATAAAACCAAGCATTTTTACTTTCCCTATACGTACCATTACATAATGTATAGAGAAGGTATTGCACTCCACCCAAAATTCGGTACCGAGATTTCACCGGAAATATATGTTTTAAGGTCCACTGTATAAAAAAAAAAGCATTTTCAGAAAAAGGTCCGTCTCTGTGTGTCCGTGTGTCTGTGAACACATAGCTCAAAAACGAAAAGTCGGTAAAATACCAAAGTTGGTATTAAAGTTTGACATCTTCCAAGGATGCGACATGAAGATTTTGAGAAAAATCCCCCCACTCCAAACTACCCTTTACATGGAATTTTTTTCGAAATTTTGATTGTCTCAAAAATGGTTCTAAAGAATTTGATTAAAATTTCGTATTTTAAAGATATTTACACGACAAATAAAATGTATATCTTGAATTTTCTGGGAATAGCCTCTGAAGTTTACTTTATTCTGGATGAATTTTACTGAATTTTGCATAACTGCTAAACCGTAAGAGATGGACAAAAACTTATAACAGAAAAAATGTAGAGCACCTTAAAACACATAATTTATCCTATATACTTTTTTTTCGCGGAGTTTTTTTAGATACTCCTTGTTTCAGTTTTAAAAACATACATTTGTCATACAGGAATTTAACAATTCCAGTCCATACAAACAAAGAAACTTCAGTCACATAGCAACCAGCTTTTGACTGCCACTTTAACCAATCGCTTCTACTTACAAGGAAGCAAGTAATAGGGCAATTTCTACTGAGTTTTTCTCAATTAGTATAAAGTAAATAGAAGCATAAGCTTTTTAACAATAATTCGTTGCAGAGATATAGAGAAAGTCATGTGAATGGAACACATCAGATTTTTATATAGAAAAAACGCACTGGTGATTTGTAAACTCAGAACATGAGATCAGTATTTTACAAAGAAAACTTCAGCTGTAAATCACACTTTTATGGCTTGTATCAATTAAGGAAGATCTGGGCTTAAGTCTTTGCAGAAGGTTCCATCATTGTTGAAGCATCCACAACAATAAAACCTGTGGTTATGATTATGACGATAAACGTAACGAGACAGAACATGTTAAGCTATTTTAACCCGAACACAATGGAGTTTTATTTACGGATGCTCTTAAATTGCTGTAGTCCTCAGCATCCCATTCTATGTTGGGAGTGAAAGACCGCTTAATTGTCCTCGGAGCACTCTTTATCAGGCTTGAGGTTCTTTTATTTGCCGTAGATCTACGACACGGGAGCAACGGCTTTACTCCCTTCCGAAGGAAGCTATGAAAGATGTTTACGCCCAAAAAAAAAAAAAAAAAAAATCTATCGTCCTCCGCCGGGTTTATTTTATCTACATCATGCTAATCGAGATAAACATTAGAATACTTAGTCTTGTTACTTGCTTCCTTGTAAATAGAAGATAAAGGGAATGCATTATACTGAAGCAGTAGTCAAATCTTTTAAAAGCTAGTCGCTATGTGAAACAATTAAGGTTCAGTTCGCTTTAAATACTGCCGTTTGAGAAAAGTTAGGTAATATAAAATTGAAACCAGTAACAAGATATATGTCAAAAACGGTATATGGCATAAATTGTGTGTTTTAACGAGATCTAAATTTTTATTAAGTTTTTGTCTATTTCTTACGGTTTAACTGTTATGCAAAGTTCTGCAAAACTTGTCCAGAATAAATAGGTCTTCAGAGGGTATTCCATGAAAATTCAAAATGTACATTTTATTTGTTATGGATATATTTTTAATACATATTAATCAAAATCGTTAAGAGCCAATGTTAAGAAAAATATAATTTTCAAAAAAATTTCATGTAAAAGATTTTCTTTTTATCTTCGTGTCGCATCCTTGGAAGATACTCAAAATAAAATATCAAGCTTGGTATTTAAGTGTCTTTTCGCTTTGGAGCTACGCTATCCAGACACACACAATGTTTCTAAATTTTTTCGGACTAAGGGAACCTCAAAACATATATTTCCGGTGAAATCTCGACATCGAATCTTCAGGTGAAATACAATAACTTCTCTAGCCACTATGTACATTGTATGAACCTACATATGTGCTAGATAAAGTACAAATCTAATGCATTCCATTCATATGACTTTCTCCATGTAATGGGCAAGAAAATTCTTACATTAGATTATTCTTTTATCTGCATGATGCTGATCAAGGTTCAGATTAATTTATTACTTAGTTCATTATAAGTAGAAGGAAAATAAGAAAATACGCTACCTAAAGGGACAGACACAATTGTCATTGAAAGCCTGTTCTCTTTCTATGGCCAGGAGTAAAATAAAAATGTATGAAAGGATGAGGACTTCCCGATTGATAAAAGTACGCATTTTAAAACTGAAACCAATAACAGGCTATATATCTGAAATGGTTAGCTGTATAAAAATAAACAAATAATTAAAAGTATGTGATATTAATTATATATTTAAACGAGTTCAGCATTTATAAGTAAGTCTTTGTATATGTCTTTCGTTTTGCCAGTAATGGAAACTTTTGGAAGCTATCCCCAAGAATTTCAGAATATACAATTTATTTGTCATGTAATCGGCATTTAATTATTTTGTAAAAAATCGATAATTTCGAAAATTATTCCATGTAGAGGCTAGTTTGGTGCTGGGGATTTTCCTAAAAATGTTCGTGTATCCTTGGAAGATTATAATTTAAATACCAAGTTTGGTATTTAGCCGACTTTTCGTTTTCTGAGTTATGGTGTCCGCAGACTCATACGCACGTGGACCTTTTTCTAAATAAAATAGTTTCATAGGTCCTCAAAACATGCTTTCTGGAATCTGGAAATAGAATTTTTGGGTGGATTGTAATACTTTCTCTACCTATTACATTGTACATATGTGCTAGAGAAAGTGATAAATGAAACGGGGAAAGAGAAAAAGTAAAAAATGAACAATGGAATGAAGAAACTTGAAAAAAAAATCTAATGTGCTCCGTTCACATGACTTTCTCTACATCTCTGCAACAACGTACCTATTGTTACAAAGCTTATGCTTCTATTTACTTCATGCTAATCGAGAAAAAAATGCAGAAATAGTCTTCCTTGTAAGTAGAAGGGAAATAAGGGAGTACCATAGGTTAAAGTGATAGTCAAAAGCTGGTTGCTGTGTGACTGAAGTTCCTTTGTATGGACATGAGTTGACAAATTCCTGTATGAGAAACGTATGTTTTTAAAACTAAAACCAATTACAAGGAATATCTCAAAAACGATCAACTCCACAAAAAAAATGTATATGATATAAATTGAGTGTTTTATCCCGATATGCATTTTTGAGTAGTAAGGTTTTGTCTATCGCTTACGGTTTACCAGTTATGCAATATATCATCCAGAGTAAGGAGGTATTTATAGCTATTCCCTGAAAATTTAAGATATACCTTTTATTTAGCAAGTAAATATCTTCAATATAAAAGATTTTAATCAAAATTGTTAGAGCCAGTTTTGAAAAAATCAAAGTTTTCGAAATTTTTACCATGTAAAGGGTAGTTTGGGGTGGGGGGATTTTCTCGAAAATCTTCGTGTCGCATCCTTTGAAGATACCAAACTTAAATACCAAGTTTGGTATTCAACTGTCTTTTCGTTTTTTGTTATATGCTGTCTAGAGACACACACATACACAGACCTTTTTCCAAAAATGCTTTTTTGGGGGGGGGGGGATTCAGGGGAACCCAAAAAATATATTTCCGGTGAAATCTCGGTATCGAATTTTTGGGTGCAATACAATATCTTCTCTACACGTATGTGTAGAGAAAGTAACAAAGCCAATACTGGGTAGTTACGAAATGTTATGCGAATGGATCCATTGTTACCTCAATAATAGCCTTAGAGAAAATTGTGGAAGGGGCGTTGACGTGTATATGATACATTCTTATAAATACCTCAGAAGTAATTGTAGGTAAACCAGAAGTTACTTTCTCCGAGATTCTTTATCAGAACAAAAGTGGGCTGACTTGCGCCTCGCCTCTTGTAGACGGTTTCTGATGTACAACCTGCTGGATACAAGATTCTTAAACCACAGTAGCTTTTGTAAAGATCCGCTACTCCACCACAAAGATTTCCGAATACAAAATCGTGACTGACCAGAGCAGGTCAGCGCTCCAGAAACACCCCATGATCTTTTCTCACATTCAGTAATAAAACCTCTCGATACGGCACTGCCTACCTGGATGCGAAAACAACAGTTCTCTCTTTATTTAGCTCTTCATGTTTTTCATTCCTTTTTTCGCTTGCACCATTCCTTCTACGTTACTTCCGAGCTGAACTTTCAAAACACGTGTTAATATTTATTTCACTTCTGCGACCTGAACGACCCCCTTTCTCCATCTCTCTCCCACTCCCTTCTTCCATCACACACACTCTCTCTGTCTTATTCTGTTTCGTTATTCTCCTCTTGTAACAGAAATCTTGTCCATTGTCCGTTACGAAGAAAGCACAAAACCAGATCCCTTGGACCTCCACTGCTATGTGCATATTTAAAATTCTGATCAAGGAATTCCACACAAGACAATGAATTCAGATGAAACTTCTTGTTTTTATTTCTACTGCTTTTTAGTTTAATGGCCTGGCCTATGTTACGAAAACAAACTGCGCCGGCGCCGGGGGCAATGAACATCATACGTTTCAGCGATGATATTCTTACAAATGTACGAGAAACTTAGTGAGAATGATTTTTTTTTATTACTTTCTCTATACGAACTATGTACATGGTGTATAGAGAAGGTATTGTACTCCACCAAAGAATTCGATACCGCGATTTCACCGGAAATATATGTTTTAGGGTTCCCTTTATCTAAAAAAAGTATTTTCAGAAAAGGGTCCGTGTGTGTATGTGTCCGTGTGTCAGTGTGTCTGTGAACACGATAACTCAAAAACGAAAAGTCGGTAAAATACCAAACTTGGTATTTAAGTTTAGAATCTTCCAGGGATGCGACACGAAGACTTTGAGAAAAATCCCTCCACCCCAAACTACCCTTTACAAGGAACTTTTTTAGAAAAGTTTGATTTTCTCAAAAATGGCTCAAAATAATTTAATTAAAATTTACCCGACAAATAAAATGTATATTTTGAATTTTCTGGGAATAGCCTCTGAAGACTACTTTTTCTGAGTGAATTTTCCGGAATTTTATATAACTGCTAAACGGTAAGAGATGGACAAAAACTTACCACACAAAAAATGTAGAGCACATTAAAACACACAACTTATGTTGTATACATTTTTTTCTTGGAGTTCATCGTTTTTGAGATATTCCCTGTTTTTGTTTTCAGGGTCGAAAATCTTAAAACTTTTCTCATGCAGGAATTTGTCAACTCATGTCCATACAAACAAAGGAACTTCAGTCACATAGTAACCAGCTTTTGACTATCGCTCTAACGTATGCTACTCCCTTAATTTCCTTTCTACTTACAAGGAAGAAGGTAATAAGACTGTTTCTGTTATTTTTTCTAGATTAGCATGAAGTAAATAGAAGCATAAGATTTTTAAGAATAATTTGTTGCAGGGATATAGAGAAGTCATGTGAATGGTACACATCAGATTTTATAAATACAGATACAGTCCTTTTTCCTCTTTTTTTCATTTTCCTAACATTTACCTTGTTTTTCTATTTGACTACAGTTTGCTTTTTGCTACTAACACACACACACATACACACACGCACACACATATACATATACACATTTTACAAACATACAAACACTTATTTCCAAGGCGAAACTCGAACTCGCGATCCCCTACACCACGAAGCATCAAAGCGAGGTACTTAAGTGAGCGCGGCCATGGGGGCCGGAAATAATTAACTAATGGGTAATTTTATACATATTATTTCATTAGAAACTGCAGTACTTATTTTAAATATATGTATTATAATAGTGAAGCAATGTAATCAAATTATAAATTACCATTCCAGATTGCTGAGTTACCAAGGAATTCAAATTGGAATTGGTTGTCAGACTTTATGGCTATGCTTCTCCTGCTAACCTCTAAATAGTTAAGATTTCGAGTTCAAACCTGGCCGAGGGCAATGGATTTATTCCGACGTAAGGGAACTAAGTCTACTGCAATTCAACGCCAAAAATTAAAAAGATGATTGTGATCAAAAATAATCGTAAAGAAATAGTAATTTAATAAAGTCATTGAAAGCAGTAGATTCAATTACGATAAGGTATTAATATTCATAAAATTAAAGATAAAAAAATAAGATAAAGAACAAATATAACCATGTTTATTTTCATGTAAAGAACCCTGAAAGTAAAGTCCCTGGTCTACGTTCGCCATGCTTCACGTCCGCAATTCAGATTCCGTATCACAATGTCATTTGTGGGCGATGAGTTGATCCCTCTTCATAAATGTGCATATAGTGGCAGTGAACTCGGAATTAGAATTTTCCAGATCAAGAAACCAATTTATGTCGACATGGCGTGAAAAAACTTGAACTTACTCCTGGATAGTAATCTATATTTATTTCCTTCTCTCTCATGCTTGCCAATTCCTAACGTATTTAATTCTTACTTTATCTAAATAATTCCCTATTCCCATTATGCTCTATCTTGATTTTGTACTCGTTATTACTTTCTCTAACCCCTTATGTACAAGGTACATAGGGATAGAGAAGTATTGTATTCCACCCAAAATTCGATGTCGAGATTTCACCGGAAATAAACGTTTTAGGATCCTCTGAGTCCAAAAAAAAAAGCATTTTCAGGACAGGTACGTGTGTATGTGTCTGTCTGTCTGTCTGTTTGTCTGTGTGGCTGTGGACAGCATAGCTCAAAAACGACGGTTAAATACCAAACTTGGCATTTAAGTTTGGTATCTTCCAAGGTTGTGACAGGAAGATTTTAAAAAAAATCACCCCACCCCTAACTACCCTTTGCATGGAAAAATTTTCGAAAATTTTGTTTTTCTTAAAAATGCCTCTAACGATTTTGATTGAAATATCACATATTAAAGCCATTTCTATAACAAATAAAATATATATCTAGAATTTTCTGGGAATAGCTTTTAAAGAACTGTTTATTCTGGATGAATTTTTCTTAATTTAGAATAAATAGTAAACCGTAAGAGATAGAAAAAAAACTTACTAAACAAAAAATGTAGATCTCGTTAAAATACACAAGTTATATCTTATACATTATTTTCGTGGAACTTACGTCTTAGAGGTATTCCTTGTTATTAGTTTCAGTTGTGAAGTACTTATATTTTTCACAGATGGCAGTGTTCGTTTTCCTTTTGTTCTACACCTGGCCAAGCAAAGAGGCGATTTGCAATGACAGTCGCATAACGACAGCTTTTAAAGCATTTGACTATCACTTCAGCCTAGTGCATTCCCTTAGTTCCAGTCTACTTATAAGGAACTAAGTAACAAAATTCTGCTAATGTTTATCTCGAATATAGAAGGGAAATAAGGGAATACACAGGCTAAAGCGATAGTAACATCTTTTAAAAGCGGGTTACCATATGGTTGAAATCCGTTTCTTTGCATGCATTGTTTGCCAGAGTTTACAAATTTCCGTGTGAAAAATGTAAGTATTTTAAAACTGAAACCAATAACAAGGAATATATCGGGAACAGTCATCTCCAACAAAAAATGCATTTGGCATAAATTGTGTTTTATTAGATCTATATTTTTTGTGCAGTACGTTTTTCCTCTATCTTTTACGATTTACAAATTAAGCAAAATTCAGCAAAATCCTTCCAGAATAAAGAGGCCTTCAGAGGCTATTCGCAGAAAATTCAAGATATATATTTTATTTTTCATGTAAATATCTTTAATATACGGTATTTTAATTTAAATTGTTAGGGTCATTTTTGAGAAAATTAAAATGTTGACATTTTTTCTATATTAAAGGGTAGTTTAGGGTGGAGGATTTTCTTCAAAATCTTTGTGTCGTATTCTTGGTATTCTACCGACACATTCACCCACCCACATATACGGACCTTTTCTAAAATGGTTTTTGATTTAGAGAATCCTTCAAACATGCATTTCCAATGAAATTTCGGTATCGAATTGTTGGTGGAATACAATACCTTCTCTATTGACTATGTACATTATACATACGTGCCAGGGAAATTATAAAAAAATTGTTTATTTTCCCAAACGGTTTCTATGTTTGAACATATCATCTATGTTGAGATGCATCATGAAAGAAGCTGCGTCAAACTGTTAATTCAGTTCCTAAGACGCGAAAAGCTACGATCGAAGTTAATCTTTCTGAAGATGTTTGAAAGGCTGTGATATGGAAAGTGATAAATAAGTACATACGTACAAACATTTTAGAATAATACAACTCAAAACTAACCAGTGTAAGTCTTATTTGTGAACCCGTTTGGTATATATCTGCCAGATTTATATTTGTTCTCCTTTAATCCTGGAGTTATTTGCCTTCTTACATCTGGATGAGAGCTAATCCAACCATCGACTCGCGCACATAAGGTACGCGTATAATAGAAGTCAGACATATTAATCACCATGGACAAATACATACAGAATGAATCTAAAATTATCACCGCAGATATTTCTGCAACGTAAAGTACTGTGGTGTTTCTTTTTGCACAGAAGTGATGTTGAGACAAGTGTTTATAACTGCTGATACATTTTTATTTTCTCTACTACGTATAGAGATTTGTACCGTAGCACTGGATTAGGACTGGTACTCTGGTTCCCGGCCACGGAATACGGGTGTGGAGTTTAAGTCCCGGGCATCGTGGAGAGAGTGAGGAGCTGCGATAGGCAACGATCCTGGCCATGATAGCCAACGTTGCGATTGGTGGATTTGATGCTGACCACATTTTCTCTACGTTTCGGTTGGACGATTCCCTCACCTTAAACTACACTTTACGAGGGAAAATTTTCGAATATTTTGTAATGTCAAAAATATTTTTAACGATTTTGATCAAAATGCCGTATGTGAAAGACATTTACATGACAAATAAATTGTAAATCTTGAATTTTCTGCAAATAGCCTGTGAAGACGTTTTCATTTGGAATGGGTTTTGCACAAGTGGTAAACCGTAAGAGAGAGATAAAAACTTAACTATGCAAAAAAAAAAAAAAAAATCAATTTCGTTAAAATTCACATTTTATGCCACATGATTACTTTTCTTTTGTTTTATTTTCC
This sequence comes from Hymenopus coronatus, assembly GCA_030762935.1. Taxonomy (NCBI): domain Eukaryota; kingdom Metazoa; phylum Arthropoda; class Insecta; order Mantodea; family Hymenopodidae; genus Hymenopus; species Hymenopus coronatus. The sequence goes on from CM060890.1 coordinate 35,085,264, forward strand.
TGGACATGCAAGGACAATCGAGTGTCAGTCACACTGTAACCACCTTTTAAAATAGATTTGAGTATCGCTTTAACCTAGTGTGTTCCCTTGTGTTCTACTTATAAGCAACTAAGTAATAAGACCATTTCTGCTAATGTTTATTTGATTAGCATGAAGTAGACAGAAGAATAAGCTTGGAAAATAGTTTTAAAAACGCCATCTTCTTGCCATACAATGCCCTCTTCTCCGGTGTATCCTACGAGAATTTCGGTGCTAACTGAATGATTAAAAAATAGTACTTTAAATATCATGCTTAAAAGCAGGGTTTTATTCAGAGAATTAGAAAGTATTATCGATTTAAATCATAAAGTATAACCACTTTATCTCTTTATCTCTCCGCGTGAGGTTCCAGCATTTGTACCTCAGGTCCTGCATATTTATGCAGCATCTTTATATTGCTGATGCCAATGATACATGAGTGATGACGTACGAAGAGGAAGAAAGATTATTGCAGATGTCAATCGAGCGTTGACCTGAAGCATATGACATAACGATCCTTCAACAGTGACTTGTTGATCACGTTTCTCGTTTGTCTTCCGCTTCTCTCGCATTATCTGCATTTACGCTACAGAGAAAGGAATTTAAATACATAAGCATAATACAAAACAAGCTCCATGTCTTTGATGTACTGCTTTTACGTACAACTCCGCAGGTATTTGCTCAATGCAGGATACAAATTACAAATCACAAGGTGCATGGGTCATTAGATTTAATTGCAGTAATAATAAAATTATATAAACACACATTGTAAATAATACTGTGCATTCCTTTTGTTGCTGGGCCGTGGATGCGCGTATGCGTGCTTAGCGCTGTCTGTTATACTGGTTATACGTTCTAAAAATCTCGCTTCACTATTCTTGAATGATAGCAACTACAAGATTTCTGAAATATCCACTTCCTGTTCAATACGTCCTAAACATTTCTTTATAGTGCCCGAATGTATATAAATTTCACCAAATTTTTCGTCTGTTAGTAACCTTTCTTTTTCGCTTCTTGGATTCAGCGTTTAGCGATCCCGTTGTCATAAATTAATTCAGCAGACATTTAAACGTGTCTCTAACAGGAACTGGAATACCAGGAAACTTCTCCTGAAACTATCTACACAACTGTCCATGTGATTCCTTTTTATGTACAAATGTGTCGTACATAAACATTCTTTGTTCAAGCGTGAACTTCTTGGTAGGCACTTTAGTGGACTAATAAGAATAATCTAATGTACAGGGTATCCAACAATCCCGTAATATACGCGATATAATGTTGTTTTAATGTTTTTCTTTCTTTTAAGTAAATCATGCTGACGCGGAAAAATGAATGGAGATCATTTTGCTGTGCGGAATGTGGGGTCGCCACAGAGAATAGTGGCGCATGAATTCACATCAGGAGAAAAGCTTGAGGCAAAGTACGGTTTCTCAGCTGCTTGAAAAGTGCAATAGAATGGGGTCTGTCAGCGGTTTGCCCAGATCGGGACATCCACAATCCTCTCCGGAAGTTCTGAAGCAGTTATGGCAAAGTTCATGGTCAGTCCAAAAAAAAGTCTTTACGGCGGGTATGGAGCTGAACATGGCACTATCCATAATTTCTTAAAAGAAAAAAAAATCATATATGCAAGCTTCAAGTTATGCTTCAACTATCTGATGATGACCCGGACCGTAGCATGGAAATATGTCAAAGTTTTCTTAATGAATATCCCGAGTTTACAGGTTCTCAAAGTTCTCTTACGGGAGTGGGTGAATAAACATTCTTCTTTTCTGGAACAATGGATAAAAATATCTCCAGGTGCTGAGAGATAAACTTATGCCTGATTTGGATCTGTTTGATAAAAGACGAGAATAGAATGGTGCTCCAGCAGAATGGTGATTAGGAGGAGGAGCCAGAGAATGGTCTCCACAATCGCCAGACTTAAACCTCCTGGCCTCTGCATTCTGGAGCTGTCTTAAAGTGGAGGTGTAGTAACAAAGAATATTTTGTAAAAGGTTAACCACAAAAATATCATCATCTTCTGTGCCAAGTATTAGGCCTAGTTGCGGTCTATTTCATCTCTTCATTGGAGGGCCTAACATTCTTCTTCCTTATGGTCTGTAATTTAATATTTGATGTGGAGTTCTTGATGCAGGCATATTGAGTATATGGGACTTCCAATGTTCATGATAATTTTGAATTTTTTCTATTATTGGATCAATTTTCACTTTCATAATATCTATATTTGTTTCTTATCCTATTTAGTGTAACCCCACACACACATATATACATAATATTCAAAGTTAAATGGTATGAAATATGTGCTTTAATGAGATTTACGTTTTTTGTTGGTTTTTTTTATTTATTTATTTATTTATTTAAGACGGCGCCGTGGCCGAATAGGTAGACCGCTCGCTTCCCACCTAGGCGGGCTCCCAAGTGAGATTTATGGTGGACGAAGCGGCGTCGGGGCGGGTTTTCTCCGGTTCCTCCGTTTTCTCCCGCCACTCATTCCACCATTGCTCCATAATCACCTTTCCTATCATCCATTTCTCTTGCATTTCATATCATCCATCCACTTCCTCACACTCATGGCAACGGGGCCGCCCGCCCGCAGGTTTTCCGTTCAGTGATTTCGTGTCGTTGGCTCTTCGACAGGCTTCTGAACCTTGGGCATCTGTTTGTAAGTCCTAGGGGGGTGTTAATCCTAAACCGGGGAGGTTAAGCCGACTACGAAGATTTTCTTTTGCTCTTACACTTATTCAACAGTCATTAAAAATGAAGAGGATTTCATAAGACATTCACAACAAATTCAAAAGGTATATTTCATTTGTAATAAAAAATAGCATTTATATTTTGTATTTTATAAAATCATTAGAGGCAATTTTGAAAAAAAATAAAAAAGTGTGGTTTGAGGTAGAGGGATGCTCTCGAGGAATTTCGTGTCGCATACTTGAAAAACACTGAATTTACGTACCAAGTTTGGTTGAATTTTCCTTTTTGTGCTTTACTGTTTACAGATACGCATCCAAATGCACACACATGCACGCATGCACGTGCGCACTTTCTTCTAAATCAATGGAATTTATAAAAATGTTCAAAATTCCTTCCAAATAAACGAAAACAAATATAGAATTTCTGGGTGAAATACAATACTTCTCTACTTAGTTAGTGGCACAGAAAGTAAAAATAACTGCGACGTTAGTTTTAGAAACGTTTATGCTCTTTGTTTGTGGATATAAGGTGAGAATTTGCTGGAATTAATCACCCCAAGATTTTCAAATGGCCTTCAACACTGAGTACAAATCATCAATCAGAGTCCACGAGTGGACAAGATTGTTGTGACGGTTCTGTATGTGAAATGTAGCGAGCATTTCAATCACGTCATCAAATTGTTTACAACATTGCGGCTAAGAATTACATTATGCAATATACATCTATCGAATGAAGGTTCCTTGCTTCTCAACTTGGTAAGAAGTTGGAGAGAATTATATTTGTCCATCCTAGATTGTTAATTTTCACTACTGAAAATGGATGTGTCTATCGAGCTTTTTCGTGGTTATAATTAGTTTTTACTTGGAAAATGCTTCGAAATGTTGATTTTCTCAAAATGTTGATTATTATAACATATATCTTGAATTTTCTAGAAATAACATGCTTAAGTTTCACTTGACTCTGAAGCACTTTTGCATGACCGGAATAGAGAAAAATGTTACTGCGAATAAAGTTAAAGCACAAAATTTACATTAAATGTTGTTTTTGTGGTTTTAACCATTTGCGAGATAATCTTTGTTGCTGGTTTGAATTTTCAAATACTTATAGTGTGTACTTTGCTGAACTGCAAATATTATATTTCTTTTTATTTCTTTTTCGAGTTCATACAAAGGTAACGGAATTGCAAAACAATGCATGTCCATCTGTGGTGAGGTCCCGAGTTCGAACTCGGGTAGGTGAGTTAACTTTTTCCGGCGGTTTCCTTAATTCATTCTGAGAAGAGAATGTCGGGTATATCGAACTCTAAAGACCTCGTCTCATTTGAGCATCATATCAACCATTGCGTGCTTTCATCGTTCGATATAACCCAACCGATTAAAGAGTGTTAATTTTATCAAAAGCAAGCAGAGAATAATCCTAATTGCGAAATTGATAAACACACAATCATCACCGGTTCTTCAAAAGGTTTCACTATAATTTTAGTATATTGTATTTTTTTTATAAGTAGCATTAAATGTGTAAATGAATTATTAATGTTTTTTTTTTTTTTTCTGAATTAACAAGAAGTAAATAGAAGAGTAAGATTTTGAAAGAATAGGAAGAGCGATAGAGAAAGTAATGTAAATGTCCACTTTTGATTTTAGATTTTACGGTATATAATAAAGGAAAAACTGTGCTTGCACTGGCAGAAAAACCTTCACGGATAACCGAAGTCGTTAAGGCGCGGACTGGTGATTAGAACTCGGAGGTTCATTATCACCTCTCGGTTGAAGTTTTTTATTTCTCAATCTTCATAGATAAATATAAATAAACAATAACAATTAAATATAAATTTAAAAAATAAGTAAATAATAAACTTACTGAAATTTAATAAGTAAATAATATATTTAAAATGAATTTATTAATAATAATAAAATGAATATATAGATATTATAAATAAAAATGTAAATAAAATACGTGTAATATTTTAAAATATATGTATAAAAGTAAAAATAAATGTTATTATAAAATGCTATAAGGTTAAATTATTGGTAAATAAAAATATATTAATAAATGGAAAATTATAAATAAATTATTTTATAAACAATTTATATACGGTATTTATAGTAAGCAAGAATTATAAAAATATTAAAATAAAATAAAAATAGTACTATAGAGGTTGAATTTTGTTAGTTTATATGTTATATCATTGCTTTGAGTTTAAATTTATTTTTTTTTTTACTTTAAGTTTATTTTTACTTTCTCTAAATGTACTATGTACATAGAGGAAGTATTGTATTCCACCAAAAATTCGATACCGAGATTTCTTACCACATATTAAAGTCACTTCCATCACAAATAAAAAGTATATTTTGAATTTCCTGGCAATAGTTTCTGAAGACCTGTTTATTCTGAATGAATTTTGCTGAATTTTGCATTACTAATAAATCTTAAAAGATAGACAAAAACTTACAACATAAAAATGTAATTCTCGTTAAGGCACACAATTGATGTCATATACACTTTTTTCGTGGAGTTGACCGTTTTTGAGATATTCCTTATTATCGCTTTCAGTTTTAAAGTACTTTCTCATACGGGAACATTTCAACTCCTGGCCTCAGGAAGAAACGGATTTCAATTCCTTAACATCCACATTTTAAAACATGTGACTGTCGGTTTAGTCTAGTTTATTTCTTTATTTCCGTTCTACGTATAAGGAATTAAGTAATAAAACAGTTTCTCCTAATCTTTATTTGAAGAATAAGCTTATAAACAATAATCAATTTGTAACTGAGATGTTGAGAATGTCATGTGAATGGAACACATCAGAGTTTTTGGTTACTAATTGTAGTTTATCTGTAGAATAATTGTATAAAAATTGTGGATTAAATCAAATTGAAGGTAAGTAGTAAGATCTAGGATATTAGTCCCGGTATAAGAAATTAGGTATAGTAGATTTTATTTTATATTTTATAATATTATATTATTTAATTTTTTTATTTTTTTCTATTTATTTATTTTAGTCCTCAAAACTGGCAAATATTGGCCAGACCCCCAAACTTAGGCCTTACTTAGGTTTTATTAGGAAACCTTCAAATATTCTTTCCCAATATATCAATTCATTTCATGTAACAACAGTGTCACCATTTTTGGTGGTGGGAGGTGCAGTAAAAGCAGGCGTTACCTAAACATTGTTATAAAGAAAATAAAAATCCAAATCGCGGCGAAAGCAATCAACATACGCCCTGCAGGTTCGGAATGACCGTGTCAAAAGCACTAGTTGATTGGTGCACGAAATATGCATCATCGGACGGTTAAAACGTCGCACTTCTAGTAAAATCGATTAAAATATCGTATTTTAAAGATATTTAGCAGATAAATGAAACGAATATTTTGAATTTTTTGGGAATAGTCTCTGAAGACTACTTTATCCTTCATCTTTCTCAATTTCACTAAAATCTTTTCAAAGGTGTACTTTGGACATCTGAATAATAAGCACATAAAAGCAGTGGTTTACTTGTTCCTTTGCATGGGCTCGGGGCGCTAACTACGTCTGTTTTGGGCAGAGGTGAGGGATGCAGCGGAGTAAATATATTATCACAAGTTTTAATAATTAGAGGGTTGAGAATATAATAAAGAAAGTATAAGACAGCGAGAATTTGACCTATTAAAACATCAACTAGACGAGCTCTGACACATTTGTTATTATGTTTTATTAGATTTTTATTAATATTGTTACAATGCCGTCTTCTTCGGCAGTGGTTCTGACGTTCGCATTGGTATATGTCATCGCAGTTGAATGAAAAAGCGGCACGACGCAACAGAATCCTTCGGAACGCGAGACTCTTCTCGCGGGACCTGATTCTTCTCGATGTTTCTCCAAACTTCGCTTCCAGAAATGACCGTGTCATCTGTGACATTATTTTCTAGCTATAAAAGGAGGAAGGAACTGTGAATTGTACTGAATCGTGAGTGGCTGGAGTGTTAGCGCGCAGTGGTGCGCAAGTCATGGATAGCTAGCAGCTGTAAATGTCTGCGCGTCGAAACGTCGAGTGAATTATTTGTAACAGTGAATCAATGACTTTATTTGTGAACAATTTATGATATAATTTGTGAATATTTTATGATACTTGTTTCAAAATCAATGTGTTTATTAATATTTATATTTAGTATATATTCTATTATATATTTCATTTATTTTATGAGAGTTTTGTCCTTTGTAAATCTATAACCGCATAGGTATTCTTTATTTGTTATATCTTCAATTTTTGGGCCGGGTGAGAATTTGTATAACTTCTTCTTCTTCTTTTCTTTTCTTTTCCTGCATGAACCATTGCCTAGCTCATTACTGCATTGGGATATCATGTATTAATTACATTCTATGTTGATACTTCTGTAGGCCATATATGTTTTGGTTATAGTCTAAATCTAAGCTCTTTACAAATTTCTGGAAGCTTTTGCGTATTGTCACTAGTTCAATTTAGGTGGTTGAGTCTATCTAACCTATGGTTTGTTTCCAGCGATTTTCTAACACAGTTTAGCACTTCGCATGCAAACAATATGTGGTCTATTGTTTGTACGTTTCTGTTGCAGATACAGGTCGGGCCTTCGATTTACCTAAACCGCTAAAGACACGCATAGATTTTGCCGTGTACTGTTGTTAGCACTGTGAAGTTATCTGTAATCTGTACTGTACACTTGAAAAAAAACTTTTTAAATGCCACCTTTGATTGTATTTTGCCATTGTGCTGCCCACCTTTCGATACTATTGTCCATTTCTTTTGACAGCACTTAACGATGTCTTCTTGAATACTATTTCAGTTTCAGTGCTGCTTGCTGCTTGTTTCGCCTTGTTTCTTGCATGGTCTTTCACCAACGGGAAGTAAAGTTCCCAATCATGAGGTGTAATTGTGTAACAAACCTCCGGATTCCAACAATCAGGCTGTTATGTTTCTTGTTTCTTAATAGCTTTTGCGGCTAATTTGTCTACCCTGTTGGTGTCGATTTCTTTTAATTTTTCTAATGCTTACGAGTATAATGATTTCTACTTTTTCTTTCACGTAGAAGTAGAGATGGTATTGAATGTCACCCAAAAATTCGATACCTAGATTTCACTGGAATACGTGGTTTGAGGATTCAAAAACGAAAAGTGCTTAAGCACCAAACCTGGTATTTAAGTTTCGTATCTTCCAGGGATACAACATGAAGATTTTCGGGAAAATTCCCAAACCCCAAGCTACATGGAAGATTCTTTGGAAGTTTTCGATTTTCTCAATAATGGCTCTAACATTTTTATTAAAATGCCGTATATTTAAGATATTTACATAGTAAATAAAAAGTATATTTGACTTTTCTGGACATTTCTTCACTATGGGTAAATTTTGCAGTCAAAACAGTAAGAGCCAGAAAAAATCTTACTTAAAAATGTAGATTCCGTTTAAATAAACAATTTATGTCAAAGACATTTCTTTTAGTTAACCATTTCCGAGACATTCCTTGCCTTTGTATAAATTTCCTCGCGCTATACGTTTCTCAAATTAGAAGTCGTCATTCGTTTTTATGTTTTATTTTTCGTCGTGGTTACGCAAATAGAACGGAATTTCAAAACAGTAACATAGGACCAGCTCTTAAAGGATTTGAAGATCGCTTTAGCCTAATGTATTCCTTATTTACCTTGAACCTATAAGAAAATATGTAGGCAATAACATCGTTTCTGGGAATATTTATCTTGAATAGCATGAAGTAGATAGAGAAATAGCTTTAGTAAGAATAACTTGTTGCCGAAAAGGTGGAAATTAGTTTCTGCCTATCATCTCCTTCTTCTAATCCCTATGCTATACAAGTCCTCCAAATAATCCAGCTATTTTAATCTTCGGTTTCCCCTGTTTCTTCCAGTCTACTGATATTGCTCTCCCTCGTCTCGAAATTTGTTTCTTATAGGTAGGTGCCAGCACTGACAAGATTCTCCAGAGTACTGGAATGGCATGTGCCTAACTCGAGCTACCGGTGAGCGGCCAGCGTCCTCTAAACGTTTCCCACTTGGACTTGCATGTGGGTCAAGATATTCCGCATCTGAAAAACGCCACCTGAGTTTTGAATGATTCATCAGCGTTTTATTCGGACGATATGCCGGAAGTAATATGAGAGAAAGAGCTTGCATTCGAGATGAAGCTGAAATAATGCAGTAACCTACATCCATGAAAGATGGCTATCTCTCTTATGTTTGTCCTCGCGCTCTCGAATTTACATAAGCGCGATTCTCCATAACGGCTATTTCTGTACCGTCCCCTTTGCGGCGACATCCGGCTATTTGTCAACATGGAAGATAATGCGTATCAAGCGGTGAATATTCAGTTATATCACAGTAAGCTTTCTTTTAAATTTCCTTAACTATCTTGACCATCTTTGCATTCTGATGTCTAATTTAAAATATTGAAAGGATATTTTGAGGTGAAAATGCTTAAAATATCCTTTTTTGTTTACATTCTCAGGACAAATATTCAAGATTTCGAAAAGATGTGGTATTTGAAGGGTAATTTATAAATTCATTACGCTCAGCACTTTAGGTTTTTAACTGTCCTTCTGCTCCCGAAATAAGAAACACACTTCAGGTAAACAAACGCGCCGATCGCCGTGCTGGTTAAAGGACCTTGCTTTAGTGCTTCGTGGCGTACGGAATCGTGGGTTCGAGTCCCGCCTTGGGGATGGATGTTTGTTAATGTGTGTATGTATGTGTATTTGAAAGAAAAACGGTATCTCAAATAGGTCAACAAAGGGAATGTAGGGACAATGGAAAAAAAGAAGGTAAAAAAAAAAAAAAACCGCCAGAGGCACCCCAAGCATATGGCCGCAGTATTTCTCTCATTGGCAAAAGAGTATGAAATAGATCTAGTCTTTTCTTTAAGTTACTACTTTCAAAATGCGCTGTAAAAACCCTTTAATAGTTTCATTGCAATATACTGCATTTTCTATTTTTTTGAAAACAGAAACCCATTAGTTTACTGAAACAGAGCGGTTATCTCAACTCAATTCAACTTTTACACACGGTCCAATTCACCCTTCGATTATATATGCGGTGCACTGATTGCGCGGAGTAATACAAAAGTGTTTTACTTTCTCTACACGTACTATGTACAGGCTTATTTATATAGAGCTGACACATTTCTCTCATTAATTGTTTCAAACGTGCTATGCTAGCGACAACTTATTATACCTAAATTGTAGAGGAATTTTGGGAGAATATTTACCTCTATAGAAAATGTTGAAAATGTCCTCCATCCTGCATAAGGCACAGCTCAACACGTCGTTCCATGTTACTGGCCACTCGTTGGAGGACTCTGTTGTCAATAGCTTGAATCTCCTTTGTGATGTGCTTCAGATCGTCCAATGTCTGGGGACGTGTGACGTAAACCCTGTATTTTAAGTAACCCCATAGAAAGAAGTCCGACGATGTCAAATCCGGAGATCTCGGTGGCCAAAGGTTCCTGGAAATTATCCGGTCGTCAAAGAAACTTGCAATTAGGTTCATGGATTCATTTGATATATGGCATATAGCGCCATCTTTCTGAAAATATCCTTGACTCAGACTACAAGAACAAAATGTCGAAATAGCTGCCAACAATGCATTAGGAATAAAACATAAACATCTGCGCATCTAGTGACAAGGAATCGAAACTCCAGAACATTCTGGTTAATTTGGTGCTAAATTGGGTCTTTGAATGAATTTCCAACGGAATAATTAAAGAAATAAATGTGTCAGTTCTACATAAATCACTCTGTACATAGTGTATAGGGAAGGTATTGTATTGCACCCAAAAATTCGATACGGAGATTTCACTGGAAATATATGTTTTGAGACCCCCTGAATCTAAAAAAGCATTTGTAGAAAAAGTATCGTGTGTTTCTGTCTGTCAGTGTGTGTGTGTGTGTGTGTGTGTGTGTGTGTGTGTGTGTGTGTGTGTCTGTAACCAGCATAGTTCAAAAACGAAAAGTCCTTAAATACCACCCTTGGTATTATTTAAGTTCTATATCTTCCAAGGATGCGACTCGAAGATTTTTCAAGAAAATCCCCTACCTTCAACTACCCTTTACATGGAAATGTTTTTGAAAATTTATATTTCTCAAAAATAGCTCTATTGACTTTGATTAAAATATCGTATACTGCAGATATTTACATGACAAATAAAATGTAGGAATATCTTGAATTTTCTAGGAATAACCTCTGAAGACCTTTTTATTCTGGATAAATGTTGCCAATTTTGCATAAACCGTAAGAGATAGACGAAACGTACGTGATAGAAAATGTAGAGCTCGTTGAAACACACAATTTATATCATGTACATTTATTTCATGGAGTTGATCGTGTTTGGGATATTCCTTGTTATTGGTTTCAGTTTTAAAATTCTTATATTTTTCTCATACGGGAATTTGTCAACTCCTGCCCATACAAACAAAGGAACTACAATCACATAGGAACCAGCTTTTGACTATCACTTTAGTCTATTGTACTCCCTTCTACCTACATGCAAGCAAGTAATAAGTCCATTTGTGCTAATTTTTTCTCGATTAGCAGGAAGTAAATAAGAGAATGAGCTGGTTTAATTGTCTTTTTTTCCACACGAGCGTGTGTAGGACAGGAGTTGGATAGGTAGAGTCAGACTGAAAAATTCAATGCCATAGCCGGGATTTGAACCAAGGGTCTCCCGGTCACTAGCCGGTCGCTCCTCCACTGAGCTATCATGGCAACATGCGTTTGTGAAAAAAACAATTAAACCAATACCAATTGACCATACTAGTTGGCTATACTATAAATCATGTGTTTTAAGTACATGCAACATTGTAAGTCGCCATTGGTGTTGTCATCTCAAAATAATTTGAGAGCACCTCGCGGTTTACCGAGAAACATGTGTCAGTTGAGAAATTCAATGCTCTGCTGGCATGTTGCCACGGTAGCTTAGTGGAGGAGCGACTGGCTAGAGATCGGGAGTTCTGTAGTTCAAATCACCGCTATGGCATTGAATTTTTCAGTCTGACTCTACCTATCCAAAAGAATAAGCTTTTTAATAATAATAATAATAATAATAATAATAATAATAATAATAATAATAATAATTAATTTGTTGCAGAGATGTAGAGAAAGTGCTGTGCATAGAACACATCATATTTTTCTTAGAGGGGATTGAGTTTAAATATCCTTTTATTTCATGTATTAACTATTAATCAGAGGCCTAGAGTAAAGAAAGTGAGATGTGAAAGACAAACATTTGGCATGAATATACTAGAGCGCTTTGTTACGTCAACAAGTGGATTCTCTGAGAACTAGAAAAATATGATTTTTCTTAAATCGGTTAAGTAGGTACTGGGGTACTAGAGCAGTTAGTCTAGCAATTAAAGAATCGTGTGTTAAAATCTTCATTCCAATCTGTAATTTCCGTCTTTATATAAATTTTATTATCTCAGCCAAAATTTACCTCTTCGGACAGAGTATCATTTTTACTTTCTTTACACGCACATAGTGTACAGAGAAGGTATTGTATTGCACCCAAAATTCGAGACTGAGATTGTCATATCTGAGAACCTAGTTTAACTTGGGGCTTTCAGCTTTTACGTAGTTATATCTTTAGTTTTTCATATTATGTGTGCCACTTTTGAAGCAAACAGTTTTAAAATCATCCCAGGGTATCTTAAACTTCATCTACCTCATTCCATCATCATCTTTCCTATCAATCATTTTGCTTGCATTTCACATCATCCCCTTCCTCACACTACGGGCGACCACTCATTCCAGGTGCTCCATTCTGTGGTTAATTCCCCGACAGGCTACTGACCCCTCGGCATCCGCTTTTAAGTCCTAGGGGGGGAGGTGTTAGTCCTAAACACGGAGAGGGTAAGCCAACTACGACTTCTAGCATTAAAAACCATGTTTAATTTCTGGTCTTTATAGTTGAGCACTATTATTGGCTGCACTGCTAATGTGAAAAAGTTAATTTCATAATAATCATAGTTTCGCTGTATAATCAGCTTTGCTCTACCAAAAAGCATTGCTCTAAACTTGGCGCTAGATGCAGAGGATTAAAATGTAAATATGGCAGTCATATTGACCACTTCCTATTCCGTTTGCCAGGGTTTATCTTCAGAAATGTTATCTTTTTCCCCGAGATATTGCAATCACGCTCGCTTTTTCACTCCTGCATCGATGAATGAGCGAAGTTTACATCCTTATATGTTTGTTGGGTCTTAATGCCTCAACCAGTTTTACTTTCCCTACCACGTACAATGCTCATAGTGGGTAGTACTTATATATATATTTCTTTCCACACAAAAAGTTGATACCTGATTTCAACGGAAATATATCTTTTTAGGACCCCTGAATACAAAAACGCATTATTACTACTTCTCTACTTACTAGACACATTGTACGTGGTAGGGGAAATTAAAATGAAAAAGATTTCATATTTAAGAAAAGTACTTTTAAGTTTAAACTAATAACCATTTCCGAGAGCTCAAAAAAGTTATTTTATTTAAATGAATGTTTTATAGGATCTGCATTTGATGTGCAAGAGTTTGTCTTTATCTTAAAATTTACCACTCATGCAAAAGTCATCCAGATGAAGAGTAGCTTCAGAGTTTATTTCCAGAAAATTTAAAATATACTTATCTTAAACGATTCAAAAATCAAAATCATTAGAGAAATATTTGGGACAATCAATTTTTTTTTGAAGAAAAAATATTGCGTGTAATGTTTGTGATGAGGGTATATTTCTGAAATCTTCGTGTCTCATCAAGTTTAGTATTCAGATGTAAAAAAAAAAGGTTCATGTAAATTTGGCTGCGGGATATTTTCTTAAATATTTACGCGTCGCACTATATTTGGTTATTTTATCTATCCTACGTACAAAAAACACATACATGTGGACCTTTTTTCATTTTTTTTTTTCTTTTGGGAGGCTAACAACGTTATTTCTTGGGGAACCTCGATATCGAATTTTTAAATACAGTGCTTTTCTTCTTAATATAGATAGTAGAATATAAGGAAGACATAAAATTATAATGTAACCGTTGATACGACGTTTTAGATCCGAAATCAAAAATATTTCATTAGATATAATTCCCTAACTTTGATCGAACAGAATTTGCTGATCCGCTTTCAGAATCACGTCTTTCATGTAATTATCCTAACAGAATTTTGGGCGTCAGTGTCTGGCTTGGGATTAGATTTATCTGATGTTCTTTGTATATTACAAGAAAGGCCTTGTTGCTAGGTGGAGTAAAGCATTGAAGCGCAAAGGCTTACTCATCTAGAGCAGGCGCACAAATTATAATTATTATTTAAACAGCACGCCAGTAACGTTACAAGTAGAAAGCAAACTGTTACAGCCACGCAGAAAGCATTTTCTGCTGTAATAACTGGCTAGCAGGTCTGGGTCGTTATCCATAAAGTCTATTTTTTGTACTCTGCCTCCGTATCAATTGCTTAATATAATTTCATAAAATTCCGGGCACAGCATTATAAGAGTAGTTTCGGCTTACCCTCCCCCTAATCGTAGACCTGACCCCCCCCCCTAGGACTTACAAGGCAATGCCTAGGGGTCAGAAGCCTAAAGCACGAAACCACAGAACGGAGAATCTGTTACGAGGGGTCGGCCCATAACCAGTCGTGAACATGAGGAAGTGGATTATATGAAATGTTAGCAAACTTGATGACTGGAAAGGTGATGATAGAGCAATCAAAAATTTCATCTTGATACTTGAGTGCTGTCAACACACACTAAAATATCTTTATTTTTCTCGTGGTGTTACTGTTCATAAAATATAACTCCGCTTCTTTTATATCATAATAAATAAATATTATAACCATTGAAATCTAGCCAATCTATTTATAATGCAATTTATGTTAGTCATAAATTACAAACCCAAAACAATGTCAATATTATTATTTCACTATTATTCCACGATGATAATAACAATACTAATAATAATAATAATAATAATAATAATAACTTGTTCTGTATAATTTGTTTTTTCTGCCCAAGTTAGCCTAGGAAATATCTCGTGACTTCTTGTAACGGTTGGTTACTTATTACTTTCCAACTATTAGCTGTCTGTGATTATCGGTGTAAGGTTTTCTTCTTCAATAAACAAATCGTTGCTTCGTGGCTCCTCGAGAAAATTGCTGCAGTAACCGATGACTTTGCTGTAAATAACTGGTTAGGTTGTTAACTCAGGTCAACTTAAAACAAATACACTCATTTTGCATTGTTGGAGCCGAAATTCTGCCCGTCAGTAGTATAAACGGATGCTTTTCCTGCCTGTTAACGTTTACGCGGTCAAAGGTCAACACTCTAGACACGTTAAATGCTGTTGGCTATAATCTTCGTTATAGGATAAAGTTATGGTATATTCTGAATCTAACATTTGACTTTAGCTGCTGTTCGAGTTAGTGATCGATGTGTACAAAACAAAATCGACAAGTGGAATTAAATGAAACTCGTCTATACTAATATAACATTTTAACTATCGCTTCTGTTTTCAGATGAAAAAGGTGACAGCAATCTGTTGGCCGTGCGTGGACGGGTAGTTAGACCACTCGCCTCTCAACAAGGTGGTCCGGGTTCGATCCCAGGAGACCGCATGCTGGATTTGTGGTGTAAAAAGCGGCGCAGGGACGGGTTTTCTGGGTACTCCGGCTTCCTCTGCCATCGCATTCCACCGGTGCTCCAGCTTCATTCCATGTATCATCAATGTCATCGCCTGTGGTGCCGTATCTAGTAAAAGCGGGTGTTAAACAATTTAAAAAAGTTATGTTTGTTGATATGAAGTTGCTAAAGAGGATAAAGCTTACGGAGTACCTAATGGACCCAAATTGCAACCATGAGAAGTACGGATACAGAACCGAGGGAGGTGACGCCGCGGTAATGCGTACGACTTAAATTCGGCAGGTCGCGGGTTCCATCTCGGTTGACCACGCACTCTGAGTTGGGTTTTAACGTGGTAGCTCCTTGTCGCTTAAGCGAATATTGGGGTGCTTATTCTCCACAACTTCCTTTCTATCATTTCCCTTTCATGACATTCCCTTATCTTTCACCTAGTTTCGTGGGTATGGCGGTGCTAGACAGATGACGTGAATGCATGAGCTGTATATGCTGTTCTAGGCGTTGTGGTCGCTATCCAGACGAGGGCGGGGACGTTTGAAGAGGCCCGGAACCCATGATGTTGGCGGCTGCACGGCGTATCCTGATACCGGGATGAAGAACTGTTATTTTTTCTTCGTTTGCCCGGGTCAGTAGGTGAATTCTAGGGTGGCTCCTCTTCGATCATTAATTCCCTGTACATATAATTCCCTTTCAGAGCTAAAGGAATCTTGTGGCATTGGCCTTAGTCCTAACAGACCCGTTTCCGGGTGATCTCAAAAGATATTCCCCTTCAGAGGACCCCCGAAGGTTAGGGACTTGATAATGGGCTTGACCTCGATTCGTTCAATCTGTAAACATTATGGACTCCTTCCACGCTTGCGCACATCGTCCTCTTGATCTGTTCGACATTTAGGTCTCTTCTTTCACCTCTCCTTTTCAGGGGACCTGTTAGAAGCACATGTCCGTGCGGTGCTCTGGCCCGTTTTCGAGAGCTCCTCACTGATATGCAACTTCACGTTTTCTTTTGAGGTAAACTTCCGTCTATCCCTTGAGGCTTCTCTATTGGGTAAATTCAGCGAGTATGAGGCGAGCCTCATGTTCGGGTGGTTTCAGATAATTCAAGTTACACATTTTTTATTGTATTCTTCATACTAGTATATAAAACTTATGATAAATATTTTAGAGAAAGTTCAAGATTATTCTCATTTAATTGTTTCGGTAGATGTATTACAGGAAAGCCTTTTTCTTCCTTTCTTTAAATATAATCTACTACATAAGAAAATTAGGCAGGGAAAAAGTATCATTCTTTTGATATCTCAAAATAAAATACGTCCTCTCTCTTTCTCATTCTTCCTCTCTCCCTACTTCCATCCCCCTCCCTTAAGTAATACCTAGAGAGAGTAAGAAAGACAGATTTTGATTAAGGAGAAACAAAATTATGTAGAGAAATGAAGTTGAGATCAAGTGTGCTACTTCGTAAAGGGACAATAGAACTGAGGTTTTAGGTATCATAATAGAATTGTCGATTTATAATTAAATGTTAGCGATAAATATTTATAGACACTTGTGAATCATATTTCAGCATCCGCCAGCATCATGTTTAAATTACCCATGCGCTACTTTTTAACCCTATTTCTCCTTTCTTTACATTTTTGCACATGACGTTTATTCCTTGCTTTGATTTGCATGAAAATTAGCAGATATAACCTAAAGTGTGACATTTAAAGAATTAAGGATAATCTTTATAATCGTTTTACTCATTAAGACATACAAGGAACATGTTTAATAGCTACAACTTCGTAAGATCAAAAATGTCTCCACAACTAATAACATCTACTCAGACCACACCCTTTCATTTATTTACACTGTACTAATCTATTAGCAAAATATTGTACATCTCTAACAAACATGAATGCGCAAGGGAGTTTTTGAAATGTAGTATTTTTCTCGCAAATTAAAATATTTCATTTTATTATCTGTATTATCTGAGCTAGTGTTTTCAGCTTCTGCACAGTCATTTATTTTTTGTTCGTATTGAGACTGTCAATTTCCAAGTGAATATCTTTAGAATTAAAAAATTGTATATGTTCCATTCACATGATTTCCCTACAACTCTGTAACAAATTATTGTTAAAAAGCTTATTCTATTTACTTCATGCTAATCGAGATAAACATTAGCAAAAAGTGTCTTTATTACTTGCTTCCTTGTAAGTTGAAAGGAAAAAATCGAATGTATTACATTCACATGATGTCCTCTAGCTGTTCGGCAAACAAAAGTTTTATTCAAATGCATACTTGCCCTCTTATTCTTTATTCATTCTTTTGTCTACATCATGATAATCAAGAAAAACATTAGCAGTGTACTAGCTTCCTTGCAAGTATAAGAGAAATAAGAAAACATACATGATAAAACGATAGTCTCGTCCATTAAAATCCAGTCGCTATGTGAAACAACTGAAATTCCAATCTCTTTGCTTGCCAAACGAGAGACGAGAAGAAACATTTCTTTTCGTTTGAGAAAAGTTTAAGTTTGAAACTAATAATCTGAAATATCACGAAAACTCTACAAAAAATGTATATGATATAAATTGTGATTTTAATAAGATCTACATTTTTGGTGTAGTAAGTTTTTGTATATATCTTACGGTTTGCCAGTTATATAAAAGTCATCCAGAATGAAGAGGTCTTGAGGCTATTTCCAAAAAATTGAAGATATACATTTCGTTTGTCATAAAAATATCTAAAACATAAAGTATTTTAATCAAATCGTTATCCATTTTTGAGAAAATCAAAATTTTCAAAAATATTCCATGTAAAGGATAATTTGTGGTGGAGGGATTTTCTTGAAAATCTTCGTGTCGCGTCTTTGGAAGATACCCAACTTAAGCTGTCCACAGACACACACAGACGTTTTCCTAAAAAAAAAAATGCTCGACTCGTGGGGACCTAAAAACATATTTTCGGTGAAATCTCGGTATCAAATTTTTGGGTGCATTTCAATACCTTCTTTCTACAATGATATAGTGCGTGTAGAGAAAGTAAAAAGAAATTTCAGTATCAGGGTCCCACCAAGCGGGATGACTCTTCTGTGGTCCACGTTCATGAGGTCGCGGATTTGCTTCCCATGTCCTATCTACCTGATTTGTGGGTTATTAAAGGGTTTCCCAAGGCCTCAGGTGAATACTGGGTAAGTTCTTTCATCCGCTGAATTGCCTGTCCTTCCAGTCATCCTTCATTCCGTTGGTTTCTGTAAGTATCGGCGATGGTCCTCTGTGCGGCTTGGAAGAGCAAAGTGCCTATCTCCAACACCCGACTTTGGCTGGTTGCCGGAATGAAGGCCGCTCCTGGCGGGGGCTAAAGTTCGACTGTCGGGGGCTTCAATCTGGAAAAACATAACAAAGTGTGATTGCTGTGCCGTCGCTATTGGTCCCGGCCGCCAATGTATCTCAAGTACAGTAGTGGAATTAACTCTGGACACTGTTTGGTAAAATTAACTTTCAGATTACAATACTCCATTAAACCTTATTCTTATCTAATAAATTATAGCCAGAAATGTTAGTACAATACATTACTGAATCATTACAATAAATTGGAGCTTATTTGGTCCTTGAAGGGTTAATTTGGGTCAAACTTTGAAATTATATTATTATACACTTATAAATTTTATTTTATGTTGTACCTAATGTTAAAATTCGATTTTTTATGCATGTACTAATAGAAGAGCTAAAAACATTTGGAGAAATATATTAATTTTGGTGATTGTGAAACTTCAATACCATGAACACTATAGTCTTAAATATTAAAGATTTCTACAACTTCGAGCCCCCTGTTATAAGAGAGTAATAATTAATTATATTTCATATTGGGTGCAGTATAAATTGGAAAATATAAATTATAAATATATATTTTATTACATTTTTGCATCCAACTTGAAATATAAATATTTATTATTCTCATATAATAGGGGGCTCAAAATTGGAGAAATTTCATACATTTATGGTGTTTGTGGTGATGTTGAAATGTCATAATCCTAAAATTACTAGATTTCTCCAAATTTTGAGTTCCTTTATATAACGTGAGCGCAATAATACAAATTTTCGCGTTGCATACATTATAAAATAAAATATGTGTGTATATATTTATAAAAAAATATTTTTTCAAATGTTGGGCCAAATTGGCCCATTAAGTACTCTATGTCATCTCATCCCTCCTTCCCGGGAGCGTCTGATTTTGCTTAAAATGTGAACGTTTGACGGGTACTCGTGCCTTAACACAATTTTCATTGGTGTTATTTCGGTATATGAAAGTCAAAACAGATTGGGCAATCCACCACTTTATCACTCAACCCTCCTCGAAGCTCCCGCAGAACAGGTTGGCTTGTATAAGCAGTGTGTTAATAATAATTTAGTCGACCACTTGCGCGTAGTAACTTGGCATAAGAACTTCGGTATGTATCATAGAGAAAAGTTAATCTAATTTTGTATCACCTAGTGAGAGGGGTCGAGTATTGTCCGGCTAGAGAGTATGGGGATCACTAGTTCGCAACTTAGAGCTTCAGTTGTCACAAGTGACGTTTCACGTCTATTCGCTTCTCTTCGGTAACGTGGCCTGTCAATACACTTTTAAGAAAATAGCAAACAGATGAAACACATGGGCGAAGTCAGCGAAAAGACCCTCGTTTTCAAATAAGTATTTCCAGGCACATTTTTAATGTATTTGAGTGTACAATGATGCCGAATCCCCTCCGACCGTATCCTATCCTAACCTATCCGAACTCCTAGAGTCCCTTAGATACTCTAGTTTAGTGCTTGCAGACCGCGCACGGAAGAGAAAGTAAGTGAAAGGGTAAATAAACGCTCTTCACTAATTTTAAAAATACAAAGTAATAAAAAAATTGCATTCATTGAATATTCAATTCCATTTATTCACTTCTGAATATTGTTCGGACAAAAGTATGGAACTAGAAGAAAATTAGAATAATGAAATTTAACCGAGAACCCCCCTCCTCCGCCCCCCCCCCTCAACATTCATATGACCTCAGACAGCGTACTACTTGTTTCAAAGGAAGTGCGTTTCCTCGCTGATAAAACTGTGGCTTCAGGGAAAATTAAATATAAACCGCGCGGGGATAGTGTCATTCTTTTTCAGCCTGGAGTTTTAAATTTTTCTGATATTAGAATATTACGTCTTTCCAAACTCTGTTCGCGTACTCCCGTAAAGAAAACAATTCTTCAACAATAAACCTGACGTATTGCAATCGCATGACTTTCTCAACATTTCTGCAACAAATTATTGTTAAAAAGGTTATTCTTCTGTCTACTTCTTGCTAATCGAGATAATCGTTACCAGAAATGCTCTTATTACTTGCTTTCTTGTAAGAAAGGAAATAAAGGAATACACTACGCTAAGGTGAGAGTCAAATTCTTTTAAAAGCTGGTTGTTATGTGATTTAAATTCGTTTATTTATGTAATCAGGAGTTGACAAATTACCGTATGAGAAAAGTTTAAGTGTTTTAAAACTGAAATCAATAATAAGGAATATCTAGGAAATGGAAAAACCCGGCTAAAAACATCTTTTTTATGACAATCCTATTTTTGGATACAAGGGATCCTAAAATGCGTATTTTGGGTAAAATATCAGTATCGAATATTTGGGTGAAGTGGAAAAGCTTCTTTACATATAAAAAGTAAAAATCGTTATCTAGTGACATAGATATTAATACAAACCTTTGCATTCTTTGAGAAAACTCCACTTTTATTTTTATTCAGGAACTATTATAAATAAACTGATTATAGGACGAATTTACTATTTCACTTTACATGAACGATGACATTACTATATAAATAATTCGACATAGATTTAAACCAAAATGTCTGTTTCCAAGTTCTTTTATGAAAATAAAAACTGAGAATAAAAGGATAAACATTGCAGAGATAGGCTTTTTACATTCAGTTGCGAGATTTGCTATTTTATATCAGAGAAACTTAGACATATAGAGTTTAAATGAAACAGTAACCATATAGAAGTGTAATTGGTATGCACATACACAGTGAATGATAAAATATCACATAGCAAGAAAGGTTATCTATTGACCAGATAGCAAAATAGACTCTCTTGACATAAGAGAAATTCACACTCATCCACGAATGCCACTATTAGTGCAAGGCATCTAATAACCAAAATCACAGTGAAAAAATGCAAAATAAATTATGCATTTATGACTTGAAATATTTTAAAACTGCCACAAAATTTTAAAACATGACAAATAAATGACTTGTTATTATTTTTAGATAGGTCTTTAAGAGTAGATTTTAAAGATAAATTTAAAGGATGAAAGTCCATTCTTTTTAGATTTACAATTTACAATTATTTTGCTATTAAAGAAATAAATAAGAATATTAATTGGGCACCTTTTGTGGGAAGAAAAAAATTGTTATTTTAAAAATTGGAATGTCCTTCAAATTCACCTCCAAATATGTAATTTAAAATGAAAAAGCAACAAAAATATTTAACTCTTTATTTGTAGAAAACAAACTACAGTGTTAAATTGGAGTTCAAATGAACAATGAAGACTTTGCAGAGATTCGCTGTGTGTTGTCTGCAAGAAGGAGAATTACCTTTCTACTTCCAATGGAATAGTTATCGCTTATTGAAAGCCAGAAATATATCCTGAATTTAATTCAACCAGTAAGAAAGAAAATTTCATCTGAGAATTCTTTAGCAGTGAGCCTAGTGTTTCATATCCGCGGTAATTTCTAAAGATATGATGGCACGATGTGTTTCAAATATGGCATGGAGGATACTGATTTAATAATTATTATAATATTATTATAGCTATCATCTTATAGTAGTCTCATTTCCTGAAGAAACAAAGGATTTTAATACTAATAATTTACATTAATTATATTATATTTCAGAGTGCCTGCTGGTTTTATTTGTCCATGGAAGAATTTCCAAAACGTTAAAAGTATGGACTTAGGTGCGCTTTTGAAGAAAACTTCTTGACAAGTCTCAAATGTGGTATTAAATAACATTTAGTTTTCAAAATATTTTTTCTTCCTCCTCTTCAACTTCTGCTATTTTCCCTCGTATGGAGGACTTAAAGTCGTTCCAGTTCAGGCAACCGTTGACGGTGGTGTCGCTAGTGTTGCTGTTGTTTAACGAATATAACCTACTGAGGGTCGCAGGGAGTTGAGCGGGTTGAACGCATGGCACAGTCCATCACGGAATGCTATAAACAGAGTGGATTTATGTTGACATTCCATTTATCTCAGTAACAGTTATTGGGTTTATTATAACTCGCCAACAGTAATGTTCAGCACTGCTGCAATGGGGCATCGTACACGATGAGTGAAGTCGTTCGTTTAACACACCATTGTATTCTTTAATGCACACTGATTTTCCGCAGCGTCTGTCCAGTATATCACGTAACAGTTAGTGCCAGCGCTCGCCACCGGTAACATAAGATGGGACGGTTAGTACGCACCCAGTTGTGATTCAAATGTATGTTGAGGATAAGACAGACCCTGGTTCAGAGAAAGTAGCTAGGATGGGTGATCGGCCGAAGCCTGATATACGACTGAAGAAGATAATTTGAAATGAAGGGGAAATAGATGAATGGAAAGTTAATTATGGAGCAGGTGGTGGAATTAATGACGGAGAAAACCAGAGAATCCGGAGAAAACCCGCTCAGACGCCGATTTGTCCACCTCAAACCCCACAAGCAGCCCCTGGAATCGAACCCGGGCTACCTTGGTGTGAGGCGAGGGGTCTAACCATACAGCCACAACACCGCCGCTCAAAATATCCATACCTTTACTAAGGCTTTAGGCATTCCTGATTAAATCAGTTGTTCATACATACCACAGGAAGATAGGGATTGGAAAATGAAAGAGCCTACAGCAAATTACGGTAGCAAATTTTAACGCATTATTTCTAACACTAAACGAACGGATCTGAATGTGGGCTCAGATTTTCCTATCTCCAAGTCCATTTAACTGTTCCGTTGGCCTGTTTGTTTTTGTCTATAGCTTTAACGAAGCCCTATATATAAATGAGACTGTAAATTAATGTAATTTATGCATCTTTTGATGGAGTTGATCGTTTTTGTGATATTCCTTGTTTTTGGTTTCAGCTTTAAAAAAGTATACTTTTCTCACTCAGGAATTTGTCAACTCCTGTCCATACAAACGAACTTCAGTCACATAGCAACGAGCTTTTGACTATTACTTTAACCTATAGTACTCCCTTATTTCGCTTCTACTTATAATGAAGCTATTTCTGCTTTATTTTTTCGATTAACATTAAGTAAATAGAACAATTAGCTTTTTAACAATAATTTGTTTCAGAGATGTAGAGAAAGTCATGTGACTGGAACACATCAGATTTTTGTTAAATGGACCATGATCACAATATATTTGGAGGTAGCGTTTAACTTGCTAATTCCCTCCCTGCTTTATAGGTTTAACAGACAATAGTAAACAATTCCTTCCAGAACTGCTGAGTGTTATTCGGCGCTCAACAAAGACGCATTTTATTTTGGTTTCCTGTTTACTTTTGGATTCCAAAAGTCCCACGCGCGAACGTAAAGCTTGATGATTAGTGAGGTGTCCACCAAAGTCAACTAATCTGTCTGAATGTCGATGGGAAGAGAAAGATTATGATCAAGGTCGTACGGTATTTCCTTGCACTCCTTCGGCACAATGGCCTTCTCTGTAGCCACCAAAAGACGCGGCTTTTGGCACGGTGGCATGCCATGGCGTAACTTCAGGAGGATGGCAAATGGATGAGACTCCGTGACTTAAGTGATTACTGTGTTCATGGGTGGGATTTTGTTTGAATACTTTTGTTTGTTCTTTGATTAAGGAGTCAGCGGGAGCAGGGGATGCCAATATTTGACGTAATTGTGCGTGCTTTGCACACAGTGATGACGCAATATTGCTGCAAGTGGGATTTTTAAAAGGCAGGTGTCTTATAATGTTTAATCTTAGTTCTTGGACTTCAATAGCTTGAGGTCAACTCTTGCAGTCCTACCTAGAGCTTAAGAACGTCCCTGTTCTTAAATGTTTTGATTCTCTTATGTGTAAGCATGCTTAAAAATACACAAAAAAGGGAAAAAAATTCTAACGTTGCATTCACATAGCTTTCACTTCTAACCCCTGATGAAAATATTCTCAATAAAGTGTTTTATTCTGCTTACTTTCTGTTAATTTAGATTAGCTTTCATTATGCACCAAATTAAATAAAGCATGCTTTGCTATAATATGCCTGAAAATGTGTATGGATATTAACTGCTTGCTTTCTGTATATTATGCCACTGTACAATCAATTTTATCATACAATATTTTAATATGGGGATCTGCAACTGAAGTAAATAGGGTATTTTTAATTCAGAAGAGAGTGCTAAGAATAATTTTTAATATGAAGCCAAGAGATTCATTAAGACATGTTTTTAAACAATTTTATATTTTTACTTTGACTGATTTATTAATATATAACTCTGCACTATTTTATAAAAACCATTCATACTTATTCACTCTCAACTGTGACGTTCATAATCATTTTACTAGAAGTATGAATGACATCCATATAGAAAAATATAAAACAACTAAATACTCAAAATCACCAAAGTGCCTCATAAGTAAAATTGTCAATGCTCTCCCATATGAGATTATTAAAATAGATGGCATGTGTAAATTTAAAAGATCACTTCATTTTTACAAGACAAAACTTTTTATTGTTTAAGTGAATTGTTTAATTAATGTACATTTTATTACGAGTCTATCTGTACAGTGTATGGCAACAGTCAATAAATATATCTATCTAATCTATCTATCTAATCTATCTAATCTATCTATCATACATTTGCTGTAGATGTAAAAAGATACAGTAAGCTAAAGTGATTGTCAGATTTTTAAAATGTGCGTCATGTTGTAATGGTTTCGAAATTGTGCTCTTTGTATTCCCTGAAAACAATCGAAGAGTGAATAGTCAGTTTAAAAAAATGAAGATGTGTTACATTCACATGATGTTCTCTCCCCATTCTTTTACAAACTATTCTTAAAATGCTATATTCTAACTTCTTCAGTTAATCGAGATAAACATTTGTTGAAATACCTTTATTACATATTTGCATGCAGATACACTGGGAACAGGGGAATACCTAAGTTTATTAAGAGCAGGTTGAAAATTGAAGCCTTTAAAGTAACTTTCTCTTTGCTTGACCAGGAAAAACATAAACGAATGTCTTTCCATTTAAAAATAGTATAAGTTCCAATTTTAAAACTGAAATAAATGCCAAAGAATATCTCGGAAATGGTTAAGTCCACAAAAAAAATGTGTTTGCCAAAGTGTGTGCTTTAACTAATATATATTTTTTCTGGAATAATATTTTTGTTTATCTCTTACGATTTATAGTTAAGCAAAAGTCATTCAAAAGCTACTCCCAGAAAACTCAAGATATACTTTCTATATTCCCAATGAAAATATCAAAATCGTTAGAGGCATTTTTTAGAAAATTATATTTAAAAAAAATGCCATACAAAAGATATTTTAAGGCTGAAAATCTTGAAAGATGTTGAACTTAAATAACTTATTTGGTATTTAACCGTTAACACACACACACACACACACACACACACACACACACACACACACACACACACACACACACACACACTGATGCGTCGGCACATAAGTACACATCAGGACATTTTTAATTCTTTTTGTTTTGTTGATGGCCTCAAATATTTCTGATTTCGTTTCTCTATTAGCAATACGTAATAGAGAAACTAACAAAAATATAAATGTTTCAACATTCAAAGCAATTACAAGAAATATCTCTAAAATGCTTAATGCACAAAAGAAGACCCATTTGACATAAACTTCTATTTTAATGAGGTATGAAATAGGATTTTGTCTATTTGATAGTCATTCAAATAATTGTTATACCAAAATAGTTATTTCCTGTACATGGAAAAGCCTTCGAAAATTCTGATTTAACAAAAATTACTCTCATCATTGACATTTGCATGAGAAGTAAAATGTATATCTTGAATTTTCTTGGAGTAGCTTCTGAAATTCTCTTCATTCTGAATGACTTTGGCTGAACTGGTAAATCGTAAGAAACAAAATTTTGCTTCTTCAAACATGTACACATTTCGTGTGAACTACATTTATTCTGGAGTTGAGCATTTGCGAGATATTCCTTGTTTTTGCTTTCAAGTATATATATCTTCATTATTCCGAAATGGGAAATCGATAATCGTCATCTTTCTCCTGGTCAAGCAAA
Source organism: Hymenopus coronatus (assembly GCA_030762935.1). NCBI lineage: Eukaryota > Metazoa > Arthropoda > Insecta > Mantodea > Hymenopodidae > Hymenopus > Hymenopus coronatus. The sequence goes on from CM060890.1 coordinate 35,111,878, forward strand.
GAGAAAGAAATTTCAAATCCACCATAACCATCAACTCTTAAGAGAATTGACTCAGTGTACTCACTCCCATATTCCAATGTTTCTAAAGGAAATATCTGATAAAGTATCTCAACAATGTGCTTACCTCTATTATCGCGAAGTAGCTAAGTTAGATAAGTTGTTAAGAATAGTTACTTTGTTGAATGCATAGAAAAAGCAATGTACCCAAAAATGAGGTACCGAGATTTCACCAGAAATACACGTTTTAGGATCCCCTGTATAAACAGGCATTTTAGGTCCTCTCGCGTGTCCGTGTGTCTATGGAAAGAATAACTCAAAAACAATAAATCAGTAAAATACAGAAGTTGGTATTTGAGTTTAGTATTTTACAAGGACGCGACACGAATTCTTTGAGGAAAATCCCACCGCCCCAAGGGAAAATGTATTAACATTTTAATTTTCTCAAAAATGGCATAATAATTTCTGCTAATGTTTATCTCGATTATCATGAAGTAAATAGAAAAAAAATCTGATGTGTTCCTTTCACATGACTTTCTCCACATCACTGTAACAGTTATTGTTAAAAAGCATATTCTTCTATGTACTATATGATAATAAAGAATTGTCTTAATTAATTGTTTCGTTGTAAGTAGAAGGAAAATAAAGGAACACATTAGGCTAAAGTTAGTCAAAGCTTTTAAAAGCTGGTTGCCATGTGGTTGAAATCCGTTTCTATGCATGGCCAGGAGAGAAGTTTCAGAAAAGTTTAAATATTCAAAATCTGAAACAAATAACTTGAAATGTCTCATAAATAGTGAATTCCACGAAAAAACGTATATGACATAAATTTTGTGTTTTAAACAGCTCTACATTATTTATGTAGTAAGTTTTTGTCTATCTCTTACGGTTTACTAATTAAGCAACATTTAGAAAAATTCATTCAGAATAAAGAGGTCTTTAGAAGCTATTCCGAGAAAATTCCAGATATACATTTTATTTGTCATGTAAATATCTTTAAAACACTGTAATTTAATCAAAATCAAATTTTTGAGAAATTAAAATTTTCGAATTTCTCCCATGTAAAGGATAGTTTGGGTGGGGAAATTTTTCTCAAAAGCTTCGGGTCGCACCCCTTTTACCGACTTTTCGTTTTTTAATTATCGTGTTCACAGACACACGGACCTTTTTCCAAAAACGCTTTTTTTGGATACAGAGGACCCTAAAACGTATATTTCCGGTGAAATCTCGGTATTGAATTTTTGGGGCGTATGCAATACCTTCCCTATTCACTATGTATATAGTACGCGTAGAGAAAGTAATAAGATTTTCAACAATAATTTGCCTCCGAGATGTAGAGAAAGTCATGTGAATGCAACATCAGATTTTTTCTTTCGCTTTCTCCTGAACACGACGCTGTATCTCCCACAGATAACTGCGGTGTAAGAGTGGGCGAGGGAAAGATTTGTGGGCGCCCACCATTAGCACCGCAACCGTAGAAAAATATGATTCATGCCAGCATTTGCCATTCCCGACTTGGCATTTATCATATTTAATACTAATTCCCAAAACGCGATTTTTCTCTGAAAAGCGAACGCCTACCTCATCAAACATTTTAATGTGAAAATACGCTCCCACATAAACCAAAGGTTCTCATGTTTTCATTAGTTCCATATGTGGGCAGATGTTCGCATTCTGATGCGCGAACATTAATGAAGCTAAAAGAAGAGCCACGACGAGTTCGGAACGTCCTCGGCAACGCTTTCCACCAAAGTATTCGAAATATATGACAGAGGTCATGTTGGCGTAGAGCATGGGCCCACTATTTCACAAGAGACAATGTGCCGTTTGCGGCTTGCAAAAGGGGAGCCAGCTCAACGAATCGTTCCAAAAAAGCCTCTATAAAATGCTGGCTGGCTTTTACCCGCGGCTTCGCTCGCATGTGAATTCATCTGCATTGTTATCACTCAGTAATACAAACCGTTATTTCCATAAGTCACCTAATCTGTTTTCCCTTACACCAAATACAGTATACTCTCGATTATCCGGGGTAATGTGGGGAGAAGAAACACGAATAATCGAGCTGTTTTACTTTCTCTAGCCCCGTATGTACAATGTACATAGGGATAGAGAAGTATTGCATTCCACCTAAAAATTCGATGTCGAGATTTCACCGGAAATACATGTTTTAGGACCCCCTGAATCCCAAAAAAGCATTTCCAGAAAAAGTCCGTGTATGTGTGTGTGTGTGTGTGTGTGTGTGTGTCCGTGTGTCTGTGAACACGATAACTCAAAAACGAAAAGTAGCTAAAATACCAAACTTGGTAGTTAAGTTCAGTATCTTCCAGGGATGGGACACGAAGATTTTGAGAAAAATCCCCCACCCCAAACTACCCTTTACATGGAACTTTTTTCGAAAATTTGGATTTTCTTAAAAATCGCCTTAACGATTTTGACTAAAATATCATATATTAAAGATATTTACCTGACAAATAAAACGTATATCTTGAATTTTCTGGATATAGCTTCTAAAGACCTGTTTATTCTGGATGAATTTTGCATAACTAGTAAACCGTAAGAGATAGACAAAAACGTACTATACAAAAAAAGTAGGCCTTGTTAAAATACCCAACTTACGTCATATACTTATAAGCAACTAAGTAGTAAGAACATTGTGCTGAATACCTCGATTAACAAGGTGAAGAAAGAAGAATAATCTTATGTAAGAAGTTTGTAGAACGGCTAGAGAAAGTCATGTGAGTGTAACACATCAGATTTTTCAACATGTATTCCTTGTTCAAAAGTTTATTCTGCTTCTGTGTATAGGTAGTTTCTCTTTAGGAAAGAGCAATAAGGGCCCGCGTGACAATAAGTACCATTTCCATTGTTATCGGCCTGTCTGTTCTGTGTAAATTAAAGACAAATTCCGTTTTTATGATTGTTAATCAGTGTATAAGATTCTACGAAGCAAGTTAAACGAAATGTTTAAAAGAGATGTGACATTAAACCAAATCCGCAAACCGGATAATCCGTACACGAATAATGGGGAGCATACTGTATAAATGTTGTTTTCCACAAAAGGTATGGCTCAGGCGGTTTCGTCTATACGTATTCGGAAGGTCGTGAGTTCGATCCCCGTAGCTGGCCTTCCTGGCCCATGGGAATTTAGTTTTTGGTGGGCGGGGGCGTTTACCCGATCGTCAGGCAAATGCTGGGTGCATTACATCCTCTGAATTTTCCGGTGCCATATTTACAGTTCCCTTCTTTATGTATCATCTCTTTCAGGGTTGAAGGACCAGACGACCGTGTTCGGCGCAAGACCTAGGGCGGCGTCAGAAGCGTTCCAACTGTAACTGATAGAGACCCGTCTCATCCGGATCTAGTCGCTCTTCGGGTTTCTCCCCTCATTCCTCCCTACCTGTGGTCACGTAAGTGGTGAAGTAACTGCTAGCCTCTGGTTCCCGTGGTCGCAGGTTCAAACCCAGAGGAGGGTGATGGATTTTTTTTTTTTTTTTTGACGTAAAGATCCTTGGTATAGCTTCCTCAGTTAAAATGCAACTATGATGCATAAAAAGTTCAGAATTACTATATGCTTGGTCATGCCTGTAAAGTGATATTTTATTATTTACTATAAAACATGTTCGTAAAGCGAAAAGCTGATCATTCACAAGAACTTAAAACATCCATTATTGAAAAATGATTCAAATCGGAAAAATATTTTTGGTGGTATCTTCAATAACGATGCTATTATATTTTCTCTTTTAAGTACATAGTATAAATATCTAATACTTAAATTCTGCCAGCACCCAGGTTATAGATAATTATTAGGTCTCTTCCGCTCCATTTCTTTCCCTCTCCTCCTTCCCCTCTCCTCTTTCCCCTCATCCTCTCCACCATGTATTTTATATGGCCCAAAACTAATAAAGGAAAATGATGACCCTAAGCTAATAAAGAAAAATACTAACTTTGCATTTCCTATTCGCTTAACAAAGGTACAAGGACAAAATCGTTAACTGGCCAGTTGCTACCCTTTGTTTACAGTAGCACAATCCCTGTGCGGCGACATCTCTTTCACTGATGTGCGCAGACGCATTTGAATCCACAAAAATGGTGCAAGAAACAAAGCTATAAGACATAAAATATGTTTTGTTTAAAAATTGGATTATGTTGTGGTAATTTTGGTAAAATATATTCATTCTGCATTTTTATTATTATTATTATTATTATTATTATTATTATTAATAATAATAATAACAACAACCCCGTTCAGCTAGAGCCGACCTCACACCCACATACAATTTATACAAGCAGGTGCAACAGATTGATTATCGTGGCCGTGACCGCTGCCTATCCCAGCTCCTCACTTACCTCACGATGTTGCGAGCACCGTCTTGTAAGTGGTGCATAAATCCGCACCCCGACGGGTTGAATCCGAGTGCACGTAGCTGGAAACTTAGAACTCCGCGCTATAACCCACCTATCACGGCGCAGGGGTTATTTTGTTATTTTTATTATTATTATTATTATTCCCACAGAAAATGGCCATTCTATTGTAATTTATATTTTGAAAACACTTTCTTACATCCTTTACATTATTATAAGATTATGCATACGTAATGATCTAAATTGTTGATCAGTTATTAGGCTACGATAGGACATAAGCGTGGTCACCTAAGTATTTGCTTCACTTTTTTCCCCATTTTTCTTCTTTTTTCCTTTTTTATAGTCATTTATATCCGCCTTTAACTCCACGGTCATATCGGCAGCATTCACCTTTGGAACACGCGTAGGTACTGGTTTCACTGGGTTTCTATTTTTCATTAGGTCACACACACACACACACACACACACACACACACACACACACACATTCATACTCTCATTCATATTTCGGAATCTGGGAAGTATAGGGAGTATTTTGACTAGAGTCAACTCCCCACCCCATAGCCGGGAATCGAACCCGAGATCTCTCGCACAGTAGACAGGTTCTCTACCAACTGAGCCACGCGTCCACCCTTTCTCGTTGTTGCACACTCTGTTTCAAGCACTTTCCTCGTGTACTATGAGGAATGAGTTTGATTCCTGTTTACGAAAACAAGGATATTCATGAGTTACATTTTGTTTACAAAAACATTTGCTATAGATTCGTTCGCATGAAAGCTGTCGCATAACCATAATACTTGGGCAAAACTGTGTATAGCGACACCGCCGTGGCATAGTGGTTAGACTGCTCGCCTCTCACCAGGTCCAATCCCAGCAGACTCATGTGCATTTGTGGTGATGGAGCGGCGTCTAGGCCGGTTTTCTCTGGTTACCTCACCCACCATTCATTCCTCCAATTGCTCCATCACGTTTCCTGTCATCCATTTCGCCTTCATTTCATATCTATTTCCTCGCTTTCATACTGAAAGCTGATCCTCCATCCCATACCCTAAAAGATCTTTGATCCGCTGTTACTCAACAACCTGAACCTGGGCATTAGCTAATTGGCCATTGGTGAAATTACTCATGAGGAGGATAGACATGTGACGAAGATGAAGAAAATCATGTACAGCAAGGTTCTTCAGTGCTCCAACAAACATTGCAAGAGCGAGATAAAACAACCATCTTCCAACAGGCGCAACGGTCAAAGAACGCAATTGCGCAACAAGTGGCTATCTTCACGCGAATCAGAGATTTGAAACCTTGAAACCAATTTTCAGCATTCCAGCAAGAGTGACCTTAATACCTCCCTTGTGAATGTATCATAAACAGTGCCGGGAGTCATTTTAAGTTTAGCTGCAAAGGCTCAAAATATAATAATATAATAAATAATGCAAATATAGATGTTTTTTCCATCTTAGCCCTTCCTCATGGTCTGGTAGCCTACGCTCATAATAAAATCCAAAGGAAACGTCGCTTTAATAGGAAGTGCAGGAGATTATCAGTATTAGGCGTAGGACGAAGAAGAATTAGACCATAGTTTGTGAACTACAAAGCGTATCGAAATCAACTGTGCAAATTAAGCAAACAAATTGCCTGACTATTCATTAGGCATAAAATGACATTTAGTATTCCCTCCCAAAGTGGTTTTGCTTTAGGAATGCCGATAACCTTGATAACCTAGAAATCTTCTGGCCACTCAGATTTAATTATCCATAAGCTGGTTTTCACCTTCTTAAGTTTATTAACATATTTCTAAGAGTTTTCTCTACATGCACTATGTATCAGAAAACTAAATAGCCATCGCAGGATGAATCACCTAATTCTCAGGCGTTCTTACATAGCTGGTATGAGAATAAAATTTGCCATATGATTCCCTTTCCTTTGTGTTTAAGTGAGCATGGCAGCCATCCGCTCAACTCGAAGTTTTGGAAACCCAGAAGGTTTTTAAGAAACTCCCTACCCTAATTTTACCCTTTACATGCAACCTTTTAATTTTCTCAAAAATTGCTATAACGATTTTTATTAAAATCCCATATGTTAAAGATATTTATGCATATCTTGAATTTTCTTGGGAATAGTCTGTGTGGCCCTCTTCATTCTGGAGTACTTTTTCATAACCGGTTAACTGTAAGAATAGACAAAAATCTTACTACACAAAAAAATGTTTCTAGATCTTGTTCAAAATAGAATTTATGCCCTATGTTTGTTTAAATTGATTTATTTTGGAGTTAATCGTTTCCGAGAAATTCCTCGCTGTAATTGATTTAAATTTTAAATGACGAAATGACGAATTCCTTTGTTTTATTTCTATTCATGCAAAGAAAACCGAATTTCATTTCATCGAATAGCGACAGCTTTTAAACGATCTGACCATCGCTTCAGCCTAATATATTATTATTAATATAATTGTTATTATTTCCCTTATACATACTTACAAGAAAGGAAGTGATTAAAGCATTTCTGGCAGTTTATCTAGATATGCATGAAATAGATAAAAGAATAATCTCTGTAACAATAGTTTGTTTGGAGGGCAGGTAGAGAAGGTCATATGATTGGGACACATCAGATATATTTAATGAGTGGCATATTTTGTTATTGCAACCCGTGGTGATAACGAAAGCGATTTAAGGTGAATTAACTGCACATCGCATTTTTACTGTTGCAAACTGACAGTACGGATTCGGATAGACATTAATGACCGCTGGGGAAAAGGAACGATTTTTTACTTTCTCCATACGCACTATGTACATAGTGTATAGAGAAAGTATTGCACTCCACCCAAAAATTCGATACCGAAATTTCACCGGAAATATATGTTTTAGGGTCCCCAATATTAAAAAAAAAAAAAAGCATTTTTACAAAACGGTCCGTGTGTGTGTGTGTGTGTGTGTGTGTGTGTGTGTGTGTGTGTGTGTGTGTGTGTGTGTGAGTGTCCGTGTGTCTGTGAACACGATAACTCAAAAACGAAAAGTTGGTAAAATACCACACTTGGTATTTAAGTTTAGTATCTTCCAGGGATGCGACACGAAGATTTTGAGAAAAATCCCCCCACCCCCAACTACCCTTTACATGGAACTTTTTTCGAAAATTTTGATTTTTTCAAAAATGGCTCTAACGATTTTGATTAAAATTTCGGATATTAAACATATTTACCTGCCAAATAAAATGTATATCTTGAATTTTCTGGGAATAGCCTCTGAAGAGTAGTTTATTCTAGACGAATTTTACTAAATTTTGAATAACTGCTAAACCGTAAGAGATGGACAAAAACGTACTACACAAAAAATGTAGACCACATTAAATCACACAATTTATGTTATGTACAGTTTTTTCGTGGAGTTCGTCGTTTTTGTGACATTCCTTATTTTTGGTTTCTGCTATGAAAAACGTATATTTTTCTCATACAGGAACTTGTCAACTCCTATCCATATAAACAAAGGAACTTCATTGACATAGCAACCAGCTTTTGACTATCACTTTAACCTACGGTTGTCCCTTATTTCGCTTCTACTTACAAGGAAGCGAGTAATTAGACTATTTCTGCTATTTTTTTCTGATTAGCATAAAGTAAATAGAAGTATAAGCTTTTTAGGAATTATTTGTTGCAGGGATATGTTGAAAGTCATGTGAATGGTACACATCAGAGTTTTATAATTTATGTTATATCTTTCAAATTAATTATTTACTAATCTTAGTTGTTTTCTATGTATTTGGTAGCCTCGAGAATTTGAAATAATTGATTATTATTGTTGCTATTGTTATTAATACTATTGTCATCATTAGCAGCATTCAATTCATTGTGAAAGTAATATTTAACTTGGTCACATGGAGCCAGGAGCCAGGAGCAGTGTACTCGGGCGGGGGTAAATCACCACGGTACCTATCCGCTTTTCTTGCGGATTTACCCGTGCGATATAAATTGGTCACATGTTGCTTCGTTTGGGCACTTTAATTAATCTAAACAAGATCGATCCAGCACGCCCTCCAATCAGCAGATAATAAATTAGTAATTACTGTAGCTCCTCAAAAGATATTTGTCTTTGAGTTTTTTTAGATTAAATATAATTAGTTTTATTTTTATAAATTATCTTATTTCTTATTTTTATTTTAAGGGGGTTTATTTCCTAAAAGTAAAGAACATAATGAAAATATAATTGTTTAGGGTAATTTTTTTCGGGTGAATTAAACTAGTTCAAATGATTTCTGAATTTGTAATTCAAATTGTCTACAAGCCCAATTTTTAACAATATTTGTAGGTATTAACTTAATATTCTTTCCTCTACAAGACTTTCCCATTGTTCCATTCTTTGGCACACCAATATATCCCTTGAAGTTGTACTTATAATTCATCAAACACCCCAAACATTGGGCAATTATTTGCGTCCAAAAATTCCAAAAGCGCATTAATGTATCTTTAATTTTTAATAGAAGGTAATACATATGAACCTTTGATCGAAATTATTCTGTATCAAAATTTGTTTTCATTTTCTCTTCTTAGTACATAATACTTAGGTAGAGGATATATTGCACTCCACCCATAAATTCTATACTGAGATTTCACCGTAAATACAGTTTTAGGGTCCCTGCATCCAAAAATACAGTTTTAGGAAAAAAGTTTGTGTGTGTATGTGTGTGTGTGTGTCCGTACGTCTGAGAACACGATAACTCAAAAACGAAATGTCGGTAAAATGCTAAACGTGGTATTTAAGTTTAGTATCTTCCAAGGATGCGACACGAAGATTTCGAGGAAAATCCTCCTACACCAAACTACCCTTTACTTGAAAAAAAAAAAAAAAAATTTTTTTTTCTTTATTTTCTCAAAAATAGCTCTAATTATTTTGATTAAATTTGACGCAGGATTTTGTGTTAAGTAAACCAAGTCAAGAGAAAATGGAACAATACCGCCCTAAAAGAATGTTATAAAAAATATAATATAAGGTTTCGCAATTTAAGACAAAGAATTGTATGTATAAAATGGCAGCGTGACGTCATCACCTCACGATACGCACGAAATTAGCCTGAAATGGAGTGTTTTTAGGAAATTAATATAGCCAAGGTTATGTAAGGCATGCAACATATTATAATGCATAGTATATAGTAATAAAATGGTGCTTATAAAAGCATAATTATAATAAAATAGAATCAAAAGCAGTTATATGGGAGAAGGATAAGAATAATAAAAGTAAACAGATACCGGATGCTATAATGTGTTTATGCCGGTAACAAATCATAAGAATAGAGTGAAACAAAATATTGTTTATGAATATTAGCTATGTATAAGAACATTTTCATGCAAATTATATAAATGCATTAATGTTAAATCATTATGGATGTATAAAAATGTATTATAAATTAGTGTTTTACGAAATGTAAATAAGGAAATCTGTTGTTCCCATGGAGACGACGGATCACAATGTAAAAAACATTGACTTTCAACTATTGGGTATATGTGTAAAATATTAATAAGCTTCCGGGACGCAGTCAATGAGAGAGACGCCAAGGGTAAAGAAGTAAAGAGTTAATCTCGTCAATCGAGATCTCTTATGTGACGATTAAGTAAACATTATAGCATTGTATTATTGAACAAGAAGATATTGACTGTAAGTAAACATTATACTGTACATATGTGACACAGTTATCTGAAAAGAGGATTCTGTTAAAATAACGTGCCTTAACACATCACATTGTTTCGAAATTTAACGAATAAAAGTTCACATATATCAAGAAATTTTTAAATTCAATTCATTTTTTATCACATCCTACCATCCAAGCATGGAGGTTAAGAATTTCGTACTCACCGATTGAAGCTAGCAGGAAAATATACTGCCGCCGATAAATAAACTTAACGGCTCTAACAATTAAGTCTGGCGCGACTAGCCAATTACAGTTTCGCCAACAGTAAGAGCTACCAACTCATTAAACAGCGGCAAATTCAAACACTTAAAAACAGATCTAAAATAACAGCACAGCAACCGTGCAGCAGCCCTGAAAACCACAGCTTACAGCACCACCTGTTGACCTTTTTGTCCGCCCCAAATTGCCGCATATTAAATATATTCACATGACAAATAAATCTTGAGTTTTCTGGGGTATCCTCTGAAGACTTCTACATTCTGGATGAATTTTGGTTAACTGGTAAACATAAGAGATATACAAAAATATGTTACACAAAGCTGCAGATCTCGTTAAAACACGCAATATGTATCACATTGTTTTTTTTTTCTTTTTCTTTTTTCCGTGGAGTTGATATTTCCGAGATACTCTTTGTTTTATCAACCAGCTTTTAAAAGAAAAACCTTTTTAACCTAATTAGTTACAGAAATGTAGAGAAAGTCATACGAATGCAACACGTCAGATTTTTTAGAGTTTCAAAGCAGTCCGTGAGATATATACTATTTATATTCACCGAGGTTATGGATACACATTTTATTGAATAAAACACTGCTACGTTTGACAACACGCAGTGTTCTACCCATCCCTTTCGCCACTACAACACGCTAAAATGTGTCTCACACAGTGCAACAGCGCGATATGCATTAGCCATGACGGCTATAACTCAGTTTGTGTTAGAACCTGATCTAAACGAATCAAAGAAAAATAAGAAATGCTAGACTATGACAGCAAGATAATGGAATTCAAAAGTCTGACTTTTTGTTTTCAAAACGATGTACTTAGGAAAATAATCTTACTGAAGTTGATTAAAATCATGTCTTAACGTTAAAATAGAGTTTAATAACTAGAGCTTTCTTTTATAAACATATTATTCTTCATTGTTATATATTGGCGATATAAAGTTTCTGTGCATTTCCGTTACTAATGCGTTTAAGTTAGACTTGCAATGAATTTTGAAAAAGAGGGTATCTTTAAATCACAAACTTCGTCCCTTTAATTCTAGTTTAGATTTATCTTCCAGTTACCACAACTTCTGCGGAAATGTTCCCATACTAAATATTTAAGTGACAGCAGTAATACTTTAAATGTCCCAAAGAAAATAGGGAATATTTTCAGAATTTAAAATTGACGTTGTAACTTCAAACTTAAACCAGTAACCAAAGTATCCTTCTCTAAGTTAAAATATATTTGATTGCTAGCTTTATGAAGTTTAAATCACCAATATGAAACGATGAATGCATCTGAACTGCTTCTTCGCTCTATAACAGCTGAAAAAGAAAAACAAAAAGACAATAACAAAAATCGAAAGGGATAATGCTTTCTCTACACGTACTATATACATAGTGTATTGTATTGCACCCAAAAATTCGATACCGAGATTTCACCGGAAATACATGTTTTGGGTCCCCCTGAATCCAAAAAAAACATTTTTGGAAAAAGGTCTGTGTGTGTGTGTCTGTGGACAGCATAGCTCAAAAACGAAAAAACCGTTGAATACCAAACTTGGTATTTAAGTTCGGTATCTTCCAAGGATGCGACACGAAGATTTTCAAGAAAAAACCCCACCCCCAACTACCCTTTAAATCGAAAATTTTTATTTTCTTAAAAATGGCTCTAACGATTTTGTTTAAAATATCGTATATTAAAGATATTTACCTGAATAAATAAAATGTATATCTTGAATTTTCTGGGAATAGCGTCTGAAGACTATTTATCCTAGATGAATTTCACGGAATTTCGCATAACTGCTAAACCGTAAGAGATGGACAAAAACTTACCACACAAAAAATGTAGAGCACGTTAAAACACACAGCTTATGTAATATACATTTTTTTCGTGGAGTTGATTGTTTTTTTAGATATTTCTTGTTATTAGTTTCAGCTTTGAAAAACATACTTTTCTCATACAGGAATTTGTCAACTCCTGTCCATACAAAGGAACATCAGCCACATAGCAACCAGCTTTTAACTATCACTTTAACCTATGGCACTCTCTTAATTCGCTTCTACTTAGAAGGAAGCAAGTATTAAGATTATTACTGATAATTTTTCTCAATTAGCATGAAGTAAATAGAAGCATAAGTGTTTTAATAATATTTTTTTCCAGAAATGTAGAGAAAGTCATGAGAATGGAACACATCAGATTTTTTTCTCGTGTTTTCCCTTAGTCGTGAAGGTAAATACTAAGTTACATATTATAATTGCATATCATAACATCACGGTTCCACCTATAGTCTAAAGCAATAATAAAACAAGTGTAATATGGAAATAGCGATTGCGTTTGTCGCGGAACAAAGTACATGAGGATGTCGCCCTTTGTGGTGTAATGGTTATCATGCTAACTTCGTATACCCAAGCTCTTGGGTTCAAACGGAGAACGATGGATTTTTTCGGGTGTAAGGGAAGTAAAGCCGTTGGTCCAGCGTCGTAGATTTACGGCACGTAAAAGAATCTCAAGCCTGACAAAAGAGGCCTCTGAGCAAAATTAAGCCGTCTTTCACGCTCAGTATAGAATGGGACGCTGAGAACCACAGCAGTTAAAGTAAGTCCATAAATAAAAGTGCATTTCCATCTGACTATGGATGGTGGAATCAACCAGACTAGAGGTCATGCCCGTACGCGCCACGTAACTACGGATGGTGAAAGCAGACAGACTCTGCTGGACACGAATCGAAAGTGATATGGTATACGGGTATAGACCTGAAAGTCTACTGTCCTCCACACACCATCAGTACCTATCTTACGGAACAGTTCCTTCGCGATATCACCTAGAAGCTAAAGTGAAATAAAATAAAATTGATTAATAGAAGCTCTAAGTTAAATGAGACACTAAACATAGCCAAAAGTATTTAAATAAAATTTGTTTCGAAATATTAATTGGAACAATACTAAAATATTTTGATAAATAGTTACACGCTGGTTATTTAATGCAATATTTTCTGTAGACAGGATATTTTATCTAAAATAATTATTACACGTTAATGAACTATTTATTTTTGAGCTTTCGTCTGCTTCGTGTTGCTGCTAAAGCAAAACTAACGTTTCCAAACAATAACTATTTTTCAGAAGCTCTGCGTTCTTTAGTTGATCTTCAATGTACAACCGGATTAAAATTTAGAATTGTTTTCTGTTCTGATATAAATCTTAAAAGTCATTGAACAGAGGTTAAGCTGCATAAAAAAGCAGAAACTATTTAAGGACATGTATGACTGACAGTTTGAAATTCAAAACTAATAATGCTAACGTTTTTAAATTTCTACCACAGATATGATACAATGCAAATAAGTTACAGTGCTAATTTCATCCATTTTCCTCTAATATTTGGCGGTTATGGCAAAAAAAAAGTTAAAATGTTGGTGTAATATTTTTAACTTGGGTTTACAACACATCTGTTATTTAAATTGCCCTAGGTTTCTCTGTGTCACCTTTGGTTTAGGCTTCAAAAATCTTTGAAGTTATGAATGTACTTTTTTGTCATTAAAATATAACTTTTATGTTTGAAAATTGAAAACTTATGCTTAAATACATCTGACAGTAAAACTTAGGGCAATTCTTATTCATTGTGCTTCTATGAACATATACAGCAAATTATATTTGTGTAACAGAAAAACTGCTCTGCAAGGAGCATTTTACAGGAAGGAAAACGCTGAAAATACCAATTACTTTGCATGATTCGAATGAGGTCTCGTCGAACTGAAATTGTTCTTGCCGAGTCCAGTGCAGTTTCACCTCTGATGCTTTGCTGTATCTCCAGCTAAGGTATGTAAAAATGGCGCCTGTTGGTCAATTATACCTTTTTACTTTCTCTAGCCCTCATGTACAATATACGTAGTGGATAGAGACGGTATAGTATTCCTCCCGAAAATTCGATGTCGAGATTTCACTGGAAATACAGGGTTATTCAAAAAGAAAGAACAGATTTCAAACATTTATTGCTTCTAAACTACAAAAGATAGAAAAATGATTTCAACGTTCATGGAGATAGAAAAGTGTACATTTTTATAATATGCATTCAATATGAGCCCCGTGTGTTACACGACATATGTCAAAACGGTGGCACATTTTTGCCACACACGAATCAGCTGGTCTCCAGTTATCGAATTTTCAGCTTCAACAATTCGATGTCGTTGATCTTCAAGAGTGCCGGGCATAGGAGGGATAAAAACACGGTCTTTTACGTAACCCCATAGATAAAACTCACACGGAGTGAGATCTGGAGACCTGGGAGGCCACCGGCGATAAAGTTGATCTGCTCCTCCTCTCGCAATCCAACGTCCTGCAAACGTGTTATTCAAGTGACGTCGGACGTGGTAAGAGAAATGAGGCGAGGCACCAACTTGCATGAAAAAATTTCATTGGAAAGCATTAATCGTTAAGTAAAATTATCTTCTTCCACATCTTCTAACATGCCAATGTACAATTCATACCGTTTGTTGTGGTCATAAGGATTCAATGCCTGCAATAACTGCAGTTTGTATGGCTTCAGATGCAGACGATGTTTTTTTTAGAACTCGCCATACCGTTGGTTGCTTGCCCATGATGTGGATTTCTTTGGGATCCTTTCGTTGAACTGCAACAATGGATTCTAGCTTTGCTAATTGCAGCACACAAAATGATTTCTCTTGAGGTGTCGCCGCCATTTCACTACAGACATACAACAACAAACAACAGCGCCAATGCGGCCGTGATTGGAACTTCTACCCCCGCGCTATTTCAATTGTAAACTTTTCTCTCTCCATGAACGTTGGAATCATGCTTCTATCTTTTGTAGTTTGGAAGCAATAAAGGTTTGAAACGTGTGCTTTCTTTTTGAATAACCCTTTATATGTTTTGGTATACCCTGAGTTCGAAAAAAGCATTTTTAGAAAAAGGTGTGTGTGCCTGTGGACCGTTAAATACCAAACTTGGTATCTAGGTTTGATATCTTCCAGGGAGGCGACACGAAGATTTTCCAGAAAATCCCTTCACCATAAATTACCCTTTACATGGAAAAATTGTCGAAAAGTTTGAATTTATAAAAAATGGCTCTAACGATATTAAAGATATTTACATCCCAAATAAAATGTATATCTTGAATTTTCTGGGAATAGCCTCTGAATGAATTTTCCGAATTTTGCTTAAGTGCTATACCGTAAGAGATGGAAAACAAATTACTGTACAAAAAATGTAGATCTGGTCAAAACACACAATCCTTTACGTTTTTGTTGTGGAGGTAACCATTTCCGAGATATTCCTGGTTATTGGTTTCAATTGTAAAGTGCTTATACTTTTCTCAGACAGAAAGTGTCTATTTTTCTTTTGTTCTACTCTCCGCCAAGTAGAACAGCTAGAGAAAGTCATGTGAGTGTAACACTTCAGATTTTTATTTTAATGACATTTCAGTGACACATACTCTTAAGACGACACCTTTCCATTAGTTAGCTTTTATCAAGTTGGAGCAGTTACAGAATTATCTTCTGAATAATCACGTAATCGTCTGTTCCATAATTTATTAGGAACATGATTTTTTAGACACCCGTTGCAACTGTACTTTAGAAAGCCTGGGAGTCAACAAGTGACGACAACACAGTCAATTGAATGTGATCGGGAAAAGGTCATGACCTCTCTCCGAGGAAAAATATACATAACATTATCACAATGAAGAGAGATTACAGCCTTCGTGCAAAGCATCGACCTTCACCTCGGGCGGAGAAATAACAAAATAGGAGCAGAAGCCAATAACGGAGATGTTGCGAGGTTCTTTTATCAAAGAGACGTGGGTGTCAAGGACATGGAGAAATTAACATTCTCCCTAACAAGGTCCTTACTTAAGGACAATCAATGAAAGTGAGGATTTTCAAAATGTGAACATGTATAGGTAAACAACATCACCGATGCTGGAATGGTTCAATGTGGTGTTTTTGCCTTCAGAAAAATGTGAAAAAAAAGCTTTTCTTTAGCTTTTTTACTTCCTCTACACTTACTTTGTACATAGGTTCAGAGAAGGTATCGTATTACATCCAAAAATTTGATACGAAATTTCACCGGAAATACACTTTTATGGTCCCGTGTATCCAAAAAAAATAATTTTTAGAGAAAGGTCCGTGTGTGTTTGTGTCCGTGTGTCTATGAACACGATAACTCAAAAACAAAAAGTTGGAAAAACAAACTAAACTTGTATTTAAGTTTAGTATTTTCCGAGGATGCGACACAAAGATTTTGAGGTAACCTCCCCCCCCCACCCCAAACTACCCTTTACATCGAAAAGATTTCAAAATGTTGAATGTTTTCAAATATATCTCTTTTTTAAATACGGTATGTTAAAGATGTTTACATCACAAATAAAGTGTATATTTTGATTTTTTTTCGGAATAGCTTTTGAACATTATTCTGGATGACATTTGCAGAATTTTGCACAACGGTTAAACTTTAAGAGATAGATAAAAGCTGACTTGACAGAAAATGTAGATCTCGTTAAAATAATAATTTATGTCATAATAAGTTTTTCTTGAAGAGTTGGCCATTTTCGAGATATTCTCAATTATAAACTACCTAACTTTTCTCAAACGGGACCATTCAAAGTGAACTGAACCTCAATTGTTTCACATAGCAACCGACTTTTAAAGGATTTTATTATCGCTTTAGCCTTGTGTATCCCCTTATTTCCCTTCTACTTGCAAAGCAGCAAGTAATAAGAGCAGTTCTGTTCAAGTTTATCTCGATTAGCATGATGTGGATAAATGAATAGTTTATATATGGAACCACTAGAAAAACCTATGTGTATGGGACACATCAGATTTTTACTATTGGTTTTTACTTTCTCTTCTACGTATGTATAATAAATAAATATTTGTATTCAATATAAGCATTCGATACCGATTTTTCACCGCAAATACATGTATTGAAGTCCTCTGAGGCCAAAATAAGGGATTTTTAGAAAAATGTCCATGTGTGTTTATGTAAACTTGCAACGAAAAGTCAGTTAATTACGAAACTTGGGACTTAAGAGGACCTTCCCAGAATTTGAAGAAAGTTCCCACACTCCAATCTATCATTTACTTGGAACATTTCTCGATATTTTTATTTTCTCAAAAAGAGGGGGCCCCAACAATTTTGATTGAATACCATATATAGTTTAAGACATTTTGATGACAAATAAAATGCATATCTCCAATTTTCTGAGAACAGCTTTTAAGATCTTTTAATTCTGAATGAGTTTTGAACAATTAGTAAAGATGGGATAGGACTCGAAGAAGACTCGACACCGAGCCTTATGCTACACTTACAATGAAATACAAGCGCAGACGTAACATAGCATAAGCGCAGACGCAAGGAAACACCATTCACAATGCAATCGTAAGCGCAACGCAAGAAGTTGTCACAGGTTTCTAGATCCGCAAGTTACATGCGAATATCTTCCAAGCGCTCCGCAAGTTACAGACTGAATAACATAATCAACAATACCACATAAGAAAATTCACTCGATTTTTTACAAATAAATACATTACATACTAACAACTGACGCTCGCGGCAGTGACGTCACAAAATTGCTCATTCAAAATTATAAACAGTACAAGCATAGTGACTGCAGAAAGTGATAAAGCTACTCATTTAATGAACTAAGAATTATCTCTCTGCGTCTTCGATTTATGAGAACCAATAAATCTATACACAGATGATAGTTACATCCATTAAATCAAAGAAGGATTCGCAAGGAGAATGTCATAACCTCTTGAGGGAGATTAGAGATGGCGCGGAACGGCCGCATATAAGAGCATGCATGTACAGCAGGCCCTGCAAAATCTTGTTATTGAATTCATTCATAGGCAACGCATAGAGAAAAGAAGCAGAATTCTTCCTCTTTGCATGCAACGTAAGGATAAAGTTTGGAGTTTGCAAACTCTTGCATTGCATTGCGTTGCGTCTTGCGTGTTTCTATGTGAATGCTTACATTAATTAATATGAGTCCAAACTCTTGCGCTTACTTTGCGTCTGCGCTTCATTTCATCGTGAATGTTGCATTCTTGTAACTACGGTGAGAGGGATGATACACCTGGTCATGCCTTTTAAAAGATATGACTAGAGCGTACCATTGTTTCCGTTATGCCTATAAATAAACATGTAATAGGACTATTTCTGCTAATGTTTACCTAGATTAGCATTACACACATAGAAAACTTTTGTAAGAATAATTTGTTGCAGAATAAGTAGAGAAAGTAGTACGAAGGGAACACATAAGATTTTATTAATGCATAACTTCCTATATTTGTAATTATTAGACAAAGTAATAATGCGTGCTGGGCTATATTTTTTAACCACCGTGTTTTAGCACTTTCTGCTGAGGATTATCCATGGTTTTAACGATCGTGACGTGTCGCTATTAATTAAGTGAAAACACGAGAGGGGTGTGTGTGTTGGTAGATAACTACAAGTACGTATACACTTTTTAGCCATAAGCACGCCGACTCCCTCACCAGGTAAATGTCACCATTTGCGTTTCATGCAGGGGCCACACCCCTACTCCAGAGCTGGAATCTTGTTCATCACACTAGTGACATACATTACTGATTGCATCCACCCTACTCTATGAATATCAACAGATTCTACTTAATCCCTGTCTTTGGAAACAAAAATCTCAAAGCGACACTCCATTTTTACTTTCTCTAGCACGTATGTACACCGTACAATAGGCATAGAATGTGTGTCGTACCTATTCAGCCAAAACTTTGACCCGAAAATGTTACTGCAAATTCATGTTTTTGGGGCTCCTGAATACCTAAGAAAAGGTCCGTGCGTGTGTAAGACTTCCTTCGGAAGGGAAGTAAAGCCGTTGGTCCCGTGTCGTAGATTTACGGCACGTAAAAGAAACTCAAGCTTGATAGAGAGGTCTCTGAGCAAAATTAAGCGGTCTTTCACGACCAGTATCGAATGGGACGCTGAGAACCAGAGCAGTTAAAGAGCGTCCATAAATAAAACTCCATTTACATTTACATTTTGTGTATGTGTGTGTGAGTGTGAGAACAGCATAAACCAAAAAAGAAACATTGGTATTTAAGATTAAGGATGCGGCACGAAAATTTTCAGGATAATCTTCCAACGCAAGCTACTCCTTACACGGAATCGTTTTAGAAAATTTCGCTTTTCTCAAAAATAGCTCTAACAATGTTGATTGTAATACCGTATATAAGATGTTTACGTGACAAATAACATGTATATCTGGAATTTTCTGGGAATAGCCTCTGAAGTCCTCTTCATTCTGGATGAAGTATTAGAAAATATACACCAATAACAGGGAATGTCTCAGAATTCATTAAATACACAAAAAAAAACGTATTTGGCATAAATTGTGCATTTTTACGAGATCTATATTGTTTGTTTAGTAAGATTTTGTGTACCTCCGGTTTACCAGTTATGCAAAAGTCGTCTAGAATGAAGAGAATTCCACAAACATTTTAAAATAACAAAAATTTCGTAAAAAGTTCCAATTGGGGTGGGGGATTTCTTGAAAATCCTTTGTGTCACATCCTTGGAAGATGAGCTTAAACATCAACTTTTCGTTTTTGAGTATACCTGTTCACAGGATCACATTCACAACAAACGGACCTTTTTCTGGCATTGCATTTCTGGGTGGAATATAATACTTTCCCTAATAAGCAAAGAAAGAAAAATAAAAAAAGGGCACTTCAAAATACAATACCAATATTGGTTTGAAACTTTTGATTAACATTAAATAGGTTTACAGCAACTTTAAACGTATTTAAGCTAGCTGAAAGGACAGGTAATCAATCCTATTAATGCCAATTTGGCGTAGGGAATGTGGTGACCCTAACGCCTGCTCTTGGACGGCAATAGAAAAGCTGAGTGACTACCGCAATAAGTGGTCTCATCTATCTTACAACGGTATCTGGGATAGCGGATGATCGGATAGGAAAGGTCATTCTCACCTGGGAGAACTAAAAGGCTCCCGAAGAGAGGTAGGAAGGCAGAATTTACGGCAGACTTGGCGGAAATGGCAGCCTTCTTAATGGGATTAGTACATTAAGGAGCTGAACCATAATTAAGCTCTTAAGTTGGCAGATCCAACAGCGGTCTCACCTTGCAAAACGATGGAATTAACATTATTCAAATTCCTCACAGTTTGTTGCCGGACGACGTTGAAAAGAGCAATGATTGTGAAGATGGAACAGGCTTTAAGCCTGGAAGTCAGAAAAAGAGGAACAACAACAAGAATAATACAATATTGTAATGCGTTTATTGGATTTAGTCATTACATTACATTAAGTGTGGCAATAATATAAATATAATATAAATTATACCTTGTATCATATTCATAATGTAGAAGTTTTTGATCATTTAAGTTAGCCTTAATAATCCCCGTCAATATATACGTATATATGCACACACATTGATTAATTACACTCAGAATTTTTAAGTCTTTAAATATAGGACCATAATGTGTATCGAACAATATTCCAGAGATACTTATGGCATTTTTCTGTAGGAATTATTGGCCCAAATATGATTGCCATAATTAATTTCAAGTAAATAAGTTAATTTAAGATTTTTATAAAATTATATTTCTTAAATTACTCAGTAGAACAACATGGGACAGCCTTTAGCAGACGTAAGAAATGTGACCAGCCTATTTAACTTACCCTTTAAAAGTCCAAATTGGATAAATGTTTATATAGTTCAGATTTTGGTGTGAAAAATATGATGTTTATCTTTAATTTCCCGTAAATATCCTGCGAAGTTCTCATTCTTAGTTAATGTTTAAAATTTGAAACTCACAACAGAAAATTAATTTCTAATGGTGAAAAAAAAATATAGATTCTGTTAAGGATATCAACTCAAGTTTTGTGGCACAGAATATTTCTGAAATGTCGTCGTTGCGCATACTTTTTCCAACATTTTAAACAGTACACTCTGGAATACTAAGAAGTATTATTATTATTATTATTATTATTATTATTATTGTTATTATATTTTTTATTTCATGAATTCGGCAAGTAATTATGTAAATATCAAGGGTGGTGTTATAATGGCGACCATTCGATAGAAAGAGAGGTGACCATGTGCTCCGCTTCTCTTCACTGACCAATTTTGAGCAGTGGCTTTTGCACATCAGACTTTACAGAATTTATTCAAAGCAATTCAGCTTATCTAATGTCTCTCGAGAAGTGTCAAAGCAATAACTTTCTGGTCTAAATGACCCGGATGTAGTACCCTCTGACAGTGAAAGGTGGTCACGAATCCAGAAGCATCTAGCGAGGTCGCAGAACACTTCTCGTGCGTGTAGAATGCAATACGCTCGTGTGCTCGTCGGGGATGTCAACACCCAGAGGCTAATCCCTCGACCAATCGCGCTGAGAGTGTTCTCTTGCTCTTCGCTGGCCTGTTTTTTACTTTTTTAATGCGACCTGCATAATTCATCGCCTCCCCGCCGTGGCAAAAAAACAAGGAATTCGCATAACTCTATTTACGTAATAGTGGAGTCATTTTAATAACAATTTTTCACCCCCACCCTTCTTTTTCGAGTAATTATTCTTGTGGCACGTGAAAAAAGTGAAAACATGTGCTCCGAGGCGTAGTCATGTTGTTGCTGACCTCTAAAAGAGCTCTGGGACCCAAACACCACCCTCAAGTGGCTGCGGAGGTTGTTATAATAAAATAACTTTTTTTTTCAAGGGAGGAAATGGGATTAATAAGGGTGGTGGTTATTGTTATCAGGCAGTAAATGAATACACATAATTACTAAGGGTCACTGAGGGGAGCTACAGAAAAAATGGATAACCTGATGAGATGAGGCAACACCCATGCTGAAGAAAAAATATGTCGAAACGTGAGATACGAGAATACAAGGTTTTCAATGGGGCGATTCAATATATAATCACGACATATTCATTTATATAACTGGAATTCAAGAGAAGCAAACTTTCCTATTGAAATAAAATACTGGTTATTTCTATAATTATTCAACAGCAAATATATTTTTAAGCGGTACATTTATTGCGAACAACACACATGAACTTTCAACATCATCATCCTCTTGCAGATAATGGGCTCAAATCTTAAACTTCACAGCAACAATTAAATATTTTTATTTCTGAAGTTAGTATTTTATTAAGGAAACTTGTAATTGAAACATGCATTATTTTATAAATTTTGCAAACATTAAATAAATTGTAGTTTACAGGAACCATAATAGGTATTTTAAAGTGTCTATAAAACTGCAGTTTGATAGTGTTTATAGTTTCCGTCAAATATATTCAAGTAATTCCTTCTAAATAACATCAAATAATGTAAATGTTCCCTAAAGCTTTAGAAGATTATAATTGTTAAGGATCTATTTATCTAAAAATACCTACGAAAATACATAAACTGCTTCATTGCGATCTCAAGTTTGATAATTTGAATGTTTGGATCAGGCATGTTCAAGAATATAAACACCATAATATAAATTCATTTTTACTTTCTATAATACCTATACTTAACTCCAAAAACGAGATTTCACAGGAAATATATCCCTAAATCATAAAAGCACTTTTAGACAAAGGTTCAAGTGTGTATCTTTGAACAGCATAACTCAAAAACGAAAATGTGGTGAAATATTAAACACGAAGATTTTCAAGAAAATAGCTTCACCCCAAATTATCTTTTAGTGGAGAATTTTTCTAACATCTTGATGTTTTCAAAAATGGCTATAATGATTTTTATTAAAGTACCATGTGCTTTAAGATATTTTTATGACTAATAAAATTATATTTTTAATATTTTGTAAACAGCTACTGAAGTCCTTTTCATTGTGAATCACTTTTCCGCTATTGGTAAACCATAAGAGAAGGAAAAATCTCTCTACACAAAAAAATGCATATCTCGTTAAAGCACACAATTTGCAGTTAACCATTTTTGAGATATTTCTTTGGTACTGGTTTCAGTTTTAAAGTAATTAAAATTTCCTAAAATTAAAAGTTGTTATCCACCCCTTTTTTGTTTCCAAGATATACAAAGACAAGGGAATTTCAACGTATCGCATAACACCCAAATCTTAAAAGAATAACTGTTCCATATACTTAGAAATCCCCTATTCCCAGTGTATCTACAAAGAAATGTGTAGTAAAATTACTTATACGTAATGTCTATGTCGATTAAGGTGAAGTAGTGAGGAACTTTTTAGAGGATATTTTGTTGAAAACGCGTAGAAAAGTAATATGAATATAACACAAGTCATTTTTCTTTTCGTATTTTCGTATCTATCAGGCATCGGGAAAATTAATAAAAAGCGCTCAAGGGATTACCGCTAACTACAGGAAGCTGTCAATACACAAATAAGTAAGACATTAGAATAATCTTGAGGCACAAGCGTCTAATACAAAGACTCCTAAATAGTACCACATGTGCTCTTTGGCTGCATGTTTAGTCGTTTACAGCAATAACGAACGCATAGCTACACTCTTCGGAAGTCAAGGATGTTAGGTAAACATTTATCTCTTTCGAAAACAGAATTTCGTTCAGGCTGCTACCTGAAGCGGTGTGCTCTCAGAAACAGTTTTGGCCTAAAATGATATTTAGGCCGAATTTTGAGGCTTACATTTGAGGAATCAGCCTTCCATCTTGGTTGACCTTTAACTACATGAACGAAAATCAGTAAGAAAAGTCGACAATTCAGAAACTTCGGAAACTAACTTCGAAATTGGATGTAATGAACTTCTTTTAAAAGTCTCTGTACAACGATTTCGATTCCTTCTGCAAAACCGTTATCCTAATAATGCACTTGTAATAAATGCATACATTAAGGTATGTTTTTGATTCTGTGTGATACTAGGTTAGTTTTCTAAGCTTTCTCTAGCAACAGATTGTTTCACAACCTCGTCGAACGTTTTACTTTTCTAGCATGAATATACAATGTACTCAAGGCTTCGGTACTGATATTTCACCTGAAATACATGTTTTGAGGACCACTGAATCCAAAAAATTATTTTTAGGAAAAGGTCAGTGTGTGTGTGTCTGTGTATGTATGTGTGTGTGTGTGTGTGTGTGTGTGTGTGTGTGTGGACAGCATGATAAAAAACGAAAATATCATTAAATACCAAACTAGGTATATAAGTGCAGTGTCTTCCAAGGATATGGACATCTTTGAATACCAAGATTTTCAGAAAAATCTCCTCACACCAAACCACCCTCAATCTTCTCACCACATTTTTCAAAATTTTCGATTTTGTAAAATAAATAGGTCTAACGATATTGATTAAAATGCAGTATATTTAAGATATATACATACCAAATAAACTGTACTTATATTCTGAATTTATTATAAATAGACCATGAAGTCCTGTTTTTCCGAATGACTTTTGTATAACTGGTAAACTGTAAGAGACAGACAAAAACTTCTCACAAAATGTGTATTCAGTTGTCATTAAGATTTTTTAGAGCTAGCAATTTCCGAAATGTCCACTGATATTAGTTTAAACTTTGAAATAGGTACTTAAAACTTTTCTCAAACTGGAAGTCTTCATTTTTTCCATATATCTTTAGTTTTAGTCCTTACGTGCAAAGAGGACCTATTCTCAATGACAATCACAGCTTTTAAAAGAGTTGACTGTCAGTTTAGTCTAGACCATTTCTGGTAATGTTTATTTTGATTGGAATGTTGTAGGCAAAAGAATAATGTTTTGTAAGAATAGTTTGTTTGCAGCACATATAGAGACAGTCCAGTGAATGGAACACGTCAGATGTTTCTATCTTGAAGACTTACAATGAAATCCAGAGCTGCGCTAAGCTTCCCGTTATTGGAAATGCTTGCATTGTATTACATGGTTTTAACTTTGTCCCTTTTTAGTTATTATCAACCAGCCTTAATAAAAGGAGAAGACGACAGCTTCAAAGAGACCGAAATGTTAACAGGATTGAACCAGATACCGGTTTCGACGAATGGACAGTTCCTTGTGAGTTCCATGGATGAGCCAAATCAAGGAATAAAAGGAAATAAGGAATAAGAAAGCAGTTTATTATATTTGTGCTTAAGAAAGAAAACTCGTATTTGCAAATCTAATTCATTATTTTTCTCCAGAATGGGGTATGGAGTGGTTTGGGGGATGTCTCTGAGTGACCCTTCTGTGGCCGGATGATCAAACCTGAAATTGTTGAGGATCTCTGCCGTCTATGTCGATATCGCCGCCCTGACCTGCGGTTCCATCAACTCTTCCGTTCCTCCCGGAGTGTATGCACGCCATTGGGGGTCAAGGTACTTGACTGAGACGAGGGGACACCTAGTTCGTCAGGATAGGCCGGCGAAGTCAACATAGACGCCAGAGTCCCCTAACAATTCCAGACTTGATTATCCGGTCACTCAGAGACATCCCTCAAACTACCATGTTACTTTTAAAGTATTTAATTTTAGTTTGTAATTTAGTTAAATATTTGAAAAGTTAGTAAAAAGAAACTTGTAATGTTTGATTATGGAAATAAACTTAAAGATTGAATGTCAGTATGTGTGTATTCGCGCACCCCTGCGGCCTGTTACCTAGATGTCGGTGTAGTATATGCAGATATTTATTTACACTAATGCAGGGCTATTCGAAGACTTCCCTCTAGTGGGACCGGGAAAAGCCGACGTAGAAGTGGAAGCCCAAAACGCTTCCATTTGGCAGGGAGAAGAAGTACATATGCATCAGCCTCTGTGCCATCTGTACGTCGACAAACGTCATTCAGCACTACAGTCTAGCTGAAAATGACAAGAGGGAAATAAAATGAAAGGAAATAATAGAAAAAGTCCTTGGTAGAATGCACCCCAACATCCAACTAGCTAACATGTAAACTGCGAAAACTCCATGGTTAGGTAGGGCGGCACCGAGAATAGAACTCGGGACCTTCCAAATGCGAGCCTCGTATTACCTCAAACCATTTCGTTCGGTTACGCAGTGTCCAAAAATTCGTTATCGATTTCACCGAAAATACATTCCCCTACTATGTATATAGTGTATAGAGAAACTTTGTATTGCACCCAAAAATTCGATATCTAGATGTCTTGTACATGTTTTGAGACCTCCTGAATCGCAAAAATGAATTTTTAGAAAAATGTGTGTGTGTGTGTGTGTCTGTGTGTGTGTGTGTCTGTGGTCAGCATTAAATATAAAACTAGGTATCTTCCAAGGATACGACGCGAAAATGTTTAAGAAAATATCCCTACACCAACTACCCTTTAAATTCAAAAATGTTTGAACATTTTAATTTTCTCAAAATAGGCTCTAACGATTTTGATTAAAATATCGTATATGACACATTTTCATGACAAATAAAATATATATCTTGAATATTCTGGGAATAGCCTCTAAAGACATCTGTATTCTGTGTGGATTTTGCGAAATTTTGTATAACTGGTAAACCCTAAGATACACACAAAAACTTGCTGAACATAAAATGTAGATCTTGTTAAAACAAATAATTCATGTATACGTTTTTGTTGTAGAGCTGACCATTATTGAGATATTCCTAATTATTGGTTTCAGTTTTAAAATATTAAACTTTTCTCGAAGGGGAATTTGTCAACTCCTGGCCACACAAACAAAAGAACTTCCATCATATAGCAGCCAACTTTTAAAAGATTTGACTATCGCTTTAGCCTTTGCATGCACTGTTTCCCTTCTACTGTCAAGGAAGCAAGTAATAAGACCATTTCTGCTCATTTTTTTTTTCTCGATTAGCGTGAAATAAATAGAAGAATAAGTTTTTTAGCTACTTGTTGCAGAGAGTATAAAAAGTCATGTGAATGGAACACGTCGTTTTATTTAAAGGTTCGAAATATGTAAAGAATTTTATTACATTGCAATACATTAAACATAAAATGAATTTTTGAGAATTTTTGCGAAATTCTCTTCATTCGAAAGTAATTTTGTATACGCTTGTACCAATAATGGGAAACGTAATGCGATAAACGAAAAGTAGTCCACAAAAATTGCCGATACCTTTAAAACACGCAATTTATATAAATAACTTTTTTAGCCATTTCTGGGATATCCGCATTTAATGGTTCAAATTGTTCAATATTTTGTCACTTTGTTAAAGTCCTTTCGACATTCAGTTCTTCCTATGTTTGCATGGAAACACTATGGATTTTTAAGGCCAGTATATTGTACCCAGTTCTTAAATATCTGGCTATCACTGTTGCCTTTGTATCTGTGCACTAATCGAGATTCAAAATTACTCATTTGTATCTTATACTACTTACTCACACAATACCCTAACCGAAACCTCTCGTGATGCGCTCTGCTTCCCCTGCTCACTGACCCTCCTGACTGCTCTTTTTCTCCCTCTCTTTCTCCAAGCATCTTTTCTCTCATTCCCTCAAACTTCAAACATGAAGAGCAAATGTCTCTTGGTAGGAAGTTTGTCCTTCAAACGCTTCTTGAATATGCCGTTGCGAATGTAACGCAGTGTTTTCAATTCCCGTTGAAGATCACTTTAGGGAGCTATTCTTTTTGCAGTTTTAGCTTTACTTTGATGATAACTCCTATACCGATATACCGCTTAGTTGTGTGGTTAATGTTAAATTTTGTGTGAGAAAGAAGATGGTTTAGGTAGCCTAGATAATATTTATTTAATGAAATTCATTTCATTATACCAAAGTGCTCAATGATTCGATTAATATATCCATAAAACGATATGGTTTAAAGTGCATTAGAAAAATGATTCTCACGATGGTGGGAAGAAGATAAAAAGGATCTGTTAATATTTGATCGTTTACAAAAAATATTTTCTATTTCACGTTTCTCCGAGGTCCGACGTTTCATTTACATATTTGTTTCGAAGTTGAGCATTGATTTTATAATTAGCTATCTGCCTAGGCCGTAAACTTTCGGACGTAGAAAAGTTAACTTTTCAGAGTTTCAAAATATTTTCCTTGCACTTCATTTGTTTTCGTAGTCGGTAGTGGCCCTGATTTCTGCCAAGATGTATCTCGATTAAAATGAAGTACGCAAAAAGACAGATTTCCGTAAATAATGGTTTATACTTCTATTAATAAACGTTAGAGGATAGGGAAAGTAGTGTGAATGTGACAGATTAAATTTTTCTGTTATTGACCACCACCCAAAGCATACAGTGCGAATATATTCATAATTAATTTGCCATAGTAAAGATTAAAGTATTAGAATTGAGGTAAATATCTGAAATAAAGGACTAAGACGAGTATATTATAACAAATGCTGCATACAAAGCTTCTTCAAAACTCATTCTTCTTGCATTCACTCTCTATGAAAGGCGTCCATGTGGCATCTCTGCAAATACGCTTGAACCCCCGCCGGCTATGTGGGCGACATTGCTCGCAAGAAGTCAAAGGTTGCAATGAGTGACGTCAATAGTCGCATTGACAGTGGTGACGGGTTTACAGGAGGCGTTGTGTGGAGGAGCAAGAAAGAGAGATTGATACTTGAGGTCAACAGAACTGGGGCAACCATACGGTGTAAGAAACATTTCGTTGGGCTGAAGTGGATAAATGCTATTTTTAAATTCCTGGGAGATAGCACTGCAGAGATAGCCGTCAACAGCGAATTGTTTCACAAATATCGTGCGTGGGCTTTTGGCATAAAACCAACAAAAACAAGACAAAGAGAAATATTGCGCCATCTAATGGTAAATAAATACGGATGGGCATGTTTAATATGTATATGTAAGCAACAGTGGAAAACAAATTCGAAAATTAGAACAAAGCAATAGACTGTCGATAAAATCTGGAAGCCTTACGAGAGTAGCAAAGTAACGTTTTGTAAATGTCTAATGAGGAAAATGTACACAATTAAGTTTATATTTTACTTAAAATTTCACTGCTCTGCAGTTAGTTTACAATTACAATTTTAAAAATCTGATGTGTACCATTCACATGATTTCTCTATATCCCTGCAACAAATTAAAGCTTATACTTCTATTTACTTTATGCTAATCAGAAAAAATGAGCAGAAATAGTCTTATTACTTGCTACCTTGTAAGTAGAAGCGAAATAAGGGACTACCATAGGCTAAAGTGATAGTCAAAAGCTGGTTGCTATGTCAATGAAGTTCCTTTGTTTATATGGATCGGAGTTGACAAGTTCCTGTATGAGAAAAATATGTTTTTCATAGCAGAAACCAAAAATAAGGAATGTCTCAAAAACGATGAACTCCACGAAAAAAAATTATATAATATAAATTGTGTGTTTTAACGTGCCCTACATTTTTTCTGGAGTAAGTTTTTGTCCATCTCTTACGGTTTAGCAGTTATTCAAAATTCCGTGAAATTCATCCAGAATAAACTACTCTTCAGAGGCTATTCCTAAAAAATTCAAGATATATATTTTATTTGTCAGGTAAATATGTTTAATATACGAAATTTTAATCAAAGTTCCATGTAAAGGGTAGTTGGGTGTGGGGGGATTTTTCTCAAAATCTTCGTGTCGCATCCCTGGAAGATACTAAACTTAATTACCAAGTTTGGTATTTTACCGACTTTTCGTTTTTGAGTTATCGTGTTCACAGACACACGGACACACTGACACACGGACACGCACACACACATACACACACACACACGGACCTTTTTGTGAAAATGCTTTTTTTGGATATTGGGGACCCTAAAACATATATTTCCGGTGAAATCTCGGTATCGAATTTTTGGGTGGAGTGCAATACTTTCTCTATACACTATGTACATAGTGCGTATAGAGAAAATAAAAAGGAATATTTACTTACGAACTTCATGAAATTAAATTCCTCATATTTACCCTCTTTACATACATGATGTATACAGAAGTATTGAATTGCATATAAAAATTCGATACCGAGATTTCACCTGAAATACATGTTTTGAGATTCCCTGAATACAGAAAAATAATTTTTGTGTACCTGTGTATGTATGTGTGTGTGGGGGGGGGGCAGCATAGCTGAAAAACGAAAAGTTCGTTAAATACCAAACTTGATATTTAAGTTCAGTATCTTCCAACGCGAAGATTTTCAAGATTTTAAACTACCGTTTAAATGGAAATACATTTAAAAATTTTGATTCTATCAAAATGGCTGTGATGATTTTGATTACAATCAAATGTAGATATATTACATGACAAATAAAATGTATATCTTGAATTTTCTGAGAAATAGCCTTTGAAGACCTCTTTATTCTGGATGGTTTTTATTCAATTTTACATAACTGGTAAACTCTAAGAGATAGACAAAAATTTACTTCCATAAAGAACACAATTATGCAATATACATTTTTTTCATGGAGTTGGCCGCTTTCGAGATATTCTTCGTTATTGATTTCAGTTTTAAAGTATTTCAAAGCTTGGCCACACAAAGAAACGGATTTCAATCCCATAGTAGCCACATTTTAAAACATTTGACTGTCGGTTTAGCCTAGTGTATTCCCTTATTTCCCTTCTAATCATAAGGAAGTAAGTAATAAGGCTATTTCTGCTAATGTTTTCTCAATTAGCATGAGGTTAAATAGAAGTCTAAGCTTTTGAAGAATAATTTGTTGCAGAGATGTAGAGAAAGTCATGTGAATGGAACCCATCAGATTTTTTATGTGTTTTCTCTCATTGGTAACCCTGAGCGGAACAACGTTATAACAAATAAAGCTTAGCTGAGAGCGAAAGCTTTCTGACGCGGTATAGTTATTCAGTTGACTGACTGGATTAACATTACTGTATCTTCTGTTTGCCGTTTATTGAGAGCACTTTGTTTTGTTTTGTTTTTGGTCTTTTCTCTCAAAACAAATTCTGTTATTTCCTGCAAACCGTTACTGAGGGATGCGATCTTTGTATGCTTTTTTTTTTTTTTTTTGTTCTTTCCCTGAGGTGATTAAATTAACATAAATAATAGTGTATCTTTGGTGGCAGTTTGTTTAATAGAATATAGGTTCGTATACAGTAGAGGGTCGCCCTCCGTGGTGTAGAGGTTACCGTGCTAGCTCTAATACCCAAGATTGCAGGTCAAACCTGGCGGATGATGATGGCATTTTTCGGAAGAGAAGTAAAGCCGGTGGTCCCGTGTAATGTCTATTTGCAACTAAAACTTGAAAGAAAAATGCTGATGGGCAACATTTTCCGTCATTTCGCGTCCGCAAGACTGATCCCTCGTCACC
The DNA here is from genome assembly GCA_030762935.1 of Hymenopus coronatus. Lineage (NCBI taxonomy): Eukaryota > Metazoa > Arthropoda > Insecta > Mantodea > Hymenopodidae > Hymenopus > Hymenopus coronatus. The sequence continues at coordinate 35,143,260 of CM060890.1, forward strand.
GTGGCGCATAGTGGCGAACTCACGAACTAGAAATTTAAAACCCATCATGGAAACATCGTAACGATGCCCTTTGCTCCACTTAGGGTATACAGGAAGTACCACTACTATATAATATAGGACATAACTACAGAGATATTTTAACCAGAACCTATGAAAAAACTTACATTATACTCGCTAATATCATTTCCTCGTGCAAGCATTACAGGTATTCAAATAAATCGACTCTGCCTTCCTCAGCTGCACCATAAATTGGTATAATCGTTCTGCAGTTCTTTGCCCTAACGCTAACTGCGCGTATTTCTGCTCTGTTTTTACTCGAGTTTCATTGAAGGAAGCTCCCATCTATCATTTGCTCTGCTTTATGGTCTTCTAATTCGAAAATTTCACTCCGTGAATTACAATACCGCACGGACCATTAACATACCTTAAAGCGTAGCACTGGAAATATTGCTCTCATGGATTTCACACCCCACTAACAATGAGCTTACCGTTTCTTCCCATGGTTCGTTTCGCTTCCCGCTGTAATTACGAACTGATTTCACTGTGCATGGCATCCAATCTGCATGCTTTTTATGCTAATTTGCTATTTGTTCGTAGTTTCAATTTTATCTGCACTTTTTTTCCTAGTTATGTGCGCTCACTCTGTTTTCATTTCAGCAAACACTATTTTAATAAGTAAGAATGATTCCTCGATATCATTATATTTGATGCTCAGCAATATTGAAGTACATTTAATACAATGAAATAACTCATTGATAATTTTTCAATACTTAATTCCCATATTTCTATTTCAGACTTTATTTGTCAGATATACGTTTCAGTTAAGATAGACAAATACGTAAAATCCGAAAAGGTCCACTAGAGTTAAACAATGAGTATGATGCAGGTTTTAGAGAGTAGAAAAATTAATGTTGCCATGGTAGCTCATTGGTCAAAGCAAACAGCTAGGGACCGTGTAGAGATCGTTGGTTAAAATCCCGGCTATATTGAATTTTTCAGTCTGACTCTACCTATCCAACTCCTGTCCTATTCATAGTTTGTATGGAAAAGCAATTAATTAACACTAATGGTATTTCCTGTTTTAATGATTTTATGCTTCCTGTTTTAATGATTTTATGCCAGATGAACCAATCAATATACTTTTGAGTACTGCTGGATAAGGTTAGAAATATTTATTCCACTAATATCATATTAAGTTTATTTCCTGTTGTGTGAGTTTCATGAGGAGACAGGAATTCTTAAGCAGTTTGCTTCAATCTATCTTCAAAGCATCATTACTACAAAGAAGACAAAACAACAGAATCAGGAAGGATCACTGGAAGGCAATTAGAACCCGCTCCGTGTGGTTTCTGCAAACCAAAAGACTGTTCGAGGGATACGGGTGGTATGCAACTTCCGACGTCCACCTATAATCCATTGAATATAAAATGCTTATATTGCATGAGATGAAATTGCATTTTACTTCTTCTCCTCCACGTCATGTTGTTTTCAAGGTTCTCCAGCCATGTTTCCTCAGTCTACCAGCAGATCTCTTTCCTTTAGGATTGTATTTCACAATATATATTGCAATCCTAGAGTCAGGCATTCCTTCCATTGTGTTTAAAAATCCTTTAACCTTTCAGTCACTTTAAAAATTTTTAGTTCTTATACTATTATGATCCTTTTGGACATCATTTTACGCTTATTAAACATTTCATTTCTGAAGCCTACATTTTAACTTTAACTTAACATCTTTAACTTTAGTTAGCGCCAAAGTTTCGCTTCCATATGTTAGAGTGAGTCTAGCCATAATTGTATACAATTTTAGTTTTGTCTCTTTACATACTTTGTTTCAGAACCTTCCATTGATTGTTCCACATATACTCTGTAATTTAAATATTTTACTATCAGCCAATATCAAATCCAAGATATATAAAATAGCTCAACTGCTCGATACATCTATTATTTATAATTATTTTTGTTCTAATCGGATCTCTCCCTTTGAATGCCATTACTTCCGTCTTTTACATATTCGAATGCTCACAAATTTAAAATCAGATTTTATAAGGCAAACTTACTATTTTGGACAATAATGGAATCATCTGTAAACAATCATATATTTAAGTTATTATACCTTGATATTTTAAAACCTTCAGTTACCAATTGCTTCCATTTCCGCACTATGTCGTTAATATAAATATTAAAAAAAGTGTAAGAGATAAACTACACCCTTGATTAACAGTCATTTTTGTAGAAATTTTACCATTGTTTCTTACGTTTATTTCTGTTTGGTGGCAGAAACATTGTATTATTTCTATGAGTTAGAGTATCCTCTTTTTCCAGTATCTGCCACACTTTTCATTAGTTTGTAATTGTTTTAGTAAAATCAGTTTATATTTTCCTTTTTAGTTGTAATCGTGTTTTATTAATATGAATTAGAGCACCCGTCCAAACTTATTTCCTTCTATCCTGGATGTATGCTTGTTCATGAGTATTGTAAAATACGTACATTGTTATTTTCAAGGTTGCTATTCCTTGGATTTGCATTTCTGTGTAGAGGAGATATTTTAATGCACTGTACATTTTATTAAATATATTATAAATGTTATTAAATATATATATATATATATATATATAGTACTAAATATATTGTTGTTGTTCGATGTGACTAGCGATACGCAATCTCCAGTTTTATTAAATTGAATTATATTATGTATAATGAGCAAAACAGTAACAGTCTCAGCATCAACAATATATATACCTAAACTACCCACACTAAAAACATGGATGTCATAATAATTCAGTAAAGAAACTCTTGTCTTTAGAAATTTTTTATAAATTTATGTATTAATTGTGGATGATTAGTATTGATATTCGGCGTTGACATTAATGCAATCGCCTCATCCCTGTGAATCCAGTTTTATGACATTTATTACAAATATTCATTGTTGTGGCTGGACGAGGGTTGCTCACTTAGTAATTCCCCGCATATGTTTATAGCGAAATCAATTTTGGAAATGCGGTACTCTGGAACCAATTTAATTGAAGTTTCCGTGTGCAAATGAACAGTTTTATTCTCATCCTACAGATAGCACAGCTGCTTTCAAACTGACTTTTGAACAATATCTTTTCAACAAGTGCGGTCTTTGAATTTCTCATTGCGGAGAAAGAAACGGTGGAGAATATTTACAGACGTGGAAATGGAACATATACGGTTGATCGCTGGATGCAGAAGGTGAGGTCATGAGCAGGTTGTTCTGCAGAGCTCCAAGGGTTGACACAGATGGGGATATTCTCCGTGTATGTCACTCCTGACTTGTTCGTGTTTTATTCGAGAAAGTCGACGCATTAACTTGGCATTTGGCATTGTTGCTGCCAGGCAACAAAGAAATTGTGGATGCAATGCTCTCTATACCTAAACTTGGATACTCAAAAGTGTGTAAAAGAGAAGCCATTTCTTCTTTTTGTTGCAAAATTTTGAACCTTCTGTCTCAGATTTAATAAATGATGAAATCTGGGTTCTTCATGGTGAGCCCGAGAGTAATAAATAGTTCGGAGGAATGGTATCACTCTCCACAGAAGAACCCTTTTTAGAAAACTCCTTAAGCTGGTAAGGTCATGGTCGCAGTGCTTTGGGACTGTGAGGGTGTGGTTCACAACCATCCGATGCCAAAGGTCGGTGCCATTAATTCAGAAGGCATATGTCAACACATTATAAAGAAGCGCTTCCAAACTTGCTCCCCACCCAAATCCTCAGGTGAACACTCTCGGTCTTTACGACCACACGCTGCCTAGGAGACGCGTAAGCTACCGCCTTCCCAAGGACGCCTTGGGATGGTAGTTTTCCGGCCGCCTCTCCCTTTATTGTTCTACCCGCCAAGTTAAGCAGCATCGGGCATGGTCACGACTCGGACGGGTGACCATCCAGTTGTACTCCGACCAGATCTGCAACACTGGCTTCCCCCACCCCGTACCTATATACCTTCAGGTCTCCCCGCTAGCCGGCACTGCTTTCCTTGACAGCCCGCAAGCGGCTGGCCAAGGTAAGCAGCATCGGGCCTGGTCCCTCTCTGGGTGGGTGGCCACTCAGATAGGTAAGTCAGCCCGCGCCGGCTGCACAGAGGGAAACACCCTGCCCAATTACTTTGACACAGACAAAAACGCTTGCATTAGACTACATCTTTTATATCACACGGGTAAATCCGCGAGAAAAGCGGATAGGTACCGTGGTGATTTGCCCCCGCCCGAGTACACTCGGGCGACTAGTTCCTGCTCCTGGCTCCTGGCATAGCGGCATTACAACGCAGAAGATGTTTTTATTCAACACGGCGAAGCTCGTCCCACTCAAGTTTGAGAGCTTCTCAACACATCATAAATCTGGACTTCCATTGTTTGGCTTATTAAAGGATATATATTCGTAGAGGATATATTGAGGTCAAAGAGGATGTGATTCCACAGTAAAAACCTAGTTCTGTGGTCATTGCGAGGAATGGTACACGCCCCTGACTCTCGTTGGAATAAGACCGTCTACAAGATGAGTATATACATAAAACACAATTCTTTCAAATTTGTACGTTAGAGTTTTGTGGGTTAATCAATTTTTGAAGGGAAAAAAACTGTTGGGCACTTCTTATTGGACGATCCTCTTAGAATAACGATTAGGAACCAATAACTCTCATTAATTTTTCTTGTACTTTGAATCCCTCAGACATTTCATATTCGCAATGTTTTTAAATTTTAGGTTCAATGCATAATAGTGATTAATATAATAAATATACCCAAGAGCAATATATTGTTAACAGTTTTCTCTCCCCTGGGATAATTATTCTATCAAGATTGGTGGCTCAGTTAGTTAATATCTTAAGTTTGCATTGGAGGGGTTAAGGTTGAAAGATCGAGGTAATCGATTAATCTAATCAAGTTTTTGTTTTTGGTTTCTAAGCAGATACTATCTTGGGCTCGTACTAAAAATTTGCCCTCTCATTTCATTCTTTTCTTTCGCGGACAGGCATAGTAGATAGTAGTGTGTGACGAATAGTGCACGATGTGCTTTAAGGAACCTACACATTTGTCTACGTTTTACATGTCGCCTCCATATCCCTCACCTCATCCTTTCCTCTGAGAAGTCACATCGTCATAAGAGGTCGCCTTTTTGAAATCCTCCGTTCTCAACCAATGTACCTTATATCTATTGGTCCACTTGAATCTGAAAGTTGGCTTTATGTAAGAGACACAGATTAGAGACAAACTACAAACATCCGTTCCATATCCAATCCAGCCTTAATACGAGGTACGTCCAGAAAGTAAGCTGCAGCGCTGCGATCGCAGTTCCGCACATGCGCAGTAGACGTACTGTATCAAGCAGAAGAAACGTGCGCCATTCTGAGATCGCTGTCAGCCACATACGCTTTATTGTACTTGTTTACAATGTCGGTGTTGATTGAAAATCCCGCCGCTTGTGAAATCAGATCTGTGATTCGTTTTCTGAATGCTAGGAAAGTGAAACCAATTGAAATTTATCGGCAAATTTGCGAAGTTTACGGTCAAAATGCGATGAGGGATTCAATGGTGAGAAGATGGGTCCGACAGTTCAATGAAGGACGTAGTGAAGTGCACGATGAAGAACGAGGTGGGCGACCATCTTTGATTACAGAAGAACTGGTTCACGCGATTGATGACTAGATTCAGGAAAACCACAAGTTTACAATTAGTGCTCTCGCTATGGAATTTCTCCAAAGCTCCGATCACTAATTCATGAAATTGTTACCGAAAAACTGAAATTTCGTAAACTTTGCTCACGTTGGGTACCAAAGATTCTTACTGAGCAACACAAAACAAAACGGATGGGTAGTGCACTTCAGTTTTTAACCCGTTATGATGAAGACGGCGAAGAATTTCTGACACAGATAGTCACAGGAGATGAGACTTGGGTTTCTTACAACACCCCTGAAAGTAAGCGGAAATCAACGGAATGGAGGCACACTTCATCCCCAGCAAAGGTTAAGCCGAAACAAATTTTGACACCTCGAAAAATGATGTGCACAGCGTTCTGGGACTGGAAAGGCATCTTACTCATTGATTTCTTACCGCATGGTCAAACAATCAAAGCAGATGTTTATTGTGACACACTTATGAAATTGCGCCGCGCAATACAGAATAAGCGCCGAGGATTGCTGTCAAAAGGTGTTGTTTTTCTTCAAGACAACGCACGACCACACACTGCAAATGTGACGAAAAACCTCCTACAGGGATTTGGCTGGGACATGTTTGACCATCCTCCGTACAGTCCTGACTTCGCTCCTAGCGACTTTCATCTATTCTTATATCTCAAGTCTTTCCTTGGTGGTCAACACTTCAATAATGACGAAGAGCTGAAAGAAAATGTTTCCAACTTTTTGAAGACACAGGCGGCAAACTTCTATGAAGAAGGTATACAAAAACTTGTGCCACGCTTTCACAAATGCCTGCAAAATTTCGGTAGTTGTTAGGAAAAGTAGTTTAAGAGTTGTAGAATTTTGTGCAATAAATAATTATTCTGTATCTGTACACAATTTAATTTTATTACCAAACGGAACTTACTTTCTGGACGTACCTCGTATAACGTAAGCATTGAATGGTAATTAAGAATGGAGAATCTTTTTTTATATAGTTTAAATGAAAATAAAAATTGAATTTTATTTATGGACGCTATTTGACTACTGTGATTCTCAGCGTCTCATTCTATGTTGGGCGTGAAAGACCGCTTAATTTTGCTCAGAGGTTTTTTACGTAATGTAAATCTGCGACACTGTGCAACTATTTTACTTCCCTTCCGAAAGAAGTCATGCTAAGAGTTTTACGCCGAAAAAAAAATTCATCACCCTCCGCCGGGAATGAACCGGCGACCTAGGGTACAAGAGGCTAGCATGGTAACCACTACATCACTGAGGTCGACGTTTAAATGAAAAGCTGTCAGGTGCTACTAGTATTAAAGGTACTAATCAAAATGGAAATGGCGTGTTATTTATGGACACTCTTTAACTGCTGTGGTTCTCAGCGTCCCATCCTATATTGGGCGTGAAAGACCGCTTAATTTTGCTCAGAGGCCTGTCTATCAGGCTTGAGGTTCTTTTACGTGCCGTAAATCTACGACACGGGACCAACGGCTTTACTTCCCTTCCGAAGGAAGCCATGCTAAGGATTTTTACACCCGAAAAAAATTCATCGTCCTCCGCCCGGTTTGAACTCGTGACCTTGGGTATATGAAGCTAGCATGGTAACCATTACACCACGGAGGGCGACGGTTCTAATCAATTACAAATATTCCAATTATAAAAGCTATTACTATTCAAAATTATCATAAAAGCGTTACCAGTAACTAAGAAGGACTCTACCTAGATCTCACGTCAATCCCAAGCGACCGCATGTGAGATTTGTGGTGGACAAAGAATCGCAGGCATTCTCCGGGTTCTCCGGTTTCCCAGACCATTGCATTCCACCGGGGCTCTACCTTCATTCCATATATCATCGCCTGCGGTGCCACAGTGGTAAAAGCGAGTGTTAAACACTACCAAAAAAAAAAAAAAAAAGACATAAATTTAAATATCTCAAATTAAGGAGATACAGAAACGAGTACACATCCGAATAAGAATTATACTATGAACTAATATATCAAACCACGCGTAGATTAAAATGAAATTAAAAGGCGCGCGTTTAACTTCGACGCATAAACCAAGGTAAATACTCGTAATCATTATACAGGATGTTTCAAAAATACGGGGCATAATTTCAGGTATGTATTCCACATGTAGACAATCAAATTAGTTAATTATAACATGTGTCCGGAAATGCTTCATTTCAGTTATGGCCTTCACAACATTGAAATTCACTGGAACGTTTTTCTTTCCGCAGGTTGTTGTCATTACAGAAGATGTTCAAAATGTCCACCTCCTGCTTGAATATAGATCTCACATCGATGTCTCATTGACCTGCGAACACGATCCCAAACTCCAGGAGTATTGCGTATGTTCTCACAGCTTGCCACAATTCGATTCCGAAGGGATTCCAAATCCGGCACCGGAGACGAATAAACCAATGATTTTAAATGGCCCTACAAGTAGAAATTGAGAGGGTTCAGATCAGGTGAGCGTGGAGGCCAAGGAATTGGGCCACCTCTACCTATCCATCGATCAGGAAACCTTCGATCCAAGTACCGGCGAGCCGTAAGACTGAAGTGTGCAGGAGCGCCATCATGCAAGAAGTGAATGTGTTGATTATTGATCAGTGGAGTGTCTTCGAAAACGTCAGGTATGGTGTTTTCCAGGAAGTTTGTGTACGCCTGCCCCGTAAGTCTGTTTACAAGTACATGGGGTCCAACTAATCGATCACCAATGATACCGGCCCACATATTGAGGGAGAACCGCACCTGGTGATGAGATACAACAGTTGCACGTGGGTTTTCATGCGACCATACATGCTGATTGTGGAATTTTGTTATGCCATCTCTTGTGAACTGTGCTTCATCTGTAAATAATACGACGGCAGAAAAGTTCGGATTTACACCACACTGCTGCAAGAACCACTGACAGAACCTAACTCGTGCAGGGTAATCTGCTGGTGACAGGGCCTGTACACGTTGCAAATGATAAGGATACAATAAAATTAATACTCGTTCAACAGTCTCCAGACAGTCGTATGAGGAACATTGACTTGCAACACTAACCGTCGTGTGCTGATAGGAGTCCTGTCCACAGCCTCCAGAATCTCCTCCTGCACTTCTGGAGTTGTAGATCTTGGTCGTCCCCTTCCCAAACCAGGAGAGGTGAATGTTCCATACTCGCACTGACGGGAATGGAGGCGTACAAATGTCTTCCGATCTGGACATTGTCGCTGTGGGTACCTCTCCTGGTACAAACGACGAGCCAGCGCAGCATTGCCGTCCGCCTTACCGTACATGTATCTCTGCCAGCTCTTGATTTGAAAACATGTCGCACAGTCTTAACGCCTAAAGAACACTGAATGTAACCTTCCTCAGAATGAACCATCAGAGCGTCCTCCTAATGTCTGCGGAAAGAAAAACGTTCCAGTGAATTCCAATGTTGTGAAGGCCATAACTCGGAAATGAAGCATTTCCGGACATGAACTATTTTGATTGTCTACAGGTGGGACTTTCAATGTAGTAAAGGCCATAACTCGGAAATGAAGCATTTCCGGACACATGTTGTAATGAACTATTTTGATTGTCTTCATGTGGGAAATACATACCTGAAATTATGCCCCGTATTTTTGAAACACCCTGTATACAGATGGAATATGTGAATACTTACTTGATGTTCTTTTATATCATCTCTTTTCCCTTACAGATTTGCATAGAGCTTCCTGAACTGACAGCGCAATAAAACTTTGATCGCTGCAAAATGTAATCGGATGTATAGAAAGATGCATTTATCTTCATTCAGCTTACATATCTGATGCAAACTCTTGTCTGTTGTTTAATCCTTCCAAATGAGGCAATGTAATGATAAATAAGTAAATTAAAATATTTATGCAAGTATAGTATAATTTCGCCAGAAGAAACAAGTTTATTGCCGCTTGTTTTGCTATCGGGACTTAAGCACATATCTCATCACACAGCTCTTCTTAATCAAAATCTTTCATTTGCACTGTTGAATGTTACTTATTTGGCGGTAAATGAGTTGTGAATTGTTAGTTTTTGTTTTTTTTTTGTTTTTGTTTGTTTGGTTGTTTCGTTGTTTTGTTTTTGTTTGTTTTGTTTTGTTTTTTGTAAAACGATGAACGATCTACCGGGCTTATGTAAAGAAAACTTCTGTGTCGTAAATCAGCTTTTTATACAGTCTAACATACAGTAAAATAGTTTTCCCCCGTTTTTCGGAGGTAAGTTTTTGCAGATAATCGCTGTTTTGGATGCTCTCCGCCAATCTGTAACAAACGTGTAACTTTTTGCTACAGATATTCCTGTATTTGAAAATACATTGGAATAATCTCACGTCAGAGCACATGCAAAAACATAATGAAGCTCGTCGATAATGCTAGTTTTGACAAGCATCAAAGCATCGATTCTATTCTCTCAATGTTGTGTGGTGACATGTCCAGATCTCGCCTCCTCGTACACCATTCCCATGAAACTAACAACACTACTAATCCATTTCTATCTCGCTCAGAATTTCTACTATAGGAAAAACAAAAAATCTGATGTGTTCCATTCACATGACTTTCTCTACATCTCTGCCACAAATTAGTTTTAAAAAGTAAATACTTCTATTTACTTCATGCAAATCGACAAAAACTTAGCAGAAATAGTCTTATTACTCTTGCTTCCGTGTAAGTAGAAGGGAAATAAGGGAGTAGCATAGGTTAAAGTGATAGTCAAAAGCTGGTTGCTATGTCACTGAAGTTCCTTTGTTTTATGGACACGAGTTGACAAATTCCTGTATGGGAAAAGTTAAGTTTTACGAACCTGAAGACAAAATTAAGGAATATCTCAAAAACGATCAACTCCACGAAAAAAATGTATACAACATAAATTGTGTGTTTTGATGTGCTCTACATTATTTGTGTGGTAAGTTTTTGTCTATCTCTTACGGTTTAGCAGTTATGCAAAATCCCGTAAAATTCACTCACAATAAAGTAGTCTTCAGAGGATATTCCCAGAAAATTCAAAATATACATTTTATTTGTCAGGTAAATATCTTTAATATACGACATTTTAATCAAAATCGTTAGAGATATTTTTTAGAAAATCAAAATTTTCGAAAAAAAATTCCATGTAAAGGGTAGTTTGGGGTGGGGGGATTTTTCTCAACATCTTCGTGTCGCATCCCTGGAAGATACTAAACTTAAATATCAAGTTACACTGACACACGGACATACGGACATAAGGACACACGGACACACGAAGAGACACACACACACGGACCTTTTTCTGAAAATACTTTTTTCGGATACAGGGGACCATAAATCATATATTTCCGGTAAAATCTCGGTATCGAATTTTTTGGTGGAGTGCAATACCTTCTCTATACCTATACGTGTAGAGAAAGTAAAAACAAAAATTCATACCCTACATTGTTTTAACGGATAGATTGCAAAGTTGCTAGTAGGAGGCTCAAAAATGATAGGTATGCGATGCTTCGATGAATATTTAAATTAACATGACTTAATGGAAGCTTTATGGGATAATAACCTCAGTCAGTCAGATTATAACTACGAAAACTACATTTTTATGCTTTTTCTAAAGCGATCTTTATTAAGAAGTTCCAATATAGAAAAAGCACTAAGTGATTTATATTTTGTATACATTTTTCTAAGCTTTTTCTGCACTGGAACTAATAGTTTCTTCTGATAACCACAGGTTTTGCCTTTTTACTTACTCTAGATAGTATATGATACGTAAGTAGAGGAAGTATTGCGCTCTATCCAAAAATTCGATACCGAGAATTCATTCGGAAGTACACATTTTAGAGTCCCTGTATAAACAAAAAACATTTTTAGAAACACGCCCGTGCGTGTGCGTGTGTGTGTGTGTGTGTGTGTGTGTGTGTGTGTGTGTGTGTCCGTGAGCCCGTGTATATGCGATGTACGTACAAGTTACTTTCTCTAGCAAGTGTGTACATACAAGGTACATAGTAGCTAGAGGAGGTATTGCATTCCACTCAAATATTCGCTGCCGAGATTCAATATATGTTTTGAGGTCTCCTGGGTCCAAAAATATTTTTTTAGAAAATGGTCCGTATGTGTGTGTGCGTGCGTGTGTGTGTGTGTGTGTGTGTGTGTGTGTGTGTGTGTCAGCCAGTGGACAGCTTAGTTCGAAAACGAAAAGACCGTTAAATTCCAAACTTGATGTTTTCGTTTAGTATCATCCAGGGATACGACACGAAGATTTTCAGGAAAATCCCCCACTTCAAACCACTCTATACGTGGAAAAATTTGTGGAAATTTAGTTTTTCTCAGAAGTGGCTCTAAAGATTTTGATTCCGTATTTTAAAGATATTTACATTACAAATAAAATGGATGTTTTGATTTTTCTGGATATAACCTCTGAAGACCTCTTTATTCTGGACGAATTTTGCAGAATTTAGTAGAGTTAAGAATTTTTCTTGTAGGGTTGACCGTTTTCGAGGTATTCTTTGTTGTTGGTTTGAATTTTAACTACCAACTCAAAAGGTAAGCCACTTTTTGTTTCATCTCTATGCAAAGCGAACCTCAACTGTTTCACACAATTTTTAAAAGATATGACTACCGATTAAGTCTTGGCACGACAGTCCACAAGGGACCATGGCTTAACGCCCGGCCGCTGCATCCCCCATCTCGGCCTGAGGGCGTCATGAATGTGGTCAGGAGGGTGAGACGTGATCCGCGCCTGGAATTCCTTACGGCTGGTTGATGCGGTCTTCCGGAACCGCTACTTATCAATCAAGTAGCTCCTCAATTGGTACCCCAGGGACCTACGAGGCTGAGTGCACCCCGGACCAGGTCTCCCACGCAATTAAGCTTAGTATATTCCCTTATTTTCCATCTATATATAAAGAATCAAGTAAGTAGGCCAATTCTAATTGTTTATCTTGATTAGAATGTAGATAAAAGAATAATATTTTGTAAGAATAGTTTATATATTGGACAGCTAGAGAAAGTTATTTGAATGGAACATATCAGAATTATTAGCAAAATGACTGTCTTCGTGAAGTCCTCAGACCTACATATCAGATTTGTTCCAGGTTGCAGAGTCGTTTAAGCACTATCTGTTAATAGGAGCAGCATACAGTTGCTATAGATGGAAGCAGGGCGATGTCACTCCTTCTGATTAAGTGCTGCCATTGCTGAGGAGAACGTGGGAGTCTATAGACCTTCTTGTTTGCCACATTTTATGGCTTTTATTATTACTTTTCGGTTGCCGCAATCTCGCCTGCCCTTCGTGCCGTTTAATCTCCTCCTTGCAACATCCCACACTAAAAGCTGAACATCCTTGTTTGCTATGTTTACAGACTGAGAAATGTGTGACTCTCTTCACACTTTACGGTCACTACACTAGGCGGAAACAATGTACATAGTGGGTAGAGAAGGCATTGTATTCCAGCCAAAAATTTGATACCGAGATTTCACTGGAAATATGTGTTTTGAGAAGCCCTGAATACAAAAAGGCATTTTATAAACATTTCCGTGTGTTTGGCGCCGGCAGCATAACCCTAAAACTAAAAGATAAAAACCAGCTTGGTGTTTAAGTTCAGTATCTTCTAAGGATACGACTCGAAGAGTTTCATGCGAATTATAATCACATCTGAAAATGTAATTCATTGATGCACTGAGTAAAAACTGATGCTACTCCAGGACAATTAAATAAGCAACCTATTGAGTTTTTACCATTTGAAATACCTGTGTGTGTGTGTGCGCGCGCGCGTGCGTGTGGTGTGTGTGTGTGTGTTTTACAGATGGGTAGCCGTTGCTTGTTGTTCGTCAGACCCCTGGAGGAGACCATAAGATTAGTGTAATTTCAAAGGACAGGAAGAAAGCCGCCGTGGAGGGTCCCTAACAGTTCGCAAGCAGCTCTTCATCTCGACGCGAGGAGCGCCAGTAGTCCGTGGCTCAGAACACATGTGTCCGCAGTCAATCTCCAGCGCCTTCCCGCCTCAGAGAGTTGTTTTCTGAGCGCAGACACCTCCACGGAATGACGCCGAAACTTACAACCCTGAAAGAGACAGTTTGGGATGAAATGAGGATGATATGAAGGGACAGAAAGTTCGAGTAATGAAGAAACCTCCCCAGCATTCGCCAAGTGACCCGGGTAACCCATGGGTTAGAGAGGTCCCAAATGCCAGTCCCAGGCGAAACGTCTGTGTCACCTAGCTCCGTTTTCAATTATTGTAATATTCTGTTGTCTGGCAGATTTAAAATATTCTATTTTTTTTTCCTCATTTACTGCATTTATGGTCACAGATATATTTTAACATTGCAACTTAATGTTGTTTTTCTAATTGATATTATTAATGGCATAACCCAAGTTGGTGGTTGACCGTTGACCTTTGTTGGCTACGTGACAGTGAGCTCTGAGAATGAAGGAAAGAGATCGGATATATAGAAGAACATAAAGTCCAGTAAAGGCTATGTGAATGCTGCAATGCACACTAAGTCCAGAAACTGTTCTAAAAGGATAAAAAATATATTTTTGAAGCTCTGAGCAGAACCATTTGCAATGATAAATCTATAAGACAGTACAGTATTTCATCACGGGAATTTTCACATCATCATTATCCTTGCATCTCTATTTTGGTGTCCTTTAATATTATTCATATATTTCTGTAATATATTCTAGCTGCTCCAAAGGTTTCCACATAGAATTTCACACTAAGAGTGTAAATAAAAATGAATAGAGCTGTTAGGTTTGCCTTTAATTAGTTCAAATTTTCAATCCAATGATAAAGTGTCAACTGGCAGTTTTAATTGTTATCTTGTAGGCCTCCAAAAATCTAATCACACGAATCTCTAAACTTTATCAATTTGTATTAAAAACGAGAATTTAGTGAGTAGACAGAAGAAGGGAAAATATAAGCAATTATTGAGCAAAATAAAACTGAAAGAGTGAGTTTGATGCGCAAATGCAAGAGAAACTGAAAAGCAGAGTTGCTGATTGAACTGATTGCAAGTGTATCGGTTGTCATTGAGAGCACGTCGAACCGACGCACACATGGTGTAGTGGGCGACCAAGAGCCGCGTGGGTGTACCTTGGCAAGAAGAAACGAAAACACTTTGCGTGTAGAATTAAAACTTAGGCAGGCGTGCATGTCACATTGGAGGAGGCGGAATGTCATCAAGCAAGCCCCACCCCACAGTGTTTTTTCTTTGAGACAATGATAATGTGAAGGTGTGGTCCATGCCATTATTATACCAGGCTCTATTGTGAGCGAGATGGGAGAGTGGAATATCTTTATTATAATAATATGAGTGTCCTCAGCACAACTGTGTCTACAAAACTAGCATAAGTTGATCATTAGCACTCCAAAGTTTGGCCACTCTCAAGGATTCGTCAGGAAGTACTTTCTCTTCCTTGGAAGTATGTGCTGAATGGTGCTCGCCCAGTAGACAGTGGTGGGTGCAAACATTGTGAAGTATGAGATCACTTCAGCAGACAGGTGTCCTGAGAAGTTGGCCACTTTAGATGAGAAGCTAAGCCAAAGTGTTTCTAGATGCAGCGGCTCTGAAAATGGACCTACAACTTCAGCAGTGTTGCCAACACATTATTATTTGGATAGGTAGAGTCAGACTGAAAAATTCACTGCCATTGCCGGGATTTGAACCACGATCTCCCAGTCTCTAGTCGGTTGCTCTACCACTGAGCCACAATTCCAGTTTGACTCTACCTATCCAACTCCTATCCTACACATGGTTTATGTGAAAAAACAATTAAATCAATACCAATTGACCATAATAGCTGGCTATACTATGAATCCTGGGAATTAAAGTACTTACAACATTGTAAGTCGCCATTGGGGCATGCCATCTCAAATCAACTGTGGTTTACGGGAAACATGCGAGTTAGTTGAGAAATTCAATACTATGGCGGTATGTTGCCATGGCAACTCAGTGGTAGAGCAACGGGTTAGAGACCGGAAGATCCGTGGTGTAAATCCCGGCTAAGGTATATCCAACTCCTATCCTACACACTGCTTGTGTGAAAAAACATTACATGATTATTTTTTCCGTAGGACCAACTCCAAAAAATCCGTCAAAATTAGAAATTTCTGTATTTTCTTTCAAAACCAGAAATTAAATTAAAACTCAAGGTCAGCACTTTGAAAAAATTCTTGGTTGGATCTGAAAGATGATCAAAGGATCTAATTGTACTACAGTGATTAACTACAAAAAATGTAAGAGCAACTTCTACAGCTGCACGTTCATAAGTGTGTTTGATGGACTGAAATGGCAAATTTGATTGTGAAGTTGAAAAGGGTTCAGCTGCTTTTAAATGGCTCTTACTTTTTCAGTGAAGAAGTAAATTTGACAAGCTCCAATTCATAAAAAGATAATTGATAAAAACATAAAATTAATACAATTTTATTGGAGTAGAAGAATATTTCATTTGAAGCTTACATTACAATATTTGCACCACACACTTCTAGCTAACCTCTCCGAGCACCTTTAACAGCCATTCCTTTAATTGTTCATTATATAGCCATTCTTTTCTAAAATATCACTCAATTAAAAAAAGAAAAGAAAGAAAAAGCACTATAAAATTACTCTCGTACAACGAGGTACCACAATGGAATACCGAATTACCACTGTGTTCACCATGCTGAATTCAGAGGCACGTATCTTTTCTTTGCTTACAAGAGGATATGCCACAATATTATGTTTGCGAAGTTGTTCTCATCTAAAATGTTTGCTGCTGTTAGCTTTAAACAAAAGATAACTGTGTACATTGCTTAACAGCAAGGAAATCAAAGGCGTTCTTTTCAATTCAACCTCCGCTTACATGCTACATATGTAAATATGTAAAAAGCAATGCAATAATTCGTGTATATAGGTATATAATATATTGACACTGTCTTGCAGATACACAAAGATTTATATCCGTGACAGTGTTTCTAAGGAAAACCAATATAATGTTAATTAATAATTTCTAATAATATCTGTCAAAAATCCGTCATTCGTTAAAACTAAATTTTGCCCCTCCGGAAAGTCCGTCAAGCAATCCTGAACTTCAGGCACACATCCGGTTGCCTTGTTTACAGCAGCCTATGCCACTATTGTAAATATGAATGCCTGTTTTATTAATGACTTCAAGGCAAAAGATATAACGGAGTGTTTATATAAATTCCCCAACTTTAGTGGCTGCCTAACCAAGCTAATGCCTCAAAAGCTTCGCCTACTTAGATTGTTTAACTCGTATTGCTTAAAACGGTCACATTTAATGTTCAAACGTATGGTAAAAAAGCATTATAAACTGGCATAATGTAACTTATGGTAAACAAAAGATCTGATACGTTATGCTCTAATGACTTCCACTACCTATTCTGCAACAGATTATTTTTACAAAAGCTTATTCTTCTGTTTAGTTCATGCTAATGGACAAAACCATCAACAGAAATAGTTTTATTCTCTACTTATTTCCTTGTACGTACAAAAGTATTAAGGGAATACATCAGACTAAAGCGATAGTCATATATTTTAATAGCTGGAAGCTATGCGATGACCTTAAAATGGAATTTTATTTACAGACTCTCTCTAACTCTGTGGTTTTCAGCGTCGCATCCAATACTGGGCGTGAAAGGCCGCTTAATTTTGCTCAGAGGCCTGTTTTTCAGTCTATATATCTTCGACACGAGACCAATGGTTTCACTTCCCTTCCCAAGGAAGCTATGCTAAGGATTTTTACGCCCGAAAAAATCAATCGTCCTCCGCCGGGTTTGAACCCGACCTTGGTACATGAAATTAGCAAGGTAACCATTGTACCACTGAGGGCGACTCTGAATTTATATTTGCATGACCAGGATAAACAATAAAAATGATCAACGACTATCTATTTATGAAAAGTAATATAATTATCGGTTAGTATAAGTATTTCTTGCCGCTTACCTATTATACAAAAGTCATCCTGCATGAGAAGAACTTCTGAGGCTGTTCCCAGAAAATTCAAGATATACGACTTATATATCGTACATTTCATTTACCACGAAGATATCTTAAACCTATGGTATTTTAATTCAAATTTCTGCAGCCATGATTAAAAAATCAAAGTTTTCGAAACATCCATCCATGTAAAGGATTGTTTGGAGTGGGGATTTTCTTTGAAGAAGCTAAACTTAAATACTATATTTGCTATTTAACGGACTTTCTGTTTTTGAGTTAGTGCGTTTTTGTAAAAATGAATTTTAATTAGACTCAGAGAACCCCAAAACGTGTGTTTCCAGTGAAATTTCGGTATCGAAGTTTTGGGTGGAATGCAATAAAACTGTGCGTGGTACACAAAGTAAAAAAAAAAAAACATTACCCATTTAATAATAAATATATTTTGTTATTATTATTATTATTATTATTATTATTATTAATATGCTGTGATGCAACAGTCTAATCCGGACAAGGGTCTCATTCGCAATGCCAAAGCAGAAATGAGATATTGTCCAACTGGAGGTGATGTTAGCACCAAAGTATTAGTTTGCCAATGTCCATACGTCACTAATAACCTCAGCCTCTCATATTTCTTAAGAAGGGTGCACATCTACAAAGGTTATATGTTCGGAATCGTTTGAGACCGTTAGTCGGCCTCGCTACTATGATTATTGTTATTTCCATCAATTGCTAATTAGTTAGTGTATTTAAGAGTGTTAATAATCAATTATTTCATATATTTAAAAGTGTAAAGCTAGCTTCTAGCAAGCGCAGTTCAGAGTTGTTTACTCAAACTCGGCTGGTGGAAAGGGAAACGCTCTTTGTGAGAAAATCACTATTTTGTTAGGCACGTACATGGAGCGTGTGCGTGCAATAGAGAAATAAGTGATGGTGAAGACCCAACTGATGGTGAAGTCTTTCTGACCAATCAGAAAGAAGCCGCCATGACAGTAAATTTACTAATACATCGGGGCACTCAGTGATGGATATTTAGACACACAATCACGTACATCAGGGCAGTAAGTTACGCATCAGTAACGTACAGTAAGGCACACGCCGTTTTACTCATCAACGCTCAGTCGGTAATGTACGCGTAACAGTTAAGTTCAAGGCGTTTACCCGTTAGAAGATTATTAGTACGATTTGAGAGTAATTAGTGA
The DNA here is from genome assembly GCA_030762935.1 of Hymenopus coronatus. NCBI lineage: Eukaryota > Metazoa > Arthropoda > Insecta > Mantodea > Hymenopodidae > Hymenopus > Hymenopus coronatus. The sequence goes on from CM060890.1 coordinate 35,161,997, forward strand.
AAGAAATAAGTTTATTGGGTGTAGTTAATGTGTGTCATCCAGAAAGGAAAGCCCCTAGAAGTAATTGTAACCAGTTAGATTGTAAAACAAAGTGCTTGTCGGCATGTCTTCTAGTCGAATAAAACGGATAGAGAAAATAAAAGTGTGTTTAACTATTTCGTAATCACTCCCAAGCTACCCTCATTGCTACCACCCGAATGAGTCAAACCTACATGAAGATTGAGCTGAGCGAGGCAAATCACCGGTAGTGGATCTTCTGAACAAGGTAGTGGAGTGAGTCTTGAGGCACCCGTCAACATAAGAGCAACATCACCTTCACACTTAGCTCTTCAACGGGGTGTTAATACAGACGCATACTTAGCACCGTAACGTGGTGCAGAAATCGAGCTTCATACTTGGCTACCATCACGTGGGGTCAATAAACCGACGCACGTTACACTATGTATATCCTGCACTCTAAACTTTTGCATGAAATCACAGCTCCTATACGTAAAACAGGCGCATTTACATTGATTAATAACGCTGAGATACATACTCAGACGTTGATACCTACCTTTTGTTGCCAAATGTTTTAATTGTACCCCTGAAAAACCAACCACATTGGTCCATGCCCCGCGGGGTGCGCAAGGAGAAATTGGGCAATGCCTAAAGGAGTGAAGCACGGTGCCCTGAGACCGCTACGGTAACCGAGAAGGTCCTTTGGAATCTCTGAAAACCGGTTGGTCTGGTCAAATCCTCCAGATTGGGGGTTTTGCGCCAGCTACTGCAATGTAAAAAAAGTTAATCTCAGCAGTCTCACACATATATGAAGGATGAATTAACTACACGTTGAAGTGGTGGCCTCTAATTGCCTCTAAGTTGGTTAGTCATTTCATTATAGTGAAGCGCATATTTGTAACATACAACTGAATGATTGTTTTCCACGTACCTTTGAGAAGAGGCTGCCTTCTTGCTGCTGCTGATGCTGCTACTGTCTGTGTCTTGCCTCGACTGCTGTCGTGTAGAGCATATTGGACTAATCGGCGGTGATATGAATGAATGTAAATAAAACCACTATTGTCTGATTTTTCTATTCTTGCACCTCAAGATCTTTTATGATTTTAATAATATTTACACTGATTTTTATAATCACTCAAAGTATAAATATCACTTAAAAATAGCGCTGTTTTAGAGCTCAAAGTAGCGTGGACTTGCCACACAAACTTTTCATCACAAAGAGAGAGCTCTGATACAAATTCCACACTCATGTATGCCAAAAGCTGACATGAGCTTGGAGTGAATGTCTTGTTCTGTTATTGGTTTTATTTTCGCGCCAACATACCTTATAGGTTTCCACCACACACGTGATATGGAAATTACTGAAAAATTTCTCGATTATAGAAGTTTAGCGAATGTCCCTGGTCTTGCAGTGACTTTGTTGCACGCGACCCTGCTTCTTTGGTTTCTTATGTTTTCACTGGAAATGTGCATTTTTGTGGCCTAGCAAGCTTTGCCTTGCTCCACATCTTATAAATATATTTAAAAAATCTGCAGCTAGCTATTTATATTACAATATTAATAATAACAACCATTCATTAACGTCTCAACTTAGACACTCGCTAAGTATAAAGGAAAAACTACCTGGAAGAGATTTGCGGCATGTAATGTCAGAGGGATGAAACAAAAGTAATGACATTCCATGGCAGCTTTTCAGAAGTTAAAAAATTATGATTTAAGGCTAGAACAAATGTCACACTTCCAGTACCTAGGGTGTGATTTAATATATAGCGAATATAATGATATAAATAAAAAACAAAACATGTAAAGAAATTTATGGAACAATACACCAGAAATTCGAAAATAAAGCCAGAAATGAGACCAAGTTAATATTTTATCCAAATATAGACATCTGTTCATTCTATACGGAAATTATACATAAACACAGAAGCGATTAACATCTAAGGCATGAGATATTTAGAGAAAAAACTTGATTATCAAACAGACAGAATGGACAAGACATTTACAAAGAATGCTAGACAGACCTTCAACTACAAACCTTCAGGACGACCATAAATTGCTCGAGAACAATTGGAAATGTGAGAAAGGGACAGGTTTCGGGCTAAGCCGCAAGTGGAAGAAGAAGAAGATTTGTAATTGTTAAATATTCAACTTAAGTACTATTTTGGGCACTTCGTTCGTATTTTGTAGCACATTTAGAAATGTTTATGTTTCGAGTAACCTATTGCTAAAAATCTGATATGTTCCATTCACATGACTTTTCTACCTGTTCTGAAAGCAAACTATTCTTATAAAAGATTAATCTTTTATATTTATCATACTAATCAAGATAAATATTATCAGTAATTATCTTGTTACTAGCTTCCTTGTAAGCAGGTTGGAAATAAGGGAATACACCAGGCAAAAGCGATAGTCAGATCCTTTAAAAGCTTGTTGTTATGTGAAACAATTTAAATTCGGTTCTCTTTAGATGGCCGGAATACAAAAAAGAGATATATGACGAAAGATAAGGTTTATCCGTTTGAAAAAACTTTAAGTAGTTTAAAATTATACAAATAACAAGGAATATCTCGGAAACAGTTAACTCTACAAAAAATGTATAGAATATAAATTATGTATTTTAACGAGTAGTAAATTATTGTGTAGTAAAACTTTGTCATTTCTTACGATATACCAGTTATACAAAAGTATTCAGAATGATGATTTCAAACGCTATTCCCAGATAATTCAGAATATACATTTAGTTTACCAGGAAAGTATATTTAATATACGGCGTTTTGCTCAAAATCGTTAGCGCCATTTTTGAGAAAATAAATGTTCGACATTTTTACATTGTGAAGAATAGCTTCGTGGTAAAAATTTAAATACATGACAGATAGGCTCTTCTAATACCTCAAGCCCCTCTTGTTGCTTTCTCGTGGTTCAAGAGTAACTAAATACATGCTCCAGGATGGACAATGGTTTGTGTGTGTATGTGTGTGTACGTTACGGAGGGTTTAGGTTACACTGCAGCCGTGATCTTATTGTACGTCACACCCCTGGAGGAAGGATTGGATAAGTGTAATTTTAAAGGCGGCTGACTTCAGACAGGCAAAGAGACGTCGTGGAGGGTCCATAATAGTTCACAAGTAGTTACATATCGACGCGGGGAGCGCCAGAAGCGCGTGCTTCAGTTCCAGATAAACACCTGAGCACGCAGAAAACCACTAACGCCATCCCGCCGCCGCATAGGGCAGAAACGTCTACGAAATGGCGCCTATGCCGCAGTCCTCGACGACACTTGCAACCCTGAAAGAGACCGGTTAGGATGAAATGAAGATGAAAAGAAATTAGACAGAAAGTTCGAAGAATGAAGAATTCTATCCAGCAGTCACTTAGTGACCCGGGGAAACCTATGTAAAATAGAGAGAGGTCGGCCACAGGGAACCGATCCCACGACCTCCGAATGCCAGTCTCAGAAACACCTGAGCCACCTAGCTCGGTGGACAACGGTTGTAATCAACATTTGGTTTGATAGCAACATAACCATTAATATTAGCTTACTTGTTGCAAGTGATAACCTTAAAACTTTTGCTCCAAAAATCTGTTAGTGAAATTAGAAGAATTCAGGTGATAAAGACTTTTACCTTTATTTATGGTTAAATGTTAACTAAAGAAGCATACGTGAACTTGAGCTGATTTTATTTCTAAGTAACAAAGTTTTCTTTCACCTGTTTTGTCTCTTGTCCTCAATGGTTGTTTCCTTTACCTGACAAGTTCATTCTCTACTCCCTGCTGGGATCCATTCATGGTAAGGGTCTAGGAGGGGTGTCTGCCCATTCATTCTGGTCTAAATAACCACTCGACTTTAGACTGTTGTGTATTGATCTGCCCAGCAATTCCTAATCGTGTGCTAAGCAAAAGAACAGCACCATGATCGCGAAGAGTTTGCTCTCTCTCTCTCACTCTCTCTCTCTCTCTCTCTCTCTCTCTCTCTCTCTCACATACTCATAGAGAAAAGAAAAATTTGTAAAAGCATCCTTTCGTCTAATGCTTATCATTTACTAGTTATACAAGATTATACAAAGTTCCTTCGAATGAAGACGATTTCACAGTTTTGAGACAGTCGAAAAATCTTCCATGAAAAGGGTAGTTTAAGAAAGGGGTATTTTATAGACAGAGACTTTAATTTATTATATACGATTTTCTACCTAGTCATTCTTTTGTTTTGTACCATGTATCACCAGGTCAGTCTTTTGTCAATGTCGTCAGGTTTATTCTTTTATGCAATTTTAACATTTCCTGGCCAAATCTTTGTAAAATGGTGTTTTGATTCATCTATTATTTATAAAATAGTCTAAATATAATAAATGTATTCGAGAAATTATCGGTTAGGTCAGTCGTCTCATGCTAACCTTGTGAAAATAGTTTTGTCGCATCTTTGTAATCCATTGACCTTAAATACCAAATTTGATATTTAATGGAAATTCAGTTTCTGTGTTATGCTTTTCACCACACACACACACACACACACACACACACACACACATACAGACACACATATACACACATAAACGTAGAATTTTTTACAAATTGGATTTGTTACGTTCACGTGTGTTTCTCTAGCTATTTGGCATCAAACTATTCTTATAAAAGCTTATACTTCCACTTCACGATAAACGTTAATAGAAATGAACCTTATTACTTATTTCCTTGTTGGTAGAGGGAAATAAGGGAATACACTAGTTTAAAATTATAGTCAAATCTGTTAAAAGCTAGTTGTTATGTGATGTCATTGAAATTCCGCTCTCCTTACATGGGCAGAAGTAAAAACAAACGAAAACAAGTGGAAAAAACAAAAGGCGACCTTGCACTTGAGAAAAGCGTAAGTATTGATATTTCAAACAAATAACTTGGAAATATTAATCCCACAAAAAAACGCATTTTACATAAGTTTTGGTTTTAACGAGAGCTACATTTTTGTAGTAACATTAGCTATCCCTTGTGGTTTACCAGTTACGCAAAGATTATCCAGAGCGAATAACACTTTAGGGTCTCTTCCTAGAAAATTGAAAATATATGTGGTATTTTAATACAACTCGTTAGAGCCAATTTTGTGAAAATAAACATTTTAGAAAATTCTTCCATGTAAAGGGTAGTTTGGGTAGGAGGATTTGCTGAAAGATGCTGAACTTAAGTATCAGGTTTGGTATTTAACCGACTTTTCGTTCTTGAATTATGTTGTGACAGACACAGATACAAACACACGCACGCACACGCACACACACTCTGTCTGAGACCATTTCCTCGAATGCTTTTTTGGATTCGGGGACCACGTTGAAATCTCGACCTCTCATCTCCATATTTCTTTTTATGGAAATACCTTAAGAACAGAATGTACAGGTATAGACCGGGTTGCTCGCTGAACTCCCACCCAATAAGGAATGCTATCAGAAACATTAACCAGGATACAGTAAACGTCAAAGAATATGATGCGACGAGTTCAGTTGTACACGTGCGTGTGTGCGTGTGTGCGTGCGTCTAGGTGTTGCCGTGTGGCTACCTTTGTAAGGGCTTAACCACAGGTTTTGTATGTTTGTAGGTTTGGTGTTTTGGGTGTAATGTTGAGGTTATTACGAGGTAGCGCTACAGTGTGGGCTCTTCACAGTTGTCTTTTCAGGAGCAGCATCCTTGCCGCTGCTCCGCTGGTGTCTTGGTTTCAATTGTTGATGTGATTTTTGGTGACCAATCCCATAGATGTTCAGCTTTTTAGCTGTTCTTCGTTACCAGGGATGTTCACAAGCCATGCGGGGAACCAGGAACTGCCTGGAGCGGTGTTCAGTGGATAAAGATCTGTTAAGGACGTTTTTGTGATGATCCAAACTGGCATAGAAATGTTGAGCCCGGCACCTATTCACAACCTCCATATATAACGGTGCCAAAGCCCCACTAGGAAACAACGGCATACAAAGTAGATGGTCCCCTATTTTGAATCTGTTATAGTCAGAGAAACCAGGAGTCTGCTAACATGGTGCACACTCTCACGCTATAGAGTTTCAGTAGTTGTATATGTGTGCAGGCGGAAGACATTTTCAATATTTACTCTGAGAAGGCGCTGTAATTCATCACAGATTTCACATGCTTGTTATAATTAATTTAAAATCACAGCCAAGAGTTCAATTTTACATGGATCGCCCTATATTTTCATTTTCCACAGTTCACAACCTGTAAACTATTATTTTCTATTTTGAAAGTATCAATAAACGCAAAATGTGTTACAATTCTTCGACTGTTTTAAATAAAAATGTAAAAAAATAAATACATAAAATAAAAAAATCTTTGAAGGAGTGCATGTTTAAATGCAACAATAGTAAATGTGACATTTTTTATCCCTCTCCCTTCTTTCTCGAGGAGCCTGGTATGATTTATTAGTTCTGTTGGGGCGGTCCGGGTTCGAACCCCGCATGTGGGATTTGTGGTGAACAAATCGGGGCAGGGGCGGATTTTCTCCGGGTTCTCCCATCTCCCCTGCCTTCACATTCCACCGGTGCTCCATTTTCATCAGTGTCATCACCTGCGATGCCATAGTAGTAAAAGCGGGCGTTAAACACTTTCAGGCATGGACGAACATCATCAACAGATTCGAAAGACTCAAATGAAAATAAAAGGCGGGTATTATTTTGGCTTCGCGGCGCAGGGGATCGTGGGTTCGAGTCTCGCCTTGGGCATGGGTGTTTGTGAGTTTGTAAGTGTGTATATGCATGTGTATGTAAAAAGAAAAACGTTAAATTAATAGGCCAACTAAGGAATGTAGGAAGTTGGAAAAAAAAAAAAAAAAAAGGGAAAAGCAATACAACACCAGAGTCCTGACAAGCCTCCGGAATAAAAAAAATAAATAAATGAAACAAAAATTGTGACTCAATTAGACATAAAGTCCTCCATCAAAAGCAAACCTAACTGATATTTTGTTTCTGTATGATTCTTTCTTAATGTAACCAAAGCTAATGATTCTCGACTTGAATATTCATGGTGGGTCTTCTGTATAAAAATGGTTCTTTCTTCAACGTGATATAGTGCATCACTTTGAAGTTTTATGTATGTGTTTGGCTACAATGTTTTAAAACTTTCTAAAAATATAAATGTATGGAGTTGGTGATGATAAAATTAGCATTTAAGTCTCCTTGAAAAACCTCACATACTTGTTATATAGTATAAAGAAAGTGTAAAAAATATGATGTGTTCCATTTACATGACTTTCTCTACATTTCTGCAACAAATTATCGTTAAAAAGCTAACGTTTCTATTTACTTCATACTAATCAAGAAAAAAAAATTAGCAGAACTATTCTTATTACTTGCTTCCTTGTAAATAGAAGTGAAATAAGAGAGTACCATAGGTTAAAGTGATAGACGAAAGCTGGTTGCTATGTGACTGAAGTTCCTTTGTACGGACACGAGTTGACAAATTCCTGTATGAGAAAAGAATGTTTTCCAAAGCTGAAACCCAAAACAAGGAATATCTAAAAAACGATCAACTCCACGAAAAAAAATGTATGTAACATAAATTGTGTATTATAATGTGCTCTACGTTTTTTGTGTGGTAAGTTTTTGACTATCTCTTACGGTTTAGCAGTTATACAAAATTCCGTATAATTCATCCAGAATAAAGCAGTCTTCACAGGCTATTTCCAGAAAATTCAAGATATACATTTTATTTGTCAGGTAAATATCCTTAATATATATGACATTTTAATGAAAATCGTTAAGAGTCATTTTTGAGAAAATCAAAATTTTCGAAAAAAGTTCCATGTAAAGGGTAGTTGGGTATATGGGGGGGGGGATTTGCTTGATGTCGCATCCTTGGAAGATATCGAACTTAATTGCCAAGTTTGGTATTTAAGTCTTTTCGTTTTTGAGCCATGTTGTTCTCAATCGCATAGACACACACACGGACCTTTTTCCAAAAATGCTTTTTTTTGGATTTAGGGGGACCCAAAACATTTATTTCCGATGAAATCTTGGTTTGAAATTTTTGGGTGGAATACAATAGGTGTGTTCTATGTACATAGTGTATAGCAAAAGTAAAAAAGAACAGCACTTCTCTGGGATGGAGGAGAGTGTTGTCCTCGCTGTGCTTACAGTAGTCACAAAATGTACCTAATATTTGGTTCTGAGACTTAGCAGATTCCAAGTCCTCAGAAAAGCATTCATCTTATGTCTCCATCAAGAAGTAGCAATCCAAACTATTACGTCAACCACTTTTATGCCTTACTCTCACCATTTACTAGATCCTGCAGGAATTAAGAATTATAGGAATTAAGGTAAGCCTATTTCTCAAATAATGTTAGGTACCAGCAACGATGTTCTAGGAATTCACAGTGACTCTCTAGAATATGTAATTACATTTTTATCAACAAATCCAAAGAAGATCCTTCGTTTTAACCTCCTCTCAAGATGACGAAGCAATGTGCATTTATCATGACAGAGTGTTTACACCCCTTTTTTGGCTGACCTTGGCTTGAGCATTGTCATTCAGAAGTGTACATTAATCAGAAAGAGGAAAAGGGGGAAGGTTATAAGAAAGAGATTTGTTAAAAATGTTGTTTCAGAATTGTATTTACAGTTTTGTTATTGTTGACAGATTGCAATACGTGGTGCCAAATTGAAGCTTATTTTGTTTTCCATTCATCCCTTATTGTCTGAATTCAGTGATGCAACAGAATATAAATAAATAACGATGAAATAATCACAAATCTTACAGTTAATCCTTTTCGCAGCTATGATAGTCGTTATGGCTGTAACACAAGCACGTTCTGAGAAGAGATTCCAGAAGGGATAAATAAATTTGGGGTAAAATTTAGAATGAGCAACCGCCTTACACCTTCCGGTAAACGCAATACAGGAGGAGGAAGTCCCTTTCATTCAGAACATTTAAATGGTCTGTCGCTACCTGAGAAACATGTCGGTTGTCACATGTTTTCACACAAGGACAGTTTCCTGTCTAGTGACGCTACCTGCTATACGGTGCAATTGGAGCACGTGCTACAAAAATACAATAGCAAACTGTGTCATAACCGAAACTAAACTAAAGAAAACGTAACGAATCTCTGGTTATTTATTCATCCTCTCTTCCGGTCCCTCCTCGCATTCTTTACAACGCCTGTTTGGTAGGCAGAGGAGAATGTCTGGCAAGGACGTGGTAAGGCGGTTAGCGTGGGCGTCCACCGCATCTTGAGCCACTCTTGCACGCCGATCTTCTCCGCCAAGGCAGGTCTTGGTACTGGTGTTCACAGCTGAGGCTACAAGTTAGTATGACCATTTAACATCCCATGTATACTCTCTGTCCATCTGTTTTCAAACGCTGTCAAAGTATGCTCGAGAATAGTACTCAACATTTGTATTAGCCACGATTCCATTTCCACTTGTCTGTAACCGCAGAAGATATGAGGAATCAAAATGAAAGGCAGAGAGAGAGAGATCAGAATGGAGTATTGCTTTAAACCAATCCAAGAACTGATGATAAAAGGAGAAGGCAACATAAACAATGTGACACTGAATACTTTCTCTTTACCGAGCGAAGCGGTAACACGTGCGACTCGCATTCAGGAGGTCGGGTTTGAGTCCCATGATCGGTCTTGCTGACCCATTGTTTTTTTCGGGGCTTTTTCGGGTCACTTGGAGAAAGCTATGAAGGTTTATTAAATAAATAAATAGCTAAAATATTCCTTAAAGGTATCTGCGAGGCTGATGCAGGGAGTTGCTGTTGGGAGCTCATTAGGGTAGCAAATCCTAAGAGCCTCGTACTTATTAGACTGACTTAAGCGATTAACCACTAGATTGCCCTATGCCTACAATTTAATTATACTCTTAATATACCTACTCAGATATTGGTTGTCGCTGATTGGACTAACTGTTTTCTTTGTTTTAGTTTAACACATAATTGTAACTATCACTACACTATCAGGTATCACTTAAGCTGCAAGAAGGGAAGTTGTAATTTTTGGGTAGGTAACTGTTCTTTCCAGTGTTTCCCATGTGAATTGTCCTTTGCTTGCCTTCTCCACAGTGTACCTGCTGCCTGTTTGAAGTAGTCTGCCTATGGTGTCTTCGGTCTCCTTGCCTTAGCCCTATTCTTGGGTCCAACATTGTAGCTCGCTGCGTCCATCGGCAAAGATGCGTCTATCGAGCGACGTACCCTTCCCATCTCCATTTAAGCTGCTCCATTAGAAGGCTTATTACATCCAAAATCCACTGAATCAGGTGGCTTAGGCATTAGTCTGGTACTGGCATTCGGGAGATCGTGGGATCGGTCCCCCGTGGCCGATCACTTTGACCCATGGGTTTTTCGGGGGTTTCCCTGGGTCACTAAGCGAATGCTGGAGAGGATTCTTCACTCCCACGAACTTCGTTTAGGGTGTAAGTGGCCACTAGAACTGCGGCAGAGGCGCCAATTCGTGGAGTGACGCGCTCTGGAAATACCGCTCTCGATGGGGAGATAACAAATATATGAATATCAAGTTTCTTAAGGAAACTGATGGCGTTAGTGGTTATCTGCGTACTATCCGGAACTGGGACACGGGCTCCTGACACTCCCCGCCTCGAGATGAAAAACTGCTTATGAACTATTAGGGATCCTCCACGACGGGTCTGGGTGTTCGCCGCACTCATCTCAACTTTCCTGCAGGGGTCTGATGTATAATAAGCCTACGGTTTCACTGTGGACCCTTCGTAACGGACACATCTCCAATATCCTGTCTATTATTTTCTGTTCCAATTTCTTCCTTTTAGTCTGTTTCAGGGGTCCAAGATCAGACGACGGTTCGGCCGGTTGCGGCTGGGCGGTGGATTGCATAAACGTTTCTTCTCCGGCATCGTAATAGAATTACTCTATCGGCTCCCGTCTGAGGGTGCTTTCAGGACCCCCTGCTCAGGGTTTGTGGTTTGGGCCCGGGTGGCATCGGAGGTGTTCAATTCGGAATTGTTAAGGACCCCGTCTATGTAGGTCACAATTCGGGTGTCTCTCCTCATCCCTCCCTTCCTGGGGTCACTTAAATTACAAAGGGGCCCCTAAAACCTATGTTCTACTGCCCCATTGATTGTAGACCCCCGTCCATGAGCAATTTTTTTTTTTGCATTCTCTACCATGTACAAAATTAAGTACCTAAAGAAGGTACCCTTTCCATAAAAAAATCGATACCGTGATTTCAACTGAAATGCAGTTTTTGAAACCCCTATATAAAAAGGTAGAAATACGTATGAGTAGTATGTTTGTGCACGCGCGTGTGCTCCTGCAAACAGCGTAACTCGAAAACGAAAAGTCGGATATTTAAATTCAGTATCTTCCAACTATGAAATATGACATTGTTTAGCAATTGCTTCTACTCATTGCTACCGTTTACACGGAACATTTGTCGTAATGTTTTTATATTTTCTCAAAAATTCCTCTAACACTTTATTAAAAAATATTTGTGTTGATTAATAACCTGTATATCTTGAATTTACGGAGAAATATCCTGTGAATGAGTTTTCATACTGTGTATAACTGGTAAAAGTTAAGCGATAGTAGAAAACAAACCTCACTAAAAAGTATAAAATATGTAACATAATATAAACATAAACGCCTTCCAAATAATATTTCTATAGGTCAAACCATTTAGAATATATCCTGTATTAATAATTTGAATTCTTCAGTATTTTGTATGGCTTTCAATTTTCACTTGAAAAAATAAAATGCATAAAATGAGTATGGCGTTTCAAGGTCAGCAAAAGCGTCTAGTTTCCAAAACATCGTTGTCTTTATATCTTTAAGTTATCTATTTTAGCTAAGACGATAGAAAAATAGTATTTGTAAGAATAGTTTGTATACAATAAAGGGTAGATAAAGTATTGTGAATGCAACACATTAATACATTTGCTTTACTTTCTCTTCTACGTACTTGAAATAATTAGAAGAAATAGTGTTATTCCATCCAAATTTTGGATGTGGAGATGTCTTAGAAATGCATATATATAACAGTTTTAGGAAAAGTTGCGTGTTGTGTTCATATACATCTTTAAACAGCAGAACACAATACAAAGATTCCGCTAAATACCAAATGTGGTGTTTTAAGTTCAGCATCTTGCAAAGATGTCTTAAGAAGATTTAAGATTTGCAAATAAACCCTTCGTCTCCGAATAAAGTTTAACTGTTTCGTTCACGTTTTATTTTCCCAGAAATGACTGTCAAGTATGCTTTTTATCCTAAAATATATTGATCAAAAAAGAAAACTCTTTTGAAGAAATAAAAAATAATAAAAATAGTATATCTAAAGAGAAAGCATTTTATAGAAGTACTGTTTGTCACATATTATTTTTTTTTTTTGACACTTCGTTTTGCATTATCCTGTTCAAGCATGTGTATTTAGACATAGGCACAAGCGAGTGCCTTTCTTTTTAAGGATACCTCAAATCGCGTATTAAAAGATGAAATCTAAATGCTTAAGTTTTGGATGAAACTCAAGACTTCCTATATTTAATACTAAAAAGCAGCCATAGGGATGTTTAGTAAGTATACCATCAAGTTAGGAGTGCATCGAGGAGAGGGAAGGGGAAAGGATTGCGACCTTGCAGTGTTCTCTGTACACAAATACAGTTTATGGAACTACACCATGTTTCGAAATATGGTATATTAGAATTAAGATGTATAAAATTAAAAAAACAAAACAAATATGATGTGTTCCATTCACATGACTTTCTCTATACATCTCTGCAAGAACATATTATTAAAAAGCTTATGCCTATTTACTTAATGTTAATTGAGAAAAAAAATAGCAGAAATAGTCTTATTACTTGCTTCCTTGTAAGTAGAAGCGAAATAAAGGCATACCATAGGTTAAAGTGATAGTCAAAAGCTTGTTGCTATGTGACTGAAGTTCATTTGTTTGTTTGGACAGGAGTTGACAAAGTCCTGTGTGAGAAAAGTATAATTTTTTAAAGCTCAAACCAAAAACAAGGAATATCACAAAAAAGATCAACTTTATCAAAAGATCAACTCCAATGTGTGCTTTAAAGTGCCCTAAATTTTTTGTGTGGTAAGTTTTTTTTTTCATCTCTTACAGTTTAGCAGTTATGCAAAATTCCGTAAAATTCATCCAGAATAAAGTAGTCTTCAGAGGCTCTTCCCAAAAAATTCAAGATATACACTTTATTTGTCAGGTAAATACACATTTTAATCAAAATCGTTAGAGCCATTATTTACAAAAGTAGAAGCGAAATAAGGGAGTACCATAGGTTCAAAAGCTGGTTGCTATGTGACTGAAGTTCCTTTATTTGTATAGATAGGAGTTGACAAATTCTTGTGTGTGAAAGGTATACGTTTTTAAGGCTGAAACCAAAAACAAGGAATATCTCAAAAACGATCAACCCTACGAAAAAAAATGTATATCACATAAACTGTGTGTTTTAATGTGCTCTACATTTTTAGTGCGTTTTGTCTATCCCTTATAATTTACTAGTTATGCAAAATTCAATAAAAATCGTTCAGAATAGAGAGGTCTATATAGAGGCTATTCCCAGAAAATTCAAGATATACATTTTATTTGTCAGGTAAATATCTTTAATATACGATATTTTAATCAAAATCGTTAGAGCCATTTTTTAGAAATCAAAATTTTATAAAAAAGTTTCATGTAAAGGATGGTTGGGAGTGGGGGATTTTCTTGAAAATCTTCGTGTCGCATCCTTGGAAGATTCCAAACCTAAATACCTAGTTTGGTTTTTAACGGTCTTTTCGTTTTTGAGCTATGCACACACATATACACACAGACAGACACACACACACACCGGACATTTTTCTAAAAATTCTTTTTTTTTTGGGGGGGGGGGATTCAGGGAATCCCAAAATATGTATTTCCGGTGAAATCTCGGTATCGAATTTTTTGGTGGATTTCATTACCTTCTCTATACACTATGTACGTGTAGAGAAAGTAATAAAACCTCTTCTCAAACGCATAGATATGTACATATCCTGGCGTGCATAAAAGGTGGCCCATGTCATAGAGCACAATTGTTTTCCCTCCGTAAGATTCAAATTTCAGGTAAACAAACTTTGACTTCTCCGAGCCAATCAGTTCTTAGTGTGATGAAAAGCAACTCAGAGACATAAGAAGGAATCAATGGATGACATTATAATTGCTCAAACAAGAAACAGCATAATGCATTTTAAAACTTAAGAAGTCATTTAACGCATATTGCGTTATTGTAGATATTTTCTGCATTCCGCTCAACTTGAATACTATCAAGGCATATAATATGTATTCGATTAAAATCGTAAATTCACATATTTAAGATTAATGAAACAGTGAATGTGTGTTTGAACTTATGTACAAACCCCAATGAATAAAGAAAAGAAATCTAATACAGTTGTATAGGAGTTAATACAGGCTTATTTATATAGAGCTGACACATTTCTTTCTTTCATTAATTGTTCAAAACGTGTTATGCTAGCGACAACTTATTATACCTAAATTGTAGAGGAATTTTGGGAGATTATTTACCTCTATAGAAAATGTTGAAAATGCCCTCCATAACTGCATAAGGCTCAACTCAACACGTCGTTCCATAAACCCTGTCTTTTAAGTGACCCCATAGAAAGAAGTCTGGCGATGTGAAATCCGGAGATCTCGATGGCCACAGGTTCCTGGAAATTAGCCGGTCGTCAAAGAAACTTGCAATTAGGTTCATGGATTCATTGGATGTATGGCATGTAGCGCCATCTTGCTGAAAATACCTTTGATTCGGCTCTATATCGTACTGCATTTTCACGTTGACTACAAGAACAAAATGTCGAAACAGCTGCCAACAATGCAATTAGGAATAAAACATAAACATCTGCGCAACAGGTGACTAGGAATCGAAACTCCAGAATATTCTGCTTAATTTGGTGCTAAAATTGGGTCATTGAATAAATTTCCAACGGAATAATTAAAGAAAGAAATGTGTCAGTTCTACATAAATCACTCTATTATTACCAATAGGCAATATATCCCAAGGATAAACTGCCACAAATATGACCATTGCAGTTAAAGATGTGATATAAAACTGAAGAAGAAGAAGAAGAAGAAGAAGAGCAAGCTGTTCTTATAATAATTTATAGAACACTGAGTGATTGCAACATATAGGTTTTTTGTCCTCTAATGTAGTGAAGCAGGTATAATTTATTGGGTATGTCTCCAGTTTCAGATACTAGGAATGTTAAACCTCAAATTTCAGAAATACACTAAGTAAATTTATAAAGCTAAATAGGACTATTTAAAGGAAATAAGGTCCGTAGAGAGACTTCAATTAAACTGTTACAACACATTGACCCTACCAACGATATTATAAGCTGCGGAGAATTGAACATTAACAAAACAAAATAATAAGGGACGTTGAAATAGCATAAAAGAAAATAGTAAAATTTCTGGCTGCACATTCGTTCCTGGACCATAGAGAAAGATGACATCTAGGAGAGAACAAAATAAAATATATGTTACACTCACATGACCTTCTCTAGCTATTCTAAAAACTTCTTACAAAAGATTATTCTTCTTTCTGCACAATGCTAATCGAGTTAAACATTAACAGAATGTTCTTATTACTTATAAGTAGAAGTGAGCTAAGGGAATGAACTAAGCTAAAGTGATATTGAAATGTTTTAAAAGCTATTGTTATTTGATTGTCATTGCAAATCACTTCTTTGCTTGGCCAGGAGTAGAACAAAAGAAAAACGGACACTTCTTGTATGAGAAAAGTATAGGTATTTTACAACTGAAACTAGTAACAAGGAATATCTCGGAAACGGTTACCTTCACAACAAAACCGTAAAGGACATAAATTATGTGTTTTGACGTGATCTACATTTTTTGTGCAGTAAGTTTTTGTCTATTTCTTACGGTTTAGTAGTTAAGCAAAATTCGGCAAAATTCATTCAGAATAAAGAGGTCTTCAGAGGTTATTCCCTGAAAATTCAAAATATACATTTTATTTGGGATGTAAGTATCTTTAATATAAGGGATTTTAATCAATATCTGTAGAGCTACTTTTGAGAAAATCAAAATTTTCGAAAATTTTTCTATGAAAAGGGTAGTTTGTGGTGGGGATATTTTCTTGAAAATCTTCGTGTCGCAAGTTTGGTATTTAACGGTTTTTTCATTTTTGAATTATACTGTCCACACACACGGACCTTTTTCTAAAAATGTTTTTTCGGACTCAGGGGACTCCAAAATATATATTTTCAGTGAAATCTCGACATCGAATTTTTGGGTGGAATACAATACTTTCTCTATCCACTATGTATATTGTACGTGCGAGTTAGAGAAAAACAATAACATACATTTAAGCTTTAGAACAGAAACACAGGGAACAATGTAGGAGGGGAAAGAAGTAAAAGAAGAAGAAGAGGAGCAGTCAAAAACCGAGAAAACGTGGGAAAGACAAGTTTTAACTTTGTGAAGTCGGAACGCAAACCGGGCAGTGGTGATGGCGGTGGTTGTGGTATTGTTGACGGGGGCGGTAGTGGTGTTGTAGTGAAGTTACAACATTTGGATACTAAGCTTTGTTTCCCAGAAAAACGTCTAAAATGCCCAGTGTCATAGTTTATTTTCCACTGAAGTTCTCGGCATTTTAGTTAAGTCATAACTTATGGGAACTTCAAAATGCCGGTAACAGCCACGTTTCCGAAAACACGCTGCTGTCATCGAGGAAGTTGGCGAGTGCTACTGGCTGAGAACGGGACATGGAAACCTGCACTTGAGTGCCAGATGCCAACCGGATGCCGTTTGCATGAAGGTATGCAGTTCGTGCAAGTAAACACACATTTTGCTCTTTGCTTGATGGAGGAATAACCGTCCTTTCGGAGGTCATATAGTTCATGTAATACAAATATTGTGCTTTATCGTGTTCCCAGAGTTCATGGAAGAACCAAAATAAGGTCCTTCAAGAAAACACTGTGTTTGGATCAAAATCAAATTTTAAAATTTTTACTGTTTTGATTCATGTTCTAAAAATATGTAGAATGAAAATTTGAAATGTTTGGACAAAATATAACAGATGTAACAGGTAAATAATTGTATGGTTTCAAGAAGCATCATTAAGAACTACAATGAAAATGTATTTTAATATGAATTATGAGCCATGGACTGAATTACAAATTATTTTGGGAAAATTATATAAATGGAGGTAAGGATAATATTGAAATAAATAGTGTAGTTTTATATTTTTGTTGTTTAACGAATAAAAGGTTTGTGAAATATATGGTAGATTTAATTATAGCTATTGTGAAAATAATAGAGATTTATTTCTACTCATTTGTATATTATAACTCAAACTCTTGTATTCTTATAGTTAAGTTTTATATTATTTGGTTTAAACAATAACAAACAATAAACTCCAGTTGGTATGCTATGAAAGCCTAAACCAATTACAACATAATTAGTGCTTGTTCACTCCTTATAAAGGAAGGAGTAAGGAATTGTGTGCACGAGTGAAATTTAAATTGGACGTCGCCGCGACATTTATATCCTTTGATCAGCGATGCGGAGACGAAGGTTCAAGTTATTGTGCTCCTAAACGGCAATAGGTGAACCGATATTAAGAAAGCTGTAGCGTGTTAAGAAAATATAAGCTTAAAGTCGTCATGTCACTCTTCGACAGTTCGGTCACATTTTGAGGATGGTAAACCCTGCCAATCCAATGGCTAGAATTTTGCTTGGAAAATAAAGGCGGTCACTTTAGCAGAGGGATATGGGGAGATTTTGTCTTTGCCAACATAAACAGATTTGTTCCACTGTGGGCATGTTGTACATAGAACATCCAATTTCAAAACATCCAGTTCATATAACCAAATATGTAATTCTGTGTATTTAAAAAAATCTGATGTGTTCCATTCACATGACTTTCTCTACATCTGTGCAATAAATTATTTTTAAAAAGCTTATGCTTCTATTTACTTCCTGCTAATCGAGAAAAAATTAGCAGTCTTATTACTTGTTTCCTTGTAAGTAGAAGCGAAATAAGGGAGTACCATAGGTTAAAGTGGTAGTCAAAAACTGGATGCTATGTGACTGAAGTTCCTTTGTTTGCATGGATACGAGTTCACAAAGTCCTGTATGACAAAAGCATAAGTTCCTTATAGCTGAAACAAAAAATAGGGATATCTCAAAAACAATCAACTCCACGAAAAAAATGTATATAACATAAATTGTGTGTTTTAAAGTGCTCTACATTTGTTGTGTAGTAAGTTTTTGTCCATCTCTTACAGTTTAGCAGTTATGCAAAATTCCGTAAAATTGACCCAGAATAAAGAAGTCTTCAGAGGCTCTTCCCAGAAAATTCAAAATATACATTTTATTTGCCAGGTAAATATCTTTAATATACGATATTTTAATCAAAATCGTTGGAGCTATTTTTTAGATAATCAAAATTTTCGAAAAATGTTCTATGTAAAGGGTAGTTTAGGGTGAGGGGATTTTTCTCAAAATCTTCAAAGATACTCAACTTAAATACCAAGTTTGGTATTTTACCGACTTTTTGTTTTTGAGCTATCTTGTTCAGAGACACACGGACACACACACGGACCTTTTTCTGAAAATACTTTTTTTAGACACAGGGGACCCTAAAACATATATTTTCGGTGAAATCTCAGTATCGAATTTTTTGGTGGAGTGCAATACTTTCTGTATACACTATGTACATAGTGCGTGTAGAGAAAGTAAAAATCGAACATTTTGAAATATGCCCATGTAAAGGGTAGTTTGGTGTGGTGGGATTTTCCTGAAAATCTACGTGTTGTATCTTTGGAACTTAGATACTAAGTTTGGTATATAAGCGACTTTTCGTTTTAAAACACACACACACACACACACACACACACACATACACACACACACACGAGCGGGGATCTTTTTCTTTTCTTTCTTCACTTTTTTTTAATTCAGGGGTGTTGAATTGATATGTTTCCACTTAAATCTTGGTATCGAATTTTTGGTGGAAAACAATACCTTATCTACATTGTAGATACGTGCTACAGAGTAAATAGACCTTGAACCTCGATCAAATATGTAATACTCGACTTTCTTTCGGCGCTTTCACGCTCATTTTTCCTTTTTCTACATTGAACATGGTACTCCGTCCAAAAAGTCGATACCAAGATTTCAATGGAAATATACGTTTTAAGTTCCCTTGTATCAAAAACCCGTTTTTACAAAAAGGGTTCGTGTTTGAGTGCTTGCGTGTGTATGTGAACACGATAACTCAAAAACGAAAAGTCAGAAAAAAAACAAATTTGGTATTTAAGTTTAGTTTCTTTCAAGGATGCGACACGAAGATTTTGAGGAAAATCCTCCAATCAATCTGTTACATGGAAAAAAAATTGAAATTTTAATTTTCTCCAAAATGACTCCAAAATTTTGATTTAAATATCGTATATTAAATATATTTACATAGCAAATAAAATGTACATCTTGAATTTTCCATGAATAGCTTTAAAGTCCTGTTTACTGTGGATGAATTTTGTTTAACTGGCAAAACGAAGAGATGGACAAAAATTTATTTCACAAAAAAAATAAAGATTTCGCTAAAACACACACTTGTGGAGTTGATCATTTCTGAGAAACTCCTTGTTATTGTTTTCAGCTTTAAAATGCTTAATACTTTTCTCATGCGGGAGTTTGTCAACTCCTGGCTATACAAGCAATGGTATTTAAATTACATAGCAGCCAGCTTTTAAAACATGTATCGCTTTAGCCTAGTGTACTCCCTTATTTCCCCTCTAGACGTAAGGAAGCAAGTAATAAGACTATTCCTGCTATTTTATCTCGATTAGCATGAAGTAGATGTATAAGGTTTTTAACAATAATTTGTTACAGAGATGTAGAAAATGTCATATAAATGTCACACAAGATGTTTTCCTATCACAATGACTTCTCTATTACTAAGTACAGTGTACATAATTGGTAGAGAAATTAAGAAGACCTTCGAATCTCGACCGAGTATGTTATACTCGGCTTTCTTTCAAGTTTCTTACACCTTATCGTATTTACTTTCTCCATATGTACTATGTACATAGTGATATACCGAGATTTCATCGGATATACATGTTTTGAGACGTCCTAAATCCAAAAAAAATTTTTAGAAAAATATACGTGTGTTTGTTTGTGTGCAGCATAGCTCAAAAACGAAAAGACAATTAAATACCAAATTTGGATTTAACTTTGGTATCTTCCAAGGATGCAACACGAAGATTTTTTAAGAAAATCCCCCACCCCATCTACCCTTTAGATGGAAAAGAAATCGAAACATTTTACAAGCTCAAAAAATGGCTCTAGCGATTTTGATTAAAATCTCCTATATTTAAGATATTTATGTGACAAATAAGATGTATATCTTCAATTTTCTGGAAATAGCCTCTGAAGACATGTTTATCCCGGATGAATTTGTGGAATTTTGCATAACTATTACACCATGAGCGATATACAAAAATTTACCACACTAACATGCAGAGCTTGTTAAAACACACAAGTTATGCTATATACATTTTTTCATGGAGTTGGCCGAATTTGAGATATTCTTTGTTATTAGTTTCAGCTATAACATACTTATACTTTTCTTATTGGGTATATGTCAAAACCTGTTCATACAAACAAAGAAGATACTTCAATCACATAGCAACCAGCTTTTAAAAGATTTGACTATCCATTTAGCCTATGGTACTTCCTTATTTTCCTTCTACTTACAAGGGAATAGCTAATAAGACCCTTTCTGCCAATTTTTTCTCGATTAGCTTTAAATAAATAGGAGAATAAGCTTTTTAGCAATAATTTATTGCAGAAATGTAGAGAAAGTTAAGTGAACGGAGATTTTTTTATATTTATTTATACCTATCTGACAATGAGAAACATAATATCACTGATTAATATGTTCAGCTCATGAACACACCTCTCAAGAATGAATAAGACTGGTGAAGAGGTGTATCGGCTTGACCACTTAATTTATTCGCTTACTATAGCCATTGCTTTGTGGTTAACTATTGAGTATTGTGCTTACATAACCAGCGCGGTTTATACCCATAGAGTGGCGATGACTAAGCAAAGGAGTTTTACTCCTTGTTAACAGATTGCAAACGGCTTCTTTAATAGTCGTACAACGATGACAGCCGTGTTCAGGCCAGTTAGGCACTGCATCTTCCTTCTTGCCGCCACATGCAAGGTACCTACCTACCTTTTGTTTCAATACTGAACTAAAGCAAGAAGTGTAATAAACACAACATTATAGGAACGGTACTCAGTTTTACTAAGTCATACTTTCATATGCGTGTTAACAAGTATTCCATGACATACACAGAAACATACCACATTAGAAGTTATGAGTTTTTCCATAAATAAGCTGATGGCATGCAAGAAAACCAAGCAATGGGTCCTAGAGACCACTCATTGTTCGGGGGCTAAAATATCTTCCACTTTTTTTGTTTGTTTTTTTTTAAATAAAATACAGTTCTGGAGTCTGGTCGGGACTCCGGTACCTTTTTCATATTCCTCTTTTTTCCTTTTCCCTAAATTTCCTTTTTTTTTTTTTACCGTTTTCTGTCAAATACACATACATATATATTCACAAATGCACAAACACCCATGCCCAAGGCGGAACTCGAACCCACGATCCCCTGCACCAACGAAGCACCAAAGCGAGGCGCTTTAGCGAGCGCGGCCAAGGGGACCGCCTCTTAAGTCGGAGAGATCCATAGTGATCCCTGACAGTTGCCTCAATTCGGGCCGCTCCGTCACACTGTTGCCACTTCGTCCCGTACACGGCTCTGCAGCACCAAACCTCTTGGTCGCTTGCTAAATCATCTTCATCGTCAACTTCTTCTCCATCGCTGTTTTTAAAGTCACTACCATTGTCACTGTCATTATCATTGCTTATATTTAAAATTGTACAGGATTACTCGGCGCTAACAGAAACTGCATTTAGGAATGTTTGTTGCATGTTGCAACAAGGATGACATCACTGCTTACGTAGCATGGATCTATTGGCAGACACACCTCTTATCAACTCAGACAGCGCGCTGGCTGTCAGGAATCACAATGGATCTCCCCAAGTTTAGCTATGGATAGAAAAGTGACGTTATAGAGTTGAGGGACCAGGGAGTGAAATTCCAAATTTGTATATTTTTTGTATAGATATTTTACGAAAATTGTATTGATTTACGTTGCTGTTGTGTTATGTTTTTATTTTTATTTTACTTTCCGTACACATGTATATAGTATATAGAGAAGGTATTGTATTGTACCCAAAAATTCGCTTTCGAGATTTCACCGAAAATATCCAAAAAAGCATTTTTATAAACATGTCCGTATGTGTGCCCGTCTATGTGTGTGTGCGTGTCTGTGTGTATGTGTGTGTGTGTGTGTGTGTGTGTGCAGCATAGCTCAAAAACGAAAAGACCTTTAAGAACTAAACTTGGTATTTAGGTTTGATATCTTCCAAGGAAGCGTTACGAAGATTTTCAAGAAAGTCCCCCCAACTACCCTTTACATAGAAAATTTTCCGAAAACTTGCAGTTTTTCAAAAATGACTCTAAAGTTTTTGATTAAAATCTCTTATATTTAAAATATTTACATGCCAAATAAAATGTATATCTTGAATTTTCTGGGAATAACCTCTGAAAACTACTTTATTCTGAAATGAATTTTATGGAATTTTGCATAACTGCTAAACCGTAAGAGATAGACAAACACTTACCATAACTAAAAATGTAGAGCACAATTTATGTTATATACATCTTTTTTGTGGAGTTGATCCTTTTTGAGATATTCCTTGTTTTTCGTTTCAGCTTTAAAAAATATACTTTTCTCATACAAGAATTTGTGTTCTCCTGTCCATACAAACAAAGGAACTTAACTCACATAGCAACCAGTTTTGACTATCAGTTTAACCTATGGTAGTCCCTTATTTACCTCCTACTTACATGGAAGCAAGAAATAAGACTATTTCTACTAATTTTTTCTCGATTAGCATGAGGTAAATAGAAGCATAAGCTGGTTAACAATAATTTGTTGCATAGATGTAAAGAACGTCATGTGAATGGAACACATCGAGTTTTTATATTTATACTCCGCCTTTAACTACGTAGTCATATCGGCGGCATTCATATTTGGAACATATGCATATGTGCCGTTATTGAGTTTCTAATTTTCTACTTTAGATCATACATTTACACTCTCATTCATACTTTCAGACACTGGGAGGAATAGTGTGTTGTAAGTTTTTGTCCATCTCTTACGGTTTAGCAATTATGCAAAATTCTGTAAAATTCATCCAGAATAAAGTAGTCTTAAGAGGCTATTCCCAGAAAATTCAAGATATACATATTATTTGTCAGGTAAATATATTTAATATACGATATTTTAATCAAAATTGTTAGAACCATTTTTGAGAAAATCAAAATTTTCGAAAAAAGTTCCATACCGGCCCCAGGCTCGTCAGGGCTGAAACGGCGAGGAATTCATGTTATTATCATCTGCATATGTAGCCGTGACACACAAAACATGCCTTTCTCCTATCTCTGCACCCCTGCCCACGGTTTACGTCAGTCACACTACTATAGAGCCTCACATTAGATAAGTTGGTTGATTCTGTTGTAAGTCGTTTGTATGCATCATTCAAGTTCCCAAAAATAAAATCTGAAGGAGCTAAAAACCCAATGCACTTCTGCTTAAGCAAAGAATATTTAGATTCGAAATCTCTAGAGGAATTTCAGTACCAGGGGAATAACTAATCCGCTTTGTTTTTATTTTAATCACAACAAATCCAGAAGTATTATAATTCAAACAAATGCACAGTTTCTGAATGTAAGCACTAATGCATTTCTAAGCTTCAGTGTCGTCCATGCTCTTCCTATTCTTTTGTTCGTTCATCAATGCAGGTTTCTTTTGTCTTCATTACACAAAGAAAAATAATTTAGAAATGACTGTAAAACATTTTAACAGTACCTTTATGCTCCATAATAACAGACTTAGTTCCGACCTGTATTTTTGGAACCTAGCCTGCAGTTGACTGCACCGACAACTCAGAATTCGCCCTCGGGAGACTTGGCTTTGTATCTTTCTATACACTATTCAGTGAGGATACTAAAACGTGGACGATGGCCTGAGAGCTTCAACAAAAACCTTTGCCGCAAAAGACTCATTATGTACACGTCTTGCTTTTCACGAATACCTTCGCACCATACCGAACATGTATTTCGGCAATCCTCCGTAGAATTTGAATGCTTCGTAAATTTCTTAAAGATAGCATTTTAGTTATTTAGTAAAACAGCTGACCTTACAAATAAAGGTTTGCTATTTGAAACAAAATAATTCATATTTTTACAATACTGAACCGTCGAAATATGGCTAATGAAAAAAAAATATCTGATGTGTTCCATTCACATGACTTTCTCTACATCTCTGCTACAAATTATTGTTAAAAAGCTTATGCTTTTATTTACTTCATGCTAATCGAGAAAAATTAGCAAAAATAGTCTTATTACTTCCTTCCTTGAAAGTAGAAGCGAAATAATGGAATACCATAGATTAAAGTGATAGTCAAAATCTGGCTGCTATGTGACTGAAGTTCCTTTCTTTGTATGGACAGGAGTTGACAAATTCCTGTATGAGAAAAGTATAAGTTTTCCAAAGCTGAAAAAAAACAGGAATATCTCAAAAACGATCAGCTCCACGAAAAAAATGTAAATGTCATAAATTGTGTTTTATCCTGACTTACATTTTTTGTAGTAAGTTTTTGCCTATCACTTACGGTTTACCAATTACACAAAATTCAATAAAAATCATCCAGAATAAAGAGGTCTTTAGAGAATATTCCCAGAAAATTCAAGATACACATTTTATTTGGCAAGTAAATATCTTAAATATAAGGGATTTTAATCAAAATCGTCAGAGCCATTTTTAAGAAAATCAAAATTTTCGAAATTTTTTCCATGTGAAAGGTAGTTGGGGTTGGAGA
This sequence comes from Hymenopus coronatus, assembly GCA_030762935.1. Lineage (NCBI taxonomy): Eukaryota > Metazoa > Arthropoda > Insecta > Mantodea > Hymenopodidae > Hymenopus > Hymenopus coronatus. The sequence goes on from CM060890.1 coordinate 35,186,986, forward strand.
GATTTTCTTGAAAATCTTCGTGTTGCATCCTTGGAAGATATCAAACTTAAATACCAAGTTTGGTTTTTAACAGTCGTTTCGTTTTAGAGCTATGCTGACCATAGACACACACACACAGACACACAAACACACGCGGGCATTTTTCTAAAAAAAAAAAAATGTTATTCAGGGGGTCTCAAAACATATATTTCCGGTGAAATCTCGGTATCGAATTTTTTGATACATTACAATACCTTCTTTATATACTATATACATAGTACGTGTAGAGAAAGTAATAAAATAGATTACCCTTGTGTATTAAGACACAACTGTATATCGCAATAGTTTAAAAATGTGGGGAAAGCATGGGAAAATTAAAATCCATAATAACAGATATTTCAGAAATGATTGATGGCACGATAAAGTTATAAGAAATAAATTCTGTTTTAAAGAGATAGTATGATTTTTATTACTCTTAGCGATTGCTTGCTACACTCTATAATTCCTTTAAAGTGGTTGTTTTTATTGCGGTTTTCAAAACATGTTTTACAAGTGAAGCCTCGGTGTCCCATTTGTGGGTAGAGTACAATAATTGCTCTACACACAAGGTATTGATAGGGGAAGCGAAAAGCTTGTATTACTTTCTCTACACACACTCTGTACATAGTGTATAGAGAAGGTACTAATATTACACTCAAAAATTAGAAACCGAAATTTCACCGGAAATGCATGTTTTGGGTCCCCTGAATCCAAAAAAAGGATTTCTAGAAAAAGGCCAGTGTGTGTGCGTGTGTGTGTATGTGTATATATATATATATATATATATATATATATATATATATATATATATAAGTTGAATAATGGATTACAATAAATTTTATTTATAATATGAATTGTTGTTGAAAAAGATAATGTGTGTGCGTGTGTGTGTCTGAGTGTGTGTGTGTGTGTCTGTGGGCAGCATAGCACAAAAACAAAAAGACCGTTAAATACCAATTTTGGTATATAAGTTTGGTATCTTGCAACTACCCTTTACATGGAGCTTTTTTCGAAAATGTTTATTTTCTCAAAAATGACCAATGATTTTGATTAAAATATGGTGTATTAAAGCTGTTTACCTGACAAATAAAATGTATATCTTGAATTTTCTGGGAATAGCCTCTGAAGACTACTTTATTCTGAATGAATTTTACGAAAATTTTCATAACTATCAAACCTTAAGAGATGGACAAAAACTTACCACACAAAACACGTATAGCACATTAAAACACACAATTTATGATATATACATTTTTTTCGTAGAGTTGATCTTTTTTTTAGATATTCCTTGTTTTTGGTTTCACCTTTAAAATTTTTTTCTCATACAGAAATTTGTTAAGTCGTGTCTATACAAAGGAACTTCAGTCACATAGCAACCAGCTTTTACCTATCACTTTAACCTTATTTCGGTTCTACTTACAAGGAAGCAAGTAATGAGACTTTTTCTGCTAATTTTTTTTCGATTAGCATAAAGTAAATAGAAGCATAAGCTTTTTAACAGTAATTTGTTACAGAGATGTAGAGATTCATATGTTCCATTCACAGATTCATGTGAATGGAACATATTATTTTTAATTAATTTCCAATAAATAGCAAAGGAACTGTTACTCTTGGTAACAGCAAACAGGTTATAAGCACTTCTTATGCTTGGAACATAACAATGGAGGAGGGAAGTTTTCATCGTGAAGCGTTTTGTCATCCCTTCATATCTACGATCGCTTTTGTCATGACTATAAGGTTTCCTCTTAAGGAAATGATGGGAAAGGCCTTTAATTGAGATCGCATATGTGAAGACGTTTCGACATCAATTAAAGGAAGAATAAGAAGTTTACATATTAATTGAGTACATTGTGCTAAGTCAGGCAGGAAGATAGGGTATCGCTGGTGTTAATTACCTGAGGCACATGGGCCAGACGTCTCCGCTCATTAGGAATTGAAGCTATCGCTCAGCAGCCGCTTTTAGTGGGTGCGATGCCTGACATCTCTTCGCCATTAATGGCAACGGTAACTTTCAACCGCCTAGGGCTGCTAAGTGGCTGCCACGTCTCACTGAATGTACACAGTGCTTAGTTGGCTTCACCTTGGCATTTTGTGTTCGCCCAAATGCCTCACTTCCAGTATCTAGCTGAGATTTAACATATAACACTAAATTAAGATATATTAATGTCGTTCCCTGACTGCTGTAGTTCTCAGTGTCGCATTCTATAATTTTTCTCAGAGGCCTCTTTATCAGGCTTGAATTTCTTTTACATGCCGTAAATCTACGACACGGAACCAACGGCTTTTGATGTTCACGCCCGAAAATATCCATAGCCATCCGACGGATAGCATGTTAACCCTAGACCTCGGAGGACGACAAATTTAACACAGGTGAAGATAAAGATATAAATAAAAAATAATACATATCAAGCAATATATCAGAAATTGAAAAAAATAGTCAGAAATGAAGCTAAGTTAAGATTTTGTTCAAATGTTCATTCTATATGAAGCAAAGCATGGACAATTATCCAGATATATGAAGAAATACAAAGGCAAATGCAAGCACCTGAAGTTGGAGCCTTAGACTCAATTAAAGGCTGCACAAGAGAACAACTAAGGAATGAGATAATTAGAGAAGAATTAGGTGTAAAGACAATCTTACACGAAACTACCAAAACAAACAGAAAATAAGTCACGTACAAAGAATGCCAGAGGAACGAATTCCTAGACAGGCCTTCAACTACAAACCTTTGGAACGACCAAGGAAAACAGTGGGAAATGTGAGAACGAACAGGCTTCCAACTAAATCGTGGATGGAAGAAGAAGAATTGGAAATATAGAATCAAGATAGTCGAGATTTGAACCACGGACCTTTGGATTTGCATGCCATTGCTTTAATCAACTGAGCTGCCATGGCAACATGCCAGCACGATATAAAATTTCCCGACTGCTTCGCAGTCTGATTTTGCTTTACCTTAGGGTGAGTGTAAGATGGAGTGTGAGCCATCGTTGGTAACCTGGTTGATTACTAGTCGGAAGGAATCAACAATATTATTCAAATGTAGTTGTGAAAGTCGAGACTGGTTGCTCGCCTGGTGGTCGCGTACTATCCCGCTTTTTACTGGTAATGATTTCCGTCATACTTTCGAGCAACCAACTATGTAAATTATTTTTGCTCATACGTTATAAAACTGGCACGCTGCAGTTCTTGGCCGGAACGGACTGGAAAAGCTTATTTTGTCTGTATTAATGAGACCTATGTTATGGAATCAGTCTCTACTGATCACTAGAACGGTATTATGGGTGGAAGTGGCAATTGAAACAAATTCCAATAGTAAGTACATTTTATAAAATATGAGGCCGTACATTCAAATAACATTCTAATTGCATTAAGTTTTTTTTAAAAAAAGAGCAAAATACAAGAATAATGCGTTGTATCATTGTTACAAGAGAAGCCGCCTAGTTATATTATTATCTATCAAAACATTTCTTCGTAATGTTGCTGGAATCCATCACTCAATCTCGCAATTGTTTCGTCTTTAGCACAGTAAATAAGTGATCAACCAGGTAACAAACCAGGCGATACCGGCTTCCCCGCATGGCTTGCGGGCATCTCCGGTAACTAAGGAGCATCTCCAACAGCTGCTACGGCTGAGCTCCTATGCAATCGTTCTAAGAGTTGCTTGGACATCAAAATTTCAAGAATTAAATAATTAAAGAAAATTGTAAAAAAAAAATTACACTAGCGGTGCACAAGGACCGTTGCACCTATACTGGCAACCGTTGAGGAGCAATCCTTTCACTCTCCAACCTCATTTACACTCCCCATCCTGCAAATCGCACATCCCGTCAGAATAAGGTTAAATTCTAGCAAGAATGGGTACCACACATCTACCACACCATCGGTTTCCCTCAGCCTTCCATTGCTCGTGGTGTGTCAAATCTAATACTGTCAGAGACGATAATGGTACGCGATATAAGATGTGAAACGATCTTAGAAAGACCTAATAGAGCTGAGTTCAAACCATGTCCTCCAATCTAACCAATGATAGGGTTAGATGTTGATATTTTATTATATCTACAACACGAGGTTTTTCTGTAATTAGTTTCATTATCTAGTAATGGATACACTATTAAATAAGCTCACCTCGGTGGCTACTATTCTCCGTTCATGCCGTATCTTCTTTTACTTATCAAAATATGTAATAACGTTTGAAATACCATGTAGAGTTGCCGTCTTTGCGTGATTCATTGTAACCAAATTAATTTATGGTAGAAAGCTTCATTTTGAACTACTATTTTCATTAGACACAAGTGCATTAAGTTTAATAGTCTCTTTATAAAAATATATTTTGAATCCTACGGAAACTCCGATGCTCCCAAATCAATTGGACCAAGTTGATTAACCATAAATCTTGCTACTATTTGACCGAAGCTCTACGCAGTTTTCATGTACCATGGCTTTAAAATTATAACTGAATGAAAAAATTGCGAGGTATTTCAAAAATATTTTTAAACCCACATCTCAAAAAAGACGATATAATTATGTACTTCGAAAGGATCTGAACGATCACGCAATATCTTCTAAGTATACCTTTAAAGTGTCTTCTTTAAAGTGTCAGATAAAAATGTCAACACCTGTCCACTCCATTGCTCAATAAAATGAATTACTGTCAAACAAATTGGGTTTAAAGAAATTAGAACTCGTCCTCAAATCGGGAAGTTTTAGAAGCTTCAAGAAACAAACTGATTACTAAAATGTTTTCTATGCAAACACATCCTTCTGTACAGGAAAGTTATTCTATATTTTTTTCAATAGAATGAAATATTTTTGTGGGTAATTTTAGGGTAAAATAAAGCGACATAAAATAGATTTTTTGGTAATATAAATCGTGCCACGAAACAATGTGTGTGAAGGAAAAAGAACAAGTAAAGTCATAAATAGCATACGTGAAATGCTTGGAGAAATCAATATCAAGAAACTTTGTAACAAACACAGCCAACTCAGTTGATTGTGGCTAATATTCTCAGTAGAAACAATGGCATTGCTACTCTAACCGATTATCGGACTATATGCAGCAGGTTGATTGCTAAGCACTGTGACCTGACTACACAGGTGTGCCAAACGCCCCAGGGAACGATTAGTCCAGCACCTATGTTTTACACCGGTCCCCTTGCAACCAAGGACGGAAGTAGATACGCCACTTACTCTCGTCAACCCCATAGGAGGATGACTACCGAAGCGCTCGTTGCGGCGACAGTTGCCAGCTCCTGTCTACTAAACTCTCTCTAAATTAGTGCCGAAGGACATTAAGACAGCCCGGCGCAGTCATTACTGGTTAATTTCCCAGGGTTTCGGGAACATTGACCCACCGAGTCCAACCCAATCCGAACCTCTCCCTTTTAGTAATTTCAAGAAGTACCACAGGTACTCGGGGTCCGCAGCGCTCGTACCCGAGCAGCTGAAGAGTTCGCAACCTCCCTCTCATGGGGAGGTAGAGGAAATGGTAAATACCAAAAGTAAATATTGAGTAAAAAGCATTTTGATGCGCAATTTTTGAAGGTGAACATGCTCCGACATCTGATGAATGCTGTAGCTCTCTGCCCGAGACATTCAACGTACAAAAGTGAGCCACCTCGGACCAAAAGCTGCGGTTGAGGGGCATTCATGATCGAGATCCGATATCGGGATCCTAACTATACATCTAGAAACGTTATACCGCCTGCATTGTGTGCTGGCCGCCAATAGAGCTAGTCGCCCTTTAAACCACTTCACCTAATCCCTTCAAAGCAATGCATTAAACGAAATACTTGCACTAATGCTGAAATTTTCCTCCGTCTCCAAACTGTGTGTATATTATAAATGAGAAGTTATATTTTGCCCTGAATAAATAGAGCAATGAAGAAACACTACAGAAACCCCTGACTTAGTTCTTCTTCACTGAGCGTTTCTATTTTATAGGCAATTGCTTAAACCAAAGGGCGAATAATTTAAAATAGTAAAAATCATTTCCATTCACATGACTTTTTTTACATCTCGGTAATAAATTATTGTTAAAAATCTTATTCCTTTATCCACTTAATGCTAATCGAGACAAACAACAGCAGAAGTGATCTTATTACTTGCTCTCGTGTAAGTAGAAGGGAAATAAGGGAATACACTAGGCTAAAGCGATAGTCAAATGTTTTAAAAGCTCGTAACCGCCTGGTTGGAATCCGTTTCTTTGCATTGGAGAGAGTTGACAAATTGCCGTAAGTAATTTGAAACTGAAATTAACAAGGAACATGTAAAAAAATTGTCAACTTCACGAAAAAAATGTATATAACATAAAGTGCGTGTTTTAACGAAATATATGTTTTCTGTGTATTACGTTTTCGTCTATCTCTTACGATTTACCATTCACGCAAAATTCAGCAAAATTCATCGAGAACAATAGGTCTTCAGAAGTATTCCCACAAAATGCAATATATACATTTTATTTGGTATGTAAATATATTTAATATACGGCATTTGAATCAAAATCATTTAAAAAAATAAAAAATTTACAAATTTTTCAAGTAAAGGTAGTTTGGGGTGAGGAGATTTTCTTCAAAATCTTTGTGTCGCATTCTTAAAAGATACTAAACTTAAATATCAAGTTTGATATTTTACCGTCTTTTCGTTTTTGAGTTATCGTGTTCACGGGCACGCCGTCACACAGACGCTCACTGACCTTTTTCTAAAAATGATTTTTATTTTGGATACAGGAGACCCTAAAACGTGTATTTCCAGTGAAAGCTCGGAATTGACTTTTTGGGTGGAGTGCAATACCTTCTCTACCTACATAGAGAAAGTAAAGCTGTGAGGAATACACCAAAGTGTAAAACAGCTTTTGAAAGAAAGGGAAACAAAACGCGGAACGACTCTTCACTAAACAGTACTTTTGTGTTCATTTGTATATTACGTATTCTTAATTATAATCTTCTTTTTGAAGAAATATGTTCTACTTCTGATTTTCTTCATTTTCTTCTTCTTTTTTCTCCTCTTATATCCCTCATTATGCAATTGCGTCTATAACGTAATAGTTTTTCCCCTATTAAATGACCATTTTTTTTTTTTTTTTCTTATTTGTATATGCTGTTGATGATTTAACCAGGTATGGTATTTTCTCTATCTTCGATCTAAAAATTAGACATCCTGTAACAAGTAGCAATTTTTTTTATGAATTTCTCACCATCAAAAATTACAGCAATTATTGCTTGCCATGAGATATTATGTATTATCAGCATAACTGTGTTATTTCACTTCTCTCAGATCGTATCTATCGCTGTAGAATATTTTTGTTGTAATCTTTCAACTCCTACTTTTATCAAACTATATTTATCTAAGTATACCTATACAATCTCCAGCTTACGTTGAAACGTATCGTGTTTCTATAGTGGGCTCAAGTTCCTTATCTAATTTAATCTGAAAACAGTGGGCTTTCCAAATGGAAGTCTTCATAAAAGTATAGTTTTTATTTATTTAATAAACCCAAGCCACTTTAAGTAGTTTATAAACCGTGCACCTCTTTGCAACTAGTTTTGGTGCTTTTATTTTGCTTTCCCTTACGGAATATTATCGATATCCCCAATCTACAAAACATTTTGCAACTAAAATATGTTATAGATAATTTGAAAAAGCATGCTGAAGAACATGGCGTTACCCAGGGCGTTGTTGGTTTCTTAAAACTTTAGCAACTATCAGAATTGTTTAAGAATGGAGGGTATAGGTTTTGGGGGATTCATCTGCCTGGTCAGAACATTGTGAGTTTTGGTGTGAGAGCTAGTTGAAGGGAAAATGAATGTCCGATGGGAGACAGTCTTATAAATGTCTACTTCATAGGTAGATAGCCCTAGAATCTCGTGTATCGAGAACCACAATAGAGCTCAGGAGCCAGGCGACTCGAGTGTTCTCGCAACTAAAGGAGAAGTAGGTTGACGTATGATCCGTACTGGTTACTTAACAACCAGGACCCCGGATTGTAGGTTAATCTAACACTTGTAAGTAAGCTAGAAAGTTTCAAAGTACTTTGATGTTTCAAACCGTTAAATGGGACATTAAGACCTAAAACTTGCTAAACTTATTGTTTTTTTTTTTTTTTTTTTTTTAAACCTTAATAGAAAATATATCATCTTTTTCTTCAATTCTTTGAATTACACTTTTTAACAAACATTTGGCAACTAAAATATTGTTCTAAATATTTTGGTCTAAGCTGACCTCATAACAATTACATTTGAAAAAGTATGCTCAAGAACACAGCGTTGTTGGTTGCATTTATAAAAAGTTAAAAAGCTGGGTCTAGTAATGACTCGTCGTTTAATAGTACATATAGTATACCAAAGTCTCACGGTTTATAAAATATTGAAAGTACTTTGGGTTTATTAAATAAATAAAAATTATAATTTTATAAAGATTTCCATTTGGAAAGTCCACTGATTCAGATTAAATTAGATAAGGAACTTGAGCCAACTATAGAAGCACGATACGTCTCTTCGTAAGCTGGAGAAGCCATACAAAAATAAAGACGTTTACAGTAATGGTTCATATCAGTGAGATTAATGTTAATGACATATCTATAGTTTGTGTACTTAACTTGTACTTGTACTCAAATAAATAGTTCACATTAAAACCGAAAATGGAACTACTTCTTTCAACAAAAACGTCGTTGGAGTTATAAAATATTTACAGATTTATTTTTGATAAAAGTGGTGACTACGTTCACATATCTGCATATTCTGTGATACCACATTTCGTTTTTAGCCCTTTCCCTAGCGTGAGTTATTTAAATATCATCCTTATCCTTGTAGGCTATTTAAATCTTAAACAATATAAACAGATGAAAAAAATATAACTTACACAACTGATTATGCGGGTTTCCACGCATTACACCGCAGTTTTGCTACTATCGAGACTTATAACTTATGAGTCTTGCGAGTAATCGAGAATCTCGTACGATCTTTGGTCAAGCTCTCTCCTGTCAGCTATGCGTTTAGCTCTATCTACCGGTTGCGAGAGGCGCGCTTAGCGAGATTGAAAGCCCAAATCCGTTTCTTCTCTCTTTTGTTTTATTTCTGGTCATGCAAAGAGTACCAAATTTAAATTGTTTCACACAGCCTGTAACTTTGAAAGGATTTGACTATTGCTTTAGTCTGGTAAGTTCCATATATTTTCATTCTGCTTCCAAGGAAGCAAATAGATAATAACAGTTCTTCTGTTAATGTTTATTCCTATTAGCATGATGTACTAAAAGAATAGCCTTTTGTAAGAATAGTTTGCAGAACCCGCAGAGAAAGCTATGTGAATGCAAAACATTAGAATTTGGTCTATATATTAGGCCCTTTTTAGAATATTTTGTATATTTTATGGATATTGTTAGGCAATTTATAAGCAGGTCTTAAATTTCTTTGCCACAAAGTGATAGCTACCAAATCGTGTGTCTGTATCAGATTTCCTCTATGTATTGTGCTCCTAAGACGTTCTAAATTATACAAAGTAATGGTTAATTTTAGCTGGAACCACACATACTGCGTAGCGCGTGTCGAAGGCGTACATGTTTTGTTTGTTTACTTTGTTATACGTCGAGGAAAGGTTGTTTATCACTAAGAAATCACCACGTCATCCCTCGAGGACGCACCCAACAAGCGGTTAAGGAAATCTAAGTACCTATCTTAGAGAACGAAAGGAAGAAACCCAAAAGAAATATTGTCTATCGAGAACCATTAATAGCTGCTGTTGACTCTGGGGGAGCTCCAAAAGTTTAAAGCTATCAACAACAGCCACAATTGTTGTGTCTTGTCTGTTTGTTTAGTGAATGTAAATACTAGCTGTTTATCCAACGTTGACTCTTTAATTTAGTAAAGGTTTTATTTGTTACTTTCATTCCTAAATTATTGCTAGCAAATGCACCTCTAGGATCGATGAATATTTATCGATGATTTGACATTAAGTCAAAACGGCAGGGAATGGCAGGAATAAATATGTCCCCACAAAGACAACTGTTAATTTGACATTTTTATTTCATCTTGTTTATCATGAAATCAAATCCTAACTAACGCTGCGAAATATGCTCTGTAATAATTTCGCATGGAAAGACTGTAGAATGAGAAAATATTCTTGAAATATGGAAACATTTTAATATGAGTGGAAATATTTGAGCATTCCTCGATCATTTTAAAACCTCGCCTTGTCTTCTAGCTCCAGAACTCTTGATAAGCTTTGGCCTCCTGCACAATCTTCCTCCACAAATCTCTATTGTCCGTTTTACTTTTCCAAAATCTAACTCCAATCCTCCTTACATTTTCTATTACGCCATGTAACCATACTGTTTTGGGCCTTCCTTTTCTACTGTTTCTGCATACCGTCTTTCTTTTAATATTATTTTTCGGATTCTATTTTCTGTAGTTCTCTCGATGCGACCTAGCCATCTAATTATTTGCTTTTTCATAAATCTCACAATATCTTACTTATTTATTACTTCTTCCAATTCATAGTTATATACTTATTCTCCTTTGATTTTCATCGCTATCGCCCTCCCTAGTGTAATGGTTTGAACCCAAAATTAGTCTATATTTAATCATTGTATACAAGCTTTACATTGCCGCTTAGAATTAGTTGTTTTATATATCCATTTATTATTATTGTTATTTTATTATATTATTGTTGTTACATTGTCAGTTAATTAAGTTGTTTCTTCCAAACTAGCCGTGAGTTGGAAAGGCAAAAATGCAATGCCAGAGCCGGTTCTCTTAGTCTATGTTCACTGCTCTAATCAATGAGCTACAATGGCAAAATGTCGACACGACATTACTTTCCCAATATTATTAGTTACAAGTGCCCCTAGATATTCAAATTGTGTTACCCCTTCAAATGTTTTTTCTCCAACTACCAGATTTGTAAATGTTTTCCTTTTATTCATAGTATATCTGTTGTCATTTTCATATATTTCATCTTTTTCTGGTTTACCTGTAATCCTATTTCTTTATACTCTCTTTCAAGTTCCTTATAAACTTCCACTGGTATTTCTTTTTCTGTCATTTGAACTACGTCGTTTATATAGACACATATTTCAGACTTAATAAATATAGTCCTCATTTTACAAATAGTTTATAAAATGTAGTTCCTTTGAATGTTATAAGAGTTCACAGAAAAAAAATCTGAATTGTTTAACCACTTTCTCTAGCTGTTCCACTTGCAAAATATTTCTTTTAAAATCTGGTCGCTTTGCGAAAAAAGATAAGTTGTAATTCGGTTCGCTTGCATGGCTAGCAGTAAAACAAGAGACATAAAACGAAAGGTGTCTTCGTATCTAAGAAAAATTAGGTAGTTAAAAATTGAAATTCATTTAAAAAATAAACATATTTAACATAATGTATGTGTTTTAACGAAGTCTACAGGTTTTATGCAGTATGGATTTGTCTATATCTTACGGTTTACCAGTTATGCAAAATTCAGCAAAATCCATCCGGAATAAAGAGATCTTCAGATATTATCCCCATAGAACTCAATATATATATATATATATATATATATATATATATTTTATTTGTGATGTAAATATCTTTAACACACGGTATTTAAAAATCGTTAGTCATTTTTGAGAAAAAAAATAGCAAAACAGTTTTCATGTAAAGGATAATATGAGGTGGGGGGATTTTCTAGATAATCTCCCGAAGATTTTGGGAGATTACTAAACATAAATACCAAGTTTGGTTAAACAGTCTTTACGACACACCGCACACACACACACACAAACACAAACATGGACCTTCTAAAAATGACTCTTTGGACTCAGGGGGCCTTAAAACATATACTTCCGGTGAAATCTCGACATCAATTTTTTGCGGAATATAATATTTCTCATACATTGTAAGTACATGTGTACTAAAGAAAGTAAAACGTTTACATTAAAAAATCTTATGTGTTCTATTGATATGAATTTCTCTACATCTCTACAATAAATTATTGTTAAAACATTATTCTTCTATTTACTTAATGCTAATCGAGAAAAAATCAGCAGAAAGAGTCTTATTACTTGCTTCCTTGTAAATAGAAGGCAAATAAGGGAGCACCATAAGCTAAATCGATAGTTAACTCTTTAAAATTCCTTGCTACCTTAGTTTGTATGGACAGGAGTCTGCAAATTCCCGTATGAGAAAAGTATAAGAATTTTAAAGCTGAAACTAATAACAAAGAACATCTAAAAAACGGCCAACCTCACGAAAAAAATGTATACAACATAAATTGTGTGTTTTAACAAGCTCTACATTTTTTGTCTGATAAGTTTTTATCCCTAATTCAGCAAAATTCATCCAGAATTCTCGGAAAATTAAAGATATACATTTTATTTACGATGTGACATTTTAATCAAAATCGTTAGAGCCATTTTTGAGAAAATCAAAATTTTCTAAATTTATTCATGCAAGGGGTAGTTCGGGTTGGGGGAATTTTCTTGAAAATCTTCGTGTCGCATTCTTAGAAGATACCAAACATAAATACCAAGTTTGGTTTTAAACATCTTTCGTTTATGAGCCATGCTGGTCAGACACACACACACATATACACACATGGACACTTTTCTAAAAATGTTGCTTTTTTGGTTTTTTTTTTTTTTTTTTTGGATTCAGGGGGTTGAAAACATGTATTTCCGGTGAAATCTCGACATCGATTTTTTGGATGCAATACAATACATTCTCTATACACATAGTACGTAAAGAGAAAGTAAAAAGTAAATATTGTTTCAAGGCAAGTAACCCCAGTTTTATGCCCACAGTTATAACGTTTCTCGAATTTACAGAAATCTTATTTGAACAGCTCTGTACATCTCTACAGCTACTCAGACACAATCCATCCACCTGTTCACTGCCTGTTTATCCATTAGTTTGCCCATCTGCCTTTTTTTTTTTTTTTTTTTTTTCTCCTTCGATTTTCTGCGCCGTCGCTGCTTTATTGCGAAAGCAGTACTACAAAGAAAGAAAAGAAAGAAAGGAAAAAAAAGCAGAAAGGCGTTCTCTAGCGAGACTTTGATTCATCTCAAGTGTGTTTGAAACTCTCGAAAGCATTCCTGGCTACGTGGGAGGAGAAGTGAGGGCCGGCCGTTGTTATTTGTACTGCAGTTTCACGCTGTTTACACTCCGAGGTTAGGACCTCTGTCCCACTACGTCAGAAAATTAATAAAAGAAGCGCTAATCCTTTTTTGCTTCTCCAGTTTCTCGCATAACAAGTCGAGCTGGTGTGGGAGGACAAGGGGCGCGGTGTATGACGTAAAGATAACAGCCAGACAGCAGTAATAAACACAAAATACGTTAATGTGATTATTTGTGATGATACTCAACATGCGATTGGCAAAAGTTGCAAAATTCAGCTGATTTGACGTCAACACCATTGATCTAACGGAAGTGCCGAAATGTAAGTATTTCAATCACGAATTTGTGGGACATTTTTTGCTTAGAAAATCTATATATCATACGAGATTTAGGTGTTCCATTCATAGGACTTTCTCTATTTGTTCCACAAACGAACTTTCCTTGGAAATGATTCATCTTTTTTTTTTTTTTACATCTATTAGTCATGCTAATCGAGAAAAACACTATAGCAAAAAATATCTTACACATGCTTCCTTGTAAGCAGAAGGGAAATAAGAAAATACACGACGCTAAAGCGAAAGTCAAATCTTTTTCAAGCTATTTCTATATGCAAAATCTAATGTGTACCATTCACATGACTTTCTCTACATATCTGCAACAGATTATTCTTAAAAAGCTTATACTCCTTATTTACTAATTTTAATTGCATCATATCTATTTTTAACTTTAATTGCAGTTGTTAGCATTATTAGTATTCATAAAGGACCTCTACGTCAAATAAATTAGCGTAAACATTTATTAATAACTTTCTTAAGATTAGAATTTATTGTTTTGACTTTATTTATTATTTTATATTCTAATAATTAAATAATCAATATTCCCCGAATTGAATTCGTTTATTCATACTAATCAGTAAAAAATTAGCAGAAATAGCCATATTACTTACCTCCTTGCAAGTAGAAGCGAAATAAGGGAGTACCATAGGCTAAAGTGATAATCAAAAGCTGGTTGCTATGACACTGAAGTTCCTTTGTTTGTATGGACTGCAGTTGACAAATTCCTGTATGACAAAAGTATGTTTTTCACAGCAGAAACCAAAAATAAGTAATGCCTCAAAAACGACGAACTCCACGAAAAATGTACATAACATAAATTGTGTGTTTTAACGTGCTCTACATTTTTATGTAGTAAGTGTTTGTCCCTCTCTTACGGTTTAGCAGTTATTCAAAATTCAGTAAAATTCATCCAGAGTCACTTGAGATGAATCTTCAGAGGATATTCCCAGAAAATTTAAGATATACATTTTATTTGTCAGGTAAATATCTTTAATATACGAAATTTTAATCAAAATCGTTAGAGCCATTTTTGAGAAAGTCAAAATTTTCGAAAAAAGTTCCATGTAAAGGGTAGTTTGGGGTTGGGGGATTTTTCTCAAAATCTTCGTGTCGCATCCCTGGAAGATACTAAACTTAAATACCAAGTTTGGTATTTTACCGGCTTTTCGTTTTTGATCCATCGTGTTCACAGACACACGGATGCACACACACACGGACCATTTTCCGAAAATGTTTTTTTTTTAGATAAAGGGGGACCTTAAAGCATATATTTCCGGTGAAATCTCGGTATCGAATTTTTGGTGGAGTGCAATACCTTCTCTATACACTATGTACATAGTGCATATAGAGAAAGTAAAAATTGAAATTCGGTTCTCGAGGGGCAAAACAAAAGAATAAAACGAAAAGTTGATTTCCCACTTGAGAAAGTTTAAATAGTTTAAATTTAAACCTATCATACGTAATATCTTGGAAACGGTTAACTCTACCATTAAAAAATGTATATAACATAGAGTGTGTTTCAATAAGGTCTTACGGTCATACAAAAGCCATCCACAATGAAAAGGTCTTCAGAGGCTATTCCCAGAAAATATAAGATACACATTTGTTTTTCATGGCAATATCTTAAACATTTACATTTTAATCAAAATCGTTTCAGCTATTTTTGAGAAAATAGAATTTTTTCGAAAAATGTTCCATATAAAGGTAGTTGGGAATGGGGGGATTTTCTTGAAAATCTTGGCTACGCAGATTGAGCATACTGAAATTGAATACCAAGCATAGTATTTAAACGATATTTCATTTTGGAGCTGTTATGCGCGCGCAAACACATATACAGAGGGAAATGTTTCTAAAATGTTTTGTTATTTTTACTTTCTCTATACGAACTATGTACATAGTGTATAGAGAAGGTATTGCACCCCACCAAAAAATTCGATACCGAGATTTCACCGGAAATATATGCTTTAGGATCCCCTGTATCCAAAAAAAGTATTTTCAGAACCTGTGTGTGTCCGTGTGTCTGTGAACACCATAACTCAAAAACGAAAGTCGGTAAAATACCAAACTTGGTATTTAAGTTTAGTATCTCCCAGGGATGCGACACGAAGACTTTGAAAAAAAATCCCCCCACCCCAAACTACCCTTTACATCGAACTTTTTTCGAAAACTTAGATTTTCTCAAAAATGGCTCTAACGATTTTGATTAAAATATCGTATATTAAACTTATTTACCTGACAAATAAAATGTATATTTTGAATGTTCTAGGAATAGCCTCTGAAGACTACTTTACACAACAAATGTAGAGCATTTTAAACACACAATTTATGATATATACATTTTTTTTCGTGGAGTTCGTCGTTTTGTGACATTGCTTATTTTTGGTTTCTGCTATGAAAAACTTATACATTTCTCATACAGGAATTTGTCGACTGCTGTCCATACAAACAAAAGAACTTCAGTGACATAGCAACCAGCTTTTGATTATCACTTTAACCTATGGTACTCCCTTATTTCACCCCTACTTAGAAGGAAGCAAGTAATATGGCTATTTCTGCTAATGTTTTACTAATTAGCATGAAGTAAATAGAAGTATAAGCTTTTTAAGAACAATTTGTTGCAGGGATATAGAGAAAGTCATGTGAATGGTACAATGGTACCATGGTACAATTCGATACTCTTGGTATCGAATTTTTGGTGGTTTACAAGACCTTGTATAGAGATACGTAGAGTAAGTAAATGACCTAAATGATAACATTAGGGAATATGAAATGAAACGACCATATCTCTCGAATGTCATAAGATGACTAACAAAACAGGCCGTGCAATATAAACCAGTTGGTTCAGAGAAGAAGGAAGACAACAGACACCTTTCTGGCCCGAAACAGTGTTATATGGCCAATCCTGAAGTTGGTAATAATGTTCATGATGATTATAAATTTACCTCGCGAAGTTCAGACCCAGTTCTGAGCCATATAGTCCTACAGATTGAGCAGAATACCATGCTGTGAGTTCTGGAATTCGTCAACCGCAAACGATAAGGGCGCCACGGAAGTCAGCTCGGGGGAGCTAATCAGAAAAGAAATCCGGCTTTTCCCAAGTGGACGTTACGTGTAGACGCTGGAGGAAACCGCTAGACTTGGCGATAATAACTTGTGGAGGCGGGGAAACCTCCTTCCTTGAAGGAAAATGTGGCACCCCGGTCAAACAGATGTTCTATAATGTGTGTAGTAAACACACACACACACACGCACTTATTCACTCACACACCATAACCTTAAAATACCCACTCCACTACAAACTATTTTCTATCCATTTCCTGTAAACAATTTAACGTTTGCAGAAATATAACCGCTTTAAATAGTATAATATCTGAAAAAGGATAAAACAAAAGAAGTTACATCCTGGGCAAGCAATGGGATTTGGTTTTATCCCTCTTTTTGTTTGTTTGTTTGTTTCTTTCTTTCACTTTTGTGTGAGTTTGCCGTTACCATGATACAGTTTGAATAAAACAGTAATAATTTTATTCATACTGCTATAAGAGTTTATAAGTTACAAATCATGACTCTATCACCAAATGGTAGAATGCAGCTAATTTGGTGCTATTATGAAAGCAAGAAGAGTTTTTCTTAAGATCTGAGAAATTTGGAACAGTTATTTCTTAGAAGTCAAGTGGAATAAGTAGAATAAGACAAACTGTTACTGTAAATAGTAATCGCTACTATGGTTATAGAACTTTGTCATTCCTAGATGAAGAATCACGTTATGGAAGCATTTTCTTCATGCAAGATGGCTATCTGCCCTATATTTACACCCCTATAAAACAATTAATTGTCCAGATCTTTGAAGATCGTGTCATCAGCAGACACTTCTCAACAAAATGTCACCGCGATCTCCTGATTTCAATCGACCACCTTTGGTTGTGGGTTATCCTAAAGAACGCTCGACAGCAAATAAAATATGCTAGTTTGCAAGCAATGTTACTATACCAAGACATCATCTACTGTGCATGGAGTCGCAGAAAGAACGGAGTGCATCTACCCAATATTTTATAACCCACATTGTTTGCCCAGTATGTGATTTCTTTTGTTTCTTTCCTATAAATAGTATAATATTTATAACACTTTAACGTTTGAGGTGACTTTTGAAACATCATGCCATTTTAAATAAAATGAACGAGCGGGGTGGCTCATGCAGTTTCGTTTATGGCCCGCTTTCGGGAAGTCGCTGGGTGTACACCCGTGGATGGCCTATTGATCCATGGTATTTTCGGGGGGTTCCCAGGGTCGCTAGCGAATGCTAGGTAGGTTCATCACATTCTCCGAATTGCCTGTCGTTCCATTTCTTTATTCGTTTCATTCTTCAGCTGCTTGGTCTATTTCGGGTTATGCCTAAGTAACGGCGGGGTTATCGACGCTGCACGCCGGGGAAAAAGGATCCTCTCTAGTCTCATTCCTCCTCCGATTGGGCGGCCTCAGGTCTCCGATATGTCTAAGTCTACGGAGGAGAGACACCGGCAGTACTAGCCACCTACGAGGAGTTTCAATCTAGACATGGTACGGACCGTGATCTTTGCTCTGTCGTGACTCCTTGGTTCGGCTGTCCTCTGGCTCCCCTTGTCTCATGTTTCCTCTCGGGGATTTTTATTTATTTATGTTTACTTTCTCTATACTCACTATGTGCACTCCACCAAAAAATTCGATACCGAGATTTCACCGGAAATATATGTTTTAGGGTCCCCTGTATCCAAAAAAAAAATATTTTCAGATTAAGGTCCGTGTGTGTCCGTGTGTCCCTATGTCCGTGTGTCTGTCTGTGAACACGATAACTCAAAAACGAAAAGTCGGTAAAATACAAATCTTGGTATTTAAGTTTAGTATCTTCCAGGGATGCGACACGAAGATTTTGAGAAAAATCCCCCCACCCCAAACTACCTTTTACATGGAACTTTTTTCGAAAATTTCGATTTTCTCAAAAATGGCTCTAACGATTTTGATTAAATATCGAATATTAAGGTTATTTACCTGACAAATAAAATGTATATTTTGAATTTTCTGGGAATAGCCTCTGAAGACTACTTTATTCTGGATGAATTTTTCATAACTACTAAACCGTAAGAAATGGACAAAAACTTAACACACAAAAAATGTAGAGCACATTAAAACACATAATTAATGTTATATACATTTTTTTTCTTGGAGTTGATCGTTTTTGAGATATTCCTTTTTCTTGGTATCAGCTTTGAAAACCTTATACTTTTCTCATACAGGAATTTGTCTCCTGTCCATACAAACAAAGAAACATCAGTCACATAGCAACCAGCTTTTGGCTTTCACTTTAACGTATGGTACTCCCTTATTTTGCTTCTACTTACAATAAAGTAAGAAATAAGACTATATCTGCTAATTTTCCTCGATTAGCATGAAATAAATAAAGGATAAGCTTATTAACAAAAATAATTTTGCAGTATTGGTGGAATGTGATGGTGGGAGAAACCGGAGAACCCGGAGAAAATCCGCCCCTGCGCAACTTTGTCCACCACAAATTTCACATGCGGTCGCATGAGATCGAACACAGCCTACGTACCTGTCCTATACCATCTTTGGTAGGTACAGTTAGGATACAAAAGGAAGGACAACTGTTAAATAAGTGGGTCTCTATGTGATGGCTTAAAAATTTCACTATTTTTCTGACTACAAGCAAAAAGTCGTATGTATTACATTCACACGTCTTTTATCAATCCATTCTTATGCAAAATCTTATTACAAAAGTTAAAATATTTCATTTCTTTTAAAGGTGATCGCTTTGTGATGACTTTGTAACCACATTTTCTTTGATGGTCCATAACAGAAAACGAAAATCCTGCCTCTGTAATATGGAGGTAACTCCCGGCCTCACTTCAAGAGATCTCGAGTACAAATCCCGATTAAAGTGCGTTACCCGGATAAGGTTTTTCCTTATCCTGAGAAGAGGACCCTTATCTTTAAGCTCCGAGGATCCCGGGCTCACTTCAGCGTCATTTCACCGATTTCTTCATAATCCGATATGACCTACAAGCCGCCTGCGGTGCCATTAGTAGTTAAAGCGGGCGTTAAACACTACCAAAAATGACCTACAAGGTTAAAGGACTTTTAACTACAAAACAAAAAGCAAAACAAAAAAGGCTAAATATCAGTTGGAAAAAAAAAGTTTAAAACGTGTATCTGAAAATTCAAGCCTACAATAAAACACCTCAGAAATTTATTATTAATGTATTAAATTCGTCTACATTTTTCATGTGCTCAGCAACTATGTTTTTGTCCATTTCTTCTGATTTACTGGTTACACAAAATTAAGGAAAATTTAGTCAGCATCTGCACATAACATTTTGGATGTCACACAGATTAAACGTTTGATATTTTAGTCAAAAATACTATTTTTGAGAAGATAAAAATTAACAGGAAATTTGCCATGTAAAGGGTAGTTTGCAGTCAAAAATATCTTGCACCACCTTTTGTATTTAACGAAATTTGCGTTTTTGAATTGTGATGTTCATAGACACACGGTTGGACACAAACGCGTTGTTATTCGGGCGACCTCAAAACATGTAATATTAAGTGAAATCTAATTTTTTTTGGTGGAATACTTCAGTTCCTCTACCTAGTGTAGGCAAGTAGGAGAGAAAGCAAAACGAATAGACATTTAGTTACTGAACAGAATTGAAACATAATTTTTCATTTATTTTCTGGGAAACATGTTATAAGCACTAAGATTGGAAGACCATTATTTTAATGCATAGTGTAGATCAGGCTGGTCCAGTTTGGGTGCGCGTTAAAGGTGCAGCGTGTTGCTGGAGTCTCCCAAGATTATGCATTACAGCTGGGAAATCAGAGCAAGCTTTCGTCATGGCTGAACCAACTTTAGGAATGAACTGTCAGGAAGAGGAGCGTTGTACACTCAAAGACAATACAAAAAATCTGATGTGTTCCATTCACATGACTTTCTCTATATCTTTGTAAATTATTATTGTTAATAAGCTTATCTTTTACTTATTTCATGCTAATCGAGAAAAATTAGCAGAAATAGTCTTATTTCAGCGAAATAAGGGTGTACCATAGGTTAAAGTGAAAGCCAAAAGCTGGTTGCTATGTGACTGAAGTTCGTTTATTTGTATGGACACAAGTTGGCAAATTTCTGTATGACAAAAGTATAAGTTTTTCAAAGCTAAAACCAAAAAACAAGGAATATCTCAAAAACGATCAACTCCACGAAAAAAATGTGTATAACATAAATTGTGTGTTTTAAAGTGCTCTACATTTTTTGTGTGTTAAGTTTTTGTCGATCTCTTACGATTTAGTAGCTATGTAAAATTCATCCAGAATAAAGTAGTCTTCAGAGGCTATTCCCAGAAAATTGAAGATATACATTTTATTTGTCAGGTAAATATCTTTAATATACGATATTTTAATCAAAATCGTTAGAGCCATTTTTAGAAAATTAAAATTTTCGAAAAAAGTTGCATGTAAAGGTTAGTTGGGAGTGAGGGGATTTTCTTGAAAATCTTCGTGTCGCATCTTTGGAAGATACCAAACCTAAATACCAAGTTTGGCTTTTAACGGACTTTTCGTTTTTGAGCTATGCTGCCCACAGACACTCACATACACACACAGATGATGATGATGATGATGATGATGATGGTGTTTAAGGGCGCTCAACTGCCGAGGTCATAAGCGCCCTTATGATTAAAACTTGGCAATAGCCAGTAAGAAAATACCAAACAAAAAAGTAAACACAAATAAAAGAGCTAACACAGTTGAAACGGAAGTAACAGAAACGTCCAGCCCTCTAACCAGAGCTGGATATAAAACTCCATCTAAAATCAACACATTAAAACCAAAAGAGTTTAAAAAACCGCTATCACACTAAAACGTCAAGGTAAAAGAAAGTTTTGCTAAAAATTTAAAAACCCTGTCCACTGCTCTTGGGTCATCTGCCAGGACCTCAGCAAGAGAGGCCGGCATGCCCATAGATGACCGAATGTGTGCCAGGTGACCACACTCCAGCAACACATGACGAACTGTCTGTGCCTCCCCACAGAGCGCACAGACAGGAGCAGGTTCACGTTTAAAAAGGTAACTGTGAGTAAAAATACAGTGGCCAATTCTTAGCCGAGCTAGTACTACCTCCTCCCGGCGGAATAAACGAGAGGAGGTTACCCAGTTGACAGGGAGGTCCTTCACCTCTCGCAGCTTATTACCACGGAGAGCCGACCACTCCGCATGCCAAGTCGAAAAAACGGCTCTCCGTACAGCCACTCTAAAATCTTCTGCTGTTGAATGGGTAATCGTAACACTGGGCGCTGTGACTGCCGATTTCGCTGCCAAATCCGCCGTGTCATTCCCTGGCAAGCCAACGTGTCCAGGAATCCATGCGCACTCCACATTAAAACCAGAAGCGTGCAAAATGTGGAGAACGTCCTGGATGCGCTGCACCAAAGGATGGTAATTGTACAGCTCACGAATGCTCTGAAGGGCACTAAGGGAATCACTAAGAATAAGGCAGTCACCTAATTTTCGACGTCGAATATACAGAAGGGCTTGATAAATAGCATATAGCTCGGCAGAATATATAGATGTGCAACTAGGCAAACCGTAAGTAGAAGTTGCTGTGCCAGTTACAAAGGCACATCCAACACCGTCGGGGCTCTTACTACCATCGGTGTAAATACAAATACGGCCACTGTATTTGGATAAAAATTCTAAAAAGCAACGACGAATACTATCAAGAGGCGTAACAGATTTCCCGTAGAGCGTCATCCCGAGATCGACATGGGAGGTAGCGCGTAACCAAGGGGGGTGTATACTCTCTCCCTTGGATAACAGCCGAGGAATGTCAACATGGTGCTGGCGTAGAAGCTCACGGAAACGAAAACCTGCTGGCCTGGGGCTCAGAGAGCGGAGGCAGTATCGCTCGTGCAGCTCAGGGGAGAAAAACGCGTGCTAAGTTGGATGCCCAGGCATACACTTCAGCCCACAGCCATAATTAGCAAGCAGGACATCACGCCGACAACGCAGAGGAGGTTCTCCCGATTCGGCGTAGAGGCTAACAACTGGGCTCGTTGGAAAAGCTCCAACGGCCACACGGATGCCCTGGTTATGGACTGTGTCTAACCTTCGGAGCACTGAAGGTCGAGCTGAAGAATACACAATGCTGCCATAGTCCAACTTCGAACGAATCACAGCACGATAAAGACGGAGCAATGTCGTCCGATCCGCACCCCAAGACTTGCCACTTAGTATCCGTAAAAGATTTAGAGAACGGTCACATCGTGCTCTAAGCTGTGCTATTTGTGGTGCCCAACAAAGTTTCCGATCGAAGATCAAACCAAGGAATCTCGCCTCGTCTGCGAAAGGAAGTAAATCTGGCCCGAGTCGAAGAGACGGCGGCATATGCCACTTACGGCGCCAGAAGTTAACGCAGACTGTCTTCTCAGCGGAGAAACGAAAACCGTGTTTCGAGCTCCATGCATAGAGATTGTCCAAACACCGCTGGAGACGGCGTTCCAAAAACGGTGTACGCTGAGAAGTACAGAAGATGGCAAAGTCGTCCACGAATAAACAGGAAGAGACACCTTGAGGCACACATAGTGATATGGAATTTATCGCAATAGCAAATAGAGTCACGCTGAGTACCGAGCCCTGCGGCACTCCGTTCTCTTGAATAAAATGGTTAGAAAAAACCGAACCCACCCTCACTCGAAAAACACGGTCCCGCATAAACTCCTGAATGACCAACGGTAGGCGTCCACGTATGTTCCAGTTGTGCAGAGAACGCAATATTCCCGCCCGCCAACACGTGTCGTAGGCCTTCTCGAGGTCAAAAAATATCCCAACTGTGGGGCTGTTCTTAAGAAACCCGTCCATAATCTGAGTTGACAGAGAGACAAGGTGGTCAGCAGTTGAACGTCGTCGTCGAAAGCCACACTGGATGTTCGTCAGAAGATTGTGGGATTCCAGCCACCACACCAACCGTCCATTGATCATGCGTTCCATCACCTTGCAAACGCAACTGGTGAGGGAAATAGGACGGTAACTGGAAGGAAGTTGGCGGTCCTTTCCAGCTTTAAGAATGGGTATGATGGTGGCCTCCCGCCACTTGTCTGGAAAAATGCCATCAACCCAGACACGATTATAGACCTCGAGTAGGAAATCTTTGCCATCAGGAGAGAGATGTTGCAACATTTGGACGTGGATACCATCTGGACCTGGTGCTGAGTGTCGTGAAGAGGAGAGTGCATTGTCTAGCTCTGCCAGGGTGAAAAGGCGATTATAATCCTCAAGGTTGCCAGAAAGAAACGAGAATTCTTGAGATTCCACCTGGTTCTTAACTGTAAGAAACTCAGGGGAATAGTTGCCTGAGCTAGACACCTCAGCGAAAGCACTGCCTAAAGTATTCGCCACGTCAAATGTATCAACAACAGCTCCGGTAGGTGTTTTGAGACCGGCGATGGGCATATGGTTCGGTTTCCCAGCCACACGTCTTAACTTATCCCATACGACAGAGGAAGGTGTATGTCGATTAAAGGAACCCACGAATTTATTCCATGACATCTTTTTGCTATCCTTAATAACCCGCCTAGAATGTGCACGCATCCGTTTATAGTGTATCAGGTTATCCAGTGTAGGAAAACGCTGGAAAACCCGTAGAGCTCGTCTGCGAGCGCGAATAGCATCCCGACAGTCAGCGGTCCACCAAGGTACCGGAAATCGACGGCTGTAGCCAGTCGAACGCGGAATGGATTGCTCAGCAGCAGAAAGAATGGTCCCTGTAAGATGTTCGACCAAGTGGTTCACAGAGTCGTGCTCTTCGTAGCTAAATTCAGCCAAGTGGGAGTACAGTTCCCAGCTGGCGTGGTCTAGGCGCCAACTAGGTAAACGGGTGGAACATACAACGGGTGTCAAGACACTAATACGACAAGGAAAGTGGTCACTAGAATGCAAATCCGAGATGATATTCCAGCATAAGGTGACTGCCAGCTGAGGGGAACAAATTGCAATGTCAGTGTGTGAAAAACTATGAAATGCGTCAGATAGAAAGGTGGGCTCTCCGGTGTTCTAGAGAGCAAGATTCTGACTATCCAAGAAGTCTTTAAGTAGCGTACCTCTCGCACAAGCCCGAGGAGAGCCCCAAAGAGGGTGATGGGCATTCACGTCGCCTACCAATAAAAAGGGTGGTGGCAACTGCGAAATGGGGTGTTCTAAGTCGCTGTGCGAGAGGTCCGCAGATGGAGGCAAATAGATACTGCAAATGGTGAATGAAGCGGAGGGTAGCTTAATGCTGACAGCAACGGACTGTATTGCAGATTGTATGGGTACGGAGTTGGCAAAAATATCATCTCGAATAAGCATCATAGTGCCCCCATGTGCCGGGACACCGTCCTCCGGGGATAAATCACATCGTACGGAGGAGTACTGCCTGATGGTAACGGTGTCCTGTGGACGGAGCTTCGTCTCTTGTAAACATACAGCCAAGGGTTCATGCTGGCGCAGCAACAAGTCAAGCTCTGGTCGATGTGGTCGAATTCCGCGTATGTTCCAATGGAGGATAGCCATTGAGTATATTATGGGATAAGTTTCAAATCGAAAGACGCTTCTGCAGATTGGGATTAGCTGGTCGGTTCAATTTGTTCTTCTTAGGCGTTGGGCTAGTACTATTTTCAGGAGCACGATCCTGCCGTTTCCGCACTGTCCCTCTGGCAGTGGCGGCAGAATCCTCCTGGTCCATCTCCTCCACAAGGGAGGTCCCTTTTTCAAGAGCAGTTTTAGGTCCAAGTAGTTCGAACCGATTGGATGTGCTGATCGGCGAAGACGGCCGTCGCCGATTCACGCCCTCCTCCCCAGATGACCCTTCAGAGGAGGATACACGTGATGAGTTGCGTGAACATTTCTTACCTTTAGATGACTTGGTAATAGAATGCACATTCTCTTTTAAGAAGTCTTGTCGTACATACTTGGTCTTAAACTGTTTTTCCGGGGCAGAAGACGTCGTGAATTTACCAACTTTAGTTCCAGAGGTCGAGGCTTTCGGTGACAACTGTGCAGGACTATTCTGTAAGCTAGCGGATTTGGCAGATGTTGATACCAACTTGGGTGTAGGTGCCGAAGGCTTTGGCAGCGCTTGGGCTAAAATAACCTTTTCCGCAATTGTAGCCCCGTTCATATCGCCGGTCTGTGTTGCGATTTCCCGACGCGGTACCGGTTTAGCTGCAACTGAGCTATAGGTACCGGACCTCGGGGCAGAGGGTTGGCGGAGTCGCAGGAGCTTCCGGGCTTCCAAGAAGGACACCTTCTCTTTCACCCGTATCTCCTGGATCGCTCGTTCCTCTGCAAAACGGGGGCAGTCTCGGGAACTAGATGGGTGTTCCCCGTTACAGTTCACACACGATGGAGCTGAAGCACAAGCCCCATCGTGGGAGATGTCACCGCAGTGGACGCAGGTGGACTTGCCGGTACACAACTCACTAGTGTGACCAAAACGTTGGCATTTAAAGCACCTCAGCGGATTGGGTATATAAGGCCTAACTTCGATGGCTTCATACCCTGCCCTAATCTTTTGAGGGAGGTCAACCCGATCAAAAGTAAGAAACAGGGTACGAGTAGGCAGGAATTCACCGTTGATCTTACGTTGTACCCGATAAACAGCTGAGACACCCTGAGTCGCAAGATTTTCTTGGATCTCCTCAATGGACAAACCGTCCAACGCGCGGGTTGTTATTACACCGCGGGAGGAGTTCAGCGACTTGTGCACCTCGATCTTCACTGGATAGCTGGCTAACATGGTGGCTTTAAGTATTCTTGCAGCTTGCGAGGCGGAGTTGGCTTCGACAAGAAGTGTACCATTGCGAGCTCGAACGCAGGATTTAACAGGACCAGCAATGGCATCGAGACCCTTTTGGATAGTAAAAGGGCTCACCGTAAGGAACTTCTTACCTTCCTCTGTCCTATGAATAACCAAGTAGCGAGGACCACATGACTCGACTACTTCCTTTCCAACGTCTTTATTTGAAATCAGGGGTTTAAGTTTTGGTGCCATAAAAAAAAATTGTATAAATTCATCCCCCAGTGCTCCCCACCCACCACGGAGCCCAACGAGGGGTCACCCCACTGGGGTGACAGGGCTACACAGGGGATATAGCGGGCTCGCCGTCCCACTCACCCTGGAGTTCGGTGTAATACCTAGTCCTGGCCGATTGACTAGGGGTGGGTTAGTCCCTAGCCTCCCGTTTAGGCAAATCAGAAACCAAAGCGGTGTATTAGGCTGCGCACCCTCCCCAGTTACTGAAAGACAGAAGCCCAGGCTCAGGTACGCAACCCTCAACCAACCAGGATATTCCTTTTCACCGACACGGGTCTCCACGCACGGCCTACACGTGGGTGGGCATTTTGACCTACTGACTCCCTCACCACTCTAAGGTTGCCCACAGAGGGAGTCAAGGTGGCTCGGGACCCCGGGTGCGCCTAACCCGTACCTACCGTAGTAGGCCCCTGGGGGGATACACACACAGAGACACACACAGAGACACACACACACGAACATTTTTCTAAAAATGTTTTTTTTTTTTTTTATTCAGGAGGTCTCAAAACATATATTTCCGGTATCGAATTTTTGAGTCCATTTCAATACCTTCTCTATACACTATGTACATAGCACGTATAGCCTTGCGTTGTGATTTTGCTGAAAATGTGGACTGACGGAGACTCGGGTGTTACGATGATTTTCATTGGTGGTATTCTGGTAGAACATACCATGCGAGTAAGAAAAGGCCAAACCAATTGGGCAATCCACCCTTTCATCCCTTGCCCCTCTGGACCCTCCGTCAGTACAGTATTAGCAGTGTGTTAATTTTGACAACCACTTGCGCGAATTACCTTAGCAATATGAAGCACAGAGAAAAGATTAACCTAATTTTGTATCACCGGGTGAAAGAGGTGGAATATTGACCAACCAGAAAATTTAGGGATCACAATTCACAATTCAGAACTTCATTTGTCGCAATTTATTCATGTCCAACCCCTTCTCCTCGGTAAAGTGGTCTATCTAATACGCTTTTAAGAGCAAACAGGTGAAAGACATGGGCGCAGTCAGTGAAAAGACACCGTCTTACGATAAGTATTTCCAGGCGTATTATTGTCTTTAGCCTATTCGCAGTGGCGCATTGGCTATCACACTCTCCCTCCAGAGAGCTACGATGATTTTGAGTACTCTGACTCAGACGAGTCGACTTGGAACAGCTGCTTAGTTATATATTTACGTGCATTACATGTTTGATAAATAGCGCAAGTTATGTCTTCATTCTTCCAAACACCAAAATATAATATGTCTACATTATAGACATATTATTAGGCGTGAAAAGTAGAGACTGTTAAAAAACATAATTTATATCAAATAACACATTTTGCGATACTAATCTTTACATTTTCTCAAGTTTTAAGTACTTTGATGTCCTTATATGTAAAATATTTCAAGATGAAATCCTCTCCTAACATGTGATGTGTTGCATTCACATGACTTTTTGTACCCGTTCTGAAAAAAAAAAGCTTACAAAACAATATACTTCTACCTACGTCATAAATATTATCCTAATTGGTCTTACTACTTAGTTTCTTATAAGCAGAAGAGAAATAAGGGAATACACCCGACTAAAGCGATAGTCAATTCTTTTAAAAAGTGATATGTCAAAATGCGAACAATTGAAGTTCGGTTCGCTTTGCATTTCCGAAAACCAAAGAGAGATGAAACGAAGAGAAGATGAGTCTTAAAAATTGAAACCAATAACAAGGAATATCTCGAAAACGGGCAACTCTGCAACAAACATGTTTATGACATAAATTGTGTGTTTTTACTAGATCTATATTTTTGTATATTAACTTTTTGTCTACTCTTACGCTTTACCAGATATGCAAAATTCATCCAAAATGAACAGGTCTTCAGAAGCTGTTTCCAGAAAATTCAGGATATGCGTTTTATTTGTAATGTAATATACGGTATTTTAATCAAAAACGTTAGAGCTATGGTTTAGAAAAACTAAATTTTCAAAACTTCAAAAGTTATGTATGAAGTTTGGTATTTAACAGTGTTTTAGTTTTTGCTATCCACAGCCACGCGCGCGCGGATCTTTTTCTAGACATGTTTTTTTTTTCGCTCGGGGACTTCAAAACATGTCTCCGGTGAAATCTCAGCATCGAATTTTTGGGTGGAATACAATACCTTCTCCATGCACTATGTGCATAACACGTGCAGAGAAAGTAAAAAAAAAAACGTATTAATTAATATATACACTAATCTGACCGCAGGCTTTCACAGTCGAAGTTGTAACATTTAAATGTTTTCCAGACTTGGAGGTCAAGCTCAATGAATAAAACAACCATTTATCCTTGAAATTTTGTCCGCTTTGCGAAAATCTTTTGGACGTCGTTTGCCGTCCTTTTGGATTTCTAAAGCTGTCCACTACAGCTGCGAACGGAACATCAAGGACAAATGGTTTTACTCATGACCCGAGTCAGGAAAACAAGATCCATTCATTTGATAAACTCTATAGTTGTATTCCACATATAAGGAATCCCATATTATCCAAT
This sequence comes from Hymenopus coronatus, assembly GCA_030762935.1. Taxonomy (NCBI): domain Eukaryota; kingdom Metazoa; phylum Arthropoda; class Insecta; order Mantodea; family Hymenopodidae; genus Hymenopus; species Hymenopus coronatus. The sequence goes on from CM060890.1 coordinate 35,216,034, forward strand.
TTCGGATTTCTAGGAATATAACTGTCGTGATTAGCATAAATTCAGCAGAACATGAACTGTTGGTTTGAATGTGTAGGAATGATTTGGTAATGACTATGGATATGACATACACAAAGCATTTTGCTTTCTCTAGTACTTGGTACAATGTGCATAGTTGGTAGAAAAGACATTGCATAACACCTAACAATTGATACACCTCTTTAACCCCTTCCAAGAAAGCATTTAGCAAAAGGTTCGTGTGTATGCATGTATGCATGTATGTATGTGTGTATGTATGTATGTATGTATGTATGTATGTATGTATGTATGTATGTATGTATGTATGTATGTATGTATGTATGTATGTATGTATGTATGTATGTATGTATGTGTGTATGTATGTATGTATGAGTGTATGTATGTGTGTATGTATATATGTGTGTATGTGCGTGTGTATGTATGTATGTATGTATGTATGTATGTATGTATGTATGTATGTATGTATGTATGTATGTATGTATGTATGTATGTATGTATGTATGTATGTATGTATGTATGTATGTATGTATGTATGTATGTATGTATGTATGTATGTATGAGTGTATGTATGTATGTATGTATGTATGTATGTATGTATGTATGTATGTATGTATGTATGTATGTATGTATGTATGTATGTATGTATGTATGTATGTATGTATGTATGTATGTATGTATGTATGTATGTATGTATGTATGTATGTATGTATGTATGTATGTATGTATGTATGTATGTATGTATGTATGTGCGTTTGTATGTGTGTGTATGTATGTAATGTATGTTTGTAGGTAGGTAGGTAGGTATGTATGTATGCATGTATGTGAACACGATAATTCAAAAACAAAAAATTGATTTTCGAAAATTTTGATTGTCTTAAAAATGGCTCTACGATTTTGGTTAAAATACGGTATATTAACGATACTAACATGACATATAAGGTATTTATCCTGAATTTCCCAGGAATAGCCTCTGAAGACCTATACGTTCTGAATGATTTGTGCATAGCTGTAATCCGTAAGAGATAGACAAAAAGTTTATTACTCAAAAAAATATAGATCTTCAAATTTATGTCATATAGCATTTTTTCTTTGCAGAATTAACCGTTTGCGAGATATTCCTTGTAATTTGCTTTTATTTTAAAATACAAACTTTCCTCAAACTGGAAATCTTCATCTGTTTCATTTCTCTTTTGTTTTAATCCTCGCCTGCAAAAGGCAACTGAATTTCAAGCACATAGCAACCAGATTTTAAAATATTTGACTATCGCTTTGCCTAGTGTTTTCCTTTATTTTCCTATTAGTTATAAGGTAGCAAGTAATAAGAAAGAGCGATGAGAGAAGTATTCCTAACGCTACCCTTGAGCCAATGGGAAAATAATAGTTAACTGGTGAGATCAGCGTGGGTTGCAGCTGTATATATATATAGTTCTGGACCAAGTTCGGGCACTAGTTCATCATAACACGCTCAGGCTCCACATCGCTCCCAGTCAACTTCGCACCACCAAGAATCTAAGTTACTCTAATATTCTAAAGTCAAGCGCGGGAAGTGTAACTTCAAATAGGCCAGAAATTAAGAAATTGTAAAATTCGTGCAGAAGTTAAGTCAGAGAGTAACAGATGTTAAATTAATCATCACTTCGAAGCAGTTAATTTTGTATTGTCTAATTTTCACCTGTCAACATCCACAAGTTGCCATACACATAGCTAGCCGGAAGACGAGACATCACTGACGAGATTCGACTCTCAGATCGCCTTATTCTGAATCTCCAACGAACTCCAACTCGACACAGTGTCCAGAAACAAAAAGAGGTGTTCACCACAAAACTTACGAGTCACATCGCACTTCACATTTTAAAGTCCCTTGCACTTAAAAGACATAAAGGACAATAAGGAGGTTAATTTGGTTGATATTTACAACTATGTGTAAAGTGTCATTTCTTCAGTGAATGACTCGAGACTATTTTCAGTATTCACATTAACATTATAAACATTTTTACCAATGAAAAATGCAGAATCAAGATCTAGAGATCAATTAAAGCCAAGTTTGGTGATAATGCGGAACAGAACTAAACCATAAAGGTATTTATGAATAACGGTAGATCATTTGATAAGTATTTACGTACATCAGCTGTTAATAAACAAGTATAGATACTGTGTTTGAAAACTGTGTGCCTCCTGAGTTTATGGTTACAGTCGTAAATGTATGTCGTGGCTTCGTTCGCCATCCATTCCTTGACTGTTAATATGATACCACATTATGATTACACTCATCGTTTATGAAAATTGGGGAATTAGGGATTTGCTGAAAATTATAATCAAAAATAAAAAAAGAAAACGAGAGCGATCTTGCTTGAGATGGAGAGATCAAATGCATTTAAATTGATGACAATATATAATACCGAGTACTTAATTGACAACGATGATAACCACGAAAGGCTTGGTTGGTTTCTATGCTTGATATTAATATACACAAAGTCTTCAATTTGAAAGGGAAAAGGCCTTTAAAACGAAAGAAAAGGTCTTCGTGAATCTTGCTATAACTGTATATTTCAAACGGACTATTTTACCACGCACGCACAAACCTAAGCATGCAGTCACTACAGAAAAACAAATGAATTCTTAGATATGCCACAGGGCTTACATCAAATGCAGTAGTTTTAGGTAGCGGCATTCGTAAAATAATCCGTAATATAGGCATAAATAATTCAAATTTCAACACATTAAATACCAGTGCTGCAGGAATCAAGCGGAAAAATATAGCTGCCAGCTTGAAAGGGTTTGTGGAAAATGTGTATCACTTAACTAAAACAACCGCATTTAATGGCTTTTTTCTCTCTTTTCCCAACCACAAATCGTTGATCTGTAAAATTGCTCTGTTCTGCCCACAATTTAGCAGTCCCTTAAACCGTGAAAATGACATTTACTTCTGCCTAAACGGGAAGAAACTAAACACAGGAATTAATCGTCTGAACCGCACGCAACGAACAAAGGGATTACTTCTACCTGTTGATGGAAAGTTAATGGAAACTGTTATTTTTTTGGTATTCGCGCAGTGGCAACTCTCTTTTATGTTCATCAAAATATCATTGCAGTTCAAGGTAAACACGTGAAACGAAAAAGGGTGTTCTCCCCTTGCGGCCCTTCAGACTACAATTACGGTACATAACTGCGCATTAAGGAATTATAAAATGATATTTTAAAGAGGTCAAAAACGCTCGGGGTTGTTTCCAAAATACTCATTTCATTTGAACACCGCTCTGTGCTCTGATTTGCTGTCCGTTTAAGAAAATGTTAAAGCAGCTTAAACGGTGATCACGCCCTCTTCTAAAATTTCGTGCAAGGAAATAATATTCTCATGTACCAACAGATCTCGATACAAAAGAAACAATTTCAAAGCTAGAGGCGAAACTGAAAATAATTGTAGGGAAGTTAAACGTTTCTGCGCCACTTGTTATTACGAGATTTGTCTGGAACTCTTGGGGATGGCGTGAGACGGAGCTCGTCCTTGGGGTGGCTGTAATTTCTACTTGAGCATTTCCAGAAAACTGTCAACTTGGGTGTGCACATATGTTCCAGCTGTTGTTTTTCCAGTTTCGTGGACGAAGTGGGCGGTAACTGGCCAGCATGGAGCTGGATTAACATTTGTGTGTTTGTAATTGACCACTTCGCCCAAATCCCTTTGGTCATCATGATCAGTTAAGCTTCAAGGTGCACTGGAACTGGAAGAAAAAATTGTAGTTTGCATATGTAAGTACTCATTTGTATGTTAACAAATGTTCACCACTTCACGCAAACAGATTTCCGAAATTGAGAAAAGTCTGAAGCACCGTTTAAAAACATTTTGTACTTCTCTAAACGTTCTATGCATACACCCAAAAATTTGATGCCGAGATTTCACCTAAAATATATGTTTCGAGATTCCTTATTCCAAAAAATAGCATTGTGTGTGTGTGTGTGTGTGTGTGTGTGTGTGTGTGTGTGTGTGGGTGGGCTGGTGGGTGAGTGCGCGCGCTCGCGCTAGCGTGTGCTTGTATGCGGACAGCTTAGCTCAAAAAATTTAGTCTTTAAGTTAAGGATCTTCCAACGACACGAAGATTTTCAGGAAAATCTCCCCCACTTCAAACTACCTTTAACATGGAACATTTTTTGAAAATGTTATTCTTCTAAAAAAATGACATTATCAATTTTGATTGAATTGCTGTATATTAAACATGTTTACATGACAATTAAAGTACATATTTTGTATTTTCTGGGACATTTTCCTTGTGGGTGAATTTTGCGTAATTTGTAAACCGTAAGAGATGGGGGGAACGTAAATATGTAGATCTCGTCACAATGTATTTAGAGATATTCGCTGATATTCGCTTCAATTTTAATTCAATTAAACTTTTCTCAAACAGGAGACACCTTTTGTTTCATTTCTCTTTTGTGCGACTCGTAGCCATGTAAAGCGAACTGAATTTCAATTGTTTATCATAGCAATCTTTTTTTTTTTTTTTTTTTTTTTTTTTTTTTATATTTGACCATAAGGAACTAATATAACAATTTTGTTAATGTTTAACTCCATTACCACGATGTAGATAAAAGAATAACCCTTCGTAACAATAGTGTGTTAGAAAATAATGTGAATCAGATTTTTATATTTTAATATAGCAAAATTGTTAAATTGAAAGTCATTCTTTCACGAATTCACAATTCAATAATGTGCGACTACACGCCATATCTCAGTTTCATTTTCATTCGTCTTCTTTGATGATACATTGTTTTACAATGTAAGGCATTAGTAATTGAAAAGGATACGTGATTAAGATTTTAGCATACTAAATTTTTCCTTTCTCTACCACGTACATATTAGGTAAAGAAGTATTGTGTTGCACCCAAAAGCTGAATACCGAGATTTCACCAGAAAAACATATTTTTAGGGGCCTTGAATCCAAAAAGAACCAACGTATGTGTGTATGTCTGTGTTTGTCAACAGCATAACTAAACATTGAAAACTCGATTAAATACCAAATTTGATGTTTTAAGTTTAGTGTCTTTTAAAGATGCTATACGAAGTATTTCAAGAAAATCCCCCATACCAAACTACACTTTACATTGAAGATTTGTCGAGATATTCGATTTTTTAAAACTGTTCCTAATGATTTTCTATAGTGTTAGAATACATAGTTTTTAGTTTGTCTGTATGATTGTGTGAGATTTGTCCCATCAGAAAGCAATTGCACCTTACTTGTTGAACAGATGCGCCTCATCTGCTTGGAGAATTCCTGAAATGGCATGGTCTGTCTTAAAGGAAATCTATACCATTACACTGGGCTTATATTCGGATATGACCACAGCAAAGTACGAATAGCTCAAAAAGAAACAATCAACAGGTAACTGTCAGAGGAAATGCGTTTCAAGGGAGTAAAAGGGTCGAAAATGTTTAAGTTGTAAGTGGAGTCCATTACAGCCTTTCATTTCCACTCTATGGGAAAAGGAAGTGCTTAATCCTCAGGTAACAACCCATCCTGCGGACTCCATTCTATTTCCTTTAAGTAGCGCTTAGTGGAGCGTGCAAAATAGATCACCTGTAATGGAACTTGTTCTGCATCTAGCAACACACCATTTCAACTTGAGCTGGAAGTATAGCTGAAAATTAGTGTTGTTAAAACATGTTTGCGTTATCGATTACTGACCTATAATATGCATTCCACTCATAAATTAGGTGGTACCGAGATTTCACCAATAAAACGGTTTGACACGTCTGTTAACAGGATAATACAAATACGAAATATTGGTATTTTTAATTTTCTCGAAAATGCCTCTAAATGTGTTTAAGATATTTGCCTTAGAAGAAAATCTAAGATAATATATACATTTGTGAATGCATTTTGCATAATTGGTAAATCATAAAAAATAAAAAATAATAATAAAAATCGGATGTGCTACACTCATATGACTTTCTCTAGCTACTCTGCAAACACACTTCTTACGAAAGATACTTCTTCTTCCAACACCATGCTAATCGAGATAAACATTAGCAGAATTTTATTACTTAAATTCCTTATAAGTAGAATGGAATGCACTAAGCGAATGCACTAGGTTAAAATGATAGTAAAATGTTTTAAAAGCTGTCGTTATGCGATTATCATTGCAAATCGCTTCTTTACTTGGCCAATAAAAAAAAAAAAAGGAAAATCGGACACTTCCGTCTAAGAAAAGTATAAGTATTTCACAATTGAAACTAATTACGAGAAATAACTCGAAAACGGTAATCTCCACGAAAAAAGTGCATATGACATAACTTGTGTATTTTAACAAGATCTACATTTTTTGTAAAGTACGATTTTGTCTATCTCTTACGGTTTAATAGTTATACAAAATTAAGCAAAATTCATCTAGAATAAATAGGTCTTTAGAAGCTATTCCCAGAAAATTAAAGATATTCATTTTATTTGTGATAGAAATGGCTTTAATATGTGGTATTTTAATCAAAATCGTTAGAGCCATTTTTAAGGAAAACAATTTTTTTTTTAAATTCTTTCCATGTAAAGGGTAGTTAGGGGTGGAAGTATTTTCTTAAAAATTTTTGTGTCGCATCCTTGGAAGATACCAAACTTAAATACGAAGTTTGATATTTAACCGTCTTTTCGTTTATGAGTTATGCTGACAACAGACCCACACAAACACACTGATCTGTTTCCGAAAATGTTTTTTTTTTAGGATTCAGGGGGGCCTAAAATATGTATTTCCGGTGAAATCTCGACATCGAATTTTTGTCTGGAATACAATACTTCTCTATGCCTGTGTACATTGTACATACGGGTCCAGAGAAAGTAAAAATATGTTTTAAAAAGAAAATATAAATGCAGGTTTCATTCAAGCACAGACATTACTACAAACAATTTTTTTTATTTTAATATTTCTGAAATTTTATGTTTTAAATTAATTGGAACTTTCAACATAAGTACTTTTGGTTTTTACGAGTGATGATAATACAAAACTGGAATATTAAAGTCAGCTTATAGCGACCGGATTTTTAAAAATCCTATTCTCGCAGTATCCCTCTGTAATGAAACCATTTCTGCAGACGTTTACCTCACTTAACAAAAAGTGTGTAGAAGAATAGGTTTTGTAAGAATAGTGTAAAGAAAAACGGATAGAGAAAGGCTTTTGAATACGAAACGTCAGATATTTGTCATCAAATATCAGTGTGATAAACAGAATAAAGCTTTATTTATCACCATCGTTTTTTTTTTCAATAATAACATGAAAATCTTAACTAAGAAAAGGTGATGTGTTCTATTCACATGAATTTTTCTATCTATACTCTAAAAAACTATTCTTACAAAAGCGTATTCTTCTATATACTTCGAGCTATTTGAGATAAACATTAGCAGAAATAGTCTCCTTTATAAGTTCCTTATAACAAGAAGGGCAAGAGGAAATACACTATGCTAAAGCGACAATAATTGCTATGTGATTGAAATTCGGTTCTCTTTGCATGATCAGGAATAAAACAAAATAAACAGAAATGACAAATTCCCGTTTAAGAATGCTTTAAGTACTTTAAAATTGAACCAATAACGATTATATTTCGGAAATGATTAACTCTACAAAAAATACTTGACATAAATTGTGTTTATTTTAACGAGATCTACATTTTTCGTGCAGAAAGTTTTTATTTATCTCTTACTGTTTATCAGTTATTCTCCGGCATAAATATTCTGGTTATTCCCAGGAAATTCAAGATATACATTTTATTTGTCATCTAAATATCCATAATATACGGAAGTAAAATCAAAATTGTTAGAGCCATTTTTGAGAAAAGCAAAATTTTCAAACATGTTTCTATGTAAAGGGTATTTAGGCGGATTTTCTTGATAATCTTCCTGTCACAGCTTTGGAACTTAATACCATGTTTGGTATTTAACCGTTATATTGTATACATACATACATACACACACGGACCTTTATAATGGCTTTTTTGGACTCTGAGGTCCTCAAAACACATATTTTCGGTGAAATCTCGGTACCGACTTTTTAGATGGAATACTACATCTTCTCCTGCTGTGCACATTGTACATGCATGCTAGAGAAATTAAAAAGTAGTTAGCTATAATGGCATTTGCTATGATTATTGTTCTTTAAAATAACGTATCCACATATAGACATTAAGTTGGAGTGCTTGGATCCGAAATCTGTGATATTTGGCTCTTCTTGCGTATGCTCTTACGCTTTAGCGAAGTAACCTTATGCATACTTTGCAAGTTTAGGATCTTCTCGTTCCTTAGTGACATTTAAGTCTTTTTATTTAAAATCTAAATTGAAATTAATAATTATAAAACAGAATTCACCAATAAATGTAGAAATAATAATTTTAAGCTGGATAAAATAAATATTGATTAATATGTATGATTTTGTGGTTTGATATCACTCATGCATGAGTCTGTTTTGAATGTAAGCAGTATACTTATACCCCCGCCACTAAGTCTTTACAATGGACAGTTCCGGTAGCTTAACGTAACATTGGCTATATTGGTCGCTACATTGTCAAAGTTGCTAGTAAACAACCACAGCTGATTATGTCTTAACCCTTAGTTGCCTGCACTAGTATACTGCATATGCCGTTGTTCCTTTAATTCAAGTTTAAAACTGAAGCTGTAGTAAAAATATTTGGGAATAAACCTCAGAATTTATTATATAAAATAATAGGGAAAATAGAAATTAAAATAAATGTAGACTTTTATTAATATTTTTCTTCCTAATTAAAGGTTTAAATTCTTCTAAACAGTTTTCATAATGCTGCCAAAGGCACTACCAAAAAAAGTAGTTCAAATGACCATGACTGTTAGATGATAGGTAATAGACTGGCCATCCATTCAAACCCAAATGTTGCAAGTTCAAACCCCAGTGATTGTGGTAAATGACGGGGAGAGGCCAAGTAAAATTATCGGTGTGATGCTTGGAAGTTAATGGGGTTAGATTTGGCTGCAGTTATGTCGGTTTTCTCTTTTATTTATTTTAAAAAAATCACTCCAATTTTAGGGCAAAAATTGTATATATTTTTACAGTATAAAACAGTCTTGATCACTTGTCGTTTATGGTTGAAGGTTAGTATAACAGGAAATGAATCCTAGAGTAAAACCCTATTTGTATAGTTACGCTTAATACAAGCGGAACTTATGGGTACCGACATGCAACAAAGGGTTAAAGTCCCATATAAACACTATGATTAACTAATTTGTTGTTATTATTATTTTTGTTATTATTATTTTATCATTATTAATTGAAAATGACACATGTACAACATATTACAATGTATGTTTTGACAATATAAAACAAATTAATGCTGAACTTACCTATCACAATAAGAGAAATGGAACAGATACGAGCAAAGTATAACAAAGTGTTCTTTATTCGCCGGTTTAAAACTGTAACGGCTCAAAGTAATGCTATACGCACTATGTACATAGTGTATAGAGAAGGTATTGATTGCACTCCACCCAAAAATTCGATACCGAGATTTCACAGGAAATATATGTTTTAGGGTCCCCAATATCCAAAAAAAGCATTTTCACAAAAAGGTCCGTGTGTGTTGATTGTGTCCGTGTGTCAGTGTGTCAGTGTGTCCGTGTGTCCGTGTGTCTGTGAACACGATAACTCAAAAACGAAAAGTCGGTAAAATACCAAACTTGGTATTTAAGTTTAGTATCTTCCATGGATGCGACACGAAGATTTTGAGAAAAATCCCCCCACCCCCAACTACCCTTTACATGGAACTTTTTTCGAAAATTTTGATTTTCTCAAAAATGGCTCTAACGATTTTGATTAAAATTTTGTATACTAAAGATATTTACCAGACAAATAAAATGTATATCTTGAATTTTCTGGTAATAGCCTCTGAAGAGTAGTTTATTCCGGATGAATTTTACTGAATTTTGAACAACCGCTGAACCGTAAGATATGTACAAAAACTTACCACACAAAAAAATATAGAGCACATTAAAACACACAATTTATGTTATATACGTTTTTTTCGTGAATTCGTCGTTTTTGAGACATTCCTTATTTTTGGTTTCTTCTATGAAAAACATACTTTTATCATACAGGAACTTGTCAACTCCTATCCATATAAACAAAGGAACTTCAGTCACATAGCAACCAGCTTTTGACTATCACTTTAACCTATGGTACTCCCTTATTTCGTTTCTACTTACAAGGAAGCTAGTAATAAGACTATTTCTGCTAATGTTTTACTGATTAGCATGAAGTTAATAGAAGTATAAGCTTTTTAAGAATAATTTGTTGCGGGGATATAGAGAAAGTCATGTGAATGGTACACATCAGATTTTTTTCTTTCAGTTATTTAGCATAACCTGCTAGTGAACTATATTACATAATAAAAAGGAAATAAAGCAAAACTCCAATACTTGAGGTTTATTAAAAGTGTTGGCATTGGCGTCTCATGTATATCATAGCGCCCATCAAAAGGTACGATTATCGTGCCTCAGTTGCTAAATCGGGATCGTCTTCATATTGTGTAAATTGCTTGGAATAAAATATCTTGGCATTTGTCTTATTTTACAAGCTTATTCTCTGGAGCAATGTTAGTATTTTACCCCATGGCAAACACAACTAAAAGTCTAGGCTTTCTTCATAAAGAAGTTTTTTTTTTTTTATAATTGCAATGTGTTCGTATTCAAGTATAAGGGATCTGTAAAGGTTTACCGCAGTTAAAATGAAACGGATAGTAAAATAACGTTCGTAAGAGTAATTTCCTTAACTCGGGTTAAGCAGTTGTTAACCGAGTATTACACCACAATTTCAAATTCCATCTATACCAATCCCAATAGAGCCTATCACACTAAAGTTTTCATCCTCATCAAACCTCACAGAATGTCTTTATACCTCTCACCTGATGATATAACCGCCCAATTCCGTACAAATCATGGCCACTTCAATCCTATCTCCACAAAATGAGCTCTCCACAGAGCTTCACTATTCTGCAGCTGCCCTGAAAAACTTCCACATACGGTCCTCTACTTGTTGATTGAATGCAGCGAGTATTAAAGAGATCGACCAACTGTATTACGCTCAATTCCAATGTCAATGTTCTGAAGATTCACTTCAACACACTTGCAGTCGCAGAATTCCTCAAGAGGATCTTCCGCACACTTGAATAAAATATGTAAATATGTAGTGTTCAAAATATGTAAATATCCCGTAATATATCTTTAGGTAAAACACGAATTCTAAATAATTTGTTTAAATAAAAAGAAAGAGTAAATTTTAAAGCCAATGGACTCAGAGAAAATTCTGTGAATATAAAGCATCAGATTTTATATTGTTTAACGCCCATGGGCGGCGACACTGATCATATATGAAATGAAATGGAAATTAGGAGAAGAAATTTGGGATGGAAAACTTCTAGTGTAAGTTTGGAGTCTCTAATTGGAATTTACCGGCTTTGAGGTCTTCGGAAAATCTGCAAAAGACTTCCATCAGGGAGAACGGTCCTGGTGAAATTTCAGTTGTGGACCTGCTGCTCACGAATCTTAACGACCTCGGCTCTCCTCTACTTTATGAGTGAACTAGTGAAGAGTTTAGAATCTCGGTAACAGGAGACGAGCTCTTAAAATTGCAAATTTCTGATCAAAAGAATAAAATAGCCAAATAGGGCACACCCGTCCCTACTGATAAATTCCATAAATACAATTTGTTTCCAGCAGCATCGTAACAACAGGTTTTTTCTGTTTGCATACCCTCAACCCCTTAATAGGGACACATTAGCGAAAGGTAATATTTTACAGTCACCGTGAATTTTCAGGAGGGGATGGGGTGTAGAACATTCTTTTCTAATGCAACCAGGCCAAAATTAAAGCAGAAAAATGTTCAACGCCTTTTTTAAAATAATTATACTCACCACCACGACAGTAAAAGCCGTTCCATCATTTGGAAGCACACATACACGCACATATACGCGGATGTATACTCTAGCAGGATAATTTTTCATCCTTTCCAAAACATAAATAATGTTAACTAATCTAAACACATTATTACCAATCTCACTGCAAGCTTTTTGTGGTTCTGTGCTGGAAGATGTTATCGGTTGCTACGCCCTAACCGGAGGACAAGGATGAAGGATCAGGAGATTTTTATGCTTCCAGCCTGGTGTCTGTATGGATACCTATAAAATAATCTCATGATCATCTATACAGGAAAATATGTCTTACAACTTTTACTTTCTCTAGCAAGTATGTATAATGCACAAAGTAGGGAGCGAAGAAAGTTCGATGCTGAGATTTAATATTGACACATATTTACCCAATAATGCTTCTCATGAATATTACACCAGAAATAATCTACAGTTAAGGATTAACTTATACAGAAATGTAACAACTAAAAACAGTTTTAATGACTTTGATGTAAAATTATATAATGTACTGCCACAGCACATTAAAAACTTGGACACTAACAATTTTAAAATAACAGTTAAAAGGCTTTTATTAGATCCATGTCTGTATGGTGTTAATGAATATTTTAAAGCGCTAAGTACTGTACTTCCTGACTGTGGGTATTGTTTTAAATTTTATTACTTTCCTTTTTATGTAATTGGCAATATCTATGCAATGTACATGCTTTCAGACAATTGATTGATTTATTTATTTACTTATTCACCGGAAATGAATGTTTTGAGAACCCTTGAATAAAAAATTATTTTTAGAAGATGTCAATGTATGTGTGTGCTTGTGTGTGTGTGTTTGTGGACAGCTTAATTCAAAAACGAAAAGTTAGATGAACTTGGCATTTTTGTTTAGTATCTTCTATGGATATGACATGAAGATTTCCAGAAAGCACTGTCACCTCAAATTGCCATTTACATAGAACATTTTTCGAAATGTTCGATTTTCTAAAAAATGGCTCTAAAGATTTTCATCAAAATATTAAATATGTTTGCATGGCAAATAAAATGTACATTCCGAGTTTTTTGAAAATAGCTCTTTAAGTTCTCTTCATTGTGAAGGGCTTTTGCATAATTTGTAAACCGTAAAAGATAGACAAAAACTTACAACATAAAAAATGCAGATCTCGTTAAAATACACAATTTATGTCATATACAGTTTTTAGTAGAGTTAACCATTTCAGAAATATTCCCTGCTGTTTGTTTCAATGCTAAAACAGGCTTCTTAAACGGGAGGCCCTCGTCCGTTTTATATCTCTTTTGTTTTAACTACTATGGAAAGGAATTCAACGACAATCGTATAGGGACACCTTTATAAAATTTGGCTGCCTCTTTAGACTAGTGTATTCATTCCCCTTTTACTTATAGGCAACTAAGTAAAAAGGCTAAGTTTATCTAGATTAGGATTACGTAGATAAAACAATGCGTTTGTAAGAATATAACAGAACAGAGAGAGTAAGTAATGTGAATGCAACATATTAGATTTTAATTTTTTTATCAATAAAACATTTTCTCAACACATTTAGGTTGAGGAAACACATATTGAATTAATACCAAGATGCCAATGATATTGCACTTTTGTAGTCCATGAATACCTAAAAACTGTTTTTAGAAAACTGTTCATGCAACGTAGATATGTCTGTCTGTGAAAACTATAGCTAAAAAGTTGAACAATTTTACAGTTGAACAATGAATATTTTTCAGGGTTTTTCCTTATAATGAGAAGATGAATGAAATTTTGAGAACTTCGAGTAACTTTAAGCTCCATATACTCCAGACCCATTTCACCGATTTAATTGATGGTCCGATGGAATCTACCAGGTTAAAGATCATTAACCTATTAAAAATATCGATTGTTTTCCATTCACATGACTCTCTCGACATTTTCTGTAACAAACTATTCATACAAACGCTTTTTTGTTCTATTTCATCCTACTCGAAATAAATAGAAGCAGAATAGTCTTATTACTTATTTCCTTATAAATAGAAGGGAAATAAAGAAACACACTAAGTTAAAGCGATAGTGAAACCTTTAAAACAAAAGAATCGGTTCTCTTAGCTTGGCCAGGAATAAAATAAATGAAAAGGAATGACAAATTCTCATTTGAGAAGAGTTTAAGTGTTTTGAAACCAGTTGAAAGAAGAACCAGTTGGATGAAGAATCAATGACAATAAATATCTCGGAACTAGTTAAGTTCACAAAAAATGTTTATGATATGAACTGTGTCCTTGTGATCTACGTTTCTGTTGGTAAGCTTTTGTCTATCATTAGATTACCACTAAGCAAAACTGATCCAGAAGGTCTTCAGAGGCTATTCCTCGAAAATTACAAATATCCATTCATAAATAACTCTAATATACGGCATTTTAATCAAAATTATTCAGCCAGTTTTGAGAAAAGCAAAAATTTCGAAATTTTTCCATATAGAGGATAGTTTGGTGTGGAGGAATTTTCTTGAAAATGTTCGTGTTACATTCTTGGAAGATACTGAACTTAATTATCAAGTTTGGTATTTTACCAACCATTCGTTTTTGAGTTATGCTGTTCATAGACGTACACACATACACACAAGGACCTTTTTCCAAACGTGCATTTTTATCCTCGTCCCTAAAACGTATAAATCTCAGTGAAATCTCGGTATCGAACTTTTGGGTGAAATGCATGTACTGTGTACTAAGTAGACATATTAAAAAAAATTATAGCGAAGCCAGACATCTCTCCGGTATGTAAAGCGAAACATTTTACGAAACTTGTCTCATTAGCAGAAGGAATAATCTTTCTGTATATTGTAATTCATGAGAACACCTGTTAAACACCTGTTATCACTTAAGGCTCTCAGCCTAAGACAACATTTCATGCTTGAAATCCTGTGTTACTCAGAACACAACCCATTCGAATTGCAATTACATCTGAATGATTTGATCACAACACACAACTGAACTGCACTATGTGCTGAAACTTGGCAACAGTTCATACTCGTGAGTTCTGTAAGGTTTTAAGTGACGGTTCAACTGGGAGCTTGTCCGCCCTATATATGGGTCCCATGCTAAAAGAAGCGTTCTGGAGGGCAATTACTCGATACTGCCGAAAGGAATCTTCAGGACTGTAACTACCCAAACTGCTGCGAAGTGACACATAAAGTTTTTTTTTTTTTTAACCTAATTGGCGATCAGGAGGAGAGAAGGATTTATATAGAAGACAAACATAGAAATACACATCACTAAACATCGATGCTCATAGTGGAATTCGAATCCACGACCCTTTTGCGGCTGAGCGTGAACGCCAAACGCGCCAAGTTAAAAGGTTTGTTCGGTGGGTACTATGTTTCGAGAGTAAGGTCTTATCATACCAAATAAAACCAAATATATCCATCAATCAGCCCGTATCCATCCATCCACACGTCCATCCATCATGCGTCCATCCGTCTTTGTTTCAATATTATCTTTTTTGAGCAAAGCGTTAAATGTTGGTATTTTCTTTTGGTTTCATTTGCTCCATAGGGTCGAAAACCTTCTAATCCCCCTCTCACACGAACATAAACACACTGATACACATGCACAAGCATACACAGACACACAGAACACACCAGAAATCAGGACTCTGAACCACAGTTCCCCGCCACGAAACACTACAATGGTGCATTATGTAAATCCTGTTATTTTCACAGCCTCAACGCCTGTCAGATTTATTTGTGCCGTCGCTTAAGACTACATTCTTTAACTGTTTGTAAAAAAAATTGAAATTGGGTTTTATTTAAGAACACTCTTTAACTACTGTACCTCTCCGCTTCCCATTCTATACTGGCGGGAAAGAAAACCTAATTTTGCTTAGAAGGCTCTCTATCAGATCTGAGGGTCCTTTACGTACCGTAAATCCAGGCCACTTCTGAAAGAGGCCATGCTAAGGTCTTTTCCATCCGAAAAAAAATCTAATCACCCTCCGTCGGGTTTGAAATGCGACCTTGGGAACCAGGTTACCCCTAGAACACAGAGAACAAGCTCTTTCGAGATCAATTCATTAGTTATTCGATTTTTAACGCAAATGTTATTCTGGCATTACATACATTTTCTTTACAAGTAGTTCATGAAGTAATCGACGACAGAATTATAGTTAAAGCATATGTTAATAGATTCAAATGAGCCGTTTGAAACTGGTTGAGAATGTATGATTATGAGCCATCTTGTGTGTGTATACAGTGTGTTTCAAAACGTCACCGAACCAAGATGCGGACATTGTTGCTCAGATCCTATATGATGCGAAAATGTGGTTTTCAACGCCAACTTCAATGCTGACTATGAGGCGATTACCAGGAACAAATCCGCACGCCTGGACCACGCTATCGGAGGTAACGCAGGTGGGTTGGGAAGTAACCCGGTCGCATGCTCTAGCAGTGTTTCTGCAAACATTCCGACATTCTCCACAATGCTTAGCTAACATTAAGGGATTCCTTGTCTAACAAATCCCAAATAAAGAACCTATACCTTTATTTTTTGTTTACTTTCAACGAGCAGTTTTATCATAATGGACAATGAATAAAAGTAAATAGCTGGGTAAATAAGCTGAGAAACATACACCGACAATGCTATAACTAAGATGGTAAATTAACGTTAGTTAATCTTAAGGATGGAGGCAGGGAAAAGATAAAGACAACAGAAGCAAGCATACTATCAGAATAATACTATAGGATTGTAATACATTTAAATAATAAGAAATCTTTTTTTCAGAGAGATAAACGTTTATTTTGTGGTCTTTAACTCGTAATACTAAATGAAGCATGTATACGTTTAATAACAGGTTCTTGTTGGTATTTACAATAAGCTGTTGAGGGTTTATTATTAAGATAATTAGTATAATATCGTGATTTGGGTAAAATACGTATGTTTCGCATTCAAGAGAAGTCTCGAAATTAGCAAATTTATAAGTAGTCTTTAGAGTACGTAACTGCATTTGCCCCTTTACCTGAAAGATAGGACAGGTTTGCTGATAACGAAGAATAAGAGTCTCGTTTGCTTTCACAACACGTGCTTGTCATTGAAGTGAGAGTACGGGCATCACACACTGGTGTTTCGTGCGCTGCCTAGTTTCAAAATGATGTAATAACATACCTAAAAGAGAGAATGTAGGCTTTCACGGCCGGAGTCAATACAACTAGGAGTTATTTTGCCGTGATCTGCTGAAGTAAGACGACAGCGAAACCTTCTCCGAGGAAACTTCGACCGCGCCACTGAAGATGTCCGCCGCAGTTGTGGACGAATTGTCTGGATCATCTTACTCCAGCAGACCATGGCAAAACAGACCACCGGAAATAACTCCTAGTTGTATACCTAAAAGGGTTTCGAGGCTGCGACAGCAAACTTCGGATTAGTTCAAGTATGAGACCGTTATCTTCATTCGGTGACGTTTGCATGACGTTTACGTCTGTGCATGTGTCTTCATTGTCTTTTTTTGCTGCCGTTCCATTTTGTCTATAGAACAATTCTAACAAGCAAAATTATTGTTAATTCTTTTCACGGTGAATGTAACGAATCCGTATGGACTCTATACTGAATACAACTTCACTTCTCAGAAAGGATGCTGTAAACAAAGAGTAAATTTAGACTTCCTCAAGTGTCCAAGGAGAAAGGCGTCCAATTCTTAAATATTGGCAATGTAACCGTACATTTTTACAAAACCTGCTGTCCCCCCCCCCACCCGTTATTTTAATTCAAGTTTTTCAGATTGTGCTATCATTTTCGATACAGTCCGTACTCATTCTCCAGAAACGAACTCCCTTAGATATCTCCTAGAATAATGTGCAGAACAAATCCATGGGCATTTAACATCTGTTAATACATTAATTTCTCACAAAAGGATCTGAGAAGATAGGTACAACTGTCTTCCACTTAAATACCGGCCGATCTTCTGTGTTATTAAAACCAGATGAAATGGAATAAAGTTGCATGGAGACAGTGCTTCCCTAAAGTTAAGTGTAAAGTAGAGTTTTGAAGTGCCCTTATAGCTATGATAAAAATCTAAGCTTCCTCAAGGAAAGATTAATAAGAAAACTGAAATACGCTAGTATAAGGTAGTTGCGGAGGAAGATTCAGTATGCGGCCAATAACCTTTACTTAGTCATCCGATAGGAAGGAATGAGGCATTCGGAACTGACGACAGCAAACATAGCGCAACGGGGGCCCCTTTGATCTTCAGATTGTGCATCTCGGTAGTGTCTTACCTCCTTCCTACGGACGCTTTCAATTTCAGGTGGAAACAATTCTCTTCTCGGAACAGAGCACATGCGCTACCCTGCGCACAGCACCGCGTCTGGCCCTGTAACCTAGAAACATAAATTTTGAAAATGGAATGAGAGGGCCGAATATACGAAGAAGAAATATAGGTACGCAAAAACCACCCCTGTATGTTACTGTGCAGTAGATTAACAGTGAAAAGGAAGGGAGAAAGAAAAGAAGGAACAAATAAAGCGAGAGAAAGAAAGACAGAAATAAAGAAAGCAAGAGAGAACGAGAGAAAAAGAAAAAAGGAAAAATGAAAGAGTAATAAAGAGAGAAAAAAGAGAAAAAGGAAGGGAGGGAGAAAAAGAGAGGGAGACAAAGACAGAAATTAAGGAAGAGAGAGCGAAAGAGACAAATGAGGGAAGAAAGAGAGAAATATAGAAACAGCGAAAGAGAGAAAGAAATATAGAAAGAAAGAGATAAAAATAGTGAGTGAGAAAAACATAGAAAAAGAGATAGCGGAAGAAAGACAAACGGATGGATGGATGGATTGAGGGACGGACGGACGGACGGACGGATGGATGGATGGAAACAAAGAATAAAATAGAAAGAAAGAGAGAGAGAAAAGGAAATAAAGGGTAGAAACGTTAGGATGGTCGATCACTTCAACGTTGTTACTTTAGACATCCGGCTAGGTAAACTAGAATGTAGGATTAAGGTAGGTTACGGATGGAGAGAGGCGGCACGAAACTAGGTGGTTATTATACCTACGCCCCAAGTGGGAGGGAGGAATGAGGTGAGAGAGTACACCGGGCGGTAAGAACCAGAAGCGATGTCACAATAACAGGTTCCCTACAGTTTTCACATCTAAGCAACCCGACAACCGAGTAGACAGATCGGAGACCCCGTCCCACATAGGGCTCAACGCCTACCCCAGCCAAAATTGGGGGACGGAAATGGTCACCATGAACATTTTTTTTTCTGCCACACCGCACCGAGGCACCATTGACGACACTTGTAGCCCTCAAAGAAATCAACGGGAAGAAGGATTAATAAAATAACAATGGAAACGACATGGATATTAGAAAATTCGGGAAATGAAAAAGTCCACTCAGTATTTGTCTGGCGACTCAGAAAAATAGTCATACAAACTGAGGGGATCGAACAATGCATTCCGAATACAGGGTACAGGCGAAAGCGCCTGAGGATTCCGCTCGGTAAACTGGAATACAAGAAAACTAATGTTTTCTTCTAACAAAAGAAATAATTTTAATCGCGATAGCATCTGATATTTAGAATCAGGATTAGGATTACTCACAGGCAGAGCACCGCATGTACGACCTTGGGCCCTCTACGACTTACGGGACGACATGGGAGGGATGAAGGGTCGATGGGATTCGAGTGACACGGGCACAAGCATGAAAGGCGTCCCTAACAGTTTCAGATTGAGCGTTCTCTGACCTAAAACACCCGAAGGTGAGTTCTGGTAGAGCGGTTAGAGAACCCACGAAGACTTCAGGAGTAAGTGTCCCAGTACTTAAGACACCACCAAACACTCGCCTTTCACCTGGACGACCCGGGTTCGCTCCCTAACAGTCTCAGATTGAGCGTTCTCTGACCTAAAACACCCGAAGGTGAGTTCTGGTAGAGCGGTTAGAGAACCCACGAAGACTTCAGGAGTAAGTGTCCCAGTACTTAAGACACCACCAAACACTCGCCTTTCACCTGGACGACCCGGGTTCGCTCCCTAACAGTCTCAGATTGAGCGTTCTCCCGAAGGTGAGTTCTGATAGAGCGGTTAGAGAACCCACGAAGACTTCAGGAGTAAGTGTCCCAGTACTTAAGACACCACCAAACACTCGCCTTTCACCTGGACGACCCGGGTTCGCTCCCAAGCGACCGTATGTGAGATTTGTGGTGGACAAAGCGGTGCAAGGGCAAGTTTTCTCCGGTTTCCCCCGCCATCGCATTCCACCGGTGCTCCATCTTCATTTCATATATCATCAGTGCCGTTGCCTGTGGTGCCACAAGGAAAAAAAGCGGGCGTTAAACACTACCCAAACCCGGAATTTGCAGAACACCGTCGCCTGGTCCTTCAACTCTGAAAACGATTGCAAAGAAGCTGATGGACTGGGAATTCGGGGGATGTAATGAACATTCGCCAGGTAACCGGCAAAACCAATGGGTTCGGCAGACCGGAAATCAAACCCACGATCTACCGAATGTGACTCGCACCATTACCACTTCATTCGGCACCGATATTTAGGACTCGTATACTTCTACTGCTCAATGATATAGAATTTCCCGAATGGAATACGAAAACTCCTTCCTGGTATGCCTTTGAAATTTAATCTAACGGCAGATTTTGAAGAAAATATTTAAACATATTTTTGTCTAAAGTCTGAGTTAATTACTGTATTATTAATAGTGTTTGGTAGTAAAACCAAAGATTTGACTATCGCTTTAGCCTAGTGTATTCCCTTATTTTCCTACTACTTACAAGGAAGCACGTAATAAGATCATTTCTGTTGATATTTACCTTGAATAGCACAAAGTAGATAGAAGATTAAGCAATATTTTGTTATACAGATGTAGAGAAAGTCATGTGAATGGAACGCATCAGATTTATGTATTTATTATGTCATTTTCTACAAATGTTGGAGTGTCTTTATAGATCATTTTGCATATATTTTTGTCTTCAAAACCAAGCCATAGTGATAAATTGAAATATGAACATAATCACTGCTAGTATTAAACTAAAGTTAAGGTTAGGAATGGACAAATATACCGAGACATACACTTAACCGCTAATTTATTAATATGCTCTACACGTACTATGTACATAGTGTATACAGAAGGTATTGTGATGCACCCAAAATGCGATACCGAGATTTCCCTGAAATCCATGTTTTGAAACCAAAAATAGCATTTTTGGAAAAAGATCCGCACGCGCGCGCACGTCTGTGGACAGCATAGCTCAAAAACAAAAAGACCGTTCAAAGGATGCGACATGAAGATTTTCAAGAAAATTCCCCCACCCTTAACTATCTTTAAACGTGGAACTTTTTTTGAAAACTTTAATTTTCTCAAAAATGGCTCTAACGATTTTGATTAAAATATTGTATATTGAAGATATTTACCTGACATATAAAATGTATATCTTGAAATTTCTGGGAATAGTCTCTGAAAATTATTTTATTCTGGATGCATTTTACGGAATTTTTATAACTGCTAAACCGTAAGAGATGGACAAAAAGTTACCACACAAAAAATGTAGATCACGTTAAAACACACAGTTTATGTTATCTAAAAAACTTATAGTTTTCTCATACAGGAATTTGTCAACTTCTTCCATAGAAACAAAGGAACTCAGTGACATAGCAACCACCTTTTGGCTATCACTTTAACCTATGGTACTCCCTTATTTCGGTTCTACTTACAAGGAAGCAAGTAATAAGACTATTTCTGTTAATTTTTACTTTCTCTACACGTACTATGTACATAGTGTATAGAGAAGGTACTGCACTCCACCCAAAAATTCAATACCGAGATTTCACATATTAAATATATGTTTTAGGGTATTCAAAAAGAAAAGCATTTTCAGAAAAAGGTCCGTGTGTGTCTGTGTGTTCGTGTGTCCGTGTGAGCACGATAACTCAAAAATGAAAAGTCGGTAAAATACCAAACTTGGTATTTAAGTTTAGTATCTTTCAGGGATGCGACACGAAGATTGTGAGAAAATTCCCCCACCCCAGCTATCCTTTACATGGAACTTTTTTCGCAAAATTTTGATTTTCTTAAAAATGGCTCTAACGAGTTTTCATTAAAATATCGTATATTAAAGATATTTACCTGACAAATAAAATGCATATCTTGAATTTTCTGGGAATAGCCTCTAAAGACTAACTGCTAAACCATAAGAGATGGACAAAAAATTTACCACACAAAAAATGCACAGCACGTTAAAGCACACAATTTAAGTTATATGCATTTTTTCGTGGTGTTTTAGATATTCCTTGTTTTTGGTTTCAGCTTTGAAAAACATACTTTTCTGATACAGGAATTTGTCTACTCCTCTCCATACAAACAAAGGAACTTCAGTCACATAGCAACCAGCTTTTGTCTATCACTTTAACCTATGGCACTCCCTTATTTCGCTTCTACTAACAAGGAAGCAAGTAATAAGACAATTTGGGCTTATTTTTTCTCGATTAGATGAAGTAAATAGAATAATTTATTGAAAAAATGTAGTGAAAGTCATGTGAATGGAACACATCAGATTTTTTCTCGATTGTATGAAGTAAATAGAAGCATAAGCTTTTAAAATAATTTGTTGCAGAGATGTAGAGAAAGTCATGAGAATGGAACACATCAGATTTTTTTTCCATTATTTTGCATTGTTTGTAAAACGTTAGTGGATTACAGGAAAATATTGGTCTCTCAATATGTCATTAGATTCAGATAAACAGATGTTCAGTGTCAAAATATATGACCCTTTAGTAATAATCAAGGAACAAAATGTTTCAATCTCAACTGAATGCCTCCAATGGAAGCAGAAACCAGCCGTAATTAGAGCAGTGTTGACCATGGCTACCTGTTTTAGCCATTTTGTTAATTACACCATTATCATGTAGTAGGAACACCCGTTGTTAGGCGAAGGGTGGGTTAAAATTACACCGTGTACCCAAGTCTTGCCTGCTGGTGGTGGTGGAAGTGACAAAACGGGTTTCGACGTTATCGAGCACCCAGATCGAGTTTCCTTCCTCACGATTTACGGGAAAGGGAGTCACATACACAGCGTTGAGAGGGGGAGGAGGATTATACTTTTTGATTTACTTGTTTATTGCAAACAATATTCGTGACGCTTCTATAAGCATAGAAATTGCTGTTTAAATAGATGAGCAAATAATGATAATGATAGTAATTGTAGCCTTTGGATTAGAAACTTGGAAACTGTTTCGATACTGGTGATAAATGAATGACTGGGCAGACCGGTTGAAAATTGATAAAAGTAGCATGGAAAAGAACTTTGTTGTCTGATTGGAATTTAGTTCAACAATCACTAAAATTCACTCCATCAATTGTCTCATAGATTTATACCAGAACAGAATATAAACAATTAGCAAGCAGTGCCTGGAACAGGTTGTCTCCTTAGCTCGGTGTAGCGCAGCTGCTTGCCAAGCGGGAGACCTGGGTTCGATTCCGGTACCGCTGGCCCGGGGTGCACTCAGCCTTGTGAGGTCCCTGGGGGACCAATTGAGGAGCTACTTGATGGAAAAGTAGCGGCTCCAGGTCATGAGGACCGCATTAACCGGCCAGGGGGGTTCGAGGCGCTGACCACGTCTCACCCTCCAATACTGCACCCCATCCATGACGTCTGTAGGCCAAAGTTCCTTGTGAGCTGTCTTACCATGCAGTTACTATAGTGCCTGGAACACCAGGAGTGAGATCTCTAACTTTCTAACTGCACACTTAATAAAAACCCTGATGTGTTCCACTCGCATGACTTTATCTACCGATGGTAAACAAAATATTGTTACAAAAGATTATTCTTTTATCTATGTCATGCTAATAGAGATAAACATTAGCAGTACATGTTTTCTTTTAAGCAGTAGGCTAAAGCGATAATCAAATCTTTTAAAAGCAATCGCTATGTGATACAACTGAAATTCGGTTCTCTTAGCGTGATTAGAAGTAAAACAAAAGAGGTATGAAACGAAAGATAACTTCATTTAGAAATAAGTTTAACTCTACAAAAAAATAAAGTAAATGATAAAAATTGTTTTTATTTTTGTGGAGTAAGTTTTTTTCTATATTTTACGGTTTACCAGTTACACAAAATCCATCAATATGAAGAGGTCTTCAGAGCTATTCCCAGAAAATTCAAGATACATATTTCGTTTGTCATGAAAATATCTTAAATATCTTTAATATCTTAAATATACTTTAATCATAATCGTTAGAGCCATTTTTAAAAAATCAAAAAATTAAAATCTAGCTCAATTAATTTCTCAAATAATGCAATGAAGTATTTTTAATTAGCGAAAAAAATGTAAATGTTCAAAAACTACCTTCCACATTTACATTTGTCAGAGAAGAATGGTGATGATATTTTCTGATTCTTAAGTGCAATGAAAGTATCTCTAAGGATTTGATTTAAGTTGAAGTTGTTAGTTGTGGAAAAATAAATTGTTTTATGAATTTGTTGGTAATTAGGCGGCATCATGACCGAGCGGCCATACCGCTCGTCTTCACCGAGGCGGCCGGGTTCGATTCCAAGGACTGCATTAAGATTTACGGTAAACGAAGCGAGAATTTCGGTTTCCGCCGCCATTCATTCCACCAGTTGCTACATAATAGAGTAATATTTCCTGTCATCCACTTCATCATCATTGAATATCATCCAATTCCTCATTTTCATACCAGGCATAGGACGGATCACCCACCCTTGGTTCTCTGTGATACACAACTCTGCTCCTTAACAGCTCCCTGACCCCAGAGGCTGGTTTGTAAGTCCTACATACGAAGAGGGTAAACAAAGACAGTAAGAAAGTAAAACATTCTTGGTTTTAAAAAATGTCTTAATTTTTCATTATTCTTTAATACTGTTGAGCAAATGAATCAAACAATGATCCAATCAATAATTAAATTTTTAGATAGCTTTTAAAAGTATTTCGAAAATTTCCATACACACCTACAAGAATAAATTTAATTCGCAAAAACATAAAACTAAGCAAAGGGCATATACAGAAATTGGAAGTAGGGTTAGAAAATAATGCACGGGTGGCTTAAACCTGTTGCTGGCGAATCGTAAAAAAAATGTTTTACCAACATGATTTACAGATGTCTTAGAATATTTATATGATATACTAAAAAATAAAAATATCTTGTTATTTTCTCTTAAAAAATTCAGCCCTAGTGCCCCTTTAAGCAGATTTATAAAAACACAATGCACATTAACTTCAAGGCTGCGCCGTGGCCGAGTGGTTAGGCCACTCACCTCTCACCTAGGCGGCCCGGATTCGATCCCAAGCGACCGCACGTGAGATTTGTGGTGGACAAAGCGGCGCAAGGGCGGGTTTTCTCCGGGTTCTCCGGTCTCCCCCGCCATCGCATTCCACCGGTGCCCCATATTCATTCCATGTAACGTCAGTGTCATCGCCTGCGGTGCAGATCTAAATTTTTTGTGTAGTAAGTTTTTACCTATTTCTTAGGTTTACCAGCTATGCAAAATTCAGTAAAATTTATTTTGCATGAACACGAGTTCAAAAGAGTTCCCAAAAAATCCAAGATATAATTTTATTTGTAACGTAAATATATATGCTATTTTATTGAAATCATTAGAGCCATTTTTCAGAATAGCAACATTTTCAAAAATGTTTCCATGTAAAGTGTAGTCTGGGATAGAGTATTTTCTTGAAAATCTTCGAATCGTATCCCTGAAAGTTACTACATTTTAATATAAAGTTTGGTATTATTCAGCTATGCTGTGCATAGATATACATAAGAGCCTTAACTGAAAATGTTTTTTTTTACTAGGGGAACTTCAAAACATATATTTCCGGTGAGATCTATGCATCGAATTTTTGGGTGGAATACAAATACTTCTCTATGCACTATATACATAGTAAGTGCAGAGAAAGTAATAAGAAAATTCTAAGCAGTCTGTGGAACTATTAAACACACCTTTAAGAATATGGTAACCAGAGAGACACAATTAAGACTTTATAAAATTATGGCAGAACCAGCGATTAATAATGGGAATGAAGCATGCTCTGTAAAGAAAAAAAAAACATAGAAATAAGAAACAAGCAGCTGAAATAAGGTGATTAGGATCAGCCAAGGGCTGTAAGAGAGAGGAACATATTAGAAACGAGACATTAGAAAAGATCTGAAAGTACAGCCACCATTAGATATAACAGAAAAGTATAGAAACAAATTGGTTGAACCCTCGCATGCCAGAAGAGAAAATACCTAAACACAACTTTTGCTACAAATCTAGAGGGTTAAGATCAATTGGACGACCCCAAAGAAGTAGACTTCAACAAATTAGAACCCAAGTATGAAATACCTAAACTGTGAAGGAAGAAGAAGGAGGTTTAAGACCTTCAGGTGGGGCATTGAAGAAAATCCTCCTACCCAAAGTTACCATTTACATGGGACAGTTTTTATTTTCTCTAATAATCGCTCAAATTTTTTATTCCACATATTTCAGCTATTTATATGACAAATAAAAATAAACATCTTGAACCTCCTGCGAATAACTTGTGAAGTCCTATTTATTCCGAATGATTTTGTATAGTTATTAAATTCCTGAGGGAGACAAAAATCGTATTAAGTATATAAGAAAGTAATTTCGTTATGGTACAATTTATGCCAATCAATAATTGGTAATACCAATATTCATAATTATTCGTTTAAATATTCAAACTTTTGTATTTCTTTCAACTGCAAATCGCTGTTCTTTTCTTTCTTTATTTTTTCTTTATTTTTCTTTCTTTCTCTTTCTTCCTTCTTTATTTCTAATTTTCGTTTCATATCCATGCAAATAGAACGGTCATTACATAAAGACCGGCAATAAGTTAAGCCATTCTTCTTATGCCTACAATAAAATGTACAAATTGGTAGTGAAGGTTTATTTGTATCAATAAGAAGTAGAAGAATAAACTTTTATAAGAACATACTTCGTAGAAAGGTGAGTAGAGAAAACTATGGGAATACAACTTGTCAGATTTTTCTTCTTTTTTATTAATTTTTTTTTTAATTACGGATGAATTATTGGTGGGTTAAGGTGTAACTAACAACCACCATTTAAAATATAGTATTTGTGTTAATGGGTTATTTTTACTTTCTCTACCACATACAATGTACTCAATAGGTGGAGAAGGTGTTGCATTTCACCTAAAAATTCGATTCCGAGATTTCACCGGCAATACTTGTTTTGAAGACCCCTGAATATAAAGTATATATCACATTTGATATTTAGACTGTTGATTAAATCGATTAGTCGAACAGATTAACGGACCAATGTCCTTTAATCGATTAATCAAACCGATTAAAACTGTAGTGCCGTGAAGGAAAATAACTTCTCTGCGTGGTACAAAATTTGTGTATTGCATTATCAGCTTCCATTTTGGTTTATTAGCTTAACCTAATGTATGTGTGACTGTTCATTGTGGACAGAAGGTATTCTTGTATTTCTTTCAAAATGGTATGTTTACCTGCTTTACAAACTATAATAAAGGAAATGCCAAACAGACTATTTGTGAACCTTTTCAAAATACAATCAAGCGGCTAAAGGGAAGGTGGAAGGTTCTTGAATGGATGTCATTAAGAAAATTCCAGTAATATATGAATGGACAGCCATACAATTGCTAGAAATATATAGTAGAACAAGTGATAACTTAAACCTTAGGTCCTGTGTGGTTGTTATTCATATTTAGACTCTGTGAAATTCATTATAAAAATCTTATGTGTTCCATTCACATGACTTTCTCTACATCTCTGCAAGAAAGTGCCGTTAAAAAGCTTGTGCTTCTATTTACTTCATGCTAATCGAGAAAAAATTGGCAGAACTGGTCTTATTAATTGTTTCCTTGTAAGTAGAAACGAAATAAGATAATACCACACGCTAAAGTGACAGTCAAAAGCTGGTTCCTTGACATTGAAATTTCTTTGTTTGTATGGAAGGAGTTGACAAATTCCTGTATGAGAAAAATATAAGTTTTTAAAGGTGAAATCTAAAACAAGGAATAACTCAAAAACGATCAACTCCACGAGAAAAATGTGTATAACATAAATTATGTGTTTTAAAGTGCACTACATGTTTGGTATGGTAAGTTTTTTCCATCTCTTCCGGTTTAGCAGATATATAATATTCCGTAAAGTTCATCCAGAATAAAGTAGTCTTCAGAGACTATTCCCAAAAAATTCAAGATATACATTTTATTTGTGAGTTAAATGTCTTTAGTATACAATATTTTAATCAAAATCGTTAGAGCCATTTTTTAAAAAATCAAAATTTTCGAAAAATATTCCATGTAAAAGGTAGTTTGGGATGGGGGGATTTTTCTCAAAATCTTCGTGTCGCATCTCTGGAAGATACTAACCCTAAATACCAAGTTTGGTATTTTACCGACTTTTCGTTTTGAGTTACTGTGTTCACAGACACGGACACATGCACACACGGACACACACGGACACACACGGACCTTTTTCTGAAAATGCTTTTTTTTTTTTTTTTTTGATACAGGGAACCCTAAAACATATATTTCCGGTGAAATCTCGGTATAGAATTTTTGGGTGGAGTGCAACAATTCTCTATACACTATGTACACAGTAAGTGTAGAGAAAGTAAAAATGGTTGATGCCAGGAAAATTCCTTGTGAGAGTGTTCAGTGAGGCTACACATTTGTTACTAAGAGAAAGACTGCCCTTAGTTATGAACATGTAAATGTACTAGTAAGGCGAAGTCCTTTAAGTATCTTCACACTTTTAAAACTTTTGTGTCAGTAAGTTGTTAATACTGAAGAACATTAAAAATATGAAGTGAGTTGATTTTTAATTTCTCTTTTTACTTTCTCTATACGCAATATGTACATAGTGTATAGAGAAGGCATTGCACTCCACCCAAAAATTCGATACCGAGATTTCACCGGAAATATATGTTTTAGGGTCCCCAATATCCAAAAAAGCATTTTCACAAAAAGGTCCGTGTGTGTGTATGGAAGCAGTTGAAAATTCCTATATGAGAAAAGTATAAATCTTCATGACTCAAAAACAGTGACTCCACGAAAAAAATGTATATAACATAAATTGTGTGTTTTAAGGTGCTCTACATTTTTCGTGCAGTAAGTTTTTGCCCATCACTTACGGTTCAGCAGTTATTCAAAATTCCGTAAAATTCATCCCGAATAAAGTAGTCTTCAGAGGCTATTCCCAGAAAATTCAAGATATACATTTTATTTATCAGTAAATATCTTTAATATACGAAATGTTAATCAAAATCGTTAGAGCCATTTTTAAGAAAATTAACATTTTCGAAAAAAGTTTCATGTAAAGGGTAGTTTGGTGTGGGGGGATTTTCTTTCAAAATCTTCGCATCGCAACCCTGGAAGATACTAAATTTAAATACCAAGTTTGTTATTTTACCGAATTTTCGTTTTTGAGTTATCGCGTTCACAGACACACAGACACACGAACACACACACACACACAACCACACACACACACACACACGGACCTTTTTGTGAAAATGTTTTTTTTTTTATACAGGGGACCCTAAAACATATATTTCCGTTGAAATCTCGGTATCGAATTTTTGGGTGGAGTGCAATACCTTCTCTATACACCATGCACATAGTGCGTGTAGAGAAAGTAAAAATTTAAGACTACCTCTTAAGACTACTTTATTCTGGATCAATTTTACGGAATCTTGCATAACTGCTAAACCGTAAGACTCATAAAAACTTACTACACAAGAAATGTAGAGCACGTTAAAACACACAATTTATGTTACATTTTTTTCGTGGAGTTGATTGTTTTTGAGATATTCATTGTTTTTGGTTTCAGCTATGAAAAACTTACTTTTCTCATATAGGAATTTGTCAACTCCTTTCCATATAAACAAAGGAACTTCAGTCACATAGCAACCAGATTTTGACTATCACTTTAACCTATGGTACCCTCTTATTTCGCTTCTATATACAAGGAAGCAAGTAATAAGACAATTTCTGCTATTTTTTTCTGATTAGCATGAAGTAAATAGGAGTATAAGCTTTTTAAGAATAATTTGTTGCAGAGATGTAGAGAAAGGCATGTGAATGGTACACATAAGATTTTTACTTTCTCCATACGCACTATGTACATAGTGTATAGAGAAAGTATTGCACTCTACCAAAAAATTCGATACCGAGTCCCCAATATCCAAAACAGCACAGTCACATAGCAACCAGATTTTGACTATCACTTTAACCTATGGTACCCTCTTATTTCGCTTCTATATACAAGGAAGCAAGTAATAAGACAATTTCTGCTATTTTTTTCTGATTAGCATGAAGTAAATAGGAGTATAAGCTTTTTAAGAATAATTTGTTGCAGAGATGTAGAGAAAGGCATGTGAATGGTACACATAAGATTTTTACTTTCTCCATATGCACTATGTACATAGTGTATAGAGAAAGTATTGCACTCTACCAAAAAATTCGATACCGAGTCCCCAATATCCAAAACAGCATTTTCACAAAAAGGTCCGTGTGTGTGTTTGTGTGTGTGTGTGTGTGTGTGTGTGTGTGTGTGTGTGTGTGTGTGTGTCCGTGTGCTTGCAAACACGATAACTCAAAAACGAAAAATACCAAACTTGGTATTTAAGTTTAGTATCTTCCAGGGATGCGACACGAAGATTTTGAGAAAAATCCCCCCACTCCCAGCTACCTTTTACATGGAACTTTTTTCGAACATTTTGATTTTCTCAAAAATGGCTCCAACGATTTTGATAAAAATTTCGGATATTAAACATATTTACCTGACAAATAAAATGTATATCTTGAATTTTCTGGGAATTGCCTCTGAAGAGTAGTTTATTCTGGATGAATTTTACTAAATTTTGAATAACTACTAAACCGTAAGAGATGGACAAAAACTTACTACACAAACAATGTAGAACACATTAAAACACAATTTATGTTATATACATTTTTTTCGTGTAGTTCGTCGTTTTTGTGACATTCCTTATTTTTGGTTTCTGCTATGAAAAACGTATACCTTTCTCATATTTTAACTTGTCAACTCCTATCCATATAGACAAAGGAACTTCATTGACATAGCAACCAGCTTTTGACTATCACTTTAACCTACGGTTTCCCTTATTTCGCTTCTACTTACAAGGAAGCGAGTAAATAGACTATTTCTACTATTTTTTTCTGATTAGCATAAAGTAAATAGAAGTATAAGCTTTTTAAGAATTATTTGTTGCAGGGATATGGAGAAAGTCATGTGAATGGTGCACATCAGATTTTTTCTGATTAGCATGAAGTAAATAGAAGTATAAGCTTTTTAAGAATTATTTGTTGCAGGGATATGGAGAAAGTCATGTGAATGGTGCACATCAAGATTTTTTACAAATAGTCTCTGAAGCCTTGTTCATTCTGGATGACCTTTGCTTACACGATAGACCATAAGACAAACTCTTACAAAATAAATACGGTAGACCTCATTTAAGCATTCAATTAACCATTGCCGGGAGATTCCTTATTTTTGGTTTAAATTACCCAATACCTACACATTTCCCAAATAAGGGCTAGAAATTCGTTGTTTGTTTTTAATTTGTTAATCCTGGTCATGCAGTGAGCACGGAACTTCAATTCTCTCGCATAGCAATCAGCTTTTAAAACTAATAAAATATTCCTGCTAATGCTTATCTCGGGAGCGTGAATTAATGAAGAAAGAATAAGCTTTTGTAAGAATAGTTAGTTGCGGAATTTTCAATGTTCACAGTCACCTCACATGTATTCCTTCTCTACACGTACTATGTACATAGTGTAAAGAGAAGGTATTGTATTGCACTAAAATTCGATACCGAGATTTCACCGGAAATATATGTTGTGATACCCCCTGAATCCATAAAAAAAGTATTTTAGCTCGAAACGAAAAGTCCGTTAAATACCAAACTTGGTACTTAAGTTCAGCTTCTTCCAAGATTGCGACACGAAGGTTATCAAGAACCCTAACTCCGCTTACATGGAAAAATGTTCGAACATTTTGATTTTCTAAAAAATGGCTCTTAACTGCTTTGATTAAAATTTCTTATATGAAAGATATTTACATGACAATAAAATTTATATTTTGAATTTTTTGGGAGTAGCCTCTGAGGACAACTATAATTTTGCATAGGTGACTGGTAAACCGTAAGAAGTGGACAAAACTTTACTTTAAAAAAATGCAGAGCTCATAAAAGCACACAATTTATGTTATACCATTTTTTCCCCGTGAAGTTGATCCTTTTGAGATATTTCTTGTTATTGTTTTCTGTTTTAAAATACTCATACTTTTGACACGCTTTTGTCAACTCCTAGCCATACAAACTAAGGAGCTTTAATCACATAACAGGTTTTAAAAAAAAATTGACTATCACTTTGATCTATGGTTCTCCCTTAGGTCCCTTCTACTTACAAGGAAGCAAGTAATAAAACCATTTCTGCTAGTTTTTTCTCGACTAGCATGAAGTAAATAGAAGAATATGCTTTTTAACAATAATTTGTTGCAGAGATGTAGAGAAAGCCATGTGAATGGAACATGTAATAATTGTGTAGCTATAATATTTAATATTTCTTCCAGATATATTGGACAATATACAAAGATAATGCAGTTAATCTCTTTGTAGGGAATATATCAGTGTAAAATGGAATTGGAACGTTGAAAAAGAATACTCATTTTCACCTCGACGGTTATCTTCAAGGAGCAAAGGAAAAGCTCCCAGAAGATAGCCAGTCAGGAATAAACATGATAACCTCGAACGTTAGCAATATCGTAACCACTTCCGCGGCCTGCGCGATTATGCTACGGCCACAAAATGGAGACTAAGGGCATCGGCTCACTACAATAAGTTTATAAACTCGGTAGATATTGTTGGATGTTCTTTGTTTATCAACATTCATCACTTAAACAACAATAATGCTACAACTTCCCATTCTTTGGTTGTGCAATACCGAGAGGTAAGTCTTTGAAGATAGGGAGTGCACAAAGTTGTACATTAGATATTTTCAATAGTGGTGGGAAAAGTTGTTCTTTTTACATAACAGTTTAATCTGTTTCTGTTGCAACCACGAAACAGTTTCGAAATAACAGTTTCCTACAACAGAAATTCCGTATTCTGTAGCAGACATGTGTACCAACAAATACGATTGCAATAAATACAGTCCATCCATAAAATCACAATACGTCAAATGCAACCACTCACTAAAGCCTATTCAGTGAGGTGACTGTGAACATTGAAAATTCTGCAACCAACTATTCTTACAAAAACTTATTCTTTCTTCATTAATTCACGCTCCCGAGATAAGCATTAGCAGGAATATTTTATTAGTTTTAAAAGCTGATTGCTATGCGAGAGAATTGAAGTTCCGTGCTCCCTGCATGACCAGGATTAACAAATTAAAAACAAACAACAAATTTCTAGCCCTTATTTGGCAAATATGTAGGTATTGTGGAATTTAAACCAAAAAAAATCTGATGTGTACCATTCACATGACCTTCTCCATATCCCTGCAACAAATTATTCTTAAAAAGCTTATACTTTTATTTACTTTATGCTAATCAGAAAAAAATAGCAGAAATAGTCTAATTACACGCTTGCTTGTAAGTAGAAGCGAAATAAGGGACAACTGTAGGTTAAAGTGATAGTCAAAACCTGATTGCTATGTCAATGAAGTTCCTTTGTCTATATGGATAGGAGTTGACAAGTTCCTGTATGAGAAAAGTATACGTTTTTCATAGCAGAAACCAAAAATAAGGAATGTCACAAAAACGACGAACTCCACGAAAAAAATGTATTTAACATAAATTGTATGTTTTAATGTGCTCTACATTTTTGTGTAGTACGTTTTTGTCTATCGCTTACGGTTTAGCAGTTATTCAAAATTTAGTAAAATTTATTCTGAATAAACTACTCTTCAGAGGCTATTCCCAGAAAATTCAAGATATACATTTTATTTGTCAGGTAAATATGTTTAATATCCGAAATTTTAATCAAAATCGTTAGAGCCATTTTTGAGAAAATCAAAATTTTCGAAAAAAGTCCCATGTAAAGGGTAGTTGGGGGTGGGGGGATTTTTCTCAAAATCTTCGTGTCGCATCCCTGGAAGATACTAAACTTATATACCAAGTTTGGTATTTTACCTACTTTTCGTTTTTGAGTTATCTTGTTCACAGACACACGGACACACGGACACACACACACACAGACGTTTTTGTGAAAATGCTTTTTTTGGATATTGGGGACCCTAAAACATATATTTCCGGTGAAATCTCGGTATCGAATTTTCTGGTGGAGTGCAATATTTTTCTCTATACACTATGTCCATAGTGCGTATGGAGAAAGTAAAATCTGATGTGTACCATTCACATGCCTTTCTCTACATCTCTGCAACAAATTATTCTTAAAAAGCTTATACTTGTATTTACTTCATGCTAATCAGAAAAAATATCAGAAATAGTCTTATTACTTGCTTCCTTGTATGTAGAAGCGAAATAAGAGACTACCATAGGTTAAAGTGATAGTCAAAATCTGGTTGCTATGTGACTGATGTTCCTATGTTTATATGGAAAGTAGTTGACAAATTCCTATATGAGAAAAGTAAGTTTTTCATAGCTGAAACCAAAAACAATGAATATCTCAAAAACGATCAACTCCACGAAAAAAGTGTAACATAAATTGTGTATTTTAACGTGCTCTACATTTCTTGTGCAGTAAGTTTTTATCTGAGTCTTACGGTTTAGCAGTTATGCAAGATTCCGTAAAATTGATCCAGAATAAAGTAGTCTTAAGAGGTAGTCTTAAATTTTTACTTTCTCTACACGCACTATGTGCATAGTGTATAGAGAATGTATTGCACTCCACCCAAAAATTCGATACCGAGATTTCAACGGAAATATATGTTTTAGGGTCCCCTGTATCAAAAAAAAGCATTTTCACAAAAAGGTCCGTGTGTGTGTGTGTGTGTGTGTGTGTGTGTGTGTGTGTGTTTGTGTGTGTCCGTGTGTCTGTGAACACGATAACTCAAAAACGAAAAGTAGGTAAAATACCAAACTTGGTATTTAAGTTTAGTATCTTCCAGGGATGCGACACGAAGATTTTAAGAAAAATCCCCCCACCCCCAACTACCCTTTACATGAAACTTTTTTCGAAAATTTTGATTTTCTCGAAAATGGCTCTAACGATTTTGATTAAAATTTCGGATATTAAACATATTTACCTGACAAATAAAATATTTAACTTGAACTTTCTGGGAATAGCCTCTGAAGAGTAGTTTATTCTGGATGAGTTTTACTAAATTTTGAATAACTGCTAAACCATAAGAGATAGGCAAAAACTTACTGCACAAAAAATGTAGAGCACGTTAAAACACACTATTTATGTTTTATACATTTTTTTCGTGGAGTTCGTCGTTTTTGTGACATTCCTTATTTTTGGTTTCTGCTATGAAAAACTTATACATTTTTCATACAGGAATTTGTCAACTGCTGTCCATACAAACAAAGGAGCTTCAGTAACATAGCAACCAGCTTTTGATTATCACTTTAACCTATGGCACGCCCTTATTTCACCTCTACTTACAAGGAAGCAAGTAATGTGGCTATTTCTGCTAATGTTTTACTGATTAGCTTGAAGTTAATAGAAGTATAAGCTTTTTAACAATAATTTGTTGCAGGGATATAGAGAAAGTCTTGTGAATGGTACACAACAGATTTTTTTTATAGCTGAAACCAAAAACAAGGAATATCCCAAAAACAATCAACTTCACGAAAAAAATGTATATAACATAAATTGTGTGTTTTGAGGTGCTCTACATTTGTTGAGTGGTAAGTTTTTGTCCATCTCTTACGGTTTAGCAGTTATGCAAAATTCCGTAAAATTGACTCAGAATAAAGTGGTCTTCAGAGGCTATATCCAGAAAAATCAATATACACGTTTTATTTGTCAGGTAAATATCTTTAATATACGATATTTTAATCAAAATCGTTAGAGTCATTTTTGAGAAAATCAAAATATTCGAAAAAAATTCTATGTAAAGGGTAGTTTGGTTTGGGGGGATTTTTCTCAAAATCTTCGTGTCGCATCCCTGTAAGATACTAAACTTAAATACCAGGTTTGGCATTTTATCAACTTTTCGTTTTTGAGTTATCGTGTTCACAGACACACGGACACACACACGGACCTATTTCTGAAAATACTTTTTTTGGATACAGGGGACCCTAAATATTTCCGGTGAAATCTCGGTATCGAATTTTTTGGTGGAGTGCAATACCTTCTCTATACACTATGTACATAGTAAGTATAGAGAAAGTAAAAATATATATCCAGATTTTAAGGTTATATAATGTTGGGACTTGCTTGAGGTGATGATTTAATAGTTATTTCAATTTATATGATAAATGAATTAGCTATATTTCAACATTGCATACAGGTACCTTCATTTGCTCCGTAATAGTACACGGTCATCAAATATCGTTGAATCGCTGTCTTATTCACCCGTTACGGAAGCTATGCTTTTGTAGTACCATTTTCATAACTCGTAAATGACTCCATCTTGAAATTCTGATAAATTTGTTTTCATAGGATGCCTCCCTGACGTTACGCAACGGAGGCAACATTACCCGGCCTAATGTATTTCTTAGAATTTTGACGCGAGAACACTAAGGGAAGGTTTCACCAATAACGATAATTTTTCCTGTCATCATAGTTTATATAATCGTTGATAACAGTGTATACCGGGGGAATTTAAGAAACACGTTTCACCAACAGATAATAAACTCCGTTAATATAATCGTCGACTTGGCGTACATCTACAATACGAATCAGCAATTTCTCATACACAACAAGCTAGAACCACCATTCGCTATTTCCTTCTTTCGGCTCCTTTTAAAGATAAAACAGTGGATGCACAGGATTAAGGCGTGAATTACCTCATTTTTGTGTTGATTAACTTACCTGATGAGCTTACATTCACATGATTTAGTGTATTTATTCTGCAAACTAAAATATTAATGAAAAGCTTATTCTTCTAGTACCTACTAGATAAACACAAGCTCGCCTGGGGAGGGGGGGGGGGGGTTGTCTGCTTGACATTCAACAGGTCGCGTGTTCGAATCTCGCTTAGGGTGAGTTACTGGCATAAGGTTTTTTCGGGGTTTTCCCTTATTCTGAAAAGATGGATGTCGAATAATTTTAAGCCCCATGGATCATTTGAGCATCATCTCACCAATTTCACTTATCGTCCGATATGACCAACCAGACTAAAGGACGTTAAGCATAAAAAAAGAAGATAAACATTGTTTTATTACATATATTTTGTAGGTGCAAGGGGAATAAGTGAATACATTAGGTTAGAGCGATAGTCAAACCCTTTAGGAGAGTGTTTCTAGGTGATGGCTTAGAAGATCTCTTTGATTGACCAGGAGAGGAATAAAAACTAAAAAGGGAGTTTGAGAAAATTTCAATGAATAACGAGGAATCTCCCAGAAATTGATAATTCCACTAAAAACCATATATTTGAGATAAATTGTGTTCTTTAACGAGATATAAATTTGTTATGCAGCAAGACTTGCCTGTTTCTTGCGGTTTACTAGTTATGTAAGTCGTTCAAAACGAAGAGGGTTTCAGAGGCTTATTGCACAATGTACAATATATATATACATTATCTTGAAAATATATTACAGGTATATGCACTATTTTAATTAAAATACTTATAGCCAGTTTTGAAAAATTAAATATATCGAAAATGTACTATGTAATGAGTAGTTTGGGGTTGTTTGCGTATATACAGGTATATACTTTATCTTTATAACGCATCCTTGGAAGATAGTGAACTTAAATATCAAGTTGAACCAACTTTCTGTTTGAGTTTTGCTGTTCACAGACTACACACTTACACAAACCTTTTTCTAAAAATTGTTTTTGGGTCCAGGGGACCTCAACTTATGTATTTCCGGTGAAATCTCGACTTCAAACTTTTGGGTGGAATATGACACCTCCCATGCTTATACGTAGTGGAGAAAGTACAATACTATTTGAGGATATGGAGCTTTCTGAATTTTTCTAGTAATGCAATCGTGCGCTAGGCCAGGTGCAGAGATAGCCAGTGAACTATTGTACTTCTAGAGGGGACAAGCATGAGAGTTTGCTGACATTGAATTAGGGGTGAATCCCAGGTTAGGGGAGGAATAAGAGGGAGGGAAAATGAGAATGGGAACTAGGGCTAAAAACCCGAGGTTTCTGCTTTGGGACATTAGCAGTCCAGGAAAGAAAGAAAAAAAAAAAATACCTACCTGATTACATTATTTTCACAGATAATAATCACAGTATTAATTGGAATGAAGTTGTAGGGAGCACAAACGCTTATACTATGACCTTCCCTCAGTCATGTATTGCCTATCGCGCTATACCTCAAGTCGGGGTCCTAGAAATGTACATAGTTGCGTATATGCGAATACTCTGACTCAGCCGGGCAGAGTTAGCACAACCTAGTGTATCGTAGGCCGAAATTTAGCGGTCTGATTAACTCTGTTAGCAAGAAGTAATTCGAAGAATACATTTTTGTAAGAATGGTGTATAGAACATATAGCGACCCGCTTCTTAAAGACTTGACTCTGGCTTCAGTGTTATTACCCAAAACGAAATGTGTAATGAAATCATCTACGCAATGTTTATCACGAGTAACATTAGAATATATCTAGTATAAAGTTTGTAGCATTCCATTCACATGAGTTTCTCTAGCTGTTCGAAAACAAACTTTCCTTACAAAAGATTATTCTTTTGCCTATGCCATGCTAATCAGGATAAATATTAGCAACAATGGTCTTACTAAGTGGATATGCTAGGCTAAATATATAGTCAGATCTTTCAAAAGCTATCGCGATGTGAGACAAAATTAGGTTCTCTCTTGAATGCCCGAAGTAAAACAAATGAGATGAAAAAACTTCCCTCTTGAGAAAGTTTAAAATCTTTAAATTTGAAACCAATAACAAGGAATATCTCGAAAACGATGAGCAAAATTAAAAAAAAAAAAGTGGCATAAATTGTGTGTTTTAATCAAATTACACCTTTTGTGTTGAATGTGTTTTTCTGTCTCTCAGAGTTTACAAGTTATATATCCTTGGAAGATACTCAACTTAAACACCAAGTTTTGTATTAAACAATTTTTTGTTTTGGGTCTATGCTGACCACAGACACACAGACACACACATGGGCATGTTTCTAAATTTTATTTTGGAATCAGGGGGTCTCAAAATATGAATTTTCCGGTGAAATCACGATATCGAGTTTTTGAATGGAATGCAATTATCCTCTATCTACTATATACATTGTACATACGTAGTACTAGAGAAAGTAAAAATTAACTTCCATAAGATTAGTTTGTAAAATAATTATAAATATAACGGGCAGTGGCGGATGATATATAAGAACACATAACCAGGTGAATTCCACATCTTTTGACGCTTTGTGAATTTATTGGTTATTTTCCTCTGAATGCTATTAAATCTCACATGTGTGCGGTAATTTAAAATATACGGCATTTAAATCTGTCGTACTACTCCTTTAAAATCGGCGAATGTCAGTAGTATATCTTGGCTTATGCACGTCTGTAATAGCTTTTGCGCATGCGCGACTCGTATGGCGTAATTATTTTATGGGCCTCCACAATTCAAAGTGTGCTCATGGGAGGAT
Source organism: Hymenopus coronatus (assembly GCA_030762935.1). Lineage (NCBI taxonomy): Eukaryota > Metazoa > Arthropoda > Insecta > Mantodea > Hymenopodidae > Hymenopus > Hymenopus coronatus. The sequence goes on from CM060890.1 coordinate 35,255,654, forward strand.
TCTTTTCTCGAGCTGAATCAGTGCAATTTTACATTAATGACGCCAGATGGGAGCTCACTGTGGTACACGTGAAGGTCGCGCTAAGAAGGCAGCAATATAATTAATACTTCTTAGCATTGTTTTTTTGTTATTTATTCGCATTGATGATTAACTATTAATTCCGGCGTGAAAACCGGAGTAAATTTTGATACTTGTACGAAACAACTGCTATTTTTTATTTCATGCAATTTGGTCAGTCCTATTTCACGTCTTGGGAAATTTTGTTCTTTTCGTCGGTGGTGTTTGTATTGTTGTAGAACGGATTCCTCCTCACAGCAGCGGGAAGCTTAAGCTAACCACATTGTTAGTGCTTCGTAGTGTTGAGATGGTATTCAACAGAGGGACCAACAAACCGTGTGATAAATGGCTGCATATCGCCGATAAATCGATTAACTTCCAGCGTTCTTGTCTCAGGGCCGAACTAGTCTTCCCTTTTCTTAATATAGCGGTTGTAATACTGCGTTGATCCAGCCATCTTGCGACTTTGGCCGAAGGAGGTAAGGTTAACAAGGTCGCGGGATCAAACCTGGCAGTAGACGACGTAATTTTTCAAGAGTAAAAACAATTAGCATGGCTTCCTTCGGAAGGAAGGCAAAGCCGTTGGTCCCGTGTCGTAAATTACGGCATGTAAAAGAACTTCAAGCCTGACAAAAGAGGCCTCTGATCAAAATTAAGCGGTCTTTCACTCCCAATATAGAATGGGACGCTGAGAACCACAGTGGTTAAAGAATGTCCATAATTAAAATTCCATTTTCATTTTTACTTTCTCTACATAGTTTATGGCATAGTTTAGAAGTATTGCACTTCACCCAAAAATTCGCCACCGGTATTTCACCGGAAATGCACGTTTTAGGATCTCCTGTATAACCATATTTTACTTTCTCTAGCCCGTATGTTGATAGAACAGGTATTGTATTCAAACCAACATTTTATGTCGACATTTCACTGGAAATAGAAGTTCTGAGGTCCCCTGAGGCCGAAAAAAATCATTTTTAGAAAAAAGGTCTGTGTGTATCTGTGGGCACCATAGCTCAAAAACGTAAATACCGTTAATTACTACACTTGGTTTTTATGTTTAGTATCTTCCAAGGATACGACACGAAGATTTTCAAGAATATCCACCCCACACACCACAAACTACCCTGTACATGGAACAATTTTTGAACTTTTTGTTTTTCTCAAAAATAGCTCTAATGATTTTGATTAAAATGCCATATTTTAAAGATATTTACATAACAATTATAAAGTATATTTTGAATTTTCTGGGAATAGCCCCTGAGGACCTCTTTATTCTAGACGAGTTTTGCGGAATTTGCATAACGGTTAAATCGTAAGAGATAGACAAAACCTTACTACGCAAAAAATATAGATCCCATTAAAACACATAATTTATGTCATATACGTTTTTCTTGTAGAATTTACCGTTTTCGAGATATTCGTTTTTATTGGCTTCAATTTTAAACTAAGTACCTAACTTTTCTCAAACGTACCATGCAAAGCTAACGGAACTTCAACTATTTCACATAGCGACCAGCATTTAAAAGATTTGACACTCGCTTTGGCCTAATATATTCCTTTATTTCCCTTCTACTTACAAGGAACAGGATAACTCAAAAACGAAAAGTTGGTAAAACACCAAACTTGGTATTTAAACGTAGTATCTTCCAAGGATTCGATTCGAAAGTTTTGAGGAAAATCCTCCCACTTATATTATCCTTTATATCGAAAGCATTTCGAAAAGCTTTATTTTCTCAAAAATGGCTTCAACGATTTTGATTAAAATGCCGTATATTACCTGATAAATGAAATGTTATCTTGAATTTTCTGAAACAGCCTCCGAAGACCTCTTTATTCTGGATGGATATTGCTGAACTGGTAAACCGTGCGACACCAAATATGTAGAACTCGTTAAAACATACAATTTATGTCATATACATTTTTTTCGTGGAGTAGACCCTTTGAGATATTCCTTGTTATTGGTGGTTTAAATTTTAAAATACTTTTAACTTCTCACACACAGGAATTTGACAGCTCCTTACAATGCAAAGAAGTGGCTTTCAAGCTACCAAGTGGCTACCAGCTTTTAAAAGATCTGACTATCGTCCTCCCACTTACAAGCAAGTAAGTAATAAGACCGTTTCTGTTAATGTTTATCTCGATTAGCATGAGGTAGATAGAAGAATAAGATTTTTAAAATAATGTGTTACCGAGGTGTAGAGAAAGTCTTGTGAATGGAACACATTAGAGTTTTAGATAAAATCGTGGAACTGTGTACTTCAGACTATCCATATTCTCAACTGCAATTTAATTTACATATTACTTAATTCTTGTTTTGAATGCTGTACTTTATGATGAATTTAACAAACAAACATCTTCAAAACTACCCTTTCCTTCGTAAAACAATTTATGCATCAGTATCATCGTCGTATTTGTTGCTGTTGAGATTGGTTAAGTTATATCAACTTGTTCATAATCATCATTTATTGTATTATTTCAAATTTCCAGGGCTGTCTCTCAAACTTACCGCTATTGTGACTACAAAAATCTGATGTGTTCCATTCACATGACTTTCTCTACATCTCTGCAACAGATTATTGTTAAAACGCTTATGCTTCTATTTATTTCGTTCTAATCGAGAAAAAAATAAGCAGAAATAGTCTTATTACTTGCTTCTTTGTAAGTAGAAGCGGAATAAAGGAGTACCATAGGTTAAAATGATAGTCAAAAGCTGGTTGATATGTGACTGAAGTTCCTTTGTTTGTATGGACAGGAGTTAACAAATTCCCGTATGAGAAAAGTAAAAGTTTTTCAAGGTGAAACCAATAACAAGGAATATCTAAAAAACAATCAACTCCACGAAAAAAATATACATGACATAAATTATGTGTTAACGTGGTCTTATCTTTTTGTGTAGTAAGTTTTTGTCTATCTCTTACGGTTTACCAGTTACGCAAAATTCAGCTAAATTCATTCAGAATAAAGATGTCTTTAGAGAAATGTAAGATATACATTGTATATGCCATGTAAATATCTTTAATAAGCGGTACTTTAATCAAAATCATTAGAGCCATTTTTGAAAAAATCTAAATTTTCGAATTTTTTTCCAAATAAAGGGTAGTTTGGGGTGGGGGGATTTTTCTCAAAATCTTTGTGTCCCATCCCTGGAAGATACTAAACTTAAATACCAAGTTTGGTATTTTACCGAGTTTTCGTTTTTGAGTTATCGTGTTCACAGACACACGGACCTTTTTCTGAAAATACTTCTTTTTTTGGATACAGGGGACATAAAACATATATTTCCGGTGAAATCCGGTATCGAATTTTTGGGTGCAGTGCAATACCTACTCTATACACTGTACATAGTACGTATAGAGAAAGTAAACAAATATTTAAAATGGAGAGAGGAAGTTGTAGGAATGATTCTATTTTATGTCAAATTTTACAGAATTTTTTCCTTAACACAATGTTTTCTTATTATATTTTTAGTGGCTTCGTACACTTGTTAATATATCTATATTTATTTCTGCAGCAAGCATTTGTTGTCTCAAAAACAGTTGAACCTCGCATCCTTGAGAACACAATAAGAGGGTGAAAGATATGTGACTGCACTTAGGACCTCTCTTTTGCACACCGGAAATTCATTTTCGGCTGGGTTCGGTATTCTTGCAAGGAATCCAACCCTTCCTCAAGTTTCTTTTCTTGGGACCGATAGCAATCACAGAGCTATTTATACATCTTGGAAACACCAATTCAAGCAGTGATGCTAGAGTTTTAGAAATGTTTTCCAAGATTGTAATCATTCAACTTTGAACTTACTTGGACACATTTGCTTTAAACATATATTCATAAAATATACACAAAAGTTTGCATTAATTGGACCTTATGGCACCTACTTGATTTAAAAAAATTTGGAATGCATATTTTCAAGAAAAATTGAGCATGATGTTGTCACTTAAAACATTTTTACTTTCTCTAGCCCCATATACCCAAAAATTCGATACCGAGATTTCACCGGAAATATATGTTTTGGGGCCCTCTGAGTCCCAAAAAAGCATTTTTAAAAAAAAGGTCCGTGTGTGTGTGTGTGTGTGTGTGTGTGTGTGTGTGTGTGTGTGTGTGTGTGGACAGCATAGCCCCAAAACAAAAAGACCGTTAAATACCAAACTTGGTATTTAGGTTTAGTATCTTCTAAGGATGCGACACGAAGATTTTCAAAAAAATCCCCCCACCACAAACTACCCTTTACATGGAAAAAATTTCGAAAATTTTGATTTTCTTAAAAATGACTCTAACGATTTTGATTAAAATATCGTATATTAAAGCTATTTATGTCCGAAATAAAATGTATATTTCGAATTTTTTGGGAATAGCCTCTGAAGACCTCTTTATTCTGGGTGAATTTTACTGAATTTTGCTTAACTGCTAAACCGTAAGAGATAGAGAGAGAGAGAAAAAAACGTACTACACAAAAAATGTACCTCATCACAAAACACACAAATTTTTGTCCTTTACGTTTTTGTTGTGGAGGTAACTGTTTTCGAGATATTCCTGTTATTGGTTTCAATTGTAAAGTACTTTAACTTTTCTCACACAGGAAGTGCGTGTTTTCTTTTGTTCTACTCCTGGCCAAGCAAAGAAGTGATTTGCAATGACATCGCATAACGATAGCTTTTAAAACATTTGACAATCAAAATAAGAACTGAAGCTTTCCTGGCGACGTGTTAATTCTGAACTGAAGACGAGGAAGATGCACTTCTTCGAAACGTTGGTGTCAAGCCAAGTTTTTACCTGGCTAGAAGCCCGAGAAGATTTTGAATTTGACAATCACTTTAGCATAGTGCATTCCGTTATTCTCTTCTACTTATAAGTAACTAAGTACTAACATTCTGCTAACGTTTATCTTGATTAGCATTGTGTACAAAGAAGAATAACCTTTCTTAGGAGTTTTGTAGAGCAGCTAGAGAAAGTCATGTGAGTGTAATATATCATATTTTTAAAAATGGTTTTTGTACTTTTCAGGAAAATCTATACCAATATTTGTGCAACTATGTCTTTAGAATATCTTTAAAAAAAAACAAAAAAAACACGATACTTATTAAAATCTATAGAAGGAGAAAGGTTATCTGTGGAGGAAAATCTACACAAATTGGAAGAGGGAAAACAACTCACACATCTACACGTAGTTATCTCCTAACCTATTTGTTCAAAGGGACGTAGTCATCTGAAAATTATAAGGGAGATTCTCAAAGATTAGGCACATTTTAAAAGCAAAAATTAAAAATCTCTCTAAAAATATGCTCTAAGATGTAGTGTGAGCTAATTAAACAAACATCATTTGCTGGACAATTTAAAAATATGTAATAAGAACTAAAAGACATCTGATGTGTTTCATTCACGTGAGTTTCTCTACCGGTTCTACAAACTTCTAACAAAAGATTATTCTTCTTTCTACTCCATGCTACTCGAGATGTGCATTAGCAGAATGATCTTATTATTTAGTTCCTTATAGGTAGGAGGATACTAAGCTAATACTCTATGCTAAAGCGATAGTCAAAAGTTTTAAAAGCTGTTATTTGAGATGACATACCCCAATAGCACTTAAAATGTCGTAAGTTTGAAGTCCCAGGTTTCATAGTTTGTCCAAAATATTAGGTCAATTAATATTAATTTAAATGCTTTTTCACACAAGTCGTGTGCAGGACAGAAACAGGATAGATGGAGTCAGATTGAAAATTCAATGCTATAGAGATTTGAACCACGGATCTCCCAGTTTCTTGGTTACTTCTTAAATACATATTTAATGCTATTAATCCTTCAATTACTAGCCCTATATGAGCCACAGATGAATAAGCAATTAAAGCCTTTAACCACTGAGCTAGAATAGCAACATGCCGGCACAGCATATAAGAATTGTATCTCGTACCTTAACCATATGGTATTTTAATAAAAACTATTCGCTTTGATGAAAATATAAAAAAAAATCCATGTAGGGAGTACATAGATTGAGGCGAGTGATTTCTAGGAATTTTAGGTCCTACACCTTAATATTGTTTTGCTATTAAAATGCCCAAAAATACTTATCTTGCAAAGAAAATATTAAATAAACATTCTTAAGTGTACTTTGCTAGCACCTTCTTGTATATTCCATTTTCAGCGTTCGTTTTGCATTGTATCCCTCCTTTTTCTCGTTTTAGAGTTTATCTACACAATTAAAAATTGATGTATTAAATACGCGATAAAATAAATGCTGTATAAAATAAATATCCAGTTTAGTGAATGAAACTGAAAGCTGCAGCAGAGCTTAACAAAATACCTGATGTCGAAGATGTTGCAACAAATAAATTTTAGCAGTGTTTAATTGCCGCTTTACTACGTATGACGCCACCATCGGTTGCTGATGACACATTAAATAAAATGTTTGGGAAATAAATTTTGGTAAGGAAAAATCCTACGCAGTTTTAAGCAGATCTTTCGATTAATGAATATTGTGTTATAATTTTTCATGTAGTTGACTTTAGTACTTTTTGTTATGAATATTTAAATTTAAAATTTGCACCTTTTCCGACTAAATAAGGACAATATTTGGCCAATATTTTAAACCTAAAATTCCTAACTCTAGAAATTTTCCTTTGACATCCTTGGAATATGCTAAAATTAAATACAAGTTTGTACTTGTCCGCGTTTTCATTTTTAGGTTATGCTGCCCATAGACATAGCCAACATATTTTAAACATGTAGTGGTGGTTTAGTAGAAATGATGGGATTATTTTTAGAAAATTAAATATGGGTAACATTTTCCCATGTAAATGGTAGGTTAGTGTGGGGTATTTAGCTGGAAACATTCCTCTGATATGCTTAAACATATCTGAATAAAAACGAGATTTGCTATCATAATTTTTCGTTTTGAGTTATGGTGCACACACACACATACACACATACTCACACGCACACACACACACAGCTGAAAGTCTACTTAGAGAACTGAAAACTATTTCCGCTGACATTATCTCATATACATACATTTTTTGTGGAATAGAATATATTCTTTAACTTTGGTAGCAAAAAAACAAACATGTGGAAATTTGCAATTTTACCCATGACACCTCTGAACATGCGCAGATAGTCTACTTGGAGAATCTAAATTGTTGTATTTTTATATAAACAATCGTCTCTAATCGTAACCTTCTCGAATATTTGTACAAAAACACTTTTTTGTGTGTTTTCTTTTTCACAAACCCAAAGTGATCAACGCTGGCCTCAAACGTTTGTAATTTTTTACATTTTTCTACGAGCTATCCGCAATTCATTCTTGTCCTAAATCTGTCAAAGGTATATTGATTGTTTTATCTAAAGTTAATAACGGTTCCGAGAGCAATGCTGCACATTTTTTACGGGTAATTTTTTAAGTCTTGGTCTTTTCCAAGTACCTACAGAATCAAAGGCCCAGAAACTCCATAATTCATATTCCTGTAAGGCACTTAGAGAAGGAATGAAAATGGCTTTTGAATAGCCCTTCCTGGAGAGGAATTAAAATACTTGTGGTCGGGTCAAGTGTATTTACTTCCCCTTTCTTTCCACGTGCGGAAACTATAAATTACAGTAATTTTCGCCATAAGAAACGCGAGTATTTTCCTTTTTTTAGAAAACGAGCACCATTTTTCTAAATAATTTTTCCATCCCTACCTTCGATAAGTATAATAAACGTAATTAGGAAAGTCGGGGTTTACGAAAACGTACGAAAAACACGACACACGTAACCCCGCCTACATCCCCGAAGCGTGTACCCCTCCGAACTCCCCCTCCCTGCACTAACCCCGCCCTAGTGTGCTCTGAGCTCATCACCATTGTATAATCAACAGGAATTCCCCTCCAAAACCACCCCCGGGGCGCGTGGCCCTCCCCCTAGAACCAACTCACCCTCAACGCCACCGCCAACACCGCCTCCTCCCTCTTTTGCACCTTGGGTTTAAAGTTGACTGCACTAGGTCGACTCGGGCCAGTCAGATTGTCGTCGCTGCAGAAGAGGGAAAGAGAGAGACATACACTCAAATGTTGGCAAAGGCGGCGGTGGTGTAAACCTGAAGATTGAGCCCGGAACGTTTGTATCACCTGTTGCGGCCAATGGTCGACCAGTAGCCCGCCAGCTTGCTTTGTTCTTACACGTGATTCTTGTCGGCAGCCTCACATCTCAACCAACATTATTGAGGGAAGCGAGCCACGTAAAAATTCTGTGGAGAACAGTGTAGTACCAACAGTGTTGAACTAAGCGCTTGTTGTCACAGCCAAGCCAGAGTGTGTGTTAACCCCCAGACAAAATCCAGAGTTGTTTGTGAGTGACGTTGTGAAAGACTGTCAGTGTCAACAAGCCAGAGTGGGCGTTACAACCTCACAAACGTAAGTACCTACTGCTTCTGTGTTAAATTCACCAACATTGTTGTGTAATTCCAAAACAACTAATAGCTAAGATTTCCGATTACAATTGAGCAATTTCAAAGAGTGAATGTCTTTGCAATTATTTTATAGAATTAGTGTTAACGATATGCGGTGTTCCTGCAGAAAATACTTGAGTAATTAATATAATTGCTAATATAAAATGTTCCACGCATCAGTTACTCATTTGTCTATGATAAATCAATATAAATAAGATATATTCGAATTGGCTTTTTAATTACGTTTGTTTTGTTTTAAATGCGAAGTCAATGCGATATTACTTAATATATCTTCAAACAGGTTAATTATTACACAGTTAAAGTATTTAAATTCTACAAAAATATATATTTGCAGCTAATAACATTTTCTACATCTACGCTGAAAATTTTTTGCATCGTGATATGATGCCAAAATTCGGTGTCACAAATACTATGTGATTTAAAAAAAAGTTAAGTGGTGAAATATTTTCTTTTTGGCCAAAATTTCAAAATGGGTTTTTCTTATTATTCTAGGTATTGATAATGATTTCAAGACCGAAAAAGGAGACATAATTATTTCAGAAACTAGAATAACCTATAATACTTGTGTGTTCTATTCACATGACTTTCTCTATCTGTTCTGAAAATAAACTATTCTTACAAAAGATTATTCTTTTATTTACAACGTGCAAATCAAGAAAATCAAAACAACACCTATATTATAAAACAGATAAGTGTTCCTTCCTGTTTGAGAAAAGTTTAGGTAGTTTAAAGTTGAAACCAATAAAAAGGCATATCTCGGAAACGGTTAAGTCTACAAAAAAAAAAATTATGACAAAATATTGCCAGGTTTCCATGGGGAATTGAAATCTATTTAGACCCACTTGCCGTATTAAACGTATTAAATGCTGCATGGAAACGCGGATTCAAATAGAATTGAATCTTGGAGCCAATCCTCTTAGAAAGTGGGATCGGAATGAAATCGGATTGAAATATGTTGCATGGAACCCCTGCGTATTCAAATCATTTTGTTCTGCTCTCGTTGCACGCAGTGGTGGTATATTAATGCTTTTTATTTATTGCTCTGTGGCAGATTATAAGAGGACCTTTATCGTTTCTATAAATTGCAATATATTCTCAAATATACTTATTAACTTCAAAACCTGCTTATAATAGACATAGTATCTATCAAATAATATATTTGATATATTCGCCAGGCAATTGCAAGTTGACCAACATACAACACTGAATACATATTCACCAAGCTTGCGTGTTCAAAACAATCTCAATTCGTATTGGATTTAACATGTGAAACGTGGATCGCACTAAGATGGAATTGGGTTCAAATCGATTTCGATTCCCCATGGAAACGTGGTATAGGTATTTGTTTTAACGAGATCTATATTTTCTGTGTAGTAAGTTTTTGTCTGTCTCTTACGGTTTACCAGTTATTTAAATTCACCCACAATGAGATTATTCTCAGAAAATTAAAAAAATAGATTTAGTTTGTAATAAATCTCCCTTAAACTTATGGGATGTTAATTAAAATTTTAGAGCCATTTTGAGAAAAACAAAAGGTTAGTTGAGGATGGTGAATTTCCTGAAAATCGCAACCTTGAATACCAAATACTTTCCATTTTTGAGTTATGCTGTCCACACACACACATACACGGACCTTTTTCTAAACTATTTCATTTTTATTCTCTGTCTTCAAAACATTTTACATATGTGATAAAGGAAGTTAAAAAGGATGCATAAAATAACGTTAGCCTATATACTCACAGTCTTTCAGATGTCTAACGCTACGTGTATGGGGAAAAAATTATAGAAAATAAAACGGTTTGAAAATAAATCGAAGCAAAATCTAAACGCGTAGTTTACCAGGTTTCAGAAGATGAACCTACGTAAACAACAATGCACATAGCCTATCGTTATGCGTATTGTGTGAGAAATTACCAAGAAATATGAGATTAATTATGCAAAAATATAACGTCTAGGCAACTATATAACTGAGAAGAAAATCTAAGTAAAAATACGATGTGTTCCATTCACATGACTTTCTCTATAGCTCTGCAACAAATTATTGTTAAAAAGCTTATACTTATATTTACTTCATGCTAATTGAGAAAAAAAAAATGTCAGAAATAGCCTTATTGCTTGCTTCCTTTTAAGTAGAAGCGAAATAAAGGAGTACCATAGGTTAAAGTGATAGTCAAAGGCTGGTTGCTATGTGATGAAAGTCCCTTTGTTTGCATGGACAGGAGTTGACAAATTTCTGTATGAGAAAATATAATTTTTTGAAAGGTGAAATCAAAAGCGATGAATAACCAAAAAACGATCAACTCCACGAAAAAAAATTTGTATAACATAAATTTGCATTTTAACGTGCTCTACATTTTCTGTGCAGTAAACTTTTGTCTACCTCTTACCGTTTAGAAGTTAAGTAAAATTCGGCAAAATTCATCCAGAATAAAGAGGTCTAGAAGATTATTCCCAGAAAATTCAGGATATACATTTTATTTGGTATGTAAGTGTCAGTAATATACGGGATTTTAATCAAAATCGTAGGGCCATTTTTTAGAAAATCAAAATTTTCGAAAAAGGTTCCCTGTAAAGGGTAGTTTGGGGTGGGGGATTTTCTTGAAAATCTTCGTGTCGCATCCTTGGAAGATACCAAACTTAAATACCAAGTTTGGTTTTTAACAGTCTTTTCGTTTTTGAGCTATGTTGCCCACATAGACGGACAGACAGACACACACACGGACTTGTTTCTAAAATGATTTTTTTGGATTCAGGGGGTCTCAAAACATATATTTCCGGGTGAAATCTAGGTATCGAATTATATATACAACATATATATACAAATTTTGCCCTAAAATTGCAGTGAAATTAAATAAATAAGTGAAATTTTAAGTAAATAAAGGAGAAAACCGACATAACTACAGCCAAATGTAGCCATATTAACTTCCAAGCATCACACCGATTATTTTACTTGGGCTGTCCCCGTCATTTACCACAATCACTGGGTTTTGAACTTGTAACACTCATGGCCATTTGAACTACTGCGTTGGTTGTGCCTTTGGCAGCATTATGAAAACTGGTTGAGAAGAATTTAAACTTTTAATTGGGAAGAAAAATATTAATAAGGCTCTACAGTTATTTTCATTTTTATTTTCTTTATTATTTTTATAATAATTTTTTACGTTTACTCCCAAATAGTTTTACTAGAACTCCAGTTTTAAACTTGCATATGTAGTATACTAATTCAGGAAACTAAGGGTTAAAGACGCAGGAAATTATAGTACATAGACACACACGCACAACGAAGAGAACCGCTACAAAGTAGAACGGAAATAAGGAACAACCATAGTCTAATGCGATAGTAAAATACTTTTACTTTCTCTACACATACCTACTATGTACATAGTGTATAGATTTGGTATTGTATTGCAGCAAAAAATTCGATACCGAGATTTCACCGGAAATACATGTGACCCCCTAAATCTCGGTATCGATTTTTTGGGTAGAATATAACGCCTTCTCTATACACTGTGTACATAGTACGTGTATAGAATGTAAAAAGTATTGGCCTAATTAACCGTGTGTTTTAACGTGTTCTACATTTTTTGTTAAATACGTTTTTGTCCATCTCTTACGGTTTATCAATTATGCAAATTATGGCAAAATTCATCCAGAACAAAGAGGTCTTCAAGACTCTATTTCCAGAAAATTCAGGATATCCATTTTATGTTTTATGTAAATATCTTTAATACACGATGTTTTAATCAAAATAATTAGGACCATTTTTGAAGAAATCAAACTTCTGGAACATTTTTCCATGTAAAGGGGTAGTTGGGGGGGTTTTTCTTGAAAATCTTCGTGTCGCAACTTTGGAAGATACTGAACTTAAATACAAAGTTTGGACACACACACACACACCGAGAGAGGGATATACACGTATATTGTTTTAGAAATTATTTGGATCCAGGGGGTCTCAAAATACATTTCCGGTGAAATCTTGATATTAAACTTTTGGGTGAATACCTTGTCTATACACTGTATACATAGTACGTGTAGAGCAAGTAAAAATCTGATGGTTCCATTCACATGACCTTGACCATGAATGTTGTAACGAACTATTCTTACAAAAACTCCTTTTCCTCTCTATTTTGCGCTAATGAAACAACATTAACAGGAAGTACGGATTTATTACTTAGTTCCTTGGAAGTAGAAGGGAAATAGAGAATTATACTAGCTAAATGGATAGCTAATCTGTTAAAAGCTGTCACTATGAGCAACTTAATTCGCTTTGCATGTACAGGATGGAATAAGAAGCTTTTATTTGAGAAACAATGTAAGTATTGGAAATTTTAAAACCAATAATTATTAGTATCTCTGAAATAGTTAGCTCTACAAAAAATCTGAGTGTTCCATTCATATGATTTTCTCTACATCTCTGTAACAATTAATTGTTAAAAAGCATAAGCATCTATCGAGATAACACAGACACTAACGGACCTTTTTCTAAAAATGTTTTTTTTTTATCATGGGACCCTAAAACGCCTATTTCTGCTGAAATCTCGGTATCGAATTTTTGGGTGGAATGCAGTACCTTCTCTAAACACTATGCACATGGTACGTGTAGAGAAAGTAAAACTCGGATGTGTTCCATTCACATGACATTCTGTACATCTCTGTAGCAAATTATTGTTAGAAAGCTCAAGCTTCTACTTACTTCAAAATAATCGAGATAAATATTATCAGAAATACTTTCTTGGAAGCAAATACACTTGGCTAAAGTGACATTGAAAGCTGGTTGCCATGTGGATGAAATACGTTTCTATATATTGCCAGGAGTTTTAAGTGTTTTAAAACTAAAAAAAAAAAAAAAAAAAAAAATAACAAGCCATATCTAAATAAAATCTGAAGTGTTCCATTCACATGACTTTCTCTACATCTCTGCAATAAATTATTTTTAAAAAGTTTATGCTTCTATTTACTTCCCGTTAATCGAGAAAAATTAGCAGAAATAGACTTATTTCTTGCTTCCTTGTAAGTAGAAGTGAAGTAAGGAAGTACCATAGGTTAAAGTAATAGACAAAAGCTCGTGGCTATGTGACTGAAGTGCCTTTGTTTGTATGGACACAAGTTCACAGAGTCCTGTATGAGAAAAGTATGTTTTTTTATAGCTGAAACCAAAAACAAGGAATATCTGAAAAACAATCAACACCACGAAAAAAATGTATTTAACATAAATTGTGCGTTTGAAAGTGTTTTACATTTGTTGTGTGGTAAGTTTTTGTCCATCTCTTACGGTTTAGCAGTTATGCAAAATTCCGTAAAATTTACCCAGAATAAAGTAGTCTTCAGAGGCTATTCCTAGAAAATTCAAAATATGCATTTTATTTGTCAGGTAAATATCTTTAATATACGCTATTTTAATCAAAATGATTTGGGTCCCCCTGAATCCAAAAAACGCATTTTTGGAAAAAGGTCAGAGTGTGTGTGTGTGTGTGTGTGTGTATCTGTCTGTCTGTCTGTGGACAGCATAACTCAAAAACGAAAGGACCGTTAAATACCAAACTTGGTATTTAAGTTTGGTATCTTCCAAGGATGCGACACTAAGATTTTCAAGAAAATCCCCCCACCCCCAACTACCCTTTACATGGAACTTTTTTCGAAAATTTTGATTTTTTAAAAAATGGCTCTAACGATTTTGATTAAAATATCGTAAATTAAAGATATTTACCTGACAAAGAATATTTATATCAGGAATTTTCTGGGAATAGCCTCTGAAGACTACTTTATTCTGGATGAATTTTACGAAATGTTGCATAACTGCTAAACCGTAAGAAATGGACTAAAACTTACTACACACAAAATGTAGAGCACGTTATAACACACAATTTATTTTATATACATTTTTTTCGAGGAGTTGATCATTTTTTAGATATTTCTTGTTTTTGGCTTTGAAAAACTTGTACTTTTCTCATACAGGAATTTGTCAATTCGTGTCCATACAAACAAAGGAACTTTGGTCACCTAGTAACCACCTTTTGACTTCACTTTAACCTAGGATACTCCCATATTTCGCTTCTACTTACATGGAAGCAAGTAATGAGACTATTTCTGCTAATTTTTTCTCGACTAGCATGAAGTAAATAGAAGAATAAGCTTATTAACAATAATTTGTTACATAGCAGTAGAGAAAGTCATGGGAATGGAACACATCAGATTTTTATAAAAAGGTTCTGTGTGTGTGTGGATAGTATAAATAAAAAAAGACGGTAAAATACTAAACTTGGTATTTAAATCAGTATCTTCCAAGAATGCGACGCGAAGATATTCAGGAAAACCCTCCCATCTCATTGGACATATTTCGGAAATCTTGATTTTCTCAAAATAGTTCTCGACGATTTTGATTAAAATACCATACTATGTTTGATATTTTCATGTATCTTGATTTTCTGTGAATAGCTTTTTCTTCTTGATGACTTTTGTATAACAGGTAAATCACGAAAGATAGAAACTTATTACCAAAAATGTAGTTCTCGTTAAAACACAATTTATGTCATACATTTTTACTTTAGAAATTGCAGTTTCGAGATATTCCTTGTTATCGATTTCAAATTTGAACTACTTAAACTTTTCTGAAACAGGAAGTCGTTTTTACTTTCTCTAGCCCCATATGTACAATGTACATAGGGATAGAGAAGGTATTGTAATGCACCCAAAAATTGTGTACGAGATTAAACCGGAAATATATGTTTTGAGGTCCCCTGAGTCCGTAAAAAGCATTAAAAAAAAAGGTGCATGTGTGTGTCTGTGGACAGCATAGCCCAAAAACAAAAAGACCGATAAATACCAAACTTGGTATTTAGGTTTAGTATCTTCCAAAGATGCGACTCGAAGCTTTTCAAAAAAATCCCCCCACCACAAACTACCCTTTACATGGAAAACATTTCAAAAATTTTGATTTTCTTAAAAATGGCTATAACGAGTTTGATTAAAATCCCGTATATTAAAACTATTTATGTCCGAAATAAAATGTATATTTCGAATTTTTTGGGAATAGCCTCTGAAGACCTCTTTATTCAGGATGAATTTTGCTAAATTTTGCTTAACTGCTAAACCGTAAAAGATAGAAAAAAACGTACTGCACAAAAAATGTACCTCATGACTAAACACACAATTATTGTCCGTTAGGTTTTTGTTGTGGAGGTAACCGTTCTCGAGATATTCCTTGTTATTGGTTTCAATTGTGAAGTATTTAAACTTTTCTCACACAGGAAGTGTCTGTTTTTCTTTTGTTCTACTTCTGGCCAAGCAAAGAAGTGATTTGCAATGACAATCGCATAACGATAGCTTTTAAAACTTTTGACAATCTCTTTAGCATAGTGCATTCCCTTATTCCCTTCTACTTATAAGGAACTAAATAATAAGAAAAGTTCTAGTATTCTGGATTATCTCAATTAACATGATGTAGATGAAACAATAATAATATTTTGTAAGAATTGCTAGTGGAACAAGTATCCAGAGAAAGGAACACATCCGAGTTTTACTTTCTCAGGCAGGAATGTACACCGTACATAGTGGAGAAGATACGTGTAACCTCCAGAATAAAAAAATAGAAAAAGGTCAGTATTTTGGAGGGGCAGCATAACTCAAAAACGAGGAGTCCGTAACGTTTATTAAAATGTCATGTATTAAAGATATTTTCATGACAAATAAATGAGTATAACAGTGAAGCTGTTATTGAGATAATTATTATCTTTGAATATATTTATAAAACTAATTATTTTTTGTTTTTACAATAGATTCAGGATAACGCTTGCATAAGAGGTAGACAAAATCTAGTTTTATCAAATCAAAATTCGTCATTTGTTTTTATTTTATCACGTACATAGTAGGTAAACAAAGTACTGCATTCGACCCAAAATTCAATACGAGATTTAGGAAATACGCATCTTGGGATCCCCTGAATCCACAGAAAAAAGTATACCCTATTAAAAAAATAGCCCCTGTGTGTCCGTCTGTGAACAATATAACTCAAAAGAAAATTCCCTTAACTACCAAACAAGGTATTTAAGTTTTTTTTCTTTTTTAAACAGTACCGGAGCCTGGTCAGGACTCCGGCGCTGTATCCCCTATTTACATTCTCCCCTTGTATGATTACTGGTTTTACTGTTCCTTTACACAAACATATACACATTGCACAAACATATAACACCCATGGCCAAGAGGGCACTAAAGTTCAGCATCTTACAAGGATGCATCACAGAAAACCCACCGCCCCTCCCCACAGCAAACGATGTTTTAGATGGAACATCTAAAATCTAGATTTCCTATAAAGTCTTACGATATCGGTTATAATGCCGTTTGAATTTTCTGCGAATAACCTCTGTAGTCTTCTTTATTCGGAATTACATTTGTATAACTAGTAAATCGTAAGTAACAGACAAAATCGTACTACAATAAATATATGTATATCTCGTTTACTTATGGCAGGCACATTTTTTGTGCAGCTAACCAATTCCGAAATATTCCTTGTTATTGATTTAAACTTTCCAGTACTTGTATTCAGATGGTAAATTGTCATTCGTTTTTCTTTGTTATCAAGTCATACAACTAGAACGGAATTTCAAGGTTATCACATAGCAACCAGCTCTTTAAAGATTAGCCCAATGTTTTTTAGTGTTTTTGGACAGTTATACTGGGTGTAAATTATGCATCTGTAGACCTAATCTATTAATTTAATATTAAAGGTAGAATTCTAATATTTCCTACATTAACAGGGACCTGCTGTTTCTGAAGCATTTCTATCTAACGCCTAAGAAGAACACAAGTAGGTATTGTGATGAGATGACACACATACTTCGTGAATTTCTTAATATTTTAAACTCAGAAGTTTTTATTTCTTGAATGCCTTTTGAGCATTTTCACTGAAAAATGTTTAGTTACCTTGGCAATGCCAAGGTAAAATGAAACGTTACAAAATTAACGTGCAATTTCGTTACACTTAAAAAGTTTGCAAATATATTTTATCATTTAAAGTTAATGTATACATTCATTTTTATAGATGAATACAGTAGAAATATAAAGATGTCCTAGCATTGAAATATTTTAAAATTTGACTATAGGGGAAATACTATATGTAATACTGAGTTTACAGGAAAGCTTGTTAATATTATTTACGTTTAAATAATGTAATGTTACAGTAACTTTTTAACACCACCTGTTTACTAAAGTAGTTGATGCCTGTTGCTATTATTTAAGTCTGTCACAATTTTATTCCTGAGTGGACCAACCTGTTCATTGATTTCTGCACACCGGATAGAAATAACCTCATGAGTAGTGGGATAATTATAATGTATGACAAGGATTTCATGCTTTTTTATGTTAACTTTACATGGATATTAATTTTGAAATGGGAGTACGTTATATATTCCTATGGTATTTGCGTATAGATTCAGCTCATATTAATTTCCATTATTGAGTCATCATTAAACTCGCATCTGTTTGAAATTGAAGTCGTAGAAGGTATAATCGATTTCAAAGAAGATCAAGAAGAGTTGGTAAAAGCATCGCCTCTTTTTCATAAACCACAAATCGTCAAGAGATTTATATCCATCACCAGTGGATTTAATAACACATTTCATCTCTAAAACAAATGAAGGACTCCCTAAATGACCTACAAGTGATATGCTGTTATGGAATGGAGTATCGTTGAATTATTGTTGCAAAGGCGGCAAAATTCTTTATATAAGGGCGATTTTTTTTTACAAATAAAGCGCTGATTTTAGAGTTCTTCAGTTTTTGTTAATGATTTGAACAACCGCGTTCACTGGAATTCTATCTGTTAACAGGCAAAATCGACTTTTCCTTAATTTCTTGAAAGTTATTGTGGCCGGTTATACAGGGTTACTACAAAAGAAATAGACAACTTCAACTACCTGTAAAACAAAAACTATTAGAGATAGCAACCTAATTATTTTGGAGGTATGTTGAGAAACTCTCAAAGTTTCGTTTGTTACTATTGGTAATGCTGTAGTGTTTTGTTTGTTGTTGCAGAAGCTGAAATGGCGGAAAATCCTGTGGAAAAGGCATATTGCGTGTTGGAATTTGCTAGAACGCAATCAGCAACTGTTGTCCAACGACATTTTAGAACACGTAACCACAAAACGCCACCGACTAGACAGTCAATCTGCGACTGGTATAGACAATTCGAGATGTTTGTGCAAAGGGAAGAGCTCGGGAAGACCCAAGAGTTTCGGAAGAAAACGTTGAACGTGTTCGTTCTGCCTACATAAGAAGCCCACAGAAATCGACATCTAGGGCAAGCATGCAATTACAAATTCCACAGCAAACTGTATGGAAAATCTTGCGGAAGCGACTGCACATGATGCCTTACAGATTACAGATGTTGCAGTTTCTGAGTGAAGAAGATAAGGTCATACGGCGTGACTTTTGCATCGACATGTTGCGACATGATGAAGACGATGCTGGTTTTTGTGAGCGCATCATTTCATTTTTGTGGTAACGTGTTCTAAAATGTCGTTGGACAACAGTTGCTGATTGTGTTCTAGCAAATTCCAACACGCAATATGCCTTTTCCACAGGATTTTCCGCCATTTCAGCTTCTGCAACAACAAACAAAACACTACAGCATTACCAATAGTAACAAACGAAACTTTGAGAGTTTCTCAACATACCTCCAAAATAATTAGGTTGCTATCTCTAATAGTTTTTGTTTTACAGGCAGTTGGAGTTGTCTATTTCTTTTGTAGTAACCCTGTATTACAACAGATGCTTAAGATACCAGACGCGTCCGGTAAGTCTAATGGCTTCTGTCTCGAAGTTGTCGAAGAATTGAGGTAACTGAGAATGGAAATATTGTGTCATGCATTAACCATTGCGATAATGACTGTAATTTCGCCAGGACGTCTGCATAGCCTACTCAACGTTTCAATTTCGTTCAGCAAAGGTGGCATTTGGCTCAGCGAGGGGTCCCGGGTTGGATTCCCGGCTGGTGGCGAGATTTTTTCTCCAGTCAAGTTTATTCCTTCGCAGAGTCTGAAAGTATGAATGAGAGTGAATGTGTGCGCGTAAAGTTAAAGATAATAATTCACCACAGATAAATAAAGTGAAAATTAGTAACATTTCTGGAATCACTCCAAGGTGACTCACAATATTATACAGAAACTGCATTTTAAAACTACGTCTATATCCATTAGACATCCTGCTTATAAAGCTATGGGTCCAGTTTGCATGTGACTACAAGCTAAATTCTGCCTTTTGGATTTTAAAGACTTATTAATTACCATAGCAATCAATATTGGTTCTTCAAAATTACAAATAGGTATGCAAATTAGTATTAATTTTATGGCACTAAATGAAATAACTCAGAGTTTATATAATGATGGGTAACGTCAAAATTTGACTGACGTCATTCACGAACGAAAAAAGCACAACAGAACAATGCTTTGTAATGTTGCAATTAAAGCACATAGAACTGAGACTTCGGTTTGAATTTGCCTACGGTTAGTATTAAATATAAGTTAATTTTTACGGAATCCATTCCCCGGGGATCCTCCCGGAGGCGGCTCCTGACTAATGAGTCCTGACCTTGCAAGAGCACATCTCCACCGCCCAACCGCAAGACGAATAACGTCGTCTAGTCCTTCGACTTTAAAAAGTATACTAACAAGGGATTAGAGAATAAGGAACGGGGAAACTGCGAAATACCCGTGGTTCCGTGTGAAGTCCAAAGAAACTAACACGGGACCTTCCAAATGCGGGTCGCATATGTTTCTCCGCCGTTACTACGCTCACTCCTAAATAGAGTGTATCTTATGAGGACAGAGGAAGTCTGGCTAACCCTGTCAAGTTGATGCTCCTAAAGTTACTTTAATGTTTTCGGCTACCCTTGGTGTCAAAACGCATGTCCTCAGCAGAACTGATGTACTTAAGCATTACAGATTCCTGATGCAAAATATAACGCATTATGATTCCAGTCAGGCCAGGCTGCCTCACTACTCCTTTTGTTCTGTTTTAACAAAGGCCCAACGATTACCACAGCTTTATCGCTTCGGTTCCCCAGGTTACCAAGTTTGTATGTATTAATGGGCCTAATACATGCTGCATGTTTTTGTCCGTCTTTACTTCGGTTACATAAAACTAATTGAGTATAGGACATTTTTGGCTGTTTGAAATTTACCCAAATATATTTAATTCTTGTAGGGGTCTGAAATGTTATCAACATTTAAAGGGCCTAAATTCCTGAGAGGAAGAACATCAATCAATAAAATAACAATTTCTATACAAAAGGGTTTGCTTAGGCTGAAAAGAAAGAAAAAAAAACTTTCTAAAGAATCTCAACCTTCTTGCATTTTATAATATATTTCGATAGCTGCAAATGGTGTGCAGGATAAAGTTCATCAGCTGAATCACTTGCAAAATTAAATTCCACGGAAGTGACTCAATCCACGGACCTTACGCTATGCTGTAAAGTATGTTATGATGATCAATCTTTTGACACAAAGGACAAAGGTAGGAAACAGTTGCTCGTGCTCAGGTCGGTTAGGTGTGTGGGCTCTTTGTGGTAGCCGGCGGTGCAACATGTGACGTCCGCATCTCCCCCTTCCAGTGACTCTAAATACTGATCAAAGAATGCAAGTCTTGTTTCATTTCGAGTCTTCTTTAAGCGACACTGGCAGTGAATTTTCAAATGCTTATATATATATAAATCTTACTGTGATTGCAATGCTGTTATGTTAATATGAAATTTTAAATTTCATTTAATTGGTTGAACACTTTACAAGATATAAATTATTTATTACATTTTATAGTGGAAATATATTGCATCGTCAACATTTTCCATGCGCCTTAAAATTTGAGAATATTGTTTGGCATTTTTTAAATTGGAGCTTTGAACCGCACATAAAAACCTTATGCGTGGACATTTCAGTAACTTTGATTCTGAAGTATGATACATGTTTTAAGAAGTTAAAATGTTTGTCTCTAAAATTAATAATTTTTCATAAAATTTTAATTTCAAAATTACTATTGATATTAGGATAATCTTGTCACCTTTAATGTTACATTAGATAATCCTGGACATTCTGGGAAATTTTAGTTGTGTGTGAACAAAACCTGATTTATTTTGAAAGCGTCAAAATGTAGTTTTGAGAAAACGCTGTATGTATTTATTTATTTATTTTATTATACTATCTTTAAATGGCTGTAGAACCAGAAGCATGGGGGGAAATGTAAATGTTTATTTTTTATATATTCTAAACTTTCCAGCAACCATTTGCTATAAAAAGCTATTTTCGATTTGTTGTCCTATCGCAGTCAAAATTTCATTCCCAATATCCCTTAATTCTAATTGAATTGACTATTTTTAAAAAGTGCCTGGTTTAAGTACTACTTTTGAATCTGTTTTGTTTTGTGTATTTATTGTTTAGCATGTGGTTAAGATATCTTAAACTTTTACTGCTTTTTTGCCCTATAGGTCACAAAAATTTGTCCAATGAAACTTTGTTATCAAGCTTTTAGATGTAATAAAATAACTCCTCCCGCAGATAAGGGTCAGAGGAGGTGGAAAAATCTTCTTGTGTGAAGTATAATTTTGGACTATCGCGTCTCTTTATACATAGAATGACCCTGCTTTGATGACCTCATGGGTCAAGTTCAGTGGCTGTGGTTTCAAATAAGAGCATACACATTGATTGCCGTTAAGTTGTTTTAATATTTGATCAGCTCTCGAGCATACGGATGCTAGACTTTACAGTTCCCCAGCATACAAATTAGCATTCTGCCACTCCCTGTGCCGGGGTCTGGGCCATGTAATTCAGCGTCGATTTTTGCTTTGCTTTCGGTTTTATAAATAGAACATCGCGAGCTTCAAGTGTCACAATTTGTTACCTTTATTCATTTCAGATATAAGAGTCGGTTCCGAAGTTCAAACAGAAGCAAGTGTGTATGTGGTCTGTGTATTCTTGCGTAACAAAACACTCCACTCAGACTGTGACCGAAGGTGAGTTAAACATGGAGACACGTGTATAAAGCATTCTTCCGCTATCAGAGCTCAATTGTCGTAACAAAGGCCGCTTAAAAATGACATTTCCACCCGCGTAAAGAGCTCAAATTCAAATTAATTCATCCTGAAATGTTAATTGTATTTTTCACACAAGCCATGTGTAAGACAGGAGTTAGGCTAAGTCAGACAGAAAGATTTAACACCATAATTTTCCTGTTGCTCTGGCCACTGAGCTAACATGGCAACATGCCCGACACGACATTAAATTAATTCACACTAATTTACCTAATAATTGGTTAAGGTGTAAGTGCTTATGACATGTAATTCGCCACTGTGGTGTGTAATCCCAAAATAATTTTGAGTGGTTTACCGGAAAACAAGCGAGGCAGTTAAGTTATCTTCATGTTGCCATGGTAGCTCAATAGTCAGAGCATCCGGCTATAGTCCGGAAGTATCGTGGTTCAAATTCTGGCTATGACATTGAAATCCTGGCTATGTGTTGCCTCTATCATCACAAAATCATTTCTTGCAATTTGTAGGCTTTATTAATATGCATGTTTTAATAAATAATCTAATCTCCGCCTTTATGAGGCTCATAAATAAATATTAAAAAAATAAATATATCTGATATGATGAACAAGCTCCGGATTTTTAGGTTCCAAAAAGTTAAAATTAGGTTCCATCTATCAGTATAAGGATTTTATGATATATACATATGTTCATTTTGGGAATTTATAAGATTTTTAGAGTATATATTTGTATAACTCACTGGACATATTGTGTTTAAAACGCTGTAATAGTAAAAGTTAAATTAACTGGAACGTAAGTGTGCATTTTCAAGTATCAACTTCAATACTCCTACGATTAGTTCGATACTGGAAAACACAAATTAATTTTGAAAATCATGCGCAAAAGTTCTCAATATAGTCATCTTCTTTTAGTATGACACCGAGAAATATAATTTTAAACTGCTCTCGACTTTCTTCTTTTCGGGATAAAAAAGAAAATAATCTTATCCGGGTCACTTACCCTAAGCGAGATTCGAACTCGCAACCTCATAAATGTAAGGCAGACACGCAAAACTTTTCAGCATTCATTTTGCACTCTTAGTAAGCACTGGCCAATGACGTACTGAGGCGAGAAACTTGTTAAAATGCACTTGACAGCGAAGAAAATAAGTTCCGCTTCACGTTATGAATGCGAGCTTCATTTCGGCTATTTTCTTAGGGTTCTAAATCAATGATTCTTGCACTTTTTCTCCATAGATATAAAAACATAATTTTCTCCAGAAAACTGTAAGATTTCATAAGATCAAAATGATTTAACATTTACCAATGGTCTCCTTTCTTTTGCAAACATTGTTATATAAATAAATTCACTCTGTTAGCTTAAATATCCGAATTAGATATTTTTAGGGTCTATCACAAAAAAACCTCAGGCTGAAGTGCACCCGGAGAAATTACGGGAATCTATCGCAAATGAAGAAGAACGTCACAAAACCAGGTCTTCCTAATGTAAAATTAGGTCAATTTAGGGTCTATAAAACTCGCTGGTGTCTAAAACATTAAAATAAGCTGACATTTTGAGAATAAGAACTTAGGAATAAAATAGGTCAGAACTAAAAACGACGGGGCTTGGGAATGAATGACTTTCACTACTAGTTATTCGTTTATTAGGGCGTATTACCCACAAACTTTTCTTACGAAAACCTTTTTGTCCATCTACTTCATTTTATTTACTTTGTCTACACATATATTTACTATCTATTCGTTTATTAGTGCTTATACGCACAAGCTATTCTTACGAAGTTATTTGTCCATCTACTTCAAATGACTTTACTTTGTAGATGTGTTTGTGTATTTATTTTACGTATTCATCTTTTCATTTACTTATTCTGTGTTGGTATTGCCAAATTTCTCCATATCAAAATATTTAACATTTTTATTTCTCATAAGTTTTTTATTTCTTACGTGCACACTGATGGACAATACGCTAATAGATGTTTCATACTGATCAGATTACTAAATTTCTCATTGAAATGCTTACGCAAAGTAAGACACACTTTGGGATATTACGCCCCTACGCGTTGAAAAAAAAAATGTGATGTGTTAATATGGCTTGGTTCAAAACACGCAAAGGCATTGTCATTCTACTGGCTAGCGACTTTCCGGAATAAACAGATAACGTTACTTGTAAATGTATGACCGGAAGAGAAATACTTTTAGTTAACGTTCGGGATCGATAGTTGATATTGTCCAATGTACTGTCAATGCTTATTTTAGTTTTTCAAAACAAGCTTTTAATTAGGGCTGGCTCCGTAGTGCTGTGCGAGTTCTAATTGGGGTATGGGAATTTTTCTCTAACCAAGATTATTCCCTAAGTCTGGAAATATGAACGAGAATTGAATGTGTAAGTGTAAACCTAAAGATAATAAATCCAAAGTTACGAAATTAAACGAGTGAATATCAATGAAAAGAACAACTGTTCTAAAGGAAACGCCGCTTTTGTGACCTAAATATTAAATAATATAATAACTCCATAGCCTACCGCCCGTGCCGCTGCATCCCACATCTCGGGTGAGTCATGGATGGGGTGCAGTATTGGAGGGTGAGATGTGGTCAGCGCCTCAATCCCTCCCGGCCGGTTAATGCGGTCCTCATGACCTGGAGTCATTACTTCATCAAATAAGCTCCTCAATTGGGACCTCACGAGGCTGAGTGCACCCCGGAACAGGTATCCCAGTGGGGGAAAATCCCCACGTCTCCCGCTTGACAAGCAGCTGCGCTACCACCACGCTAAGTAGACGGCCCTAAATATTAAATAGAACCAAAAACAGAAAACTTTTGTTTCCAATGCACAAATGATTACAATCGAAACCGTGCCTAGATGTACAAGTCAAAATCTACTCATAATATGAAATGCTTACATAGGTTCTTGTGTTGCGGTTATGTATAATTTAAAGTGTTCTCTACAACGAAAGAAGTGCAGTATGTAAATACTTCTACGGCGAATGTAGTAAAAACCAACTTAATTTAAGGGAATAGGTGGTTAAAACTTCTAATTAATACACACATAGAACGTCATACATTAGGTTTTAATATTTGGTTACAAAAAGTCAACACATTTTATACTCACGTTCTTCATTCTAGCCACTGTTTCTAGTGCCAGCAAGTAAAGCTTGTATTCTAGTTTTCTTTCTTCTTTATTATTTTCTTCCTTTATTTCTTTCTTTCCTTCTCTGTTTACATTCTTCGTATGTAGGACTTAAAGTCAGCGTCTGGGGGCAGATGCTGTTGAGCAGTGGCCTGGACAAAGAGAAGCCTGGACGGTTGATCAGCACGATACCTGGTATAAAATCGAGGAAGCGAATGATATGAAATGACACAGAAATGCATGATAGAAACGATGATTATGGAACAATTAGTGGAAAGAATGGTGGGGGAAACCAGAGAACCCAGAAAAAACCCGCATAGACGCTGCTTCGTCTACCACAAATCCCACATGGGGTCCCCTGGGAACAAGCCCAGGCGCCTAAGTGAGAAGCCGACTAGACTAACCACACGGTAACGACTCTAGCGCTAAATTTAATTTAAAAAATCTGATGTGCTCCATTCACATGACTTTCTCTACATCTCTACAACAAATTATTGTTAAAAAGCTTATGCTTCTATTTACTTCATGCTAATCGAGAAAAAATTAGCAGTAATAGTCTTATTACTTGCTTCCTTGTAAGTAGAAACGAAATAAAGGAATGCCATAGGTTAAAGTGATAGTCAAAAGCTGGTTAATAAGTGACTGAAGTTCCTTTGTTTGTATGGACAGGAGTTGACAAATTCTGTATGAGAAAAGTATACGTTATTTAAAGCTGAAACAAAACAAAAAATAAATATCTAAAAAACAATTAACTCCACGAAAAAAATGTATATAACATAAATCGTGTGTTTTAACGAGTTCTATATTTTTGTGTGGTAAGTTTTTGTCTATCTCTTACGGTTTAGCACTTATGTAAAATTCTGTAAAATTCGTTCAGAATAATGTAGTCTTCAGAGGCTATTCCCAGAGAGTTCAAAATATACATTTGATTTGTCAGGTAAATATCATTAATACAAGTGATTTTAATCAAAATCGTTAGACATTTTTGAGAAAATCAAAATTTTCGAAAAAAAGTTGCATGTAAAGGGTAGTTGGGAGAGGGGAGATTTTTCTAAAAATCTTCGTGTCGCATCCCTGGAGAATCCTGTATTTAAATACCAAGTTTGGTATTTTGCCGACTTTTCATTTTTGTGTTGTCGTGTTCAAAGACACACGGACACACACACACACACATTGTGAAAATGCCCTTTTTGGATACAGTCTTCCCTAAAACATATATTTCGGGTGAAATCTCGGTATCGAATTTTTGGATGGAGTTCAATACCTTCTCTATACACTATGTACATAGTACGAATAGAGAAATTAAAAATATAAACGAAAAGGTCAAATGACCATTGGAAAATCACAGTAGAAGTTTGCTTTACTGCATTAAATATTTTGTAATTCCAAGTATATGTAACTTTAAAGCACCTAGCATTTATTACAAGCCTGGGTGCCAGTCTCTTAGTATAGGATTAAAGCAAGGGTGATTAGGTCGCTCACCTTTCACCAAGGCGGCCTGGTACGACCCCAGGACACAATTGTGACATTTGTAGTGGACAAAGCGGCATCTGGGCGCGTTTTTTTCTGGGTTCTCCCGCGTTCCCCACCCTTCATTTCACTATCTGTTCCATAATCACATTTCTTTACGTCCATTTCACTATCATTTCATGCGTTGTTCCTCACTCTCTTACCATGCATAGGGCTGATCACCCAACCCATGCTGGCTACTCTGTCTGCTCCTCAACAGGAATCTGACTCCAGATGCTGAAGTCCTGGAGGGGTATAAGTCCTTCATACGAAAATCAAAAGTTGTAATATGAAAATGACAGTTCACATAATAAAGTTCTATAATAGCCAAATTTCTGATCGATTTTCTTCAGTTTTTATATTTAATTTAGTATTCTTTTTATCTTGTACGACTCAATAATATAAGTTTGTTCCTTAGTTCCCACTAATTGCTTATATGCTGTTGTATACAGTGTATCTCACGACCCTCTTTTTTTTTTTTTTTTTTTCTTCATGGATTTATCTTTAAGGCACTGCATGTCTACGTGCAGGAGTTTAAAAAATAGAGACAAGATATTCCTGTATATCTCCAATATTCCTCTTCAATTGGAAAGTTGAATCCGACTTCAAAATTCAATACCATGGTTGGCTGGATTACTACTATAAACAACTTGCCCTCTGCACCGATTCTTTTACCGCTTGAGCTACCACACTACCATGACTTCCAAATTAATATCTCTAACGTTTAGAGTGCCTTTAAGGTTTACCGGGACATTTGAATTACATAATATGATTTAACAGCGGCATGTTTCAAGTTCAGACGTTCACTGATTTTTCAAGACAGATTAAATCTGCGGCTTAGCCCCGTCACACGGCTAATATAAGATGATTAGCAGGTTTTTACTTTCTCTAGCACGTATATACAATCTAATGGTTTCAGTTTTAGGCTACTTAAGCTTTTCTCAAACGTTAAGTTATTTCGTTTCGTCTCACTTCGTTTACTCCTAACAAGCAAAGAGAACTTAATTTCAATTGTTTCACATTATGACCAGCCTTTAAAATAATTGACTCGCTTTAACCTATGCATTCACGAATTTTCCTTCTACATTCAAAGAAGCAAGCAATGAGACAATTCAATGTTTTTCTGGATTATCATGATGTAGATAAAAGAATAATCTTTTGTAAGAAAAAATTGCGGAACAGCTAGAGAAAGTCACGTGAATGGAACATATCAGACTTTATTAAATTGTTTTCATTTATTACTCAAACAGAACTTGGTATATACCATGCACGCACTTTTTTTGGGCTCTGGGTTTACGGGAAAGTGAGGGTAGGAGGGAACAAAAGAGCCCGGCCGCTGTTTTTCCGCAGTGGTGTCAATCATAGCAACTTTTTTGTTTGAGGCTTTCAGCTATTATGGTGAATAGGCTAAAATATGGCACGAATTAGCTAAATTATTAAACGAAGCCCGTGCATGTACGTGAACTCTACAAGCAAAATGAAACTTAGCGTTGGAACCACAAGGTGTTAGGGCATATAACGTACCTCGTGTCTAAATGCGGTTGCCTTGCTCTTCTTTCTGTCACTCTCCATGGTCTAAGGGTGACATAGTTCCAAAGATTACGGGTTCAAGCCTGGCGGAAGGCGTTGGATTTGTTTCTCGGGCGTAAAAGATTTTAGCATATCTTCCTTCGGAAGGGAAGTAAAGCTTAGGTCCCATGTCGTAGATTTATGGCATTTAAAAGAACCGCAAGGCAATCAAGAGGCCTCTGAGCAAAATTTAAATGTCTTCCACGCCCAATATAGGCTGGGACCACAGGAGTTCAAGAGCGTTCATTAATAAAACTTAATTTAATTTTGCTCTTCTTCCGAAATTACACAAAACCTGCCAAATGAAGGCCAAGGAGCTGAGCGCACACAGATACTGGGTGCTATATGTACGAAGAACACTTAACAATGATTTAAAATTGAAATGATAAATTCAAAGAACATAAATGGATAGCAAATAGATCTGAATTATAAAGTGCAGCTACCAAGCCAAGTGGCTCAGGCGCTTCGTCTGGGATTGGCATTCGGGAGGTCGTATGATGGGTTCCGCGCGGACAGCCTCTCTAACCAGTATTTCGGGGGCTTTTCCCGGGGTCCCTAAGCGTGTGCTGGAGAGGATTCTGCATTCCACGGAACTTTCTGTCCCATCATTTCATCCCAACTGTCTCTTTCAGGGCTGTGTTGATGAGGACTGCGGTAGGGGCGGCATTTTGTGGCGGTGACTGTGCTCTGGAAATGGAGCTATCGGCGGGGGGATGGCGCTAGTGGTTGTCTGGGGCCTGAGTGGTGAGCTCCTGGCACTCCACGCGTTGAGATGAACTGCTTGTCAACTGTTAGAGACCCTCCCTGTCCGGATGTCAGTCGCCCTCTGAAATTACACTCTTTTCTCCAGGAGCCTGAGGTACAATAAGCCCGCGGCTCCAGTCTCCGTAAAGTTCACACGCATACGCACGTCAAAGGTTAAAGCTATCAATTTATGTATTTACTTTAGCCATAGTTTTGACAATCATGCCATAATTCCCAAAATCGTTCCAATCTCATGGTTTAAAGTGTCTGTGGGGAATTTTAAATGTTGACCAGCGTGTTTTATGAGAGTCGAAAAGCGGAACTATTTGAATTAACATTCCAGACAATACATTTTATGCAATATAGCCAATTTGCTGCAATCGAGTGACCGCATTCTCTTCACAAACCGTTTATCGTATTGGTCCATCTGTGGCAGTAACACAGTGGAAATAAAATGCCCTAGTATCGCTGAATAAATAAGAGCATTTTCCAATCCAAGCAGTGAAATATATCTGTTAGCGCAACATACCTCTACTTGCCCCTCTAGCTAACTCCCGGTGTGTTGGCGATATAATGTTACAGATAAGTACAATTTATTGTATACGGCCATCGAACTAAACTGGAGCAGGTTATAATGAAGTTATCTTACCAAATAAGATTGATAACATTAACGAAACAGTAATCCTATGTCAATTAGTGACGGTAATATTGGTATTTGTGAGGGGGTCATGTTTGGCCACACTTGATCAGTTTTAGCCAAAGGAGGCCATAAAATCGAGTATTCATAAATATTGTTTCCACTTAAAATGCCTGTCTCCCGCAGTGTTTCGGCGTTTCTTTATTATTGTTGTTTATGGTGTTAAAGACTTGATTGCAGTTTCAAATTAACTTCATTACTCAGGATTGGTTTGTTGAACTTAAAAGGTTCCGCTAAATGCGAAGATAAAAGAAATAACTTCCAGCGTAAGTAATTTCATGGTTTGTTTGCCTCGTTACGTTCTAAAAAAACAAGAGGGATACCACAGTTGGGTTAAGTCTTATTCAGACTCATATTTATGCCGCTTTTGTTTTATATATAACTGGATAAAGAGAATATTTATGTGTATTTAGGGTTAGCTCATAAACCATTCAACTAAGTTTTACAATCCTTTCACAATTGAAAAACGCAATTCTTTCTCATGAACATGCTGTGTAATACTTGCACATTTCGTTTCATGGATACTGAACCATTAAACGGATTTGCAAAGCCTTTATGCTTGAATACCAATACTTACATGCTTGTAAAATATACTTTAACCTTTAGTTGAGAATGTCATGGACTAGAATATATTTTTTTCTATTTATTTATTTTACGCCTCGCTAACACCTTGATCATACGCGACGGAACTGTTCGTTAACGGTATGTGGTGTATAGTAGCCTTGAAGGTCTCATCCTCGTACCAGATTGATAAGTGCAGCTAGCTGCGCGACAAGTAGATGCTTTCACTCTCTGTGGTCAGATGGCAGCACGAACACATTTACCATATATTTTCAGTTTTAATGTAGTTTTAGATAGAAGATGGAACTTTTGATGGTATTTTAGCTTTGGCCACTGAGGAAAATCGCGAAAAAGAAAGAAAGAAAAACAACCAGATTTGTTGAGCCATGGGCTTTGTACCCGGACTACCAGAAGTGTGCTCCAGATGTAACCGCCTGAGGTTTCCGCTCAGTTACTAGATAGTTGATACTCCACCGAATAGAATATATTGCGGGCATCCCCGGTAACGAAGGAGCACCACCAACAGCTAGGAGCCAGGAGCAGGAACTAGTCGCCCGAGTGTACTCGGGCGGGGGCAAATCACCACGGTACCTATCCGCTTTTCTCGCGGATTTACCTACTACGGCTAAGCTCCTTATAATCCTTCAAGAGTTGCTTGGATTCAAAATTAAAACCTCAAAACAGACATTTTGATTAACATACACCAGCGGTGGACAAGGGCCGTTGCACCATCAAGGCAATCGTCGAGGAGCAATACTTGCCTCCTGCCACTCCACAACCCCAAAACACACCCGCCATCCTGCAAAAACCCACAATCCCGTCAGAACGTGGTTAAGTTCTCTCTGAGAACAGGGACACGTCTATAACACCTCGGGCTGCCCTCAGCCTGCCAATTGCACTGGACTGGAATAGAATATATTGCGGGCATCCCCGGTAACGAAGGAGCACCACCAACAGCTGCTACGGCTAAGCTCCTTATAATCCTTCAAGAGTTGCTTGGATTCAAAATTAAAACCTCAAAACAGACATTTTGATTAACATACACCAGCGGTGCACAAGGGCCGTTGCACCATCAAGGCAACCGTCGAGGAGCAAAACTTGCCTCCTCCTGTCACTCCACAACCCCAAAACACACCCGCCATCCTGCAAAAACCCACAATCCCGTCAGAACGTGGTTAAGTTCTCTCCGAGAACAGGGACACGTCTATAACACCTCGGGCTGCCCTCAGCCTGCCAATTGCACAGGACTGGAATAGAATATAAAACAAAACAATAACGTAGATATTTCATTGCAAGCAACATATACATATTATGCATATGGAGTCATAGCAAAGCTAATTAGATTCAATTTGCTATAAACGCTGATGAAGGTTTTGTTGTTATTGTTAAAATGGTATGTTAAATAATTGTATGGAGAGCAGTAAACTTTACTCGTCAATCAACCTATATTTTATAATTATCAACTCAGAATATTATTTTCTTGTGTTCATTTCCAAACGTAAATGTGGACTCTTCATTGCTGAGATACAAAACAAAATTAAAGGTGTTTCTTGGTGTGTTACTTATCTGACAAAATCCAGTCTCTCTCAGAGTATCAATATCCGATACGAGATTCCCATAAGTCAAGGACTTGAAATGCCCCCCTGAATTGCATTCAAATAAGGAGATTGAACTGGCAATGCAATAAATCCTCCCTTGACCAAACAATCTATGCGGAAATATTACATATATCATTCAATAAATTACGCACTATCCTAGTAAAATGAGCTGGAGCACTATCGTGTGAAAACCAAATCTTTGGATGATGACCAGAGGAATATATGAATTAAATTATGCTATTCTGAGAAACGTATGTACTGTTTCTGAGATACCCGCAGAAAAGAAATAGGAATCAAAAAGGTGATGGTGAATAAGTGCACCTCAGACGTTTAGGCAGGCTTTCTATTGGCGCCTGTAATACGGCTTTTCATTGGCCCAAATATGAGAATTAAGAACATGAACTCGCGAGTAACCCCAGTCTCATCAGTGAACATGCTAATAATCATAAGCATAGTACAGGTGTGTAACCTACTATGACAGAAATGACATTCTAAGTTCTACCACGTTTAATTGTTGTACTCGCTGAAGATGATACCGGTACAGATTTTCTTGAAAATTTCTCCAGATAGTAATGTGCCGTCCTTTATTGCAGTGAGCCTTGGGTGTCTAATCTCTTTCACGGGCAATGCTTCTTAGTCTTCCAACATCCGAAATACTCCTCAAAATAGCCCCTTTCTTTCAAGCTTTGGTGAATTCGTGAGCATGTTCATGAACAAGGTACCGAACAAGGAACAGTAAAGTACCCCGACTGATTAAGCTCACGTGCTCGTGATGTATTCCCATCTGGAAGACCATTATGTAATATGCATCGACCTGTTCACTCACAGAATACATTTTTCTTCTGCCTTCCCTGCTCTACAACAAGTCAAATAATCAGCAGACAATTTAATCCGATTAATTATTATTTCTTTGCTCAATAACAAAAAAACGAAAGACAATCAACGGACATCATTTTAGTTCAAATAATTTTATATAGTGCTTAACGCTCGCTTTTACTACAAATAGCATCGCAGACGATGACATTGATGATTCATGGAATGAAGATGGAGCACCGATGGAATGCGACGGAGGGGGAAACTGGAGAATCTGAAGAAAACCGGCCCCTACGCCGCTTTGTCCACCGCAAATCCCACATGCGGTCGCTTGGGATCGACACCAGGTCGCCTAGTTGAGAGGCGAGAGGTCTAAACACTCTGCCATGGCGCGGCCTAGAGATCAAGTGATTAGCATTGGTGCAAACGAAGCAGAAACCCTTTTAACAACTCACCATAATCGCCGTATTATAACTTATCTCTTGAAAAAGCTCAGTGACATTCACGTCACTGCAACTACAAGTGAGATAGTCAGTTTCCAGCTGGAGCTGTCTCAAGGGAGAATCATATCCATTCACATGAAATTATTTACTGTTATCCCAAAATATTAGATAAGAATATCCACAGAAACACCCTGTATATGCTACAGATCTATGTATCAATCACAAATTGTGGTGCTGTTGTGTTATTAACTATGGGCATACCTGCTCTGGTATACTAAAATGTATTCTATTCCAACATGGAGAATTGAAAGATTAAAAAAAGTCTTGACTTTTCGCCGAGTTATAACACGTTATTAGAAATACACGATTATTATTATTATTATTGGTTAACCATAACAATCTTACAATTATTTCATAAAGAACTGGATGAAGTAAATTAAATCACCTTTGAGTTTAAAAAGTACATATGCAACAGTCAATAGTAGATAAAATTTACTTTATTTTAATTTAAATCCTCACTCTTCGAATTATATCGACATAATTGTAAAAGTAGTTTTCAGGACTAGAGTAATTATGTATGAGTGCGTGTAAACTCTGCAATATCGATATTTTTTTTTGGATAAAACCCCTATTATATAAATCCTAGAAATTTGTTCTGTTAGAAATAAGCTTATAAAAATTTAGGTTCCCCAAGAATTCGTGCTCTAGTTTCCAAGATCAGATTTTCTAGATAACTCGAAATACCATCCAGAAGACGCGAATGCTATCACAACGCCGCCATGAGTGTCCCAACCGACTGCCTAATATTTACATCTTCGCATTGTGAATTGGATGAGGACTATGAAGTCTGGCTTCAAATGACTGTCATTCGGTCTGTTTGGGTTCTCCATTGTTCTGTGCAACGCGCAACTTAAGTAAGGAAAGTGGTCTGTGCGCCATTGAAGAGATCATCCGCCACTAAGCACAGACATTTTTTTCCAAGCTAACCTTCAGTTTTCGGTGCAGTTTTCTTCTCTTTTGCCCTTCGGACCACGGTACCCAAGAGAATCTGCAGTCATCTGTCGCAAGACCTGCTTTTGCCTCTTGACAATAAACAGATGGATATGGAAATTGAGCTGTTGTTTGGAATCTGTCAGCAAGGACATTACGTCACAGAGGGGCTCAAGTGGGGATGATTTCAATTTCAATTTTTTACTTTACTTCTCTGTACTTTTGTTTTGTGTAATATGTCGTATTTTGCCTGGTTTGTAAAGCGGAAACTGCTAATCGAATATTACGTTAAGACCTTAAAAAAGAAGCCAGTATAGAAACTAATAAATCACCCTAGCTGTGTAGTTATTGAATCTAAGAGTGGATTAATACTGGAATTGTTTACTTGAGTGTAAATGCATTTCCAGCGTCACACTTTGTGTACACTCATTCAACAGCTGCAGTAGTATTCCAAAATCCATATTGAGATTGAATAACTACGCAACTAAGGTCATTGTTGGTTTAGGACTTTTCCAAATAAGGGAAATTATCTGGCATGCGTGACTCTTGCCTGTTAAAAATCTAAAGGAATACTGTCACAACCGTCAACGAAGTATTTTTGGGATATGCCCAAGAAGTTAAAGCGACGTAAAATAAAATAGATAAAAATACTATCCTGTAATAATTCGTAGTTCATATGGTTTTACAAAACAAGAACGTCCGTCTTTGTGAAGTTTAAGCAGTAGGTTTACAAATGGAGAAAAGATAGCGATAACAAAACATTAATGAAATTCAAACCAACATACCCTTAGCGGTTCTTATGGCAGCAGTTGCCAAGAAAGTAGTTGAAAATATAATCAGTGATGAATAGTAGGGTTAAAATGTATTAACCGGATAATAATTAAAACATACATGAAATTAAAGTGCTCCTAAACTAGTGTATGTTGCAATTTTATTAACCACTGCCTTTGCTCAAAAGTTCGTTATTTCAAACGAACTTGACCTTTTTGAAGTATCACTGCTCTGCTACTACACAAAAAGTAAGGGGATCCGGACCAAAGCACCACACTTAGGCCATGTGATAATATTTCATGCATCAACGTTACTCCTGGGAAGGAGTATGAGAGGAGGGGCCGGAGGGGACTAGATCCGAATGACGATAGGACAAGCATGGACGGAATTTCTAACGTTTTCATTTCAAACGCATTCGAAGTCGCCGCCCGAACCACTAGGACGAAGAAATGAACTGAAGTAAGCACAGGCAAAAGGCTTCAGACCAACTGAGATGTACGGAGGTCCCTAAGAGATCCTCGCTCGAAGACCCACCCCTCTGCTGGATAGTCCAGAGACCCGTTAAAACATGCAGCCCTCGTATGTGCACGGGAAATAGTCTTTCCTTGGGAAAGGCATCCGTGAAACCTTCCTACCTGAAAATGACAAGGAATCGGAATAAAAGGAAAATGAGGAAAAAGTGAATCGTGGTATATGAGAGAAACCATCCCAGAATTCGCCTACCCAGCAGGGAACACCACGAAAAACCCAACGTCAGAATGGACGTTTGAAGAGAACGTTACCGCAAAGTCAATACTCGATTGGTTAAAAGTAAATGCCTGTTTAACCCAGAAGACTGTAGTGTGATGAAACAAATAATTGTGTTATGAAAGATGAGAATTTGAATAATTATTTTAGCATGGAATATTAATATTCAGACGTAGCACTAGACTAGGTTCAGTGGTAGGCAAAAAAGAAGAGGTCTCGAGTTCGAATCCCGGTCACGGTGAGTTACCTGAATAAGCGTTTTTCTGGGACTTTCCCTTATGCTTAGAGAACGAAAAGCTTTAAGCTTCATGGACCCTGAGCTCATTAGAGCATCATTTCATCGATTTCATTCATCATACGTTAAACCAGGTTAAAGGAGGTTAAACTTAAGTAGAAAGAAACAAACGTTAAAAAGAAAGAAAAACAATTCCTGTCTGCCTCCGTGGTCGAGTGATCGGCGAGCTGACATCTCACCCTCAGATCTCGGGTTCGATTCCCGGCTGGGGCGGAAAACTTCTCTTTAACCACAATTATTTCCTATCCCCCACAGAGTCTGGAAGTATGTATGCGAGAGTGAATGTGTGTGCATGTATTTGAGGAAAATAAAACGATTTAAACTAAACGTAAAGAATCTACAGACAACGAGTTGTTTCTAATGCAAAGCTTCGGATATGACCTTAGATGTTAAAGAGGGCTGTATAAATGAAACTATTAAAAAAAATCTGGGGTGAAATTGCTTAAAGATTTACTAGAGGTGTTGCTGTAAGCCACTGTTTGGATATGGGTTGCTTTAGTTACCTGAATTAGCTAACGACATAAACCTCACACACTCGATTATTCGAATAATACGCTTTAATGATGATCCTTCATTTGTTTACAATTCACTCTTTCGTTTATTTGTGCAACTAATTCACCGTATCTTGGTGAGGCCGTCCTTTGCTGCCAATGTCCTCATGCTCGCTTCCCACTCCATCCCTTCCTTTTTTCTTGTGTATTCCTTTTCATCTTTCAAGGCACCTACCTAATTGAACATCAGTTTTCTTGCAACTGGTTGCCGGCCCTCGCTTCTTTCTGCCCATTGTACGTGCTTAATAAAGAACATAATGGAGTTACAAGACGCTACGTTACCGTAGCTATTAACTGACTTAGCAGCGAGAAAGTAGTATTGGTATTGTGCACAGTCTTTTGTTTTTCACTCAGAAGACGTGAAGTAATCGGTCCTAAAATGGGATCTTAAAAGGCATGGGTTAATGTCGTTCTAATATTACAGCATTAAGATATAATGGTTATAACGGTTATTGAATCGCCTGCACGGATTGCCGAGGGTCATGAGTTCCCTTTCTTCCGCCTAAAGCAAGGCATTTTAAAAGTCCAGTACGTGTAACACGCTTACGTGCCAAGTGGAGCGTGCCATACCAAGATTACATTAGTGGTACCAACATGTGCTTGTTAGACACGCTTTAATGAATCTTATGCTGAAAAAATGGCGTTTGCTTCAAATTCTGAGTGTTTCATAAACCTAGAAACATTCGCATCAGTTAACTTTATCTACATCCACTTTTTCTTAACAATAGTCAGAGGGGAATTCTGGTTTGAGAGTACCTACGTGTTAATGATGATGATAATAATAATAATAATAATAATAATAATTATTGTTATTAATATTGTTATCGTTATTACTATTATAATAACAAAGGGACAGTCGTAATAGGAGAAGGAAGAAAAGGTTTCATAATAACGGGTGTCTCAAAAGATTCTCCACAGTACACTTGAAGCTTGTGGCTGTGGTTAAGTTGGGGAGGAGGAGCATTATCTATGTTGGAGTAATATTGTGCGAACTGCTTGCTTCAACTCAACACTGTCTGATTGTACTTGTGAAGTGAAGTCAAAATGTTAACCATTGAAAAAGAGAGTGTTTTAGTGGAGGGCACATTCCTTAATGGTGATAAGATTTCAGAAAATTTAGAACGTAACTTTCTTGAACCTTTTGCATTCTGGGCATATCTTTGTCGTGATTCTCTGTGAGATTTAATTACTAAATTCCAAATTCTTTGATGCTCCGAAATGTTAGGTCTAAATTTTTAACAGGTAAATTTGATGAAATTTCGGTTGTAATTTAGAAGCCCTACCAAATAAATGCAGAAATTAGTACAGGATACAATGTTTCTGTGTAGGCAGAACATATAACCGTTAGTAAGGAAATGGAACTGTCTTCCTATAAATGTACAGTTGTCGCGAAATAAAATGACGAACTAAAGGACATCACAAATTTACGCGGGAAACCCTACACAGTGTCCGAAATAAGGGGAAAATAGTCTTACTCTGCCTACAGGAATGAGGACAGTTTTTCCAACATCGTACAGTGGTAAGTAAATAATCTCAGTTTCAGTTCACCTTCATTTCCAGGTGAACTGATCCGTTACTAACCGAACTGTGATGAGTTTCACCTTACTGCGGAGACACATTTGGGATACCTGTTATGTTGAGGACCAGAAGGTATTTCAGTTGACTCAAGTCTGACTCTATCTTTTCAACTCCTGTCTTACTGCGGTTGCTGTGGAAGAAACAATTCACAATAATTGAAGTAATAGTTAAAAACTACGAAACCCGGAACTTGAAGACATAGGTATTAATTGTAAGTCGCCATTGTGTTTGCCATCTCAAAATAATTTGAAATCTCCTTGTGTGGTTTACCAGTTTAATTATAGAATTTAATGCTATATCCAAACTCAATGGTTAGAGGAACTGGGTGGATACCGTGGTTCAAATCCCGGCTGTAGCATTACATTTTTCAATCTCACTGTACCTTTCCAACTCCAGTCCTACACAAGGCCAATGTAGAAGTACCAATTTGTTCAGAATGACTTCTAACATCACCAAGATCTCATGTTTGTACCAGGCAACCCTTTTTCTTTTTAAACTCAAGCCGCAAAATATTCGTGTGTTATGACAAAAATTTTAAAACGTGAAATGTGAACCAATACTACAGATGACATAGTCTTTTTATGCACTCTAAAGGACATTGAAGCTGCGGAAGTCATTATGTTACTGGAGATGTTGGCAGAAGATCCTGCGAAATAAAAATCTTCCGCTCAACTGCACACTTTTTCATTCACCTAATTTACTGTTCGTACCACAATCCAATTAACTTATGTCATATTTGAGTCAGATACGCCTCGCTAAAGATATGTTTCTGAAAGGATGCACAGCAGCGTCAGTCAAAGACAGTCCTTATGAGACAAGACATGTTGCATGAATCAGTGAAGGACCTGGAGGTGGATTTTTCAAACCTCTTCTTGAATGGTTTCCAGGACTTTTCAGTGTATACTTTGTGGCTTCTTGTCATACAGGCGAACAAATTTACCCATAGGAAATTAAATGTTCCTTCATAAACTTTCAACTAAATTATCTTAAACTGGTGATTAATTTCTATGTGATCTATTATTCTGCTACATAACATAATTGTAATTATGTTAATTTCATTTAATTTTGTGTTACCTGTTGTTTTTCTGGCACTTAAGATAATTTTAGTTACGATTATTTAAATAGAAACTCTACACTTATTCCACTTGAGTACTCATTCGTTGCTTTTTTTTTTTTCACCGCACTGAATATTTTATATTACCGCAATGAGTACTTTTTCCCACCGCTGTTTTCATTTTATTTCCCATATATCCTGGTCTCGAATGATAGATCATCCCTCCGTGGTTTAATGGTTACAATGCTAACTTCATATACCCAAGGTCACGGGTTCAAACCTGGCGGAGGACGATGGATCTTTTCGGGTGTAAAAATCCTTAGCATGGCTTCCTTCGGAAGGGAAGTAAAGCCGTTGGTCCCGTGTCGTAGATTTACGGCACGTAAGAGAACCTCAAGCCTGATACAGAAGCCATAGTAGTTAAAGAGCACCCATAAATAACACGCCATTTATGCGCACTAATGCAACTATTCCAGACAGAATCGACGAAAATGAAGATGTAATAGTGCAAGTGACCTGTTTCAGATACTTTAGTGCATGTAATAAGGAGATATCAGGAAAGCAGAAAGTGGAAATGCAGGTTAAGTTTTGTAACAGAGAGTTTTACTTTTTCTGAAAACTCTTGAAGAAATCAGAATAATCACATTGCATGGCGTGGAAATTCGAACATTGCGATCAAAAGAAAAATAATAATTTGAAACTTGAATCTGAGTTGTGGAGAGATAAAATAAATAATGAAACTTGTTTTAGAAAGTAGAAAGAAATTCACTTAGGCATTAGATGAAGAGAGGCAATGAAGATATGCTGAATAGGTAAATGTTTCGGAATAGAGGTAACCAGATAATAAGCAATTCAAAGATGAACGGTCCCTCTGAGGAGACGAATGGGAAATTATGGGAATGCTGGTGTTCAAATAATAGTGTTTTAAATGATAATTACTGTGATATAGACGCTTTTACTGATTCATAATAGATCGGTTTAAGTCAGCCGGTCTTCACTTGCTGAGGTGATTTGACGCAGAAAACTGGGTTCGAGTCCCGCTCTAGACATGTGTGCTCGCTTGTTTGTAAATGTGTTATACCTGTATAAATGAAACAATAGGAATATATGGGAGAAATAAAGAAGAAAAAAGGATCTGTGTTAAAACACCACATCAGTGCTCGAAGGAAATCTGAAAATAAATAAATAAATAAATAAAAGGGGGGAACGAATACCTACATGTAGTCAACATTTTCAATTTTTTTCGCTGATTTTTGTACAATGACGTCTTAAGGGTAAGACTATGAAGTTTCAACTCAGAACTACCACTGGAAGTGCTGCATAAAAGCAATTCTTTAAACACCTACAAGCTTTTTTACCCGACTAGTTTGAAATTTTTCTGTTTCATATATTTAGAATTTGAGTACGCTCAGTATGTATACGGTTCAATTTAGAAACTTCCCCTTTTTTTTTAATGAGTAATTAATATTAAACTGCTCTTTCTATTAAATAAGCAAGATTAGTGATTAAATTGCACGTTTGGCTTTTAAAAACATTAACTCTGAAATTTTATGCAGATATTTTTTTAAGTTCCGAAAAAATCAGGAAAATATAGTGAATAGTAGATAATTCAATTTAATAAGTGGTGAAATTATAGTGAATATCATGGCCAAGCTTAAAGATTTTGTGTAGATAGGAGATACTTGTCGCTATTGAAGGAGGACAAATCTGATGTGTTCCTTCACATGACTTCTCTACATCTCTGCAACAGATTATTGTTAAAAACCTTATGTTTCTATTTACTTCATGCTAATCGAGAAAAAATTAGCAGAAATAACCTTTATTGCTTGCTTCCTTGTAAGTAGAAGCAAAATAAGGAAGTACCGTAGGTTGAAGTGATAGTCAAAAGCTGGTTGCTATGTGACTGAAGTTCCTTTGTATGGGCACGAGTTGACAAATTCCTAATGAGAAAAGTTATTCCAAGCTGAAACCAAAAACAAGCAATATCTAAAAAACGATCAACTCCACGAAAAAAATGTATATAACATAAATTGTGTGTTTTAAAGTGCTCTACATTTTTTGTGTGGTAAGTTTTTGTCCATCTCTTACAGTTAAGTAGTTATGCAAAATTCCGTAAAATTGATCCAGAATAAAGTAGTCTTCAGAGGCTATTCCCAGAAAATTCAAGATATGCATTTTATGTGTCTGGTAAATATCTCTAATATACGATATTTTAATCCAAATCGTTAGAGTCATTGTTAAGAAAATAAAAATTTTCGAAAAAAGTTCCATGTAAAGGGTAGTTGGGGGTGGGGGGATTTTCTTGAAAATCTTCGTGTCGTATCCTCAGAAGATACCAATCTTAAATACCAAGTTTGGTATTTAACGGTCTTTTCGTTTTTGAGCTATGCTATCCACAGACACGCACACACACATACGGACGTTTTTCTGAAAATGCTTTTTTCGGATTAAGGGGAATCCAAAACATGTATTTCCCGTGAAATCTCGGTATCGAACTTTTGGGTGGAATGCAATACCTTTTCTATACACTATGCACATAGTACGTGTAGAGAAAGTAAAGATATGACATGACATCAGTTCACTGGTACTAACACGATTGTTGTGTATATATACTGTAGACAAAACAAAACTTAAGGTATGAATTATTGCGTCTCAGGAATACGTTTACAGCAAACATTAACTACAAAAAGCAATAAAAGCTTCAAGCGAGGAGCCCGTTATTTCAAATTGCTGCAAGAAAGCTGGCAGTGCAGTGCGCAATGAGGGGTGGGACCAGGTGGCGAAGGTTGTATAGGGAGATGATATGCTGCTAGGGTGACTGACAAGAAGGGGCGGGGGAGGCTGTCACCTGAAAGGCTCTTCGCCTCATCAGTTTTTAAAGCACCGGGTACATAAGCTCGTTTTACA
Organism: Hymenopus coronatus; assembly: GCA_030762935.1. Lineage (NCBI taxonomy): Eukaryota > Metazoa > Arthropoda > Insecta > Mantodea > Hymenopodidae > Hymenopus > Hymenopus coronatus. The sequence goes on from CM060890.1 coordinate 35,298,122, forward strand.
AACGTTTCTCTCTTTTTTTTTTTTCCTTGTGACTTTAACCGTCACGGCATCTTTTCAAATGTTTAAAAGGCTTTCTTTTAACACTGTTTTACTTCTAGGTTGTAGCGAAATGAACTTCCAAAATCCTCTTCTCTTTCACCGATCTCTCCTCACATTTCTCTTCTTATCTCTTTTCTCCTTTCTCTAATATTCTTTTCCCCTCTCCCAATTACTTTCTTCTCCCTTCTTTCATTTTTCTTCTCTACTCTGCATGTACTTTATATTTGTTTTCCTCTCACCTCTCCTCTCTTTCCTGGTTTCTCTCTCATGAATTAGGTATATAAAAGCCATTTAAAATCATTAAACAGAAGTCGAACAGCCTATCCTCGTAAACAAAGATATATCGCGACATCTAACGGAATAGAACACCAGTATTGCTTATTGTTTGTTAATTCTAACTTAGACGTAAAGTAACATCAAATATTACAACTATTTCTAACGCTAGGCTAGGTTTTTTGAACTCATGTGTATAAATTGCAGTATTGAAACGTGGATTAATACAACTCAGGTAGGGCTAATATTCGAAGCTGTTAAGGATATACAACAGAAGGAACAATCGTACACTGCAACCTTCGGAAAGTTATTGCGGCTACCAATAGGAAGCGATGAAAAGAAAGTACCACAGGGACTTCATGTAGTAGGCAGAGAGACAAAGCCGCGCGGAAGTCTCTTAACAGTACATGTACCTCCCCAGAGAGAGCGATTAGCGAACCCGTTCAGCTAAGCAGCTCTCTAATCGTTCCTATGAGCAGGCCGCCTGCCCACACCGTCAGTGATTTCACTAAATAAGGCGATTGATTGTGTTGTATGTAATACTGTACTGTACCGTACTTAAACACGAAATTATTAGCAATATGAAGTAGACAAACATTCAATGCTACGACCGGTTCTGGAACAACAGATCTTCGGCTTTCGTGCCAAAACTTTACGGTTTAGCTATCGTGACGAACTGTCCATAAAATCTCAGCTGATTCAGATGCGTCGGTGAACTATCAAGGCGTCTGCAAATATTCAAAATGCAATATAATATTGCAAGTACTTCTAAGGCGAATATGGACTTTTTGCCAGGTAGATTATTGGTACGGAAAATGAAATATTGGTGCATGTCACCTGACAAAACTGAATCTTGAAGTCTGATTTAGTTTTCCAACTTAACGCCCATTAGCCTTCTGGTTAGTGTGAAAGAAAAGTATTATCAAAGGAAGTTATTGTTTTTCGGCATTATTTTCAATATTTTTTTGGGGGGGTAACGTTTAATTCTTCTTCCTCAAGAACGTATGCACAAGATACATAGTAGCTAGATAAAATATTGTGTTCTACCCAAAAAATTCGAAACCGAGATTTCACCGAAATATGTGTTTTTGGGGTCCCCTGAATCCAAAAAGGCACTTTAGAAAATTGTCTCTGTGTGTATATGTTTGTGGATAGCATAACTCAAAAAAAAAAAAAAAATCAAAGAAAAACTTGGTATTTAATTTCAATATCTGCCAAGGATGACACGAAGGTTTTCAGAAAAGTCCCATTACCCCCAATTATCCTTTACTTGGAGTTTTTTCTAAAATCTGATTTTCTCGAAAATGGCTCTAGAGATTTTGATTAAAATACCATATGTTTAAGATATTTTCATGACAAACGAAATGCATATCTCGAATTTTCCGGGAATAACCTCTGTAGCCTCTCTTCATTTGATGACTTTCATATAACTTGTAAGCTGTAAGAGATACACAGAAACATACTACAGAACGGATATAGATCTCATTAAAACACACAATTTTTCGTAAATGTTTTTAGTTGACCGTTTCCGTGATATTCCTTGTTATTGGTTTCAAGTACTTAGCTTTTCTCAAAGGGGAAATCAACTTTCGTTTTATCTCTATTTTACTCCTACGAATGCAAAAGAGAATCTAATTTCAAGGCTTTAGCCTAATGTATTCCCTAATTTCCCTTCTACTTACAAAGAAGCAAGTAAGAATACAATTTCTGCTAATGTTTATCTCGATTAGCATGATGTGGATAAAAGAGTAATCTTTTGTAAGGAAAGTATTTTTTTTTTTGTGTAACAACTAGAGAAAATCCTTTACATTTAACACTTTTCTCTTCTTCTTTGCAGCTCCATCATAATGCACCTTCTATGGAGTTTCCATACAAATATATACTGTCTATAAAACGAGTCTTTTAAGAGACTTTGCAAAAGAAAATCAATCTAGGCATATGGTCCCGCTATATTTTTACAGTAAATTATAGGGAAATAGACTTAAAAAGTCGACTCCAAATATTAGGGAAATCCAGTTGCCACAAACTAAAACACCGAATCTGTTTTAACATTTTTAAAGGTTAGGAAAGTAATTCAATAGAGGCATCTACATAAAAAATAAATGGGAAGTAAAACGAGCTTTATAGTGTTTTCCATGCATTCTGTTTGGTGGATATAACCACTGTAAAAAAGTGTGGTGGATTTAATTTACGTGTGTGAAAAAATTAATGTACATGAATACGATATCTGACTGGTAATCTGCCTATAAAATTTGCGGTAGCTCGAAATTTGATCATCTAGTTGAGAGAGAGAGAGAGAGAGAGAGGGGGGGGGGAGGAAGTCACCAGCAGCAACATATAATACACAGTTCTGGGGAATTCTCACACTAACAGTGAATTTAGGCTCCAGCTACCACTGCTCCGGATGTTCTTGGTATCAAGCCCAGTGAATACCGACGTTTCGGGAGTGTGCATCTCTCACATCTTCAGGACTCGGTTTCCATCGGTTTGAAGTCGCCAATTTTCTCTTTCCTGTTCTCTTACTCAGTGAATATTTGCTATGTTTTAATGCATGCCATACTTGACAGTGTCTGAAGTCAATTCTCACAATTTTTTTTTATATTATCAATACAAAATTCATACTAAATTTTACAAATGTATACATATTTTAATAAATTAGAGTGGCAATGCGTGGAATAATTTTAGGTGTAATATCTAGCTTTTGCTCTGAAGAGTCAGCAGTAAAAATTTCACCCTGAATCTTAATGCGTTACTCAGAAAAGAGCACCTAAATATATAAGTGACTATTTAAAAAATATATTATGTTATTTGTGGCGTGTATATTCATTTTCAACATTCGCGTATAATTTTCATTAATAATATTTGGAAAAGATTGTTGTATTCAGTGTCAAAGTCTTATTTCACTATATGAAAGCGCTTTTGAGTAACTTAAAACTTTGAGGGACGTCTTGTAAGGCACCAAAACCAAGACAATGCTTTGCTGTTAAACGCAGCGGTACTGAAGTCTGGAGCACAGAAGGCGGGTCGGGGATAGCCTCTGCGCAGAGAGAGAGAGAGAGAGAGAGAGAGAGAGAGAGAGAGAGAACCTTCTTTTTCATTTTAGCTCGTTAGGCGCTGTCATATCACATGACACAGCAGTGCTACTGCGCAACGTGCACTCATCCGCTCCGAACTATAGTACAAACCGTCAGACATCGAAGAGTATTCAGGGGCTTTGCATTCTCCCATTGCTGCTTTTCCCGTGTATATAGCTTTAAAGGAGGCACTTACAACATCCCCATAATTAGTTGTAGCAGTTAGTTTTGGTAATGTAGCTCTGAACAGCGCCAGCGCCTAGAGTCTATTACAGTGCTCTTTTGATTATATCATACATAACACTTTAAAGGGACATGGTTACTAAATGAAAGTCCTATTTCATTGAACCAAACTGGATGATCTTTTTAAAACATGACAATATACTAAGGAGTACATGAACAATTTTTAAATCTTTTGATTCACTACTTTTCAAAATATGAGTACTTATTTTTTAAAACTTGGTACAAATACGGTACACAATTTTAAGATTAAATTTAAATTAGGTCGTTGAGTGTCTGCATATCCTAGTAGAGAAAAATAATAATAAATTATGCTTTTGTAAAATCCATATTTTTGTGGAGTTATAATTTTTCAATATTTTAAGAAAAGTATTTTTTTCTAAAACTTTAACAGAAAAAATTAAAAATAAGTAAAAGAGACCGAGTAACAGAAACTTCTGTCCAATTAATTTTCTAATGTCTGGTTAAATATATGGTAAAAATTCCATCCTGGTCCATTAAAATTAATTGGAAACAGAATACACTAAGTTCATATTTATAATTTGCGGGAAAACTCAATCAGAGTTTAATATTCAAGGAAATGCAAAAATACTATAAGGTGATTAAATTGGCTGCAGAGGATGCCTAAAAAGTCCAGGAAGACATATTTTATGGTGCAAGGTAATTCTATAAAGTTGGTCAGGAAGATTCCTTGAATATTAAACTCTGATGTATATATATAAATACTCTGGGAACATGTGTGTATATATATATATGTTCCCAGAGTATTTTGTTTTTCAGCTAAAACGTAATTAAAAATTGTAAAACTTTGGCGATGCAACTGTGCCTTTTTCAGGTCAGTTACCAATGTGTTTTTGTTAGTTTTGGTTATTTGTTCTAATACATTGTAAATTAGTTTAAAAGATAAGTGGTTTATGAAAAATGAAACCAAAATCATTGTTTATACTCCTATTAGTTAAAAGGTGAGTATAGCAATTACAATTAGTTTAGATTTTTTTTTTTTTTTTCAAAACAAGACGACAGCAATTATAAGCAAAATAAATGTTACTGCTAACTTTATAAAAAAATCGCATATAATAATTACATTATGGAAGAAAATGTAATGAAAGATGTATTTTTTCAGCTTAAGATTTTGAAAACTGAACGAGAAATATAGACAAAATCACTATATATATTCTAAACGTCATGGCACTATGTTCATATGAGGGCTAAACCTGCCGGCGTCACTCGCGTACATAAAGGCAGAAGTGGGCGATCATCCATCCGATACGGGGAGATGACGTGGCCAGCATACGCATCCCCCAGCCGGAAATTTGGCGTTCTTGGCCGGGCCCGCTGCCTATCACAGCCTCTCACTTTCCCTTCGATGCCAAGTGGGGACCCGTGTCTAAAATCCGCACTCTCGTTGATGAGATCGGCTACACCGTGGCCGAGTGGCTAAACCACTCGCCTCTCATCTAGGCGGCCCGGGTTCGATCCCAAACTACTGCATGTGAGATTTGTGGTGGACGAAGCGCCGCAGGGGCGGGTTTTCTCCGGTTTCAACTGCCATCGCATTCCACCGGTGCTCCATTTTCATTCCATGTATCACCAGTGTCTTCGGTTCGGAGCCACAAGTAGTAAAAGCGGTTGTTAAACACTACCAAAAAAAAAAAAAAAAATGATGAGATCGACCCGACTCATTCCATGGCCAAAACCAGAGCACAACGCTCAAGCCCATTGCGCCATAATGCAGAACAAATCGATGTATGTATGGATAAATTCTAGATATACCAAACATTAAAAATTAAATTTCCCCCCCAAAATCATTTTTTTTTTCTTTTTTGCTAATATAATGGGTCCTCGAATGGCAGTGGTCTCTTGCCATTTTACTGTTGCGTGAGCAGTGTTGCCAACTTTGAAGCAAAAATTCCCTCTATCAGTTTGAAACTCCCCTAAGTGGGTCATAATTTCCCTAAATACGTTTTGCATAATAGTTCTTCAAAGAAAATGTAAATTTGAACTTTTGTTTTTTTTGGGGAGGGCGTGGTCCAGAATAGTTTTACTGGCTATCAATATTTTTAACGTCGTTAGTTTATTAGAAATATGTGCAGTACAATTAACTAAACTGTAACGTACTTATAAGCATAGAATAAAAAGTACAATTCTTGAAAAACAAAATATTCTAACGGAATTAATTCAGAAGTGTATTTTTTTTCTTCATCCCACCATATCTTTAGCAGTCTAACACTTATTTTCTAGTACCATATAATTATACCGTTTATTTGCTCTAAGTATTTATGTGACTTAAAGCTAACTCACCTAGGTTCCGTCCCATAGAACCATACCAAAATATCCAGTTCCTAGCCTTGTTATTATTTAAAATACAGTCATATCTTGAATTACAAGCTTTTAATTTTGACTAGTAGTATGTCTAGTATTTTCCTAGCTGTAGAGTCTTGCAGTGTAAACCGAGGTTGTGGAATAGGTTGGCATTGAACGTTGTACATCTATGTTGTGCTTTGTCCTTCTAAGACATTAGATTCAAAAATATTATTTGCTAATGAGGTCCGCTTTTATAACTCTACGACCCTGACTTTTGCAATAAAGATTCAGTGCATGAGAGATTCGACACTGGTTTATTGTACGTCAGAACCCTGGAGGAAGGATGATATGAGTGTAATTTCAGAGGGCGGCCAACATCTGGAAAGGGAGAGAGCTGTCGTGGAGAGCCCCTAACAGAAGCAGTTCTTCATCCCGACGCGGGGACTGTTAGGAGTCCGTAGTTCAGTCCCGGACAGACCACCTAGACAACTACTAACGCCATCCCGCCACCGAGAGCTGTATTTCCAGAGGGCAGTCACTTCCACAAAATGAAGGGCTGAAATGATGACACAGGAAGTTCGGGGGAGTGAAGCATTCGCCTAGTGAACGGGATAACCGCGGAGAGAGGTCGGCCGCGGAGAACCGATACGACGATCTCTCAAATGCCCGGCTCAGAAGAAACGCCTGAGCTACTTGGCTCAGTAAGATTCTATCTACATATAAATTAACAATTGGCAGTTTATAAATATAGAACTCCTGATTCATATGCCTCTGTATTATCGCAATTCATATTTTTTGGATATCATAAGCAACTGTGGACAGTCTGCAAACTGTTTGTCGGCACTTATAGCATTTTGTTTCTGCTGCCACCTAGCGACACTTTCAATAAACTGGCAAAACTCCACGAATTAGAAAAAGTGCAATTCTCAGAGCGTCCACACATTGCTTCACGTCGAGACTTTTGTGCTGTTAACGTTCCTTTTATAGACAGACAAAGCCGATCTAGACGTATAATAAACTCTTAAAACATTAGATCTGTTACGTCTGGAGCATCTAATCTAGCTTATGCTATGCACATAATGCAATTCTAGAAATACTGTGTGTTGAAGAAATTGTAGTGTTTACACTCATTCGTAACGATGTATTCGCAGTCGTTAAGTCGCATAAGTAAGGGTGTTACAATGCATTCCTGAAGCCAATTTACAAGCTAACTATCGGTGGGTTTGTACAGGACAAGCGTTGAACTAGTTACTGCTTTTTAACTTGCATTGAGCATGTAATCAGTTCCATTTCCCTTCTTTTTAATAGCTGTACTTCTGATATTATGGTTTTCTCTTGGATGTTTTCTTAGATCTTAGAAATCTCAACCTTTGGAACCAGTTAAGAATAACTTATGTAAACTGTAATCATAGACATGAGGCCTGTCATCATCCTGCATCTGTAGCATTGCCTTTTACTTGTTTACACAAAGTATGTTTCTGGAAGCGTATACTATTATTTGGAGATATAAAGTGTCCGCTATATTGAATTAAACAAAACGGATGATGCGGGTGTACAAAGATATTTTACTGTTAGCTGAAAATTGCCATTATGATTATCAGCTAGCAGTGAAACATCTCATTACGAACTGCAGCCTCTACGATGAAAAGCGAACCAAATGCAAAGGTTTCAACAGCCACAGTTCTCCAACAACACTCTGAACTTCTTGCAAGTAATGCAATTACATATATAATAAAATTAAATGAAAGCTCTTGGTTTTATTCACATAATGCAATGGCTAAATTAATGACTAATTGTCATCTGTTTATTTTATTAATACATACCAATGTTACCTTTTTAATGTTAAAGCACGTGAAGCAACCTCAAACCTGATACAAGGCCTCTGGGCAAAATTAAGCGGTCTTTCTCGTCCAATATAGAATGGGATGCTGAGAACCACAGCAGTTAAAGAGCTGTGTCCATAAATAAAACTCAATTTAATTTAGTTAAAAAAATAACTACCTTTGTTTGCTAGTATGCTATGTATTCTTAACTCTTTTCTGCCGGAATTATTTAGCTACATAGTTCCTAGACCGGCTTTCTCTGCTGAAGTCATCACAACAGAAGCTGCTCGACTACCCATGAGCATTAAGCGGAAGGAAATGACCTACAATCAGTTGTGCCTGTGGAAAAGGACGGGGAGGGCCCAAGTTAAACAACCGGCGTAATGGCACTTTGGAAGCTGATGTAGTTGCGTTGACTTTGCCTCCTTTTCTCTATAAAAATCAATGACATTTTGTTGCCAAACTTAATAGTTTTGTAATATAAAACATTATAAATACTGATACTGTTTGAGTGAAGGTTAGCATAATATGAAATGTCAAAACAGAGATATATCCCTTTATGGATAGGTACATTAGAAACTTATGAAGTTTATACCCTGTAGATTTGTAACTCCAACGAGAAATGGCGATATAACCGTGTAGTTAAAGCTAATCTAAATAAATCGATTTAAAAATTGTAAAAATTGTACCACACAGCTATGCTTATTGCTCATTTCTGTTGGCACTGATGAAAAATTATGAAGCATTTTTCAATATCTAGTATTTACATAAAGGTCACATTTTTAGTCCCTCCTTCAGTTACACATGATGCAAAAAGAATTAAACCTGTCTATGCACCGCGAAAAATTTAGCTTATCTGGATATGCACTTAGGCATTTTCCCTGACCTTATGAATATAATTCATATATGCAAGCAAGCGTTACTAAACTATCAGCAGATTTATAGTTACATTATGTTAAATTATATATAGACTTCGGATACGGTTGCGATTTCGTTGCCTTGGTTGGAAAATAGTTACGTGCACAATGTTTCACCGCGCCCTCAAACACTTAAACAAGGGATTAGTCTGTTCTGAAGGCACGAAGCCCAATAGAATAGGTTTTGCTTTTCATACATTCAGAAAATATATTGTAATGCATTGTAATAATTGTCCAAGCATTTAAATTACGTATGAAACTGGTTATTTGATCTGCCACAGCACAGATTTATTATTTTATTCATGCTATTTATACTTTGTAATAAAAACTTAGTTTATTACAGAACTATATGCTTAATTATTTGCCCGCCTTTACCTATAGCGTTCACAAAATTTAGCACAGCACAAACTTAATAACGCACTACTGCCTCTCTCCTCCTTGATCGCTTGTAAACAACGTACCAATGCACCAGAAGTTAGCTTAACCCAAGGTCCGAAGCTTAGCTATATATTTATGGCAATTAGTCTGAAAAAGAAATCTCTTACATTCTGAGGGGAATTCTTGATATCAGAACTATCGGAAACTATTTCAAGAGTCTACTGATGAAAACCAATTTCAATTTTTGTTTAAACGTTTGACACAAGTGGAGCAATGACTTGTGGGAGTGCACAGGGTATAAAAATTATGGTGGCGATAGATATAGCGCAAGGGCTCCCTAATGGTCCAGGTGATGATGAATTTGAGATGTATGGCGCCCCCAACTTCATGTACGGTTCCAGACAGAACCATTTTTCCTCAAAGCGTGTCCTTGTCAATGAATTGAGTGGGGCCAAGAGGCCGGGAAATGTGTGATACGTAGCGGGAAAACCACGAGCAGGAAAACCTGGATGGGTTATCAGCTTGGGATTTTAACTACAGGTCTACCGAATTTAAGTTTCAGCTTGTCTTGTTAGAATTTATCTCCATTGTATTCCGGAGATTAATAAAAAATGTAACCTTTACTACCTATCGTTAGATAGTCTGCATCTTTACTTTATGTTATTGAGGAAAATAAAACACTTCAAGGAGGCCTGGTTTAAATGACTTACGTTTAAATATTCAATGCATTAAGCTTTATTTGAATAAAGAATTGCTAGGATGTTGATTTGCTGCAGATACAGATGGGTTTAACAGATAAATCACACTTCACGTGAATGCTATCATTTTAATATTATATGACTACAACAGATTTTTTAAATCAGACAAAACAAAACAAACAAAAAGAGTAATTAATCCTAAAGCAGGCGAACATTATTGACTTAGTTGGAATTAGCAAGAGCAAGGTTCTGGTGGATATTGTACCAGGAAGGATAATCTAGAGATCTAATGAATGTGTTGGAAAATATATATCAAGAAATATTTCTTTTGGCTAATGGGCAGATAAGAATTCACTCTGGGTGAATTTTATATAACTGGTAAAGCGTAAGAGATAGACATTAACGTAGGTACTACAAAAAAAAAATAAAAAAAAAATATATATATATATATATATATATATGTATGTCATATATGTAGTTGTTTTGAGAGCTAACCATTTCAGAGATATTCCTTGTTATTGCTTTCCGTTTTAAACTATTTAGCTTTTCTCAATGTATAGCACCCAAAAATTCGATACAAAGATTTCATCGGAAATATGTTTTGAATCCAAATAAAGCATTTTTAGAAAAATTTCCGTGTGTGTCTCTGTGTATGTGTGTGTGTGTGTGTGTGTGTCTGTGGGCAGCATAGCTCAAAAACGAAAAGACCGTTTAAAACCAAACTTGGTATTTAAGTTTGATATCTTGCAAGGATGCGACACGAAGATTTCCAAGAATATACCTCCACCCCCAACTACCCATTACAAGGAACTTTTTTCGAAAATTTGGATATTCTTAAAAATGACTAACGATTTTGATTAAAATATCGTATATTAAATGTATTAACCTGACAAATAATATGTATATCTTGAATTTTCTTGGAATAGTCTCTGCAGACTACTTTATTCTGGGTGAATTTTACGGAATTGTGCATAACCGTAAGAGATGGACAAAAACATACCACAACAAAAATTTAGATCACCTTAAAACACACAATTTATGTTATGTACATTTTTTCCTGGAGTTGATTGTTTTTGAGATATTCCTTGTTTTTGGTTTCAGCTTTAAAAACATACTTTTCTCATACAGGAATTTGTCAACTCCTGTGCATACAAACAAAGGAACTTGTCACTTAGAAAAAGCTTTTGACTCTCACTTCAGCCACATAGCAACCAGCTTTTGACTATCGCTTTAACCTATGATATTCCCTTATTTCGCTTCTTCTTACAAGGAAGCAGGTAATAAGACTATTTGTGCCATTTTTTTTTCAATTAGCATGAAGTAAATAGAGGCATAAGCTATTTAACAATAATTTGTTGCAGAGATGTAGAGAAAGTCATGTGAACGGAACACATCATATTTTTTAAAACATGGGTCTACAGGTATTATTATCAACCCATATTTCCTTGTCCGCACTTACTTTTTCGATCAGCAGATAAATAGACTGCCATGGAAGGTTAATGAGTACTGCATCGTTCACTGAACCCCTGAAAGGTCGCTACAATATTAACTACCATTGTAACTTACGATCTCGCTTGCCGGCACCTGATTCCTGACCATAATAGATTCCATTCTTCCTCGCACCTGTGCAATATTACCAATGTGCATTTTGTTGAGTTCGTTATTGAAGATAGGTAATGGTATTTTTCAAGAGAATGGCCAACACCATATGAGGAATCTAATCTGCCAAAGAACCGCACCCAGATGCCTCGGGTAAGAATACCATTCCGGTCGGCGCCAGGGATCGAATTTGAAACACCTCGTGCGGTGGTCCCCGCATCATTACCGAACAAGAGTGATTATCATGACCACCATAATAAACAGAGCACTAATAACTTGTAAGACATGGATCTTAATAGACTATACAAGAGTTTCGTACTTCATGTAGGAAGCATAGTTTGCAATTTTTTAGTCTTTTGTGTTTAACCTGCTTTCAGAAGGTCAGACCATCCATGTTCATTCTTCGCAGCGGATATTTTTTAGAACCTGCTCAATGTTCAGGTTCCTCATTGATTCTAAGATAGTCTATGCCACCCCTTCAGTTCTATACAGATTAAAAATGGATTTTGAATCTCTTATCCCTAATTGGTAATAGTTGTTCCTCGTCAGTTGCTACCAGAGTTGGAGCCAAGCCTTAGGGGATAATGGAAGTGAAAATTTGACTACAATCGGCCAAAAAGTTCAAAGTTCCTATTTTTTTTTATTATTAATTTGTTTTTATATCACAAATGATTGTTGAAGCCTTCGAGCGTCTATGAGAGTCAACATTTAGCTGTTCTTCCTTTCCTTCAGGCTCTGCAGTTATTTAAAGATCGTACAATGTGCCTGTTTCGTACAGTAATATTTCATTAAACAACGTTTTTCTCAAAACTACATTTTACACTTTCAAAATGTTCCATATCTTTCGATTTTTGTGTTAATACAACTAAAAGTTTCTAGATAGTGCAGAAATATATATAGAATTACAAAGGAGAAAATTATCCTAAGACTAATAGTAATTTTCAAAAAATATAGTTTTTCTCAAAAATAATTTTCATACTTTCAAAATGTTCCGCGGGTCTCGATTTTTATTTAAATACAACTAAAATTTTCCAGATAGTGTAGAAATATCTATGTAGAATTAAAAGGGAAATTATCCTAACACCAATTTTAATTATAATACCAATTAATAGTAATATAAAAATACTTTTAAGGAAAAATGTATTAATTTTAGAGCTTAAAATTTTTAATTTTTCAAACAAATTGTAATAATTCAGTAATGAAAGTTATTGAAATATGCCCCTTTATAATTGTGTGTGGTGTTAAATACCAAACCTGGTATGCTACACGGAGATGTTCAATGAAATCGCCCCGCCCCAAACTATGTTTTACATGGAAATGTTTTGGAAATGTTCGTTGTTCTCAAAAATAGTCTCTAACGATTTTGAATAAAGTACCACATATTAGAATATTCTCATGATAATGAAATGCATATTTTGAATTTTCTGGGAATACCTCTGTTAAGTCCTCTTCTCTCTGGATGACTTTTGTCTAACTGGTAAACCGCAACAGTCACACAAAATATTACTGCACAAAAACTGATACTTTTTTCAATTGGGAAATCATTATTAAATTTTTTATATTTTCTTTTTGATCATGTTAAGCAAGGGCATGGCGACCAGCTCTTAAAAGATTTGACTATCGCTTTAACCTAGTGCATTTATCTTTGGACCTATAAGAAAATATGTAACAATCATTTTTGCTAATTCTTATCTTGGTTAAAATGAAGTGTATAGAAGGATAAGTTTTGAGAAGAATAATGCACATTCGGTAGAGAAAGTCATGTGAATGTAACGTTTCAGTATTTTCTAGAAATACTCGTGTTTATTTGGGGCATAAATGCGTAAGGAATGCATTATTTTGACTGAAATGATTGATGTCTGCTAGACCCTTTCCACCAACAGGTGCTATGTAATCTTACTCCTATAACCCAGTTTCCTCTGACCACGTTGTGGTTAGATTTTCGCTCGTCGCCCCAAGTTTCATCACATTTCTTGTGGCCATGTACCACGGCCACCGTTTTTAATTGCGTCATATTATGTATGGTTCGTTTGTATTCCCACCAATCTTGAAGATCCCAGAGAACTCATTTTTCAGTTATCAGTTCTCTTCTTCAGATCTAGTACGTAAGGTTCAGAACTAATAGTCCGGGTATGTATATTAGATATAAGGTTTTGAATCGAACCAATACAGTTACTCCGTTACCAATTGCCTATAAAAGAACCCCACTTTGAAAGAAGAAGCTTCTCGTGTAAAAATTCGCAATTTCGCGTCCGCAAGTTATGGTTTCCAGCGACTAACTGATCCCTCGTCACCACGGAGCAGGGCGACGAACTAAAATGCCGGTCCCTATGGCCGCGCTCGCCAAGGCGTCTCGCTTTGGTGTTTCGCAGCGCAGGGATCGTGGGTTCGAGTCCCGCATTGGGCATGGGTGCTATATGTTTGTGTATGTGTGTGTGTAAAAAGTAAAACAGAAATTCAGTAATCATACAGTAATCAAAGTAAACAAATTAGGTAAATAAAAAGTAGGGTATACAGCGCTGGAGTCCCGATCAGACTCCGGAACTGTATTTTACAAAAAAAGAAGGAAAAAAAAAACTAACGAACTAGAATTCAAATCTGATTACGGAAGCGTAACAATGCCCTATCCTCCGCTTTTTTTTTTTTTATTTCTTTTTTTAAAATACAGTTCCGGATTCTGATCGGGACTCCGACACTGTATACCCTACTTTTTATTTACCCAATTTGTTTACTGTGATTACTATATGATTACTGAATTTCTGTTTTTACACACATACACAAACATATAACACCCATGCCCAAGGCGATACTCGAACCCACGACCCCCTGCGCTGCGAAACACCAAAGCGGCCATGGGGACCGGCTCGCTTAGGAGTTGCAGGAAATAATAACTGATTTCAAAATAAATTAAACCAAGGCATTTATGTGCGTTTTTAAATAATCTCTGCATAGAGGTATGATTTTTCGATCCGTTCGGTCATGTCCCTTAATATTTGTAGCGGCAATTGCGCACAGCGTCCTTCAATTCATCTCTGTATTTTGCGGACATCCTGTTTATGTATGATGATGCCTCTCCTAGGTATCAACCAGTCCGCTTCAAATATCTACAACAGAAGACGTTACTATTGTATTACGACAAGGGGGCACCTCTCAGAAGAAGAAGAAGAAGAAGAAGAAGAAGAGGCCAGAACAACCGACAGAAGAGAAGACTCTTAGAATGGAAGCCCACTTATCATCGATTAAACTAATCAACCATCCTCTCATTATCATCCAAATGTTTCACCACATGTAGAAAGTAGAAACTCTTATAATCATTAATATTATTGTTTTTACAAATTTTAAACATTTTTTAATCAATTTTAGTATTTTACACTTAGCAATTTTAGTAATTGTGTAGGTTAGATTTATTTGGAAAAAATGAATTCTTATAGTTTTCTTAAAATTCGTGGAACAAATGCCATGCCGAGTACAGCCATCCTGTCGTAAATTTTAGAAGTCAGGATATAGTTAGCATATTTATTTATGTCCCACTAGTGTATTTGTATAGGTAAACTTCATTAAACTGCGATCGCACGTTGACGGCAGTGTGAACTGAAGCATTTGGCTTGACCGTCTTATGAAGCCGCATGGCGTCACATAATTAATCTCTAGAATTCAAGAAACGACATTCATTTATCATTGGGCAAGACTTCGTATTCACTGCAACCCCGAAGAAATGAGGTATAACGAAAATAATCCATTTCTATTTTCTAGTATGCAAGTTCACTGCGTGTAGTAGGTAGCCTATTGTATTGCACTCAATAATTTGATAGAGATTTCACCGGAAATATACGTTTTAGATCCCCGAATAAATAAAATTATAAAAAGGTGGATGTGCCGGCGGACAGCATAACTCAAAAATCTGATGTGAACCATTCACATGACTTTCTCTACATCTCTGCAACAAATTATTCTTAAAAAGCTTATACTTCTTTCATGCTAATGAGAAAAAAATTAGCAGAAATAGTCTTATTACTTGCTTCCTTGTAAGTCGAAGCGAAATAAGGGAGTACCATAGGTTAAAGTGATAGTCAAAAGCTGGTTGCTATGTGACTGAACTTCCTTTGTATGGACAGGAGTTGACAAATTCCTGCATGAGTAAAGCATAAGTTTTTCATAGCAGAAACCAAAAACAATGAATGTCTCAAAAACGATGAATTCCACGAAAAAAATTTATGTAATATAAATTGTGTGTTTTAACGTGCTCTACATTTTTGTGTAGTAAGTTTTTGTCCATCTCTTACGGTTTATTACTTATTCAAAATTCCGTAAAATTCATCCAGAATAAAACTACTCTTCAGAGGTTATTCCCAGAAAATTCAAAATATACATTTTATTATTCAGGTAAATGTCTTCAATATATGATATTTTAATCAAAATCGTTAGAGCCATTTTTGAGAAAATCAAAATCTTCGAAAAAAGTTCCATGTAAAGGGTATTTTGGGGTGTGGGATTTTTCTAAAAATCTTCGTGTCGCATCCCTGGAAGATACTAAACTTAAATACCAGGTTTGGCATTTTATCGACTTTTCGTTTATGAGTTATGGTGTTCACACACACACACACACACACGGACCTTTTTGTGAAAATATTTTTTTATATAGGGGACCCCAAAACATATATTTCCGGTGAAATCTCAGTATCGAATTTTTGGTGGAGTGCTATACCTACTGTATACAATATGTACTAGTACGTATAGAGAAAGTAAAAAGGAAAGTCATCTTGCAAGAGAACCGCATTTCAATTGCTTCACACAACGACTAGCTATATTATATATATATATATATATATATATATATATATATATATATATATATATAATTGTTGTTAATATTGGCTGTAGTGGTATAGAGACAAATGACTTCACAGTCTTTGTCAATTCCTTTTGAGGTCAAAATTTTCCCGTTAAGCCATATTTTAATATTGTTTTGCCATAGTTGTACTCTTTTTTATATCATGGAAGTATTACAATTAAGTTTCCTGGTATCGTACAAATGGAAGATATTTTTGGACCAGCATCTCGTATTTTCCGTCTTAAGAGATAAGGAAGCAATTAGGGTTTTCTTATTTCTTTTTCTTCCTTCTGTTCTCCCGCATTGGCGGTTGCTCCACACTGGCATCCCACATCCCTTTTCCCGTCTCCTACATCCGCAACTGATTATTCTTATTTCTTAGAAAGTACAGACAACCTCCTTCAACTTATCTCCTTACAATGTTACCAACAGAAACATATGTTTCTGCTTAATATTATAATTCTGGCTCCCTTAAGGGACATTTCACCAAATACTGTGAAAAATTAACAGACGGTTTCCTTCACAATAAAATAATATGAATTGTAAACTTTAATAAAATATCGTTTTTTCTATTTGGGCAAGGGAAGACATAAATTGATGTGATTATTAATTGGAACGCTCTAAGTATAAACCTTGTGTTCTCATAAACTGTTTATCAACAATTTTTCATAGTCAAAATTCTCCACACGATATAATCTTTACTTTCACTACGTTGTACACGGCACATAGGTACAGAAAATACTGCACTCCACCCAAAAATTCGATACGAGATTACACGTTTTAGAGTCCCCAGTATAAAAAAACATTTTTAGTAACAGGTTCGCGTGTCTGTGAGAACCATAACTAAAAATGAAAAGTCGGTAAAATACCAAACTTGGTATTTCGGTTTAGTATCTTCCAAGGATGCGACACGATAATTTTGAGAAAAGTCCCCCCCCCATCCCTTTACATGGAAGAATTAGAAAATTTTAATTTTCTCAAAAATAGCTCTTACTATTTTTTTTTTATTATTAAAATACGTTATTAAAGGTAGAATGACATGAAAAAGAAAACGTATATCTTGAATTTTCTGGGAATAGCGTCTGAAGTCCTCTTTATTCTGGATGAATTTTGCAGAAATTTACATAACTGGTAAACCGTAAGAAATAGACAAAAACTTACTACACAAAAAATGCAAATGTCGTTAAAACTCCCAACTTATATCATATATATTTTTTCGTGGAATTGAGCATTTCCAATATATTCCTTATTATTGTTTAAAACACTTAACTTTTCTCATACAAATTAGTATGAAGCATGTAGAAGAATACGTTTTTGATCCATATATATATAATATATAATTAATTGTGAGCTATAATTTATTTACATTTAAAAATCATGTATAATTCCGTTTTGAAATTGGGCATTTTGCGATATTTGGCAATTCATGATAAGATTTATTTTAAAGGTAATCTTGAACCTATCGGAAGGTGATATGGGTATAATTTTTTGAAATGAACCACAAAAGTTTCTGGAACACTGATTTATTAAAATAATATATTAACTTTATATGTGCAAACTATAATATTTTTCACATATCAACTTATTGCTCCCCACCACAGAATTTTTCTTCAATAAACAGGAGTTAATATGAACATTTTAATATTATAGATCTCCAGTCCTTTTTAAACTCATTTAGTGTAAAACTTTCTAAAAATGCGTCGTGTGGAGTATTTTATTAGAGCATATACAGTACAAACGTTTTATTTAAATAAGAAACTTGAATTTTGCAACATGGCAAAAATATGTTATTGCGATAATAACTGGCATAGGTTTCATACATCCTTGGATACTGTGGATTTTCCAAATTTCACGTAAACATTTCCTTAATATCCGGCTATATAATTGTTGAGAAAGAACGGGCGGAGGTGATTCGGCACTGAAATTAGTGGTTTGTACCTGCGCCCTACAAGGGGCCGCCCCCGGGAGGGAGGATAAGCAGGAGTAATGGCACAGCAATGACACAGTCCTTTTGTTTCCAGATTGAAGCACACCGGCAGTCGGACAGACAAAACGGGTACCCCCTCCGATTGTCTCGGCAGCCAGCCGAAGTCGGGGGGCGGAGATGATTTTGAGCACCGAACACCATTGCTAACCCTAAAAGAAACCAACGGAACAAGGATGTATGAATTGACAATGGAAACGACATGGAGGGACAGAAAATTCAGGGGATGACTCAGGATTAGCTTGGCCACCCGGGGAAACCTCCGGAAAACCCATAGAGATCTAAACCGCGACCTCCCAAATGCGGATGGGGACATGAAAGGTATTGCTAATTTTTTTAGAAGACGAGCATTACGACGTATAGCGAAATTGATTAATGGACTATTTTTTGTGTTTAACACCCGTTCTTATTCATACAGTACCATGGCGATGCATACTGACAGTGCACAACATTAAAATAATAGGGAAAAGAGATTTCAATAGGAAACCTTCCAGACTTAAGTTTCAGGGTACTTCCTCGGCGTTTGTCTTTATAAAGACTGAGGGAAATGTGAAATAAACCTCACATCGATAGAATGGTCCCGGCGAGCTATGAACCGCGGATTTCCTTTCATGAGTCCGCACCTTAAAGACCTTTGTTCACCAAGTCGATACATTATAATAATTGCAAAAAGCATAAGGCAGCAAACTTGAGAGGCATGTAGCTGCAATAGTAGTCCAGTTGAAACGGAAGTTCGGAGATATTGTGGGTTGAGACAATTCCAGACCGAGCTAGATGGCTCCGTCGACATGTTTCGTGTCTTTTTCGTGCGAATGTTAGGTTAGTTACTCTTGTTACACGATTTATTTCCCCTGGTTTCATTTTTAAGTTTCTTCTCTTCTTTTAAGTGCGGTTCTTGGTATATGGCGGTGCACGCTCAATTTCCCGTGGACAATAGAGGGCTGCGTCGTCGCGGGTTTTTCATCTCCTGTTATCTCCGGCAGTAGGATGGGAACTGTTAATGATTTCCGCACGTCTGGGCACCCAGTAGCCCTTTGTTATTCCTTCATTTAATCCTTTTTGTTACCTGTCAAAGTAAAGGAAAGTTAGGAACTTAGCAACTAATTAATTTGTTTACCAACCCATATGTATGAATAAGTAACTGTCAGTTGGATGTATAGAATAATTTAAAGTTCAGTTTTTGAAAACATAGGAGATGAAATACAAATGTGAAGTACTAGAGTAAACGTCTGCATTTTTCTGGCATTAATAGGTTTCTATCATCAGATTAAACATGACTGTCCCCACAGCTCAGTCGGCAGAGAATCCACGCTGTGCAAGAGGTCCTGGGTTTGATTCTCGGCTGGGGTGGCAAGTTTTTCGAGCCAATTTTTTCACTATCTGGTGAACCTATGGGCGTATGAATGTGGATGTGTGTATAACTGCGCACGGTAAATACCATTTCCTAAAGGTGTCGAAAGATAAAGGCGTCAGCATGTCTATTGCATTTAAAGGCGGCGTTTATATATAGATTCTACTTTTTCTTATAATGTTATCCAGTCTGAAATTTTACAGTATATTTAGCATACTTTAATGAATAACTCCAATTATCACATTAAAAAAAACTAATTAATCATTCTATTTTAGCCAGTAAAAATGTAATAAAAACATAAAAAAGTATTTGACTCTACTTGCTATTTTAGGAAAAACGATAGGTGCTTTGAATGATTTCTATTACATGTAAACACTGGCCTAGCCGGTAAGAGATAAACAGAGATAAGGAACTCTCTCGCCCTGCGCAAATATCACGATATCGTGAAGCCACTATACTCCTAAATAAGAAACACACTTATGGTAAATAAAGACACGATGTAGCCCCAAATGCGTAGCCGCAGTGAATGTTCCCATTGGGTCTTACCACAGCAGCCAGTCTTAGAGTAGAAAATAGATCCTATGTGCTGCACATTGTAGTGCCTTTAAAATAGGCTAATGTAAATGTTTAATTTCTCATATGCATTTATTTGAAATAGAAAGCAACTATAATCTGTCTCAAGTTAGTTCAGTCCTGATGTCAATACATGGGAGGGAAGAGAGAGAGAGAGAGAGAGAGAGAGAGAGAGAGAGAGAGAGATACTGAAGCAAAAGAGCATTAGGCTGTTGATTGGTTCAGGGAAGGTAATGGGTGTTAACTTTTACGTGGATCTATATTGTAACAGCCTCCTAAAAGTACAGTACTGTAATAGTTTTCAGATCACTGCTCTGCGCGAGTTAGTTTCGGAGAGAAAAGTATGCAATGCTTCGATTCTTATAAAAGGTAATATAATAGTCCGACATTTTATCCATATCCGACACATACCAAGCAGATGGCTCTGGGTTCGTGAATTCTGAAAGGAATATTTACAACAGACGTACACATTCTATAAAAAACATATAGATTAGACAGAAGACCGGCGAAATTATATTTTGACTTTATTACTTTACTGTTAAATAAAATGCAGCTAACTTATATTACTAAAGGTATTATATACACAATAAGTTACAAGCCTGTACCAGACAGCTCTCTTAAACAACCTGTAATTCTCGAGGTGAATGCTGATTAAGCTGTTATTGTTTATAGTGCAGGGTCGCCTCTGATAATGTATTATTTAAGACTGTATTTCCTGTACATCTCGCATGCCTCACAAGCCCAGGGAACTTGCTATATGCAGTTTAAAAGCAGTAAGCTTTTGATCATGGATGATTAGCCGTAATAAAATACAACCGAGGCAAGCCTTTAAAAAGTGTCTAGAGGCGAATGGTCGCTCATTGTTTCGCGGTGCTTAAAGAAAGAAATGCCGAATCGGCCATAAAGAATATCGAAAAAGAAACGGGTGATCTCCTTGGCGTTTCTGCATTTACTGTGCATAGTGTTAGAATGGAACAGCAAGCATCCGGAAGCCTAAGAACACCGGAAAAATCGCGTAAATATAAAAAACGTTCGGAGAAATACGATGATTTTGCGAAAAGTGCTTTTCGCGGTAAAGTTTATGATTGTTTTTTCAGAAATGAACCATCGCCTCTAAATACAATTTTGCATGCAGTACATTCTGACACAGAATTGCCACATTTCTCAAAGTACTCTCCACAGGTTGCTGATATATATCGCTGGTGTTGCAAAACTTAAGTGCGCACATGTACCGTTAACACGCGGCGAGTTGAGCCAGCTCCGCCTTATTGTTGATATCAGGACTGAACTACCTTGACACAGACTCTAGTTCACTCATTACTGCTCAGTAGTTATCGCATATGAATCGCATATACGCATACTGTGATATTTTGTGCGTAATAATACAAAAATGTGTTTCTTAGATCTAATCCAGGATGAAACCCCTCACCTCAAGAACGCTCCCAGAAGCTTCTATAGATATATCAAGATGTTATATAAGTGAGCGTACCAGCGCGATCCAGTTAGTGAGTCGTGAGCGCAGGCGAATGCGTATCTGGCGCGACGTGAAGTGCGTCCGAGTTAGTTTGCGTTTGCTTCCAAGTATGGTAAATTTTGTTACTGCAAGGGATTAAGAGAACTTTTTGTGTTCGACTAGCCAACGAGTGAAATGTCGTGCATGTTTCATCACGCAGCGGCGACGCGAAAGAAAGGGAAGTGGTAGGGGGAAATAGAACCAGTTCACCGCGAGTAAAGTAATAGTGATAACCAAGTGAACTCCCAGTAAAAGTTCTTCTTAGGTCAAAACAGTGACAACAAAACTAGACAAAATTCCAATATGAATTTCACTTTTAAAACACGGTCAAATTGCATCCTATTTAAAATTGTAATAGTTTTAACGTAGGCCGAGTACACGAGGTACGTCCAGAAAATAAGTTCCGTTTCAATTTATCTCCGCTGCAGCGCTGCGATCGCAGTTCCGGTAGACGCTCTGTATCAAGGAGAAGAAACGTGCGCCATTTTGAGATCGCTGTCAGCCACATACGCTTTGTTGTGCTTGTTTACAATGTCGGTGTTGATTGAAAATCCCGCCGCTTGTGAAATCAGATCTGCGATTCGTTTTCTGAATGCTAGGAAAGTGAAACCAATTGAAATTTATCGGCAAATTTGCGAAGTTTGCGGACAAAATGCGATGAGTGATTCAATGGTGAGAAGATGGGTCCGACAGTTCAATGAAGAACGTAGTGAAGTGCACGATGAAGAACGAAGTTACAGAAGAACTGGTTCACGCGATTGATGACAAGATCCAGGAAAACAGCAAGTTTACAATTAGTGCTCTCGCTATGGAATTTCCCCAAAGCTCAAGATCACTAATTCATGAAATTGTTACCGAAAAACTGAAATTTCGTAAACTTTGCTCACGTTGGGTACCAAAGATTCTTACTGAGCAACACAAAAAAAAAAACCACACAAAAAACGGATGGGTAGTGCACTTCAGTTTTTAACCCTTTATGATGAAGATGGCGAAGAATTTCTGACACAGATAGTCACAGGAGATGAGACTTGGGTTTCTTACGACACCCCTGAAAGTAAGCGGCAATCAATGGAATGGAGGCACACTTCATCCCCAGCAAAGGTTAAGCCGAAACAAATCTTGACCTTCGAAAAATGATGTGCACAGTGTTCTGGGACTGAAAAGGCATCTTACTCATTGATTTCTTACCGCGTGGTCAAACAATCAAAGCAGATGTTTATTGTGAGACACTTAGGAAATTGCGCCGCGCATTACAGAATAAGCGCCGAGGATTGCTGTCAAAAGATGTTACGACCACACACTGCAAATGTGACGAAAAACCTCCTACAGGGATTTGGCTGGGACATGTTTGACCATCCTCCGTACAGCCCTGACCTCGCTCCTAGCGACTTTCATCTGTTCTTACATCTCAAGTCTTTCCTTGGCGGTCAACACTTCAACAATGACGAAGAGCTGAAAGAAAATGTTTCCAACGTTTTGAAGACACAGGCGGCAAACTTCTATGAAGAAGGTATACAAAAACTTGTGCCACGCTATGACAAATGCCTGCAAAATTTCGGCAGTTATGTGGAAAAGTAGTTTAAGAGTTGTAGAATTTTGTGCAATAAATAATTATTCTGTATCTGTACACAATTTAATTTTATTACCAAACGGAACTTAGTTTCTGGACGTACCTCGTATTCTAAAAAGTAATAGAAACCCAAGAAAGTTTCTTAATTAATTGATAAATTTAAACAAAAATTTTAAAATAGGAATCACATTTTGAAAACCGCAGAATATCCCGTTAAGTTTATAACTGGAGTGCATTGGCTAAATCTAATCCATTAGGTAGCTGGGGTAATGGTTGGAAATGTTGTATACTTAGTGGTTGAAAAGTTTTTAGTGCTATGTTGAACCTTAATGGAACTGGAAATTTAATTCTACTGAGATTTAAAAATACGCTTAACGCACACAACCCGCTGTCCTCTACTGATGGATACAAGGTAGCTGTGAGCGGTAGCTGGTGTTTTAATGGAGGAATAACATGTTATACGCCAATTGGCTCAAATTTCCTTGTTTAAAAACAAGGTAGTTTGCTTCTGCTCTTCAATTAAGATAAAGTGACCAGTTTGTACTTTATTTAATTATAGACTTGCTCGCATTTTATATTTTCTCATCGAGCTCCAGAGTTTCATCTTTGCATATTGATGGTCATATAATTCACTGAACTTCCGTTGTGGAGAACTGAGCAATTTTCAGTATTGGGATATTAGTTTACATTTTCCAGATTATTAGGTCTGGAGCGGAAATGAAACTTCCGCAGGTTTATTTTGGGAAGGTTCTCTGCAGGTGTTCTAGAAATTAGTATATTTGTTTCATTAAGGACGCCAAAGTGAAGGTTGTATTTACAACTTTATGAAAGGATATAATCTCTTACCTAATTTATTTATTTTTACGATCTTGTGAAACGCTGGAGGGGGAAAAAATAGCTCCAGATCTACTAGAGACTATTTTTGAAGGGGTTACAGACTTCGAAGCGAAGTAAATCTGACTGTATAACAATATTTATTTCCTGCAATAAGATGAAGATTGTGGGATCATGCCCCACTGATATAAGAGAGAAGACGGATAAAGCTTTTGTTGAAGTTGAAGTTCGAGGTCTCCAGATGAATATCTACTAGTTATTGGAGGATGTGGGAAAGGTATTAGATTGCCTCAAGGGACCATCAAGACTGTCACCCATGTTAAATAGTTGGGATCAATAAGGTAGCTGCAATGCTGACGTAGATCGCAGAATACTTCAGGCAAGAAGAAACCTAATAAAAATGCTGAATTGTATCTTAGTAGACAGACAAATAAAATAATCCTTCAGATAGTCACAGAGAACATTTAACTTATTGTGCTGAGGGTTGGATGCTAGTAGAGAGGTAGAGAAACAGAATACAGGCAATAGAGATGGATGGAGTGCAAAAAGGTACCAGAGCATCTGTGTTTGAAAGAAGTAGAAATGAAACAAGTAATGGAAATGGAGAAATCCGTAGTGCGGATAATTGAAAGATGAATTCTGCAATAGTATTGGCACGTCAATACCTTGGCTCTGAAGACTATAGGATTTTCCTTCATTGGTCACCTTCAGGAAGAAGAAAGCGTGAACATTAAGAGCATTATCGAAGTCTGGTGTAGACCAAATGATGTTAACCGCAAGATCGCGAAGTATGGAAGATGGAAATGTAGGTTAACTGCTGACAAGTGGAAACACTTTCAGAAGCAAGATTTTCCAAGAAGACAATTGTCAATCCCTAATGCCAAAACTTACTTCTGATGGAGAAACCGCAATGTATTCCGAAGTCATGTACCGAAGCCGGAATAATGCAATGATAGCGCAGAAGGTGATTCAGTGGTGAAAAATTGTTATATATTATATTCACATTATTTTCTCTGAGACTCATTATTTCAGGAATCCTAAATCCACTATTTTAATAAGTAAAGTATATAAACTCCGAAATGACAAAGTTAAACAGTTAGTGGACTTGACACATCCTATATAATATGGAGCTGCGCACTGTTCCTCAAAGGTTCTAAGAATCTCAACCACAACTTATACCGTACCACTTCAGAAACCTAAGCGTTTTTCTTTAACAAGAGTTATTCATTCGTACATGCACATGCACAATTATAATTACTAATTATAGAAATATCTGTTAAAGGAACTATTTGAATTATAAATCAAAAAGAAAACTGGAATAGAAATGGTTTATTGGAGGACATCTGCTAGGATATCTAGAAGGAAACAAATTAGAAATGACACTATAAAAGAAAATATGACTGTTCAAAACTTAATTTTAGTTTTAAAGAGAATGGAAGATGAAAAGTTGCCCAAAGGAATAGTGGAGTAGATCCCACCAGAAAGGAGGAGAAAAAAAAAAAAAAAAAGCAAGCATATCACGTGGATTCAAGAAATTAAAGGGACATTATTGAGGATGATTTGTGGGCCAATAGGCAAGAATAGAGGGAAGTGATAAGATGTTATAAACACTGTGGTCTTGACTGCGGAAAAAATGTGTGTAGGCTACGAAAACGGAAATGTATATAATTATAGGTCAATTTATTGCAGGGAAAGTGTTTGCTACTCGGCTACAGCATTTAGACAGTAAGGATATCTATGTATTGATAATTAAGTTACTTCATGTTTTCGAATACGGTTAGAATTATTTCATTGTTTGGTCACAGTCTTTTGAGGCAGTGGAAAGATAAAAGGTAACATGTAACTCGTGCCCACATCAGTTACTTGTGTCGGCACTTAACGATAGCCGCCGGTGCAGCTACGTAACGTCCCTATCTCCACTACCACCGTCTCAAAAGTCTGACGAAATATAAAATATGCAAATGAGACTTTTAGTAAACTTAAATATTAACTGCACTTTTAAAAATTGACATTAAAAAATTTCAAAGTATAAGTAATGAAAACGAAGGATAACAAATTTTGTGAATGTCAAGCATAAGCACTAAAACTTACGGTGCAAATAGAAGGATAGGGTAGCAAGTTGCGTAATAAATTAATAATTTTGATAATCATTACAATAATATTCCTCAGGCACTATTTACTTTCTCTACAATGTACATAGGGATAGAGAAGGTATTGCACTCCACCCAAAAATTCGATACCGAGATTTCACCGGAAATATATGTTTTAGGGTCCCCTTTATCTAGAAAAAGGTCCGCGTGTGTGTCCGTGAATACGATAACTCGAAAACGAAGAGTCGGTAAAATACCAAACTTGGTATTTAAGTTTAGTATCTTCCAGGGATGTGACCCGAAGATTTTGAGGAAAAAAAAACCCCAGCCCAAACTACCCTTTACATGGAACTTTTTTGGAAAATTTTGATTTTTTTAAAAATAGCTCTTACGATTTTGATTAAAATATCGTATATTAAAAATATTTACCTGAAAAATCAAATGTATATTTTGATATTTCTGGGAATAGCCTCTGAAGACTACTTTATTCAGGGTGAATTTTACGGAAATTTGCACAACTGCTAAACCGTAAGAGATGGACAAAAACTTACCACACAAAAAATGTAGAGCACATTAAAACACACAATTTATGTTATATACATTTTTTCACAGAGTTAATCGTTTTTGAGATATTCCTTGTTTTTTGGTTTCAGCTATGAAAATAACTTCTCTCATACAGGAATTTGTCAACTCGGGTCCATACAAACAAAGGAACTTCAGTCACATAGCAACCAGCTATTGACTATCACTTTAACCTATGGTACTCCCTTGTTTTTCTTCTATTTACAAGGAAGCAAGTAATAAGACTATTTCTGCTATTTTTTTCTCGATTAGCATGAAATAAATAGAAGCATAAGCTTTTTAACAATAATTTGTTGCAGAGGTGTAGAGAAAGTCATGTGAATGGAACATATCAGATTTTTTTCTCACTTTAACAGATACTGTTATGTATGGGCTACATTCTGTCTCGTCTTGAGCAGAGAACTGGCAGTACCTCAGACAAGATTGATAAACTATGGCATTTGTAAGTGTTTGTGGTCAGTGTGTTTTTGCACAGAAAAAACGTAGTTGTATGTATTGTGAAAAAGACAGATGCAAGTACATTTACACTTAAGTTACTTCTTAATGCACATAGTCTAATAAATTATACCGGATGAATAATCGCGAATGCGCCAATGGTGTTCCTTAATTCGGTCGAGAATTCAGGATTTCCTGTTTACTGAAAATTTACTTAAAGTTGCAAGAAATGTCCGTATTTTGCATTTTTAAAACATAGCAGTTTTATGTAGTCAACAATCTGTCATTTAAAAGTTTCATATAATAATATTTTGAATAGGATCTTACAAAATTACCGTTAAAATTTTGTCTTACCATTAACATTTCCTTGAAGTGTTGGCCAGGTCCACCAATCACGTGTGATATTGATACCTGTGTAACGCAGTAATTGCTTCGAAGAATTATTCAAGATCAGGGTTGCGGAGGGAAAGGAAAGCAGGGGCGACTTTGCAACTAAATAGGTACAAAGCGACTACCCTTAACGCGTAGCCGATCTCTTTCAACCTTCCGCTTTCAGTAGCCCTGCAGTTCTTTAGCTTCTTTCATGTGCCTTGGAGCTGACGTTACATATCCTGCACTTGCCAACTAGGATTTTTTTAAAAATGTAGTTAAACGGCCTTTAAGCTGGTTGGTAATGTCGGACAATGAATGAAATCGGTGAAATGATGCTCAAATGATCTCAGCCTCCATGGAGTTTAAGGTTACTCGACATTCGTCGTTTCAGGATAAAGGAAATCCCCGAAAAACGGGAGTTCAACCCAAGCGAGATTCGAACTCGCGACCTCTTGAATGCGAGGAAGGCACACTACCGAGGCGGGCTGGCATTTGATCAGGTACGTTCCATTCGAAAATGAAATTAACTTCTGATAATAAAATGGTAGGAGTTTGTGTCTATTAAATTTGTGGAAACTTATCTGAACTACAGTTCTAAGATTCACCATTTGCACCTGTTATTTCAGAAACTTTGGTAATGGTTTTATGTGGTTCAACCTTACGCATAACAAATACTCACACTTGAAATGCTATTTAACAGTGTCATAGTTACTATAACCAGATTTACATACACTAGACAGACAGGAAGTGGTTGAAATCCTCAAGAGGATACCTAAGAAATTCTTTGAATTGTGTTGCAGTAAAACATTCATATACAGCAGCCAAATTGGCGCAAAATCTACTGGAGGCTAAATATGTTCTACCTCTTCGTCATTTACTATTCGACCCTTTATTTTTCGTCCGACCAATTTGAAGCAGTTTACTGCACCCAATCTTCCAAATCGCTCATAAAACCCTCATAAACTTAAGAAGGCTTGTTCAGCGCTTACCAAGGAAAATCTATACAATAACTCCTCATAGAAAGTTTAACGGTTAGCCTGGTCCTGAAATTTGTTGTAGATTCCCCCTAATTGGAATACCAAACACCTAACATAAAAACTCTTATGCGTGTTTTACAGATTTTTATTCATAATGCTTCTTTTTCACTGGGACCAACAGTTTTTAATGACTTTCCGTATACTATATAAATGTGGAATTTTAAAGCACTTTAGTGTTAAGAAAGGTTTCATTCACGCGTTGATGCTATGACTATACACAGTGTTATCATTCCCCGGTAGTAAACAGGTATAGCATTGCTGTCAGTTGTTGGATTTAAATGAAATTGGTGTTTATAAAGAAAACCTTAAAACAGCTTAGTATCTATCTCATAGAACTGAATATGTTATGCTGCAGACATCAAGGCAATATTCTCATTCGTGAAATACGTGAAACTCGGGAAATTCCAAAATATCTACAGTGATGGAAATGGGATTTGCGTGGTATGTAGCCCAGATCCTCTATGTGATTGCATAGAAAGAAATCCCAATCAGGTAACCTTGGAGGCCAGCTGCAGACGACCTTATCTTAGTTCCCAGCGCGCTCAATTCACTTTTACTTTCTCTGTATGCACTATGTACATAGTGTATAGAGAAGGTATTGCACTCCACCAAAAACTTCAATACCGAGATTTCACCGGAAATATATGTTTTAGGATCCCCAATATAAAAAAAAGCATTTCCACAAAAAGGTCCGTGTGTGTGTGTGTGTGTGTGTGTGTGTGTGTGTGTGTGTGTGTGTCAGTATGTCTGTGAACACGATAACTCAAAAACAAAAAGTCGGTAAAATACCAAACTTGGTATTTAAGTTTAGTATCTTCCAGGAATGCGACACGAAGATTTTGAGAAAAGTCCCCCCACCCCTAACTTCCCTTTACATGGAACTTTTTTCGAAAATTTTGATTTTCTCAAAAATGGCTCAAACGATTTTGATTAAAATGTTGTATATTAAAGATATTTACCTGACAAATAAAATTTATATCTTGAATTTTCTGGGAATAGCCTCTGAAGAATAGTTTATTCTGGATGAATTTTACTGAATTTTGAATAACTGCTAAACCGTAAGAGATGGAAAAAAAACTTACTGCACAAAAAATGTAGAGCACGTTAAAACACACAATTT
The DNA here is from genome assembly GCA_030762935.1 of Hymenopus coronatus. Lineage (NCBI taxonomy): Eukaryota > Metazoa > Arthropoda > Insecta > Mantodea > Hymenopodidae > Hymenopus > Hymenopus coronatus. The sequence goes on from CM060890.1 coordinate 35,327,759, forward strand.
ATGTTCTATACATTTTTTTCGTGGAGTTCGTCGTTTTTGAAACATTCCTTATTTTTGGTTTCTGCTATGAAAAACATACTTTTCTCATACAGGAACTTGTCAACTCCTATCCATATAAACAAAGGAACTTTATTGACATAGCAACCAGCTTTTGACTTGACTTTAACCTATGGTAGTCCCTTATTTCGCTTCTACTTACAAGGAAGCAAGTAATAAAACTATTACTGCTAATTTTTTCTGATTAGCATAAAGTAAATAGAAGTATAAGCTTTTTAAGAATAATTTGTTGCAGGGATATAGAGAAAAGTCATGTGAAAGGTACACATCAGATTTTTCTGAAGTTGTTGATTCAAAACACCCCATACAATGAAATGCCATAAGACTCGAAATGCCGTAGAATCCTGTGAATGCAACACGTTAGACTTTTTAAAGAAATTTCACACTTATCACACCCTTCCCATTTATTTATTCATAGTACTCGAGTGCTCTAGTAAGCGGGTAAGGGCTTCAGAGAAGAAAATAACCTCTCCAATATCTGTGGTTTACATTTTCTAGTCGTAAGAAAGAAAGTTATTATTATTATTATTATTATTATTATTATTATTATTATTATTATTTTATTGTTTTAATTTTATCCAATCAATTTAGTACACGAAAGAGAAACGCTTTTATAATAATTCTTCTTCTTCAGCAGCAACAGCATCATCATCAAGAATTACCCTCCACTTTATAAACTTACATTCCCCCCAAGGACCTTCTAAACCAATGCCTTGAATCAGCCTGTCAAGAAACAAGCAGACTTTGGATTCTTCTGCTTTAGAATTCCTCATTGTAAACGTACGCCTCCAAAGAATGACTTTTGAGCCAGTTATACTATAAAAAAAGCAAAACTTTCGGACCTTCTCCTTCTAAAATTACCCTTCTCCTTGTAGGACTTAACCCTCCCGCGCCATAAGGGTATAAGCCAATGCCTTGGGTCAGTAACCTGTCGAGGAACACAAACCTTTTGGATTCTTCTTCTTCTACTCAGAGAAGGTAGATCTTTAAAACGCGTGTCGGTCTGGGTAGCTCAGTTGGTTATGCACTGGGGTTGTGCCAGCACCCGCGGTTAGACAACAAAATCAAATGAGCATTATTGGTTCTTAAGTAATTAACATTATTTTTTATATAATGATTGGAACTCAAGGTCGCGGGGTCAAACCCGGCCCAGACCGATGGTTTTTAAGGTGCTTAAAAGCGACAGTAGATTTACCGACATGTTACGGAACTCCTGCGTGACGAAATATCCGGCACACTGACGGTGCTGATGTGGTCCTGGCAATTGACAGCGCCGTTAACAAACAACATAATTTAATTTCTTTAAAATGCGTTATTTATGCCAAATAACTTTTATGTCACAAGCCACTTCCAAAACATTCGTTTATATTTCAGATTGAACACTTGTTCATTCTTCAATGTTCAGGTGCTTTTCGTGATTGCGCATTTGGGTTAGCAGCCTGTCGAGGAACAAGCAAACTTTCGGATTGGAAAGATAGTCAGCTTTTTGAATTATTATTCTTCTTCTTCTAGAGTTACCCTCCTTTTTGTAGGACTTAAACCCTTAAGCACTTACTCGTACAAGCCTATGTCGAAGAGCAGCACAACCTGATTGTTGGTCAACACAATACCTGGTGACGGAAAAGAAGAAGGAAATGAAACATAGGTGTGATAGGAAAATTCGTATACAAAATTTTCCAACCCAGCGTTCGCCTATTACTGAGGAAAAACGCGAAAAAAAGAAAGAAAAAAAAAAAGAAAAAAAAAAACCTTAGGTCAGATGGTCACCGGCTGAGTTCCCCGGGGCCTCGAATGCGAGTCGCTATGTTATCGTGACACCACCTCGCTCGGTCTACCATAATTCGAATTTGCTGTAATTCAGTTTATGTACATGTTTATTCAAATTATTTAATTAACATTTTATGTTTAATAAAAATGACTCCTTAATCATGTTACTCCACATTATTACTCCACTTTTATTTTTTTATATTTGTATTTTGTTTTATTTGTTTGTTTTTGCAAATTGAGTAATAATTTGTAATTTTTTATCTGTATTATATCATGCGTGACACACTATTTACACAGAGCGATATTATGAAAAATAACTCACTTGATAAAAATCCCATCATTGGCATAATGACATTTAGAATGTCCTATTTTATGGCTCCCTGCTGAAACACAGAAGCAAAATAGCTTCGGCCAAGGGTTGCTAGACATATTATCCATTATCAGCTTCTTTTTAGTAAAGGGAAATGTTTAAACCTCAGAATGTTTTGTCTTTTGAAGCTTCCTGAAGCAATGCTTTGATCAAATGACAGTTTTGAGAATATATGTCAACCAAATACGACACGAAAATTAAAAATCGCGATTGAATTTCTTTCAGAAGGTAAAATAATATTAATTCTATATGAAATGGACACATTTTAACTATTCAACATCTTTAGACAACAGATGCTGATCATTAGAGTTAGCTCAAAACATATTCAAAAGTTATTTTAGTTAATATAATGGCTAAAAATGTATCTAGAAAAGGCTGTTCCAACTCTGCTCGGCTGAATCAGAGTACATATTCGCGCGTACGCAGCAACCTTCCTCAGAGCTCGGCTGGAGAGGGGATATAACAGTATGTCATTGACGAACGACATAGCACAAGTATTTGCGTTTCCCTCCACATCATTCAGTTGTGATCACAACTTGCTCTCAATTACTAGCTGTATTGCATGCTGCAGGAACTATTCGAGTCTTGACTACAATGCTGCCCTTTGTTGCGCAGCCACGCTGGAACAGCCTGATCCAGATGTATACAACGGCTTAAGCTCATGAATGTAAATAAGGACTTCTGATGCTGTTTTATTTTCATTAACATATTTCTGATTTTAAATTAAAACTGAAAACAAAAATGCCTTATATCTCAAAACATTTTAGAGAAGCATTTTTGGTCCTAATCAAATATTGCAGAATTAAATCTGATCATGTGGGAGAGTTCTTTAATCCTCCCTAAAACCCGAGAAGTTCTGTTTTAGTATCAGCGTTGAATTAAGGATCCTCAGGTCCTAGAGGTGAAATTATAGTTACCTTTAAGTGAAGTTAATTTTATTTATAAACACTCATATTGATTCAGACAGTGATTATTTCTAACACAATGACAATATTAGCCACTCCCATTGCGTTGCCTGATTTTATTACGCAGGGTATCTTGGTAGGCGGCCATTATTTCATAATTTTTTTAATCTTGCTACTCTGCTACCTCAGGACTGATTATAAATACATCATAGATTGCTGCCCTAGAATGAAATAATTACACCTACCTCCCCCATCTTTTGTCCCGTTTATGTCGGCTATAGAACGTTTAATATTACGGCGCTATGCCCCGGGGTATCCCCCTGCCAGCAATTCCAGAGAGGTTACGAAAATAACAGAGTCCGTAAGCGGCATAATGTTTGGAACGTTTAACATTATGTTAGGCATTAGTAGCTTCCCCGCCTCCCATTTCCTTCCCTTGTGAAGCATTCTTCGTTAATTTTCTCTATGCTAGGGACAGAAATGATATGGAAATGAATGTTTCATTTTCCTGGCTATGAGTAATTAGTGCACGGTGACGAGTGCAGTGCCTCGCAAATCCCCTAGAGGCGATCTGTCTTCAAGTTTTGTTTTTCAGAAGTCTGCCAGTGTTGCAATTGTAATAATTGTGAAAAGAAAATTATATGGGAGGGTTAGAAGAGGGAGGCTCAGGAAGAGATCTAATTGACCTTTCTCTGTTAATTTTAGGTACAAATTCCAACGCGAACTTTCAGAAAGTGGCTTGGATCCTCTTCGTTGATCGCTTCAGGGATAAACAGAACCTTGAGCGTCAAGTTTTATTTTGCTTAGTTTGTTAAATTTGATATGTTTTCATTCACTCGTGATCGAAAATGTTCATTATAAATCGTTACTCAAACGACAACTCAGAAATCATCGATCCAACTCGGAATAGGTTCACCAATTTTTCTTTATCCTGTGTCTACTCATTGAAAAGCATCCTTCAAAAGCGTGCTCGTCATTTCTTTTTATGCTAAGGGCAGTCAGTATTTTTGAAGCCGTATCTTTACTGTATTTTTACTTTCTCTACCACGCATTACAATGTGCATAATAGGTACACAGAGTATTGCAGCCCACCCAAAAATTCACTACCGAGATTTCACCAGAAACACATGTTTTGGGGTCATCCGAATCTAAAGCTTTTTTTTAAAGTCCTGTATGTGTGTGTGTGTGTGCGTGTGTGTGTGAAGAGCAAAATTCAAAAGCAAAAAGTTGGTTAAAAACCAAACTTGATATTTAAGATACCTTCCAAGGATGCGACACGGATATTTTCTGGAAAATCCCCGTTCCCATATTACCTTTTACAAAGAGCACCACTTTTTCAAAAATGGCTTTATCTGTTTTGATTAAAATGTCACATTTTACTTTCAATTAATTTTATTTCAGAGAAAAAGTTTTCAGACCCCCGAAGAACCTTTGCATAATCGGTAAACTATAACATAAAAGCTTGCTACACAAAACATTAAAACACACAATTTATGTATGTCAGATACATATTTTTTGAGCTAATCATTTCCGAGAAATTCCTTGTTTTAAAATGCTTGTAATTTTTTCAAGCGGTAATTTTTTCATATCTTTTTGGTTTTACTCCTAGTCATACAAAGAGACCGAATTTTAATGACAATAGGGACAGCTTTTAAAAAAATTGACTATCGCTTTAGTGTAGTGATTTCTCATATTTCCCTTCTATTTACAGGATTAGCATACTCTTTTTTTGAAGGATAGTTTAACTCATCAATACTTGTTATTCTTTTAAAATCCTTTCGATAATCAATGCATGCAAATATGATGGACTTGGAGGACATTAATCACTTCTTAAACATTAAGAGAGTCACTACTCACTTGGTAATAAAAACGAAGTAATGTAATGTAACTAATGTAGGTATTTCTAAACTGGTTTATTTCAATTAAAATAAAGTAAAAAGAAAAATGTTTCGTAAGAGTGTCGTTTCTCATCCATTAATAAACGACGCAGGCTAGAGAAAGTCATGTGAATGTAATGCATAAACATTTTATTATATCGCTTGTTATTCAATCAGGCCTTCAGATTGTCTACTTAATGACCTTCTTGAAGATTTATAATTATTGCATAATTTATATTAATAATGTTTGTACAGTGATTTAGGAGGGTATTGCAAGCTACGAAATTGAGTAATCTTAAATCTCTAGTTTCTGATCTGTTTTTTTATGCATACAATGTTTCCACACCTGTTTTATTATGTCCTCTTTTGTTCTACGCAATTGTATAAATTTAATTTTATTATGCCAGTATAATTACTATGAACATGTTCCAAATGTGCTAAGTTGTAGGAATAGGAAGGAGTACATAATATCACGGAGGGGCGTGGAAACTGAGCTTAGAGCACAACAAAAAGGACAGTGAGTCCTTTGTATTTCTAACGTAACTCCGGGAGGAAGGGATGAGAGGGAAACTCAAAAGGCGACCAGATCCGGGCGATAATGTGCGCGAGTACGATGCAACACATTATGCATGTGCAGATCTTTCACGAGAATTCTCTGCAATTCTTGAAATGCCTAACCAAATACACTATAGCTTAATACAGGGACACTGATATTTCGCGCGACACGCGCTGCCAGCGCATTCTAGCGGGTCGGCCTTGAGCGGCGATCAGCTGGTGTTGCTGTAGCTTCAATATAGCCTACGTAATAGCAATAATGATTAATTAAAATGTAATTTAGCTGTGTATCGGTCTACACAGTGTTATAAGGATTATCATACAGGATTATCATATCTTGAAGGTGATTTAGCTCATCTTCGTGTAAATCTCGCCGTGAATGAATGATATATATAGTGCCAATTATGGCGCCCATCATTGTTGTTGATCGGAAGTCTAGATGTAGTTTCCAACCAAGTAATGTGCCAGAATCAGGAACAGTCCATAGTTTAATGCAGTGGTATCGATCAGTTTGCAAATTATTTTCAATTGCATGTGTTATAGTATCGATATTTCGCCGTCTGCCATAGTAACGTCTTCTCGCTGGCGGCATTGGTCTGGTAAGGTTTGGAAAATATGAGGACAGATTTAATATAAACAAAAACGTTTGTCATTGATGGTTCAGAGAGAGCAGATAGATATTTTATTCGTCCTGTAGATCATACATATGCACATGCAGTAACTTTGAACTTCTGAAGCTTTCAAAGTCCTTTTTCCGCTTTCCACGAAATAAAACAATAAAAGAAGATTATATTATTATGAAACGTTAATGTACATAACCACTCCAGGGAAGCAACAATCTGAAAATGAGATCATTGCTGAACATCTCTGAGGAAAATCCATTTATTGAAACTTATAACAGTAGAGTGTATTTCTTCCATGATGCTCCACACCTGTTGAAATCAGTGAAGAATAATTTGAAACGGCATTCTATAATTTGTGAAGATAGAAAGGTTTCTCGGAACCATATTGTAGAATTTTATAAAAAAAGACAGAGCCATGAAACCTCGGTTAGCTCCAAGGTTGACCAGTCAATGTATTGAACTACCACCATTTAGTCCAATGAGGGTATGTTTGGCCGTTCGTGTTTTAAACCATTCTGTCTGTTGTTGCATTAAAACGCATGTTGCGTTTAATTCTACGTCTGATGAAACATTAGCTATCGCTATTTTCCTTGAAAAAATCTTAGGCGTTCCATTCACATGACTTTCTCTACAGCAAAGCATTGTTAAAAATCTGAATCTTCTAATTACCTCATGCTAATCAAGAAAAAATTAGCAGAAATCGTCTTGTTACTTGCTTCCTTTTAGTAGAAGCGATATAAGGCAGTACTATAGGTTAAAGTGATAGTCAAACGCTGGTTGCTATGTGACTGAAGTTCCTTTGTCTGTATGGACAGGAGCTGTCAAATTCATGTATGAGAAAAGTATGTTTTTCAAAGCTGAAACCAATAACAAGGAATATCTCAAAAACAATCAACTCCACAAAAAAAATGTATATAACACAAATTGTGTGTTTTAAAGAGCTCTCTCTACATATCTCTTACGGTTTACCAGTCATGCAAAACTCCGCAAAATTCATCCAAAAATAAAGATTTCTTCAGAGGCTATTCCCAGGAAATTCAAAATATACATTTTATTTATCACGTAAATATCTTTAATATACGACATTTTAACCAAAATCGTTAGAGCCATTTTTGAGAAAGTCAAAATTTTCGAAAATTTTCCCATGTAAAGAGTAGTTGGGGGTGGGGGGACTTTCTTAAAAATCTTCGTGTCGCATCCTTGGAAGACACTGCAATTAAATGCCAAACAACTTTTCGTTTTTGAGCTATGCTACGCACACACACACGTGCGCGAGCACGCATTTTTCTAAAAATGTATATTTTGGAATCAGGGGATCTCAAAACATATATTTGCAGTGAAACCTTGGTAGCGAATTTTTGGATGCAATACAATACGTTCTCTATACACGAAGTTCATATTACGTGTAGAGAAAGTAAAAATGTCTATTTGACATTTTCAACTCGTCTCAAAATCATTGGGCTAAAGAGTTGAGCTATGCAATAAATGACGAACGTAAACATTTACTGTATTTGAATGAATTATGAACATTCTTAGAAAATCACTGTAATGAATGGTCAGCGTAAGAAACCTCCTTGTTTTAATACACATATTGGCATTAAAATTATTGTGGCAGGAGCTAAAATGTCAATGTGGTTTCTCATATTTACTTACAAGACGACTCACACAAGACTGTTTGGAAATTTTGTTTTCTGTTATTAGGGACAAGGGTGGGAACAATGTAACCCCAGATTCTTCAAGATTCAGACAATGTCTTAGACTTGCAATTACAAATCAGTTATTACAATCGTCTGACGACAGTAATTGTGCCTATGGATGTAAGCAAGTTTTTAGTTCTAAAGTCTGATTTACCGGAAAAATGTAAATCATTTGTAATTCAGGCTTCTACACTAATTATATCAGAACAGCAAACATGACGATTTTCCAGTTAATGTTCAGCAGCGTGCAGATTCGTGTGCATGCACGTGTATATGTGCAAAATTTCTTCATGAGAAATGTATAAATAAATAGGTAGACATTGATCAGAGCAGATGTAGTAAATTAAAATATGCATTTTGCTCTGAAGCGTTATGGAAATGCTAAATTCATATTTCACAACGAATCTGCTTATACAATGTTCATCAGCAGCAATACTCTATTTAATGAAAATTTTCTTCATTATCTTTCTGACGTTAAACTAAGGTTAAATATGCGTGTAGATGATGCATTATTCACTTGCATAGGCGAAAGTTGTAAATATGTGTTTATTGACAAAGCTTTTAATGTGTTAATGAAATGTTATTTGAATGATATGAAAATGGAAAAAAGAACAAGAAAAGACCAGGTAGAAACATTAAAGCAAAAAATGTCATGCAACTAAAAATAATTCCTATAGATCCAATACCTTTACATTGTTTTGTATTGTATTGACAAAATATTGTTTGAATAAATGAAACATAACAATGTATATTATAATATCATTATTGGTTTTCCCTTTCTTAACATTCAAATCTAATCGCTTGTTCCTTAAGGCCTGGCCGCTAGGAGCGCCACTGTATACCTGTCTCTCAGCTTAACACAGTGGGAAATGGAAGTGTCCAGTATTAACCTATAGTGTATTTGGCCTAACTACTCTGAACGACGATGAATGGATTTATTCACTTGAACACTACCCCTCACAATGGTGATGTTCTGAACAGACCGCGTACCACAAGTGCGTTTGGGTATTGGATCCTGTTGCCTCGAATTTCTTCATCAGCCTACGAACAATTGATTCATTCGGCGCATTGTTCCGGCCTGAGAGCGCAGGAAGCCTCCGAGCAGCATCAGCTTAACACTCACCTTTCTTACTATGAGTTTTCGTTGTTCAGCACTGTGACGCTCCATACCAAGTAACTTTACATATCAAGTAAAGTAGAAAACAGAAAACTTAAGTTGAGTGCTGCCAATCTCACAGCAACAAAATGGCGGCCATATCAAATCCAGCATTCTTATTGGCACACCTTATAATCAAGTAGGGTCTTTCAGCAGTCCAACTGATGCTAGGAAGAAACTTTTTCAAAGTGCACCGTCATCGTCCAGCCGCAACACACCGTCGCCTGGTCGTTCAACTCTTGAAACAGTTGATGGATACGAAATTCTTAATAAGAGAGGAAGTATCCTAGCATTCGCTTATCGACCTGGAGAAACTAGGAAGAAACCCAAATAGGCCTAGGCGGATGATAATCAGACACGTGACTCCCGAAAATACTTCTTCCAGAATGTTGCTGGGATTGCCGTATAGCCAAATTGGAATCTGTAATTGACGAGTGTCTTCAACAAATTTACTGCTCCAGCTCTGTTTTTATTGGCATCTTAAGGACCTGCAGAGTAAAGCAGAGGACCAAGATCTTCGGGCGAATCGGCAATTGAACCTTGTGCTATAGATTGGAATCAGTAGACTCTCCAACGACATTGGTTAAAGTTTCTTTTACATTCAGGCAACACATGTCATTATAAATTTCTCAGTGTCACCATATAAGTTTTTGTGTTTGTTGCAGGTAAGTCGTAAATCACCCATATTGTGACTGGTATTGCGGTTGCTTGTCTCTATCCGAGGTGGACATTTATCTGACATCCTACCGCTAAAACAAGCCGTGCAAATATGGAGAAAAGTTGGCTTATCTACCTTTTTAGCACTAAATCTTTAGTACTGTTTGTAGGTATTGCATACTTCACCGAATATTTCTTAGTAAACTCTTCTGAGGGTAGACTTTATGGATAATCTTACAGATCAAATAAAAAAGATACCCTTCGTAAACCAAAAGTTTTAGGCTATACTTATGCTCTTATTATTTTCCCATCGTTTGTCAATCGTAGATATATGTACAAAAAAGGTGGTACAAAATTTGATGTGTTCCATTCACATTGACTTTCTATACGTCTCTGTAACACATTATTCTGAAAAAGCTTATTCTCTGTCCACTTCCTGCTGATCAAGGTAAACATTAGCAGAGATGGTATTATTACTTAGTTCCTTATAAGTAGAGAGGAAATAAGGGAATACAGTAAGCAAAGCAATAGTCAAATCTTTTAAAAGCTGGTTGGTATTCGATTGAAATTCGGTTCTATTGCATGACCAGGAGTTCAAAAATTTCCCTATGACGAAATTTTTAAGTTTTTTTTTTTTTTTTTAAATGAGCAATAACAAGAAAAATCTCCAAAATGTATATTAACATAAAGTTTATGTTTTAACGAGATTTACATGTTTTGTAGAATAACATTGCTATACATCTTAGGGTTTTTCAGTTATGCAAAACGAAGAAGACTTTAGAGGTTATTCCCAGAAAATTCAAGCTATACATTTCATTCGGCATTTGACAACTATTTTTAATATATGATATTTTAATCAAAATCGTTAAGGACTTTATGGAGAAAATCAAATGTTTGCATATTTTTCCATGTAAATGGTAGGTATTTTTAAGTAAGGCTTTCTATCCAAAATCGTTACAGAGTTTTATGAGAAATTAAAAAAAATCGATTTTTTTTTCCTCCATGTAAATGGTAGTTTGGTGTGGGAGAGCTTCTTGCAAATTTTCGTGTCGCATCAAGTTTGCTATTTAACCGTCTTTTCGATTTTGAGTTATCATTTGGGTTGGGGGCAAAGGGGAACCTAAAATATGTATTCCCAATGAAATATCAGTAGTTAATTTTTTGAGAGAATGCATTTACCTTCTCTACCTATGTAGGTACTATATATGAAATAGAGAAAGCAAAAAATTAATAGGCCGAGTGGTTGGACCACTTGCCTCCCACCCGGGTTCGATCTCAAGCGCCCTCAATTGGGATTTGAGGTGGCATATAGGCGGGTTTTCTCCGGCTCCTCCGGCCATTCATTCCACCAATTGCTCCATCATTACCTTTCTTATCCATTTCGCTTACATTCCATTTCATTCACTTTCTCATGTTCATGCCTGGCTATGGTCCAACCACTTGTTCCAGGTTCTCCATTCTATGGTTTGGTGTCGCTAGCTCCCCTACAGGCTTCTGACCCCTAGGCATCCACTTGTAAGTTCTAGGGGGGTCTCAGTCATACATAAGGGGAGGGTGAGCCGACTATGAACAAATTAGTATCACAACTTAAAAAAACTGTAAAAGATTTTATTAAGAAACTTATGCTAAAATACTTTCATAATGAAAGTTGGCGAAAATGTGAATTGGATCTTCTAGATAATTAGCATAAAGACTTTATCTAAGGAGCCAAGAGCAATGTAAAATCTACTCTTAAGGAAAAGAAATAGTTTAAGTGAAGAACGAAGACTTTTAGGCTCCTGGGCTTGTTGGTGCCAAATGAATGTTTATAAGAACGTTTGTAGTATTGCGCTATTGGATTTAATTTTAGTTATACAATTTTGAGTTCTTGTTTTTGGAACTGATAAATAAGCTACGCTATTTACGTTTATCAAGTTAATAACTTGATCGTAAGATCACCTCCGCTGATTTCTTACCATCATGAGTGAGAAATAATGAAATACCTGCCAATAGGTATTATCCCTCGGAAAGGCTTGATTTAGAGTATTATTGCAGTCATATTTTTGTCGATTGCGTCATTGTTGTTTCGAAAGTGTACTCATTCTACAACAATTACTGCTAGCATACCGTCGGTCATATAAATATAAACCTCGTTTCTGTCCCCCATATTTATTGCCTTCTATCACGATATTTCTAAAGTAGGTCATCAAAGACCTTTAATATCTGCTAACCCTTTAAGACAGCTCTGTAAAGTTCAATAGGTAACACGTTTTGAAGATGATACACACGTCTAGCCTAACTTGCGACAGTATAGAAACCCCGCTTTGCCGCTCATCTGTATCAGCTGAATTTCGTGCTTTCTCGAACACATAGTAGAAATATTCAACTTATGTATATAGGTATACTCTGTTTTCGTACTCATTGTATTCGTTATCAGTATACTTTTAACATGTTGCATGTGGATCTCAAAACATTCAAAGTACTTTGTAATCGTAATCGACAATGCCCTGGTGGAGGCTGAAACTTAAAATATGTTATCCAATTTATTTTTGTTTGAGAGAGTACATTTACATACACAGATTTCTTGCCAGATGCCTTAAACTTAAAATGAGCATTTCACTCTCCAACGTTTTCCCCTACAGTGCTTCAGGTTTATTATTCATGGACCAAGGGTTCATCCTGGGTAAACTTTCTAAACGCCTGCGATTCCTTTTTATGTTGGATTTATTTTAAATGAGGCAAACGGGGCCACCGGGTCTGGCTTATAGCAAGCAGTGGTTGAACAACCTCGCTCTGCGGTGGCTTAGCTCATGCGCCTACGCTGGTGGCGGTATTTGTAGCTGAACCTAAGGACTCTGACATGTTGTATGAAGCTGTTTGTTGATTTTGATTTTCTGCGCGTACATACATGCATTGGAGCAGGTGTCAATCGTAATAAGCTGTGCTTGAAGGAATCGCCTAAGGGCTGCCAACTTGTCACCATTGTAATAAATATACAATTCATAGATGATTAGAAAACAAATAAATATAAGTATGAAGAAACATAGACAGCTAACAGGGTTGTCGTCGAAAGAAATCATAAGGAAATCACAGCATAGCATTACATGTTTTAATGTTAGGAATTGAGTGTTCTTCTCCTTCTCCAGATATGAATCCATATGGTAAGTTTTGGAAAACGGAACATGAGGTTAATGCACAGTTACTCCTCGGAGACTCCATGAATTAGAAGAGATATCCGAGGCGTTTACCATTATTTCGGATGCAGTAGGATTTCATCGAGTATCCAGTAAGGCGTTCAACATTTGTTAGAGGAGCTCATTTCGAGTAACTTTTACAAAAAAAGGAAAACATGCATCATTAGCATTAGGGATCTAGGGGAGTAACTGCGGACCGACAACGTTACAGGGTGATAGGAGGAGATGAGAAGGGAGGATGCTAGTCGTGCCATTCGAGAGAAACGTTACAATGTTTAGTTATTTTGTGCAACAATGCATATTGTTTTAGAAGTTTGTTATAACCCAAGTACCCAGGTAGTTTATAAATTATCTAGAGGTGCATGAGGTAATTTTCAATGTTTTATAATGTTTAGCTCTGCAACAACAGATGAAAATTTTGGGATGTTAGAATAAAATGTTAGCTTGTTTTGGACATATGCAGAAATATGTGTCTTGATATCTCGTTTTGTTTATTACTGAAAAAGTTTTCCACAAGGAAGCAAAATATGCTACACGTGACGCCGTACGTCACACATAACTTTTTAACGTGATAAAATGTTCATTATTTTAAGGGATACAGCACCATATCCAGCCAGTGGGGCAGACGCGTCAACGAGCACACAGATGGGCTGTTTACATAATGGGAACGCGGGCACAATTTCTGCTTGTGCGGAATGTCGTGGTGACATGGTTGACTTGGCCTTATGAGGAACCCGTCTGGAACATGCCTGCGTGCACGCATGCGTCTTGCGTACGGAGTAGTGGCACTTTTGAGGACTGCAGAGAACCTGTTGAAACGTTGTTACAGGAACGACAGTGGCGGCATGTACATGCTGAAAAGGTACTTTGTGATAATATAGGACCCAGGAGTCGAATGCCAGCATTAAGCGAACCATATTGCTGTTAAAATAAATAGTTTATTGTAAACCTAGGAGTAAGAGTCGATAGTAAAACATGCATAAATAGTATTTTGTTTACAGAGTATATGATAATAGATACTACCTGAAGATGATATACAGAAATCCTAAGGGCTAAATAAATTGTGAGTTTTAGGATATTAATAACAAAAATAGAAAGTATGGCTTTTAATGGAACAAATCCAGTGCGCTCAAAAATTGTTCTAAAGAGTCGATCTCTAAAACAATTGCTAGTACTAATGTAGAAAGGGATATTTGTATTAAAATAAATTGATTTTAGTAAGTTCTGGAACTATACAGAGAGCTTTTAAAAACAAAAGAAGAAAAGGAACTGAACTTCTGCAGAGTTATCGCAACCTCATAATGCTGTAAGGCTGTGAAACTTTGGTTGTAAGGAAAAATATAGAGGCTCCTTAGGTAAATAATGACTTGGACCAAACTACTTAAGATAAAAGTGAAGAAATAAGAGAGGAACTAATCGTAGAATCTTTATATAGCAAGGTAAGTGAGGAGAGATACCCTCTATAGCGAGGAACTACCAAGCAAAAGAACAGAGAGATGATGAACGTCGGAAGAAGCGTTTGGATAATATTTTAAAGCCTTGCAATGATGATGAGGTATTGTTGGAAGCTTTCTTAATTTTCCTAGATAAAACTGAAATGAATAGGCATTACGTGGCGCTCACGGGTGAGGGGAAGCCGTATCCATTGACTCGCTTTCTTCGGCAATAGACGGTCTGTTACTTTAAATTTTATATATTAGTTTCACACGTTGCCATTAATATCACTATTTCCCTGGTATTTAGATCATTTGGGAGGTTGTGGAATACAAAACTGTTTAATTACCCGTTTAAATCTAATTGCTTATGATTACATTTAAAATAGATATAGTCATTTCGGATACTGTGCTACAGTGGATAGAAAGTTTACTAAAATACGCTGTAGCAAATGCATTGTAATATGCTGCGGTAAACATCTTAACAAAATATCACAAATTTAGTAATTAAAGAATATTCTTCTTCTATCTTTTTGTGAGGGGGAATAGAAAAATGTCGAAGTGCAGAAAAGATGCGGAAGAGAAATTTGTTATTTTAAACTCTACGCATGCCATTATATCTACTTTTCTTCAGATCAAGCAAGTTTTTTCTCCTATTATTAGCACTCGCCATTTTTAGTAGATAAATTAATTTAAAGCGGGCGAAAATTAGTAAAGTTACCTAAAAAAAAACCTGACGTCCCATTCATATAACTTTCTATCTGTTCAGTCGCCCTCCGTGATGTAATGGTTACCATGCTAACTTCATATACCCAAGGTCGCGGGTTCAAACCCGGCGGAGGACGATGGATTTTTTCGGGCGTAAAAATCCTTAGCATGACTTCCTTGGGAAGGGAAGTAAAGCCGTTGGTCCCGTGTCGTAGATTTACGGCACGTAAAAGAACCTGGAACCTGATAGAGAGGCCTCTGTGCAAAATTAAGCGGCCTTTCACGCCCAATCTAGAATGGGACGCTGAGAGCCACAGCAGTTAAACAGCGTCCATAAATAAACACGCCATTTACATTTTTTCTATCTGTTCTGTAAACAAACAATACTTACAAAAGACTATTCTTTTATCCCCATCATGTTAGTCAAGATGAACTTTACCAGATATTGTCTAATTACTTAATTTCTTATAAGTAAACGGAAAATAAGGGAATACACTTGGCTAAAACGATAGTCAAATCTTTTAAAGTTACCGCTATGCGTTTGCGAATGGAATTCGGTTCTCTTTCCAAGACCAGGAGTAAAACGAATAAGATATGACGAAAGATAAGTTCCTGTTTGAGAAAAGTTTAAGTAGTTTAAAATAATAAGTTTTATGTATACCCAGTTATACAAAAGCCACCCAGAATGAACCGGTCTTCAGAGGCTATCACCAGAACATTCAAGATATACATTTCGTTTGCTATAAAGATCTTAAACATAATACTTTAATTGAAATCGTTAGAACCTTTTTTGAAAAAATCAAAATTATAGAAAAATATTCCATGTAAAGGGTAGTTGGGGGTGAAGGATTTTACTGAAGATCTTCGTGCCGCATCCTTGAAAGATACCGAACTTAAACATCAAGTTAGGTATTTAACCGACTTTTCGTTTTTACTTTCTCTAGCCCCATATGTACAATGTACATAGAGATAGAGAAGTATTGTATTCCACCCAAAAATTCGATTCCGAGATTTCACCGAAAATACATGTTTTAGGACCCCCGTATCCAAAAAAAAGCATTTTCAGAAAAAGGTCCGTGTGTGTGTGTCCATGTGTCTGTGAACACGATAACTCAAAAACGAAAAGTAACTAAAATACCAAACTTGGTATGCGACATGAAGATTTTGAGAAAAATCCCCCAACCCAAACTACCCTTTACATGGAACTTTTTTTCGAAAATTTTGATTTTCTTAAAAATGGCTCTAACGATTTTGTTTAAAATACCATATATTAAAGATATTTACCTAACAAATAAAATGTATATCTTGAATTTTCTGGGAATAGCTTCTGAAGACCTGTTTATTCTGGATATTTTTGCTTAATTTGGCATAACTAGTAAACCGTAAGAGATAGCCAAAAACTTACTATACAAAAAATGTAGGTTTTGTTAAAACACACAAGTTATGTCATATACATTTTTCTCGTGGAGCTTACCGTTTTCGAGGTATTCATTGTTATTAGTTTCGGTTGTGAAGTACTTATACTTTTCTCAGACGGGAGTGTCCGTTTTTGTTCTACTCCTGGCCAAGAAAAGAAGCGATTTGTAATGCCAATCGCATAACGACAGCTTTTAAAACATTTGACTACTGGTTTAGCCTAGTGTATTCCCTTATTTTCTTGCTACTTAAAAGGAACTAAGTAATAATAACATTGTGCTAATGAGTACCTCGATTAGCAAGGTGCACAGAGAAGAAGAATCTTATGTATGAAGTTTGTAGAACAGCTAGAGAAAGTCATATGAGTGTAACACATAAGATTTTTTGAGTTATGCTGTCCACACATACAAACCTTTTTCTAAAATGCTTTTTTTATTCAGGGGTCCTTAAAACATGCATTTCCGATGAAATCTCGGAATCAAATTTTTGGGTAGAATACAATACTCTATCTACTATGCACATTGTACATACATATACAGAAAGTAAACATGTATTCTTTCATTTCTTTATCTAAATACAATCTTCGTATACCTATTTAACTTTCATAATTGAGTTCACTTGGCTAATTAAAATGCTGCAGTGTTACAATTTAAACACTTAAATCTGGAAAAAATTTAATCTTATTTTTTTTTGTGTTACTACCTATTTGAATTACGACCAGTCCCTAACGGTTAAACAAATTATAAATAAATAAACATTTCCAACGTGTTTTGGCACATAACGTCCTGGTTATTTTTTATTTGATTTTAAGTATCTTGCAGTTTTTACTTTCTCTCTACTTATCTGTGTCGTATCCTTGGAGGATAGTAAACTTACATACTGTATATAACAAGTTTAGTATTTTACTTGGTATTTTTATGTTTGCTGAATTTCCGTGTATCGAATTTTTGGCTGGATTCTGTGTCGTATCCTTGGAGGATAGTAAACTTACATACTGTATATAACAAGTTTAGTATTTTACTTGGTATTTTTATGTTTGCTGAATTTCCGTGTATCGAATTTTTGGCTGGATTGCAATGCCTTCTTTATTCGCTATCCTACATAGTGCGCGTAGAGAAAGTAAAAATATTTGCTGCCTTGTGGGGAAACGCCTTTCCCTCACTTCCCTCAGTTAATAGATGTAATAGAAAAATCTGATGTGTTCCATTCACATGACTTCCTATACATCTCTACAACAAATTAGTGTTAAAAAGTAATGCTTCTATTTACTTCATGTCAATCGAGAACAAATTAGCAAGCAGAAACTTTCTGCCTTGTGAGTAGAAGTGAAATAATGGAGTACTATAGGTTAAAGTACTAGTCAAAAGCTGGTTGCTCTGTGACTGAAGTTTCTTTGTTTGTATGGACACGAATTGACAAATTCCTGTATGAGAAAAGTATATGTTTTTTACGGCTGACACCAAAAAACAAGGAATATTTAAACACGATCAACTCCACGAAAAAAATGTATAACACATAAATTGTGTGTTTTTACGTGCTCTACATTTTTTGTTTGGTAAGTTTTTGTCCATCTCTTACGGTTTAGCAGTTATGCAAAATTCCATAAAATTGATCCAGAATAAAGTAGTATTCAGAGGCTATTCCCAGAAAATGCAAGATTTACATTTTATTTGTCAGGCAAATATGTTTAATATACGATATTTTAATCAAAATCGTTAGAGCCATTTTTAAGAAAATCAAAATTTTCGAAAAAGGTTCCATGTAAAGGGTAGTTGGGGTGGGGGGATTTTCTTGAAAATCTTCATGTTGCATCCCTGGAAGAAACCAAATTTAAATACAAAGTTTGGTATTTAACGGTCTTTTCGTTTTTGAGCTATGCTGTCTACAGGCACACACACTGACCTTTTTCTGAACTTTTTTTTAATTCAGGGGGACTCAAAACATGTATTTCCGGTGAAATCTCGGTATCGATTTTTTGGGTGGAGAGCATACCTTCTCTATACACTATATACATAGTACGTGTAGAGAAAGTAAAAAGTATAGAGACTGTGTTAGCCGGAGTTGAGGTTCTCGTTTAGTTCTAGAGCATTTGTTGAACTCGGCCTGTCAATTAGAATCAGTGGTTCGTGTAACTGATCATGATGAATTGGGAGCTCAAGAAGTTGGCTGCAGACCACCCCTGGTCCGTTCCTCTTCTCAAGCTTGAGTGCCTCCCACGTTTGTGTGTGCCACGTCTGCCATTCAGGTGCTCTAGTGTTTAGCCCCTCTCCGTTATCCTGCCTAGGGTAAGCTTCTGTCGTAACAGCTCCAGTTCAGCTCTTTTCTTAATCTTGCTTCCCCTCCTTTCGTATTTCTTTCTTCTGTTTGCGTCTTATAACCGCCACACAAGTTCTACACTACTGCCTAATCACATATGAGCTGTTCTTTAAAGACTTGTATGACCGAAAGTTTGAAATTCCAAATTATGATAGCTTTTTGAAATATATGCATGTGTAGTATAATGCAAATAAGTTAAAGTGCAAATTTCATTCATTTTGCTCTAATGGTTTATGGTCAAATTTATTTATGTTTATGTCATGTCACAAAAAAGTGGCAAAAAAAAAAATTGGTCTAATATTTTAACCCTAGCTTCACAATACATTTACTTTTTTAAATTTCCTTAGGTTTTTCTGTTTTTTTGGCTTAGACTCCAAATTTTTTTAAAGCTATAAATCTTTTTTTTTTTTTTTCATAAAAATATGTTTGTGTTTGAAAATGAAAAACATATGTATGCTTAAATACACCTGACAGTAAAACCTAGGGCAATTAATATTCATTAACCCTCTGTGAACAGGTACAGCAAATTTTATTTGTGTAACAGAAAATCTGCTCCGCAAGGAGCATTTTACAGGAAGGAAAATACTGAAAATATCAATAGCGAGAATACAAGGAAAGATTTTAATGCATGGCTCACATTAAAATCCACCACGTTGGTAGTTTTTCCTCTCCTCTGCTGCTGCATTTTCTGTCCTTTTCTTCTTGCTCTGCTGCTTAGCTTCTACAGAACTTTTTACTTTGCATGATGCGAATGAGATCTCGTCGAACTGAAGTTTTTCTTGCCGAGTTCGTACACTTTCACTCTAATGCTTTGACTTAAGGCATTTAAAAATTGCACATAATGCCCAATTATACTGTGTTTGTATTCAGGAATGTTTAAATTATTTTATGGAATTAAAATAAACATGTAATTTTTCATGAAATTTCAGACACACATGCCTTTAACGAATTTTTGTGAGTTCTGAAAGGTTGTAAGCATAGAAGGATGCTATGGGAGTATCTAGGCTGCAGTGAAGAGCTACACAAACATGATTTATTTCTGAGAAAAGTATATGCGTTATTATTTTATTTACTATCTAATAATAGTAAGGGAAGCATTGCATTCCCCAAGAATCTGATATCGAGGTTTCACGGAAAATGTGTTTGGAGGTCCCATGAATACAGAGAAGCATGTGTAGAATGTGTGTGTGTGTGTCTGTTTGTTTTTGTGGCGTGTGAACAGCATAAATAAAAACGTTTTTGCATCTCATGGAAGACTTTCAAGAAATACCCCCACCCAAACTATCCTTTACATGGATAATGTTTCGAAACTTTTCAGTATCTCAAAAATGGCCTCAACGATTTTTATTAAAATGCTTTAAGATATTTTTCACTACAGATGGAATTTATATAAATTAATATGTTTCAAATTATTTCTGAATTAGTAATTATTAATGTTTTGTGTGTTATTCGTCGAATACTTAATATATCTTGAAGCTCATAACCTCTGAAGCACTCTCCATTCTGTATGATTTCTGCATAACTGGTAAACTGTAGATAGACCTAACTAAAGACCACAAGTTGTGTGTGTGCAATACACATTTTGTGTGGAATAAAATATATCCGAATATTCCTTGTTATTGATTAAATTTTCCAATACTTATAATTTTTTAACGAAAAGTCGTTATTCCTTTATCTTTACTTCTTTATTTATTTATTAATTTATTGTGGTCATAGCGACTAGTTTGTAAACGATTTGAATATCGCTTTAATCTATTGTATTCCCTTATTCCCCTTGTACCTTAAAGCAAATGTACTATGTTTGTTGATAAGCATAAGATAGAAGAATAAGCTTCGTTGATGCAGAATAGCTGGAGAAAGTCATGTGAATGTAACAATCCAACTGTTTTTCTATTTAACTAATGTATCCATTTCTGATAATTTTGTTAGATGTTACGCATATATTGATGAGAAAGATCCTTAATGCCTGGTTGAAGCTTATGTCAGTAGTAAATATTTAGTTTTTTTGCATAAAATGAAAGAAGAAAATACGAGCTCATTGCATATAATTCTTCGAAGTGAAAAACCCTGTGGATCTCACATAAATGTATTTGCGAAAAGAATTAGAATGAGAAAATAAAAAATATACAACTGGAGAGTTCACGTCGCATAGATAGCTTACTAACGCAAGACAGAAGAAATGTTGGACGCCTCAGAAAATGACGGTCCTAACACACTAAAGACAAAACAAGTAATACTCCTAACTCCGAAAGAGTAATTATTGCTATTATTTTGACAACGAGGAGTATTCCCTATATATGCATGTTGATTATATAGAGTAATTAATTACACTACCGTATTTATATATGGAAACCAAATTGCCAATCATGAAAATAAACATTTGCATCAAACTATACAGGTTTTAAAGTGATACTCTCAAAACTGGATTTCTTTCCCCAAGGCGGCCTTCTATTTTTTTCTTCCTTTTTTATCCTTGAAGCCCAAATGCAGTGATGTCCAATCAAGAATGTTGAGATGACGGCTTTAAGAAACATCCGAATGTCGACAATCAGCCCGCTAACCGTGTTCTACCGTGAAGCAGTTTGTACAACTTATGCACTATCAACACAGATAATGCATCAGAAGAATTACGTTTATGAGGTCTACAGCATTTCTAATAAGAATTCATTTGTGGTGAAGTAATCAGCATTCTGGTTTCTCAACCCAGAGATCCCAGTTCGATTCCCGGCTGCAGTAGGGCTATTTTTCTTTGATTAAATCTTTCCTTGCCCTTTTCAGAGTCTGGAATTATGCTTATAGGAATGGATTTTAGAACGTTTCGTGTTAAACTATTAAAACCCAAAGTAAATGGAGCTACAATCCATGAGCTAATTCATAAATCAAAGATGGCGGTGGAGAGGAAAAGGTGGACAGAAGGATTAAATACACAATATTAAAACAAGTGAGTCTTTTGCAGAGAAGAATAAAGAAAGAAAAACTCATATGTGCTCCATTCAAATTACTTTCTCTACCTACTCTGTAGCTAACTATTCTTACAAAGCTTATTATTTTATCTATTTCATGCTAATTAAGATTAGACAATAGTAGAAGTGAGTTATTGTCTAGTCCCTGGGAAATACGGGATTGCACTAGGGTAAAGCAATGGCCAAATCATTCAAAAGTTGATTGCTATGCAATTGGAATTCAGTTTTCTAGACTTCTGACTAGAAGTAAAACAAAAGAAAAAGAGTAAGAAATGCCATTTGAGAAAAGTTTAAGTATTTTAAAATTGATGTCTCGGAAATGGTTTGCTCCATAATAACAATGTATATGACTTAAACTGTGTGCCTTAACAGGATCAACATTTTTGGTGTAATTAGTTCTTGGTCTATATCAGGTTTACCAGTTATGCAAAAGAGATATTGGAAAAAGAGAATTTCAGAGGCTATTCCCAGACAATTCAGGATATAGGTATGTATTATATGTCACATAAATATCTGTAATATACTGTATTTTAATCAAAATTGTTAGAGCTAGTTTTGAGATGATTTTGATTATAACGCCGTGTATTAAAGATATTTACATGGCAAATAAAATGTATATCCTGAATTACTTAGGAATACTCCCTGAATTCCCTTCATTCTAGACGACTTTATGTATATCGTGAATTACTTAGGAATATTCCCTGAATCCCTTTCATTCTGGATGACTTTGTGTATATCGTGAATTACTTAGGAATATTCCCTGAATTCCTTTCATTCTGGATGACTTTATGTATATCTGAATTACTTAGGAATAGTCCCTGAATCCCTTTCATTCTGGACGACTTTATGGAATGAATTTATAACGTCATAACTAGTAGACTTTATGAGATAGACCAAAACTAACTAGATTTCGTTAAAATACACAATTTATGTCATATACATGTACATATTTTCCTTGTTATTTATTTCATCTTAACTTTAAGTTTAACCTGTTTAGTCTTCCTAGGTACATCTTCAGGATTTTGTATAACTTTTGTTTTAATAATTGCTCATGGTTTATGTTCTTCAGGTTTACTTTGTTTCTAAAAAATCTGATTATCCATAACTTCAATATCATTGATGTCCAACAGTTTTAAGTGTTAATGTGGGTTTAATAATTGCATCAATTAAATAAAAAATAAACAAACGTTTCTCTAACGGGGACTTTGCCAACTGCTAGCCACACACAGATCGAATTTCATTCTCATAGCAACCAGCATTTACAAGATTTGACTATCGCTTTAGCCTAGTGTGTTCGCTAATGTTTCTTTTACTTACAAGGAAACAAGTAATCAGACAAATTCTGCTTACGTTTATCTCGATTAACACGAAGTAGATAGCAGAATAAGTTTTTTAACAATAATTTGTTACAGAAATGCAGAGAGAGTCATGTGAATGGAACACATCAATTTATTTAAATTATTTTGATATCTCTTTTTTATCAAGCGAGGTTAGATACAAAATTGCCGTCAGTCTGTGCCGCAGTGCTGTTTTTTTTTACCAGAAACCACTGCAGAAGCCTCCAGCGTTTCTGGTGACGCTTCAGTTTACTTTGGTGAAACATTAATAAGCCCAACTGTACCTCCCAGGCCATTAGTACAATAAAGCATGCAGGCCGTAAGACGACAGGAACTAGATGAAGTAGACAGCTAAAACAAAAGAAAGATAAATAGATGTAACGTGCAAAAGAAGACTTGCGCCCAGCCCCGTGTAGAGAGAACTGCCTCGTTTTGCAAGCATTTCAGAAACAGTTTGTTTTGGAGTAGGCAGTACTGGAACACACCAAGAAGCTGACCTATTGTAGGGGCTTTTCAAACGGGCTGCAAGCCGCTTAGCTGTTCAGGGGCACGTGCCATACTGTGCTGTGTAACCAATAGAAAGGAAACGCAGAAAAAAAAAAAAAGGGCCAGAATGAATCGTTATTTTGTCACGTGAGCGCAAGACGGGAGAAAAAAATTAACCATGACGCCGCAACACAAGGGGAGGAAGACCAGTGGTGACCTGTCACTTTAAATATTCTTTTTGGATGTGCTTTTGATTGTTAACGGCGTTCCAGGTGTTTTATCCATTCATCGTTCCCTATATTTGAGTGCTTATCAAAGGCATATCATAAATTACAAAGCAACACATCGATTCGGTGATTTTATAATTTAATGTTTATCAATGATGTGTACACTAGAGACAAATGCTATATTTATTTATATATACACATCATATTATATACGTTTTTGTCCATTTATTTGACAGTTGCTTGCAAACTATACATATGCCTCATTTTCTAATTTAAAGTTTGCCAATCATGCGTACACTAGAGACAAATTTTATATATACATCATATTATATATATTTGTTTTCATTTATTTAACAGTTGCTTGCAAACCAGACATCTAACACATTTCCTAATTTAATGTTAACTAATCATGCTTACACTAGAGACAAATTTTATATTTATATAATATATATAATTTCATTTATTTGACAGTTGGTTGCAAACCATACATGTAATTTAATGTTTACCAATCATGCGTACACTAGAGATAAATTTTATATTACATATGCCTCATATAATATATCTTTTTTTTCATTTATTTGACAGTTGGTAGCAAACCATACATCTAAAAAGCTGTCAAATTTTATAACCTACTGGAAAAAGAAACATGTCTGTTTTTACTTTCTATAGCATGTATGTGCAATATACATTATAAATAGAGAAGGTATTGTATTCTACACAAAAATTCGAGACTGAGATGTCATCAAAAATACATGTTTTAAGGACCCCGAATAAATAAAAAATATTTTTAGACAAGGGTTCCTGTGTGTCTTTGGACAGCATAACTCAAAAATGAAAAGTCTGTTGAAAACCAAATTTAAGTTCAGCATCTTTCCAAGAATACAGAAGTGCATTTTCAGGAGAATCCCCCACTCCAAACTAATCTTTACATGGAAACATTTTCAAACATTTCGATTTTCTCAAAAATGACTGTAAATATATATCCTGAATTTCTTAGGAAGTGCTCTTGTGCATAAAGATAAACCGTAAAGATAAAAACTTATTAAACAATAAACTTAGATTCTTTAAAGCACACAACTTATTTGTAGAGGTAAATGAGATTTTCCTTTTTATTAGCTTTAAAATTTGCAATACTTAGTAAACGTTAAGTTTTAAATTGTCTTAGAACTTGAGAAAGACGTATACTGCTTTTATAATAGCATTGTATTAGTTGTAATCGGATGTTTAGTATTAACCTTAAAGTACAGATATTTGTACTTAAATCAACAAAATGGCAACTATAATAACTACGGAATACAAAACAAATGTAAACTAAACTGCGATGTTCCATATTCTCAGTGAGATTATTTATAATGTTCCTATTTCGAATATGCATGTTGCATATATATATATATATATATATATATATTTATATAATATTACATAATATATATTAATATGTTTTAATATTTTAAGTGACTTATTCTTCACATTCAATTGGATTTATATTAGTAATTATTATTTTATTATTCTCATGATATATTATTAAATGATACATCATGTCATTAAAAGAAAACTTTATATAACAACCAAAAAGGTTTAAAAAATAGTGATAACACCCTCATCAATAGTATCTAATTCTCCCCAACAATTGTCGAGAAAGCAATGCATTCATCCCGCAAAAAATTCTTAGATCTAAGATTTAAATAGAAATACATGTGAAACCCGTAGAAGCGAATAAATAAGCATTTTCTAAAAATATCAGTTGGTTAAGAATTTGGGAACGCAGAAGAAAATCGTATAAGACAATAGTAGGGAAGTGTCAATCGACTTTTAAGTACTCGTCTAACAAAAGGTATAAGTTGATTTCATGAATTTTCAATACCTCGAAAGCTGAAAAGATAGATAAAATTTTATTATGAATTTCGAACAACTAGATAACCGTGAAAAACAGAATAAATCACCACAGGAAAATGCAGATGTTGTAAAAACCAAAATTTTGTAAACTTATGATAATATATTCAAGTATTCATTATGGCTTCACGGGTGATCAGCCGTGTCAGGTGTATAAAATCCAAGCTTTCGACCATTGCACACTCCATGGTCTTCATCAGGGACTGCATATATTCAAGTATCATGAAATGGAAAGGCATAAATATATGAGGACAGCATTGGTTTACCATGTGATTGTTAATGATTCACGAGGTATGTTCTGCGTTTTAAGATTGGTAAGTGAATGCCTGTTGAAGCCAGGCCTCATGGTCGCGGTTTCTATTCCCGCCTAGAGCGTGGGTGGACTTTTAATGCGTTCGTCAGTTGTCTTTGCATTGTTTTATGGTGACTATGTGGGCCAGCTGCCACGCCTAATGAAGTTCAACCGTTGTGCGTTTGTTTTGTAGTTCATCTATTTGTTAAGAAGCTCGTGAAAGGTCATAGAAAGCGCTTGTAAACGGATGTGCCTATTGCGATTTTTGCTGATCCATATGTTATTGTTGAGGTATTTGACAAAGATGATGCTTATTTTAAATGGATTGTTTATTTTGGGAGTGTTATTTCTTCCCGGAAGTTCTCTGTATTTTCGAATAAAAGTTCTTATTTACGTATTTAATTCACTAGTAAGTTTAGTGAAAGTGAATTTATGAAATTACATTATGATAATAGTGTCATCCGATTACTTTTTGTTTTCATAGACGTTGCTATAAAATTCTCACCGTTTTATAATGATGAATTTCCTGTTGATACCAAGTAATTTTAATTTAAACAAATACACGAAATAGATTCTACACAGCAAACAAAGAAAATCGATTCTGAAAAAGCTAAAATAAGACTACATAACCTTTCAGACTATTCTCCTTTCTTTCTTTTTTTTAATCCTAAGTATTAAGATAACGAGACCAACGAAGATCCTATCGAAACATCTGAAATGAGCTACGAGCGTTCGGGCGAAAGTCATTACAACTGTTTTATTTTGTGACGAGCTGTTATCGGAGCGCCGAATGGATGTGTTCGCGGGAAGAGAAATAGTCCAATGTCAGATGGTGATGGAATTACCTATATGAGAGCAGTGAACAATCGAAATCAATTGTCCGACGACCGTTGTGTCAGATGGATGTAACTCGTGCTGGAGTTGTTGGTTGCATGCACGTTGGACATGAAAACAACCATTCTCATGCAGGGAATTGGTGAACGCTATTGGGAATAATGCCCTCCATACTGGACAGTCGAGAGAAGGGTAAGTAAAGCAGAGAGTCTCGGACGACTACTGCATTATTGGGATCGGAACAAATTGGAGCACTCGCTCTCTTGTTTTGTCTCCATGTAATGCCGAGACCTCATATTCAAAGTAAAAGAACCATTACGTAACGTGGTTACAGTTTGTTGCAGTTTGCAACATGTAAGGATATTGGAAGCTATGCAGCTACAGATGACCAGATTTTCACATGGGAGGAAGACAGTGTTTCTGATTAAATTCAGTGTCTCCCTCATCGTTGTAAACGTGTTGTGAATGTGGCAGAGAACTACTTTGAGGGTCTTTAGAACGGGTATTTAAGCTAGGCTGTGCTTGATGTAATGAAATCAAAAATGTGTCCACTGCTATAATAAATATAATGTAAGGCACAATTTTTAGGGTTGTTCACCGTTCATACTGTTCAGATTCTCTTCCATCATATGTATATTTCAGGTAAAATAGAAAAAGGAAAAGAACAGTTGCATTGACATGCCCCAATCTTCGTAGATAACTTTTAGGATTAGCTTTGATGAAAAATAAAAGTCTGATGTGTTCCATTCACATGACTTTCTCTACATCTCTGCAACAAATTATGGTTAAAAAGCTTATGCTTCCATTTATTTCATTCTAATCGAGGAAAAGTTAGCAGAAATAGTCTTGTTACTAGCTTCCTTGTAAGTAGGAACGAAATAAGCGAGTATCATAGGTTAAAGTATAGTAAAAAGCTGGTTGCTATGTGACTGAAGTTCCTTTGTTTGTATGGACAGGAGTTGACAAATTTCTGAATGAGAAAAGTATAAGTTTTTCAAAGCTGAAACTAAAACAAGAAACATCTCAAAACGATCAACTCCACGAAAAAAAGAAAAAAATGTATGAAACATAAATTGTGTGCTTGCACTTGCCCTAGTAAGTTTTTGTGCATCTCTTACGGTTTAGCATTTATGCAAAATTTTGTTAAATTCATCCAGAATAAAGTATTCTTCAGAGGATATTCTCAGAAAATTCAAGATAGATATACATTTTATTTGGCAGGTAAATATCTTAAATGTAAGAGAATTTAATCAAAATCGTTTATAAGAAAATCAAAATTTTCGAAATTTTTTCCATATAAAGGTTTGGGGTGTGGGGATTTTCTTGAAAATCTTCGTGTCGCATCTTTGGAAGATACCAAACTTAAATACCAAGTTTGGTTTTAAATGCTTGGTTTTGGTTTTTGAGCTATACTGCCCACAGATACACACATACACACAGACTCATACACAAACACACACACGGTCATTTTTCTAAAAAACTTTTTTTTTGGATTCAGGGGGTCTAAAAACCTATTTCCGGTATCGAATTTTTGGGTGCAATACAATACCTTCTCTATACATTATATACATAGTACGTATAGAGAAAGTAAAAAATGTGCTTGGTGATACACGAAAAAGGGGGCCGAGTGGCGGCCGGGTTCAATCTCACGATACTGCGTGTAGGATTTGTGATGCAAAAATCGAGGGGTTTTCCTCTTTTTCCGCTTTCTCCCGCCATCCATTCCCCCTCCTGCTCCACAATAGCCTTTCCTTTTATCCATTTCTCAGTCATTTTATATCATGACCTTCCTCACACTCCTTCTAGGAGTCAGGCGTCGTATGTGATTTTTGTGGACAACGCAGCGTCTGGTCAAGTCTTTTCCGGGTTCTCTTGTTTCCTCCACCATTCATTCCACCGTGTCCTCTGCAATCACCTTTCCTTTCATACATTTCACCGATGTCATGTAATCATCTTCATCACCGATTCTGGGAGTCAGGCTGATCACCATGCTTCCCATCTCTCTGATTCAAAGTCGGTACGAGGACGGTAAACAGAGGAAGAAGATATTTGAAGAAATGCCTAAAGAAGAGGCTAATGACGAGTATATCGTATCGGTAGTTCTAACAACGTGATTCTTTGACGAAGAGATGAAAGTGGTTGTAACACTGTCTATCTTGACAGCATACGTGTTAGAATGGTCAGCAAGCGGGTTCGATTCTCAGCTGTGGAGAGGAATTTTTATTTAACCAGAATCATTCCCCCAGGACCTGAAAGTATTAGTGTGTGTGTGTGTGTGTGTGTTTGAAGAAATAAAATTATAAAAAACGTAAAGAACCTACATTCAACGAGTTATTTTTATGTAAATGGTTTGGATTTTAAAGGGGGCTTAAAAATGTCTTATGAGAGTAGAGGATAAGGCAGAAGCCAAAAGATGCGAATAACTTGTAGAATTGATCTGAAAGATACATTCAACCTTACTTATTTCTTGTATACCGCTGTTAAAAGTATAGTTTTAGGTAATTTTGTATGTTTCGTGGAAGAGGATATAGATGCTAATAATTTAAATTATTCTTCATATGCAGAAACAAAGAGAGAAGAATAAAGGAGGTAGCAATGAAGGGCTTGTTCTTGTATTGACTGACAGTCCCCAGACTGCAAGCGTCTTCAGCAGTATGCAGTTAATTATATCAGATTTTAGAAAAGTCGCTCTAATTTGAAGTTCTTCAAATGTATCAGAGTTGAACGAAAATAATTATTTTGAAGTAGCTTGTCGAGTATGGTAAAAATATGTAATAGCGCATTCAAATAGAAGTGTTAGTTGCGTCATGGGGGAACCTGTGGTAGGGAGAATGCTCTGGTTTTCCTTGTGTGAGTGCCATGTTTTGCCGACAGGGGGTCCCCCAGAAGAAACAGCAGGAGTCTCAGACCGTCCTTGGTGGGAATTCAGCGCTCCCTTCCCTAAGGGAACTTCGCCCACGCAATGAATTTGCCACCTATTGATGAAACCACCGTTGTTTTCAAGACAAAGCAAAAATACGCCTACTCGACTTCTGCCGTAGCATACTTTGACACTGTTTGATCGTAATGGGGTTCATTTACCTTTAAGGAAGTGGCCACGCCCGAGGAACATTAAGCGACTCAGTATGCTGCAAGAGGGGCTCTAGACTTGCTGCTATTGGATTTGATCATTATCGACCCATCTGATAAACGAAACGAACGGAATTTTCAACTAAAATGCATGTGGGCGAATACTGTGACGTAATTCAAGGACAACAGCCTCAGAGAAGATCGAAGACCGGATGAAAATATTCAAATGTATGTCACGTAATCCATGAATGACCACATTCTAGCGCGATTATTTCAATGACGTAAAATTCGTTTCGGAAAATTCAAAGAAACAATATTCAGTATTATTCAATTACCTCGGTTTTATTGGAAATTCCACGTGCGTTGATGTAGTGTATGATACATAGGCTTTCCTGTTGTGATTTCGTTTTCTTTTTTAACTCACATCTCCTGTTTAAACTCCAGTAATCTCGAAATTTACAAGTACACGGGGATTCCTGCCTTCTCATTAGTTTTATGTTTTAAGGGATTTCCAAAGATGCATCTCATATAAATTGCTTGTAACCTTCGTGAACAAGTTGCGTTGTGTTCCATTCACATGACTTTCTCTACATCTCTGTAACAAAGTATTGTTAAAAAGCTTATTCCATCCACTTCGTTATAATCGTGACAAATATTAGCTGAAATTTTCTTTACTACTTGCTCCCTTGTACATAGAAGAGAGGCTAATTATAAGATTGCCATGTTGTTGAAATCCGTTTATCATGGCTAGGAGTTTACAAATTCCCGTAGGAGAAAAGTATTAAAACCAATAAAAAAAGAATATCTCAGAAATGGCCAACTCCACAAAAAAATGTATATGACATAAATTATATGTTTTAATAAGATCTACATTTTTTGTGTAGTAAGTTTTTATCTCTCACAGTTTACCAGTTATGCAAAAGTCACTATAATTCATCCAGAATGAGCTCTTCAGAGAATAATCCCGGAAAATTCAAAATATGCATTTTATTTGTCATATAAACATCTTTAATATACAGTATTTTAATCAAAATCGTTAAAGCCATTTTTTAATAAAATCAAAATTTTCGAAAAAATTTCCATGTAAAGACTAGTTAGTTGTTGGGGGATTTTCCTTAAAATCTTCGTGTCGCATCTTTGACAGATACTAAACTTAAATACAAAGTTTGGTATTTTACTGACTTTTCGTTTTTGAGTTATCGTGTTCACAGACACAGATGGAATGCAACATCTTCGCTATACACTACGTACACAGTACGTGTAGAGAAA
The DNA here is from genome assembly GCA_030762935.1 of Hymenopus coronatus. Lineage (NCBI taxonomy): Eukaryota > Metazoa > Arthropoda > Insecta > Mantodea > Hymenopodidae > Hymenopus > Hymenopus coronatus. Next base: position 35,358,839 of record CM060890.1, read on the forward strand.
GTGAAAATGAATAAGAATAGAGTATTGCTACAACACATTATCACAGTGTATTTTAGAAGATGAGTACTGGACAACTCGTGATCTGTTTTCAAAGCTTACATTGTGGAGTAAAATGGATTATCAAGGTCATATAGCTTGACGCTGAAAATATTTTTGTACATAAAGCGTAATAATGGTTCATAATTTTAGTTATAAGAATATTCAAATACTCTTTGTATGTACCATGTACGACAGAATGTGAATTTAGTGTTTGAAAGAAGTTTCCAGAGCAGGCTTTAGGTGAGTATCTAATAATTATTCTTCCAACCTGTTTTTGCAATAACAGAATAAACTAACATAGGAATTGCTTGCTCTCAGCAACATAAGTAGTGCCAGACCATAAATATGCTAATGTGCGATTTCAATCGCTATCTTTTCTTATATTGAAATAGTTTATTTTCTTTAATAGTAATATGTTTCAATGGTGCAATATGTAATAAAATTCCACCCTTTTTGATTGTCTCTAGATAAACTTATCAATGTATTCGTGACTTCACCAGTAAATCAGCAAATCTTCGATAAAATCAAAGCGTCTAGCGATATTGCTGCAGATAAGCTCTGCTTAGATACTTCTGAAAAAAAAAAAAAAAAAAAGCAACAAAAAAAAACTAGATTATATATCTTAACCGATTTATCTTATTTGTGTAACGGGAGCTTTTACTTTAACGATATTGCAAGCAATTACAGATACTCCATTATTATTTGTGGATGAGTCCGAAGTCCTTGTGGCCGAAGCTTATTTAATATTCCTATTGTCAATGTGATTCAGGGAAATAGCCCACCAAGGTACTATGCACGCACCTTTGGCTTTCGTCTTCATTCGGTGGGTTTCGTGCAATTTCGGAAACAGAGCAGAGCAACAACATAGAGACATGTACTCTATACACCTTGGCATCTAGTGGCCGTCTGTAAATCACGTAGTTCACGCATGTGCACGTACGCTGTGCTTCGTTTAATATAGGTAGGTAATCAACTAGTTTGCAGTAAAATAGATACCTATTCAGCATATTGGCTAAGGCCCTCAAAGAAAGACATTTTCTTTGGTTGACAACGCTGCGGAAAGACCGGCGGACGAGCACTCTTCCCCCCTCCCTCCCTCCTTCCTCGCTTCCCTGTAAAACTGGTATCCAATATGCGCTCCTCTGATAGGATACAAACGCACACGTACAAACATAGGCTTGAGAACCAAAATTTTGTTTTCGGACAATTTACAGGAAAAATCTGGCATTAGTGTTAGAAGTATAAACAAAATAAGGAAGGTCTGGGTTTCGCTTACATGGAATAATGCGATGTAAAGAAAAACAGGTGAAACTACCTAATCTGGTAAACAAGAGAAAAAGTTGATGTTCTAATTTTTTTAGGTCATTAAACGCGGTAGATGGCGGTGGATAGGGCAGGAAAAGCTAATTCTATTATTTATTGGACACTAATGCCAATTAATGCTTCCAATTATGCAGTTAAATTGCGCGGTCAATTACAGCTTGTGTACCTACTTGATCAGGTATCCAGTTCCAACCCCCCCCCCCCCTTGTTGACTGGTGGTACGTTACTCTGTCAAATACGTTCCAGTGTTGCAAGGTATCGCCTATGGGCATGGGAGCGTGTTTGTTTCTAGAGAAAGCCCACGGCACTGCTGGCAATCAAGACAAAACACGGCGGTGTAAAGATAAAGTAACGATAAACAAAACACTAGCGACTTTTTCTGTGTATAGAGTTTCTCTTTTGACAGCATGTTAAATACATAAACTATTTTAAAAATCTTTTTTCCGTTCACATGACTTTCTCGACCTAATTTGTAACGAACTATTCTTACAAAAGTTTATTTTTCTACTTTTCGTGATAAACATTAGCAGAAATCCTCTAATTACTTAGTTCCGTATAAATAGAAAGAAAATAGATACCTAAAGTGATGGTCTTATCATATTGTTTGCGTCATCTGTATGGGCAGAAATAAAACAAAAGAAAAAGGAAAGACAAATCCTCGTTGAAAAAAGCCTAAGTATTTTAAAATTAAAATCAGTAGTAAGGAATAGCAAAAAAGTAATGGTTAACTTCACAAAACATGTATATCACAAATTGTAGTTTTAAAGAGATTTAAATATTTTGACTATCTCTTACAATTTGCCAGTATAAAAAAAGTATCCAGAATGAGGAGATCTTCAGAGGCTATTCTCAAAAAATTCAAGATACACATTTTATTTGTCATGTATATATCTTTGATATATGGTATTATATCTTTATTCTAAATGTTTGACCCATTTTTTAGACACTTTTTCCATGTAAAGGGTAGTTTGGGGTGGGAAAATTTTTCTTGAAAATCTTCGTGTCGCACCCTAAGAAGAAGCTGAGCTTAAATATCAAGTTTGGTACTTAAGCAACTTTTCGTTTTTGAGCTATACTGTTCACAGACACACACACACACACACATATATATATATATATATATATATATATATATATATATATATAATATGTACATCTCTAAATGTCTTTTTTGGATTCAGGGAGTCTCAAAAATATATTTCAGATGCAATCTTTGTATCGAATTTTTGGATAAATGCGTTGTGCATGCGTGGCCAAGAAAGCAAAAAGAGAAAAATCCAAGATTGGAAGTCATAACGATGGAATTTTTAAGATACATACTAGAAATGACAAAAGCTAACGAATTAAAAATGAGCAGCACCAAAAAAACATATAGTCGAAGACCGAAAAATACCATAGAAATGGAAAGAACTGCGGCTTCAAGATTTTCTAGATAAGTCATTGCTTAGTGCATTAGGAACTAGAGAAATTCGGCGTTCTCCCAAGGAAATGGAGAGATGAATTTGAAAATTAGCATCTGGTCTAAACCGAGAGTTGAATGGAGAAGAAGAAAACCACTGTTTCAAATGAAAATTCACTTTGTAATCTGGCTGCCCTTTCTCCGAACCAGTTCCTAAAACAGTTGTAGTTGAACATTCCACAAAATAAATAGAGCAGGGGCTAGCATTATCAAATGCCAGTCCTTTAGAACGGAATGATGGCGTAAATAAGCCTAGGGTTACCGGTGAAACAAAACTTCGGAGAAAACCGTACCCAAGCTGCACCCTCAAATTTAAGAGTCCAACTACAGCCTGCGGAGGACGTAAGGCGACATTAACAAAGCAACTAGAGGCAAAATACTTTGCAAAATGTAACAGGCCAACAAAGACACCGTTTAGACGGCTCCACCCATTCCACAGCTGCGAAAGCAAACAAATGTCTTGTTTGATTTTGGCACGTTACGAAAGCTGCTACAAATGATCCTCGCTGTGCCCAAATACGACAGTCACAATGATCAGGAAGTTTCTGTGGTAAAGTGAGGCCCTCAGGAAAATGCATTCCGTATTAACTATTTCTATCCCGCCCCCTCTCCCTTCCGTAGATACTCGCATAGTTTCCTACCGCGGCTTGGAGTTGCACAAGAGGCGGTGGTACACAGACGTGGGCCGCTGGAAGGACGTAGAGCGGCCGACCTTAACACCCACACACTCCCACCTGCACAAGGAAACCCGTGTTTATTATCAGCCATTCATAATGCTTCGCAGCTGTTCTCCATTTCCATCTTTATGGGGGCTACTTAATGCCGCACCAATTAGATACATAAGGTCTGGCTAACTCATCCAGCATTTCATGGGTGTCCTTTTAAGACTCAAATGAATATTTAATTTGAAAATTAATGAACATTTCTGCTTCAGTGAAATCATTTTTCCTTTCTCTCCTACGTATAAAAATGTGACGTGTTCCATTCACACGACTTCCTCTAGCCGTTCCATAAACTTCCTTACAAAAGATAAAATTAGCAGAAATGGTCTTATTACTTGCTTACTTCTAAGTAGCAGAGAAATAAGAGAATACACTAGGCTAAGTGTAGATAATTGAGACAGTACTGATGAATTCAAGAAGATGTAAACAATTAATAAGCAAGATAATGAAAATAAATATATAATCTCTGTACATGGGTCTCAAAAAAAATCTTTTTTGTGGACAATAACCAAGGAGTTGGGATGAAACGTATAAAGGAATGTCCTTAAGACAACGCAAAAGGGGGGGACTGTAAAAGTTACTGAAAAATTACTGGGAGCTGACAGCCTACGTGAAAGAGTAAGATATTTTATATTGGCTCGTGAAAAGAGACGCTATTTGGAGCGGGAAAAAGAATCCCAATAGAGCACAGTTTTAATGCTGAGGCAGAACAAGGGAATTCGATATATCATATTCCTCAGAGACGCAAGTACATATTGTTTACGTAAATATTATACGCGACATCTCAATTTCATTTGTAAGTGACGCGTATAGGTAATACAATTTCAACTAGGACCTTAAAGAATTATAAACTGTACATAAACTGTGTATAGTTTTGGTAACAGTTTAAATAAGTTATTCAAACAAAAAATTACAAAAATGTTATCTCTGAAATATTTTTTTTTATCGTTCACGCTTTGTCAAGATATACTTGACCGAAGAACCCAACTAGCCGGAGAAAATATGAATAATATATTAAAAACATAATGAATATTAAAAATAATCAGAGAGATAACAAGGAGTCGGTGTGACCGTGGAATAATCAGATCTTTTAAAATTGTTTATGAGAAACAATTAAAATAGGGTTATCTTTTACATTCCCGGGAGTAAAACAAAAAAGATGAAACGACAATTGAATCTTGCTTACGAGTTATACAAAAGTCACCCAGAACGAAGACACCTTCAGAGGCTATTTTCATAAAATTCAAGATATGCATTTCCTTAATCATGAAAATATATTAAACATATGGATGGCATTTTAATAAAAATCCTTCGAGGCATTTTTAGAAAATCAAAATTGTCGAAAAATGTTGCTTGTAAAGGATAGTTGGGGGTGCAGGGATTTTCTTGAAACTCTTCGTGTTGCATCCTTGGAAGACACTGAATTTAAATACGAATTTTGGTAATTAACCGTTTTGGAGTTATGTCTCCCCCCCCCATACACACACAGAGAAAGACCCGCATAAGTACATGTTTCTAAAATACTTTTGAGGGGGAGAAAGTAAAAATTATTAGCATGGCTTCCGTCGGAAGGGAAGTAAAGCGGTTGATCCCGTATAATGTTTATTTAATGTTTAACTCCATCACTTGACAGAAAAGGCCTCTATTGAAAATTCGTATTTCTCGCGTCCGATATGTGATTTCGTCCTAAAGTCTATTTATTAGAACACGCATTCAACTCAATTATGAGCGATGCAACACAATTTGGCAGATTCATATGCAAGGAATGTGGTGGAAAGGGAAAGGTAAGATTTGTATCTTACAACCATGAAGTTCAAAGTACAGCATACATTTCGCTTACCTCATTAGCCCTTCCCTAACAGTAAATATTTTCCCGCACGTATCAGCTGCCATCAGATCTCACTAAGTTCCTGGAAGTGTCGTCACAGGACATTCAGTTGGCTGATACTGTAATGAACACAAACTTAGGGCAATTAGCAAACTTAGTATTGATTCGGCCGCGTTGGTATGTGCCTTCCGTACTGAACACACTTTCTATATAGTTAGGTTGGACATATCGGACGATGAATGAAATTGGTGAAATGATGCTCAAATGGTCTCGGGGTCCATGGAGCTTAACGTTACTCGACATTCGTCTTCTCAGGATAAGGGAAAACCCCGAAAAAACCCTTATCCGGGTAACTCACCCTTAGCGTGATTCGAACTCACGACCTGTTGAATATGAAGCAGACACGCTACCACCACACTACCCAGGCGGGTCAATCGCACTATTGTATTGCCTGGAGCGCTTGCTAGTTTGCTGAACGTTGGCATAATTGCAATTGCGTTTCAGAGCATGCCAATAGTAGGTAGTAATATTAGTATTAAACACAGGTAACACGCTTATTGCAAAGCTTAAATAGATTGAGGTACCTCAACAAAATATGCATAAGTCCAATCAGTTTATTGTACAAGTAACGGAAATCAAAATCATGTCATGTCTATAAAATTATTATAACAAATAACCGAGAAAGTGGGTATACATATAAAAGTGGGCCCTTCATTAAATTTTTGTGTAAGTTGAAGGAAGGTTGTTAATTAGTAATCATATTTCATAAGATTATTCTTCAGGAAGGTATTGATCATAAACAAAATAAATTTATGTTTTAATTATTGGTAAATGAATAAAATCCGACAAAAGGAGTTCATGTACATAAAGCATTTTCAGGAGAAACCGAAAACATTCGATACACATAAATGAAAGCAACAAGAAACCAAACTAAAGACAATTGAACATGCAATACTCCGAAATGTATCATCTTGTATTATTCTATTTATTTAACGTCGCTTTAACTACTTGGTCAATCGCGACAGATCTGTTAGTTGAGATGTTAGCGTGTCATTCATGCTAGCTGTGTTATACCATCTGTAGTCAGACGGTGAACATGTCAGCCTCCGAAGTCTTATACCATACACCAAACCTCTTGACGCTGGGGTGCCGTCCGTTTACGTTCTATTTGTGGTTAGAGGACAACGTCATCGCAATTTCTCAGTTTACCAATGTTTTACACCGAAGGTATTAGGGTTGTGGCATTAAATATCCATTCCGGTATTTACTTTGGCGGCTGAGGAAAACCACGAAGCATCTTCATTGCCGCTGTCGAAGTCTATCGATTGTGGACGAGACTACTTCTACATCCACCTCCAGCACACCGCGGCGTAACAGCCCGGAAATGAGTTCTAGTTATTTTAACTCCGGCCAGATATTGGCTTCTCTCACCTATAACATAGTTTAGGCGTTGTTTTTATATAGTGTTTCCATCGGCTTCTATATTTTTTAACTTGCTCATGCATGGGAAATATAATGAATTCCTTTCTTATTTCTTAATTTCTTATTTTTGTCCATTATTGTATATCCCTTAGGCATCTAAATTTAGCTGCATCAATTCTATTTCAAACCCTCCTTTTTATTATCCTTGTCTTATATCCCTATATCAATGTTCATATAACCATTACTTTGTAAAATGTTAAATCGTTTTCTTTTCTGGCTTTTCCTTTTTAATGTTATTGCTAATATCCCATAGGTATATTGAGCGTTATTTGCCTACTTTGTTCTTCTCTTCTTATTCATTTCGCGGTATGCGCATAATGCCCAATCCGCCCACACCTTTTTTCTGGGCCGGCCAACATCTCTTAAAACATGTGCAGCCATTGGTTCTGGCCGCGACGTGGTCGAGTGGTCCGCTCTGTGTGGACAAAGCGGCGCAGTGGTGGGTTTTCTCCGGTTTTCCCCGCCATCATATTCCACCGGTGCTCCATCTTCATTTCATGTATCACCAGTATCGTCATATGTATTAAAAACGGGCGTTTAAGAAATTGATCGATTCTGATTTTTTTGTACAGTTTATTGAGTTTATGTTAAGTTCAAATCTTGTATCTGCAATTCGAATATGGTGTAATTTTAAGCTTTCGTTGCTTCTCCTCTGCACTTTGTAGTTGGTTTTTTACTTTCTCATATTCTCACTTTATTGTTTTAATCTTCATTACTATAATAAGCTATTACTATTTAAAACTATTTTTGATTGAACTGGATCTTAAAACATTATGATTATTACATAACACACAAAGAGCAGCATGTTCCTATTACAACTGTTATTCAAGTTGATGTCTCTTGGTGTTTTGCCTTTCCCTTCTCCAAGAATACCGTCCATGTGTATGTGCATTCATATAACAAGGCACAACTGAGATGTCTAATGACAGAGCAAATCAAGAGCTTAATTTGAGACAACCGTAGTAAGGCACGCTTTTGGGAAACATTCCATTGGCACGGAATTCCAGGAGGCCTGCAGCTACACAACTTGCGGACCGTGGCAGATAGTTAATAAGAAACGCAATCAGCTGCGGGCCCCTTTGGCGTACGCTGGACACCTTGAATGGCAGCTTGTAGATCGCCGACCTTCTAAAGGAGTGAGGTACTTGACCGACTGAAGCAACCCATGTACTTTACCGGTGCTATTATAAGCGATTAACCTCAATGGCAAATCATGCTACCGCTTATCGCTTGCTTTTGTTTCGGTGCACTGGTTACCAGTTTTTGTTTTCTTTTTTATGTAGTTGTGTTCGAGGGGGGCTTTCCGTTGGAATGTGGTGATATTTTAGCAGATCAGTCGTGTAATTTAGGACATACTGTTCTCAAGTAATTCAGGTCAAGCTTCTAAGAACTTGAACAACAGGATTTTTCTAACACTCTGTAAATAAAATGCTTCAATTCTAGTTTTACTCAAGGACTAAAATGGGATTTTCTAACCTCTATGTCAGATATAATATAGGTAACGTTAGTTGACGTAGGTTAGTGTGCTGAGGGAAAGTTGACAGTCGAGACTTTAACATAGCTACTTTAAATCAAGCTTGAACGCACACGGTGCGTGAATTTTTGATCAGGCATAGGAATTTATAAGCCCTTGGCTTCACGAAAAACAACAGATGTCAAGTGTTACTGACGGTGAGGTAAAACAGCTGAAAGTTGTCTGCAAACATTAAAAAGAATGTCCCAGATATGGGGGTGGTTTGTTGCCTGCGTCCCTGCCTAAAGTACATACACAGTCCAAATTCACTTCCTTCTGTCCTGGCTTAAATGCTTAGAAATGTCTATGTCTATGCCTGTTTATGACAAATGGCAAAGTTATAGGTTCAGCAAATAGATAAAACAACAGATACGGTTATTGTTGGGGACCATAATGCATGGTAAAACCGTATTCTCTTCCACAAGACTTTAATAGAATAGGGTAAAGCGTAAACAATAGGCAATGGAGGGATACTCTTCGTGCGCTGCTGCCTATGCAGGTCTGTTATGGCTAACACTCCCAGGGGGAGGATAGGATGAGGTGAAGAAACCATATGAGGCCACAGGCCACTATAGACGCGCGGAAGTCCCTAACATTTCCAAGTCCGATGATACATTCCACTGCGGTCTCCAGAGAGTGCGTGCTAGCGAACCGTCGACCTGAGAGCCTCCTAGTGTCCACGGGAAGTGATCTTTTCATTAAGCGCGCAGCCGCGCCATCTGCCCACACTGCCATACTCCACGGACCTTTGAAGCACCCTAAAAGATGAGAGGGAAACAAAATGAAGGGGAAATGGTGGAAAGGAAATTGTGGTAGATGAGAAACCACCCCGCATTCACTTGGCGATCCGGGAAAACCACGAAAAACCCATAGGTCAAATAGGGCGGTTCCTGGAGACCGAACCTGGCACCTCCCGAATGCGGGTAATCATAGCGCCACCTCGTTCTGCAAAACTTTACCACATAAATACAAACAAATCTAACAATATTAAGGAAATAATTTAAGCACATGGCATTTAATAATGTCCTGCAGGGTGATGATCAGTGTTCTAGCTAGCATGCGAAAGAGCGGGATGAACCCCGCTGCAGAGAGGATCCTTTTAGTGTGGAAAATTTCTCTCATGAGTTTAGTAATGACTGTCGATCATCAATTTATTTCTATACTGCAAGATCAAGTCACGCGGTCTCACTCTGCCCAATAGATATGTCTTTTAGCGAGTCGTGATTGTCATCGAGTAGTATTTAGCTTAGATTTATCGTTGCTTTCAGCATGCAGTGATGGAAAGAAAGAAAGAAAGAAAGAAAGAGCTGCAAACTGACCATCATCCTGTTAACCGGACAGGGATGTTAGAAACAACCTCACTCATAATAAGTATTAGGACATTATCGATTTTTAATTTGTTATGAGTAGTAGGTATAGGAATTGATAAGCATTAAAGCCAAAAGAGAAGGAAATCGAAAATCTGTCACCGGACTATAAACAAGGATGTCTTAGATAACAATGTTCTGTACGTTATTTTGGTGTTTGCACTCGGCAGTTTTTTATTTTCTTCACTGACGCTTGGCTTCTCTTTTTGCATTCTTTGTAGTGCAAGAGTGTAGATAACTTAAAGGCAACTGCTTAAGAATTCCTATACCTGGTAATGAGAGGACTGTTACGCTTAGAAGTTAGTTATTTTACGCTTTATTATGCGATTCCGAGTTAGTCCTTCAATTAGTAGACATTCTGTATATATTGTTTTGAAAGTAAATTTGGTATCGCGTTAATTTTAACCTATGAAAACAATAGTGAGGAATAATGCAGAAGTATAAGATTATATTAGTTAATACATTGTCCCATTCAGCTTCTATACAACATACATAAAATATTACAGAGTTTCCTTCTACTTAGTTCTTATTCTGACACTGTTGAGATTAAAGATGCAATAAGAGTGTATGGCAGGAAATATGTAAAAATACGGACGAACGGAGGAGACTCCCACACGTAGACTCACGTCCTTTGTGCTTTTACCATTGCCCCTGGCAGAGGGATAAGGTGAAAGATTCGAAGAACAACTAGATCTGGATGACGACGGGTGTGTACCTAATGTTTCCAGATAAAACGGATTACCCAGACCTAGCGAATTGCCTAACAGTGTTATTAAAATGTGACATGAAACAACATTTAGTAACATTTTAAAAAATATACAATATGGACATTTTTTGTGCTAAGACAAAGGTAATAGAGAAGAATGTTAAAACTATAAGAGCAAAAGTAGTTATTGAGAGCCAAAGTGCGTAGTTTTAAATATGTTGGGTGTAATCTAAATAACGATAAAATAAGTCCCAAAGTAGAGGAAAATATAAACAAGTATAATTGAATAAATGGAATAACAAGAAAAGATTTTGGAAACATTTTCCAAAAGACATTAAAATAAGAATCTTGCCATCCTGTTGGAAAACGTGATCTTGGCCGACCAAGAACACGGCAGAGAGAAAATATTTGTCTCGGAACTGGACAGCAATAACAAGAAGAAGAAGACCTGCAAGTCGTGCTGCTGAAGCTCCAGGACAAATAGCATTACTAATGCTTTCAACACAAAATATAAAATGTATAATAATAAGCCCTGGTCCCGCAAGAAACTAAAGAAAGAAATCTGTAAAATGCACACATTCATCGCCCGGCCGCAAACCGCGGAACACAGTACCTGGGCCAAAACCTAAACAGATAAGGGAAAAGTGTGGTAGAAAATGAACCACACCAGCATTCGGCTGTCGATCCGTAGTAACTACGAAAAGCATGAGTTAGATGATGTGGTCGCGTTACAACTGACAGAGAAGACAGAGACCTGGGTTATGCAGATTGGGCCTATATTACTCATATGCATTATACTTATCCAAAGTAGCAGTTTACAAATGATAACATAGACATACTTAATTTTTTTAAAAGGAATTCTATCAATATAACCAATATTCATTGAAAGAGAGCAGAAAACGGGTGGACAGAAATTGTAAAAGAATCTGGTTGTTCCATTCAGTGACTTTCTCTACTTATTGGTAACATATTATTATTAAAAAACTTATTCGTCTATATACTTCATGCTAATTTAGATAAAATGGTTTTATTGCTTGCTTCCTTGTAAGCAGAAGCGAAATAAGCAAATACATTAGACTAAATCCATAGCCAAATTTTTGTTTAAAAGCTGGTTGCCATGTGGATGAAATCCGTTTCTTCGCATTGCCAGGAGTCGACAAATTCCCGTATGTGAAAAGTTCAAGTATTGTCAAACTGAAATCAGTAACAAGGAATATCTAAAATATGGTCAACTCCACAAAAACAATGTTTAAGACATAAATTGTGTGTTTTAACGAGATCTACATTTTTTGTGCAGCAAGTTTTTGTCAGCCTCTTATGGTTTACCAGTTATCAACAAAATTCATCCAGAATAAAGAGGTTTTCAGATGCTATTCCTAAAAACTTCAAAATATACATTTTATTTGTGACGTAAATATCTTTAATGTACAATATTTTAATCAAAATCATTAGAGCCATTTTTGAGAAAATCAAAATTTTCGAAAAATGTTCCATATAAAGGATAGTTTGGGATGGGGGAACTTTCTTAAAAACCTTCGTGTCGTATCCCTGGAAGATTGAACATTGGTATTTAATCGACTTTTCGTTTTTGAGCCACGCTGTTCAAAGACACACACACAAACACACACGGACCTTTTTCTAAATGCATTTATTTCGACTGGGGGAATTTCATAACACACATTTCCAGCGAAATCTCGACATAGAATTTTTGGGTGAAATACAGTACCTTCTCTAGCTACTTTGTCATTGTATGTAGGTACACACGAGCTAGAGAAAGTAAAAAAAAAATAATAGAAATTGTGCAGCTGTTATATTGTCTGACCCAGGTAAACTCATCTCTGGTGCAGCCAAATTTTCAGTTTTGGTACCTATGGCAGTGCATGAAACTTTGCGTGTTGGCTCAGATTGAATGTACTCTACATTTAACGCGCCGTTTGTTGCATTTGCCGATGTTCTGTTGAAGGTTCTCTCTTTCTCTCTCTCTCTCTCTTTCTTTCTTTCTCTTTCTCTCTCACACACTTTTTCTCTTCCTTACTGTAATTTAGGAAGGGCTTTCGAAAGTACATATTAAGCATTTTAGCTCATTCTTTAGCTGCCTGACTTCCCTTTCTGAGTAATTCTGCAGTATTTTCTGGTATCCTTTCGGAATAGTGTTTGCAAAATCATTCTAAAGGATACTAAAAAGGACGGTGACTAAACAGAGGAAAGAAAACAGTTATGGCTGGAAGAAAGGTTTCTTAAGCCTAAGTTTTCCTTGTTCAAGTCATAAAAGAGCAAGCCCACAGTGGGAAATCCGAAAAAAAAAATAATCTGACGTGTTCCATTCACATGACTTTCTCTACGTCTCTGCAAAAAATATTGTTAAAAAGATTATTCTTCTATTTACTTCATGCTAATCGAGAAAAAAATAGCAGAAATGGTCTTATTAATTGCTTCCTAGTAAGTAGAAGCGAAATAAGAGAGTGCTATAGGTTCAAGTGATAGTCAAAAGGTGATTGCTCTGTGACTGAAATTCCTTGGTTTGTATGGACACGAGTTGACAAATTCCTGTATGTGAAAAGTATAAGTTTTCCCAAGCTGAAACCAAAAACAAGGAATATCTAAAAAAACGATCAACTCCACAAAAAAAAAAAAAGTATATAACATAAATTGTGAGTTTTAAAGTGCTCTTCATTTTTTGTGTGGTAAGTTTTTGTCCATCTCTTACGGTTTAGCAGTTATGCAAAATTCCGTAAAATTCCTCCAGAATAAAGTAGTCTTCGCAGGGTATTCCCAGAAAATTCAAGATATACATTTTATTTGTCAGATATATACGATATAGATATATGTCTTTAATATACGATATTTTAATCAAAATTGCCATTTTTAAGGAAATCAAAATTTTCGAAAAAAGTTCCATGTAAAGGGTAGTTGGAGTGGGGAGATTTTCTTGAAAATGTTCGTGTCGCATCCTTGTAAGATACTAAACTTAAATACCAAGTTTGGTATTTAATGGTCTTTTCGTTTTTAAGCTATGCTGTCCTTGGACACATGGACACACACACACATGGACCTTTTTCTGAAAATGCTTTTTTTTTTTTTTTGGGGGGGGGGATTCAGGGGGGACCCAAAACATGTATTTCCAGTGCAATCTCGGTATCGAATTTTTGAGTGGAATGTAATACCTTCTCTATACTCATGTACTTAGTACGTGTAGCGAAAGTGAAAAAAAAAAAAAAAAAAAAAAAAAAAAAGATTAAGCGGCTGAAATTTACGATAAATATTTTTTAAACACATTTATGGACGATTATGTTCATTTTTATAATCCATGAGCAATATTACTTTCTCTACAGTGCATGTATGTAGACTACATAGCGTATGTACCCAGAAATTCGATATCGAGATTTTGCTAGAAATATTAGTTTTGAGGTTCCCTGTGAAAAAAAAAGAAAAAAAAAAAAAACATTAGAAAAATATCTGCGTGTGTGTGTGTGTGGACAGCACAGACTAAAAACTGAAGGACGTTAAATACCAACAAATGAGTATCTTCCAAGGATACGACGCGAAGATTTTCAAGAAAATCCTCCATCCCCAAACTATCCTTTACATGAAAAAATGTTTGAAAATGTTTTTGTCGAAAATTGGCTGTAATGGTTGAATCTGTGTTTGAACAGCATAACTTATAAACGAAAAATCCGTTAAATACCAAACTTGGTACAAAGTTCAGCATCTTTCAAGAATGCGGCACGAAGATTTTCAAGAACATGTTTCGAAATTTTTTATTTCTCATAAATGTTGATTAAAATACTATATGTTAACAATATTTTCATCACGCCCTGAATTTTCCGAGAGTAACTTTTGAGGCCTTCATTCGGGATGACTTTTATAAGACTAGTAAACCAGGCGTCCACAAGTGGGATATGTGGTGGACGAAACGGCGTCTGAGCGGAATTTCTCCGGGTCCTCCGGTTTCACCCACCAACCATTTCACCAATTGCTCCTATCATCCATTTCGCTTGCATTTCGTATCTTCCACTTCCTCACGCTCAGCCTGGTTATGGCTGACCACGCCTTCCAGGTTCTTCATTCTGTGGTTTCGTGTCATTGGCTCCCTTACAGGCTTCTGATCCGTAGGCACCCGCTTGTAAGTTCTGGGGGGGGGGTGTCAGTCCTAAATACGGAGAGGGTAAGTCGGTTTCGTAAAATACACAAATATTGTAATTAACATTTTTGTAATGTTAACCATATTATTGTTATTGGTTTTAAAATTCCCTATACTTACACTTTTCTCGAATGAGAATTTATTTTTCACTCTTTTTCATGCTGGTCTTGCAAGGAGAAGTGGATTTCAATTAAATCACATAACAACGAGCTTTTAAAGGATTTTACAATCGCTTCAGGCTAGTGCATTCTCTCATTCCCCTTCTACTTATAAGGAACTAAGTAATAAAGCCATTTATGTTAATGTTTATCTCGATTAGCATGCAGTAGAGAGGAGAATGCTTTTTTCCTTTCTCTACACGTGTTGTGTACATCGTATATAGAGAATATTGCATTCCACCCAAAAATTCGATACCGAGATTTCACCGGAAATACAGGTTTTAGGGTTCCTTGTATCCAACAAAAAAAATTTGAGAAAAAGGTCTGTGTGAGTCCGTGTGTCAGTGAACACGATAATTCAGAAACGAATTGGTATTTAAGTTTAGTATCTTTCAGGGATGCGACACGAAGATTTTGAGAAAAATCCTCCACTCCAAATTACCATTTATATGGAAAATTTTCCAAACATTTTGATTTTCTCAAATATGACTCTAACGACTTTGATTAAAATATCGTATAATTTTGCTTAAGTGCTAAACCATAAGAGATAGACAAAAACTTACTGCACAACAAAATGTTCTTCTCTGCTTCCGAGTTTACGCGAAACCTAACGAAGAAAGAGTATCACCAAGAAAGCTGTGTACATAGTATTCTATAGTTTTTCATATTGATTCAAAGCGGCTTAAAGTTCACCATTTTGATAAACTAAACTATCTTGCTTTTTTTTTTTTTTTTTTTTTTTCGTGTTTAACGCCCGCTTTTACTGCTCTGGCACCGCAGGCTATGACACTGATGATACATGAAGATGGAGCCCTGTGGAATGAGATGGCGGGGGAAACCGGAGAACCTGGAGAAAACCCGCCCCTGCGCCGCTTTGCCCACCACTAATCTCACATGCGTTCGCTTGGGATCGAACCTGGGCCGTCTAGGTGAGAGGCAAATGGTGTGACCACTCGGCCACGGCGCGGCCTGCTATGTTGTTTATTCAGAAATTCACTGATGATAAAACGTTGGTATACCAAAGTTATAAAATGACCGCAATTAATTTATTGATTTTTAATTAATTACATTCTCTCAGGATGGCTCTATTCTTTAAAACAAACTGATTATGCGTTGTAATTTAGAAATTGTACGGCACAAAATTAACTTGGTTCTATCGTTTTCGAATTTTTACTTTCTCTATACATACTATGTACATAGTGTATAGAGACGGTATTGCATTGTCAAAAAATTCGATACCGAGATTTCACTGGAAATACATGTTTTGAGACCAGCTGAATAAAAAAAAAAGCAATGTCGGTGTGTGTGTGTGTGTGTGTGTGTGTGTGTGTGTGTGTGTGTGTGTGTGTGTGTCTGTGGGCAGCATAGCGCAAAAATGAAAAGACCGTTAAATACCAAACTTAGTATTTAGGTTTAGTATGTTCTAAGGGTGCGACACCAAGATTTTCAAGAAAATCCCCCCCACCCCAACTACCCTTCACATGGAAAAATTTTCGAAAATTTTGATTTCCTAAAAAATAACTAACGATTTTGATTAAAATATCGTATATTAAAGATATGTACACGACAAATAATATGTACATCTTGAATTTTCTGGGAATAGACTCTGAAGACTACTTTATTCTGGATTAATTTTACAGAATTTTTTGTTACTGGTAAACCGTAAGAGACAGACAAAAACTTAACAGACAAAAAATGTAGGGCACATTAAAACACACAATTTATGTTATATACATTTTTTCGTGGAGTTGGTCGTTTTTTAGACATTCCTCGTTTTTTGTTTCAGCCTTGAAAAATTCATACAGGAATTTGTCAACTGCTGTCCGTACAAACAAAGGAACTTAAGTCACATAGCAACCAGCTTTTGACTATAACTTTAACCTATGGTACTCCCTTATTTCGCTTCTACTTATAAGGAAGCAAGTAATAAGTCTATTTCTGCTAATTTTTTCTCACTTAGCATGAAGTAAATAGAAGCATAAGCTTGTTAACAAAAATTTGTTGCAGAGATGTAGAGAAAGTCATGTGAATGGAACACATCAGATTTTTTAAATACAGGAGACGTTTTTCAAAAGCACTATCCTAATAGTAAATTATGGCTGTGAATGTGTTGATTTTGCAAGCAAATGTGTTACGTTCACATTAATTTTACCGCAGATCCGTAACTATGAAGTAGTTGCTCCGAAGGGTGCGTCGGTAGTGAGTGCGGGGGAAGTAAAGGGAAGCTTATCGCACAGTCGTACCTGTGTGTGTACAAAGCATGCTCTCACAGCCCTTCTCTTATCGGTGATTTTGCTCTTCCCCCTTCTATACTCCCTCCACCCTTCTCATCGAGTTTCTCTCTTACGTGCCTGAGAGTTGTTCTCATTAAAGTTGGTATGCCTACAAATTTTGAACATCTAATGATGCTCTGCAATTGAAGAACGATATATATATATATATGTATATATACATACACCTATGTACTATGTACTATGTGCGAAATACATAGTACATAGGTAGAAAAGATGTTGCATCCACCCAACAATTCGATATCGACATTTCACTGGAAATTGACGTTTTAGAGTCACCTTCGTCCAAAAAAAAAAAGTATAGTAGATATTCCACCCAAAAATTCGATACCAAGATCTCACCTGGAAAATATGTTTTGAGCTCCTACTGAATCCAAAAAAATAATATTTAGAAAAATGTGTGTGTGTGTGAGAGAGAGAGACAGAGAGAGAGAGAGAGAGAGAGAGAGAGAGAGAGAGAGAGAGAGAGACTGCATAACTCAAAAACGAAAAGTCTGTTAAATACCAAACTTGGTATTTATGTGCAGTATCTTCCAAAGATTCGAAGCCCTCCACCACTTCAAACTATCCTTTACATGGACAAATTTTCGATAATTTTGATTTTTTAAAAAATAATAACGATTTTGGTTAAAATACCGTATATTTAAGACATTTACATTTATATCAAAATGTTTGTCTTGAATTTTTCGGAAATAGATTTTGAAGTCCTCTTCATTCTGGATGAATTTTTCAAAACTGATAAACCGTAAGAGACAGACAAAAACTTATTGCACCAAAAAATGTATATCTCATCAAAACACATAACAAAAGTCCTTTATATTTTTTGTTTCTGTTGTGGAGATATCCGTTCTTTGTTATTGGTTTCAGTTTTAGACTACCTATACTTTTCACAGAGAGGAAGTCGCCCGTATTTCTTTTGTTTTACTTCTGGCCAAACAGAGAAGTGAATTTCAATGTCAATCGCATAGCGCATCTTATAAAACATTTGAGCATCGCTTTATCTACGTGAAAGTAACTCAGTAATAAATCATTCTGATAACCTTTATCTCGATTAGCATGTGGTGGAAAGAGGAATAGTCATTTGTATGAAGTTTGTTTGGATAACAGCTAGAGAAATTCATGTGAGGCTATTTAAAAAAGAGCGCTGCGTTTGCGTCTGTGAAAACAACTGAAATACGAAATGCCGTTTCACATACCAAACTTAATATGTAAGTTCATCATCTTAAAAAGATGCGACGCTATTAAAAAAAATCACTCCTCGCAAAAAAAAAAAAAAAAAAAAAAAAAAAAAAAAAAAAAAATATTTTCTTAAAAATGAGTAACGATTTTGTAATTACTTCTGTAATTCCAATTACCACAATGCCCCCATTCTTTACTTTAACTTTGCTTCTTTGGAAGAGGAATTGCAAGCACCTGAAGTATGTTCTCGGCAAACTGAAATTACTTAAGTTATATCTGAGGCTCCTTCATTACTGTCGATGTAAGTAAATCAAAGTGAAGAATCTCAATATCATAATCATTGATTATGTTTCTGCATTGCGAACTATCCTGGAATGCTATAACCAAACCCAAATATTTGAAGTCTACAAACATAGTGAAAATTAAAGACCCAGAAGTATTTCTTACCGTGAAAAACATGTTATTTTGGTGCAAGAATTAAAATACCTCTAACAAAATCACACTCCCAAAACAATACGTGCAAAGTCTCAAACGATGTGTTAATTACTTTCTCTATACGTACTATGTACATAGTGTATAGAGAAGGTATTGCATTCCACCCAAGAATTCGATACCGAATTTCACCGGAAATATACTTTTTAGGGTCAATTTTCAGAATAAGGTCCGTGTGTATGTAACACGATAACTCAAAATCAAAAGGTCGGTAAAACACCAAACTTGGTATTTAAGTTTATTATCTTCCAAGAATGCGACACGCAGGCATAACAACTTTCGAAAATTTTGATTTTCTCAAAAATGACTGGTGATTTTGATTAAAATACCGTATATTAGAGATATTTATATGCCAAATAAAATGAATATTTTGACCTTTCTGGAAGTAGCCGCTAAAGACCTCTTTATTCTGAACGAATCATGAAAACTTACTTCAGATTACGTTAAAACACTCTCTTTATGCTATATACGTTTTTTGGAAGAATTGACCATTTCTGAGATATTTCTTGTTATTTGTTTCAGGTGCAAATACTTAAACTTTTCTCACACGGGAAGTTGTAAACTCCTGCCCTGCATAGAAATGAATTTCATCTATATGGCAACTGGCTTTTAAAATATTTGACCATCGTTTTAGCCTAGTGTATTTTCCTTTCTACTTACAAGGAAGCAAGTAATTAAGACAATTTCTGCTAATGTTATCATAAAGTAGATAGAAAGAATACCTTTTTAACAATAATTTGTTACAGCGATGTAGAGAAAATCATGTGAATAAAATCATTTTTTTTTTACATGGGATGGTTTCTCATTAAGTTTTTTCGTACATTACTCATTTCACAGTGATTCAATCTATTGCATCATTTGTTTCTGTTTTTATAAGTTAATGAAACCAGAAGAATGTAATAAATAGGCACAACGTGATCACTGCGCAAACACTGTCATTATATGTGATGGTAACGCTAAACTGTAATGATTTTAGAACCAGGTAAAACAAAAATTGGCGATTCCAAACAGGTTTTCCTTCATTTTACCAAATTTAGTTACCTAATGTTTTGTGAGTCCTCCACATGGTGGTGGAGCGAATACTTACAACCGTAAATCATATTAAAGGAACTGGCAATGGAATGTGTGAATTTTTGCTACATGCAAAAGAGACATGTGTCAGATTCAGAATGTCATTCTTTTGCAATTTGCAATGTTGAAGTAAGGGAGTCGGTAATTTACTACTAATAAAAATCTGATGTGTACCAATCACATGACTTTCTCTACATCTCTGCAACAAATTATTCTTAAAAGCTTACACTTCTATTTACTTCATGCTAATCAGTAAAAAAAAAAAAAAAAGCAGAAATAGACATATTACTTGCTTCCTTGTAAGTAGAAGCGAAATAAGGGAGTACCATAGGTTAAAGTGATAATCAAAAGCTGGTTGCTATGTCACTGAAGTTCCTTTATTTGTATGGACAAAAGTTGACAAATTCCTGTATGAGAAAAGCAAAAGCTTTTCAAAGCAGAAACCAAAAACAAGGAATGTCTCAAAAACGATGTACTCCACGAAAAAAATGTATATAACATAAAGTGTGAGTTTTAACGTGCCCTACATTTTTCGTGTAGTAAGTTTTGTCAATCTCTTACTGTTTAGCAATTATTCAAAATTCCGTAAAATTCATCCAGAATAAAGTACTCTTCAGAGGCTATTCCCAGAAAATTCAAGATAAACATTTTATTTGTCAGGTAAATATCTTTAATATACGAAATTTTAATCAAAATCGTTACAGCCATTTTTGAGAAAATTGAAATTTGCGAAAAAAGTTGCACGTAAAGGTTAGTTAGGGGTGGGGGGATTTTTCTCAAAATCCTCGTGTCGCATCCCTGGAAGATACTGAACTTAGATACCAAGTTTGATATTTTACCGACTTTTCGTTTTTGAGTTATCGTGTTCACGGACACACACAAACACACGCGCGCGCGCGGACATTTTTGTAAAAATGCTTTTTTTTAGATAAAGAGGACCCTAAAACATATATTTCCGGTGAAATCTCGGTATCGAATTTTTTGGTGGAGTGTAATACCTTCTTTATACACTATGTACATAGTTCGTATAGAGAAAGTAAAAAGTACTATTTAAATACACGAGAGGAGAATTGACAGTTTCGAGTCCATTATTTCAAATTTTAAATACAAGTCTAGGGTTTAAGGGATGTTTGTAAGAACAACAATAATCATTAAATATTTTGAGTTTACTTTTTTAAACCTCATAAAACCGGTTCTCAAGTGTCACAGAGCTGATACTAATCTAGACAGCTGCATCTGGAATTTCAGTGGTTGCTAAAGTGAAATTAAAATAATCCGGTATTTCAAGATAGTTGTGATTTTAGACAAAT
Source organism: Hymenopus coronatus (assembly GCA_030762935.1). NCBI lineage: Eukaryota > Metazoa > Arthropoda > Insecta > Mantodea > Hymenopodidae > Hymenopus > Hymenopus coronatus. The sequence goes on from CM060890.1 coordinate 35,379,920, forward strand.
TATTAATTTGGTTAAAGAGGTAATAACATTCTCCTAGGAATTTGGGTCATAGTCTTTTCTGCGTCTAGTATACTCTCAAGCATTTCATAGGAACTTCCTGTTCGATATTAAATGAATAAAATATGGTTTTGGCCATTGGTTTTCTGCGTGATCAAATTATAGCCAGCAGTTCTGGGAATATTTGTTCCATAAAGGATTTCACCATCAACGCTGTCATGTATTGCATTCATTGATTTAGTTTTTTCTTTATTTTGCACCGTGTCTTTAACATTTTTACTTTCTCTATACGTACTATGTACATAGTGAAATAGAGAAGGTATTGCACTCCACTCAAAATGTTGATACCGAGATTTCACCGGAAATATATGTTTTAGGGTCCCCTTTATTTAAAAAAAAAAAAGCATTTTCGGAAAAAGGTCCGTGTGTGTGTTTGTGTCCGTGCGTCTGTGAACACGATAATTCAAAAACGAAAAGTCGGTAAAATACCAAACTTGGTATTTAAGTTTAGTATCTTCCAGGGATGTGACACGAAGATTTTGAGAAAAATCCCCCCACCCCTAACTATCCTTTACATGGAACTTTTTTCGAAAATGACTAACGATTTTGATAAAAATTTCGTATATTAAAGATATTTACCTGACAAATAAAATGTTTGTCTTGAATTTTCTGGGAATAGCCTCTGAAGGGTACTTTATTCTGGATGAATTTTACGGAATTTTGAATAATTGCTAAACAGTAAGAGATTGACAAAAACTTACTACACGAAAAATGTAGGGCACGTTAAAACACACAATTTATGTTATACACATTTTTTTTCCTGGAGTACATCGTTTTTGAGACATTCCTTGTTTTTGGTTTCTGCTTTGAAAAGCTTTTGCTTTCCTCATACAGGAATTTGTCAACTTTTGTCCATACAAACAAAGGTACTTCAGTGACATAGCAACCAGCTTTTGACTATCACTTGAACATATGGTACTCTCTTATTTCGCTTCTACTTACAAGGAAACAAGTAATAAGTCTATTTCTGCTAATCTTTTCTGATTAGCATGAAGTAATAGAAGTATGTTTTGTAAGTATAATTTGTTGCAGCGATGTAGAGAAAGTCATGTGAATGGAACACATCAGATTTTTTGAGACATGCTGGTCGGTGACCTCAAGCAATTGGTCTGCCGTCACTGCCGGCGGTACGTACCTTAATTCGTTAGACAGGTAAGCATTACGGAGCAACAATCAAGAGCAGTTAGCCAGTTTTGAACGGTGCCTTACTCAAGAAAGGCTGTCGTAAACTCGACCACCTGTCATTCACCTGAACCGCACGGCTTCTCGAAGAAATGGATCATACTTGCGTAATCTATTAAATGCTGCCGTGTAACGGCTACAATAATCGTCCTTCGGGGAGCACCATTGTTCCACTCGGGCAGCGATTTGATAGATAACCGGGCTTCCATTGTGCGACGTGTATTTCCAATCGCGCTGCACAGGCGGAAGTTGAACGGGAATTGCATACAACGTAATAAAGAGGCGGGTTTCTGCGATTCGGGGCGTTCAAAGCTATTGCCGTTGTTTGTGTTTATTGCTATCAATGATCGCTTTACAATGAATGTTTAAAGGCGCCCCGGGGTGAACGTTAATACTCGGATATTTGACTTCCTGAATAACTGACTCGAGAGCCCATGATCGATGAGTCGTCATCTTTTTCAACTTCCTTTGTTCTCCTGGGCCCCACCTGCCGTAGCTTGTTTTGTACTTTGTATATATGCATATAGAATGCGTACTATATACATAGTACCGCCTGAGATGACCTGTTTTATGAACGAATTAGTATACACTTTCCCTCCAGGCCAAACACAATCGAGTTTCCTTCCTTTTTCTGGACCACTCTATTGTCATTGACCCTTTTTGGAGGCTACTTTTATTTGCTTATATCGACACTTGGGAGCACAAAGATTGTACTTTTTAAAACAGATAATTTGGAATAATTTGGGAAAAAATAACAATTTAATATAAATTTAAATACAGTATTAACTTTTCGTATCACCCATAAGTAAATAATTTACTGGTAAATGATTGCCTGGTGCACAGTTGGCTGCGAACAGAAACGAAATCGAGAACGGGACGAGGTGAATATGATTAATGTCATTCGATTACGGGAAACGAGCGGGTAACGGAACTGTTGAACCACCAGAAGAAGCCAAGAGAGGTCTGAAGTATGAGAGGGGTCTAACTGCTCTCGTAGTCTATCTTTTACTATGAAATCTGTGCGTATATGTCTGTGACTCACTCATGGTGCTACATTTATCTGCAGCGTTAGGTATAATTACGCACTTCTATTATTGATTGCTAGCGAGCTATCTGACCATGCTTATTTTTTATCGGTGTCAGCATGCAAGAAATTTGCGCCAGGGCAGAAAATATTATGCATCACATTCCTCTGACTTTACTTCTTCTCGTGGTCTACAACTCTAATTCCAACTACAGGAAACCACCCAAGAGGGAAGAAAGTGCCATGAATACCGGAAATTCAAGAAAATCCATTAAAAACTCCTAAGAAGGGTATTCTCTAAATCGCTGTTTGTTTCAGAATTAAAATTATCGCGAAACAAATTTTAAATATAAAGGCGATTATATTAAATACCACACAGGTGTGATTATTTAACTATGTTTCGAAACCCAGAACATGCTAAGAAATTTCCTTCATCGCGCACGCGCACACACACACATACACACACTTTAGTAGAAAAACGAATTTAGTCGTTTAGGATGGTAGGTATATAAAAGCCTAGCATCTTGTAGGAAATATGGAGCTGGTCATGTTATCTTCAGTCAACGCCACTGACTCATAGTAGGCGGGAAAAAACAGTCTTTCTGAGATATATGTAGTACGCATGACCTAATGGGTCTCAAGTAGACGGAGTGCTTTTTCCGCAAAAGCAAAGTAGTGTAAAAAAAATCTGATGTGTTCCATTCATGTGACTTTCTCTACATCTCTGCAACACATTATCATTAAAAAGCCTAATCTTCTGTCTAGTTTATGATAATCGAGACAAACATTAGCAGAATGGTCTTATCACTTCTTTCCTTGTTAGTATAAGAGAAATAAGGGAGTACATTAGGCTAAAGCGATAATCAAAAGCTGGTTGCTATATGATTGAGGTTTCTTTGTTTCTATGGAACGAGTTGACAAATTCCCTATGAGAAAAATATACTATTTTAAAGCTGGAACAAGGAATATCACAAAAACGATCAATCCCACGGAAATTTTTTGTAACATAAATCTGTGTTTTAAAGAGCTCTACATGTTCTATTGGTAAGTTTTTGTCTATCTCTTACGGTTCACCAGCTATGCAAAATTCTGCAAAATCATCCAAAATAAAGAGGTCTTCAGAAGTTATTCTCAGAAAATTCAAGATGCACATTTCATTGTCATGTAAATATCTTTACTATACATATTTTAATCAAAATAGTTGGAGCCATTTTTGAGAAAATTAAAATTTCGAAAAGTTTTCCATGTAAATGGGAGTGGGGGATTTTCTTGAAAGTCTTCGTGTCGCATCTTTGGAAGATACTGAACTTAAATACCAAATTTCGCTTTTGAGTTATGCGCGCGTGCACTCACACATACACACACACACGCACACGGAGCCACGGAAATTTTTCTAAAACTGTTTTTAATTCAGGGGTTTCCAAAACATGTATTTCTGGTGAAATCTCCGTATCGTATTTTTGGGTGAAATACACTTCCTTCTCTATACACAATGTACATAGTACGTATAGAGAAAGTAAAAATGATATATGTATAACAGGAAATTATTTATAACGGCACATGAGATCAGCTCCAAATGAACATGGGAAGGAGGGGTATCTGATAAGCACCAGATCTGCAAGATCTCTTCCCTGCATATCTATATAGTTAGTAGCTTCTTGACTTTTACTTTCTCTATACGTACTTCGATTGAATATGAATGAATATATTATTTTTAATAATAATTTAATTTTTTATAGCTGCTTATACTTTATACTTATATTCTTATAGTCAACATGGAATTTATTATTCTAGAATTTATAGAAGAGTGTATAGAGAAGATATTGTACTGCACCCAAAAATTTGATACCGAGATTTCACCGGAAATATGAGTTTTCAGACCCCCTGAATAAAAAAAAAAAATGTCCCCGCGCGCGCATGTGTGTGTGTGTGTGTGTCTGTGGGCAACATAGCTCAAAAACGAAAAGACCATTATAAACCAAACTTGGTATTTAAGTTTTATATCTTCCAAGGATGCGACACGAAGATTTTCAAGAAAATCTCCTCACCCCAAACTACCCTTTACGAGAATTTTGATTTTCTAAAAAATTGCTCTAACGATTTTGTTTAAATTTTCTTATATTTAAAATATTTACTTGTCAAATAAAATGCATATGTTCAATTTTCTGGGAATAGCTTCAAAAGACCTTTTTATTCTAAAAGAGTTTTATTGAATTTTGCATAACTGGTAAACCGTAAGAGATAGTCAAAAACTTACTACACAAAAAATGTAGATCACGATAAAACACACAATTTATGTTATATACATTTTTTTCGTGGAGTTGATCGGTTTTGAGACAGCATTGACTTTTGCTTTGAAAAACTTATACTTTTCTCATACGGGAATTTATCAACTCCTGTCCACACAAACAAAGGAACTTCAGTCGCATAGCAACCAGCTTTTGACCATATGTATTCCCTTATTTCCCTTCTACTTACAAGGAAGCAAGTAATAAGACTATTTCTGCTAATCTTTTCTCGATTAGTATGCAGTAAATAGAAGCATAAGCTTTTTAACAATAATTTGTTGCAGAGATGTATAGAAAGTCATGTGAAAGGAACACATCAGATTTTTTTTTCATATATTTGTAATTGTAAGGGATTCCGGGGTAATCCCAAACACTTAAAGCTGAATCTTTGAAAATATTAGACCCTGAAGAAAAAGCTATTGTTTCAAAACCATAATTTCTCCCCTGTATATATATATATATATATATATATATATATGTATATATATATATACGATATATTCATCAGGTTATTATTTCAAGCATAACTTCGTACCCAGAAAAATGAGTTTAAAAAGGTACTAACAAGGTTCGTCAATACACCAGCTGACTTATACTGGCTATCAGTGCAAATACTGCTGGTTACCAATAGGGTAGGTTAATATTTTCTGTTAATTTTAGAAATAGTTATATAGGCAAATAGATAGTCATCATTTATTTGTGTTATTGCACTTCAGTAAACAATAATTGCCTTATTATAAATTAAATTATTGTTTTGCGTTTATATATTGTGGGAAACGATGCTATTTTTATTTTGTTATTCTATTTTATATATATTTTTATTTCTTTTTCTTTTATTTTAGTTATATCTGTAAAATAATGAATGATATATGATAAAAACAGTATGTGGCAAATAAATTCTAAAGCTTGCAATATACATCCTGGTACTAGATGCCAAGATGTTGTATAAAAGTTTTTATGTTGTTTTATGTTTATCTAAAAAAAAGCTCTAACCAGTAAAGTTTTATCGCTCGCGTCTACATTTCCTCTACATGAAATGTGTAATAAAACGTTTTCTGCAAATGTTTCTATTGAGGAATATAAATTAGATTGAAACATCAGCTTTTGTAAGAATAATACATTTTTTTTTTTACACAAGGCCATGTGTAGGACAAGGCTGAAGCCAGAATCACATTAAAAAATTCAACCCATAGTCGGGTTTTGAACTACGGATCTTTCGTTTCCTTCCGGTTGCTAGTTGCTCAATTGATTAAACCAACCGGATGGAAACCGTAAGATTATTGGCCGATGGCATTACATTTTTCAGTCTGATTTTACCTTTCAACTTTGTAATATGTTGAAGATTGGGTAGAGAAAGTTTGAATCACAGCTTTTATTACATAAGTGAGTTTTAAGTATATTTGAAACTCTATTGTTTATGATAAGATTGCGGCAGATTTATTTTTCATATAACGAATTGAATTAGACAAGCAGGATTTAAAGATACTGTGCAATTAAATGATATACTGAACATATAATTTGTGCGAGTGTGACAAATAGGTAATTTACACTTCTTAAGTACTTTATTTTATCTTAATACTTCTTAAATACTTTTGTGTTTGAGCCCCGTGGTTTTCTTTAGGCCACTTTAGAGAGGAATTTTGATTACTCCTTTAATCTCTCCGCATCTATAGTGCATTGCAATCAACAAAAGCTAAATTACAGCAAATCTTAATAGGTTGGTTTAGTTATATCTATCTCTGGGTAACATTCCTCGTATATCAAAACAAAGTCTTTCAGGATTTGTCTGGTTAGTGTCAATAATTAACAAATAGTATGATATCTTGTAGCCCAGATCGCACCCATTGTTACAGTTCTCAGCTGCCTGCAGGTGTGTTGCAGAACGTAATCCAGATTCTTTATGCCTTACGCAGCACGTTGTGACTTGCATTTCTATGAAAATGTTAAAGATCACCTAACATATTTGCATGGTGATTCAATTTGAAAAATATATTACATCACATAACTTTCTCCTGCCTCTATTGTTAATTATTAAATGTGCCAAGTTATTATTTTATCTACAGTAGAGCCCCGTTAATTCGAGGCTGAGGTTACCTCGAAATACAAAAGTCTGGGACTATACGCAAATATAACTAAATCATGAAATAAATCATGAATAAATATTAAATAAGTACAATATGGTTAAAATAAATAAAAACAACATGCATACATACCTGTGTTATATGGTTGGCTCTTTACACTACAGTTTGTAAAGGTACATGCCACCTACAAGAACGGTCGTTCTGTTACAGCTGTAAAATTTATATTTTTACTTTCTCTATACGCACTATGTACATAGTGTATACAGAAGGTATTGCACTCCACCAAAAAATTCGATACCGAGATTTCACCGGAAATATATGTTTTAGGGTGTGTGTGTGTGTGTGTGTGTGTGTGTGTGTGTGTGTGTGTGTGTGTGTGTGTGTGTGTGTGTGTCCGTGTGTCTGTGAACACGATAACTCAAAAACGAAAAGTCGGTAAAATACCAAATTTGGTATTTAAGTTTAGTATCTTCCAGGGATGCAACGCGAAGATTTTGAGAAAAATCCCCCATCCCCCAACTACCCTTTACATGGAACTTTTTTCGAACATTTTGATTTTCTCAAAAACGGCTCTAACGATTTTGATTAAAATTTCGTATATTAAAGATATTTACCTGACAAATAAAATGTATATCTTGAATTTTCTGAGAATAGCCTCTGAAGAGTAGTTTATTCTGGATGAATTTTACTGAATTTTGAATAACTACTAAACTGTAAGAGATGGACAAAAACTTACGACACAAAAAATGTAGAGCACGTTAAAACACACAATTTATGTTATATAAATTTTTTTCGTGGAGTTCGTCGTTTTTGAGACATTCCTTATTTTTGGTTTCTGCTATGAAAAACTTATATTTTTCTCATACAAGAACTTGTCAACTCCGATCCATATAAAGAAAGGAACTTCATTGACATAGCAACCAGCTTTTGACTATCATTTTAACCCATGGTACTCCCATATTTCGCTTCTACTTACAAGGAAGCAAGTAATAAGTCTATTTCTGTTAAATTTTTCTGATTAGCATAAAGTAAATAGAAGTATGAGTTTTTCAGCATTTTAAGAATAATTTGTTTCAGGGATATAGAGAAAGTCATGTGAATGGTACACATCAGATTTTTACTTAAGCGTATTTAATGATTACTGTCGCTGAGTAGGGTTACTGCACGAAGTATAGTATGTTTCTGAAAGGATGGTATGTATGTACAGTTGGTTTGCACGCGGTCCAATTAGTGAAGGGTCGACAAAGAAAAAGTAAGCGCACTCCTCTATATCTAACGATACCTCTCAATCGGTAATAGAATTGCATTAGCAATTTGAGGCCAAGGTTATTCCTGTACATTATGAAGGAAAACCCCTTAGTGGGACAGTTCTACATGCAATGTACATGGAAAATGAAAGAAAAAATGTAACACATTTAGAAGTGTGTAAAGCATACAAAGTATAAAATGGTATTTTATTCTACTTTTATGTAAAATTCTAATTTTCTTAAGAACAGCTCGAAGTAACATAGAACAGTGAAATACTGGGGCTTGAATTACCGGGGCTCTACTGTACTTCATTTTAACTGCGATGATAATCTTTGCAGCAATAACTACATTACACATTTTATATATGCAGACAGTTATATGCTTAAGAACCGATTCTACATGCCCATTCAATTGTAAGAAACAACTGACAATTAACAGGACTTCAAAATAAAGTCAAAGTATTGAACAATTCGAAACTTTAATAACGACATCTTAAATATTTATTATGCTACAAAAACATTATTTGGAATAAATTGTGCGTTTCAAAGATATCTATAATGTTTATATAGTAGGTTTTCTGTTGTCGCTTAACATAACGGTTGTACCAGGATATACAAAATATCTTCGGGATGAAGGAGTTCAGGCTGTTCTCAGAAAATTCAAGATTGTATAAATCAAAACCGCAGGGCTATTTTTTAGGAAATAACAAAAGTTGAAAAACATTCCATCTAAAGGGTAGTTCGGTGTAGGAGGTTTTCTTGAAATTCGTGTTGAATCTGTGGAATGTATGCAACTTAAATTACCAAATTTGGTGTTTAATGCTTTTCACATACAGACACACATGGCCCTTTTTCTTAAAATACTTTTTTGTTTTCGGATTCAGGTGATTCAAAACATTAATTTCCTACACATTTCCACGCGTGAAATTAATTTACTTTCTCTGCCTATTATGTATGTGGTAGATAAAGTTTTTTTTTTATGTTAAAAAGTGGAGCAATTATGTTTCATTTTTGTTATTTTTTATTTTAACGTATACGTTGCAATTTCTCTCTGGTGTGAAACAACCTGATAAATAGTATGATGAAAGTGAATTAACTATTTTTCCAGAAAATGTATAAAGATATATGCATGAAATGTAAAATTCACTGCAATGGTAGATCTTCATGTAGCAAAATTTTAAACATATTCTGATAAAAACTGCAGATTTAGATGTGTTACCTATGGTCACATACCGGAAATCTTATTACCGTCATTTAATTGTTATTTGATATTGAATGCTTAAAACGGTTCTTTGTGTTAAAATCCCCCAAGTTAAAATAACAGCACCAGTTTAACAATTTTGTACGTTCTCTGTATTGGACATTAGGTAGAGAAGGTACGGTATTCCACTCAAAAGTTTGAATCGAAATTTCACCGAAAATACAGCTTTTGAGATACCCCACACACACACAAAAATGGTTAGAAAACGTCCGTGTATGTGCCAGTGAACAGCATAACTCAAAAAACAAAAAGTCGGTTAAATACCTAACTAAATGTATATATTGAGTATTTTTCATTTTTCAATTTTTGATTTTCTCTAAAATGGCTCTAATGGTTTTGAATAAAATACCATATATGCATATCTTGAAATTTCTGGGAGTAGCCTCTGAAGACCTCTTCATTCTTGGATGACTTTTGTGTAACTGGAAAACCTAAAAGAGAGGAAAAAAACTTGCTACAAAAAAAAAAAAAATATATATATCTCCTTAAAACAAAAATGTTATATGCATTTTTCGTAGAGTTAAGTGTTTCCTAGATATTCTTTGTTATTAGTTTCAATTTTAAACTACGTAAACGTTTCTCAAACGAGGATTAACTTTCGTTTCATATCATTTGTTTTACTCCCGAGAGTGTAAAAGAGAAATTAATTTAAATTGCTTACATAGTGATGAGCTTTTGAAAGATATGACTATCGTTTTAGCCTAGTGTATTCCCATATTTACTTTTCACTTACTAGGAAACAAGTAATAAGACGAATTATGCTGTTTATCTCAATTTGCATGATGTAGATAAAATAATGCTTTTTTAAGTAGAATTTGTTTGTGAACCAGCTAGAAAAAAATCTGATGTGTTCCATTCACAAAACTTTCTCTACTTCTCTGCAACAAATTACTCTATTTACTTCATCTAATCGAGAAAAAATTAGCAGAAATAGTCTTATTACCTTGCTTCCTTGTTACGAGGTACGTCCAGAAAGTAAGTTCCGTTTCAATTTATCTCCGCTGCGATCGCAGTTCCGCACATGCGCGGTAGACGCTTTGTATCAAGGAGCAGAAACGTGCACCATTTTGAGATCGCTGTCAGCCACATACGCTTTGTTGTGCTTCTTTGATTGAAAATCCCGCCGCTTGTGAAATCAGATCTGTGATTCGTTTTCTGAATGCTAGGAAAGTGAAACCAATTGAAATTTATCGGCAAATTTGCAAAGTTTACGGACAAAATGTGATGAGTGATTCAATGGTGAGAAGATGGGTCCGACAGTTCAATGAAGGACGTAGTGAAGTGCACGATGAAGAACGAAGTGGGCGTCCACCTTTGGTTACAGAAGAACTGGTTCACGCGATTGATGACAAGATCCAGGAAAACAGCAAGTTTATAATTAGTGCTCTCACCATCACTAATTCATGAAATTGTTACCGAAAAACTGAAATTTCGTAAACTTTGCTAACGTTGGGTACCAAGGATTCTTATTGAGCAACACAAAACAAAACGGATGGGTAGTGCACTTCAGTTTTTAACCCGTTATGATGAAGACGGTGAAGAATTTCTGACACAGATAGTCACAGGAGATGAGACTTGAGTTTCTTACGACACCCCTGAAAGTAAGCGGCAATCAATGGAATGGAGGCACACTTTATTCCCAGCAAAGGTTAAGCCGAAGCAAATCTTGAGACCTCGAAAAATGATGTGCACAATGTTCTGGGACTGGAAAGGCATCTTACTCATTGATTTCTTACCTCGTGGTCAAACAATCAAAGCAGATGTTTATTGCGAGACACTTAGGAAATTGCGCCGCGCAATACAGAATAAGCGCCGAGGATTGCTGTCAAAAGGTGTTGTTTTTCTTCACGACAACGTACGACCACACACTGCAAATGTGACGAAAAACCTCTTACAGGGATTTGGCTGGGACGTGTTTGACCATCCTCCGTACAGCCCTGACCTCGCTCCTAGCGACTTTCATCTGTTCTTACATTTCAAGTCTTTCCTTGGCGGTCAACACTTCAACAATGACGAAGACACTTTTTGAAGACACAGGCGGCAAACTTCTATGAAGAAGGTATACAAAAACTTGTACCACGCTATGACAAATGCCTGCAAAATTTCGTCAGTTATGTGGAAAAGTAGTTTCAGAGTTGTAGACTTTTGTGCAATAAATAATTATTCTGTATCTGTACGCAGTTTAATTTTATTACCAAACGGAACTTACTTTCTCGACGTACCTCGTATTAGAAGCAAAATAAGGGGATACCATAGGTTAAAGTGATAGTCAAAAGCTGGTTGCAATGTGACTGAAATTCCTTTGTTTGTGTGGACACGAGTGCACAAAGTCCTGTATGAGAAAAGTATAAGTTTTTTATAGCTGAAACCAAGACAAGGAGTATCTCAAAAACAATAAACTTCACGAAAAAATGTATATAACATAAATTGTGCGTTTTAAAGTGCTCTACATTTGTTGTGTGGTAAGTTTTTGTCCATCTCCTACGGTTTAGCAGTTATACAAAATTCCGTAAAATTGACCCGGAATAAAGTAGTCCTTAGAGGCTATTCCCAGAAAATTCAAAATATACATTTTATTTGTCAGGTAAATATCTTTAATACACGATATTTTAATCAAAATCGTTAAAGCCATTTTTTAAAAAATCAAAATTTTCGAAAAATGTTCCATGTAAGGGGTAATTTGGGGTGGGGGGTTTTCTCCAAGTCTTCTGTCGCATCCATGGAAGATACTAAACTTAAATACGAAGTTTGGTATTTTACCGACTTTTCGTTTTTGAGTTATCGTGTTCACAGACACACGGACCTTTTCTGAAAATACGTTTTTTGGATACAGGGGACCCTAAAACATATATCTCCGGTGAAATATCGGTATCGAATTTTTTGGTACACTATGTACATACATAGTTCGTATAGAGAAAGTAAAAATCGTGTGAATAGAACGATAATTTTTAAAGCAATTGAACTGTTTCAGATCACACCAACCAGTCGATGTTCTGTAATTCCCTTGTTATTTCTCCACTTTTTTTTTTCTCCTCTCTTCTCATTATTATTCGTTATTCATTGATAACTACCAGCACGGCAACTTCACACATTAGAATACTATATTACCTCCCAACAAGGATACAATTGAAGAAGAGAGCTCCTGCGGTGTAAATGAGAGGCAAATAGTACGGCAACTTAAACAAGGCTCGGTGGGCGTCTAGCAATTAATGTGGCTGTGCTCGGTGATTAACATCAAATTATTCAAGCTGGTGATTTATCATCGCTGTGCGCCCTCGTGGCGCCTTCACGTCCACTTCCCGCGTTTTAGCTTCCAGGCTGGTTAGCACTACATTCTTGCAGTGGCCTGGTCTCTTCCCCTCCAAGTACTGGCGTTTCCTGTCTTGTTATTGTTTTTGAAGGAAGCACATTATTCCAGTGAGCTGGTATACTTCATGTAATGTTCGAACGTGAGCCTTACTGCATATCCAACCATCAGAACGTCTTGAGTGTAGCATGTGATCTAGAATACACGAGTACGGTCAAATTCGTTCAATACCGGATGTTCGAAGCGATATTTGCTGACTGGGATTTATGCCTCACTTGATTTACTAACGCAGCAATAAACTCCAGAACTGAGTTAACCCGTGCTTAGTGAAAATTTAATTTATTGTTGTTGTAACAAGTGTCTTTATGGACTCAAAAATTGGTTACAAATACATTTTTGATTTCATTGCTACAAATAATTCACTCGACATTTCAACGCGTATACACTTAACATGCCGTTACTACACGCTTAGTACTCTAGACTCACTACAATTCACTATATCACAGGTTTGCAATTCTTCCTCCTTTTATAGCTAGAAAATGACGTCATAGGACGAATCTCGAGTGTACCAGACGTGTCGCATTCCAAAGCCTTCGATTACCGTCGCGCGTAACAATTCCTATGTTGTTACGTATCCCAAGGTATTCAACTCCATCACTCACATACCAAAGTGAACGTGAGAGCGCCCACACACACGGACGGCACTGTCACAGTATACAAAACGATGGCTTTGTTGAAACCAGATCAAGTCATCGGAATTTTACGTCCTCTACACGTACTATGCGCATAGTAGGTAGAGAAGGTATTGTACTCCACCTTAAACATTAGATATCGAGATTTAACCGAAAATATGTTTTGAGATCCTTCAATACAAAAAAGCATTTTTAGAAAAAGATCGTATGTGTGGACAGCAGAGCTCAAATACTAAAAAAAAAAAAAACTATAAAAAGCATTAAATGGCAAATTTAGTATTTAAGTTTAATATCGTTCAAGATGCGACTCAAAGCTTTTTAAGAAATCCCCCTCCCAAACTAACATTTACATAAAGATGGCCTTAAAGATTTTGGTTAAAATATGTATACGAGTATTAAAGATACGTTCATGAAAATAAAAGTATCTTAATTTTTTGGAAATAGTCTATGAATGCATCTTCATTCTGTTTGACTCTGCATAACTGGTAAACCGCAAGAGATAGATAAAAATTATACAAAAATATAGATCTCTTAAAATATACAATTTATATCATATACCTACTTTTTTAAATTCTATTTTATTGCCAACTGTTTCGGAATTATTCCTTGTTATTGGTTTCAATTTTAAACGACTTAAACATTTCTGAAATGGGAAGTCAACTTTCATTGCATCTCACATTTGTTTTGCTGCTGGCCGTGCAAAGAAAACCGACAAATTCAACAACTTTCACAGTTTTCGTTAAAAACAAAAGCTTTTGCGTATGAAGACGTTATGAGAACCCAACATTGGCTCTTAGCAATTTCTACCATCGAGCCGTTCCGTTATAGCTAGGCGCACGTACATCAGTGCATGTTAGATTATTATGAAACAACTTTGCTATGACGGAAAAGGAAACTGCTTATTTTCTTCCGCGCTTTGGAACGAAGAGCGAAGTAACGGCTGTTTTCATTAACCTTTGTGGTTGTTAAACAAATATCGGCATGAGAAGGTAGAGGAATGCAAGGGCAATGCCGAGAGAGAAAAATAAGTAGTAAAACGCAAATTATCTCTGGTCAGTATTTAACCGAGCTTCATTTAGTGGATGAGCTTAGTGAAACGCACCTGTTGCGTCTCCCACTGGTGTTCTTTCTCCTTGTCTTGCTGCAGTGGCGGAATGTTCACGATATGAAGAAATAAATCAATTATTTTGGTGGTAAACGCTTCTGGTTTACCAGACAGGCTGAAGCGCTTTTCCTTACATATTTCCAAATATGAATAAAAAATCTGATGTGTTCCATTCACATGACTTTCTCTACATCTCTGCAACAAATTATTGTTAAAAAGCTTATGCTTCTATTTACTGCATGCTAATCGAGAAAACAATTAGCAGAAATAGTCTTATTACTTGCTTCCTTGTAAGTAGAAGCGAAATAAGGGAGTACCATAGGTTAAGGTGATAGATACTCAAAGGTTGATTGTTAGTTCCTTTGTTTGTATGGACACGAGTGGACAAATTCCTGTTTGAGAAAAGTACAAGTTCTTCAAAGCTAAAACCAAAAACAAGGAATATCCGACAAACGATCCACGAAAAAAATGTATATAACATAAATTGTGTGTCTTAATGTGCTCTAATTTTTTGTGCTAGGTTTTTGTCCATTTCTTACGGTTTAGCAGGAAATTCAAAATATACATATTATTAGTCAGGTAAATATCTTTAATATACGACATTTTAATCAAAATCGTTAGAGCCATTTTTAAAAAAATCAAAATTTTGGAAACAAGTTCCATGTGAAGGATAGTTTGGGGTGGGGTATTTTTCTCAAAATCTTCGTGTCACGACCCTGGAAGATTCTAAACTTAAATACCGAGTTTGGTATTTTACCGACTTTTCGTTTTTGGGTTATCGTGTTCAAAGACACGCGGACACACACACACACACGCACACACACGGACCTTTTTGTGAAAATTCTTTTTTTGGATACAGGGGACTCTAAAACATATATTTCCGGTGAAATCTCTATCGAATTGTTTGGTGGAGTGCAATACCTCCTATATACACTATGTACATAGTACGTGTAGAGAAAGAAAAAAGGAGTGTCATTTGTTTTGGTTGAGAGGTAACGGTAACGGCTCCTGAATTTTAATTTTAACTGCACATTTAGCATAAGAGAAAACCATCTTTTATTACTGAATTGTGACATAATTAAAATTAAAATAAAATAATACAGTTGTAATTTTTATTGTGGTAGAGCAATAAAAGGTAGCCTAATTGTGACAATTTAATTGTTTTCTCACAGAAACCGTGTGTAAGACAGGAGGTGAATAGGTAGAGTCAGAAGGATAAATTCAATGCCACAGCCGAGATTTGAACCACGGATCTCCCTGTTTTAAGCCGGTTGCTCTACCACTCTCTCAGTGAATCTAATTATATTTGATAATTTAGTTGGGGTGCAATTAGCTCCATTCCCCCCTAAATAATGCCCCTGGTGCGTCTGGATGAGATTAATTTAGTTACGAATTTCAAACGATTAATCGATATGCGGTGTAACCTAATGAAGGATAAATATAAACGATTTAATTTAGTTTATTTTTACATTTTGAATAACATTTCTTCATTTGAAAGACTGCACGAGGATAATTAGCATTAAGGTACATCTACAAAGACATTCAAAAGAATTAAATATGTCAAACGTAAACATAAGGTCTGCTACAGTAGGTGCATTTTGATGATAAGCAGCCCAAAATTTGAATCACAATCCAATTATAATGGAATAAAATTATAGCATAAAAAAGTTTTCTCAGTTATGAACTGATATTTATGTAAACAAGTCTCCATCTAAATCATTGGTTTAGATTTAGTTAGTTAAAACATTGTTTGAAAATTAATCGATTTGGGTGCTTAGTCTTTACGAGTCGTTGAGGCTTGATGGCATTCTGCAAAATAATACTTAGCTAGCGTAAATAGTTAAAGTTCATGACCGGTTCTCCACAAATCTTCTAGGACTAGTTTCTTATTATCAGACTGGTAACTGTATTTTCTTACAAAATAGTTTCTTTACAAGGGAAATATGATGTAGAATTAAATATACATTTCTCCAACTTGGATATGCCACTGGTATATCTTCAACTAAATTTTACAGAATAGATAACTGCATTAAAAAGGAAAATGATGCACAACCCGAGTGATGGGAAATATTCAGAAAGATTCAGTTAGAAGAAACAGTACCTGTACACATCTGTGAAATTTTGAAATGCTGTTTTAAATAAAGAAAAAACGAAAGAACAGAGAAAAAGAAGCTTATAATTTATCGTCTTGTTTATCTGTCTGCGTAAAAATGCATTTTACTATAAATCTGAGGAAAAGAAGTAAGAAAATAAAGATGTTATATTTAAAGACAAATAATAATCTGCTTATGAGTATATTGGTGTAGTTCAGATGTCCTAAGTTAGTGGAAGAAGAAGAAAATGTTTTCCTAATTCATCTGTCCATTTTCTAAGCCAAATTTACGAGAATACTTTCCACATTACTACATCAAGAAGAAGAAGAGGAGGAGGAGAAGAAGAATATATTTTCCTAATTCATCTGTCCATTTTCTAAGCCAAATTTGCCAGAATGCTTTTCACACTACTACATCAACTTAAATGAATGAAAAGCTTGAGAAGACATAAGAATTACTGCAAAGATGTAACCTTCTTCTTCTTCCACATGACTAGGGCTAAATAGTCCGTTCCGGCGAATTAATTTGTGTTGATCTTTTACGGGGTCGGCCAACGTCTCTTATTTGCTCTTGGGTTGTATTGGAAGGTTCTTCTTTTCATCACCCATGTTCAGTCACTTTCTTACTGTTTTAATTATGTCTTCTAACATATATATTTAAATTTTCTCTTATTTGCGAAGAAACAACCATTGTCTTATATAGTTTAAGTTTTGTATTTTTCTTGTTTTCCGGCCTAAAGTAAGTCCCTCATATTGCCTGGAATTTAGATATTTTGTTTTCTATGTTCTCTATGTTTTACAAATGTAATAGCACATCCTAAGTACTTAAAATGTGTTATTTGTTCCACTATTTTATTCTTTAATACCATTTTGGTGGGTTTAACGCAATCTTCTAAAACCATTTGCTAAGACCTGGCAACACTTGTGTTCGCAAGCACTTAATCCGCCACTGGGCTCCTCGAGAAGCACATTACATTTCCAAACAGCTCTGGAGCATGTAAGGGGACCCCCCCGGGGGCATGCTACTGGCACTTCGAGCAAACCGATCTTTAGAAGAGCAGCGAAATGCGTGTAAGAAACTGGTCGCTTTTCCTCGAACAAGAAATCTGCCTGCGGAAACGGCTTGCGTGTCGACACTTGGTCTTGTTTTGGTCAGTAGAGCGGACTGTCTTCTTGCGCGAGTGTTTTTTTTTATTTTTTATTTCCTCCTCTTTCCCTCCGGGGCAACATTAACTGTGTTTTATGAGTCCTCCGAGATGGAATACGGCCGCATTTCTTTCTTCTCTTCTCAACTGTGTAATTCATCATAAGAACACAAGCACAAGGGTCTGCTTCATGGAAGAAGCCACCACGTTCAAGAGGCGCGAATATGTCATGTTGCGCTGCACTGCTCGCGCTTTAGGAATTATGGCTTAGATTGATGGCATAAATCCTGCTTCCTGCTGATCGGCTTCTATAAAAGAAGACCATTCTCGATGGAAGCAGTATGCTTTTCGAGGCAGGGAAACAAAACCACGTTGAGACAAATTGCCTTGGGCATGTAATTTACATTTCGCATCTATATACAGACTCCTTATTTATAAGCACAGACCAGAAGTCTAGGTACTAAAAAGTAATGTTTTAGGTACTTAAAATAGGGTCATTAACTGTTGTGAAGATCGTGAAAAAAATTCCCCTTTTGAATGTGGATTTGATCCAATCTCTGTAAAATTAAAAATAGGGAAGTATAACCAGGCAGATACAAGAATTCTTATGTGTTCCATTCACACGACTCTCTCTACCAGTTCTGCAAACAAATTATTCTTAGAAAATATTCTTTTATCCACATATTGCTGATCGAGATAAACATTAGGAGAAATTGTCTTATTATCTGCTTCCTTGTAAGTAGAAGGGAAATGAGTGAATACGCCATAGTCAAATATTTTAAAAGCTATCCCTATGTGAAACAACTGAAATTCAGTTCTCTTGCGTGGATAGGAATTAGCTCAAAAATGCGTATGACAAATTGAGTGCTTTTAAGGAACCTGTATTTTTTTTTCTCTGAAATAAATTTTGTCTATTTTACGGTTTACCAGTTATAAAAAAGTCGTCCAGAATGGAGTTATTCAGAATTTATTCAAGTAATACATTTGGTTTGTCACGAAAATATCTTAAATATATGGCATTTTAATCAAAATCGCTGGTGTCACTTTTGAGAAAATCAGAACTTTCGAAAAATGTTCCATGCAGAGGGTAGTTGAGAGCGGGGGACTTTCTGACGTATCCTTGGAAGATAACTAAATTAAAATATCAAATTTGGTATTAGCCGACTTTTCCTTTTTGAGCTATCATGCCCACTCATACACCACTCATACACACATTTTTACTTCCTCTATACGCACTATGGACATAGTGTATAGAGAAAGTATTGCACTCCACCCAAAAATTCGATACCGAGATTTCACAGGAAATATATGTTTTAGGGTCCCCAATATCAAAAAAAAAAAAAGGCATTTTCACAAAGAGGTCAGTGTGTCCGTTTGTCTATGAACACGATAACTCAAAAACGAAAAGTCGATAAAATACCAAATTTGGTATTTAAGTTTAGTATCTTCCAGGGATGCGATACGAAGATTTTGAGAAAAATCCCCCCACCCCCAACTACACTTTACGTGGAACGTTTTTCGAGAATTTTGATTTTCTCAAAAATGGCTCTAACAATTTTGATTAAAATGTATATTAAAGATATTTACCTGACAAATAAAATGTATATCTTGAATTTTCTGGGAATAGCCTCTGAAGAGCAGTTTATTCTGGATGAATTTTACTGAATTTTGAATAACTGCTAAACCGTAAGAGATGAACAAAAACTTACTACACAACAAATGTAGAGCACATTAAAACACACAATTTATGTAATATACATTTTTTTCGTGGAGTTCTTCGTTTTTGAGACATTGCTTATTTTTGGTTTCTGCTATGAAAAACGTATACCTTTCTCATACAGGAAATTGTCAACTACTAGCCATATAAACAAAGGAACTTCATTGATATAGCAACCAGCTTTTGACTATCACTTTAACCAATGGTTGTCCCTTATTTCGCTTCTACTTACAAGGAAGCGAATAATAAGACTATTTTTGCTAATTTTTTCTGATTCATGTGAATGGTACACATAAGATTTTTCTAAAATTGCTTTGTTTTTATTCAAGGCGTCTCAAAACATGTGTTCCGATGAAATCTCGGTATCGAGTTTTTGGATGGAATACAATATCTTTATCTGCTATGTACATTGTACATAAGGGCTAGAGAAAGTAGAAAAGCACACCAAAACAATGATCTTACATGATATAACATGTAATGTTGAGTTTAAAATGAACCAAATATATTTCACAACTTAATAGAGATACACACAATTAAAATTAGGGTTTAATATCATTACCGTTGTTGGCTTTAGAGTAATTTATCAGCGCTTTCTCTAACTTTTTCTTGGAAACGTTGTGGATGTTCTGACAAAGTATTAACTTTAATTATGATGAGTTTTATATGTAATATGAGGTGAAAATTTAAGATTACTCACTCACATAACTGTAGTCGTACTTCCAAATCCGGATTTCGGTCTTAAATTTGCACCTTATATTACAAATAATATAGTTAACTCACCAAGGTTTTATTGGCAAAAAAAAAAAAAAAAAAAAAAAAAAAAAAAAAAAAAAAAAATACTAAAACTGTTACTGCATAATTCGTAATATATAGTTTGTCTTTAGAGCTTCTAATCGTACATGCTTTTAAGAATCATAGTAGAATTTTATAATGTGATTATAATTCGATCAGTGGTGTAAAATAATATAAATAATTTATAACAAAATAAAAAAAACAAAAATAAAATGTGATTGTCACAGAAAAATTAACACAAGCGTAACAAATCTATATAACTAATGTAACACAGGAAAACAGACTTAAGAGTCAAAATAGTCACTATCAAGCTCCTTTATTTACACCCAAACATTCATGAAACATGTAAATACAAAAGGCAAGGCAAGTTTATATAAGAATAGGGCATTTGCCTTAAATCCACTGACTAATAAAAGCTACACCATCTAATATTCAATACTAATACACTTCTCTTATTTAAAAATTGTCTTATTTTTGGTGACGATTTTGTTATTGAAAATAATAAAACTGCTATGCAAATATCAGTACTTAATCTTAATTAGGCAAGTGGACAGTAGATTCCAATTAAAATATCTGCTGGAAAAACAAAAAGAATATCATTTGGAGGAAAATAACTTATTAAAACGAAAATTATTGAATGCTGTAACCGATTATATTTATAACAAGTCTTCAATTCTAAGAGACTTTAATTATTTAGAGATTGATCATTGCACCTTTATTTGGAGGGTGTTGCCTGTCACCCATTCTTTTTAATATTTATACTAACGAAGCTGTAAAAATGGCAAGCTTTTTAATAATACTATTTGCTGATGACCAAGCAGTATTAGCTGATACATAATGTAATTTAGAGAGGATATTCTATTTATTAAATATAATAGAATAAAAAATATAGTTTAGAAGCATTACGATAAAAACGAAAGTGAGGAGGTAAATCACACGTGAGAACAGATTTTGAATTAAATTACTTATTATTGATCAACTCTCCAGATTGAATTATTTAGAAGTATTATTTCCTACACAGATGAAAATGATATTAATGATAAACTCCTTAAGAACGAGGGTTGGAATATTAATTGTAGCAACTAATTATCTATTTACAACTAATACAAAAGAGATACATGTTAAAAAGTTTTACTGTGCTTCAAAGTAGTCACCAGCCTTGCGTACAAGGATACCTTTAGCAGCCTCTGTTGTGTTGATAGTTCGAATGAACCGGTCTACTGCCTGACGAATCTCTGCAGCAGCTCTGAAGGAAATGCCACGAAGTTGTTCCTTCATCATTGGCATCAAGTCGAAGAAACAGGACTAAGTTCAGTGTTCCAGCTTCTTTCTCAAAGCCGTCGCAGGTTGTGTTCCAGAAATAAAGACTGGCGTCTTCTGTGGAAGAAAGTAATGCTTTATCATCGCAGTCTTCCACGGTAATTTTTACATTGCAAGCGTTCTAGGGAATCTCAATGTTTCGATCATAGATTTAATACATTTCTGATTTCGGCAACACTTTCTGATCAACTTCGCTGACAAAGGGTTGTACACCATGTTGGTGACTACTTGGAAGAACAGTAAAACCTTGTAATAAGTATTTCTTTTTTTATCAGTTGAAATGAATAGTTGTGACCATAAAGCTTCAACCCTCGTATATCCAGAGACTATCAAAAGCACACAATATAAGGAGGCACGTGGTCACGTAAAAAATCAATTTTAAAATGTTATAAGGCCCTGAAGATTTCAGGCATGAGCACAAGTGTCCAGGCTCACAAGCAAATGTAAACAAAAGATGTGAAATTGCAATATAGATTCTATATGAAGTATTAGGGGTATATTAGAAGTTACAAATACAGTCGAAACCATAAAAAATAGAAACAATGAGTGTTAACAGGCACCTTCGTAGAATAGACCCGATTAAGTGTTAAATTTCTGCCCAACTGGTAGAAGTATAGTAAGACAACCGATAGAACGATGAGATGTGTATTCGGAAGGGATTTTAAGGCAGCCGGTCCCCATGGCCACGCTCGCTAAGGCGTTTCGCTTTGGTGCTTCGTGAGCAAGGAATTGTGGGTTCGAGTACCGCCTTGACATGGGTGTTATATGTTTGTGCAATGTATATGTATTTGTGTAAAGGAACAGTAAAACCAGTTATCATACAGTAAAATTTAGTGGGGAGATGTAAACAGGGGATACAGCGCCGGAGTCCTAATGGTACTGTTTTAAAAAATTAAAAAAAAAAAAGGCCTGGTTATTATTATTATTATTTCCTTTAATTTTGTGGGGGGTTTGATCCTTATTCAAAACAATGGATGTGCTCTACAAATTTCGGTTTTTTAGCTTAATGAGGTTGTGGAGTATACATTATGAAACTATCCACTCGGAAAAAAAAATATTACCATTAGGAGGAAAAGAATAAGCAACAAAAATTAGCAAATAATAGAAAACTATGTACATTATAACTTCAGGGCTGATATAATGGTGAAGAAAAATAAAGTATACAAATTTTGTAACTTATACCTGTGCTGTTATAAGGATATGAATTCTGGACATTAAGAAGAAAACAAGAAAGTAAATAAGAGGTTTTAGAAATAAAATGTATAAAGAGCTTTAAAAATATCGCATAAAATAATTGAAGGTATTTAATACGAAAGACAATCTGAAATAGCTAAAACGTTAGTAAGGAGACAGACCAAAACTGTCGTAACAAATATAGAGGTACAAGTTGAATACATGTTGAAGATCTGTAGGCAGACCCAGAAAGAGATGCCTGGGGACTCTTTGAAGATGGAACAGATAAATTACTGAATCTTTCTTGAAGAAGCAAAGATGGTAATTTGAGGTGCATTACCAACGAACACCGCTAGGCCAATGTTTATGCCCAGTTTAATATATATATTTCACCCTGGATGGTGAAAGTGTTCATTTTACAGATAAGGTTATGTAGCATATATGTAGGTAGTAAAATATAAATACAAATTTTACACCCCATTTAATGTTTGTATGAAAATCAATTATACCAAGTACTTGGACCCCATATATGGGCAAGTTTTATGCTAATTTAAGTGCATGGGCGTAAAACGTCATGCTCAAACAGTGGCACTTTTTTTTTTTTTTAAATAAAGTTTGACGTCCTTTAACCTAGTTAGTCATATCGGACGATGAACGAAATTGGTGAAATAATGCTCAAGAGATCTCACAGTCCATGGGGCTTAAAATTACTCGACACTCGTTAACTCAGGATAAGGGAAAACCCCGAAATAAATCTTATCCGGGTGACTCACCCTGAACGAGGTTCGAACTCACGACCTTTTGAATGTGAGGCAGACACGCTACCACCACACCACACTGTTGTTGGTGGGGTTCGCAACAAATGGAACATTTGCACCACGGCATAAAGCAGGCTTGTACATTTAATTGATTTCATTCTCTTTAATCTTGTAAGTCGTACATTTGCACAAGATCTGTGATAAGACACGAATGCCTGGCTATTTTAGAGAACTAGTTTAGATATTTTTAAGTATCAAGTATTGCGCAGTGCGACATATTGCAATATACATCTATGTAAGCTTTAATGTTGTAGTGAGTGACGTGTGAAGGTTATTGCAAACTCTTATCGATTCGAGATATATAACGTAACACACTGCATTATAATGAACCAGCCAACTGAAGGGAAAGCAATGGTAAAAAATAGCTGAGAATTACGAAGGAGAAACAAATGAGCATAGTTATAATAATAAAGAACAAACATGGTTTCTCACGTTACTATAATCAGACCTGCACTACATGACTGCGTCTGAGGACCAAACTTCACTTTTACCACCCGACCGAGAGCCATCTTTGGACCATAAATCTTTCATCAATCAGTCTTTATAAGTTTGTTAGTAGGTCTACTACACATTACAGTGAATACAAATAAATATGCTTATTAACATTTTTTAGCCTTTCAATTAAACTTATTTTAAAATGTTTACAAATACGTAAGTATAATATGGCTACAACTTTTCCAATAGAAACATTTAAACGCTCACACAAATTTTACAAAAAATACTGCTGAATTTAACCACAAACATAAAATGCAGTGATAATATTACACTTATTCTTAGAAGTTCAGCTTCACACATTGTATTTATTTTGATTATTTGATCAATCTTGTTTGAAGTGACCAACTTAACCTCAGTCAGCCATGCTGGAAGTGATCCTAATAATCTATTAAATTTAATTTGACTAATCGAAAATTACCCGTATTAAATTATTTCAATCAGGCAGATGGACCAAAATAGGTAGCATTGCGAACCATATATTGAGCAGGCCTGCTATAGTTGGTGTTCTTTTATATCTTATTTTAAAGAAGAAAATATTCCAGCAATGAAACATTTTACTCTAGTACATAATTGTAAATTTTTGCATTGTAAATTCTATAACAATACTATATTCTTTATGAAGAGTACATAATACAATAATCATAGTTTTATATAATTACTAGTAGTTAATTAGAAAACTATCATCTGACATTTCATCAGTGTTACATATAGTGAAATTATATTTATTTATACATTTTAACACTAATTTTGATACTCTTTGTTTTTATGTGCACGCAAAAAAAAAGTATATGTGCTTTTATAGAGCACATTAAGTATAGTGCAGTGGCGTACAGGCCTCAAAAGCAAATGGTGTGATTTTATGTCTATTCTGCTGCTTTTGTAACCCATGCTTTTAGCATTAGAGCTTTATACATTCCCTTTTTTCCGTAGTATATAAATATACTATGTATACATGTATATGCCTTGACAAGTGCTTTGTTCCTGGCCTAAATGAGCCTACAGAATGCTTTCTAATCTAATCTACCAAATCAATTGTTTAATTTACTGAAAAAGAAAAACCTAAAATCTATTGTCACTTCAGAGACTTCAGCTTTTTTTTTATCACAAATAAAAGTGCAACATAAATACCGTATGCAAAATTTCAATGAGCCACATGCATTAATTTTATAGCTATTACGTCTTTCGTTCAGTATTTAGTTAATTTTGTACGTTAATTAAAAACGCCACACTTGTCCAACATATGTTACATTCCATTTAAAATGTTAAGAGGCAGATCACTGTAAAGAGAAGTATCTTAAATATTTTTTATTGAAATAAAGATATGCAATAAAGAGACGAACAATCATTTCCGTTTGTTTCTTGTCATCATTTTACAAATACTTGTATAACTATCAATGTATTCAATAAAGTTCAAAGTAATGAGACAGTGAGTTCTCCTTAGTAATTAATTATTCTGGAAGTAAATGTTTGACGTGTGGAGCGAAAATTAAAATTTGCAATACTGAGTGTTTAAATGTTGACAGTATTATATTACTGAAGGTGTTAAATGCGAAGAAGGGCAAAAATATCTTTTTGCAGAATTCTCACTTAGTTGCATTGGTGCATTGGCCTAACACTGTCTTTTAACAGGAGCAGCTAATAAGCTATATACCAATAATTATATATTCAGAACGAGCAATTTTATGCCATTGTTATTTTCTGCTTGAGAACTTGACAATGCTATTAAGTCTTACACATATTAATTATTTTCCCTCCTATCACCACCTCTCCCTTGTTATGAAATAAATTATTATTGCAGTATATTCTGCTAGCAATTTGGAAGAGTTCACAACATTTTATTTCACTTCAAAACAAAATTTAAATGAAGATCATGTATTATACGTTTTGCAATGGTTTTTGAAATACATAAATCTTTCACTTCTATTATTTACTTCATTTTTATTGTTAAAGCTCATGTAGAACTATCGCCTTAAAATAACAATGTGCAATAGGTTGTTCGATGAGTCGGATATGCAGTGTCTCTTCTGAGAGCCCGTTGGAGAGGGGGGGGGGGCGTAAGAGCGAATACATCACTTGGCGAAGGTCATAGTACAAGAGCTTGCGCTTTCTACCACTCCATTTCAGCCGTTATCAGCCTTAATCACATTTGCCTTCAATTTCCTGCTGACAGCTTGCGCTCATGAGTACTCTGCTGATCAAACTCGAGCAACTTGTCCTTCAACGTTCAGTTTAGATCCAACAGTCCTGTTTGAAAATCATACTGATCAACCAAAACAAGGAAGACTATTACAAATCCAGGAGATAGGATAATAGGTTTTACGGTGGGAACACGTTGAACTATACTTCAGCATATCGTCGACATCTGCAAGAGCTTCCAACTTCACATAAAGAAACGGTACGAGATGGCTCCTAGTAATGTCTGAAGGTCCCGGGTTCGTTTCCCGGTGGCCACTCATTAATAACCATGAGCTTTTCGTGGATTTATTTGATTAGCAAGACGAATGCTGTGGTGCTGTATTCTCTTTCATATTTCGATTGACCCCGATTGACTTAGTGATAGTGAGGTCAAACACAAATGGCGCAAAAGCTTGCGAATTGAGACTTATTCTCGGCCGTGCCGTATGGCAATCTTTTGATGGAGGCCACTGCTTTACCCGCTATCGATAGAGAAAAGCCTCTGAGCAGCCATCGAGGAGTGCCTCGAGCGACCCTCCCCTGATCGGGTGGTCAGGCTTCTAACTTTTAGAGAACTCTGTGCATATCTGTCGATTTCGCTGGCCGGTCATGAAGCCGAAACGTCTCCTGCGTTTTCTTCACCTCATTATTCCTCTCGAGATGTAAATACAAAAGATCCGTTGGAGTCGAGGTGCTAGGTGTCCTCTGCATAGAATATCAATGATATTGAAAATCACACTTAGCTTATCCATAATGATCCTACGTAACCATATAAAATGAATACGAAGAGATTTCAAGCATACATGCTGAAGTGTTAAAGTAAAGTAGGTACCGTTCAGTAAATTATTGGAAAATGACCCCTGAAAGTATGAAGAATCCTGCATCTTGGCATTTTAAATTTTCTTCAGCAAAACGATTTGCGGCTCTTTCTTCAGTTTCTATTTTTTCCCCTATCGTATAAGCCATGTGCGACAGGAGTTGGACGCGTAGAGTCGGACTGAAAAATTCAATGTCATAGTCGTGATTTGAACCACTGTGTCCGACCAGTTTCTTTAACCGAACTACCATAGCTGACAGCAATTAAATTCCCTACCTGAGTCAAATTTTTCCCGTTAAACCAAGGGGATCTCAAAATTATTTTGAAATAACATATTCCAACGCCTTAAATGCTGTAAGTACTTATATTAAGTCACCCAGTGTCAATTGTTTTGTCCACAGAAGCCGTATGTAAGACAGGAGTTGGACAAGTAGATTCAGACTGAAAATGCAATGCCTTAACCGGGATAACTTTGAATTTGTCATTCGAACTATCTAATACTTCAGTTATAGAAATTAACGATACTTTAATTAAAATTATTTATAAATGAAATTCAGTATAATTGATAAATGTATTAATTTAATAGAAGACATCAATTTATGTTAACTTTAAATGTATTTAAATGAAGATATTGTAGGATACTCAGTGAGTGTTACCCCTCCGCTGTGCCTCTTTAAGGGGTAGTAGTTTCAGAGGTAGAGTTAGTGCTCGCGCCTGCGAGAGGGCAGTAGTTGACCTATGAGTTAAAGTTGCAGGACGGTGAGGAGGAATCAGGAGCTATAAATAAATACGCAGGGGTGTAAGGAGACAAGGGGCTTTTAGTATCAAGTAGATGAATGTATGGTTAGGGATAAAATAGAATACTATCTAAGAGGTTAACCAAATGTCATTTAACACATCTGTACTTTGTGATTCTTGAAGTTAATATCTTTTAAATAAAACTAAATAAAAGTCGGTCCGTAGCACATCCTACAAAGGCAATAAAAGGTTTTCTTGAGATCTAGTTATTGAAGCTGCTGTAGTTACCCATACTAATGCCAGCATTGCTTTAAGAGGACACATCTATATCAGCATTTCCACATCTTGTCACCAATATCGATTGCTGAAGCTGGTGCAACAGTAAGTGCAATATAATTTATTCAAAAAGACCTACCAGGTACCCTACAATATTCCTAACTGATGTTTTCACAGGTTAATTTGCTGGAGGTGCCATATCTACTACAGTTTGGAGTTACAGTTTATGCTCTATTAACTCCGAAATATCTTACATCGGCCAAGTGCTCACTTCTTGTTAGTATGTATTCATTATTCACGGCAACCTTCCAAGCAGTACCAAAGGTGGTTGAAGCCAGTTGTGCAGACCGCTATACCGCTGTGTATGCGGTAAATTGGATTTAGTCAGTCTAATCTTGATACAGGTAGGAAGTGAGCAGCAGAATAATGAGAATAGTGATTTAAAACAAGGATATAATGGGCTGCATGTCGGGCCACATTATCAGCATTCTGGCGATGCATTGTCATGACTCGCAGGCGGTAAGAGCCTTGCGTCTTACCTGAGTTGGCAGGTAGCCCGGAATGAGGGAAGCTTATAGATTCCCGCCGAGCATTGTGGTTAATCTTATTTTGTATGGATTAACAGATCATTAGGAAGAGTTATGTAGCGGTCTTGTTAAACATGATGGATGCCCCAAACAAGCTAATGCTCTTATTATGCATTACTGAACTTATTCGTAACGATTTGTGTATAGCGGACGATAAAAAATAGCAAAAAAAAAAAAAAAAAAGGCTTATACCCTATCCTGGGACAACATAAAAGCTATAACAGCAATCAAACTATAACGAAATTAAACATTTTCGAAGCTAATTAGGAATACGAATACATGTAATATTATAATAAACTAAGATATATCGATGATTGAAAATATAGTGTGATTAAAAGGCAATGGTTAAAACATTGAGGATAAAGGTTACAATAAAATACATGCATAGAAGTTAAACATTGATCTTCAAGCGTACAGATTCGAACTCACAACCACTATTGCGGTACAAGAGAAGGAATGCTTTATTTTGCGAGAGGGATAGAGGAGAGACTACGAAAGCGTAAACAAACAAGTGGCCAGCAAATGATATTTCCGTCTAGTTAAGATCAATCCGCCACGCAGCAGAGGTGTGATAGTTGTTATGGGTATAACGTAGCCAAAGTCTGTCTATTACTCTGACCGGCTTTATCTCTTATTTCCTAAACGTAACAATTATTTTTTATGGAACGGTTTTCATCCTTCGCCAGCACCCGCACTTGGAGGATTTGCCCAGAGACTCATCTGCCGATTTTCCGGATTCCTATTGGACCTTCTCGGCTACCGTAGTGGTCACGGAGACTAGTGTCCTCCGATCACCCCAATAAGCCATTTTGTACTTTCCGTTGCCCACCTCTCGGGGCGAACCTGCTGAGGTTGTATTTTTAGGGGAGCGTACTTTCTTTTAAAATCCTCAACGATTTTCAGGTTCATCTTGCGATTGCTTGGAAACAGTATTGAAAATAAGTTCAGAATTTAGCGTCCAGTTAAACATTTGACAATAGTTCTCTACATCTATAATGAAATATGTAATGTAACTGTTTCTGCAAAGATTTATCTTGATTTAAATTAAATGGATAGAAAAATAAGGTTTCTCAAGAATAGGTTGTATACCATGTAATAACTATTAAGGTAGAGATAGCCACACATGACAATACCTATCCAACTCCTGTCCTACACACGGCTTGTGTGAAAAAACAATTAATCCAATACACATGAGTTTTTTCCTCTTCTTCTTTTAAACATTTGTTTTTCAATTAATTCTTGTGCATCACGGAAAGACTGTAGAATCTGCTATCTTTTAACCAGGCTGTTTCTTACCATATTCATGTTTTCCTTAATATCTGAAACATTTTATTTTAATAGTATAGTAGCCTTTATTTCACTTCCAAATATGTCACTTTCTATATTCACACCTCCCTCACCTATTCTGGTGTTTAAATCCCCATTAATTATTATTACTTCCGTATTCCCGTATTTCTCTCTTATCCTCTTAATGTCACTTTCAAAAATCTCCATCAAGTCGGGGTTATGTACTGCGTGGAGATGGGTGTTAAGTATCTACACTACGGCTAAACATGTATTCTCACCGATCTGTTAGATAACACACACACACGCATGCATATATATATATATATATATATATATATATATATATATATATATAGTGCTCTACTTTTAAACATCTATCGATTCAGATTCTTCTATCCTTTTGTACCAACGAAGAAATGTGTACCTAATGCAATTATTTATATAAAGGTGTATCTCAATTAATATGAAGTAGAGAGAAAAAAAATCTTATGCATTCCTTTCACATGACTTTCTCTACATCTCTGTAACAAATTATTGTTAAAATGCTTATTCTTCTGTTTCATTCTAATCGAGATAAACATCATAAATGGAATTATTACTTAGTTGAAAATAGAAGGGAAATGCGAGAATACACTAGGCAAAACACCAGGCAAACCTTGTAAAAGCTGGTTGTAATGTGATGGAAACTCGTTTCTTTGCCTAGACAGGAGTTAATAAATTGCCACATGAGAAAAGCTTTAGTATTTTACAATTGAAATCGATAACAAGAAATATCTTGGAAACGATAAACTTTACACAAAATATGTATACGACAAACTTATATGTTTTAACGAGAGCTACATTTTTTCTGTGGTAAGTTTTGTCCATCTGTTACGGTTTACCAGTTATGCAAAATTGAACAAAATTCATCCGGAATGAAGAGGTCTTCAGAGACTGCTCTCAGAAAATTCAAGATACGCATTTTATTTGCTTTAATATGTGGTATTTTATTGAAAATAGAGCGATTTTTGAAAAAACAAAGAGAAAAAAATCAGAAATGTTTCCATGTGAACGGTAGTTTGAGGTACGGAGATTTTCTTCAAAATCTTTGTGTGCATCCTTGGAAGATACTACACTTATATACCAAATTTGGTATTTTCGTTTTTGAGCTATGCTGTCCACACACATGCACACTGACCTTTTGTTAAATATTATTTATTTTTTACTAAGGGGTCTCAAAATATTTATTTACGGTGAAATCTTGGTATCGAATTTTTGGGAGGAATACAATACCTTCTCTTTACACTGTTTATATAGTACGTGTAGAGAAGAATAGTTTGGGCAAGGTATATAAATAAACGATAGTGGTTAGAGAAAGTCGTGTGAACGAAACATCAGATTTTGTTTATTCCCCTCTCTATTGGGGCTTGTACTATCAGAAATAGGCTCTAACGTGCTCTTCCCAAAAGATCTTTTGATTAAGGGAGATCTAAGGTTACGACGGAGCTGGAGAAGGATGAATGCGTGGGCATGCCTGAACGATTTAACTTTGGCCCTACTCATTACCGCCGAGGACCTATTCGGGGGGGGGGGATTACAGAAGCTACCTGTAGCGGCCACGCCGGCTCTAGTACGTGTTCTTGTAGCATAGCTTTGCGTACTGTAGACTGAAACCTTGAGGCTGCAACCTGCTGCGGCATTCCTCCCTCCAGGGACCCCTCCTACTCCTACTCCCACCCACAGGGATCTCACATGTGCTGCCCAATCTCCAGGATTACACTGCTCCAGTTAAGGCTTGCTTTCCTACAAACTAAAAACTGAAAAGTTATATATTCAGTTCAGTTTTCAGTTCAGTTCAGTTGTGCTTTCCTAGAAAACAACTGAAAACTACACAGCATTAAAATGGCTGAAGAATGGTTGAGAAGTTTGCATGACAGTGAAGAAAGTGAGTTGGATACTTTAATGTTTTTGTTTGATTTTTTTGGTTGATGAATTAACAGATAGAACTGATAATGAGCAAGGTTGTAAGAAACGCTGTGAGGGCATCCCATGTTTGCTAATCGTAGTTCAAAGAGAGCCTATGAAGTTTTGGTTAGGAGGTACCTGAAGGAAGGTGATGCTGGAATATTTTTAAAGAGCAACTTAATATTCCTGGCCCAGCAATGATACCAGAAACTAACCTGGTACAACAACATGCCATTCTTAGTGATGAAGCCTTTGTTCTACACAGTCACTGCTTGGCAAGAAATATGCTATACATAATTACAGACACAGCAGAGCACGCAGCGCTTGATTTTCCCAACTCCTTCCAAAGCCTCTGTTTCTTCTCTATGTTTCTACACTCGGCATGTTGTGCGTTGTACAAAAGTTCGTTATGACGAACAAAGTCAATTATTCTCTCTTCATCAGTTTATGAAAGCTTTCGTTTTCCATTCATTAGGTACAAATATATAAATCAAATTACAAACAAATACCGCAACTATAACCTCACTTATGCTATCTCGTCGTCCAAAGCTCAACTGAACTGAACTGAAAAAATGACTTCCACCGTAATTTTCACCGCCTAGATTTCTAGTGGAAAACTTATAATTTCTAGTGACAAACGAGAAAGGAGAGATTCAGTTGTCAGTTCAGTTTTGTTAAGTTCTCGGCCGGAGGAAAGTACTTCCATAATAAACAATGACACAGTTCGTGGTCACATGATCCGAACTAAAAAATATTAAGTTGGGTTTTCAGTTCAGTTTTCAGATTAGAGAAAAGCGAGCGTTTATTCCCTTCGCTCTTCAATCTCATCTGACAGACCATCCTCTGTGATCTGACAAATATAACCCTTGGTGCATTTTTACACTTTCATAATTTTTGAACTAATTTAATGCAGCGTTTCCCAATTTTTGCTTTTTCTACACGTACTATGTACATAGTGTATAGAGAAGGTATTGCACTCCACCCAAAAATTTGATACCGTCATTTCACTGGAAATATACGTTTTAGGGTCCCATGTATAAAAAAAGTATTTTCAGAAAAAGGTCAGTGTGTGAACACGATAACTCAAAAACGAAAAACCGGTAAAATACCAAACTTTGTATTTAAGTTTAGCATCTTTCAGGGATACGACAGAAGGTTTCGAGAAAAATCTCCTACCACAAACTACTCTTTACATGGAAAACATTTCAAAAATGTATATTTTCTCAAAAATGGCTCTAACGATTTTGATTAAATTACCGCATTTTAAAGATATTTATATGGCAAATAACAGGTATATCTTGAATTTTCTGGGAATAGCCTCTAAAGACCTCTTTATTCTGAATGCATTTTGTTGACTTTTGCGTAACTGGTAAACCGTAAGCGTTAGGTAAGAACTTATTATACAAAAATGTAGATCACGTTAAAACACATAATTTATGTCATATGTTTTTTTTTTTTTTTTTTTTTTTTTTTTTTTTTTTTTTTTTTTTTGGAATTGACTATTTCTGAGATGTTCCTTGTTATTTGTTTAAAATACTTAAGCTTTTCTCACACGGAATGTTGTAAACCCTGCATAAAAACGGATTTCAACCACATGGCAACCAGCTTTTAAGAGATTTGACATTCGTTTTAGCCTAGTGTATTTCCTTATTTCCTTCTACTTATAAGGAAGCAAGTATTTAAGACAATTTCTGCTGTTTATCTCGATTATATAAAGTAGATAGAAGAATGTGATTCTTAACAATAATTTGTTACAGAGATGTGGAGGAAGTCATGTGAATGGAACACATCAGATTTTTTAAATTTCATCTCCTCTCCCTGCAAAATTCTCCGGTTATCAACCCTTACATTTTATTTTATGAATTACTTCCCTCAGTTGCCATGTAGACAAAGCATAACTATACAATTAAATTTTTTAAAAATAATTTACAATGATCAAAATAAATTTTATAACTAAGTACAGAAAACATATCAGATCAGAAAGAATAAACTTCAAATATAATACAAATAGCACGTACCAATCTTGACTAATAACACTACAAAATTACACAACAAATTTTAATGTATTTACATAGCATAAGCTTAAAATGAGTACAAATGATTTCTGAGGATGAGAATACAAACTAAATGGATAGATTTTGAAATATGATTTTTTTTTTAAATTGCCATCTAGATAGAACTGAATGCTTAACATAAATTAATAAATGAGGCATATTTTTGTTGTAAAATTACATTTTCTAGGATTGGATCCCACCAACTACCTTACTATAAATGCGACCCTATAAACTGTTGCACATGTACTCCTATAGAGGTTTAGAAAAAAGAAGAGGAAAGGGGAAGTAAGCGGTTGTCAAAATGAATTGAAGCAGAAAAAATAGCAAATTGGCGATGTTGTTTCCTCCCAAAGCAGTTGGAATACTCACATATTAGTTATTAAATAATTCAAAGCCATTAAATATGTGTAAGAAAGCCAGAGTATCAATAAACTCATATTTTTAAAATTTCTATCATATGTGAACTATTATAGATTCAGTTAAGATAATAGTTTATGGTGTACTCCGGTAAAATTCTTCTTCATCGTTATCATCATCATCATCATCTCATTTTTAACTCAGTTTAGGCCGTCTAGCCTATTTCGGCTGACTCACTGTTTTAGGCTCATGGTGAGCCTAAGTGTTGCTGTTTAACTGCCCTTGTTAGTAGGGCTTTACCACAGAAATGGTCTGAGATATTTGTTGGTAGGTAGGTAGGTAGGTAGGTAGGTAGGTAGGTAGGTTTTTACGTTTGGGTGTTAAGGAGGGCTAGCGCTATGTTTATATAGGAGCATCCTTGCCGCTGCTCCTCTAGTGTTGTATAATTAA
Source organism: Hymenopus coronatus (assembly GCA_030762935.1). Lineage (NCBI taxonomy): Eukaryota > Metazoa > Arthropoda > Insecta > Mantodea > Hymenopodidae > Hymenopus > Hymenopus coronatus. The sequence continues at coordinate 35,414,401 of CM060890.1, forward strand.
AAAATACGTGATATTAAATGTTGAAGACGACACCCACAGGGAGGAGGGAATACTTACATTCGGCTTTTTGGCTGTTCACTGGTTGTTCTGGCTCCAGTGTCTTTCCATCTGTGGCTCGCTTTCGGGAGCTTCTTGGTTCAGATCTTGAAGGTCAACCAATCTGACTATTTTTGTTTCTTTGCTTTCCCCTTCCCCTTTTCTTTTCTTTCTTCGTGGTTTCTCTAAGTCGCCAAGGTGAATGCTAGATTGGAAACTTAAAACCAAAGAAAATCTCATTTTAGTCTCAGTCATAAACAATAATAACAATGCAAATTGCCTCTATTGCGCTGCCATCTGTCCCAGATAATATGACGGCAACTTAATGACTTCTGCCCGATGTGTGTAGAAGAAGAAATGCAGTTCCCTGGCACTAAGCCTCTGCAGACACGCGTGGAAGCGATCATCTACCCGTCAGGTGCAGAGGCAGAGATACAGTTGCCTAGCACTAGGGTCTCTGTGGACTCGTGACGAAGCAATGTGGTATGGCTCAGAAGATTAAATATCTAAAACATAGCATTACACGAGGATTCTCCTTACAGATCCTTGTCGATATGACGTAATTAAAGCGACATAAAATGAGACGGGCGAGAGGGAGGGAATAGTGGGCTCTGCTCTGATAAAATGAAATGATAAGAACTACATGATCAGTTTTGTAATTCTTATTGTTTAATTTCAACCATATATTAGCTTTCAAATGTAATATTAACTTTAAATGCTAAATTATATAATGGTATTAACAAGTATTTTTATTTTTCCCTGCCCAAGTGCTCATTGTTAAATGACTGCTCATTGGTTTTATGACGCAATCGAGAGCATGAAACTCTTGTATTAATCTACTTGTGCAATTTCTCTCCGGATCAACGGAAGATTCGACATGATAAATTGGCTTTGTTCATAAAGAGTGTCCGAAGGAAAGCAGCGTAGCAGCTAAATTCTCCTCTGTGAATACCGATTGCAGGCATTTTATGCTAGAACTATTATCACGCAGTGATTAAGCGAATATGCTACGACTATACCCATTAATATATTATTTAACTTATCAAAAATATAAAATATACTTTCAGGAATAAATTTAAGTTATCGCGATTTCAAGAGGTAGCCCAAAAATTCGCAGATCGCCTCAATTAAAAACCGGTCGCAAAGTCGATCTTTTAGTAGCACAATCGACGACATATCGCCCAATCTGGCAATGCTGCTGTACCTAGAGGGAAGGAATCAACAATACTTTCATAACGGAGGCGTGCAAGATTTTTCAATCGCTTGTCATATAGCTTGTTAGCCTGCTGGGCATTGGTAGAACGGTTCCAAGCATTTTTACTGGCGACCGGCTGGCCACGTTTATGCGTGTCAGTGAGTAAGGAATATTTAACTGAATAGCTAAGCGCTATAATTGCACGGGTGAGGAACTGGTAACAACTTTGTATGGAGCCAGAAATTAGCTCATCTTGCGCAACAAAACACATAATATGCTATAGCTACGATATAGAATGAAATGCTAATTGAAATAAATGTCTATTAATATTAGGCTGCTACATTTTAAGGCTCAAGCTCTGCATTTCATGAACATTGTTAAACGCTGAAGTAAATAAAGCTTTATGAACTGTCGTTGCGGTAGAAAAAAATCAGGACTTTTTCTACATCTCTTAACAAAGTATTTTTAATAAGTTGATTCTTCTATTACATGCTAAAACATTAGCAGAAGCTGTCTTTTTATGTAGTTACTTATAAGTAGAAGAGAAATAAGGGAACACACACTAGGCTAAACCGATAGTCAAATGTTTTAAAATGTGGTTGCTATGGTATAGGTGTTGACAAGTTCCCGTATGAGAAAAGTATTTAAAAAAGAAATCCATAACAAGAAATATCTTAAAAACGGCCAACTCCACGAAAAAAATTTACATGACATAAACAGTATGTTTTATGGAGCTCTACATTTTTGTGTAGTAAGTTTTTGTCTATCTCTTACGGTGTACTAGTTATACAAAATTCAATAAAAATCATCCAGAATAAAGAGGTCTTCAGAGGCTTTCCTAGAAAATTCAAGATATACATTTTACTTCTTATGTAATATCTTAAATATAAGATATTTTAATCAAAATCGTTAGAGCCATTTTTGAGAAAATCAAAATTTTCGAATTTTTTTCCATTTAAAGTGTAGATTGGGGTGGGTTATTTTCTTGAAAATCTTCGTGTCGCATCCTTGGAAGATACTGAACTTAAATATAAAGTTTGGTGTTTAACGGACTTTCGTTTTAGAGCTAATCTACCCACAGACAGACACATGGGGTCCCAAAACATGCACTTCCGGTGAAATCTCGGTATCGATTTTTTTGGCGGAATACAATACCTTCTCTATACACTATCTACATAGTGCGTGTTGAGAAAGTAAAAAGATTGAGAGTATTTCCGTTCAGAAACATCAACGTCTATGATCAGGAGGTGCAAGGAAAGATTGCTCTTCTTCCTGGCAGTTTTGTTATATTAAAGCTGCTAATCATGGCAAATCGAGAAAGTGCAAGAAATCTGCAGACTAATGTTTGTGGGGAGAAGAACCCATGCTTGTAAACGAAGCTTGCAACAACAGCATTCTATCACGGCTGGAATCCATCACTCAACACCATTTTATATATAAGCGAGGTTATCAGATAAGGTTTCGTTTTCTACGTATCTTAACGACATTGGAACTGAAATGTTTACCAAAATGCTCATCGATGTTTTATATATGCCCCATTTGCACAGTGCCTGCCTCTGCGCAGGGGACCAGGTTCGATTCCCGGTACCGGAGTGGGAATTTACTGAGAGGACCGGGTATGTGTCCTTTTATCATCCCGCAGAAGGGAAATGGAAATACCTCCATCCTTGCCTAATCGCCGCCGTCGGTTGTGGTCCTTCCCACAATTCCTTCTAGTCCATTTACCGACCTTCAGGTTATACTCGCCATCAAATCGTTGTTTTTAAATGACGACAGCTATTTTCAATATTTCTGCTCTGAGCATTCATATACGCTTGTTTCAAGCATAAAGTCTCTGTCGTGGTATTGCAATAGCTATTGGGGCATTTAATGGAGATTGTATTAGTCAATAAGAGAAAAATAGATAAGTTAAATTTCAGAAAATTTGTACATAAGTTCCAAGAAAAATGTCGTTGTGCCCAGTTTCGGAGCTATTTTTGTTGCTATAACATTTTTACATAAATCCCCATTAAAACATGTTTTGTTTAATTTTGGATTTCAGAAAAGGAAATTAATGAAAGACATGCATATTTTAAAATAATAAAAATCTATCCTATAAATTTAAACCATTTTGATTAAGTAGGTAGCTTAAATGTTTAGATTTCAGCCACAGCTTTCAGTGCGGCTGTGAATGTAGCTTGCGGAATGAATTTTTATTTAAAGTTATTTAAAGCATAAGTCTTAGTATATTTTCTCTGAAAAAAAAAATAAAAACTTTAAGGCACATAACGGCAGATATTTGATCGCTTTTTAGGTTAGCATTTGATTAGTAACTATACTCGATAATGGAAATGTGAGAATAAAATGGGAAGTTCATTGTATACAGGATAGGTTTCTCCCTGAGCGGGATAACGTGATAATTGGATTAGGCAGTGTGGTGGTCAAGCAGGCCGTTCTCCGTCGCTATAGAGTAGTCAGACCGGGCAACAGAAGCGCCGCGTAAAAACTTGTTACCTTAACAGAACCTAACTCAGGAGATCCAGAGGTGAAGCTGGGCGAAGCAGTGACCACGACCCAAACAGCGTGGCAACTCAAGTGCGTAGAAAATTCACATAGTTTTCACATATCACTTATTTCTGCTGTGGTAAATCAAATACGTGTTCATTACAATATGATTCGGCCGTGGATAAAAGGGGATATACAGGATGATTCAACGACATTTAGTCATCCTCCGTCTAGGGGAATCATGCCAGCCTCTGTTTCCCAAGGTCACGGTTTCGATGGACTTTTTAGGGCGTCAAAATCATTAAAAACCTGCCTGGGTAGTGGTGGTAGCGCGTCTGCCTCGCATTCAACAGGTCGTGAGTGCCAATCTCGCTTAGGGTGAGCTACCTGGGTAAGGTTTTTTTTCAGGGTTTTCCCTTATCCTAATAAGACTAATGTCGAGTAACTTTAAGCTCCATGGACCCCGAGATCATTTCAGCATCATTTCACCAATTTCATTCATCGTCCGATATGACCAACCAGGTTAAAGGACGTTAAGCTATTAAAAAAAAAGAAAAAGAAAAAAAATCCTTAGAATGGCTTACTTCGGAAGGGAAGCTGGTTCCGTGTCATAGATTTACGCACGTAAAAGAATCTAACAGCAGAATTAATCGGTGTTTCACGCCAACTATAGATTAGGATGCTAGGAATCGCTATATTTAAAAAGCGTCCATAAATAAAACTCACTTTTTAAATAAAATTTACCTCTTCGATAGCTTAAATAAATGCTTTATTCGTTTATTTATTTATTCATTCTTGAATGGCGTTTCGAAAGCGCTTCTAGAGTGTGTTGGCGTTAGCGCTCTCTAGTCTTCTTATTTCTTTAACCGCCAGTCGTTGCTCGCCTTACAACCCGTAAGGCTAGAGCCACATCCCAATATTTAATATTTAGAAACCTTACACAAGATAATGACAAAGCTGATTTCACAATATATCATCTTATTCTTATAAGACCAAATTGATTTGAAATAATTTCTAAGTAGGGTTATACTATAATAATTTAAAGATAATTAAAATAATTTCATTACATAGGTACATTTTACAACGTTTGATAGATGTGAATAAATTATACAAATACTGATAATATCTACTAAAATGTTCATTTAATGGTTTTGTAAATTCTATATTGCAATTATTTAAGTGGAGCTTCAAGCATTATCTTCTTACACATACCGAGGATAATTGAAGAGCAAGTATTTTACTCTTTCTTTCTTTCCAAAAGGGAGTCGAAATCCTTTTCTATAAATGTGAAATCGTCGGCAGTATTTACCAAATTTGCCGTGACCAGAAACAAAGTGTGTAGGTAAGTATAAAATGAGCGAAGAAGACTGCATTTTAGGTGACTGTTTATCAAGGAAGATAAACAGTTTCTTGATGTAACTGAGCTGTTGTTGCTGTTTCTGAATTACAAGTGTTTATTATCAGCATTTTGTACTTGACTTTATTTTCGATGTTGAACATTAGTTGTAGGCATAATCGTGATACTGCAGGCTTCTGTTTTGTTAGAATATCTGCTCTTTATTTGACGACAATACCAATGTGTCCTCGCAACCATTCAATGCAGTCATGTCTTATCATATGCTACGAGTTTTGGTCTAATTCTTGTGTCTATCCAATGTCATTCTCAGATAAAACTAATCCAAAGATTCAACACACCTACACACAAACTAACACACCCAGAAAACTTGTATTTACAATAACATGTTTATATTCGTACCAGATATTGTTGCTGATACATACAGAAACAATACTCATATGCGCGTAGAATAAAAATGAACTAAAAAGAATCTGCTGTATTCCATTCACACAACTCTCTCTATCTGTGCTGCAAACAAACTATTCTTAAAAGGATTATTCTTTTATCTATAATGCTAACCAAGATAAACATTACCAGAAATTATCTTAATCCCTAATTCCTTATACGTAGCAGGGAAATAAGAGAATGCACTAGGCTAAACCAACAGTCAAATGTTTTAAAACGTGGTTGCTATGGGATTGAAATCCGTTTCTTTGCGTGGGCAGGTGTTGACAAGCTAACGTATGAGAAACATTAAGTATTTTCAAACTGAAAGCAATAATAGAGAATATCTCGAAAACGGTCAACTCCACGGAAAAAAAAAAAATGTAATAAACTGTGTATTTAATGAGATTCACGTATTTTAATTTTTTAAAAGCTGTCGCTATGTGTTTGTAATTGAAATTGGGTTCTTTTTCCAAGACCAAAGGTATGCTGCGAAAGATAGTTTCTCGTTTGAGAAAAGTTTAAATAGTTTAACATTGAAACCAATAATAAGGAATATCTCATAAACAGTTAACTCTCTCTCTCTTTCTCTCTCCCTCTCTCTCTCTCTTTATCTATATATATATATATATATATATATATATATATATATATATGTGTGTGTGTGTGTGTGTGTATAAAGGATATAACATAGACTGTGTGCTTAAAGGAGATCTACACTTCTTTGCAGTAAGTTTTGTCTATCTCCTCCGGTTTAGCAGTTATATAAAAGTCATTCAGAATGAAAAGGACTTCAGAGGCTATTCTCAGAAATATCAAGATATATATATCGTTGGTAGTAAAAATATCTTAAACATATGGTATTTTAAACATCGTGAGATGTTTTTGAAGAAATAAAAAAATTGGAAAAATGTCCCACGTAAAGTGTCCTGAAAATCTTCGTGTCGTATCCTTGGTTTAAATGAATTTCTGGTGAAATCTCGGTAGTGAATTTTTGGGTGGAACACAGTACCTTCGCTATGTACTATGTATATTTTATATATGTTATAGAGAAAGTAAAAAAACAAAAATGTGCAGAAGTTAAACAAATTAGGAATAGAATTATTAGGCGTGGCAGCAGAACAGTGTTACCTCAGATTATATAAAGAACGACGGAAAGATTCATGGTTTCTAATGTAGACTGTACGCCTGAGGATATGAAAAACTGAAGCAAGCAACCGACTAAACCCCAAAATGAAATCCTGTTCATAACTGTATCATTCGAGATCAATTAAATCCCACATTGCAACCGTAATGCCTTAGGCCTGTTTGCGAAATTTGTCAATGCTGTGGGTCGCGACTATGAAGGATGGACGGTAATTTTCCCGGAATGTGAAAGGCAGTGGCGCTCTTGTGGGCGCCAGAGGGCCGGCGAATTTTCCCGGTAAAAAAAAAAAAAAATGCTTTCCCTTTCACCACCTACATACATTATATGACTTCTCCCACGCCCGCGACAAAGTGACACCCCCAGCGAAGCATGTTATTTACGGCCTGCGGAACATACAACCGCTGGCTCGGCATTGTGGACTAAATTAAAATAATATTTCTAATTGGGACTTTTAGAAGCGACGTATGGTGAAATTATATTCATAAACTGACAGAAAGTGGCAAGAAGCAAAAAAGTGCAGAGATAAGTAATATTTTATATTTTCCAGAGATTATTCCAACTAAAATAAAGTAGTCTTTGAGTCTATTCCCAGAAAATTCAAGATGTACATTTTATTTGCAATATAAATATCTTTAATATACGGCATTTTAATCCAAATCATTACAGCCAATTTTGAGAAAATCAAACTTTTTGAAATTGTTTCCATGTTTGGGGGAGAGATTTTCTCAAAATCTTTGTGTCGCATCCCTGGAAGATACTAAGTTTAAATACCAAGTTTGGTACTTTGCCGACTTTTCGTTCTTGAGTTATCGTGTTCACAGACACACGCACACGCACCCACATGGACCTTTTTTTTTTTCTTCTAAAACTGCTTTTTTTGGATACAGGGGACCCTAAAGCGTGTATTTTCGTGATATCTTAGTTAGGAATTTTTGGGTGGAATGCAATACACTCTCTATACACTATGTACGTAGTACATAGTACGTAGTACGTAGTACGTGTAGAGAAAGTAAAAGTCTTATATGTTACGTTCACATACATACATACATACATACATACATACATACACACATACATACATATACATGCATACATACATTCATACAGACAGACATACATACATACACGCATACAGCCATACACACACATGCACACATACATATACATACATGCATACATACATATATACACACATTGAGACATACACACACATACATACATACATATATACATACATACATATATATATATACACACACACATACAGACACACACATGCACACATACATACATACATACATACATGCATACATATATACACACATACAGCCATACACACATGCACACATACATACACATACATACATACATACATACATACATACATACACATGCACACATACACATATACATACATGCATACATACATACATACATACATACATATATACACACATTGAGACATACACACACATGCACACATACATACATACATACATACATACATACATACATACATACATACATACATACATACATACATACATACATACATACATACTACATACATATATACACACATTGAGACATACACACACATGCACACATACAGACATACATACATACATACATACACACATGCATACATACACACATACAGACATACACACATGCACACATACATGCATACATACATATATACACACATTGAGACATACACACACATACATACATACATACATACATACATACATACATACATACATACATACATACATACATACATACATACATACATACACACACATACACACATACATACAGGAGATACTTTTAAGTTTTATTGACTTAAATCGAAGAAAGTCTGTTCGAAAGATCTAGAACTGACCTTCTGGGGCAGAGGGGTGGTTATTTGTTTTATTTAGGGGATAAATGAGGACGTATATGTAACTTTTAATTGGCAGCTTTCACGCTCCCAGGATAACACGGAACTTCCATTTGGAAAGCAGGAGATAATGAAAAATATTAGTTTGACTTATTTTTGGAGGGTGACCCTCTCTGTCAGTACCTGTTTTCTGGTAGGGTCATTAGGTAACCTTTAAACCGTCTCTTGTTTCTTGCAATTACGCCGTTCTAATTATATGCTCCTCTTGCTTGGAATTACATCACCTGTTTTCTTCTTGGAGCAACAGTAACTGTTCCGAAATCAGAGAATAAAGGAGATAAGGAGCTGCAGAACTAGCAGAACTCAAAACTGTGCTCACGTTATTGCGTTATATGCGAATGTTATCTTATGACTCAGTTCCTTTGTCACACCCTCTTCATTCTTACTATTTGTACTTTCTCTGCACGTACTATGTACATAGTGTATAGAGAAGGTATTGCACTCCACCAAAAAATTCGATACCGAGATTTCACCGGAAATAAATGCTTTAGGGTCTCCTATATCGAAAAAAAGTATTTTTAGAAAACGCTCCTTGTGTGTGTGTGTGCGTGCGTGCGTGCGTGCGTGCGTGTGCGCGCGCGCGTGTCAGAGTGTACGTGTGTCTGTGAACACGATAACCTAAACGAAAAGTCGCTAAAATACCAAACATGGTATTTAAGTTTTAGTATCTTCCAGGGATGCGACACGAAGATTTTGAGAAATATCCCCCTACCCCAAACTACCCTTTACATGGAACTTTTTTAAAAAAATTTGATTTCCTAAAAAATGACTAACGATTTTGATTAAAATATCGTATATTAATTACCTGCAAAATATAATGTATATTTTGAATTTTCTGGGAATAGCCTCTGGACTACTTTATTCTGAGTCAATTTTACGGAATTTTGCATAACTGCTAAACTGTAAAAAATGAACAAAAACTTTCTGCACAAAAAAATGTAGAGCACATTAAAACAAACAATTTATGTTGTATACATTTTTTGTGAGGAGCTGATCGTTTTTGAGATATTCCTTGTTTTTGGTTTCAGCTTTGAAAAACTTAACTTTTCTCATACAGGAATTTGTCAACTCCTGTCCATACAAAGGAACTTCATTCACATAGCAAACAGTTTTTTACTATCATTTTAACCTATGGCATTCCCTTATTTCGCTTCTACTTACAAGGAAGCAAGTAATAAGACTATTTCTGCTACTTTTTTTTTTTTCTCGATTAGCGTAAAGTAAATGGAAACATAGGCTTTTTAACAATAATTTGTTGCAGAGATGTAGAGAAAGTAATGTGAATGGTACACATAAGATTTTTTCAAGACCAAACCCAGGTCAAACGCTGGTTAATATGCTCCAAACCCAGGACACTTTCCTTAGGATGTTAATTTTCCACTGACTTATCATTTTTGTATTTCCCAGTAATAAATAGCGTTTCATAGTTTTTTTAATTAATTGTAAATGTTTACATGGCTAAAAACGTTTTCTATTGGCGAGTGCCTGGCCATAAAACTATAAAATAATCATTCTAAACATGTATGGAAGCAGATAACCTTACATTAATGGTTGCATTAATGAGTAAAACAAGGAACAGAAAATTACAGAACACTATAATCTGCAGTTTTGAAGTAAGCTGCAGTATTTAATAATGAAGCAGCGAATACAACTTTGTAATGTTTATATATTTTTAGGTGATCCTCAGTGCCTGCCTTACCGTTGTGAACAACAGAAAATAATCAATTACGCTGAAAACACTTGCACATGAATGGAATGTATTTAGATGTAGAAAATACTAAATGTGTGAGAAACAAACTAATATTTAAAATGAGTCCTTAAATCAAGTTTTCGGTAAGATTTGATTCTGTAGTGAGGAGAGGAGTTTATCATTTCAGTTTCTGTTTAATTAGAATATAGTAAAGGTATTGCATTTCACCCAAAAGTTCGATACTTGGATTTCACCGAAAATACACGTTTTATAAAAATATTTAATAAAGTTAAAGGTACACTTATGTCATCAAAAGATTTATGCTTATCACATTTGTGTAATTTGCTGTAAGTAAATCTCTGCAATACTAGCAAATTTCCAACACAGTATAGAAACGGGAAACCATATAGAATGTTACAGCAGTCAAAATTACAATGAAACTTAACCTTTTTGTCATAAAATGTTTCTTAAAATACTTTTATAAATTAATAGGGAAAATATTTGACGTAAGCGTGATTAATTATTTTAAAAATAACAATTTTAGGACCCCCTTAGCACATAATAGCATAGGATTTAAATATATTAGGTAATATCTGTTGATTATCATTTTTCTTTATACTTGCTTAGCATCATATAGTCTTATGGCATGACTATTGTGTTTATTGGTTCTCTTGCATTCAAATAATATTGGTAGTGTACTCTTGCATATTTGAAATTAAAACATAGGAGCTTAATTTCCTCTTCTTTCTTTTACTTTCTCTACACGTGCTATGTTTCTAATGAAAGGAGAAAAATTCAATGCCGGATTTCACCGGAAATACTTGTTTTGAGACTCCCTGAGTCCAAAATTTTAAAGAAAAAGGTAAGAGAGAGAGAGAGAGAGAGAGAGAGAGAGAGAGAGAGAGAGAGAGAGAGAGAGAGAGAGAGAGAGAGTTTGTGTGTGTGTGGACGACATAGCTCAAAACCGAAATGTCCGCTAAATACCAAAATTGGTATTTAAGTGTAGTATCTCCCGAGGACACAAAGATTTTCTTCAAAAACTTCCCATACCAAACTATCATTTATATGGAAAATTTTCCAAAAATGGCTTTAACAATTTTATTGTATATTATAGACATTGACGTGACAAATAAAATGTATATCTTGAGTTTTCTGGGAATAGCGTCTGGATATATCTTTACTCTGAATTTTGTATAACTCATAAGCCGTAAGAGATACATAAAAGCTTACTAAACAAAAAATGTAGATCTCGTTAAAATACGTGCCACTTTATGTTATATACGTTTTCTTGTAGAGTTGCCGTTTTCGAGATATTCTTGTTTTCTCAAACGGGACCATGCAAAGCGAACCGGACCTCAATTGTTGCACCTAGCGATCAACTTACAAAAGCTTTAACTATCACTTTAGCCTAGTGTATCCCCCTTATTTCCTTTCTACTTACAAGGTACCAAGTAGGTGGAATTTATATTATCTTGAGGTATATATTATCAGTGTGATTGTGAGAAATTAAAAATATAACTATAGACCAATTCTACTAATATTTATCTCAATCACCATGTTGTAGATAAAAGAATAATTTTTTTAACAAAAGTTTGTATATGAAACAGGTAGAAAAAGTTATGTGAATAGAACTATTATATTTGTTATTATTAAGCTCTAAATATAAATAGTGAACGGGAATGTTATGTAGAATAACATTCTAAAATATTTAATTTTAATTTTATCTTTAAACATTACTGTGGAACTTCATTATTTTTCATAAAATGTTTCTTAAAATATATTTTTTAAACTAATAGAAAAAGTATTTGAAATAAGCGTAATTAATTATTTTAAAAGTAACATTTTGAAGCTAAATAATAGTCACCATACTAAAACGGACTGTATACATCCATATTTGACGTACCCACACATTCATACGTTCACATATAGTGTAATGGTTACCATGCTAACTTCATATACCCAAGGTCGCGGGTTCAAACCCGGCGGAGGACGATGGATCCTTAGCATGGCTTCCTTCGGAAGGGAAGTAAAGCTGTGGGTCCCGTGTCGTAGATTTACGGCACGTAAAAGAACCTCAAGAGAGGCCTCTGAGCAAAATTAAGCGATCTTTCACGCCCAATATAGAATGGGACGCTGAGAACCAAAGCAGTTAAAGAGCGTCCATAAATAACAGGCCATTTCATTTTTCATTTACACAGTCATAGTTAGAAATATGATCCCTTTACCGTATTATAGGATAGTATTTAAATATATTAAGTAAATTCTGTTGATTATTACTTTACTTTATATTTACTTATAACTATTATATTTATGATTTCTCTTGCATTTAGATAATATTAATAAAACTACCCTTGGAAATAGGCATTTTAGTAAATAAAATATAGGTTCTTAATTTCCTCTTTTGTAACTTCAAAACATTTGCACTTCTTGCTCTAGGAGGGGGGTAGACTATTAGTTTCTTTATAAGCAAATAGTATTTAAATGACTTATATGTCTTATAAACAACATGTATTTATTTTATATGAGAAACCTGGTGCAAAGCAATAAGTATTCATTTTCTTGTGAATGCGCAATTCGAAAAGCCTCATTAACGTAGAGGTTAAAGGGATTTAAGCGCCGGGTAGCGTTGTTTGTCCTTGAGAGACGAGAGGAAGCGCATATCACCGTTGCTAGGGGTCGGTGACAATTACATATCAAAAGAGAGGGAAGTTGTACGCATGCGCCTTATAAAGACAGGGCGCTCGTGTTGTCCCTTCGTGACCTAGGCTACCTTGTACGGGTTAGGTCAAGGCCACGACAAGGTCAGGCTCCTTAGGAAAGAATCTCCGCAGGAAATAATTCATGACGGGGCGCCCCAGTTGGCCTTCTAGGGTTGTGTACAGGTGCTAGGCACACAGAAAAGGTCCAATTTATTTCTCCATGCATCTCTTTTCACTCCACTTTCCTTCACGCGACGCTGGAATTTGGTGGCACAATCTCTACAATATGTGTCGTATTAAGTAAACAAATCTGATGTGTTTAATTCACATGGCTTTTCCTACATCTCTGAAACTAACATTGGAAATTTGATATTTTATAGGATTAGATAGATATGACAGTGAAACAGTCGGACATCTTTCAGTGAAAGTTTAACAGATTGTGCTACTGAATTATTTGATATTTTGCCACTTGAGTAAACCCCCACCTTAGGAAATTATTATTCCACGTGTACAGATTGATCGTTTTTAGAAAAGCAAGCGCTCTTTATATTACAGATATATTTACTAAATATGAAAGGTATCGTGATGAAATTACGACTTTATGTTACTTTGTTTCCTTATTTTTACCGCTATGGAAATTACAGAAGACAGACAAAGTTTATCAAAGTTCAACCGGACTATTGATTCCACAACAGATTAAAAATACAATGTAATACTGCCAAATTTTTTTAAGTTGGCTCTTTGAGATGTTGCTTTTTTAATACTATTGCATGAATATTAAATTTTGGTAGATGGAATTATATTTATATTTATATTGTATAATAATAAAAGTGAATTATATTTAATCCCATTTTTAGTTCTTTTGGCAGGAATAGATAAAAGTGCTCAACTTTCTTTATCAGCACAATTATCGGTTGCTATATTTAACATTACAATAAATAATTACTTGATAAGTAATCTATGTACTATTATTAGGATATGTTTTCTATCACACACACACATATATATATTAAAATTGTGTATAATTAATCAACCTTTATGTCAGGATACATTCCGCTCCAGAATACTCCATTTGTGTTCTATTGTTTACTATGCGCCAAGCTACTAGAGTTCATGTCAAATCTCCTGCATATGGCAGTAGCCAATAGGAGCGCGCTACAACGTAGCCATATCGTCCACTTGTGCGTGAGAGAGATAGAGATAGTAGCATGCAGCGCAGATTGTTACAGATGCCTATTTAGTTGAACTATAGGGTAAAATTCTTATTAAAATTAGTAAAACTAAATAAATGACAATAGAAATTAACATACCTGCTTATTCCAGAGGGATGGCCAGAGGCACGTCGTCACTGCTTGATTGCGTACAACACTGTTTTTTGGTTATTTTTTCTTCTTTCAATAACACAATCACTTGCTTAACTTAGCAGGAATGTTCTAAACTTCGGTTTCATAGAACTGCACATTAACTATCTGTTTTGTCCCCTGGTCAGAGTGTACACAAGTGTATTAGGAGAAACGCGAAGCATAATGGTACATCAGCACAAAGGTTACTCACATCTCTGTTTACAGCCCAAAGTCCATTTCATTTTTGACAAAATACACGTAGAACATAACTGCGTATATGTATCGAACGGCTGAAGCTAAAATTAATATTGATATAAGTTTTAAGGTTTTAAAAACTATTAGTATCCGAGCGATAGTCTAGTAATTACTAAGCAAGACGTGGGTAGTTCTGACTTGGCAACGCTGCACGCCTGTGATTCGCTACAGCCTTGCAGCCTCTGAAGGTCGTATGCAAGAGGTTTAACGCGAATTATAGTATTGCGCTGTTGTATAAAACAAATACTGGGCAAATAGAGTAATCTGTCCACCGCCGGGTCCCTTTTCCATGTAGTACATCCCTGGTCAGAGGCTATAAGTTATCACAGAGCATATTCACCACCCTGCATAACACTGGAAGATTTGACCTGAGAAGGTATGAGGGACGTTAAACTCTTGATGTGTGATGATCCATTCCACCGTTTGTATAGCGAGCAAGAATCGGTATCTCGGAGTTTGAACTCGATATCTCCCAAATGCGAACCTCAGATGCAACGTTTCGTAGATACTCTTTTACAGGCTACGTAAAGAAAAATAAAAGTATGTGGTTACCGCAACAAACAGGATTTTTAAAAAGCCGAACGGCATTATTAAAGAATTACTAAAGTTCAGCTGCTCCAATAAAATGGATAATTCAGGACTAATTAGAAAGGCTACACAAGTTACATCAGGATCAGGCAATGATATTGATGGAAGCAATTTTATGCGCGCCTGTAATTTAATGGGCAATGTTTTTCTTGTGTTACAGCTTTGCAGAACCAGGATCGTAACAGACCGGCAGAACAGCATCACGCAAAGGAAATCGCGGTAAGTGTGTACCAGTACATTTCTAGCATGCAAGGGAACAAAGAAAGGCATGTGGTTTCATTATGTTTGTACACACATATACACTTTGTGAAATGTCTTTTCCATTCCAAACATGGTACTAATTTGTGGAGTCTTATAGTCAAGACTGCAGACAGAAAGGAAGCGCGAAAATATAAAATGTTTGCAAGTTACCATGGCGAACTGCCAAGTTTCAACACAGCCTCCAACTGATCGTGAACGTGTAAATATTAGGAAGCTGCGTGTAAAACCATTTTTAACAAAGATCCATTAGTAAGCATCTGGATTAAAGAACATTCTTTTATTTGTATATTTTTATTTTGTTTGTTACTGTCAATTGCCAGAATTATATCAGCGCGGCCGGTGTGCCGAATTTCGTCCTGCAGGAGTTGTTTTATATGCCATTAAATCTACTGACTTGGAATTGTCGCTTTTAAGTACACTTAAAAAAAATCATCGATCTGGGCCAGATTTGAACCCGCGACCTTGAGCTTAGAAAGCCAGCGCCTAACCAATTCAGCTACCCAAGCCGACTATTTCATTTTTACATTATAACTGACAAAACGTACAGTAGTATACGCAACAAGTCACTTATGTGGGGTGTCATAACATTGACTCACGAAGCTAAGCAAGTAATATAAACGCAATTAGGATAATCATGAGCCAAATCGGAATCTTCCAAGGGCTTCATCTCTTTCCATCATACCGTGCACTAATATGAATTTTTAAAACCACTAGTAATTTTAATAGGGAATGAATAGATGGGGTACTCTCTGTGGATCATTAATCACTAGCAAAAGTGTAAGCTCTCGAAACTTTGGAAAAGGGCTTCAGGACAATGGAGGTGACAATCTTAAAGTCATTGCTACGACGGTGCGCTGTATTCAGGCATTTATGCTGTCGACTGCAGCTTTCTGAATGCAGGACGGGACAAAAGGATCGTGCATCTTAATTTTGACTCTTCATTCTACCATTTTGTTCAGACAAGAGCACAATGCACGTGATGGTAACAGTTTTTACCTGCGCTATCCATCCTCTCATAAAATGTAAATGCGACAAATAATAACACCAAGGACTGTGAAGTTATTGCAACAATGCATTGCAATGGTCATTCAATGTGGTTTGCTAATTATGTATTATTTACATCTTAGTTGCTATATTAAATTCATTTATTCGCTATATAGCTTGGATATATATATATAATTTTTCATTTTTGAAGTTTGCTGTATAGTTTGTTACGTTTACTGAAATTTCATGCGTCTTTTAGTGGTACAAAAAAAAATAGGTTTGGGAGGCACATGACGTGTTATAATATTGAAGGTTGAAGTTCAAGCTTAGTAATATATAAAACAGCAAGTGCATTTTAAACAAATAATAACTTGTGACACTGTTTCCACGTGGTTTTCATGAGAACTCTCTGCTGTTACTCTAGCATAAGGCACCAGGAATTCCTGTCCCATCGCCTTACAAGCTGTACTGTGAGGGGTACCCTGTTGCTAATACTACTTACTAGGTTTCTAAAACAATATAGTAACTTGTTGCCAATACTGCTTACTAGGTTTCTAATACAATATGGTACCTTGTTGCCAATACTGCTTACTAACTAGGTTTCTAATACAATATGGCAAGGTTTATTTCCCACTTCCCTTCTGTGAATGATCTCTCACAAGTTACTTCTTGTTTAAATTCTACTATAATATAAATATAATAAGATTCTGTAGTTTGTTGGAAAATTATATTAAAGATCTTTAAAATAATGTTACAGAATATTTAGGTACATTATAAAAAAAGTGGTTAGGTTCTTTTAAAAGATCTACGTTTATTCTTCAATTGATTCACATAGTACCTTCTCTATATTTTAACAGAAACAAATAACGAAACAATAAAATATACTTAATTCAAATTCAACGCAATAAATACAATGAGAATTTAACAAATTAAAATTACCAATAAATTGGTGAAGAAACTCTTTTATGGCAAATCAAACCCTTCAAAATTCATAGTGATTAAGAACAGTTTGAGCAGATGGCCACTAATTACGGCGAATACTTCTCTAGGACAAATGTCTACTGAACTTTGAAATACATACACTTAAAAGCCTGAAAAGATGATCAGAAATTCGCTTGTTGCATTCCAGTTCTTCTCCACGGAATCTCCTCAAAAGAAAACAGCGAGCGCCAACTCGAGAGAAGGATACTAAACATTATTTTCGACACAAAGTATAGCAAGGAACTGCGAGGAAGGAAACATTAGGTAGATGAAGCCAATAAAGCAAAATTTGTTAAATATTACTGAATTATGGATAAACAGACATGGACGTGTGTATAACAATGACGCGGTACTCAAGGACACTATTAGAAATATGGGACACTCTTAACAAATATGGGTCTATGAATTCCGGGAAGTGGTTTCTGCAATTATTTGCAGAGAGAGGATGGTATATAGAGAAAACCAGGTTAGTCTCCAGGCGTTTGGAAGGGAAAAGGATGTTTCATACAAACGAAATACCGTAAAAAAAAAAGGAAGCAGAAAAGAGTTATCCTTGGAGTAGTCCTAACTTCAATCGCGCACGTTTTCTTGGGTGCTTGGCTCTTTAATCGTCATTCGATAGGTTTCACACAATCTCGGAAGCAGAGAAGAGCAATACGCTGTACACCCTGACATTTAGTGGTTTCAATGACAGTTTTATTCTGTCTGTAGAATCCAGAGTTCACACACATGCACATTCGCTTCAGTTAGTTTGCGTAAATTAGATAACCTTTTCACCATAATGGCTGAAAACTTTGTTTGGTTGACAACACTGTAGAAAGCAGGCGGGCAACCTCTCTCTTCCTCCCCCACCCCTCGCTTCGTCGTAAAACTAGCGCCCAAAAAAGTTTCGCGCTTAGTCTAGTGAAAGCGAGGGTAGTTCACAAGGAACGCTGTCTAACCGCGGCTAATGACTGTCATAAATCCATCTCTATGCCCCAGTAAAGGTAAACTCATATCCTTGTTCTTGAAGACCAATAGCAACCATGATTTTAAGCAAGTGAAACTTACTTGTCGACTCTAGGTGGAGTCTCAGTTGCCAAAATTCCGAATTTACGTCTTGTATAGAGAGAAAGCCGCTCTAGAAGCAGAAGTTGCAACACTGAAGAAGAGGCAGTGTTTGTGTTCTAAAATTATTATAATAAGAGTTCCTCAAAGGAGGTGGCCGAACTGCACAGGCGTTGACTAGACAGGCTTTAAGTTTTCCACGGGATTGTTTATTTAGGGTATTACGCTTTATAAATAGAGCCCTTAGTCACTTTTACAAATATTAGTGCTTGTAAAATTCACTAAATTCGCCCATAAAATATCTACTCCAGGACAATTAAATCAAAAGGTTGATGGATTAGAATTAGTACAACCCTACATTGCAAAAAAAATCTTGTTCAGAAAGCCAATTAGATGAAAGCAGGGCTGATGAAAAGACGAAGTTTTTAATAAAATGATAAAAGGACATGATTTACGATATGAAGAAGTTGGATATAAGAGGTTGGGGGAAGAGAGTGCAAGATAAGAAAGAATGGGCTTCAAGGGAATGCCGGTCCCCATGGCCGCGTTTGCTAAAGCGTCTCGCTTTGGTGCTTCGTGGTACAGGGGATCGTGGGTTCAAGTCCCGCCTTGGGCATGGGTGTTTGTGTATTTGTAAATGTGTATATGTCTGTATGTATGTATATGTGAAAAGGAAACGTTAAAATAACAGGTTAACTAAGGAAATGTAGGAAAACAGGAAAAAAAGAGGAAAAAGGTATTCAGCGCCGGAGTCCTGACAAACCTCCGGAACTGTATTTTTTAAATAATAATAATAATAAAAAAAAGGCTGAAACGCCATGGGGTTAGTGTGTGTGTGTGTTTAGTTTCTTACTATTCAAAAGATTGTTTTTGCTAATGTAGCTGGATTTGTTCATTGAATTTCAGTTTAATACTTATTGTTTCTTTGCTTACTATCCAAATAACGCTAGTAAGTACTTTTCAAATCCTGGAGTTGTTACAGGAGAAACAACATGGAAATACAGCAGTTTCTAGTATGCATCGTCATGGGTCCAACCGTAAATAGCGGCTGTTCCCAGAATCGTGGCCTCCTTTTCGCTCAAGTTGCTAACGATAGAGAATCTCTTGACCATTCGTCCGTAATACGACGTCGGGCTACTGGTGTTGAAATTTTAACCGAATAGAGATGCTATCCATTGCCTCCCACAAGCGCGCGCACAATGCTGGTCCTTGTTTATTGGGGGCATCCCACGGGATTTTGTGCTCTGTGTACCGTCTTCTTGGAAATGACTACTTGCCAAGACGTCAGCAACTAGAAAGGAATGTCTTCTTGTTTATGTCTTCAGCGAAATTTAATTCTCTTGTATAAAAATGAGGCAAGGAAATTTGTGTAGCCGAGTCGCTTGTTTCACTGGATGTTTAGAATGCTTGGGATAGTTTTACCAAATATTTTTGGAACTTCTTATAGTTTTTAACAGTAACCCGGCTAAGCAAACTCATGACACACAGTTCTTCTTGGGACTACAAACAACATTTCGTATTTGTTAGGTCCTGGTAGAACGAAAATTGTAATTACCATGGCTATTTCATTTGTATAAACAAAAATTTGACTTTCTCTATCCACTATTGCAAACATTTATTCTCAACCTTTTTCTAAAATTGTTTTTATTCAGGGTTCCTAAAACATGTATTTCCGGTGAAACCTCGGAATCGAATTTTTGGCTGGAATACAATATCCGAAGAACATAAACCCCCTATTTCTAAGTAGACTTAAGTAAAAAAATGTGCTCATAGTATAATAGTATCTTTATTTGATCTATATTAAGATCTTGTCAAGTAAGATTACCGTCTCTACCCACCCAAGTACATAGTACTTGGTAGAGAAAGTAAATATTACGCGTCAAGGAGTAAAACTGGATGGACAGCACTTCAAGTATCCATCGTATGATAAACTTATCGTTATATTCTATCTTGAGTGCTATGATAGGTTTTTGGCTACCAGGGAAGAAGGAATGAATGGGGCGAGAGGAGACACCGGGCGACCGGAATCAGGAGCAACGCACAGCTATGATAAGAATCCCTACGTTACAAAAATAAACGCTCCGACATTCGGACAGGCAGATAGGACACAGCACCCCACACGGGGTGCAACGCCCTCAGGAAGCGGTGCTTATACTTCGGCGACCAGCTGAAGGCCGAGATGGTGAGGAACGTCTCCGAGGAGCATCATTCTTCCCTGTCACGCCGCATCGAAGCACCGTCGCCAACATATGCAGCCCGATACAGGCCAAACTGGCGAAGGATGAACGAAATGAATGAAGCGATATGGAGGGTTAGGAAAGGAGATGAAGTAAACCACTCCAGCATTCATCTTGCGACCCGGGAAAACCCCGAACATCTTATGGATAGGAGTGGGTAGTTGCCGAAGATTGAAGCGGGGGCCTCCCGAATGCAAATCGCACGAACTGTCGCGGCGCTATCGCGTTTAATATTTGTAGTGTTAAACCCCATATCTCGGGAAGCATTCAGAATGTAATGTAACCGGCATGCATTTCGAGAAATAAAGTACACAAGTTATATAAAAATAATATAAAAACTCATGATTTTCAGAGAGTACATAAAGTGATAGTTTTTCTACAATAATTAGGGCTTCATAAAAAAAAATATGATGTGACAGTTATTCTGTGAACTCATTTACTATAAAATGGAAATTTTGAAGTGAATAATTTTGAAAATACATAATGTGGATTATTTTTAGTAGAACAAAGAAATTAGAAAATAAATTTTAATTATTTTAACTATGCAAGCTAGAATTTTGAAATGTTGCAAAAATATCACTGTCATTATGTGTAATAACTGGTTTAAATTTCAACAAGTTATATTTTAAGATATTGCATTTTGCTAATTTCACAATTTATGAATACCAAATTTCATTGAAATTGGATAAATAATTTGAAAACCATAAATTATTACATACATTTTACCATGTAAATATATTGCATAATAGCAATGTTCCACGCCCCTCAAATTTTAGAAAATGTTGCTATTTTTTGAATTGTAATTTGAACCACTTAAAAAAACTACGTCGCGATATTTGAATAATAATATTAATTATTATAATTGTTTTTAAAATTAGAAATTATACCTAAAATTAATCATTTTATTGATGACAATTATTTTTTGACAAATCGTATAGTGTTAAAGTAATTTTATCGTCTCTACTATTACATTAGATGCTTATGCACATTCTGAAAAACTTAAGTTGTATTTAACAAAAACGTGTGGAACATTTTGAAAGTGTGAAAATGTAATTTAGAAAAAACTCTTATAAAATAGGATGCTAGGAACAGGAGTAATATACGATCTTAAACGATGTCTATGCAAGGGGCAATAGTTAGGTATTCATTCTGAGAGGTTCCAACCGCTATTTTCGATTTTTTGAGAGATTGTAGTCAAAATTTCACTCCCAGCGTCCCTTAACGACTTCGGCTACGCGTGCCGGTAGTCTCGTGTGGGACTAACGTGAATGTTTGTAACTCTTACGTCACTTTCTTACTGAATAGAAAAAAATAATATGCAACCTGTTTGGGAATTAGAACCAAGAGATCACGTGCAAAACCCCATTGAGCGTGCTAATAATGTAAACAACAAAAGAAACACAACGTGTAAACGCTGCGGAAACATCGTTCATGGAAAGCAATAAAAACTGGCCAGGAGAGGAACTCGATGACTGCAACCAGAATACCGTTCACCTCGCAAAGCCAAACATCGATTCCGGAATACTTTCTCCAGCCTGCTCCACTGTTGCCTGATAGCATGTGTTGTACCCTGTTATTACAATAAAAGCACCACACCTGCAACACTTTAGCTACTGGCACTATCGATCTGTATCAAACTGAATAACACAAGTAGCAAAATGACAAGAAGCCAGTTTACGGTGCCTACCTTAACACGCCTTCTCTATCAGAGAACAGAAAATTTCACTCTATATTGTTTCTAAACTGATACTTAATATCCAAGCTGGACCTGTAGCTCATTCAGTTCAATCCCTGCTAGGGGTGAACATTTTGTTCCAGCAAATCCTCCTCAGAGTCTGGAAGTATACATGATAGTATGAAAGTGACAAAATCCAAAGAAATTTAAACAGAAATCTATTGACAATTGAATTGGAGTTAACACTACTGTCGATAGACATATATTCCAAAGATAAGCATGTGATATGTTCCATTTATACGACTATCTCTACCTGTTGTGCAAACAGACTACTGTAAAATATTGTTTATTCTTTTATCTACATCATGCTGATCGAAATAAACATTAGAAGAAATGGTCTTATTACTTGCTTCCTTGTAAGTAAAATCTGATGTGTTACATTCACATGTCTTTCTCTAGCTGCTCTACAAACCTCCTACAAAACATTATTCTTCTTTGTACACAAAGCTAATCGAGATAAATATTAGCATTCTGCTAATAAGTAGAAGGGAATAAGGAAATGCGCTATGCTAAAGTAATTGTCAAATATTTTAAAAGCTATCGTTATGCGATTGTCATTGCAAATCATTTCTTTGCTCCGCCAGGAGTAAAACAAAAGAAAAACGGACGCTTCCTGTCTGAGAAAAGTTTTAAGTACTTCACAATTGAAACCAATAACAAAGAATATCTTGGAAACGGTTACCTCCACAATAAAAACGTAAAGGACATTTATTGTGTGTTTTGTCGTGATGTACATATTTTGTGTAATGAGTTTTTTCTACCTCTTGCGGTTTAGCAGTAAAGCAAAATTCGGCAAAATTCATCCAGAATAAAGAGGTCTTCAGAGGCTATTCCCAAAAAATTCGAGATATACATTTTATTTCGGACATAAATAGCTTTAACATACGGGATTTTAATCAAAATCGTTAGTCACTTTTAAGAAAATCAAAATTTTCAAAAATTTTTCAATGTAAAGGGTAGTTTGTGGTGGGGGGATTTTTTTGAAAATCTTCGTGTCGCATCCTTAGAAGATACTAAATATAAATACCCAGCTTGGTATTTAAAGCTCTTTTCGTTTTGGGGCTATGCTGTACACAGGCACACAGACAGACAGACAGACAGACAGACACACACACATCCAAAAAAATCATTTTTGGAAGAAGGTCCGTGTGTGTGTGTGTGATTGTGTGCGTCTGTGGACAGCATAGCTCAAAAACGAAAAGGCCGGTATTTATGTTTGGTATCTTCCAAGGATGTGACACGATTTTCAAGAAAATTCCCCCACCCCCAACTGCCCTTTACATGGAACTTTTTTCGAAAATTTTTATTTTCTCAAAAATGGCTGTAATCATTTTGATTAAAATATCGTATATTAAAGATATTTACCTGACAAATAATATGTATATCTTGAATTTTCTGGGAATAACTTCTGAAGACTACTTTATTCTGGAGGAATTTTGCATAACTGCTAAACCGTAATAGACGGACAAAAACCTACCGCACAAAAAATGTATAACACATTAAAACACACACTTTATGTTATATACCTTTTTTTTCTCGATGAGTTGATCGTTTTTGAGATATTCCTGTTTTTGGTTTCAGCTTTGAAAAACTTGTACTTTTCTCATACAGATATTTGTCAACTCGTGTTAATACAAACAAAGGAACTTCAGTCACCAAGTAACCAGCTTTTGACTTTACTTTAACCTATGATACTCCCATATTTTGCTTCTACTTACAAGGAAGCAAGTACTTCTGTTAATTTTTTCTCGATTAGCTTGAAGTAAATATAAGAATAAGCTTATTAACAATAATTTGTTACACAGAAGTAGAGAACACAGATTTTTTGTAATGTATTGTTTTTTGTTTACTTTAATAAAACCTGCATAAAAAATAGGCACTGTTAAATTAAATATTAAAAAATAAATGACTTATGAAATATTATATGATAAATAAAATAAATATAAAACAATTAATTGAAATAAATATGGTAATATATAATATATTATGATAAATATATTTAAAATTTGAGAAAAATATTAAATTTCAAATTTATAATTAAGTTTTTTTTTTGTTTTGTTTTGTGGTTCAATATAATTTTTCTGAGTAAAATAGTTTTAATAAATGGATGTGTAGTTCAAATTTGGAAATAAAAGAATAAGGATATGATATGTATGTCCCGGTTTTAAAAATTAGGTAACCAAGTATGTTGTTGCAGGTATTTATTCATTTATGTTTTTCACAATGAATTTTTCATGATTACGTATTTTCACGAAATTGAGGATAACAGTTCTTAAACATTTAGACTTTCACTATTCACTACAATTTATAACGAAACTTGAAATGTAGCTATTTCTGCAATGGTTTATCTCGATTCAAGTGTAATGGCAGAAAAATAGCCATCGTAAGATACGTTTTTATACGTCGTAGTAAATTATGAAGAGTAGCGAAAGTTCTATTTTGCTTTTATTACTATATAGAGTTACAAATGTAATGAACACACTATGGCTATAAATTGATTGTAATTTGTGAAACGTATATGAGTATAAAATAACTAATAGCTTTACATTACTCATACGATTTTGTAAAGAGATTACTTAGCCTTCGACTGGAAACATTGAATTGTTCGATAAAGTCTCTTTTTGCGTAGGTACTTGAGACAAAAACAGCTGTAATACGATTCCCCCACTCCTAGAAATACCTCATGTTTTGCCAAGCGAAATGCGAATATGTTTGTGTCGTTTTATAGGCGCCAGTCATTTATCAACGACTGCTCTGTAACAGCTATCAGAGCAGCTTGCTTTAATGTGAAAAATAATATTCCTGGAACAATGATAGGTGTTGGAACAGGAGTTTATGGCATTAAGCTTAGCTTTCATTCTTTAGTGGCAATGAAGCATGAAGGGAAAATTGCAACTGCATCTTATTTAGTCTGCAGCGCGTGTCGGTGAGCTGGCGCCATGTAGCTTGTGTAAAACAAAACTACAATGCTATAAGGCAGTTAAAATGCCACGCCAGATTAAAAATAGAGTGAATATTATCAAAGGAGTATGTGAGCAGAAGTGTTCATTGTTAAGTCTAGTAAACTAGATAAGAACGGAGAGTTAGAATACCAAAGAAATAAATTAAAAAGATACATTTATGTTCCAAACTGCGTAAGACAATGGAAATCAATGCAATATCAGCTTGCTTTTTCCGCCCTAAGAGTGGCAGCACTAATCTATAATGGAGATCAAGGCAACATCAGCTTGGTTAGTCCTCCCTAAGAGTGGTAGCACTAATCTATAATGGAGATCAAGGCAATATCAGCTTGCTTATTCCGCCCTAAGAATGACAGAACATCTTTAATGGATATCAATGCAATATCAGCTTGCTTATTCCGCCCTAAGAGTGGCAGCACTAATCTGTAATGGGGATCAAGGCAATATCAGCTTGCTTAGCCCTCCCTAAGAGTGGCAGCACTATCTGTAATGGGGATCAAGGCAATATCAGCTTGCTTAGTCCTCCCTAAGAGTGGCAGCACTATCTGTAATGGGGATCAAGGCAATATCAGCTTGCTTAGTCCTCCCTAAGAGTGGCAGCACTATCTGTAATGGGGATCAAGGCAATATCAGCTTGCTTAGTCCTCCCTAAGAGTGGCAGCACTATCTGTAATGGGGATCAAGGCAATATCAGCTTGCTTAGTCCTCCCTAAGAGTGGCAGCACTAATCTGTAATGAGGATCAAGGCAATATCAGCTTGCTTAGTTCTCCCTAAGAGTGGCAGTACTATCTGTAATGGAGATCAAGGCAATATCTGCTTGCTTAGTCCTCCCTAAGAGTGGCAGCACTAATCTGTAATGAGGATCAAGGCAATATCAGCTTGCTTAGTCCTCCCTAAGAATGGCAGCACTATCTGTAATGGAGATCAAGGCAATATCAGCTTGCTTAGTCCTCCCTAAGAGTGGCAGCACTATCTGTAATGGAGATCAAGGCAATATCAGCTTGCTTATTCCGCCCTAAGAGTGGCAGCACTATCTGTAATGGAGATCAAGGCAATATCAGCTTGCTTAGTCTGCCATAAGAGTGGCAGCACTAATCTGTAATGGAGATCAAGGCAATATCAGCTTGCTTAGTCCTCCCTAAGAGTGGCAGCACTATCTGTAATGGAGATCAAGGCAATATCAGCTTGCTTAGTCCTCCCTAAGAGTAGCAGCACTAATCTGTAATGGAGATTAATGCAACATCAACATGCTTAATCCTCCCTAAGAGTGGCAGCACTAATCTATAATGGAGATCAAGGCAATATCAGCTTGCTTAGTCCTCCCTAAGAGTGGCAGCACTAATCTGTAATGGAGATCAATGCAATATCAGCTTGCTTAGACCGCCCTAAGAGTGGTAGCACTAATCTGTAATGGAGATCAATGCAATATCAGCTTGCTTAGTCCTCCCTAAGAGTGGCAGCACTAATCTGTAATGGAGATCAATGCAATATCAGCTTGCTTAGTCCGCCCTAAGAGTGGCAGCACTAATCTGTAATGGAGATCAATGCAATATCAGCTATATAGTCCGCCCTAAGAGTGGCAGCACTATCTGCAAACGAGATCTATACAATATCAGCTTGCATAATCCGCCCGAAGAGTTGCAGCACTAATCTGTTTACTTTTCACCAAAGCCACCGTTCAGAATGAACAGGTTATTCCCAGAAAATTCAAAATGTAGGTTTTAGTGCGTCATGAAAATATCTTAAGCATATTGTATTTTTGAGAAAATCAAAAATCTTTAACGTTCTCTACAAGAGGGTAATTTGAGGTAGGGATTTTCTTGAAAATCTTCGTGTCGCATTCTTGAAAAATGCTGAATTTAAGTGCAAAGTTTGATTTTTATTCACTATTTCGTTTTTGATTTGTGCCGTTCGAAATGAACTCAAAACACACGTGAGGATATTTTTTAAAAAATTCTTTTTATTTTTTTATTTTATTTATTTATTTTTTGTTTGTTTTTCTTTGTTCATGAGGCTCCAAAACAACACATTTCGCGTGAAACTTCGACATCGAACTGTTTTTTTATAAAATTGTGGAATACTTCTATTGCTTGACGAGATAGAAAAAGCAAAAAAAAAAAAAAAAAAAAAAAAAAAAAAAAAAAAAAAAACAATAACAGTGGAGAGTAAGAATTCCACGGCAAACTTTCGCCTATAACGTGACGCGTTTTAGCACTGAACACCTACTTAGGTTAGGTTAGGATATACAACGGAGTTAGGATATACACCACGCAATGCGACCTATACAAACCTATAGCGACTACCCTATCGAGGATGAAGCCGTATCAGGAGGCTGCAGAATACAGGAAAAAGGCCAAAATAAGTGCTGTCCAATAGGGCAATGAACGGCGCTTGCGCTATGGAGCCCTCTAGTGTCCTTGGAGAATTTCCTTTTCTAGGAATAAAACACCGCAAAAAATGGAATTGCACCTGAAATATGATAAGGAAACAAAATTAAAGGGAAATGAGGGAAATGAAAACGTGGTAGAAGGGAAACAACCGCAGCATTCGCCGAGAAAACGTATTTAGGTTTATTGAATATAATTATAGTGGACAATTAATTTTCATTATCCTATGCATCCAGCTTATCAAGAAAATAAGTTCTAAAGCAGTAAATGGAGTCAAATGTCAAAATTTTGAGTTTTTCATTAAATCTTTTACATTTAGCACATTATTCCTAAAATAGCTCTTTAAGTTAAGAGTAATATTTTGTAAATTTAACTTTTACAGACAAAATATATCACTTTTCTAAAATTAGTTATGTAATAAATTATAAAACCTAAAGCCTGTGTCAAAAAAGACTCGAGATCTTTACATCCACCTTCAAAGAACATATATTGAAAATTTGAAAAAAATCGGACCAAATTTTCATAAAAAACATTTTAATGTTGCAAAAATGAAAAACGATGAGAAATAAGAAGTATTAAGATCCCATGCATCGCAGTTTTGGCATTTATATGGACATCATATGATTACTGCATTTTGAATCTTATTCTATAATCATTGAGGAGTTAGTTCCTTTACATTATTTAAAACGTTTTTTTCTCTCTCAAAATTTATGTCTTAAATTCTGTATCCGGAACAAAGCATCCGATAGTTGTCAGTCCAGTTCACTAGAACAGGTCGAAGATACCGATGGCAGCCTAGAATCAATTCTTCTTCTGCAGCCGTACACCTCGCCTGGTCGTGAAACAGTGAAAGATAAGTAATAAGAAATGCCATTTCGGTACGAATCCTCCTCAGATTCGCCTTATGACCAGGTAAATCCACGAAAAAGCTCACGATGAGTTTTTGCATGACCAGATGAAATTTCTATATATTCTGTGTAGATTTTTCTGAAAGTTTTAATTTGTTTGAATTCTTGCTATATTAGTATAAATACCAAATTTCATTCAAATTGCCGGAATAGTTTGCAAGAAATAAATTATTTCATAAATTTTAGTATGTAAATATGTTGCATAGTCGAAATGTCTTAGGTGTTTCAAAATTTGAGAAGATTGGTTGATCTTTTAATCATGCACAAAAACTTTAATGGGGAGATTTCAATAAACTTGATTACTGGATTATTAGTTTTAATTTTAATTCAGAAATTTTAGTCTCTATAAACCATTTGTTCATAAAACATTTTGTAAAATTACTGTTAATGGCAGGATAATTTTGTTGTTTGTAATATTAAAATACTTCAGCAATTTCTGGAAAATTTTAGTTGTATTTAAATAAAAACAAACCTTTTGAAAGTGTCAAAATGTAGTTTAAGAAAAAGGCTGTTTTATAAATTAGTATGCCAGAAAGCAGCAGCGTTTGTGCACTCTCTAAATGGCTATGAAGTCCAAAGCAAGGGGAGGACAGCTAAATAATGATTCTCTATAGACTTTGACTGATTGTAGTACTATTTTCACTCCCATTGTGAGGGATGATGTATTGAGGAAAAAGAACAAAATTCTCCCAAAATAAACAAATTTTCCCATAATTCGATTTAAAGAACAGTGTCGCTTAAGTCAATCATTCGCATAGATTTATGGTACCTTGTTTTCGTAGCTATGAAAAACGCTCCTCTTTGCCTCGTCTTCTAACTAAAAGAAAGCTAGCAAGGCCCGAAACCGAAAGCAGGCTAGAAAACAGAGAACAATTAAAGCTTTATCAGGGTCTGAAATCGCTCCAATGAAAAACCTTGGGCGCCTGTGTCCTGTCGGAGAAATTCCTTTCTAGGCCGTTGCGAGAATGTGATTAACGGGGTTAAATACAATGAGTAATTTTGTTGTGAAACACGTATTGTGTCTTGTGTTTTTTTATGGTCCAATGAACTCTGGGCACACCCTGAAAAACTTCATTCAGATCTGTTTTTAACACATGTACCTGGTAGACCTTGTCAAGGTGACTTGTCTTGCGATTTTTGTGCCCCCGGGGAGGATTTTATTGTGTGGATGAAGAATGCAGATAAACGGTGGTGGAAAGGTATGAGCTGTGATAAAGGACCGAGGGCGTGGCTCATTAGCTTGTGAGTGCAACTATTTCTTTACAGGTAATGTGGTGAAATATTGGTTACGTTTCGGTAGTGTACAGGATTCTTGATCACCCGGTGTTGAAACCCCAGCTGGAGAGCTTATTGGCTAACTGCAGTATCCAAATGATCTTCTTGAGCAATGACGGAATATACTTTTAATTTCTAATCGCAAAGTAATTTAAAATGACAGTAATAAGAACGCGCATGCCTTTTGAAACTCGAAGAATAGTTCAGTTTCTAGTACATGCATCAGTAGAAATTCTTGTGTAAGCGATAAACTGACAGGCATACCATTTTTACTTTCCCCAGCTCGTATTTACAATGTATTTTACCCAAAAATTGGACACCGAGATTTCACGGGAAATAAACTTCTTGAGGACTCCAGAATGAATAAATAAATAATTATTAGAAAATGCGCGCGCGCATGTGTGTGTTTGTGGACAACTTAACTAAAAAACGAAAAGTCACACTAATACCAAACTTCCAAGGATATGGCACGAAAATTGTCAGGAAAATCCCTCCATGCCATACTACAAAGGAACTGAAATTTGGAGAGAATAGTACAGCAACAAGAATGGTTTAGGATAGGCAGAAATGTGGTTGTAATTGAAATGTTCCATAAAGATAGTAAGAAGATAAGACAGTAGATAAAGAGAAAAGATAGGAACAAGAATCAAAAAACACATAGAAATGAGACCACATAGGAATATGATATGGATGGAGGGGACTCGGTATCGAGCCTAAAGTTGATTACTTCACCTATACCTCACAAGGGGGCGCCCTCGGGAAGAAGGGATGAGATAGCGGATACACTGGGCGGCCGGAACCAGTGCGACAGTATAGCAAGACAAGGTGCCTACATTTTCCGAAACACCCCGCAGGCAGACCAGGATCCCCCTCCACACAGTCATCGGGAGATATAAGAAACCTACCCAGCATTCGCCTGGTGACCCAGGGAAACCCCGAAAAAATCTCATTGGGTCTGAGAGGGTGGCCATGGGGATCGAACCCGCGACACAGACGAAACCGCCTGAACTATTTCTCTCGGTATTGCGTATTAGCGTATGTTAACACTCTAAGAGCCGTATTGGGAGAACGTTCTACCTCTTCCTTCAATCTTTACGTAGGCAAGAAGTTAATTCTAATGTCTTCAGGGCTCTTCACTTAGAATCAAACTTATTGCATACATTTTATATGAGATTAGAGTACTCTAATTCGCAGACAACACAAGGCATGCTTCTGATTCACATGTTATCAGCAACACTTTAAATAATCATTGCCATTACGATTTTAATGATAGCGCATATGTTTTCAAACTGGTATTCCATATAACTACCGCCGCGCCGCGTTCGTGAAGTTAAAACGTGGCAGGTTTTGATCCCGTGGAGCTCGAGTAGCGGCAGATAATAACTCAACGAACCTCTAAATCCTTTGCCAAATTTACTAGCGTTTACATTAGACATATTGCCCGTAAAAAGTAAATAATACAATACCATCCTCAAGTTCCTAAACCTTTTTAACAGATTTTTATTTCAAATGTATATAACTTTGGAAGTAGTTTACATAAGATATTTTTTTTCTGCAGGTTTAACAATTTGTTACCCTTTTCGTTTATTTTATCTTTATGAGGGGATCATTATTTTGTACCAATACATAATATATATATATATATATATATATATATATATATATATATATATATATATATATATATATACAGAGTGGTAATGAGCTACACCGAAATAATTTGCGAGATTGTGCACGTGACTGATATAAGTAATTTGAGATTTGCGATGCATATAACGCAGCTACATAGCGTTAAACGTGTGGGTATCAGGTGCCGAGAAGCCGGTGTTAAAGGAAAGCAGATTGAAAAAATGGCTTAGAATGTCTTTAAAACTGCTGCACGAGTATAGAAATATCGATTTTTAGCAGCTCGTAACTAGCGTTCTCAGGATTTAATGTCGCAAAAATCTGTAAAATCTCGAACTAATCACTTAATAGTACGACACTGATAATTCATTAACTACGTTCTTGAGTTATGTAGCTTACTCTAGATGCGTTTTTTCAACTGCTTTGGTGGCGTAATGCGTAACCCGGGAAGCTGCTATCCCAAAGATCATGAGTTCGATTCCTGTTATAGAGTAAATTATTATTATTATTTTTTTTTCATTCCAGACAAAGTGCCGCGATACGTGGCGTACTGGCACTTCAGAAACTTATAGCCGTAACTTTGAAATTTCAATAAACAGGCCATATATACACACTAACATGACAACGAATAATGCAACAAACAACTAATAATTATATGAGCTAACAGTTTCTAAACATTATTACATCTACTAGTTTATGGCTTCGATAACCAGATATAATACTTAATTATAGACAATTATGAAGTTATTAATTCTTTTACAATTTCCATTCATTAACTTCTAATCAGCATCACCAATAAGTTTACCATTAGTATTTACAACAATATGAAATCACATGCACTAAGAATCATTTACTATATATTATCTAACATTTATTACATTGAGATTTTTCCGGAATTTCTTCAAGGAAGAAGACAGACCCAAAAGGTTGCTACAGGCAAATCATTTCATTATGTATTGGTTTTATTAATCAAAGAGAATTTTCCCATTTGATTCTGTACAGTCTACTCTTAATCTGAAAAAATGAACGTTTCGCGCGTAATATTTTGGTTTTTCTAATCATGCATTTAAACAGCATAAGTTTAAATAAAGTGCATATACCAAGAGAAGATAATGTGCAATAGTTTGTTAAAATTATTATTCCTACAAATTTAAGTTTTTCTTGATTCATGTGCTTATTTAATTCGACTTGCTTCATTTCATTGAAAACAAAGTGGAATACAATAGTAGGTTTTTATTATGCGCAAAAGATCTTACTGAAATCCAGATTTCATCAGATTTACAGTTGTTCCCCACAAATGCTTGAAACTCCCAGACCCCTGTCCTTTTGCTTGTTTTCTAATTGATTTGTGCTACATCTCGAGAAATTGAATTTAACTATTGAACAGTTTAGTGCAATTAAGAAGGAAGATAACGGATTTACGAATGGATGTAAATATACGTGTAAGTTGGCGGTATTTGAAGGTTGAAGGGCACAGAGACATAGCAATAAGTGAATAGCGCCAGGACTTTAAAAAGTTACAAAGTATTGAAAAGGTGAAACCGATATTAACGGGTAGTATCTCGGAAGTCGGTTATACCATATAGACGTTATTTCAAATAACTTGTATGCTATAAGGAAATTTGCGCTTTTGTGTATTACGTTTGCGTTTAGCTCTTGGTTTATCAGTTTTATAAAATTATACAAAATTCCTTCGGAATGAACAGGTCTTTACAGCTATTCCCAGAAAATTCAAGATACACCTTATACTTGCCACTTAATTGCCTCAAATACGTATGTGATATTTTAATTAAAAGTGTCGTCTTTTGAGAAAACAAGTGTTCCATGTAAAGGATAGATATGGGGGATTTTGATGATTTTTTTGTTGTTACATCTTAGGAAGGTAATAAATAATGCCAAGATTGGTATTTATCAGAATCGTCGTTTTAAGTTTTTGTTCATTCTATATTTTTTCGGTTATGGAGCCCTCAAAACCTGTAGCTAAATCGGGTGAAACCTCAATATCAAATTTTTGGGTGCAGTACACTACCGTCTCTAGCTTACCAAGTACACGAGGGATACTGCGACCTGCATGTGATCTATTGCGGCTGTCACCTCCAGGAAGAACGGCTGAATCGAAGGAACCAAAGGAGACTTCAGACCATAGAGACGCGCGGAAGTCCCTGAGAGGTTTTGCCTCGAGATCCGTCGCTTTACAGGAGCTGCCCCCAGAGGACGATGAACATGCTTCGAACTAAGCATCCGTGTAGTGCCCACGGGTTAATATTACTTGGCGCAAGCATCCGCGCTATATTTCCGACACTTTCTCACGCTACTAAACCTAGAAGCACGTCTGAAAGTAAAAAAAGGAAGCGAAATGAAAGGGAAATAAAAAAAAAAGGAAATCCAGGTAGATGAGAAACCACTCAAGAATTCGCCTATCGCACCAGGCAAACACAGGAAAACTCTAAGGTCGAAGGGAATAGGACTTTCCTACTAAACATAGTGCAGTAGTTCACAAAGAAAGGAACAAAGGAGGAAAGGGGCGGACGAAGGAAGATAAAAAGAAGGAAAAGAAAGAAGAGGATGGAACTGCAAGTTTTGCCTACTTGATCTCACTCTTGCCCATGACCTAGCCAGAGTCGCAAAGAGGTCACATCATTCAAGATATCGGCTTTGGGCAACCACTCTTACGCAGTGTGACGTAATTTTTTGTTGTCAGTGAGGTGTGTTGTTCGCCACTACAGCGACTCTGTCAATATCCCGATTCTTGTATGGGCCTGGTTTAGATACATTCAAAGGACAATAGTTAAACATTGTCATCTCTCGAATAAACATTGCATTGCTCAAGTATTCAAATCAGAAGAAATATCTTTGTGTGAAGAATGGATAAGGTCGACGTCCTTATTAATTTTGGTACTTACAGCTTCTAGCGACGTAACCACCTTTAACGCCTCATAGAAAAACTTCATTAGATTGTGGTTAAGATCGGTCGATGTCGCCATCAGCAGCAACTTACTCTTCAGGGGCAGTGCAGCTGCAGCAGGAAAGAACCACTAACAGCTCTGCAAGGCCATCATTTGTTTGTAAAAGTACTAGGAAGTATGCCTCACATTGACCTCCAGTTATAACTTGAGAATTGAGGTTCACTAATGAGGAAAACTACAACAAAAATATAAACACGCCTAACCTAGCAGCCATAACTTCGTGGAGTTTTACTGCTGCGATCGAACAAGCAGTAGCAATCCTTTTTTTCTTAAAACAAATCACGTGAATGGGGACAAGCATCGGTATTCTTGTAGCGAATAAAGTAATTAATTCCATGGCATAACAATCCACAAGGGATTATGGCCTACCGCACGGCCTGAGAGTAACGAATAAAGTAGGAGCATATACTTCAGACACAAATGCCTTTTGTATTGAACGTACAATATACACGAGTCTAAAGACTACCTGAGTGATCAGTGTGTTAGCAAATCAAAATAAAAGTCGTGGATCGATTCTTCCCTTGAGCGATGGAAAGTTTACTTTTGCTTGAACATTCCTCCGTCCTCATTAATGTCCTGCGGGAGCGAATACAAATCATATATAACATTAAAAACATCTTATGTGTTCCACTCACATGACTTTCTCTAGCTGTTCTACAAATAAATTGTTCTTATAAAAGATTATTCTTCAAGCTGCATCATGCTAATCGAGATAAACAGCAGAACTTTCCTTATTACTTGCTTCCTTCTAAGCAGAAGAGAAATAAGGGGATACACTAGACTAAAGCGATAGTCAAATCTTTTAACAGTCGGTCGCTATGTGGACAATTTAAGTACGGTTGGCTTTGCATTGCCAGTAAACCAATACAGAGATGAAACAAAAGGCTTGATAAGACATTTAGTTTAAAATAGAAATCAATGACAAGGGATATCTCGGAAACGATCAACTATACAACAAAAATGTATATGAGATAAATTTTGTGTTTTAACGAGATCTTTATTTATTGTATAGTAACTTTACCAGTTAGGGAAAAGTTCAGCAAAATTCAATCAGCTTGAACAGCTCTTGAGAAGCTCTTCCCAGAAAATTCAAGATATACATTTTATATACAGTATTTTAATCAAAAGCGTTAGGGCCATTTAAAAAAAATCCTTCTGGTGGGTGAATATTTTCGAAAATCTTCGTGTCGCACCCTTGGAAGATACCAAATTTAAATACCAAGTTTGGCATTTAACGATATATTAGCCTTTGAGCTGAGCTGTATACACACACACACACACACGGAGATTTTTTCTAAAAGTGCTTTTTATGGACTCAGGGGACCTCAAAACATATTTTTCCAGTGAAATCTCGACATCGATTTTTGCATGAAATACAATAATACCTCTAAACACTATGTAATAGCAGGATTAGAAAAAGTAAAATTTGTTATTTTTTATTTTCTTAATAGTTTTAATAATTTTAATTAAAAAGTATTATGCACATGAGATTTTGAAATGGCAGGTGGATATGTATCGTTAATATTTTGTAAATAGCCTGTTGGGTCGTTTTTTAAATGTGGAAACCATAATACAGGCGAAATTTACTATAGATAAGTAAAAATACAGATGTAGTAAAAGTAAAACAGTGTTTGTGTCTTACTTTTCGTAGTATTAACGTGTCCTAAATATTCACTGTGGTAGCTGAACATCCTGATACTCCACTTTATGTTAATATTTATTTTATGGCGGGTTATCACTTGAGCTTGTGCCAAGCAGATATGCGAGTATTGCAGTTCTAAGCAAGATATTTGTTTAAATGTAATGGTGAAGGGGCAAAACCGACGGCTCCTCTTAACCAGGGTGACCAACTTAGCGACTTTGTCGCCAGATCTAGCGCTTTTGGAGTACAATCTGGAGACAAAATTTTGCGTTTTGAGATATGTCACTCTGCTGGAGATATTTGATACTTTTAGCGAGTAATCTGGAGACTTTTGGAAATGTTCTACATTGTGACTATACTAGTATTTTCTCTTAAAAAGTACGTTAAATACTTAACTTACCATTTACCTAATTCTGTCTTTGTATTTTAACAATATTACGCATTCATTTAAATAGTTTATACGCAATTTCAGACAGAATGTGTTTAGCATGTCGAATGCATTATGAGTGCTACGTTATTATTTCGTCTACATAGTACATACTATACAGGCAGAGGAGGTATTGCACTCCACTCAACAATTCGATACCCAGACTTCATCGAAGCTACATGTCTTAGGGGTTCCTTTATAAAAAAATCTGATGTGTTCCATTCACATGACTTTCTCTACTTCTGTGTAAAAAATTATTGTTAATAAGCTTATTCTTATATTTACTTCAAGATAATCCAGAAAACATTAGCAGAAATAGTCTTATTACTTGCTTCCTCGTAAGTAGAAGCGAAATATGGGAGTATCATAGGTTAAAGTGAAGTCAAAAGCTGGTTACTAGGTGAATGAAGTTCCTTTGTATGGACGAGTTGACAAATTCCTGTATGAGAAAAGTAAGTTTTTCAAAGCTGAAACCAAAAACAAGGAATATCTCAAAATCGATCAACTCCTCGAAAAAAATGTATATATCCTAAATTGTGTGTTTTAATGTGCTCTACATTTTTTGTGTGGTAAGTTTTTGTCTAATTCTTACGGTTTAGCAGTTATGCAAAATTCCTCCAGAATAAAGTAGTCTCCAGAGGCTATTCTCAGAAAATTTAAGATATGCATATTATTTGTCAGATAAATATTTTTAATGTATAATATTTTAATCAAAATCGTTTTGGGCCATTATTGAGAAAATCAAAATTTTCGAAAAAAGTTTCATGTAAAGGGTAGTTGGGGGTGGGGGATTTTCTTGAAGATCTTCGTGTCGCATCCTTGGAAGATACTAAACTTAAATACCAAGTTTGGTATTTAACGTCTTTTCGTTTTTGAACTATGCTGTCCACACACACACACACACACACACACACACACACGGACCTTTTTCCAAAAATGCTTTTTTTTTGGATTCAGGGGGACCCAAAACATGTACTTCCGGTGAAATCTCGATATCGAAATTTTGGATTCAATACAATACCTTCTCTATACACCATGTGCATAGTACGTGTAGAGAAAGTAAAAATAGAAACAAGGTCCGTGAGTCTGTGAACACTATAATTAAAAAACGAAAAGTCTGTAAAATACCAAACTTGGTATTTCCAAGGATGCAACACGAAGACTAATGAAATCCCTCCAACCTAACCCCTTTACACGGAAAAAAAAAATTCAAAATTTTTGTTTCCTCAAAAATAGCTCTAACGATTTTGATTAAAATACCGTACATTTAGGATATTTACATGACAAATAAAATGTATATTTTGAATTTTCTAGGAACAGCCTCTGAAAAGTTCTTCATTCCGAACGAATTTTGCATAACTGGTAAACCGTAAGAGATAGACAAAAACTTATTACACAAAAAATGTAAATCTCGTTAAAACACGTGATATATGTCTTATATAGTTTGAGATATTCCTTGAATTGGTAATGCAAAGAAATGGATTTCAACCACATGGTAACCAGATTTTAAAAGATTTGACTATCGCTCTAGCCTAACGTATTCCCTTATTTCTCTCCTACTTCCAAGAAAACAAGTAACTAGACCATTTCTGCTAATGTTTATCTCGATTAGCATGAAGTAGAAGAATAAGCGTACTAACAATAATTTGTTATAGAGATGTAGAGAAAGGCATGTGAATGGAACACATCAGATTTTTTGTCATAAAATTATATTCAGATTTTCAATAGTTTCTGAGAAAATGAGTGATTTTTACCACAAAATTCATTGAAAAAGGTCGGTATCAAAATTTTGGGCGGAATACTATATCTTCTCTATACACAATGTACAATTGAACATAGAATGTGTAGAGAAAATAAAAACCTCTAAGTACTGCTGTGGATCGACATTGGTGCTAATTGGTTATTTTCTAGCTTCTCTACTATGTACCTGTAGTGGGTGTAGTATTATTTTCCCAAAAACTCGATACCGAGGTTCCATTGGAAATACATGTTTTGTTGCCCCCTGGACGCAAAAAAAGAAAAAAAGGTCCATGTGCAGATTTGTGTGTGTGTGTGTGTGTGTGTGTGTGTGTGTGTGTGTGTGTGTGTGTGTGTGTGTGTGTCTATGAACAGCATAACTCAACCAAAAAAGTCGAGTGATTCTAAAGATGCCATAGAAATATTTTCAAGAAACTCCTCCCGTTCCAACTACCTTTGATATCTAACATTTTTCGAAATGTTTGATTTTCTAAAATATAGCGATAACGATTTTGATTAAAATATCATATATCGGGTTGATGAGGGGTGAATTGGATTGGTTGGTGAGGGTGAATTAAAGTAAAATTAAACAAAGGCCTTCCTACCCCCCCAAAAGAATTTTCGCTATTAAAGATATTTACATCTATGATGTTGGTCTTCCTGGGATTAGCCCGTGTTTAACTAGTAAACGTTAAGCGATGGATGAAAATACACTACACAAAAATGTGTATCTCTTTCGTAAACAGCATTTAATTCAGATAACCTTTTGTGGCCTAAGCCATTTCCAAAATATCCGTTATTTAAAGACGGGGGCAATGATGTTCACTTGTTTACTGTTAAGGTTAATCTGTAGTAAATTATCATTATATAGCTTAACATTCATTTAAAGACATTTTAATTCATCGGGGTGATTTTGTATTACTATTATTATTATTATTATTATTATTTATTTATTTATTTATTTATTTATTTAAGTTAAGATTGTTTAAGTAAAATTCTCATACACATTCACACCCTGGGGAGGATTGATAATAATCTTGACTAAAGAAATATACACCCCTCTAGCCGGAATAGAACCCGAGACCCTTTGTACAGAAGGGACTGAGTTACGGGGCCAGCCTTAAATCGTTCAATTGTTTTAGCCATTCCTTTAAGCCCTTTCGGGATTCGGTTATTTCTCACAATTGCATGGAAAAGAACCGAATTTTAAATAGCGTTCAATTTTTAAACGTTTGACTATCGCCATTCTCTTTGTGTCTATAAGAAATGTGTAATGTAGAGTGAGTATCTGAAAAGGTTTATCTCGATTAAAATTAAGTCAATATAAAAATAAATTTCGTAAGAATAGTTTTTATAACCTAATAAACAATATAGGGTAGAGAGAATAATGTGAATATATCACATCTGTTTTTAAAATAGTTGTTGATACATTCTCATGAAAATGTGGTAAGATTCTTAGGTTAAAACCGAATTTGTGTAACATTAACTATTTTATTATTGTTCTACTAGCATTTCCTAATAATTTCTTTTGTGTAATAATATTAATTAATTTGTTATGAATAAGAATTATTGAAGATTGTGAAGAAAATTTCCCCTTGGAATGTCGATTTGATCCTATTAGATCCTCACGTCTACCTTTGTTTTATGATTTTTCTGAATCGCAATTATTTTCCTTATTTTCGATGTTGAAATCGCATTAATTTTACCAATAACCATTATTTTAACTGGGTCAAATATAAACATTTGAATGATTACAAACATAGCATTTTTATTAATCCTAATAATTGGACTTTAGTACGAATGAAATCAAGCAGCCCTACAATGAGTTTAACGTAATAATTGTAGCATAATTACAGGGTTGTAATAATATAAAACTGGATGTATACCATTCACATGACTTTCTCCATATCCCTGCAGCAAATCATTCTTAAAAAGCTTATACTTCTATTTATTTTATGTTAATCAGAAAAAATTAGCAGAAATAGTCTTATTACTCGCATCCTTGTAAGTAGAAGCGAAATAAGGGACAACCGTAGGTTAAAGTGATAGTCAAAAGCTGGTTGCTATGTCAATGAAGTTCCTTCGTTTATATGGATAGGAGTTGACAAGTTCCAGTATGAGAAAAGTAGACGTTTTTCATAGCAGAAACCAAAAATAAGGAATGTCACAAAAACGACGAACTCCACGAAAACAATGTATATAACATAAATTGTGTGTTTTAATGTGCTCTACATTTTTTGTGTAGTAAGTTTTTGTCCATCTCTTACGGTTTAGCAGTTATTCAAAATTTAGTAAAATTCATATAGAATAAACTACTCTTCAGAGGCTATTCCCAGAAAATTCAAGATATACATTTCATTTGTCAGGTAAATATGTTTAATATTCGAAATTTTAATCAAAATCGTTAGAGCCATTTTTGAGAAAATCAAAATTTTCGAAAAAAGTTCCATGTAAAGGGTAGTTGGGGGTGGGGGATTTTTCTCAAAATCTTCGTGTCGCATCCCTGGAAGATACTAAACTTAAATACCAAGTTTGGTATTTTACCGACTTTTCGTTTTTGAGTTATCGTTTCACAGACACACACACACACACACACACACACACACACACACACACACACACACACACACGGACCGTTTTGTGAAAATGCTTTTTTTGGATTTTGGGGACCCTAAAACATATATTTCCGGTGAAATCTCGGTATCGAATTTTTGGTGGAGTGCAATACTTTCTCTATACACTATGTACATAGTGCGTATGGAGAAAGTAATAACATTTGAGTTGCATTAAAAAAGCATTGAATTATCAATCTTAACTTAATAAACAAATTTATTGAATAAGAGTGGATCAGGGAAGCATCATGTTCGTATAAAATTAGCTATGGGATACCTTAAACAGTTGCTGAGATATGGGTCGCGAATTTAGTAGATTTAACAGTGGTAGTGTAGGGATTTTGGTGCTACGGAAATCTCATAGAGAAACTGAGGGATTCAGAGTAAAAGAAAAGAGTATATAGTAAACTGATAAACGCAAACTACAAATGTTGCTGGGAAGTGTAAAACAAGTAGTGCAATGATTGTCAAGAAGCTGTTGATTGGGGT
The DNA here is from genome assembly GCA_030762935.1 of Hymenopus coronatus. Taxonomy (NCBI): domain Eukaryota; kingdom Metazoa; phylum Arthropoda; class Insecta; order Mantodea; family Hymenopodidae; genus Hymenopus; species Hymenopus coronatus. The sequence continues at coordinate 35,455,838 of CM060890.1, forward strand.
GGGGGACAGCGTAGAGTCTCGTGCAACTTCGGGTGGGAGGAGTGAGGGAGAGAGTGGGGGCGGTTGAGAGGAGAATGGAAGGGGAGGCAAGGCACGGCACGGCCTGGCGAATCAACAGTCAGTCGTCACCAGTCGGCGCAGTAGTTAGTGCTTGAGAGAGAGTGAATGCAGTGTGCTTGCGTGCATGAACGACGACGGTATAAACACACTTGGACCAACAGCAGTGCGCGCTCCACGGTAGAAGAGACAAGAAGCGAGCTACTGAAGTTAATTACTCCTTACAGATCCCATATATACTAAATAAAATTTCTAAGAAATGAAAACTACTGGCGAGCGTGACAGTTTTTGTTTATAAAATATTTTTCTATCGTACTACTAGTAGGACAGTTACGAAGTATTTATGATAAAACGAGGTACCATTTACAAGATTTTCGAGGTTACTACATGAAAGAAATGGCGCCCTGTTGCTACAGATGATGACTAAAGTGCAGGAACGAAAACTAGACTCGAGGGTGCGTGTGTGGTGGTTTGGTTGGTGACGGTGCTCGTGAAAAACACTCGAGGACCACGTGTTTTCATCCACCATCTGTGTCTCAATCAGTCTTATTGCAAGTGTTTAAACCCTGGTTTGAATCATCATGGGACTCGGATAACAACAATTGAAGAATTGTTTTACCCTCTTTGCCAAACATCGGCCAAGTTTTAGGTGAGTGCTAACTAAATGATATTTTCTAAATTGGACTATGTGCATACATTATCTTTGACATAAAATAACATATTTCAGATCCGTTCAGCGGAAAATACTTTGAAATAAATCAGTTTAAATGAGAAACCCCCTCTCGTGATACCTGCTGTAAAATTATTGTAATCTCTCATGCAATTATAGTATATAACTTATTTTCGTTGCTATTTCAGCAATCAAACTCCATTATTGAAGAGGTAAGAGAAGCTATTTGTGAAAAACTGATTCTTACTACGTTTCCATAAGAAATTGAAATTGATTCCTGTCTAATTCCATCTGAATATCTCCCGCGGTTTACGTGTTAAATTCATGACGAAATGAAATAGTTTTGAATGCGCAAGGTTCGATAAAAAAAAAAAAAAAAATTGTATTAGGCAGTTTGGACTAACTTTGCTAACCTGTTATACAAATTCTAAGAACTATAACCAGCTTTTGAGGTTTAAGCATGTCTTTATGAAGAGTAAATTGCGAGATATGGAAACGATAAAAATGCCCCTGATATGCGTTTTATTATACCAGTTCCTAGCAAGTTTATCGGAGAAAAAAAAACGAGCATTTCGAAGTCAGTGGCGTAATCAATGCGATTTAATGTGGAGGTGATACCATAGAACTAATTTCGATCGGATCCCAATTTGTGGGATTCAATACGATCTGAATCCTTGTTTTCATGCAGTATTTTAATACGGAATGTGTACCCAAATCAATTTCAAATCCACATAGAAATGTGTTATATATCAGCCAAGTGTCCCAAGTTTTCACTTCAGGTCCAAGGTAATGATATGGTATATAAATATTTCAATTAGCGTTTAAATTTAATAAAAACAAGCTTCAAAGAGTTGATGAACGAAGTAATCAAGTAATCAAGTAATCCTAAGTAACTTTTAGTTTTGTTTGTGCTGATTTCGTATAGATTGATACCATAAACTATAACAGAAGTAATGATAGAGCTCTGGGCTTGCCTGGGAAATTAGTGCAATATATTTTTAAAAACTTTGAAATAAGCTATTCCTATTTAGGCTCATCACTCATTTATTATTATTATTATTATTATTATTATTATTATTATTATTTCATATAATTGATTAAAGGTAATTTTATTAATTATATCTTGTGTAACAGAGTATATTAAAATGGATTATGGATTTTGTTTATCTCGAATTTAAAACATTTAATTTGGTGTTTTAGTTATTGTATCATACATATTAAAAATAGATTTATAGATATTGTAAATTATATATATATATATATATTAAATATGTCATTTATAATTATTGCTACTTTCGGATAATCATTCGCACAACCTAAAACTTGAAATTTAAAAATTGAATTGCTCTTCGTACTGCCTGTGCGTTAAATTGAATTTAGACATTTTGGTTGAGGTACGCGTCTTGTCACTACATTGAATTCATAAGATTGATACAGTTTAAACAAATTAGCATACAAATATTTAAAACTCAAATAAAAATGCTGTAAGTGTTCATGTTTAAAAAGTGTTTTTAAATTATTCATTCGGTTACGTATGAAGCAAAACCAGATCTTGGAAAACCCGCCAGAAGCATTTACGCGTAGGCAGCAGCCTTTGACGTCATGAGGGTGGCAATATTGACGTCACGTATACACCCCATGCTCAACTGGTTATGATTGGCTGTTGCTACTCTGCCAACCCTCATCTAGGTAAACTAGCTGATGCATGTAAAAGCATGGCCAAAGTGTTTCAGGGCATTCTAACAGGTTGCATTGCGCTACGTTTACACCACACCCTCTCACTGCTACCCTGGACCAGTATTTCTTCTCGCGTGTAGATCTTTTATCAGGGGCCGCAGCGGTGGGTCTTATACCTAAGTAGTTATGTCAAGATCTATACGTAAATCTTTGTATTATCGCTGCCTTCAACAATTTTGTAGTGGAAAACAAGCTTCGTCTTGTTGAAAGTGAAATATTGTCTGTTAAGGTAATGTCCACAACAGTTTTCAGGGATGTTTCTCTTTTATCGTTAGTTCGTTGGTCACATCTTTCATAACTCTTGTACTGGTGGATGGTAACACTTAAATTTATATTTGCTTCTAGTGTACCACTTTATTTTAGTTTGTTTCTTAGATAAAAATCACATTACTTTCTCTACACTATCGGTTATACTAACTTTTCTGTCTACTTCATTTTAATCAGGATCAAACTGTAGTAATAGCTTAATTGCACATTTCGTTATATGTAGAGTGGCGAAAAACAAAGATTTAGTGACAAAATATTTATTAATTCTAACCTTATTTGTAAGTGGTAATGCCATTGGAAATGTTATTTTGAACATCGGGTAATATTTACCAGTTATACAAATACAAAATCCCTTCCGAATGAAGGAAGCTTAGAAGCTGTTGCCAGAAAGTACAATATATAACTTTGTCATGAAAATATGTTAAATAGACATTAATAGTTGATCAAAATCGTTAAAAAAACATTTTCCAGAACTTTAACGATTTCCAAAATGTTCCATTTAAACGGCAAGGGGTAGTTAGAGTGGTGGGGGATCTTAAAAACCTTTGTTATTTAAAAATATGAACTTAAATTGCCAACTGGTATTTATCTGACTTTTCGTTTCTGAGTTATTCTATACACACTCCCTAAAAGTGTTCTTATTTAAGGTCCGCTAAGCATACATTTACGGTGAAACCTCGGTATCGAATTTTTGGATGGAAAACAATGTCTCCCCTTTTTAATATGGATCAAGTAAATATTTGTTGTATTAAACAAATTCACTGAATACTATTTCCAGATAGATCGATTGGAATACTTCTACGGTACAATCTTTTTCAGCTTCTACACGTACAACGTACCTACATAGTGTATAGAGAAGGTATTGCATTCCACTCAAAATTCGATATCGAGACTTCGCCGGAAAAATTAATTTTTTAGGGTCTCCTATATAAAAAAAAAAAAAACATTTTTAGAAAACTCACTACACAAAAAATGTAAGCCTCGTTAAAACACAATTTGCCATATACGTTTTTTTGCTCGTAGAATTGACCACTTCTGAGATATTCCTTGTTTATATTTTATTAACCACTATAGTTAGACCACGAAAACATGTAATTAAGGGCAATATTACTTATCTCAATGTAATATCTAATATTAGATTAAATTAAACTAATTTTTTATTTGTGCAAACATATTTAACAGCTGAGCAAAGATATTCAAAATCGTTTTCTTAATGGGCGATTTAACATTTCATTCAAATTATTATCAGAGCTATATTATGTAAATTATCTGTCGAGTCTAGAATAAAATACATAATATACCAACAAGTAAATAACCGAAAAGTAGTAACTTAGCTGGTTTTATGTTCTTTCTCCGTTTTTACAAACCAGGGTTGTAAGTCTTTCGTCAACATTGATTGTATGTCTGGCAAAAAATGTTTGTTTGCTTGTTTCTTTGATTTTAAAAAATATGTTGTATTTTCCTTGGAACAGTTACGCACATATTTACTTTTTATCCCTGCAGGGCCATCTTGATTAGTTCATTAGTGGTCATATGTAAAGATAGGTTATTGTAGCATAAATTTGCTGATCTACACTGTTTGATTCATTATACTGTTAGGTTTGCGGCAAAGTAGAAATAATAGTGAGATCTAATATCCACATGAAACATTCATCAAATATAATAATAGTTGCTTAGTTATTGGCATTTACGATAATTTCAGTGGGCTAAATGCTATTTGGCAGCAGGGTATGTAGCTTCTTCAATTTGCTTACATTATTTCATATTACATTATATGTATGTTATCTCAGATTTTAAAAAAATATATTATTAATTCAAAATATATTATTAATTGAATTAACACGTCGCCAGGAAAGCTTCAGTTCTTATTTTAAATATATTATTGTTCTTTGGTAGTTATAACCATATAACAAATCAAGATGTTATATTTCTATTAAATTCAAAAAACATTTACTCTCTCGCATACCTCCAGACTCGAATGAGAAAGGAATAGTTCTGACGGTCTCAGATGCTAGTTTGAGAAGAGCAAAGTGCGGGCAGTGCATTGGTAAATATACTCAAGTTTTTACCGAAAATAGGGAGTAGCTTTTATTTAAAATTGTTTGTTGATACGAGTGGTGAATAAAAGAATGGCATACTTAAAGTAGGTTTTATTTTCGTTTAACATGAACATACGGAGTTTGCATGTATGTATCTTCCAATGTTCAGATATTTTGGCGGATTTTCGGGTTTTAGTCTGACGGGAAAATGAATAAAATCGATTTTTCACATTTCATTTTGTACTTCCTTTATTGTTGCGGCTGCAGTAATGGTTCATTTATTTTTAATTTGCTGACAGCATTGTGAAACACTGGTATGGTTGTTTTTAACATAAGTGTTCATCTGGTTTTATGCTCAACTAGAGACATACTTTCAAAACAAAATATATAAACCACAAATATATTTATTTGAAAAGGTTATAGTGAACACAAATAATACAAATTTCCTTTAATAAGAACTGAGTAATTAACGTTTTCGTATTACGAACATTTCGACATGTCTTATTCCTTTTCATCATAATAAAGAAATCAAGTGTTTTTAACGTCTATAAATATTGATAGAAATTTTCATTTCAGCTCGTGGAATCAAGTGCTAAAAATAAATAAAGGAGAGAAATTATTTCTTGTTTGCCCAAAGGTACACGGGAAATAAAGAAAAGGTAATCGAAATCAAAGAAATGAGGAACCTTGAATGCTTAATCTCATTGAAAGCAATTTCGTACATGAAGATAATTTATAACTGGATGAGAGAGCTTCGGTCTCGGCGAATTTTCAAGTCTTTTTTTTTTTTTGTTCTTTATAGAGGTGAAGTAATAAATTAAACGAGTACGTAACGTATTTTAAGTTTTATACCCGTTTATTTTTCATAACTGCAGTACATATTGCAACAGAAAAGTCCTATAATAGTACAAAATATATATATATATATATATTCAAATTTCTAAATAAGTGTGGATTAACTAAAAAATAACTAATAAAAAAGGAGTTTCACATTCTTCTTATCTCTTGGTTTACTATTTATGTAAAAGTCATTCAGAATGAAGTGGATCTCAAAGGCTATTCCCAGAACATTCAATAAATACATTTAATTTGTCATTTGGATAAAAATCATTTGCGCCTTTTTGAGAAGGGGGAAAAATCCGAAAATGTTACAATAGTATGGGTTTTTTTTTTCTCTCTTTGAAATGTTTGTTTCGCATTCCTGAAAGAACTGAACTTAAATATCAAGTTTGTGGTATTAGCTAGCTTTTCTGAAGTTCACATAAGGCAGATATACGGGGAGATAGACGCGCACACTTATGTTTTTGAATATTTAGTTATTATTCAGTGGATCTCAAAATGCATCCCATTCAAGTTTCGGTATCGAATTTTTGAGTGGAATGAAACATCTTCTACCTATTTTGTACGTGGCAGAGAAAGTAAAATATATACATTTAGTGAAATAATTGCACAGTTTTCCAGTATTTTGCTCTTGGTACTAATTAAAGTGTGAAAGTTGCTTTTATAGATTGTTTACTTAAGCATCATGGGCACTTTGCATGAATCTCGCAACACACCATCTGTAGAAAAGTTTTATTAAAATGTTTACAGCATATGAGGTATAATGGATGGCAGATATATCTAAAACACACTGTTAGAGCCTATTTAAAGTTATGCTGGGATTGCGCTGTGGTATAGTGGTTAGCATGCTTATCTTTAAAATCTATAGTTTCCAGGTTCGATTCCCAGCTGAAGGGTGGGAATACTTCTTTCAGGTTATTCACCATCCTCCCATAGTCTGTTGGTGTGGGTGAGTGTAAAAAGTGTGTGAATTTAAATTTATGGAAGAAGAGGCCAACATAAACGAATTAGCAGTAGTAAACAATTGTATGTTATTACCGATGGTCAATTATTCGAAATGCGTATCCGCCTATATGATCTTAGATGTTAAAGGCAGCACATATGAATGGAATAAAAAACTAATTTTTTGCAAAATGTGTTTTAATAATTTGTAATTTCAAAATTTGGAGGACAACTGTAAAAATTCTTTATTAGACCACTTATGAAAATTTTAATGTGATAAGCAGCTGAGTTTATTTTTAGAAAAATATCTTGGATGTATGATTTTTAGGAAATTGTGAATCTTTTTCTAGATTTAGATTTTTAGACTATTGCTTTCAGTAATTATGCAACAAAAAGTCAGCTATAGGAAATAGTAGAAAGGAATTTAAAATCACCATTCCTTCCCCTCAAATAATTATTGTCTGGATTTATATACCCGATGAAATCATTTATGTTTGTGTAACTTTATCGTTTTATAAATATGATTCCATGATTGTTTTCTTTTGTCCAAAATTGCTATGCTTCCGATATCTGCTTCTCGTGCAGGTTCAGTTTCACTTTCTCTAGCAGTATGTGTTGTTTTGGTACCTAATTGTAGAAATTTGGCTGTAATTTCAGTTTTGAGCACTACTCTGATGTATGCTCGTGTATTACATACATTAGACTTTGAATACACACTTCCCCTGCCTATATTGTTCTTCAGTGACCTTTCACGTGAAGCCCGCAAGAGGTCGAGGCAATTTCATTTCTGCTCCGTGTCGGCTGCAACCGTCTGCACAGTGCACTTATTTGGAGTTACAGTTCAGCAATGCCTCCTGTAACTTGATTGCATTGTAACATTGTACCTTCGGTTGCTAATTTTATTTCCTCAACTTCTGCTTTTCTTCGTGAAAACTAGAATTTTCTTCTGAAGCAGGTTCTTGCTAGTTCTTGACTTGCTCCTAATCTCGCTATTAATAATAGTTTGTGCATTTATTCGTTATTCTATTCTGAGTTTATTTTTATTTTACGTCTATTGTGCATACCGATAATGTGGGCCCATATTTATTGAAAATTAATTCAAGAAAAAAAAACAATTTTTTTCTGACAATAAGGCAGACTTACTGAGTTCCTCAATATGTTCTACTGCTATTGTTACCTGGGAAAGATTACAACTCTACTTCCAAAATATCGACAAAGCTCACTGGCTCGTAGAAAACACATATTCATGTGCTAGCAATGCTGAATACACTTTAGAATTACGCGACGTGTGTAGCACGGATAGCACATCTATTTGACATCGTGAGCTGTCCCGTATTGTTCCCCCTCGCACCTTCAGAGAGCAGAACACCCCGCAGACGGTTTCTTGTCAGAGACTTACAATACATTTCCTTTATTTTGCATTCAACAGTAATGTTTAATATGATTTATCTTTAAATGCCTAGTTATTTTTTATGCATTTTAGTGAAGGAGCCCTACAATTTATTTTTCACCACTTAATTTTTAAGGACCGTTTAGAAAGTAATATTTTAATACGATAAACCATAGGAACTAGGAGCTATCTTTGAAACACCTGTGTTTTTACCAAAAAGGTTAGTTATAACCCATTATTTTTCCTATGTTTTACAAAGCTGATTCGAATTTGTTTCCTCTTAGTTTATGTACTCCTAGTGACATATTTTATTTTGATTTTTGAAGTTGGTAAGTAGTTTTCTAAAGTTTACCAATTTGAAGATGCATAATTTATTATTATATAAAAAGATCACAATATAAATAGGCAAATATGAAACATAGAATATTTACAAATTTTCATTATTTTTCAGTGCCTTAATGCCTGGGTTTCACTGTAAATTTAAGTATAAAATTATCATTAACTTATTAGTACTAATATTTCTCTAACATGAGTTGAACGAATGTTTCTAATTACGATTATTTTGAAACCGTAAGTCGATAAAAGATTATAACATGGTAAAAATAAAATGGAAACAATGAACCTTTGAAGATAAAATGCTTAATTTTGAAGTAAACAAACATTAACAGTAGTCGAGGCTAGAATATACCATTGCTGGTCCGTAGCTCAGTCGGTAGAGTTGCCAGCTTTGCGAGAGGTTCAATACCCGGCTGGAGGTAGGAACCAAGATTATTCTCTATCCTCTCTGGAAGTATAAATGCGTGTGGGTATGCGTGTAATTATAAAGATAGTTAAACATGGGAAATAACCACGTCTAAACAAAATTACCTCAATCGTTAAGTAGTGCAGTTCAGTTTGTAATCTACCCATTTGATTTCAGGTGCAGCTCTTTTATAAACAGTTCAACATAGTTGAAAATAAATCAGAGAATAAGTTGGTAACTGTAAAAATATCCACATGCATTCATTGTGTATCATTAGGCATATTTCGTTGGCTGATATATTGAGTGATATCAGCCAACAATCTAGATTTGAATAGCTATTATCGTAGCATTGTATGCCACTGTCTAACGTTTGTCATGATTTAAAGCCTTTTTCGCTGACTTTTTGAATGAGTCTATCGTTCAAGGTTCTGTAATGAGGAAACCAATGAACTAGTAAGTAGCTATAAAACAGTAGTTGCATGCAACTGATATTTGTTGCAAGAGCACGCGGAGACCAGCTTTAATTACCTGGCAATAAAACTAGATGAATCATGTACTACAATTTCCATGGGTATTTGGCTTACCAAACGGGATGCATTATGCATCAGTCGGTGTCAATTTTGAAATAATGCAAGCTCTTAACCAAGCTAATGAGACATCCATAATCTAATAGTACATTTTAAAAAAATGTTAATTTCGTTTAGTAGCACCAGCCTTAACCTTTCATTTGTGAGGGGAATATATCAATATGGAGTTATAGAAGGATTAAAATTAAATATTTTGTGTAATTTCTATGCATTTGCTGTTTAGAAAACACTTTCCGAAATTTAAAATCAAATTAACATAAAATCTCTGTTTAAAATGAATACATTTAAAGGTAATCAATGCAATATTAACAATGAATATTCACGACTATATCCAATTCCATGTTGACTATAAGAATATACATATAATGTATAAGCAGCTCAGAGAGAACATCTGCAATGGATAGTTGCCCGTCGTATAAGGGAGAACATAAAGATTCAGCCTACTTATTAATCTATTTGAATAATATTAAATTTTTAAAAATAATTAGTTAACTTCATTACAAATCGAGCATTACTCAGTGTTGCGCTTCGAAAACGTGAGTTTAACCAATTTAACTTTATCAAAAGTGTGGGATAAAATTAGTTCATTCCATTTGCTTAGTTCTTTTCATCAACTACATGCATATCTTAATTTTCCTGGTAAGGTGCTTTTCTAATAACGTTTCTCTTCGCTATAATTTTAATAGGAAGTTTTCTTTTATTAGTTTTTAATTTTTTTTTGTCATACCAGTAGTGTTGTTCCATGCTTTCCTTTTATAATAATACATAATTTCTAATACATAAATTACAAGTAATATGAGTGCTGAATAGACCAGGATAGTCGAGCCACAAATCAGAAATGTCATAATGAGTTTAGTTTGATATTGTTAATTAAGTTAAAGCAGATATTCTCAGCTTTCATTCCATTTTTAGTTTGATAACTTAAATGTTAGGTTTAAAAGTGTGTTAGGATATGTAAGGGGAAAGGAAGGTAAAGCAGATACTAAAAATGACAGAGCATGGTGAATAATACTATTTCATGATAAAGGAAGAACTGATTTTTTTAAACAAAAGGCTGAAAACGGAAAAGTGCACTTTTTATTATTATTATTATTATTATTATTATTATTATTAGTATTATTAGTAATAATAACATTAATTATAATGCTGCGAAACTTATAAGTAGCTTAATATTAGCTTAGAAAAACTTTATTTTGTATACAACAGGAGGTCCTTTTGAAAATAAATTAAGCATGCAGAATGTATTTCAGTTAGGCTTAAGAATCGGACAAAGTAGGCAAATACCAAATACATTCAAATGAAGTAGTATAGCAGTAATCAAACTGGCAGTTGCAGGACTAATCGTGCTCGAAGGTACCTTTACATTTTCTGAAGCTAGAAGGTGTGCAATTTTGAGAACCTAAAACTTAAAAAATGAAGTAATTGATCATTTATAAACCATGTCCTTTAAAAGGATTGAATCAGTTTCAGTTTATTTTACCTTTTCTTAACTCGCTAGTTAAAATGATTATTTTAGTGAGGGTAAACTGAGGTACAGCTTCAAACAGTTCCGAAGCAACAGGTTGTGACCACCAATTGCGACACTCTTTTAAATTGGCACTAATATTGGTGCTTTATATTGATAAGGACTTGGAGCACAAAGACATTCCACATTTCTGTTCCTTTTGAGTATCCGAATTCATTCACCTCATTAAAACTTCTGTGTAAAACTCGTCCCACTATATTCGTCAAAACCCTATTGTGGCTGATTTATCTACTAATTAGCAGTTTCTTGTGTTAAATCTAAGGGCGCCTTCCCTTTAAGGGTTACTACGTTTTCCTCTTTGGCGTGTTTGCACAAATCGATTGAAACCACCCACGCGCCGGGTTGTGTCGAACGCCGTATTCCCTTTAACCTACATTCCCAAACATCCTGTTGTTGCAAATGGAAAGTTGAATTATATTCTGTTAAGTGGATCAACTATGACGGATTCAGAAGGGACGGTTTTTCATGAAACATAAATGCTTTGAACATAGATGCATATACGAGGAAGAACAAAGAAATATGTGTTATAACTTCCATAGGTATCATAATATGATAAATCAGGTTTCAGATGTTTTCTCACTCATTGAACGAGTCAATGCAATGAGACTGGAGCATTCCTGTTCGATACATTCTGTATTGCATGCTAATATTTTTGTTTTCCTGTCTGCAGCGTATTTTAGTTGTTTAAAAAAACTTGATATAGTCCCGAGGTATCATTTATGACACTACCCCTAAAACCTCAAAAATAAAATCAAAGTTTGATCTCTTTAGCATCCATGTTCTTTTGATGATAATAATATAAATAAAATAATAATACCTTAATCCACAGAGTAAAATTTGTAACTACAGATAAACATCATTTTTGGTTCACCTAAGCTACCCCCAAATTTTTATTTTACAAATTTGACATATTTCGACCATTAGAAACATTTATTAAGTACAAAAATATAAATACATTCCTAATTTGATCTCGGGACTCCAGGGGCAAAAAAAGAACTATTGAAGAAAATACCCCATCCCTAAGTTGGAAATTTTGGAATAAATGTAAGATGCAAACTTAGCGCTTCGCTAGACAAATAAAATAAAACACCGAGAGTGCCAAGAAAAGTTGTTCATGCTTCCTAAACTTGGTTGAAATCGAAAAATTAAAGATAATATATACAGAAGGCTTTTTAAAGTTTACATGTTTTGGACAAATAGTTGAACGCATTCATTTGAAGAACTTTTTTGTTCACATACTATATGTTATATGAACACTCCAAAAATACGATTTTAAATGAAAATCCTTATAAAAATTAAGAGATGTTATTGGAAGCTTCATTATATCCGCATTACTACCGTTTAATAATTGCATCATGACAGAAAAGGAACACGTATTTCATCGGCATGTTCATATTATTGGAAAATATACATTTTATGGTTCCTGAAAAAAAATGTCAAAAACGGCATTTGTTAATTAAAAATGAAAAATTGGCTGGCACTTTAAAGTTCTTTGTAGTGTTCACGGATTCCTCGCAATTTTCAAAGAAGAGCTAGAGAAACTGATCTCAGTAAGAAGCAAAAAGCAGTTAAAAGTAACAGTGTTCATCAGAAGCATTTGTTAGTGGTGTAGCATTACCTATAGCTAATGTCAACGAAGGAAACCCGTTTCCTGGAAGCTGAAGAGGATTCGTAACGGCAGTTTTGTTTTTATGAGCCATAGCAAGCTTACGACCACAGAAATCAACAGTGGTGTGGCAGACTACAAGAGAAACAGGAAGAAAAAGAAAAAAAAAATTTTATCTACCTTCTTTTTCCCTGCCTCTCTTCACAGGTGCGTTCAAAGCCGTCGTTACCAGAGTCCGATGTTTTCGCACCGTTTATCCTCCATTAGCTGGTCAATTTGACAGATGGCTTCACGGGATTCATTCATTCTTTCTACATTATGATCCGGTTCATGGCCCTCTCTGTCTTATTTTAGTCATTAAACAATCTAATCTCCTTCCCACTCAACTGAATTGTGTTTCTTCGGACGTTTTATTGGGGCTATGCACACCTTGTTTTATCCCAAACATCATCATAATACCAAGTATTTAAGTAGAATGAGTAATATCTCTCCAATTTCATTTTATAAACCAGAATTTAGAGTTCAAATTGTTACTTTCACCACTTACCTAAAACTCAGCTTCTTAAACCCTTGCCTCGCTGACATGTTTACTTCCGTACTTTGACACCTTTCACCTGATAAGTTTTTGAATATGATATACGAGCCTTTTGCTATGAAACGTCAATCGACAAAGGCGATATAAACAGTGATAATATATGGATGTGCTTACGTCATCCAGATAGGCTGGATTAAAACGAAGGATCCTATATATTAATAAAATTTACAGTGCATTTCAGGTGAATGACAGTGTACATAATGCATTTTCTGCATACGATTATGGAAAAATAAACTTGGCAATGTTCTCGGAATATATCAAGATAGATGATTAATTTTAACAAGGAACTATTTTGTGTCGGACAACAACTTACTCCACGAATCTGCCAGTGAGAGGTGGCTAGTGCACGTGCTTGTAACTATTAGATACTGAGCAAGTAATATGATACTGACCTCACCAAGGTACAAAAAAACACCTAATATCCAAATATTCGTAATCAGATTAATGTGGAAGTGCACAAATTGAGCTCACTTAAATAAAAATCTGTGTTACAATCCAATTAACTTCTCTACCCACCTCGTTATTTACTTGTATTTTCTGCAATATATTAAATTCTACTGTATGGTCGCGATATAACTTTGCAGAAATAGTTGATCGGCATTTCGTTGTGGGCAATAATCAAATTCTGTTTTTATGACCTCAGGGGACGGAACTGGCGGCATTTAAAATGAGAAAGTATTGGAAACTTCAAACCAATACTAATGTATATATCGTAAATGGTTGATGCTACAAACTATATATTTGGAATAAATGATAGATTTAAAAGAGCTCTACGTTTTATTTTATGCCATTCCGCCTAATCTCTTGTGGTTTCGAGTTGTATAAAAGTATACATTTCTTCAGCCCGCCTCCGTTCGAATATTCCCATATCCTATAAGAGGAATTTCGGGCAACTGTAAGCTCTATGGACCTTGAACTCATTTGAGCGTCATTTCACCCATTTCATTCATCGTCCAATATGCCCATCCAGGTTAAAGGCCGTTAAATTGGAGAGGGTATGAACAGTGTTTGACAGGTTGTTCCCTGAAAATTGAAGTTATATATCTTAAATATAGATATTGTAAACAAAATTGTTTGTCATATTTTTCAAAAAATATATATTTTTTAAAAAAATCTTCCATTCAACGGATGTGTCGCATCTTTGGAGGATTTTCAGTTTGATATTTAGGTTATGTTATTTACATAACCATGCTAAATCCTGTAAAAAATATAAATACTGTTTTCGTCCTGTTGCTCAGATCAACCGAATTCCCAATTGGACTAATAATTATTATTGTGTGTTTATTTATTTGGTGCCAGTTAACAAGATGTCTATATTGTGTTTATTTGTTTGAAATAAAGGAAGCTCTTATTGTATTTCACCCAAACATTTGTTACAAGATTTCACCGGAAAGAAGGTGTGTGTGTGTGTGTGTGTGTGAACAATGCAATAATAAACTAAATGACAGATAACACCAAATATGGTATTTAAGTTCAACACCTTCCAAAGATACGAAACGGAATATTTGTTTAAACAGTCGTTCATCTTTTTTTTGGTAGTGTTTAACGCCCGCTTTAACTACTAATGGCACCGCAGGCGGTGACACTGATGATACATGAATGATGATGGAGCACCGGTGGAATGCGATGGCGGGGGAAACCGGAGTACCCGGAGAAAACCCGCCCCAGATTATCCTTTGCATGATCGTTTATTTTGTTATTCTTTGTTTTTGTAAGTGGCTAGGGATTATAACAGTGCTAAATATCATTCAATTGTTTCTCTAAGTCACATATTGGAACTTCAAAGTCATCAACTCATCACATAGCGACCCTCATTTCAAACATTTTGCTATTACTTTGTATCATTATGTCACATGCCATAATGCCACAACAAAATAGGTAATAAAAACATTTGTGCAAACCATTTTTCGAATAAAAAAAGGGGCTTGCAGAATAAGTTTTTAGCTGATATTTTTAGAAGAAGGAGTAGAGAAGTCTGTGTAATTTTAGCGTTACACCAATGCCCCTCATCTTACTATAGAATATTGATATTATTTTTGAAATTTGAGTAATGTGTTAATATAGGCAGTTTCTTAATCTCTTATTGAGCTCATTGATGATTGAACAAAAATTAATGGCCGCAATTCTAAATTAGCTGTAATGAAACCTTGTCATATTTCATTCCAGACGTCATAAGAAAGCAATCTTAATAAGAAATGTAAGGAGATTGGCTGCGGTTAACCAAACCGCAAATGATTCGTCCATTTGTCTCTCGTGATTGGCATGTCATCCCTCAAATTATCGGCAAATAGGAGTGATTTGCGAACTTTCGGTACTTATGGACTTCACCAACTTCTCCTATTGCATACACTTTCAGGTTTATTGGAAAATAGCTCTCAAGCTACCATCCTCTTGTAATCTAGCGAAGAGAATCTTTCAATATCAATATGCTTGGTTGATCAACTTAACCCAGACTAGACTACTCCCATCTCACCATGACGGCCCGGGTTCGTTCCTCCAGGCGACCGCATGTGGGATTTGTGGTAGACAAAGCAGCGCAGGGGTGGGTTTTCTCCGGGTTCTCCTGTCATTGCATTCCACCGGTGCTCCATCTCCATAAATGTCATTGTCTATGCAGGCGTTAAACGTTGTACCTTTTCATAGTGTATGTTCAACATTCGCTGAAATGTTTTTAGGATTGAGTGGCGTTTTCCATGAGGAATATTTTGGTAATTGTCTTCAATACAGTTGTCTTTACTATCTTCTGTTTAGACAATTAAATATGAATGGAGGAAGCAGGTTGGAAGTAGAAATACTAAATAAAATAATGAAACGTTTAGAATAACTTTAAAATGCTTCATTTATTTGGTATTTCAGGTAAAATCTTTCCCTACCTTACATGTGTTCTAACATTGGACTGAGAAGGGAATGTTCCTTCAGGAGGTTTCACAAAAATAAGTTTTACATTCACAAGAATGTATCTATCTTCGTTTATTTTTTATGTATATATTACAAGTATTTCACGTTGATTGAGACAAACACTTGCAGAAATAATTCTATTAGCTCTTCGCACATTTCCTTCTAAGAATAAGAGGGACAGATAAACGATTCAATGGTCAGATAGTTAAAAGCGGCTCACTATATGCTGACCTCGGATTTCCATACTAATACCATGGTATTGTGGAAAAAAATAATACCGACAGAGCTTTAACAATTGACAAAGTTTTTCAAAATTCAAGGCAGCACTTCAGCATGTCTCGAAAATGACATTCAAAATTATTCAAAATTCCTTCGAAGAAAATGGAATTCTGAAGCTACTGACAGAAAGATATCAGGTAAACATCTTAAATATGTAGTATTTATTTAATACTGTTGAAGTAATTTCTGAGGAAATAATAATGTATCGAGCATTCTATATTTAAACTTTCATCAAACTCTTCGTGTTACATCTTTGGAGAAAACTACTTAAATATTAAGTTAGTATCTATCCGGTTGTCAGTTTTAGATTTTACATTGGGCTGTTATCTCTCTCTCATACACTTTTTTCTAAAAGTCCTTTTTTAATTCATATTCAGGAACCTCAGAACATATTTACAGGGAAATTTCGGTATCAAATAGGAATATAAGACTTCGTTTTGCTATTAGATAAACATAGACATACCCCTCCATCTCTCCCCCCCCCCCCCCCAAAGTAGGAAGAAGGTTCAGCATAAGCGAATAAGATTAGGTTGTGAAGAGGGGGACAAATGTGGTAGTCACCAACAGACGGTGCGCTCAAAAGATGCACCTATAAGAAAAATACTTCTAACTTTAAACTGATCAGAAAAAATTACAGGTGTATAACCTTGGGGACAGACTTCAGAAGTTGAGTGCAGTGTGGAGTATAAAATTAGGACTTGGCCTTGTGGTCAGCACAAGGAGTTGCTTCACTCCTACAAAACTACAGATACGTGTCTTCCATTTCGTAAAGTTATCTTAAACTCTCTCTTCATTGCATTCTATTGGCTCACCTAAGATTACACATATGCTTAAACCTCAAGAAGACAGCGGAAGAAGAAAAGGCAAAGCTTAAGCTTGGAAGTTATGTCCTTGTGCATCTAAGCGACCGGTATTCAGTATCAACCCCATCTACCGATAGGTTGTGCTAATTATGGGAGCTCCGACCGCAGGACACACCGGGTCTCAAGTTCCGAGTCTTTTATATCAGAAGTGTTCAACGTATTTCAAAGTTACACGGTAACGCATGCGACTTGCATTGGTCCTCATTTCGATCCAAGGCTTCCCACCCAGTCTTACCCATGGGTTAAACTGCCAGGTTGCTTTCCCATTTACCACAATTTCTTTCTCATCTTTTACTTTTTATTTTCCAGACGTGATTCTAGATTCCTGGCGTATGGCAGTGTCGAGCAGATGACGCAAATGCACGTGGTCGGATTCATTGATCGCCGAGAAGTGAGACAGGTCTTCGAGCCTGGATGTAAGGACTTCAGCGCGTCTGTGTGATCTGTCTACCTACGACCGTAGCCTCCCTCATATATCCCTTTCTCCTGAGGGGGTGCTGGCAACATATCCCTGTAGGTTTCATTTCGTGAGGTGTCCATTTCCGTTGTCTTGCCTGTAGATACAACCCTCCTGTTTTCTTCTCACTTTACATTTCAGTATTAAAATATCAGTTTAGTTGCAGCAGATGCCAGGAACCATACTGATAACATTACAATAACTAAATTAAATTGTGCAACTCTTTTCTACCTTATTTATCCATACACTGATGAGCTATATACCTGATAGATATACACTTAAAATCAACTGGTGACATGTTGTGCAAATCAGGCAACAAATCAGAGGAATAACCATTAGGTACCCGTTAAAGATTTGACTGACATTTTATAGTGATTCGTACAAAGGAAAAAGTAACTGATCTGAATTAGGATTTTTATTTGTTTCAAATATTTAAATTAGGGGAAGAAAATTAATTAAAATTATTTGGGATATGAGCATTAACTTTGCTGTATTAGAGGAAATATATTAATTGCGTAATTTGTGCTTTATTTGTTTACCATTTATTATAAAAAATATACCGGTCTATAAATGTCGATGATATTTTCAAAATAACATTTACTTTATTCATCTTTTTATAGATTAGGCAGATAACTAACGGAGACAACGCACATGTAACTGGGCTTACCCTAACCCTGTTACTTGCTGTAGCATTCCTCACTTTTTGCGCATGAACTTCGCTATGCCACAATCCAGCGTTTTAGTGATTTAAACTTGTGGTTTTTGTGTTGCACGTATTCACTGGTTGAGTGGACATAAGTGAAAACATCACCTTGTGCTGCAAACCTCTGTCGCCATTTGAAAGAAGTCATTGAAAGTGCAGAAGCACCTAATGGGATTCGGTGTTCGTCGATTAAATACATTTTAATATATGCATATGCTTAAGTATATTGTATATTATTAGGTATAATTTAAGCTCTTTAGTGACCATAACTTAAACTTAACCCGCAATATAACATAGAGATGCCCTACATAGCACTTTGAACCAGTAAATACGTAAACAATGCATTAATAAAAGGTACAGAAAATAATATTGGAAAAAATCTGATGTGATCCATTCACATGACTTTCTCTATATCTCTACAACAAATTATTGTTAAAAAGCTTAAGCTTCTATTTACTTCATGCTAATTGAGAAAAAATTAGCAGAATTGCTTCCTTGTAGGTAGAAGCGAAATAAGGGAGTCAAAAGCTGGTTGCTATGTGACTGAAGTCCTTTGTTTGGATGGACAGAAGTTGACAAATTCCTGTATGAGAAAAGTATAAGTTTTTCAAGGCTGAAACCAAAAACAAGGAATATCTAAAAAGCGAACAACTCCACGAAAAATGTATATAACATAAATTGTGTGTTTTAATGAGGTCTACATGTTTTGTTTGGTAAGTTTTTGTCTATCTCTTACGGTTTACCAGTTAAACAAAATTCCGTAAAATTGATTCAGAATAAAGTAGTCTTTAGAGGCTATTCCCAGAAAATGCAATATATATTATTCGTCTTTAATATACGATATTTAAATCAAAATCGTTAGAGCCATTTTTTAGAAAATCAAAATTTTGGAAACTTTTTCAATGTGAAGGGTGGTTGGGGGTGGGGGAATTTTCTTGAAAATCTTCGAGTCGCATCCTTGGAAGATAATGAACTTAAATACCAAGTTTGGTATTTAACGGTCTTTTCGTTTTTGAGCTATGCTGCACACACACACACACACACACACACACACACATGGACATTATTCTAAAAATGCTTTTTTTGGATTTAGGTGGTTTCAAAACATATATTTCCGATGAAATCTCGGTATCGAATTTTTTGGTACGATGCAATACCTTCTCTATACACTATGTACATAGTACGTATAGAGGAAGTAAAAAGATCAGTGGAAAACAACACAGTGAACAATCGGGGCTGCTGAAAAACGAGCTAGAGAAAAGATATATGGTTAACCAACCATCCCGGTGGTAAATAATTTCAAAGATACCTACTCAGTTATGTTATTCAGAAGATTGTCATATATTCGCATCTGTAATGTGTTTCCAAAATTAATTATAATTGAACGGACATAATATATGAATTAATTTTTTGGTCGCTTTATCAAGCTCAGCTCTAGAAGCTTCTGTGCATTCAAGCACCTGTCTGTCCTCAGGGTTCACTACTGGCCCATGTTACCTCTTGTTTTTACAACTTTACTACCATTTAAGGGAATGCATCACTGACATTTTCTGAAAATTTTCAAAAGCTGTTATTGTAAAATTTATTGTCACTTGCTATTGTAGTTGTTTATCTTTCTATGTCAAAGGTAAGGTAATAAGTCATTACAATTTTAAAATGTTTTTCTTAGAGATTTTAATTGTTGAAATCTAACGACAGTTTTCATTCAATTCCTCTGAACTTTGTAAATAATAATTAAATCTGTCATGTAAAATTTTCATGTTGTTAAAGGCTTTTTACTTACTTAGTTTCAAAGCAAAAAGAAAATTAAACACTAAGTTGACTGTTAAAATTAGTTTCTGTTAGAAGTAACACATTACACGTTCTTGGCATCTTTGATCTGATAAAACCATTGGTTTTTGAAAGAAAATTAATTTTGCTTTTATTTAGCATAGTACTTCGTTTTTGAAACTCGATAAGGATATTGATATGATCTTTAAATTGCATGTTGTGACAAAGTTCAGATTAAACGTTCAGTAACACTGACTGTAGGTTTTATCTGATGCATCACATTAAAAAGGTAAAGGTGCAGATATTACGGCCCCCCGAAACTGGGGCAGAGCACCGACATGTGCTTCGATCGTGGATGCGAAGGAGGATGAGAGGAGAGACCTAAAGGGCGACCAGATCCGAGAGATGACTTCCGCAAGCGTGGACAGGGTTCTTAAAGTTTCCAAATTAAACCTTAGTGACACAACCATGCCCAAATCCCCGTAGGTGCCCTGAATGTGAGCCTGCTCCAAGACGGATCCATGAACAGTCCTAGTGACACCAAGAAGAAACTTTGTATACTTGTGTTGCTCAGAACACACAGCCTGTCCTTCGATCCAGAAACAGATGATGAAGGAAATTGTAGGTACATGAAATAAGGATAGTAAAGTTCTGATAAAAGAACAAATATGGCAACTTTCGCCTAACGAACTTGGGAAACCACGAAAAGCCCATGATTAGAGTAGGATACCGGGGAATGAAACCGTGATCTCTCGAATGCGAGT
This sequence comes from Hymenopus coronatus, assembly GCA_030762935.1. Lineage (NCBI taxonomy): Eukaryota > Metazoa > Arthropoda > Insecta > Mantodea > Hymenopodidae > Hymenopus > Hymenopus coronatus. Next base: position 35,476,569 of record CM060890.1, read on the forward strand.
CTCGTGCGTTGTCGCAAAGCTCGGAGACGTTCCTCTTGAGAGAGAGTTGTGCTGACTCTTTGACTGTACTTGCATAAATTATGTTAATCAGCAGTTTTTTACATTTTATTGTTTGATGAAGGAAAAGATATTGCTGTAAATGGAATCCGCTGCTGCTAATCAGGACAAGTTTGCCCTACAATTGCAAAATACCGTGTTTATTTTATTCTGTTGTCCACTTTCGTATAATAAAACGGCAGCTGATTGACGATATAGTGGAGAAATGTTTCTAGTAATGATTCGCCACAACTTAAATGGGCCACACACCTCTGAGAAAGTTTTTCTATCCGTGACCCAACTGTCACTTATCCGTGGCTTGGATGTAGCGTGTCGCTATGTCGCCACTTGCCCAACTTTTCCTTTGCTCTTAACTTTTAGAGCTTAGTTGCTGCAGTATTTTAGATTTAAATCACAATTCTTCTGAACAGGCGCAGTTACGTGCCCAAATGTGGCAATGCGGCATAATATTGCATGGTTCACACATCTGGAAATTCAAGGAAGACAAAATTTCTCAGGGAAATTAATTATAGCATGGCAAAGGCCAAGGAAATTAATACCGGCTGGTACAAAATCAGGAATTTTTACATGCCATGCTCAACAAATTATGCACTTGTATGGATACTGTTTAAATAGTTGTCCAGAGTTATTCAAATACAGAGAAAAGAAAAATTTAGCCAGCATTAACTTTTGGGTTACCATTCTACCGTGGGGGTAGTGGTTCCATTCTAGCCTTTAATACCTAGGTTGCAGGTTGAAATCCAGCTGAGGTTGATAGATTTTCTCGGACGTAAAATATTTAACACGGCTTCCTTCGGAAGGAAAGTGAAGCCGTTGATCCCACATAATGGTTATTTGCACGTAAAAGAACCCATGCATTGAAATAAATGGTCCCTGGGCCAAATTCGCCATATTTCAGGTCATCAAGGTGTGATTCTTACCTATAGTCAAAAACTTTTTGGACGCCTAAAAAGTACACACACTAATAGCATTGGGTGCCTTTGTGCAGTAGTCAACCGTTATTCCCCCGACTCTTAGCACACGTCTTGGAGGAGGAGAAGAAGAAAGAATATAGAGGGCAGGGTGAGCGTTATTGACAGGGCCACCGCCTATGGTTACGGGTGGGAAGACTCTATTAATCGTTACGGAGGGGTTTATGGTCAGGTTTTAAGCGTTCCGTTCGCTTTGTTGCCAACTGGGTAACTAAAGCGTGCGGACACACATGTATACTAGTTGCCGCGAGTGTACAAGTGACTCTGTAACACAGTATACATTGCGTGAAGAAGAACCCAAGTTTTATAGCGCTGTGGGTGTGAACCTCGATTACGACCCGGCTGATTCACCCAGCTCATCTTCTCCGTCCCACAGCACAACGACGTGTCACGTCAGGAGATGTCAACCGCGTCTCCCACGCATTAGAACAGCAGATAGAATTTCACAACATGAACCGCGACCTAAGGCGTGGGAGACACTAGCAAAGTGGCAATATTTTCTCTCTTTATTTTTGGACGTGTAGCCTTCGCACAACGTTTCTTCTTAGTTTAATGCTGGAATGTATATGCAGGACCAGGATGCGTGGGAAGAAATATCAGAAGTGCTTTTAGCGCGGAATCCTGTTTTGGAAAGAGCAGGTTTGTAATTTTTAGTAAATCTCGGAAGGAAATAAATAGCGTCCAGATTTCCGTGAGTAGATTCTTTGTGATGTGGGGAATGTTTGCATTATTTAGAACCTAGTAGGGTTTGGCTTCTAGAATGCCTTTACTTTCCCTACAAGTAGGTAAGAAGGTATTGTATTCCACCTTAACATTTGATATAGACCTTTTACTGGCTGTACGTTGTAGTATTTAATAGCATTATATAAATTATATGCAAAAATAATGGAAGCAAAATTTATAATAAAGTAAACGTTTGGAATATATGTTCTGGTTAAAGAAATTAAATGCCGGGGTATGATATTACAAATTTGTATTTAATTTTTTTATACATTTTTGTGGCCCTGGAATAACAAAAAACATGTTTTTAGAAAAAGACCGCGTGTGTGTTTATTTGTTTGTGTGACTAGCTTTGAACAGCACAACTCAGGGGAGTTTTACTTAAACCAACTAGTTAAAATAAAATATTTGTAACACTAAATTTATTCCAATAAATTACGGCGATGTTACGGAAGGAGTATGGACATTTAATCTGTTACCCCGTATTTAGACACCTATCTAACAATTCCTTGCTCCACAACGAAACGTGTAATTAACTGATGATGCAAACGTTTTTCTCCATTAATATGTAAGAAATAGAAAACATAACTTTTGTAATAATTGCTTCCAGTTGAGTGTAATATTTTTGGAACTTAATTGCTACCATGGGAGATTTCCAATGACTTCTAGGCCAAAGTTATTGTTTATTTATTTGTTAAGACACTTTTCTACCAGTAAATTGACTAAGTTTAGTCAATTAAGTTTAAGTTCCGTACGTGTCTCTAGAGGCGTGTATCCCAGTTTTACAACACTGTTTGAAAATGAATAACTGAAAAAAACAAGTGCCTAACTGCGGAGAGGAATGGTTTTTGCATGAAGATGAATGATATCACTGTTTTTTGTGATCAACGATTTATAATATGAACACGTATGCAATCAGATCTTATTCTTAGAGGCCACTCTGTTAAGCATGCAATCGTTGTGGGCCCGTTAGACTCCCCTGAAGCACACCTAAAGATATAGAGCAGAGTCACCAACTAGTTGCCCTTTGAGTAAAGCAGAGAGAGCAAATTTGCTCGATCCATCTATGAGTCGTCTACTGTGCATTACGTGAACAACTGAAAACAATACAGTGACTTCAGGTTGAAATACGGAACTCGCCGTTCATAGGTTTAATACTTCTATTGTGGGTTCTTGACTGATACAACAATATCTATATTGTCTCCTGCATTAGTAGATATTTATATTTCGGATACAAACGTATACATATTTTTATGGCTTGGTGATAATTCATAGTCGTAACATAAATAATTGAGAAAGGTAATTATTATATTATTAACGTAACAAAGAAAGCTCCTTAAATTGATTAATATCACTGTAACGCAACAATATGAGAATTAATTTATAATGTAAATCATTCATATTTATAGCAGTGAATATTTATGCCATCTTGGCTATTCAGAACTTTACCGCAAATTAGCTATAAAATAAGACATACCTTCCGGCTAACATAAGCATGACAGTCGATGGCCTGCGTGTTGGACTGCTTTATGTTCCCGAAGTTTAAATTGACACACAGCAGGCACTCTGTCATCAAGCTTGCTGTCGCGTGTTTACTCACTGCATGCACGGAGCAAGCTCGCTTGCTCAGGTACGAAATTGAGTTGGTGACGCCTATTATATTGAATATTAGTACCATTACGTATGGTAAAAATGAAATATTTTCTATAAGTCAAGTAGTTAAAATCGAAAATTTATGGTATGGTAAAAGTCTGAATCTAATCTAAAGAAAATTGTGTCTTATTTTAATTACCATTTCCTTAATAGGCCCCTTATTGTTATGCAGTTATACCTAATGAATTTTAATGCAAGTTGTAATTTTTTATACAAAATATCACGCATAAGGTTTATTTCTCTAAAGCTGTTCTTAAAACAGTTATTTTTTTTTTGGAGATGGGATAGAAATTGGGTACTCACTGTAAAACTTGCTTTAGATATTCATTTCAGCCATGTTAAATAATTCAGCATCCTCATTTTCAAAGAAAAACTTCTAGAGTGGGTGAAGAAATTGGACTCCTTTTTCACCGTGAAACAGCACCATGAATATTTTTAGCCGCCGTTGTAAGTCTTTGTTTACGCGATTAGTAATTCTGCACTTCCTTGCTCATTAACGCCGGCTGCCCTCCTTTCAAGCGAATACTGGCTCGTTAGGATTTTGAAGTGTGAGTCACCATTAGGCTGAAAAATAACTGCGATTGCTGCTTCTGCCTAATGAAACAAGATGCTGTTTTAAAAGTATGCAATGTTTTGATAAACTTCAACGGTTCAAGATTGGTTGAGAATTCAGATCGTTGTTAATCGGACGAAATGTTGAATCTTTATGAAAAACAAAATGCACTTTGGTGTACTAAGTATACTTATTTATCAATATTTCGTTAATGAGATATACGACGTATTATATATATTATATATTATATATTTTATATATATATAGTATTATGTTTCACCCAGATAACATTCCTGTATTTAGTTTTATCGAAAATTCCCTCACTCCATACTATGCTTTACCTTGAAAAAAGTATCATATTTATCATTTTGTCAATTTGGCTTAAAGTATTAATGAAAATATTTATATATTTAGGATATACACAGGAACAGCATAAGTGCTTTTGAGAGTTCATGTAGAAAACGAAAATGAAACTTGTGACTTCGAATGGATTAAGTAAGTAATGTAACATTTAGTGCATTTAAATTATTAAAACTCTCAAAATAAATACATTTTACATTCTTAAATTAATAACAAATTCTAAATTAATATACCAAGTATTAATACGTAAAATTTGTATCAGTTTTGTTTTCCTAATTTCATGAACCTGGCAAGTTCTTTCACTTTATTGGTTCAAATTAGGGTGCAGCGAAACTATTAAGATAATTCAAGGGCACCATTCATTCATATTGTATTTCGAGTTATAGCATGTTTAATATATATATAGGCATTAGAAGTAAACAGATCAAGAAACCAATATTTTATTATTCTGAATTAAATTTTAACAGTTCCTGAAGAAGTGCTATGGCAATATTTCGAATCTTAGGAGGCAATGGCTGTTTTCCCGCGCACTTACACCGATCTTCCATTTAATCTACCCTTCGCCAGGTGTATTTTGTGCTGTAAAAGTGTTTCGGTTATGAATGGGCTTCGGACGTGTCTTTAGGTTCTACTATAGTGGTACGTTGTTTACAAGCGACCGGAGAGGCGAGAGGCAGAATCGTGCTTTAGGCAACTGAAAGTACACCAACTGCCTGGGCATGATATATACGTATGTTTAACTTTTCAACTTATAAATACTATGACTACGGTATATATACTAGGTCTTCATATTTATTCGGCCTTAACAGGTTGATGTTATTCTGCGTAGATCAGTTTCTATTTACTGCTGTAAAGAGTATGAACAAGTGTTTATTGTAATGTAGTTTACGTTACGTTACCATAACCGTCCAACTATTTGAGTTACCTATCAGCATAAATGCTGCGATTGCGAGTTTACGAGACTCAAAAGAATGTTGCAAATTTAAAAATTGGAAACATACGATTAAGCCCCATTTCACTAAGGTGACCTCGAAACTGTTGACATCCACCCCTTGTACTCATCGTTCACTAGTCCTACAAGGGGCAATGCGTGATAAACTCGCTGCCTAGTATTGACAAACAACTGCCGTCTAAGGCCAAATAAATCTGAAGACCCAATGCATCGTTGTGATAATGTTTAGAAGTTAAAATATGGTCTCTTATAAAATTAATAAAACTTAACAAACCTATCCTTCTCGTGAACACTTTATTTAAGTTCCTTGTACAATTTATTATAGGTAAAGTTTTATACGATAATATGTATAGCTCCAATGCAATGGAAATTAATAAAGTCGTGCGGCTGTTACACGAGCAAATGAATACCTGCTTATATTGCAATGCTACAAACACATTTAAACGTATTGTATTTTCCCAGCGATGCTGAGAGAGGGCAACGTTTCGTGAAGAACTCGGCAGTAAATCAAGGCAGGAGAAAGAATCGTAACCTACCCGAACTCCAGCGCGCCCTGTTGCGCCCGCCTACAATATTATTGATTATCCTGAACCGCGGCGGGCTGTAGCATGGTGAGGGAGGTCACCGTGCGCGTCATCACTCGACCTTGACGTGAGGGGGTTAGAATTAGAGCAGGGCGGGGTTGATGCCCAGGCTCCTTACTTGACACTTGTTGTGCTTTGCTCAAGGGCTCTCAGCTGCCTTACAAATTAACTCGTCGCCTTTGTCTTCTGCTGCACTGCTTGATCATGGCCGGCTATTGTGTTTACATTACTGCTCACAGGTTTAATAAGTCTGTTGACCAAACTCAGTTGTGCTACGTCATTTCAGCTTTATAGTCATTAGTGCCGGCCGTCCTAGTTGTCAGTTGTTTCCTACTTGGAAGACGACAGGCGTAGCCAAATGTCCTCAACGTTTTTCACAGTATCTCGTCAAAGGAGATTTGGTTCAGTAAACCGTTCCAAAATATCATTACCGTGCAAGCCTTGAAGCTTATTTGAAGAGTTTGAATGCATAATGAATCACGCAATAATATACCCTAAGGTTAAGTCCAGGAATTGAAAGTTTTATTTATGGACGCTCTTAACGGCTGTGGTTTCAGGTCCCATTTTATTTTGGCCGTGAAAGACCGCATAATTTTGCCCAGAGACCTCTTTATTATGTTTAAGGTTGTTTTACGCACCGCAAATCTACAACACGGGACTACTAGCTTTACTTTCCTTCCCAAGGAAATCATGTTCAGAATTTTTACGTCAATATATTTCCTCCGCCGGAACGGAAACGATGGTTCACAACAGCAATAATTGGTGTACTCAAAGAAAGGCTTTCTGAATCCCTACGGCCTGACCTATTGGTACATTCTGTAAAGCTGCTCCCCCCTCGTATCCTTGGAGCCACTTTTTAGCGGCTCTTAAAGCCGAAATCTGAAAGTGATAATTCCTGATGAATGTGCTGCGTTACTCCCCTGCCAGGTTTTATTGACAAAGCTTTCTAAAGTAGCCCAGTGTTACAAAATGGTGAGCCGGATATCCGTAATTCGATCCCTAAGTTTTAAAGGCATCTAACCCAAAAAAACTTGTTTTTAGAGTTTAAAGCTATCTTTACTTACTAAAATAACATTTTAATAAAACAATTTTGGGGGCTAATGCGTTTTGGCTCTTCTTTCTTATTAACGAACGACTATTTACCACAGAACTTTTTTTTTTCCAATTTAAATAAACATATGTCTTGGATATGCTCCACTACAGTAATTTTAAATACTCAATAAGAAAATGAGATTCTGTTCTGAGCATTCAGGTTCGTAATATAAATGGTGTAACGATTTTGATAATAGCGAACTTATGCTTTTTAATTATTCTACCGAAGTTCAAGTTGATAGTTTCAGTAGTGGGATGAGACATGGTTTGTATATTTGTCTTTTAATTGGTCATGCCATTCATAGGGGTGATTAATAAATCATCTATATGTGATGGTTGTCACCTTGCTATGCATGGTCCCTTTCAGCTGCTGGATTTGTTGTTCAGGAGCTCCCCATCATAAATGAAATGATTCCTAGAAATTAATTCCTGCTTTTTTACTCTGCAAGGAAAGGATGATCTTATCCCGTTGAGAGCAGGATATTTCACAGCCAGTCAGCACCCCAAATGTAATTGTTTGCTGTACGAGTGATCCAATTCTTCGGAAAGCAAATTACTTTATTGCCTCACCACAATTCACACAGAAGATTAGCTTTGCCTAAGGACTAGGTGTTTACTGCGTACTTGTGAAAAGCATTCTCTTCTCCAGGGTGATGAAATACGCTCGCATCCCGTGACGTAGTCGGTAGTACCGGGAAGTATTGGCGAGGTCCATATAGACAACACGCGCTCGCTCCCCCTTGTATCGATCGGCAACACGGTGCTTCCCCAGGTCAAGGTCGTCGGCGTCGCCACGTGGCTACACCTGTCAATGTCACGACCCTTCCGGCTCAAATCAGAGTAATGGATAGCGCGTGGAGGGTGAAAACTGCGGCGCAAATTCCCTGGTCTAGACCACATGGCCTGGGAGAGTTCTGAAGACGCCGCGACACGAGAAGCCGTAAACGGGGTGATTTAAAGGGTTTTCGTTTATTATAAAATGGTATTGTATACTTATCAAATTTGCATTTGGGAAGTTAAAAGTGACAAAAAAATCTATTAAATATTAACAAAATCGTATCACATGTTTCAGTCTTCATTCTTAAAAGGTTTTAATGATTCAGTCAATAAATTTACTTTTAAGGATGCTGGGAGGCTAACTCCCTGTGCTGCAAGGTATAGGTGATATAATACGTGGAAACATTTCGTCATATATCAGGAAACAGAAGTCTTATAGAAATACATCCGTTGCATACATTGTAGATTAAAATACATTAGGTCTTAACGATATTTACATAGAAAATAAAATGTACTATGTTGTATATGTTGAATTTTCTGTGAATAGCCTCTGAAGACCTCTTTATGAATTTTGTATAATTGGTAAATCCAATGGGATTGATAAAAACTTACTACACAAAATATGCAGATATCATTAAAATATGTAATTTATATCATACCCTTTTTTTTTTCTTTTCTTCGTGGAGTTGACCATTTTTGAGACATTCCTTTTTATTGGTTTCAGTTTTAAAATACTTAAAACTTTTCTCGTGCGGGAATTTGTCAACTTCTGGCAATGCAAGAAACGGTTTCAACCTCAGCAACAAGTTTTAAAATATTTGACTATCGCTTTCTTTTTACTTGGAAGGAAGCAATCAAACAATACGGCCATTTCTGCTAATATTTATTTCGATTAGCATGAAATGAATAGAAGATTAAAGCTTTTTAACAATAATTTGTTACAGAGCTTTAGAAAAGGTTAGGTGAATGGAACACATCAGATTTTTCGTAAACCACAAATTGATCTCAAATTCATTTGAGATGATATACCACAGTGGCGATCTAAAATGTGTATTTTTAATATGGGCGTCATAGTTTAAGGAACTATTATGACAGCCGATGTTTTTGTTTTTAATTCTTATTTTATTTTAGGTGGTTTTAACTTCTAGATCATATCGTGACGGAACTGTTCCGTAAGATATGTGGAGCCTAGCATTTTAGGTTACTGACAGGCAGTTGACGATTGGATGCCACAGTCTAGCTATTTTCACATTCGTAGTCAGATGGCACATACCTGCATGGCCTCTAGTCTGGATACCTCCATCATTTGCAGTAGATGACAGAGTTCACAATGTTCGAGACCACATTCCCATAATCATACTACTTTGCTCCCCGACAAGCAACTGTCGTTAGTGTACCTTTCAGTCTAGCTGCTTTGATTATCTGTGGAAATATGGCAGCATGGTCGCAATTGCCACGTAATTTAGGTTCTACTATTGTTTTAGACATGAGGTGGAACGTTGACTTATATTAAATATCCAATCCGGTATGTCTTTTGGCGATTGAGGGGAACCACGAAAGTACTCCAGCCTGATATGTCGTCCCACGGTATTTGAGTCCGGGACCTCGCGAACGCGGACCACAGAAATGACACCTCAATGGCGACTTCAAGTCTTGGGCTTCATAGTTTAACAAACCATTGTTACTGATGTGTCCTGATATAGGACAGGTTTAAGATCGCAAGTGGTTTACCGGGAAAACATGTTAGCCGGTGGGGAATTTTATCGGCATGTTGCCATGGTAACATAATTGGTTAAGTTGGAGGGAAACTACAAGATACGAAATCTCGTCTTTGGCATCGAATTTTCACCTGTTTCTACCTACACAAGGCTTGTGTGAAATTTAATAATTGAAGATTGCTTTCCTCTTGCTACAAATCGCTTAGGAAAAGTATATCCCGAAAGAAATATTTATGAATAAAATGATAAACCAAACGTTTAACTGTTTTGTTTTTATCGTTTACAATTACAAATGGACTCAGATGGTGGTAAGGCTCTTTGTATAACATCCGTGTTGGAATTTAACCATTTCCAACTGCAACAAACCTGTTAAATTCGAGAAAATTGCTCTAGGGGACTTCTGGAAAAAGCGTTAGGAATTGAAGAATATCCATTTCTCACGTGAATCTTGATTGCGGACGAGGTAGGTGCTGTGTGGGCGGGCACTGAATACACAGCCAAGATTTAAAACGTTATGCCAAACAGTTTCAAGCTCCTTTCATTAATTTTATTTGTGGTCTTTTTATTGAACCTTTCTGCTACGTGTTAATAACACAGAATCGTGTGAACCAGACCTCACCAAACATTCATATTTGCATACAAAATGAATGCAGAAATGCAATGTGCCTTAGGCTATGTTGATGCTTAGGGTGTTGTCCATTAATGTTTTGGTGACTAAATGTAAGCAGCATTAATTGTTTTCTAAGATGGATTATTGGTAGAAGTTTTTAGCGACGAGCCCATCTCTAAGGTTCTCAAGGTATAGTTTCCACATACAGATATATCAGGAAAACAGATACAGCCATTCGTAGATTATTGTTACTTGGACAATTGTTCAGGTTATTTTCATTGTTAACAGCCAGAAATAGCAATAAACTGATGTAGATAATTTCATATTTGTCGTCTGTCGTGCTGGAATTCGCCTAGAGGTTTCTGATGACCAGGTATAGGAATTTTCAAGCATTAAAGTCAAGACAAAAGAAATCTAGGATGAGCAAATACAGGATTTTTCGCTGTGATGTCACAGGTAACAAAGAAACCCCAATCCCTATTCTGTCTGCTGGCGTGAGATGAGACGCGTTTTACCTGCCGTCAATGACTCATGGTTGCTGTAGTGTAGTTTTGTATGTTGATGGTTAGTGAATAGTTAACTTGAAGCTAACTGCTTAAGAATTCTTTTGCCTGTTGATTAACATCCCCAAACTTGAAAAGATTTCTCATTCATTCACGGTACAGAATGTATGGACTTTCAACCTTCTCACTTGTACCCTATGTATATTTAAAAGGCAGCTCCTACAATTCCTCGAATATTGCTTATCATATTTTTATTTGGCCTATCAAACTCAGTATAATTATTGCGGTAACACTCGTTTACGAGAATTGTTCTTGGCCTATTAAGGGAAATGTAATGTTGTCAACTGCGCAGGACTCCGATTGGTTGCTGGCCTGGTAATGCTGAAGTCACAATAGTTGAAATAATGCAAATGGTTCATCAAGGTAAAGATTAAGCATCTATGCAATTCATGCCTTTACTGGTACAAGTTTTGTTTTAATCTTTTCAATTAAATAATGGTGCATACAACAAAATTTGTTTCTAACTTCGCCAAAATATCTTGTTGCAATGCGCTGAACTAAGCATGATGAAAAATACATAGGCCGTTAACCAGACGTGGTATTATGTGAAGCATGACATTGCATGATGGGATCAGAAGTTGTGTTGCATGTTAGAACACGGAGCACCCAATTTCCTGCGTCTGTGAACTGCGCTCAGAAACTGATAGCGTTAATGAAGCATGACGCGAGGAATATCTGGCTACAAAGCGGACCGCAATCTACCAGACATTAATGGCTTCTGCATAACACAGCTTTCTGATTGACCAAAGTAGCAACTGCAACGGTTGCTTGTCAGATTTCCCTTACTTCCGCACAATTATGCATTCTAACCGACTGCGCATATTATGCAGTTCGCAGAGTGCGCACCTGCAGTCTTGCGTTGGAAGACTGTTCCGTGTTTTCATTCACTCTAAAATAAACAGAAAAATTGCGACACCAAGGATTGAAGATTCATTTTCGCTATAATTAATCCTAAAAATTTGCATTAAACACAAATACACTCCTACATGCAGGTCCACGAACAAAGTGTTTTGCCCTGTCAGATATCAGCTGAGTAATTTTAAAATATTCTAATATATATATATATATATATATATATATATATATATATATATGAAATGCTATTTGTACCTGTGTGGATGTATGATCTACAATCCTTCGTGTAGAGTCTGATACTCTATGTATAGCATCGTGACCTGGTCGCTGTACCACATGGTTTTCAAATAGAAGTACTGGCACTGTGTATTTTCGCTCCGCTCATTACGTTAGTTAAGGAATTATGTTTCCGTGCTCAAAGGCTTGTGGTCAGTATCGAACATTTTCTACTAATGAAAACATTACCGCTTGTGTTTACAGTATTAAATATTAACACCTCATGGAGTCAACATCATTTTCCCCTTCATACGTCTTAATATTCTAGCAGGCCTGAACAGTCTAAAGTCTAAAGTCATCATCCACTCTGTTACTCAAGACAGTTGCAGGTGCAAACAGTGTTTAAGGTGCCGAAACTGGTAATAATGATTATTCAATACCTATAGAGCTTATGTTGCGATTCAAGTTTAATACCCTAATATAGGGGTCGTCTCCTTAGCACGGTGGTAGCGCAGCTGCTTGCCAAGCTGGGTTCGATTCCCGGTACCGGCGTTGGTATTTTCCCCCCGCTGGGAGAACCGGTCCGGTGTGTACTCAGCCTCTTGAGGTCCCTGGGGGGGGGCAATTGAGGAGCTACTTTAAGGAGAAGTAGCGGCGCCAGGTAATGAGGACCGCATTAACCGGCCGGGAGGGGTTGAGGCGCTGACCATGTCTCACCCTCTAACACTGCACCCCATCTATGACGTCTGTCAAGGAAAGAGATGGGGGACGCAGCGGCCGGGCGGAAGGCCAAGGTTCCTTGTGAGCGCCCATATATGGAAATATACCACCGTACTTATATGAAATATATACACTGTTTTGAAACGAATGTCAAATATAAACAGTTTTCTATTGCATTTAACAATCGCTGCTTGAAATAGAGGGTTAGTTTCCTACCGATGAATCCTGTTTTGGTGCACTCGCTCATCCCCACGTATTGTATGTATCTCTTTGCACAGCAGTATGTGAGCCCATTAGAAAAATGATGTGCGGGTAAATTTGGCAATGTGGGTCCATCCAGTTGGACAACCTCAGTCTATCCAAACTTTGCCTTATCGTCGTTTGATAATAATTGCAATTGCATCGATCAATTGCAAAATTATACGCTCTCCGATATAAGAACGCCACTTACAGTAGACAATAGGATGAGTATTCATCTAAGTATATGACCGTTGTGAACACTATAATTAGTTCCCAACAGAACGCTCATCTTGGGGTTGGAAAAAATAGTTACACATTTTCTTGATGTATTTTTGTTTAGAATGTTTTAATAGAACGGAGTAATAATATAAAGATGCGGATCTTACAGCGAATTCAGTATTGTGTCTCACTTGTGTCGTCTGGAGCTGCAACTTCTCGAGGAATGTTAAAGACAGCTTTTCTAAATCGACATAAGTTGATGCTGGATTTCAAATCGTTGTATTGTTTTCCATTAAAAATTACTGAGTCCTAGCAGCTCGCTAAGGAACTTCCGAACATACTGTATTTTCGGTGCACTCCATGCTTGTTTTCTATGTTTTTGGCATATCCTATGGTGGGAAATACTACTGCTTTTAAGTTGTGTTATTGTGTAGGCATAGAAATGGCTCCCGAGAAGGCCATAACTGTAACGCTAACCCTATGAGCTTAGAAGGTGACATATATCTTGTCCTCACCCCATGTATGATAAGGTAGTTAGTTGTGTTGTGTCGGCACCCTATCTGTGCACTGTCGCCTTGTATTGTTAATGGTCTCACACGGACAGAAGGGAAGCTGTCAGTTCATCGCTTTTGTTCGCTGTGTTTGGATAGATGTGTCCACTGTTTTATCTTTTCGTTTTAAGCCGCCGCGTCCCTCAGCTCTTGTTCAACACGTGTAGAGCTGATGATGCTTGTTGAGTAATATTAAAATATTTCGGACGTCACCTGTTGATGTGCTGAAATCCTGATTAAATATTGCCCAGAAAGACTTCATTTCAAATCAAGCTCATCAAATATTCGCATAACTGTAAATGTGGCATCTTTTGTTAATGCTACATCTGCACCAACCTCGGATACTCTTTGTATACTGAAATTAGTTTGGAAATTGTTTCTAATGGTCAGCGTAGTTATTCTAGGCCACGGAATGGTCAGGAAAATCTTAAAAGTTTATCGATCTTTATCATATAAGGGGGTACTGAGTACCATTATAAAGAATAACGATTTGCACCTAGTTCCGTCTTCACAGTGTCGTGTGAGTAATAAAAAGTCCATTCTCCAAATATAATGTGCTGTTTTCAACTTGAAGTATTTCAAATAAGTTGTAATTTCAACATAAAACATTAAAAAGATAATAACAATTAAAAAAAAATCGTAAGGAAAAAAGTGGATGCGAAATTCTAAAGGAGAATTTTTTTCGCGATCTTTAATAACTTTTTTGATAGCTTTGAACATACAGGAAATCTAGCATAGCACTGTTAACTTTGAAGAAGGCTGTACTTGATGGGATTATTCGTTGTGCGTTTTACCAAACGAGCTTATATTTTAATCATTACATCAACATTAGTTACTTCTGTTTCGCTTACGTCCCTGCAAGACGCTAACCAGGACGGCCGTGACCGTGATGTGCATCTCCTGATGTTTCATTGCTTCTACCAGACACTTTCGTGATTCGATGTCGGGTACTACAAGTTCAAAACGGTAGCTTTGATTTGGAACATAGACCTCATACGACAAGGATGACACAGGAAACCTTTTGAGGTATTTGCGATATGATTATGGTGATAGATATCTTGTCAAATCGGCCGAGAATGGCTGAGAAGCACGTGAACGAAGATTGGAATCCGAATGAGGCTCGATGTCATGATCTTGTCCTTGTTTGGCGAAAAAGATCTGCACGGATGTCTAATGATATTTTAGAACCAAATGAAATGTACTTCCACATTTAGAAGACGTTGCATGGACTATAGCTTTAAATGCAAAGGCTACATCTGGAATAAATCTAATCTGTGGCGTATCCACTTGAATCATTGAAATATTCAGATATACATTTTATCAAACTGTTCATTTTGTCGCATGATGTGGTAAAGAAATCACAAAGAATTGGAATATCAGATCGTCGGACTTTTTTGTCGATCGGGGGAATGACTGGTTGCCAAGCCGGTTCTTAGACCGTCATTCAGGTTCAACGCAAGCGTTTCCTAGTAATGCGGTTCACAAATACGTATATAACATTGAAGTGTTAGTGAGATAATTACTATCTTTGAATATATTTATTTATTAATTTTTATTTTTACAATGAAAATTATTTTATTTAAACTAAATAAATACTAGCGCCTTCTTCCATAGTTTAATGGAAATTCATATCTAAACCAGCTTTCGGAACAGCAAAATACAACAGCAAACAACACTTAACAGTAGTACTTCTGTGACCATAGTAATTAATAGTATGTTGCTTCAAATACAGCTGCTTTATTTCCAAATTTTTCCTTTACTTCGGTGTTTTAGTGTCACAGTTAAATATGCCATGCCAAGGAGCTTGCAAACCAGTCATCATTCTAATAAAATCGGGTAGTAAAAGTTTCGATGTCTGAAATAACGTTTTTTCAGGAAAACCTTATGCCTTTGATTTTCTTTTATCTGCAAATATAAATCACGTGAATACTTATTGGTGATTGCTATCTATTTTAGAGAGCAAAGGAGGGGCAGTTCAAAGCGTATAAAAGTTACATTGAAAATAGATAGTTTTTACAGATAACATTTAATCTCCTAGAATACATCAGTGACAAGGCGAAATACTCAGTATCCCCTTTTTTTCGGTTCTCGTATTAAACACGCGAACTCGTTCTGTATGTATCTGCTGTGAGCTCATGGTAAGCCTTTTGTGGATATTCCAATGTAAATGATTACATGATTTAAGCAGCAATAAGGGCTATTCACAAAATATACAGGAAATATCAAACGTTAAATAACCTGAAAACGAATCAATATACTGTGTAAACAAATTTAGAGTGGTCAGTGACTTTTGAGGAAATCGAAAATTTGAGCTATCTTTCATGTAAGGGGAAGTTTAGATGGAAAGATTTTTTTGAAAATCTTCGTGTCGCGTCTTTTGAAGTTTATCAGTTCCATATTTGGCCAAATTATCGTTTTTGAGTTAAGCTGTTTACATATACAGTTTTGTTTATAAAAATCTCATGTGTTCCATTCACATGACTTTCTCTACATCTCTGCAATAAATTATCGTTAAACAGTTTTTTTTTTTACTTCATGTTAATCGAGAAAAAATGAACAGAAATAATCTTATTACTTGCTTCCATGCATGTAGAAGGGAAATAAGGGAGTACCATAGGTTAAAGTATTAGTCAAAAGCTGGTTGCGATGTGGCTGAAGTTTCTTTGCTTCTATGGAGAGAGTTGACAAATTCCCGTATGAGAAAAGTATAAGTTTTTTAAAGCTGAAATCAGTATCAAGGAATATCTCATAAACGATCCACTCCACACAAAAGATGTATATAACATAAATTGTGTGCTTTAACGAGCTCTACATTTTCTTTTAAGTTAGTTTTTGTGAATCCCTTACTCTTTGCCAGTTATAAAAATTAACGTAAATTCATCCAGAATAAAGTAATCTTCAGAGGCTATTCCCAGAAATTTGAAAATATACATTTTATTTGTTAAGTAAATATCTTTACTATAGGATATTTTAATCAAAATCGTTAGTGCTTTTTTTTTTTTTTTTTTTTTAATTTAGAAGATCAAAGTTTTCAAAATTTTTTCCATATAAAGAGTAGCTGGGGATGGGGTGATTTTCTTGAAAATCTTCGTGTCGCTTTCTTGGAAGATACCAAACTTAAATACCAAGTTTAGTGTTTGGACTTCCCGTTTGTGAGCTATGTTGTCCACAACACACACACACACACACACACACACACGCACACGCACGCACACACGCACATTTTTCCAAAAATGCTTTTTTTGGTTTCAGGGGGCCCAAAACATGTATTTCCGGTGAAATCTTGGAATCGAATTTTTGGGTGCATTACAATAGTTGCTCTATACACTATGCACATAGTACGTGTAGAGAAATTAAAAATGATCAGCTATCTATTATTATTTCCTTTTAATGCCATTCTTAGGCGTAGCGTTTTGGCGGTGCGATAGAAGCACGACGTCCGTCGTCACAATTGACGTCACAGGGACGAACTGCGCATGCCGCCCTAGGCAACCTGTTGAAGAGGAGCTGTAGGGGATGGTACAATAAACAAAACAGTGAGCTAACATCCGGAATAATCTGTAGTGGTGTAATCTAGAACTGTTTTATGGCAGGGGCGAAAACAGAATGCACTGTAACACACATTTTACATCATTTGAGAAACAAGCGAATGGTTAAACAAATCTGAAGCGTTTCATTCACATAACTTTCTCTACCCATTTTACAACAAACAATTCTTACAAAAGTTTTTTTTCTCCACTTCATGCTAATCGAGATAAAAAATTATCAGAAATGGATTTATTACATGGTTTCTTGAGTAGGAAGGGAATAAAGGAATTCTGTAGACTAAAGAATAGTCAAATGTTTAAGAAGCTGTGGCTTTGTGATGTAATTGAAATTCCCTTCTCTTTGCATGGCCAAGATGAAAAAAATAAGTAATGACTCCCATTTAAGAAAAGTAAACATATTGGACATTTTAAAGCAGTGATATGACCTACTGAGATCCACACTTTAAGTGCAATAAGACTTAACGCGCGGCTGCTTACCAAGTGGGAGGCCCAGATTCGATTCCAGGTAGTGGCGTAGCAATTTTCTCCCGCTGGAAGATATCGTTTGGGGTACATTCAACCTCGTGAGGTCCCTCGAGGACCAGTTTAGGCGCTACTTGAGATAAAAGTGTGACTACAGGTTGCGTGGACCGCATTAACCGGTCGGGTGGGATTGGGGACGCTAACACCGAGTCCCACCCTCCAGTACTGCACCCCGCTCATGACTCCTGGGCAGAGGGGAGGGATGCAGCGGTCGAGCGGTAGTCCTATGTCCGGTTTAAGAGGACCCTGGATTGAAAATTAAAAAAAAAAAAGGTCGGGGGGCAGCATAATTAAAAAACGAAAAGTTCGTAAATACTAAATTTGAAATTTCAGTTTAGTCACGAAGCACCGTCACGAACATTTACAGGAACATCTTTCCAACCCAAATTCTTTTTATGGAGCACTTTAAGGCATTTTTATTTTATCGAAAATGGCTCTAAAGATTTTATTTAAAACATTTAAAGGTATTTACACGACAAATTAAATGCGTATTTTGAGTACATTGAGAATGTACTCAAAATCCTCTAAGTCCTCTTCATTCTGAATGAATTTTTCATAACTGGTAAACCATAATAGAAAAAAAAAGATAAAAACCAAACTGTTAGTGATCTCGTTAAAAGATACAATGTGTGCAATATACATTCTTTGTTGAGCTAAGTATTTGTTATTGGTTTTAAAATTTCAATACTTAAATGTTTATAAATGGTGGTCCTTATTCACTTTTTTCATCGTCATGCAAAGAGAAGGGAATTTCAGTTGCATTACATAAAGACTGGTCTTCAAAAGATTTGAACTATCGCTTTGGTGTAGTGTATTCCGTTATTCCTTTCTATTTCGAACAACACACTTTGTTTCGATTAGTACGGAGTAGAGTGAGCGTTAGTAAGAATAAATTGTTGCTGTTAGAAACAATCATATGAATGGAACACATCAGAGTTTTTCTTAAACCCTCGAAGGAGAGCGACAAAGAACTAAAAGGGGATTATTGCCGTTGACCATCACAGTTCCATTAAGGTGATAGGCATAACAATGCTTGCGTAAGGCGACCAGTGCTGCAAAAGAGAAACTGGATCATGGTTACAAAACCTCGCTTTTGCTTTCCTTCCTTTAAAATTCCACACGCTGTCCATTAAGAGAAACCCGCACGCAGGTTACACTTTAAATCCTTAATCGGCGCCTCTGGTATTACGTTTACTGACCTCTTAGGACATTGGCGCTCGTGCTGGTGAAATTTGTATCCAAGAAGGTAGAGGTGTTAGTCTCGGATAGCACCTTTCACAACCATCCAAGACAAGCTAGTTTGTTCGAAGTGGGGGTCCTGGTAATGGTTCTAGACAGGTCGTGCGTTTTTAAGCGGAGCGATTTTGTCGATTTTTGGTGCAAAAATACACCATACTTCAGAGTAAATATTTGTAATGTTTGATTCTCCTAGGACGGATGTAATGCAAGTTTTGAAAGTCATTTTAAAGCTAGAGCTCTTAAAAATTTTCCCAAAGCACTGCAGAACGTGCATAGTAAAATATCCAGTTGGAATCACAGTATATCCAGAATGAAATGAGATATTTGAATGAAAATTGGTATGAATTCTCTTATGTTATTAGTAAATGTCTGTACAAAAAAAAAAAAAAAAAATCTGCCCTATGCTTTAGGAAATCCTCTTTATCATTTCAGTTGGACCATGTACTTATTTATATCCCAGGAAAAAATACGAGTATAATACTAAAATCACACAATTTTTATCTGTGCTGCAACAAACTATTCTTACTACACCTCTATCTACTTCGCGTTATCAAGATAAAATGGCTAGGAATTGTTTTATTAAATATTATTTCCTTGTACAAGAGGAATGAGGAAATTCAATAAATTAAAGCGATAGTCAGATTTTTTAAAAGCTAGTCGTATTGTGGTGGATTTGATACTGTTCCCTTTGAAAGAAGACGGAAAAAAAAGCGAATGACGACCTCCCATTTGAGAAAGTATTGCAGCATTGAAACCAATAACGAGGAATATCTTAAAAATTAATAACCCACGAAAATTGCACGTAACATACTTATATATTTTGTGCGTTTTAACGAGTTCTACATTTTTTTGCAGTAAGTTTTTGTATTATCTTTTACAGCCTTCCAGAAAGAAGAGTCTGAAAGAGTCTATTCCCAGAAAATTCAAGAAATACGTTACATTTGACTTGAACATATTTTAAACATAAAGTATTTTAATTACATTTTTAGAACCACTTTTGAGGAAATCAAAATGTTCTATAATGTCGCATTTAAAGGGTAATTGGGGTGAGGAATTTTCTCAGAATTCTTCGTTTTGCATTCTCGGAATACGAGTATGTTGAATTTAAGTTTGGTATCGAACGGACGCTTCGTTATTGAGTAAGGCTTTATTCTCTCTCTCTCTCTCTCTCCCCATCTCTCTCTCTCGCTTACCATACGCACAGATATTTTTCAAAAAAACATCATTTTTCAGAGGGTTTAAAAACATACCTTGGTGAAGTTTCTATTAACTTTGGGAAGTAATACCATGCCTTCTCTGCCTACTATGTACATTCTACGCACGAGGTAGTGAAAGTAATTATACAAGTTTACAATCTCAATAAGCTATAGCTACGTATACGGTAGAACCCGCATCTTTTTAACTGTAATCTACACAATTTTTGCCTACTATACGTTCATCACATGCCTTATGAAAGGAAAGGAGTACAACATAAATATTATGAATAACATGGATTTAACAATGTTATCGTACAAATTATCAATATTCTTAGTCTTCAAACCCTGCAAAATCATGGAGATAAACTTAAAATCGGATATTTTGCTATCTGTACATATTTAAATTATTGCGGTGGTGTGCAATTTGCATTTTAGGATTAAAAAGTCACCCCTTCCTCTAGATGTTGAACATATGCTTCGCAAACTGAGCATATTCAAAGCTTTGGGAACGTCAACCAGAAAAAAACTAGCACTGAACGAAGTACTGTAAACTAATAATAAATGCAAAATAATGAATGCCTTAGTTTGTTAAAGTAAAATTGTGTTAGTCAAGGAATAAAGGAAACAGGCTACCAAGTGTGTTTATGGAATAAAAAGACCTTTAAGAAGGCATTTAAATAGAAAGGAAAAAAGAATTAGGTAAATAAAACGAGGCAAACGCAACACAATGCAATAATGCATCCTTAAGTTTTTGCTGTTTTTAAGCATTTCAGGCCTCTGAATATAATTTTATCAAGAGACACTACAAATTAAAACTTTTGTTTATTTTATATATTCATTTATATATATACACACACATAGAAAGTATTTCGAAGTGTTAAAACTATAAAGAGGAGAGATAAAATGCAGCTGAAAAATAAATGCAGTAGAACATCCTTAAATAATAATGTAGATATATCACAATTTGGTGATGTTTGATTCACAGATGTCCTTGCATTTGCAGACCTAGCGCCTAAATTCTAACGCATGTATGGTAAATGTGACAACGTGTGCTCCATTTAAACTGTCCTTTAAGCTTGAGATGTGCTTCAGAAGCCAGGATAAATGCCACAACTACCAATTTGGTTGTTGCTTCGAAAACGAAGGAAATTAAAATGTTGCGGATATACTTGCTTTTGCTAAAAAGAGTCGGGAATTACTAACTTTTGCTTCTTCCCATCCAAGGTTCAAGGCCCTGGAACAAATAGAAGGAAAACATCTTTATAAATACCAGTGGTCCAGGTGTCAAGGGCGGTTACCTTGGAATGGTTAAACGCTAATAGGGGCCTTCAAACTTAAATCTGATATTGGCTCATTTTGCTTGGTGTTAAGAATCTCTGCATGAGCAATGGACCCTCCTGGAAATAATATATCCTCATTATGCACGGATGTTTATGTGTGGGTGTTGGTTTCCGGCACCCGCTGTGTGTGTGTGTGTGTGTGCCGATCTTATCCGGGATATCATACATCATAGTTACGACGTGTGGATTTCACGGCGCGCACATACACACACCTGTTGTGTGTGTCGCTTCGACTGAGCCATCGAGGCCGGTTTGCTGGACCTCACAACAAGCCCGCGTGTCCACTTCCGCATCATCTCAACGGATTTTTTGCTTTAGCCCACTTGCCCTTGACGTCTGAAGTAAAGCGAATGCACCTGGGCGAACTTGTATCGTCTGTATTTGTTCGTTAATTACACAAATAGCAATCTGCATCTAGTTGTAGAACCTTTGAATGTGCCCAACGCGTAGTAATGGAAAGACTTGCTAGCTTCTGCAGACATCATTTGAGGAGACACACACGCACACACACACGCACACGCACACACACACGCACACGCACACACACACGCACATGCACACACACGCACACACACACACACGCACACACGCACACGCACACACACGCACACACACACACACGCACACACACGCACACACACACGCACACACACACGCACACGCACACACACGCACACACGCACACACACGCACACACACGCACACACACACACGCACACACACACGACCATTTACGCGTCCAAGACAGCAGGAGTGATTAACATCAAAAAATTGAAAATAATTTTTTATAGCAAATTGTTGGTACTTTGGGCTTCAATAGAAAATCATCATTCATTAGCTTCGGGCTCTATGGCCATTTAAGGATCGTACAGTACTTTTGAAAAGCTACATTTTTACTCTTTCAAAATGTTTCACGCCTTTAAATTTTTGTTTAAAATCGACTAAAATTTCCCAGAATGTGCAGAAATATCTGTTGCAGATTTACAAAAGACAAACTTATCCTAACATCAATATTATGTATTTTTATCAAAAAATTATAATTGTTTACGTTTTAAAAAAAGTGTAATACTTCATTAATTAACATTAATGAAATATTACAGTTTAAATTTTTCTGTGCGGCTCAAAGCTTCAATTTAAAAAAATATCAAACAATTTTCTTAAATATTGAATTTACATAATATTTTTATGGTAATTTGAATCTTATATAGTAATTATTCAATTTGAATTAGTATTTATATTAATACAATAGAAATGTAAGCATAGTGAACTTTTCAGAAAAACGTCTACAGTAACATGAAATTTCACTAGTGTCTTAAAATAAAGAAACGGCTATATTTATATGGTACTAAAGAGACTGGGCATAAAGTTAGAGGAATTCAATGCGATGATATACGCCCATCAGTTAGTTATTAGTATATAAACATAAAAGTAAAAGAATCAGAATATCAACCGCATTTAATATATCCATGTAATTCAGCTTGGTTTACAAAAAAATCATTTTCATTTTCTGTCGAAGACTCGTTCCTTTTGCTTCTTCCAGAAACTTTGGGGTTTAAAACAAATGTTTAGCGTAGAATTATTTGCATGCAGTAAGCTAATTTGAAGGGTTGAGTGGATGCAAGCGTGATCAATGATATTTATGATATTGTAGCTTTTAAATGTTATATGAAATAATTAGCTTTTTACATTAAATCCGTTCATATCGAGTTTATGTGAATACCGCCATTTTATGCAATGCTTTCGATAGAGCTTCATGCCCTCAACCCTTCAAACATGATATGAATTCCAGCCTAAAATATTTCCTTATTTCCTGATGTCCATATGTAGTAGTCGCATCAACGCAGGCTTAAATGCCATCGGTTTGTGCCGGGTTTGAACCCGAGACCTTGGGAACAGAAGACCAGTGCATAACCAACTATGTCATTCAGAGGACCTCTCTTGTGGATGCACGATATGTGGCATCGTAACGTACTTTTACCCTTGTCCTCCAGATTTCCTGGTCAGAAATGATAACTTGGGTAGGAAGTTTCTTTGCAAGTGCCCCACACCTTGAAGGTTCTGGTGATATTCTGGGCGTTCTTTTCGGTAGCAGTCTCAAAAGTTGCAACTGGCGGCACGTTACATAAAAGAAAGAAAGTAACTCGTCCGTAGATAGCTTGCCTTTTCTCTTTTTATAGCTGACACCCTACACACTAAGACCAGTAGTGCTTCTGGGACCTCAGCTTGAGGCGTGCTAGGAATTGGCATTAAGAACCTAGAAGATTCCTATCGCGTTTCCCATTGCGTCAAAAGGAACAACTGGCTCGGAATGATCCGTTTCCCTTAGAAATTAAGCTGGTACTTTAAGATAAATAGATGCCCCAAAACGATTACT
Organism: Hymenopus coronatus; assembly: GCA_030762935.1. Classification (NCBI taxonomy): domain Eukaryota; kingdom Metazoa; phylum Arthropoda; class Insecta; order Mantodea; family Hymenopodidae; genus Hymenopus; species Hymenopus coronatus. The sequence continues at coordinate 35,500,199 of CM060890.1, forward strand.
GTGATTCTGAGTGGCAGTAGATAACTTCCCTTACTCTTGTTGCATGTATTCGAGGCTCAGAATGTGCGTGATCTAACACATGACGCCATTTTGTGACTTCACATTACCCCTATTGTTTTTCCTGCGGATTAGGAAACTTTGCGCTCTAAGGGACACTGGAAATGAAATTTTGAGATTACTTGATTAAAAAAATCGAAAATTGTTGATTTTTATACACAAAATAGTTTTTGGAACGTTTGGGCATCCATAGACAGGTAATCAATAGACGTCCCCTTTCCTTACTTCAGGCTCCACAGCCATTTAATACCTGCTACTTAGCATAAATATTCTTTTATTAGTCAGCGTTTTTCTCAAAACTACTTTTTAACATTTTCAAAATGTTCCACGAGTCTCAGTTTTTGTTTAAATATAACTAAAATTTCCCAAAAATTATAAACATTAACGCAAGAATAGTTGTTTGTGTTCTTGCGTGTGTGATGTTGGGACTATCTTCGTGTAAATGGACACCACTTTCAATAACACTTAGTACTCATTACACCTTGTATATGTTACTAACGCGAGAGTTACGGAACGGAAATCCCGGAGTGTAGTAGACTGTGTGCGGAGCAGCCTTGGCATAAAACGAAGGCACTGTAGTAAAGAAGCTGAAACATCTTTTGCATATAGAGAATATTGGAAATTACAGGGTAATCACGCGGATCAGCCTACGTGTAACATAATTATGCTTCAACTGTTTCTCGCAGGCATCAGGCTAAAGAGAGCCACGCAGAGGAAAATTAGCTTTTGAAAGCACAATGAAAATCCATAAAGAACGTTTGACAGCATTCATTGATAGCATTCATACCACTGCTACATGAGCAGGCTTTTTGAAGTTGGAAAATCATTGTTGTGGAAATACTGGAGCAGTATTTTTCATGTTCCATGCCAAATGTTTTATTCATTCTGACGAAATCAAAATATCCACCTGGATTAGAATATACTGGATTTCCATTTCTAAAGTGATAACGGCTATAGCATATGGAATGTCAACAGACCGCATTCTACAGGTGGGCGTTCAGAATAAAGGCGTCTGGGAAGATTACTGTGCTATCACTCCGCTTTTTCCGGAATGGCTCCACGATCCCGTAATATTCTAATGAGATGAAATTCGTATTTCATAATATGTTCACTTTCTCTGATCTTTATTTTAATGTGTTTGAGAGTAGTAAACATTTTCCTGGCAAGGTTTCAAAGGCTATCAACCAGGGCGATAGCTGTCATGATGGAGAGAAAAAAAGACAGCAAAGTTTCGAAGATGAAAATGAGAATAAAGAAGAATACCAGCCTACTGGGTGGGAACATCACTCCTGACAAAATAAGCAGGTGAAAAGATGTGTATGGGATAACAGATTTAAAAACAGATGACAGATACGAAAATATATACTCATTAAAACGTCTAGTTCGGTAATGATGTACAACGTGTTGGGCAAAGTATTCGCACTGAAGGCGGACTCCAAAATTTTGATTAATGCATTGTATATGGGTAGAATGGTAAAAGATGAGTAAAATACCATAGGAATTCTTGAGATTAAATACAAAAGTCTTCCTTTATACGAGACGTCCAGAAAGTAAGTTCCGTTGGCTAATAAACTTAAAATTTGTACAGATACAGAATAATTATTTATAGCACAAAATTCTACAACTCTTAAACTACTTTTCCACATAACTGCCGAAATTTTGCAGGCATTTGTCATAGCGTGGCACAAGTTTTTGTATGCCTGGCTAATAAACTTAAAATTTGTACAGATACAGAATAATTATTTATAGCACAAAATTCTACAACTCTTAAACTACTTTTCCACATAACTGCCGAAATTTTGCAGGCATTTGTCATAGCGTGGCACAAGTTTTTGTATGCCTTCTTCAGAGACGTTTGCCGCCTGTGTCTTCAAAAAGTTGGTACCCAACGTGAGCAAAGTTTACGAAATTTCAGTTTTTCGGTAACAATTTCATGAATTAGTGATCGTGAGCTTTGGGGAAATTCCATAGCAAGAGCACTAATTGTAAACTTGCGGTTTTCCTGGATCTTGTCATCAAACGCGTGAACCAGTTCTTCTGTAACCAAAGATGGACGCCCACTTCGTTCTTCATCGTGCACTTCACTACGTCCTTCATTGAACTGTCGGACCCATCTTCTCACCATTCAATCACTCATCGCATTTTGTCCGTAAACTTCGCAAATTTGCCGATAAATTTCAATTGGTTTCACTTTCCTAGCATTCAGAAAACGAATCACATCTGATTTCACAAGCGGCGGGATTTTCAATCAACACCGACATTGTAAACAAGACAACAAAGCGTATGTGGCTGACAGCGATCTCAAAATGGCGCACGTTTCTTCTCCTTGATACAGAGCGTTTACCGCGCATGTGCGGAACTGCGATCGCAGCGCTGCAGCGGAGATAAATTGAAACGGAACTTACTTTCTGGACGTACCCCGTATATCAGATTTTTCACTAAATTTTGAAGCTGTCATAAGTGGGGACTTGTCTTCCATAGAACTTGCAGTTTTTATGTGTTCTGGCTTAAATCAGCTAAGTAATACATCTTGAGAGCATATTTAATTTCATTGTTACTAAAGTCCACTTATGCAAGGTAGACTGAGCATAATAGACTTCTGTGCACACAGCTTTTCACATTTAGACCACAATACACACGGAGAAATCTGAGTTCATTCTGTCTCCCCACTCAGGGAAATCCTAGATACTCTTGTAAGAATTTTTGTATATATAGCGGCTGAATGTGGTAAATGGCATTTTCAACCTATTAGTTTCTATGTATTGGTTGTACAACGGTTGTGTTCAGGATAATGTTTTAAATGCTAACCATCTTTCATTCTTGTAGAAAGCTGATGTTTTAATACGATGGATATTCAACTTTATATATGCAGATGTGTTAAATAACAAATTAACGATTATTACAGAAGTGTTACTTCTAGAAGAAGCGGCTTTCGTACAGGAAGCCCATATGGTGAAAAGAATGTTTCCTGTGACACAAATAAATAAATTAATTTAATTTACCGATCTATATGGCTTTCATAGACCTGAAGAAATCATTCGACGGGGTGCTTGTACGAAATTATGGCAAAGCGTAGATGTTCAAAACAATAAACTGCATCAAGAGCTTGTGTAATGAACTTGTATTATAATTGATGCGTACTGTTTATAATACTTATATAGACAATGCCGTTCAAGAATGGAGAGAAAGAGCGCCAGAATGGATCCATATAAACAAGTATACATATATTAATGTACCTATATGCTGATGATATCGTATTAATGGCAAATTCCGAAAACGAACTACAAAAATCAATCTTATCTTTTTTAAGTTTAATCGGCAAGTTTTATCATTTTAAAATAGCAGTAAATAAATCCAAGACAATGACATTCCATGGAAAGTACCCAATACGAAATAAATTATAATTACAGATCGGATCCTGGAAGAAGTCAGCACGCTAGCAGCTTTTATTCGATCAACACATCTTAATTGGAATAATTTATTCAGTTCTATCATTAACAGTGATATACCTCTAATTTGGTTTCAACTAAATAAGCATAATTATTTATCATCAGTTACCTAAACAAAGAGACCCGAAAATATAATTCCATAAGGTTATGGCTGTATAAACTCGTTAAGTTGTATATACTTGAAAATATTTAAAACATAAATGAAAAACATACAGTCCTATTACATAAGGTATATAATAACATTAAAGAGAAATTAAGTAAATACACGATAAACATAATAAGGATTACAATACAATTTTACAGCATTGCATGCTTTATATAGGGGAATGAATTCTGGGCTATGAAGATAAAAAATTTGAGCCATGTTGAGGCGGCTGAAATGAAATTTCTGCGAATGGTGAAAGGTTGGAGTAAACCGGACAGGATTCCTATTGAAAATATTAGACAAAATTAATATTTTTGCAATAAATAATGAAGTAGAAGAATATATACTAAACTGAAAGCGACATCTGGAACGAATGGAATAAACAAGGGATCCAAAGATTACCAGATGACGATCAAACCAACAGGAAATAGGGGCATAGGACCACCAGTTAAAAGATGAAATGGTGCCAGAACAGGTCGATAGGCCTAACCAGCCAAGGCAGAAGAAGGTTGTTCAGCTCAGACATTTGTCATATTGCAGAGCTCATTATGTTAATGTCGGGCGATGTTTTTAAATGGTTGTCATCTAGATCTGGCTAATTAGGTGATATTTCCCCAATTAAATCTGATCGATCGCCAATCAATACTCGCGCTTCTAGCAGCTACAATAGGCTCTCCACGTAGAGGTGCAGTATATGTTTCAAACCGCGACTACTTTGGGGGTGGAGCAGCCCTCACGTTTAATAAATGGACTGGCGCACTTGTAAAATAATCTGATGAATGGCATTCACACGACCTTCTCTATATACTTCGTGATCGAGATAAACATTAGCAGAATTTGTTTAGTGGTTCCTTCTCAATTGACGGGAATACACTAGGCTAAAGCAATAGTCAAATCTTATAAAAGCCGGTCGCTCTGAGATGCAATTGGAATTCCGTTCACTTTGCATGACCAGGATGAAAAAAAGCGAATAACAACTTCCCATTTGAGAGAAGCCTAGATATTGGAAATTTTAAACCCAATAACAAGGAACATCTCAAAAATGGCTAATTCTATAAAAAAGTGTATGCAGTAAGATTTTAATCTGTCTCTCACGGTTATGCAAAATTGTTCCACGGTGAAGAGCGCTTCAGAGGCTCTTTCCAGAAAATTCAAAATATCCATTTTGTTTTATAAATATCTGTAACAAGAGTTTAATAAAAATCGTTAAGGTATTTTTGAGAAATCAACATTTCCGACAAAATGTTGCATAGTTTGATGTGTAGGGATTTTTTTTAAAAAGTTTTTTGTGTCGTATACTTGGAAGAAGCTGAGCTTACGGACTTTTTTCTAAAAAAACACTATTCACTGGATCTCAAAACAGTATTTACGATTAAATATTGGTATCGAACTTTTATTTACTATGTCCAAGTAGAAAAAGTAAACACACATGCTATGCTAAGACAAGTGTTTGGGAAAATATTGATACGGCTAGAAAAGTAGTGTAACATTTGAAGCATTGACTAAAAAATAAACAAAATGATATGTTCAGCAGTTTTTACATTATTGCATAAGGGATATTACTTTAAAAATACCTCTCGTGCATGATCTACATGCACATGGAAATTACCAGCAAACATGCCCATTCTTCGTTTCACCCAAATGGGAAAGTATATACACAGGAGGTACAATTTGGAATAAGTTTTAGATTAGTAATGCCGGCACTACATGCCATGTGTTTCGTGATAGTCATACCGCGTGACGAATAGCATTTATTGAACGAGTTGATGAGAGATTCATTATTCTTAAGCTTGTTTTGAGGGGGATTACAAGCGTAAATGCTTTGAGTATGGTATGTATAGCATTCTGAACTGTTTAAGTGAAAAGGCAGCTTTTAGCTTGGTTTGGTGTGATTTAGATATTTCGTTGCTAACGTTTGCTGTAAAGGTTATTGTATTTGTATTTATTCAGCGAGTTCTTGTTGATGTTCCATATTCTATTGTTCTGTAGGCACCCATAATGAGATGCACTATTACTATCGGACATACTATGGTGGTAGTACATAACTGAATATTGTTGTTTGATTGCCGACTGTATCACTGAATTTTTCTCTTGAGATTCAACTGCCTCGAAGCAGTTGTCTTCACAAGTTGACCAATTTTTACTTTCTCTACACGTACTATGTACATAGTATATAGAGAAGGTATTGCATTCCACCCAAAAATTCGGTACCGAGATTTCACCGAAAATACATGTTTTGGGTCCCCCTGAATCCAAAATAAGCATTTTTGAAAAAAGATCCGTATGTGTCTGTGAACAGAATAGCTCAAAAACGAAAAGGCCGTTAAATACCAAACTTTGTATTTAAATTCGGTATCTTCCAAGTATGCGACACGAGAATTTTTCAAGAAAATCCCCCCACCCCCAACTACTCTTTACATGGAACTTTTTTCGAAAATTTTGATTTTCTCAAAAATGGCTCTAACGATTTTGATTAAAACATCTTATATTAAAGATATTTACCTGACAAATAAAATGCTAATCTTGAATTTTCTGGGAATAGCCTCTAAAGACTACTTTATTCTGGATGAATTTTACGGTATTTTGCATAACTGCTGAACTGTAAGAGATGGACAAAAACTTACCACACAAAAAAAATGTTGAGCACATTAAAACACAATTTATGTTGTATACATTTTTTCATGGAGTTGATTGATTTTGAGATATCCCTTGCTTTTGTTTTCAGCTTTGAAAAACTTATACTTTTCTCATACATGAACTTGTCAACTCCGGTCCATACGAACAAAGGAACTTCAGTCACATAGCAACCAGCTTTTGACTATCACTTAAACCTATGGTACTCCTTTTTTTGCTTCTATGTGCAAGCAAGAAAGTAATAAGACTATTTCTGCTAATTTTTTCTCGATTAGCATGAAGTAAATAGAAGCATAAGTTTGTTTTTTTAAACAATAATTTGTTGCAGCGATGTAGAGAAAGGCATGTAAATGGAACACACAAAATTTTTAAACATTACCTATAGAAGGTGCATTAACATTCAGGTGCCTTAAAACTGACGTCGATTTTTATGATATATAGAGGTTAAGTTTCATGTCAGTTTTGCAGAAACGTTGTAGTTAGCATTTGTTCACCGTTGTATTTAACGCTCCAGAGACTTTTGCTGCGAGAACTTCCTTTTCCTGTGATGCCTCACTTATGTTACTATCATTATTACGTAGTTAAGAAACAGTAGGGAGCCATTTTTTGTCGGCTGACAGTCTTTGCGGCTTCTCGATAGTTTAATTATTTTTCTCTTCACTTTCGTCCTTCTGCCTCGCTTATAGCCCCGTTTTCGGGCTCTCCTCTCCCCCACCCTTCCAACTCTTCCCACGCTGCGCATTCCTTTACATTAACTGTTTATTTTTTGTGGCTCCCGAGGCCCAGTTATTTCTTCCTTGTACAGAATGATGTGCGATTTACACACTTGGCATGTTCCCTTATTGAAGCGGCTATTTACAATGGCACCCACGCCTCGGGTGGCCTCACGGAAATGTTTTTGCCAGTCTTGGAATTGTCAGTATTATCTTATGGATGACTAGTACGTGATATCCTGTCCTCTGGTTAGTTTTTTTTTTTTTGCCATTTTGTTTAATAACTGTGATGATATTTAAGTCTTGCACATGATCAGTTGTCACCATGAGAAACTTACAGAAGAGTTTGAGCTGGCAAACCAAAGGTAATTTCGGTTTAATATTATTAGGGATAGGCGACACCGTGGGTGAGTGGGTATATCGCTCGCCTCCCATATGAGCCCTGGGTTCGATCCCAAGCGCCCACATGTGGGATTTTTAGTGGACGAAGCGGCATCTGGGCGGGTTTTCTCCGGGTCCTCCGGTTTCCCCCACCAATTGCTCCATCACCTTTCCGATCGCTTACCTTTCATGTCATCCACGTCCTCATGTTTATGCCTGGCTACGGGTCGACCCCTCGTTCTGTGGTTTCATGCCGTAGGCTCCCCGACAAGCTTTTGACCCCTAGGCATTAGCTTGTTGGAATGTCAGCTCTTCAGTTACGGGGAGGGTATAGCCGATATTGTTAGATATCGACGAAGAGCTGTCTCGAGACACAGCATTTCGGGTTTTTGTTTTGCTCCACTCCAGTTTTCCCTTCATAGTTACACTTTATTATCCTGAAGATCGTGCTACAAAGATAAGGATCCCACGCTTTCCCAAGGTTGCAGTAGGATTTTCTGCAATCTCTGTTGACTATCACAGAGATGACAGACCTTCATAGTCTGAAGGGCCCATATCCAGTAAAACCAATGGCCTTATCTCTGATCTCATAAAAATTATTAGTCAGGCCTCTATTAAATAGTTTAAGTTTGGAGCTTTGTTAACGAAATTTTTAAAATACATTACTGCGAGGTGTTGTCGATACGAGTCCACTTTCTATGCACAGTGCATATAAATAATAATTTCAAACTGATTTCTATATCCGATCCTATAAAAGAACGGGATCGAATAATAGCATAAAAATTACAATTGTACAATGAAAACACAAGACACTAACGAATAAGAGGACAGATATGCGTAGAATTCAAGCCTATATTGCGCAGTTTCTTAGTGTAATTATCAATGGAAAAGTTGCAATTGACGCAAAGGCATAGATCTTTAAAATAAAAGTTACGCTGTCTTATCTTTTGTGTTATGTACCATGTCTTGAAGAGTGGCAAACACGTTGAAATTACTTTTTTATTTTATTGCTTTATGTTAGGCTGCAACGCTCCATTCTCATACAAAAACAAATGAACAAACTAAATGAAAACTTTTAAAGGAGATTTCTATTTCTTCACAGGCTTACGCGTCATCCAATCTTCTCAATAGAAAAGAAGGCGTTTTATAAATACGGATGCCAATGTTAAAATGTGTTCAGAAATTTGTTGTGGATGGACTAATAATCCAGACCTGGAATTTTCTTAATATAAATTGCAATTTTGCTCCCTGTTTAGGTTTGTTGGATTGCTTACCATTCTGAAAATATTGACATCTACTTAAAGGCACACATAAAGTCATGTGTTTGAAACCTCAAGGAGATATGGGTCACGCGAAAGACACAGAGGGCGACTACCCGAAGCGCAAGCGGGTTCCCTAACGTCTCCGGATATTACATTCTGACGCAGTGTGGCCCTTCTTAACAGGCTTACCTCTCCCCACTGAGAAGATTCATTAAGGGGGCCACACTCACACGCGAGGTAGACCCACTCGCCTGATCCTTCGGTCTTCAAACGTTAAAAGAGAGGTTAAATTCGCGGGATTAATTCGCCTACTAACCTTGGGAAAAACCCAAGCTTAGAGTGGCCCCCAATCGGAACTTTTACCCGGGACCTCCCAAATGTGAGCCTCAGAGTTGCAAGGGTGCTCTTAATTCAAGGGTAAATAAAGGCTACTACTACCACTGCTGTTGCTACATTATTATTATTATTATTATTATTATTATTATTATTATTATTAACTCGGCCTATACTTTCACCTTTTTCACAATGAGAAGCGAAAGAAATAGGTGTGATTGATTCTCAGGACGGTAGAGCTTAAGGAAATCAATTACCCGTGGCATAGCGTGCTAGTGGGTGACAAATCCAGCCCCGACTGGGTACAGACCTAACGTATATTATGTTGCCTGTAGATAATTAGCATGATATGGTATTGGAACCAGTCTCTTAAATTAAGGTAACCGCTAACTGGAAAGATCGCATCTCACCATGTTGCTTCCTCGGCAGATGCCCTCCCAACCCGATCGGTACAGTCAGAGACTCCTATAACACGTTTACCTCTAGGTATAAACTTAATTCTAGCTAACGGATATTCAATCCACAATTTTTTTCGTACTATACCGCAACACTATACGGAGAAATGTAAACAATATACGCTATCTGATTTTAATTTAGTTGAAAGCTCTCAGAATAATTGAAATAATTAATAACTAGCTTCCATATGAGATGATCATAGTTGTACTTTAGGTTTATCGATTTTCATAATACGTTTCTTGTAGTGCAGTTCTCCTCGCTGCTTTAAACACCAGTTTTTATTTTTTATTCAACAGTGCAGTCCAATTAGAAATACGGAGCTCGAATTAGTTCTCTTTTGGTTGGTTCTTTGGCATTAGTCTGTCCAGTACCATCGTCTTAGTAATCGAAGATAAAAGTGGCAAACAGTTGTCACGATAATGTAGCCCCCCCCCAGAAAAACAACAAACGCGAAGATAAAAGTGGCAAACAGTTGTCACGATAATGTAGCCCCCCCCAGAAAAACAACAAACAGTTGTCACGATAATGTAGCCCCCCCCCCCCCCAGAAAAACAACAAACGCGAATGTTGTACTCTTGCCTCTCAGCGTGAAGTCTGAGGGAGTGAACGGAAGGTCATGCTGAACAATTTGTTTGCCAAATGAAGATGGTGAACGTAAAGCAGTAGGATAGGAAGTAGAATTCGCGACTTCTGGTTGGTTAATTACTGTACAATTCTGGAAAGTTTTTGTGGTTTCTTTTCATACGCTTAGTCCCACAAATTATGACGTATTTTCGAAATTGCTATTAATGTCATATTTTCAAAAACCTATAAAGTATTGTACTTTTTTGAAAACACCGACCGTGAAAGCCTTCGAATTTTAATGAAGGGGAGAAAACTCATCATCTGATTCTACGCCTAGACGTGTTACGTATAAAGAAGTCAAACCTTCTGTGCTCTGTTACGTTGCCGGGATACCGACATAATTCCAACTTTTTTACGTCAAAAACGGAACATCAAAACTGCTTCTTCACATCGCATCTATGGCCGGACAGAAGTCGCTACTGAGAGACCACGGAGATGTACGCGCCATTGATGATGCCTGCTGCAGACGCAGGCGAAACGTCTGGGGAACAACGGGAGAAGCCCAGTGGACCACGGCCTACAAAGCCCGGTTTTGTTTTCTATAAGTGATTCTAACACCGGCCGCGAAAGGCTTCGAATTTTAATAATATTGTACTGTTTGTCTGGTAAAAATATACAAGTAATGTGTCTTAAAGTTAGTATGTTGATCTGTTAGCCGTAAGTTACACATGTAGCTTTCTTGCTTACGCTCCACATTTATGTACGTTTGTGTGTGTGCGCGCGTGTAAAAGATGAGATGAAAAGTTCAACCGAAATTGTTGCAAACAATTCATTTCCACAAATGCGCTAGATTAAATTACTGCAAAGTGCAGGATAGTAGATGAGGGAAATATCGCATATGCAGACATATGGAGCAAGGTATTGTGCATCACATTTCTGAGTTAAAGCAGGTGATGTGCGTTTTTCTATTACAAGCTATTGAATATCGTCATGATGGTATACCACTCCTTATAATATACGTTTCCCGCAATGCGCCCGCATGACTCCAAGTTGCATAGTATTCACAAAGAAAAAGGGAAGTAGAATTTTTTTCTGAGCTGAACACATTACTGTGCATATGCGGGTCATCTGCTGATCTGGGATGAAAGCTTTGCGCATAAATTGGAGTATTCGCTATGCCTTATACTGATCAAAGTTGCTCTCTTTCTCTCTGTGCCATCATAGAGAAAGTGGTTAATACTGAAAAAATAATGTGAAAATACTTTTTTTTTTTTTTTGGCTTTAGATTATTTAATCCGCTGTTAGTTTAAGGTTGTCTTGCTTATGTACGATCGTGTGCTTTCTACCTCTTCCCAATGATAAGAAATAATTTAGAATCCCAACACTCAAATTGATTAAAAAAAAAAAAACAAACATCCATACCAACATACATTTGGTGGCTCTAATATATAGTACAGTAGGTTGGGAAATAAAACGAATCTCAAAATTCTATGTCCCTTCAGATCTGATCCATGTTTCTTGACTTCAAATTCTTCTTGAAATACTGAGTGTATAATATCTGTATTATTATATTCAAAGAATTAGCTCTCGAGTTACCAAAAGACAATTTACTGAAAGCTTTTTTAATTATAATCTTACTAGTCCTCCTGTTGGTTATGGTTGTTGAATTGCAACATTGCATATAACCATAAATCCAAAGTGACGATGGCATTTTTTATATTAATACATTCAGAATAAAAACGCGATCATACCCTACATATGCTTGAAATATGTTAACAAATCATGGAAAAGACTGGATTTTGTCTCTTGTTTTCAAACTATTCATACAAATTTACGACCCTTGAAATTTCTTTTTATTCTTCTATGCTTTAGAATTTAGGAAAACAGTTCGTTAATAAAATTTCTCTTTCGATTACTCGTAGGTCGGCACTAAGTTATAAAGTTATAAAATTAAGTGCTACGGGAGGTTCTCGCACCAAGGAGCAATGCGTTTTTGGTTCTGAGTCAATTTTAAAAGGGACAGTAATTTTAGCTTATTTTAAAGGGACAGTATTTTAGCATTTTTCAAAAATATAGCAAGCGCCACATATTCCAGAAACTTTAAAATATGCGCATAAATGCATTTGTTGAAACTCGGAGAGATGCTGGGTTAGAGGATGAAGCTGTGTATTGCGAGGTGTAGTATTACGGACGGATTACTGTCGGATGGGATGGACTATTAATGAGCAGAATTCGCGACAGGTGGTATTGCTTGCCTTCCTCCCTCATATTTTGAAAATGATACCTTCAACTTTTTAAACCTGATAAATGAGTACATAATTCAGATTTCTGCATCTTTGTTCGTGAATAAATATCACCTTTATAGCGAAGGTTAAGTGGTCTACCTAGGTCCATGTTAAATTCACTAATCATTTTAGCTTATAAAGACCGCAGCGCTATTGATGTACACAGATTTTTATGTTGAGTATATTGATCGCAAACTTATGAAAAGATTATAAAGTTCAATGTTCAGCCAGGAATTTGTTCTTTTTTTCCGGAAGCGCAAGTTTAAATCCTCACCGTGCCTCAACCCGTCACTTTTGCGTTATATAATATGTAAAATAAAAAAAAAAGTCTGATGTGTTCCATTAACATGACTTTCTCTACATCTCTGCAACAAATTATTGTTAAAAATCTTGTGCGTCTTTACTTTATGCTAATCGAGAAAAAAATAGCAGAATAGTCTTTATTACTTGCTTCCTTGTAAGTAGAAGCGAAATAAGGGAATACAATAGGTTAAAGTGTTAGTCAAAAGCTGGTTGCAATGTGACTGAAGTTCCTTTGTATGGACAGGAGTTGACGAATTCGCGTATGAGAAAAGTATAAGTTTTTCAAAGTTGAAACCAAAAAACAAAGAATATCTGAAAAACCATCAACTCCACGAAAAAATGTGTATAACAAATTGTGCTCTACATTTTTTGTGTGGTAAATTTTTGTCCATCTCTTACGGTTTAGCAGTTATGCAAAATTCCGTAAAATTCATCCAGAATAAAGTAGTCTTCGGAGGCTATTCACGGAAAATTCAAGATATACATTTTATTTGCCAGGTAAATATCTTTAATATAGATGTTTTAATCAAAATCGTTAGAGCCATTTTTGAGAAAATGAACATTTTCGAAAAAAGTTCCATGTAAAGGCTAGTTTGGTGTGAGGGTATTTTTCTCAAAATTTCCGGTGAAATCTCATATCGAATTTTTGGGTGGAGTGCATTACCTTCTCTATACACCATGTACATAGTACGTATATGTCTTATAATCATCCAAGAGTACCATGTTTTGAAAGCGAGCGATTGTAATGAATTGAATTAAAGACATCGTGAAAAACTCAAGAGAGAAATAAACAACTGTACTCTATAGCCAATAGACATCTTGTTTAATCAAATGCCGTGTTTTTTTAAGTATTGGAAAACATTATTAGACGAATACTGCTATTTTTATTGCAGTATCATACACAAGTATTAATATCTGTAAGATATCATGAAGTCCAGGTTTGAAAGATTGCTTGGAAAAAGAGTATCCTGGTGAGGAGAAAAATATTAAGCCTTCAAAAGAAAACATTTAACCTTAAATAAAAATGGTTGTTTATAATTTTGATACCTGGATGTCTAAACGTGTAAAGAAAGAAATCAGAAACTTAAAAGTACTCTAATAGATTCAATTCAGGTTACTCCATAGTAAATGCCACCATTAGGCAGTTCTCTATGCATTAATATTGATAGCTGAAGTGCATTGCACAGTAAACTCCAAACTACAAAGCGCACGAAAATAAAACTATATTTAAAAGATACGAAGCATTTCAGTCACATGCTGATCTCTATGCATTACGTAAGTTTTAACCCGTTCTGTAGATTATACTTACAAACACGGTTTCTATTTACCTCCTTTTAATGTTGACAGAAATGGTTTCAGTACAGCTTTTTATAGAAGACAGAAGAGCGTACAGAAGGCTAAATGATTGCCTTGATACTGCTTTCTCCTTGTATGAGCTAAGGACAAACAAAACGTCGTTAGAAATGTTAACCCCAGGAAAAATCAAGAGCTTTAATGTTATGATCTCAAACATATGTACTTTGAAAAATATTAATTTAAATAAGCCATAATATATTTATGAAATCAAAGTGTAAACTAATATCCAAAGAAGAATATTGGAAGTGGTAAATATAATTATTTTTGAGTGATTATACTTTCTGTAAATTGCAATAGCTCATATAGTTTCCGAATTACGATAGTTAGGACGCTGGGAAATTGAGATTCTTCAAAAAATTAAATGTTTCATTTTCTGTGTGGTGGAAAAGAATAGAAATCTTCAACTTTAAAATGGTAATTCTATATTTTGTCTTTTTGATCAATTTTACTCCTTTAATTGCCAATTTATGCATTGTGGGTATAACCTCCCCTTAGTATACTTTCATTCTTTTCAGTTTCCTGCAACTTGGTTTATTTTATACTAAGTGGCACTTTTCTCAAAAAGTATTATAATATATGTACACCAAAGTTTGAAATTAAGTGAAATTGAGTGGTTATTAGTAGACTCTCATTAGCTTCTACGGTTCTCAGGGTACCATTCTATATTGGGCGTAATAGACCACTTAAGTTGCTCAGAGGCCACTTTCATCAGGCTTGAAGTTCTTTTAAGTGCCATAAATTTACGACGCAGGGCCAATGACTTACCTTCCCTTCCGTTGGAAGCCATGCTAAGGATTTTACGCCCGAAAAAATTCATCGCCCTCCGAAGGCTTGAATCCGGAGCTTAGGAACCAGAAGCTAGTATGTTAACCCGTCACGTCAATATGATAATTGGAATTATTGCTCTCATATTATAAGAGGAGTTCCAGGTTCGAAAAATTAGTAATTTTATAATTAGGCATTACAATCCCATGAGGTGTATCATGAACATCATCTTAAACATACTACATTTCCCCAATTTTGAACCCCCCCCCCCGTCCGTACTATAAGACAATAATAATGTTTTGTATTTCATATTGAATGTACAATAAAATGAAAGTTTGTTTGGGAAATACACTTTTTGTTTTATACTGTATCAAATATTAAATATAATGAATTGTTATTCTTATATAATAGGGGGCGATCAAATTTGGGGAAATCTGGCATTTTTAAGATTATGTTATTCATCGTTTTGTTATAACAAAAACAAAATACCAGATTTCTCCAAATTTTGATCTCCGCAATGTAATATGAGAATATATCAAATAAATTTTCACATCATATAAAATATATTAATATTTATTTATTTTAAGGTTGAGTCAGAGTAACACATGAAGGGTGAAATTAGCTGCAGTTTATGGTAAACGATTCAATACTGTATTAGACCAATACTTCATATCAGATAAGAATGAGAGTTAAACGCAATATTAAAAATCTGATGTGTTACACTCACATGACTTTCTCTAGCTGTTCTACAAACTTTATACATAAGATTCTTCTTCTCTTTGCACCTTGTTATACGAGGTACTCATTAGCACAATGTTCTTATTATTTAGTTCCGTATAAATAGGAAGAAAATAAGGGAATACATTAGGCAAAACCAATAGTCAAATGTTTTAAAAGCTGCCGTTATGCTATAGTCATTACAAATCGCTTCTTTTCTTGGCCAGGAGTAGAACAAAAGCAAAACGGACACTCTCGTCTGAGAAAAGTATAAGTACTTCACAACTGAAACTAATAACAATGAATATCTCGAAAACGGTAAGCTCCACGAGAAAAATGTATATGACATAAATTGTGTATTTTAACAAGACCTAAATTTTTTGTGTAGTAAGTTTTTGGCTATCTCTTACGGTTAACTAGTTATGCCAAATTCAGCAAAATTCACCCAGAATAAACAGGTCTTCTACATTTTATTTGTTAGGTAAATATCTTTAATATATGATATTTTAATCAAAATCGTTAGAGCCGTTTTTAAGAAAATCAAATTTTTCGAAAAAAGTTCCATGTAAAGGGTAGTTTGGAGTGGGGGGATTCTTCTCAAAATCTTCGAGTCGCATCCCTGGAAGATACTAAACTTAAATACCATATTTGGTATTTTAGCTACTTTTCATTTTTGAGTTATCGTGTTCACAGACACACGGACCTAGACACACATACACACATACACACATACACACACGGACCTTTTTCTGAAAATGTTTTTTTTGGATACAGGAGGTCCTAAAACATGTATTTCCGCTGAAATGTCGGTATGGAATTTTTGGGTGAATACAATACTTCTCTATCCCTATGTACATTGATAAAGTAAAAATTGAAAGTTAATTAAAATAAAGTGTCCAAAACTAATTCCACTAATGCAGTTAAGTGATTGAAATAATCTAGAGGTAAATACCAAGTTTATTTGGGAAATCCAAGTGTCAATCTCGTATAATAATGAATTTGCTTCTTTGCATGCATTTTGTCATTTTAACTGCTCATAGAACAAATTGCTGATGTTGTGTAAGGAAAGCAGCCAGTACCCACAGAGCAGCAGTTCGAGTCTCTTCCCGAACATATATTTACTGTTATCTTTGACATGTCCTGTGACGTCAAATCCCTTGGTGGCACATAAAACATAGTGTTGTGTGGCTTAAGCTGGTACCTGACTCGCTATGGCCTTTAGGCGTAATGCATGAAAGGAAGATAATGACACGTTAATCGTCCCTTGGACAAACAAACAATGCTTAGCGTATGCTGCGGCTTTCTACGGTCATGCGTAGACAGAAGGTGCCTAAGTCAAAAGGTCATGCAAAGGTAAAAGAACATCAAAATATTTTAGTATCCGTTAAATTTGTGACTCTAATGCCTTTTCTCGCACCTGCAAGAATCATTACTGACTAAAAATAAAAAAAAAAATGTGATGTGTTCCATTCACATGAAAAGCTCTACACCTCTGCAACAAATTATTGTTTAAAAGCTTCTATTTACTTAATTTTAATCGAGAAAAAATAGCAGAAAAAGTCTTTCCTTCCTTGTAAGTAGAAGTGAAATAAGAGAGTACCATAGGTTAAAGTGATACTCAAAAGCTGTTTGCTATGTGACTGAAGCTCCTTTGTTTGTATGGACAGGAGTTGACAAATTCCTGTATCACAAAAGAATGTTTTTTAAAGCTTAAACCAAAAACGAGGAATATCTAAAAAATTATCAGCTCCACGAAAAACGTGTACATGACATAAATTATGTGTTTAAACGTGATCTACATTTTTTGTGGGGTAAGTTTTTGTCCATCTTTTACAGTTTAACAGTTATGCAAAATTCCTTAAAATTCATCAAGAATAAAGTAGTCTTCAGAAGCTATTCCCAGAAGGTTCAAGATATACATTTTATTTGTCAGATAAATATCTTTAATATATGATATTTTAATCCAAATCGTTAGAGGTATTTTTGAGAAAATCAAAATTTCCAAAAAAAGTTCCATGTAAGGGGTAGTTTGGGGTGGGGGATTTTCTTTAAAATCTTCCTGTCGCATTCTTGAAAGATTGTCATCAATCGTTTATGACGATATATTTTTATTTAGAAATCGTTCAAATGAAGAAAGGTCCTTTTTAATGATAGGAAGCAGCATTCAAATGCTTTTGGTGAAAGAAGCTCTTTGATGGCAGGAACAGAAAGGAAGAAAAGAGCAACAATCGCAAACTTTCAAGTATTTCCGTTAGATGAAGGTCGTGTATTTTAATGAGCTCTACATGTTTTCTTCTAGTAAATGCTTGTCTATTAAGATTCCCGTATTACACAGAATGATAAAAAAAATCAACCAGGCTAAGTTAAACAGGATAGTCACAGAAAGTTTCTCATCTGAATAATATGCTTATATGCTATTTCAATAGAGCCATTTGCGAGAAAATAAAAATTAGGAATTTTTTTTTTCCATGTAAAGAAGATTTTTCTTGGAAATCTTCACATCGATTCACTGGAAGATGCTGAACTTTTGTTTTATTTAACCGTCCTTCTAAATCTTCATCTTCTCTGCTCGTACTATGTTCATAGTGTATAGAGAAGGTATTGTAATGCATCCAAAAATTCGATGCTGAGATTTCACAGGAAATACATGTTTTGGGAGCCCCTGAATCCAAAAGAAGAGAAAAAAAAACATTTCTAGAAAAACGTCTGTGTGCGTGCATGTGTGTTTGTGGACAGCATAGCTCAAGAACGAAGAGATCGAGTTGGGTGCCTTCCAAAGATTTTGACACAAAGATTTTCATGATAATCCCCATACCCCAAACTAGCCTTTACATGGAACATTTTTCGAAAATTTTAATTTTCTCAAAAATGGCTCCAACGATTTCGATTAAAATATCTTATGTATAACATATTTTTATGACAAACGAAATGTATATCTTGAATTTTCTGGGAATAGCCTCTGAAGACATCTTCACTGGATGATTTTTTATATAACTGGCAAACCGTAAGAAATATACAAAAACTTACTACACAAAAATATAGAGCTCATTAAAAGACAATTTATTTTAGGTACTTTTTGTATCTTAAAGTTAATCATTTTCGAGGTATTTCGAAAATTCATCTCAATTTTAAGCCACAAACTTTCTTAAACGGGAAGACATCCTTCTCGTTTCTGTTTTTTTTTTTTTTTTTTTTTTTTTTTTTTTTTTTTTTTTCTGGCAAGCAAAGAGATTGGAATTTCAATTGGTCACACAGCGACCGGCTTTTAAAGGACGTGAATATCGCTTTAGCCTGTGCACTTTCTTATTTCCCTTCTACTTACAAGGAAAATAGTAATAAGACTAATTCTGCTTATGTTAATCTTGATTAGCATGATGCAGATAACAGATAAAGTTTTTAATAAAATATTTGTTTGCTGAACAGCTAGAGGACATTGAACACATTACATTTTTTCCTTTCTACTTTCAGAAAACTAAGATATAAGGACAATTTCTGTAACGTTTATCTCGATTATCATGAAGTAGAGAGAAGAGTAAGCTTTTTAACAATAAAATATTACAGAGATGTAGAGAAAGTTCAGGTGAATGGAACTCATAAGAGCGCTTTTTATGTTTATGGATCCCAAAACTATATCTTGTGAAATGTGGTATAAGATTTTGGAATTAAAACAATTCCTAACTACTTGCATGTCCTTTTCGCTTCTATGTTTTGCTCTTAAGTTGTTCCTATTTGCCGTGCATCTCGTTCCGCTTGCTTTATGACGGAGTTTACATACTGTAATTGCCGCGCAAAACTTCTGGAATCGTGAACCTGACCGCCATCCCAGCGACCGAGCTTAGCTTATCGGAGTTTGTGTTATTAATACTTTGCTTACTTAAAGTCACAGCGAGCAAACTTTGTACAGCCTGTATAGAAAGTATTCCGCATATGTTTTTATTCAAAGTGGGCAGTAAATAGTGTTCATTTTATTTATTTTAATTTAATGACTATGGCTCCTAGTTTACAAAGTTCAGTAGAAAGTATTACTTGGTCAATGTAGAGAAATAATTGCAAATGTCCTTGACTTCATGAAACCAGAGGCGGAGATGAAGGAACAAAATGTATGTTCCCCGAGTTCTTCAAAATCCTTATGAAAATGAATAAAAGAGTAGCCAAGGCAACTGATATTTCACTGAGTTCCGTTTCCAGGGTTCTTAAAGATAAGAAAGAAAGAAAAATAAAACTTAATATATCACTTTTAAATTAAAAGATGTGGAACAGTTGTGTCGCTAGAAGATTGCAGAAATTGGTAGGCCAGAATGAGAAAATGTATGTCGACATTGAAAAATCATTAGAAAGAATTGCAGAAATCAAAAAGAATTCTAATCCAGGATAATGGTGCAGAAAGTAGCGATGGCGTTGATGATGACAATGACGTGAGCGAAGACGAAGGACTGTCAGGTGTGTGGAAGAATTGGGGGCAGACGATTGACATTGTTTATATAGTAGGCCATTTGTGTAGATGTGTTGTAGATGTGAATATACATATGTTTATCAGTGCAGGTACATAAAGTGGTGACAGATATTTGACATTGACTGTGACAGGCACTCTTCCAGCATACATGAATCCACTGGTGAACTGCTTATCTGAAAGTACAACTCGCTTCCTAGCTCTCATTAAGATTTTCACATGTGCAGATCTGTTGCGCCAGTAATACACGGTCGTGTGTTCACCTGCCTTGATGTGAGGAGACCAGTGTGTTGTAACAATGGCGGCAACAGTCGCAGCTCGTATGTACTCGCTAATGAACAGATATGTGGAGGCGATAGCCACCTTACTCCCTCGCACGCCTACCTGGATGGATTTAGGATGAAGGGGATGTTATCGTAGCTGAGCCAGTGGGCACACATCAAAGTGTCGTAATGCCGGTGTTTGGTGGCTTTGTGTGGGTTAAAGGGCTTTGTAGTGGCAGCGCACTTCGGATAAAGGTTGCGAATTGTGGCGCTGCTTAGGTGTGAACTCGGAAAAGCATAAAGTGGTTGTCATGTTGCCAACAAATTAGAAACATTCGTCTCTCTTTCTGATTGTTAATGACATATAACTTATGGACACGAAGAGTTGGGTCTAGCTGTTAATCTGCTTGAAGTCTTTAGAAAACATCTTTGTAGCAACAATAATTGTCAACATTTTTCATCACCAGCTTCGAGGACTGGTTCTTTGAAAGGACCGATGTTTCTCTAACGACTTTAATTAAAACTAGCTTCCCGTCTTTTACTGGGTGTCCAATGTTTATGTTTTAAACATTCTTTTATAAGCTTTTTATTACTCATTCTGCCAGAAGAGTTGGAAATGACAGCCTTTATAAACTACCATCCAACTATTTAGCCAACGTTTATTTCGGATGCTCCAGCTAATTTCTTTCCACTGCAGTAGATGTGAAACACACTTTTTTTTTGTTTTGTTTTCTCTTTCTAAACAACTACTTCTTGGAAAGATAGACTGAAAAATTCAGTATCATAGAGGATTTGAACCATAGACCTCCTGACTTCATCCAGTTGCTTTAACCACTGAAGTACTATGGCAACAATCCGACACTGCATAAATTCCCCAATTGATTGACTTATCACCCGGAGGTACCGGGTTCGATTCTTGGCTATTCTTCCCTATCTCCACAGAGTCTGGAAGTATGTATGTGAGGGTGAATGTGTGTGTGCTTGAGGAAAATAAACTTATTTAGACCAAACGTAAAATAACCTACAGACAACGAGTTGTTTCAAGTACAAAGCCCCCGAAATGACCTTAGATCTCAAAGGAGGCTATATAAATGGGGGGAAAAAAAAGTGCGGTTTTTTTCGGTAAATCACAAGGTGATCTCAACAATTGAGATGAAGTACCCCATGGCGACTTAATGGCTTCATAGGTTAAGCAACTATTAGATCAATAATTGTGAATTAATTAATGGTTTCTTCCACACTAGCCGTGTGTAGGACAGGAGTTGTAAAGGTGGAGACAGACTGAGAAATAAATTCGCAATGATTGACCTAATAGCGCCGTAGTAAGTAGTTTTCTATTCACTGCTCATCACGAACTAGATTCGGGGAGAGAAAAGTCTACCAAATGTTGTTATTTCTCTGTATCCTGCATAACCACAGATATGCTCTACGCACGTGAATTCAGACGGATGTGTTCCATTCACATGCCTTTCCTAACTGATCCGCAAAAAAACCTTTTCTTTTAAAAGATTATTCTTTAATCTACATCATGCTAATCGAGATAAACGTTAACAGAAATTGTCTTATTATTGTTTTTTTTTGTTTGTCAGTAGAAAGGAAATATGAGAATATATTATGCTAAAGCAATAGTGAAATATTTTAAAAGCCCGTCGCTATATTAAACAATTGAAGTTCGGCATTGTCCCGTTTGAGAAAAGCTAGGTAGTTTAAAATTGAAACTCACAAGGGATATCTCGTAAACTGCAAACTTTACTAGAAAACCGTGTATGGCATAAATTATGTGTTTAACAAAATCTACATTTTGTGTATAGTATTCCATAAATTCTACAGACATTTCTGTTTGTCTCTCCATATATAAAGGAATAGGCTATGTAATTGCTTATAAAATCTGGGCTCTAATGTTAATACTATGAACACAGTGAACATGTCTTAAGTGAGGAAATAATGCACAATGTTAAAGAACCACTCTGCACAACGAAGTCCGGAGTAAAATGTTCTTTTTATTATTAATTTTTTGTTTTTTTAATTTTTTTAACTTACTATATATGTTAAATAATATAATTATTTAACACCTGCTTTACTACTTGTGGCGACGATCACACTCATGATACACGGAATGAAGATAGAGCATTGATGTGTTGCGATGACGGGGATAACAGGAGATCCCGGATAAAGCCCGCCCCTGCACCGCTTTGTCCACTACAAATCCCACGTGCGGTCGCCTGGGTTCGAACTCGGGCCGCCACTAACCACTCGGTCACGTAGAAGTTCATCACTCGTTATGGAAGAGGGAATTTTCGTTTTGATTTCTTCCATTAATATTTAGTAATGTCAAATTGCCCTTCGTATTTCGTAATAAAGTCCTCTTCTTCAATTAATCTGCTAAATGGATAGCACATTGTAACCATCTTTAAGAAATCATGCGTATTTAATGAAGCAAGTTTTCCAATTAGATTAGTGAATGTGTTGGTGTCTTCTGAAGCGAATATATATATATATATATATATATATATATATATATTAAATGAAGTACAGAACCGGAGTCTGATCGAGACTCCGGCGCTGTATTCCCCTTTTCTTATTGCTCTTTTTTCTGTTTTTTGACAAAGATAACTACATGGATGTTGATAGGTTATATAGTATATTTGGAATAATAATGCCGTTACGTATTGATTATAATATAATTTCGCGTATTATTTATTCTAATAGCTTCTTACCCAAGTTTTTTTCTTCCCAAACCATTAATATGCACAGTCTTAACTCGGCGTTAATCGAGATTCGTCCACTGTGCTCAGGAAATCTCTGCATCAAGTAGCAAGACCCAAATAGGAATGGAGCTTCTTTGCATATATAAACTGTCGCCGAAACCACTGAACCACAAAGGATCTTCGGTAGATCCAAGCTTGCCTAGAGTTAAGCAATCTTGTCTTCCTTTATCTGTAGTGTTTTTTTAATATTTAACATTCATCAACTTCTTCCTCCATCATCCCAGGGAATTTCTAGGTATATTTCTGAACCTACTGTAAAATCCCATTAAAGAGGAAATAAAGAACGCTTTCAACATGATTGTTTTAGAAACACAAGACAATTCTATCATAGGATCCCAAAGCAGCGTCATAAACATCTAATGTAAATTCATATGACGTTCTCAGCTATTTTATTTTGCATTCATATTCTTCAATACACTTTATTAAAACACTCATTCTTCTGTCTACTTCATGCTAATCTAGATAAATATTTACAGAAAAATTTTTATTAGATATTTCCATGTAGGCACAACAGTAACAGAAAAATACATAAGGTTTAATCGATAGTCAACTATTTTTAAATGAGTTTTGATTGAGTTATTGGCGTTGGGTTAATCAGTTATATTCAAAAGCGCATATTCGTTCTACCATGCATACTTCCAAACACTGTGAGGAATGGGAAATGGCCCTAGTTAAACAAAAATTCTCGGAATCGAATCCGGAACCGTTGGGTGAGAAGTCAGTTTGCTGACAGGGTGGCATCATCTACAGTTTTTGTATAGTAAGATTTTGTCTTTCCTTTAATACGGTTTACCAGTCACAAACGTTATTCAAAATGAAGAGGATTTCAAAGGCTATTCACAGAATATCCAAGATGTGCATTTCATAATTTTATTATGAAAGTATCTTAAACATATGATATTTTAATTAAAATTGTTAGAGCTTTAGAGAAAATTAAAAAATAACCATGGAAAAATTTTCTTGAAAACCTTCGTATCTTTCATGATAGGTATTGAATCCATGCTTGCTATAGCTGCACGCATTTTTTTTTTAAAAAAAGTCTATTATGCTTGGATTCAAAGGACTTCAAAACTTGTATTTCCACTGAAATCTTTGCTACACCTTTCTGGGCGGAATTTAATACCTACATCCTTTACTAACTATAGGTAAGCAGTAAAGTACATAAAAGTTAACGGTCAATGACATTTAAAAAGGCAATGATTTAACTGGCATTATTAATTTTATCAGAATGCAATATCCGTGCAGAACGAATTCTTTTCCTTTCACAAATAAAATCTTTATTGCTGATTCAAGAATGACAGTGAAATTATATAAACCACTCGTGATTAAATGGTGAAAGTACATCGAAAATCTTTAAATTATATTAAAACATGTAGCTGAAAGAAAATAATTGTATCATCCATCTAGAGCTCACTAAAGTGGCTGAGTAACCACTCGCCTCTCACCTAGACGGCCCGGGTTCGATCCCAAGCGACCGCATGTGAGATTTGAGGTGGACAAAGCGGCGCTGGGGCGGGTTTTCTCCGGGTTCTCCGGTTTCCCCCGCCATCGCATTCCACCGGTGCTCCATCTTCATGTATCATCAGTAGTTAAAGCGGGCGTTAAACACTAAAAAAAGGGAACTCAAAACAAAAATTCGACAAAATTAAAATGATGCCGTATTATGGGTATTACAATAAATAGATGTAACTACTTTCTTGAAAATTTAATTTTTAAAAATCGATATGTCCATATACAAATTTTATTCAATAAAATTAGCTATTATGAAAGTAAGTTTCAAAATGGTTACAAAATTTTTATTACTGGTTCACTAAAGCACCGAAAGGGCTTGCTGAACTGAAAATAAGTGAAAACTGAAAAATAAATTACGCAATAGTTGCATTGATATATATACCTAAATAAAGTAGTACGTTTCAGCTGTTGTCTCCTAAAACTAATTACCTAGCATACGAAACAATTTTAAGTTGATTTAATTTTTTTTTATACACAAGTCGGGTGTAAAACAGGAGTTGGATTGAAGTCAGACTGAAATATTTATTGCCATAGCCGGGATCTGAACCACGGATCTGCCAGCTGCTCTACCACTGAGCTACCGGTCAGAGACCGGGATCCGTGGTTCAAATCCCGGCTATGGCATTGAATTTTTCAGTCTGACTCTATCCAACTCCTATATGAAAAACAATTAAATGAATACACCTTAACCATAATAGTTGACTATACTATGAAAACTGGGGCTTAAAGTACTTACGACATTTTAAGTTGCCATTGGGGTTGTCATGTCAAAATACCTTGATATCACCTTATGGTTTACCGGGAAACACGCGAGTCAGTTGGGGAATTTAAAGTTGTACCAGCATGTTGTCATGGAGCTCAGTGGAATACCAACCGGCTAGAGACCGGGCAATCCATGGTACAAATCCCGGCTGTCATACCTATCCAATTTTAAGTAGTATTACTGTTTACTTTTTGTGACAAGCATTCGCACTGACCAATCCAGTTCATAGCAAGTTTCAGTTTCAACCAACCACTGAAATCTTGTCGAAATCATATTGCAGCACCTGATTCTCAATTGTTTGGAAATGGACACACCGATGTGTCACACACGCCTATATTCATACTTAAAAAGCTGTACGGACAATCCTCGTTAAAGAAAAGTTCTCTCCCTCTAGTCTGGAATTGAATCTGAGTCCCTTTGGAGGTTAACATTCCAAACATCAGATGTGTTTCTGAAGAAGAAAAACTTTCTTAAAGAATATATACGGTCTGTTACGTTATATTGGAATGCAATAAACTCATAAAATATATTATTTTCATTTATTGACGTTATAAAGTTAATAGTCATTCAATAAATGCCTCAGCAAATAATACAACTTGTAAGTTCGATATTAGATAATTCTCCACGTACTCAGAAGCTATTGACAATGTGGAACAAGTGTTGGTACTGTTTAATTTATATGATCATGAACAGCACATTGTTTTTAATGAATTAGATATCGGATTTCTATGCACTAAAATATATAAAATATGCGCTATAATTTCGAAAATATACACTTTAACTAAAATCGTTCAGATTTTGGCGCTTCTTGTTTTGGGAAAATTTTAAACGCTTAATAATTCGAGGTATATTTTTTTCAGGAGACACCACGTTTTCGCCTGCGAACATCTATCCACAGAATACAAATCTGTAACGCGAGGATTTCGATATAAAACACTAACAAATTTACCGCTTAATTTTCCTGCTTTGAAAAGCAAAACGGAGCACACTCAGGTTTAGTCCGTACTGCCACAAATGTTCTCTTCAAGAGAATGCTACTGTGTTTAATTATTAATTTTAAAGGTAGCATGAAAACTATGTGGACTATATTATGTTCGATGCGTGGGAAAAATGTATGAAATATATATGTAGTATTACATAAGAGTTAATGCATCTGGACGCAAGTAAATTCCTATCATGATATAGATAGGTTACTTTGCTTTAAAAAAGTCGGATATGTGCCTTCCCTCATTCTCTTTACATCTCTGTAACAAATTATAGTTTAAAAACTTATTCTTCTGTTTTATTTCTCGCTAATCGAGATAAACATTAGCAGAAATGGTCTTCTTACTAGCTTCCCTCTAAGTATAAATAAAATAAGGGAGTACATTAGGCTAAAACGATAGTCAAATCTTTTAAAAACCGGTTGCTATGAGATTGAAATCGGCTTCTTTGCATGACCAGGTGTTGACGAGTTTCCATATGGGAAAAGTAGGTATTTTAAAACTGAGATCTACATTTTACGTGTAGTAACTTTTCGATTATCTCTTACAGTGTACCAGTTATGCAATATCATTCAGAATAAAGAGCTCTTCAGAGATTATTCCCAGAAAATTGAAGATATGCAATTTATTTGTCGTGTAAATATGTTTAATATACGGTATTTTAATCAAAATCGTTAGAGCCATTTAAAAAAAAAAAATGTTTTCGATGTAAAAAGGGGTACCTGTGTTGCAGGATTTTCTTGAAAATCTTCGTGTCGTATCATTGGAAGATACTAAACTTAAATACCAAGTTTAGTATTTAACGGATTTCCGTTTTTGAGCTACGCTGCACACACACGTTTTTCTAAAACTATTTTTTCAGGGGGTATCAAAACATATATTTTCGGTGAAATCTCGGGATCGAATTTATGGGTGCAATAACATATCTTCTCTGTACGTAGCACGTGTGGAGAAAACAAAATGCCTCTTGATATGGCGATAGCAAGTGCATCTATTATTATGACAATGCTTATCGCCTACGCTTGGACTACCTGTCTGACGAAAGAATGCAGTTGTTAGGCGAGGTCGTTGGTGCAGAATGGCGTCAGAGAAGGTGGCAATATAGTGCATGCAGTGTAGTCTGACCATCAAAGCATCAGCTTAGTGTACGTAAATAGGAAACTAAACGATCCACAAAGGTTAAACTTCCTGTTTTATTTATCGCTAATGAATATTAATTTTCTACTTTGTGAGTGTATAACTACGGCGGTGTTTGACTTGCACCGGGAGTGATGACGTAATGCCACGTTTGTGATTACGCAATCTTCCACTCGTGGACGTCTGCATTCATTCTTCAGACAGGTTATAGCAACAATAAATCTGCATATAGGCACAAAAGAACATGAAACACATTGCAACTAAATATACATATGAAAACAAATATGATGTGTATTTATCATGACAGTATCTGCTTTTTGCGGCGAACTATCGTCCGTCCTCCTAAAGTACTGGGCAGCTGGAAGAAGACCGAGCTGAAAAGAGTAGCTGATTGAACTCCCGCCGTTTGAGGAGCTCTTGTGCAAAAAATACAAAATTAATTTCAGTATGGAAGGGGAGAAATACGAATAAAAAAATAAATAAATGCCGGATAAATAATCAAAATGCCGGATTAACAATTGCGGATTATAACAGCGCACATCTTTCACAAACATTATCCTTTTCACTCCCTGATTAAGACGCTAATCTGTTCCGATTTCATAGTAAGTCTATTCATTTATCTAGTTTTCCCGTCGGTTTATAATTCAATGCCAGTTTTGGAAGCCTCTGATTATTCATTCATTCGCTCTACATGTGAGAGCCACTTTTTCCTAAAGCGGTGTATTCCTTCGTTTATGAAACTAACACAAACTTCTTGTAGCTTAATTATTATTATTATTTATTTATTTATATGATCTGATTATGTACATCCTTTAATTTTTGCACTTCACAACCTTGTATTGTACTCTTAATCTTCTTGTTGTCATCCAAGGTTCATATCTTTACGGTAAAACTGACATCCCCATTGTTTTGTGAACTCTATTCTTGTATCTCTTCTTGTTTTACTTCTCAGAGTTCAATGAATTGTTTGTTCCCCACATTGAACGGGATTTTGCTAATTTTAACTTTATACTTCTGTCCTTTTGAATGCTTTTTTCGCATCCTACATATTTAAAACTTGAAACCTTTTTTACAATGTAGTTATTTAGGGTGAATTTAGATCGAAGTTTTGTTTTCTACAGAAAGGTATTTGTTTTTCCTTTTGAAATTTTAAAATCATAACTTATATGCATTATCTTTAAATATAAATAAAATATATTTAAAATATATATGGGATTCTCATACAATTATTAAGGGTCAATTATTACAATTAAATTATTATTTAAAATTTAACTAGTTTTAAACCAGGAAGCTAAAAGTTTTTGTATACATATGCTACATGGCCTATATATAGACCTTTTGTAGTTTCAAATCTTTAGCTTTAATAGTCTTCAAAATCTGCAAATAAGTATCAGATATTTGATTTTTGCTTTCTGTGAATAACAAGAAAATATTGGTGTACTGATGAAAACATGTTTGCGTTTTTTGCTTTAAGCTCTATTTTTAATATTATGAACCATGCAGTATATAAAAAAATCCAGTATGAAATATATTTTAATAAGTTCTAAAAGTTATTGTTTGACCAAAAATTATATACTGAAAACCATTTATCCCGCTTAGCAATGTTTATTAGGTACATAAAAATGGAGATACGCTTCCTTACATCTGTGTGTATTTTATTCACATTAGAGATAAAACAAACTGCTTACCTAATAAGCAATCTATGAATAATAAACTAAACGATTGGCTACACATATTTAACGTATAACAGTAGAGAGAGAGAGAGAAAAAAAAGTAGAACAGAAGCCGAGCGGCAAAAATCAGTCACTTGTTTGGGTTTCATAATTCATCCTCCGCCCAGTTAGGGCAGGGCTGTTGTGGTAGTTGCTTCAACCCTCCCCACCTTTTAAATTTATTCATTGACTCGTAATTTAAACTTGCGTGTAGAGGGGAGCCACCTACACGTCCGTTTTTCACAACCTGGACTTCTCTCAATTGCGACCTTGTCGATAAATCACCCGGCAAGGGTTTGTAATGAACAACTTTCTTTCCTTCTGTGTGGGACTGCTTATTCCGAAATGGGTGGAACTCCGCTAAGTGAATCTCAAGTGCTCAGCAATCAAGCCGATGTTCTGATATTTAATCATGTTTTCCTCTCCTAAAGTCGGCACTGAAAGATCTAACTCGATTATTATAATATATGGAATGATTCTAAAATATATTTACTGCTTATACTGGAATGTTGAATTTAAATCATACTTCAGTAAATGATTTAGCTCAGCCAGTTGATTGAGAACTTAGGCTTTGTAGATCACAAAATTCTTTATTTTCAAGTTGCAATACTATTTTTATCAGTAAGCTACGGTATGTATAGAGCTTAAGCTTTTTTTACTTTCTCCACACGTATTATGTACACAGTGTATAGAATATTGTAATGCATACAAGAATTCGATACGGAGATTTTACCGGAAATGCATGTTCTGAGACCCCCTGAATCCCAAAAAAAAAAGCATTTTTAGAAAAATGTCCGTATGTGTGTCCGTTAGTCTGCCTGTCTGTTTGTGTGTCTGTGGGCAGCATAGCTCAAAAACGAAAAGTCCGTTAAAAACCAAACTTCGTATTTAGGTTTGGTATCTTCCAAGGATGCGACACGAAGATTTTCAAGAAAATCCTTCCATCACCAAACGCCATTTTCTCATAAATGGCTCTAACAATTTTGATTGAAATATCGTATATTAAAGATATTTACCTGGCAAATAAAAATGGACATCTTGAATTTTCTGGGAATAGCCTCTGACGACTACTTTATTCCGGATTAATTTTACGGAATTTTGCATAACTGCTAAACCATAAGAGATGGACAATAACTTATCACACAAAAAATGTAGAGCACGTTAATACATACAATTTGTGTTATATGTGATATTCCTTTTTATTGGTTTCAGCTTTGAAAAACTTATGCTTTTCTCATATAGGAATTTGTCAACTGCTGTCCATACAAAGAAACTTCAATCACATAGCAACCAGCTTTTGTCTATCACTAACCTATGGTACTCCCTTATTTCGCGTCTACTTACAAGGAAACAAGCAATAAGACTATTTCTGTTAATTTATTCTCCATTAGTATGAAGTAATTAGAAGCATAAGCTTTTAATAATATTTTTGCAGGTATGTAGAGAAAGTCATGTGAATGGAATACATTATTATTTCATTAAGGATACCATCAAGGAGAACTCTTCTATGACGCTGTAGAGGCTGAACAGATATCTCATCATCACTTTCAATTTGTGTGCACTAAGGCTATCAACATTTGAATGCATTATGTTTACAATGCACTAAACTTGTTAACCTATGTTATTACTCTGTGGAATTTTAAATGTATATTTTTCTTTAAACATCGCAATTTGATTTGCATTATGTATTAAATTTCTCTAAATCCTCAAGTTTTAAGTTTATGAATTTTCATTACTAATTCAAGTTTATATGCTGGGGTGCTCTCCACATCTATATATTATTTAGCAAACTTTGATTTTGTAAATTTCTCTTTGATATCCACAGAGAACAACAATTAATATCAGGATTTCTCTCCAAAACACGGCACAATTAACTGCTTAATTTTCTGTGTACTTCAAAATTTACCCAGAACCTCATTGAGAAATGGTATGGTGTCCCCATGCTTTACCCAGAACTGCATTGAGACAACGGTGCCTCCAGAGTTTACCCAGGACCTCAATGTCAGTGTTCAAATAATATGGGTGTCGATATATTTTACACAGACGCTCAATGAAAAGTGATATTGGTGTCTACTAGTTTATCCAGAACCTCATTGAGGCAACAGCGCCTCCATAATTTACCGGAACCTCAATGGGAAGTGATAAGGGTGGCTCCATAGCCTATCCAGAAACTCAAACAATTATAAGGGTGGCTCCGAAGCTAATCCAGAACTTCAATGAGAAATGTTAAGAGTGTCTCCGTAGTTTACCCATCACACGGCTGATAGCCCAAGAGACTCTCATCAGAGAAATTATAAGGGCATCTCGGTAGTTTACTCAGAACCTCAATGAGGAAATGATATGAGTGTCTCCGTAGTTTATCCAGAACCTCAATGAGAAATGACACTAATGTCTCAGTAGTTATCCAAAACAACAATGAGAAGTGAGTGTCTGTAGTTTACCCAGAACCTCAATGAGCAAAGATTGGGTGTCGTAGTTAACCCAGAACCTCAATGAGAAGTGATACGATTGTCTAGTTTACCCAGAACCTAGATGAGCAAAGATTGGGTGTCGTAGTTAACCCAGAACCTCAATGAGAAGTGATACGAGTGTGTAGTTTACCCAGAACCTCAATGAGCAAAGATTGGGTGTCGTAGGTAACCCAGAACCTCAATGAGAAGTGATACGAGTGTCTGTAATTTACCCAGAATCTCAATGAGCAAAGATTGGGTGTCATAGCTAACCCAGAACCTTAATGAGAAGTGATACGAGTGTCTGTAATTTACCCAGAACCTCAACGAGCAAAGATTGGGTGTCATAGCTAACCCAGAACCTCAATGAGAAGTGATACGAGTGTCTGTAATTTACCCAGAACCTCAACGAGCAAAGATTGGGTGTCATAGCTAACCCAGAACCTCAATGAGAAGTGATACGAGTGTCTGTAATTTACCCAGAACCTCAACGAGCAAAGATTGGGTATCGTAGTTAACACAGAACCTCAATGAGAAGTGATACGAGTGTCTGTAATTTACCCAGAACCTCAACGAGCAAAGATTGGGTGTCGTAGTTAATACAGAACCTCAATGAGAAGTGATACGAGTGTGTAATTTACCCAGAATCTCAATGAGCAAAGATTGGGTGTCGTAGTTAACCCAGAACCTTAATGAGCAAAGATTGGGTGACGTAGCTAACCCAGAACCTCAATGAGCAAAGATTGGGGGTCGTAGTTAACCCAGAACCTTAATGAGCAAAGATTGGGTGTCGTAGCTAACCCAGAACCTCAATGAGCAAAGATTGGGTGTCGTAGTTAACCCAGAACCTTAATGAGCAAAGATTGGGTGTCGTAGTTAACCCAGAACCTCACTGAGAAATGGTACGAGTGTCTCCAGTAGCTCATATATTAATATACCATATACCATTAATGCGCTTAAATATTAATTTCAAAATTAAAACTAAAAAAATACGCAATTATATCCTCGATGCATGGAGAAATTGTGGAATGTACAGCAGCATCGGAAATGTCCATCATAAAACTTTCAAAATTATAGAACATAAAACACATGGCAAAACAAGTGTAAACAAACCCACATCTGTGGAGTCGGGGTATGGTGTCTGCCTCGCATTCAACAGGTCCCAGTTCGAATATCGATTGGAATGAGTTAGCTGGGCTTTTGCTCCTGAGAAAATAAATGTGGTTAACTTTTATCTCTATGCACCTTTGAACATCGTTTCACCAATTTCATTCACTCGTGGTCCTAAATGGTTTGTTACCTAGGGGTTTATTACTTAAATGTTTGGTATTAATAGGTAAATATAAACCTAATTTAATTTATTTTAAGATACAGTGTACTTGCTAATGATGCTCTTTTTTTCAACGGACATAGGTGTGCTAATTCCCTGATCCTTGGTTCCCCTTTAATCCTTTCTTTACTTTCTTACTTAAATTATTATTTCTTTCTTTGCTTTTTTTCTGTATTTCCTTATTTGTTTTTTTTTTTTCTTGTGGCGCAATCGTTGAGCGGAAGACATTTTAAGTCAGCATTCTAACTTAAACTATAATATTTTCCCGGCAAATACCAAACCTGTGGAAGACAAAGTCGAATCAGTATCAGCTCAACTTGCGGCATCCTTATTTTCAGTTCGTGATAAATGTTAACGTTACTACACCAATGGCAGCCCCAGGGGACGCAGCGTGAGGTTTAGGATCCCTTCACAGAAAATTTATAAAAATGTTGCGTTGAAAATGTGGTCTTTTATCTAGAAACTATGTAAAGAACATACCTGTTCCTAAAATGGACAAAATTTTTATTAGTGATATTTATTACTTTTGAAACCGCTAAATGAAAATTATTTTTTATTTTATTTATATTTTATTTATTTATTTTTTTCCGTGGTCGGCATATCCTCCCCGTACATGTAGGACTGACCCTCCCCTAGGACTTGCTTGTCGAGGAGCCAGCGGCACGAAACCACAGAATTGAGGACCTGGAACGAGTGGTCGGCCCGTAAGGAAATGGATGATAGGAAAAGTGATGATGGAGCAATTGGTGAAATGAGTGGAGGGGTAAAATGAGTACCTGGAGAAAACCCGACCAGACGCGGTTAGGTCCATCTCAAATCCCAATACTAAGGTCATGTATTTTTGCCCACCAAATTTATTCGAGAGAATGTCTTGCAGTATACCTGTGTAGGCTCTTTGTATTGAAGTCAAAGATGTTTCATTACTTGGTTCTGCTTTTGGGTAAACATCATGTTCATTCTCTTCTTAATATATGAAATGATTAATTTTGTAAGATCTAATTACAAAAAAAGGAAACGTAACTGTCACATAATGACGAAATATTACAATAGAATCGTAGCATTATTTTAACTGTTACCCTCGCTAGAGTCAATGTCCTGCCTTCTTGTTCAGTGGGCCCAAGTAAGCCAGCAAACATAAAGATACGCTTCTCTGGCGGTTTCATCTGCGGCCCACATTCAGGAGGTCGCGGGTTCGCTTGCCATGGCCGGCCTACCTGATCCATCGGGTTTTTCGGAGGTTTCCATGGCTCGCCAGGCGAATGCTGGGTATGTTTCTTTCATCCCCCGAATTTCTTGTCCCTCTACGTCGTTTCCATTGTCATTTCATCCATCCTTCATCGTGTTGGTTTCTTTCAGAGTTGGAGTGTCGGCGATAGTGTTCGATGCCGTGTGACAAGGACAAAGGATGGTCGAAGTGGCTATCTACGTTCTCCGACTTCGACGACCGCTCGGGGTGTCTGCCGATTCTCGGAGTGGTTGTCGAAACTGTAGGGACACTGTCAATGCTTTGCCACCTCTCTGGTTCCGGCCTCTCGGTGTATCCTCTAACCTCATCCCTCCCGGGGTGTCCCACTGAAGGGGCATAGGTACAATAACCTCAATGTCGGTCGAGTCCTTTCGTCCGTACCCTATCTGGTTTGGCAAGCAGACAGCATACTTTACTTGCACTACGTAAATCAATTTTACTACTTGTGTGCAGTATTTGAGATTTATATAGCACCTGTAATGAGGCCCCCCCCCCCTCTTGGATCCGACTTGTGTTGCCTATTAATCTTAGTGTTAGAAAACCATTTGAACTATGCATTAGGTAATCGTCGGCCTTCTAGTTGGTATTTCATAGAAGGAAAACGCTCCCATCAATAGATATTTGGCTAATTCAGAACAATTTACACGTCAATCTTGCAGTTCGCTTCAGCTAGTTACCGCACCAGAAACAATGCAGAGGATGAACCGTTGCAACTTGCCGACTCTTTGA
Organism: Hymenopus coronatus; assembly: GCA_030762935.1. Classification (NCBI taxonomy): domain Eukaryota; kingdom Metazoa; phylum Arthropoda; class Insecta; order Mantodea; family Hymenopodidae; genus Hymenopus; species Hymenopus coronatus. The sequence continues at coordinate 35,534,962 of CM060890.1, forward strand.
GTGGAGTATTGATGTGTTTCGGTTTCCTTTGCTTCATTTCTTCGAAGCATCATGCCTGCAACCTGTCTGAACCAACCGGCCCCTCGCTCGTAAAGTAAAGAAGAGAAAAAGTTGCTTATCCATTTCGTTCTGTCTTGCTCTATGAGAAGAATAGCAGTAACCGCAACAGTTGTCCCGCAAGATTCCAGCGCGGGTCTCGCTCACCGCATGAAACAATGTGCTGATAGAAGAGCAGAAACAGCTTTTCTGGTATTGACGAGAAATTCAGGGGTGCATTGCCGCAGCTACTCGGACACGTGGAGCCTTCTCGTCTCGTTCCACTTCCCTCTATATGGTCATGTTCATATATACACACAGGATGTTAATGAACTACACCGAAATATTTTCACAGAATATGTAGATTACTTAAAAGTAATTTGAGATAGGAGACTTTTGGCCTGTTTATTGAAATTTCGAAGTAGCGGCTATAAGTTTCTGAAGTGCCACTATGCCACGTATCTCGGCACTTCGTCTGGAATGAAAATAATCATTTACTCTATGACAGGAATCAAACTCATGACCTTTGGGATAGCAGCTTCCCGCGTTACGCATTAAGCCACCAGAGTAGGCTACATGTCTCAAGAACGTAGTTAATGTATGCTCAGTGTCGCACTGTCTAGTGATTAGTTAGAGATTTTACAGATTTTTGCGACATTAAATCATGAGAACGCTAGTAACGAGCTGCTAAAAATCGATATTTCTATACTCGGGTAGCAGTTTTAAAGACATTCTAAGACATTTTTCAATCTGCTTTTCTTTAACACTGACTTATCAGCATCTTATACCCACACGTTTATCGCTATGTAGTTGCGCTATGTTTATCCGGGGACCACTTATATCAGTCACGTGCACAATCTCTCTCTTCCTCTCTCTCTCTCTCTCTCTCTCTCTCTCTCTCTCTATATATATATATATATAGAGGTAATGTTTAAGATATTCTATTCTATTGAATACGACCACACCATCTGTTACAAAGTTTATGTTGATGAAAAGATATTCGTGTATATTCGAGAGTATAATGATAGTACAGTGTAGTAGATAGAAAAGGTATTGCATTCCACCCAAAATTGGTATTTCACTAGAAATACATGCTTCAGGATGATTTTTTCAAAAATTTCATAACGATTTTGATTACAATACCGTGGTAAATAAAATACATATCTTTATTTTTATGGAATAGCCTCTAAAGACCTCTTGATTCTGGATTACTTGTGTGACCTAAGATAAACAAAAACTTATTACATAAACATGTAGATTACACTATAACACATGCTTTATGTCATGTACGTGTTTTTTTTGGAGTTCACCATTTCCGATATATTATTGGTTTCAGTTTTAAAACACTTTTCTCATACCGGAATTTGTCAACCCCTGGCCATGTAAAGAAACGAATTTCAATCACATAGCAAAACGTCCACGTTTACAATCTTCTGTTTATCTTGGTTTGCATGAAGTAAAGGCTCAGTTGTTTTTTTTTTTTTTTTTTTTTTTTACCTGTTGCCGAATAGCTAGAGAAAGTCATGTGAATAGAATACATAAGATTTTTTTAGGTTAAATTAACTTTCAAATATGAATTTTGCATTCAACTCTTTGGATAATTCTTATTTGATAAATTATAGCCAGAAAGGTGACCGTAATATAATATTGAACCTTTTACCATAAACCGGAGCTAATTTGAGCACGAATGTGTTACTTTCACCCAACTTTGGAAAATACATTATTTTATAAGAAGTATATATCTTTTTACTTTCTCTAGCAATTCGATGTCGAGATTTCACCGGAAATATATGTTTTGGGGTCCCCTCAGTCTGAAAAAACATTTTTGAAAAATGTGTGTGTGTATGTGTGTGTGTGTCTTTGGACTGCATAGCCCCAAAACGAAAAGACCGTTAAATACCAAATTAGGTATTTAGGTTTAATATCTTCCAAGGATGTGACACACGGATTTTTAAAAATACCCCCCCCCCCCAAAACAAACTACCCTTTACATGGAAAAATGTTTTATTTTCTTAAAAATGGCTCTAACGATTTTGTTTAAAATTCCGTATATTAAAGCTATTTATATCCGAAATAAAATGTATATTCGAATTTTCTGGGAATAGCCTCTGAATACCTCTTTATTCTGGATGAATTTTACTTAACTGCTAAACCGTAAGAGACAGACAAAAACGCACTGCACAAAATATGTACATCACGTCAAAATACACAAGTTATGTCCTTTACGTTTTTGTTGTGGAGGTAACCGTTTCCGAGATATTCCTTGTTATTGGTTTCAATTGTGAAGTACTTAAACTTTTCTGAGACAGAAAGTGTCAGTTTTTCTATTGTTCTACTCCTGGCCAAGCAAAGATGCGATTTGCAATGACAGTCGCATAACGATAGCTTTTAAAACATTTGACTATCTCTTTAGCCTAGTGCATTACCTTAGTTATAAGAACTAAGTAATAAGAGCATTCCACTAATGTTTATTTCGATTGGCATTGTGTAGAAAGAAAATAATCTTTTGTAGGAAGTTTGTAGAGCAGATAGAGAAAGCTGCTGAGTGTAACACGTCAGATTTTTTTATTTCATATTGAATCCAATATGAAATTGGATGTATTCTTTTAATACTGTAAGAGAAGCTCCACATTTGAATAAATGGTTTATTTTGAAATTATGACAATTCAGCGCCATAAACACCATAATGTTTTTAAAATGCCAGATTTCCCCAGTTTTGGACTCCCCTGTTGCATGATAGTAATAATTCATTATATTATATATTGGATTCAGTATAAAATAAAACGTATAATTCTACAATATACTTCTCATTTTATTCTGTATCCAGTATGAAATATAATACATTGCTATTCTTACAAAGGCGGCTCAAAATTGGGGAATGTGTTGAAATGTATTTCTAAAATTAAAGTAATTGAACGAACTCATTAAGGGCCAAATTAGCTCCAGTTTATGGTAAACTCTTTAGTAGGTACTCTATTACGGTAACACTTCCTGACTATAATTTTCAAATAAGATTGATTCAGTATGAGAGTTCACTACACTATCCAAATTTGAAGTTAGTTGAACAAAAAGTTCCAGAATTAATGTCCCTATTGTAATTAAGATGTGAGTGTTTATGAAAACAGTGGTGCTAGTCAAATTTCAACTATTATTTATGCTCGAACATTTGTCCAAGTTTAAAATATTTATAAATTATTATTAATATTCTGCACTTACCTATGCAATAATCTTATCATAGGAAGTGAGACGGCTGGAATTTTGACTTTCTGTAATCCATGATTTATGCATAGAGTTTTTCGTATATAATTCTTGATTTTTTGTGGCAATAAGTTATTAGCCAAATCGTGTGCCTTTGCAGAAATTTCCGACGGTTAAGTCGCACCTCATTGCCACCGTGTGCGACATTTTTAAGTTTTTCGAAACTCGCGCTAATTGTTCTTTTATTAAACATACGAGAAATGAACATGTGCTTTCAACAGTTGGTGCCTGGTAGCATTAGATTTGCGCATACACAAAATTTTGATTGTTACATGTAGAACTTCTGACTGGTGAGAACATACACTTTAATGAAGAAGTGCATTTTAATAAGGTCTTTAGCATAAATAGTCATAAAAAGTAGCGATCTGCTATTTTCGAATTAAAACTGCTACAGAACATTCATATTAATTTGTCTACTAGCACTTGGAGGACTAAAATTGTTCAAAATGAAATAATTACAAACATTTTGGTGTGTTTGTGCTTCAGGTTAGTCGAAGATAGATATTTGTGTAAATTCTTTCATTATATATTTTCTTGCGAGCACAATAGGAATACGGCAGGCTTAAATCATAGTCAAATCTTCTGAGAGCTATATCACTCTGTTCCAACTCTACTCGTCTGAATCGTAGTATTCGTGCGAACTCTACCACAAGCTATGGAGCCCGGCTAGAAGGGATGCTAAAAATAATACGTCTCTGGACGATGATTGTAGCACAAGACTTGCCCTTTCTTTCCGGCACTTGATTTAGTCAGGCATACTTTTGACGCGCGGCTAAGCTGAACAGCCTAGAACAACCTCTTCTATATAAAAAACTTTTGGAATTTATCATTCTCTTTGCATGACCAGGAGAAAGAAAAGGAGCAATACTTTCGGCAATAATGGTATAAGTATGTTAAAATTAAACCAATATCGCCTCCCCCCCCCCAAAGGAAACAAAACAAAAATCCTAATGTATTTCATTCACATTATTTTCTATCTATTCTGTAACGAACTATTCTTACAAAATCTTATTTTTGTATCTGCTTCACAGATGCAGCTTCATGGAAAGCCTTTTTGGGGCACAAAATTGAAAAAAAGGAATGGCTTTTATTAACTGGAACGGATGTGTATTTATTTATCGTGGTAGAGCTATCAGCACTATAACTTTTATTCAAGTACGTTTCACAGAAGAAACCAAAGTTCAGTAGCTGTAATGGTATACAATAATGATATATTAATATCGCAATTTACATTTTAAAATATACCTTTTTATTCATCTAACAAGAAAGCTGGTAGATACAACAATAAAATATAGAAAACAGTATCGTGGGCAAAACCACGCTAATAACGGCAAGGAAATCATTACGTTAATTAGATTATTCCAATCATATACCAGCGATCCCGTAATAGACCACTCATGTGCAGGAAAGCAATAGCTTCTCTGTAATTGAGGATCAATTCATAATCATTATTTTGCATATCCCATGTCTCTTTATGATCAGATATAACTAAAGTGTGTAATGTAAACAAGCATTAAGGTTTGTGAGAAGAGGAAGTGAATAATATTGACAGATTAAGACTCAGAATACTAAATGTTTGAAATGTGTTTTCATGAGGCGAAAGACATGAGAACTGAAGAAGCAAACGTCAATCCAATCTTTCGCAGATATTTCAAAAGAATGTAGAACTAGCATGAGAAAGATCAACGTAAAATATTATAGGTATTACAATCTAGAATGCTAACTCCATGTTTAGTAATTATTTTGACATCAGTTCATAGCAGCAGTTCATAGCAGCATTGGCCAACACTTTCAGATTAATTTGTTTATTTTGAATATTTGAAATATTTTGTTTAATTCTTGAATCGATTTATCGTCAATACAAAATTGGAATTGACTGCCTCCGTGGTCGAGTGGTCGGCGGGCTGACTTCTCACCCGGGGGTCCCAGGTTCGATTCCCGACTGGGGCGGGGAATTTTTCTCTAGCCAGAATTATTCTCTATCTCCCACAGTCTGGAATTTTGTATGTGAATGTGTGAGTGTTTGAGTAAAGCAAAATGATTTAAACCAATGTAAAAGAACCTACAGACAACGAGTTGTTTCAAGTGGAAAGCCCCCGATATGACCCTAGCTGTTAAAAGGGGGCTATATAAATGAAAGAAAAAAAAATGAAATTGATATGACAACACATTTTACCAATGGAGTACAACAAAGTATTGTTAAAATAAACATGCGTTGTTCTAGCGCTAGTTTGTTATATGACGCAACCTCCCACAAAATTATGCTTTTGGTAGTCACTGACATCTTATGGCAATGAGTTCTGGAGGTAACCAACTTTCTTGTCAAAAGATGTGGACCTACCTATCCGTTGAAGTTGTTAAAGAAAAGTATAGAAGCTCTGTTTTGAAAGGGGATTCGATAGAGTTTGAGCTTAGAATGGTATACATCGGCGTTGCTCTTGAACTAATCCGTGTTGGTGGCGCGATCTCTGTTTGCCCGCCTAAGTTGAGGATTGCCCGCGGCGGAACACTCCTCTGGCTGGTTGGTTTGACCTGCCTGAACCGAATCCGCCCAGTCCTACAGGTGTCAACGAGACGCTTTGCCAGACACCGACGCCCTGTGTCTTCGGAACGAGCGCCATGATTTCGGCTCAAGGACCTTCGAAGACGTGACAGGGCCATAACAATCCGTCCAACAACAATGGAACGTGGGGTGGAGGACGATCGAAAGTTCTTAGCGGCACACTTTCACCGTTCTCGGGTTGTCACCTTCGTTTTGAAACCCGATGCTAGCGGGGGGAGGGGTAAGGAACTAGATTACCGGTTTTATCATATGGTTGCTGAGTTTAGCAACCATTCATTACTCCGGTCCGTGTGGGAGTGTGGCTCGGGCAAAGGTCAGGACGCGCACACTACAATCAGGTTCCTTCCCACTCACCTTCGAACTCTGGCATTTTGTCAAAATGAAAGACTAACGAATCAGGTCTTCCTCAATGAATTTTCAGGCTCCTTTAAGGTCATCGAGAAGTGAATTTAAGTGTTTAGAATGTGTAATTTGCACCTCCCACACCAACCTCTCAAAATTTCTTCTGAGATTCAAACCAAGGATAATGTAAGAACAGCTTGAAATTTGATTTGTATTATTAATATAGAAAAAAAAATTTAAAATAACCCAAATTATCGTATAAAAGTGCGCCACATATTACATATTTTGCTGTGGATAAATTAAAATATTAATATAAATTAAAAATGTTTTCTCGGCACCCATGAATACATCTTTTAAGCTTATTCTCATTCTGTCTTTCCATATGTCATCTTCGATTTCCCATTCTATCAGTGCTTCTGGAATCCCGTGCGAGGTGCTCTACCTTTCTTCTTTCTTCTGGTTCCGTTACTCACTTATGTAATCTTTCATTTACCATTATTTTAGTATGCCTGTTTTAGTATGCCTGTGCGATTGTTTTTGTTGTACATATATAAAATAGTACTTTGTACACTTTTTTCTTCTCTTGGTTTTAGCTATATTTATAATTTTCTCTCTCCTAGAGTCTCCAATAATCCATTTCTGTCGCTATTAATTTATTTTTAATTGAGAGTCCAGAGTCCAAACAACGGAACCATAACATAATACTTCTAATTATTGGTTTCAAAATTTGAGTTTTAGTTTCTTTTGATATCTGTTGATCCCATAAAATACCATTTATAGCAGATATAGCAAATCTTTTAAGCTTATTCTCATTCTGTCTTTCCATATGTCATCTTCGATTTCCCATTCTATCAGTGCTTCTGGAATCCCGTGCGAGGTGCTCTACCTTTCTTCTTTCTTCTGGTTCCGTTACTCACTTATGTAATCTTTCATTTACTATTATTTTAGTATGCCTGTTTTAGTATGCCTGTGCGATTGTTTTTGTTGTACATATATAAAATAGTACTTTGTACACTTTTTTCTTCTCTTGGTTTTAGCTATATTTATAATTTTCTCTCTCCTAGAGTCTCCAATAATCCATTTCTGTCGCTATTAATTTATTTTTAATTGAGAGTCCAGAGTCCAAACAACGGAACCATAACATAATACTTCTAATTATTGGTTTCAAAATTTGAGTTTTAGTTTCTTTTGATATCTGTTGATCCCATAAAATACCATTTATAGCAGATATAGCAAACTTTCATGAGTTTAAAATAAACTTAATATATATTAAAATGTATTTCTTATTTTCTTTTCTTATTTTTCGCCTTGCAATTCTTACTTCAAGATATGTGTATCCCTCTACGTGTGTAATACAGTAGAGGAATCCTTCAAGGTAGTACCAAATCTTGATTAGTGACCATATTGGTATATATTTTGTCATAACTTTATACAATTGAGGCACATAAATGCTTAAATGTTGGCATAGTTTAAGCGTTTGGAGCTTTAAATACAGTTGTAAACGTTTTGAATAGAGACTCTACTAAACAAATTCTACAGACGTTATGGAAAGGTTAGAATCAGACTGAAAAATTCAAATCCCGGGTACGGGAATGAAATTTTCAATCTGGTACTACTTTTCCAACTTGAATGAAAGAACATTTAATTACCATAACGATGGATCTTATAAGATGCCTTCTTAGAGACCAAACATGGTTTATATGTATTCCGTATAACACAGAAGGAATTTAAGAAGAAGAGGAAATAAATGCAAAATATATGTTTTGAAGCGTAAAAAAGAATCTTAGATCACTCTGGAGACTAGTTATAAAAACTTATACTTTTCTCATACAGGACTTTGTGAACTCGTGTCAATACAAACAAAGGAACTTCAGTCGCAGAGCAACCAGCTTTTGACTATCACTTTAACCTATGATACTCCCTTATTTCGGTTCTACTAACAAGGAAGCAAGCAATAAGACTATTTCTGTATGTAAATGCAGTAGAGGTAGTAAATACAAATACCAGGATTATGAATTACGAAATTAAAATGTTTTGCTATTTTTACTTTCTCTAGCACGTATGTACAATGCAAATAGTAGGTAGAGGTGTTGCATTCCATCCAAAAATTCGAGACCAAGATTACACCGGAAATATGTTTTGAAGATACCTGAGTCAGGAAAATGCATTTTTGAAACAGGTTCGTGTATGTAACTCATACGAAACGCCGGTTAAGAACCAAACTTTGTATTTAAGTAGGCATAGAATCTTCCAAGGGGTAAAGAACTAAGGGGAATTACAACAGAAACTTTAAACCGAATATTAAAGTTGTATTTGTATATATTTCAATACAAACAAAAGAATGCACAAACACCGTACATACTCGTTCGTTTTATATTGCAGCATCCGTATCTGAATTAGGTGTTTAATGGGTGCAATCTTTAAAAGTTCCAATAAGCATATCAATAGAAGCTAAAATCTATAAAATTGCAGTTGTGTATGTGGTGTCATCACTGCTGGAACGAAAACGCAGGAAATACCAGTTGAGAAAAGACCGCTTCATCGTCGAAGTTGTGTTTTCATTGACAGTTTACCAGATGAGCAAGGTTTGTTGTGCGGGCAGAACCGGTTCACTCCTTCCCAATCTCGGAAGCCTCTGCCCTCGGCGAGCCGTTTTTGTTTCTCTTTTTATGTGTTGTCTAACTAAAGCAAAGTGAATGTGACATGGTACAAAAGAAATAATTAGGAGCAAAGAGATTGCCAGTCTGTATTGTGTCTTGAGACATACTATTACAACCAAAGGACATTTTCTTTCCTTTTTGAAAAGGCGACCGTATAAAATAGATTCGAGAAACACGAATGTTAAAATGTTACCTGTCTTCGTGGTTTTTCAACTGCCGACAGTGGAGAACCAAAATAATTCGGAGATTAAGGTAGGATCCTTGACCGCAATATAAGTTACATTTGTAATTTGTCTTAAATGTGTAAATCCGTTTAATTTATTTCAATTATTCCACGTCTTTATTCGTTTTCTTGTTGTTAAGTTCGCTGGTGACAACTCTTTAAGTTTTTCCCACCCGTTTGATGACATTATTTATGGAGCGGGAGTTACATAACCACCCCTCCTTTACTCCATTTACATTGCAGTAAATGAAGCAAATCCTCCTGGAAACAGACATTCGTTGTATTATGATTCAACATAAACGCAGGCTTTGACACTTCATTGTTAATAACACATCAACGGTAGTCCCAGAATTGTAGGAATGAAATTCATTAAGAAACAAAAGTATTAATATTATCTCCCCAATCTGATGTCTAGTCAAGAAAAAGCTTAATTCTTTTAGCGGTACTGCTCAAATTTGAATGCCAAAATGGGTTTGAATTCATCAAGAAAACAGGAGTTGAAATACTTAGTACTCATGTTTGAAATTCAATGTGTTGTATCGTCTCCCAAGACTGAAGTTCTGTCCAGTAAAAAAGCATAAAGTCCTTGTAGCTTGCTTTAAATGGATAAAAAGGTGCGTAAAATAACCAATTTATAATTTAATTTTTCTTTTCACTCAAGCCGTGTGTAGGGCAGGAGTTGGAAAGCCGGCTATGGCATTGCATTTTGCCGTCTGACTTACTTATCCATAAAAAAAAAAAAAGTGCTCTACCTTTCTTCTTTCTTCTGGTTCCATTACTTACTTTTGTAATCTTTCATTTGCCATTCTTTTAGTATGTCTGTGCCATTGTTTGTGTTGTACATACATTTTTTTCTTCTCTTGGCTTTAGCTGTATTTATAATTTTCTCTCTCCTAGAGTCTCCAATAATCCATTTCTGTCGCTATTAATTTATTTTTAATTGACAATCCAAAGTCCAAACAGCAGAACCATAAAATAATATTTCTAATTATTGGTTTAAACATTTACACCTTTTAGTGGTACTGCTCAACTTTAAATGCCAAAATGGGTTTGAATTGATCAAGGGGTGTGAAATACTGATGTTTTAAATCGTATGTGTTGTATCGTCTCCCAAAATTGAAGTTTTGTCCAGTAAAAAAGCTTAAAAGTCCTTGTAGCTTGCTTTAAATGGATAAAAAAAACCGAGTAAAATAATAAATGTTTAATTTAGTTTTTTTTCTCACACAAGCCGTGTGTAGGACAGGAGTGTGATAAACCGGCTATGCCATTGCATTTTTCCATCTGACTCTACTGCTCATAAAAAAAGTTCTTCTAGCTGAAATTCAAAATGCCTAAAAACAATAAATAAAATACAAAAATAAGTAACAAAATGAATATGTAGCACGAAATACTACTTCAGGTCATGAAGGTTTGAATTTCTGAAACGACGACACGTCAGCCAGCTAAGCTTTCAAATTAAAGTCTCAGATTTGAACGAGTGATAATTTGTTGTTATAATGTCTGTCTTGCATAAGAATTAAAATTGAGTCACTAGGCAATTATTTAAAGATAACTATAAAAATAAGCTTAAGATTCGAAATAGTATCTATACTAACCATATAAAAAGAGTTTTTCCATTTTTTGATTAGTCCTCGTAACCGGGGAGTGCCAGGAAGGTACTAAACTTATATCTAGAGCGTTTCCTTTCAAAATGTCTTTTCCCAATTATCATTTCACTTGAATTATTAATCAGTAAAAACACGCTTTTTTTAAATGACACTGTCAGTTACGTGGCGATATGTCGGGAGTGGCTTCCGCAGGGATTCTTTTTACGTGCCAATAAATCAACTGACATGAGGCTGTCGCTTTTTAACACAGTTAAAACTATAGTCTGGACCGGGTTTAAACTGCCGCCCGTGGTGCAGTAAGAGTAATAACGGAGATGTGCATATATTAGCTAACAAAAATGAATAAGAAAAATATTTGTTGAGATACTTTCAGAAGCATTTGACAGAGGCAAAACCCATAGTGTTAATCCAACGATAAACACTTTCAAGGTTTATAAATCACCTCATCAGAGATAGATATCATATTTACTGCCTTTAGACGAGAATTCACAATGAAGTGGAGCTCTAACGTAAGCAGCATAAGAGCAGGAGCGAAGGAAGACCAATTACAGTGCAGTTGTAAGCCTAACGCAAGACGTTGGTACGGTTTTCTAGGTGCGTACATAATATGAGGGAATCTTCCAAGTGCAACGTAAGTTTCAAATTGAATGGCATAAACAACAGTATCGTATAAGAAAATTCACCCATTCCTTTATAAATACACAGGTTATAACAATTACATGCCCACGGTCGTGGCATCACATTTGTTTGACCAAAATATTGCAAATAGTCCGAGCATGGAGATTGCAGCATGCCTGTAGGGTAATCGCTGTAAAATCTCAAATCGCGATTTTCTGCTGTTGAACTACAGGCAATGCATAGAGGAAAGGATGCAGAAAAACTCTTGCATTGCGTAGCGCGTGCCAATATAAATGCTAGCATTGAATAACATGGGATCAACGTGTTGCGTTTACGCTGCGTCTGCGCTTATATCTAATTGTGAATGAAGCGTACGTAACTCCTGAAGGAAACAATACATATCTGATAGCACGAACTTCAGTGGATCTTGAGACGCTGTGCGCTCTTAATAAATATGCTAATACAAAGCACACAGGGCGTTAGGATTTAATTATTCAAGTAGCAAATTAAAATATCGCAGTAATTAATGAGTAGGAGTGGCAGTGGCGGACAAGGTGGGAGCACTTGAAACTGTTCCTACGGTGTAGGTCGGCAATATATGTGAGTGGCAGTGTAGCACATTTTATGGGCTACTAAAACAGAAATGGCGGTATAAAAAGGGCCGGTAACGTTTTGACAAGGCATGGGTCCTCGGATAATAAACACGTTCTCGGATTACTGCCCAGCCATTTAGCGACCGTCACGACCAAGATGCTGTTAGTAAACCTTAGCGACCTCAGGCTCCCACAGCGTTCAAAATAACAACTTAATATTTTACTTCCTTACTACAGTCTTCCTTCTGCGTTCCTTATTCACCTACACACCTTCATTCTTCCAGCTTCTTAAGTTTCTTGCAACGTGGTCTTCTGTGTTTCAGAACTTAATTTCTTAAGTGTTTTTACTCCTACTTCATGTGATGAGCCCTTATTTTATTTATTCTTAAGTAATAAATACTTAAATTGCTTTAATTCCCCAACCTTTCAACGTTTGACACAACAATAGAATAGGGTTCTTTAATTATAGCCTATTTTTTCCCGGTGACAATAGTATCGGGTAAAAATTAGGTTGTAATTAAAGAAACCTAACAAAAGCTTCCCCAAACAACCGTTTCATCATAGAAAACAGTGTACTTTCTGACGTGCGGGGGGGGGGGGCCAGTAAATAGGTTATATTTCTACCAGTAATATATTATTTAACTTGTTGTTTGCACTCTATCCTTGAATAAAATCTAGTATTGGTACAATTTACTGCATTTAAGACCACTGTGATTTTGTAATTCTGAATGGTATAGACATATAATTCTTCTGGAACTGTATGATGAAAGCCAGAAGCGATTGGTTTTTCATTTTTCAAATGTTTGTTTATACTTATCCGATTAGTGTAGTGCACATACTCTCACGGACACACGTCACTTCCAATACTGCAGTTTTTTTTAAACAGAATATTAACATTAGGTACTGAAAGTTGAACCTTTCTATTTGAACTGAAGTAATGTGTACATCATTGTCATTACTCTGCAACTTTATCCTTTTTTGTCACAAATCTATTCATGCTACCAACAATAGAACACCTACGGCTGTAAAAACTGAACTGAATACTTCAAGCAATATTCGTCAATGACGGCGCAAACTGCAAGTTATGACCCTGAATATCAACCCAGCTAATTGCTTATTGTTGAATTTGGTATTAGTGACATCACTGTTCTGGTGACTTACAGCTCGCACTCGTACCATCTGTATCGAAAGCGTTTCCTGCTTTCCTGTATTTTCAAAGAGAGCAATAAATAATGGTGTTTATAATAATAGGGGAAATACTTCCCTGGGGATATTCTTTAACGAGCCGGGGTAATTATTTAATGAGAGGGGAAAATCCCCCCATCTTCCCGTTAATTCGAACTGTGATAGAAATTTTGGTAAGCCACATAAGTCAGTCTGGTGACTTGTTAGAACCTGTATTACGCAAGAGCACGATATATTCATTAGCGGGTTATTTCTTTTAAAGCTAAGAACTTTGCATTGTGGGAAGTCGTTATTCGTTTTTCTTTCCACATGTAAAGCTAAGAAAACAGCATTTTAGAACCGTCACATAGTGACCGGCTTTTAGAGGATTTTACTATCGCCTTAGTCTATTATATTTTTTTATTCTTCTTGTACAAGAAAAGAGTACATAAAACCATTTCTGCTTACGTTTATCTTGCAGTAAATAGAAGGTTTTTAAGAATAGTTTGTTACAGCATAGGTAATGTGTATGCAGCACATTAGATTGCATGCAATGCACAAAGATTTAGGTTCAAACAAGTTGTATACTTAAAGAATTATACACCCGCTAAAGTGATAAAGATCCGAAATATCGAGTTTTTGTTTCTGGCTGTGCTTGTTTCATCTAATATTTTATTTCGAACTGCGTTGTTCCTTTATACATTTCAGTTTATCAGGACAAACCACACAGCAGTAACCTGACAACCCCGTGTGGTTTTCCATTAGGACGGACCTATTTTATAAACCTATTCCGCAAGGATGGAAGTGGAAACGCCACTTAGGCGCGTCAACAGAGAGAATACCAAAGACCAGCTTCTGTCTACTAACTGTCCAGGTTAGTGCCGGAGGACATTGAGGCGTCTCACAACCCCGTCCAGACGTATCCAATCCACGACGAGTCCAACCCAATTCGAAAAGTTCTCTTTCAGGAGGGGCTCGGATATTCGGCCTGGCTACTTCTAGTGACGTCAGAAGTGTCACGGTGCTCGGGATCCTTAGCGCTCGCACCAAAGCAGCTGAAGAGGTCGGAACCCCCTACGGGAAGGAACGAGGAGTTCCATTCTTTTTAATCTGGCTTAAATGAATGTGAAGTAGTGGGTTTTATTACAAGTTGCTCGCAGATCCATCTACTGGCAAACGTTCTAATAGGATGTTAAGCACAATATGCAAATGTCGCCGCATGTCTTCCGTCTGTGTGCGTATATTATATACAGCCCAAGAGCAAAGCAGCATCACGGATGTTTAAAAGCTCTTTGAAATCAATGCGCAATACTACTTTTTTCTTCACGGATGATATACAGCCTTTCTGTTTTAACATTTGCCATAGAAAGAGAAGAAACAGGGTGGGGTTCTGAAGTGGAGGTTTTTTACGAGCTCCACTCACACACGAGCCACTTTTTCGTTCACACGTTATCACCTACGCGACGCCGGTAACCGAAAGAAAAACTAGATCTGAAGCAGGTGTTCCAAGGGGAGGAGGAGGTTGTTTTCTGGAGTTACGTAACAGTTTCAAGTCTCTCACACGGTCAAGCTCTTGGTTTGCGGTTTACTGGAAGGCTTCTGGTGCGGGTGGTGGGAGTGCGGCCCTGACAAGGTTGGACGGCTACTTGCTCCATAAACATATGCTAATCTTTCTTTCCATTTGCACCAAATTTGTTTGTTTTACTTTCTCTCCTGCATACCTACAGCAAGAAGAGCCATTACAATCCACTCAAACATTTGACGAGTAAAGTTTCACTTGAAAAACACATTTGAGGTCTTTTAATTAAAAATGATGTCTAGAAAAAACTTATATGTGAGAAAAAAAGGCAGAGCGACAGAGACAGTGAGAGCGAGTGAATCAACAGCATAACTAAAAGCAGAAAAGTCGATTAAATACCAAACTTGGAATTTAAGTTCAGTGTCTTCCAAGGATGCGACACGAAGATTTTCAAGAGAATCCTCTCTCACCCGAAAATACCTTTACATGGAAAAATTTTCAAATATGTTATCTCAAAAAGTCAAAACCTCCAATTATAATAGGTATAACATATATAATGGAAGTGTTAGCGGTTACAATGACATACATTTGATCAATAACTTAATTGCATGCATTTATTTTATTTACATTAAGATCCTCCTATCAAAGAAGGTTTATTTTTCTACATTTTTAGTAATATTTTGATAATAAATAAAAAAAACAATAAGATATGAATCCTGATCCATTTTAACGGGTTATTTTTTGGGAGAATTTTGTTAAAGATAGATTAAGTTATTATTTTAGTGTATTTAAATATTATGGAATAATTATATTTCTTAATGATTAAGATATTCTCGTGACAGTAAACTGTTTATCTTAAATTTTATGATGTGTGCTCCGTTGTGAGAAAGACTTCTGCATGACTGCAAAACCGTAGAACATATATTACGCAATTTATGTGAACTAAAATTTTGTGGTATTTATCATTTCCGAGATATCCTTTGTTATAATTGAATTTTCAGAATCTCATACTTTTCTCAAGAGAAATACGATTTGTTAATTTTTTTTTTCTTTTCTCTCTTGGACATGCAAAGAGAACAGAATTTAACACATAATGACCCGTTTTTAACAGCTTTGTATATTCGCTTAAAGCAGGCATGGACAAATACTGATTCAGAAATAATTTATGATTCTTGAAATTCGTGTAATGATGTCGCAGATGTCGCTGCGGTAGTTCATGTACCTGTATGACAACAGCCTACTAAGAAATACTGATGGACGCGACAGATTTCCAATTGCAAAATGGTTTTGGCAGCCTCTATAAATATTTGGTCTTCTTTGTTGATAATTACTTTATGTAATTGGGGCTAAAAGAGGAAACTAAATAAATGAGCTTAACAAACAAGGAGATAAACAACAGCAAACACTTGGGATGTTATTAAACCTTTGTTGTGCAGTTTGTAGCTGTGAAAGGTATAATTACAAGAGGGACAACTCTTGTCGTTTTCACTTTTTGCAATACAAATGAGAATAACGTATTTAATAAGTATATTCCCTTAGTAGAGAATCTAGAGTAAACGATTAGTCGGAAATATTTTTGTCTCTTTTAAAAATCCTATGCCTGTCAAACCTGCTAGGCTAAGACGATTTGCAGCTGTGACGTTTTTAAAATACTTAAACCTGATGTTGATCTATTTAAACTTTTACCTGTCACTTGCAAAACATACGAAAATTGTCTAAAACGTTAGCTATGTTGCTCTTAATATTTGTGTGAACCGTGTTTCCACAAATGAACAGCAAATCTCGTTTGTCAGCTGTTGGCACAACTGAAGATCTATCCGAGGTGACCTAGATGTTAACGAAATAATTGCAAATGTGGAGGAATGCAACTAAAAATTAAATATTTGTTTTATTTTACGTACTCTAAACTGTATACATATAAATCAGTATTATTTATCAAAGAAGCAGTTACCGCCACTGCACTCGCCTGTGCTTTTCTCTCTCTACCGTTGCGGGTTGTGTGTCTGATTTAGGGTTTGACCTCACCTCGCTGAATCTTAGGATTCTCCCAATCCCTTTGACCGACAAGGAACTATGGCATAAGATAAATTCTTCAAGTGTTTATCTCAATTAATATAAAATAAAAGAATAAACCTTAAAAACAGTAGATATTTGAAGAGTGGTTAAGTCCTTTGTATATAACAGGATATTTTTACTGCATGTTCTCTTGGTAGAATGTTGTCACAAAGTTTGTAATCGAGCGGATAATGTCAGGTGTTAAGGTCTTGGGTTCATTTCCTCGGGGCCGACCATTTTGTTTGTTGTTTATTCACGGTTTACCTTAGTCACCAAGGCAAATGTCGGATTGTATATTAAATACCACGATCCAAAACTGCACATTCAGTCTAAAACAATAGTGAAACTGAAGAATAGATAGTAATAGTGACTACGCTGCCATCTGACCACAGATACTCAAAGCACGTAGACTGAAGAGTTCTCAAACGTTATCTGCTTGTCTCTGAAACAAGTAGTATGGTTGTGCGGATGTGGTCTTGCAGAACTGGCTGAACTCTGCCATCTGACTACGAATGTGAAAGCAGTCCTATCTCTCTCTGCATGGTAGAAAGTTGTTAAGGGATAGTCGTGAGAGGTTACTGGCCACCACACACCACAGCGAGCAATCTTACGAAATAGCTCGGACGCGATGACCCAGAGGTTTTAAAAAGTGTAACCGCTACTCAGGATTTACTATAATCTCTTTTCTCATCTGTTGGTATCGTATCAGATTTGCGGAAACTACGTAGGGATTTGTTCGAAAAGAGGTTATTATCCATGGATTTTTATAACATTAATATGTCAATAACGTAAGATTCCTTTAAACACTATCAAAATGCGCATTAGGAATCTTATGGATATTCAAAAAATAATGTCTCCTTTCCCTAAATAATAATAACAAAAAAAAAAAATGATATGCTTCGTTCTCGATTATTTTTAAAGACTCGTTGCTACACAGTGAGCAATCTCATTGTTTGTTAAAACGATGTCAATCGGGTCGCCGGCGTCTGCCAAAGAATCATTTGAATTTGTGCAATACAGCAAGCAAAGAGGAAAAATGACACTAGGGGCCACAGGTTGGGGGAATCCCTCCCACCCAGCGCCTCCCACTCTTCGTTGTCGATGTTGGTCGTGATTCGCTGGAGCAAATCCATGCACTCTGTAATTTGGTCGTGATTGTAGGCGTTGAGTGAAGATGGGTTGGATGCTGGCCACTTGCTACTCAATATTCCTCCCCCTTTGCTCCCCCCGCCCTTCCTCTTCTCACCTGCTGCTACCGTAATTAATGCCGCGAACGTTCTCCTGCACCGTGTATTTTGTACTGCGTATTACACGCCTGCAAATTGCCAACAGAGAATCGTACGTGGGCCAGTGGCATAGCAGCCAACCAGCAAATGACTGCATTGGGCCAACCTGAGAGAGGTCGTCGTTTTGTTATGAGACTGGCATATCCAGGAATAGTGTTAGCATTGCTTTCCAATAAGTGTGCTGCTGATGTCCGGCAATAGAGGTATTTAATGAAGAACTTCCTTACCCCATAAGTGTCGAGGAGAATGACTCACTAGAAAGTAATAATACAAAAAGGGTCATCGTGTTTTGTTTTGGGACTGACAGATCCAGGAATAATGTGACATTGCTTTCCAACAAGGCGCTTCTTATATCCGGCAATACGATACTTTACTGAAGAACTTGCTCAAAGCATAAGTGTCGAGAAGAAATGACACTCTGGAATGTAATAATACGAGAGGGGTCGTTGAGTAGGCAGGTCCAGGAATAGAATGTTGCAGCATTGCTTTCCAATAAGCGAGTTTCTGATTCCCGACAATACAGATATTTAGTGAAGAGTTTCCTTGCAGCGTTCAGTGTCTAGGAGAAAATGATACATTGGAATGAAACAATGTCCTGCTCTCTCCTTAACTATCTAGATTAAAACCCTTACAAAGTCTATAGTGATTTTACCTGACCTTTTCTGTTTGGGGCAGACGATATATATAAAATACCTCCATGGCACGAAGCTCACGGGCCGCTGCGTCCCCCATCTTGGTCCACTACAGACGTCATGGATGGGGTGCAGTATTGCAGGGTGAGACGTGGTCAGCGCCTCGAGCCCCCCGGTCGGTTAATGCAGTCCTCATGGCCTGGAGCCGCTACTTCTCCAACAAGTAGCTCCTCAATTGGCCCCCCAGGGACCTTACGAGGCTGAGTGCACCCCCGGCCAGGTACTGGGGATCGAACCCAGGTCTCCTGCTTGGTAAGTGCTGCGCTACCACCGCGCTAAGGAGACGACCATACATACATAAATACATGCATACATACATACATACATACATACATACACACACACACACATACATACATACATACATACATACATACATACATACATACATACATACATACATACATACATACATACATACATACATACATACATACATACATACATACATACATACATACATACATACATACATACATACATACATACATACATACATACAGGTGTTAATGAACTAGACCGAAATATTTTCATAGAATATGTAGATTACTTAATAAGTAATTTGAGATAGGAGACTTATGGCCTGTTTATTGAAATGTCGAAGCAACGGCTATAAGTTTCTGAAGTGCCAGTACGCCACTGGCTAATTTATCAACCATTCGAGAGCATAAACACGGAAAACGAAGGGACATATTACAGCGTACCTCTCTAGCGTGGCGATACTGGCTTTCAAGTGTAAGATAGTTTCTAAGTTCGGGTCTCGTTCAGGTATAAAGAATAGAACTCATGACCGTTGGGATAGCAGCTTCCCGCGTTACGCATTAAGCCACTAGAGCAGTTGAAAAAAAAGCACCTCCAGAGTAGGCCACCTCAAGAACGTAGTTAATGATTGTTCAGTGTCGCACTGTCAAGTGATTATTTCGAGATTTTACAGATTTTGCGACATTAGATCTTGAGAACGCCAGTAACAGGCTGTTAAAAGTCGATGTTTCTATACTCGGGCAGCAGTTTTAAATACATTCTAAGCCAGTTTTTCAACCTGCTTTGCTGATGACAAATAACTTTATATATATATGACAATAATAACTTTGATATATATATATATAAATATATAAAAGCTATTATTGTCATTCAAGTTGGCTGTAAGCTTAGTTGTGCTAAAAGATTGCGATTCTAAATTAATGCTGAGATGGCAAATGCTCATGTTGTTTATCTATTTATTTGACGGAGACCCGAGTTTCAACATTACTAGGTTTAGTTCTAGAAAAATCATAGAAAATGTTTTGTGGATCTAAACATCTGTTCACTGTCTGGCACTTTTTATTTCTGGACCTTTCAGCATGTGTTTAGGTTTAATAAGCTTTACAACCCCCCCCCCCCCAAAAGCAAAGCAATGATTGAAATGAGAGCTCCTTACGTAAATATATGGCGTTATTAGTTATATAGTAAATGTACAAACCACAGCATTATATAATTTGTTTAAATTCTTAAAATGTCTTGGAGTTAAAAAGAAAAGTTCTGGACTGTAACTACTTTTTACTTTCTCTACCACATACAATATAATTAGTAGGCAGAAAAGTATTGCTATCCACTCGAAAGTTTTGGGGTCCACTGAATCCAAATAGACTTTTTAGAAAAAAAAGTTCTATGTGTTTGAATAACAAAAGCTAAATACCAAATCCGATGCTACACGAAGATTTTCAAGAAATTACTTACCCCGTAAGTTACTCTTCACTTGTGATTTTTTTATTTAAGTCTTATTTTTCTCAAAAATTACTTAATGGTTTTGAATAAAATAGCATATATTTAAGACATATCACAAATCAAATTATATTTTAATTTTCTGGCAATAGCCTGTAAGATCCTACTTTACATGGCTTTTGCGTAGCTGGAAAACGTAAGAGATAGACAAAAGTTACTACACAAAAAGTATAGTAAATTGAATCTTTTGGGAGTCGGCTTATTTTTGTTAAATTTTCCAATTTATGCTTTTTTTCTTCTTCAAATTGAACGTTGTCATTCGTTTTTCTTTTACTAAGATTTGACAATCACTTTACTGAGTGCATTCCTCTATTCCCTATGCGCAAAAAATTAATAAGACATTTGCTGATAATGTTATTAGCATGAAATAGAAGAATAGGGTTTTTTAAGAATAGTTTGTTGCAGAGAAAAAATGTGATGTAACACTTAACACATAGTGTGTTTTAAGCAACGAGTTTTGGAACTATTTCAAAAACCGAGAGTTCCTGGCTCCTGTCTTCTTCAAGATGGTGCCTCTTACACAATTTCAATTTGAGTGAGGTTAAATGACTTTGATAATTGGCAAATTCAGCATTTATTTAATCCCTCTAAATTTTTCTATATTCGAAATTGTCTCAATTGCGATTTAGAAAATCCAGTTGGGTAGGTAAAAATAAGAAGTTAATGAAGATTTCATTAGAGAATTCTGTTTTGTTTTCTCAGAGTGAGTTTGATAAAAGAGGGATATATATTAAACTAATAGTGAATTATCGGTGATGTTTAGTAAAAACATTTTCTTGAATTTTCTGGGAATAGCCTCTGAAGACTACTTTATTCTGGTTGAATTTTCGGATTTTTGCATAACTGCTGAACCGTAGGAGATGGACAAAAACTTGCCACACAGAAAATGTAGAGTACATTAAAACACTCAATTTATGTTATATACATTTTTTTCGTGGAGTTGATTGCTTTTTAAGATATCCCTTGTTTTTGTTTTCAGCTATGAAAAACTTATGCTTTTTTCATACAGGAATTTGTCAACTTCTCTCCATACAAACAAAGGAGCTTCAGTCACATAGCAACCAGCTTTTGACTATCACTTTAACCAATGGTACTCCCTTATTTCGCTTCTGCTTACAAGGAAACAAGTAATAAGACTATTTCTGTTAATTTTTTCCCGATTAGCATGAAGTAAATATAAGTAAGAGCTTTTTAACAATAATTTGTTGCAGATATGTAGAGAAAGTCATGTGAATGGAACACAGATTTTTTCTACGCATGACAGTTGTAACAGACATAATGATATTTGATTCTGTTGACATAAAAGAAAAGTTTTGAATTTGAAAATACGGCGTTTTAACATTGTTACTTTATTTATCGGTCAGTATTCATTTCAAGGCATTTATTACTTCTCCCGAAAATTAGCACTACATTAATGCGGATTTTAAGAATAATTGTCAACAAAAATCTTGCCCTTGGTGATCTATGAAATGCACTATTTTTTACCTTTAGCAGTCCTCCTCGAAAGAAACTATTCTTTGGCGAGTGTGTCTTTAATCCAAAGGAAAACCGAATTTCTACCCTTGGATATCCCCTTTGCGTGATATATCGACTTTAAGCATGACATTGCGGGGGTGTTTGCGCGTCACATGCGGCAAACGCTGCAACGGCATTAGATTTACACTTTTGCTATAGCTGCGCAAAGCTTTCCTGCACTGTCACTTGACTAAAGGTTTAAACTAACCTTCTAATGAGTTAAATTCACATACCTTTCTGTACCCACTCTTTTACGAACAATTCTTACAAACTTTCTTTTCTGTTTACTTCTTACTAATAGACACTAAATTTATTTATACATTTCGGATTACGTCTAAGAATAATAATTTAAACTACTATAAGTTAATTTTTAAAAAACTGAAATGCCTTTGAGATGCCATACTTCTTACATGACCTTGAGAGGTAAAAAATCTGAAGCGTTACGGTCACATGACTTTCTTTATAAATTTTGCAACAATCTTAAACAGTGTAGTATGAAAAAAAATACTGAAAGTGTTTTTAAATATGTTTAGAAATAGAATTTGGGCAAATACCCTCTTTGGAAAGGATATTTTTTTTGTACTTTTATAACTCATCTACCCTTCACAAACCGATCCAATCCACCCATCTTCAATATCCTTGTAGGAATAACGAAATGCATCGTTCTAAAGATAGACAAATCTTTTAATATATGGTCGTTTTGTAATCATGTTGAAATTAGGTTCTCTTTGCATGACCAGGAGTTAAAACACAAAAATGAATGACATCCCAGTTGAGAAAAGTACAAGTAATGGGAAATTTAAACCAATAAAAAAGAATATCTCAGAAATTAAACTAAAAAAAAAAAAAAGTAAATGAAATAAATTTTGTGTTTTGTTGACAGATTTATAATTTTTGTGTAATTAGCTTTTATTTCCCATAACATTTAAGATTTTGTTTCATTCAACAATTCATTTGTCATGAAAATATTTTAAGCGTATAGTGTTTAAATAAAAATCGTTAGAGGCGTTTGTAAGAAACTGAAATTTTTCGAAAACTGTGCCGTGTAAAGGGTAGTAGAAGATATTTGGATTTTCCTGGAAATCTTCGAGTTCCACACTAGGAAAATGCTGAATTTAAACACCAAGATTTATATTTAACGGAGTTTTCATTTTTAAGTTATGCTTTCGTACACTTTTTTTTTTTTCTTTCGGGACCTCAAAAAATATATATTACTAATGATATATCGGTATCTAATTTTAGGTTGTATTGTATACCACGCAATACCTTCTCTACATATTATGTACCTAGTACGTTCATGGTGTAAAATGTAAAAAAAAAAAAAAAAAAAAAAAAAAAACCAGCGGGGGGGGGGGATTAAGAAAATGAAGAAGCTGAAAATGCAAAATAATAACAATGACGATATGAACATGTTTATTTGATAAACATTGTGTGCATTAACGAAGTCATATAGAATGAAGAGGACTTAACGGTCTATTCCCAGTATATTCAAGATACACATTTTACTTACGATGTGCATATTTTAAAACATCTAAAATTAAAATCATTAAAATCCATTTTAAGAAAGCAAAAAATAACAGAACATGTTTGGCATGTAGATGTAGTTTTAGATAAAGTTATTGTTTGGAAATGGCGTATGTCAAATATATTGTCTTAAAATAGGTATAAAAGGGTACGTTTTGTCTTATTTAGCAGTTATAATAAGATGATTATATAAACTTCCTTCCGAATGAAGTGAATTCCTTAGAATTTCAAGATACACATTTGTTTTGCAAATATGTTTAATGTGTGGTATTTTAATAACATTTTCGAAAAAAAAATGTTCCATGTAAAAGGTAGTTGCGATTGGGGGGTTTTTCTTTGAAAAATATTAAAAATAAATACCAAGTCTGGTGTAAATCCACTTTTCGTTTTTGACTTCGTTTTCTTCCTCACTGCCATAACCTTTGCGGTGTAAGCCATACGGTGCGTTGAAGAACATCAACCTAAACAATTTGACTCGAAGTTACGCTTATCACGTGCCCCATGCTTAACCTGTACAGATATCGCTTCGTACGTTAAAGCTCAACCTGCCAGAGGGGTACTGGCGAGAGGACCTTCGTTTTACCCCTCTCAATGAGCGCATACGTCTCTGCTGATAAGCAGTGGGGGGGGGGGATAAAACTGT
Organism: Hymenopus coronatus; assembly: GCA_030762935.1. NCBI lineage: Eukaryota > Metazoa > Arthropoda > Insecta > Mantodea > Hymenopodidae > Hymenopus > Hymenopus coronatus. The sequence goes on from CM060890.1 coordinate 35,559,021, forward strand.
CGCTCAGCCAGTTCCCCACTGATCGATTTTAACTTGAAATAAACTCGTTAATTTCTTAACTCTTAATGCACTAAAGGATATTTGGACATTTCTAATGCTTGGCAGCTGGGTATGTATGCAGTACATTTAAATAATGTACAAAATAGTATGTTTTTATATAAAATATGTATGCTATTTTGATGTTCTAATATTGTGTATTAATCATTAAGTTTAGTAAATATTGCGTTTTTTTTTCCCCATGAAATAATTTCACGAGCGCTCTTAAACTTGCTGTTATTCCTCAAACGTGGACCTTGCTTGGCATGCATTATTCGGAGCTCATACTCTGACAGGATGATAAGGAATTAGAATTACGGACGTTAAAGTGTCGTCTTAAAGATTCTTTACGATTTTTCGAAATGTTTCCGCAGAAGCATCAACCCAGCGCTCCTCTATGACGTAGACAGCACCTGCTACGATTGGGTTCACTTCTCCTGGCTTGCCTGCAACCCAGCAGTAACAAACCTGTCGCCGCTGTCATTATGAAGGCTATCAAGTTTTCTCCTGACGGACGGTCTCACTCCTGAATAAGAATCGTGTGCGAGGGTGAGCTAATGGATATCGCAACAGGTGCACTAGCAGTATCGATCCTGCAAGTTATCCAGATAGCAAGCACTAATACGAATCAGCTTCCCCAAGAATGCAAGTTTCAGAACTCTGGCTCAACTATTAAACCAGAGTGAGTTGAACGAGTTTTGCACTGGGCTTGGAGTCGGGAGGTCACAAATATATTGCATGTAGTGAGATAAAAGCCTGTATTTTTCTACATAGCTCCATTACTCGGCCGGCCAGTAATGTTTAATCTCCTGGAGACCGCCCAAAAATTAAATGGGATTTTGTTAGCTGTTAGAGCAACAGGGATTATTAATTGATAAGAATGGATCCACTGTACACTGCAGTGCGCTAAAACAAACACATGGGCAGAAATCTGATGTTTGCTAACGTTCCACTTCAGTGATTTTACTTTTGCGCCTGTCCGTGTACTGCTTTGTTGTAAATCATTTGCTGCGGCTGGTCAAAGAATTGATGCACTCTCCGAATTGCTGATTGGAGAACATGGTTTGGGAGCGGCAGACTTTGTATTCAGGAAGTTAGCTATTGGATATTTATATTATTTATAATGCTACAAAAACAATACTGTATGAGAGGTAAGATAAAACTCTTGTATTAGGTCCCTCGTAAATGAATAAACAAATCACCGTTGGTAGTTTCTTTTTTACGATGTTTGCTGCGTTCTCTGTTGCGCAACTTTGTGTATTCTTTTTTCTTCTACTCCACCTCGTCCATCTCCTATCCTATCATTCTGTTTTTTCAGAATCCTCGAGATTTTAACTGGTTGGTTTCCAGCATTATCCAAACAATTTATCTTCTTCGCTGCTGTTAAGTTGTTAAAACTCTTGAGATATATAATATAGTATAGAACATATCAACTACTGGAGAAAAACTCCGGTACAGAAACGTGGTAAACTTACTCATAAAGAGTCATGCAAACTGAATTCCTAAACTTGAGTAGGAACCAGGCAGACTTGTATCTGAATTAAAGACCGATCATAGCCATTTTAGGAAGCATCTATACAAAATATGGTACTATAGAAGTTAACCTAAGTGTATAATTTGTAATAAGGAAGAGGAAATAACCTCTCAACTGATTTTCAAATGTACCTAATGCATTTACAAATAAAAGATACATAACCTTTAGCTACACAAACCAAAAGGAAGATATTGTATCACACAATAACGTAATAAAGGATTAGCAAATCTCTTTAAGGGTACAAACCTCAGTTAATAGAGCAAATAGGGAGGGGGGTAAAACTATGCAATAAGCCGCAGAGGCTTCAGTACAGGGGTGAGGATAATGCCCCATCGTTTACTGCAATCATTAAAACGTAGAGACACATCGCGACTTATGAGAGAGCATTGCAGCTACTGCCCCACGGAGGAAGATGGAGTCAAGGAACCACAGATGGACAGACCACAGACACACTCGAAGACCGGCCTCATTACTAGAGGTGTCTAGAGAGGGCGATGAACGATCCGTTCAACCAAGCAGTCTTCTAATATCCTTGGGGAATACGCTTTCCTTGGAAAAAACAGCAGCACCATCTGTCCAGCACTTCACGTCACTAAATCTAGAAGCACTTGAAACATGAGAAGGAAATGGGAGGGAAAAAGAATCGTGGCAGATGAGAAAATCGGCTACGAATCAGGAAATATTGCGCAAAACACAAGGTCAGACGGAAATCGAGCCCAGACCTCCCGAATACTACTGTGAAAACATTTCACTCGGTAATAAAGTAGAGTCTGGATGAGAATTACAATATCATTAGGCTCAAGTAAGTGGGGGGTGAATTGGGTAAAATTAAACAAAGGCCCTTCCCCCCAAAAAAAAAATTGCACACAATTCAAATTTTTAAGAATAGTGTATGTGGATTGACTTTTCTGCAGTCTCCCATGGCTGAAATTGGTTTCGATTTTTCCATGACCTTATGCTTCACTCTAGATTGCAATAGATTTAGTTTAGGAAAGCAACAACGTTATAGATTTCTTTACAGAGATATCAAAATCATTACATTCCGTTGTATTATACCGCAAATTAAAATTCACTTCTAGTAATCAGCAGCAAATGGGAGCAAACATTCAGTAATGGACGACGGGTTATAGTTTTCTTTCTAATGCATTCACTCGTACTAGATGTTTACCCATTTTTTAGTTCACGTTATGAACATAAAATATAGAATAAATTTATTATTCGTTTTTCTTTCCCTTGGCCAAGCAATTCAAAGCCATCATACAGCGACCCATTGTTAATAGATTTGACTATCGCTTTAACTAAATGCATTTCTGTATTCTCCTTGTATAAGGACATAATGTGTAATAAAAATAGTTCTGCTAGCAAGATAAACCATGTTTTTTAATATGTTTATCTTGCTAGGGTAGGCGTTTTGTGAGAATGCTTCCTTGCAGTATAGGTAGAGAGGGTTATGTGAATGTTTGTTCATACTGAAAGTATTGGACGTTTTGTATCAACATTGTTCTTTTTGAAAAGTATACAGTTGTTGTATAAAGTAAGAGAAAGCTCTTCCGTTCTGTCTTGCTGTTTATTTTTCTCAGCCTCGTCATTTCTGGTGACTTCTTTATTCTTCTTTCATTTTGCCTTGATAGCTTTAGGTAGCGTTCTCCTGCTCTTCTGCTTTTATTACATCTCTGTTGTTTTCGTGTTCCATTCTTCTCGTATCTCAAACTATTGTTTCCCCTAATTGCTCGTAAATACATTATACGAGCAACAGCTTTGAATTTCCCAAAGCGTAGAGCGAGTTAAGGCCGTATCGATGCAGACTACCGCCCCCACTCGCGCGTGTTACACACACTGCCACCCCCGCGTGAGTGCAGTAGTACACACGGGCCGCACTGCACCACACTGCGCCTCCATGCACCTCCCCGCAGTGCAGGATCAGTGCACACACCTCATTTGTTTGATGGCACCGCAAGTGCGCAACCATAGATATTTGTTTTCATCTGCTAGATTACAGTGACACTACAGGGAAACAGAAAAACTGACGTGGAATTGTGTCAGCTTGAGTAGCCCATTCCCAAGAGTACACAGCAGCAGCCATCTTGAGCTAGTAACCAAGAGGACCCAGTCTGAATCTTAGCTAATGAGAATTGAGTACACTTGATACATACAGATAGTAGTTCTCATGTTGAGCCTCAATGAAATTATAGTTTCATGAAAACTATATTTGCTACCACAATTAACATTTTACCACTTATGAAACAACTTCTTCTAATTCAGAAACCATATTCAAATCAACACTAAGGTTAATGATTGCTTACTTGTTGGCTATTTCAATAAACTAAACAAACAAATAAAAGCAGAAAAAAATCACATTTTCTTTAGGTGCAGTTTATTCCTAAATAATTAAATCGAGGCACTTCAGACTTTGTAATTACTTAAAATATACTATTTGACATATCTGGCGAAAGGTTAAACATTTTAACAAAAACTGGCAATTAAATATGTGTATAATTAAACTTTAATTTTTAATTTTAACGTAGAATAAATATATATATATATATATATATATAGTCATTTTTTTAACATAAAAGGTTTCACCAACTGTTTATAACAATACTTGTAACAAATGAACACAAATAAATCACAACTCTGTTATATTTATTTAGAAAAGCATTCCTGAACTGTAAAACATTTTTCAAATTCTTTTTATTGAAATATCAAATTAATGATTTGACAATAATTCCTAAATTAGAAGAATTTGTTCAATAAATAGTAAACTTTTCATTACGAAAACTAAAAAGTGTTTCTTGTATTTAAATGTTATCTATTTCGTGCTAATGGAGGAAAGATTTGTAAAAATCATTTTATTTTTCATATTTTCTTGTAGACAGTGGAAATGGGGGAATAGAGTAGGCTTAAGCAATAGTCAACTATTTTATGAGCTGGTCGCTGTGTGATAACTTAGCAATTCCTCCTTTTTGCATTAACACGACAAGAAAACCAGATGAGTTACGTTTAGTTGACTTTCTCTACCCTTTATCGCTTTTGATTGGTGTGCAAATTATTCTTAGGAAGGTATATTTTCTTATCTACTTCGTTTTAATCAGGTGAACTTTTCCTGTTAGCATTATATAATTTTACATAAATACTAAGGCTATTGCTATATTAGGATGTGTAAGAATTGGAGGCACTATACCTGACCTTAAATTGCGTATTATTTCTGTTTACATCGCGAGAAACAACGGAAAATCGAAAAGGATTTTAAAAAAAATGACATTGCAGCGATGCTCAATCTCGATCTCTCTGCTTTCGTTTTTAATTCGTACGTTGTGCAGTTTATGTCATTCTTGGATACCAAGATTTCCTGGAAATACACTTTTACGTTCCCCTAAATCAAGAAAGATACACTTTAGAAGAAGGCCCGCATGCTTATGTTTGTGAACAGCTTACGAAACGAAAACATAAATTGGTTTTCTCAAAAACGACTCCAACAGTTTAAGATACCGTATAGTAATATTTACATGCTATATACAATGTATATTTTGAATTTCCTGGGAATAGCATCTGAAGTTCTCTTCACTCTAGATAACTTTTGCATAACTGGTAAACCGTAAGAGATAGACGAGATGTTGCTTGCTATATTGTTATATGCTTAAATTTTACAATACTTATGTTTTTCTCAAATGGGAACTACTTATTCATAAATATTTTCATTCTTATCAAGCAAAGAGAACGGGATTTCAATACCATCGCAGAGCAACCGGCTTTTAACAGGAATTTATATCTTAATAAAATAATTTAAGCTGATGTTTATCTTGATAACCGTGAAGTAAATAGAAGAATAAACTTTTTGTTTAAGAAATAGTGTTCTATAGCATAGGTAGTGTATGCTATGTAAATGCAGCACATCGGAATTTTCTAAATGAAACATTTGTTGCACTGCGTTGTTTTACGAATACTTTGCATTCTCTTGATATTCTCTCTCATTTTGTATCAAATATATAATCACAAAATTAAATTCTAATCTTTGAGAGACGTCAAGTTCACAGTTTTATGACGATAAATTGATGCAGAAATGTAGAGGGCAGCTGTTTATTAAACTGATCAGTGTGCAGTGATTTTAGCTGTTAAAGTAATGTGTTTTAGATGGAGTGGTATATTATGGGGTGAACTGATCGATTTGACACATGCATTTATAGAATAATTAAAATTAAAACAATAAATTAATCTAAAAGGAATTTTTCAATAGAAACATATTTCACGTAAAGCTAAGCACACCTACAAAGAATTAACTGTAATTACTAAAATTTTACTATTTATATTGTAACACTGCAAACAGAAATGTAGATAAGGAACTGTTTGGGTTGTCATTTCGTGATAAACACGTTATGGAAACTAACATGACATATATATTTATACACATATGCCTTGTTTTGAACTGTAGGAGTTCTTAGTTTGTAGTGGACGAAATGGCATCTGGGCGGATTTTCTCAGGCTTCCCCCACCATTCCACAATTTCCTCCATAATCATCTTTCCTGTTCTCCCACCAACTTTCGTAACGTTATGGGGTTATCACCCATACTCGGTTCACTATGCGCCTTAATAGATGCCAGGCGCTGGCTTTCAAGTCCTGGGGGGTGTTAAGTTCTACATACGAGAAGGGTAAACAGAGCTAGAAAGTAAGAAGGGGGGGGGGAAGAAAAATGAACATTTTGTAGAAATTCACAGCGACCCCAAGTGAGAACGTTTCAAGTAACTTCTATGAAGGAGTATTTGGCTACGTGGCGAGGACTCGATTTGCTTGCAGTTTACCAGATTTTATATGCTCAATCTTTGTCTTCTCTCTTCTCATCCATTTCTTCTGAAAGTCATGTAACCACTAGGCCCAGGAGGTCTTTTACAGGAAATCCCACTGTGAATATCTGCTTCCATCTTCGCAAAGACCGGCTGCAACAACACGAGAAAAATTATCTCGTGCAATTGTATCTGCGTAATAAAGAACTATGAATGTGCTGAACGATTATATATCTTAAGGCTGCGTGACAGATCTAAACAAAAAAGATACTGTAGCAAATGGGATAACTTGCGGTAACCTAAAAGAAACAAGAAGCAAAAGAGTCATTTCCTTCAATGGCTGAGAAAGGGAGTAGGTAAGAAATACCCACAGTTGATCTGAGCTGTTCGCCTTTTGCATGCGCCCACACAAGGACAGTGCAGTAATTAGGGGCTGTTAAAGAGCAGAAGGAGATACAATAAATGAAAACAGGTACTTAGCCCATGAGAGAACCATCTGATTTGTTGTGCTTGAAGTACTATGATAAGGCTAATGAGCGTCTCTGAACGTTTTCACGAGTGGACACACCCACAAGTGCCATTTGATTCCTACTGAAAGGAAGGTGAAATGCACAAGAGGACAAAAACTGCGTCTTGTCACATAGATAACTCACTCTTAGATGCTGGGTGGACCGCAAGAGAGCGGAAGTGTGGGCGGACGTCTTCTGCGTTCTCTCCCACGCGGCTGGACCGACCCGTTCGGTCTCCACCTGCATTTTTTGTTTTTCTTACGAAGGGATTTTTGATCTTGGCTGCTCATCAACTTAATTGGCCGCCGCAGAGAAACGATCGCTTCAAAATCTCCTGATCATGAGCTGTAAATAAAATTACCTACAGCATATTATATAAGAGGCAGGATCAGATGAGGGTGCTTCTGCACCTACTAAGTGCTCTTAAGTCTTCACATCAAAAGAACCTGTGCCGCCGACTGACTCATTTTCTGAAAGCACTTCTGAATATTTTTTCGTGGTTTTATCCCTTGGTGTGTGAAGAAGAAATGCCTTTCAGTTGAATCTTGGTCAGTTGTGTGCATCCGATTCCTTGCTGTTATATTTAACCACCGTTTTTCCTCCCATTTGTGTTTTTCTCATTTATTTCTTGCAGCTTTCCTTCATTCTGATTTTTTTTCTTTCAACAAATACCTAACAGCTTATTTCCTCTACTACGTAAAGTAGGTAGGGAAACACTTTATTTCACCCTAAAATTTAATATCAAAAGTTCACCGGAAGTATATTCTTTTTGAGGCTTTTTTAATCCAGAAAAATCGATCCTTGTTATTGGTTTAAATTGCATTTTCTAATACTTAGGTATATGTTCCTCAAACGGGTAGTCGCTTTCTCCTTCCTGGTTATCCAAGAAAAACGGAATTTCAACACTTAGCTACACACTTTAGTCCTTATTCCCCTTGCACACAAGGAATATGTAATAAAATATTTTCTACAAATGTTAATGTGAATTAGCGTATACTAGGTAGAAGAATTTTATAATAATATTTTCTTGGAGAATATGTAGGAAAAATCATGTGAATATAGCAATAAAGTTTTTGAAGTAAAATAAAAATTAGGGACAGTGGCCCAGAGAAACTGTTTACTAAATCAAACAAACAAAAACAAATGCTATCACTTTTGAAAAGTGATTAAATTTTTGAAAAACATCACAACAGTCTTAACGTGTTAGATTCCTTGTGCCTTTGTCGTGGTTCCAGAGTCTCTATATTTTTCCAGACAATGCTATCTTATGTTCTATTCATATTGTATCCATGTTGTGAGTGTGTATGAAATCATAACAATAGTACACATATGAAATACAATTTTACGAACTTACGTAAACCGTTTTACCGAAGGGGAAAATCTCGTTTGCGACTTAAATGCTCTATAAAAGGAGAAATTAACTTTTTGTTGGGGTTGTACAGGCAAAAAATATCCTGCTGTTCACTCACTCAAGAGTTGCCCGTGAAAAAGCATTTCTGCAACAGGAAAGGGAGGGGGAATCACGGAACAACAGCGACGTTCTCTGTACGACCAATTGAAACTATATCTTGCAATACAAGATTTTTTTTCTCTCTCGTGGCATTGCACTTTAGTTTTGCTAACATAGATTAGTTGTGAATTAAAACAATGGAGATAAAAGGAATGATTGGGTCACTTAGTGACAGTCAGTATTAATATTAAATGACTAAATTAAAATTTCCCATTTTACTTTTTAAATTATTGCTGTATCAAAATTGACTGTTCTTACTTTCTGCAACATGTTAATGTGTTTTAAAATGAAGATAAATGTTTAGCTGTGACAATATAAAACGACAATTGTCTACTGACTTCATTCCAACAATAAATATGTTTACCTTTAATTGCATTCCTCGCATGAAGAAAGCAAAATATAAATAAAAATTTATTGGCAATCCAATAATACGCATTTTCTTACAATTACTTCTGAGACTTCATTTTAAAATAAACAGCATTGTTTTTGTCAATTCCGTGGGCAGGCTTTCATTCGTATTCTCGTCTGCGTATTCGCCTCTGAGGGAGCTGTGCCCGCGCACCTGCCTTAGATCGCCGCGAAGCTGCGAGTATCGGGTTTAGAACTGGTATACCGTGTGTTGAGGATAACAGAAGTACTAAATATATAAGGATTAATAAGGTATAGGAGAAAACACTGAAATCGCTACATTTGTTTTGGGGTAGGAATTGGATGTTTCTGTTTATATCCTTGAAATTCAAATTTCCATTCCAGTCTTAGATACAGACTAAGTGATTTTTCCGCTATCATAGCTACCCGCTCAGTGAAATAATAATAATAATAATGTTGACGATAATAATAATATAATTATAATATTCTAGTAAGCAAAAAAAAAGGTGGAGCTGCGGTGAGCCCTAGCACATCGCAATTTTGTGTTTAATCCATCTTTAAGCACAAAATATAAGCTATGTATCTGAAAATAAAATTCTTTTTGCAGTAACTTTTTGAAGAATTAAATATGGATTTAAAGATGTAATGTTTAGGTTTGCAATCGTTTTTTGATATTATATGTGAAGCTACCGTCTAAACAATAAAAGCTATTCCGGCAAAAAACAGAATGTATCTTGTCTATGAATTATTGTCAACCCAGGAGGTCTTGTTGCATGGCTTGGACCGACCGATCCTACTGCCGGCTTCACGCCCGCATGTACACGATGTAGTTGGACCGCTTTCTATCGCAACTCACTATTTGAGTGGACACCTGTCTATACCTGGGCCAAAAAATTCATTTCTCCCATGAGCGGCCTCGAACCAACGCGTTATCGAGTCAGGACGCCAATACACTGGACAAGAGTGCGTGTTGAGATTCATATCCATTTTTCTCTCTTGCTTCTTGAGTATGTTTATTCAGGATTCTCTGTGTGTGTGGGAGTGTTTAAAATCGCTGTGGAATTATTAAAATACATTTCCCCCCAAACATGCCAAACATTTCTAGTATATTATGAGAGAAATGTGGATCCTTTAGGCTTTTCTTCTGTTATTATATTGGCGTCCTATTGTTTTCATTTAGATTACAACCTGTAAACGTTTCAGCATTTTTTTACTGTTAAGGAACGCATTTGTATTTCGTTGTTTTCGTAAATATGCTACCCCTTCCCCAATGAAGCCATTTTGTAGACAAATGTACACTGCAGCAAAGGGCGTAGCGTGGGAGTGAATATGCAGGTCACTCTGCGTCGCGACACTGTGAAACTGGGGCAACCCTCTGCAGTGCCGTCCGTGGCCACTCCCACTCTAATTGTGTGCATCACCCTCTCCAAAGTTTACTTTTCTCACCCTCGCACTAAATCGTAACAGTGCTGCGGGAAAAGGAAAGCTTGCGTAAGCGCAATGCTGATATAGGCATCTATTTGAAATGTCTTTAAAGCGTCGCGTCGCTGTCGGTTATTGTTTTGCGTCACACTCAAAAAGTCTCCGGAACCAGTTATTTTCTCTTTAATGTGTACAAAAGTAAAGTATATTTTATTTTTAGGTGTTGGAACATCCGTGACGACACTTCGTGTCAATTTTCGTGCTAATAATGATCGTTGTCTTTACTTGGCAAATACTTAAGTTATGTATGCATGTTTTATCACTTTCGTAATGTTAGCAACGGAGCACATTTTGTGTTGCATTAAACAAATATCCCTCAGGGACATTCAGTATTATGATAAAGTCCATGAAGGAAACTCAAGTGTATGAATGGCATAAACGTTTCAGTCAAGATTTTCGAACCCCGAAGAAATTACTGCACATGCGACAAGGCCACTACGACAAGTATCTCAAAATAGATTCGACGAGTGCTTCCAGTCTCTTTACATGTGGTGACAAAATTATGCCAGTAAGTAAGGGAACTATTATGAAGGAGATGTAAATTCCTTATGGTAACTTGTTTCTGTTATTTATACTTTCCGAGAACTTTTTGAATGGATATATGGATGCGAACGCATTCTTTGTTTCTGATCTGGTGAAAAACGTATACACCGTGTTCCGTTTATAAGTATAAATAAAAGAAACATTCATAATTAAAAGACAAAGAAACTATGCATACAATGGATTAAAATTGATACCACTTGAAAGAGGAAGTTCAGGAGTTTTAATCCATTTGTGTTGTTAAGTTGTAATCCGCGCTTTCGCAGATTATTGCAAAGGGAAAGGTAAGGTATAATAAGCATGTGGGCGCCAGAGTAAACAGACTTTTGTGCGCTAGAATTAGCAGGACATAGGTCGGAAACAGACTTCCAGAAACGGCTTCCACTTTTAGACTTAGACAAATAATTCATCTACTACCGGGAATGTTACATTATAGATACTTCATAACACATGGGTTGAGTGATATCGGTTGGAAGTTTCCCATGCCATTAATGGCAGCGTGTTCAGCTTTTTATAAATATAAGGAACCATAAGTTAAAAAAAATCAGCTTACACTATTTGTGGCTGATGGTTTCACCTCAGGATTTCTTTTATTATGCCTATAAGAGGAACACTGTATTAAAGCTGCACTGAGAAATAGGTAGTATTTATGTTCTTCTAGAATAAGCAACCTTGCTCCGTGCACTGCAGTGGGCTTCTGACGTGATATGGTCTCTCGTTCCCTGCACAGTGTGTCGAGAACAGAAAGTAATTGGCCATCGATACACACTTTTCTTTCATTTTGCAGCATTTTTACCTCTAACCTATTATGGGTATGTAGAAGAGAACGTTTTAATTTCTATACTATATACATATAATTTTTAACAACATTGAAAAGTGAGGCACAATTTAAAGTGTGTGTATGTGTGTGCACATATAAATATTCACATACTATTTATTATGGAAAATTATTAACAAATTGGTGTGTTCTATTCTCTAGCTATCCTACAACGAACTATTCTTGCAAAACCTCATTTCTCTAACTTCATACTAATAAAACACTAGCCCTTGTAATTAATTACAAGGCACTTGTAAGTTCTATGGGGGTGTCAGTCCTACATAAGAAGAGGGTAAGCCGGCTACGTAACGTAAAATTACAAGTGAAATAAGGCTAAAGCGATAATAAACCCTTTTAAAAGTTGTCGCTATTGGATACTGATGCAACATGAATTGCGTTCGCTGTGCAAGATGGATGAAAAGGTGAATCTCTCGTTTGGGAAAAGTATTAGAAATTTAAAAAATGAACAAATAATATCTCAGAAATGTTTATCTCTACACAAAAAATTTATGTTGTAACAGATTTATTTTTTTTAATGCAGTAAAGATTTTGTATATCTCACTGTTTATTAGTTACGATGAAGAGGCTTTCAAAGGCTATTCCCAGAATATTCAATATATACATTTGGCGATAAAAATGTTTTAAGTATATGCTATTTTAATAAACACGTTTGGGTTATTTTAAGCAAATAAAAATGTTCGAAAACGTTTCCATTTAAGGGTAGCTTGGGTGGGAGATTTTCTTTAAAATGTTCGAGTCGCATCCCTGAAAAATGCTGAACTTAATGCCCGTTTTAGTGTTTAACAGACTTTTCATTTATGAGTTGTGCTGTTCACAGACACACACACACACGGTCATTTTTTACATCTTTTGTTTTTATTTTTGATTCCGGTGAAATATCGAATTCGAATTTTTGTATGGAATAGAATACATTCTCTACCTACTATGTACATGTAGCGAAAGTAGTTAGCAGACTGTGTTGCTTACAGCAGATGTTTGTAGCTTTTCCAAGAAACATAAATAGCGTATTTTTACTTTCTGTACACGTACTATGTACATAGTGTATAGAGAAGGTATTGGACTCCACCCAAAAATTCGATACCGAGATTTCACCGCAAATATATGATTTAGGCTCCCCTGTATCCAAAAAGGCATTTAAAACATGTGTGTGTATGTGTGTCTGTGAACACGATAACTCAAAAACGAAAAGTCGCTAAAATACCAAACTTGGTATTTTAATTTAGTATCTTCCAGGGATGCGACACGAATATTTTGAGAAAAATCCCCCCACCCCAAACTACCCTTTACATGGAACTTTTTTCGAAAATTTTGATTTCTTCATAAATGGCTCTTAACGATTTTGATTAAAATATCATATTAAGGATATTTACCTGAGAAATAAAATGTATATTTTCTGGGAATAGGCTCTAAAGACTGGTTTAATCTGGACGAATTTTACGGAATTTTGCATAACTGCTAAACCGTAAGAGATGGGGAAAAAAAAATTACTGCACAAAGAATGTAGAACACTTTAAAACACATAGTTTATGTTATATGCATTTTTTTCATGGAGTTGATCGTTTTTGAGATATTCCTTGTTTTTGTTTTCAGCTTTAAAAAACTTACAGGACATTCTCAATTCTATCCATACAAACAAAGGAACTTCAGTCACAAGCAACCAGTTTTGGACTTTCATTTTAACCTATGGTACTCCCTTATTTTGCTCCTACTTACAAGGAAGCAAGTAATGAGACTATTTCTTGATACTTCTTTTCTGGATTAACATGAAGTAAATTTCAATTTACGTTCAGCATACGTTTTTTAACAATAATTTGTTGTAGAGAAAGTCATGTGAATGGAACACATCACATTTTTAGCTATTAGTTGATCATAGTACGTGCAGAGTGAAAGTTAGTAAATCTTTTCAGTGCCATTTGATGCAAGAGATATGTAGCTTTAAGTGAGTTAGCCCTCGAAACCACATTGCAGTAATGGATACCGGTCGCGTACAAGTTATTTACACAAATGTTAGCCCGGCGGCAGGATCTTATTACTTGTTGCGTCACCTCCAGGTAGGCGTGCTCAATTAACACCTTTCGCACCCATACGCGCGTGATGTCGCCGAAATTCCGTTATTTTACAATTTTAAGTGCCTTGGCTTTCATCTTTTTAGGTTTATTTTACACACTATTTTCTCTGGGGCTATATATTTCAACACCTTATTTGTATTCTGGTTTTTTGCACTCAGATCGTTATTATAAGGTTAATGTTTTGCAAGTCCTTGAAATTCGCATATCGCTACGCTAGCTCGGTTTTATCCTTTAAAGGTTACACAAGTAAACTAATATTCGACTAGCAGTACATCTGTGAAAGTGAAGAAATAGTTCTGCCGTTTTCGTCTTTTCTTTTGAAATGAAATAAAAATATTGCCACCGTTTCCAATATTTTTGCAATTCTGTAAACGCTCACAATATAAAAAAAAGGCGCTTCCAAAAGAGGCATAGTATAACTACAACGAAAGTTGGGTCGATTGCAAAGTTGGTAATTTTCCCAAAGATGCATGCAGATGTTTTCAAACTTTCCTTTGCTCGGACAATTCTTCGCTATGTTTACTTTAATGGCCAAAAACAATTTTGATGAAAACAGCATATTTTAAAGGAATTTGCATGAATATTAAAATGCATACCTTACTTCAGGCCGATTGAAATGTGTTCCAATAAAGGAAAGAGAGAGGGATATATAAAAATAAAACATCGATCTGAATAAAGTACACAAATTATTTTTAAGCTTTTGTGTATCATTAAACTTTCCGAAGTATTCGTTGCTGTTGTCTTGGATTTTCCGATTATTTAACATTCGCTTTTTGAAGTTCTAATGTGTTCGTTGATTTATTATCTAGGAGCACAAAGAAGCTTATAGGACCCGTTTTGTAAATATTTCACGATTACTTTAAAACTCTGTGTCTTATTGACTACCTGGGAGAGAGAGAGAGAGAGAGAGAGAGAGAGAGAGAGAGAGAGATATTATTATCGTCATATTTGTACTACTGGTCTTAATTCTAGACATTTTCGACTTCGAATTAATTGATACTACGTGGATAGTGATCTAATAAATAAAAAAAGTATGCTTTTTAAGTTTTATATGAACACGTCATAAGATTTTCAAAACAAGACCGATTGTATTATTATACCTTAAGTTTCACTCTAGAAATATGCTAAATAGAACAATGGGATCTTTATTATCACCCCCCAAAGATTTGGAAAAGGTATAACGAAGTGAAAAATCATGAAATTAATTTTAGGGATATTGTCACTTATTTTGAAGGGGGAAAAAAAAAGTAAAAGGTGTAAAATTTCTGAAAATTTGAATTATGTTCAAAATACATAAAGAAAGTATATATCGTTTTCGTTATTATTCTTTCTTAGGGGAAGTGCTGTAGTTTGAAAGGCATCACCAAGAAATATCTTATACTGATGTTTTAATTTGTATTAACATCTCAGAAGGCAATTTTATCACTGGCTTTTAACGCATAACATACAATTTGCGAGATTGTAGCGAGTGCGTATAAAAGGAGGAACAGGCGAAGAATATGCGCATTTTAACGCAAAATCACGAGCAGAATTGTTTCGGAAGCGAATAGTATCAAGATCACGAATAACGGTAAACACATTGAAAATTGGTAGAGATAACAATCCACAGAGTATGCAGTTAAGATACAGCAACACATACATTAGGGTACCCAGAAAACACATTTATAACTGATGATGAAACGTATGCTTCTAGTTCGTATGGGCTGCTGAGTCGTAGTTGAGAAGAATGAGGCATTGTTTTAGTGCTTCGAACTTTGTGTAAGTGAGTTAATGCCACTGGAATGAAATGCACTTCTGCTTCTGACTGAAATAATGGTCTTTGGCCATTCTAAAAGCCTCCCACCTTTCCTCCTCCCCCTCTTTCCCTTTGGCGATGTTAACCGCGCGCATTGTCAATTGTTTCACATGTACTATCTTATGGGTGCTGTTGGGGATAACAATGTCCTAAGAGCATTCGTTCCTCCCTTGATCACACAAAAATATATAAAATAGAATGAAATATTTTCCACCATTGTTCAGCTTTGGAAGCAGATTGTCTCTATTGTATCTACACTAGTTGCAGAAAAGAAACAAAAAGGATATTGCATTAAATGTGCTTTAACTTTAAATGACGACGGTCTCAGTCTCTTTTAAGCCGCTCTCTTTCTAACTAAATTATCCTACAGCCAAACCACAATAGATGATGTATACAAGAGCGTGGACCTTTGGAGATGAGTAATGTGGGGTTTTATTTCACTGATATTGTCATCATAATGTAGAGATAAGGCTTCCTGTAACAGGAATCACGCCCCCATTTATACAAAGTAAATTTATTATACTGCCTAATCGAGATTTTGGTCATCCTCCGTGTTTAAGGTAACATGCAAGCATCTGGTTTCCAAGTTCGCGGGTTTCAAACCTGACAGAGGACGATGGGTGTTTTTTCGAGTGTAAATCCTTTAACATGGCTTCCTTCGGAAGGGAAGTAAACTTGGTCCCGCGTAATAGATTTGCGGCACGTAAAAGAACCTGAAGCTGCTAAATAAGGCTCTGAGCAAAATTAAGGATCTTTCACGCGCAACACAGAATGGAACGGTGAGAGTCATAACAGTTAAAGAGCGTCCATAAATAAAGCTTAATTTATTCATTTTATCGAGATTTCAGCAGGAACTTCAGTTCACTGGAACATTTGAGAAAGATTGAAGCTAATTTGAAATCAGTGATGAAGTTTTATGTTCTTTTTCAGTTAATGTAATATGTCCCTTATAGTGGACACAGTGTCTGAACGAAATGCGCTTACAAATGTTCTTTTCTGTTCGCAGGTGTCACATCTACCGCACAGGAAACCCAAGTGCTTCGTGTGGTAGTGCTGGACAACTTCTTTGTGGACTACCAGTTTTGTGCTTCTGCAGTAGTTTCCAAAACAAAAAGAAGAGGAGTTACCCTCAGCAAATGTCCCAGCAATGAGCAGTATTGACGGCAGAGGTGGGATTTCGTGGCCCAGAGGAGCCTTCCTCTTCAACACCTTCACTAGTTTTCTTATCGCAGATACCAGTCGCCGCAGCGCCGTTCAGGCGACCAGCGGCACTCAACTTAAACAACGGTCCACCAAGTCGAAGATTGCGCGACGTCTTCGTGGCGTCGCGACGGCGTGCTGATGACGATGGCCGAGACTCAGGTTGAGTCCGCGAATACGACGCAGACTGTAACCGCAGCAAAGAAGACAGCATCAATTAACACCGCCTCTACGGCGACGCCACCGCAGCCGAATTCCGTGGTAGTGAATCACTGTCAACTGCCCAACGATCTTTATACCCATCATGTGGATAAAAAGATCAACAATAATAATCATCCTCATGCCACTAATAATAATCACCACCATACACACCACAGAAATCACAGCAACAAGCAGAGGAAGCGCAAACGTCTAAGTCAAGTAGTAGACAAACTCGCAACACAGGTTTCTTCTATTGGAGGAGTGCATCCACTCCTGAACAATAATATCCACCACCATAATAATAACAATAATCATCACAAGATTCAAGTGAGAGATTTCGAAAGTAATGATGAAGGTAGTATTAACGAAAATGATGATGACAATGATGAAGAATATGAAGATCTCAGGGAAACGCATCAACCCGTTCTGAAGACTTCGAAACACATGTTCAGTGGTCGCCAGTCCGCCGATCAGCAGCAGCAGGAGTCGAGTGTGGTGGCCACGACGACAGCGATAACAACATCCACAGGCATGGCGCCTCTACATCAACAGCCAGGGGATGTATTCCGGTTCGATAGTGCAGACAGGGAGCGACTACTTTATGGTGCCATTTCGGAAGAAGATGAGGTTGAGGATGTATTTAGTCCAGCTTCCTCATCGAATAAGTCACCCCATAGCTCAACGACGGACTCGCCCAAGATCAGCTTCAGCCCCTTGCGCCTAAAGGACAGTAGTATCGAGGAGGAGTTTGAGAGCAGCTGTACACCTCCTCCTAGACCCTTAGTGCAACCTTCGGATCATGCTCACAGTAGTCCTCAGCCGAGATATCCGGGCTGTACCTGCCCGCACTGCAGCGGCGGAGGTGGTGGTTACTTGTCTCACCCTGATAGATTTTTCCCACCCTCTCCTGTGTCCCCGCACACACCTATATCACCTCTGCCAGCACCAACGTATAATTTCGAGCACTACTTGCAAACTAAGTACCCAGAAATTTTCCGTATGCGCAGTCATTCCGATTCTGAGCTTCCAAACTGGTTAGAAGCAGCCAAAGCAGATAGAAGTACGGTACTACGGCAGCATGCTGGGCGACCTGTCCCTCATCCTCTCACCATTCCTCAAAAGGGTGGTTCGCTCGAATCTGAAACTTCGACACCCCAGGATTCACCGCTGGATCTGTCAATGAAAGGAAGTAGAGAACGAGTTGGTTCAAGCACGAGTATGGACTCCATGACCCCGCTTTCTGCTGTCTCGTTCCTGGCCATCGAACCAACATCACCTTCTTCGTCAACTTCGTCGACGCTCCAGCTTTTAGCACCGGGATTCCTTCCTCAACGAGGCGGTGCAGGAGCCGTCTCAGTACCGGTTGTTAAAGGCGACGTGGCCTCACCAACTACGAAGGAATCTGTGGCTGTGCGGTACAACTTAGAAGTGTCCCCTGTTGTGGAAGAAATGCCCCCTGGCTCAGACGTGGCCTACGTGTGTCCCGTGTGTGGACAGATGTTTAGTCTGCACGACAGACTGGCGAAGCACATGGCCTCTCGCCATAAATCCCGGCAGCACGCATCGGACTCCGCCGCCAAGGCCTATCTTTGCGAGGTTTGTAAAAGGTCGTTTGCGCGTAGTGATATGTTAACTCGACACATGCGCCTGCACACAGGTGTGAAACCATACACGTGTAGGGTGTGTGGACAAGTGTTTTCCCGCTCAGACCACCTTTCGACGCATCAACGCACCCACACGGGTGAAAAGCCCTACAAGTGCCCCCAATGTCCTTATGCGGCTTGCCGCAGGGATATGATAACACGGCACATGAGAACTCATGCTAGGTATGAACCTGGTAGCGGAGGTAGTGGTGGTGCTCCCCCGGAGACACCCTTGGAAGAACTGCATGGAGTTGGAAGCACATCCTTATCCCCGGGACCACCACTATCGCCATCTCAAGCCCTCAGCTCTTTAACTGTACATTCTCCCATGGATACCTCCGTCAAGGAAAACGACTGAGGACCAAATATTTTGTATACCTGTGGCATTCAAATGGCTGTGTTATCCCATTTCGTGGTTTAAAAAGCCAGTATGACTTTTTGTTATTAATGTGGAAAGATTCCGTTGTAGGCTGCACGCTTACTTAGTCAAACAAAACATGTCGTGTATGAAATCTCCGTCAGAGTGGCTGAGACAGACTCGTTGTATATTTTGTGGCATTGAATCGGCTGTGTTAATCATTCAAGGTGGTGTGAAAAAAAGCCAGTATAATATATTATGTTAATTGTATGGACATGATCGGTTGCAGATCGCAGATTCAGTTAAGCAATACCGCATCATGTTTGAGGTAAACTTTTCAAATCATAGTGAAAGATGTATTCTCTATAACTGCCCATTGTCTTTTATACCAAAATTACAATATTATATGGGTATAACTTAACTGAAAACTCTTATCTTTCTGTGAAATGTTCATCTTAACTGAAAGAGTTGTGCGTTCTGCATTCGAAAATATGAGTGTTTACATTTATTTTTTACAATTGTGCTCACAGCCTTTTTTGAGGGGCGCTACAACAAAAGTTTACTTGTTATACAATAATGAGAAGTAAATGATTTTCGTACGATGTGTTGCAATGCACGACTATAATGATGAAATAATACATGTATAGTTTTTTTATCTCTTATGCTTTCCCCATTATACCTCAGACTTATTAATTATGACAATGAATATTAGAATGAATTCAAAATTTAAAGATGAAACGCTATTTTATTAAAAAAAACACTTTTCGTCTAATGCTTTATTCGTGTTGTTATAGGTGTATTAATGAAATAGAATTATTGTAAGCTTGTTTGTCCTAAGCAGATTTCGGTCAAAAGAGAAGAAAACAATGTAGATATTTTTAATTAAAATCGAATATTATTGTTAACTTAAAATGTGTGCAAATGCAAAGTATATTTTTCTTATAGATCACAATAATCTCAAAGATGATTGGGTGTATTTGTCCATAATGGAAATCAAACTAAGCACATGTCTGTTTTATAGAAATTATTTTAAGAAGAAACAAAACGGTTCTCAAAATACTCTATTATATTTTTCTGTTATTAATCATATTTCGAGTGCTCTGCAGAACACATTAAAACATAAGTTGATGTAAGTCATAATGTTTATTTTTATATACTAAGTTACGAGAAGAATATTCTAATTGACAGAGAGATGGAATTGCCCACACTCGCGAAGGATGATTAAAAGTCCCCTCTCCACCCCCGCCCCTCCATCAATCTTGAGCGAGCAGATTCCAAACTTCTGAAGCTTACTAATTAATTTAAACGTCTTGGCGTCACATACAGAATGCATGTATCCGAATTTTATGACGCTGCATTGACAAATGGGCAGGAAATTAAGAATTTGCCATTTTACGTTCTTGGTAACCTTGTCCGTCTTCGAGTATCGATTGCGTACGCCTCTTATCCTCAAGTGTCTCTCACCTGTTATTCATTTAGGTTTTATCAAAATAAAGAAATATACGGCGCACGAGTTTTACTAGGTGTATCCGGAAAGTAAGTCGAAAAAAGGCCTAAAATATTTGTTTCACAACATTTGTGCATGAAAGAGCATACTTTAAATTATTTAACGACATAGTTAACACCATTTTCTGCCATTTGTCATAGTGGGAAATCAACTGTTGTATGCCCTCTTCAAATACAGCTGCTGCCAGTGAAGACCATTGCTGATGCCGTGTTTTGTGGAAGTACATTACAAAGCGTTTTCATTGTGAATCGTCTTGTTTTCATGAATTGACTCATTCACAAACCATCAATGATAGCAGACGGCCGCCCACTCCATGATAGTCTTGAACATTGTAGCGCCCATTGAATTGCCCAGTTTCTAACCATTCCACCTTTAATTATATTTTCACCGTGAATCTCTATAAGTTGACGAATTTCAGCTAGCTATCTTGCGTTCAAAAAGCCTATTACGGAACCCATTTCGCAGTTGGCAGTATCAGAAATTGTTTTAAATCGGATGTGAGGGCATCAGTAGACAGACAATGAACCGAGAGGCGAGTGCGCATGCGTGGAAGTGCGTTGCAGTGGCGGTAAAACGAAGTGGTACTGACTGCACACGCCTCGTGTTCCTGTGCTTTCAGTATACACTTCTCGTGTTTCGTCACTGTCATGTCCAAGTAGTGCCGGAGTGGAGAGGAGATCGAAGCTGAAATTGACTAAATAGATCCACTAACATTCACTGCAGGATGCACATATTACTTCTCCCCCACTTGGGTATTTGACTGGAACAGGACCTGAAAATCCCTCTGTCTTTCTGTCCGTCTGTTCGTATTTACAGGACATTCCTTTTATTTGAACGATATTCTAACTTCGCTTCCATTTTAATCATTTTACTCGCTGAAATGTTAATGTCGAAATATGCAAGTGCCTATGTTTGATGTTTTATAACAAAACCTTCATAATGAGTTAAGGGACACAGAGTGAAATTTTGACTACAATCGCTCAGAAAATTGAAAATAGCTTCTTCTACAGTAAATAGGTGCTGGAATCTTTGGCAACTGTAGAGAATTAGCATTAAGCCCCCTTTGCTGCGGGTTCTACAACCATTTAAAGATTGTACAAACAGCGTTTTTCAAAACTACATTTTACACTTTTAAAATGTTCCGCGAATCTGAGTTTTTCTTTAAATACAATTAAAATTTCCCAATATTTATTGTAATATTACAAAGGACAAAATTATCCAAACACCAATAGTAATTCTTAAAAATACGCATTTTTGAGTAAAGAATGAATAATTTTTTAGATTACAGTTTTTACTTTTTAAAATAAGTATAATAATTCAGTAATCAAAGTTATTGGAATATCACCGTTTAAAGTTCCAATTCGAAAAATACCAACCAGTTTTATCAAATTCTGAGGCGCGTGGAATATTTTGATCGTGTTGTTTATATGTTAAAATTTATGGAATAATTTATATATTGCAAAGTATTTAGCCAATCTGAATTAAATTTCATATTCTTATTAACATTACAGCAAAGATATCGCAGTAACGTTTTTAAAAAATCTATATAGTAATTTAAAATTTCACTCTCAGTGTTCCTTTATTAAGGATTACTGAATTGTTCGGCATCCTATAGGTAAACTCTTGCACATACCGATATGATTTAGAAGCAGTTCTAAAACATGTTCATTTGAATGAAGTCGTAACACACCCTCACCCCTTTCAAAATAAATTGCTTCCATTTCTTAAACCTGTGATTATTTGAATTTAGATTAGAATTCCATTTGCGCTACTCGAGCGCCTGTTGCTGTCCAAAATTTGATTGATGGAGTTAACAGTTTGCTCATGCATATTAATGCATCCCGGCTTACTGTATAGCAACCTTGTCTTATTGACAAGGAAGGTCCGAAATCCCAGTAGCCAGGAGATAAACATAAAAAAGCTTGGGTCCATGTCGCCAGATGAGGCACTGCGCATTAATGTAAATTGCTGGTTCAGGAGGTCAGATGAGCCCATGGCACTGATTCACTGGTCACTGGGCGTTAGTTTCTGCCTGGAATTTCATTGCTCTCGCTGATCAAGCTTGAAATTGTCGTAGTTTGTGTTTTTATTATTCTGTTTGGTCTGGAAGTAGTAAATCCTTGGGAAAGACTGACCCTGGGGGTGATATAATGTATTTCAACTTCCACTGCAGAAAAATCCTATTATCGTAACTCTAACTACAGATCTATTATCTAACGCCGAGGCGTAGGCCTAGCAAAAGACATAGTGGTGAACCGTATTACGCCCGCGCTTGCGCACGTTTTGTTGATCGTGATTAAATTTTAACGGTGTGCGGCTGTAAGGTAGCGTTAAGGTAGCTGTTAATATGTCAAAAGCAAGGTTAGATCGCCTCGGGTAGGCGTGCAAGCTGAAGGAAAATCGGTACAAGTGACCACATGTGTTTTTTTGGACCCGCCCACAAATGTAGCTTGCGTGGAACTGTCTCTTTCTCTCGCTCTCTGTCTCGGATTCTTAATTTGTATGTAAAGGGGTACACCGTAGAGGGCCATCATGTGCCAACTGTTGACTTTGCTCGCACACTTAACAGTTGCTGCTGAGAAAGAATTTGAATGGAAAATTCTCCCTGAAAAAACAAAGTCTGGCGTCTTTGTACTCGGTGTTACTTGTTGCAACTTTAACGTGCATTAAGGATTTTACACAGATAAAATATCAGCTGACCTTTTTCTTCATTGGTTTGTAGAGATTCTTCATTCTCTTCTTCTCTCTACCTTCCTTTATAAGAATTGGCGTTCTTAATTAATTCCATGTACGGTAATCTTGCTCTTGGCTATTCTTGCATTCTGTTATAGTTTTCAAATTGCATTGATATTTTAATAAATGCCCTATGAATTGTATTCGTTTTTGGTTCCACATTTCTGTTTATCAATTTGCTCTCTCATAGACTTCTCCATTGGTAGTTTTATCAACCGAACTAATTTTCAACATTTTTCTGTAACAGTATGTTGAAATTGCTTCTATTCTTACCCTTTCGCATGTTATGATTGACCTAGTTTCACATCCAAATGCTCTAAAATATATTTTGAACAAATCTGGCTAATTTCTAAGTAATATTATTGAATCTAAATAATTTTTCTTTCTGAAAGCAAATTTTTCTTGATACATTGTATTGTTTATTTTTTACTTCTTTAATCAGATGTTAATTTGCTACCTTCAGCTTTATGTAATAATTTTCTGTTTAATCCGTGTTTTTATTATTTCCTTTTTCCCTTGAGGTTAAATTTTCGTTTTCGACGTATTAAGACTTTATAATTATTTCTTAATAGTTTTACAATATATTAATAAATACTTCTAAATCTACTTTATTTTCCATTCAAATTGCAGTTTCCTCTACAAATCGGAGCATGTTAATTTTGAATCTCTGGATATTTATACCCGTATCCACTTCTGCAATAGCTTTATTTTAATGTTCTTTGTGATATACATTGTAGAGTATTGGTGGTAATATACCTCCTTGTTTCTTTTCTTAGAAAATAAAAATAAAATATACATCGCGATTCAACTCGAGGGAATGTGTTAAAATATCCATGAGTGTTATTAATGTTGCTAATTCCTCGTCAGGTTGTATATAATGACATTTAAAACGAACGGCCATTTAACAAGGAATTTCAAAGTTTTTGCACCACAGTGGTCATTTGTTTCTTTCATATTGATAGCAAACACTTCTAACGACTCGTTTACAGTGTTTTAATAGTGGGATTCAAACATCTAAATCTCTTACGCATTCATAATAATGTCCCTATTGTATAATGTATAACAAATGGGAAATCTATAAAGCGTTCGAAACATAAATGTAGTATTCGATTTCACAGTATTGATACTCTATACAATTTTACCGAGTTATGGCATATTTTTTAATATTTGAAAATGTAATCCATAAGTGCATACTTATTAGAGAGGGAGAAAATATATAAAAAAAGTCTTTCAATACAAATCTCTTTCTCGGATATTTAGAAAATACTGTAGTGGCATTTAGCATGAAGGAGTCATTTTGTAAGGAAGCGGCCAATGTCCTTCAATTTCATCTTATTATACTGTTTGCTTAATGTGAAACTTCGCCTCTTCCATTTACATGAAATTAATTGCTTCCACTATATTATATATTTTATATCACTTCCAACATAAACAGCAGAATGCTGTTTTAAATCACAATTCAAACACTACCAAGTCCTACAATTTTCTCTGTGTACTATTATCAGCTATAAAAATAAGCTGTTCGTAGGGCAGTGGAATTGGCGTGGTATTCTGTGAACTCATGTGTAAAACATATTAGTGTACCTGCATTATAAAGAAGGATGCTGTGATGCTGTTAATTCGTGTTCAGTTGTTTTGTACAGCCTCTGTAGGTATGTTCAAGAGTGTTTGCATTTTCTTTCCTGTCAGCGTAACAATGTTAATACAATGCTGTTTCCAATCTAAAAGCCCAGCGTTAAACTTGAGCATAATCTAAACGTTTCGGAGCTGAAAAATGAATTTGGTGTTATTGACCAAGTATTAAAGTTCAAAAGTATGAAAACCTTCATTAAGGTTAAAGATGAGTTTGAATAATGTAAGCTATTCTTCGAGTATTTAGTTTACAAGTAACTTTCTTTTTTGTGTCTAAGTCTGCATTTTTCTAAGACTTGGAATATAAAAGCTGAAGATGCCGTTTTGAATATATGTATGTATAGATATATATTTTTTTGAAGAAGAAGAAGAAGAAGAAGAAGAAGAAGATTAAGATATGTATTTGGTCGTGATTATTTATCAAATACGTTCACATATTTGGCTGAAGAATCTCTTTATCTTTAAACTTTTATTACTTTTTAATTTAAAATTAACATTTTTCCATTACAACTAAAAACAAAATCAGAAATATATCGCCCTTTATTATTAGAATCAATCTTTTCTGAAAGATAATTAAAATGCTGGTCATGCGTTGTATTTGCCATATTCGCTTGGTGAAAAGATAATGGTAACAATTTGAAAACCAAAAAGTATTTTGTTAACTTCTGTATGGTGCGAGAAATTTAAAGGTATAATAAAACACTCCTATGCCATACCAAAACGAGTACAATGTGTGCCTGCAAATAACAAAAGCTCAGTCGACCAGCGGGTGTATACGTATGCAAGCCGGTGTTTATATTCCAAAGAGAGTTATCCGAAGGTTAAGTTAAAAATCTCTAATTTAAGCAAGGGCGTTAAGAATTTTTTTTCTTCAAATTTGTGTTTTAGCTTATGTTTCCCAAGAATATTTACATCTAAGATTTGTCTCCCACCTAAAGTCTTCATAAATAACGGTAAATTGTGAATAATGGAGAACAAGTGCTCGGAAACCTGCAGTTTTCAAAGCAAATTGAAGTTACGGTTTTTAACGCTTTAATCTCGTAGTTTTTGTTTTCATTATAAGGTTGTTGAAGATCAAGATATCCCAAAAGTTTCTTATTCAAAAAACCTGGAGAATATCAATTGGCAAGCTTGAAAGTGCATTGCAACATAGTGGTACGAGAATACTGTCAATCTAATCTAACAAAGCAAACTGTTTGCAACAAACTTTTTGTGCCAAATAACATGGCCAGTGAAAAAAAGAAGCTCTGTTAGTTGTTTGTTAACATTTTTATATAAATATATATTATTATAATTATTTCATATCTGAAAATGCTCGACAAATTTTGACTAATGACCAGCCATATCATGGAATCTCCTCCCTTGCTCTGTACTTTCTTTCCTCCGTGGGCAAAAATTTACATCTTGCAGTATTAAATATCTGGGAGGCTGAAACCGCTTCGAGCTTATTCTATTTGAAAAAAATATGTCGTTGTAGTGCCATTTTTCTGACTAGCTATAGATATCCTTTATTTCTTATTGTTAACATAACTATTACAGAAAATGCATCCAGTTAGGGCATTATTAAGTGGTTAAAAGTTATAAAGAGAGCAAAAGCATGACAAATATTTGACTGCAAATCACTGCGGTAATGTATTGTATCTCAATTAAATTAATGTACAGGCTGTTAGAGGAATAAGTGCAGATATTTAAAATGGTAATTAAGAACAGTGTAATGAACAGCATTACATCAATATTTGCTTCATTGGCGGACTTATAATTTTACTTTCTAAGAATAGTATGGTTCAGGTTGGTTAGTAGCTCCAAGTAGGCGTTGCACACACAGAACAAGTGTTTATTTATCCGAGACCGCGGATCGGAAGGCGTAAGCTAAATTGGGAGGTCCTCGCAATAACCATTCTCTAGCTGAATTGGTCTAAATGCTTTCTGCAAGGCCAATGACTCTAAACTACCTAGGTCACTAGAACACGTATTGAAGTGTGAAAACGTGATAGCAAGACGAGTAGTGTATACTAGCAGGCGTTCATTTCGCCAAGCGTTTTAGAGCATGCAAAACAATTCAGCATTAAATAATGTGAGAAAACTAGGGTGAAGAGAAAAAACAACTGCCACTGAAGTTGATACATATGAAAGTACCATTTATCAAAATATCTGTATCTATACCCCTAACACCGTATGATAAAGCAGCAAAATCGACATGTTAACAGAAACTTTTTTCAAGAACTTTAGGCCTTTTTGAGGAAATTTCTTTAACTGAAAGTTGCGAAGCACAATAACATGTTGGTAGAAATGTTGCAGTGATGTTTTGTTGTTGTTGTTGAAACAGTGTTCATCGAAATCTCTCATGTTCTCTGAGATTAAGGTATTTTGTGGTTAATATTTGTAGAAAATAATTTAATCCTTCCATGCCCACTTGATTTTAAGTGGTTTTATTCTTCTTGATTGACATAATTCATAAGTTCAAACATTGTTTTTTGTTCGCTACTTGCTCTTGATGCTCAGGTGCTTACTTTGCACAAGTTTCTTTATTTTTAACTAAATGTTTGACCTTATGGATTGAATGTTGTAGAAGAAATTCGCACAGTGCCAGAATATTGTAATGTATTAGATAATAAGTTATTTTGTTACCCCATTTAATCTTCTTTCAAAGAAGGTGCTTTTTTTGTACATTTTCAGTTAACTGCCATTGTACAGTATCAAGTAGGTTATTTTAAGTGAAATAATTTTGATCATACGTGTTCTTTATAATATTAATTGTAATTATTATTATTTATATCATTCGATACTTTCATAGGTCATTTTCATTCTTAATAATTTTAAAAAGAAAATTGGCTGCATTTTGACACATCCAAAGAGTACAAAGAAAGACAGGAAGTAAAATGTTAAATGGTGTTGCAAACAAAAAAATAAAGCAAACATTTTTGTTATCTAAATACAGTTTGTACATTGAGATATTTCTGTTCCTTTTTTATTTTCTTCCTTCCTCAGAGATTCATGAAAATCCTTTTCCACGTATTTTCCACACAGTTTTCTTGTTATAAAAGCGTTTAACTTACATTAATGTCAGGATAATGTGTAAATTATATTGGGCCTATGATGTAACAGCTCTAAATGTAACATATCACTTTTCTGGTTTTGATGCATCTTTGATCTGCTGATGGCATTTTAAAGACCTTTGGTTATGGAAGGCCATTTTAAATCAATTGTAAACGCTTAAGAATTTGCTACCATTTACTTGCAAATGTTAGCTTGAGTTTCATCTGTTTTCTATAGCCAAGGTGTCATTACATCGACAATACATTTAATTAATGAAGATTTTTCTGCCCTACCAGTTCACCCTAAAGCCACTTACTCTATATTCAGTAGGCGAGAGAAAATGGTGCTAATTTTTTTTCCGAAAAGGATTTGAAATTATGAAATCTGTAAAACAGTGGAATTACATAAAGCTATTGGAAATACAAAGTAGTAGTTGTGTAAAAATATTTTTAATCAGGAAACGCTAAATTTCTTATATACTGCCATTTAAAGTTTGAACTCTATACAATTTTACCAAGTTATGGCATATTTTTTAATATTTGAAAATGTAATCCATAAGTGCATACTTATTAGAGAGGGAGAAAATATATAAAAAAAGTCTTTCAATACAAATCTCTTTCTCGGATATTTAGAAAATACTGTAGTGGCATTTAGCATGAAGGAGTCATTTTGTAAGGAAGCGGCTAATGTCCTTCAATTTCATCTTATTATACTGTTTGCTTAATGTGAAACTTCGCCTCTTCCATTTACATGAAATTAATTGCTTCCACTATATTATATATTTTATATCACTTCCAACATAAACAGCAAAATGCTGTTTTAAATCACAATTCAAACACTACCAAGTCCTACAATTTTCTTTGTGTACTATTATCAGCTATAAAAATAAGCTGTTCGTAGGGCAGTGGAATTGGCGTGGTATTCTGTGAACTCATGTGTAAAACATATTAGTGTACCTGCATTATAAAGAAGGATGCTGTGATGCTGTTAATTCGTGTTCAGTTGTTTTGTACAGCCTCTGTAGGTATGTTCAAGAGTGTTTGCATTTTCTTTCCTGTCAGCGTAATAATGTTAATACAATGCTGTTTCCAATCTAAAAGCCCAGCGTTAAACTTGAGCATAATCTAAACGTTTCGGAGCTGAAAAATGAATTTGGTGTTATTGACCAAGTATTAAAGTTCAAAAGTATGAAAACCTTCATTAAGGTTAAAGATGAGTTTGAATAACGTAAGCTATTCTTCGAGTATTTAGTTTACAAGTCACTTTCTTTTGTGTCTAAGTCTGCATTTTTCTAAGACTTGGAATATAAAAGCTGAAGATGCCGTTTTGAAAATATATATATATATATATATATATTTTTTTTTTTTTTGAAGAAGAAGAAGAAGAAGATTAAGATATGTATTTGGTCGTGATTATTTATCAAATACGTTCACATATTTGGTTGAAGAATCTCTTTATCTTTAAACTTTTATTACTTTTTAATTTAAAATTAACATTTTTCCATTACAACAAAAACTAAAAACAAAATCAGAAATATATCGCCCTTTATTATTAGAATCAATCTTTTCTGAAAGATAATTAAAGTGCTGGTCATGCGTTGTATTTGCCATATTCGCTTGGTGAAAAGATAATGGTAACAATTTGAAAACCAAAAAGTATTTTGTTAACTTCTTTATGGTGCGAGAAATTTAAAGGTATAATAAAACACTCCTATGCCATACCAAAACGAGTACAATGTGTGCCTCCAAATAACAAATTCAATCAAACGGACGCCCTGCGGCTTTCTGGTTCCCCGTCACAGGAGGATCCCACCAAGGAGCGTGGGACAGACGTGGTAAAAGGAGAGTGTAGATGAATTAGACTTTGCGATTTGGTTGAATTCTAGCTGGAAAATGTTACATGCATACGGGGTTTCACTGGGACCTCCCCCTCCCCAAGTATTGACAGTCATTCTAAGTAAGCGATCAGTACTTTACAGACTATTCTGTAGGTTCGAAATCCAATAGTACATTCAGAAAATAAATTGTAATCCTTTGCAATAATTATCTATGCTTATAGATCATATATCTAAATGACTATTTTATCTCGCAGCAAAGATGTATTGTTTTATTAATGTTTATTATATGTTATAATACATTTGTTTGCTACAAAACTGTATACTTCCGTACTCTCCTATACTTATAGCACACATCGGTAGCCCATGGGTCTTCTACCTCTCCCCCAATCTGCTTGCCACATCGTACCAGTATACTAGGAGTTAAAGTAAAATATGCGGAGCCTAATGATAAGAATTAGGCTAGAAAGGTTTGCACATGTTATATGGTTGTAGCACCAGGCTGCTCATCCCTCACAGCAACTAGTACAGTACATTACGTCACACGAAACCGATTTTCAGTCCCGGCATAAGACTAGCTAAATTTTTTCTATAAAATATTTTACATCGTATCTAAACTCAACTAGCTCAATGTGCGTGTCCGATTGCATCGTTATATTCTTTGTTATTTTGAAAGTTTGCTCTTCACACTTTACCAATAATAAAATCGCATAAGGGGATCAGAAGCGAGATGAACATATACCAGCACTAATACTTATATTCATTGCTGTATACCTACGGAATCTTCTAACCTTAGCTGATTACACTTTTAAGAACTGCTGTCGTTTAAGCTGAGATGATTGGCGTCCATAAACCAATGGACGCCAAACGCGAGCGGTCATAGGTGTGTAGTGGAGCCCGATTTCGTGCGAATGAAGGCCGTATGAGCATGGTAATAACGTGAAGTCGTTTGTTAGAGAAACGTTTTATCCAAAGGTAACTTTCTGTTTCTGCAATTAATCGTTCATAACTAAAACTCAGCTTTGATTTCATCGGTGATCTTTGGATATTAAAATATTTCCGATAGTGACATGTGCCACGTCAGTCCATTTTTCCGTGGCCCTTTGTGTGTAAACTTAAGTAAAATATGTTTTGTTTCACAAATTTAAACGTGCAGCTGTCAAGGGACTTACGGAGCAAAATGCCAAACAACCCTGAAAATTTTGGGTGTTAATTCTAATAGATACAAAGAATTACGTAAGTAATCTCTTGCTTCATTTGTTTGGCTTTCATGAGACAATTTCTGAAAGGAATATATATCGAATGTTGCAAGGGAAGAAGTAAATCCCTAACCAGGGAATAAAGGTAAACAATTCAATGACCTCTAGTTATATTGGTTATCTGGTTGCTTTCCTTTCGTGTTTTAACCCTTGTTTGTGCACGTGAACAAAATCCATAGATGCGATCTGGGGTGTGACGGGAAAAATTCCTCACTATTAACAAACATTTATGTAATGTAAATAAGCATTCTAATTACCGTAACAATGCTTTGAGATTATAACTATATTTTGGTTAAAATTAAAATGTAATAATACAATGAAAGTTAATAATGCTCTGATCAAATTATCATGGGCTCTGATCATTTTTACTCTCCGGTTATATTATTTTGAAACTGCAAAGGACAATGTTGGAAAACCGGTTGCCTGTTCCATGGTCGAATACGTTTGTCGGGAGTTGTAGCTATGTTTGAATTTGAGATGCGGCAGAATGAGCCATATGCTGCATATGCAACCTAAAACAACAGATGGAGCTTGTAATCTAAAATGCCCGAGCATTTCCCGTTTATTTCCCTTTAAAATGATACTGGGCAAGGAGAAGGCTTTGAATTTTTAAATTTTGATATGTTTATGGTTATAACGATTTGTTAATTTACACTGTAATAATTAAATTTAGTGCATAACAATCGGTTAATTTTCATAACGTAATTTATTAATTTGTGTGGTTTATATAAAATACATCTTGGCAAGAGCTTATACATTTATGAGGACAACTTAATAATCTGTATTTATTTCCTGTAAATAGCGACAGAGTTCGTTAGGTACTAAAATATGCGTGATATACTGGGATTGAGTACCCATTTTTACGAAAGCCGTACAGAGTTTCTACCTCGTCTGAGTTATCCTGTAAATGAGAGAGCCCAACCAGTAAAACAGGACGTAATGTTGCTAAACAGTGTCGCTGTTGGATTGTACAACGTGCCGTGTAATACTACCAGGTTACTCCATGTGCACCTAAAAAGAGGACGATAAATGACTGCTTTACTCAAAATACGTTGTCAACTATGTATAATGTTGTACAATGTTTCATTTTGAAATAAAATAAGTGTTATTATCAGTAACAACAGTTAAATTATCATGCATTTAACAAATATTTAACACATTAAACAGAAAATCATTAAATTTAGTTTATTCAGCCGCTGTTATCACCAGAAGCGAACTGCATATAAAGTGGAATTAGGAACTTCAAAAGTCTCAAGTATCCATCCCAGGCATTTAACGACGTAGACATGTTTATAGGCATTTAATACTAATTTAGTATATTTCCATGATTTTTAACTTATATTTTTGCTAAAATAGACTTGCAACTGTCCTTTCGCAAACAAATACGGTCTTAAACACTGGTAATTATTCTTCTTGCTAAATTCGTGATTTTTAATTGTTCTTTCGTATATCTGTGCTGCATAGTAGGTAATTTTTCTATATTTATTCTTATTGTCAATTTATTTTAATGCTAGCTTTATTTTCCCATGCAGTTAATATATCTTGATTTTACGATAGTAAAACATTTCTACTGTTACCTTTATTCACCCAATTTTATGGATCTTGTAAACTGAAATTTGTTGGGCATTCGGGGTATATGACCTAAGCACTAGGAGGCTCAGAACCTAAGTTTACTCGATATATTAATACGGAAAAAATTGTTATATGTATTCACATAGTTTGAAACTGTGGACCTGCGAATGATGTAATACCAAAATATAAGAATTATCGAGTCTTTTTCACAAACTTACTTGGTGTCACAGAAAAGCGAAACATGTATCCATTTCCAAGATGTATATAGATTGGCAATTTCTGAATGCTCTCGATGAACGTATTTATTTTCCTTGCAATAAAATCGATTCATGTTAAGAAAATATAATATTTAATATATTTACAATTTAGTTTCGCAATCAGCCTTTATTGTGGTTTCAGGTAACACTTCTGAGATATAAATGTTCAGGTGGAAACAGCATTGTTAACATTAGGTGTTAAAATATCATAACTGGTGTGTATTATTAGTCACAGAAAGGTTCCATAAGTAACAACAGCAACAATTTTCCGCGTGGTTTTCCATGAAGTGCCTTCAAACACGGATGGAAGTGCATTGCATATAATCTTTAAACTTAATATTAGAGGTTTAGCTATGTTATACTGAAAAGGCAAATCGGTCGCGATATGAGTGGGTGAGAAGAGGAATCAAGGAACAAGTGGGCGGGGCATCGTATGTGTAGTCTGGTAAAGAAAGCGTCCGCAGTTCCGAGTTGCATTTACTAGTGAGGCCGAGGTCTGGAAATGTAGTTTGACTGAACATTCCTGTTATCGCCTTCCCCTCACTCCCCTCAGTTCGTTTGCATTGTCAACAAAATATTGACGTCCTCCAAAAACACTCATATCGTGGCCGACTAGTACTTGAAAGGTGTTACTGAGTTTTAAATTTCAAAATATCTCATTAGATATTCCTTAGACAGCTTAATTTATGACTTCAAACACTGCTACATAAAAATGAGACACAGTTTTCACAAAAACGTATGCTTATTTGACTTTTCTGGAAATACTGTGTTGCTCAAATAACCAATGCACAGTGTACATATAAAACGCCCAATTACATACATTAGAAGGCGGTGCCACAGTTTATGGGTTGAAATGTCGCTGTTGGGACTTATCTTTCTGTATCATTGATATGACATCTGTATTATTTAATCGCTATTATTGTCTTCCCCAAATTAAATGTATTTTTGTCTATTTCATATCGTTACGTTTAACTGAAGATGTGTGTTTACATACTCCTTCTAAATATAGCCTGTTGTTATCAAGAATGTAATGGTTAAGGAAATAATTGTTTTACATAATTGTTAATGACATAGAGCAGATTTTGTTCTTGTTTGATGGCGCCAATTTATTATCTTGATGGATCTTTCAGAAACTACTGGACGGAGCAAAGTCATGCATGCGCTTACTTGTTTATGTATCATTTAGGCGTTTCATTTACGTTTATTATTGAAAACATTGGACTTCATTTTTTACATTATCTTCATAGCTTAAATGCCAAGAAATTTAAATGTAAATATACTTCGATAATCTTAAATATCCTCGACAAGATCATCTACATAAATACGCCAAACCCCCATAAAGGTGGAGGACTTTCGATCAGCTTTGATATTAAATGGGCACAGTTTAATGAAAGATTACGAATAATACATATCGTCTGATTTTTTTTTTAATTTCATTTCATGCACACAGCATTTCAGGCATGTAGAAGCCTACTGAATAATCGCTAATATATTTTGAACCGTTTTGAAAGTCTCGAGAGATGTTTTACTGCCGCATTTCTCCAAAAATTAATGAATTAAATTGCTTGTATTTTCAAAAATAAATTAAGTTTAAATATTTATTACCTCTTGTATGACTTTAAACAGTCGACATGCTTTTCTTGAGCAGACATACAATGAAATTGCACCAGATTAAAATTCTTAGTGATATCTTTAGCATTTGGAAATGTAAGCGTGTTCCTAAGTAATTGACTGAACATGGGAGAAGATTTTAAAATTCTGAAAGTAGTTTAATTCCCGAAGTACTGCACAAATATGGACTTTGTGAATCTGGTGCAAATATTGTGCAAATAAAACAGTTTGGATAGCGTTTAGATCTGTCTCACATAGTGTTTTGATTTGAAATTGGAAAGACGGGCAAACAAGATTTACATTTTACTAAATTCGCTATAAGCGCTAGAGACTGAAGAAATTATAGTAGAAGTTGGTTATTAGAACTATTGCGACTGCTACAAAATAACTTAAATGCTTAAAACTGACCCGTAGTAATGACAAGTTAAAGACCGGGTAGGTATTTAATACCACATTACAATCAATTTGATTCTTACTTAATTTAAACAAGTAAGAATACATATCGTACTATCTCAAAGTTCCATCTTAAATATAAGATAATAACTAATAGCGATTGCGCTGCCATCTATACATAGTAAATAAAAGCAGGTAGACAGAACGGCATTCTAATGCCATCTGCCCGGCGTGTAGATACAGTCACCTGATACTAGTCTCTGTTTACATGTTCCGCATGTCACGTCACGTGTTCTTATCTTCTCTTCAAATAGAGGAAGGAAAGATACTCAGTTGCCTAGCTCTAAGGCATGTGTGGCCATGTGACGCAGCAAGATTATCTGGTATAGAGATGAGACCCGGAAGGTTAACTGCCCATTATACACCGATGCACGAGGTATGTTCTAACAGACCCGTCGCGATATGACCAGGTAGTTAAGCGACGTAAATAAAAATCGAAAAAAATTCGCCGAAATACATTTTAAAGAGAGTACTAAAACACCACGATTTTTAAAATAACTTAATACGAATACCATTTTGAGCATAATTTCTAGAAATTAAATTTTCTGTGTATATTCTATTTTCAAACTTGGAACCAATTTTATGATTTAATTTGCAATTGTTATTCGTATAAACTGTGTTTAGGGATATCCGTCCATTAGTTTCTGGCTTTGAGTTGTTACACATTGTTGTAAATAAATTAGATTCATCATAGTATTTATCTTAAGCGTTGATATATTAAACGCTAGGAAACTGTTAAAGCTACGCTATTGTGTTTCCTTTCTATAAATGTGTAAAATTGTTTATGTTTATGGGAAAAAAGTAAAGGAATGGAACAGATCGCCACTGCTGATAGTTGGGTACCCGACTCCGAGTTTTTTCACATTTGCTCAAAACATTTATCTCCTGTATACACTGTAAACATATATACATATATATTACTGTATATTCTCTCTGTCGAGCTTCAATATTGCATTTGAGAATATCGTATATAATATATAATATTTTGAATAAATGATTCTTTGTGAATATAGTTGTTGATTTATTTTAACTTCAAACAGGTAGCAATAACCTGTTTTGACCTCAATATACCCATTTTCTCAGTCTTTTTCTCCTGCATTATTATAGAAAAATTTAAAATAAAAGCAACGTTTTGCTTCACACCACCATCCTGAAAATGAGTTTCTGCGTCTACTGACAATGAATGTAAACTATCGAATTATCTGGTAGTTACCTCAGTCGATTGTTCCACCAGTATTCAAGTTTTCATTCGATCTTAAAATGTTTCTATTCAATTGGTTGTTTGGCAGTCGATAGTCCTTAATCACTTTTCAAGTCGCTTTCTTCGATGAAACAATGAAGATATATCAGCCTCATCCCAGACAGTATAAAGTATATTCTGTGTTTAATTTTTGTTTGACAGTTAATTATAAACAATACACTAAAGAATGCTACTTACCAAGCAATAAATACAAGTATGGAGTTTGTCCACTAGGGCATTATGGAGTATTGGTATTTGAAAACCACTTTAAACTGGAAAAATAAGCAATTCTTTAATCTAAACACGAGACAATTGTTCTCAATAGTTGGATTGCTTAAGGGACACCTACAAAATGATCTTGGCTGTAGAAGATGTCATGATGCTAATGAAATTGAAGATCAGGTCCTGTGTGAAGTCGCTACTTTGGAAATCAATTTCCTCGTTTAGGTGACATCCAAAATGTGCCATTTAAGGATCTGTAGTCCTTCACTAAGCACAGAACTAATTATTGGGGGACAAAAAGGACCTGATCAGGTAGAAGTGCATGGGCCATACGATACCAAAACCACTAAGGCAAACAGCTCAAAACATGTGCGTTAATATAGAGAATACTATCGGAGAGGTAATTTTGTGGTGGATACACCAATGGTGGGAGGTGGCGATTGTTGTAGTGCTTGTAAATAAAAACCAAACTTTAATGTAACCTCTTTTTACTTTCTCTACATGTACAATGTGCATAATGTATAGAGAAGGTATTGTATTGCATCCAAAACATTCGATACCAAGATTTCACCTAAAATAAATGTTTTGGGAACTCCGGAATACTTAAAAAAAAAAAAAAAGCATTTTTAGAAAAATGTCCGTGTGTGTCTGTAAGCAGCATAGCTCAAAAAGAAAAAGTACGTTAGATACCAGATTTGTTATTTAAGTTCAGTATCTTCCAAGGATGCTACAGGAAGATTTTCAATGTAAAAAATTTCGAAAATTTTGATTTTCTCAAAAATGGGTCTAATGATTTTGATTAAAATCTCTTATATTTAAGGTGTTTAAATTAAAAATAAAATGTATATCTTGAATTTTCTACGAAGAGACTCTGAAGACGTCTTTTTATTGAACTTTGCATAACTGGTAAACCGTAAGAGGCAGACAAATCTTACTACACAAAAAATGTAGATCTAGATAAAAAAACATAATTTATGTCATATACATTTTTTTCATCGAGATATTCCTTGTTGATTTCGGTTTTAAAGTACTTAAACTTTTCTCATACGGGAACTTGTCAACGCTTGGCCACGCAGAGAAACTGATTTCAATCCCATATCAACCTAATTTTAAAACATTTGACTGTCGGTTTAGCCTAGTGTATTCTTCTATTTATAGCAAACTAAGTAATAAGACCGTTTCTGCTAATGTTTTAGCAGGAAATAGATGAATAATCTTATCAACAACAATTTGTTACAGATGTAGGGAAAGTCATGTGAATGGAGGATATTTTTTGTTGTATGATAGAAGCTGTTTACCAGCTAGTCACAACAAAGATTATAGCTCCCCACTTTGTGTATTAAAGTCGAGAAGCACATGGGACTTCGAAGTTAGGTACAAGTATGCCTTACTTTCAATTCAATCCAAAATATCATTTAGATAAATGTACGACCGAACACTAAAAATAAAGAATAAAAATTAATTACATAATCAAGGCATTCCCATATTTTGAGAGAAAAATCAATGGTTCATTCATTTTAACCTCAAATCAAATTTATACGAAATAAATACTATGATATAACATATATAGCTTAGCCTACATCAATAACCAAAACAGTACATAATATTGAGACAGATGCATAACCTTACAAATGGGAATATATTCCTTTATGTTTATTTAAAAACAGAGTTACATCTCAGAGTTAGTCTGAGAAAATTATGTTTTCACATTCCAAATTTAAGGAAGATTGATAATTCAATACGTTTTGCAAAGCAAATGTTATGTTTAACTGCACACTAAAAGAAATCATTTTTGCTCTACTTATTTATTCTTTAGCAATTTTGTAAGTTTTAATATGTATTTTAATCTGCACTAAAGCCTTATTTATATTACTTTAGAGCTAGAACGCCTGTCATAGTAACTTTTAAATCGAATGAAAAGTAGATACATGTATATGTTTTCATTACCTCATGTACTTAGCTGAATAAACAGCTTTTAAAACCAAATGAAAAAAATCTGATGTGTTCCATTCACACGACTTTCATTGCATCTCTGTAACAAATGATTGTTAAAACGCTTCTGCGTCATAACATTAGCAGAAATGGTCTTACTACTTGCTTGTAAGTAGAAAGGAATCAAGGGAATGCACCACGCTAAAGCGATAGTCAAATATTTTAAAACCGGTTGCTACGTTTCTTTGCATGGTCAGGAGTTGATAAGTTCCCATATAAGAAAAGTTTTAAGCATTTTAAAACAAACCAATAGGAAGGAATGTCTCAGAAATGGTCAACTACACGAAAAAAATGTGTATGACACAAATTATGTGTTTTTAGTGTAATAATTTTTTTCCCTATCTCTTAAGGTTTAACAGTTATGCAAAAGTAGTCCAGAATGAAGAGGTTCTTCACAGGCTATTCCCAGAAAATTCAAGATATACGAGAAATAGAAAGGGGTCAGAATAATAAATACATAAGATTTCTATTCCAATTATTATCGTTAATTCCAATAAGGTGTATATAAACACATATTTACAGTATATGTTATACTCACAAATTAAATAAAAATTAAAAAAAAAACGGGTATTAAATTGTAACATCCTTAAACTGGTCATGTAAATATCTTTAATATACGATATTTTAAACTAAAGCGTTAGAGCTATTTTTGAAAAAATAAAAACTTTTGAAATTTTGTCCATGTAAAGGGTAGTAAAATAAAGTAGCTATTTGTGGAGTATTATTTAACACAGTACTAAACACCAATATCATAATACTGCGCGGACCTCTTTAAAATCTTGTGTTCCATTCATATTACTTTTTCTACATCTCTGTAGCAAATTGTTGTGTAAAAGATTATTCTTCTATCTACTTCAGTTAATCGAGATAAACCTTAGCAGGAATTGTTTTATTATTTGCTTCTTTGTAAGTGGAAGGGAAATAAGGGAGTACACTAGGATAAAACGATAGTCAAATCTTTTAGAAGTTTGCTGATATGTGGTTTAATTTATTTCCTTTCGTGGCCTTGAGTTCACAAATTCCCGTATGGGAAATGTTTTAAGTTTTTTAAAACGGAAACCAATTGTAAGGAATGTCTCGCAAGTGGTCAACTCCACTAAAAATGCATATAACATAAATTATATGCTAATTACGGTCAACCAGTTATCTAAATTTCATCAGAAGGAAGAGGTCTTCAGAGGCTGTTCCCAGAAAATTCGAGATATACATTTTATTTGTCATGTAAGTATCGTTAATATACGACATTTTAATCAAAATCGTTAGAGCCTTTTTGATAAAATCAAAATGGTGTTTTTCTTTAAATCTTCAAGTTGCATCCTTGGAAATTACTACATTTAAATTCAAAGTTTGGTATTTTACAGACTTTTGGTTTTTTAGTTATCGTGTTCACAGACACATGGGCATAGAAACAGGCGCGCGCGCGCGCGCACACACACACACACACAAACACTCGGACCTATCTAAAACAGCATTTTTTTGATACAGATAACCCTCAATCGCCTGTTTCCAATGAAATATTGGTTTCAAATTTTGAGTGGAATGCAAAATCCTCTCTATATGCTATGTATATTGTAAATATTTATTGGAGAAAGTAAAAACTAAAGTGTTCCATTCACATGCCTTTCATTAGCTGCTCCGCAAACAAACTTTTCTTACAAAAAATTATCTATATCATGCTAATCAAGGTAAAGACTAGCAGAAGTAGTCTTATTACTTGATTCTTTGTAAGCAGAAGGGAAAAGGAGAATACACTAAAGTGATATACAATTCCTTTAAAGGCTGGTCGGTATGCTCGGTTCGCTTTGCATGTCCAGTGCTAAAACAAGAAACACGAAAAGAAAGGTGGCTTCATGCTGAGAAGAGATAGCGTAGTTTAAAATTGAGGCAACCCACAAGTAATTTCACGAAAACGATAAATACTTCAAGAAAAACGTATACCACATAAATTATGCAGTTTTAACCACATATACATTTTAAGTGTGTCTGTCTATTATAGTGCATCTATCAGTTATGTGAAATTCAACAAAATCCGGAATAAAGCTGTCTTCATAGGCTATTCCCCGAAAATTTCAAAATCTGGATTTTATTTGTGATGTAAATATCTTTAGTTTGTGATATTTTAATCAGTAGAACCATTTTTAGGAAAACAAAATTTCCACGATAAGGGTAGTAGTGGAATATAATAATCATAAACCCCAAGTTTGGTAGGCATTTAACGTTTTCTTCGTTTTTGAGCTATGCTGCCCACAGGCGCACACACACACTCACTGACACATACACACACACTGAGATATACACACACACTGACACGTGCACACACACACTGACACATGCACACACACTGACACATACACACTCACTGACACATACACACACACACACTGACACATATACACACATGCACACACTGATACATACACACATTCACACACACTGACACATACACACACAGACACATACACACATGCACACACACTGACACATACACACATGCACACACACTGACACATACACACACACTGGCACACACACACACACGTGCACAGATACACAGACTCGTTCACAGATACATACACGGACTTTTTTCTTTAAATGTATTTTTTATTTTATTTTATTTTTTTTTTTTTTTTGGAGTCAGGGAACCTCAAAACTTAAATTTCCGACGAAATCTCCACATCAAATTTTTGGGTGGAATATACGTAATACCTTCTCTAGCCACATGTGCATTGTATGTTCAGACGTGCTAGAGAAAATAAAACGCGTTCCTCATATTTAGCTTATAAATCAGAAACAATTACGAAACACTTTTCAGACAAATGTGAATCACGTGCCACAAGGTCTCAGTAATAGTCTACCGTGATTAGTTCTAATGAAGCCCTCTATGGATTGGATTGGTCACTAGTGAGCGCCTGACCCACGAATTTAATAGTTACTATTATGCGATCACAATTTAACATATGGTCTTTGGGCAAAATGATGTAACGCTGACCCAGTTTAACAGTTTTCCAGGAATAGCTCATTTCAGACATTCTAAATGCTAAAGTAGCACATTTCACACCTATGCTGCCCAGTTATGTAAGTTTTCGTTCATCAGTGCAGCCATAATGTAATTCAAAATATGCAGATAGGTCAATGAATATCGTTTGTATCGATTTACGAGACATGTTTTTCAAGCAGGGTCCGTGATGTAATACATTAAAAAATACTGGGTATGTGTTTTGAATAACTAACTTTTACTTTCTTTATCACGTATGTACAGTGCCATAGTAGGTCTTATTCTTCTTCATCTTCTTTTACACTTCAAGGTTTAGGCTTTACACCTGCCTCATGTTGGCATTCGTTACTTTAATTGCAATGTTTTACTTGAGTGTCCGACGTCCGGTTTATATTTATTAATTAATAGTGGTATTCTTTCTTCACTCATGCGATTCATGTGTTCTTTCCAATTATGGTTATTTTCTTGAGTTTTATCGTTTATAAATATTCAATTCTTTTCTAATTATTTAAATTTCTTATTAAGCCTATGCAATCTGGTGCATCCTTTAATTCTTCGTAAAAATCTTATTTCCGCTGACTGAATTTTACTTTTGTCCTTCTCTTTCGCTATCACTACCATATATGAGCGCAGGGACCGCCATGGTCTTGTAAAACTTCACTTTTGTTCCTTTTCTTGTTTTATTTTGTAACGCTCTTGTTGTAGTTCCATATATTTGTTGGGATTTATTTATCTTGTTTTCTATATCTCTATCGACGCCAAAGTTTATGTCACAACCTAAACAATTACATTTTTTTACTCATTCCAGGATATTATTTGCTATACATTTTCATATACATATATACATATAGCAGGTAACGAAGATATTGTATTCCACTCAAAAGTTCGATACCAAAATTTCACTGGAGATACAATTTCTGAGGACCCCGAAATCCAAAAGAAGCATCTTTAGAGCATGTTTGCGCGTGCGTGTGTGTATGCCTGTGGACATCATAACTCAAAAACTAAAAGGGGCTTAATGACTAATCTTGGTATTTAAGTTCAGTATCTTCCAAAGATACGACACGAAGGTTTTCAGGAAAATACTCCTTACCACAAACTATACTTTAGTTGTAAGATTTTTCGAAATTTTCGATTTTCTCAAAATGGTTCAAATATTTTGTTTAAATTACCATACATTAAAGGTATTTACATCACAAGCAATACATCTGAATTTTCTGGGAACAGCCTCTGAAATCGTTTTCATTCTGGATGACTTTTGGACATTACTACACAAAAAATATAGATCTGGTTAAAACACACAGTGTATACACATATACTTTTTTGTGGAATTAAGCATTTCTGAGACATTTCTTTTTGTTTGTCTTAACTTTTCTAAAATGGGAAGTCGTGAAGCGTTTTTCTTTCCTCATGGTCATGCAAACAGAACAGCATTTCAGTCACATAGCAACTGGAACTTTAATGGTTTGACTATATTTAGCCTATTTTCCATATCCCTGCAGCGAAATACGTAAAAAGGACCACTTCTGTTAATGCCTGATTAGCATGAAGTAGATAAAAGTATATACTTTTGAAAGAATAGTTTGTTAGAAAATAAGTATACAAAGTCATGTAAATGGAACACATTAGATATTTTATTTAATTCTGCATAATTTAAAATACAAGGTTTTCGCAATCATTCAGATTCTCAATGCATTTTTTGACTTCTCGTTGAGTTTGCCACCAGCACGTAGGTATAGCCTTCATATGTTGCTTCTGACATGCATTTTCTGTATTTAATATGTTGTGGTAGAGGAAAAATATGCATTATTATTGTCATCGTTAGTTTAGTGAACGAGTGAAACACACTAATCCACCCGGATGTGCCTGGTTCGTTTCCCGACCAGGAAGTCTTCTTTAACCAGAATTGTTCCCTATCTCCCAAGATACTGAGAGTGAATGTGCGTGTGTATAATAATATAAACTGATAAACCTAATGAAAATAACTTACAGTGATCAGATGAGTTGTTTCACAAGTTAAAGTCTCCGATATGACCATTGAAGTTAAGGAGGCTCCAACAAATGAAAAAAAAAAAAAAATTAAAAAAAAGGCGCTAATTGAGATAACTGAAATAATTATTTGCTTCCTTGTAAGAAGAAGAAACAAAAGAATACACCTGGCAAACGCGATAGTCAAGCTATTTCTATGTGAAATTATCTGGATATAAAATTAATAATTAGTATTTCATTTATGTATAAGTTGAATAATGAATTACAATAAATTTTATTTCTAATGAATTGTTATTGAAATATAACTTGAAGGTGCATTTAATTATAATTTTATGAAGATTGTTAAAATGATCATAGCTCTATAATGTGCACACATTCAGTAGTTCTTTTGCTGGCTAGGAGTAAAATAAAAGACTTATGAAACAAACAAAAAACATTTAAGCATTTTTAAATTGAAACCAATAACATAGAATATCTTGGAAACAGTTAACTCTACAGAAAAGAAAAGTATTATTAATAAATTATGTGTCTGAATGAAAATTATATTTTTGTGTAGGTAATAAGTTTTTGTCCTCTTACCGTTTTATTAGTTGTACAAAATTCATCCAGAATGAAGAGCTGCTCAGAGAGACTATTCCCAGAAAATTCAAGATATACATTTCATTTATCATGAAAATATCTTAAGTATATGTTATTTTAATCAAGATCGTTAGACCCATTTTTGTAAAAATCAAAATTTTAGAATATTTTTAAGTGTGAAGGGTAGTAGAGAGTGGGTTTTTTTTTTTTTTTTTTTTTTTTGAAAACCTTCGTGTCACATCCTTGGAAGATACTGAATTTAAATACCAAATTTGGTACTTAACGGATTTTTCGTATTTGAACTATGCTTACCCACAGGCACAGACAAACGTAAGATACACAGACACACATGAACATGTTTCTAAACGTACTTTTTTGGATGAAGGGTATCCAATGACCAGAACATGTATTTCCGAATGAAATCTCGTAATCGATGGAATACAATACCTTCTCTATCTACAATGTACGTTGCGCATAGTGCTAGAAAAGGTAAACCAGTATATCAAGTAATTGATGATGTTACCCTTCTATCAATACTGTGTCTCTCTGAGTCTACCTGACATTGATAAATTAATGTTAGAGAAAAAGATGACTACGTTTCCTATTCGCTCGAAAAAGAAAGAAAGGAAGACAAAAATTTGTTAAGCTTCATTTCCGGAAGAGAGGCTATAAGACATATTTTGGTGCTCGGCTACTCGCCTTTTAATTGACTAGTTCCGCCACTGTTGTAGTTTACATGCGAGGCAATTTCATTATTACTCCAGGTGGAATGGAGGCGTCGCACTTTCCCTCTTTTACCGGCTCCCCAGGGCTGCCGTAGAGATTGTCAAAGTTCGTTTACATCACAAGGGTTTTATCTCGGGGAGCAATTATTTGTTTCCTAAATCGACTGGCGGCTGAAGTCTTATGACATGGTTCTAAAAATTTTATGGTATGCTAAGACAAGTGTTCGAAAAATATTGATAACTGGTGGAAAAATAGTGTAATGTTTGAAGAACTAT
Organism: Hymenopus coronatus; assembly: GCA_030762935.1. Lineage (NCBI taxonomy): Eukaryota > Metazoa > Arthropoda > Insecta > Mantodea > Hymenopodidae > Hymenopus > Hymenopus coronatus. The sequence goes on from CM060890.1 coordinate 35,603,797, forward strand.
GTGAAAAAAGTATTCAATATTTCGTACTTTATTACAAAGCGGATCTTATTTAAAAAAAGACCTGATGTGTTCCATTCATATGACTTTCTCTACATCCCTGCAATAAATTATTGTTAAAAAGCTTATTCTTCTATTTACTTCATGCTAATCGAGATAAACATTAGCAGAAATTGTATTTATTACTTCTTCCTTGTAAGTAGAAGGAAAATAAGGAAATACTCAGCTAAGAGATAGTCAAATCTTTTAAAAGCTGGTTGAATTTCCTTTGTTTGTATGGTCAGGAGTTGACAAATTCCCATATGACAAATGTAGAAGTATTTTAATACTGAAAACAATAACAACGAATATCGAATAAAACGGTCAGCTCCACAAAAACATAACATAACATATATTGTGTGCTTAACGAGCTCTACATTTTTTGTTAAGCAAGTTTTTGTCTATCTCTTACGTCTACCAAACTTCATTCAGAATAAAGATGTTAGAGAACATTCCCATAAATTTAAAGATACATTTCTTTGTCAAATATATATCTTTAATATGGATACTTTAATCGAAATCGATTTTTGAGAAAATAAACATTTTTCTGTGAAAAGGGTGGTTGGGCGTAGGGGGATTTTCTTAAAAATCTTCGTGTCGCATCCTTGGAAGATACTGGACTCAAATACCAAATGCCCAGTTTGTACTTTTCGTTTTGAACTATGCTGCCTACAGATACACACGCATGGATATTTTTCTAGAAATGCTTTTTTTTTTTTTATTCAAGGGGTCTTAAAACATATACTCCGTGAAATTGTGGTATCAAATTTTTGGCTGTAATACAATACCTTTTCTATAAACTATGTATATTGTACGTGTAGAGAAAGTAAAACCACTTGTAATTCCAGCCATTAGCGTTATTTCGCCCAAAAGGCCACCTACAGAGAAGGATTAATATTACACACGGATGGGATCCCCTCATACTGGAACAGAGCAGTGCACGTAGGCCCTTTGTGTCTTACCTGACCGCAGGAAGGGAAGAATGAGAGGGAAAATTGAAGGGTGACCAGATCCGGATGACGATGGGCACAATCATACGGATTACAGATGAAGCGCCTCCGACATCACCCGTTTTCACTCACGAACCTCAAGCTGCGGGGCCTGATCCCGAAAACCCTGAAGACCAGTATTGATCGAGCGGTACCGAAGACAACGCCAAGAATAAACCCTTTACGGTGAGCAAGCCACCATTCAGCCGCAGCCTGCCGAACACCATCGCCTGGTCCTTCAACACTGAAGCAGACGACAAGGAAATTATTGTCAGAAAAATTCGGTGAACAGTGTTCACTTCCCGATTCGTCTGAGTGCAATTAATGTAATTTTGCCCTTCTGCCCTTTTGTTTTAATTACAATTACGTGCTGCTGTCGTAGCAATGTATCATTATTGAAACAAAAAACTCTCCGTTTACTTAAAAAACTCTTTATTTATTCCACCAAAAATTACAAACAGAATCTGTTCACAAATAACAGTCAATGCTTTCGTACAAATTCTTTCGTGTAGTTTCTTTTCGACTTTCGCTGCGGCGACGATTACTCCCTCGAAACTCACTAAAATGTTCCCTGTGATGCATTCCCAGAGAAAACTGAACGCTGCGCGACCCGACACGAGCAGTTGGCGTGGCTGAGGGCAGCCCGATGGTGTGGTAGGCGTGCTAGAATGTTTGCTAGAATTTAACCACATACCGACGGGAATGTGGGGTTTGCAGAATGGTGGGTGTAAATAAGGTTGGACAGCGCTTCGTTGCCTTTTTATACCTCTCGGTCACGTGACTGGAAACTTCTAGAAGCAGTCGCACGTGCCAACCATCGCAGGAGTCACAATCTCACTTCGGTGTAACAATGACGGGCGTCGACGTCAAAGAACCTGCCGACAGAACACGTGTCCACTCGCACAGGTTAACAAGCACAGCTGTGATGTCAAAAGAACTTGCCGCCACACACGTGTCCACTAATGCACAATGAATGACAAAATCAGCTATGAATTACGAAGCAAGCCGTACAAGTACGGCGATTACGGCTATAGGGCGTAGTCACAGTATACTCTTACTTAGATTTTTAAATTAAAATTGTAGCAGTGATAGTTAAACACATCATGTATTGTGAGAAGCTCCTCTCTACCTATCAGGAGGCAGTAGTGTAAAAAGGAAAATACTCCGTGTCTGCAGCTGAGATACACTTCTAGACTTTTCTGCACTCGTAAAATGTTTTATGTCCCTCATCACTAGAATTTGGATGTGGGTTCCGAAGCGCACATAGTTACGAACACACAGATCAGCCAACGGTATAAAGAGAGTGTAGTGGGAAGGGATTTTTAGCGCAAACATGCGTACGTTGAGGAATAATCTGTTCCAAAAGTTATGGTTCACTACATGTATTGACATTATATGTATCGTTCTAATTTATTAAGTAACATAAAGCAATTATTTTATAATGTGATTACTAAATAAAATACCTCGCACTTATACAAATAAAATATAAAGCTTGACACACAAATTCAGGATAATAATGTGCACCGCTGTGAAAAGACAATGAACATAAATAAACCAAATTCACTCAGAATTCATTGCAGCGAATTACAAAATACATCTGTACTGTATCGAAAGAAAAGGCTCTCCTCCTATCACTCAAAATATGTTCGAATCATCCCCAGGTTTGTTCGGTGTCAAACGCCTATCCTTTCATATTTTGGACATTTTTCAATCTGGGCTCTCTTTCAGCATTCAATGATTTATCTTTTAGTTGCAGGCTCGCTAAAGTGCCTAGCTTTGGCGCTTCGTGGCGTAGGGGATCGCGGGTTCGAGTCGCGACTCAGCACAGTTGTTTTTAAATGTGTATATGTCTAAGTATCTGTATATTTTCAAAAGAGAAACAAATTAGAAAACAATAGAAACATAGGGATAAACATAAACAAAAATCTAATGTTTTACACCTACATGACTTTCCCTAGCTGCTCTACAAAACTCCTACAAAAGATTATCATTTTTGTACACAATGCTAATCAAGATAAATGTTAGCAAAATGTTATTACTTAGTTCCTTATAAGTAGAAGGGAATGAGGGAATGCACTATGCTAAAGTGAAAGTGATTGTCAAATGTTTTAAAAGCTATCGTTATGCGATTGTCATTGCAAATCACTTCTTTGCTTGGCCAGGAGTAGAACAAAAGAAAAACAAACACTTCCTGTGTGAGAAAAGTTTTAAGTACTTCACAGTTGAAACCAATAACAAGGAATATCTCGAAAACGGTTACCTCCACAACAAAAACGTAAAGGACAAAAATTATGTGTTTTGTGTAGTACGTTTTTTTCTATCTCTTACGGCTTAGCAGTTAAGCAAAATTCAGTAAAATTCATCCAGAATAAAGAGGTCTTCAGATGCTATTCCCAAAAAAATTCTAGATGTACATTTTATTTCGGACATAAATAGCTTTAATATACGGGATTTTAATCAAAATCGTTAGAGCCATTTTTAAGAAAATCAAAATTTTCGATTTTTTCCATGTAAGGGTAGTTTGTGGTGGGTAAAGAGTAGTTTGAAAATCTTAGTGTCGCATCCTTGGAAGATAGTAAACCTAAATACCAAGTTTGGTATTTAACGGTCTTTTTGTTTTGGGGCTATGCTCTCTACAGACACACATACACGGACCTTTTTTTTAAAATGCTTTTTTTCGGACTCAGGGGACCCCAAAACATATATTTCCGGTGAAATCTCGGTATCCAATTTTTGGGTGCATTACAATACCTTCTCTATCCCTATGTACATTGTACATATGGGGCTAGAGAAAGTAAAAAGAAGGAAAGGATTTTAAAAAAAACAGGAACTGAACGAGACCAGGCAGTGAGCAATGCTTTCATAACCGGCTGCACAGAACACGCATACTTCCATCACGTCATAGCTATATCTATGTGCACCGAACTTCAATCCGACAATTTTGTGACCCGGACCGAGCTCTACTTATCACGCATATATCAGAATAACTACTATTTTTATTTAAAACTGAATTCCACTTTTCTTTCACATATTCAGAGACAGATGTATCTGGCGTTTGATTAATCATTTTCATTAAGTTATGGATTAATATGTGATCATCAGACAAGTTGAATGAATTTCAAGTTATCTGAAATTAGAGTCTGTGCGGCCTTGATTGATGCAGAGTCCTTGAAATCAAACATGCTAATTGTTTCAACAACAGTATATTACACAGTAAAGTTTCCTTCCCGTCTAACTCACCCTCTACCATTCCACGTTTGCCGGTATCGTCCACTCCTCACGCCTTAAGAAGACTTTTACCTCAACCTATTCTCAAGAGTACGAAGAAATAGTCAAGAACACTGGTAATGAACCATTCGCCCGGTAGCCCGTGGAACCCCCCCCCCCCCCCCAAGTATCAGGAAGGCCGGCCACGGAAATAGAACCCACGACCTCCCAAATGCAAGTCGCACATGTTTAGACAGCGCCACCTCACTCGGTAACATTTTTATGTAACCTTTCTTACTGATTTTTTTTTTTAGTTTACATTTCATAATACTGAAAAAGCCTTAAGGATAACAATTCCTGGGATCGCTGCGATTCTGCTTCTGATGTAAATGTTACCTCATTCGACAGCTATATGTGTGTGTGTGTGTGATGTCGGAAGGGTATTCTGCACTGCAGCCTTGCCGTGGCTGAGTGGTTAGACCATTTACCACTCACTCAAGCAGCCGGGGTTCGATCCCAGGAAACCGATGTAGAATTTGTGATGAGCGAAGCGGCGTAGGGAAGGCTTTTTCCGGGTTCTCCGGTTTTCCCCGCTATTGCATTCCATCGGTGCTCCATCTTTATTCCATGTATCATCATTGCCATCGCCTGCGGTGCCAGGCGTTAAATACTATCGCAAAAAGAGCCCAGGATGATAGGATGAGATGAGATTTCAAAGGGTGGCCGAAGCCAGATAGCGAGGAACAGCCACCGTGGAGGGTCCATGGTATATTCCAAGCAGTTCAGTTTGACGCAGGGAACACTAGGAGCCCGCGCCCCAGGTCTGACCAAACCCCCTGAGTCTACAGACGACTCCCAACGCCATACCGCTGCCGAGAGCTGTATTTCTAGAACGCAGTTACCACGGTGGGTGCCATCGCCGCACTCTTCGCCGTCACATGCATCCCTCAAAGATCCCTGAGAAATAGAGATGAAATGAAGGGACAGGAAGTTCGGGGGGATGAAGATTCCTCCCCAGCATTTGTCTATTGACCCGCGAAATCTCCCCCTAAAAAAACAACAAAAAAAAACATTGGTCAGAGAGGTCGGCCACGGGAATCGATCCCACAATTTTCCGAATGCCAGTCACAGACGAAACGCCTAAGCCATTTGTCTAGGTCGACAGCTGTAAGAGGTTATGGTACTCTTTTAGAAGATCACGATACCATATTTAACCGACCATAGCATTTATTTCGGATTACCAGCTTCGAATGGTTTTAAACAGACCACAGTAGTTATTTGCGGTTTTACTTCTGAGCACGTGAAATTCAAACATCGCATCCTTTCCTAATAATAAAATACAGGGAAACCAGCAAAACATTACCACCTTGAAATTTTATTTCACAGATTTTTTTTTTCGGGGAGGGGCGGAGAACTTTCCGGCTTGCGGTCATTTTAATTTCTCTACTAGGTGTAGTAAGAAGGAGAAACATCGTATTTCAGCCGAAAATTCGATGTGTAGAAACTGAGACTTGCTGGGTGTGGAAGGCATTTTTAGAAAAAGGACCGTGAGTTTTCTCTACGTATTTTACAACAAGTTAGTCTTCCAAAAGTTTATTTTTCTATCTATTCCCTACTTATTGAGATTCATTGTAATTACAAGGGGAATAAGAGAGTAAGTACATAGTGATAGTAAAATTTTATAAACTAGTCACTATGTGATGTAATTGAAATTCATTCTCATTGCATGGTCAGGATGAAAAAAGTGAATAACTGCTTCCCTTTTAAAACCAATAACAAGGAATATCTCGGAAATGGTTAACCTCAAAGAAAGAGAGAGAGAGAGAGAGCGAGAGAGAGAGAGAGAGAGAGAGAGCGAGAGAGAAAATTGTGCCTGTAGGCAATCTCTTATGGTTTACGAGTTACGTAAAAGTCATCCAGAATGAAGAGAGTGTCATAGGCTATTCCCAGATAATTCAAGATATATATTTAATTTGTGATGAAAAAATCTGAAACACTTCTTATTGCACTCAAAACCGTGAGTGAATTTTTTTAGAAAATCAATATTTTCCAACACCTTCTAGGTAAAGGGTAGGTTGGGGTGGGAAATTGAAAATCTTAGTGTGGCATCATTAAAGCATAATGAACCTAAATACTAACTTTGGACGGACCTTTCGTTTTTAAGCTATGTTGTTCACTCACACACGAAACGTTTTCTGAAATTGCATTATTATTATTATTGTTGTTGTTATTATTATTATTATTATTATTATTATTATTATTATTTTTCAGAGAACCTCGCCACATAGAATATTTGGGTGAAATGCAAAACCTTCTCTATATACTATGTACATATTACGTTGTAGGGTAAGTAGCCCCCATTTCAAAGAAACATTGTTGTTCCCCCCAAAAAAAGTAATCAGGATTATCCTAAGAAAGAAACCAGACAAACATTGCAAACTACTATTTATCAATTTATCAACTACTATTTTCGTTTCTTTATATTTTATAATCTAATATATGTACCTATATGCGCATCTGCACGAATGTGATTTTATGACTAGACATCCATAGTGTCATACCTGATATAAATATGTGTATATCCTAAATGCACATTTTTTTGGACGAAGGAGAATTGTTATTTTAAAGATGTAGAACTTTATAATAAAGTAGACATGAAATTTAGAATATTGAGCTGATTGTTTAACAAAATATTTTTAATTTCCTAGTTGAAATGACATTTTATACAGTTAACGACTTTAAGTGCTCTAGCTATTATCACCTTTGAACAGGATGACTCTTTGTAATGAATAAAATAAAAAGTCTTAGTACAGTTTTGCGTTTATAAAACAGTTTTTGAGAAAATGCAGAAATTACTTAATATTAACTCTACCTTAAATTAACATTTTACGAATATTAAATACTTTTTCAAATATTGAAAGATACATTTTTCTGCATGTTTAAATAAAATTTTAATTTAAAAAATTAGCAGTCTCACTATTATTATAAGCTTTCGAAAATTGTCACAGGTGAATCTATATCGTTGATCAGAAAACTGCACAATATGACAACACTGTAAGACAGAAAGAAATGCACTTCAGGTTTGTTTATTGCGCTTATGGCTTGTTTTCGAAACAGCGCATTATCACTTACAAAATGATACACTTTACTGATAGTGATAATAATGCCATAAGTAGTTAAAGCGGGCGTTAAACACTATTCCCCCCCCCCCAAAAAAAAGAGAGTTTTAGCATTCACAATGAAAGGAAGCATAATCGTGTAACTTAGGTTTCCCAAGCGTATATTAGTTCTTTGTTATAGCAGCTGATGCTGAAATATTACATGTTTATCAGTTGTACAGAAAGTGATAACAATTTAGGAAAAATTCACAATAACGTGCTTTTTCATAGTTTAAGAGGATGTTCTAAAATCACTTTCCGCTCTGTAAATATATATATATATATATATATATATATATATATATATATTTATAGCAATGTCATTTTCACTTTTTCTATACGTATCTACTATATACATAGTGTATAGAGAAGATATTGTGCTGCACCCAAAATTTTCGATACCAAGGTTTCACCGGAAATATATGTTTTAGGCTCCCCGGTATCCAAAAAAATAAAACTCTGATGTGTTCCATTCACATGACTTTCTCTACACCCCTGCAACAAATTATTGTTAAAAAATTCTATTTACTTAATTTTAATCGAGAAACAAATAGCAGAAATAGTCTTATTACTTCCTTCCTTGTAAGTAGAAGGGAGATAAGGGAGTACCATAGGTAAAAGTGATAGTCGGAAGCTGATTACTATGTGACTGATGTTCCTTTGTTTGTATGGACAGGAGTTGGCAAATTCCTGTATGAGAAAAGTATAAGTTTTTCAAATCTGAAACCAAAAACAAGGAATAAGTCAAAAACGATCAACTCCACGAAAAAAATGTATAAAAAATATAATTGTATGTTTTAATGTGCTCTACATTTTTAATGTGTTAAGTTTTTGTCCATCTCTTAACGGTTTAACTGTTATGCACAATTCTGTAAAATTCATCCAGAATAAAGTAGTCTTTAGAGGCTATTCCCAGAAAATTCAAGATAAACATTTTATTTGTCAGGTAAATATCTTTGATATTTGACATTTTAATCAAAATGGTTAGAGCTATTTTTAAGAAAATCTAAATTTTCAAAAAAGTTCCATGTAAAGGGTAGTTGGGGGTGGGGGGATTTTCTTGAAAATCTTCGTGTCGCATCCTTGGAAGATACCAAACTTAAATACCAAGTATGGTATTTAACGGTCTTTTCGTTTTTGAGCTATGCTGTCCACAGATACACACACACACAGACACACAGACCCACACACGCACTCACGCACTTGTAAAAATACTTTTTTTGGATTCAGGGGGACCCGAAATATGTATTTCGGTATCGAATTATTGAGTGGAGTGCAATACCTTATCTATACACTATGTACATAGTACGTGTAGAGAAAGTAAAAATAAGATGTACCTTGAATGCTCTTGCATAACAAATGACTATCACAGCGTACGATATTGATGTTGAAGACATTCAGCATAATATAATAAATTTATAACCTCTTAAATTTTCAACAGTATCTGTGATGCTGTTAGAACACAATGCGCGTAGCTAATGCCTTGCAGATAGTGAGAATAAAACGTCGCTTTCTTATAGCAGTCGCGCCCATTCCTTCTGCAGCAAGCCCACGCATGCCTTCTTAAACACAGGAAGCAATTCATAATTAGGTATCGCCATTAGTTTAAATGGCTATTAAATGCCTAGTACCAGGGACAATAGGGTGCTGACCGGCACCCACGCTCTTCTTTGCACTGTTACAGGACAGGCGGAAATCGATGACGCATGCAATCGACCTCTTAAGGTAAAGGTAGAACCTACTTCAAGCACTACCTATGATTTTATTCTGATTTTCTTTTGTTTTATTTAACTTTAAATATTCACATATCATGGATGTTGAGATTAAAGATAACTTTTAGAGATTGTTCAGTTATTGCGATCTATGATATCTGTTGTACCCCGAACACCGCCCTCCCCCCAATAGGCCGGAATGGAATGCCAGGCCCTAGAGTCAGGCCGTAGTCCCTAACTCAGAGGCTAAAAGTTCATCCGACGTGCAGCCGCCAACACCATAGGTTCCAGGGGTCGTAATATCACCGCCTCCATACTTAATGAAACCTTTAAAACAAACTTTAAGGATTCATTTCTTTTCGTTTAGAGAAATGTTAAATTCATTGTTTTAGTTTTTATATAGATATCTATTTTAATTAAATATTTCCAGAACCACGGATATACCGATCTCTAGCCGGTTGCTCTGCCACTGAGCTACCATGGCAACATGCCGGCACAGAATTGAATTTCTCAACTGACTCGCATGTTTCCCGGTAAACTACAAGGTGTTCCCAAATTATTTTGAGATGACAACCCAAATGCGATTTACAATGCTGCAAGTACTTAAGTCCCAGGATTCATAGTATAGTCAACTATTATAATCAATTGGTATTGGATTAATTGTTTTTTTCACACAAGCCGTGTGTAGGACAAGAGTTGGATAGGTATAGTCAGACTGAAAATTCCGGCTATGGCATTGAATTTTTCAGTCTGACTCTACCTATCCTAAATATTGTTTGGTTTATATAAAACTATTATTTTTTCAGGTTCTACATGATTTATACGCGACAGTGAGGACAACGCAGCTATCATGCATCCGCGCGCTATCCGCCAGCACTGCCACACATTATGGAAGATGATTAGGAAATGCCATTAAAGGGAAATGGTGCAAAGGAAGTCGTGGAGCATAAGCACCCCAGTATTCATCTAATTGACAAGAGAGAGGCACGAACAATCTCCAAGTCAAGGTGCGCGGTCTGCGAATATCGAAATCGCGACTTCTTGAATGTGAATCGCAAACGTTACCACACTCGATGATTTTAGAGCTATGTTTTTTTTTTTTTTTTTGGTTTTTTTTGGTTTTTTTTTTTTTTTTTTTTTGTAATTATTCACCTCTGGAGGAAGGTATGAGGCGAAGGAACCTCAGAAGACGTATGGGCTATAGAACAGCCTGGCGCAGGCAACTGGGGTTCTCAGGGCTCCTTCGTCTCCCTGCCACATAGTGTCGCTCGAAGGATGCTCAGATTCTTTTTGTTTGTTTTTGTTTTTTTCCTGCTAAGGGCGCTGTCAATCATCAGAATCATATCAGCGCCGGCCGTGTGCTGGGATTTCGTCCCTCAGGAATTCTTTTGCCAGTAAATCTATTGATTGACGTGGGGTTGCGCTTTTAAGCACACTTAAAAACAATCGCTCTAGGCCGGGTTTGAGCCCGCAACCTTGGGATCAGAAGGTTCACAGACTTCCCTCTATCGGAACCGGGAAAATATGACTCCAGCAGTACAGGTTCGAAAGGAAGGACAGAGAAGAAGCTTCTGCTCCATTTTTCCGACGCCGACTGTCACTCAGCCACGGATTTTCTTGTAGAGTTAGCCATTAATTATATATTTATTGTTATTGCTTTAAATTTTCCAGCAATTATACTCTTCTCAAATGGGAAGTAGGTAATCATTTCCCCCTGTGCTGGTTATATAAAACAACGGAATTTTAATACCATCATATAGCAGCCAGCTCTTAAATGGTTTGTTTATTGCTTTAGCTTTGTGTATTCCCTTATTGACCTTGTACCTACATGGAAATATGTAATAATACGATTTCTGCAAACGTTTATCTCGGTGACAGAAGTATACGCGTGTGCAAGAATGGTTTCTTGTAGCATAGGTAGAAAGTCGTAACGTACCTATCAGACTTTTTAAAAATCGAAATTATTTCAATGTGGACTGATCAAAAATGCAAATGTACGACTCAGTCTATTAATCATTGTGTACTGACAATATTAGGTTCAGTAACGACTATTGTTAGGTGGTAATTACAAGCTATCGTGATTGGTCGATTATCCAAAGGCAATTCAGTATCAAATACATGGCGTATGCATGGAATAATTCGTGAAAATTTATTACCAAGGCTACTGGAAAGTTATAACGTTACCATGCATCTGAAAAAAACATTTAGAATTTTTACATTCTCTAACACGTATATCCAAGGGAGAAAAAGTATTGCACTCCACCCATAAGTTCGTTAACGAGATTTCTCGTAAATACAAGTTTTAAGGGTCTGTAAATAAAAAAAAGCACATGTGTGTATGTGTGATTGTCTGCGAACAGCATAAACCAAAGACGAAAAATACCAAACTTGGTATTTATATTGTGTATCCCCCAAAGATTCGACACGAAGATTTTTAAGAAAATTCCCCACTCCCTCTTACTCGTTGTATGCTATATTTTTCGAAATATTTTATTTTCTCAAAACTACCTGTAATAATTTTGATTAAAATACAATATATTAAACATATTTACATGACAAATAAAATGCATGTCTTGAACCTTCTAGGAATAGCCTGTGAAGATATTTTTATCCGGAAGAAATCTTATTTCATCTAGCTGTTAAACGTTAGGCTATTGAAGCAACTCACTACAGAATAATGTACGTCTGTTTGAAAACAATTTGTTTCAAATATTTTTTTCTGGCTTTCGCAATTTCAAAGATATCCTTTATTAATGGTTCTTTTTTTTTTTTCGTAGTGCTTAACGCCCACTTTAACTACTTATGGCACCGCAGGCGGTGACACTGATGATACATGAATGAAGATGGAGCACCGGTGGAACGCGATGGCGGGGGAAACCGGAGAACCCGGAGAAAACCCGCCCCAGCGCCGCTTTGTCCACCACAAATCCCACATACGGTCGCTTGGGATCGAACCAGGGCCGTCTAGGTGAGAGGCAAGTGGTCCAACCACTCGGCCACGGCGCGGCCTTTATTAATGGTTCAATTTGTTCTTGACAACGTTCAATTGTTCTTGCAATTGCATAAAATGTGTATAAGGTTTTAAGACCAGCATATACGATCATAGCGTCCAGTACCGACCAGTTATTGTCATTGTACCTATGACCAAGTAAGGTTAAAATTATCAAGTAGCTATTTTTTCAAAGGTTTGTCTCGACTAAACTGAATAAATGGAAATAAAACTTATATGTTCCATTCATATGACTTTCTCTAGCTATTTGCAAACAAACTATTCTTACAAGAACGTGTTCTATCTATTTCATGCTAATCAATATCAATATTAGCTAAAATGGTCTTATTACTTAATTTCTTGTTAATAGAAGGGAAATAAAGAAAAACACTATGCTAAAGCGAAAGTCAAATCTTTTAAAAACTGTTGCATATCAACGACTCTGAAATTCAAATCTTTGTATAGACAGCAGTAAAACAAAAGAAAAACAAATGAGAACTTTCCGTGTGAAAAATATGAGTATTTTGAAATTAAAACTAATAACAAAGAGCATCTCAGAAAAAATTCATTTTACCAAAAAATATATCTCAGACAAATTCTACGTGTTTGTGTAGTAAGGTTTTGTCTATCTCTTACGGTTTACTAGTTATATAAAGGTCTTCCAAAATGAAGAAGTCATCAGAGGCTATTCTCAGAAAATTTGATACATCTCTTATTTGTCATGCAATTATATGACATTGATATATATGACATTTTAATGAAAATTGTTAGACGTACTTTTGAGTAAATCGAAAATTTCGTAAAATGTTCCATGGAAAGGGTAGTTTGGGTAGGGTGTATTTTCCTGAAAATTTTCGTTTAGCATTCTTGGAAGAAACCTACTAAACTTAAATACCAAGTTTGCTACTTAATATACTTTTCGTTTTTGAATTATGCTGTTCATAGACAGACAGACACACACACACACATACACGGACCTTTGTCTAAATATATATGTATGTATATTGGGCCCCGACTGTATTTCTGATGAACTCCTGGTATCGGATGTTTGGATGGCATACAATGCTTTATCAATGCACTATGTGTGCACATTGTACACACCTGGTAGATAAAGTAATACGATTTCATAAGTAGAGTTTATATAACCACTAATGCACGATAAAAAGCAGAGGAAGTCATGTGAATGTAATAGTTTGAATTGTTTAATTTAGCACAATATCCAGTAAATTAGTTATTTACCGACAAGTTTTACTTTAATAAAATCGTCAGGTTAGTATGAATTCTCTAATGCCACTCAAAAACAAAGAAATTGCGGAAATGGCAGCATTAATAGATTAATACCCCATTAAACTGCGTCACGTCTCATTGTGTATTAAAGAGTCTAAATGTAGAGAAGGGGTAGTTATCGCTACAGTCAGCTGTTAGCCTTAGCAGCATAAGCACAGTGCAGCCGATAGACGTGTGAATGTGGTTCTAGTTGGCAGTGTACAAAACGTGTTTGATCCAGTTCACCTACAAACAGGTAACTTAATAGTTACAAAAATGTGGAATATTCTATTCATTCAAACTGTTACCACTTTTATCCAGAACCCAGTATAATGTAGATATTTGACTGCGATCTAAATAATTTGATCTCACATTATTATTATTGTTGTTGTTGTAGTTCTTGACTAATAGCAACAGTAGCCGTAGTTAAAGGAAGTAACATTTCAAATTTATACATTTTTGTATAGATTTTTTACTTTATGCGTACTATGTACATAGTGTATATAGAAGAAGGTATTGTATTTCACCCAAAAATTCGATATTGAGATTTCACCGGAAATACATATTTTGGGTCCCCCTGAATCCAAAAAAAAAAAAAAAAAAACATTTCTACAAAAAGGTCACGCGTGTGTCTGTGGACAGCATAACTCAAAAACGAAAAGACCGTTAAATACCAAACTTAGTATTTAAGTTTGATATCTTCCAAGGATGTGACACGAAGATTTTCAAGAAAATCCCCCCAACCCCAACTACCTTTTACATGTAACATTTTTCTAAAATTTTGATTTTCTTAAAAATGGCTCCAAGGATTTTGATTAAAATGTCAAATATTAGAGATATTTACCTGGCAAATAAAATGTATATCTTAAATTTTCTGGGAATAGCCTTTGAAGACTACTGTATTCTGGATGAATTTTACAGAATTATGCATAACTGCGATCTAAATAATTTGATCTGACATTATTATTATTATTATCATTATTACTATTATTATTATTATTATTATTGTAGTTATTGACAAATAGCAACACTAGCCGTAGTGAAAGGAAGTAAACTTTCAAATTTATATACTTTTGTAGAGATTTTTTTACTTTATACGTAATATGTACATAGTGTATGCAGAAGGTATTGTATTCCACCCAAAATTCGATATCGAGATTTCATATCGATATCGAAATACATGTTTTGAGTCCCCCTGATACCAAAAAAAGCATTTTTACAAAAAGGTCCGCGCGTGTGTGTATGCGTGTGTGTGTGTGTGTGTGTGTGTGTGTGGACAGCATAGCTCAAAAACGAAAAGACCGTTAAATACCAAACTTAGTATTTAAGTTTGATATCTTCCAAGGATGCGACATGAAGAAAATTCCCCCAGCCCCAACCACCCTTTACATGGAACATTTTTCTAAAATGTTGGTTTTCTTAAAAATGACTAAGGATTTTGATTAAAATGTCAAAAATTAAAGATATTTACCTGACAAATAAAATGTATATCTTGAATTTTCTGGGAATAGCCTTTGAAGACTACTGTATTCTGGATGAATTTTTCGGAATTTTGCATAACTGCTATACCGTAAGAGATGGGAAAGAAACTTAACACACAAAAAAATGTAGAGCCAATTAAAACACACAATTTATGTCTTATACTTTTTTTCGTGGATTTGATCGTTTTTTAGATATTCCTTGTTTTTGGTTTCAGCTTTGAAAAACTTACTTTTCTCATACGGAATTTGTGAACTCCTGTCCATACAAACAAAGGAACTTCAGTCACATAGAAACCAGCTTTTGACTATCACTTTAACCTATGTTACTCCCTTATTTGCCTTCTACTTGCAAGGAATAAGACTGTTTCTGCTAATTTTTCTAAATTAGCAAGAAGTAAATAGAAGAATAAGCTTTTTAACTATAATTTGTTGCAGAGATGTAGAGAAAGTCATATGAATGGAACACATAAGATTTTTTGTGGTTGCATTGTGTTAATATGAATACTAAATTTCATTTAAATTGGATAAATACTTTGCAATGAATACATTATTTCAGAAAATTTTATTATGTAAATATAGTGCATAATCAAAATGTCACTCGCGCCTTAAAATTTAAGAAAATTGATCGACAGTTTATGAATTGGAGCTTTGAACCAAAAACAGAAACTTTAAACGGGGATATTAGGATAAATTTGGTTACTGAATTACTATTCACTTTTAGAAAAGTTAGAAATTTAATTTCTAAAATTAATAATATTTTAATAAAATATGTTTTTGAAAAATTACTAACGGTATTAGAATAATTTGCCCTTTGTAATATTATGATATAAACTTCTACACATTATCGGACATTTTAATTTATTAAAACAAAAACTAAGAAATTTGAATGTGTGAAAATGTAGTTTTGAGAAAACTGCTGCTTAATGAAATAGTATACCAAGAAATAGGTGTATTGTACGATCTTTAAATAACTGGAACGCTAAACAAGGAGGGCAGCTAAATGGCTATTCTGCCCAGTAGTTGCAAACAAATTATTTGCTATTAAAAGGGCAAATTTCGTTTGTTTTTTTTTTTTTTACCTTAAGGGGCGTCGAAATATCCTATTTTGCCAATGTTAATATTTGACCCATTATCTCGCAATTAATTAAGATAATGAGCTAAAGTTTTCAAGGCGTATTCAGCAGTACCTTTACAGTTGATTGATGAAAAATAGAATACTTTTATTCATTAGAAAGAAAGGTATGATCTTTTTAATAAAGCTCTAAAAATTTTATTGAAAAATGATGATCTTTAAATTAAAATAAAAAAAAACTAATACATAAATTAAAAACGTTTTCGTTAAAATAAAACAAATGTGTGATAAAAATTTGAGCCCTTAGTGTCAATTAGCAGTTGTACAGAACAATTTACTTCTTCAGAAATTACTTTCAAATACACGGTTACTACAAAAGAAATAGACAACTTCAACTGCCTGTAAAACAAAAACTATTAGAGATAGCAACCTAATTATTTTGGAGGTATGTTGAGAAACTCTCAAAGTTTTGTTCGTTACTATTGGTAACGCTGTAGTGTTTTGTTTGTTGTTGCAGAAGCTGAAATGGCGGAAAATCCTGTGGAAAAGGCATATTGCGTGTTGGAATTTGCTAGAACGCAATCAGCAACTGTTGTCCAACAACATTTTGGAACACGTTACCACAAAAATGAAATGATACGCTCACAAGAACCAGCATCGTCTTCATCATGTCGCAACATGTCGATGCAAAAGTCACGCCGTATTCTTATCTTCTTCACTCAGAAACTGCAACATCTGTAATCTGTAAGGCATCATGTACAGTCGCTTCCGCAAGATTTTCCATACAGTTTGCTGTGGAATTTGTAATTGCATGCTTGCCCTAGATGTCGGTTTCTGTTGGCTTCTTAAGTAGGCAGAACGGACACGTTCAACGTTTTCTTCCGAAACTCTTGGTCTTCCCGAGCTCTTCCCTTTGCACAAACATCCCGTTGTCTCGAATTTTCTATACCAATCTCGTAAATTGACTATCTAGTCGATGGCGTTTTGTGGTAACGTGTTCTAAAATGTCATTGGACAACAGTTGCTGATTGCGTTCTAGCAAATTCCAACACGCAATATGCCTTTTCCACAGGATTTTCCGCCATTTCAGCTTCTGCAACAACAAACAAAACACTACAGCGTTACCAATAGTAACAAACAAAACTTTGAGAGTTGTGAACATACCTCCAAAATAATTAGGTTGCTATCTCTAATAGTTTTTGTTTTACAGGCAGTTGAAGTTGTCTATTTCTTTTGTAGTAACCCTGTATAACGTTAAAAAAATCTGTTGTGTTACACTCACATGACTTTCTCTATCTTCTACAAACTGCTTACATAAGATTATCCTTCTTTCTGCACCTTGCTAATCGCGATAAACATTAGCAGAATGTTCTTACTACTTAGTTCCTTATAAATAGAAAGTAAATAAGGGAATGCACTAGGCTAAACCGATACTCAAATGTTTTAAAAGCTGTCGTTTTTCAATTGTTATTGCAAATCGCTTCTTTGCTTGGCCAGGAGTAGGACAAAAGAAAAACGGACACTTCCTGTCTGAGAAAAGTATAAGTACTCACAACTTAAACAAAAAAAAAAAAAAAACAAAACAAGGAATATCTCGGAAACGGTCACCTCGACAGCAAAAATGTAAAGGATATAAATTGTGTGTTTTGATCAGATCAACATTTTCTGTATAGTAAGTTTCTGGCTACCTCTTACCGTTTAGCAGTTAAGCAAAATTTAGCAAAATTCATCCAGAATAAAGAGCTCTTCAGAGGCTATCCCCAGAAACTTCAAGATATACATTTTATTTGGTGTGTAAATGTCTTTAATATACGGGATTTTAATCAAAATCGTTAGCCATTTTTTAGAAAATCAAAATTTTCGAAAATTTTTCCATGTAAAGGGTAGTTGGGCGTGGGGGGATTTTCTTGAAAATCTTCGAGTCGCATCCTTGGAAGATACCAAACTTAGATACCAAGTTTGGGCTTTAACGGTCTTTTCGTTCTTAAGCTATGCTGTCCACACACAGCAGACCGACAGACAGACAGACAGACACACACGACGCTTTTTCTGAAAATGCTTTTTATGGATTGAGGGGGTTCTAAAACATGTATTCGGCATCGAATTTTTGGGAATACAATACTTCCTCTATGCTATGTACATAGTACGTATAGAGAAAGTAAAAATGTAACCTAACTTTCCAAACGCAACTTTGCAGTACTTTGAAACTTCATGTAAGGCAATATGAGCGGGATGTCAATTCTGCGATTAGCTAAGTAGAACTTTCCGATCAAAATAAGAAAGAGATCTCTTCTCTAATACTAGTATTCACAAAGTTATTGATGTTTTTATGTTCTAAAAAGCTGCTACGCAGGATTATTTTCAACAGTATTGTTAAACTATTTACAATTAGCGTACATCTATGAAAGCTCTACCAAAATGAGTGCGACACTCAAAATATTCATATGCAATTAAAACATTAAAATGGAAAAAAATCTGATGTGTTCCATTCGCATGACTTTCTCTATATCTCTGCAACAAATTATTCTATTTACTTCATCTAATCGAGAAAAAATTAGCAGAAATAGTCTTATTACTTGCTTCCTTGTTAGTAGAAGCGAAATAAGGGGGTACCATAGGTTAAAGTTATAGTCAAAAGCTGGCTGCTCTGTGACTGAAGTTCCTTTGTTTGTATGGACATGAGCTCACAAAGTCCTGTATGAGAGTATGAGTTTTTATAGCTGAAACCAAAAACAAGGAACATCTAAAAAAAAACCGACTCCACGAAAAAAATGTATATAACATAAATTGTGTGTTTTAAGGTGCTCTACATTTGTTGTGTGGTAAGTTTTTGTCCATCTCTTTACAGTTTAGCAGTTATGAAAAAATCCGTAAAATTCATCCAGAATAAAGTGGTCTTCAGAGGCTATTCCCAGAAAATTAAAAATATACATTTTATATGTCAGGTAAATATCTTTAATGCACGATATTTTAATCAAAATCGTTAGAGCCGTTTTTTAGAAAATTAAAATTTTCGAAAAAAGTTCCATGTAAAGGGTAGTTGGGGGTGGGGGGATTTTTCTCAAAATCTTCGTGTCGCATCCCTGGAAGATACTAAACTTAAATACCAAGTTTGGTATTTTACCGACTTTTCGTTTTTGAGTTATCGTGTTCACAGACACACACACACACACACACACACACACACACACACACACGGACCTTTTTATGTAAATACATTTTTACTTTCTCTATAGGCACTATGTACATAGTGTATAGAGAATGTATTGCACTCCACCAAAAAATTCGATACCGAGATTTCACCGGAAATACATGTTTTAGGACCCCCTGTATCCATAAAAAGCATTTTCAGAAAAAGGTCCGTGTGTGTGTGTCCGTGTGTCTGTGAACACGATAACTCAAAAACGAAAAGTCGGTAAAATACCAAACCTGGTATTTAAGTTTAGTATCTTCCAGGGATGCGACACGAAGATTTTGAGAAAAATCCCCCCACCCTAAACTACCCTTTACATGGAACTTTTTTCGAAAATTTTGGTTTTCTAAAAAATTGCTGTAACGATTTTGATTAAAATATCATATATTAAAGATATTTACCTGACAAATAAAATGTATATTTTAAATTTTCTGGGAATAGCCTCTGAAGTCTACTTTATTCTGGATGAATTTTGCATAACTACTAAACCGTAAGAGATGGACAAAAACTTAACACACAAAAAATGTAGAGCACGTTAAAACATACAATTTATGTTGTATACTTTTTTCCGTGGGGTTGATCGTTTTTGAGATATTTCTTTTTCTTGGTTTCAGCTTTGAAAAACTTACTTTTCTCATACAGGAATTTGTCAACTCCTGTCCACACAAACAAAGGAACATCACTCACATAGCAACCAGCTTTTGGCTGTCACTTTAACCTATGGTACTCCCTTATTTCGCTTGTATTTACAATAAAGCAAGGAATAAAACTATTGGTGCTAATTTTCCTCGATTAACATGAAATAAATAAAAGATAAGCTTATTAACAATATTTTTTTACAGAGAGATAGAGAAAGTCATGTGAATGGAACACATCAGATTTTTTTCGTGGAGTTGATCGTTTTTGAGATATTTCTTGATTTTGGTTTCAGCCTTGAAAAACTTATACTTTTCTCATACAGGAATTTGTCAACTGCTGTCCATAGAAACCGGATTTGACTATCACTTTAACACATGGTACTCTCTATGGTACTTACAAGGTAGCAAATAATAAAGACTATTTCTGCTAATTTTTTCTTGATTAGTATGAAGTAAATAGAAGCAAAGGCCTTTTAACAATAATTTGTTGCAGATATGTAGAGGAAGTCATCACATCATATTTTTACTTTCTCTATAGGCACTATATACATAGTGAATAGAGAATGTTTTGCACTCCACCAAAAAATTCGATACCGAGATTTCACCGGAAATATATGTTTTAGGGTCACCTTTATCTAAAAAAAGCATTTTCGGAAAAAGGTCCGTGTGTGAGTGTGTGTGTTTGTGTGTTCGTGTGTCTGTGAACACGATAACTCAAAAACGAAAAGTAGGTAAAATACCAAACTTGGTATTTAAGTTTAGTATCTTCCAGGGATGCGACACGAAGATTTTGAGAAAAATCTCCTCACCCCAAACTACGCTTTGCATGGAACTTTTTTCGAAAATTTTGATATTCTCAAAAATGACTCTAACTATTCTGATTAAAATTTCGTATATTAAAGATATTTACCTGACAAATAAAATGTGTATCTTGAATTTTCTGGGAGTAGCCTCTGAAGAGTAGTTTATTCTGGATGAATTTTAATAAATTTTGAATAACTGCTAAACTGTAAGAGATGGGCAAAACCTTACTACACAAAAAATGTAGAGCACGTTAAAACACACAATTTATGTTATATACTATTTTTTCGTGGAGTTCGTCGTTTTTGTGACATTCCTTATTTTGGTTTCTGCTATGAAAAACTTATATATTTCTCATACAGGAATTTGTCAACTGCTGTCCATACAAACAAAGGAACTTCAGTGACATAGCAACCAGCTTTTGATTATCACTTTAACCTATAGAACTCCCTTATTTCACCTCTACTTACAAGGAAGCAAGTAATATGGCTATTTCTGCTAATGTTTTACTGATTAGCATGAAGTTAATAGAAGTATAAGTTTTTTAAGAATAATTTGTTGCAGGAATATAGAGAAAGTCAATGGTACACATCAGATTTTTTTTGGATACAGGGGAGCCTAAAACATATATTTCCGGTGAAATCTCGGTATCGAGTTTTTTTGGAGTGAAATACCTTCTCTATACACTATGTACATAGTACGTATAGAGAAAGTAAAAAAGTACGAAAATCCCATTTCGACTCCCCTTAAGGAAAGAATGCTGATGTAGAGATTGTCTAGAGTTTAATGTTTCCTTCGGTGTGATATATTGGATAAAATTATAGAATTCTCATTTTCTTGTAGGGACAGGCCTCTAAAATTAGTGGCATCTAACTGAGAATGCTACTAAGCGCCCATTACAGGTGGGGTTCCTGTTCAAAAAGAATTTTGGAGGTGATGAAAAGTTCTGTAAAAATCTGATTTGTTCCATTCATAGCACTTTCTCTACATCTGTGTAATAAGTGATTGTTAAAAAGTTTAAGCTTCTATTTACTTCATGCTAATCGAGATAAATATTAGCAGAAATGCTTTTTTGTAAGCAGAAAGGAAATAAGGTAATACAGTAGGCTAAAATGACATTAAAGCTGTTTGCCAAGCATTATCTCAAAATTGGTCAGCTCTACGAAATAAAGCTATATGACATAAATTGTATGTTTTAACGAGATCTACATTTTTTGTACAGTAAGTTTTTGTCTATCTCTTGTGGTTTACAAATTATATAAAATCCAACAAAATTCATCCAGTATAAAGAGGTCTTAGGAGGCAATTCTCAGAAAATTCAAGTTATACATTTTATTTGTCAGGTAAATATCTTTAATATACGTAATTTTAATCAATTCGTTAGATCCATTTTTGAGAAAAACAAAACTTTCGAAAAAGGTTCCATATAAATGGTAGTTTGAGGTGGGGGGATTTTTCTCAAAATCATCTTGTCGCATCCTTGGAAGATACTAAACTTATATACCAACTTTGGTATTATACCGTCTTTTCATTTTTGGGTTCTCGTGTTCACAGAAACACGGCCACACGGACACACACATGGACCTTTTACTAAAAATCTGATATGTACCATTCACATGACTTTCTCTATATCCCTGTAACAAATTATTCTTAAAAAGCTTATACTTCTATTTACTTTATGCTAATCAGAAAAAATAGCAGAAATAGTCTTATTATTTGCTTCCTTGTAAGTAGAAGCGAAATAAGGGACTACCATAGGTTAAAATGATAGTCAAAAGCTGGTTGCTATGTCAATGAAGTTCCTTTGTTTATATGGATAGGAGTTGACAAGTTCCTGTATGAGAAAAGTATACGTTTTTCATAGCAGAAACCAAAAATAAGTAATGTCTCAAAAACGACGAACTCCAGGAAAAAAAAAAATGTATATAACATAAATTGCGTGTTTTAATGTGCTCTACATTTTTTGTGTAGTAAGTTTTTGTCCATCTCTTACGGTTTAGCAGTTATTCAAAATTCAGTAAAATTCATACACAATAAACTACTCTTCAGAGGCTATTCCCAGAAAATTCAAGATATACATTTTATTTGTGAGGTAAATATCTTTAATGTACGACGTTTAATCAAAATCGTTAGAGCTATTTTTGAGAAAATCAAAATTTTCGGAAAAAGTTCCATATAAAGAGTAGTTGGGGGTGGGAGGATTTTTCTCAAAATCTTCTTATCGCATCCCTGGAAGATACTAAACTTAAATACCAAGTTTGGTATTTTACCGACTTTTTGTTTTTGAGTTATCTTGTTCTCAGACACACGGACACACGCACACGGACCTTTTTGTGAAAATGCTTTTTTTTTATATTAGGGACCCTAAAACATATATTTCCGGTGAAATCTCGGTATCGAATTTTTGGGTGGAGTGCAATACCTTCTCTATACGCTATGTACATGGTGCGTATAGAGAAAGTAAAAATGTTTTTTTTCTGGATACAGGGGACCCTAAAACGCCTATTTCCGGTTAAATATCGGTACCGAATTTTTGGTTGGAATGCAATAGGTACCTTTTCTATAGTACACTATGTACAAAGTTACGTGTCAACGAAATATTTGATTAAGGTCATTCTTTATTATTGTTACAATTGCACATAGCAGAATTATTATGAAAATCAAATATTATACTGACAGGACAGTGGTTTAATGAGGGAGATTCACAGCGCAATATTCGCGTTGTCAGTATGTAAAGGACGCATTTGACAGTCAACTGACAGTGAGCGGATAGAATCAGAATGAAAAATTCAATGCGTAGCCGGGTTTGAACCATGGATCCCCGTTCCCTAGCTGGTTGCTCTATCACTGAGCTACCATGGCAACATGTCGGCATAGCATTGACTTTCTCAACTGACTCGCATGTTTTTCCCGATAAATCATAGAAGGTGTACTCAAATTAATTTGAGATGACAATCCTAATGGCGACTTACAATATTGTAAGTACTTTAAGTCCCAGGACTTACAACTATTTTGGACAGTTGTGATAATTCAATGCTATGCCGGCACGTTGCCATGATAGCTTAGTAATAGAGCAACCGGTTAGAGACCGCGAGATCCGTAGTTCGTATCCCGGCTATGGCATTGAATTTTTCAGTTTTACTCTATCTATTAAACTTCTCGCCTACACATGGTATCTGTGAGAAAACAATTAAAATTATGACACTGAGCAGCTTATCCGATCACAGTGTACTTGCCTACTACCCTAGCTTCCACACTTTAGCTCAGAGCTTTCCAACTTCTAAGCCACATAGAATAGATGAAATTTCAAAGGCGAAATCATTTTAATTGCTTAAAATATACCTTTGTAAATGGATACATTTTTAAAACCATAAATATTCAATTTCAACATTATCAGTTCCATTTAAATTAAAAGAAAGAAACAAAAATTATTTTGTAATGTAATGTATAATCAAAAGAGATTTAAAAAAAAAGAGATAAATTAATGGTAGATCAGATGCATCTACCATTGAAGGAATAGACACTTCCCATAACAATTACATTTAGAATAAAGATTTACAATAAAAGTGATTGCAAAATAAATGTACTAAATACTTTTTAATGAGCTAGAAATACTTTTTGTACTTTCTCTAGCCCGCATGTACAATGTACGTAGTGGATAGAGAAGGTGGATATTGTATTCCACCCAAAAATTCTATGTTGAGATTTCAACAGATATATATGCTTTTGGTCTGAAAAAAAAAATTAGAAATAGGTCCTTGTGTGTGTCAGTGGACAACGTAGCTCAAAAAAGAAATGACCGTTAAATACCAAACTTGCAATTTAAGGTTAGTATCTTCCAAGGATGCGACAGGAAGGTTTTTAAGAAAATCCTCTCACTCCAATCTACCCTTTACATGGAAAATTTTTTCGAAAATTTCGATGTTCTGAAAAATGGCTCTAACGATTTTGATTAAAATTCCGTATATTAAAGATATATAGATATATAGATCCCAAATATAATACATATATCTGAAATTATCTCTTTATTCTGGCTGAATTTTACGAATTTTGGTTAACTGCTAAACCGTAAGACGTACACAAAAACTTACTGCAAAAAAAAAAAAAAATATAGATCTCGTCAAAACATACAATTTATGTCCTATACATTTTTGTTTTAGAGTATTCCTTGCGATTGATTTCTGTAAGATACTAAAATTTTTCTCAGACAGGAAGTGTCCTTTTTACTTTCTCTACACGTACTATGTTCATAGTATATAGAGAAGGTATTGTATTGCACCCAAAAATTCAATACCGAGATTTCACCGGAAATGTTTTAGGTTCAACCTGACCTCAGAAAAAGCATTTTCGGAAAAAGCTGCGGATGTGTGTGTGTGTGTGTGTGTGTGTGTGTGTGTGTGTGGGCTCAAAAACGAAAAGACCTTTGAATAACAAACTTGGTATTTAAGTTTGGTATCTTCCAAGGATACGACACAAAGATTTTCAAGAAAATCCCCCCACCCCCAACTACCCTTTACATGGAACTTTTTTTTCAAAAATTTTGATTTTCTTAAAAATGGATCTAACGATTTTGATTAAAATATCGTATATTAAGGATATTTTACCTGAAAATTAAAATGTATATCTTGAATTTTCTGGGAATAGTCTCTGAAGATTACTTTATTCTGGATGAATTTCAGGGAATTTTGCATAACTGCTAAACCGTAAGATATGGGCAAAGTCTTAACCTACAAAAAATGTAGAGCACATCAAAACACACACTTTATGTTCTGTATATTTTTTTGTGAAGTTAATCGTTTTTGCCATATTCCTTGTTTTTTGGTTTCAGTTATGAAAAACTTATACTTTTCTCATACAGGAATTTCTGAACTCCTGTCCATACAAAGAAACTTCAGTCACATTGCAACCAGCTTTTGATTATTAGTTTAGCCTTATTTCCCTTCTGCTTACAAGGAAGCAAGTACTAAGACTATTTGTGCTAACTTTTTTCTGAATTAGCATGAAGTAGATAGAAGCATAAGCTTTTTAACAATAATTTGTTGCAGAGATGTAGAGAAAGTCATGTGATGGAACGCATCAGATTTTTTCTGTTGTTCTACTCCTGGCCAGCAAAGAAAATATTAGCAATGACAATCACATAACTACAGCTTTAAAAACATTTGACTATCACTTTAGCCTAGTGCATTCCTTAGTTCCCTTCTACTTATAAGGAACTAAGTAATAAAATCCTGCTATTGTTTATCTTGATTAACATGGTGTTGAAAGAAGAGTTATCTTTTGTAAGAAGTTTGTAGAACAGCTAGAGAAAGTCATGTGAGTATAACGCATAATATATTTTAAAAGGATTTTCAATTAGTTAGTTCTTCGAAAAATATTTGTGGGTCACAACAATTTCGTCAGCCGCTGGTTAGAAACCCCTGTTCTAGCTTCATAGTATTATCCCATGATTGATAGTACATTCAACGCTATCCCTGTAGCTCAGTCGGTAGAGCACCTGTTTGCTTGCCAGCAGTTCCGGGTTCGACTCCCTGCTGGGTAGGGGAATTTTCTCTGGTCATGTACACATATTCCCCGTCTTCTCCAACGTCACAGAATGTGAATGTGTGCGTGTAAAGTTAAATGTAATTTACCAAACAATAACACCAACAGTACGATGAGTTTTGCCATGTCAATTGTTCCAAAGCAGAAAGTCGCCAATATTAGCTAGATGTTCAGGGAGCATAATGATGGGGAAAATTGATTCTAAGACATGAAGCTAGTGGTAGTGGTATCATTATTATTATTATTATTAATTTTATTATTATTATTTATATTACTATTAATATTGTTATTATTATTAATAGTGGTAGTGGTGGTGGATGTAGTCGTAGTCGTCGTCGTAGTTGTAGTAGTAAGTAGTAGTAGTGGTGGTGGTAGTGGAAGTGGTGGTGTTAGTGGTAGTGGTGGTGTTAGTGGTAGTGGTGGTGGTGGTAGTGGAAGTGGTGGTGGTAGTGGTAGTGGTGGTGGTAGTGGTAATGGAGATGGTGGTAGTAGTGATGGTGGTGGTAGTGGTAGTGGTGTTGGTGGTCGTAGTGGTAGTGGTGGTGGTGGTGGTGGTGGCAGTGGTAGTGTTAGTGTTAGTGGTGTTGGTGGTGGTAGTGGTGGTGATAGTGGTGGTGTTGGTGGTAGTGGTAGTGGTGGTGGTTGTGGTGGTGGTAGTGATAGTGGTGTTGGTGGTGGTAGTGGTGGTGGTGGTGGTAGTGGTGGTGGTGGTGGTAGTGATAGTGTTAGTGTTAGTGGTGTTGGTGGTGGTAGTGGTAGTGGTGGTGGTGGTGGCAGTGGTAGTGGTGGTGATAGTGATAGTGTTAGTGTTAGTGTTAGTGGTGTTGGTGGTGGTAGTGGTGGTGGTGGTGGTGGTAGTGATAGTGTTAGTGTTAGTGGTGTTGGTGGTGGTAGTGGTGGTGGTGGTGGTGGCAGTGGTAGTGTTAGTGTTAGTGGTGTTGGTGGTGGTAGTGGTGGTGATAGTGGAGGTGTTGGTGGTAGTGGTAGTGGTGGTGGTTGTGGTGGTGGTGGTAGTGATAGTGGTGTTGGTGGTGGTAGTGGTGGTGGTGGTGGTAGTGGTGGTGGTGGTGGTGGTGGTAGTGATAGTGGTGTTGGTAGTGGTAGTGGTGTTGGTGGTAGTGATAGTGGTGGTGGTGGTTGTGGTGGTGGTGGTTGTGGTGGTGGTGGTAGTGGTAGTGGTGTTGGTGGTCGTAGTGGTAGTGGTGGTGGTGGTGGTGGCAGTGGTAGTGGTAGTGGTAGTGGTGGTGGTGGTGGTAATGATAGTGGTGGTGGTAGTGGTGGTGGTAGTGGTGGTGGTAGTGATAGTGTTAGTGTTAGTGTTAGTGGTGTTGGTGGTGGTAGTGGTAGTGGTAGTGGTGGTGGTGGTAGTGGTAGTGGTGGTGGTGGTGGTAGTGGTGGTGGTGGTGGTGGTAGTGATAGTGGTGGTGGTGGTAGTGGTGGTAATAGTGATAGTGTTAGTGTTAGTGTTAGTGGTGTTGGTGGTGGTGGTGGTGGTAGTGATAGTGTTAGTGGTGTTGGTGGTGGTAGTGGTGGTGGTGGTGGTGGTGGTGGCAGTGGTAGTGTTAGTGTTAGTGGTGTTGGTGGTGGTAGTGGTGGTGATAGTGGTGGTGTTGGTGGTAGTGGTAGTGGTGGTGGTTGTGGTGGTGGTGGTAGTGATAGTGGTGTTGGTGGTGGTAGTGGTAGTGGTGGTGGTGGTGGTGGTGGTGGTGGTGGTAGTGATAGTGGTGTTGGTGGTGGTAGTGGTAGTGGTGTTGGTGGTGGTGGTAGTGATAGTGGTGGTGGTGGTTGTGGTGGTGGTGGTAGTGGTGTTGGTGGTGGTGGTGGTAGTGGTGGTGGTGGTGGTAGTGGTGGTAGTGGTGGTAGTGGTGGTGGTGGCAGTGGCAGTGGTAATTGTAGTGGTAGTAGTAGTATTAGTATTAGTGGCAGTGGCGGTGGCGGTGGCGGTGGTGATGGTCGTTGTAGAGGTTGTTTTCGCGGTGGTGGTGGTGATGGTGAAGGTCGTGTAGTGATGTTGGTTTTGGTGGTGGTTTTGGGGTGGTCGTGATGGTGGTGGAGGAGGAGGAGAAGCACAGCAGTAGCAGCAGCAGCATATAGAGTAATTCAGATAATTGTAAATCCATGTAAAATGTTACGTGTGCATAATTGTGTATGTATGGTTAAATTTATTGGGTATTATACATGTATAATATATATAAAATATTTTAAACTTCTGAAATCATGCTTGATAATTTCTGTTAAAGAGTCCAATTGCAACCTTTTGACAAGGGCCTCCTTGCCACGCCACTGTTCTTCTGCCTAAAAGTATTGCTAAGTTTTCCCTCTCCATTTCGTGCAGAAAAGTATTTACACCCATGAACTAATCTATGCAATCATACGGTTTCTCCAGAAAATATTCATCTGCTAAAAATTCTATTACGTAACTTAATTCCCATACTAATATGCACGAAAAACAAGCATTGCCTATTATTTTTTTCTAGTATTGATTGAAATAATAGCAATAGAATGAATAATTATGTTAATCATAAATTAAATCCTATACTCATTTTAATAACTGCTAATATGCATCTAGTTTTCCAAGATTTTTAAATGTATAAGTCTATAATTTTTACATTCTTTATTTCATACTTAATAAATGGAGAAGGTATTGCATTCCATCTAAAAATCGACCTCGAGATTTCCTGGTAATATATTTTTGGGTTTCCTGAATCCAAAAAACAAGCATTAAAAAGACTGCCTTGTATTTGTGTCCGTATGTTCATATCTGTGTACGTTTTTGTGAACACATAACTGAAAACGAAAACTTGGTAAAATACTAAATATATTTAAGTTCAGCATCTTCCAATGATGCGGCACGAAAATTTTCAACAATATCTTATTTTCTCAAAAATGCCTCAAACGATTATGATTAAAATGCCCTATATTAAAGACATTACAATTAAAGTGTATATCTTGAATGATTTTGGGAATAGCCTCTAAATTACTGTACATTTTGAATGACTTCTGCATAACTGGTAAACCGTAAGTGATAGATCATTAACTCAGTCACTACATACAAAATGTAAATCTCTTCAAAACACACAATTAATGTTAAATATATTTTTGTTGCGGATCAAACTATAATAGATTTATCTTTTCTAATGGGAATTCGTTATTTATATTTTTAATCCTGGTTAACCAAAGAGAATTTCAATATCAGCACATTAGCGACCGACTTTTAGAGTAGTTGATTATAGCTTTAGCTTATTGTATTCCTAATTTCTTTTGTGTAAGTAAATATTATCGTAATAAGCCATTTCTTATAATTTTTATCTTGATAATAGTGAAGTAAATAGACGAATAACATTTTGTAAGAAGAGTATGATACAGCAAAGGTAGAGAGATTTGTGTAGATACTGCACATCGTATTTTTTGAAAATTGTATGTTATCTCAATTTTTTTTGTTTTGGGTGGTGTTTACAGGATTATTTTTTCAATTTATTAGAGCAACGTTTAGCTTTGTCTTGGCAATCCCTACTTATGAAAAAGCTGAAAGTTTCCTTTCTAAATAAAATAAAAGAAACACACTGTAATAACTATAAATTATAATGTAATAATTATTTAATTAGAGGGAAAGCATTTCAATAAATTAGAACTTTTATACAGTAAAGGAAATAGCCAAATTAACGAAATGGCAATAGGCTGTATATATGATGCCTTAGAATCGACAAGAGCTTTTAATGACACAGCCATGGTTACTGCCAATTCTTGCTAGAATGTTACTTTTAGTACCATTCATTAGTACAATGAGATCAATGTCGGAGAGATTTCGCAATAAGGAATGGTAGTTGGGTTTCGTCAACATGTATATTCAGTAGATTGTTCATTGTAGGACGCAATGCGGAGCGTTGGATCGATTATCGTACGTGCAGTGGTGGCTGGATCAATGGTAAACGCACATGTACTACCGCTGTCTGACATTCCTTAAAGGCAAAAACTTGTTTTTTCTATCTAATGCTTGTTAATTGTGATAAAGATACCATTAAAAACGTTTTAGTCAGATAACAAATGTGTGTAGCAAGTACTCAACAGTTGACAGGCAAATCTGTATGCCCAGCAGGCACTTTGTATGCAATTATAAGACATCAATAAACCACCACAACGTAGCATTACAACGTATACCAAATAAGTGAAAAGTAGTCAATACTTCTGAAATAATTGATGTCAAAAGGTTTTATTTGATCAAAAATGTATGGATATGCTGATGTCTTATTTTATTTATTTTGAATGCAGAGGATTTCAGCATCAGGAGCTTATTGTGCCGTATGTAATCTCCAGGTGGAAGGGATGGGATGAAAGATCCGAAGGGTTGTTGCCCAGACCAAGTATGAATGAATGAATAAGCGTATTTATTGACCTAACAGTATCATACACAGAACTTCAACAATCGCACGGGTCCACAGGCCGTACGTGCTTGTTTAATACACAATAAAAAGTAATGTTAAAACAACAACAAAGAATCAAAAGAGTAAACACGAAAATAAAAAGTCAAAGATATTCAAATACAGCAATTTAAATTTACAACGCATCATCTAGGCAAAAACTTCCTACCCAAAATGTACATCTCGACAAAACACACGATTTTTGTCATATACATTTTATTCGGGAGTTGGCAGTTTTCGAGATATTCCTTGTTATTGATTATTTTTTTTTTATATAGGAACTTGCTAATGCTTGACCACAAAGAAGCCACAAAGAAATAATTTCAATCCCATAGCAACCACATTTTAAAACATTTGACTGTCTGTTTAACCTAGTGTATTCCCTTATTTCCATACTACTTATTAAGGAACTAAATAATAATACGTTTCTGCTGAAGCTTTGGCATGAAATAGATAGTATTATTACAGAGATGTAGAGAAATATAATGTGAATGCAACACATCAGCTTTTTCTTGATACGTTCCAGTTAAATGAAGAGTTTCAATTCCACCAGATCCAATTCCAGCCAGTTCGATTCACCCTTGTCATCTTCAATATAGAGTATATTAAATACAGTTGTATATGATAAATAAAATATGTTTTGAATTTTCTGCAAACAGCCTGTGAAAAATTCTTCTTTGGGAAGAAATTGTATATAATACATACATACTGCATCGAGGCTCGCGTCGTGGCCAGTGGTTAGACTTCTCGCCTTCGATCCCAAGTGATCGCATGTCAGATTTGTGGTGGACAAAGCGGCGCAGGGGCGGATTTTCTCCGGGTAGTAGTATAAGTAGTAAAAGCGGGCATTAAGCATTATAAAAAACTGCATCCATAGGTTCTGTGTAGCTTTAGCCATTTCCGAAGTACCCGTTATTAATAGTAAGAGCTGTTCAATATTTTTATCATTCTTCAAAAGTATTTCAGTTGTTTTTGGTGATTTCATACAAATAGCATGTCATTTGGAGGTCAAAATATTGATTATCGTCACTCTCTTGTATTTATAACTAAACTTATAATGTAGTTATTTCTGTAAAGGTTCTGCAGATTCTATCTCTAACCTTCTAAACACATAGTGCCCATAACCACAGATCCGATGTGAATTCCCTCATAAATTATGGATTAACCATCTTCGTAACATGACTATTTTCATGCACCTGAGCATTTGCTCATGCAAACTTCAGATCTGTAGTGATTGATAAATATCGTTTCAGATTCCAAACGTGCGTCTATTTCTTTTCGCGTTATGAACGCCATATCGACTTCTAGCGGGGAAAAGTGGCATGTCCAGGCAGATGTCTAGAAGAAGTACCGTATGCTGGTGATATGATAGTTTATCTATTTTTGGTATTCGGATTCTACGTACAATGTACAAATAATTATGATGTGATAGTTTATCTGTTTATAGATACAGATTCTAGCACATATGTACAATGTACAAATAATTGTATTCCACCTAAAACTTCGATACCGAGATTTCACCGAAATATATGCTTTGAGACACCTTGAATACATAAAAAAATAGTTTTTACAAAAACATCAATATGTGTGTGCGTGTGTGTGCGTATGTGTGTGTGGACAGTATGGCTCAAAAACAAAATTGGCATCAAATACCAAACTTTGTATTTCTGTTTAGTGTCTTCCAAGGATGCGATACGAAGATTTTCTTCAAAATCCCTCCATCCCAAACTAGCCGTTCCTGAGAAAATATTTGAAAATTATGTTTCTGTCAAAATGGTTCTAACGATGTTGATTAAAATACTTACCATATATTAAAGATATTTACATTCTAAATACAATGAAGGGGAAGAGAGGGAGTTAGAGTGTGCGAAGGAAAGAGAACGAGAGGGCAAGCGAGATTGATGAGAACGCGAGAAGAGACAGAGAGAGGTGACTCCGCTTTTAACACATAACACGAGGAGAGCTGCGGGATCAAGAAGTAATTAATTAATTAAAAAAAATTGTTCCATTCAAATGACATTCTCCACCTTTTCGGCAGATAAACTAATATTTTTATAAAAGATTGTTCTTTTATGTATATCATGCTAGTCGAGATAACCATTAGTAGAAATTGTCTCATTACTTACTCCTTTCTATGCAGAACGGAAATAAGGAAATACACTAGGCCTAAAGCGATGTTTTAAAAGCTGGTTGCTCTGTGAACAATTGAAGTACGGTGCCCTTTACGTGGCCAGGAGTAAAACAAAACAGAGGTGAAACAAAAGAAGGCTTCCGGTTTGAGAAAAGTGTAAGTTGTTGCAAGTTGAAACCAATAACAAGGAATAACTTGAAAACGGTTAACTCTACAAAAAAAGGCATAAATTGGTGTTTTAACGGTATATACAGTTTTATTTTCTGTACAAGTACTATGTATATAATGTACAGAGAAGGTATTGCACTCCACCCAAAACTTCAATACCAAGATTTCACCGGAAATACCTGTTTTGAGACCACCTGAATAAAAAAAAAGCATTTTTAGAAAGCTGTCCATGTGCGTGTCTGTCTGTCTGTCTGTGTGTATATGTGTGTGTCTGTGGGCAGCATAGCTCAAAATCGAAAAGACCGTTAAATACCAAACTTGATATTTAAGTTCAGTATCTTCCAAGGATGCGACACGAAGATTTTCAAGAAAATCCCCCCCTCAACTACCCTTCACATGGAAAATTTTTCGAAAGTGTCCATTTTCGAAAAAATGGCTTTAACGATTTTGCTTAAAATATTGTATATTAAAGATATATTGCCTGACAAATAATATGTATATCTTAAATTTTCTGGGTATAGCCTCTGATGACTACTTTATTCCGGATGAATTTTACGGAATTTAGTGGAACTGGTAAACCGTAAGAGATAGAACAAAAACTTACCAAACAAGAAATATAGAGCACATTAAAACACAGGATTTATGTTACATACATTTTTTTCGTGGAGTTGGTCGTTTTTTAGATATTCCTTGTTTTTTGGTTTCAGCCTTGAAAAACTTATACTTTTCTCATACAGGAATTTGTCAACTGCTGTCCATGCAAACAAAGGAACTTCAGTCACATAGCAACCAGCTTTTGACTATCATTTTAACCTATGGTACTCCCTTTTTTCGCTTCTACGTACAAGGAAGCAAGTAATAAGTCTATTTCTGCTAATTTTTTCTCACTTAACAAGAAGTAAATAGAAGCCTAAGCTTTTTAACATTAATTTGTTGCAGAGATGTAGAGAAAGTCATGTGAATGGAACACATCAGTTTTTTTTATTATTCAGGAGAGCCTAAAGTTTACATTTCTGTGAAATTTCTATATCTAATGTTAAGGTGAAATGCAGTACCTTCTTTATCTATATGCTATGTACTAAGTAGAGAAAGTAATAATGTAAAGGGGAAAGGTAAAGTGCAGGTGAAAAATAAGTATCTTGCAATAACCTTAAACAACAGTGCAGATATTTCGCGGTGATGTGTAATTCACAAGACAGCATTGAAATCGTTGACCGAACGCATAATACATGTTCGCCCCATTTCACTTGTACTGTCTTCTAAGGCTGAGGCGCTTTTGTTGGCCTAAGTTCAAAAAAAAAAAAAAAAACCTTTATAGTTCAGCAGCATACGGTCTTAACTGAAACCCTGCTTGCTAAGTTGCCAATACAGTTAATGAATTAATATATCCAACGTATTTATGCGCAAAAGATTCCATTTTTACTACTCTTGAGTTGCTCGCTTTTCTTTCTATTTGTCAGAAGCAAGCCAGCATCCCAGTCACATGAACATGTGTATTTCAGTGGACTTGAAACAGAGCTGTAACAAAATGAATATCAAACGAGGCACAGAGGAACAGAGATAAGGCCCACGTTCAGAGCGATGTCCATATATTCACTATCGCGTGTAGAAGCAGGTAGAGAGCATTCACAACGGGAGAACACGTATTGGAGAAATTGTTTCATCTCTGTTATCGCCGCTGGACGTTAGCGAAGTGAGTACATTCAAATGGAATGTTTCATCCGCGTCAGCTGAAGAGCACGAAATCACTTTCAGACTGTCCCCAGAATGTATATTCCCGTTTAGTTCTCCATAAAAGTAGATTTGCAATGCTGTGTTCACGATCAAACGTGACAGATCAGATCAGCAGATCAGAGGTAACAAATCTCTCCTGGCGGGTAGGAGCTATCATCTGCCAGATACTAAGAGTTCTCTTTCTGCTAAATATGTCGTTGAGATTTTAAGTATAACCGAACTAGTCTGAAGAAAAAAAAAAATAAAAAGAAAACAAAAGAAAGAAAAGAAATTTAAACAAAACAAAATGACTGATTCTTAGTCCGTTGGACATAAACTGTGTTTTCAACTGCTCCTAATTTTTTTATGCAGCAAGATTTTTATCATCTGTTACGGTTTATCAATTATGCAAAAATTTTCCAGAATGAAGAGGGCTTCAGGGGATACTCTCAGAAAATTAAAGAAGTAATTTTATTTATGTAAACATCTACAAAATACGTTACTTTAATCAAACTTGTTTAGAGTCATTTTTCAGAAAATAAACATTTTCAAAAATGTTTGCAAATATAGGATAGCTTGGAGTAGGGGGTATTTCTCAAAAATCTTCGTGTCTCATCTTTGGAAGACGCGAAAATTATTTATCAGATTTGGTATTTAACAGATTTTTCGTTTTTGAGCGATGTTCACAGACACGGAAACACATACACATCCGCGCGCGCGGATCTTTTTCTAAATATCTTTTTATTTGATACCCTGAAATGTGTATTTCCAATGAAATCTCGGTATCAAATAGAATGTAATACCTTCCCTACCTGTATACTGTGTACTAAGTACACAAAGTAAAATTAAGCATTTTATTTATTTATTTGACACTGTCTTAATAAATTGTACAAGAATTTGACATCTCTTGTTATAAGTAAAATTTTATGGTATACAATTTTCATTTAAAACTACATATTTAGTTCACAAGCTTTAAAATCTACAATTTTTTGTATTGAATATAAAGGAGTTGCAACCAACTAGCGTATACCCTGGACTTAAACGTTTTCTTATCTAGGCATTTAATATGTTCTGGAGTTTAATGTGTAATTTTGGACCTAAATATAGATAAGAATTTGTGATAATCTAAATTAAGGAATTCTTACATTTGCTTTTATCCTAGTATTATAATTATGCGTATCACTTCTTAAAAGTTAGACTTTCAGAATATTTGTGTAAATAAACTAAAAGACATAACATTTAAAGATTCTGAATACTTAAAATACCTAGTTGAATAAAGAGTGGTCTTCATGGTCTTATATGGCAACATTTTAAAATTATTCTTAAAATTTTCTTTTGTAGAAGGAATATTTCACATATCTTATTAGTGCATCCCCAAAGGATTAAACCATATCATATAACTGACTCAAAAAATGAAAAACCCATACTTGTGACATATTCAGGAGGAATACACTCCTCAGATTTCTTATTAAAATATTAGACTGGACGTGTTAATTCATTTTTTTCACACAAGCCGTGTGTAGAACCCAAGTTGGACAAGTAGAGTCAGACCGAAAAATTCAAGCCAGAACCGGCATTTGACCACGGATCTCCTGGTCTCTAGTTGGTTGCTCTAACCTCTGAACTACCATGGCAACATGCAGCTAGTACAGTATTAAATTCTCCAAGTGGCTTGCATTTTCCCCGGTAAACCACATGTTGATCTCAAATTATTTTGAGATGACATACCATAATGGGGAGTATATAAACCATATTTATTTGTACAGTTTACAAGTTATGTAAAATTCATCCTGAAGAGCTTTTTAGAGGCTATTCCTATAAAATTCAAGTTAATTTTGTCAACATCGTTAGAGCCATTTTTGAGAAAAGCAAAAATTTAAAAAAATGTTCCATGTATAGGGTAGTTTGGGGTGTTTTTTTTAATCTTCGTGTTGTATCCTTGGAAGATACTAAACTTAAATAAAAAAGTTGGTATTTAACGGTCTTTTTGTTTTCGAGCTATGCTGTCCACACAGACCTTTTTCTAAAAAAGTAGTTTTTTTGGATTCAAGGGACTTCAAAACATATTTTCTGTGAAATATAGACATACATAACACTTTTTCTACGTACTATATGCATAGTAAGAATATTGTATCTTCTCTACCTAATATATCCATCGTAGGTGTAGAGAAAGTAAAAATAAAGGAAGGAATAAGGTGGAAGAGAGTGGCAGGGAAAACGAAATTGTGAAGAAAACCAGCGCAGAGATGGTAGCTAATGACGGAGCACACATAGGACGTAAAAATCCGTGGTTCAAGTCTTGACGTAACATTTAATTTTTTTTTCATTAATTGTTTTAACTGCGTTTCAAAATACATATAAAGCTTAGATAAATATGTAATATGTGGCCACATTGAACATTTTAATTAATTGTAGTTTTGAATCTGTTTGGTACGAAAAACTAGCTTCGTATATCATGTGCAAATATTCGCGCGATCGCGTGTACTTATTCGCGCGATCCGCGGCCTTGGCATAAAAGGAAAACATTGTAATTACACTATAAATATGATCAGTATAAATAAGCGGATATTAAAAAACAACTAAAAAAAACATGTGAGTCATTTAATAAAAATGCGCAATGTTGACTTCAAAACAAGCCAAATATATTTCAAATCCACACAGGTATCCACAATTGCACATTAAGCTTAAAAATCAATGCCATGGTTGGCTTCACTTTAAATAATTAGCACTCGCTCTTCATGGTGTTTGTCACGAAGTATTCATTTGTACGCTGAGAATTGTTACCAAAAAGGCTATTACCTATCTGTAGTGAACTTCATAGTTTTTTTCTCTTACGATCTTTAACGGTACAAGCTTTTAAGAATCATAGTCAACTTTTATTATTTAATTATGATTATATGAATAATGTAAAAATAATAAAATAAAACAAAAATATAAATATAACGCAGAAAGCGTTAGCAAAACAAAGCAGAAATATGAACTTAACACAGGAAAAATAGTTTAAGGGAAAACGAGTGCTTAAAATAGCTTTAGAATGGAAAAAGGCACTAACCTCAAAATAGGGATTTTAGGCACCATCAAACTGCTGTAATTATACTTAAACATTCATGAAACATGTAACTATAAAGTTGAGGCAAGTCTATGTAAAAGAAAAGAATATGACTTTGTCTAAAATACTGTCAAGTAATAAGATTAGCGAAATATAAAAACTTCACAAATCAAGTCAATTTATTTAAATGTACAAATACATAGGATAATTACCATTTAGTTCAACTTGAAATTAAAGTTTTTAACAATAGAATGGTAAAAAATCTGATGTGCTCCATTCACATGACTTTCTCTACCTCTCTGTAACAAATTATTGTTAGTAAGCTTATCCTTCCAGCTACTTCATTCTAATAGAGATAAACATTAGCAGAGCTTGTTTTATTACTTAGTTCCTTATAGATAGAAGGGAAATAAGGGGATATACTAGGCTAAAATGCTTTAAAATGTGCTTGCTATGGCATAGAAATCAGATTCTTTGCGTGGTCAGCTGCTGACAAGTTCCCGTATGAGAAAAGTATTAAGTACTTTAAAACGGAAATAAATAACAAGGAATACCTTAAAAACGACCAACTACAGGAAAAAAAGTATATAACATATACTGTGTGTTTTAACAAGCTCTACTAATTTTGTTTATTAAGTTTTTATCCATTTTTACGGTTTACCAGTTATGTAAACTTCCGCAAAATTCATTCAAAATAAATATATGTTCAGAGTCCTTTACCAGAAAATTCAAGATATACATTTTATTTGCCATGTAAATATCTTTAACATATATATTTTAATCAAAAACGTTAGAGTCATTTTTAAGAAAATCAAAATTTTCAAAAAAATTTCCTTGAAAATCTTTGTGTCGCATCTTTCGAAGATACTGAACTTAAATACCAAGTTTGGTATTTAACGGACTTTTCGTTTTTGAGATATGCGCCCACAGAAACACACACATACATGGATATTTTTCTAAAAATGCTTGTTTTTTGTTTTTTTGTTTTGTTTCAGGATGTCCCAAAACATGTATTTCCGGTGAAATATCGGTATCGAATTTTTGGGCGCAACACAATACCTTCTCTATACACTGTCTACACAGTGTGCATATATATATATATAATAAATCTGACCTGTTCTGCAAGCAAATGGTTGTCACAAACGATTATTCTTCTATTTATATGTACCAATCGAGGTAACCATTACAAAATTAGCACTATTACTTGCTTCCTTGTAAGTAAAAGGGAAATACGGGAATACACTAAACTAAAGCGCTAACTATGTATTTTAAAAGTTGGTCTTTATGTTAACAATTGAGGTTTGCATGGTGACTTCCCGTTTCAGAAAAACAGGTAGTTAAAATTGAAATCAATAGTAAGGGATATCTCGAAAACTGCGAAATTTACAACAAAAAAAAAAGCAAACAAACGTGTATGACATAAATCATGTGTTTCAAATAGATTTTTGAATAGTAAGTTTTGTTCTATTTCTTACTGTTTAACAGTTATACAAAATTCTGCAACATTCATTCAAAATAAAGAGGTATTTAGAGGCTACTCCCAGGAAATTCGAGATATATATTTTATTTGTCATGTAAATGTCTTTATTATAATCTAAATCGTTAGAGGTATTTTTTAACAAATCAATATTTTAAAAAATATTTCCATGTCAATGGTAATTTGGGGTGGTAAGATTTTCTTGAAAATGTTCGTGTTGTATAGTTAAGAGATGCTGAACTTAAATATCAAGTTTGGTATTTAAAGGACTTTTTGTATACTGTCCAAACACACACACACACACACACACACACACACACACACACACACACATACTCACTCACTCACTCACTCACTCACTCACTCACTCACTCACTCACTCACTCACTCACTCACTCACTCTCTCTCTCTCTCTCTCTCTCTCTCTCTCTCTCTTCTAAATATAATACATTCTGTATCTACTATGAACGTTGTACATATACGCTACAGAAAGTAAAAAAGTCTGACTTGTTCCATTCAGATAACGTTCTCTATCTGCTCTTCATACAAACAATAGCTTTCTTTTATATATAATGCTAATCGAGACAAACATTAGCACAACTGATCTTATTACTTGCTTCATTGTAAGATAAATAAGGATTCACTAGGCTAAAGCAATAGTCAAATATTTTAAAAGCTGGTCGCCATTGAATTTCGGTTCTCTTTGCAATAACAGGAGTAAATAAAATGTTATATGAAACGAATGAGAGTTCTCATTCGAGAAAAGTTTAAAGTATTTTATGGTTGAAAACAATTTTTTTTTGGTAGTGTTTAACGCCCGCTTTTACTGCTCTGGCACCGCAGGCGATGACACTGATGATACATGAAGATGCAGCCCCGGTGGAATGAGATGGCTGGGGAAACCGGAGAACCCGGAGAAAACCCGCCCCTGCGCCACTTTGTCCACCACAAATCTTACATGCGGTCGCTTGGGATCGAACCCGGGCCGCCTAGATGAGAGACGAGTGGTCTGACCACTCGGCCACGGCGGTTGAAACCAATAATAGGAATATTTCGGAAATGGTTAACTCTGTGGCAAAAAAAAATCTGTAATAAAAATAGTATCTTTTAATCGTATCTTCTACGTTTTTGTGTAAAAAGTTGTGTCTCTCTTATACCAGTGATGACAAAAGACTAATAGAATAACAGTATCTTAAAATATTCTCCCCCACCAAAAAAAAAAAAGCTTATCATAAAAATACCTTAAACATTTATATTTTAATTAAAACTTTAGAGCATTTTTATAGTAAAACATTTTAAAAAATCTTCCATGTAAAGAGTAGTTGGTTGGGGAATTCCCCTGAAAATTTTCGTGTCGCATCCCTGGAGCATGCAAACTTAGAGACTAAATTTAGTATTTAACGGAATTTTCGTTTTTTACTTATGCTACCCGTAATCCCCCTCCCCGACGGCCCCTTTTTCTAAAAATCTGATGTGTTATACTTACATGACGTTTTCTAGCTGCTCTACAAACATATTCTTCTTTCTACGCAATGCTAACCGAGATGAACATTAGCAGAATGTTCTTATTACTTTGTTTCTTATAAGTAAAAGGGTACTAAGGGAATGCACTAGGCTAAAGTGATAGTCAAGTGTTTCAAAAGCTATCGTTATGCGATTGTTATACAAACCGCTGGTTTGCTAGGTCAGGAGTAGAACAAAAGAAAAACGGACACTTCCTATCTGAGAAAAGTATAATGCTTCACAGTTAAAACCAATAACAAAAAATATCTCGGAAACGATTACTTCCACAAAAAAAAAAAAACAAAAAAAAAAACCTAAAAGATATAAACTGTGTATTTTGACGAGGTCTACATTTATTGTGTGGTAAATTTTTGTCTATCTCTTACGGTTTAGCAGTTAAGCACAATTCGGTAAAATTCATCCAGAATAAGAAGCCTACAGGGGCTATTTCCAGAAAATTCAAGATATACATTTTATTTGGGATGTAAATAGCTTTAATATACGGCATTTTAATCAAAATCGTTAGAGCCATTTTTCAGAAAATCAAAATTTTCGAAAATTTTTTCATGTAAAGGGTAGTTTTTGGTGGGGAAATTTTCCTGAAAATCTTTGCATCCTTGGAAGATATTAAATGCAAAAGACCAAGTTTGGTATTTAACGTTCTATTCGTTTTTGAGCTATATTACCCACAGACAACAAGCAGACAGACACACACACGAAACTTTTTATAAAAATGTTTTTTTAGTACTCAGGGAACCCCAAAACATATATTTTCGGTGAAATTTCGACATCGAATTTTTGGAATACAATACCTTCTCTATGCACTATGTACATTATACATGCGGACTAGAAAAAGTAAAAATGTTTTTCTGGATTCAGGAGTACTCAAAACACATGTTTCTGGTGAAATCTCGGTATCGAATTATGGGTGAATTAAAATACCTTCTTTATTTAATCTGTATGTACATAGTTTGTTAGAGAAAGAAATATATTAATTAATTACTATAATCATGCATGGAAATATCCAATTGGAAATTCTATTTGGGTACATTTAGTATATACTTACCTCCCACCTTGTGGGCTTACGGACCAAGATTCCTGCACGTCCAAACGCCGTAGAACGGGCAGAAGGTTAAATGGTACAATAGACTGTGATGCTGAGTGCAGTGGAACAGAACTAAAAAACGAAAAGTCATGTTGTGTCTGAGTAAAGAGGTTTCTGACATAAACCAGATTAATCCCTTAACGGAAAATGCTATTCATTTCATTCTAATTTCTTTTATGAAAGTAAATACACTGTGTATTAGTTAATACATTTGGAATTTCTGAGATGAATGATCCATTTTCTGTACGAGTCAAAGGGAATTTCAATCCTGAACTACAGAAACGGAATGTAGGTGATAAAATTATAAGGCATAAATCCAAACTTGGAAGTAGGAAAGTGCAGCAGGAAACCAAGCGAAATCCAAAATACTCTCTTCAACCTAAATATAATAATAATAATAATAATAATAATAATAATAATAATAATAATAATAATAATAATAATAATAATAATAATAATAATAACAAACAAATAACAATAATAACAATATTTTGCTTACCCTCTTATATGAAGGACTAATACGTCCCAGGTCAAAGTCTCGCCGTGGTTAGACAACTCCCCTCACCTAGACGGGCCAGGTTCGATCCGAAGGGACCACATATGAGATTTGTGGTGGATAAAGCGGCGCAGGGGTGGGTTTTCTCCGGGTCCTCGGTTTCTTCCTACATCGCATTTCACCGGTGCTCCATGTATCACCAGTGTCATCGCCTGCGGGGCCACAAGTTATAAAAGCGGCCATTAAGCACTACAAAAAAAAAGTCCCATGCTTAAAGCCAATGCCTGCATCAGATGCTTGTTTAGGAGCAGACGGACTAGATGAGATAGAGTATCCAGGTATGGGATATCTAATTTAATTTATTTTAAACCAATTTTAAAGGTATTTGCTCCACGCTAATGCTCGCATTTGCGAGGTCTCGAGTTCAGTTCCGATGGGGGGTTTTTGGTAGTTGTCCTGGTTGCCCAAGGCGAATGCTGGATTAGTAACTTTCAACACGATTCTCCTTTACTCAAGTCCTCTCATTTCATTTCCCTCTCATTCTTCAAGTTTGCTTTCAGATCCTTTTAGTCAGCGGTGCCAGGCAGATGACGCTGACACTTGCGCTTTGGAAAGTTTCCTCTCGGTGGACGCCAAAGACAGGTGTGTCTCCCGTAAGGATCGCTGCGTAGGCCTCTTGGGAATGCTCTCTAATAATGCGTGTGTGTTCGAATTCGAAATGCACTAGGAACTGCCTGCGGGCCTGGATCTCTTCTGGCTCGTTCACTTCCTCCCGTAATCGATCCATTATGAGATCGCAATGAGCGAACTGTCCCTCACCGTTCCAATATCATTCTTAAAGCTGGAAATGAGACATTATCCTGTTCACTACGCTTTTTGTATGTGCATATTTTTACGAATTCCAATTGTGACTCCTTTTTCTTTCCTAATAAGAGGTGTGTAAAATAGAATATAAATCTCTCATAGCGTAGTGAAAAATCAATTGCTGTGCCTGATATTAGTACGAATAAAATTTTAACGCCACCATCGCTCAGTTATTAGTTAATGCATTTTCATTTCTGTATCACTATGTACATAGTAGAGAAGAGTATTGTTTTCCACCCCAGATTTCGTTGTCGAGATTTCACCGGAAATATGTTAAATTTTTTTTTTTTTTTTTTTTTTTTTTTACAAAAGATCCATGTGTATTTATGTGAGTGTGTGCGTCTGTCTGTGAACAGCATAACTCAAAAATAAAAAACAGCAACTTTCAAAGATACGACACTAAGATTTTCAAAAAAATCTACACATCAAACTAAACTTTATAAAGACATTTTTTTTCTCGAAAATTTTGATTTTCTCAAAAAAGGGACCAAACGGTTTTGAATAAACCACCGTATGTTTAATATAGTTTCGTTACAGCCTCTGAAGTCCCGTTCATTTAAGATGACAAATAGCTGGTAAACTGTAAGAGAGACAACTTATTGTATAAAAATGCCTCATTAAAATACATAATTTTATTTATGTTAAAGGCAATTATTAACCATTTCTGATATATTTCTTGTTATTGGTTTAAATTTTGCAATACAAACTTTTGTCAAATGGGAAGGTGTTCGTTTTTCTTGTTTCTTGTCAAGCATTTCAAAACCATCACATTGTGAGCGACTTTTTAAAAGCTTTGACTACTACTTTAGCTTATTTTTTATTCTTTATTCCTGAACAATGAAATGGAATTAAAACCATTTCTTCTGATGTTTATTATAATAAGCATGAAGTAAATGAAAGAATAATCTTTGTTAGAATAGTTGGTTGCAGGTTAGGAATGGTTATGTAAAGACAGCACAGCAATATTTTTTCTATATGGAATAGTTTTATTCACTTTTCTAATTTTATTTTTTTATTTCCAAATTTATATTGGTACAGATAGGGAAATTTTAGTGAGCGAGACGGCTCCACGGTCACGTGAGTCTTGCATTCGGGTGGTCCCAGGTTCCATTCCCAGTGGTTGCCAAATCTGTATGATTTCATTTTCCTCTTTATGTTTCAAGCTGACTGACGATCAATCAGGGCCACTCTGTAAGGTTTGGTTAGGGCTTAACAAATTGTAAAGTTGCTAAACCTTTATTGTGCTCCTTTCGGCATTCTGTAATTTCCTAACAAAACATTTTTTAAAAAATAAAGATTTGTTTGTTGAACGCAACAAACACCGAATACCTGTTTGTCACGGAACAAAACGCATAGATACCTTTTAATGCTGCTGTAAGAGGAAATCTATAATAATAATAATAATAATAATAATAATAATAATAATTAACATTTTAACTATTAAATGTTTATTTA
The DNA here is from genome assembly GCA_030762935.1 of Hymenopus coronatus. Classification (NCBI taxonomy): domain Eukaryota; kingdom Metazoa; phylum Arthropoda; class Insecta; order Mantodea; family Hymenopodidae; genus Hymenopus; species Hymenopus coronatus. Next base: position 35,648,259 of record CM060890.1, read on the forward strand.
TGCGTTTTAGGTAAGCAATGTTCCGTGCGCAATGATGCTCCCAACATAACTTTTAAGAGACGAATTGTAATAGCAAGATAAATGTGCAATCTTGAATGCAATAAAAATAACAATTGTTAATTTAAGCATGTTAGATTAAAATTGATTAAAGTTCAATTTTAGATTAAGATTAGGAACTGAACAGTTTTGAGGGCTCCAAATTATTACAGGTAGCATTTTCGTTTCGAGAAGAATCATTTAAAGAGAATTTATTATGTGCTAACATACTCTTATTTATCAGCTTTTGATTACCAATGGAAATGGAATGTGCTAGGAAATGCATAACTGAAAGCAGAGAGTTTGGTTTAAAGTGAATTAAGTGATTATACTTTATACTAAATACATTTTCGTTTGAAAAATAATCCGAAAATACTAGCAACATTCCCCCGATAATAGAACAAGTTAAACCAAACTTTCTTTTCCTTATGATATTCTGCTTAACAACTCGCTTGCTTGGAATGACAAGGTTCTAAGAGAATACTTACTTGTTTTTAGATAAAGAGTTTCAAAGTTTCCAGCCTTGTTTCTTTGTTATATACTTTCAATTTGCACTGTATTTTGTAGAATTCTCTTGATGTATGTAGATGCATTAATGAATATTTATAATCATTGTTTCTTTATGAGATGGAAGTATTGTCAGTTAGAACCTTGTCAGTTGCAGACAAGGAAATTCTGTTGCAATATAAGGTTCTAATTACAATTTCCGGGTTTTCAATAAAATTACAACTCAATAAAATATATAAATGAATCAAAAGTGATTTTATTTTCTTGTGGCATCCATTATAGAACACCATAACGTTGTTGATAAACTAAAATCATGTCCCCGTTCATTTTGTGAATAAACAAAAGAACGTACACAATTTCTAGATAACACTGTCCAAAAGAACCTTTTGGAACATCATTCAGTAGACCATAGTCACTGCAAACACAATATTAACTTTGCAATACTTCCGGTCTACCTCTGGCACGTATTTCATCATAGCCTTCAAGTTTTTCTTTTTTTCTTCTAATATATCTGTGAATTTTCTTACTGGTTTTGGTGTTCCTTCTATGGCATCCTTTTGAACAAATGCTGCAGTTCTTCTGGACCCCGTTTCCAGAAATTTTAAATTCCCTGTAGCTGTTTCTTCATATGGATTATGTGTTAACTTGAATTACTTCAAGTAGGTTTGGGTAAATTAAATGGTTGATATTTTTGAAAATGGCATAAGATTGTAATTCAATAATAGTGCTGTTGAACGAAAATCTAGGAAGTCCTGGTTTTGTAACTGGATTACTCTAAAAGGCTTAGATTTAACTATTTGTTTAATTAGTCTAACTAAACTCAGAGGTGAAAACACTTAAGATTTTTTCAGAGCCTTTCAATCAAACTATGTGCGCTATCACTTCCTGGCAGCAACAATGACCGGGTACAGAATATTTCATAGTTGAACTATTTATTTCAGGATGTTCTCGCATATAATGAAGTACTGCATTAGAAAAGTACGAATTACGGTTCTGTGAAACATAGGAACCAAGTCATGAAGTTAGTTTTCTACAGAAATTGCTTCTATTTTTTTAAAAGCACTAGCAAAGTAATTGTCACTTCTACAGCACAATAAATAGTTTTTGTTCTGATAAAGTAGGCTGTTAGATTGCACAACTTGAGCGTTCTTCTGTAGTAAAAAGAACCTATTTAGATCTCTGCAGTTTGCTTACATTTTGTAGACAAGAAATTAACACTGGTACATCCTTTTTCTTATCATTCTCCTCCCAACTCTCATCACTACTTTTTCATGTGTATGTCTCCTATAATCCTGTTCCACTTTTACTTTCTCTATACGTACTATATAAAAAGTGCATAGGGAAGGTATTGCACTCCACCCAAAAATTAGATACCGAGATTTCATCGGAAATATATGTTTTAGGGTCCCCTGTATCCAAAAAAAGCATTTTCAGAAAAATGTCCGTGTGTGTATGTGTGTCTGTCTGTCCGTCGTCTGTGTGCCTGTGAACACGATAACTCAAAAACGAAAAGTCGGTGAAATACCAAACTTGGTATTTAGGTTTTGCATATTCAGGGATGCGACACGAAAATTTTGAGAAAAATCCCCCCAACCCAAACTACCCTTTACATGGAACAATTTTCGAACCTTTTTGATTTTTTGAAAAATGGCTCTAACGATATTAATTAAAATATCGTACATTAAAGATATTTACCTGACAAATAAAATGTATATCTTGAGTTTTCTGGGAATAGCCTCTGAAAACTACTTTATTCTGGATGAATTTTACGCTATTTTATATAACTGCTAAACCGTAAGATATGCACAAAAACTTATCATACAAAAAATTTAGAGCACTTTAAAACACACAATTTATGTTATATACATTTTTTGAGTTATTCCTTTTTTAGATTTCACCTTTAAAAACTTACACTTTTCTCATACAGGAATTTGCCAACTCCTATCCTACAAACAAAGGAGCTTCAGTCACATAGGAACCAGCTTTTGCCTATCACTTTAACCCACTATCTTATTTCGCTTCTACTTACAAGGAAACAAGTAATAAGACCAGTTCTGCTAATTTTTTGTCGATTAGCATGAAGTAAATAGAAGCGTAAGATTTTTAACAATAATTTGTTGCTGAGATGTAGAGAAAGTCATGTGAATGAAACACATCAGATTTTTTTCTGTTATATTATGCTCCCTTTTAGCAAAACTGTACAACTCACAGCTATCACATTTATAACTTTTTGGTACATGAAAATTCAGATTAATCTTTGTTTTATGAGCATTGGAAAATGTTTTTGTGAAATATTTAATGTTCCAAGACAGAAGTCTTAGTATACTTCAACCCTTGACTCCCTTACTGTAAAAAAGTATGAAAACGAATAGGTTCTCCGGGAAGATTCAGCTGCTCTTGGACGTTTTGTCAAAAAAACGCACAGTTGAATTAAGAAGAAAGTGTCGTTTCCCATTAGTATACATTTTATAAAAAGAATTGAACACATTCATTTTTTTCGTTATCACTTATTTTAGTACTACGTTTTCGATTACATTGCACTTTACAATATTTAGTTGTTTTTTCTGTTTTTGGAACTATTTTCCACCTTCCACTTACATATGATTGGCTACTTTCATGTTTCTCCTTTCTGATTACGTCCTTCCATGTACCTCTATCAGCTATCTTCTTCCTATTCCTCCTTCTTGATGAGTGAGGAAGCTTGGCGCTTAATTTAGATTGATACACGTATTAAAAAATAATTGTAGTCCATTCTTAATAGCGAATAGCCCTGAATGTTGGACTCTGCATTGAAACAATTCTGCTCTGCCAGATGGCAGTTTTTGAGCCTGCACTGCTGGGTCGAAATCTCTCGATTCCGCTGAAGGGAAGCCTCCGAGCGACCCTCCGGTAGCTGGTTGGTCAAGTCTGGATTTGTAAGGGAACTCTGTGCGTCTCTGTCAACTGCGGCCCATATTTCTCCTGCGGTTCCTTTGCCTCATCCGTTCCTCACAGGAGTGCATGCATAAAAGATCCATTTGGGATCGTAGAACCTAGGTGTTAAGATATTTTCATGACAAATAAATAGGGCAATGATGGAAAGGAAATTATTGTATATGAGAAACCACCACAGCATTCGTCTGGAAACTCCAGGGGAAACCACCAAAAACCCATGAGTTAGAGGGGATGGGCGACGGGAACCTCTCGAATACAGTAACACACGTTACTGGGACGCCACTTGCTCGGGATTGTTGTTACTCCCCAGAATATGCATGTGAAACTAGGTAAATGTTACCGTAGTATCAAATATTATCAATCATTATTTGGTAAAGAAATAACGAGGAAATAGTGAAATAATTGCGATAAATACTTTTATGGATTATAATAACGAACGATGTGTTAAAGTATATGTTAGGAAATCTGTTACTATGTAAGGGTAATTAGTAAAGCAAGCTTTGAAGCCAAGCAGTTAGGTAAGAAGATTAGTTAAAGTAATTAATTTCCGGGAAGCTCAGTAAGTAAGAACTGCATTAAAGCTCAAGGATAAATTCCCGGAGAGTCAATACGTTCTGAAATCTAAACGTTGTTGAAAAATCGCACTTAGACTATTTCTGAGAATCAGCAAAGGGAAAGGATACTTAGGTTTGAGGCAAATAGAATGATGAGTATGTCTCAGATGCTAATATAAAGTGTAAAAATCTGGTTACGTAGAACCTAGTCAATAGTAGTATGGTGAAGCAATCAGTAGTACATAGGAATTGGGTTAATAAAATTTCATGCATTGCTTCTTCCGTTTTCAAACTCTCTTGCTGCAGTTTTTACAAGTTACGGAACTGTTATTGCGATCGTAGGACAGCGCTAGGTTATCACCCATTTAGCGGTGGTCGGTAAGGGATTCGTCATGTGGCAGTTTAGCGAGACTTGGTAACTTAAACAATGCTTTTCTGCGAAAACAAATTGTATCTACAATGTAAAGTTCCTAATTTTCTAGAAGTTAGCAGATTTCATCTTTAAGTAAGTTTTGCTTTATTTCTTTTGTATGCTATAACCAAGATCGATAGTACTTTATTTAATTGTATAAAGAGAGAAATTGTTTCTACCTAACCTCAGAAACCAGTCAACCAATATTTTATAATTAATAACTGATAAGATGATCGCAGAATATGCGTATTTTCACAGCGCTTATCTCGGTGGCCTGAGAGTACGGATGCTTAATATTCACCAGCTTTACCTCTATTTTGCTGTATATGTTAAAGGTTTATATATTATGTGAAAACTAGTAGCTTTTAACTAATTAAATATCTTTGAGACTGAAGAGAAGCTACAAAGGTTTAAAATGTCGGAATTGTAGAGTAATTATGTAGATAATCTTTGATTTTGTCACTACCACAGGGTACTTTTAGGGTATCAAACATTTTCAGAATTGTTGGGGGGGGGATTAATGAAATAAGACAGTTCGCCGATGTTTCACATATTTTGCGTGAATATTGGGCATCTTTCATCCATTATTAGGAATAGCTGCGCTGTACCAAATTACAATTATAAGGGAGGAATTAACCATAAAATATTCTAGATTATGTATAATAATTTCATAAATTAAATATATATATTAAATATATCGTATTCGCATTTAAAAGGTTGGACTAGCCAAGTTTGTTAGTAATAATAAAAGCTTCACGGATATATTTTAAAATTAAAAATGTGCATTATGGAACACTAATGTATGAAATGTATCAATGAAAATTATACACGTTTTGAAGTAGGACATTCGCATGACTTTCCCTACACGTTCTTTAGTATACTTATCTTAAAAATGCTTGTTCTTCTATCTTCTTCGCGTCAACTGAGCTAAACATCTACACATTTCTATGTAGATACAACAGAATTAGGGGAATCCATCAGGCTTTGGCATTAGACAAATCTTTGAAGCAGAGTGAAAAACGAAAAAAGAATATGGATAAATTGAAACAAATAACATGCAATATCTCGGAAATTGTTATCGTCACAAAAGATGCATTTAGCATAAATTGACGAGATCTAAATTTTTTTGTGTAGTATGTTTTCGTCTATCTCTTACGGTTTACCAGTTATGCAAAAGTCATCCAGAATGAAGAGGGCTCTAGAGGATATTCTCAGAAAACTCAAGATATACATTTCATTTGTCATAAAATATCTTAATTATTTGGTATTTTAATCAAAGTCGTAGAGCCATTTTTGAGAAAATAAAAATTTCCGATGGTATGTGGATATTGAATTTTTGGGTAAAATAATACCTTCTCTACCTAATATGCAGCATTGTATGTACATGTTAGATAAAATAAGAAAAAAAGTAATAAAAGACTGGCATTTGATCTGTGAAGAGGTGGAAGGGAAGACCTAGGGCCAAAGAGAAATAAATCGTGTTTATGGCGATGTGTCTAGAAGCCGTACATAGCGCCACGGATGAGCTGAGAGATGAGCGTATCCCGCAAAGGCTAGAGGTTATAAAGAAGGTAGCAGAGGGATGTCGGCGGCGGCAGCAAGAAATTGATGACTTCCCACGACCGAGGGCTGCTGACCTCAGGAGTTGTAATATTGTACTGCAATCACCAGAAGGAGAAGTTTGGCTTTTATGGTGGACGACCTCAAGATACTTATTCCCACAATCGAGAGGAGGTCTTAGCGTGACTGACCACAGCTGCGATCAGGGATGATTGAGCTTCCGGGATTCCCCGACAGTAAAAGCGCAGCCTGTTAGAGAAAATGTATTTAGAACGCGCTCCTGTGTAAAGCCCAGAAGCAGTAAAGGACGTGTAAAAACGTGAGCAAACCAGCTCACGTTTCGTGTCATCAGATTCCATAAAAGCAATACTCCACATCTCGGTTTATTAGTTTATGACCTAACGCCATGCGAGAATATTTCTGAAACTGTTGCTTTCAGGGTCACTTCATCTGATTCAAGGGCACGCTAAGACTTAATTCGTATTCAGTCGTATAGTTCGCTGACGTCATTAAAACAAACAACATCAACTTTATATTTTGTGATTGTATCAGAAATTTTCTTCTTCTTCCTTCCTTCCTCTCAGCATACGCATTTTTTTTTTTTTCTGAATCGTCGTTGCTCTGTATACATTTGCAATCCAAACATCACTTTATAGGATTTCAAATGACTGGAAAGTTCTGGGTGTTACTATAGCAAATAAAAGTACGGTTTGGACTATTCTCGGATTTTTGAAAGTTCTGTCACACATGGTGTGTAAAGGCAATGGGAGAAAAAAAAAAAAAAACACTGAAAAGTACTATAATACACAACAATGAGGATACAAGAAAGATAAAGGTTACAAAAGAGAATTTTTCATTTAAAGAATTATGCAAAGGATATAGAATTGGAATATCAGGAGCAAATCCAAAGCAATTGCATTCCATTGAAAAAAATCTTCTTCCTTCATGCATTAAATATTATTGTCTATAGCAATCTACTTGTTCATGCCATTGTTTTTAGATCTTCCAACACTTCTCGATATTCCCTAGAAATGTATAATATTAAAATCAAATACCTATATGAATTCTTTGTACATACATGGCTTATATACTTGGTATTATACTCTTTTGTTTTATCATTCTTATTATATATATTTGTTTGCTCCAGTTGAGTTTTATTTTTCTCAGTCATGATCCAAATTTTGCTCACAAGTAATTGTTTTGGCCCCGACATATTTATAACATTTTAATATTTAATCTTTTCATGATTTATTTTATAAACATATTTTTATAGTGCCATTGAGATAGCAATACTTCCAATTTGTATTAGACCAGATTCTCTCTGATGCACTATATTGCATCTTAAGTATTTAAATTCTGTAACTTGTTCCACAATATTGTTTACTAATACTTTTTGATCAGATATTATCTTTTCCTCTGAATGGCATCAGTTTTGTTTCACTTAAGGTGTTATAGGCAAAATTCAGCGCATTTTTTTGGTGAAAATATGCTTTTTGGGGTTTTGGGAAGCTACTAGATACATTAAAGTAATGTACACAAAGTTTAAAAGCCCTGCAAGTTACTTTTAATTACGTCATATTTAAAGTTTGACATGGTACATTAAGTGTGATATGTTGTACAAGTATAAAATTACTGCAATTTGCACATTTTCATAAGATTCTTTTTCACTAATTCATATTCTCAAGTTGTCTTTAGAGTTATTGTGATCTGTGCTCTGTAATAATTCTAAATGACTGGTAGATGTTAGCATAAGAAGTAATATCTTCTTTGTTTTACTTACTCTAGCGCGTACAAGTATGTACATACAATCTACGTAGTAGCTAGAGAAGTTAGGTACTCTATTCCACTCAAACATTCGATGTCGATATTTTACCGAAAATATGTTTTGTGGTCCCTTGAGCAGTTTTAGAAGAAGTCCTGTGTGTGTCTGTGAACCGCATAACTCAAAACGAAAATACCGTTAAATACCGAACTTGGTATTTATGTTCAGTACGTTTCAAGGATGCGACACAAAGATTTTGAAGAAAATCCTCCTACCATAAACTATCTTTTCAGATAACATTTTTGAGAATTTTGTTGTTCTCAAATATGGCTCTTGACAGAATGTACTAAAACCTTAGCTTATGCCTGTATTGTTTTTTTAACATTTTTGGCCTCCTGGAATTTTTGAGTCCATCTCAATCATTCAGAGTGGAATATCTCGGTAAATCATAACTGTCCGTAATAAATGTATCTTAATTTTATCGAAAGCTTTTGTGTAATCAATAATAATATTTAATTGACACTGTGTGTGAATAACCTACCCATTGTAAACCATGCTTGTTTCTCTAATAGTATTACTTCTAATACTGCTTTTAATTTTTCAGTGAGTATTTCTCAATATATTTTGTAGGCTGTATTTAAAAACATATACTACGATCATTTCCTTATTTTGTTGTGCCTAAGTTTTAAAATATTGATCATTGAAATTCTCTAATCCTTTTTTTTTTATCCCCTGTTTACATTTCTCCCCCCTAAATTTACTGTATGATTACTGGTTTTACTGTTTCTTTACACAAACATACACACATTACACAAACATGTAACACACATGCCCAAGGCGGGACTCGAATCCACGATCCCCTGCCCACAAAGCACCAAAGCGAGACGCCTTAGCAAGCGTGGCCATTGGGACCGGCATTCCTTTCGTATATTTATTTGTTTAATAATCTTAAAAATCTTGCTTTAAAACTTATTAATGAATATTTCAGCAATTCGCTATTTATACCAGCACTGGTTGCTGTCTTTCGTGTTTTAGGTTTTTCAGGGTTAATTCTAATTCATTATATACTCTATAAGTTCTGGATAACTTCAGGTTTTCCAGATTCTTCATTTTCTTCTTTGAAAACTTGGGTCTATAGATTTGATACTCAAGCGATTGATTATCGTTTATTATATTTATATTTCTGTATCTTTGACATTGTTACTTAAGCGTTTTTTACTTTCTCTGCACGTACTATGTACAAAGTGTATAGAGAAGGTATTGCACTCCATCCAAAAATTCGATACCGAGATTTCACCGGAAATATATATTTTAGGGTCTCCTGTATTCAGAAAAAGGTCTGCGTGTGTGTGTGTGTCCGTGTGTCTGTGAACACGATAAATCAAAAACGAAGTCAGTAAAATACCAAACTTGGTATTTAAGTTTAGTATCTTCCAGGGATGCAACACGAAGATTTTGAGAACAATCACCCCACCCCAAACTACCCTTTGCATGGAGCTTTTTTCGAAAATTTTGATTTTCTTAAAAATGGTTCTAACGATTTTTATTAAAATATCGTATATTAAAGATCTTTACCTAACAAATAAAGTGTATATCTTGAATTTTCTGGGAATAGCCTCTGAAGACTACTTTATTCTGGATGAATTTTACGGAATTTTGCATACTGCTAAACCATAAGAGATGGACAAAAACTCGCCACACAAAAAAATGTACAGCATGTTAAAACACACAATTTAAGTTATATGCATTTTTTTCGTGAATTTGGTCGTTTTTGGGACATTCCTTTTTTTGGTTTCAGCTTTGAAAAGCATACGTCTCTCATACAGGAATTTGTCAACTCCTGTCCATACAAACATAGCAAGCAGCTTTTGACTATCACTTTAATCTAGGGAACCCCCTTATTTCGCTTCTACTAACAAGGAAACAAATAATAAGACTGTTTCTGATAATTTTTTCTCGAGATAGTAGAAATAAATAGAATAATTTGTTGCAGTGATGTAGAGAAAGTCATGTGAATGTAACACATAAGATTTTTTACTTTATATGCTCTTTCTTATATACCACGATCATTTTCGATTTGTGTAATGAAGTTATTCCAGCCACCCACACACACACACATACACACACAATTTCAAATACAGATGCGAGGTGAAACTATATCGCACTTTTCGGAAGGTAATCCTATCATTAAATCGATTCTCACATTTAATTTCGTCTTATCTTTGTATGTAGGGGATGTATAAGAAAAGATCGAAAACTTAATGAGATATGTAAGAATTTCAGAGAAAATAGACCGAAGAGGATACATAATTAAGCTTTTACTGTAATGAAGTACCAGTAATCCTGTACGGCAATCAGCTTCAGGCCATTCGACGACCGTTTGACTGCTCCTAATGGTAATGTTCCAAAATGCTTATTTTAAACTCTGTTGCATATTTTTGAAGTTGCTGCTATATGTATATACAACATATGCATATTATGTATAGTATGTATGTAGGTGTATTTGCATGAGTAAATCAAATTAATAGCAGTTATAAGGGTTTATCAGTTCAAACATTTTATTTTCTGCATAGCTGACATATTTATAATAGTGTGCTTCAAATTCCAAAGACAGTACAATTGAAGTATGCATTATGGTGTTCTTTGAACCTCAGAGAATTGTTATTATTATTATTATTATTATTATTATTATTATTATTATTATTATTGACAAAAGACAAGCAACAAGGCGATTACGTCACGGATTAGCATGACTAATGACACTCACGTAGAAGAGAGCATTGTGAACCTAGAGTAAAAGTCTGGTAAAGTGTTACATTTGGAGCACTAATCCATATGGATCGGAGATTTGGGCTTTAAGGAAAATGGAGAAGTATTTGGAGAGATTTCGGATGTAGTGCTGGAGACGGACAAGGTGAGAAATGCAGTTCTAAGAGTGGATGGGAAGAAATCAATCCTATACACAATTTGCAGGAGCAAACTGGATAGAACACATTCTACGAAGGAGCTGTCTGTTACATTACGGAACAAAAGTTCCTTAAAAGCCTAGGGAGCAAAGCATCCAGAAAATTACAAAGAAACACTGGCAGAGTTTCACATTGTATTTACTTGAAATATTTTTTTTAACAGTCAAACATTAAAGATATATCTGATTTTACTCTTAAAGTATTTTGCTTAGAATAAGTTTTACATTTGTTACATTTGTAAGTTACAGGCCTTGAATTAACAATTTTAGAACTAAATCTTGCGATCAAAGAAACGTTTGATTGCCCCGACTGGCAAAGTATGTTCTTCAAAATAATAAGAATATAGACTTACCAAAATGTGTTAAAACACCACAATTTTTCCCAAGCCGAAAGAAAGTCCACTTTTGCTATCCTTAACGGCTATGCAATAAAACCTCGCTGTGCTCTTAAAGACCGTCCCTCGGCGAATTTTCAGCTAGACTGAAGGACTTACTCCCACAGTGGCTCTTCTTACACGTCACTATGAAGATGTTGGGGAGATGTGTATAACACATAAATGTGAGACGTCAGTGAGATAACCGACCATATTTAGGGCAGGAACAAACAATCCACATCATAGAAGGAAAGGTAAAAAGGACAATTAGATTTGGAAGAAGGAAGAAAAAGAATTCAGGTACCAGGTTATGTAAAGGAAAACCGCAAATATTGAATGCAGAAGAAGGAAGCAGAAAGTAGATAGCTGCAGGGTATAAGTATCCTGGATAGTTATGAAATTACAGGATAAGATAATAAGTATCCCATTGCCGTATAAAACGACTATGTAATATTCAAATTGTGGAAAAATCTGACATGTTCCATTTACACGACTTTCTCTACATCTCTGTAAGAAATAACTGATAGTCAAATATTTTAAAATGAGGTTGCTATGGGTTTTAAATCCGTTTCTTTGCATGGCCAGGAGTTGACAACTTCCCGAATGAGAAAAGTTTGTTAAAACAAACGAATAAGAAGGAATATCTCGAAAACGGTTAATTCCACGAAAAAAATGTGCATGGCATAAATTATGTATTTTAGGGAGATTTACATTTTTCGTAAGTTTTTATCTATCTCTTACGGTTTACCAGTTATGCACAATTCAGAAAAATCCATCCAGAATAAAGAGGTCTTCAGAAGCTATTCTCAGAAAATTCAAGATATACATTTTATTTGTCTGTAAATATCTTAAATATAAGAGCTTTTTAATCAAAATCGTTAGAAATTTTTTTTCCATGTAAAGGGTAGTTAGGTGAAGGGGTATTTTCTTGAAATCTTGGTGTCGCATCCTTGGAAGATACTGAACATAAATATCAAATTTGGTATTTAACGTTTTCGTGTATGACACGACACACACACACGGACAGTTTTCTAATAATGCTTTTCTGGATACAGTGGGTCTCAAAACATGTATTTCCGGTGAAATATCGGTATCGAAGTTTTAGGAACAATACAATACCTTCTCTATAGGCAACTATATACATAGTAGGTGTAGAGAAAGTAATAACATACTATCGTAAAATAAGGTTAATAAATAGTGCCACAGGGAGCTATCCCACACATTGTGAAAAAATGAGATTTTGTTTTGTTTTTAGACAGCTTCTGCCGTCTCTCATGTCTGTAGAAATCTTTTAGAGTGCCATCTACAGTAACTTACAGAAACTGTGTCATTTTCCAAAGTGAGAAAGTTTGTGCCAGATGGGGAGATCCCACTATGAAGTTGCCTGCTATTTAAAGAACAATGCCACCAAACTAACAGAACTTTAACTATTTTAATAGTATTGTTTATTGTTTAAACTATAGGCCAAGAAATACTGATTTTATGCCTTAATACGTGAACCAGAATAATATGTAAGATTATTATTAAACCTTAAGAATATTGTGTAAATAGTTTAAATGTTAGGCATTATACTATGCTGCAGATTATTCTGTTTTTCAAAATGGAGGTAAATAGTATAGCTAGTGAAGGAAAGAAACAAATATGCAAGCAAAACATATGGAAAAAAGTTGTTGCTAAACGAAAAAGAAACAATGGTGAGGAATATGAATAATATCATGTTTAGTTTCTCTCTCTGCATAAGTAAATTTTTAGTAAATAATACGGTTTGCAGTGCTAAATAAATAAAAAAAACCTGTTAAATTCACTTGTTTGTATTTTCTAGGACATTTCAAAATGTGTATCAAATACTGAATTTAAAAAGTACAATTTTCACCAAATCAACAACTCTAATAAAACTCCTTTTTTTCTCAAATTTAGCTATTTGTGGGATAGCTCCCTCTGGCGCTGAGCCCCTCAATTTTTCTCTGCAGTATGCAAGTTTTACACGTTTACTTACTTGACGATCCGTTTCACTTAAAACCCAACTGATGATAGAAAGCTTTCAACTTTCGCTCTGAGCGTAAGCTGACTGACATTTCCACTTACAGTGTATGTCAGAAAGGAGCGGCGTTGCTCTTGGACTTGTTGATATTCCATGCACACAAGGAGCGTTATCGCTACATCATTATGTCGCTAATTGTTGGAAATTACCTCTGTGGTTGGTGTTTCCGCCACAGCCACTTGGACTCCGAACTGTCATCTCTGAGAGCCACCTGCGGCGCTGCTTTGCTTGTTACGGCACGTACGTTGCATCTTAATTATGGAAACTATTCCGTGCGAATATTCAGAAGATCATCGGCAGGCATCCGACTTACCTAATGCAGAAGTTCCTGTACTTTTATTTTCTGGTTACAGTCATCAAGTTCCTTTGCGTTTGCTAACACTTGAGAATTTCCTTCTTATAATGGCTCCATCAGGAATTCTATTCAAATTATAAAGAAACTCGAGGTAAACAATAATATAGCAAGATTGTTACTTTCTGTATCGTATACAATGTACACAGTATGTAGAGGCGGTGTTATTATAACCCAAAAATTCTATTATGAGATTTCATCGTAATTGCACAATTAAATAACAATAAATTTTACTTTCTCTACATAGTACATCACCAGAAATACACATTTCTCTCCTGTATGTATAAAAAAAATCTTAGAAAGGAGCGCGTGCTTGTGTGTGTTTATCCATGTGTAAACACAATTGCTCAAAAATAAAAATTCAGTGAATAAAATACCAAACTTGATATTTAAGTTCATAACTGGAAGGATGTGAAACAAAGTTTTTAAAAATATATCTCTCACATCAAACTACTTTTTACATGGAAATATTTTCGAAAATGATGATTTTCTCAAAGATTTTGATTAAAGATATTTAACTTGCTCAATAAAATGTATATTTTGAAGTTCCTGGAAATGGCATCTGAAATGTTCATTCTGAATGACTTGCATAACTTGTAAACCGTCTTTATAGATCAAAACTTACTACACAAAAATCTGATGTGTTCCATTCACATGACTTTCTCTATATCTCTGCAATACATTATTTTTAAAAAGCTTATGCTTCTATTTATTTCCTGCTAATCGAGAAAAAATAGCAGAAATAGTCTTATTTCTTGTTTCCTTGTAAGTAGAAGTGAAATAAGGGAGTCCCATAGGTTAAAGTGATAGTCAAAAGCTGGTTGCATAGTGACTGAAGTTCCTTTGTTTGTATGGACACGAGTTCACAAAGTCCTGTATGAGAAAAATATAACTTTTTATAGCTTAAACCAAAAACAAGTATTGTCTCAAAAACAATCAACTCCACGAAAAAAATATATATACAACGTAAATTGTGTGATTTAATGTGCTCTACATTTTTTTGTGTGTTAAGTTTTTGTCTCTCTTACGGTTTAGCACTTATGCAAAATTCCGTAACATTCACTCAGAATAAAGTAGTCTTCAGAGGCTATTCCCAGAAACTTCAAAATATACGTTTTATTTCTCAGGTAAATATCTTTAATATACGATATTTTAATCAAAATCGTTAGTCATTTTTAGAAAGTCAAAATTTTCGAAACAATTTCCATGTAAAGGGTAGTCGCATCCCCGAAAGATACTAAACTTAAATACCAAGTTTGGTATTTTACCGACTTTTCGTTTTTGAGTTATCGTGTTCACAGACACACGGACACACACACACACAAACGGACCTTTTTTCTGAAAATACTTTTTTTGGATATAGGAGACCCTAAAACATATATTTCCGGTGAAATCTTGGTATTGATTTTTTTTTTTGTGGAGTGCAATACGTTCTCTATACACTATGTACATAGTGCGTATAGAGAAAGTAAAAATATAAACCTCGTCAAAAAACACAATTTATCTCCTTTACATTTTTGATGTGGAACTAAGCGCTTTGAGATATTCCTTGTTGATGGTTTCATTTCTTAAATATAAGTTTCTCAGACAGGAAGTTAACCGCTTTTCTTTTATTTTACTTCTGGACAAGCAAAGAAGCGAAATTCAATGTCAGTCGCATAGCGACAGCTTTCGCAACATTTGACTATCGTTCTAGCGTAGTGCATTCCTTCCATTTATAAGGAGTTAATAGGAACATTCTGCTGACGTTTATCTCAATTGGCATGGTGTAGAAAGAGGAATACTCTTTTTACTTTGTCTAGCCCGCATGTACAACGTACATAGCAGGTAGAGAAGGTATTGTATTCCAATCAAAAATTCAATGTTGAGATTTCACCGGAAATATATGGTTTGGGGGTCTCCTGAGTGCGAAAAAAAGCATTTTTTGAAAAAAGTCCGTGTGTATGTGTGGCCGTGTGTCCGTGTATCTGTGAACATGATAACTCCAAAACGAAAAGTCAGTTAAATACCAAACTTAGTATATAAGTTTAGGATTTTCAAAGGATGCGACACGAAGATTTTGAGGAAAATCCTCCCTCCCCAAGCTACGTTTAACATGGAAAAATGTTCGAAAATTTTGATTTTCTCAAAAACGACTCCAACGATTTTGATTATAATCCTATACATTAAAGATATTTATTTATATGGCAAATAAAATGTATATCTTGAATTTTCTGGGAATAGCTTCGGGAGAACTCTTTATTCTGAATGAATTTTGCCGAATGTTGCTTATTTGCTAAACTTTAAGAGATAGACAAAGCTTACTTCTAAAAAAATGTAGATATCATATCCTGAAAACGCACAATTTATGTCCTCTAATTTTTGTTGTGGAGGTAACTGGTTCCGAGATATTCCTTGTTATTGGTGTCAATTGTAAAGTATTTACACTTTTCTCAGATAAATGTCCGTTTTTCTTTTATTTCACTCCTAGCCAAGCAAGGAGGCGATAAAGTTTTTAAAACACTTGACTGTCGATTTAGCCTAGTGTATTCCCTTAATTCCTTCCTACTTGTAAGGAACTAAATAATAAGAATATTCTACTAATGATATCTCGATTAGCATGCTGTAGGAAGAAGAATAATTATAAGTAAAAAGTTTGTAGAAGCTAGAGAAAGTCGTGTGAGTGTAACACATCAGATTTTAAAAAACGTTTCTGTGTAGAACAGCTAAAGAAAATCACTGAATTTAAACCATCAGATTTCTATAAAAATATCCTTGTGTGCGTGTACGTGTGTGTGTTTGTCTGTGAACAACTAAATTGAAAGGTAGAGGGACTAAAAACCATAATGTCATAGCCGTGATTTGAACCACGGATCTCCAGGTTTCCATCCAGTTGTATTTTCACTAGATGTGCTATGTTTCATAGAGTAATAGAGAGAGAGAGAATGCCTGCATATTTTGAGATTTTATAGTTCATAAAACCATCGGCACAAGTAACGATTCATTGCTGTTAAAATAATTAGTAAATAACAATATTTACTTTCTCTACTTTTGTACACATAGGTAAGGAATGAATTGCATTTTGCCAAAAATATAACTGATCTTCAACTGGAAATACACGTTTTACGGTCCCCTGAATCTAAAATAATACTTTTGGAAAAATGTCCCGTGTGTTTGTGTGTGTCCGAAGACAGTATAACTCTAAAACGAAAAGTCAGGTAAATAGTAAACTTGATATTTAAGTTCAGCGTCTTCCAGGATTCAAGAAAACTACCTCTCCCCAAACTACGCATTATATGGCAAAAGTTTTGAAAATTTTCGCTATCTCAAAAAAGGCTTTGAGAACTCTAATTAAAATACCGTATGCTGAGAATATTTAAATGTGGAATAAAATGTACATCTTGAATATTCTACGAATAGCTTTTGAAGTCCCCATTCTGATGGATTTTTGCATAACTGATAAATCGTAAGAGACACACAACCACTTATTACAGTAAAAATTTGATGTGTTTATTTACGTGACTTTCTCTATATCTCTGCAACAAATTATTGTTAAAAAGCTCTTGCTTGTATTTATTTCATGCTAATAGAGAAAAAATTAGCAGAAATAGTCTTATTACTTGCCTCCTTGTAAGTAGAAGCGAAATAAGGGAGTACCATAGGTTGCTATGTGACAATGTGACTGAAATTCCTTTGTTTGTATGTATGGACAATTTCCTGTATAAGAAACGTTTTTCAAAGCTGAAACTAATAATAAGGAATATTTAAAAATCAAGCCACGCCACGAAAAAAATGTATAGAGCATAAATTGTGTGTTTTAACGTGCTCTACACTTTTTGTATGGTAAGTATTTGTCCATCTCTTACGGTTTAGCAGTTATGCAAAATTCCGTAAAATTTTTCCAGAATAAAGAATGCTTCAGAGACTATTCCCAGAAAATTCAAGATATACATTTTATTTGTCAGTTAAATATCTTTAATATACGATATTTTAATCACAATTGTTAGAGCCATTTTTGAGAAAATAAAAATTTTCGAAAAATGTTCCATGTAATAGTACCAAGTTTGGTATTTAATGGACTTTTCGTTTTTGAGCTATGCAGCCCAATATCATACACACACATACACTGAGACAGATAGACAGACAGACAGATAGTCACACACACACGGACATTTTTCTAAAAATGCTTTTTTTTTTTCTTTTTTTTTTTGATCCAGGGGGTCCTAAAATATGTATTTCCGGTGAAATCTTGGTACCGAATTTTTGGTTAGTGCTACAAATAGCTTAGTAGGTACGTGTAGAGAAAGAAAAAATGTAGTTGTCTACAAAACACATAATTCATAAATGTATATTTTCTTTTGGAGATAACCATTTTCGTGATATTAATTGTTATAGGTCTAAATTTTCAGATACATTTTTCTCAAACGTGAAGTCGCTTTTAATACTTTTTCATTCTGGTGAAACAGATCGTAGGTTGCGACTTACTTTTAAAGAGTTGACTAACCCCTTAGCGTATTCTATTCATTCATTATCCTCCTTTAAAAAATAATCTCGTACAGAAACAACTTTAATAACGTTTAGCTTGATAAGCATGAAGTAGATAAAAGAATAAGCTTCTGTAGGAATGGTTTAGCAACATAGGTAGAAACATCTATGTGTTCAATTCACAGGACTTTCTCTACATCTGCAACAAATTATTGTTAAAAAGCTTATGCTTCTATTTACTTTATGCTAATCGAGAAAAAATTAGTAGAAATAGTCTTATTGCTTGCTTCCTTGTAAGTAGAAGCAAAGTAAGGGAGTGCCATAGGTTGCTGGTTGCTGTGTGACTGAAGTCCTTTGTTTGTATAGACAGAAGTTGGCAAACTCCTGTATGAGAAACGTTTTTCAAAGCTGAAACTAATAACAAGGAATATCTCACGCCACGAAAAATGTATATATTATGCATTTTGTGTTTTAACGTGCTCTACATTTTTTGTGTGGTAAGTTTTTGTCCATCTCTTACGGTTTAGCAGTTATGCAAGATTCCGTAAAATTTATCCAGAATAAAGTAGTCTTCAGAGCCTATTCCCATAAAATTCAAGATATACATTTTATTTGTTAGGTAAATATATTTAATATACGATATTTTAATCAAAATTGTTAAATTTTTGAGAACATCAAAATTTTCGAAACATTTTCCATGTAAAGGTAAGTTGGGGTTGGGGGGGATTTTCTTGAAAATATTTGTGTCGTATTCTTGGAACATACTAAACTTTATTTTCGTTTTTGAGCTATGCTGCCTACAGACACACACACACACACACACACACTCACTCACACATACACACAGACACACACACGGACATTTTTTTAAAAATGCATTTTTTGGATACTGGGTACCCAAAACATGTATTCCCTGTGAAATCTTGGTAGCCCAAAAACATCCAAAGGCGGTTCTCATTGCAACGCCGGGAATAAGCCTCTATAATGCCTAACCTACCGACCAGCCGCAACTAGCCAGACATCGTCGCCTGGTCCTTCAACACTGAAACAGATGACAAGGAACTGATGGAAACAAGAAATAATTGACTGGAAATTAGGGGAAAGTAAGGAACCTTCCCAGTTATCCTCTGGTGCACGGGAGACCCCCGAAAAATGCCAGGGTCAGAAAGTTTTCATCCATGTAAATCGAATCTCCCGAATGCGAGTTTCCGTGCTAATGCGGCGCCACCTGTTTCGGTTGATCCACTGTTTTAAATTCCACGCTATATATAATAAGCCAATGTTGTAATAAATAATATTAAGTTATATATAGATTATTATTTAATGGTCGGGTAATAGTACTGTACCAAAAAACAACGATATGCTCATTTCTATTTAACTACTATAATCATTTCGGGAGCTTTTGGTTGAAATATTTGTGTTGTAAAATTAAATTAACTCTATATAAGGCTTGGCATTGCCTTACGGGTGTGACTCTGCTTAGCGTCAGCGACGAGCAACGTAGGATCCGATCTCGAAGTCGCGCTCTCGGAGGTAAGAATTCGTATTACTATTTAAATAAATAACAACACCATGTTTTACTGTTTAGACCACTAATTTAGTAACTGTAAATTATATTCATCGAAGATGATGACTCCAATGAAGGACTGTACCTTTGTAGTGTTGCACTGCTGCAGTATTAAATTACATTTTCATATTGTATATTCTGTTCATTCACACTATTTCTGTAATGATTAAATTGTTATTACGCATATTTGGCGCATTATTGACTTGTATGGCGTCATTTTATGTCTTTGTGCATCTTTTTTCTTTTTCAGATATATACAAAATGACACAACACACTAAATATTTTATCTGGCGGTTTGCTTATAATGTTGTGTCAGATAAACGTTTTAGACTGTTTATTGCACGTGGTTGCCCAAAGAACAACAGAATGAAATCACGCAGCAAATGGGACAAACTTCAAATGTTGTAAAACCAAATCTTCAAGTAATTGGAACGAATAGTCCCCTAAATGCTTTGGAGAACGAAAAAAATCTCATGTGTTCCATTCACGTAACTTTCTCTAGCTGTTCCGCAAACAAAGTTTTCTTTCAAACGATTATTCTTTTATCTATGTCATGCTAATCTTGCTTTCTTATAAGTTATGGCATTAAAAATTGGCTGCGCAGACGACTGGCACAGTTCGTCGACAGAGCACTTCTCGAGAACTGTTTCCTCTCATGGTGTGTGAGTGGTGCAGAAATTGCACAGGGAAGAATAACATTCTTCTTCAAACAATCTTTGTTCTTATTAATACATTTAACATAATATAATTTCAGCATAAACGATAGCCTTATATTTGAAGCACACTGAGACGTTAATAAACATGCACAATTGTAATTCCGACGAAACTAACTAATAATACTCAACTTATCTTTTCCTTTTAAATTAATATCTTGTTTTTTTTACTTAAACAAAAACGTAATAATTTAAATAATTTCCCGGCAATTATTAACTATCTCGTCGAATATCACGAATACTTTATTCTCCGACGCAATACGTCATCGAAATAATAATTATATTTTAGAATTAACTTTCTTCCAAGACGAAATCTATCAAAGAACATTATCACGCAGAATTGATCTCCTTCCCCGACGTGGTCAATAGGTAAAGTGAATTTAAAATCTTACTTGGTTGCTGAAAAATTTTACATAGCCATAACAGTTTATGTATTTATTAAAAATCAAACATCCTTTCACCATGTACAAAAATTTTCTGCCCGCCTGGGTAGTGTGGTGGTAGCGAGCCTGCTTCACATTCAAAAGGTCGTGAGTACGAATCTCGCTTAGGGTGAGTTGCTCGGGTAAGGCTTTTTTCGGGGTTTTCCCCTATCCTGAGAAGACGAATGTCGAGTAACTTTATGCTCCATGTACCCCGAGATCATTTTAAAATCAGCAATTTCATTCATCGTCCGATATGAGCAACCAGGTTAAGGGAAGTTAAACTAAAAAAAAAAAAAAAAAAAAGAATGGTTTGACGAGAAAACAAAAAAACGTAATGAAATTCTATGTTTCCAAAAAGAGAAATCACGGAGTAATACATAAAAACACACAATAACGGGAAAAAACCCATTCTTACCAAGAAGTCTATCAATAACATCTAAACAAACATGGATAAATATAATTATTGCTCCGCAGTGATAAATATTGCTTCAAAGTAGAAGGGAAATAAGGGAATACTTTAGCTAAATCCTTTAAAAGCTGGTCACTCTGTGAAACAATTGAGGTTCGGTTCGCTTTGCATGGCTCCTTTTGAGAAGAGTTAATTAGTTTGAAATGAAAACCAACAAAAATGAATATCTCGAAAGCGGTCCACTCTGCAAGAAAAACGTATATGACAAAATCTGTTTTTAACGAGATGTACATTTTTTGTGTAGTAAGTCTTTGTTTAACTCCTACGATTTAACCGATTTGCAAAATAAGGACCATGCTTTAGGGGCTATTTCCAGAAAATTCAAAATATACATTTTATTTATGATGTAAATACCTTTACTGCGATTCTGGAGGTGATAGTGGTTATTGTTGCCGTTGCAACGTCTTCTGTGTGATGACCGTCGACTACAAAACCTCATCCATAGCAGAAATTAGCACATTATGTAATCGCTTTCAAGAGTTTTATATCGGGATTCGCTCGTAGGCTTAGCGCCTCAAAAAGTAACAACGAAAAACTGAAAATGAAAGTATTCATTTTTAGTGAAACTAGGTGAAATATCTCTTTTCTTGAATCTACCACGTGTTACATATCTTAGTTATTCTTTTCTTCCCTGAGTAAGAGACAACTTGTATTCTACAGGAACGAGCATAGCCGGCGCAACATTAGACTCTTCATAGATATGTACACGTTTGTTTATAGAGTATTTCACGGGTACTAATCCTTGACCAACTCCGAGGTAGACTAATGTGGCAGTGACATACTGGCGCCACAACGAGAAAACAGCGGCAATACGGTATTTTAATCAAAATTGTTAGTGCCATTTTTGAGAAATTCAAAATTTTCGAAAAATGTTCAATGTAAAGAGTAGTTGGGGTAGGGCGATTTTCTTGAAAATTTTCGTGTCGCATATTTGGAAAATACTAAACTTAAATACCAACTTAGTATTTAGTCTTCTATCGACTTCATGTTAATCGAGATAAACATTGACAGAAACGGTCTTATTATTCGTTTCCTTTTAAGTAGAAGGGAAATCCATTAACTAAACCGGCAGTCAAATGTTTTTAAATGTGGTTGCTATGGGATTAAAATCCGTTTCTTTGCGTGTTCTTTGCGTTCCAGAAGTTGACAAGTTCTCGTATAGAAAAGTATAAGTATTTTAAAAATGAAACCAATGACAAGCAATATCTCGAAAGCGGTTAATTTTGCGAAAAAAAATTATATATGACTAAATTGTATTCTTTTGTATAGCAAATGTTTGTCTCTTTCTTATGGTAATACCTAAGCAAGTAATAAGACCATTTCTGCTAATGCTATACAAAATTCAGAAAAATTCATCCAAAATAAAGAGGACTTCATAGGCTATTTTCAGAAAATTCAAGATATGTAGTTTATTTGCCATATAAATATTTTAATGTACGAATCGTTACAACCATTTTTGAGAAAACGAACATTTTCGAATTTTTCTCCTTGTAAAGGGTAGTTGCATCCTGGGAAGATACTCAACTTAAATATGAATTTTGGTGTTTAACGGATATTTAGTTTTTGAGCAATGTTGGCAACAGACACACACACCGACATTTTTATAAAAAAGATTTTTTGGATTCTGAAGGTCACAGAATTGTATTTCTGGTGAAATCTCGGTATCGAATTTCTGGGTGCAATACAATAGTACGGAAGTAGTATGTGCAGAGTAAATAAAAATGCCTGTTTGGGACTCACGATACCTCAAAACATATTCCCTGTAAAATCTCGGGTGAATTTTTGGGTGTAGTACAATATTTTCTCTGCCCACTATGTATGTTGTACATACAGGCAAGACAAAGTAATAACATTCATTTTTTGTCTCCCTTAGTAGCTGACATACTTCTTTGATTTCGAGACGCTCTGTAGCCGAAAGTTTTAGCCGAAAACTGGTGTTTAAATAATATTGAAATATCATCAATAACGTCATCCTCCGTGGTCTAGGGGTAACATACTAGCCTCTGGCCCCTAAAGTCGCGGGTTCCAACTCGACGCAGGGTAACAGATATTTTCGGGCGTAAAAATCCGTACCATGACTTTCTGCGAAAGTAAAGCCTTTGGTCTCGTGTCGTAGATTTAGGGCACTAAAAGAGCCTCAAGTCTGATAGAGTGGCCTCTGGGCAAATTTAAGCGGTCTTCACGCCCAACGTAGAATGGAACGCAGCGTCCATAAATAACACTCAATTTAATTTAAATTTTTGTGATGATAGAGACTGGCAATCATGCCAAAAAAGGAATTTGAGCACTTTTGGTTATTCCTGGTTAAACAACTAAAAAAAACTAAAGCATTATTATTTATGTGTGCGGGAATGGTAATTTGTAATCTAATTTTTTGTTTTCAAGTAATTCGTTTTATGGGAAATTTCCAATCTGCTACTCAAGCTGCCGGTTCTGATTCATAAAAGGTAAGACGGTCATTGACCTTACTCTGCGGTAGCCAAGCTAACGCAAATTAATTGAGTTCAGCGAGAAATTAAAATTTTCAAAAAACGTTCCATGTAAAGAATTCTTTGATGTGGGGGATGGGGGTTTCTTGAAGATGTTTGTGTCACATCTTTGAAACATAGAGAAGCTAATTGACAAGTTTGACACTTAACCTACTTTCGTTTTCTACCATCTACATATGCATGTTCGGTAAAGAAGGTATTGGGCTCCAAGCAGAATTTGATGTCTAGATTTCACCGGAAATATATTATCTCCGAAATCCCTAAATCCAAAAAGCATTTTTATAAAAAGGTCCGGTATGTGCTAATGTGCCTGTGAACTGGATAATTCAAAAATGAAAAGTCTGTTAAATATCAATCTTGGTATTAAGTTCAACACTCTATAACATCCACGATGGTTTTCAAGAAAACACTCCCACCCCAAACTCAAAATACTTCTAACAATTTTGATTAAAATGCCGATTGTTTATTTTTTTACAATAAATGTATATCTTGAATTTTCTGGAATATCCTCGGAAGCTCTCGTCATTCTGGATGACTTTTGCATAACTGGTAAACTGTAAGAGATAAGCAAATGCTTACTAAATAAAAAATGTAGATCTCGCTAAAACACTATGTCATACATTTTTGGAGTTAACTATTTCCGAGATACTCATTAATGGTTTTAAAATTTCCAATAGTTAAGATCTTTCTCAAATATAAAATCGTCATTCACTTTGTTTCCATCACCCAAAGAGAAGGGATTTTAATTGCATCACATACCAACAAGCTTGATCATCAATTTAGTCTAGTGCATTCCCTTATTTTTATCCTACTTAGAGGAACTAATTAATAAAACAGTTTTGCCAATGTTTATCCCGATTGGTACAAAATAGAGAGACGAATACGCTTTTGTAAGATTAGTTTGTTGCAGAATAGGCAGAGAAAGTTTTGTGAATGTATTGTATCAAATATTTTGGTTATTATTTTCACACACAGTATGTACATTTTCTAAAAATGCATTTTGGAAGGGGGGATGATGGGGTTCATGGCGTATCAAAATATATATTTCTGGTAAAATCTCGACAATGTATGTTTGGTGAAACACAGTACTTCACGTAGTTACTATACCTTTACTAAACCAGTAAACAATGGGGATGGCTCAGCTGGTTTCTTTTGTTGACGACATTCGGAAGGTCGCGGGTTCAATCCCCGTTGTGGGAGGGAAACGGGATGCTGATAGCGATTCTCTCCGAACCCCAATATCGGCTGGTTATCGGGATGGGAACCGGCCCTAACGGGTAATGGACCATATGGGGTCGTGGTTCCCGGTCTACCGTCAAACTGACGGAGGCTTCAATTTGGAAATGGTAGGCAATTGCTCTTCCACTTACTGGTCCCTTAACTGAGACACGAATTTCGACTTGCAAACAGAGTCTTCGGTCTCCAGGAAACAGAGATTTTACTACGTTGCCTATCACCCTTAGTATAGGCTCGTCTTTTGTTTGCTAATAGTTATTGCCCAGAGGCAGGGATGAGCGTTTGAAGGCCATCATGTTTTGGAGAAAACTATATTTCGATTTGCATGCTGCTCTGTGCAGTAG
Source organism: Hymenopus coronatus (assembly GCA_030762935.1). NCBI lineage: Eukaryota > Metazoa > Arthropoda > Insecta > Mantodea > Hymenopodidae > Hymenopus > Hymenopus coronatus. The sequence continues at coordinate 35,673,463 of CM060890.1, forward strand.
CGTCTTTTATGTTTGGTTACCTGTATTAATAGAGGAAGCTTGAATACACACTAGTGCTGTCTTTAAAATTAATGACCTTTAGTTTTAAGTTTAGAACCATAACGAAAGAGAGCTCCAGGAGCTAACAGTACAAAAGTATGTGTACCATTTTTTTGGAATGGTCAACCCCACTCAACAATAAGAATATGGTAAAACATTTATGCCGTTAGTTTTACTTATCAACACTACAAGAAATCTCTAAATATTGAACATAAAAGAAAATGGACCTAACCTTGTCATCAAAGGTTAATGTTGCGTATTTCGAAAAAGAAATGATAGGAATTTAGGACAAAGCATAACATACTACATCTCGGAAACTAGGTAAAATTTAAATTTCTTCTCTTTCTCTATACGTTCTATGAACAAAGTGTATAGAGAAGATATTGCATTGTACCCAAAAATTCGATACCGAGATTTCACCGGAAATATATGTTTTGAGACCCCTGAATCCAAAAAAAGCAGTTTTAGAAACATGTCCGTGTGTGTGTGTGTGTGTGTGTGTGTGTGTGTGTGTGTGTGTGTGTGTCTGTGTGCCTGTAGGCAGCATAGCTCAAAAACGGAAAGACCGTGAAAAACCAAACTTGGTATTTAAGTTTGCTATCTTCCAAGGATGCGACACGAAGGTTTTCAAGAAAATTCCCTACCCCAAGGTACCCTTTACATGGAACTTTTTTCGAAAATTTTGATTTTATAAAAACTGGCTCTAACGATTTTGATTAAAATCCCGTATATTACTAACATTTACATACCAAATAAAATGTATATCTTGAATTTTCTGGGAATAGCCTCTGAAGACTCTTTATTCTGGATGAATTTTACGGAATTTTGCATAACTGCTAAACCGTAAGAGATAAACGAAAACTTAAAACACATAAAATGTAGAGCACACTAAAACACACGATTTATGTTTTATAACTTTTTTCGTGGAGTTGATCGTTTTTTCCATATTTCTTGATTTTGGTTTCAGCTTTGAAAAACATACTTTTCTCATACAGGAATTTGTCAACTCCTGTCCATATAAACAAAGGAACTTCAATTCACATAGCAACCAGCTTTTAACTATCACTTTAACCTATGGTACAACCTTATTTCGGTTCTACTTACAAGGAAGCAAGTAATAAGACTATTTCTGCTATTTTTTTCTCGATTAGATGAAGCAAATAGAATAATTTGTTGCAGAGATGTAGAGAAAGTCATGTGAATGGAACACATCAGATCTTTTTTTATTTTCTCTTCCCTTTTCTTCTCTTCTTGTTTTCTATGATTGTCTAATCCTTTCTTTTATACCCTGTTCATCTCTTTTCTTCTCTTATCGTCTCCCCTCCATTTCCCTTTTCTTTTCTATGCTTCCCAGCCGAGAACTTCTCTTTATCCCTTCTTCAATGTCCTATGCTTCCCAACACTGATGTTATCTTCTGCTCTGTTCTCTTCTCCTCTTTCAATCTCGTCCCTTTCTTCTTCTCTTTCTTTTACTTTTTCTACACGTACTATGTACATAGTATATAGGAAGCTGTTGTATTCCACCCAAAAATTTGATACCAAATTTCACCGGAAATAGACGTTTTAGGGTCCCCTGATTCCAGAAAGAAAGCATTTTTAGAAGACGTCCTGTGTGTGCGTGTGCGCGCGCGCGCGCGTGTGTGTGTGTCCGCGTATGTGAGCAGATATCTCAGAAAAGAAAAGTCGGTAACATACCAAACTTGGTATATAGGGTAAGCGGGGGCAAAGGTGCGCACTTAACGCTTTTTTATTTTTCCCTTCTGCTATTCTGGTTACATCACAATGAAATTTTTACACAATACACCTAGGAGCATATTTTACACGATACAATGAGTTCAAGATTGGTTGCATGATGTGTTAAAATTATATTTAACAAAATATTAGAAATGAAAAAAAATGGATATTTGCCCCAGGCCTGAGGTAAAGATCCTATAGTTATGGAGCAAAATTCCGACACAGAAAGAAATTATTATAATTATAACAGACTAAAAGAGAATTACAGCATTTGTCAGTTCGTGTCACTATTAATGTTTTACTATATCAGAATCATCACAATCATCATTGTGTCATCATCGAGATCGTATTACCACAGAAACGTTTCGCCTCGGTCGGCTGCAACTGCCTTACTTACACATCTATGGCCTTTTCTTGACACACCTTTCGGCAATTTTCGCGGTACAGTTTGTATTCTTGTTTCGTCTTCGTTATAGACTCGATGGGGCGGAAAATTATATTTATATCGCAAAGTTTCCAGTTTCTGAAATAAAGCTCCATTTGTGCTTTATTGAATCCCATTATCCTCCCGATACTGATTTTCTCCGGTTGCCTCAAACTTAAATTATGACGAGCAGACTTCCCTTGTCAATTGGATTTCATTATTAAATGGGTGGTTGACGCCATTACTTTCGGCAAACCGATATGCTAAATGTCGGAAGTGTTTAAACGTAAGGCCATAGAACATAGAATCCAGATTAATACAGTGCTCCGCCAATTCAGTTTCTCCTGTCTCAGAAAATACTCTCCTGAAACGCCCCAATGATGCCACTCTATAACCTGCTTTAAGTCTTTTACGTAATGTGGATTCAATACATCCAAGTCCTGCGGCTGTATTTATAATGGAAGATCCATTTTCTATTAGCTTTCTAGCCTCCTCTACGTTTTAGAAGACAACGGCGTGGAGGACGTTTTTCTCTTGTAGTTTCTGTAAAATGAAGTTTAACTAGTCTAATACTGAATCAGCTGACGTGAAATAGTGAACTATAAATTAAGGTGCATCAAATATGACAAATAAACCTACGCGTTAAGTATTAAAACCGAAGAAAGTAAAAACAAACGTTTGGGGCAAAGTTACGCATGCGGACTTTTGCCCCAGCTAATGCGTAGGATCTTTGCCCCGTGGCGCCGATTTTTGAACTTCTTGTATCAGCTGCCATGTATGCAACTTGATAAACTAACAACTAAGCTTAAAGCGTGAGTTAGGTTATGCACTTACATACGAGGCATTGGTAATTCTTTTGGTGTTTGTTATAGTAGATAGAACACTATCAATTACACCGTAAATATTTAGATCAAAAGTTCCAAAAACCTAACTTACCTGATATCTCTGAAGCTTTAAAACGCAAATCAACAATACAACACCACGGACACTTCCCGCCATAACAGCTCTCAACTGAAGGAGCAGGGCCGCCACACTACACTTCAGAAATAGGAAAACACTAGATTCGGATCTTTGCCCCGTGCGCACCTTTGCCCCCGCTTACCCTAAGCTTAGTATCTTCCAGGGATGCGATACGAAACCTTTGAGAAAATTACCCCCCACTCCAAACTTCACTTTATATGGAAAAATGTGGAAAAGTTTGATTTTCTCAAAATTGGCTTTAATGACTTTGATTAAAATACCGTATATTAAGGATATTTATCCTGCAAATAAAATATATATCTTGAATTTTATGGGAATATGGTCGACCTCTTCATGCTGAATGCATTTTGCTGACTTTTGCGTAACTGGTAAGTCGTAAAACTTGCTACAAAAATGTTTTTATCACGTTAAAACACACAATTTAAATTATATACTTTTTTCGTGGAGTTCCATTTTTGAGACATTCCTTGTTATTGGTTTCAGCTTTAAAATACTTGTACTTTTCACAAACGGGAATTGACAACTTCTGGCAATGCAAAGAAACGGATTTCACAGAAATAGCAACCAGCTTTTAAAAGATATGATTATCGTTTTAACCTAGTGTATTCCCTTATTTCCGTTCTATTTACTTGAAAGCATTTCTAGTAATGTTTATCTCGCTCATAATGAAATAGAAGAATAAGCTTTTTGACAATAATTTGTTACAGAGATGTAGAGAAAGTCATGTGAATGGAACACATAAGATTTTTTCTCTATGCTTCCCAGTGCTGATTTTACCCTGTCGTTCTCTCTCTCCTCCCTTATCCTCTTCTCGTTTTTCCTTCTCCATCTCCTCTCCTCCTCCTCCTCCTCCTCCTCATCCACCTTCTTCTCTTGTAAATACAGACTGAAAAGACATAGTTGTGCGCAGTATGGGGTCCTGTAGACAGCAACTTTTCCAAGAGGAACATCCCTGGCGCTGCAATAAACCAGGGAGGTTCTAAAAGAGACACAATACGTAGTGATGTGCCGCCTACATAACATCGTGATCTGTGCTCTGCTACAGCTGATTAACGATAACCTAAATCACCTCACCTGGCAATTTACATTTTCTGCGAGACCTAAGAGAGAGTCTGACTCATAAAGTGTTCATGGCGGTCTTTTGTGTCTCCTTTCATTTGAGGTCTCAGACCACAGTGCTAAGGTACGAGTTCATTAAGCAATTGCACATGCAGTTTGTTCTTGATATGCTCACATTAAATCAATTCAGGCGTGTTTCGGCGAGTCTTTGCGCTGATCAAGCATCTCGTACATTTTAATCTTCATTTCTCTAGTACATAGTTATGAACGTGCTGATGTCATATGTGCTTTACGCGACGCTAACCTTTCTAAGGTTAGCACACAATGACATGGCTGAAACATTCTAATCCAGCCATACCTTATAGTTTATTAAACAATATATCTCTCCAACTCATATATAAAAATAAACGTAATTCATTCTTCTTTCGCAATGAGAGGTTGCCTAATGACAAAGCATACTTAACAACAAATAAAGAGCATAGTAAAACTAACAATTATAGACAAGAAACATAATACAAATTGAAACAATGAAATCTGATGCGTTACACTTACATAACTTTCTCTAACTATTCCATAACAAAACATTCTTACAAAATATTATTACTTTCTCTATACGTACTATATACATAGTGTATAAAGAAGGTACCTGTTGTATTGCACCCAAAAATTCGATACCGAGATTTCACCGGAAATACATGCTTAGGGTTCTCCTGAATCCAAAAATCTGATATGCTCCATTCACATGGCTTTCTTAACATATCTGCAACAACTTATTGTTAAAAAGCTTATGCTTCTATATTTACTTCAAGCTAATCGAGAAAAATTACCAGAAATAGTTTATTACTTGCTACCTTGTAAGTAGAAGTGTAATAAGGAAGTACCATAGGTTAAACTGATAGTCAAAAGCTGGTTGCTATGTGACTGAAGTTCGTTTGTTTGTATTGATAGGGGTTGACAAATTCCTGTATGAGAAATATATAAGTTTTTCAAAGCTGAAAATAAAAACAAGAAGTATCTTAAAAACCATCACCTCCACGAAAAAAGTGTATATAACATAAATTGTGTGTTTTAATATGCAATACATTTTCTGTGAAGTAAATTTTTGTCCATCACTTACGGTTTAGCAGTTATGCAAAATTCCGCCAAATTCATTCAGAATAAAGTAGTCTTCAGAAGCTATTCCCAGAAATTTCAAGATATACATTTTATTTTTCAGGTAAATATCTTTAATATACGACATTTTAATCAAAATCGTAAGAACCATTTTTGAGAAAATCAAAATTGTCGCAAAAGGTTCCATGTAAAGGGTAGTTGGAAGTGGGAGGATTTTCTTGTAAAACTTCGTGTCGCATCCTTAAAGATACCAAACTTAAATACCAATACACCCGCATGCATGCACGCACACACGCACCTTTTTCCAAAAATGCTCTTTTTGGATTCAGGGGGACCCAAAAAATGTATTTCCGGAGAAATCTGGGTATCAAATTTTTGGGTGCATTACTATACCTTCTCTATACACTATGTACATAGTACTTCTAGAGAAAGTAAAAGTGCATTTTATAGAAAAAGGTCCCTGTGTGTCTGTGGACAGCAAAGCTCAAAAACGAAAAGACCGTGTAATACCAAACTTGGTATTTAAGTTTGGTATCTTCCAAGGATGCGAGATGATTTTCAAGAAAATCCCCCACCCACAATTACATGGAAAAAATTTCTAAAATTTTCATTTTCTCAAAAATTACGCCAACGATTTTGATTAAAATATGGTGTATTATAGACATTTACCTGAAAAATAAAATGTATATCTTGAATTTTCTAGGAATAATCTCTGAAGACTACCTTATTCTGGATGCATTTTACGGAATTTTATATAACTGACAAGCCGTAAGAGATAGAGAAAAACTTACTTAATAGAAAATGTAGAGCTCTTTAAAACACATAATTTATGTTATGTACATTTTTTTCATGGAGTGGATCGTTTTTGAGATGTTCCTTGTTAATGGTTTCAGCTTTAAAACACTTATACTTTTCTCATACAGGAATTTGTCAACTCCTGTCCATAGAAACAAAGGAACTTCAGTCACACAGCAACCAGGTTTTGACTGATACTTCAGCCTATGCTACTCCCTTATGTCCCTTCTACTTGCTATTTCTGCTAATTTTTTCTCGATTAGTATGAAGTAAAAAGAAGCATAAGCTTTTTAACAATAATTTGTTGCAGAGATATAGAGAAAGCCATGTGAATGGGGAACATATTAGATTTTTTTGTATCTATTTCATGTGCATTAATATAGACATTTACAGAAATACTTTTACTACAAACTTCTTTGTATGTATGTGAAAATAAATGAATACATTAGGCTAAAGAGATTGCAAGTCTTTTAAGTACTTATCGCTATGTGATGTTCTTGATGCTTGGACATTCCGTTCTCTTTGAAAAAAAGAAAATCTGATGTTACATTCGCATAACTTTCTCTAGCCATTCAATACATAACATATTTTTACAGAAGATTGTTATTTGATCTACTTGATGGTAATCGAGACAACCATTAGCAAAATTGGTCTTAATATTTGCTTCCTTGTAAGCAGAAGGCTAAACAGATAGTCAAATCTTTTAAAAGCTCATTGCTGAGTGAAACAATTGAAGTTGGGTTCGTTCAGCATAGTTCCGTTTGAGAAATTTAGGTACCACTTTAAAATTGAAACCAATAACAAGGAATAATTCGAAAACTGTCAACTGAACAAGAAAACCATGTATGATATAAATTGTGTGTTTTAACGAGACCTTCATTTTTTGTCTAAGTCATCACTTATAGTTTAACGGCTATGCAAAAGTTTGCAAATCTATCCAGAATAAAGAAGTCTTCAGAGGTTATTCCCAGAATATTCAAAATATACATTTTATTTGTGATATAAATATGTTTAATATTTTAGTCAAAATCGTTGAGAAAAACCAAATTAAAAAAAAAACACGTAAAGGGTAGTTTATGGTGGGGGGGATTTTTTTTTTTTTTTTTTTTTAATCTTCGTACAACATCCTGGGATATACCAAACACAAGTGCTAAGTTTGGTATTTAAGGGCCTTTTCATTTTTGAGTTATGCTGCCTACAGATACACTCACACACACAAACACACACAAATCCTTTTCAAATAATGTTTTTGGACTCAGAGGACCTCAGAATATGTATTTCCGACGAAATTTCCACATGAATTTTTGGGTGGAATACAATACCTTCTCTAGCTTTTATGAACATGGTAATTACATACGGGCTAGAGAAAGTAATAAATAACGATTTTCTATTTGAGATGCATTTTAAAATTGTGACCAATGAATATCTCGGAAACGGTTAAGTCCACTAAAATGTATTTAACATAAATTGTGCATTTTAACAAATCTTCATTTTTGTGTATCTCTTTTGGTTTACGAGTCAAGCAAAAGTCATTCATAAAGAGCAGGACTTCAGAGGCATTCCCAGAAAGATATATGCCGTTTAGCATAAGTATTTCTTGACCATATAATATTTTAGTGAATATCGTTAGTCATTTTTAAAAAAAAAATCAAAGGTTTTCAAAAACGTTCCATCTGAAACTATTTCTTAGCCTTCTTTTTTTTTTCACAAAACTCTAAACTCACACACACACACACACATACACGCACGCATGCACGCACGCATGCACGCGTTATCAAAAAAATCTGATGTGTTCCATTCACACGATTTTTTCTAGCTATTGCGCATACAAACTTTTGTTTGTCTATCATGCTTATCGAGATAAACATTAGGATTGGTCTTATTGCATGCTTATTTGTAAGTACAAGGGAAATAAGGGAAAGCACTAAGCTAAAAAAATAGTCAAATCTTTTAAAAGCCGGTCATATGTGAAACAATTGAAATTCGCTTCTCTTTTCTTTGCTTGCCAGGAGTTAAACAAAGGCGAGACGAAAAGAAAGATGACTTGAGAACAATTTAAGAGGCTTAAAATTGAAACCAATAACACGGGATACATCAGAAATGGCTATCTGAACAAAAATGTGTGTGACATAAATTGTGTACTTTAAGGAGATTTACATTTCTTTGTGCAGTAGGTTTTTGTCCATCTCTTAAAGGTCACCAGTAATACAAAAGTCATCCAGAATGGAAAGATGTTCATAGGTTATCCCAGAAAGCTCAGAATATATGTTTCATTCATCATAAAAATATAGTAATATCTTTACATCTTAATCCCCCAACCCCAAAATACAGAAATGGCAACATTTTAGAAAATTTTGATTTTCTCAAAATGGGCTCTAGCGATATTAATTAAAATGCCGCATATTGAATATATTTTCGTGACAAATAAGATAAAGGTATTGAATTTTCCATAAATAGCCTGGGAAAGATCTCTTCATTCTGGATGAATTTTGCATAAATGGTAAATCGTAAGAGATAGAAATAAAGTTACTACACATAAAGTAGATCTAATTAAAATATATAATGCATGCCATATGCAGTTTTTATGTAGAGGTAACCATTTCAAATATATTCCCTGTAATATGTTTCAATTTTAAAATACTGAATTATTTCTCAAACGGGAGGTCCTCATCCATTTCATATCACTTGTTTTACTCTTTGCAAATGGAAAGAGAACCGAATTTCAATGATAAATAGGACGAATTAAAGATTGGACTGTCACTTTTCCATAGTTTGTTACCTTATGTACATTTTACCTATAAGGTTATAAGGAACTAAGTAATATGACCATTGCTGGTGATGTTGATCTGGATGCTGTAGATAAAAGAATAATCTTTTGTACGAATAGTTTGTTTGTAGAACAGATAGAGAAAGTCATGTGAATGGAATTTGTTTTGTTTTTTTGTGCTTTATAGTGAAAAACTCTGATGTGTTCCATTCACATGACACTCTCTACATCTCTGCAATAAATTATTGTTAAAAAGCTTATGCTTCTCTTTATTTCATGCTAATCGAGAAAAAATTAGCAGAAATAAGTCTTATTACTTGCTTCCTTTGTTTGTATGGACAAAAGTTGAGAAATTCCCGTATGAGAAAAGTGTATTTTAAAGCTGAAACCAATAACAAAAGACGAGCAACTCCACGAAAAAAATGTATATGACATAAATGTGTGTTTTATCGTGATCTACATTTTTTATGTAATAAGTTTTTATCTATCTCTTAAGGTTTACAAGTTGTCCAAAATTCCATAAAATTCATCCAGAATAAAGTAGTCTTTAGAGGCTATTCCTAGAAATTTCAAGATATACATTTTATTTTTCATAAAAATATGTTTAATATACGATATTTTAATCAAAATTGTTTGAGCCATTTTTGAGTAAATCAAAATTTTCGAATTTTTTTCCACGTAAAGGGTAATTGGGGGTGGGGGGATTTTCTTGAAAATATTCTTGTCGCATCTTTAAATACCAAGTGCACACACACACACAGACACACACTGTCTCAAAACATGTATTTCCGGTGAAATCTCGGTATAGAATTTTGGGTGCAATACAATACCTTCTCTATACACTATGTACATGTAGAGAAAGTAAAAAAAATAATGGAATGGAGACATTTTTGTATTTGAAACGAATGCTTAAAACGCACGAAAAAAAAATGATAATGATCGAGGCCAAGACCATATCAGCCGCCCGCACTGAATAATCCATAGTGGGGAAAATGTGAAAGGTCGACACAACAGAAAGGACAACGGAGAATTTGTTTCTATATGATAAATATGCATGTCTCAGATGAAATAGCTTACCTCAGAGATTCAGTTAACAACGATTGCTAAGGAATTAAGTATACTGCCATGTAAAGATGTGCTAAGTAATGTCAATTTCGTCCGAGAAACAAATACGACACTGACATACATGTTTCGGTTAATTAAAATGCGCAATTATACGGCCAGCAACTCGCTGCTCGATTGATATATCACCCGGCCAGCGGCATTCACTCTCTGAGGTCAACAAACTTGTAAGACCACAGCGTTTCTTTCCGTGCAATTCCATGCCACTTAATTGCAGAAGGGTTGCGCATGGTTGCTTTACTTCTCTGTTGCAATTGAAGTTGTTTTATGATCGCTTTGTTTATTAACAACCAGCAGAAGCCGTAGGTTAACTTCCATTATTGCGTTAAATGTAGAGATTTGTCTCTGTTTCTGTTTCACTATTTACCTTCCTTTATCCCTCCATTTAAGTCTCTAACCTGTGTGAGCAACTTGCATTTCATGTGATGTTTTGAAAACCGGCAGCAAAACTATTTCTATAGAGTGATTAGTAACAATTGAGACAGATGACCGCCAAGAATGGTTAGGATAGCTTGTCTGCCTCACATTCAAGAGGTCCCGGATTCGAAAGAATAACCCGGATAAGATTTTTTCTCCCGGATCACGAGATCATTTGAACATCACCGATTAGATTCATCCGATATAATCAACCAGGTTTAAAGGACTTCTTACTTAAAACACAAATGAATAAAACAATAAAAAGGGGTAAAATTTTAAGCCTAGAAAGGGTATTTTCTCAGTTTTATTGCAAGTTTTGTAAAATGATTTTGAATACATACCCAACACTTCATTCCTTGTTAGCAACTGGAGTACAAATAGTGCACTTCTACACAAATTATCTGATGTGTTGCATTCACATGGCTTTCTCTACCGATTCTACAAACTTCTTACAAAATATTATTCTTTTATTATTTCATGCCAATCGAATTATCTTACGAATGCCGCTAAAGAAACTTTAGTTATTTGTTTATTCTTCCAATGTACTATTTCGTCATAAACAATAAATGAAAGGAAATGTAAACTGGAAATATAACCAATAACACAATAATTGTCTTTTAGAGGCAAGATTTTAACCTTTTAATGGACTTCATTTGGCGGCGCCATGGCACAGTAGTTAGACCGTTTGAGTCCCACAGAAGCGGCCTAGGTTCAATCCCAGGGGACCACACTTGCAATTTTTACTTTCGATACCAAGATTTCACCGGAAATACATGTTTTAGGACCCCCTGAATCCAAAAAAGCATTTTCAGATAAAGGTCCGCGTGTGTGTGTGTGTCTGTGGACAGCATAGCTCAAAAATGAAAAGACCGTTAAATACTAAACTTGGTATTTAGGTTTGGTATCTTCCAAGGATGCGACAAATCCCCCACCCCCAACTACCCTTTACATGGAAAATTTTTCGAAAATTTTAATTTTCTTAAAAATGGCTCTAACGATTTTGATTAAAGTTCCATATATTAAAGTTATTTATGTCCGAAATAAAATATATATCTCGAATTTTTGGGGAATAGCCTCTTAAGACCTCTTTATTCTGAATGAATTTTGCTTAACTGCTAAACCGTAAGAGATTGAAAAAAACTCACTGCACAAGAAAAAAAAAAAAAAAAAAAAAAAAAAAAAAAAAAAAAAATTTACATCACGACAAAACACACAATAAATGTTCTTTACGTTTTTGTTGTGGAGGTGACCGTTTCTGAGATATTCCCTGTTATTGGTTTCAATTGTGAAGTACTTAAACTTTTCTCACACAGGAAGTGTCCGCTTTTCTTTTGTTCTACTCCTAGTCAAGCAAAGAAGTGATTTGCAATGACAATCGCATGACGATAGCTTTTAAAACATTTGACAATCACTTAAGCATAGAGCATTCCCTTATTCTCTTCTACTTATTAGGAACTAAGCAATAACATTCTGCTAATATTTATCTCGATTAGCATTGTGTACAAAGAAGAATAATCCTTTGTAGGAGGTTTGTAGAGCAGCTAGAGAAAGTCATGCGAGTGTAACACATCACATTTTTGTAGAGTTGAACATGTCTGAGATATTCATTGTTATTGGTTTGAATTTGAAAAAATTCATACTTCTCTGAAATGGCAAGTAACATTTTGTATATTTTGTCCCTTTTTTCTTGGCAATGCAATAAGAGTAGAATTTCAAACGTATTAAATAGCGACCTGCATTTAAAATATTTGACTAACGCTTTAATTCTGCTGTATTCCTCTAATTCCTGTCACCTACAAACAAATTTTTAAAGACAATTTAAAAAGAAACGTTTAACTTTTAACATAAATTAAATATTGGAATTGACGTTTTAAAACAGAGTAGTTCTAGAGTGGTTAGGGCAAGTAACGAAAGTACAGTGGATCAATTTTATCTTTCTCTTCCACGTATTTACCAGGTAGAATTGGTATTGCATTCTACCTAAAAGTTCAATATAATTTTCACTGAAATGTATGTTTTGATGTCCCCTGAATCTAAAAGTTGGAAAAAAATCAGTGTTGAATAGCACAACTCAAAAATAAAATATCGGTTAAATACTAAACTTGGTATGTCAGTTCAGCGACTCCGACGATGCGAGTCAAAGATTTTCATGAAAATTCCGCATCCTAAACTATACTTTACATAGAAAAATGTCACAATTTTGTTTTTCTCAACGTAACTAATGATTTGATGGAAAATGCCATGTAGATATTTTCATGACAAATGAAATATATATATCTTGAATTTTCTGAGAATATTGTCTGAAGCCCTGTTTATTCTGAATGACTTTTACTTAGCTGTAATCTAACACATAGACAAAATCTTAGTACATGAAAGGTAGATTTGTTAAAACAAGAAATTGTGAAAATAATTGTTTTCTTTTAGAGTGTATAATTTCCGAAATATTCTTATTATTGGTTAGAATTTTCAAATGCTTATACTTTTCACAAACGGGAGGTTGTCATTTGTTTTCTTCTCTTAATCATGCAAAGATAATGGGATTTTAATGGAATTGTGATCTTAAATGTTTTGATTATCGCTTACTGTATTCCACGAATCCCTTTTTATCTGCAAGGAAAAATGCTATAAAAGTTTCCGCAAACTTTTATTTCAGATAACATAAAGCAGAAGGAAGAATAAGCGTTTGTAATACATGTAGAGAGAAGAGTGAGTAAAGAAAAGAATGTGTCCAACATGTGAAACTTTTACTAACAATCAGCTGCTGCACAAATAACGATTTCAATGACTACTAACATTTGTCATTGACAAAGGACAAGATGTTATGTTGAGCACCCCGCCACTAAATATTTCTAGTTGGCTGCGATTGCGCATGTTTCTTTGCAGCCTACAGTCTGAGAGTCCATGTCAATAGCAGCGTGTATAATGACAGCGTGGGAGTGCGTCAGAGTTTAGAGGTTAGGAAGTGTTTTTGTTGCTTGAATTCCCCCGCCCCCAACCGTGACACACTGAATCAGGAATTGGTAAGTACGTGTACAAATTATTGTTGGAGTTTGCAGTTCTAAATAAGACAAATATTTAACATATTTCGTCAGATACTTTTCAACTTCAATGAACATTACTACGAAATTAACCTCTCAAAGTGATGCATTTGTAAAATTTGGAAAATTCAAAGCTATGTAAAATATATTTTTGATATGCATATCAGTTATTGTATATAATAATAGTAATTAATTCTGCAAAATATCAAAATTCTAGCTTGCTTGGATTTCTAAATAATACGTTTTACTCTCTAAATCCATTATTCTATAAGAAAAGTCACATGATACATTTTTAAAATATTCAAATAAAAATTCCAGTTTTACAGTAAATGAGTTAACAAACAGATTTGTAATATAATTTTATATTATCCTTAATTAGTGACGAAAAATTAGTACTTTTCATACTCTACAAATCTCTTAACATTTTCAAAACTTATTAATTTATTTATAATAATTGGTGCATTATTTAGAAAAAGCAATATAACCATTTTATTTAATGCGCTTTTGAAAGACAGTATATAAATATGTTGAAACAACTTAGTGAAAAATTGCACATTGTGGGATATTTTGAGTATGGAAAAGTGTTTGCAAGAAAATAAGGTTCAAATTTAGGAGTGCATATGAATAAGCATGTGTCTACCTATGTATAGGCTCATTTAATTGGTAGATAAAGTTCACCAAGTAGAAAAAACAATATATTTTCTTGAAATTTAGAATTCATACGTTCTTGCATACCAATAGCTAGTTTTCCGCTAGCAGTGAAACGGAAGATTTTTCATTATAAATCCAGTTTTTATGCAAGCATTTCAGCATTACACGTTATAAAACATTTATTATTCATATAACGTTCGTTTTATAACTATTTGGTAAATATCCCGTCATATACGTAAAATGCCAACCGTTCCAGCATGCACTCTAATTTGTCTATAATAAAATACCAAGCTCGACGGCCAAAGAAGCCTTTGAGATCGTCATCACAAATACAAGATCAATCAATCCCACTTAGTTTCATTCGATTTTTCGAGAGGCCCAAGTTCTGTATAATTACCGGAAATTCTGTTTATTTGGTTACGGGTACACTGATAAACATGACTTCTTGTCATAAAGTAGAATTTCTGGTCACTGCAAGCTATAGGCAACCCATGGATTTTCGTAACGGCTTCGTTTATTGACACAAACATAAGTATAGCTGCTATAAAATGGGGATTTGTTCATTATAACATTTATTAATACGCATATAAATCAAAGCAGTGTATTTGCGGAAATTATAAATTGATTGCAGCGAACGATTTGCGTTTAATAAACATAACTTCTGAAGGCTTTGATGTGTACATCGACTTCACGACAGGTTTATGTCACATAAACGCTATTAGGAACAAATTTATAGCTAAAAGACACAATTTTATGGAATGGAGCATATTTCCTCATTCATGTTACTGCTGTAACCCATGATGGCCAATACGATCTCAAGCCCTTTCGTAACGGTTTCGTTTGGTTGAATCGGGTTTATTAACACAAACGCAACTGACTTATAGTTTTGCATTCATTAATTAGGAGTTTTTTTTGGACGATGTGACAAATTTCTACTACTTACCGATATTGTTACTGAACATAAAGTTAACATTTTCGCATCTAATGTTTTGTTTCTATAGCATGCTATAGACACAAAGGAAATCTCAATACTGGTACGAACTCAAAAGGCACGCGTGCGGTAAATAAAACAGTTGTTTAACCATTGGTTTAGACTTCTCCAGAATTAATGTAAAACATCCCACTCTCCTTGTTTCTTTATTTCTCTGTCCTCTACCATATCTTTCTCCATACTAAAATTGTCAAATCGATTTTAATTAGGGTAATACAGATAAAAATATCTCCACAACCAACAAATCTTGGTTATAAAAAATGAAAAGCTACATGGCAGTGATTCCCAAATATTTCTTTTTCATAGGAATCATTTGCATCCAACCATTATTTTAATTCATTTATTACTATATTCTAATTAATATTAATATTCATCATCCTAAAATGGTATGCTTAAAGCGTGTATTAATTTGAAATGAAAATTCTTGTAAACTATATTTCGTCTTTTCAAATCTTTCCTCAATTCTGCACTTCCCACACTTGTTCGCAGCATACTATGTTAACACGAAAATAATTCAAAGCAGTATATTTGTGTAAATCGTAAGCTGATTGCAAAGAACGATATATTTGTTGAGCAGAACTACTGAATTATCTTGAAGTCATCCGATTTACTATGGATTAATAATATCACGGATATGCTGCTATGAATAAATTGGTAACAAAAATGCAGGATTTTACTGCGTATAATTTGTGCATCCCCATTCTGTTGTTTACACTTGTTACACGCCATCGACAGCGAACCGGCATGGCTCACGAGAATTAGTGGAGGTTACGTTTAGTTTTGGGTTTATTGAAGCAAACAAGTGATGTTCTAAGAGTTTTTTTATTTTGCATTTGTTCGTAACTAACATTTAACACAAAAATAACTTACAGCGGCGCATTCTCCGGTTCACAAATAGATTGCAGCGAACGATTTGTGTATATGAACATTACTTTAAATGTACACATGTCATAAATCTATACATGACAATTTTAACATTATATTTAATATCTTTTTTGAACAAAAAAACTAAATATACTAATATATTTTATATTTTTAATTTTTACAAAAAAGTATTTTAAATTTAAAGATAACTGATCCCATAAAATAATTAGTGCTTCATTTTTATTCAGAGTGTTCTTAAGCACAAGTATGAACTCCCTAACATAAAAGCAGTAAACGAGAAAGGTAACTAAAATCACAAATACGTATATTTATATGAAGTTATATCTGATAATGACCAAAAAGGGAAATTTAAACGGTTTTTTCTGATTAATAGATAGATTCAGGTTATGTTAATTTCAATGCCTATAGTTGGGAGCCGAAACAATTTACCGTCATTCCCTGCAGATGCACTTCCTAACTGTGGCTGTTGCCATTTACGACCTCAGATGACTAACAAATATCGTTGTAATTGCATGTTGAAGTATCTAAGCCGCAAAGCATAGTCATGTGTTGAGGGCCCTAAGCCACAAAGCGTAGCTATATATTTCGGGCTCTAAGCCGTAAAGTGTAACCGAAAGGTCTAGGTATTCAAAACCCATTCATTCCTGGCGGCTTTCACTACCACTTTTACTGTGTTTGTATACAATTTTTATGGAACTATATGCATCGTACAAACGCCGTTATTTTTCATGAAGATTGCTTGAATAACTCAAAAGATTAAATTTTGGAAACAAGTAATGAAAAGCGATTACTTCGGCACTTAATCTCCCTTCTTAAATTGGTTTTTGCACTCAACATGTTACATATGATCTTAATTGCGAAACATACAATAATATTCATGACTGAATAACACGAAGAACAGAGTATAAACAATGCTGGATTAAAACTTGTCGGTAATCAACAACCGTATAGATGTTGGACTGGTTTGCGAGGGGTGTGTTGAGTAAAAACTGTGTTACACTCACATGGTTGTCTCTAGCTGCTCTACAAACTTCCTACAAAAGATTATTCTTGTTTCTACACAATGCTAATCAAGATAAACATTAGCGGAATGTTCTTATTACTTAGTTCCTAATAAGTAGAAGGGAACCAAGGGAATGCACTAGGCTAAAGAGATACTCAAATGTTTTAAAAGCTATCGTTATGCGATTGTCATTGCAAATCGCTTCTTTTCTTGGCCAGGAGTAGAGCAAAAGAAAAACGAACACTTCCTGTCCGAGAAAAATATAAGTACTTCACAATTGAAACCAATAACAAAGAATGTCTCGGAAACGGTTAGCTCCACAACAAAAACGTAAAGGGCATAAATTCTGTGTTTTGACATTTTTATGTATTAAGTTTCTGCATATCTCTTTCTGTTTAGCAGCTAAGCAAAATCCGGCAAAATTCTTCCAGAATAAAGAGGTTTTTATAGGCTATTCCCAAAAAATTCAATATATACATTTTATTTGGGATGTAAATAGCTTTAATATACGGGATTTTAATCAAAATCGTTACAGCCATTTTTAAGAAAATCAAAACTTTAGAACATTTTTCCAAGTAAAGGGTAGTTTGTGGTGTGGGGTTTTCTTGAAAATCTTCGTGTCGCATCCTTGGAAGATACTAAACCGAAATACAAGTTTTGTATTTTATTTAAATGTCTTTTCGTTTTAGAGCTATGCTGTCCAGACACACACACACAAACGCACACACACGAACGTTTTCTAAAAATGCTTTTTTTTTTTTTTTTTTTTTTTTGGACTCGGGGGACTGCAAAGCATTTTTCCGGTGAAATCTCAACATCGAATTTTGGGTGGAATACAATACCTTCTCTATCCACCATGTACATTGTACAAGCGGGCTAGAGAAAATAAAAATTAATACAATTTCCCAAAATTAGATTTTAAGAGTATTTAAAAACATTGGTTATAAAGTCATTTTAACTGCTGACGTTTTCATTTTAATTTCTTTATAATAATTACTTATTATAATTTAAGGTTTTAGTAATTAATTACATTTCACATGCCTATCGGTCATCATATATTAAAGTTCCTTGTTGCTTAGAATTATCTGAGAAAACCACGTTGCAGAAGCACGCTTATGTAGAGAATTCTTTAACAAGAATAAGCTGCCAAATTTGTGTGGCATTCTTCTGAGGTATTAGCCAGATTAGTCCGGTAATGCTGGGATTACGATGAACTTTACTTAACGTGACGAAATGCTGCTAAACTAAACGTCTGCTTAGGAAGCATTTAACAGGAATGACTTGCCTTGGTATTTCGTTTATTACTTCACTACTACTCAACGCCTGACTGGTTCTAAATACCATGTGAAAGTTTACGTAATGGGAAAGAAGAGTTCGATATTGCCAAACAATCAAGTTATGTTGTGTTAAGTTAAATCATTTTACGTTATGTTTATAGTAACCCGATTTACGTGTGTTACTTGTTCTAAATAATTATTAACATATTAGATGTGTCGATAAGTTCATTCTAGATAGACTCCTCTGGGACGGTTAATAGGTCCTCAGTGTTTGGTGTAAGCTGTGGATTGGTGTTGTAAAACTTTTAACTGGTTTGAATTTGCCGCTTATGAGAAGTTGGCATTTCTTGCTGTTGGCGAAACTAATTGGCTAGTCGCGCCAGACTTAATTGTTAGAGCCGTTAAGTTTATTTATCGGCAGCGGACAACTTATTGTGTACTGCTTTGCCACGTTTTCTGTATTTTCCAGCTAGCTTCAGTCGGTGAGTACGAAATTCTTAACCTCTATGCTTGGATGGTAGGATGTGATAATAAATGAATTGAATTTAAAGATTTCTTGATATATGTGAACTTTTATTTGTTAACTTTCGAAACAATGTGATGCGTTAAAGCACGCTATTTTAACAGAATCCTCTTTTCAGACATCTGTGTCACAAATATACAGTATAACGAGTATTTACAATCAATCTCTTCTTGTTATATAATAGAATGCTATAATGTTTACTTAAACGTCACATAAGAGGTCTCGATTGACGAGATTAACACTTTACTTCCTTATCCCTGGCGTCTCTCTTATTGACTGCGTCCCGGAAGCTTATTAAAATTTTACGCGTATACACAATAGTTGACGTTCAATGTTTTATATATTGTGATCTGTCGTCTCCATGAGAACAACAGATTTCCTTATTTACATTTCGTAAAATACTAATTTATAATACATTTTTATACATCCATAATGATTTAAAATGAATGCAGTTATATAATTTGGATGAAAGTGTTCTTATATATAGCTAATATTTCATAAACAATATTTTGTTTCACTCTGTTCTTATGCTTTGTTACCGGTATAAACTATTTATAGCATCCGGCACCTGTTTACTTTTTATTATTCTTCTCCTTCTCCCATATTACTGCTTTTGATTCTATTTTATTATAATTATGCTTTTCTAAGCACCATTTTATAGCTATATATTATGCATTATAATATGTTGTATTCTTCACATAACCTTGGCTATGTTAATTTCCTTAAAGCACGCCCTTTCAAGCTAATTTTGTGCGTATCGTGAGGCGATGACGTCACGCTGCTATTTTATACATACAATTATTTGTCTTACATTACAAAACCTTATATTATATTTTTTATAACATTCTTTTAGGACGGTATTGTTCCATTTTCTCTTGACTTGGTTTACTCAACACTAAATCCTGCGTCAAGTATTTAATATCATTATGTGCATTCGCTGTTACAGAGCACATATTATCGTCGCTTTATACATCTAATTTACGAAATGATTAAAAATCTGATGTGTCTATTCACATGACTTTCTCTACATCTCTGTAATAAATTATTGTTAAAAAGCTTATTTTCTATCTACTTCATGCTAATCGAGATAAACATAGCAAAAAGCTATTATTACTTGCACTACCAGGGGTTGGCAAATTCTTGTATGAGAAAGGTTCAAGTATTTTAAAATTGAAACCAATAACAAGAAATATCTAAAAAAAAAATTGTAAAATTCAATATATACATTTCGTTAGTCATAAAATATCTTCCACATAAGGTATTTTAATCAAAATCGTTAGAGCCATTTATGAAGAAAATAAAATTTTCGAAAAATGTTCAATTTAAAGGGTAGTTGGGGTTGGGGGGGATTTTCTGTAAATCATCGATTAGCAAGATTTATATTGAACCGACTTTTCGTTTTTCAGCTATGCTGCTCACAGACACACACAAACAAATACACACGGAACTTTTTCTAAAATGTTTTTTTTTTTTGGATTAGGGCGTCCCAAAACTGTATTTCCAGTGAAAACTTTGTATCGAGTTTTTAGATTCACTGCAATACCTTCTCTATACACTAAGTACATAGTACGTGTAGAAAAGGTAAAAATGGAATCCGTGAGTGTAAAATAAAAAAAAAAAAAAAAATGAAGAAACTGAAAGTATTATTAGTGGAACCAATATTTTTTTTTAAGTTTGAATTTTGGGCAAATTCTTTTAGCAGGCCTTCTTTAATTTTACTTAATTCACCCCTCAGCAACCAAACTTGTGTCCTTATGTTCCTCTTAAATATCTCAAAGGATCCTCACCAAAGAATACATTGTCACATAAATTTCTACGTCTTCAAACCATCTATTCGCCAGCACAGAAAGAAATCAAATGGTGCAAAGAGAACTCTTAGGCCATGTTACATAAGTCAACTACTTTCCGCAGGTACATTTGCAACAATGCATATATGATGTTGCAATAGAAGTTAGCCATAAAGTGTGATAAAATAAATATTTTGACATGATGAATGCGCAGAATCACTCAGACGGAACAGGAATTCTGTCCTAATTCGGAAGTATAAACAAGATGCAAAGCCATGAACGCAATCCTTTCTCCTCGCCTGTATTTTTCAGAGGTAAATATAAACACACACATTGGCAAATATACCAAGTATCATACGTACATAATAAAGGAGGGGAAGAATGGGGGCTATTGACCCTAGACTGAAAGCATCAGACAGTGATAAATGGTTGGGGGAAGGAGAGTCGAAATTAGTGTAGTCTAGGCTACGTGACTATATGCACTCTTTTTCTTTCGATCTTTATTTTGTTCTGTCTGGAAATATAAAACGTTGCGGCATTGTATTACTGGGGAATTTTGCCAGAACAGACTCCAATTGATTGGTATATCTCCAAAGCTTAAACACACGGTACGGAATCAGTGGCGGAGTGTTTACGGTATAGAGTCCTATATCACAGTCCATTAAACAAACTCATTCCTGCTTTGGCTTTAATAACTATTATGCTTGAAATGATAATGAATAATTGGAAATTTAATGTCTTGAATAACCTCTGGGCTATATTCTGTCCATCAATATGCTCTGACCATCAATATATTGGTTTTTTATTGAATTTCGTCCCTGCATATCTTTTATATGATCAACTCAAATCCTTTATTCAACAAAACAACTACTTCTATCGAGCTCTACTAGCTTAGCTCTGATGGCACTATTCGGGAAGTCCTGGTTCAAATCCCATAGGCGGACCAATCTGGTTGAAATCTTTTCGTGTTTCCTTCAGTCGCCAACACCGGACTAAATATTTAATACCAGGACCATAGTACTACCTTCAGTCTAAAATAGAATAGCTAGTATAGCTATAATGGTAATTGGGTCTAAGCTGTCATCTATACACAGATAATGAAAGCAGCTAGACCAAACGGTACCTCAGGTCATCTGCTTGTAGCCAGGCCATAAAAGCTGGCTGTAACCGCCTGAGTATAGATACCTCCACGTGGTACAGAAGAAGCAGCCATTCTGGATGGCACCTTGGCAATACATGCTTGGCGCGAAGCGAAAGTGATGTGGGTACAGGGAAAATACCATGAATAGATTGTAAATCCATTAAGGCGATTCTTCTCTTTTACTAGACATATAATTGAAAGTCTTGTAGTTTTTTTCTTATATCAATTAAACTTCAGTAATAACCAGAGCTAGGAAGTTCGTACCAATTTCCGTATGCAGAGTAAGGGCGGCCAGACTTCGCAAAACCATGCGGCGCTACTTGTGCGTCCAGAGGTCAGCGTAGAGTGCAACCCATTACTGCAAAACAGCTATCACTGCATAACACAGAACCTTGTCCGTAGGAAGGAATACGTTGAAATAACATGTTTGTTATACTTCAAATATGAGAAAAATTAATTTGTTTTACAACTTTAGTAAGTTTTCTAGCAGTGTACTTATTAATGTACTTATTTAGAAACCGGTGTCAATTCTAATATATAAACTATCAAACGTCTAGTAACAGAACAGCTTCACAGAAGCATATAGTTGATTGCAAATGTATTCAAAGAGTTAACGTACAACTATCACACTGTTACAGTCCAGAGTCATGGAGTCGAACTGATCTGTGCAGCATGTGGAAGAACTGTCAAGACGGATCTACAAATCCACGACCATTCTACCCGAAATAAAGATGAAAATGAAAAGTGTAATTGGAAAGAATGCAGGTTTCAGTGTGATGTGTCGCATACAACAAATTAGATCCCAACAAATAATATTTAATTGGTGATACTCATACATCATGCGAAGTGGAACGAATTTTTTCGTATTACAAATTTTGTTTGTCGGAACGTAGAATGGTGTTTTCATTTGAAAGGCTTCAGAGGTACATATAGTTTTCAGTGATATAGCTGCAGAAGAGTAAAAATTTAGTTTAATTGCTGTTGTCGTGGTAAGAATAGAGTCAGCCTTATATATGTAATAATTTGTATGTTGTACATAATTTATGATCTAAATACATAGATATACTTATACGAATGTCTCATAAATCATTTTTGCTTTCTGGAAACAGTACTGTTTACTTGACAACAGGGTTGTTTACCTCTCACACCTGCGTTCTTATCAATGGCATGTTTTGGTGCGGCAAGGTCGGTCGCAACTTGTATTCGGAACGGCGAACGGTACGAACTTCTAACTCGAGAGAGGTCTATCACATACAGATCGAGTATCATGAGCAGAATATGAACAGCGATATAATCAAGTACATAAACATGAAAAGAAACTAACTCCGTATATACATGGAGATCCCACATGGCCCACAAAATGTTCAAGTGTTCTCTGAATAGAAAAATCAAACACCAAGAATTCCAAATCTTATTACAGCAAGTAGGTTCCAAACTGTGACATGAAAAATGTTTCCAGGGGCACCTTATGGGGCACAAGGGGGGGGGGGTTAACCTCACAATTTCAAATGCAGGCATGATTATATATGTATATATATATAACTATCCCCTCAATATAAATTAATAAATTTATTAAAATATTTTTCTTCTTAAAATAAATTGTTGAGCTGCCATTGCAGGACGTTTTCATTGAAGTTAGTACACCTTGTGAGTCCAGGAAGGAAATAAAAGTATAAATAGTAAGAATGCAGAAAAAATTATTGAACTGATAATTATTTCCAAAAGAATAGCCAATTGCTGATATTTCAATAGACACTGCTTTGAACATTGAATAAAATAATTTAAAACTATCATCCGGGCATTAATTCACTTATTCCTTGAGTGCTGTTTTCTACTACTACGCACTTAAATAAAACCCTGCTATAACACCTCAGTTGTATTTGATTTTTATTCCTACGTTAGTGCACTGTTTTATACACTTGTTTGATTCGAATCCTCCCCCCCCCCCCCGGAGCACAAGATTATCTCATTCAGAGGCTAGAACATTTTTTCATCATTTATAGCAAGTTGTAGCAAATAAATTAAATAAACTATTTTTAGAAAAAAAAAGTCTCAATAAAAGTTGACCTAGGAAAACCAGTTGAATTATAAAGAAATCATTATGGTTTATTTAAAATTCTGAGATTGGCCTCCATATGCCCCAAAAGGTTCCACGTGGAAATATTTTCTATGTCACAATTTATAAGGCACGTTTAGTGTATACATTTCGAAATTATTAGCAACTGGTTTATTGTCTCTACTACTTATAGTAAGGTGGATAGGTATTGTATTCCTCTCATATTCTCACCGAAAATATATGTTTTAAGATCTCCTGCATAAACAAAGCATTTTTAGAATAAATGACCATTTGTGAGTCTGTGGGCAACTTTGCTATAATAATAATAATAATAATAATAATAATAATAATAATAATGATCACAGCCACAACAACAGGAAACAACACCTTCTTGACAGTATTGAGGAAAGAGTTAATACATTAATAAATGACTGAACAGTTTGTTCTGCGACAAAAAGAGAAAAGCATTTGGAGGCATTGAAATACGGGTAGGAAGACAAAATGAATGAGTAAAATGTACACTCAAAGTAAGCGAAACATGGAGGAATAAAAAACATACTGAAAGGAAAGTTTTTTTTCCCTGGAACATTAAATGATAAACTACTTGCTAAGATATGCACTCAAGGGAATAGAATGAATGGACATAGATTGAATGCAAAAGATTATGTCAAATCATTAGCAATATTGATACGTAAATGGTTGATATGCACAAAAGAAAAGAAGACCGAATAAAAAGTTTGGCGAAGACTGGCTTTGCGGTAAATTACTTGCCCTTAGGGGAGAAATCCATAATAGGCTGATTGAAAAAACAGACTATTTTAGAGGTTCATGGAAGCTAAAGTTGTTTACTTTAGCACCTCAGGCAAGGGTGGAATGCAAAAATCAGATTGTTTTTTGTTGCAGATTTCTATCTGTGCCACTTAAAGAATAATCACAAACTCATTCAATATGTCTTGACAACCTTCAAATTAGTTCCTAAATGTTAGCTGCCGGTTATAGTCAAGTTGACTGATGCTATGAACTTCACTTCTGCAAAATTCTGCAATCAAATAGATCACCGTTTTGATATTTCCTCCTATTTAGAAACTGTTCCCAAGTAATAGAGCTTCAATTTGAGTTTAATTTGTAGAATACAAAAGTTTTGTTGAGTTTCTGCTGAGGTGCCATTTATGAAGGAGATTGTGACAATATTATTTTGCTTTCCCCATTTTTTGGGAGGGCAGGGGTCCACTATAAGTTATTTACCACATCAATGAATACCATTGCTTTACTTTATTAAACATATATTAAATCCATCGAGTATTATTATCCATTTCGTAAAATTGAAATCAATCTCAGCGCAGTTATAGTCTTATTATAAGGATGACCGGTAGATTTCATTTTCTTGGCTCTACAATACGAGTATGGACTGATGGTTGGTTATCGTGTTAACCGAGGAAGTATGGTTAACTACCATCTTTTCATTACAAAAAATATATATAATTAAGATGAACCGAAGACATTTAAATATGTGTTCGTCAGTTCGAATCAGAACGACATTCTTCGCCTCTGGAAGAATGGGCAGAGCCCAGACAAAGTAACCGGTGTAATGGCACGCAGGGATACATTTGAATATAGTTGTATGGCTTTTGCTCTATCTTATTAAAAGAACTCACTTTTATTGAGAAATGTTAATAATTTTACAATATAAAACAACTAAAAGGTATTTTATCGTTGAATTTTATATACTATGAAATGTGAAAAAATCTAAATAAAATCTAACAATCTAACATGGTCAATATTTACAAATCCTTAGATCAGTCTTACCAGCAGCATTTTTAATTTTATTGTTTTACTGTCAATTCGTATTCTTTACTTAATTGATGAAATTCCAAACCAATTTAACATTAATGATTATTGGACATCAATGATACTGAGATTATGAATAATCAGATACCTTAAAACACCTTTGTGTCACCAGTTATGTACAATACATAATATAACTTGCATACATCTTTCTTCAGAGTGTTAATAATTTTAGATGTTCTATTTATAAACCGCAATTGAGTAAACTACTGATTTTTAAGAATTTGAATTTAAAATACATTAAATAGTATAACATATAGACAGTCGAAGGGAAAAGTAGGAGGAGAAAATTAGGCTAATGATGGTACAAGATAAGTATAAGGCTTCAGGGTTACAAACATTGATTTCCTGGTAGATGACGTTACTATCCGCTATAATATTATCCAAAAGGTATACATGTATTGTTAGTATAATGGCGGATAATTTGAATGTAGTAAAACGAAATCTGAGTAACAGAAGAAATTATACAAACAGCGGAGAGAATAACATTAGAATTTCTATCAAAATCAAGGAAACAATACGAAATACAAACAGCAATGGTGCAATATAAGAAACGTTCAAAACGTATTTAGTGAAAATGAGGCAAATGACGTATGAGAAATTGTGCCACAATATCAAGGGCTAAAACGCAATTAATAAATACCACATACTAATAGAATTCTTAAACGGATGTCGATGTCTGAATCTTAGAAGCCAAATTTTTCTCATAGCTTTCTTTATGTAATATTTACTTTCTCTATAGGCACTATGTACATAGTGTATAGAGAATGTATTACACTCCATCAAAAAAATCGATACCGAGATTTCACCGGAAATATATGTTTTAGGGTCCCCTTTATCTAAAAAAAGCATTTTCGGAAAAAGGTCCATGTGTGTGTGTCCGTGTGTCTGTGAACACGATAACTCAAAAACGACAAATAGGTAAAATACCAAACTTGGTATTTAAGTTTAGTATCTTCCAGGGATGCGACACGAAGATTTTGAGAAAAATCCCTCCACCCCAACTACCCTTTACATGGAACTCTTTTCGAAAATTTTGATTTTCTCAAAAATGACTCTAAAGATTTTGATTAAAATTTCGTATATTAAACATATTTACCTGACAAATAAAATGTATATCTTGAATTTTCTGGGAATAGCCTCTGAAGAGTAGTTTATTCTGGATGAATTTTACTAAATTTTGAAATAACTGCTAAACCGTAAGAGATGGACAAAAACTTACTACACAAAAACCGAAGAGCACGTTAAAGCACACAATTTATGTTATATACATTTTTTTCGTGGAGTTCGTCGTTTTTGTGACATTCCTTATTTTTGGTTTCTGCTATGAAAAACTTATACATTTCTCATACAGGAATTTGTCAACTGCTGTCCATACAAGCAAAGGAACTTCAGTCACATAGCAACCAGCTTTTGATTATCACTTTAACCTATGGTACTCCCTTATTTCGCTTCTACTTACAAGGAAGCAAGTAATATGGCTATATGCTAATGTTTCACTGATTAACATGAAGTTAATAGAAGTATAAGCTTTTTAAGAATAATTTGTTGCAGGGATATAGAGAAAGACATGTGAATGGTACACATCAGATTTTTTTGTATAATTCATCGCGTCAGCACTGGTTCTAAAACTACTCAAGTAAGCATCACAGTGAGCTAAGCTTCACATATGCGAAACAGATAAAAATAATACAAATTTATAATCTATAATTTATTAGTATTGACGACTGTTTAAAAGTAGTGTGTGGTACGCATGTGCCAAGCAATTTTATTCTTCTCGTAGAATTGCTCTACTCGCCTATTAATCATCCCTATTCACAGAATAAAATATCACTTTTCACATTTGTATTATAAAAAGCCGGTATGTTCCATTAGATGACTTTCTCTAGCTGTTCCGCAAACACAATGTTTTTGCAAAGGATTATTATTTTATCTAAATCAAGACAAACATTACGAGAATTGCCTTATTGTTTGTTTCTTTGTATGTAGAAGGGAATTAAGGGAATGTACTAGGCTAAAGCGATAATCAAATCTTTTAAAAACCGGTCGTTATGTGAACCAATTGGCATTCGGTTCTCTTTGCTTGCTAGGAATAAGCAAAAGAAGGCGAAAAGAAAGATATTTTCCTATTTGAGAAAAGTTAAATTATAACTCGGAATATCTCGAGAACGGTTAACTACAGAAATCGACATAAATTGTTTGTTTTAACGAGATCTACATTTTTGTGCAGTAAGTTTTTGTCTATCTCTTACGGTCTACCAAGTATACAAAAGTTATACAGAAGTCATACAGAATAACGAGGTCTTCAGAGGTTATTCGCACAAAATTCAAGCTATACATTTCGTTTGTCATGAAAATATCCTAAATTAACATTTGAATTAAAATCGTTAGACATTTTTGAGAAAATGGCAATTTTCGAAAAATGCTCCATGAAAAGGGTAGTTTTTAGTGGAGTGATTTTCTTGAAATCTTAGTGTCTCATCTTTGGGAGATACTGAACTTAAATACCAAGTTAGACATCTCACTGACTTTTCGTTTTTGAGCTATGTTGTTCACAGACACTCACGGACATATTTCTTAATTTTTTATTCAGGGACCTCAAAACATGTATTTTCATTGGAATCTCACTATCAAATTTTTGGGTGGAATACAATACTTTCTTTATTCAATTTGAATTCTACCTGTAAAGTGAGGGGATGTCCAGGACTAGTGAGGGTTTTGGAAGACAAAATAAAAATGTCTGATATTTAGTTGCTGTTGTATATTTTCTGCCTCAGGCACGGGGAAACCAAGTTCGATTTCCGGTGGGAACATGGGGAGTTTTATCCTACAAGGATTGTAGGATATGGGTCTGGTGTTGCTTCACCGCTGTCTCGTATAAGACACCGGCAATCACCGGGGTATAATCCTGCCTAGTCGCCGCAGTCGGGTTGTGGTCTCTCCCACGATTTGTATCTGTACTAACTAAATTTAGCGAACTCATCACTTTATATTTATTGACGTTATTCTAATTTACTGCGCAATATTATATTAACCATTATAGACTGTGACTTCAAGACAGTGTCCTTCCATACTTTAGAAAGAATGACAATGCAAATAAAAAAAAATAATTTCGTAAGTCACATTAATTAAGGTGTCATGCGAGATTGCTGCGCTAGTAGTAACACATTTTTACTTTTTATAGCACGAATGTACAAGACAAACATTTTTACAGAGGTTTCACCGGAAACACAAGTTTTGAGGAACCTTAATCCAATCAAAAAAGTTTAATGATCGTGGGTGTGTGTGCGTGTGTGTGTGGACAGCACAACTCAAAAACGGAAAGTCGGTTAGATACTAAACTTGATATTTAAGTTCAGCATCTTCCAGGGGGGTCAATAAGATTTTAAAGGAAGTCCCCCTACTCCAATCTATCATTTCTGTGGAAATATTTTCGAAAATAGCTCTGTCGCCCTCCGTGGTGTAATGGTTACCATGCTAACTTCATTTACCCAAGGTCGCGGTTTCAAACCCGGCGGAGGACAGTGGATTTTTTCGGGCGTAAAAATCCTTAGCATGGCTTCCTTCGGAAGGGAAGTACAGCTGTTGGTCCCGTGTCATAGATTTGTGGCAAGTAAAAGAACCTCAAGCCTGATAGAGAGGTCTCTGAGCAAAATTAAGCGGTCTTTCACGCCCAACTTAGAACGTGACGTCGAGAACCACAGTAGTTAAAGAGCGTCCATAAACAACACGCCATTTTTTTTTGAAAATGGCCCTGCAAATTTTGATTAAAATACCG
The DNA here is from genome assembly GCA_030762935.1 of Hymenopus coronatus. Lineage (NCBI taxonomy): Eukaryota > Metazoa > Arthropoda > Insecta > Mantodea > Hymenopodidae > Hymenopus > Hymenopus coronatus. Next base: position 35,702,889 of record CM060890.1, read on the forward strand.
TATCTTAAAGATATTTTACGTGTCAAATAAAATTGATATTCTGAATTTCCTGCAAATAGAGTGAAGATTTCCTCATTCTGAATAAGTTTTTTTTTATAACTGGCAAACTATACACAATTTCAATACATTTTCTCTGAGTTAACATTTCCATTACTAAATATTGCCAGCCGATTCATACTCCAAATTAAGAACTTTTGTAGGCCGTATTGTTGCAATGTTTGGTTCCATACACATGTAAACAATTCTTTTCCAAATGGAACTATAATATGTATTAAGACACACTCCAGTTTAAATAATGATACCCTTCTTTGAATACTGCGTCTAGGCACATGTTGAAGCTCCTGTTTCAGATTCAATAATTTTGGCAGGAGCTTTGATTAAATTAGGGAGATATGGATTATTACGGGTATTTTAATAGTTAATAGGAATTTTTACTTTGTCTACTTTAAACTTGACATTGATAAATTAGTGTCGAGAAAAAAGTGTCGGCATTCTACTATACACCCGAAAATTTTTGAGAAAGAACGATTGTAAGAGCTATTTTGGTACTAGTCCACTTGCCTTTAAATTAATTAGTTCCGCCACTGCTGCACTTTACATGCCGAGCAACAGTGTTGATACTTTAGGTGGAATTAGGAGACGTCACGTCCCCTCTACCAGCTTTCCAGGGCTGATTCGATTCAGATATGATGTATTGGAAAATTCTAACCAAAAACAACAACAATTCAGGATAGCTCATTAATGGTGCAAAGAATTTACGTTAATTCTGTGTTTTTTTTTTAAAGAGGGTTACATTTGTCATTTGATATGTTTTTACCTTCTCTTCTCTGCATAGAAAGTAGGGGAAAAAGTGTATTTAGCTCAAAAATTCGATATCGAGATTTTGAGCTCCTTGAACCCTACCTCCGAGAACATTTTTAGAAGAAGTTCCATATGTGCGAGTCCGCGGTGTGCGTGTCCCCACTGTGTGTCTGTGAACAGCATAACGAAAAGTCGGTTAAACAATAAAGTTGGTATGCAAGTTCAGTTCCATGGATAAGACACAACATTTTTCAAGAAAATCTATCCACCCCAAACCATATTGTATTTGGAACTTTGTTCCCAAATTTAAATGTTTAATGCTAATTAAACAATTTTTATTAAAATACCTCACGCTTCAGTTATTTTATAACAAGTGCAACTTGCCCTTGGAAATGGGAAAATCCATGAATGGTTACCAACTATACCATTGATAGTTGTAATGGTATATTTGTGTTTGTTTTGAAATGGTAATGGGTGAATGAGTCGTGTCAGTCGAACTATTTTAGAAACATTTTGAAGAAAAATTGGGTGCTTCTAAGAGGTCAGTTTATTGCAGTTGCTGTAAATACACGTGTCATTGAAATGCTCTAATCTGAAGGCATACCTGCGATTAGAGCTGGGCAAGTAGCGTAACTGCTTGCAACGTGACGTTGGCACACTTTTCGAAACAAGAGCCAAGCTTTAACTAACCAGAAAAGATAGGCAAATGTAAGACAAAATGTGACAGTCCACATTCAACAAACTGAACAATGTTCTCGCGGTGTACACACTGGGCAAAGTTTTCTGGTTTCTGGCATGGGGCACCATGACCTTCAGGTAAACTCTGCTTTCTTGGGAGAGAGAACTGACAATAAATCTACAAAATTGTAAATTTTTGCATTGTAAATTCTATAATATATTTTTTAAATGTGTGTTGTAATTTGTTGACATTTATGAAGAGTACATAATACAATAATCATATTTAAGTTTTATACAATTACTAGTAGTAACTATTATGTCGATAATTAGAAAACTATCATCTGACATTACATCAGTATTACATATATTGAAATTATATTTATTTATACATTTTAGCACTAAATTTTGATACTAGTAGGGGTTAAAGGGGGATTTCGGGACTCAAAGGATGCCGCCCATGTAAACATCATGTACATATGTAACACTTAAGATAAACATCAGCCGACAGACCACCCACACAGCGCTGCCTCTTTGCCAAGACAACAGTCTAAAAGCTTCCCCATGTACCTGTCAATCAAAGTATGTGCTGCCGGCTACTACCCCCTCCCCCTTTGCCAAACCACCTGTCTAAAAGATTTTACTTGCAGGGTTCTTAATCACTTGAACAATCGTCTTTCACATTCACAGATCAAATTCAATTTAATCGATTGACCACGCCCACTCGAATTTCTAATTTTTGAGCTACAAGGCTCATCTGCATATCAAATCGATCTAGTTTTTCACGAGGAATCTGAATCTCTGATCATAAATACAAAATTCTTTTGATTTCAATTCGATAGTCTCTTTTAATTAAAAACACGTAGGATTTCTCTATCTCTGGCAATTCGAGAGCTACAAGGCTCATTTGCATGACAAATCAGTCTAACTTTTCACAAAGAATCTGTATATACAAACATAGTTCAACTGTCATGGCGAAAAAACTCGATAAAATTACTGAGTGGAATATTTGATATAAATTATTAGATATCAATTGAACATGCGTTAGCGGTAATATTTTTGCAAGGAATTATAACACTCACACGATTGAACATGTTAAAAGCTTTATTATTCAATACCAACATATGAAATGAAAAATAGCAAGAGAGAGAATTGCTTTTATAAAACCTACTAACTTATCACATCAAAAACCAATATGGCGGCGAAGTGATTGTGTTTCCAACGAGCAGAGGGCACCCAACAGGGAATTGAACCCGGGATCTCTCGAACACTGAGAATGTCAACATCATTACAACTCCAAACATTATAAATCTTAATATCCGTTCTTAAACGAGGACCTACATTCGACTTTCAGAGAGGATGCAATCACATGACTTTACGACTATGTATAATTAAACAACGGGAAAAAATACCGATTGTAGAACACAATTATAACAGTCGATATAACTAAAATACACGTACTCGTTACCTCAGCGTGCAAGCTAAAGAAGAGCTATGAACAGGCGCTTGTAAACATCATTTTCAATCTACAAAATACTTTACGATTTTAAATACCTCGAAAGCGGAATGAAATCATTTTTGAAACTAAATGAGAACCTTTAAAAAATGTAATATAAAATTACTGTTCTTAGTGGAGTATTCAGGGAGACCCCGTAACGCTTATGTAACCTGATAATTCACTTATGCCAGAGAAGTTGCCTTCCTTTCTAGGCGTCTTCATGGTGCGCTTTCATAGTAGCTCCACAGGCAACGAGTGTTTTTGTTTTTTTCTTAGAAACCAGACAATCCACTTAGGCAGAAGAGGGTAGATGTTGTTTTTAGTTTAACAAATATATGAATGGTTTGTACCAAAACACATAGTCAACCACACCCCACTTCGGTTTGAAAGCATTTTAAGGTTGAATAGTTCACGTAAACAAATATGCTATTTTGAAACCTCGTTAAGTGTATCGCTCTGGTTAAGCTTAAAAGCGTGTATAGTTTATTTTAAATCAAGATGCAATGATATTTTCTGATGGATACTACTGCCAAGTCCGACGATGTATACCTATCAATGTTTTGAATCTGAGACAGAGAAAAATAGAATACACCCCTTCCACCTGCCATGGTAAGAAGCAGGAAATAATAATATACACTTTTCAGAATGCACAGCCCCAAAGACGCCTTAAATATCAGACTTAGACTGAAAGAATGTTTACTACTCAGAAACCCTTTTAACTATTTTAAGGTTGAATAGTTCACGAAAACAAATATGCTATTTTGAACCCTCGTTAAGTGTATCGCTCTGGTTAAGCTTAAAAGCGTGTATAGTTTATTTTAAATCAAGATTCAATGATATTTTCTGATGGATACTACTGCCAAGTCAGACGCTATGAATCTATCAATGTTTTGAATCTGAGACACAGAAATATAGAATACGCCTTTTCCAACTATCACTCCAAGAAGTATGTAAATAACATACGAAAGTGTGTTTAGAGTAGGTATGTAGCCAAAACGACGCTATTATTTCTGGTCCTATTGCGATTCAAAAATACCCCGAGGGACATTCTGTTTACAAGAAATGGGCAATCTCTCAAGTCCAGACACGATTGGTTCAAGCCCCTCCTCTCTAAACAGAGAGAAAATATTTCTAAATTCGACCAATGAAATATGATTCTACAATAAAGGAGGGGAAATGTAAATAGGGGTGCGCTGCCAATCGAATTCAGGATAGTAGGCGGTCCTAACACCGTATCCATTATAAAAGACGAGAAAAAAAGCTAACAGAACATCGTCTTTATAAAATTCGCTTCGTGTAGTGAGCTACGGAAATCGATCGAGAACCTAGAAGATAATTTGTGTACGAAGACTTCACTGCAAATCGAACATCTTGAAATGAATGGTAAGTTTTAAAAGTATACTCTCACTAACTTTAATATGGTTATCACGCAGGAAAATAGGCTGTAGTTACTTCCAACATTTTTCAGAAACTTTTACAATGAAATGGAATGCATTTTTTTAAAAAAATATATATATTAATAAGAACTTCGCATACCTAACGATAGTGTGAGAAATAGAGAATCTATAGTAGAATCAAAAAACAGTATGAGAGTATTGGCAAATGAATTCGATGTAAAGATTTTACGGTGAATGAATTTTTTTAGAACCTCGGAACACATGAAATAAATTCAGAAAAAGTATATGACGTACACACGTGAACATTTTAACCCCAGAGCATACATACATACACACACACACATACATAAATTCATTCTAAATGAAATGTAATGAAATAACAAGAACTAAATGAAAAACATGTATTTTTTATTTTTTTACCAAATTTTTTTTACATTTTTATATATAGCTATGATCAGCTCATAACTTATAACTTGTGAAACTAGTCCGTAATATCTCTAGGTAATATTAGATTATAATTAATTGTTTTATACAATTAAAATCACGTATACACGCACGCGTTCATACTTCTAGACTATGGGGGACAGGGAATAATTCTGGTTAAAGAAAGATCATCCGTTCCAGCAGGGAATCGAACCGAGACCTCGAGTCGAGAAGTCAGGTCGCTAACCGATCGAACACAGCGGCAGTCACATTTCACACACAGTGGTTAGCGCTATATTTGTGAATTATGTATAAAAAGAAAATCTTTATTTCACGTGCTTGCGATAGTAGTTTATGGTAATTTATTCCACTGAAATAACATAAAAGCTTTAAAATAATTTTACATTTAAATACCTTAAACAATAAACATTTTACTCTTAATGAACAGGGTTTTATTATTACTATAAAAATCTATTGACTGAAATACGCATGAAGAATGCTAGTAACACTTAAACAAAGTTGAATGACGAAACTAAAGAATAAATATTTATTTTTCAGCCAATTGGTCCAACGAATTGCGAGAAGCATACAATAGAATGCAATCAGTCCTATATATGGTGACAATGCCAGCTGATCAATGGGATTTTCCGGCGCTAAGCGATATTTGGACTCCAGCAATGGAACAATCTGTCCAAAGAATGGCTATATTCGCAACACAGCAACTTGTTACGGGAATCAATATAATTAATGAAATGATGGGTATAAATTAATGATGAATGAATATTGTTTTAACGATTTTAAATTATTATTATTATTATTATTATTATTATTATTATTATTATTATTATTATTATTATTATTATTATTATTATTATTATTATTATTATTAGCATCTTCATTTTCAGGAGGCGCAACAGAAAATGCAAACAGCCCCGCAGTGATCCGGTTCGGAGGAGACACGAGACTGGAGCTTCCAAGACCTGGTAAGTTTCATTTTCTTTACTTTCTCTACACGTACTACATACATAGTTATTAGAAAAGGTATTGTATTTCACCCAAAATCGGATGCTGATTTTTCACTGGGAATATATATGTTTTTAGGGTCCCCTGTATCCAAAATAATCCATTTTAGAAAAAGATTCGTGTGTGTTTGCATGTCTGTGTGTTTGCGTGTGTTGGTGTGTATATGTGTGTGACTGGGCAGCATAGCTCAAAAACGCAAATTCGGTAAATTACCAAACTTGGTATTTAAGTTTAGTATCTTCCAGGTATGCGACACGAAGATTTTTGAGAAAAGCCCCACCCCCAAACTACCCTTTACATGGAACGTTTTTTCGAAAAATTTTATTTCTAAAAATGGTTCTAACGATTTTGATTAGAATATCGCATATTAAAGATATTTACCGGACAAATAAAATGTATAACTTGAATTTTCTGAGTATAATCTCTGAAGACCTTTTTATTCTGAATAAATTGTTATAAATAGTAAACCATAAGAGATAGATAAAAGCTTACCACACAAAAACGTAAAGTCCGTTAAAACACGAAATTTGTGTTATGTACATTTTTTTCATGGATCTGATTGTTTTTAGATATTCCTTGATTTTATTCAAATATTCTAAAATTATACTTTTCAGAAATGAAAAGTCAATATTTACATAAATGATTGTATTCATGCAAGAAGAACGGAATTTTAAAGACATCTCATAGAGACCCTCTCTTAAAGCTTAAACTATAACATTAGTCTTGTATCTATCTACAAGAAATAAGTTTCTGCCAAAGTTTATATAGATTAGCGTAAAGTAAATAGAGCAATAAGCTATGGCCGAAAATAGATAAAGTTATGTTAATGAAACACATCTTATTTTTTTTGCAGAAATAATAAATATTCGAAACAGTTTGAAATCGCGGGTGAAACAAAGCCTAATTTCTTTCATAATTTGCAGAAATTGCCGATCTCGAAGCTGGTGGTGCTCTTCGAGAGGGGCCTCCAGAGGATAAGGCGATCTGTTCTCGACCCTTTGAGACAGCGAGCGCCTTCTGGGATGAGTCCTCAGATGACGAAGGATGGGACGCTGCCATGGGACGCTGGATGACACAGGAAGCAAGCTCTCCTCTGCCCGAACCGTTCACCAATTACGCTAGGTGCGAATCTCCGACGCCCGGACCTTCCTGTAGACCCGATCACCTATGGAATGCAGGGAGAGACATCACGGCAAAAGTCTTCAGAGGAGCTGGCATGCAAGTGGAGGAGATGTCTAAACCTTGCGGATGCAAGAGGACCCATGATGATTCTTCTGAAGGGGACAGCAGTGTCGCATCAGCAAAACTTTCCAAGGTCAGTCATAGCCAGCTTCAATGCGATACAATAGAAAAAGCCTTTAAAGGTCATATTTATAATACCGAAATTTCTAACACATTAGACATCAATGATCCCCAGGCATTCCTAGAGAGGTGTAGACCACTAGTAATTAAAGAAATGAGCTCAGTACTTACCAGAAATCGGGCTGGGTTCAAGATAATCAGCTCATTGCAGCTGACATTCATGATTCAAGCACCCGAATCTGATCTTATAGAGAACATGTACTTTAATAGCTGTACTAAATTGGGTCTCCAATCATGCAATTTGGATGCTTTATTCTCAACTATGGCAGATGAAATTCTTGTTAACATTTCAAATTTTCAAGGCCAAGCCAGTTCTAAATCACTTCTTTCTGTCAATTCCCTTGTTAATAGCTTAAGCTATTACAAACCTCTCAATGCATCAAGCTACTTAGAGCTTCCAAAAGATATAAAACATAAGTTATCAGTTGTAAATATCAAGAACTTAGACGAATATTGCTTTGCTTGGTGTCTTCTTGCATCAAAATACTCTATAAAGGCACATGCCGAGAAAACTACTAAGTATCCTAAGGAAAAACTACTTACAGAGTTCAATTATACAGATATTAATTTCCCTGTCAGTCTCCATGAAATAAAGCACTTTGAAAGTCAGAATCCAGGAACAAGCGTCGCTGTATTCGGTTTAGATGATGATGATGAAACTATTATACCACTTTATCAAACAGCCAAAAAAGAGGGACATCACGTTAATCTTCTCATGATAACAGAAGGACAAAATTCACATTATTGTCTGATTAAGAATCTCAGCAAGCTATTAGGAAAGCAAATAAGCAATCACAAGGAAAGGAAATGGATCTGTGAGACATGTCTGATACACTTCTCCAGAGAGGAAATACTTAAAAAACACCAATTGCGTTGCTCCAAGGCGCATTTGGTTAAAATGCCTACAAGTGACGAAGTTATCCAGTTTTCATCTTATTCTAAAGGCGTGCCTGTAAATTTTGTTATCTACGCTGACATTGAGAGCGTGCTAGCAAAGGTCTCCTCTTGTGAGCCATCGACTACTGAGAGTTGGACCCGAGCTATCCAGCATCATCAAGCAATGTCAATATCGCTCAAGCTGGTATGTCGCCAAGATGCATCGCTCTCGAAATTCATGCTTTTTAGAGGTCCTGACGCTATCAAGCAGTTCCTCATTGAAATAAGAGCGATAGCCGATATGGTTATTGCTCAATATAGTAAAAATGAAGAAATGTGTATGACATCTCAGGACAAGGCTGATTTTCAAAGCGCGCATCTTTGCCACATATGCATGAAGACGATTGAGGTATACGAGAAAAAAGTAAGGGATCATGATCACATGACAGGAGTTTACATTGGCGCTAGCCATAATCGCTGCAATCTGAATAGAAAGGTACCCACTTTCATTCCAATCTATTTTCATTGCTTGAGCAATTATGATAGCCACTTCCTATTTGAGCACATGTCATATGATGATAAACCAATTTCGTGTATCGCAACCACTTCTGAGCGGTATATATCCTTTACAAAGCGATACAGGGGCATCAATTTACGCTTCCTAGATAGCTTCAAGTTTTTGGACGACAAGTTATCTAGTCTAGCTAGTATGCTTGAAAAAGATGAATTCCGGATAACAAATGCGGAATATCCTGATCCAAATCATCAAGAGCTCGTTCGATCAAAGGGAATATTCCCGTATAGCTATGTTGATAACATAGATAAACTGGAAGAAAATCAACTACCACCAATTGAAGTGTTTGATGGAATAAACCAGGAAGAATATATGCACGCCCAGAAAGTGTGGAGGACGTTCAATATTCAAAATCTAGGCCAATACAGCGACCTTTACCTGAAGACAGACACGCTCTTATTAGCTGATGTTTTTGAAAAGTTTAGGGACCTCTCTCTGGAGGTATATAATTTAGATCCTTGCTGGTATTTTACATTACCAGGGCTTGCCTTCGATGCTATGCTGAAAATGACAAAGGTAAAGCTCGACCTCATTACCGATCAGACCATGCTAGAATTTTTTGAGGGAGCTATCAGAGGTGGGATGTGCAGCGTATCAAAGCGCTATGTAAAAGCTAATAATAAGTATGTCCCAGGATACAACCAAGAAATGAATGATGTTTATATCGCATATCAAGATTTAAACAACTTATATGGGAGCGCAATGAAGTGTCACCTTCCAATGGGAAATCTAAGATGGCTGAAAGAAGAGGAAATAGCTAGCATTGATTTCACCTCTGTACCTTCAGATTCAGCTACTGGATATGTGCTAGAGGTAGATTTGGAGTACCCTAGTCATATCCACGACATCCACAATGAGCTTCCTCTCTGTCCTAAAAGCGAAATACCACCACAAGGTCATTATAAGAAACTGTTGGCAACTTTGGATAATAAAGAGAAGTATACCTTGCACTATAGGAATCTACAACAGTGTCTTGATTTAGGTCTGAAATTAGAAAAGATACACCGTGTGGTGGCATATGATCAAACTAATTGGCTTAAAACCTATATACATGTTAATACAGAAAGACGTGCAAGGGAAACGTCCAAATTTGGACAGAATCTATGGAAAAAAATGAATAATTCTGTATATGGAAAATTCATTGAGAATGTCAGGAAATATACTGACTTCCGAATTGTTTCGTCTTGGAAGCAGGCCAAGAAACTGATTGCTCGCCCGACCTACATTCGGAGCATTATATTTAATGAAAATCTTGTGGGTATAGAATTGAGTAGAGAGGAAGTGCATATGAATAAGCCTATTTATATAGGCCAGGCAATTTTGGATATTTCAAAACTGATAATGTACGACTTCTTTTATAATGTAATGAAACCAAATTTAAAAGATCTAGTCCTGGCCTACATGGATACTGACTCATTTATATTTGAAACTTCAACTGATGTCTACAAGTTTATGAGACAGAATCCACAATATTTTGATACCTCAAATTTTGCAGTAGACAATCCTTTCGGCATAATACCACAAAATAAAAAAGTGATAGGCTTATTTAAGGACGAGCTAGGGGGCAAGCCCATGTATGAATTTATAGGTCTAAGGTCTAAGTTGTACAGCTACAGATTTGAGGGACAGACTGTAAAGAAGGCCAAGGGCATAACCAAATCAGGCACGGCAACTCTAAATTTTGAACAATATTTCCACTGTCTTAATGACCTTAGAAAAAAGTATTTGGCAAAACAAAGAATATTTAGGAGCTTCAAGCATTGCATCCGTACAATGGAGGAGAATAAAGTCGCTCTGTATGGTAGGGACGATAAACGTAAAATTATTGAAGGCTCTGATTATACTCTTGCCTGGGGGCATTATTCATTGGCTATGACTGACAATTAATAAGGAAATGACTTTTCTGCCGGCACATGCTCTGTCATTTGTATATATCACATTTAATGTATTTGTATATTAAAATTTATGTTGTATATAGTTTCTTTTTCTCCCGCTCATGGGTTCTTTGAAATATATGATTAACATTTAAATTTATGTTGTGTATAGTTTTTTCCCGCTAACGGGTTTTTTTGTTGTTTTTTTAAGGTAAATTACGTATTTTCTTCACTATTGGAAATGTGAAGGGAAATTGTTTTTTTCTAATAAAATACACTTGAAACTGAAAAGAGTCTCTTTATTTCAATATTTTATTACAATAAGTCATTCATAACAATCCATTGTTTATTAGCAAATCCATACCATTTTACAAGAATCCTATTTCCTTGTCTACGTATCACCTTCTCAACTAAATAGGTGTTGGGAAAAAGTGTAGAATGGATTTCATGTCCATAGAAAGCACCTTTAATCTCCTCTCCATCCTTATCCTTTAATATATATGTAGTAGGATTGGTTCTATTCACTTTGTCAACTTTGAAGATTTCTACGCTCCAATTAGCTTCGTAACCCTTTTCAAAATGCCCCTTATTTTTCGATATTCTCACATAATCACCAACTTTAAACTTTCTTGCTTTCCTATTCTCCCTTTGATGATGTTTATAGTTGTAGACTGTTAGAAGAAGACTATTATCCTTGACTTCATTAGGTTTCATCCGAATAGTTGAATGGTATGTGTCATTATACTTTGCGATAATTTTCGGCAGAAGATCCAGCCACTTGTATGAACCTTGAGTTAAGAATTCCTTATACATCATATTCTTCAATGTTCTTATTAAACGTTCAACAGCTGCTGCCTTCACATTGCTATATGTACTATAGTGGTTAATGTTATTCTTGATCATTAGTCCTTTAAAATGTTTATTATAAAATTCTTTTCCATTATCACTTTGGATATTTTTTGGAGGTGTTTGCATTTCTTGAAGAATCTCTTCCATAGCTTTTGCAACATGAGGACCTGTCTTGTTCTTTAACGGTCTTGCGTATGCCATTTTAGAATAGAAGTTGACTGCAATAAGAATGTACTTGGTGTTTTTGTTGAGTTTAGCATGGGGAAGCATTTCAACCAAATCAATTTGTACTAGGTCATGCATTCCCTTGCTGACAATCTTTCGACGTAAAAATTTTCTCCTTGCAGGGGCGTGAAGTTCTGCTGCTATATTTTTCTTCACTTCCATTATGCTATTATTTTGGAATCTTTTAGCTCTTGTATAATCTCATTAATTTCTCGAGTATGATTAGTATTTCCAGCGTTTTTGGATGCAATGAGCAGTCTCAAGCGATTCACTAATGTATTTGGATCGTTCCAATAGATGTAGTCTTGTTTTCTCTTTGGATGATGTTCTTTCCATTCTAAGCCCAAGCCTTTATGTTTTCTAAGGAGAGGACGTATGATATTTATATACTTGTATGAATTGCTATATTTCAATCGTCCTTGTCTGGTATTCTTCTGTCGGTGCACCATTGTTGACTCCAGAATTCTTCTATAAGTATCCAAATCATCTTCTGTAAAGACAGTCATTTCAGGTATCTTCTTAAAGATCAGCTCATTCAATCCAGCTGTAACATTGAATTTTTCTTGTCCTACCCTAATTTGATTATTAATAAAATCAATTGTCTTGTTTCCTAACATGTAGCTTCCATCTTCATATCGCACACCGTAAACTGTATCGATTTCATCTTTATCTTTCCTTCGAACTCTCTTCAGATATGATGTGATGCTCTCGTCTTTCTCTTCTTTAGCAGATACAACACTCTTTTTCTGGATATCTAGTATTTCTTGAAGAGGTTCTGATACTGGCTGAAGGGCTTCGCTCATGGTCCTTTGGGTCTCAAACCTTTGCCCCCTGAGTTCTCGTAGCTTTTCTCTTATTGCTTTTGTATGTTTGACTACTGATTCTTTAAGTCTTATTCTTTGGCTATCCATCTTTGAATGATGACAACTATGAGCATTCTCTCAATTTATAGCTTGCGATCAACTTGAAGTCTCAAAGTATCGACAGCCTTAGCTATCATTTCAATTGATCTTTTCAGCTGATCAGTGTCCTCCTTGTGCTCGTACATCTTTGCCTTGAATGCATCAGCAAATATTGCTGTATTAGTATACAGACTTTTAATTGATTCCTCTATAGACGTTATTTGTTCTTGTAGTTTATTGTGATTATCCATCAATGAGTTTACACGAATCTGCAATGTACTCAGTTTCTCGTCCAACTGCTTAGTGCTGCGGTTATTTAAAGTATCTGTCTTTAACCGTTTAATTTCTTCGTCTAGTCGCTTGCCTTGCATGTTCATGTGGTTCTCTATGTTATCCATCTTCTTAGTGCACATACCATCGAAGTTTTTTCGTTCACTATCAAATCTCTCTGACAATTGCTTTATAGATTCCATTAGTGAATTGGTAGACTCACTTGAAGACTTTGATAGAGAATCCACTATGCTTATAGTATTGTTCAGGGATGTGTTGAAACCTTGAAGTTTCTTGCTTACTTGTATTTCAATTTCCTTCGGCACATACCTGCTTAGTTGTTGACGTGTCTCATTTGATTTTTTTATAATTGAATTTCTAACGTATCTTTTATTTACAGCATCTGTATCATCGATAGGATCTGCTATATCAACAATTCTCTTTTTTCCGAATATAATGTTACCATTACCGTCTCGTGGTTGTGTTTGAGAATTGAAATATTCAATGACAAATTTTCTATTCGCTACATCGTGATCGTGTAATGGGTTTAGTAATATTCTCAATCTAACATCGTCCATTACAATATTGTTTTCATCGTCTCTCTTCAGAATATATCTTGCAATCAAACCATTAAGCTTGGTATTAACCATAGCTCCCACTTCTTTTGAGTTTTGCTGTATGAAAGAATGTGTCTTTTTCTCTAAAGCGTCAACATATCCCTTATTGGATGCGTCACTATCGCTTATAGGCTCCGCTATCTCTCTTAATATTTTCTTCATAAATGTGAAATTTCCATTGGAATCTAATCGCGGCGTTCTTGCATTTATGTAATCTTGTATGTATTTAGTATTAGGCACGTCTGTGCCATCCGATGGTGGTAATAATACTTTCATTCTTATAGTATCCAGAATTATATTTCTTTTCGTATCTCGTTTCAGAGCATTTTTGTTTATGTGTACCATTATACTTCCATTCTGCGCTTCAAGTGATTTCTGAATATGCTTCCTAAGAACGAGCTCAAATTCCTCTAGTCCTTTCTGAGATGTTTTAACAGAAAACTCTTGTAATCGATTCTCAGAAGAAGCTGAAAGTGTATCCACATATCGTTTATTTGTAGCATCATCTTCATCTTCGGGGTCTTGAATATTACACAAACGTCTTTTCTTGAATTGGTAGTTGCCTTTCCCATCTCTGTTTATAATGAGCTGATTAAGAGTTCTCTTAACTGCCGAGATTCTCGATGAGCCGAACCTGTCAACACTCATTCTGAACTATGAATGACTGGATTCATTCATATTGACCTTAATATATCGATCAAATCCATTCCTATATCGACCGTTACTCATAGGGAATTCAGGTGCTATAACTACGAATGGTCTTCCTTCTGAAAAGCTCTCCCAAACGTTTTTACACAAATCTTTAAATTCATTGTATGTCATATCAGTGTTTACGTAATCCTCATATATATGTTTCAAGTTTAAATTGTCTTGCCTGAAAAGTATAATCATATTTGCATTATCACGTATTAAATGTTTAGGTACCTTTGCGTAGGATTGGGCTAAATATAAAGAGTCAACGTTACGATGTCTACCCATACTATAAAATGCTGCAATCTTCTCTTGCTTTTCAGTAATGATGTCATCAAATATAAATATTGAATTCTCTTTAACTTCTGATGGGTGTAATACACTTTCTCCATCCTCGCATGTTTTCACATCTATGCCTTCAATGTTTTCAAGGAGTTTAATAAGGTATTGATATTTTGGCTGATAGAGAGACTTTGAATAGATGTACAAGTTTTCGAAACGTAGTCCATTTTCGTGTACCAGCATATTGAGTAGTACATTTGTCTTTCCTGCACTAGAACTTCCCAAGATGAGTCCTCTAACATTACACGGAAACAGCTTTCCATGCCTATCACATTTAAGATCACTTTCAAAGTCCAATACTTGAATAGGTAGCGCACATTCTTGCTTGACGAGCTCCATCTTATCAACTAAAATAATAACACCCTGCTAATGTATATATATATATATATTTTTTGTCTTCTTTCAGTATTGTCTGAAATCTATTTTTATAAATTTGGGTGCATAGCGAAATGTGTTTAGTATGCAATGAGAGCTAGAAGTGATAAGGTCAAGAGAGGATTTGGTCTCCTCAACAAGATTATTAATTGGCTGCCATTTGAAGCCCATTTGCCCGGTTATAGATTTTGCGGGCCTGGAACTAAGCTCGCCAAAAGACTAAAGAGGGGAGACAGAGGGGTTAATCAGCTGGATGAGGCCTGTAGGGTTCACGATATAGCCTACGCAGAGTCCCAGGACGCTGTCTCAAGAAATATTGCCGACAAGACTTTAGCTGAGAAGGCTTGGAGTAGAGTTCAATCACCAGATTCATCTGTAGGGGAAAAGTTGGCAGCAAGGCTGGTAGCGAGCATTATGAAAGGAAAAGTCACTCTTGGCGCAGGTTCTAAGTTAAAGAAGAAGCGAGGAGGATTTTTACCTCTCATTCCTATTATTGCTGCATTAGGAGCTGCTGCAGGGGGTGCAGCTCAAATTGCTTCAGCTGTAAATAAGAAAAAAGCTGCTGAGCGACAGTTTGCTGAAATGAATCGTCATAACAGAGCTATGGAAGCGAAAGGAAGAGGCCTTCACAAGAAAAAGAAAAGTGGAGGATTGTTACCAGTGCTACCTCTGGCTGCATCTTTAGCTGCGGCTTCTAAAACTGCAAGTGTCCTAAAAGGGAAAAAGAGTGGTAAAGGAAATGGGTTAAAAATCAAGAGGAAGAATTGTCAGAACAGAAAGACAAATTCAAAAAATTCAAAAAACTCTGGGCGAGGGTTATATCTATCCCGGAAAAAGTCTTAAGCAATGTTGATATAGAGCTGTATGCTAGACGTTTGAAGGTACCTCATTTTCGAGGTGTGTACATGAGCGACAATCTTCCTTCAAAACCTCATTTCAATGAAAGAATTGTTGTGAATCTAGATTCGTCTGAGAATGAAGGAACACACTGGGTTGCTGTGAAGAAGATTGGAAATACAGCGTTTTATTTTGATAGTTTTGGGGATTTAAAACCTCCAAAGGAGATAGAGATTTACTTAAAGGGTGTTAAACTATACTATAATACAAAGAGATTTCAAGATTTTGGCTCAGTTATTTGCGGACACTTGTGCTTGCAATTTCTATCACAATGAGTTATACTATTACAGCTAGCGGTAATGATTCAGTGTTTACAACGTATCTAAATCCGCCTCTGCATCTAGATCCAAGAGGGTTTTATGAGATTGCTCTCTTGAACTTTGAAACTTTTTATTCAATTCCCAATGTTGATTCTAGTAATAATCGATTTCATTATATTTTCAACGATGAGTTGAAAATCATTCATATTCCTTCTGGAACGTATGAGATAGCTGATCTTAATTCATACATAGGGAGTAAGCTCGGTTTGGGGAGGGATGTCTTCTTTATTCAAGCAAACAATAATACAATGAAGGCTGAGATTAAATGTCCTTATACTATCGATTTCTCGAAAGAGTGCTCTATTGGCTCTCTTTTAGGATTTTCAAATACTACTGTTATTCATCCAGATAAAATATCAGAATCTGATTTCCTTGTAAATATATTTAAGGTTGGCATCATTAGAGTTGAGTGTAGTATTGCAACAGGATCCTTCATTAATGGTAGGAGCGGGCATTCAATATATGAGTTTTTTCCTTCGGTTGCTCCTGGTTTTCATA
This sequence comes from Hymenopus coronatus, assembly GCA_030762935.1. NCBI lineage: Eukaryota > Metazoa > Arthropoda > Insecta > Mantodea > Hymenopodidae > Hymenopus > Hymenopus coronatus. The sequence goes on from CM060890.1 coordinate 35,719,377, forward strand.
TTTCCCAAGAACCGTCAAACCCTATATACTTGCCAATTGTTGCTTCAAATTACATCGAGCAAATCACTCTCAGGATTGTTGATCAAGACGGGAGTGTCCTGAACTTTAGGAAAGAAGATATAAGTATAAGACTTCACCTCAGACGCAATGGGAATCGATTTTAAGCGTCGTCGTCAATTGTATAATAAGCAAGCGATTCATCAACTTGCTCGTACTTTGCCACCAGTCATCAGACTGTTAACATTGAACAATCGAAAGTTCCTAGAGAGTTTGGGATATCGAATTCTGTGATGGACATCTTCAATGTCACTAGCACTCCTGTCTTTGACAATAAGATTGCTAAAGAAGAGGAGCATGTGTTTCTACCGTATAATTCGTCAGCTTTGGGATTTAACGATGAAATTAGAATTCCTTGCCAAGTTGAAGATTTGTATACATTGCCTAGCAAAAGCTATCTCTACATTGAAGGAACGATTGCTAAGCCTGATGGGACACCTACTACTGCGAAACTCGGTAATAATGCTATAGCATTCATGTTTGAGGAGATTCGTCTTGATATGAATGGCTCGACTATCGATAGAACCCGAAATCCTGGGATTTCAACAACTATGCGCAACTATGTTTCTCTTAATGCTATGGAGTCAAGTCGTTTGCTGAATGCTGGATGGAGCTATCCTGGGAATGAGGTGGACATAGTACATTCTGAAAGTGGCGTATTCAACGCTATTGTCCCCCTATCAATGTTACTGGGTTTTGCTGATGACCACCATGAACTTATACTAAATAGCAAGTTTGAGCTTGTGATGATTCGAAGTAAGGACTCTAGAAACTGTATTGTGGCTCCTGCAGGAGCTGAAGATGGTATAGTTAAATTAAATCGCATTGAATGGAGAATGCCTGTGATGCGTCTTGCAGATGGAGAAAAGGTGCAGTTTCTCAAGATTGTTAAGGAGGACAAATCTCTACACATCGCATTTCGAACTATGGATCTTCATACCCAGCCTGCGGTTCCACAAACTAAATCATTTACATGGAATGTTGCTACAACATCAAAGCTTGAGAAGCCGAGATTTGTTATAGTTGGCGCTCAAACAGCCAGAACAAATGACGCGAGAAAGAGTTGTTCTGAGTTTGATCATTGTAATATCACAAACTTGAGGCTTTATCTTAATAGCGAGTGTTATCCTTACCATGACATGAATTTGGACTTTGGAAATTATAAATTTGCCTCTTTGTATGAGATGTATTCAAAGTTTCAGAATTCATATTATAACAAGGAAAACTATCCTTTATTGCAGAGGAAGGATTTTCTGAAGTATGCTCCGTTATTCATCATTGACTGCTCTCATCAGCCAGAGGAGACAATCAGCGGTGCTGTTAATATTAGACTTGAAATTCAAGCAAGCGCTAATATTCCAGCTCAGACTTCATTATACTGTCTGATTTTTCACGATAAGGTATTTACCTACAAGCCCTTATCTCATGTCATGCAATGTATAATTTAAATATTTATTATGAAAGGAATAGGACAAGGAAACTTGTACTTGGTTTTATGCAATAAAACACTGTGGTGAATGTATATACAAGCTCTTTTTATTTATAAAGTATTTTCATTACATTCCCTCTCCAGCTCCTTGTTCCTGCGTAAGCGTCATTATTTACATTAGATAAGAAATGTAAATGTCTGGTGATAAATGCAGATGATTTTTTAAGACCTTTTACACATTTTCTTTTTAAAATTATCTCGCCTTCGTGTAGAGATGTATTAACGAGTTTAATTGATTTATTTTCCATAATTGCAATTAGATTGTATGAATACACTAAATGTTCACTGTATTCACGTGTCGAGCACTTGTGTCCTTTCATGAACATTTCGAATTCTGGGAGCACGTTAATGATAATTTCCCAATCTGCCAATGTCACATATACAAATGAATTATACTCGCTTTTGATGATTAGCACTGGTTGGTCATAGTAAAAAGCTACACACAAATATTTTCCTTCAGAGATGTATACGTCTTGGGACACCTTTCGCACAGGAGCTGGCGTCAACATCTTTGTTGCGTTTGCTCCGACGTGTTGGAATTTTTCTCGTCGGGTCTTCAAGTAATCGTAGCTTCCTAGTAGGAATATCATATGAAACTCCCTGTTTCTGTTTCTCCTCTTCCTCCTCCTTCTCCTCCTTATTCTTCTTATTCTTTGGATGCCTCTTTACCAATCTGAAACATTTGAATTACACTCAATAGAAGTAATGTCAAATAAAATTAAATCCTGCTGAAATAAAATTTAGTTAGTTTTTTCCTAAAACCTTCTCTGTATTCCTGTTTTCATTATTTCATATGTGTGATGTTACCTCGATACTTGTTCATGTTTCTGGCTGGCAATCCTTACATTATCGTCGCCATCGTGTACAGAGCAGTCGTTCCACGGGTTTGAAATGCAGCCGTCTACTTCGTCTACACCATCTCCGTCTCGGTCCTCCGACTCTGAAGTTTTTGGGGTTGTTTCTCGAATTCTGAAAAATACAGAGTCAATGGTAATATTTTCTTGAATTGGTATATCACAATTGTTTCTTCAAACAAATAAACAAACAAACAAGCAAAAAAATCTTGAACAATATTCTTACCTTAACTTTGCCAGTCTTTGTCGATAAACGCTGCATGCAAAGTTACAGATAAAGTAAGAGGTGATTCGATCATGTTCTGCTGGCTTGTAGCAATGTACCACATGTGTGTAGCCATTACATATCTCATTATGATATTGGTTATCGTGGACTCCTCTGTACACATCCATTTCATTGCCATCATTCATAAAAAATTCTGATGATAATGATAGAGATCTGGAAATATAAAAAAGCAATTTAAATTAACTAATATTAGCTGGAGTTAATTCTCATAATGTGTAATATTGTTTATTATATATATATATATATATATATACTTACAACATCCGTCTTTCGTAGACAGGACAGTTCTCTGTGCAAATATGTCTCGATGACATGTAATCGTGATATGACGGATTGGCACACACAATTGTATGCATCTGCCCGTTACACGATTCATTGTGGAAATATGCGTAATGATGTGATTCTTCTCCTGCTTCACTCCAGCACTCATCCATATCCTCAAATGTTTCAATATCTCTCTTAGAAAACCCTCTCACTGAAGCCATTTCGAATAATATGTTTGGTATCGCAGTTGCCATGCTTATATATATAGCTACTCTTCTAAAGCTATGTTTTTTCCAGGTATAGGGATGGGCGGGGTTTTGTTGAAAGCGTTTAATGGATTGATGAGTATACTTGTTTACGCCTACATTTAAGAATTCTTCCGGAAAGCTCCTAATGACTTGCAAGGGCACGTTTATGCTGCGGCGCCAGCATTCTTCGTCGTCTGAAGCAGGTTAGAACGGGTTTACTACTATGATAGGAACTCACTGTTTTCATAGCTCATCTTTAGCTTGCACGCTGAGGTAACGAGTACGTGTATTTTAGTTATATCGACTGTTATAATTGTGTTCTACAATCGGTATTTTTTCCCGTTGTTTAATTATACATAGTCGTAAAGTCATGTGATTGCATCCTCACTGAAAGTCGAATGTAGGTCCTCGTTTAAGAACGGATATTAAGATTTATAATGTTTGGAGTTGTAATGATGTTGACATTCTCAGTGTTCGAGAGATCCCGGGTTCAATTCCCTGTTGGGTGCCCTCTGCTCGTTGGAAACACAATCACTTCGCCGCCATATTGGTTTTTGATGTGATAAGTTAGTAGGTTTTATAAAAGCAATTCTCTCTCTTGCTATTTTTCATTTCATATGTTGGTATTGAATAATAAAGCTTTTAACATGTTCAATCGTGTGAGTGTTATAATTCCTTGCAAAAATATTACCGCTAACGCATGTTCAATTGATATCTAATAATTTATATCAAATATTCCACTCAGTAATTTTATCGAGTTTTTTCGCCATGACAGTTGAACTAGGTTTGTATATTCAGATTCTTTGTGAAAAGTTAGACTGATTTGTCATGCAAATGAGCCTTGTAGCTCTCGAATTGCCAGAGATAGAGAAATCATACGTGTTTTTAATTAAAAGAGACTATCGAATTGAAATCAAAAGAATTTTGTATTTATGATTAGAGATTCAGATTCCTCGTGAAAAACTAGATCGATTTGATATGCAGATGAGCCTTGTAGCTCAAAAATTAGAAATTTGAGTGGGCGTGGTCAATCGATTAAATTGAATTTGATCTGTGAATGTGAAAGACGATTGTTCAAGTGATTAAGAACCCTGCAAGTAAAATCTTTTAGACAGGTGGTTTGGCAAAGGGGGAGGGGGTAGTAGCCGGCAGCACATACTTTGATTGACAGGTACATGGGGAAGCTTTTAGACTGTTGTCTTGGCAAAGAGGCAACGCTGTGTGGGTGGTCTGTCGGCTGATGTTTATCTTAAGTGTTACATATGTACATGATGTTTACATGGGCGGCATCCTTTGAGTCCCGAAATCCCCCTTTAACCCCTACTGATACTCTTTGTTTTTATGTGCATAAAAAAAAGGAAGTACATATGCATATAATAAGTATAGTGTGCAGCGGCGTACAGGCCTCAAAAGCAAATGGTGTGATTATATGTCTATTCTGCTGTTTGTGTAACCCATGCTTTTAGCACTAGAGCTTTATACATTGTTTTTTTCCGTAGTATATAAACACGTGTATACATGTATATGCCTTGACAAGTTCTGTGCTCAGTAGCTTCCTGGCCTAAACGAACCTGCCGAATGCTTTCTAATCTAATCTAAAATTAAAAAATCTAAAACGTGAAAAGGTGTAATTAGACTAAAAAAAGGTATTGCCATATATCGGTAAAGCACGAGACGTTTTCAACTTATGATAACATACTCCAAATCTGACTTACCTTTCATACTGATTCTACCTTTATAGCCTATAGAAGAATTAATAAAACTGAATTAAAATGTTTTCTCAACTAATCTCAAAGAAACAGCATTTTCAGAAACAGGTCCGTGTGTGTGTGCGCGCGCGCGCGTGTGGACAGTATAACTCAAAAACGAAAAGACGGTTAAATACCAAACTGGGTATTTAAGTTTGGTATCTTCCAAGAATGCAACACGAAGATTCTCAAGAAAATCCTCCCTCCCTAACTATCCGTTACATGGAAAAAATTTCGAAAATGTTGTTTTTCTTAAAAATGGCTCTGATTAAAATACGACATATTGAAGTCATTTCTATCACAAATAAAATATATATCTTGAATTTTCTGGGAATAGTTTCTAAAGATCTGTTTATTCTGGATGGATTTTGCTTAATTTGCCATAAATAGTAAACCGTAAGAGATAGACAAAAACTTACTATACAAAAATATGTAGATCTTGTTAAAATACACAAGTTATGTGATACACATTTTTTTCGTGAAGCTTGCCGTTTTCGAGGTATTCCTTGTTATTAGTTTCAATTGTAAAGTACTTATACATTTCTCAATCGGAAGTGTCCGTTTTTCTTTTGTTCTATTCCTGGTCAAGCTAAGAAGCGATTTGCAATGAAAAGCTTTTAAAACATTTGAATATCACTTTAGCCTAGTACATTCCCTTAGTTCTATTCTACTTATAATGAACTAAGTAATAAAATTCTACTAATGTTTATATCGATTAGTATGATGTCGAAAAGAATTATCTTTGTAGAGTAGCTAGAGAAAATCATGTGAGTGTAACATCAGATTTTTTTTTACTTTCTCTATATAGTACGTATACTTTCTCTACATTGAAAGTATTGCATTGCACCCAAAAATTCGATACCGAGATTTCACCGGAAATACCGTTTTGACAGTCCCTGAATCCAAAAAAAAAAGATTTTTTAGAAAAATGTCCGTGTGTGTGTCTGTCTACCAAGTTTGGTATTTAAGTTCGGTACCTTCCACGAAGATTTAAAAAAAAAATCCCCTACCCCCAACTACCGTTTACATCGAAAAAAAATCGAAAATTTTGATTTTCTAAAAAACGGCTCTAACGATTTTTATTAAAATCTCTTTAGAGAACTTTTAATGACAAAATGTATATCTGCATTGTTCTGGGAATAGCCTCTCAAGAGATGATTATTCTGGATGAATTATACGGAGATAGGCATAACTCATTAACCGTAAGAGATAGGCAGAAACTTACTTAAGAAAAAGTGTAGATCTCGTTAAAACACAAAGTTTATATTATACACATTTTTTTTTCGTGAAATTCACCATTTTTAGATATTCCATTTTATTAGTTTCACCTTTAACTTTTCTCATACGGAAATGTATCAATTCCTGTCCATACGAACATTGGCACATCAGTCACAGAGCAACAAGCTTTTAAAACATTTCACTATCGATGGTATTTCACTATGTTACTCCTTTATTTCACTTCTATTTACAAGAAAGCAAATAATAACACCCTTTCAGGTAATTTTTTTTCTCGATTAGTGTTAAGGAAATAGAAGAATACGCTTTTTAACAATAATTTATTGTAGAGCAGTAGAGAATTTTATGTGAATGGAACACATCAGATTTTTTTGTACTGGACTGTACACTAGCCCATTAAAGGAAAGGGGAAGGAAACAGTGCGGGAAGATACGGGACTAGGTTATGAGAAACAAGAGGTATAGGTGATTACTTGTTGGTGCCCATCTATAAGCATTCATGCTTACTGTTAAATCTTTTAACTTTCTCTACACGTACTATGTACACAGTATATAGAGAAGATATTGTATTGCACCCAAAAATTCTATACCGAGATTTCACCGGAAATATATGTTTTGATACCCCTTGAACCCAAAAAACATTTTTAGAAAAATGTCCGTATGTGTCTGTGTGTGTGTGTGTGTGTGTGTGTTTGTGGGCAGCATAGCTCAAAAAATGAAAATACCGTTAAAAACCGAACTTGGTATTTGTTTGGTATCTTCCAAGAATGCGACACGAAGATTTTCAAGTAAATCCCCCCACCCCAAACTACTCTTTACATGGAAAAAAGTTCGAAAATTTTGATTTTCTAAAAAAATGGCTGTAACAATTTTGATTAAAATCTTGTAAATTTAAGGTATTTACTTAACAAATAAAATGTATATCTTAATTTTCTGGGAATAGCCTCTGAAGACTAGTTTATTCTGGATGACTTTTATGGATGTTTGCATAACTGCTAAACCATAAGAGATGAAGAAAAACTTACAACACAAAAAAACATCAGTCACATAGCAGCCAGCTTTTGATTATTAGTTTAGCCTATAGTACTCCCTTATTTCGCTTCTGCTTACAAGGAAGCAAGTAATAAGACTATTTGTGCTACTTTTTTTCTCGATTAGCATGAAGTAAATAGAAGCATAAGCTTTTTAACAATACTTTATTGCAGAGAGGTAGAGAAAGTCATGTGAATGGAACACATCAGATTTTTTGTTGTTGTGTTTAACGCCCAGTTTTACTACTTGTGGCACCGCAGGCGAGACACTGGCGATACATGAATGAAGATGGAGCACCGGTGGAATGCGATGGCGAGAGAAACCGGAGAACCTGGAGGAAACTCGCCTATGCGCCGCTTTGTCCACCACAAATCTCTGTGGTCGTTTGGGATCGAACCCGGGCCGTCTAGATAAGAGTATTGTGGACTCGTATACACATTCAACTCTCCGCGCTTCATATTCCATTTGTATGTAACCCTACTTAAAACGAATTGTAATGTGTACACACTATACTATTTTCCATCTTCCCGTAAAGGAGCTAAAAGGCATTCTTTTATATATGACGGCTGATATTCCCAATTTTTACTTTCTCTACACGTACTAAATATTTAGTGTACAGAGAAGGTATTGCATTCCAGCCAAAACTTCAATACCGGGATAGTTATTATGTTATATTGATTACCTTTAAATTTATTAATTTTGAAAAGAGATTCTGGGTTACACGTTTTAGGGCCCCCTGTATAAAAACATTTTTAGAAAAAAGACAGTGTATCTCCATGTGTCTGTGAACACGATAATTCAAAAGCCGATAAAATACCAAACTTGGTATTTAAGTTTAGTATCTTTAAAGGATGTGACACGAAGTTTTTGAGGGAAATCACCTCACCCCAAACTACTCTTTACATGAAAAAAATTCAAAAATTGTTAGTTTCTTAAAAATGGCTCTTAACGACTTTGATTAAAATACCGTGTATTAAATATATTTGCATGATGACAAATAAGATTTATATTTTTAATTTTCTGGTAACAGTCTGTGAAGATTTCTTCAGTCTGGATGAATTTTGCTAAATTGTGCATATCTGGTAAATCATAAGATAGACAAAAGCTTATTATACAAAAAATGTAGATCTTGTTAAAGCAAACAATTTATATAAAATACATTTTGTTCGTGCAACTGACCATCCGAGATATTCCTTGTTATTGTTTCAACTTTAAAATATTTTTGTCATATACAATTTATCAACTCATGGCCACACAAATTCAATCACATAACAAACAACTTTTAAAATATTTGACTGTCTCTTTAGCGCAGTGTGTTCCCTAATTTCCCTTTTACTTATTCGTTTCGTTTTGTAATCGGTTTACCCTCCCCGTAATTTTAGGACTGACAACCCCCTAGGACTTGCAAGCCAAAGCCTACGGGTCAGAAGCCTGTCGGGGAGCCTACGGCACGTAACCACAGAATGGAGAACCTGTTACGAGGGGTCAGCCCGTAGCCAGGTATGAACATGAGGAAGTGGACGGCATGAAACGTAAGTGAAATTGGTGATTGGAAAGGTGATAATGGAGCAATTGATGGAATGAGTGACCTGGAAAAGCCGCCCAGACGCCGCTTCGTCCACCACAAATCCCACATGCGAGCGCTTGGGTCCGAACCCGGGCCGCCTAGATGAAATGCGAGCGGTCTAACCAGTCACCCACGGCACCGCCTCATTCTACTTATAAGAAACTAACAAGACCATTTCTACTATGTTTATCTTGATTAACATGAATTTATTTTGAATCATATCAGAATATTTTAAGAATATTTTTACAAAGATATAGAGAAAGTCATGTGAATGGAATATAGACGTTTAATGTATGATTTCTTAATGTAATTCCAGCATTCTGTTTGTGCGAGCTGTGGTTATAAAGATACTTTGTTGCTTTCCTAGTGTTATGAAGATTAGCACATAATCTGCTAATAGACTGTCAACGAGCAAGGTGCCTTAAATGTGAGGTAAGAGAATTTGCGTATCCCCCCTCCCTCTGCAACCCACCAGCTGTTACGCCACTGAGAGCTGTCACATAGACAAGGTGGAATTCTGCTTCCCCTCCTCCTTTTCTGTTCCCTTTATAACTACGGCGTGGGAAGAAAAACACAGCCAGTGTGCTAAAAATGAACCTCCTATACGAACCTTTTGTTTTTCTTATTTTCATTCAAATTGGCGTGTAAGTGAGGTCTTAATTTAACCCACTTTATTTTATTAATATCCTGGAGGTCTGTGCCACGTTCTACGGGGCTGTTCTTAATGGATATTTAGATGCAAATAATCATCGACACTTATCAGCAGTAGGGATTTGAGTAAAGCACCAACATTTACATTTTGGGTTGCATGTTTTTGAGCACCCAGTGAGATCTGTCGTAAACTAGTCCAAGGATCGAGTTCTGAAATTAACTTCTCTAGTTTCAAAGCAGATTTACTCAGTTTCTCCACAAATATTTTAATTAAATCTCAATGCTGATGCTTTTGCTAGGTGGAGAAAAATCCAATACAAGAATTCGATAGAGTTCGCCCCGCTTATACACGTTTTGAGATCCCTGAATTCTATGAAATTACTTTAACAAAATGTGAGCGTTTATCTATTTATGCTTAAGTGGCCGTACGCTAGTATGATCTTGCTTTATCTTAGTACATATATAGGTAGAGAAGGTATTGTATTCCACCCAAACATTCAAAACCGTGATTTCATTGGAAATCTCTCCTGTATAAAAAAATTCATTTTAAGAATAAGTCATGTGTGTGCGTGTGTGTCTGTCTCTGTGAACACGATAGCTCAAAAACGAAGAGACTGTTAAATATCAAACTTGATATACAAGTTTAGCGTCTTCCAATGATGCGGTATGAAGATTTTCAAAAAAATGCCCCAACCCAAGCTACGCTTTACATGGACAAAATTTCAAAAATTAGATTTTCTAAAGCATGGCTCTAATGAATTTTATTAAAATACCTATATTAAAGACACTTATATAGATAATAAATAAAATACATATATTGAATTTTCTAATAATAGCCTCTGAGGTATTCTTTGTTCTGAATGACTTTTGTCTAACTGGTAAACCGTAAAAGATATACACAAAAAGTTGATACACAAAAACATGTACAGCTCGTTGAAAATCACATGCCATACACTTTTTTGTGTTAACCATTTCCAAGATATTCCTTGTTATTTGCTTTCATTTTAAAATACGTCCTGCAAAGAGGACGAATTTCATTTATTAGCAACAAACTTTTAAAGGATTTGACTGATTCTGGTTAAAGAACGATTTTCCACTCGAGCGGGAATCGAACCCAGAACCTCCAAAGGCATCTATAGAGATATAGATGATGTGTTTGAAATTCATAATTTAGGTGTAAACATTTCTATTTTTGTACGTTTAACATTCTGAGCATAGAGATTTCAACATTTATCTTCTCAGGATAAGCAGAAATTCCGAAAAAGATCCTTCCTTATCCGGCTAATTCAACGTAACCGAGATTCGAGCGAGGGTCCTCTTGAATGTGATGCAGACACTACCACCAAACTACAGGGGTAGATTTTGAAAAAAATTAGTGACATCCTCGTAAGATTCACACACACACACACGCACACTGAGTGTGAGTCAGAATAACCGAATATTTAATGGCGTGATTCGGTGTTACAACTGAGTATTTTACTCTCGGGGAATGTAGAAATGTATATCCGTAAACGTCTTATTCGAGCTAGAGGACATAGATAACATTTTCTAAACGTCGCATCGAATTAGAACTGAGTTCCAGACTTTGTTTGCCTTCGGCATTGGAATATAGCTTATGTTTTTTTTTTTGTTTTGTTTTTTTTTTACTTTCTCTACACCTACTATTAACATAGTGTATAGAAAAGGTGTTGTAATGCACCCAAAAATTCGATACCGAGATTTCACCGGAAATACATGTTTTGGGTCCCCCTGAATCCAAACAAAAGTTTTTTTTAAGGAAAGGACCCTGTGTGTGCGGGTGCGTGTCTGTGGACAGCATAGTTCAAAACCGAAAAAGCCTTTAAATACCAAACTTGGTATTTAAGTTGGTATCTTCCAAGGATGAGATACGAATATTTTCAAGAAAATCCCTCCAATTTTGATTTTCTCAAAAACGGCTCTAACGATTAAAAGATTAAAATGCTGTATATTAAAGATGTTCACATGACAAATGAAATGTATATGTTTAATTTTCTGGGGATAGTGTCTGAAGACCTCTTTATTCTGGATCTTTATACAATTTTGCATAACTGGTAAACGGTAAGAGATAGACAAAAACCTATTATACAAAAGACGTAGATCTCGATAAAACTCACAATTTATGTCATATACAGTTTTTTTTTTTCATACGGGAACTGGTCAACTCCTGGCCATGCACAGGAACGGATTGCAATTCCATAGCAACCACATTTTAAAACATCTGACTATCGGTTTAGCCTTGTGTATTCCCTTATTTACCTTCTATTTACAAGGAACTAAATAATAAGACCGTTTTTGCTAATATTTTAGCATGAAATAGATAGAAGAATAAGCTTATTAGTAAGAATTTGTTACAGAGATATAGAGAAAGTCATGTAAGTGGAATATATAAGATTTTTGTTGTTTTGTTTTTGTATTTTGGAATTGCATTGAGTTTTTAACATTGTTTATAGCACCATTAACCTAAGCCCTACGTTTTGTTACTTAAATGGTAAGTAATTCCATCGTATATTATACATCACATTGTGACTTCATGGTTCCGGATATCAAAATCAGCTATAAGCATTTATTAGAGTATTCAGTTTTACAGCCTATTATAACAATGCTCCACTGTACAGACACAGAGTTAGTAGAAATGCATCACGTATGTGGTGCTGCTTGGAGAAATGTGAAAAGGGAACGATATTTTAATGCTGATCTTCATTCAAAGAGACATTTGCCCTAATCTTAGCACCTTTACTGTCGTATTTCAATGACTGCGAGAAACAGGGACTTTTTAAATACAATCGCGTCGCTCGGGGTTCCAAAGAAATGTAAGAACGATGGCTCTAGAAGTGGAGGTTCTGGGTTCCGAAATCCTTCGCCACAAGCGCAAGAGCAATGTCACATACATGTTTACAAACCAGTCTTCGGTGACTAGCAGTAATGTGTCATCTCACCGGACTTGAAGCACTGAGGCTAGAGGTTTTTCCAGCGCGAATACAGTTTGTCCAGTGCCATTAATGTATTGATCAACCAAGATATCCTACAACCATATTGAGACAATTCCGTCCGTGTACGTGACTAATCTCATGTTCGCCTTGGTATGCGAGTCATCGCAGCTGGGATGAGTAAACAATGCCGAAGAGTGCGTGACGTAACAGGAACCTTCGGTACGTGAGACTCTTCTCGCAGCATCAGGATTCTTCTCGATACTCGAGATGTGTCTCCGAGCTTCGGACTCCAGTTTCCAGAAATGTTTTGACGTCATTTTCTAGCTATAAAATGAAGAATTGCAGTGCAGAGTTTTTTGTTGTGTTGTGAATTGTACGTGAGCAGCTGAAGTGTTAACGCTCAGTGGTGTGCGAACTATCGATGGTGTGCAGTGTTTAACTGTCTATGCGTGAAACGTCCAGTAAATAATTTGCAGCGGTGAATCAAAGACTATATTTGTAATTCATTGTTGAGTCAATAAAGACTTTTGTTACATAATTGTTGACGGACTAACAGGTTTTTAACTGATAGAGTAAAATATATGTCACATTCGGGCACAGAAAAACGCTATGGTTATTAGTCAAATTACGAGTACTAACACCGGTTTGTAGTGAACATTTGGGCTGGCATTGTCGGTGACACATTCATAGCACTATATTTACTAACTCCAGTTTGAGGGGCCACGTTTACAGTTTTTACAACACACTTTTTGTCGGAGCTTCTGAAAGAAGTTCCTTTAGGAATACTCCAGTTAATGGGGCGCTGGGGCTACTGCGCGTTATTCCGGTGTGTAAAAGATTCTCTAAGTGTAACGTGTTGTAACAGAAACTCTCTTTAACTCAAACAGAAACTCGTTTATATCTTCCAATGATAAAATGAAAATCTGTTCGCCAATAAATATTTTTATCCGATGCTTCCGCAACAATTCTGCTACAGTTTCCTTACAACGCTCGCTGCACTGGCAGCTACTACTGCGCAGTACGAATTTCTCGTCGAAACTGACTCAACTGCTGCACGTTATGCGTTCCTAGTTGAAACTGAACTCTGGTAAGGTTCGTTCTCTCGTTTTTATGTCAGTCACGCAGCAGAAAGCTTTCAGAAGCAGTCGCACGTGCAAACCACCGCTGTGTCAACATACTCAGGTGTAACAATGAGCGTTTTCGTTGTCCAAGAACTTGCCGATAGCATACGTTCCACGCACGCAACTGTAATAATCTCAGCTTCGATATCAAAAGAATTTGCCGAGGCACACTTGCCCACTTTCGCAGGTGTAACAATACATGGCAGCTATGACTTCCAAAGCTAACCGCTCTCACACGTGCGGCGATTTCGGCCGCAGGGCGTAGCCACAGTATCCTGATCACTGGATCGGTAGAGGACTACCAATATAATGGGCAGCATATTCCACTTCGAATATTTTTCCTTTGGGAACATGTTCAGACTGTTGTGTACGAAACGGCTGTTGACCGTGAAGAAGAGTAGTTGAGGATTTTTGTAATATTTGATGCTATTCGTGTTATGCCAGATAGTTTTAAATAACTCGGTAATCATCATTGCGGCGTTATCCACTATGCTAAGAAGTATAAGGTCGGCATTTTGAACGTCTTTAATAATCATTTAAGCGCTTATTCAGTTCTTGTTTTGTTCTTATGTTAACCGTGTTTGAAGCCTCTTAAAAGCATATATTTGCATCATTTAACATTGTTTTAACTTTTCTCAAGTAATTTGTATAATGTTGGAGAAAATTTGACGAGTAATAGTAGTATTTACATACCTATTTTACTGTCGATAACTTGTATTGTAGATCGGTTAAAACGTTTGGCCTGCTTCACAGAACTTAATAATTCAATGAAGATTTGCAAGAAGTTTTGTTACTTTGTCAAAATATAAAAATACGTGGCTATTAATGTTACAAAACCCTTCCAGTGCCTTGTAGCAAAAACTGCTTAATAAAAATAATATGCCTGTAATTTTAATGATCTTTGTTTCATCCGGTTAAGATAATAGTTATTGGTAAAATTAACGCAATTTCAACATAAAAAATTCAGAAGATGATTGCAATTAAGAAGAATCGTAAAGAAAAATTCAGACGTGAATATCTAATAAAACTCGGCGCGGTATTTCAAAAACCTTAGGCTCGATAACAAGGGTTTACGGACATACATTTCCAATACTAAAATACTCAATTATTATCCCCGAATCACATCTTAAAATTATTTGACGTTATTCTGATCCCTCTGTATATATTTCCGTTTATAATGCCGTCTTAACATCCAGGTCAAATAGGCCGCTTTGCCTCTAATCGGGACTCCGACACTGTATACCCTACTTTTTATTTACCTAATTTGTTTACTGTGATTACTGAATTTCTGTTTTACTTTTTACACACACATACACAAACATATAACACCCATGCCCAAGGCGGGACTCGAACCCACGATCCCCTGCGCTGCGAAACACCAAAAGCGAGACGCTTTGGCGAGCGCGGCCATGGTGACCGGCACCTTTGGGATCATTGCACATGGCAATGGTGTCTTTGGGTTGCCTTTAAATTCCACACACACGCACACACGTCGCCCTCCGTGGTGTAATGGTTACCATGCTAATTTCATATACCCAAGGTCGATGGATTTTTTCGGTTGTAAAAATCCTTAGTATATCTTCCTTCGGAGAGGAAGTAAAGCCGTTGGTCCCGTGTCGTAGATTTACGGCACGTAAAAGAACCTCAAGCCTGATAGAGAGGCCTCTGAGCAAAATTAAGTGGTCTTTCACACCCAATTTAGAATGGGACGTTGAGAACCATACCAGTTAAGGAGCGTCCATAAATAACACGTCATTTACATTTACACACACACACACATACACACATACAAATCTCCTTTCTTCATACTTCCAGATTCTAGGGAATATAGGAAATAATTCAGGCTAAATAAAAATCCAGTTTCCAGCCGGGAATAAAACCCGGGACCTCTGGATTTGGAAGCTAACACCCCTTCCACCGGACTACAGAAACACACTTATCCCTGACGTTCGGTTCCTTTTCTCCATTTTATAAGCGGTAGACTTTGGAATGTTAAGTGTTCTGTTTTTGATTCTCACGAGCTATAGTAAATATTATACAATATTATGCATAAAATATTTTGATTTGCTGACACACACACACACACACACACACACACACACACACACACACACACACACATATATATGGTTTAAGTTCATTCACAAAGTTTACCTCTAGATCTTTGTATACATAATTATTCAGTAAGTTGTACACAAGAAAATAAATGGCGTTTTATTTATGGACGCTCTTTAACTGATGTGGTTCTCAGCGTCCCATTCTATATTGGAGGTGAAAGATAGCTTAATTTTGCTCAGAAGCCTCTCTATCAGGCTTGAGGTTTTTTTACGTGCCGTAAATCTAAGACACAGGACCAACAGCTTTACTCCCCTTCCAAAGGAGGCCATGCTAAGGATTTTTACGCCCGAAAAAAAGCCATCGTCCTCCGCCGGGTTTGAACCCGTGACCTTGGGTATACGAAGTCAGCATAGTAACCACTACACCACGGAGGGCGACTCGGTTGTACACAGATGGTCTTGCAGTATGCAGTATTTCGGTACAGTTTGCTTGAACAACACTCCTAAATGAGTGGTGCTAGTTGTGTAGAGATTGCCATCTTTTCACAACAATAGGGAACGTATTAACTTTCAGAGAATGTATCGCAGGCGGGGATATATAATTTCTCTTAATGCCGTGTCGTCAATTTGAATTAAACCAGTGTTTTGTAACATAATTCTTTCTTTTCTTTTTTTTTTCAAATTCTTTAAAGTAAAAATGTAAATAAAACCAGCTATCAGCAACGAAAACATATTTTGGTAGAACATACTAAGAAAAATTCGGGTTTGTTTTTAAATGAAATGCGACAATTTTAACCCCGTCATCACTGTACAGCTTTTAACTTTCTCTAGTCCCATATGTACAATGTAGAGAAGTATTGCATTCCACCCAAAAATTCGATACCGATATTTCACCGAAAATACATGTTTTAGGACCCCCTGTATAAAAAAAAACATTTTCAGAAAAAGGTCCGTGTGTCCGTGCCTGTGAACACGATAACTCAAAAACGAAAAGTAGCTGAAATACCAAACTTGGTACTTAAGTTTAGTATCTTCCAGGGATGCGACACGAAGATTTTGAGAAAAACTACCCCACCACAAACTACCCTGTACATGGAACTTTTTTCGAAAATTTTTATTTTCTTAAAAATGGCTCTAACGATTTTGATTAAAATATCATATATTAAAGATATTTACCTAACAAATAAAATGTATATCTTGAATTTTCTATGAATAGCTTCTGAAGACCTGTTTATTCTGGACGAATTTTGCTTAATTTGGCGTAACTAGTAAACCGTAAGAGATAGACAAAAACTTACCGTACAAAAAAGTTAGGTCTTGTTAAAACACACAAGTTATATCATATACATTTTTCTCGTGGAGCTTACCGTTTTCGAGGTATTCATTGTTATTAGTGTTAGTTGTGAAGTACTTATACTTTTCTCAGACGGGAGTGTACGTTTTTCTTTTGTTCTACTCCTGGCTAAGAAAAGAAGCGATTTGTAATTACAATCTCATAACGACAGCTTTTAAAACATTGGACTATTGGTTTAGCCTGGTGTATTCCCTTATTTTCTTCCTACTTATACGGAACTAAATAATAAGAACATTGTGCTAATGAGTACCACGATTAGCAAGGTGCAGAGAGAAGAAGAATCTTATGTATGAAGTTTGTAGAACAGCTAGAGAAAGTCATGTGAATGTAACACATCAGAATTTTTTTTTTGTGTTGAGAGGAGCAAAACTTGAAGCCCGAGGCGCATAATTCATATTAGTTTTCAAGCACAAACTTTTATTGAAAATCATGGCATATTAATCATTATTTTCATGTTAACATTAATTCATTAAATAAATATATCTTAATATTATAACAAACCTAATGAATCAAATAATTATTTCCATCAGTTCGAATTATTGATGCCAAAATTGATAAACTGAAAAATGAGATAACGATACTCAATTTAAGGGTGTGATTTAAACAATAATAATATTGAATTTACACTTCATTTCTTGATTATCTCTAGGTAGTCATCATTCCACGGTTTGAGCCTCAGACCAGTTTCGCCCTCAGTTGTTCATTCCATGTTAATTTTGGACGTCCTGTATTTCACTTTCCTCGAGACTTATAACTAAATGCTTTTTTTGGTATTGGTTTTCATCTATCTGTGTAAATGTTTTTTCAATCCTTCCGGCAACTCTGGAATCGATATAGTTATTACTTTTATTGCTAGTTCTCTTCTTATTTCTTCGCTTTTTTATATTCGATTCTAGACGCATCTTAGAAGTCTAGCTTCTGCTCTCCTTTTCTCCATTTCTGTAGCTAGCATTCTTCCGCAGCTTCTGTGGTCTCTGAACTATAAAGTAAAATTGACAAAATTTCAATTGTATTTCCATTGTTTTATTCCCTAAATAGCTTCTTATGGATCCACAAACATGGATATGTATGGAGTTTCCCTTGCAGGTCTTTAACTTTTTCTAATATGTTCTTTTACATCCTAGATATTTATAGCTGCTCACTTGTTCAATAATTTAAGCATAAATTACAGTTTTGTTCCTTTATGAGGGGATGCGATAAATGTCATTGTTTTATATTTATTTTGCAAAATTTTAAAGGTTGTATGCTTTTGTTATTTTACATAGTTATGTGCATGGGGCGGAAAGGGAGTCGGTCCGTGGTGTGTCTCTGCAGTGTATGTTGGTGCGGGTTTGGGTCTCAGGACTGCTGTGCTGGGCGTCTTGATGTGGTAATTTATTTAAACCTTGTTTGCAGGTTTAAATTTGCCGCTGTATGTGAAGTTGGTAACCCTTGTTGTTGGCGAAACTGCTATTAACTACTTGCGCCAGACTTCATTGTTGCAGTAGTTGCAAGCTTATTATCGGCGGCGAATTAACCTATTTATACACAGCTCAACCACTTTTTCCGTTATATGTTTGTTATCCTCAGTCAGTGAGAAAAAGAATCTTAACCTCCTTGCTTGGGTGGTAAGATTTAATACAGTACAGAATTAATTTAAAGGATTTCTTATTAGTTATAACCTTTTATTTCGTAAATCGTTGAAACAATGTAGTGAATTAAAGCATGCTATTTAAACTGATCTCTTTTTGAGAAAACTGTGCCAAGTATATACTTTGTAATCTGTACTTACAATAAATCTCTTGTTAATAATCACTAAAATACAATATTTCACACTAAATAGCTGTACTAGAGATCTCGATTTGTGAGATTAGCTCTTGGCGTCAGTATCCCTGTCTTCTATCTTGTTGACTACGTCCCGGAACCTTTAAACTTTTTTACCTATATACAAAAGTTGAAGATCAATCAATGTTTTCTACCATTGTAATCTGTTCGTCACCATGGGAACGACAGATTTCCTTATTCCATATTTCGTGAAATACGTATTTACAATATATTTTTACATACTCATAATAATTAAAATTAATACATTTGTATAATTTACATGAAGCTGTTTTATACATAGCTGGCATTTTAAATCAGTTATTAGTTTAACTCTGTACTTATGCATTGTTACGGGTATAAACAATTTATAGCATCCGGTAGCTCGTTCACTTTTATTATTCTTCTCCTCTCATATTACTACTTTAATTGTGTTTTATTATTAATACTCCCGTCTAAACATCAATTCATAGCTATACATAATACATTATAATGCGTTGTATTCATTACTTAACCTTGGCTATGTTATTTTCGTAAAGGCACGCCATTTTATGCTATTTTCGTGCATATCCTGAGGTGATGACGTCACGCTGCTATTTTTATACATACAATTCTTTAACTTACATTGCAAAACAATATGTTTTATTATTTTACAACATTATTTTAGGGCAGTATTGTTTCATTTTCTCTTGACTTAATTTATTTAACATTAAATCCTGCGTCATGCAGCTAAATATAGGTTGATTTCTGAGTTAGCCATCACCACCTGGTCATCTGCAAACGAACAGTTCAAAGATGATTCGTTAATAATAACATATTATGTAATATAGTCAGCCATTTTAAATTTCATCTTAACATATTAATAACTGATATAAATAAGTAGCTATAACTAACTACATTCATGTCTCATACAATACGAGCTTAGGAATGTGTATTAATACCTGTTACATGAAGTGTTTTTAGGTTACTACTCATATTCAGTGAGAAGATTGAAACTGGTTTCCCTGTCTATAATTGAATGTAACAAATGTGATGCTGGTTTTGATTTACCATCAAAATTACCATATTGAGAATCGGTGCTCACAGAGTATGACTCTGACGTGATGGGGTAGGCGTTGTCTCTATAGCCCGTTTCGAAACGTGTTGCACTATATAGCATTGCCCACTGCCTGGCCTTCTATTCCAGTGAACACAGAACGAAAGTGCAAATTGAAAAATGTCGAAAATACGAAAGGGTAGGCGTTCGACTCTGAACAAACTTGTGGATGATTCAAACATATTTTGAGTGACAGGAGGAGAGCCTTTTCTTTCAATGCAATAAAGTGTATCTTGGTAATTCACTGCATTGAATGCTGAGTGAGTTTGTTTGATTTATGTACATTGTCTTTTCAAAGCTCTGCTCCTTATTATTCTGAAATGTTTGTATCAAGCTCTATACTTTTATTTGTGAAATTACAAGGCGTTTTTATTCACTGTCATATTATTAAATAATTGTTTTTATTACTTTATGTATTGGAACGATGCATATATCACTACGTGCAATGGGGTACTGTCTGCTGTTGATAGCAGCAATGTATAGAGGAAGGGATGCAAAATTCTTGCATTGTATTGCGTAGCGTATTGCGTGTGTATATGAATGCTTATATTGGATAACAAGCACCAGTAGTAGCGGATTTGCAGATCCCAGCACTTTTATACGCGGACGATTTAGTATTGTGCTCTACGACAGTTAACGGATTGCAACGAGGACTGGACACACTTAAGAATTATTGCGATGAATGGCAATGGCAATGTGAATAAGACTAAGGCAATGGCTTTAAAAATGGTTCTGTTTATAGCAGGGAAGAGACTTGGACATATGCAGGACAGATACTGGACAATATTAAATCTTTTGTGCACTTAGAACTCACATTTACAATGAACGGAAAATGGACAAAACACATTGACATCACGAAACACAAGGCAAGGGTGAAAGCGGCGGAAGCTCTCCGGAAACGCTGCAGAATTCCGAATATATCCATAACCTTAAAGGAAACTGTATACGGAGTGACAGTTAGATCCACGATGACATATGGAGAAGAAATAAGGGGGTGGGAACAAACAGGACCAAGTGTGGACCAAATTTTTGAAAGGAATTCTGGGTGTAGGGAGAGGTATTGCAAAACGCGGAATAATGAGGGAATTCGTGGCACTTAGTGAAACGATAGAGAACAAAATCAGAGGAATTAAATATTGTTCACGAAAACCAATCTCTAATTAGGGCGGTCTGTTACCGTGAGCAGTTGCGAATGGAAGGTAATTCGTCGTGGGCATCAAAATTAAAGAAAGAGTTGGAAACCATTGGGATGGGATACATTTGGATGGCGGGGCAGGCAAACAGGCGGAGTATTTGAAGAAAAATTAAGAACCACCTCTGTGATATTGACAGACAGCAAATAATTGCTCAAAGCACAGAGAAGGTTTCATTAGTAGTACAGTCTGGACAAAAATCGGAGTGGGGTACAGAGCAAGACCTCAAAACAGGTACCAAACTCATTAGAGAGGGGCTCGCGTGGATTAGACTAGGGGCATGGAGGACAACAAAAATTTTTGATGAGAATGGTACGAGAATCTGTCTCATTTGCGAGGAGGAAGAGCCGTGGATTCGCATATTGGCAAGATTTAGGGGTCCGGAGGAATGGCGGGAACAATATTTACTGCAATTCTTTACCATCGCGAATGTAGAGCTAGAGGCATGTTGGACGCTACTGGCAGGCACTGAAGGCGTGGACGGGCTAGGTAAATTTATACTTAAGGCAAGACAGCTGAGATCTGAGGAGGCTGCCGATAGAGGCTGTCATACTTAGGTCACTGTTGTGTTATTGTTTTATATATTGTGTATATACGAGGTACGTCCAGAAAGTAAGTTTCGTTTCAATTTATCTCCGCTGCAGCGCTGCGATCGCAGTTCCGCACATGCGCGGTAGACGCTCTGCATCAAGGAGAAGAAACGTGCGCCATTTTGAGATCGCTGTTAGCCACATTCGCTTTGTTGTGCTTGTTTACAAGGTCGGTGTTGATTGAAAATCCCGCCGCTTGTGAAATCAGATCTGTGATTCGTTTTCTGAATGCTAGGAAAGTGAAACCAATTGAAATTTATCGGCAAATTTGCGAAGTTTACGGACAAAATGCGATGAGTGATTCAATGGTGAGAAGATGGGTCCGACAGTTCAATGAAGGACGTAGTGAAGTGCACGATGAAGAACGAGGTGGGCGACCATCTTTGGTTACAGAAGAACTGGTTCACGCGATTGATGACTAGATCCAGGAAAACCACAAGTTTACAATTAGTGCTCTCGCTATGGAATTTCCCCAAAGCTCACGATCACTAATTCATGAAATTGTTAGCGAAAAACTGAAATTTCGTAAACTTTGCTCACGTTGGGTACCAAAGATTCTTACTGAGCAACACAAAACAAAACGGATGGGTAGTGCACTTCAGTTTTTAACCAGTTATGATGACGGCGAAGAGTTTCAGGAGATGAGACGGGTTTCTTACGACACCCCTGAAAGTAAGCGGCAATCAATGGAATGGAGGCACACTTCATCCCCAGCAAAGGTTAAGCCGAAACAAATCTTGACACCTCGAAAAAAGATGTGTACAGTGTTCTGGGACTGGAAAGGCATCTTACTCATTGATTTCTTAACGCGTGGTCAAACAATCAAAGCACATGTTTATTGCGAGACACTTAGGAAATTGCGTCGCGCAATACAGAATAAGCGCCGAGGATTGCTGTCAAAAGGTGTTGTTTTTCTTCACGACAACGCACGACCACACACTGCAAATGTGACGAAAAACGTCCTACAGGGATTTGGCTGGGACGTGTTTGACCATCCTCCGTACAGCCCTGACCTCGCTCCTAGCGACTTTCATCTGTTCTTACATCTCAAGTCTTTCCTTGGCGGTCAACACTTCAACAATGACGAAGAGCTGAAAGAAAATGGTTTCAACTTTTTGAAGACACAGGCGGCAAACTTCTATGAAGAAAGTATACAAAAACTTGTGCCACGCTATGACAAATGCCTGCAAAATTTCGGCAGTTATGTGGAAAAGTAGTTTAAGAGTTGTAGAATTTTGAGCAATAAATAATTATTCTGTATCTGCACACAATTTAATTTTATTACCAAACGGAACTTACTTTCTGGACGTACCTCGTATTATGTGCATATATTTCTTTTAAGAGTAAGTATCTATTATAAAATGTTGCATTTATGAAGGTGTACTCTGTGCTGTAAATTTTAATTGCTATATTTGAATATCTTTGTATTTTTATTTTCGGGTTTACACTTTTAATTCTTTGTTGTTGTTTTAATATTGGTTTTGATTGTGTATTACCTTTGTATTTTTATTTTCGTGTTTACTCTTTTAATTCTTTGTTGTTGTTTTAATATTGCTTTTTAGTGTGTATTACGAAAGCACGTACGGTCTGTAGACCTGTGCGATTGTTGAAATTCTATGTACAATGATATTGTACAATACACTTATTCATTCATTGGATGAGATGGGTGCTTACGCTGCATCTGCGCTTAAATGGGGAATTAATGTTTACTGGCTAAACCGGATGCGTTGTCCACGTGTTGGACAACAAAGCAGTGTTAGACGCATTTGAAAATGACTAAGTATATAATTCTTTATCGGAGCTATTAGCTTCAATTACTAGGAATAAATTAGTGGCTAAAACGCTGAAAATAGTGTTATTACATATTTATTTAAATAGTAATACGAATTCCTATCTCTGAGACCCGGAATTGAGATAGCTACAGAAGATTCTACGTTGTCTTGTCTGAAGTTAAGTCGACGCACATTGTAGAGCAATACGCAGACTTACAAAAAACAAAAAAATTAATTTGTACAAAACATTACTGGTGCACCATAAGTCATTACTGTACATCGCTCAGGCATTACACATACATAATGAAGTTTCGGGTTAATGATCTCCATTTCAAAAATGTAGTACGCTTTTGAGAGTTCATTTCCGCTTTCACTTCAACTAATGAGACTAAAGCATTTAAATAATAACGGCGCTGATTTTTCAGCTCTTTGATCTAAACGGAATTTTGTTTGAATCAATCGAAACTTACTCCACCTGTATCAAATAGTGCTTTTATGTTTGATATGATTGTAATTTATAATATTGCGATACTTTGTGTTTACTGAAGCTGCGATTTTCAAATTAATGCATGTTAGAGCTTTTATTCTGGCAAAAGTTTA
The DNA here is from genome assembly GCA_030762935.1 of Hymenopus coronatus. NCBI lineage: Eukaryota > Metazoa > Arthropoda > Insecta > Mantodea > Hymenopodidae > Hymenopus > Hymenopus coronatus. Next base: position 35,743,342 of record CM060890.1, read on the forward strand.
GTCCAGAAGCGTTTGATAACCTTTATTTACGAGTGAAACATCCGAACTTTATTAAAATGAGTTCTAATTAATTCCACATCATTTTACGTTGTATTTTTAAATTTCCAGAGCTTTTGTATGGTTTTAAACAGAGAATTCCACAAAGGACATTTGTTCTGTAACAATTACAATTCGCTCTTTAAACCCTTCACTGCCTTACCGTTAATTCAAAGAGCAATGGACGAGAAAGAGGCGTTTTATTTTAGATATTTCATAAAAAGAGCAATGATAATTTAAACCCACTCGAAATTATTAAATTTGATGTCAATCATTCCACGCCTCTACATATTAACATTAATTTTTACAGATCTATGAAGAGCTCTTCTAAAAATGATTTATACAGATGCTTAGTGTTTTTACTTTCTCTTTAGGTACTATGTACATAGTGTATAGAGAAGGTATTGTATTCCACCTAAAAATTCGATACCAGATTTCACAGGAAATATATGTTTTAGGGTCCCCTGTATCCAAAAAAAAAAAGCATTTTCAGAAAAAGGTCCGTGTGTGTGTCCGTGCGTCTGTGAACACAATAACTCAAAAAGCCGGTAAAATATCAAACTTGGTATTTAAGTTTAGTATCTTCCAGGGGTACGACACGAATATTTTGAGAAAAATTCCCCCGGTCCAAACTACCCTTTACCTGGAACTTTTTTCGAAAATGTTGATTTTCTCAAAAATGGCTCTGTCGATTTTAATTAAAAGTTCGTATATTATAGAAATTTACCTGACAAATAGAATGTATATCTTGAATTTTATGGGAATATCTTCTGAAGACTAATTTATTCTGGATGAATTTTACGAAATTTTGCATAACTGGTAAACCGTAAGAGATAGATAGAAAATTGCTACACAAAATAATGTAGATCACGATAAAACACATAATGTATGTCCTATACATTGTATTCATGGAGTTGATCGTGTTTGAGATATTCCTTTTTTTTTTTTCTTTTTCTTTCTTTTTCTGTAGTTTTACGTCCTTTAACCTGGTGAGTCATATCGGACGATGAATGAAATTGGTGAAATGATGCTCAAATGATCTCGGTGTCCACGGAGTTTAAAGTTACTCGACATTCGTCTTCTCAGGATAAGGGAAAAACCCCAAAAAAACCTTATTCGGGTAACTCACTATAAGTGAGATTCGAACTCACGACCTTTTGAATGTGAGGCAGACACACCACCACCACAATACCCAGGCGGGCTATTCCTTGTTATTGGTTTCAGCTTTAAAAAAAACTTACTCTTTTCTCCTGTTCATACAAACAAAGGAACTTGTCACCTAGCAACTAGCTTTTGACTACACTTTAACCTTTGGTACTCCATTATTTTGCCTCTATTTACAAGGAAACAAGTAATAAGATTATTTCTGTTAATTTTTCTCAATTAACATGAAGTAAGCTTTTTAAGCTTTTTAACAAAAATTTGTTGCAGAGATATAGAGAAAGTTATGTGAATGGAGCACATCATATTTTTATATTTTAATGTCCTGTTTATCATGGCAAGTGTTCTCTAGAAAGGCTTTCAAGTCATTTTGTTAATAGTGCACAAAAAATACAGGAAGTTGAAAGAACATTCCCTTTGATGCCTGATCACTGCATGATCTCATAAAAACAAACCAATGTTTTAAAGTACTAGTTAAAGAAAGTTCAAATAAGCAACAATATAAATTTTAGAAGATGATACAACGGCACGAATAAAGCTCATTTGAAATCAGTTATATATGAGTATTTTATTACTTTCTCTTCAAGTACCATGTACATAGTGTATAGTGTATTGTATTCCACCCAAAAATTCGATACCGAGATTTCACCGGAAATAGATGTTTTGGGTCCCCCGAATCCTAAAAAAGCATTTTTGGAAAAAGGTCCGTGTGTGTCCGTGTGACTGTGAACACGATAACTCAAAAACGAAAATTCAGTAAAATCCAAATTTGGTATTTAAGTTTAGTATCTTCCAGGGATGCGACAGGAAAATGTTGAGAAAAATCCCTCCACCCCAAACTACCCTTTACATGGAACTTTTTTCGAAAATTTTCATTTTCTTAAAAATGGCTCTAACGATTTTGATTAAAATGTCTTATATTATAGATGTTTACCTGAAAAATAATATGTATATCTTGAATTGTATGGGAATAGCCTCTGAAGACCGCTTTATTCTGGATGAATTTTACGAAATTTTGCATAACTGCTACAACGTAAGAGATGGACAAAAACTTGGCATACAAAAAATGTAGAACACATTAAACACACACAATTTATGTTATATACTTTTTTCGTGGTGTTGATCGTTTTTGGGCTATTCCTTGTTTTCGGTTTTAGCTATAAAAATCACACTTTTCTCATACAGGAATTGGCCAACTCCTGTCCATACAAACAAAAGAACTTAAGTCACATAGCAACCACCTTTTGACTATCACTTTAACCTATGGTACTCCCTTATTTCCCCTGCTTCTACTTATAAAGAAGCAAGTAATAAGACTATTTTTGCTATATTTTTCTCGATTAGAACGAAGTAATTAGAAGCATACGCTTTTTAACAATAATTTGTTACAGAGCTGTAGAGAAAGTAAAGTGTATGAAACACACAAGATTTTTTTTAGCTGTTCTGTATTAGTTGCACAAAAGCCGTCGAGAATGAAGAAGAGGAGACTACAAACACAGAAATGAAGATAACTGCCTATGCAGTGGAGAGGGTCAGCGGTTCTGGAAGCTATTCCCGGCTGGGGTAGGGACTTGTTTTTTTTTTTTTTTTTTTTTTTTTTTTAACTTTACTAGAATCATTCCCTATACTTCAGAGTTTGGAAGTATTAATGTGGGGGTAAATGTGTGTGTTGTATAGTATAACATTGAAAAACTAGCATTAAGAAACCCTAAGTTAAAGGAAAAAATAAAACACCCACCAGCAGTTGTTATCAAGTCAAATACCCCACATGTCAATGGAAGTTAGAAGGAGAATATATATATGAAACAATAACAACTAGACAACAGCCAACCAAAAACAACAAAACCAAGCATGTACATTTTGATGTCTATTTATCGTTATTTCATAATTATTATAGTTCGACTAAAATCATTGAAGAATTTGTTAACAAATACCGACCAAAAATTATTTTTTATTTGGGAGCAGAAAAAGTGCCACCACATCTATCTGGATCTTTAATCGAGATCAAATCTGTTGTTATTGATCATGCCTTTATTATAATTTTATACGCATGCACGCAGAAACAGGCACATTTTAAAACTGTCTTTTTAGGATGACAGCAGTTTTAAATGGATTTTCTGCTGAAATCTCGATATCTAAATTTCGGATGGAATACTATGCAGCCTCTACCTCTCTTCTCAAGATGTCGGAAAAAATCCATTACATTACGTTTGTTTTTCGATGTTGATGTTTCAAAATGTATAAATACCAGTAAATAGGGAAATATGTAAGAGCCTATGTATTCAAATTATCAAAGGAAATAATATTTAAAAGATAGCATCAAAGCGGCGCATCCGGGTTTCCGGTTTCCGCTGACATTGTAACCCACCGGTGCTCCATCTTCATTCCATGCACCTTCAGTATCATCGCCTGCGGTGCCATGTGTAGTAAAAGCGAGCTTTAAATATTGTATAAAAAAAGATAGTATACTACGTTTATTGAAATCTTATTGAAATGCACGTAGTTCTATTCTGCACCGACTGATTCAATTCTGAGCATCGATGGTCCTTTGCTTACCTCCTTTTTACTTTCTCTACACATATTATGTACATAGTGTATAGAGGAAGTATTGTATTTCACCCAAAAATTCGATACCGAGATTTCACTGGAAATACATGTTTTAGGACAAAAAGTTTTTACAAAAAGGTCCGTGTGTGTGTGTGTGTGTGTGTGTGTGTCTGTCTGTCTGTCTGTCTGTCTGTCTGTCTGTCTGTCTGTCTGTCTGTGTGTGTCGGTGGACAGCATAGCCCAAAAACGAAAAGTCCGTTAAAAACAAACTTGGTGTTTAGGTTTGATATCTTCCAAGGATGCGACACGAAGACTTTCAAGAAAATCCCCCCACCCCCAACTACCCTTTACATGGAAAAAATTTCGAAAATTTTGATTTTCTAAAAAATGGCTCTAACGATTTTGATTAAAATAACGAATATTAAAGATACCTGACAAATAATATGTATATCTTGAATTTTCTGGGAATAGGCTCTGAAGACTATTTTATTCTGGATGAATTTTACGGAATTTTGTGTAACTGGTAAACCGTAAGAGATAGACAAAAGAGTACCAAACAAGAAGTAGAGTGCTCATTAAAACACACAGTTTATGTTATATATATATTTTTTTTTTCGTGGAGTTGTCCATTTTTTAGATATTCCTTGGTTTTGGTTTCAGATTTGAAAAACTTGTATTTTTCTCATACAGGAATTTGTCAACTCGTGACCATACAAACAAAGGAACTTCTGTCACATAGCAACCAGCTTTTGACTATCACTTTAAAATATGGCACTCCTTTATTTCGCTTCTACTTACAAGGAAGCAAGTAATAAGACTATTTCTACTATTTTTTTTTTTTCGATTAACATGAAGAAAATGGAGGCATAAACTTTTTAACAATAATTTGTTGCAGAGATGTAGAGAAAGTCATGTGAATGGAACATATCAGATTTTGTCTACTATTTACACCAATAGCTTAGCTTAGAGTGACTAAACTGCTTCACTCGGAGATAGTCAATTAAGCAACGCGCACTACTCCGCTCAACAATATGAAAAACAAATTTATGGTCGAATCCCCCCCCCAAAGAAACTCATATGTTCTTTGTTCCTAAGTATTTTTCGTTGTTTAATGTAGGCATAGCCCCCTTGTTGGTTACGTTCTCCACCCACCCGACCTCTTAAGAGGATTGAAAGTGAGTGGCGAAAGACATGGGTAACGGAAGGGTTTTACCTTAGTGGCTGGAAGACACTCGTCGGTCTTCGTGGTCTAATGGTTAACATGCTATCTTCGTGAGTTCAAACCCGGTGAAGGACGATTAATTTTTTTCGGACGCAAAAATCCTTAGCATGGCTTTTTTCGGAAGGGAAGTAAAGCCGTTGGTCCCGTGTCGTTGATTTACGGCACGTAAAAGAACCTCAAACCTAATAAAGAGGCATCTGAGCAAAATTAAGCGGTCTTTCACGCCCAGCATAAAATGGGCGCTGAGAACCACAATAGTTAAAGAACTCCATAAAAAAAAAAGTCCTTTTAATTTAATTTGTGTTTGTATTCTCTTGATTGTATGCCAAACGTCAGGCACTTAAATCCTAACTAATGAACAGATCAAGAGCGAAGGCAAACATGTGGAGTGGTAGCATAATGTTGCGTTGTAAACATTGCTCTAGTTATTATTTATGTTATTTGAAGTGAACAAATATAAACAACAAATCGAAAATTATTATTCTTGTTGAGCAAGAATATAGGATTGCGGAGCTATATAGGCATTTCCAAGAACAGGGTCAAAGTAATGGAAGAAATACCACTAACAAGATTGTTGGACAAGTTTTGGTGTTACAAAGAAAAGTGTAAGCCCAAAGTAAGAAACTGAATTATACACAACTGAACCTTGTTAAAAAAGTAGCATTACAAAATTGTTGCAATTTCGCATTTGACAATCTTCTTTGCATTTATTTTCTTGCGAAACTCCGATTATAAACTTTATTAAAATTACGAAAATGGAATGGTCGAATTCCGAAAAAAAAAAAAAAAAAGTGTCGTGGTCAGGATCCGAACCAACGATCATCTGTTTCCCTCACCACTGCTTTCATCTGAGCTATGAAATTGATATTCGCAATTATGAAAATTTTCACGTGACTCAAATTTTCCCGTTAAAACGCAACTTTTCTTGAGGTTACATATCCCAGTGTGAACTTAATGACTTATAGCTTATAGAAAAATAATCAACAAAACGTTATTGATTATGTTTTCTTATCGAATATAAAACTAGACTGTGGTACACAACCGTCACGACGAAAAAACGATATGCCTGTGAACTTTCTGGCCTGAACAGACATCACTAACTGGCTTGATTTTGTGCTAGAACAAAAAGGTTTACTCCGTGCAGGAAGTGGGTAAATGCATGATGTGTGGTCTTTTGTTTCTTGCAGTTTCTAGTGTGTCGCGAGTCAGACATTCGACTATGTTTAAGCATGCCTACGAGGAATCTCTTCTTATTTATAGAAAGTGGCGGAATAAGTATTTGTAGCAAATTTCTGCACTCAAACATTCAATTTACAGCGTCAGTACTCAAACCATTAGATTTGTATTAAATTCCAATTAGTTACCTAGGTGCCCATTCATATTCACTGCTATAAACGTGAATGTTTTACCATTCAAATTAATGTTCATGCATGTGGTACATTGCGTTTACCCGTGAAACGTTTTGAGCTCAAATGATAATCTCCCTAAAGAAAATTGGATTAAAAGTATTGTCCCTAAATATAGGGAGAGGACTTTTTAACTAAAACAATTTTAAAGGAAAAAATACAACAAAATCCAAGGTTTTAGTTTTAAGGGCAAGTATAATTACACTCACTTCGATAATCAAGTCAATCTAGGAAAGGTGGATTGCTTATTTCAAACGCAAAATTTTACTTACTGCCATTGAACTGACGGAATGATCTTGCTTGCTGCGCTATTGGTCACGCAGTGCACTGTAGGCGATTCGCAGAAGCATCGAGTATTGCCTCCTTTACTCAACGAGCAATTAGTTGGTGAAGTTTGGGTTAGAACCATATGGAACCGTGAAAGGTATTGCTTTAAATCCTTAGCAACGGAACACACGGCTCATTAATATACCGGCGATACGTGTCCTTTTTTCTACTCTTTGAATATACACTAAGGCAAATGAATAGCGAGCCACGTTCTTCTAGCTCTGGTGTAACCAGATGTCTCTGCAATTTTTTTTCGACTAGCACTAAAGACGATACTGACTTTCACAAAATTCAAAGCATACCGCACAATATTGCTATTGTATTTTTTTTGCAGATATTGCACTATGAAGCTCTGAACTTCAAATTTCCATTCCAACTTCACGGTATCTCATTAACGATACGCTCTAATATCTCTTTGAATTAAACGAACGATAAAGAGAAGATAGGTACTCTGTTATTAAACAGCAATAAACCATTAATGAACGTAATTATTTTTATTTTCACTAAGAAGTGACAATTGTCACATTGTTGTTACAGATTGAGCTCGGATTTTTATAGTGACATTAGACCGAAAATCAAAATACTGCATAGGCTTTAAAAAGTATTAAACGAGAAACTTGTAAAATGAACAATTTTTATTTCGTTTGCTCTATGTTTGAGGCACTAATCAGTAGGGAGAAAACAAATGAAACGTAACTGCGGTCGTTTTTCTCTTCGTTACAAGAAATCTTGGTTGTAAGTTATCTTTATTTCAGTCTTACGCGAGACCCTTGTAGATTAAGTGAGGGGAAAAGTATTCATCAGCTAATCGTTGAACGGAAGACAGAGCTAAAGTCAGGCATTGCAGCTTAAAGTATACGTATAATTCTTTCCCTCGAATAGGGACCGTATTAAAGAGAAAGCCGATACAGATATTTTTTTGTTTTTGATGTATTTTCATTATAAGAATATCAGCTCAAACTGCAACATCAGTGTGTCAATCTTCGTTTGCTAATATTTCTGAATTGTGGTAATTATTATTATTATTGATAATAATGACATTAAATATACATTGCACTCGGAATAGGCATTTGATGTGTACCACATAATCTGTTTAATAGATTATACCATCTACCATGTTTACCGAAATGCGCAATGAGCGAATTTCATCAGCAATATCAGGAATTTGAAATATATCAGAAACTAACTTGCACTCGTGAGACTTAGATTTTACACTTTTAGAAATATGCGGAACATTTACTTTTCCCCCGTGTACCTTTTCCTCATTCCACCCAAAGTTCGTTACTGAAATTTAACGGAAATACTTTTTTAAGGCCTACTGAATCCAAAAAAAGTCCTTGTGTGTCCAAATATTATAACTCATAAACGATTTTCAGATAACCTCTAACTTTGATTAAATTCAAAACTAACCACGAATACGACAGGAAGATTTTCAAGAAAATTGTAACATTTTATGTGTAACAACTTCGAAATATTTTACTTTCTCAAAACCGGCTTTAAGATTTAGATTGAAAATTCTCATACATATTTAAGATATTTAGATGAAAATAAATTGGAGTTTTTACTTTCTCTACCTAGAACATAGTACCCAAAAATTCGATAACGAGATTTTACCGGAAATACAAGTTTTAGGACCTTCTGTATAAAAAAACGTTTTTAGAAAAAGATCCACACGCGCGTGTGTATCCTTGGACACAATAATTCAGAAACAAAAAGTCGGTAAAATTCAAACTTGGTGTTATTAAAGTTTAGTTTCTTCCCAGTGTACGACACGAAGATTTTTAGGCAAAATTTCCCCATCCTAAACTACCTTTACATGGAAAATACTTAGATTTTTTTATTTTCTCAGATTTTGCTTAAAGTATATTACTGAGATTTACGGCACGAATAAAATATATATCTTGAATTTTCTGGAAGTAGCCTCTGAAGACCTCTTCATTCTGGATTACATTTGCATTACTAGTAAACCGTAAGAAATAGATAAAAAGTCACTACACGATAAATGTAGATCTCGTTAAAACTCACAATTTATGTCATATATTTTGTTCGTGGAATTGATCATTACCGATATATTTCTTGTTGTTCGTTTCAGTTTCAAAATACTTTTCTCTCACGGTAATTTGTTAACTCTTGACCATGCAAAGAAATGAGTTAAAAATCACATAGCAGGTTACCTTTTAAAGATATGATTATCACTTAGGCTAGTGTTTTCCCTTTTTTCCCTTCCTCCTAATTATTTACAAGAAAGCAAGTAATAAGTCCATTTCTGAATAATATTTATCTCATTTAGCATGGAGTAGGTAGAAGAATATTGTTTTTTACTTTCTCTATACGAACTATGTACATAGTGTGTAGAGAATGTATTGCACTCCACCAAAAAAATTCGATACCGAGATTTCACCGGAAATATGTGTTTTAGGGTCTCCTTTATCTAAAAAAAGTATTTTCAGAAAAACGTCCGTGTGTGCGTGTGTGTGTGTGCGTGTGTGTGCGTGTGTGTGTGCGTGTGTGTGTGCGCGCGTGTGTGCGTGTGTGTGTGTGCGCGCGTGTGTGCGTGTGTCAGTGGGTCAGTGTGTCAGTGTGTCCGTGTGCCTGTGAACACGATAACTCAAAAACGAAAAGTAGCTAAAATATCAAACTTGGTATTTAGGTTTAGTATCTTCCAGGGATGCGACACGAAGATTTTGAGAAAAATCCCACCACCCCAAACTCCCTTTGCGGAACTTTTTTCGAAAATTTTGATTTTCTTAAAAGTGGCTCTAACGATTTTGATTAAAATATCATATATTAAAGATATTTACCTAACAAATAAAATGCATATCTTGAATTTTCTGGGAACAGCTTCTGAAGACCTGTTTGTTCTGGATGAATTTTGCTTAATTTGGCATAACTAATAAACCGTAAGAGATAGACAAAAACTTACAATACAAAGATTTAGGTCTTGTTAAAATACACAAGTTATGTCATATACATTTTTCTCGTGGAGCTTACCGTTTTCGAGGTATTCATTGTTATTACTTTCAGTTGTGAAGTACCTATACTTTCTCAGACGGGAGTGTCCGTTTTTCTTTTGTTCTACTCCTGGCCAAGAAAAGAAGCGATTTGTAATGACAATCGCATAACGACAGCTTGTAAAGCATTTGACTATCGGTTTAGCCTAGTGTATTCCCTTATTTTCTTCCTACTTATACGGAACTAAATAATAAGAACATTGTGCTAATGAGTACCACGATTAGCAAGGTGCAGAAAGAAGAAGAATCCTATGTATGAAGTTTGTAGAACAGCTAGAGAAAGTAATGTGAGTTTAACACATCAGATTTTTACAATAATTTGGTACAGAGATGTAGAGACAGTCATGTGAATGAAACACGTCTGATTTTTATAATCTCATATATCTGTGTGCCATTTCCGCCAAATTTTTGTTTCTGGCTATAATATTTTCTCCGCGAGAGGGGCAGAAACGGGAAGGAAATTGCCGTCAGGCGCGTAAACAGTCGTTCTCCTTCCCTGCTCGAATGGACGAGGGTAGAGAAGTTTTGTTCGAGCAGTTGAGCTCAGCTCAGTCGGTCAGGGCTAATGTGGCCGCTTCATGCCAGGTTTCTAAATCTGTGAGCGGAATCAACGTTAAAATATAATATTTAATGATTATGTATAATTCTTCTAAGAGGAGTGAAGGTTTCGTATAAGAGTTGTATAATGCAGTTCTTGAACATTGGAAAATATACATTCAGATCTCAGGGATATACTGTTTCAGGGCTATGTCTAGGGGAATAGGTTTGAGTTATTTGTTTCAGATCTTATATTGTTAAATTATTGATTTAATAATAATTGATCCAGTTATTTATTATTAAATGGTTGATGTGTACATAGTTTAAATATTATATTTTGCTATTTTTAAAAGCTTCACTTTTCCTTACGCAATATGTGACCAGCTAAGTGTTCCGCGTAAGGATTCCACTGTATGTAGATTAGTCCACAATACATACTTTCTTATTCATTCCAAGACCTGAGTTTGGTTATTCTCTAGGCCAAATAAATTGTCACTAAATTATTAAGTTGTAGCGCTCTTATATATGCTCTTATTCGTCATGAGTGATTGATGTGCAATGGAATATTGTCTGTAGTTCTATTAAATGAACCTTAGTGAGATAAATCCAACTGAGAATTGAATTATATGTTTTATACATGTAATGAGAGATGAATTCCTTATACCTTAATATGGATTTGTCGTAAACCTCAGGTACCCAGTCATTGAAAAGGTCAAGAAGTGGCACAGCTGTAAACGTTAACGCGCACTGCAGAAGAAATTTAATATTCTTTAAAACGAATAATTTATTTTACACTTTGCGGTAAAATGTGGCCACAATATTCTCAGTTCATTTTGGATGCAGGATCTTCCCTTACAAAAAAAAAAAAAAAAAAAAAAAAAAAAAAAAAGAAAAGTTTGTTGAAAGCTAGTGTTTATAACCTTAATACAAGAAGGAGCATATCATTTGTTCATTCCCTGACTCTTACTCGAATGCAGTTTATAATTTGTACTGATTCTTTAGCTTAAGAGAACAAATGAAGCAATTTAGAGTAGAAAATAATTAAAAATTTGAAGGTGCTGTATAACTGAAAATTAAACCTGACATAGTACTTGAAAGCTGTCATAATCTAATAATTTTGCCGAATACCTATATTAAATAATGTTTTTTTAACGGGCAGTTTAAGCAGCACAGGTTTCTATGTAAGAGTTTTAAGAAGGTACGTTTTGGCATTTGTAAAATATCCTATGATAGTAGCCTGTTCCTACAACGCAAGTGTGCGAACATTTATCCATATAGGCCAAAAAAAAAAAAAAATGGTAAGGAGCAAATAGAGCATAGAGCCTTGTGAAAGTTTAATGTGCACTACGTCTAAAAATGAACGTCGTTCTGTTCAGTATTGTGAAGATTTATACCCAAGAGGTTGAAAATATCAGTAGGTATATAATGTTTAGAGAAGCTATACCTATATTTTGGCCGAGACCTAAAGTATAAATTCATATATCGGTAGACATAAAGGCCAAGCGGTGAAGTTTAATAAAGAGGGTGTTAGGGTTATAAGTGAAGATATTTAAATGTACCAGGTGGCCAAACTGCCCCGTATTTGGCGTGTATATCTCTGCATGCGTTAATAGAGTTTCAGAACTCACTAGGACTATTTCAAATTAAAACCGGTAAGTGGGGAACTGGCTAGAGGACCTTCGTTTTATTTCCCTTGTGGAGATGCCGCGACGAGTCGCACTCAAGAGAGGCCTAAAACGAAGATATCTCACGCCAAATATGGTCAGTTTTGCTACCTGGTATTTGTAATTAAAGATACTGTTGATTAGCAACATTACATAAATATTTGCTTCATTTGTGGACTAATAAGTTTAGTTATTGAATAGTATGTTTTCGGGTTTGTTAATACTTCCAAGCAGGCGTGGCACACCAAGACATACGTGTTTATTTCCCCCGAGAATGGGGGTAGGAAGGCGTAACCTTGAGTGGACAGACTTCGTTAGAACGAATATCTAATTGGAGCTACGTTTAAGTGCTTTGTGCAGGACCAATAACCCTATAGCATCTAAATCAGCAGGTCACGTATTGAGATGCGAAAACATGGAGCAAACATGGTCCCCCCCCCCCCCTCAGCTTTGCTCAGAGTTAGTGGCAGAGTTTTGAGCTTAAGTGTATTATCATGATTACAGTGATTTTCCTTGTATAAAAATTAATTTGTACGACATTAATATCTCAAAAATTTAAACAATTAGGTATAATTCTAGCAATTACTGTAGTAAATTTAAATGTTTTATTTAGAAATTAATATATCTTAAGAAGTTTAGTTATATTTCGCATAGAATTGGTGATAGTGTAATAACTACATAATTCTGTGCAACCATATCTATAAAATCTTAACACCTATTGTAGTTACACAAAAACTAAACGAGATGACGTCGAGTTAACGCAAGCAATTTGCATACAGGTCTCGGGTTCGATCTCAGGCATCCGACAACTCTGATTCATGGTTCTTTAGCTTTCATGGGGCACAGGTGAATATGACTAAATGATTCTTTCATCCCCCAAATCTCCCTCAACGACTTCCATTCATTTCCTTCATCTTTGTCTCCGTTAGTTTATTTCAGGGTTGCGAGTGTTGACGATCATGCTTCCATGCGGTGTAGTAGGTCTGTAGAAAGCCCTGTATAAGTCACACCGTCCCTCAGCCTTTAGTTGATCACAGAGGTACAATAGCGCTACTTAGGGCCCTTGGTGTTCTACGGGGAAAGGTCCGCGGTGTGCCTCTCCGACTGTGGTAACTGTAGGGACATGCCATGTCATCCACTTCCTCTTGTTCTTGCCTGGCTGTGGGTCGACCCCTCGTTACAGATTTTCCATTCCGTGGTTTCGGCCGTGAGCTCCCCGATAGACTTTTCTGACCCATAAGCGTTGGCTTGTAAGACCTAGGGGGGGTGTCAGTCCTATAATTACGTGGAGGATAAGTCGACTACAAAACAAAACTATAGGGTACTGGTCTGTCTATTCCTTTATATTTCTATTTCCTAATGAGAAAGATAAGAGTATTTATTTGATATAATAAGTACCCTCAGCTGTATTGCTGTGACATTGTTCTGGTTCCGGCCTCCTGGTGTATTCTCTCTCTCATCTCTTCCGGTGGGGAATAAGTACGGTAACCGCACTGATTCACTTTCGACTCCATTCCGTATTCTCTATTTTACTCTACTCTAGGTAAACTATTACTAATGACACGTCAGCTCACAAGGAACCTTGGCCTACTGCCCGGCCGCTGCGTCCCCCACCTCGGTCCATGGTATACGTAAGGATGGGATGCAGTATTGGAGGGTGAGACGTGGTCAGCGCCTCGAACCTCCCCCCAGCCGGTTAATGTGGTCCTCATGATCTGGAGCCACTACTTCTCCATCAAGTACCTCCTCAATTGGCCCCTCAGGAACCTCACGAGGCTGAGTGTACCCCGACCCAGATCTACCACCGCGCTAAGGAGACCAGGCAAAATATTACTTAAAGAATTTATAAATGAAAATATGACCAAAATCATTACTTTATTAACATTTCATATTTACCATACATGTATTATAAATGAAATGTTTTACCTTGTGCAAAAATTACAGCTTGTAGTTACAGGGAGTTAGTTTGTTAAAATAGTCACTGCAGTAAATACTGTTTAGTAGAAATCACTGATTAGTTTCCCTACCCCGTACATTGCACTTAGCAGGCGAAGTTATTGCATTGCACCCAAAAATTCGATACCGAGATTTCACCGTAAATACATGTTTTGAGGACACTTGAGTCCAAAAAGAATTGTTAGAAAAAGGCCCATGTGTGTGTCCCTATGGACAGCATAACTCAAAACCGAAAAGTCGGTTAAATACCAAACTTCATATTTAAGTTCAGCATGCTCCAAGGATACGACACGAAGATTTTTAAAGAATATCCCCGTACGACAAACTACCTTCTACGTGGCAAAATTTCGAACATTTTGATTTTCTAGAAAATGACTAAAGCTTTTCATTAACATATGTATATTAACGATATACATATATACAAGTAAAACGTATATTTTGAATTTTGTAGGAAATTTTGCATTTCTGGTAAATCAAGGTAGAAAAAAAAAAGAAATGCCCTACATTTTTGTTGTGGAGTTTATCATTTTTGAGACATTCCTTGTTATTGATTTCAACTTTACAATACTTATTCCTTTGTCAGACAGGAAGTCGTCATACGTGCTTATTTGACTCTAGGTCATGCAAAGAAAACATAATTTCAATATCAATCGCATAGCAACATTTTAAAAAAATGTTTATTCTCCCATAGTTTAGTGTAATCCCTTATTTCCCTCCTACTTATAAGGAATTAAATAATAAGACCATTTGTTAATGTTTTATCTCGGTTAGTATGAACTATTTGAAGAGACATCTTTTGTAAGAACAGTTTACTTGCATAACAGGTAAAGATAGCCATGTAAATGAAGACAAATTTATTTATTTATTCCACTATCTTCGCCATGTATTATTGCCGGCGCAAAACTTCTGAAATCGTGACCTTGACCGCCTATGCAGCTACAGAGCCAGCTTATCGGAGTTTGTGATATGATACTTTGCTTGCTTAAAGTTACAGCGAGCAAACTTTGTACAGTCTGTATCCAAAGTGTTCCGCATCAAAGTGGGCAGTAAATAGTGTTAATTTTATTTATTTTTTTAACCATGGCTCCTACGTTTTCAAAGTTAAGTGGCAAGGTACTACTTAGAGCAGAGAAATAATTGTAAATGTTCCTGACTTCATGAAACAAGAACCAGGGATGAAGGAAGAAAATGTATGTTCTCCGAGTTTTTCAAAACCTGATGAAAGGAATGAAAGAGTAGCCAAGACAACTGATATTTCACTGAGTTCCGTTTCCAGGGTTCTCAAAGATAAGACAGAAAGAAAAATACAACTTAATAATATATCACTTTTAAATTAAAAGATGTGGAACAGTTGTGTCGCCAGCGACTTGCAGAAATTGGCAGGGCAGAATGGGAAAATGTATGTCGACATGTTGAGAACATTGAAAATCATCAGAAAGAATTGTAGAAAATAAAAAAGAAAGAATTCTAATCCAGGATAATGGTGCAGAAAGTAGCGATAGCGTTGATGTTGACGTGAACGAAGATGAAGAACTGACAGGTGTGTAAGAATTGCAGGCAGACGATTGACATTGTTTATATAGTAGGCCATTTGTATAGATATTTTGAAGATATGAATATACATATGAAAACACATGTTTATCAGTGCACTGCATAAGAGGTGACAGATATTTGACATTGACTGTGACAGACACTCTTCAAGCATGCATGAATCGACTGGTGAAATGCTTATATGAAAGTACAACTAGCTTCCTAGCTCTCATTAAGATTTTCACATGTTGCGGCAGTTATAAACTATATTTTACATAAAGGGATTTATAACTGAAACTATGAGTGAAGTATTTTAAGTATTAATTTAACTAACACACAACATTTAATATTTAACATGAGTGTATTAAAAATTAAATATTTTACTTTGTGTAAAATGGAAACCGATATTTACAAAAGGTTAGTTTGGTAGTAAGTGGCATACTAAATACTAGTTTTTTACTTTCTCTATACGCACTATGTACATAGTGTATAGAGAAGGTATTGCACTCCATCAAAAAATTCGATACCGAGATTTCACCGGAAATATATGTTTTAGTCCCCTGTATCCAAAAAAAGCATTTTCACAAAAAGGTCCGTGTGTGAGTCAGTGTGTGTGTGTGTCCATGTGTCTGTGAACACGATAACTCAAAAACGGAAAATCGGTAAAGTACCAAACTTAGTATTTAAGTTTACTATCTTCCAGGGATGCGACACGAAGATTTTGAGAAAAATCTCCCCACCCCAAACTACCCTTTACATGTAACTTTTTTTTTTGAAAATTTTGATGTTCTAAAAAATGGTTCTAACGATTTTGATAAAAGCTATAGATTATCGTATATTAAACATTTACCCGACAAATAAAATTTATATTTTGAATTTTCTGGGAATAGCCTCTGAAGACTACTTTATTCTGAGTGAATTTTCCGGAATTTTGTATAACTGCTAAACCGTAAGAGATAGACAGAAACTTATCACATAAAAATGTAGGGCACATTAAAACACACAATTTATGTTGTATACATTTTTTTCTTGGAGTTGATCGTTTTTTAGATATTCCTTGTTTTTGTTTTCAGGGTCGAAAATCTTAACTTTTCTCATACAGGAATTTGTCAACTCATGTCCATTCAAACAAAAGAACTTCAGTCACATAGTAACCAGCTTTTGACTATCGCTTTAACCTATGCTACTCCCTAATCTCCTCTCTACTTACAAGGAAGAAAGTAATAAGACTATTTCTGCTAATTTTTCTAGATTAGCATGAAGTAAATAGAAGCATAAGCTTTTTAAAAATAATTTGTTGCAGGGATATAGAGAAAGTCATGTGAATGGTACACATCAGATGTTCTTGTATTAGTTGGTGTAAAAATTTGCGTCTTGGTAAGCTCTGTGTGCAGGAGCCTTCAGTTAAATAAAAGAGAACTTTTGAATCAATTCTTTTATCATAATATTATTAAGGTAATATGAAGGTTGCAGTGTTCTCTTATTCGTAAATAACTGCACTGAAGGTACTAATTAGATATCTACAAAATCCAGAGGCCAAATGAGCGTTTGTTTTTAACACAAAATATTCGATGTATTGTTCCAGTAAATATATAAACGCAACTCAAGTATGTAGTATACTTTGTCACCACGTCGAGCCTAATAGAACACTTAACTCCCCCCCCCCTCCCTTTTGGACCTTTGCCACTGAACCACACTGGGGTTCCTAACAACGCAGAGGATTAAAGTGTGGAAATGAATGGGAACGAAATTGTTGCGGGCTATTTTAGCTGTTGCTCTTTCTCTCTCTCGTTTGTCGCGTTTAGTGAAAACAGGCCACGCCTCAAAAGGTATTCAAGAATAATTATAGAGCTATAAATCCTAAATATAGACATACTTTGCAGTACTCATTCAAAATGTATTACAGACGAGAGTAAATAATAAAAAGTGGCATATTTTTACTTTTTAAACCATGTAAACGTGTATAGTAAGAAGAGAAGGTGTTTCAAAGATTCTATACAGAAATTTCACATACATGGAAAACTATGTTTTGAGACTTCTGGATCTAAATTAAAGTATTTAGAAAAAAAGTCCTATGTAACTCGAAAACGAAGAGACGCTTAAATACCAAAAGTGCCATTTTAACAAACATGGCTTATGGTTTCAAAATTAGGGGAGGCTCTCAGGGGACACTGGGAATAAAATGTTGACTATAATCGATCAAAAATAAAATTTGCTTTTTTTATTACAAATAGTTATTGAAACATCTGGGCGTCCGTAGAGAATCAACATTTAGCTATCTTCCCTTTGCTTCGGGCAAATGGAAAAAAGTCACATTTTTTTAAGCACTAATAAAACCCATATTTCCATAAAATATTCACTTTCGGGGAGTTAAGAGGATTTTAATTTTCATTTAAATGCTAATCTGATTCATTTAAAGCTGTTACTCAATGCTTCCTTTTAAAAATTTGTATCTTTAAATTCAGTTATCCCAAAAAAATTTTTTTTGGTACTTGTGTAACTTTTTCGCAGAAAGTATGAGAGGTAGGGAACAGATATTTTCAGTAAATGTGTACAATTCTTAGCTCAATTTTGTGAACGAAATCATACTTTTATAACATACGAGGGCCATCTAGAAAGTGACAGACGATTTGGCATAACCAAATAATAACGGAAGATATCAATGTAAAACTGGATTTACAAAGTTATTGTACCTTACTTTATTTGTTAACGCAATCTCCATTTTATCAAGATATTTATTGCCATGTGGTACCCGTTTTTCAATACCAATGTTATACTGTTCTACCGCCAAAGAACGTATTCGTTGTTTTTGAATGTACAAAATGTTCGGCCAATTGAATTTTACAGGAAAATATTGCAAGTGTATAATAATAATAATAATAATAATAATAATAATAATTATTATTATTATTATTATTATTATTATTATTATTATTATTATTATTATTATTATTATGCAATGAACGAGCCTTCAGTTAGGAAATAGCGCATAATTTACGAGTAATCAAGGAAGAACCAGTGAGCCCGACAAAGACCGGAGTGAATGTTCATCAATCAGTATTAAAGGATTGAACGCAAATGTTGATGAAAGAATTCAGAAAAACCAGTATTTTACTTTGGTGAATTTTTGAGTGGAAAAGATTTGCAACCAGTGAAAATCTTAACATGTTGGCTCAGAGCTTTCGTGGTGGAAGAGTATAATATAGGCATTGAACCACGTGATAACACACCTTGATAGTAATAGCGATTAGATTGAGAAATACAGCAAGGTACTGTAACTTTGTAAATAAATTTTAATAAAATCTGGACATCTATTTCCAACACGTGCTTCACTTGGTCATGGTGTAGATGGAGTAACCTGGACGCGCGTTTCCACAACTTTCGTTGTTATCCTCTTGCAGGTTTGCAGCTGTCTGAGGAAGTTGGACAACATCGGCATCTAATATAGGCGTCTGACCAACAGTAGTGTCTTCTGGTGGTAGTACAAACCTGCAAGAGGATGACAACGAAGGTTGTTGAAACGAGCGTCCAGGGTACTCCATCTACACCATGACCAAGTGAAGCACGTGTTGGTAATAGATGTCCATATTTGAATAAAATTGACAGCTTCACTGTATGTAATGGCTTTTTTAACATTTTAAAATTTGTAAATAAAGTTTGGTGTCCATATCTTTCGTTATTGTTTAGTTATGCCAAAACGTTCGTAACTTTCTGGATCACCCCCTTATTAGCGATATTCAAAATGCACCAATATTCTAAATTTTCCACATTTTTATTTTTTTAACTTTGCAAATATTTTGTTATTTAAATTTCTAGTGAAATGATATGTCTAACTAAATAATTGAGCTCCAGAAGGTAACTGATTAAGTATACCAAGAACAACCATGCAAAAATGTCATTATGTAATGCAAATAGTATCGAAAAAAATACACGAATTCACATGTTTTGAGAGTACATTTTATTATTTTTCTGTTGAATAAATTCCTTTTTACAGACATGATCACATAAGATATCAATGCAAACCAACCACTTGAAATAATTTTCATGATTTATAGAAAAGCCATTAAAGTTTCAGGAAAAACTATCGAGAACTTAATTTAACTCGCTTAAGGTGTACTTTTCGTATGGTCAGACTACCTTGTCCCTTTAAAGATCGAACGATACAGTTTATCCGCTTCCTGGCATACTGTTTAATTAAACAGCTAGATGAGGGATTTTGCTGAAAATGTTAGGTCGCATCTTGCGATTCTTTGTTTTTGTGTTATGGTGTTCACAGACTCACAAGCAATGGGACCTTTTTGTGAACACGCTTTTTTGAATATATATATATATTTTTTCGGTGAAATCTCTGTATTTAATTTTTAGTATTTAATAGTGGCAGAGAATGTAAAATCGAATAGCAAACATTATGGTTTAAAACATTACAATGTATTGGAAGATTCAAATCAACGACAAAGATTATTTTGGAAACGGAATAATTTCTGAAATTAAAAATATTGACACTATTTGTGAGTTTTCAGTAAGATTGTTTCGTTTATTTTGTGTTTTTGTCTAAAGTAAGTCAGTATTAGAAAAGTGTGCAACATTCATTATTAATGAAGACTTTACAGGCTATTCGTGACAATTAAAGGCATGCATTTTGTTTACCATAGAAATTCTACACTATTATATGGTATTTTAATCAACATTTTTAAAGCTGTTTGTAAAAAAACAACTGTTTTCCGCGTAAAGGGAATTTACTTTAAAGGCTGAACTTAAATATATAGGTTGGTATTTAACGTAGTTTTGTTTTGAGTTATCGTCTTCGCAGATACAAATACAGATATTTATGCAAACATATATTTTGGATACAGGCGGCAATAAAACTTGCATTTTGCACTGAAATCTCGATTTCGATTTTTTTTTTGAGCGGAATACAAAACTTTTACTTAGGTTCAAATAAGTTTAGAGAAAACAAAAATGAAATCTTTATCAGCAATATCAAGATAAATATTAACTTAAATACAGTACAAAAAACTGTATTGACGTCTTGATGAAGATATTAGAACGGCAGAAGGGTGGCGTTTTCTAATAAAGCAATTTGGAAACAGACTTAGGCAAGGCCTTGCTACTGTTATGAAAATTGGTCCTAGTGGTTGCTTTAATTTGGGGTTTTTTAAATTTTGTTTACAGCTATATATGTTTTGGATTTCCTTCACTGCTGCCTCTCAATACGGCAGCCCACAGAATTTCCGTTTGTTACTATAGTACATTATTTCAGATAATAGTTCAATGAAAAGGAGGAACTTTCTTCCCGCTGTTGGAAACCTCCATATAAACCAAGTGGATGATCTGCCGTGAACATCTTCTACAGACATCGGTTTCTTTTAATCTCTCCAAACAAAACATGTTACCCATTTTTTTAATTTTATTAATAAATTATACTCCATTACCTTAGTAATACTACATACTAAATATAAATCACATTCATAATTGGTTATCAGTATACAATTTTCCAATTTTTACTTTCTCTATACGTACTATGTACCCAAAATTCGACACCGAGATTTCACCGGAAATACATGTTTTGAGACCTCCTGAATCCAAAAAAAGCATTTTTAGAAAAATGTGTCTGTCTGTGTGTATGTGTGTGTGTCTGTGGGCAGCATAGCCCAAAAACGAAAAGACCGTTAAATAACAAATTTGGCATTTAAATTCCATATCTTCCAAGGATGCGACACGAAGGTTTTCAAGAATATCCCCCACCCCCAACTACCTTTCACATGGACTAATTTTCGAAAATTTTGATTTTCTAAAAAATGGCTTTAACGATTTTGATTAAAATATCATATATTAAAGATATATACTTGACAAATAATATGTATATCTTGAATTTTCTGGGAATAGCCTCTGAAGTGTACTTTATTCTGGACGAATTTTACGGAAGTTTGTGTAACTGGTAAACCGTAAGAGATAGACAAAAACTTACCACATAAAAATGTAGAGCACATTAAAACACACAATTTATGTTAAATACATTTTTTCGTGGAGTTGATCGTTTTTGAGATACTCCTGGTTTTTGGTTTCAGCTTTAAAACTCATAATTTTCTCATACAGGAATTTAACAATTGCTGTCCATACAAACAAAGGAACTTCAGTCACATAGAAACCATCTTTTGTTATCACTTTAACCTATGTTACTCCCTTATTTCGCTTCTACTTACAGGGAAGCAAGTAATAAGACTATTTCTACTAATTTTTCTCATTTATCATAAAGTAAATAGAAGCATAAACTTTTTAACAAAAATTTGTTGCAGAGATATAGAGAAAGTCAAGTGAATGGATTACATCAGATTTTTTTAAACAAATGGATATTTGATATGTCTTTCAGAGTTTGACAAAATCATTGGAATTGACAAACGATTTGAAGTGTGTGAAATAAGAATTGATTAATGCACTTTTATTATTGGGCATTCATTATGAGTTCTATTAATCAGGTTTTGTCTTTCTTTGTTTAATACTGGCCACACGTAAATTAGGTGATTTATAGTTTGATCTTCCACGTCGAATGGGCAGTTTGGATTATCTAGAATCTTAAATTTTGAAGGAAGGCCCTTGTTTTTCTGTGCCCTCTGGTTATTGCTGTCAGGTTTGGAGTGTTAGTTATTACTTTCTCTATACTCACTATGTACATAGTGTATAGAGAATGTATTGCACTCCACCAAAAAATTCAATACCGAAATTTCACCGGAAATATATGTTTTAGGGTCCCCTGTATCCATAAAAAGTATTTTCAGAAAAAGGTCTGTGTGACTGTGAACACGATAACTCAAAAACGAAAAGTCAGTAAAATACCAAACTTGGTATTTAAGTTTAGGATCTTCCAGGGATGCGACATGAAGATTTTGAAAAAAATCCCCCCACCCCAAACTACCCTTTACATGGAATTTTTTTCGAAAATTTTGATTTTCTAAAAAATGGCTAACGATTTTGATTAAAATATCGTATATTAAAGTTATTTACCTGACAAATAAAATGTATATTTGGAATTTTTTGGGAATAGCCTCTGAAGACTACTTTATTCTGGATGAATTTTTCATAGCTACTAAACCGCAAGAGATGGACAAAAACTTAACCCACAAAAAATATAGAGCACGATTAAAACACACAATTTGTTATATACATTTTTTTCGTAGAGTTGATCGTTTTTGAGATATTCCTTTTTATTGGTTTCAGCTTTGAAATACTTTTTCTCACATAGGAATTTGACAACTCCTGTCCATACAAACAAAGGAACATCAGTCACATAGCAACCAGCTTTTGGCTTTCACTGTAACCTATGGTACTCCCTTATTTCGCTCCTACTTACAATAAAGCAAGAAATAAGACTATTTCTGCTAATTTTTCTCGATTAGCATGAAATAAATAAAAGATAAGCTTATTAACAATAATAATTTACAGAGATATAGAGAAATTCATGTGAAATGAACACAGCAGATTTTTTTTATTTGCAGCCTTTTTTCGACGCTCGGGAAGAATTCTCTTATTTGTTGCATTGTTCCAGTCGCTCTGCCATTTAGTTAACCCTTTTTGAGCGTGCTTTTTGGTATTTTAAGGTAGATTTCAACTTCTTGGCTCATTGCTCCTTGTTTTGCGGGTTGGCCAGCAACGATACCTATGTGTGCTTTAATCCAAACAAAACCTAGTTCCGAATTTGCTCTTTCAAACATGTTACCCATGTATCGACACTTACAGTGACATTACGCATGGTGCGTAATTCAATCTGTGATATTTGGAGACTATTCTTTTAGTGGTAAAAATGCTACAGCTATAAATATGCAATTATCCATTCAACAATCTCAGACTCGTTTTCGTTTAAGATGCAGAAAATATATTTTAGAAAAAGAATTGCCATAATAACAAACGAACTGTATTGAATATTCTCTATCAACTAATCTGTAAGTACATAGTGGATAGATAAGGTGCTGTATTCCACCCAAAGATTCAATACAACATTTTACCGGAAATACACATTTTGAGGTACCTTAAATGGAAAAAAGTTAACAAAAGGTTTATGCGAGCGTGTGGAAGGGGGGTCATCTTAACTCAAAAACGAAACGTCCGTTGAATCCCAAACTTGGTTTTTTGACTGTCTTTGAAGACCTCTTCATTCTAGATGATCTTTTTATAACTGGTAAACGCAAGAGATAGAGAAAAAGAACTTACCGTATAAAAATGGCAGATCCCATTAAAACACACTACTTATGTAATGTAATTTTTTTGTGGAGTTAATCAATTCCGAGATGTTCCTTGTTAATCGTTTCAATTTTTAAGTAATTACACTTTTTCTTAAACGGAGATTTCTGTTTCTTTTGTTTTACTCCTGGCCATGCAAAGAGAATCGAATTTAAACCACACAGATTTGACCATGGTTTTGGTCTGGTGAATTCCCTTATTTCCTTTTTACTTTTAAGATACTAAGTAATTAGATCAATTCTGCTAACGTTTACCTTGATTAGCAGAAAATAGAATAGGATTAGAAGGAATACGCTTTTGTAAGAATAGTTTACAGTTTGTTACAGAACAGATAAGAGAGTAATGTGAATGGAATACGTCAGATTTTTTCCAGCGAAGCAATGAGACAGAAATTAAAACTACGGGTTCGTATTTTTAAAATTCCCAATACCAATAAGGCCGGGTCAGCACTGAAATAGGGTGATCTTCAAATAAAAAAACAACAGAGTCCTTCATGGATTGCCCATCAGATACGGCAGGAATAAAAAGACACAATAGCGTCACGGCAACAGCTGTAGCTTTCTGCTCGCTTCTAGCTCTCGGCGCCAAAACCTGGGGGCAAGAATGTGCAAAACACCTTGCTATATCTTCGTTCTTCTGGCCCACCTCACCCGCAAGAAAAGCTTCTTGATGAATCGCCGCTGATACGCTCCGGCGTGATCTTGCCAGCTTCTGAAACGGCTAATGTAAACTGTCATTTTTCAAAAAACAAATTAGTTTCCTAGCGAAAGCTGGGGGAGGAACATGGGAGTCCTTGTTAAGAGCTAGGTGAGCGCGTTGGAGATTTCAAACCCGCACAATTTATGGCTGTGTGCTCATGCAGCACTGACACATAAAACAGATTAGCTGCTATTGCAGCTGTAAAGTCTCGGGATGGTATCCTTGGCAGAAACAGGTAGGAAGATAGTTACATGGAGTGAATTGTTTGGCGCAAAGACAAATTGAGGTGGTAACTGAACCTTGCTGAGTCAGACGGTGATATTTTCCATATAGATGTGCAAGCGTGGGGATAGAGTTTACCAACATCTTGCAGGCAAAAGTACTGTAAGTTTTAACCTGAACACACCTATAACAGTTTTACTAATCTTTAATGAGCAACATTGATTTACGAAATAATTTCCCAGTCAATTATATATTTTTCAACCATCTTCTAAATTTGAAGTGACAAAAATACAAGTGGCTAAGAAATCCATATTGACGGCTATGAAAAAGCATTCGATAAAGTAAAAGGATGTAAATCACTGAACTTAATATGGATTAAAGAATCTATAATCAGTTATTAAATGCAACAAAAAGTCATATAAAATATACCAATACTTTATTTGTGTGTACAGCTGATGCAGAATAGAAAGTGGAGACATGTGGCGGAGAATTAAGACCAGATTCTTTATTGTTTACTCTTCAGTGCATTAGAATTATGTTGTTGCTATTCCGAAGAATGCCTTAGATAAATATATAATTTTAAATTAGCCCATAATGTTTGCCAAATATAGGGAAATGTTATATACAAATGCACAGTGTAAGAACCTTTACATGTAACTTTCAGTGAAGAAATCGAAAACAGCGGCATTATATGATTAGTGTATAAAACAATAAAATTAAATCTCAGCTTTAAAATAATTGTGCAATTCTGAGATGTCTCAAAAAGCCTACCTAAATTATGAAGATAGTAACGAAAGTACCTGAATATAGAATCCTTAAAGGTTATCCAGGGTTAAACATATTTACATGCAAATAATGTGTATATTGTCCTGCATTTCTTGAGCATAGATCTTTAAGTTCTCTTCATTCTGAATGAATTTTGCATAACTAGCAAACTGTAAGAGCTAGACAAAAATTTACTATTCATATATTTTTAAGACACAATTTTAGTAATATATACCTTAGAATTGACAAATTCTGAGATACTCCTTGTTATTGGTTTGAGTTTTAAAAACTTAATGCTTTTCTCAACGGGTAATCTCATTTGTTCATATCTCTTGGCCATGGAATGAGACCCGAATTTCAAAGGCAATCGCATAGCCACAATTCCTAAAAGATATGACTGTCGATTTAGACTAGTGTATTCCCTTTCTTATTACAAGGAAGCAAGAAGTAATAACATCTGCTAATGTTTATCTCGATTAACATGATTAGGTAAAAGAATAAAGAATAGCTTGTTTGCATAACAGAGAAAGTTATGTGAATGGAAAACATCTGATTTTTTTCCGAGATATTCGCAGTTATTAGTTTACAACTTAAAATGCTTATAAATTATGTATTTCTCAAATGGAAATTCGTTTGCCATTTTTTTCTCATGGTCAAGCACAGAAGGGAATATCATTGCACTACATAGCGACTAAATCTTGAGGGCTTTGAGTAATTGGTGTTGCCTGATGTGTTTCTTTATTATGTAACAAAATTATTTCCGCAAATGTTTAATTCGATATCTGTGAAGAAGATACAAAATTCGTATGTGTTCCATTTACATGACTTTCTCTACCTTTTCCACAATCAAAATACCTTTAAACCATTTTCTTTATCTACATAATGCTAATCGAGATAAACATAGCAGAATTAGTCTTATTACTAAGTAATACAAGACTTACAATACTTTACAAGGAAGTCTTGCTTCCTTGTAAGAAGAAGGGAAATATGGCAATAAACTAGGGTAAAGCGATAGTCAAATCTTTCAACTATCAAAAGCTGGTCGCTGTGGGAAAAAATTGAAACACTTTTCAGGCCAAGAGAGAGGGAGAGGGAGGGAGAGGGAGGGAGAGGGAGGGAGAGGGAGAGAGATATGATTTTTTTTGAAAAAATTCAAGTAGTTTAAAGTGGAAATCAATAACAAAAAATATATCACATTCAAGAGGTGGCGTGTTCGAATCTCGCTTCAAGGAAGTTATCCGGATAGTTTTTTTGCCCCCTTATCCTGAGAAGACGAATTGCGAGTAAGTAACCTCCATGGACCCCAAGATCATTTGCGCATTACGCACAGATTTCATTTATCGTCTGATAGGACACTGTTAACTCTGTAAAAACGTCAATGACATACATTCTTTCTTTTAAGGAGATCTACATTTTTTTGTACAATAAGGTTTTCTCCATCTCTTACGGTTTGCCAGTTATACAAAAGTTATCCAGAAGAGGTTTTCAAAGGCTATTCTCAGAGAATTCAAGATATACATTTCGTTTGCCATAAAATTATCTTAAAAATGTGATATTTTAATGAAATCGTTAGCCATTTTTGAGAAAATAAAAAATTTCGAAATATTTTCCATGCAAGGAGTAACTGAGGGTGAGAGGACTTTTCTGAAAATCTTGTTGTGCATCCTTGGAAGATACTGAATCTGAATACCATGTTTGGTATTTAAAAACTGTTCGTTTTTGTGTTAGGTTTCCACACACACATACACACATGCACACACAGATACATACGGACCTTTTCATAAATATACTTTTTTCGATTCAGAGAATCCTAAAATTCCTATTTGCGGTTAATCCTCGGTATAGAATTTTTGGGTGACATATAAAAATAAAGTTTTGCAAGAATAGTTGGTGCAAAATATGTAGAGGAAAGCATGTGAATGTAACACATCCGATTTATACGCCTTTGTTTTACACAAAAGACGTTATAGTATAGACTTGAAGCATTAATATATGTAGCTTCCATAAGCGCTCGTCAAATGTTGGATTGTAAGTCTACTCGCACTTATGTTTGACTTTGTGTAGCATTTGACTTTTCTTAGGGCGTTTTTTTATCGGGCTTGTTGGGCTTCACAGATCCATACTACCTGGCGGCTTCTTAAATAATAAGTTGCTAGGATTTTTGTAGAATTGCAGTTTATTTTTTTATAGTTATTATTTTACAATTCCAAAGATAAAATGTAATCCCTCTATGCAATTCTTTACTTTGTTGAACGCTGTGAATCCATGGGCGCGTATAATTCAACACGAATACATTTTTACACGTTATCTCTAAACGGCCTTTTCCGTTACGCGTGAAGAAGCCTCCTTCTTCATGATAACTTGGCGTCACCAGCCAGAAAATCAACACGTAACTATAGATACTGTTGTAAAACAAAATCGCATCGAGAAAATCAAAACACTTAAATGCGACGAAAGCTCAAGGAGTAATAAAAATTTGCATCCAGCGATTTCAACTTCGGAAGCAAAGGAATAAAATCAATTGAACATCAAATATTATAAACATGACATAAAACTCATAAAAAGTCGACAGATTTTGTGAATAATATATAAATATTGCCTCAGACTCTATCTCATATTAGTTTTTGTTAGCAAAACGTAAACACAGGCTGATGCTATGTACATTAAGGTTGCAGTTTCTAATAACGGTTTTTATCGTTGTGGATGAATCCGTAAGATCCGATTTTTAAGCACGGTAATCAAAGAATGCTGTGCGTATCTTAAATCTCAAATCTGGTATCATATTCCAGGGCACGAAACATGTTCATATGCATTTTTATGCACGTTGCTTTAAAATTTAATATTTTTACGATGTTAGATTTTGTGAACTGTTATTTTAGATAAAGTCTCTTGAACATAATGTTTATTACATATCCTATTAATTATTCAGATCTCGAGAAACCGTTGATGCAGGGTATATATTTCCTGCAGCGCACCGGAGGCTTCAAAATTCTTTATCAACAAGCATCAAATTATTCATCAAGCTGGATCTTCTCGGAGATCTGATATGCCATCAGGGTAGTGGGCGTTGTGCGTAAGTCGCCGGTCAAATGTATTCTCCTTGAGGTAATTTAGAAAATACTATGATACCTTTCCCAGCTGACGTGAGTAGAATGCATTAATTGAATATACAGAAGAAAGAGTATAAGGTAGCATATGCCCCTTAGTAATCAACGCCACACCTAGTAAATGTAAAATATATTTTATCATATATTATTAAAAAGGTTTTTACGATCAAAAAGATCTAATTCTTAGTCCGCATTATATTCGTTTTCCCTGAAGATATGGTTTTCTACTGAATGCTTGCATGCAATGAACTACTTCGTATAAGTATAGTATTCTATCCAGTCTATACCGAGAATTCACCTGTTTGACTTCCTGAATAAAAAAAATATCGTTTTTACTTTCTATAGCACGTATGTAAAATGCACATGTTTGGTAGATAGAGAAGTTATTATATTCCATTCAAAATTTCGACACCGAGATTTTGCCAGAAATGTTTTTAGACCCCCGAATCAAAAAGTATAATTTTTAGAAAAAGGTGCGAGTGTGTGTGTATGTATGTCTGTCTGTCTGTCTGCGTGTGCGTATGTGGACAGCATAACTCAAACGGAAATTCGGGTATATACCAAACTTGGTATTTAGATTCAGCATCATCCAAGGATGCGATACAAAGATTTTCAGGTAATTTCCCACACCCTCAAATAACTTTACAGGTTTCGAAAAGTCTGATTTCCTCAAACATGAGTAGCGCTTTTGATTAAATTACTATATGTTTAAGATATTTTCATAATAAATAGAATGTATATCTTGAGTTTTCTAGGGATAGCATCTGAGACCTCTTCATTCTTGATGACTTTTGAATAACTCGTAAGCTGTAAGAGATAAACAAAAACCTACTACACAAAAAATGTAGGCCTCATTAAATCACACAATTTATATCATTCATTTTATTTGTAGAGTTAACCGTTTACGAGATGTTCCTTTTTATTGATTTCAGTATTAAATTACTTAACATTTTATCAAGTGGGAAGTCAACTTTCGTTTCATATCTCTTTTGTTTTACTCCCAAGAATATACAAGATGAAGCAAATTTCAATTGTTTCACATAGTGATGAGCTTTTAAAATATTTGACTATCGCTTTAGCCCAGTGTATCCCCCTTATTTCCTGTCTACTTACAAAGAAGTAATAATATTATTTCGGCTAATGTTTATCTCTATTAGCATGAGTAGATAAACGAATAACATTTTGCAAGGAAAGTTTGTATGTTTGTATATGGAACGACTAGAGAAAGTCATGTGAATGGAGTACATCAGACTTGTGGAAAAATGTCCGTATGTGTCATTCTGGGGGTCTGTGAACAGCGTAACTAAAAATCTGATGTGTTCCATTTACTTGATTCTCTCTACCTGTTCTGTAACAAATTATGAAGATAAACATTAGCAGATATGGAATTATCTATTACTTAGTTCCTTATAAGTAGAAAGGAAATAAGGGAATGCACTAAGATAAGGCAACAGTCAACTCCTTTAAAAGCTGGTTGCTATATGACTGAGATTCGTTCTCTTTGCATGGCTACGAGTTGACAAATTTCCGTATGAGAAAGTGAAATTGAAATTGAGCTTTATGTATGGACACTCTTCAACTGGTGCGGCTCTGAGTCCCATTCTATATTGTGTGTGAAGTTTGCTCAGAGGCCACTTTATCAGATTTGAGTTTCTTTTATGTGCCATAAATCTGCGACACAAACCTCGGGTTTACTTTCTTTCCGAAAGAAGTCATGCTAAGGATTTTTACGCCCAAAAAAGCATCCATCACCCTCCGCCGGGTTTGATCCCGTGGCCTTGAGTACCAAAGATATTCAATCCAATAACAAGGTTATAACAATAGAAGAAGATCTTAATCTAATTCCCATTCAATAAAATAAATTATTAGCAAGCCTATATGAGAATGAAATACATATCTCGGAAATGGTTATCTTCACAAAAATTGTGTATGACCTAAATTATATGTTTTAACGAGCTCTACAGTTTTTGTTTGGTAACTTTCGGTCTATCTCTGAAAGAGGATGATTTCATAGACTATTCCCAAAAAGCTCATGATATAGAATTTTTATTTGTCATACACAATTTTTAATATAGGCTATTTTAATCAAAATATTTATATAAATAAAATGAAACTAATTTTTTTTTCCAACTAAAGGGTAGTTTGAGGTGGGGATTTTCTTGAAAATCTTTTTTCTGTACTCGGGGGATACTAAAACTCGGTATTGAATTTGTGGGTGGAATGCAATGCTTTCTTTACCTATATACTAAACAGAGAAAGTAAAATGAAACAGTAAAGGTTTTAAAAATTATTTTATAGTTTATCTAAGCATAATGAAAGTCTGCCTATGTGGTGTGTTGGTCAGATTGCCATGGTATAGTGATTACCATGCTAACTTCATATACCCAAGGTTGCGGGTTCAAACCCGGCGGAGGACGTAAAAATCCTTCGGAAGTGAAGTAAAGCTGTTGGTCCCAAGTCGTTGATTTACGACACGTAAAAGAACCTCAAGTGTGATAGAGAGGTCTCTGGCCAAAATTAAGCGGTCTTTCACGTCCAATTTAGAATGGGATGCTGAGAACCACGATAGTTAAAGAGCGTCCATAAATAACACGCCATTTCCATTTTCCTGACTAGGAAAGGACCTGTGTGCTATTTCTGGCTAGATGGTAGCGCTTTTCTTGTAGTAGAAAAGAGTCGCAGTATTCAATATTGGATATCATTTCACTGCCACATTGCGCAAAGCAATTGCAAACGGTGACAGTTGCCTTGATGAGTAAATCATTGGTGAGTAGAGATTGCCATTGGCAGGGGAGCAAGATATGCCTTCAGGCAGAACACAAGCTATGATAATTTTATATTTTAAATAATAAAGTAATTATGAAACAAAAAACAAATAAACACATAATTGAACATGGGAGTATTAAAAATGGTCATGTGCAGACAGCAAACACCATTTAGAGCACAAGAGAATAAGAAAAAAAAAATTATTGTAAAATGAGAAACAGCAAAGACTTTTAAAATTTTCTGTCTCTGTTAGTTGTGTTTATTAGCAAGCTTCCTTTTAACTAAATTTTGGTATATGATCTCTTGTCTCCTTTTGCTTTCCTCAGCACGTATATAAATATATTCCAAGGATGCGACATGCAGATTTTCAGGAAAATCTCCCACCCCAACTACCCTTTACATGGAAAATTGTGATTTTCTCCGCAAATATGTTTTGGGTTTCGTTAAATATAAAAAGCATTTTTCAGGAAAGTCCTCAGTATGTGTGTGAGCGCGCGCGCTCATGTGCATATGCCCGTGAACAGTATAAAATCGATAAATACCAAACCTGATATTTAAGTTAAGCACCTTCCAAGAATGCAACACGAAGATTTTCAAGAAAATCACCCACTCCAAACTAATCCTTATATGGAGGATTTTTCATTTTCGTTTTTCTCAAAAATGGCTTACAATTTTGACTAAAATGCTATGTCTTTTAGATATTTTATTACAATTAATGTGATGTATACTCGTATATCCTGAATTCTGTTGTAATAGTCTCTAAAGTTCTATTTATTCTGGATGGCTATTGCTTAGTTTCCAAACCATAAGAAGCAGAAAAAATCTGATATGTTCCATTCACATGACTTTCTCTACATCTCTGTAAGGAATTATTATTATTGTTATTATTATTAAAAAGCTCATTCTTCTGTCTACTTCATGCTAATCGAGATACACATTAGTAAAGACTTTCTTGTAAGTAGAAGAGAAATAATGGTATACACTAGGCTAAAACAATAGTCAAATCTAAAAGCTGATTGCCATGTGGATGAAATCCGTTTGTTTGCGTTGCCAGGAGTTGATACATATATGAAAAGTTTAGGTATTTTATAACTGAAACCAAAATATCTAAAAAATGGACAACTCCACGAAGAAAATACATATGAAATAAATTGTATGTTTAAATGAGATCAACATTTTATGTGTAGTAAGGTTTTGTCTATCTCTTACTGTTTATTAATTATGCAAAATCCAGCAAAATCTTACCTGAATAAGGAGATCTTCAGAGGCTATTTCCAGAAAATTCAAGATATACAATCGTTAGAGCCGTTTTTGAGAAAATAGAAATGTTCGAAAAATGTTCCAAGTAAAGGGTAATGTGTGGTAGGAGGATTTTCCTCAAAATCTTCGTGACGCATCCTTAGAAGATACTAAACTTATACATATGCTAAGTTTGGTATCTTACCTACTTTTCGTTTTTGAGTTATCGTGTTCACAGACACATGGGCACACACGCACCTTTTTCTAAAATGCTTTTTTTTTGGATACAGGTAACCAATATCGATTTCCGCTGAAATCTCGGAATCGAATTTTTGCATAGAACGTGTAGGAAAAGTAAAAATCTTATATCGCAATAAATCTAGATCTCGTCAAAACACACAATTTTTGTCGCGAGCGATTTTTCTTTAAAGGTAACCATTTTCGAGATATTCCTTGTTTTTGGTTTAAATTTCCCAATACTTAAGCTTTTCTGAAATGGGGAAATCATCTATTAAAAGAATGCTTTTTAAGAATACCTTTTTTTGCAGAATAAGTAAAGAAATTCATGTGAATGAAACTCATCAGATTTTTTAAATATCATAAGCTAATCGAATCTATTCCTCGTTTCAGTTTTGTGTGAGTTTTGCGGATTCATTATACTTGTGGTGTTGAGTTGGACATTTTTGTTCGGGCTGCTTTTAAGATTGGGTTGGACTGGACCGAACAATGCTTCGCAGTATTCCAGAAATCATCGTATTCAATGTAGGTGGTCTAAGTAGATAGTCATTTCTTCTTCTTCTTCTTCTTATTATTATTATTATTATTATTATTATTATTATTATTATTAATGTTAACGTTGGACATTTTGATTTCTTTCTCATTGACATTTTCAATACTTTATAGATAATTCCATTTTAACTCTAACCAATAATTTTTAATTATTCAGCATTTACACATGAATAATGGTAACAGATTCCATTAGAAAAACCTCGACTGATTTGTGTTTGAGTTAAATCTTAAATTCGTCAGCAAGAGCATCATTGTTATTGTTGTTCTCAGATATTTGTATTAATTTTCCACATTGTTGTACACTGAGCGGTGGTCGTATGGTGAAATAAGATTTTTTTTTTTCAAAATTCTTGTAAGTTGTGAAATTCAAAAGTATTCCACGTTTTCACTGAGAAGCTGTCCGCAGTAATTATTGTGCAACATCTTAAATAATGTTACAATTTTATTGATCTTAGTAAATTTTCTAAGGCTTCCTCCGTTTTTGAAATGTTCAGTTAGTGCCGGATTCGTTCTTTTCTTTTTGACGTTTCGAGCATCATGCTTCGTTTCTCTTCAGGCTAGGAGTAATAATAATAATAATAATAATAATAATAATAAT
This sequence comes from Hymenopus coronatus, assembly GCA_030762935.1. Classification (NCBI taxonomy): domain Eukaryota; kingdom Metazoa; phylum Arthropoda; class Insecta; order Mantodea; family Hymenopodidae; genus Hymenopus; species Hymenopus coronatus. The sequence continues at coordinate 35,777,159 of CM060890.1, forward strand.
AATAATAATAATAATAATAATAATAATAATAATAATACATCACCAACCCGATAGCTCTAGGGTTCAATAAACACTGAGACTGAGGTTAATAAATTGCGGAAATGTAATGAATCTTACGTGTATAGGAAAATTTCTATGCTAGCAGATACCCTTACTTGTTACATTTTTTTGAGCCCCACCGTTCTCCAAGAGTAGTAGTTTCAAGTTGGTCAGGAGTGAAGGCACCTCTAAACTGCAAAATGTCGGAAATGAGAGAACAGCGCTGTGTAGTAAGTCTTGTATATTTTTAAACAGGAATGCTACAGAAACGTTTGAAGATCGTAGAGCCTATGATGAGGCAACAATGTCTCGTCCTGCATGTTTCCGTTGGCGTAAAACATTTAAATGGAAGGAAAGTTGTGAGCTGCAAAAAGTGCTGCCATCATCGTGCACACGGATTCTCCTGTTACTGTTCGGGGACTTTCAATAATATGTAAGACATACCTCTGGGAAGCACTCACTCATTCAAGTTTAAGGCATCATTTAAAAATATCAAGAATGTGTGCTAGCTGGATTTCAAGTGCCAATTCCCATTCAAAAACAGATTCGAGTTGATGTGTGCAAACAGTGGAAACTGTTTTCAAGAAGAAGGGATGATTGGCGGAGAAACATTATCACTCTCATTGGTGTACTGTTCTGATCCAGAAATGAAGAAAAAGTGTGCAAAGCGGGGAAACACGCCCCAACAAGGTGTGCGTCCATAAATCTGCAAACAAGACATCAGTGGTCACGTTTTTTTATTATCGTGGCATGTGAACACACATCAAATTTTTAGAAGTCAGATAGTTCCTGAAGACTATTATCGTAGTGACCTTTACCAAATGATTAAAGATCACAATTCAAAAAATCTGATGTGTTCCATTCACATGACTTCCTCTATATCTCTGTAAATTATTATTGTTAATACGCTTATCTTTTATTTATTTCATGCTAATTGAGAAAAATTAGCAGAAATAGTCTTATTTCTTGCTTTATTGTAAGTAGAAGCGAAATAAGAGAGTACCATAGGTTAAAGTGAAAGCCAAAAGCTGGTTGCTATGTGACTGATGCTCCTTTGTATGTATGGATAGGAGTTGACAAATTTCTGTATGAGAAAAGTATAAGTTTTTCAATGCTGAAACCAAGAAAAAGGAATATCTCAAAAACGATCGACTCCACGAAATATATATATATATATATATATATATATATATATATATATATATATAAAACATAAATTGTATGTTTTAACGTGCTCTACATTTTTTGTGAGTTAAGTTTTTGTCCATCTCTTACGGTTTAGTAGTTCGAAAAATTCATCCAGAGTAAAGTAGTCTTCAGAGGCTATTCACGGAAAATTCAAAATATACATTTGTCAGGTAAATAACTTTAATATACGATATTTTAATCAAAATTGTTAGAGCTATTTTTTAGAAAATCAAGCATTTCGAAAAAAGTTCCATGTAAAGGGTAGTTTGGGGTGGGAGGAGTTTTCTCAAAATCTTCGTGTCGCATCCCTGGAAGATACTAAACTTAAATGCCAAGTTTGATATTTTACCAACTTTTCGTTTTTGAGTTATCGTGTTCACGGACACACGGACACACACCTTTTTCTGAAAATACATTTTTTGGATTCAGGGGACCCTAAAACATATATTTCCGGTGAAATCTCGGTATCGAATTTTTTGGTGGAGTGCAATACATTCTCTATACATTATGTACATAGTGAGTATAGAGAAAGTAAAAACGGAGAGACCTGGTTGGCAACTAGAAGCTTCATCACGACAATGCACGTTCTCATGCTAAAGTTGTTACAACATTTCTGGCCAGGAAAGGCATCTCCACGGTTCTTCGCCCACCTTCTAGTAGATCTGGCACCGTTTGACTTTTTTGTTTTTCCATCTGAATAAAAGAATCTCAAAGGACGACGATTGGACTCCGAGAATGAAGCAGTATATGCTTTCGAAGCAATTTTGAAGAACTTATCAAAAATGGGGAGGGGAAAACATTGATTTTGATTGAATTCTTTTTATAGCATGAGTCTGTCTTTACTGAACATACTAATGGCGAATTGCGAGAAATGTGCTGTAATTTTTATTATCAGCACCAATCACTGCACACGTTTTACCATTTTGTTGCTTTCTGCGTTATTGATCAAAATATAAAATTATTTGCACATAGTCCCGCCAACTTGGGTAGCGCAATTGGCGAGTTCTGACATTTGGACAAATTTCGGATTCACCGACCATATATGATTTCTTTTTGTTAGACAAAACTACACCTACTAGTTTTAACATCCTAAAAGACTCGAACTTCTAATGTTTTTCTTCTGCTGTTAAAATCCCATCGCAATATTGTTATTATAATATGACTAACCGATTCTAGGATTTTAGTGCAGCAAAATTAACTCTCAAATTCTAGAATGGGCTGTAAAGCAAATTTACATCTTCTTTAGCCATGAATTCTTGTATTATCCTGTCTGAGTAGCGTGGTGGTAGCGTGTCTGCCTCATATTCCACAGGTCGTGAGTTTGAATCTCGCTTAGGTTACCCAGATAAGGTTTTTTTTTTCATTGTTTTCCCTTATCCTGAGAAGACGAATGTCGAGTAACTTTAAGGTCCATGGACCCCGAGATCATTTGAGCATCATTTCACCAATTTCATTCATCGTCCGATATGACCAACCAGGTTAAAGGACGTTAAGGTATTAAAAAAAAACTTGTATTGCTTTGCAGCAACTCTCCGTTCTGAACTTCTGTTGTTTTCTTTAATTCTTCACACATTCTACTGTTCATGTTGTTCTTAATTTGTACCATGTGTTGTTTTGTTCTTCCTTCGTTATTCTTGCCTTTAGCTGTACCTTCTATTATGATCCTCAGTGTCTCAATAATGGCCTAAAAAGGGTGTTTTGGATCGGTATTTGAGGGGGTTTTGGATCGGTATGTGAGAAGTGTGTCAAGTAAAAAAGAACAAAAGCCCATTCTCCCAAAATCCTATTTTGGTTTGCTTAAACATACTTCTAGTATTATTTCTTACTACACATATTCCATTTTTTTCCCCTTATTAAATAAAAATGGAATTGTGCTTTTATTTGTTTTCTTTGTTATTTGGTTCAAATTTTTCTTTTTTGCTTTTTCTCTGTCATGTCTTTTCATTCTTAATATATCTGTCATGTCTTTTCATTCTTAATATATCTGTCCAACTAATGTTCATCATATTTTTGAAAGCTGCACCCCCTTACTGTTGACTTGAGCAATCGCGACAACCATGGTGCCGACAAATTTATCTCCAACTTAATATGAATTCTTGTTTTCGTCGAAAGTTTTATGGCCTGTGCCACTTCACTAACTTCTACGACCAGCGAGAATCATATCATACACTTTTAACGGAGTCCTGGACCTGCTCATCATAAAAGGCTATTCGACCACGTTTAAAGTGATTGAACCAATATCTAATTGTTGTCATAGATGGCGAAAGGTGCCCATAAATAGCATCCAGTTTTGCTTTATTCTCATCGCAAGTTTTTCCACCCAAAAATAAAGAATGATTCACTAAACAATATTCCACTTATCTATTTTAGCGAAAACACGTTGGACTACTGACTGGAATGAATCAGTGCCAAATTTATCATGAGGTGTAACAAATGACAATACACGATGGTAACACCAACTTGAGCTAGCAACACCATCTCTTTTGAAACAGCGTACTTATTGAGCCGCCCTCACAAGCCTTTATTTTCTTCATTTTTGTTTTGAATACTCTAAACTTTAATGTGGACTAAATTTAATCTGAATATGTATTTAGGTAGTATTCCTTCTGTGTAAAATTGCCATGAAAACGTTAATATTTCTTTCCATGCCAAATGTCTGATTTTTGTTTCATTTATTTAATCTGCTTTTACAACTATGGTCATATGTTTTTTTTTTTTTTTTTTTTTGTTTTTTTTTTTCATTTAAACAACTCGTTGGGTTTTTAAACATTTTCTTTTCTTCAAGAACAAGCGCATTCACTCTCACATAATTTCTAGACTCTGTAGGGGATAGAGAATGATTCCGGTTAGAGAAAAATTCCCCGCCCAATCGGGAATCGAACTTGGGGCTTTCGGATGCCTGACTCCCATTTCTGTTCAGGAAGGGATTGCTTCTCGAAGATTTTGAATCTGTAACGTTACTATTTCCTTTCCGCCGAAATATAAAAGCTGTTTTAGCAGTGCAACACGATATCTTTTAAGAGTCATATAACCTTATGGTCGTAAAAGAAGGGGCCGGGAGAAAATAACTGTTGTTAAGTAGCAGAAGGAATTTAGATGTCGTGCTTGCTCCGGAGAAGTGGTTCACAATAAGGTACACACGCAAATCGTTTTAGGCGGAAAATGTAAATTTTCATAAGGTGCTGCTGCTCATCCCACTCGTGGAATATGGATTATAACTGTAGGCCATGAGGGCGGTCTCTGGACCATCAGCTTCAGTGGCGTGCAATCTCCAATTTGCTATCGTATACATGACATAAATGATCCACTTCACCAATGGAGAACGAACGTAATTTCCAGTAATAAATCTTTTGATATTATTGCACACCTGGCATATCCAAAAGCAACTCTTGCAAGGAACTGACGTCAAAACGTTGTTTCCCCTACTCTAGTCAAAGAGGGGAAATTTTAGTGAGTCACACATACTTTTATATGTACGTGCAGTGCTCGGTAGCGAATGTGCTGTTTTAAGCAAACAGAATGCCAATTTTGAAATTATCATTTTCAGATGCTCCACAGGAACTGCAAAAGTAATATTGGTTAAAGTGATGGTCAAAAGTTGGTTGCTATATGACTGAAGTTCCTTTGTTTGCATGTGCAGGAATTTTTAAATTTTTTAAATTCCTGTATGAGAAAAGTATGTTTTTTAAAGTTGAAACCAAAAACAAGGAATATCTCAAAAATGATCAACTCCACGAAAAAAATGTATATAACATAAATTGTGTGTTTTAACGTGCTCTATATGTTTTGTGTGTCAAGATCTTGTCCATCTCTTACGGTTTAGTAGTTATGCAAAATTAATCCAGAATAAAGTACTCTTCAGAGGCTATTCCCAGAAAATTCAAGATATTCACTTTATTTGTCAGGTAAATATCTTTAATATACGATATTCTAATCAAAATTGTTAGAGCCATTTTTAAGAAAATAAAATTTTTCGAAAAAAGTTCCATGTAAGGGGTAGTTGGGAGTGGGGGGATTTTCTTGAAAATCTTCGTGTCGCATCCTTGGAAGATACCAAACCTAAATACCAGATTTAGTTTTTAACGGACTTTTCGTTTCTGAGCTACACACACACACACACGCGCGCGCGCGCGCAGACACACAGACACACACGGACATTTTTCTAAAACTGCTTTTTTTTAATTCAGGAGGTTTCAAAACATTTATTTCCGGTGAAATCTCGGTATCCAATTTTTGGGTGCATTACAATACCTTCTGTATACACTATGTACATAGCACGTATAGAGAAAGTGAAAATGTACATTTTGGATACTCGCAGTTGAAATTTTGATTCTGTTGTAAGATATTAGCAAACCCATCATTATCTGAAACATGTCTCTTGATTTGAAAAATTTGTCTTTTACAAGAAACTCCTTAGATGAAGTCTGAGACACACTTTCAGCAGATGATTCTTTTTTAGATAATTAACTGTTTCCAAAGGCATATAAGCCAAATACATTCTCAATCAAGAATCACAGATTTTTTACATTAAATTTTTCATTTTACGTTTTCCAATAAGGCTTACCAGTTACATTTTGAAAGTTAATCAAGAATAAAGAGGATTTCATAGACATTTTGCCATTAAACTTTTAAGCATATTCTATTTTAATAATCAACAAGTCATTTTGGTAACATCAACATTTTCGAAAAATGTTTAATGTAAAAGGTAGTTTGGGGTGACTAGTTTTCTTGAAAATCTTTATGTCGTATCCTTGGGATATGCTGAACTTAAATATCCAATCTGCATTTTATCCTGTTTTCGTTTTTGAGTTATGCTGTTCAAAGATAAGGCTCGGAAGTTCTTATGGAAACTATATTTGTCACATTCGCTTGAATTTTTCTGCGGATTCTGCCAGATATTACTCTTACAAAAGATTATTCTTTTATTTACTTCATATTTGGTAAGGTAAACATTAACATAAATGGTTTTTATCACACATTCCCTGTAGGTATAAGGGAACACTGTAAGCTTATGGTGGTAAAGTATTTTAAGAGCTGATGGCTACTTGAGAGGTTTAAAATGTTATTTTCTTTACTCAACCAGTCGAAAAAAGAACAAATATAAGGAACGAATAATGATTTCCCATTTGAGAATAAGTATTGGAAAGTTTAAACCAGTGACAAAGAATACCGCGGATTTGTTAACTACACCAAAAAAATGAATTTGATATCAATTGTAGTGAGATTTTGTATATCTGTTACATTTTATCGTGTATGCAATGGTCGCACAATATGGAAGCTTCCGAAACTATTCCTTGAATATTCAAAATATAAATTTCATTTGTTTTATGTAGACTTTAATTTACAGTATTTTAATCAATATCGGTAGAGAAAATTTTGAAAATATCCAAATTTTCGAAATGTTCGAAATCTATTCCATATAAAGGGTAGTTTGAAGTGGAGTATTTTCTTTAATATCATCTAGACTTTTCATTTATGAGCTATGGTGCACACACATACAGAGACACGGACATTTCTCTGAAAATACTTTTATTTATGTATTATTTACTCAGCGCCCTGAAAACGTTTATCTCCAGTGAAGTTTCGGTATTGAAATTCAGGGTGGGATGGAATAACTTCACTTAGTAGGTACTGGCAGAAAAGCTAAAAGAAAAAGGCTTGCGTGGTTTGAAAATACACAAAAGTTGCTTTACAGAGTCAATTAGAGTTCAGCGTGTCACGCCACTGAATATATTTCCACCTGCGGCTTGAATATAATTTACGCAGTTAACTTTTGTTTTATTTTCCCACAATCTGGTGAAATATGGATGTCTTCCACAATGATTACCTTCTTTCCTGACTTTATTTTCATTTGAGCTGATTTTCGTGTTTTGTTTTCTTTCTCTGAAATTTACAATCTGCTATGAATTTCGATTATTTGAATCATATGTTCAATGATTTCCGGTCTGCGGGGCAAGCGCACAACCCAGATTTGGCACGCAATGCTTTTCCATCTTGTAGGGGTGTCAACCTTCTCATTTTTACGCCATATGGACAACAGGTGCAGAGTTTAGGCGGGCAAAGAATGTAATCCAACCAAAATAAACATGGATACCCGAGTTAGTTCATTGTATAAAACTTTTTGTTAAATTCTTCCGGAGGGAGTACCTGTAGGCTAGCGGTGCTTGCTAACTTAATCTGTATGCTGTAGAAGAATAGCATATGCTGTAAACAACTTGATTCTTCTCAGAATTATGAATTATCTATGTACGCCCTTTAACTGCCGTGATTCTCAGCGTCCAACTCTATATTGGGCGTGAAAGACCGCTTAATTTTGCTCAGAGGCCTCTCTATCAGGCTTGAGGTTCTTTTACGTGCCGTAAATCTACGACACGGGACCACGGCTTTACTTCCCTTCCGAAGGAAGCAATGCTAAGGATTTTTAAGCCCAAAAAATCCATCGTTCTCCGCCGGATTTGACCCGCGAACTTGGGTATATTAAGTTGGCATTAATACACAGAGATGATTGTGACCAGGTATAGACAAAGTAAGTAGAGGAAAAAAGCTGCGTTTACATAATTATATAAAGAAAATTTGATGTCTAACTTCCACAAAATATTCTTGAAAACACTTATATTCTATTTTTTGTTAATCTAGTAAATTTACTTCCCATATTTACCTAAGTACACATTTCGTTCTAGGATTAAAAAGATGAACCGGACTACCTCCGTGGTCGAGTGGTCAGCGAGCTGACTTCTCACCTGGAGGTCCCGGGTTCGATTCCCGGCTGGGGCGGGGAATTTTTCTTTCACCGGAATTATTCCCTATCCCCCACAGAGTCTGGAAGTACTATAGAAATAAAGCAAAAAAAAAAAAATAAAAAAAAATGAACCAACATTCAGATGTTTCAAGAACATGTAGTGTAGTGGCTTTTAAATTCCATGCTGGTCCCATGACTTCAAAATTAAACAAAAGCCCGCCCTCTCTCTCCCCCAAAATAATAACAAATAACTTCTGCTTGGAGAAAAGTATAAGTATTTAAAATACTAACCAATAACAAGAAATATTTCTGAAATTATTAACTTCTTAAAAAATAAATAAAAAAATTAAGTTGTGTGCTTGGACGAGATACATATTTGTTGCGAGGTAACTTTTGTAGTTATTAATATTGTGTTCTAAGTAATCTGATTCTTAAAACATTTTTTAATCGACTTTTGAATAATGTTTATTTTCGTTTCTTTTTACTTAACCTTTTCCCTCACAATTTGGTCCAAAACATTTCTTTAAACATTTCGTTTTCATCCTTGGAAGGCTTTGAATTTAAATATCAAGGGGCGAAATGGTAAAGGGTAGACAGCGGAGGGGATACCTTGCGTAGCCTATATATTATACCTAATACAGAAATATTTTAGTTAACATCACCCAGAAGAAACGATAAAACGGGGGATCCCTAGAAGACCATGGGCAATAGAGACGCGTTAAAGTTCCCAACATTTCCAATCCCGATGATCCGTCCCACTGCTGGAACCACTAGAGAGGGCGATCAAACGACCCGTAGATCTGGCAGCCCCTTGGTGTCCACTACGGACCTAGAAAAACACTAGAAAAATGAGAAGGAAACGGAATGAAGGGAAAATGATGGACAGGAAATCGTGATATATGAGAAACCATCCCAGAATTCGACTATGGACCGCGAGGAAACCACGAAAAACTCATGGGCCGTTGGAGATCGCCAGAGATCGAACCCGGCACTTCCCGAATGCGAGTCACTCTCAAACTGCGGCGCCATATCGGTCGGTAGTTTAAATATCAAGTCTCGTATTTAACACACCCTTCGTTCTTTTAGTTATGTTTATGTGCTTATGCGCGCACGCACACACACACCACCCGTTTCCTAAAATTTTTGCTTTATTTCTGGGAACCTCAAAACATATACATTACTTTCATATATGTTTTAAAATATTCTTGGAAAACCTATTACCTTCTGTACATAATACATGGCACACAAGTTCAGACGCTATTGCACATCCCTCATTTTAGACCATGCCTCTCAAGATAAAGAAAACACATCTATGACTGTTTTTATTGCCTGAGCTTGCACTGCATGGAGTTTGTATATCGCCAATCAGGGGGAAGGGAAGTGTGCACAGAGGAATACATTTTGGAGCGGCACGCTTATAAGAAACGAGGATTAGCTAGTTGAGAAGTTCCTAGGACCGTTGAACCTGATGAATCACAATTGCCGAGAGGGTTGGCTCCAGCAAGTGGCGTCTGAGATTCATATTCGGATGCTACGAGTTGAAATCCTGAGGTGACCGACCACCCTGACTTAAGATTTGTTTTCTTTTTCTCATAGACATGGGTGGCTATGTGCAGCAAAACTGTTTTTCAACGACGTGTGGAACTCGTATATCAACTCAGAGGACTCGACCTTGATAGCACTACCTCTCTTCATCCATATGTTTAGGGATAAAGCAGGCAAATTAATCTCCTCCGTCATTGGTATGTTCCAAATAACTTTGCCTATCTCTTAATGGCCACATAAGATATCATTTTTCAATGGATACCGCTGTGGTATAGGCAGTTAAGTTGTGCGGAACAAATTAGTTAATTGTTTAACATGATCAACTTATTTTAATACATTCGAAGAAACTGTCAAATATATATTCTCATAACAATATGAATTAGTTAATATATGTGGAATGCATGCGAATTCTTATCATGAAATAGATGGGAGGGCGGATCTTTGCTTTAAATCTGCCTCAGAGGATGGCGATAGGGTCCATGGTATCAAAACAGTACATTTATATCTCCTTTATTATCTATCAATGCATAGCACGTGGCTTGTTTTGACACCATTCAAAGTTTACCATCAATCAACCGGGGAATAGGGGTAGGTAACACAGCTTTTCTTTAAGTCCTGGGCTTCATGGTATAGCCAACTATTAGTGTTAAATGACATTGTAAGTCGCCATTGAGGCATGTCATCTCAAAATAGTTTGATATCACCCACCTTGTGGTTTACCGGAAAACATGCGAGTTAGCTGAAAAATGTAATGGCTAATGTTGCCATGGTAGATCAGTGGTAGAGCAAACGGCTAGAGATCGGGAGATCAATAGTTCAAACCCCGGTTATGACATTGCATTTTTTTAGTTTGACTCCACATATGCTACTCCGGTTCTTCTCAAGGTTTGTGTGAAAAAAATTAAATTAGGTGTTATTAAGTTACATTCTGGTTCCTCTGTCTCTTTTTGTTTGAAAATGACATATAAAGGGGAGATGCAGTATTGGAGTAATTGTTTTTTCACAGAAGTCGTGTGTAGCACAGGAGTTGGATACATACTGAACAATTCAATGCCAGAGCTGGGATTTGAACCACGGATCTCCCGATCTCTAGCCAGTTGCTCTGCCACTAAGCTACCATGGCAACATGCCGGCCTAGCGATTAAATTTCTCAGCTGACTCGCATGTTTCCCGGTAAACCACAAGGTGTTCTCAATTTATTTTGAGATGACAACCCCAATGGCGACTTACAATGTTATAAGTACTTAAGTCCCAGGATTCATAGTATAGCCAACTATTATGGTCAATTGGTTTTGGATTAATTGTTTTTTATCACAAGCAACCGGCTAAGCTCGGGAGATCCGTGGTTCAAATCCCCGCTGTGGCATTGAATTTTTCAGTCTGACTCTATCCAAATGCAATATTTATAGCTACTTTTGTTGATCATTGTATTCCACGAGAAGATATTTCCGCACTTTTTGAATTGCAAAAACAGATTTTCTATAGCAGAGCTACGTGTGAGATATGAAACATTTTTTAGAAAGGAACAGCATGATAGGAATTTGCTTCTAAATTTCTTTAGTTAACAGTAGGGCCAAGCTGTTCATTTTACTGGCATTTGAGCGCTTGTTTCGGTATGTAGTAGTTAAGAGAAAAATATAGCCCCTGGGTTACCACATGATAACTGTAAAACTGGTCGAATGTGTTGCGGGCTATCACTAACAACAAGAGTAAACCGTGCAAATTGCACATAAATTACCAAGTACAATCCAAGTAATGAAGGAACATCAATCATGAGCCTATTATTCAAATTTATTTAAAACACACAACTGCCACCAAGATGCGTGTTTGCTGTTCACGCATATGTAAGTCTATGCTTATGAACGCCATTATCTCACTTTGAAATATTATTTGCATATGGAACCATTCTTTTAACAATTTGCTTTTAAGGTGATGCACCCGTGAAGTAGGAAAAAACCACAGTATCCAAAATATTTGTTGAAATTTATACTAGTTATTATACACAATAATAATTATATTTTTGCCATTTATCGAAATTTTAGATTGCAAGTTATTTAAATAACAATTCTATCTGTAAATTTATTGCTCTAGAAAAGTGAGCCACGTGATCCATTTTAAAAAATATTTAAAAAAATCCGGTTCTGCAGAAAATAAATTTACAAATAGATCTGTCACATTATATTTTTACTTTCTCTACACGTACTATGTACGCAAGTGTATAGAGAAGGTATTGCATTTCTCCCAAAATTTGATACCAAGATTTCAGCGGAATATGTATTTTGATACTCCCTGAATCAAAACAAAACAGGAAAGAAAAAAGCATTTTTATAGCTTTAGAAGAATGTGTGTGTGTATGTGTATGTGGGTGGGTGGACAACATAACGCAAAAATGAAGGTCTGTTAAATACCTAAATTGGAATTTATGCTCAGTATCTTCCAAGAATTTTCAAGATTTTCGAGAACATCCCACTACCTCAACTATAATACCTATTACATGGAAAGAATTCCGAAAATTTTAATTTTCTCAAAATTGGCTCTAACGGTTCTGATTAAAATATGGTATATTAAAGATATTTACATGACATTTAAATTTTCTGAGAATAACCTCAAAAGGCTTCTTCGTTCTGGAAAATTTATAAACGTAAGACGTAGACAAAACTTACTACACAAAAAATGTGGATTTTGTTCAAATACAGAATTTATGTCATATACATTTTTTTCCGTAGACTTTTCCGTTTACGAAATATTTCTTATTATTGGCTTCAGTTTAAAATACACGGGAACTTGTCAACTCTTTGTCATGCAAAGAAACTGGATTTCAATCCCATAGCAACGAGCTTTTAAAATGTTTTCTATCGCTTTGGCCTAATCGCTTTGTTCAAATACAGAATTTATGTCATATACATTTTTTTTCCGTAGACTTTTCCGTTTACGAAATATTTCTTATTATTGGTTTCAGTTTAAAATACACGGGAACTTGTCAACTCTTTGTCATGCAAAGAAACTGGATTTCAATCCCATAGCAACGAGCTTTTAAAATGTTTTCTATCGCTTTGGCCTAATGTACTTTATCATTCCCCTTCTATTTACAAGGAAGCAAGTAACAAAATAATTTCTACCAATGTTATCTCGAATAGCATGAAGTAGATAGAAGAATAAGCTTTTTAACATTAATGTTTTATAGAGCTGTAGAGAAAGTCACGTGAATGGAACACGTCAGATATTTTAATACTAGCCCTAATTATTGTAGAACAATTATTACTCTTAGTGCTTTCCAAATCTGTTGATTTTTCAACATTTAATAATGTATTTGTCAGAATTGGAGCATTATTTTGAAAAATGAAAAACTGTAATCCAATTTTCCTTAATGTGTGTTTGAAAGGCAGTACACAAATGTTGAAATAAATTAGTGAACACATGCATGGAGTGGAACATTTTGAGTACGGAAAAGTGTTGGAAAAAGGCTTGGGAGAAGTTGGGCTTATTTATTAATAACCATCGCCTACTTATTTATAGCTTCAGTTAATTGGTAGTTAAAGTGCGTCAAGTGGGAAACATATTTTCCTAAAATTTTAATTCATTTTATTTCATTTTGATCTTTTTTTTTTTTCACAATTTGTGGTCAAATTTCTCAGAAGCTCAGCTTAAGCACCGCTCACAATGAGATGTAAACGTAAGACTTTTAGGAACATAAATCGCAAGACTTTGAACCCATGTTATTTAATAGACTCACACAATTCCCTACGCAATGCATTGCGCATATAAAGGAAGAATTCTGTATTCTTTCCTCTGTGCATTGTCTGTTGTTCAATTTGGTTGTGCCGCACACTTTCGATTATTTCTCTTTTGCAAAAGTGGTGCAACTATATCCAAACTTTGGTCAAACTGCTTAGGCTTTAACCTCATGTAATTAATAAAAACTTTCGGGTCACCATTTCTTATTATGATAGTCTCCTTGCTGAATCTTATTTGGGTTTAAAGGTTGCACCCAATATCTGTGCTCTCACAAATCGTGAGGTGCAAAGAGAGAACACATTGCATTGGTTATACAGCTCTATAAGGTGCTACAGTCTCCACGCTTGCCCTATTTTTAACATTTTGATCAAACAATCATTGTGATGTCACCATCGCGAGTATGTTTATAAAAGAGTAAGTGAATTTTCCTGCGTGATATTGTTGGTTATGTTATTAACTCAAAACTTACAGTGTGCTTGAAAGATTTGTACATGCAATTTACGGATTAGAAACCTGTGTCAACTGCTTACGTTTGTGGTGTGAATGGTTTTGTCTCGCGCTTCGCTATACTTCGTTACGTTAGCGTAGCGACTTCATTTTGAAGGTAGTTTTAGAATATTTGCATTGCTAAAATGTTGTGATTTCATCAGTTTGGTTTGGGAGGTTTAAACCATTCCATAAATGAAATATTTCCGAAGTCAAATTCATTCACTTTTCTACATAGGATCTGCAAGGAAAATTTGACTTTGAACCACGTTTAATAAATTTGAACTATCAAAAACGTATTTTGTTCACAATTTCTGTCTCAAGTTATCTACATATAGGTATCTGGAATAATCATTAATCTCACAACGTGTCGTGGCATATTTAATGTATTTTACCATCGTATTGTTTTCAATATTCACCTTTTTTCTCCTTTCTCTACTAGATGCTTACTAGGTGCGTGGAAGTGTGTTATTCCACCGAAAAATTCGATGTGTAACCAGAAGCACATATTTAAGGCCTCTGGACATAAAAAGAGCATTCGTAGAAAATTTGGTACAAAGTTGAGTATCCGCCAAATATGCAACAGGATGAGTTTTAAGATTACCACACTCCAAACTAACCTTTATATAGATACATTTTCGATGTTTTGGTATCTCAAAAATGATTTCCACCATTTGATTAAAGTATAATATATTTCAGATATTTTCATGATAAGTAAAATGTGTATCTTCCAATTTTCTGGGAATAGCTTTAGAAGCAGTTTTCATTCAGAAGGGGCTCTGTCTAAGCTTGTATAATGAATAAACTATAACAAAACATACTGCACAAAATATGCACACATCTTTAATATAAAGTACAGTTTATTTTCAATAACCTTTTCTGTGCCATCAAACTTTTCCGAGATACCCGTCATTTTTGGTTTGAATTGTCAAAATGACTATTTTTTTAAAGTGCTCTCGATATTTATTGTTTCTTATTATATTATCGAAAGAGCATGGAGTTTGAAGTCCTACATACACTGACTATCGATTCAGTTTGATTTAATTCTTTAAATGCTACTCTCAGTAATATATGACTAAATTCTGTTGTTGAAAATACAACAGATATTTAAATGACCAGCATATTGTAGGTTGGAGGTTGTAGTTTGTCTCTGGCTAACTGTTCTAATCTCGTGTATATTAGCTTTTACCAGTATAATGTTTATTTTCTATAATTATGTGAAATAAAATGTTAAATTATTGTAAGAAATGAGAACACCAGTTTATCTAATATCACTTCATGAATCATCCATGCACCCAGCACAGCACAAAGAGACACACTTGGCCGAACCGCAATCGGCTCTATTCACCCTTGACCTCTACCACCAATCTTCTTCCCGATTGTCCAGCCAACTGCACCTATTGAACTGTTAACCGGACGTTATATAGGTAGTGGACACCAAGTGAAAGGTTCTCGAAGGAGAAAATACTCGAAACTGCCGAAAGGAAGCTTCTGAAACAGTAATTAACCAAACTGCAGGCAGATGGCATATAATGAGTTTGTTCCACAGATCATTGTTGACTAGGCAAAACAGGCTGGAATGGGCTCACACCAGCAGCTCTAGGTAACTGCGCTGCGATTGCACTATATGACTGCATGTGCGGTTTGTGGTTGACAGAGCGGCTCAGGGGCAGGTTTTCCGATTTCTCCCGCCATCACATTCCATTCCATGTATCATCAGTGTCATCGCCTGCGGCGCAATAGTAGTAAAAGTGAGCGTTTAACACAATCAAAAAAATTACTCTATGTTACGCCAAGACGCATAACATTCTTCCCATTGCGATTAATAAGGTTCATTAGGCGATTGAAGTTGCTTCATTAACATCGCCATGACTCAATTGAGTTGAATATATCAGAGACATGGACTGGTTATTCAATACTCATATGACTGTCCAATTCAGAGTCAGGCGTATCATATGTTGTTTTATTTGACTATTCTTCGTCTCCTGGTTTAGTGCTTTCTCTCTTAATATCTATTGCCACTCTTCAGAATCCCATCTACAGATATAGGAATTTACTCACTTCGTAAAGATCTGACCGGTATGAGCGACTAATTACTTCATTCCACCAAAATGCATGCTTATGCTAAAAGAATTCCAACGCCGTTATATATGTATACAGAATGTAGCTCTTAAAGCTCTAATTGCACCTATATTCTATTAAATACGAGGATGATTCAGAAAGTAAGTTCTGGTCTCCTACGTTACGTGAATCGCCAACTTTATTCCGTTAGTACGATCACGGCAGCATAACTGTGAGTCTATAGTCAGCCATTTCTCTCATCAACACAGGTGTTTAAAATGTGTGCAGCAATAGAAGAGACCGTCAAATATGAGGTACGTGGAGTAATAGAATCTCTGTGGGCAAAACAAGTGGCACCAGCAGCAATCCAGCGTGAGATTATTTAAGTATACGGGAAAATTATGACTGACAGTGTTTTTCAACGTTGATGTCGTGCATTTCGTGACGGACGCACTAACGTCCATTATGAAGAACGAAGTGGCCAACCGTCTGTTGTGAATGATTAAATTGTTGAAGAAATGATCAGACAGAATCGCCTTTTCACCATTTCTAAACTCTCAGGGCATTTTCCATAAATCGATCGAAAACTGTCCTGTACGAAATGGAAACACTATCGCAAGTTTTGTCCTGATTCACTAGTAGGTATGCAATAAACTCCCCAGAATAAAGTGTTTACTGAAATATATATATATATATATATATATATATATATATATATATGGGAACTTACTTTCCGAATCACCTCGTATTTACCTTATTAACATGTATGTTGGTAGAACAAGCTTTTATAAGAATACTTTGAGCAAGAGTGAGTAGAGAGCCATAAGAATACGAGAGCCGTTCAATAAGTAGCCATTTTAGGAATGCAAACGAAGTTTTTTTCAAACACATGTTATTTATTTCTCAGCATAGTCCCCTTTAGGGATATACGCTTCTCTCAACGTTCCTGCCATATTTTTAACCCCATCAAGAAAAGGAATTGTCAAGTTCTGCTAATACACCTTTGTATCGACGATCTTATTTGGTCTAATTTTGTTCCGCGAGGCAGTTCTTCATGCTGGAGCCAGGTCTTGACAACTGGATGCGAAAATACCTTCAAATTTCGTTTGAATAGTTCCAAGCACAGCTTCGAATTTAAATGCAGCAGCCTCTTGCAATCGCGACATCGGACCGAAAATCTTTATCATCTCCATCTTTTTATTTTTAATTTATGCCCTTTAGCTTGGTAGGTCATATCGGAAGAAGAATTGAATCTGTGAAATGATGCTCGAATGAGCACGGAGTTCATGGAACTTACTCGACATTCACCTCAGAAAAATGATATCCGGATAACTCGCTCTATTCGAGGATCGGGATCTCTTGAATGTTAGACATACACACTGTAACCGCACTGCAAATTAATCATGCAAAATATAAATTGACATTCCTATCGACACACCTATGGCTTCTCCCTCTTCGCGAATTTTCGTTCGACTATCAGCGAGAAATATATCGTGAACTTTGTCCATGATTTCCTCCGTAACCATACCAAAAACGTATGTCCGAACCACGTTTAAAATTGTTGAACCAATATCCAACAGATGTTATTGATGGCGAAACATTCAGTTTCGTTTTCTATTTCCTCTTATGTTTTCCCAGCGAAAAGTAAAAACCGAATCATTGGATGATCTTTTTTCCGTTTTAGCGAAAACATGTTGCACGATTAACTAGAATTTCTGCAAAATCCAAAACAACCTACGAATCGGTACCAAAATTGTTTTGGCGACATGTACACGAAGATAGCACAAACTTGACTGAGTCTATTTTTAGACACGAGTACTTATTGAGCCGTCCTCATACAACTCAGCAGATTTTTATGTCATCTACAGAACATTGGTTTTTTAAATTAAGGGAACTGAAAACACATTAACTATGAAATTTCCATATAAATTTTTTGATGAAATGCAATAACACCATTACGTTTTCCAAGTTGTACGAAGCCAAACACGCTGTATTGCTGCAGCTGGACAGGGTATTTAGGCTAGGACTTTCCTTGAACGTTTATATATGCCATGCTATTAACGAAACACTGTACAACAGGTGTGATGGTAAATAACACAGGATGCTACCTGTCCTCAGGGAGACCTCATTAGCAAAGTTGTCACCAATGAGTTCTTCCCCTGAGAGAAGCTATTTGTCTAATAACTCCCATTCCTGTATTTTCCCATAATTGGCGCTGGCAATTTTACTTTAGGTTTATTGTACTTCATTGTCACTTTTAGTTTTCCTGATGCGCAAAAATAAGCGTTTACATTCAGTTTTCATGTTATCATGGTTTGATATAAAACGTTTTATGAAACCGATTGAAGTAAAACATTACTGATAGGTTATACTTAAATGACTTTATCTACACATTCTTATGTTAACTATTCTTCCAAAACCATATTCTCCCAGGAGAAAAGGTTGTGGGTCCCTGACACAGTCCAAGCAGTTCATCTCGACCCGGGGAGCCCTAGGAGCCACGCCCAAGGTTTGACTGAATACCCTTGGTCCCACAGACGGCTTCAATGCCAACCCACCGCTGAGAGCTGCATTTCCTTAGCATATCACATGTATATAACATAAATTGTGTGGTTTAACGTGCTCTACATTTTTTGTGGGTTAAGTTTTTGTCCATCTCTTACGGTTTAGTAGTTATGAAAAATTCATCCAGAATAAAGTAGTCTTCAGAGGCTATTCCCAGGAAATTCAAAATACACATTTTATTTGTCAGGTAAATAACTTTAATATACGGTATTTTAATCAAAATCGTTAGAGCCATTTTTTAGAAAATAAAACATTTCGGTAAAAGTTCCATATAAAGGGTAGTTTGGGGTGGGGGGATTTTTCTCAAAATCTTCGTGTCGCATCCCTGAAAGATACTAAACTTAAATACCAAGTTTGGTATTTTACCGACTTTTCGTTTTTGAGTTATCGTGTTCACGGACACACTGACACACTGACACACTCACACACGGACACACTCACACACTCACACACGGACACTCGGACACACGGACACACGGACACTCGGACACTCGGACACACTGACACACGGACACACATACGGACCTTTTTCTGAAAATACTTTTGGAAACAGGGGACCCTAAAACATATATTTCCGGTGAAATCTCGGTATCGAATTTTTTGGTGGAGTGCAATACATTCTCTATTCACTGTGTACATAGTGAGTATAGAGAAAGTAAAAAGGGACGGAAAGTTCGGAATAATGAAAAAACCTTCCCATTATTCGCCTAGTGACCCAGAAAAGCCTCCAAAAAGCTCCATGTTTCAGAAATATTGGTGCGGGAATCGAACCCACGACCTCCCGAATGCCAGTGCCAGACGAAAAGCCTGAGCTCGGTTAGTAATTCTTTTATTACATATTTTCTTGTAGATACAAAGGGAATACCTATGGGAATACAATAGGCTGGTTGCTATGTAATGGAATTGAAATTCCATTCTTTTTGCCTTGATTAGGGGAATGAAAAGAAACAGTGTGTTATATAATATACCCGCCGATTTATTCAATTGCTCTTGCATATATATGCATATATAATATTGTTGTTTCATATGAGCAAAAAATGAGGATGGATTGCATAGGATAATATTGTATACTAAACTTAAATACCAAGTCTGGTATTTTTTTTTTTTTTTTTTTGAAAATACCTTTTTGCATACAGGGGACCCTAAAACGTCTATTTCTGGTGAAATCTCGGTATCGAATGTTGGGTGCAATGCAATACCTTCTCTACACACTTTGTATATAGTAGGTAAGTGTAGAGAAAATAAAAATTCGACGTGTTCTATTCACATAACTTTCTCTACATCTCTGCAACAAATTATTGTTAAAAAGCTTATACTTCTATTTACTTCACGCTAATCGAGAAAAAATAGCAGAAATGGTCTTATTACTTGCTTCCTTATAAGTAGAAGCGAAATAAGGAGTACCGTAAGTTAAAGTGATAGTCAAAAGCTGGTTGCAATGTGACTGAAGTTCCGTTGTTTTTATGGACAGGAATTGATAAAAGTATAAGTTTTTTAAAGTTTAAACCAAATCCCACGAAAAAAAATGTATATAACATGAGTTGTGTGTTTCAACAAGCTCTATATTTTTTGTGTGGTAACTTTTTTTGCATCTCTTACGGTTTAGAGTTATGCAAAATTCGTAAAATTCATCCAGAATAAACTAG
The DNA here is from genome assembly GCA_030762935.1 of Hymenopus coronatus. Classification (NCBI taxonomy): domain Eukaryota; kingdom Metazoa; phylum Arthropoda; class Insecta; order Mantodea; family Hymenopodidae; genus Hymenopus; species Hymenopus coronatus. The sequence continues at coordinate 35,797,163 of CM060890.1, forward strand.
TCTTCAGAGGCTATTCCCAGCAAATCCAAGATATGCATTTTATTTGACAGGTAAATAAATATCTTTAAATACGATATTTTAATCAAAGTCGTCAGAGCTATTTTTGAAAAACCTCAAATTTTCAAAAATTTTTCTATGTAAAAGGTAGTTTGGGGTAAGGGATTTTCTTGATAATTCGTGTCGCATCCTTCGAAGATACTAAACTTATATACCAATTTTGGTATTTTACCGTCTTTTCGTTTTTGTGTTATCATGTTCACAGACACATGAACGCACACAAGGACCTTTTTCTAAAAATGCTTTTTTTATATACAGGAGCCTAAAACATTTATTTCCGATAAAATCTCGCTATCGAATTTTTGTGTGGAGCGCAATACCTTCTCTATGAACTATGTACTTCTGTGTACTGGATGATCTTCTAATTCTAATTATGCATTATTAGGAGAATTGCGTACAGTAGCACAGACTATTTCTTATGAGGTAAGATTGGCTTTAACTTTATTATCATTTATTTTTTTGATTAGAGGATATTCTTTATTGAATTTTTTATTATTGTCAAATGGGTATTTGGTTTTTCTTTTTATGTTTACCTTTATGTATAGTGCGTGCAGAGAAATAAAAATTGATGATGGTGATCTATTGAGTGTATCTTCCCTGGACCTTGAGGCCTAGACAACATGTATTTTTTCTCCGAACTGAGAAGTTCAATTTCGAATTCCCATTGTAAGCAATGAATAAACAAATCTGCTCATTGAAGCGCACGCGACAGACACACACACTCACACACAGATACACACAAAAATTGAAAGAAACGAAGGTAAATAGAATGAGAGAGAGCAATAGAAATTCAGCCCTGTTACATTTAATGGACACAAAATATTTGAGATGGAGTGGCAGAGAAGGCAGGGTGGAGTGAGTGTGTTTCGAAACGATTGGGCACAAGGACCCAGAGAAAGTGAAGGGCACATTAGCAACTGGGCATAAAGAGGCGAGGTCACTTTCACTGTGAAGGTCACTCACCCGTTTCAGGGGTTACATTGAGTTTGTAACTCGGGAAGAAAAGCTTGTTTTTCCCCGTTGCTGACATGGAACTCACAGAAACAGAGAAGGGTAAACTTTGTGCAATGGATACCGATATAGAGTAGGAAGATTCAAAAAGGAGAACGTTACTTTTTGGAGATATGTAAATAGTATCAAGTTTAAATGCTCAGGAGTAACAGCAGTGTGTTTTGAAGGAAGGGCCGCATATCGCCTGTTGTGTTGCCACTGATGTTCAGAAGCGCATAGAGGAAATTACTTCGATATCTGCAATGTATTCGGAAGAAATGGGTTGTTATTTAACCGCGGATATGAACTGGTGACTGAAATGCCTTGTCAAAATGTGTGTAAAATTAACCTACATCAAGATAGGAGAAAATCACAAGGTGTGCAAAAAGAACCGGAAAGTCCTGAAAATATCATCTTACCAGCTGAACTGTTAAAAATGAACGATGTGGAAGGAGAATTTCTCTGTGCCACAAGAAAGGATTTTTGTATTTGCAAGCACTAAAGGAGTAACAGCTCTAAAAGAAAAGCACACCTTTTTATGGACGCTACATTCAGAAGCTGTAGCAAACAATACAACCAAATATACACCATTCACGACGATCTTGGAGGTACAAGTTACGAAGCCAACAGTGCCGGTGGTATACGCTCTTCTTCCAAATAAAAAAAAAGGAGACTTACAGCAGGCTGTTCAATACAATTAAAGAGAAGATTCCAGAATGGAACCCCAAGGATGTTATTGGAGATTTTGAACCTGGCACTATTCAAGCTTTGAAGTCTGCGTTTCCAAATGTAAAAATTTCTGGTTGCAACTATCATTTCAATCAGTGTATTTTGAGAAAGGTTCAGGAATTAGGAATGAAGGATGAGTTCTACATTGGTTCATCTTCCGCTTAACAAAGTTGACGATTGTTGGCTCATTATACAAGAAAACTCGCCAGGAAATGAGAAATTAAATTTGTTCTACAACTATGTTGTGGAACAGTGGCTGGATAATCCTTCAATACCAAAAGATAATATGGAACTGTCACGGAAAATGTCACAGCATCAACAATACTGTCGAAGGATGGAACCACAGGCTCAACAAAATCGAGCAGCATACTCGCGCTGGTTAGTTAAGGTCTTGAAGGATGATGCAGAGAACCAGAGATTCCTTCTCTACCGAAAAGAACTAAACTTGGAAGGGAAAAAAACGAAGAAAGTCTGTAGTTACACTTGACAAGAGGATTACTAATAGTTTGAAAAATCTTGAGGAAATCAGGGATCTAAGAATATGTCTCAAAACTCTTGCCTATATGCATAAATTACGTTAATGACAAATTCCGTTTTATACGAATGAACTTAAATACTAATGAAGCAAAAAGACGAATTCTTGCTGAATGAGCTTGTAAATAAATTAAATTGTAATTATGGACTAACAAAAAAACTAAGCCCATTGACGAGTTCTAACAGAAATAAAATAAGATAATATAATATAACTATTTGGTTGCGATAAGAGATCGCCTCCACGTGGTGTGCCCTGGAAACGGTTAAATACGCATAGCTGGCTAAGAATCTCTTAAATAGGATTTTCAACAAAATAATGAACATGACGATGAGTAATTAACACTTTGCGCCTCCCTTAATATCCAGCATCTGAAACCGGTTTGGCTAGTTGCTTTATCCATGTGCCCAATTTCTACTATTTTTGCTTTGTGCCCAACTGCTACAGATTCAAAGTGAAAGAGCACGAGAGAATGGAGAGGAAAGAACGTGTGTAAGGCAGACATTTCAAAGTTAAGGAAGAAGGCTAAGAGAGGGCAGCAGAATAAAATTACATTATTTATTCTATCATAATACCCTTTCAATCAGGGACTTTTTACTTTCTCCATACGCACTATGTACATAGTGTATAGAGAAAGTATTGCACTCCACCAAAAATTCGATACCGAGATTTCACCGGAAATATATGTTTTAGGGTCCCCAATATCCAAAAAAAGCATTTTCACAAAAAGGTCCGCGCGCGCGCGCGCGTGTGTGTGTGTGTGTGTGTGTGTGTGTGTGTGTGTGTGTGTGTCTGTCTGTCCGTGTGTCTGTGAACACGATAACTCAAAAACGAAGAGTCGGTAAAATACCAAACTTGGTATTTAAGTTTAGTATCTTCCAGGGATGCGACACGAAGATTTTGAGAAAAATCCCCCCACCCCCAACTACCCTTTACATGGAACTTTTTTCGAAAATTTTGATTTTCTCAAAAATGGCTCTAACGATTTTGATTAAAATTTCGGATATTAAACATATTTACCTGGCAAATGAAATGTATATCTTGAATTTTCTGGGAATAGCCTCTGAAGAGTAGTTTATTCTGGATGAATTTTACTAAATTTTGAATGACTGCTAAACCGTAAGAGATGGACAAAAACTTACTACACAAAAAATGTAGAGCACTTTAAAACACACAATGTATGTTATATACATTTTTTTCGTGGAGTTGGTCGTTTTTGTGACATTCCTTATTTTTGGTTTCTGCTATGAAAAACGTATTCTTTTCTCATACAGGAACTTGTCAACTCCTATCCATATAAACAAAGGAACTTCATTGACCTAACAACCAGCTTTTGACTATCACTTTAACCTACGGTTGTCCCTTATTTCGCTTCTACTTACAAGGAAGCGAGTAATAAGACTATTTCTGCTAATTTTTTCTGATTAGCATAAAGTAAACAGAAGTATAAGCTTTTTAAGAATTATTTGTTGCAGGGATATGGAGAAAGTCATGTGAATGGTACACATCAGATTTTTTAAAACATGTTTCTCACATTATGTACGATTATATACACTGCATTAGGTAATAATTGCAAATACAGAAACTGTTTGAACTATTTTAATTTACCCAAAAAATAAATCGCCCAAAGACCATTTATATATCCATTGTATGCTTTACTTCTCGGAAACTTTAGGTTTTACTTTCGTATATCAATAAAATTAGACATAGGAAGAGAAGTGGAGAGGGGAAGAAGGCGAGAGAAAGTAATTATAAGATATAAGTGAAATAGTAACAGAAGGGCAATGAGCGGAAGAAAGAGGGGATATATCTGAAACACTCGTATCTTGTATTCTGACCGTAGATATACAGGGTAGGAGGTGAATAAATGCAAATATTTGTATCAGCGTTTGAGGACGATGTGATCTAGTATTTGCAGCTTTTTTCGCTATTTTCTAAAATTATGTTTATCAGGAAAACTTCACATGTTTTAGGATGGCTATTATTTCCCTAGCTCAGCCGTTCGGTGATTGTTTACGTAACAGGTTACACGGTTGAACTTCCTTGCCCACTTATTTGAAAAATGTGTGTGTGTGTGTGTGTGTGTGTGTGTGTGTGTGTGTGTGTGTGTGTGTGTGTGTGTGTGTGTGTGTGTGTCTGTGGGCAGCGTAACTCAAAAACGAAAAGAATCTTAAATACCAACTTGCTATTTAAGTTTGGTATCTTCCAAGGATGCGACACGAAGATTTTCAAGAAAACCGTCCACCCCCAACTACCCTTTACATGGAACATTTTTTGAACATTTTGATTCCATACGGTTGAACCTCCTCTGCCCTGCCCGACTTATGCCTTTCTCTACACATACTTTGCACATAGTGTATAGAGAAAGTATTGTAATGCACTCCCCAACTGACTCGCATGTTTCCCGGTAAACCATAAGGTGATTTGAAATTATTTTGAGGTGAATATCCCTTAATACCCTACGTAGGTCACAAGTTGGATAGGAGAGCTCAGTGATTAGAACAACCGGCTTCAGACCGGGATTACCCTGGTTAAAGTCCCGGCTACACCATTGAATTTTTCAGTCTGACTCTACCTATGTCTTCGGGGATATTAACATAAATGATCATGTTAAATATTAACTATTTTTTTCTGACGGCCCACTCCCGGCATCAGCTAGCGAGAAGGGCCTAGTCATGTGATATGTGGAACAGACTCTCTTGGCCATGCACCCTTCAGCCGCCACTGGTCACATCTGTTTTCCGATCACGACGGCGGGCAGATGGCCAAATGTGCTACCGTGTACTTACCTCTTGGTACTGCGCGTTGGGCGCCGCACGTGAAAATGTGGGGGAGGAAGCGGAACAAACATTGCGCAGCTGCGAAGGGGCGTGCTCCAGTTTGTTGGAGAGGGGCGGAGTTCCTTATTCCCCCCGTACACGAGTGGGTGGAGCGGAAAGGGAGGCGGGAGGGGCGTTCTCTTTTTGTTGCACATGCGTCTGTAACCCCCAAGTAAATAAAATAACACTTTTTAAGTGTTGACATGTTTCGCCAACTGCAGTCATCCCATGAACATCGCAGAGCATTATGGGTGCTACCCTGAAACGAACCAGCTAGACAATTCTTGCTGTGAACAATCACTTTATATTCAGTTCAACAATGATTAAGATTATATAAATAATTTAATCCTAGGTTTCATCATGCTTTGCATATTTAATAGTTCCGTTGATTCTAAGGGTATCCATTCAATTCTTCTCTCGATTAATATTCCAAAAAAGATTTAAGTAAACTGTTATTGACTTTTTATTACTTTTACTTTCTCTAGCACGTATTACATGCAATGTACATAGTAGAGAAGCTACTACTGTATTCCACCCAAAAATCCGCTGTCGAAATTTCGCCAGAAATATATGTTTTGAGGTCCTATTTAAAAAAAGGTACGTGTGTGTCTGGGCAACATAGCTCAAAAACGAAAAGACCAAACTTGCTATTTACGTCAAGTATCTTCCAAGGGTGTGACATGAAGATTAAGGGGAGGAAAAAAAAAAACTCCCCACCACATACATAGAAAATGTTAATAATTTTATTATTTTCAAAAATGGCTCTAACGATTTTGATTAAAATGCCGTATATATTAAAGATATTTACATAAAAATAAGATTAATATTTTGAATTTTCTGGTAATTGCCTCTGAAGATCTCATTATTCAAGATGAGTTTTGCAAAATTTTGCATAACGGTTAAACCGTAAGAGATAGACAAAAGCTTAATACAAACAATGCAGGTCTCATTAAAACACATCATTTGTGTCATATATGTTTTGCTTGTAGAGTTGACCCTTTTTGAGATATTCTTCGTAACCAGTGGCGGCTGGTGAGCAAAATAATGAGTACACATGCTTACATATTATCTTACATAATGGCAAAATATGAACTACTACAGAACTTATCGATGATTCTGGTGTTAAATCCCTCCTTCTTAGAAGCTATGCTCTTTCCCATGGACAACATTGCCAGAGGCGATCTTGTGACATGGTGTTTCGCAAGAATGTTTTAACACGTTTTAAGCACGAAAAACATCTTTCTAGCTCAGCAGTGGTATTTGATGTTGTGATCAAAAATTTTAACAAAGTAGTCACTTCCGAAAATGAATCTTCCAAATTATTAGAAAGTTTTGCAACAACTGCACAGCCCCATCAATGTTTCTAAAGTCAGACCTTGCATACAGAACGCTCAGTTGCGTCTTTAGTGTTTTCTTGTTCAGCACTGTATGTATGTCCACAGCAGTTTGAAGTTCTTGGGAAACTTATTTATAAAGATTTCAAAAAATGTACAATTTAACAACTTTGCTGCATCGAGATTACTCAAGGACTGAAAACGACGTCTAGCCTCCTCAATAATACGATCACATATTTCTTGGGCTTCTATCTTCAAGGACTACCTTCCATTGAATCAAATGTAAACATAAATATGGCTCTCGAATATCACAGATGCACTGAATGATTGGAGACACAGCATTTTCTACTTTAACTGCCTCAGTTGATCTTGACTGCAGCTGATTATAAAGTACATCAACATGAGGCATTACTCCATGAAAAAATTTCAACCATGCTATCTTCTAAGTAACGCCGAAGTCGATTTGCTTCTAGACAAGTCTTATCGTTGGCAGACTTTTCCAGCTCCGAAAAACACTCCAGCAATTCTTCCTGATTTTCATAAGCTACACTAACAGTCCTGGATCTAAAATGCCACCTAGTTGCAGAACCACCAGAAACTCTTCTGGGTACTGCAGATTCTAGGGTGGTTAAACGCTGTGGGGATCTTGAGAAAAAGGCAGGAAAAGCTGAGAGATTAAGAAAAAATATTCTGGAAGACGTATTCCTAGAAGTCGCATGTTCCATTACTAAATGCAATTGATGTGCATAGCAGTGAACATACTGTGCATTTGGAAAATGAGATTTGACTTTTGCTTGCACTCCGCCAACTGCGCCACTCATTACCGAGGCTCCATCATAAGTTTGGGCAATTAGTTTATGAGGTTTGTCTCTGAATAGTCCCTCTGGTTTCAAAAATCCCCAAAATCTCTCATACGGTCAACCATTTTTCTCGTATTTAATACTAGTACAAGCTGGGACTGGTGAGAAACATATGTGGTTTCATCTGCCATAACAGCTACAGAGTCAGATTCTTTCATTTCTCGGTAATCACTCCACGACAAACTTCTAACATACAATCCAGTAGTTCGTTCTGGATAGTTTTGGAGATCCCTTTGAAAATTTGGCTTGAGTCATGTGTTCCTTCACAGCACTGCCAATATCGCTTACGAAATCAATTAGTCCTAAAAACCCGCCAGGATTTTCAGAAGATTCAGTCTCGTCATGTCCCCTTAAGGCAAGCTCAAATGCACCACAAAACTTGATGCGCGACAACACTTACCTTTTTTCAACTTGCTGATTGTGCTTCAGCTTAGCTTCTTGATAAGCACGGCTTAACTGAGTAACAATATTTGTACTGCCTAAAGCACTTAGGTCAAGCACGTTGTTTAAATGTTTTACATTTTGCTTATGTTTATTAATCAGCACATTAATATGTCCAGGATCCGTCACTCCTGTTGTGCTCCAAACGTCACTGTTTCCAAAGAGCAAACATGGAAAACAAACAAGAGCATTTCTTTCTTGGCATCTACATATCCATACATGTTCATAAATTTTGGGGTTAAACCGCCTGGTGTATGAATTATTTCTCCCTTCTTTTGCTGATTGCGTTATATTAAGAGTTTGAGTTTGCCTCCCTAACTGCTTCACTTAGACTTTTCCTCTAGGATCCTCCTAAAGAAAGGATAATTCATCAAACTGCTCACAGAATTCATGTTTATGCATACAATAGAAATATTACTGTCGGACATAACTTGAGTTTTTGACCGGATTGGAGTATTTCGCGATTATATTTTGTTGTTACAAAATAAGTGGTGCCAACAGTTGCTCCATATGTGCATCTCCCGATAATGTTATTCTCTCGGAGCTACGTTACATTAGACCCAGTCTATTGCCATTGGTATCAAGCACGGCAGCAGAAGCAAATGCATCATAGATGGCGGTGGTTATATTACAACAGCAGGAACTCCTGTGCTCCAGACAATGGTAGCACAATTCTAGTTAAATGCAGCCAATCGGAGAAGAGATTTCAAATCGCCCATCGACGTTTGGCACGCGTGGATTGGTCAGTATTCCCGCTGACGGACAGAGGATCTGTGAATGCGAGATATGCGTGGCATTTACACATATGAGCGACCAGCACTAACGCGCGGCATAATTATAAAATAAATTAAATATATGTTTAATACGTAATGAGGTACTATTTTCAGTAAAATAATTGTGCTGTAGCACATGTTGACGAGCCGCGCCTGTTCGTAACTAGTTTCAGATCTAAGCTGCCCAACCTTTCTCAACCGGGACCATGCAGAGTAGAACCTCAATTGTTTCACATAGCGACCAGCTTTTAAAAGAATTGACAATCGCTTTAGCATAATGTATTCCGTTATTTCCCTTCTATTTACAATGAAGTAAGTAATAAGGTAAATTCTGCTAATGCTTATCTGGATTGGCATGATGTAGTTACAAGAATAATCTCTTGTAAGAATAATTTGTATCTGGAACAGCTGGAGAAAGTTATGTAAAAGTTACAAAAATGATTCCGGTCTGTATTTCTTTAAGTTTAATATAATAAATTAGTTACAAATGTCTCAGCTTTACTTATGTTATAACAAATAAAATAGAATGGGTAGAAAGCATAGAAAATGGAACATAATTTATTTTAGAAAAATAAAGCTTTAAGATTACTAATAAATAAAGAGAAATAAAGACCTTCAAACATATACATTTAAAAATTCATGTACACCTTTGAATTGTTTTTCTTTCATTTTTTAAGTCTTCATATTTAACTTGACTGTTGGTTTTTAACTCGGTTTTTATTCATTTATTTCCATTTTCAAACCAACGACATTCTCTCTCAAATGCATATTTCTAGAATCTGTGGTTAAAGAACAATTTCCCGTCCCAGTAGGTACTCGAACCCGGAATTTCCGAGTGAAAAATCAGCTTGTTGATCACTCGGACACGAAGGCAACGAGTTAATGTTGTCCGCCTTTCATATGCAAGTGTCCTAAACTTTAATCTGGTTGGTCGTATTGGACGATGAATGAAATCGGTGAATTGACGTTCGAATACTCTTGAGGCCCATGGAACCTAAATTTACTCGACATTCGTGTTCACAAGATAAGAGAACCCCCCCCCAAAAAAAAAGCCTTATCCAGGTAACTCCCCCTAACTGAACTCTCGACCTCTTGAATGTGGTGCCGACACTCTACTCCTTATTATCGAGACGGACCTTGGCTTCTTCTAAATGCTCCACGTGATGGAATTTTAATCTAACGCTTCTGAACATTTTCAAACACATCGCAAAAATCAAAGTATTTCACTGTCATGCCAGTAAAGGATTTTTTGAGTTAATTTAAAAAGCAAAACGAGAAATATCGCAAGTTACAAACTGATATTATTCTAGAGTATGTTTTTTTTTAACGTTATATGAAATGTTGTGCTAATCATACGAAACATATTACTATGTTGTTCGAAATCATCCCCCTTTACATTGGTACAATCCTGTTATCAGTGGAACAGATGACTGAAAACTCCAATTTCTGCAGCCAAAATATCGGAATACGCAAGCTGAATCGCCCTTTATAATTCTTCGGGTGGGTAAAATTTGTTACAAATATGTATTTTAAGCATTCACCAGGGTAATAAACACGTGGGTTTGGATCTGCAGAAAATTCTTTTTTTGGGAGGAAGGTCCTTTGTTTAATTTTACTTAATTCACCCCTCATCAATCAATCCAATTCACCACTCATCAATCAATCCAATACATCTGTACAGCTCAGGCACGGGCAAAATCGGCTCAAAAGGGCCACTCCACTGAAACGCGTTCTTGCCTCAAATCACCGCCATCCCTCCTCTTCAATGCTATTCAGTTTTTCCTCATTCATTGGCGAGTACGCCTGTTTCATGAAGGTGGAAGGGAGAATTTTTGTAGGTAAGTTACAAAAACAGGTAAGTTTACTGTATAATATGCAGATTTCAATTTGCAAATATAAAACGTTACAGTATCAAGTTTAAAGCAAACTTCTGTGATCTTACAGTTATTTAGTTACCATTTCAAAAGGTACTTTGTAAATACTAGAGACCACATGACTCCACTTTTTAGGGGTTTAGTTTCTTGTTGTTTGTTAGATACTGGAACTGAAGTCGAGTGCTTATTACATTCTATTTGATGCAATTATTACATAATTATATATAATATTTATTAATACTTTGAATTATATTTTAAATTATTACTCTTAGCGTTTGGGAGAGGACGTAAGCTTAATCATCTGAAATTGAAGTCATATGTATACCTGAGTGGAACCTCCAAAGAGAAGATATTATGCGCAGTTATGGAATATTGAGTTTAAAACCAAACGATTTATTATGTTGGTCAATTAGTTTTAAAGCGTTTTAAGGCTAAATAAGATGAAGGAAGGTTATAAACTTGAAGATGATGTAATGTGCCTAATCACAATAGGTGATATTGCATGGAAAATATGTTTAATATAAACAAAATATATAATACCAGCGTAGGAATTATTAGATGAAACGAAGCCACCACTGCGATTGTTGTATCAAAACAACGTTTGTCAAGAGAATGTGGGGTGAGTAAGCTAGTTCTGCCTCTGCTCTCGACCCCATGCCTCGTATACCTCCATTAAGGAACACCGAGAGTAACTTTTTGACTACAATAGCTCAAAAAATCGAAAGTACCTTTTTTACTTTCTCTATACGCACTATGTACATAGTGTATAGAGAAGGTATTGCACTCCACCAAAAAATTCGATACCGAGATTTCACCGGAAATATATATTTAGGGTCGCCTGTATCCAAAAAAGTATTTTCAGAAAAAGGTCCGTGTGTGTGTCCGTGTGTCTGTGAACACGATAACTCAAAAACGAAAAGTCGGTAAAATACCAAACTTGGTATTTAAGTTTAGTATCTTCCAGGGATGCGACACGAAGATTTTGAGAAAAATCCCCCCGCCCCAAACTACCCTTTACATGGAACTTTTTTCGCAAATTTTGATTTTCTAAAAAATGGCTCTAACGATTTTGATTAAAATATCGTATATTAAAGATATTAAACTGACAAATAAAATGCATATTTTGAATTTTCTGGGAATAGCCTCTGAAGACTACTTTATTCTGGGTCAATTTTACGGAATTTTGCATATCTGCTAAACCATAAGAGATGGACCAAAGCTTACCACACAACATATGTAGAGCACTTTAAAACACACAATTTATGTTATATACATTTTTTTCGTGGAGTTGATTGTTTTTTAGATATTCCTTGTTTTTGGTTTCAGCTATAAAAAACATATTTTGTCATACAGGGCTTTGTGAACTCGTGTCCATACATACAAAGGAACTTCAGTACATAGCAACCAGCTTTTGATCATCACTTTAACCTATGGTACTCCCTTATTTCGCCTCTACTTACAAGGAAGCAAATAATATTATTTCTGCTAATTTTTTCTCGATTAGCAGGAAGTAAATAGAAGCATAAGCTTTTTAACAATAATTTATTGCAGAGTTGTAGAGAAAATCATGTGAATGGAGCACATAAGATTTTTTAAAGCTGGTACCTAGGACATTCTAAGAAAATCACTAGCTGTCACCCTTGCTTCTTCAGCCATTACAGCTCGTACACTACATCTGTTTCCTAGCATACTGTTTAAATACAAAAACAGGAAGTTCCAAAGTATCTTCTGCAGTATATCTGGTCCGAGATGTACTCAAGTGTCTGAGGTCCCTGAGGGGCCAATTGAAGAGCTACTTGATGGAGAAGTAGCGGCTCCAGGTCATGAGGACCGCTTTAACGTTTGGGTGAGGGGGGTTCGAAGCGCTGAACACGTCTCACCCTCCAATACTGCACCCCATTCATGACGTCATGGGGGACGCAGCGGCCGAGCGGAAGGCCAAGGTTCCTTGTGAGCTATCGTGCCATGGAGTTATTATATTTACTTAACATTATGAAGCACATCTTACATATATCTTGCAAAGTATTTATCCAATTTGATCGAAATTTGGCATTTACAATTAAAATAACAAAAATGCAGTCACAATAACATTTTCAGAAAAAACTATAAAAAATAGGAATTTGAAATTTTACTCCCAGTGTCTCTAACTTCCATTGTGATATCGAGGGTATCGAGTTTACTGATTACTATTAGGTATAGTAATAGGTAACTATCGGGAATTGAAAATTGGATTTAATGATTCTTAATTATACTGTCACCACCTTAAAAAATATTGCGCTTCCTAAATGTGCAGTTGCATTATTCTGCCTAAAGTAACATTAGCAGGCTATTTAAAGTCCTTATTTTGTTTACCATTTAAATATTATGTAAAATAATGCCTATACAAATTTTGGTAAGATGATTATATTTATGATTTTGTATAAATATTATAAATTATCTTATTATTTTCTATTATTTTTTTAGGCGCTATAAGTTTTTGACCCTAATTCTTACTAAAGAAGTTACACAAAGAACTTTAATAATTGTAAGTTCTATTATATATTTATTGAAACAATAACAATAACTCCCCATATTTATGGGCTGCCAACAAGGACAGAGTAAAGCAGACAAATTATAAATTAACTATCTAAAAAAAAAAAAAAAAAAAAAAAAAAAAAAGAAACTTGAAACTCTTCTATAAAGATAATGAAATATCGACAGTTTTCATTGTATAGCAATCGAAAAGGAAACTAAAAGCAGCAAAAGGATTATTAAACATGTTACTGATTAGGCTGAAGAGAATATTTTGGAGCACACAATTTTATGTTCAGGATGCAGCGATCGTAGCGCAGGTAGTAAAATGGAGATGGGCAGGCCACACTGCAACACTAAAAATTGTTGGACAAGCATAGCAACAGTATGGGGCGCAAGAGGAGAGAGGAGATTGAGAACGAAATGAGCGTGCGCAAAGGTACGCTGGCAATATCTCAATCAGGATAACGAGGAACTGTGTCTCCTGGAAGGCGTGTTCTCTATCTCTCTCTCTCTCTCTCTCTCTCTCTCTCTCTCTCTGATTGTTTAACGCCCACTTTTACTACTATTGCACTTCGTGCTATAGAAGGCTCACGAACAAGTATATAAGAACTGAGACACTCAGTACGACCGCGGGCCAAGAAAAAAACGACATACCGGAAAGGTACAGCGAGAGCGAGTTTAAGGTAAAATTGTTTAGTGTAAATAACTAGGTTAAGACAAATGAACTAAGACACAAAGGAAGGTGAATTCCACCGTCATAACTAAAATGTGGGAGGAGCATTCGAGCTACCTTCCTCTTGGAGAAGCCTCCTTCTTCTTTTTCTTCTCCTTTTCCTCCTCTTCATTATTATTATTATTATTATTATTATTATTATTAAAAATAAAGTTAGGAGGTGAATAATTCTAAATCTTATTTAAGGTGTCAGTACACAATCCACATCGCTATCAGAGTTTCTAGTTTCGTGAAAGAAAAAATGGCAAAGTTACATTTATTTCACACCCCACTACCATCTTACCATTGTATACTGGTTTCTGATGTAAATATTGTGGATTTTCAAAACTCCAATATTTAAATTCATGTGGTTCATTGATTTGATGGAGTAGGCTGCCCCATACGAAAAATATGGCAGATCAGTGTGGAGGCATAAGATGAGATGTAGAATGGAGGATGATTATGTATTGAAGCAAATGGGAACAATGATATGTGGAACATATAATTCGGTATTCAGTAGAGAATAATACGCATAGCACATAAGTGTATCTCAGTTTGTGAGCTTACTAACATCATTGTCTTAAATGAAGTACCAATTTCAGGGTCTAATGTGTTTTGAAGGCTCCGAGCTGTCTCTGCGTGTTTTTCTATAGCACATCACCTATTGTCGGATAGGGCGAAGGGCAAGAAGAGTTAACCGTCTGACCTGTTACGTAACAACCGAACGTTAGAGAGAGGGAATAATAGCCATCCTAAAACATTTTGAAGTTTTCTTCATGAATATAACTTTAGAAAATAGCGAAAAAAATGTGGAAATACTGAATCATCACATCGACCTCAAACGCTGATATAAATATTTGTACTTACTCACCTCCCACACTGTATATTTGATAACTTACACTCTCGTGACTTTCTCTACCTGCTCTGCAACAAACTATTATTACAAAAGCTTATTCTTTTGTTTCTGTAGATTAACGTCATTTAACCTGGTTGGTCATATCGGAGAATGAATGAAACCGGTGAAATGATGCTCAAAAGATCTCAGGGTCAATGGAACTTAAAGGTTACGCAACATTCGTCTAATCAAGTTAAGGGAAAACCTCGAAAAAAACCTTATATGGTGCGAGATTTGAACTCGTGACACGTTGGATGAGAAGCAGACACGCTACCCCCACAATACCCAGGCGGGATAAAATCTCATTCCTTTATCTGCGCTTGATAGTAATCGATATGAGCATGAACAAAAAGGTATTATAGCTTACTTCTTTGCAGACACAGGAGAAATAAGGGACACCGGGCTAAAGTGATAGCACAAGTTTTAAGATATATTAAAAAGCTTATCCCGCTTGTGTAGTAGCACGTTCATGGACCCCAAGATCATTTGAGTATCATTTCACCGATCTCATTCATCGTTTTTGCTTGACCAGGAACAAGAAAAGCGAATAACGACACTCCATTTGAAAAAAAATTAAAATTCAAACAAATTGAAACTAATAACAAGGAATATCTCGGAGATGCTTAATAAAATCTATATTTTTTTGTACTAAGTTTTTGTCTCTTATGGTTTTTTAGTTATGCAAAACTTGCCTAGAATGGAGAGGATTAAGATGCTATTCCCAGAATCCAAGACATAAATTTCTTTTTTCATAATAGATGTTAAGCATATGGTGTTTTAATCAAAATCGTTAGAGAAAATCAAAATTTTCAAAAAAATATTCCATGTAAAGGGTAGTTAAGTTTGGAGATTTTCTTCATATACCCATCATCCTTGGAAAATTCAAAGTTTGGTACTTAATGGACTTTTGATTATGCTTCTCACATACACACACACTCACACATACACACCACAGGAACATTTTTTTTTTTTTTTGATTCAGGGTACCCCAAAAACGTTAATTTCCAGTTAAATCTCGGTATCGAATTTTGATGGAATGTAGCACCTTCTCCACGCTCTAGAGAAAATAAATCTCTGGCTCCTCAGAACAACATTTCCGGTGAAATCTCGGTATCAATTTTTGGGTTGAATGCAATATCTTCTCTACCTGCTATATATTTTATACATGGCAGAGAAAGTAGTTAAAACGTGTGAATAAGAGAGGATTTAAAACAGGAAGTGTTGAGAATAAAATTTATGATTATAAACGTAATTGGATGAAACATTTATTCCGAATAGATGATTGAACAATACAGAAACTACACTATAGTCTACAGGAAAGTGTGCGGTTATGAAAAACTGCCCAACGCTGGATACATTTTGATATGGATCGTCCATGAATTTTGAGATGATGCTGAATTTAGGGATCAGAATAAGCTGAAAGAAATGGAATGTGGGTAACTAGGAGTCCTGACCTCGAGGAATATGCCACTTTTCCTCGGAACGCAAAAGTGGCTAATGAATGGTCACTTTTATTCAACCTCTCACGTGGAAGATGTATGTAAATTAGTACGCATCATAAACTCTACGAGACAATCTAATTTACTTTCGGTGTTGGCGTATGTCATGGACACCCCTTCCCTTGTGTTGAGTTATGGCTTCAACCGCTAGGCCTCCACCCAGAAATGTGGACACCCTCACAGCCGCCCAAGGCGCCGACGTTTTCCACTGCTGCTCCCACTGTCGGATTGGCAGATGACATCGCAGTTGGCACGGAAATTGAACATGGTCTGAGGAATGTCCCAACCAAAAGTGGTAATTAGCAACCATTGCTGGTGGATTCGCAGAAGACAACAGCCTGGGAGCCAAAGATCGCCAGCAGAAAAAAACACTAGTGACTGAACGAAGCCAATGAACTGCGCAAATGAATCCTCCGATGTCAAGAACTATCTCAAGTAACCTAGCTCTGAATGGTTCGATCGTAGGTCTCCATATTCTCTCCTACCAAGTGCCTAGCTACTTACTAACGGGGAAAAATTGAGAGTTCGAATCCAGCCTTGGAAGTCAGGTGATACATCTGTGAAATTTGGAAAAGCCACAATATATATTATTGTAATTTTTACCAGTTTTCTTACACCTTAATAGTTATATTTTTGTCATATATGAAAATCCTAACTTGCTTGATTATTTAAATAATGGATTTTTACTATTTAAATTCATTGTTCTAATAACATTGAGCCACGTGATCCATTTTTAAAAATATTCACATATAAAATTTCAGTTTTAAGTCAAATTATTGTACAGATAGATCTGACATATTATATTATTTATACTAACTCTTAATAGAGAAAAATTATTATTATTCATACTCTGATAAACTCTCGACTTTTCAAATAGTAATTGTAAAACGTAATGGAGCATTATTCCAAAAAAGTAATGATCATTTTAAGGTACTCATTTTAAGGTACTTTTGTGGCAGAATCAAAACTTTGAAAGAAATTGGGAAAAAACTGCATCTTGTAGAACATTTTGAATATGGAAAAGTGTTGCAAAAAGTTTACAAGAAAATACGGTTTAAATTTGGGAGTACCTGTTAATAAGCATGTGCTATAGTTTCAGTTAATTGATAGTTTAAGTGCGCCAAGTGGGAAAAACGAAAACAATTCACCAACATTAAAAATAACAAATCTGTATAATGAAATATAATGTTGCTTAAATTTATGAAGTTGCATTTACCAATGTAAATTGCTTTTATACAGCTAAATACCGTTAAAATATGTTGTGATATGACTACCTTATTGTAAGTTAAAGTGACATAAAATAAATAAACTAAAAAACAAAAACAAATTTTATTAGGAAACAAATTACTTTTTTAATTTTTCACAATTTTTGGTCAGATTTCACAGATGCCTCACTTTAAGGGACACACATTTTGTTCTTCCCTTTAACACAGGCATGTTCAAATTGAAAACTGGAGGCAACTTAATCTCTCCACGGGAAGCATTGTGGCATGTCACTATGCGATGTAATGAAACCTTGTAAACACAAGGCTTTCCCCATCTGTATCTTTGTTATTATTATTTAAAGATTTTTACAGAACTAGAGGTAGTTTTAATTCCTTAATCTAGTTATTGTCCTCCTCAGGCGTCACCAACTGTTTTATCCCTCGAGTAAATTAGAGAGCAAATTTGCTCAATGCTGCTGAGAATAGCCTACTGTGCTTGCATGACAAACATCACAGAAAGTAAGAACCGGTACTTCCTTCCGGCCTTTGCAGTATGCAATTGCGTTTAAAAAGTAATCCACCTTTCGTTAACACATCTATCGTAGGTCCATACTTAATAGAACCATTGCTCTATTGTTCTTTATTATGCATTATATACACTTATGTGCATTTTCATATGTTTGGTGGCAATGACAGAGTAACGTAATTACTTGAAAAAAATAATGACAAATTTAAAGTTTTAGCATAATAAAACAACACGCTCCTTAACTGTGTTTATACCTTTATAATCGCATTGTAACACCAACAGTATGGAAATTAATTTGTAACAAAAACTTTCACATTTATGGCACTTGCTAATTTGTTTGTATACGAGGAATGATCAGAAACTAAGATTACAAATCCTGCAGTGAAACGAGTATATTTTATTTCGTACAACCAATACAGCCATCTGATACATAAGGTTATTTTTCCTCATAGTCTACATATGGTGGAGGCACTTGTCGCTTCGTGGGACGCGTTTGAGTATTCGATCCTGGTGAGCATGTTGTCCTTGCCTGTTCAGCCACGTTGTATCTGAAGCGAATCGTTGGCCACCTAGATATTCCTTCAAGTGAGGAAAAAGTTGAAAGTCGCTTGGGAGTGAGATGTGTGCTGTAGGTGAGGGTGGTTGATGATATCCCATTGAAACTGCTTCAACAGCGTAGTGGTTTTCTAGGCTGTATGAGGTCACGCGTTGTCGTGCAGGAAGAAGATACCCTCGATGAGGAGCCCTGGCAGTTTCTTTCCGATTGCTTCGCGCAATCGTGTCATGGTCTCGCAATATCGTCAACGATTACTATGAGCCTCTTTCCAAAAACTCCACGAGAATGACACTGTGGCCATCACCTTCTCGGCAGATGGCGCCACCTTAGGGTTCTTTGTCTTTGGAGAAGAGGGATGTTTTCACCATTGATGATCGCTTATTGCTAAGAGTATAGTGGTCCATGTTTTCATCACCCGATGAAGAAAAACTGTTCCTTCCGTGGAGAACTGTTGCAAAAGTTGCAGACCTGCCCCCAAGCACTTCTCCATGTATCGGTGCGACAGATTTCGTGGAACCCTTCGGGAACAAGCTTTCCGGTCATGCAGAATATCGTGAACTATGTGATGAATGCTTCCAAGACATTCCAAGTTCTAGCGCCATATCTCGTAACGTGATCCTCTTGTCCTGAATCAGCTCCTCTACGCGAGATATGTTCAAATCTATGGATGCCGTGCTGGCAACTGCGATTCTTGTGAGCGACGTTTTTTTTTACCAGCCGCAAACTTTCGACACCATTCTGCGACATGCTGGGGAAATATTACAGTATCCCCATAAACCTCTATCAGCTTTCGATAAATATCAGCCGCAGTTACGTTTTTCGCCCACAGGAATCGAGTAACTGAGCGGATTTCTTCGCGAGACCAGTTTCCCAAACATGTCGCCATTTGTATTCTCCTTGCAGTAGAGATGCAATCTAGAAACTCAAGACAATTGCCAACCATATGTATTAGAATTATCGCACAGTTTGCTGTGAAAGACGGAACAATAAAAAGGACCTTGCAACCTTAGTTTCTGATCATCCCTCGTAAAACACAATTCGAAAGACACTCCTCCTTGGTAACTTCATAATCACTTACATGCATTGCGTAGTGATGCTGCACATTGAATTTCTGAGTGCAGACGTTACCGCAAAGTAAACACTTATCCCGCCACTTTCTATAAGTGGGAAAGATTTCTTCTAGGCAGGCAGGAGTCGATGACTTTCGTGTGGATTGTTTTCTGTTCTCGCCATTATAGACTGACATACGACGCGCTATACAAGTAAGAGAGAAATGTCCTGTTATTTATGGACGCTCTTTAACTGCTGTGGTTCTCAACGTCCCATTCTAAATTGGGCGTGAAATTATTAATTTTGCTCAGAGGCTTCTCAATCAGGCTTGAGGTTCTTTTACGTGCCGTAAATCTACGACACGGGACCAACGGCTTTACTTCCCTTCCGAAGGAAGCCATGCTAAGGATTTTTACGCCCGAAAAAATCCATCGTCCTCCGCCGGGTTTGAACCCGCGACCTTGGGTATATGAAGTCAGCATGGTAACCATTACACCACGGAGGGCGACTAAGGAAGAGACAATTTCTACTGTTACGTGCTTATTCACTGCATGCACGAAGCAAGCCTGTTTCCTACAACACAAA
Organism: Hymenopus coronatus; assembly: GCA_030762935.1. Lineage (NCBI taxonomy): Eukaryota > Metazoa > Arthropoda > Insecta > Mantodea > Hymenopodidae > Hymenopus > Hymenopus coronatus. Next base: position 35,817,114 of record CM060890.1, read on the forward strand.
ATCAAGCGCGTTAGTGATGCCTGGCCTACATTAAACTAAATCGAAGTTATTGGATTAAGCGATTAATACGATATTAGAATAAAAACATAATGACTTGTAGGGAGGAAAAGTTTTCTTTTAAACTGGCTTAACCGTAACCGAGTGAATAAGCGCGCTTATAGTCTGTGACCATTTTCTATAATATATGACTTTCTCTATCAGGGATGTGCATACAAGATACATTAGAAAGAGAAGGTATTGTATTCCACCCAAAGGTTCGATACCGAGATTCCAATGGAAATACATGTTTTGAGACTCCTCAATCCAAAAATAGCATTTTAATAAAGATATCCATACGCTGCGCGTGCGCAGGATAGCTCGGAAACGAAAAGCCGGTTAAATACCAAACTTGGTATAATTCAATATCTTCCAAGGATGTGACACGAAGATTTCCAAGAAAATTCCCCACCCCAACTATCCTTACGTGGAAATTTTTGGAAAATTTTGATTTTCTCAAAAATGGCTGAAACAATTTTGATCAAAGTACTGTATGTTTAAGATACTTAACGACAAAATGTATGTATAGAGTTTTCTGGAAACAGCCTCTGAATTCCTCTTTATTTTGGATAATTTTGTATAACTAGTAAACCGTAAGAGATAGTTTCAATTTTAAAATATTTTTAATATACTTTTTACAAACCGAAGTCATCCGTTTTTTTTTGTTTTTTTTTTTTTGGACACGGAAAGAGAACGATTTGAATGACATCAAAGCGACAGATTTTAAAACATTTCATTATCGCTCTAGCCTAGTATATTCCCTTAGTTCCCTTCTACCTATAAGGAACTAAGTAATAAGATTATTCTGTATGCTTTTGTTATTAGTTTGGAATACATAGAGGAACAATACTGTATAAGAATTTCATTTGCAAAATGCAGAGAAATTTATATAAGTGGAACACTCAGATCTGTAGTATTTCACTCTATCCTCTGTATCGGGAATAAGTAAAAAGGAATAGACGTCTATGGTCCTTTCACTCTGTAAAGGGGATATATATGAATTTGTTTTGCGTGCCTGATAGTTTGGTGAAAAGTGTACTTTCTAGGTCAAAATAGTAAAATGTACTTCTTAGAATTAACTCTCCTTATGAGTTTTTTTGAGCTAGCCTTCCAACAGCCCTCAAGAGACGAAACAAGAATGAAAAACAACGAAAAAAATAAATTACCTGCAAACGAAACTACGGAGAGAGAGAATAAAATGGGTTTATTGGCTGGATCCAAGGATATTTAAAAAAAAATCCAATACTCAATCATTTACGCAAGGCTTGAGCCGCAGACTTACAGGAAATGCTTGTAATTTTCTTCCGGGTGCTGGAAACTTCGATCCCGTCTGCTTATTAAGCTAGTATAGTATGTACATTCGCTATTGCTTAATTAGCTACGCATCTCTATTTTATTTACGCTGGCTTAGCTTAATGAACGACGATGAAGCGGAAGATAATGAAGATGATGAAGCTACAATGTGTTTCAAAAACTAGTTCCCCAAACACAGAGGTCATTAAGCCATGTTTCTAAAATGGAATAGATATACCGGACGTCAAAGAAAGGAATATATATCCGTTAAGGTATACGAATTGTTTATTGTAGGGTAGTATTGATCTTAATCTATAAAATTCTGATACAGGATTCTTGCACTTAAGTTACTTTGTGCTCAAAATAGTTTCTGTTAGCGGCCGACAGAAACCACAACGGCAAATGGTTGCTTGTGTCCATGGAGACTTTTGCACAACTGTTTACTTTCTTGACGAAGGGACTCAAGTATACAAGTTCCCTGCAATACGTTATCTAAGTGCCCCCAAAGATAAAAGTCCAGAAGAGTTAATCTAGAGAACGTATTGCCAATCAAATACATATTTTTATTATGTCCATTGAACAGACCTAGAATCTGAATTGCTACTCTCTAAATGTCTTGATCCATCATTGAGGTCACAAACATCTTTCTACTTTCTTTACATACTTGGTACAAAATGTATTATATTCCATCCAAAATTTCGATACCGAGATTTCACAGGAAATACATATTTTGAGGTTCCCTGAATCCGCAAAAAGGTGAGCGCGTGCCTGTGTATATACGCAGCATAATTCAGAAACTGAAAGTCCGTTGAATACCAAACTTAGAATTGAAGTTTCTTATCTCCCAATGATGCGACACGAAGATTTTAAAGAAACCTCATTACATCAAACTACACTTTACACGGGAAAATGTTCGATTTTTTTCGGAATAAAAAAATGGCTCTAACGATTTTGATTAAAATACCGAATATTTATGTTATTTTCATGACAAATAAAATTTTCATATTTTTTGTAGCTTAACGTCCTTTAACCTGGTTGGTTATATCGGACGATGAATGAAATTGGTGAAATTATGCTCAAATGATCTCGGGATCCACGGAGCTTAAAGTTACTCGACATTCGTCTTCTCAGGATAAGGGAACCCCCCCCCCAAAAAAAAAAACCTTACCCGGGTAACTCATCCTAAGTGAGATTCGAACTCACGACCTGTTAAATGCGAGGCAGACACGCTATCACCAAACTACCCAGGCGTGCAAATGTACATATTGAAATTCCTGGGAATAGCCTATGAAGTCCTTTTCGTTGTGAATGACTTTTGCATCACTTTTGCAACCGTAAGAGATGGGCAAAAAGCTACTGCACGAAAAATGTAGATCTCGTCTAAACACAAAACTTATGTTGCATACATTTTTCTTGTGGAGCTGACCATATTCCTCGTTATTGGTTTCAATTTTAAAATACTTATACTTTTCTCAAACACGAAGTTGTCAGTGTTTCTTTTGTTTTACAACTGACCGTGACAAAAATTGAATTTCTATGGCAATCGCATAGTGGAAGCTTTTAAAACATTCGACTACCGGTTTAGTCTAGTATGTTCGTTTAGTCCTTTCTAGCTATAAGGAGCTAAGTAATAATATTATTCTGCTAAAGGCTATCTGGAATAGCATGAAGTAGAAAAAAGAATCTTTTGTATTAAAAATCTGATGAGTACCATTCACATGACTTTCTCTACACCTCTGGAACAAATTTTTGTTAAACAGCTTATGCTTCTATTTACTTCATGCTAATCGAGAAAAAATTAGCAGAATATCTTATTACTTGCTTCCTTGTAATTAGAAGCGAAATAAGGGAGTACCATAGGTAAGGTGATAGTCAAAAGATGGTTGCTATGTGACAGTTCCTTTATTTGTATGGACGGGAGTTGAGAAAAAAGTTTGTTTTTTAACGCTAAAACCAATAACGATCAACTTCACGAAAAAGATGTATAGAATACAAATTGTGTGTTTTAAAATGCTCTACATTTGTTGTATGGTAAGTTTTGTCCATCTCTTACAGTTTAGCAGTTATGCAAAATTCCGTAAAATTCACCCAGAATGAAGTGGTCTACAGAGGCTATTCCCAGAAAATTCAAAATATACATTTTATTTTTCAGGTAAATATCTTTAATATACGATGTTTTAATCAAAATCGTTAGAGCCATTTTTAAGAAAATAAAATGTTTGAAAAAAGTTCCATGTAAAGGGTAGTTTGGGGTGGGGGGATTTTTCTCAAAATCTTCACGTCGCATCCCTGGAAGATACTAAACTTAAATACCAAGTTTGGTATTTTACCGACTTTTCGTTTTTGAGTTATCGTGTTCACAGACACAGGACACACGGGCACACGGACACACTGACATGCTGACACACGGAAACACACACACGGACCTTTTTCTGAAAATACTTTTTTTGGATACAGCGGACCCTAAATCATATACGATTTCGTATTTCCGGTGAAATCTCAGTATCGAATTCTTTGGTGGAGCGCAATACCTTCTCTATCCACTATGTACATAGTGCGTGTAGAGAAAGTAAAAATGTGAGTGGAAAATATCAGATTTTTTATATGAACTCAAAAGAAATTAACACTAAAATAATTTAATTTTTAATCATTAATTATGAATCACAGAACTAATAATAATAATATTACACATAAACAAGGGGCTGGAGCAATGGACCTGCATCCCATTCACTGGGAAATATGTTTGCTTTCAGTCCCGAACATAAGCCTCGTATAGCAAATGGAGATGAACTATAAGATATTATATTTGCTGTTAACGAAATGAGGAGGTTTGGAGAAATGGAAATAACATATTATTTTAAGAATTTTAAATAAATAAAAACTGGAAAAGAGTGCGCCTCAGTGGTACGGGCAGAGCTCAGAAGAAACTGTTCAGAAAATGCCCAATCATATATTGCCAAACAAATTTAAAGCTTAAAACTCTCGGAAGAAGTGGGAGGCCAGCGTAAAGTTGGGAAAAATATATACCTGAGACGATTAAGGATGGATATTTATATTTGTAACCGGATTAGGGCGAAATGGGGTTGTAGAGGTCGAAAACTGCTGACTCCCAAGGAGAAAATGCCGAAGAAGAAGTGAAAGAGTTTATTTACCTTCTAATTACCCCAATTAAATAAATAAATTCCAGAATAATAAATAATTATTTACTCAATTATTTCATTTATTGCATTTTATAGGCACTTCTTGAGTGTCGCTGCAGATTTTCGTCCAGGAAATTCCGCATATCTCGAAGGCAGTGGGTGTGCCTCGTCTTGTTCAAAAGAATTCAACGTGGTTTTAAATTGCGCATATAGGTGGCAAAATTGATGTGCTTAACATTTACAAATATCTTCAAAGACGCAGGGTTCTATTAAGGTATCATTTAGGAAAATAACTGCATCTGTATCCCTAACACTTTGTATAATTTAAATAAGAAATTTGGGGTTAATCGAAAGTTCACAAATACGCACGCACGAACCCTTCCCTAAAGTTATTTTGGAAAGGGTTCATTGCTGCTCGGAATTCATCCTTTGATTAAAATGTTTAATAATGCCTTAAATCAAGCAACCTTTTGCTTTAATCGTCCTGGCGTAATATATACACAGTTTTCAGAAATCTCCTATTTATTTGAAAGTATTTCATGCATAATTTTCTGTATAATAAATGCTTACCCCTTCCTATCGTTGTTAAGGGAAGTAGATACAACGATTCAGTCGTTTGTCCGCGCATGATGTCAATACTAGACAGCGAGTTTATCACGCATTGCTTCTTGCAGAGGACTAGCGAACAATGCGAAGAAGGGGTGAATGTTAACAGTTTCGAGGTCACCTTAATGAAATGGGACTTGAATCACCATTCCAATATTTACATTTTGATCATTCGCTTGCGGCTCCTAAACGCACAATCGCAACGTTTACGCCGATAGGTACCGTATCCTTCCAGTTCGGAAGTGCCAGCATGCATTTCTCTGATTGGTGTTCACTTTCATCTCGCATGAAAACACACAAAATGTCCTGTGAAAAACAGTTGTGCACCTCCCAGTACATCAACTTGTTTGCGAATCGGCAATGCTTGCAGTCTAAGATTCAATTCCGCACCTACTCTTTAAGACATGGTGCTCGCTGAACTAATAATGACACTGGCGAATACATCTGAGGAACGGTGTAATTAATTATTTTCCACACAAGCCATATGTACTACAAGGTTGGAAATGTAGAATCAGACTGAAAAATGTGATGCCATAGCAGGAAAGCAAGACATTTTAGTTTCAGTTCGGTTTGCCCCTACCAATTGACCATGCAACGTGTCAAAAAGAAACTAGAAAGCCTATTGACATTTTTCCTGGAAACCACAAGTAAATATGAACTTCATTTTGAAAATACGTGGCCCAAAGAGTAAGTAATTTAAGTGTGGGCTTCATATTTACTATCAGGTCAATCAATGGTAATCGTTTTTTCACAAAAACCGTGTGTAGAACAAGGCTGGAAACATAGAACCAGACAGAAAGATTCAAAGCACCAGCCTTATTTTGAACCCTTATCTTCAATTTTCCTTGAGTAAATTGGGAATTTAATGTCGTGCTGGTATGTTGTTTTGGTAGCTCAGTTGGTTTGAGCAACCGGATTGAAAATATCCATAGTTAAAATCTGGACATGGTATTAAATTTTTACGTTATGTAAGACTAAAGCAGTGATATGTAACAAAAGTCGGAAAATGTACGGATTTGTTTGGAAGGCTGGTTTGAAGATTTCTGGAATCATAAGAATGAGCACATATTTTGGGAGCACGCAAAGTAGATATTTGAAAAGAACATTACGTGAGGTATTTTTCAAGATAAACATGCTAATATTTAATTTTGAAAAAAAAAAACAAAAAAAAAAAAACAGAATTGTCTGCACACATGAGTACTTAAATACAACACAATGGTGAGCACAAAAAGTAATTTTGTCATGTCGGGTTTTGTTTGATAACAAAATGGCAAAGTTGAGACTGAACAAATTACACGACAAAACAGGTAAAGAAAAGTAGAGTCAATTTTTATGAAGAGTACGCATCTTTCTGCCATGTGCTTGAGAAAAATAATTATGCATGCGTTCCCCATACGATAATGTCATGATTAATTAATGTCACCTAATCACACACATTTTCTTGTCTTCTCTCTCTCTCTCTCTCTCTCTCTCTCTCTCTCTGTCTCCTCTTTGTAGTAGTCGCAGTGGCGGATGATTTTGTGCTGCTCCGGTTCCGTTGTGTATTGGATTATGTATTAATAGGCATGAGTCGGTATGGAACTCTCATAAAAATAATGGTATTTAAGAAGAAATGTTCTCAAGTCACAAGGTAAATATGACACAATTTGGTCTGTTTTCAAGTTATTATTAGCACAGAATTGAAAAAAAAGAAAAGAAAGGAAACAGAAAAAAAGAAAGAACAAAGTCTATAGCTGAACTTTGTAGGCGAACTTTCACTGTTGCGAAACTACTTCAAAATCAAATATTCGCGAAATCACTAGTTATTCTTTTCGTGATGTAAATCAATTTCCATGGAGTCTGTGACGACTTTAAGTAACGAAGGCTTGCTATAGGATAGAACAAGTGAACTACATCATTATTACTTTGGTGCAACTTTTTATTTACGACGAGCTAAATTTCAAGAGCTTCACTTGCTGAGACAAATTGGTCTTTCGATTTTTTCGAGTGGGGGAGACACCTAACCCGGGCAACTCCGGAGTGTTGGGCTCTGCCAACTGGCCATACGGACCCTCCGCCAAAAAGATAAAAGAAGGGAAACTATTATGTATTCTGAGAGAAAATGCAGCGGTACCGCTATTGCACCCGCGGATTAAAATAAAATGTATATCGTCCAAGGTCCTTCTTACGCCCTGGAAAATTCAGGTGAAGAAATGTTGAAGTATTGTGTGGAAGGATTATAGGAAGTGATTAGTACCCCCGAAAAAATCCTTAGCTTGGCTTCCTTCGTAAGGGAAGTAAAGCCGTTGGTACCGTGTCGTGGATATCCTTAAAGATAAAGAAGCCTCTGGGCAAAATTAATAGGTCAATATAGAATGGGACGTTGAGAACCACAGCATTTAAATAAAACTCTCTTTCATTTTCGTGACCTTAGATTACCTATCGTGTCAACCACTACACCATGAGAGCGACTGAAGTCCGGGGGGGGGGGTCAGTTTAGAGATTTTCTGTTAGAACGACTAACTGCCAACTTATTTATCCTCAAGTTCTTGGAAAGGATCTGCTGAACGAGTTTTGTGTGACTATGCCACAAATATTTATCAGATAATCTCTTATAAGCCGCCCCTGCAAAGATGTTGACGCAGAATTATTATTATTATTATTATTATTGTTATTAGGATGTTTAACGTCCTTTAACTTGGAAGATTAAATCGATGCATGAAACGAGTGAAATGACACTCCAGTTCGTGGTACATAGAGCTTAAAGTAGCTCGACATCCGTCTTCACAGGATAAGGGAAAACCCCGAGAAAACCTTATTCGCGTTACACACCCTAACCGAGATTCGAACTTGAAGCTCTTGAATGTAACGCAGACACGCTACTACCATACTATGGAGTCAGGCTATTATTGTGGTTATTATTATTATTATGGTTATTATTATTTATTTATTTATTTATTTGTTTGTTTATTTCACGGCAATAAGTGAACCAGTAAATTGATTCTATCTCACATATTGATCTTCAACCGATCAATCCATTACCTCATGTAACTTTTCATGAACAAAGCAGTGGACGAGAAAAAGAAAATATCCAGTCAATTGCCTTGTCCGCTCGAACGTTTGCGTACAGACGTTGTGACTTTTTCATGTCTAGTTCTAAAAAAAAATAATACATATAATTACTAGATAATTATACTGAAAGTCATAAGAATAGGATTCTGTTTCAACATTATGCTACCTGCAACAAAATTCGGGAAATATGCAATATTGTCTCTTAATGGGAGGCAGGACGACATTACATTCAGAGCATGACGTTCTTGTTCTCAGCAGACCCTCGTCAAATAAGGATGAAGACATGCCTCTGTATCCTTGAGGTAAACCGACAGATCTGTCTTACTATGCAGACGAACTATTTCTAAAACTGCTATAATCTGAAAGAATATCGCCAAGAACTACAACGTTCACTTCAAGTACTTCAATGCCCAATTGCATCCCCGAGTTTGTAAAGCAATAAAACCCGAGAGAAGTCAGGACTTTTAAGAAATGACTGGTTGTTAATCTCTTCTATATTATTTGCTGTGTAAACGTCTGAAGGTTAGGATAGGTAGAATCAGACTGAAAAATTCAATGCCAAATTCAATTCATTTGAGCCACGGATCTCCCGATCTCTAGCCGGTTGCTCTTCCACTGAGCTACCACGGCAACATGCCGGCATAGCACTGAATTTCTCAACTGACTCGAATGTTTCCCGATAAACCACAAGCTCATCTCAAATTATTTTGAGATTACAACCCCAATGGCGACTTACAATGCTGTAAGTAATTTAACTCCCAGGATTCATAGCATAGCCAACTATTATGGTCAATAGGTATTAGCTTAATTGTTTTCTCACACAAGCCGTGTGTAAGACAGGAGTTGGATAGGCAGAGTCAATCTGAAAAATTCAATGCCATAGCCGGGATCTCCCGGTCTCTAGCCGGTTCTTCTTCCACAGAGCTACCATAGTAACATACCGGCATAACATTGAATTTCTCAATGTCTGAGGATTATTTGTTGTGGTTGGCTATAATGGTGACAAACAAAGCGCATGCTGGCTGCTATGCGAGAAGCAATAGCGCTGTCATGTCATTTGTCTGCTTGCGCATGCGCATTGGCGAACCTTCGAACTTAGAAAATTGTTCGCCTCCTCGCTTCATATGTTATAAAATATCCCAAAATACCCATAACAATAATAATGCATTTTCTCATAATATAAATTGTTTGTATAATTAATTGGGTAAGCGGGTTTCAATCTAATTTCTAAAGTTTCAAATCTAGAAACTTAAATGTCTGAACACATCTATATGTGGCTTATGTATAAACTCATTGAAATTTCAACCGTATATCGATTAGCGGTTTGTAAATTTTTAAATTACTAATTAACCTTCAAATATTTCATCATGATGAAATGTTCATCAGAAGTAAATGAGTCTATTGAATGAATATATAATCTGCCTCCTGCTGAATATACTTATTATTGTGGTAATAATAAATATATAAATTGTTCTATTAAAAGTAATGTGATTAAAAACATACATTTTCAAATCCCTCCTAAATCTCCTCCTACGGTTATTATGCAATGAGGCTGAAAGTAGAACTAAATATTCTAGAAATATCAGATTTTGATATTTGATTCCTGTGAAGAAAAGAATAATTCACTCGTGACAAAAATGTTATGTTTCTTACTTTCATGAACCATACAATATATCAAAATACATTACTTAATTTTATTTTCTGGAACATCCAAAGGAATTTTCACGCTCTTTGGACAAAAATAGTAAGAGGAGAGCAAACTTTAATGTAGTAAAATCCTAATAAAGTGGAACAGGATAAAATTAGTTTTAAAGTTTATATGTGGAGAACATTTAAACGGCACAGACTTTTGAAAATCATGTAGCTTATTGAAGTAAAGCACGTAGCAGGATCAAAAATTTCGAAAATATATAAAGCATAATTGATGGACTTGAGTTCTGTTATTTTGACTCAAAATAAAAAAGTGACACTTAATTTCGCAAGTGTATAATAAATACGTAAATAAAGTTATTATTATTATTGGAATTGAAAATCCTACAAAGAAAAATCTATTTCTCATATAAAGGTCATAGTTACCACAAATGTTAACTGATGTAATGTAATGTGTAGATGCATTTAGTATCCGTAGTATTTTCTAAATTTGTAAATCCTTTTTTATTTTCACTAGCACATATGTACACACAATGACCACTGTAGCTGGAGAAGGTATTATATTCCGCCCAAAACTTCGATGTGGATATTTCACCGGAAATATGTTATGAGGTTCCTGAGATTGAAAAGAAACATTTTTAGAAAATTATTCAAGTGTGTATCTGTGTCTGTGTATTTATGTTTTTTAGCATTTGTGTTTAATATCTTACAAGGATGCAGTACGAATATTTTCAGGAAATCCCCCCACCACAAACCTCCTTTTACATGGAAAATTGGTTGAAAATATTGTTTTTCTCAAAAGTGGCTAAAACGATTTTGATTAAAATATCGGGTATTAAATATATTTATATAACAAATAAAATTTACTTACATTTTGAATTTTTTGAGAATAGCCTCTGAAGAGCACTTTATTCTGAACGAGTTTTGCAGAATTTTGATTAATGGTTTAGCCGTAAGAGATAAACATAAAAATACTACATAAATATATATAGCTCTCAATAAAACACATAATTTATGTCATATATGTTTTTTGTTGTAAAATTGACGTTTTCGAGATATTCCTTGTTACTGGTTTCAATTTTAAACCATCTAAGGTTTCTCAAAAGAGATAATGCAAAGCGAACCGAACCTCAATTGTTTCACATAGTGACCAGCTTTTAAAAGATTTGACTATCGCTTTAGCCTAGAGTATCCTGTCATTTCGCTTCTACTTGCAAGAAAGCAAGTAATGAGACCATGTATGCTAACGTTTATCTCGATTAGCATGATGTAGATAAAAGAATAATCTTTCGTAAGAATAGTTTGTATATAGAACAGCTAGAGAAAGTTATGTGGATGGAACATATTAGAGTTCTGTAATTACTATTTATGTGAAATTAGAGAAATCTACTAAAGTTTCGTTTCAGAACTATCCGTCACTGTTTTGTAAAAAATATGACGTGTACCATTCACATGGCTTCCTCTATATCCCTGCAACAAATTATTCTTAAAAAGCTTATACTTCTATTTACTTTATGCTAATCAGAAAAAATTAGCAGAAATAGTCTTATTACTTGCTTCCTTGTAAATAGAAGCTAAATAAGGGACTACCATAGGTTAAAGTGATAGTCAAAAGGTAGTTGCTATGTCAATGAAGTTCCTTTGTTTATACGGGTAGGAGTTGACAAGTTCCTGTATGAGAAAAGTATACGTTTTTCATAGCAGAAACCAAAAATAAGGAATATCTCAAAAACGACGAACTCCACGAAAAAATGTATATAACATAAATTGTGTGCTTTAAAGTGCTCTACATTTTTTGTGTAGTAAGTTTTTGTCCATCTCTTACAGTTTAGCAGTTATTCAAAATTCAGCAAAATTCATCTAGAATAAACTACTCTTCAGAGTCTATTCTCAGAAAATTCAAGATACACATTTTATTTGTCAGGTAAATATCTTTAATATACGAAATTTTAATCAAAATCATTAGAGCCATTTTTGAGAAAATCAAAATTTTCGAAAAAAGTTCAATGTAAAGGGTAGTTTGGGGTGGGTGGATTTTTCTCAAAATCTTCGTATCGCATCCCTGAAACATACTAAACTTAAATACCAAGTTTGGTATTTTACCGACTTTTCGTTTTTGAGTTATCGTGTTCAAAGGCACTCGGACACACACACACACACACACACACACACACACACACACACACACGGACCTTTTTGTGAAAATGCTTTTTTTGGATATTGGGGACCCTAAAACATATATTTCCAGTGAAATCTCGGTATCGAATTTTTGGGTGGAGTGCAATACCTTCTCTATACACTATGCACATAGTGCGTATAGAGAAAGTAAAAGGAGAAATGGGAAGAAACATTAAAAAGAAGAATGCCGATGAATTTGTATATACGCAAATACTAAGCTTTTAATGGATGTAAATAACTTTTTTGCACGTTTTATTTGCAAGTGTTAACTAGTACTAAATGACTGTTCACTAAAAGACATCAACAGTGAGCGTGGGAAGCATATACCTAATTCATATTAACTACCGGATTTAAGTTATATATCTTCAGCCTGATGCACTTGGCTCGATAAAGTCGTAAAATATTTTTCATTCAGCTTCAGGAGCTCTGATGATAATTGGGAAACGGGCTTAAAGGAATTCTAGGAAATCAATTATCATAGTTCTTACGTGAAAAGAATCCTGGGCTATAAAACAGATCAAGTTGGGATTCTTTGGATTCAGGATTGGTTGTAAAAGGTAAGTTACAGCAGGGCAAGTATGTGGGGATCTCTTAGCTTTTGTTTTCTGACGTAGTCGTCAGCTATTCAATGAGCCCCTTCGGCCATGTTGATGGTTCCTGCTTTGTGTTGTTATAATTTGTCACTTTCTTAAATATTAAGAAAAGTGCCATTTTTTTCTGCCCATTTTTCTTTTTTTTTTCTAACAGAATAGAATAGTTTTAATATTGGTTTTCAAAACAATAATTTGTATACATTTAATATATTTGTGGTTAATGCAAAAAACTACTGAATTCAGACATTTCAACAATGTAAAAATCTGATGTGTTCCATTCACATGACTTTCTCTACATCTTCGTAACAAATTATTGTTAATAAGCCCATCCTTATATCTGTTCATATTAATCGAGATAAACAGTAGTAGAAACTTTCGTATTACTTGCTTCCTTGTGAGCAGAAGGGAAATAAGTAAATACACTAGGCTAAACGGACAGTCACATGTTTTAAAATGTGGTTGCTAAGGGATTGAAATCCGTTTCTTTGCGTGGCCAGGAGTTGACATTTTCCTGTAAGAGAAAGGTTTTAAGTACTTTAAAACTGAACCCAACTGAAATACTAAAATCTCGAAAACGGTCAACTCGAGCGAAAAAAATTATATGACATAAAATGTGTGTTTAAAGATGATCTACATTTCTTTTTACGGTTTACCAGTTATATAAAATTAAAAAAAGTCATCCAGAATAGAGAGAGGTTTGGATGAATTCCTGAAAATTAAAGATATACATTTTATTTGGCATATAAATTTCTTAAATATAAGAGATTTTAATAAGAACGTTACAACAATTTTTGAGAAAATCAACATTTTCAAAATATTTCCATGTAAAGAGTAGTTTTGGGGGGGGCGGATTTTGTTGTTGTTGAAAATCTTCGTGTCGCATCCTTGGAAGATACTGAATTTAAATATCAAGTTTGGCATTTAGCGGACTTTTCGTTTTTGAGTTATCCTGCACTCCTCCCCCCCCCCCCGCACACGCACAGACACACACTGTTATTTTTCTAAAAATGTTTTTTATTGGATTCAGGGAGTCCCAAAACATGTATTTCCGCTGAAATCTCGGTATCGAATTTTTGGGTGCAGTACAATACCTTCTCTATACACTACATTTGTTGAGAAAGTAAGTATTTGATTTTCATATTACTTTCTCTACCTTTCATATAGTTAATTATTCTTACAAAAGCTTGAAACGGCATTATTACTTAGTTTTTATCAGGAGAAGGGCTAAAGCGATAGTCAATTTTTTTTAAAAGCTATGGGGGGACTTGTTCGGCTTCCTGAGACAAGAAATATGGAAGTTGATGAAGTCCGAATTTATCGGTTATATCAGCCCATTTAACTCCCAGTTTAAGGTTAGCAACTAATATTGTTGTTTCTTCTATTGAATATCACCTGAATACTAAGAAAGCGAAGGAAAATGTTGTTGGCTTTGGCTTCCCGCTGCTATGAAGAAGACTTATTTTATAAAATTAAAAACACAACAAAAGAAAAGAACAAAACTCCCCAAAACGTGAAATAGGAACAACAAAGACAAGCCAAACAAATAAACTAAAATGAAAGAAAAAGACAACAATAATACATATAGCCCTTCCCTGATCCCATCTTTTCTACTGGGCCTTCCTCGCTCCTTTTCACCTTCCATTTGAAAAAAACAAATTAAAAAGAAACTATTCTATTTTCAATTCTATTTCCAATATTTTATAAAAGCTTAAAAGTATATTTAACTTTTGGATATTTAACTTGTTTATGGGGATAATAATGAAATGTGAAGGAAAATGGAGTTCTGACCATTAGAATATATTTTGTCTTAAACGATTAACATCTCTTTTGACAACTGGAAGTCTGCAACGCCTGTAAATGAAATGTGTAGAATGATGCCGAAATGGGTACGAGCTACATAGCTGATAGTTACGCAACATTTTTCATACAGGATCCGAAAATATTATAGAAAATCTAGCTATTGAACAAACTTGTCTTTCCTTATAAAAGATTATTCCTTATATTCGCCATTCTCAGCGAGACAAACATTAGCAGAACTTATTTTATTACTTGCTTCCTTGTGAATAGAAGGGAATTACTAGGCTTAAGCGATAGCCAAACGTTTTTAAAACTATTATTATGTGAAACAATTGAAATTCGGTTCTATTTTGCATTCCCGAGAGTAAAACAAAAGAGATGAAACGAAAGCTTTCTTTTCCGTAATGAAAAGTTTAAGTTAAAATTGAAACCTAGGAAAAAAAGTACAGAACATACATTGTGTGTTTTAGCGAGATCTATATTTTTTGTCCAGTAAGCTTTTGTCTTAAGGTTTACCAGTTATGAAAAATTCCTCTAGAATGAAGAGATCTTCAGAGGCTATTCCCAGCAAATTCAAGATTTATCGTATTTGGAATATAAAGATCTTTAAAATACCTTATTTTAATCAAAATCTTGAGAAATATTTTTGAGAAAATCAAAATGTGTGAAAATTCTTCGATGTTAAGAATAATTTGGGGTGGTGGGATTTTCCTCAAAATCTTCGAGTCACATACTTAGAAGACACCAAACTTTGATATTTAACAGTCTCTTGATTTTTGAGCAATGCTGTACACACACGCGCGTGCACACACTCTCACACCGCCTACGCACACACACGGACTTTTTCTAAAAACTTGTATTTCCGTAGAAATATCTTAATTGAATTTTTAGGTGGAATACAACTCTTCTTTATCTACTATATGCATAGTGCGCGAGATCTCCCGGCTAGAGAGTAGCTGGAAGTAATAATCCATTTAACTTTGGTGCAGGGAAATACCGGGTCTTCAGATTTATTCGGCCTTTGGCTCAATGAGTTTAAATGCATGACGGCATTATTAGTTCAGCGAACCCGTTATTGCAAAGCGGAGGTGCGGGATTAAACTTGAGACCGCATGCATTGCCGACTTCCTAAAAATGCTGATGTACTGGGCGGTGCAAAAGTATTCTTCACAAGGACATTTTGTGTGTGCCTAATTTTTTTCGTGTGTGCTTACATAATTTATTCTGTGTAGATCAGTTTTTATTTACTGCTATAAAGAGATGAACAAGCGTTTATTGTAATGGGGAAGTGGTGCCATTTAACCTTTATGCTACCATAACCGTCCAATTAGTTGAGTTACCTATCAGCATAATAAAATATGAGTTTACGAGACGCAAGAAAGTGCTCCAAATGTAAATGTTGGTAGGGTAGGATACAACTCTATTTCATAAGGTAACTTCCTTTCTAGTCATCTTCGCTATTCCTCTGCAAGAAGCAATGTGTGATAAACTTGATACTTAGTACTGAGGTCTTGCGTCGACCAACGACTGGCGGCAAAGGCCGAATACATTTGAAGTCCCGCATTCGGAAGGTCCAGTTTTGATCACCAGCAACTGCCCACACTGGCACATGATTCTTTTCCTAGGGTTCCCCAGGTCTGCGGTCGAATTTTGGGGTGGTTCATCTTCCACGTCTTTGTTTATCCTCGTCACATCTGCCTCAGTGTAGCTGGACCAAGCTTGGCGGATGGCGGTTTGGAGGTGGATGTGCGCTAATGTTCTCTGGCGTCGTTGTGAAACCATTCTTGCTAGACTCGCCTCAGGATGCTCTCGGGTGGGCGCACTTTCATGGGAGCCCCAGCAATTTGAGGCCTGTGGCCACTAAGGATATATCTGACCTGGAAACGTTAGAGCTTGCATCCACGCCAATGCCGTCCTCATCCGGATCTGGCTATCCTTTGGGTTTCTCATCTTATCCTTTACTCCTGTGCCCCGCCCCGGTTTGGGAGGCCTTTTCTGTTCATCCGTATCTACAGCTACTGTCTATAGCTCGTAAATCGAATGCAAATAGATCTGACCATATTCTTCCAAGTAGAGTCTTCGTATCAATATTCTAGAAAAATACAAGAAAATTAAGGTGGTATAGAGACACATACTTACTTGAGGCATTGGTAAATTTGATTGAGTACAATTAGTGATTAATCTGGCAGAGATTAATATAAAAGGGATTCTAAATTGAAGCAAAGCGTTTCAACGAAATTTAGGAACAAACTTTTCTGCTTCTTCCATAAGGGTAGACTTCCCAACGCAATCTCAATCTTCTTATTGATCTTCTGCCTCGTGGGATGTAAAGCAATAGTTGCTTTGTTATTATTTTGAGATCCGTCTTTTAGTATGTGCCATTGTTTCAAAAGGGATTTTTCCTTTCTCTTTTTTTCTATTCTTGTTGGTGGCGCAACGTCCTTTAATCTCGTTGTCCATATCGGACGATGAATGAAATCGGTGAAATGATGCTCAAATGATTTCGGGGTCCATGGGGCTTATAGTTATTCAGAATAAGGAAAAATCTAGAAAAAAAAATCTGATTTGTTCCATTCACATGACTTTCTCTACATCTCTGCAACAAATTGTTGTTAAAAAGGCTATGCTTCTATTTACTTCATGCTAATCGAGAAAAAATAGCAGAAACAGTCTTACTACTTGCTTCCTTGTAAGCAGAAGTGAAATAAGGGAGTACTATAGGTTAAAGTGATAGTCAAAGCTGGTTGCTATATGACTGAAGTTCCTTGTTTATATGGGCAGGAGCTGACAAATTCCTGTATGAGAAATGCATACGTTTTATAAAGCTGAAAGCAAAATCAAGGGAAACGATCAACGCCACGAACAAAAAAAAAGTATGTGACATAAATTGTGTGCTTTAATGTGCTCTACCTTTTTTGGTAAGTTTTTGTCCATCTCTTACGGTTTAGTAGTTATGCAAAATTCCGTAAAATTCATCCAAATAAAGTAGTTTTCAGAGGCTATTCCCCGAAAATTCAAGATATACATTTTATTTGCCAGGTAAATATCTTTAATATACGCACAATTTTAATCAAAGTCGTTTGAGCCATTTTTGAGAAAACTAAAATTTTTGAAAAAAGTTCTATCCTAAGGGTAGTTGGAGTGTGGGGGTTTCTTGAAAATCTTCGTGTCGCATCCTTGGAAGAATCCAAACTTAAAATACCAAGTTTGGTATTTATCGGGCCTCTTTCCAAAAATACTTTTTTCGGAAATAGAGGGACCCAAAACGTGTATTTCCAGTGAAATCTCGATATCGAATTTTTGGGTGGGATACAATACCTTCTTTATACAGTATGTACATAGTACGTGAAGAAAAAACAAAAATTTATCCGAATAACTCGCCCTAAGCGAGACTTGTTTTATTATTGTTTCATTTATATAACCCGCCTTTAATGTCTAAGGCCATTTGGGAGGTTTTGCATTTGAAGAAACTGTTGTCAATAGATTCCTTACGTTGGTTTTAAATCGTTTCATGTCCCTCAAACACTCGCACATACTTCTAGACTCTGTGGGGGATATGGAATAATTCTGATAGTCTAACCCGGGACCTCCGGGTGAGAATTCGGTAAGATGTTTTTCTTTCTTCATGTTATTGATTTTTAATTATTCTCTTTAATATGTTGTAAATGATCTGTTAAGGAATATTCTAATATTCGCCTTAAATCTCTGTGGATTCGATCTTGCTTTTAACTATTTGGGGTCCAAAATTCACTGCTGTACGTTAGAAGTGGAACATCTAGAACTTTGTCAAATTTTATAACCGTCTGGAACACTTTTAGCGTATCAAACTCGGTGCTCTTTTTCATACTATTTTCTTTACTTTTACTTTAATTTTATTACTTAAGACATTTTAAGGCTTTAGAATATCAAATTATCGTACAGTAGTAATGAGATTTTGGTAACCGTGTTGAAATTGGATTAATTTTGCCTTAATTCATTAAATTGGGGGTTTACTGGAACAATTTTTGGATTACATGCGACAGTGGTACTTTTGGAAGCCAGCCTTTAATTGCGCAACATATTCTATCAATTCTTATGAACATCTTCTTCTTTACCATCTTTTTTCATGGATTATCAGGCATCCCATCCTTCTCTTATGACGTCTATTCGTATCTTCTACCCATATCTCCCTTTCCAATCCAGCCGATAGTGTATTATTTATTTTTTATAATCTATTTTCTATAATTCTATCAACAGGCTCCTTCCATTTAATTCTATTCTTTTTATATTATATCTGTTGATAAAAATGTTTAATCTGACAGTATTGTTTCATTTCTTATTTTATCTCTGTTAATGCATATCCTTACACACCTTAAAAACTTAATCTCTTCTGCCTGTATACGTGACCTTTCTGCTTTTTTATTTCCCATGATTCGAAATCATATACAAGAGCAGGCTCACCATAACCTTACAGGATTTCATTTGTGTTTTCCTTCTTGTCCCCCCCCCCAAAGTTCTTTGAATTGCTCCACAGATAACTTCAGAGCTATTAACCTTTTTCACAATATCTTTGTCATATTATAACCAATATAATATCCTAGATAATTGAAGTGGGATACTTGTTCTCAAATTTTCTCATTTATTATTATTTTCGATGTGACCAGGTTCTTCCCTTGCAAAGATTATTTACATATATAATTAAATTGTAGTGTACTGCGTTTGGCTTAATTTACATAAAAACAAAAAAACAAAACCAGCATATAGATTATCTTCTGTTTCTGTATATCTGGTCAGCAGTTTGCAAGAGAACACATCCTAAGGTATGAATTAGTCAGCGGCTCCTTTGAAATGGTAGGTGTCAGAAAATGACTTCCAAACTCATGTTGTCCACTAAACCTTACATGTAAACATTTGGGCCTGGATGTACAGTTATATTTATGCCGGCACCGACCACCTCAATATGTACCGAGAAACTCGGCTACGCCGGCTCTTGGGCGTTGTAGATTTAATTATTTCGTCCCATGCTGTGGGTGTCAACGGAATCAAAGGTTACACTGATGACCTCTGCTGGAGAAGCCCCCGCACTAAACACGTTTCTCGCATTTCATCTCTTGAGGTTAAAGCAGTCATTTGTTAATGAGGACATCGGCGACATCTGGCTCTTTGTCATCAAAAGCCAAAGCCATTCACACCTCTGCAGTCACAGTGTTACCTTAAGGCAGGCACGACCAATCGTGGCTGCGGAGAGTTTTTTATGAAGGCTTGCCAGGATTATTCGTATCATAAATTCTAGTTCAGTAAAATATATTGCCGTACTAGCAAGCGTAGGCGGCTTCACAAATTACTCAGGTGGAAGGCTCTGGAGAAAATTGGTGACAGCCTTAGGCCTAAGATGACATCCTCTATCATGGCTATAATTCAGTTTGTGAGAAGGTTGCACCCATTGGATCAAAAGTACTTTCCCTTTATACCCTGGAGTAACGTGTTCGTCACAAGTGTTTTGTTAATTGATTTTTAATGTTGAATTTTGCTAAGATTGAACACATCAAGAATTATTTATACCTGTTTTTTTAAATATTAAAACTTTAGTATTTTTTAAATAAAAAGAAGCAAAATCCACGAACTGAAGTCAAATGTAGCCCCTTCAGCTTTCACCGGCTGGTTTACGTAGGCTCTCGCCATTCTTTACTACATGCATATTTGTCTGCTGTTGCTGGGATTCGAATGCGACATTTGGTTCTTTCTTTCTCAAACTCGTATGTATAATGACAATGTACATAGCGGATAGAGAAGGTGTTGGTATTAAATTCTCTCTTCACGTACTATGTACATAGTGTATAGAGAAGGTATTCTATTGCACCCAACAATTCGATACCGAAATTTCATCGGAAATGTATGTTTTGGGTCCACCTGAATCCAAAAAAATCGGATGTGTTCCATTCACATGACTTTCTCTACATCTCTGCAACAAATTATTGTTAAAATGTTTATGCTTCTATTTACTTCATGGTAATCGAAAAAAAATTAGCAGAATTAGTCTTATTACTTGCTTCCTTGAAAGTAGAGGCGAATTTTTTTTTTTGCTGTATCCCCGTTTTACATTTCCCCCACTAAGTTTACTGTATGATTACTGGTTTTACTGTTCCTTGACACAAACATATACACAATGCAAAAACATATAACACCAATGCCCAAGGCGGGACTGGAACCCACGATCCCCTGCCCACGAAGCACCAAAGCGAGACGCCTTAGCGAGCGTGGTCGTGGGGACCGGCTAAATAAGAGAGTACCATAGGTTAAAGTGATAGTCAAAAGCTGGTTTCTATGTGACTGAAGTTCCTTTGTTTTTATGGACAGGAGCTGACACATTCCTGTATAGAAAAGTATAGTTTTTCACAGCTGAAACCCAAAACAAGAAATATCTCAAAAACAATTAACTTCACGAAAAAATTGTATACAACATAAATTGTGTCTCTTAACGTGCTCTACACTTTTTGTGCTGTAAGTTTTTGTCCATCTCTTATAGTTTAGCAGTTATGCAACATTTCGTAAAATTCAACCAGAATAAAGTAGTCTTCAGAGGCTATTCCCAGAAAATTCAAGATATACATTATTTTTGTCTTTAATATGCGAAATTTTGATCAAAATCGTTAGAGCCATTTTTAAGAAAATAAAAATTTTCGAAAAAAGTTCCATGTAAAGGGTATGTTGGGGTGGCGGGATTTTTCTGAAAATCTTCGTGTCGCATCCCGGGAAGATACTTAAACTTAAATACCAAGTTTGGTGTTTTACCGACTTTTCGTTTTTTAGTTATCGTGTTCACAGGCACACGGACACACACACACACACATCCTCTCACACACACACACACACACTCTCACACACTCACACACACACGTTCCTTTTTTTGAAAATGCTTTTTTTTTTTTTTTATGATACAGGGGACCCTAAAAAATATATTTCTAGTGAAATCTCGGTATCGAATTTTTGGGTGGAGTGCAATATTTTCTCTATACACTATGTATATAGTAAATGTAGAGAAAGTTAAAAGCATTTTTAGAAAAAGGTCCGCGTATGTGAGTCTGTGGATAGTATAGCTCAAAAATGAAAACACCGTTAAATACCAAACTTGGTATTTAAGTTTGGTATCCTCCAAAGATGCGACAAGAAAATCGCCCCACTCCTTAAACTACCGTTTGCATGCAACTTTTTTTGAATATTTTGATTTTCTCAAAAATGATACTAACAATTTTGATTAAAATGTCGGATATTAAAAATATTTACATGAAAAATAAAATGTAACTCTTAAATTTTCTGGGAACAGCCATGAAGATATATTTATTCTGGATGATTTTTGCGAAACTTTGCATAACTGGTAAATCGTAGGAGATACACGACAACTTGCATAACAGACAATGTTGAGCTCGTTTAAACGCACAATTTATGTTACATACATTTTTATCGTGGAGTTGATCGTTTTTGAGATATTCCTTGTCATTTATTTCAGCTTGAATACGATATTACTTTCCTCATACAGGAATTTGTGAACTCCTGTCCATTCAAACAAAGGAACTTCAATCACATAGCTACCAGTTTTTAACTATCACTTTACCCTATAGTGTTCCCCTATTTCCCTTCTACTTACAAGGAATCAAGAAATAAGACTATTTTTGCTAAGTTTTTCTCTAGCACGAAGTAAATAGAAGTATAAGGTTTTTAACAATAATTTTTTGCAGAATGTGGAGAAAGTCATGTGAATAGAACACACAAGCTTTTTTTAATGCATTATCGTTCCATTGTCTACCATCTTAACGCTTACGGCTGTTAGCGCCGCCTTGGTTGTAGTGCCTGTAAGGGATAATAATCTGATGTGTTCCATTCACATGGCTTTCTCTACATCTCTGCCATAATTATTGTTAAAAAGCTATTCTATTTATTTAATGCTAATCGAAAAAAAATAGCAGAAATAGTCTTATTACTTGCTTCCTTGCAAGAAGAAACTAAATAAGGGAGTACCATAGGCTAAAGTAATAGTCAAAAGCTAGTTGCTATGTATGGACAGAAGTTGACAAAGTCCTGTATGAGAAAAGTATAACTTTTTAAAGCTGAAACCAAAAACAAGGATTATCTCAAAAACGATCAACTGCATGAAAAAAATGCATATAACATAAACGTGTGTTTTAAAGTGCTCTACATTTTTTGTGTGGTAAGTTTTTTCCATCTCTTACGGTTTAGCATTTATGCAAAATTCCGTAAAATTCGTCCAGAATAAAGTAGTCTTCAGAGGCTATTCCCAGAAAATTCAAGATATAAATTTTATTTGTCAGGTAAATATATTTAATATATGATACTTTAATCAAAATCGTTACACCCATTTTTGAAAAAATAAAAAATTTCCAAAAAAAGTTCCATATAAAGGGTAGTTTGGGGTGGGGGGATTTTTCTCAAAATCTTCGTTTCGCATCCCTGGAAGATACTAAACTTAAATATCAAGTTTGGTATTTTACCAACTTTTTTTTGAGTTATTTTTTTCACAGACACACGGACCCTTTTGTGGAACTGTTTTTTTTTTGTTTTTTTTTTTGGATACAGGGCACCCTAAAACATATATTTCCGGTGAAATCTCGGTATGGAATTTTTGGGATGAGTGCAATACCTTCTCAATACACTATGTAAATAGTACCTGTAGAGAAAGTAAGAAGGCCGGTTTAGAAATTAGGAATATTCATAACGATGGAGCATCTTTGATTTATTTGCAATCCATATATTTTAAGTAATATTGCCAGTTTAGACCAAATAATTTATTCTTGCTGCATAAGACAATGGAATGACACTATTATTGAAATCTTAAGTAGAATGACGAGAAACGTGAGAGGGATCTAGGAGATATTATGGCTTCGAGTCCAGACACTATGAAGAAGACTTCAAGACAAACATTCATTGCAATAAGCTCAACATTATCATATTTCTAATAAATGTTATATTTAGTATACGTGGTTACATTTTTTACAATTGAAAATTATTCAGATCAACACAAAAATTAAATATAATATTTTTAACTTCTCTAAACGTACTATGCCGACGGTAGGTAGAGAAGATAATGTATTCCACAAAAAATCAATGTTAAAAAACTGCAGTGTTTGTGTTTGGGTGTGTGTGGGTGTGGTGTGTGACAGCAAAGATCAAAAGTGAAAAGACCGTTAAATATTAAACTTGGTATTTAAGTTTAGTATCTTCCAAGGATGCGACCCGAAGATTTTCAAGAAAATCCCCCATACCAAACTACCCTTTAAATGGAAAGTTGTTTATGTTCTTTTTATTCTCAAAAAATGCTCTATTGATTTGATTAAAATACCGTATATTAAAGATGCTTAAATGACAAATAGCATGTATAGGTTATCTTAAATTGTCTAGGAATGGCCTTGGAAGACTTCTGGATGAATTTTGCATAGCTGGTAAAGCGTAACAGATTGACGAAAACTTACTACAGAAAAATGCAGATCTCGTTAAAACGCATCATTTATTTTTTTTTTTTTATTTATCTTTTGGTAGTGTTTAACGCCCGCTGTAACTACTTATGGCACCGCAGGCGGTGACATTGATGATACATGAATGATGATGGAGCTCCGGTGGAATGCGATGGCGGGGGAAACCGGAGTACCCGGAGAAAACCCGCCCCAGCGCCGCTTTGTCCACCACAAATCTCATGCGGGATCTCTCTTGGGATCAAACCCGGGCCGTCTAGGTGAGACGCATCATTTATCTTATATACCTACATATCTTTTGCAGTTTTGACCTTTCCGATATATTTCTTGTTGTTTAAACTACGTTACTTTTCTAAAACGGGAAGTCGCCTTTCAGTTCGTCTCTTTTTTGTTTTATTGCTGGGCAAGAAAAACTAACTAAATTTCAATTGTTCACACAGCGACCAGCTTTTAAAAATATGTAATATCGTTTTAGCCTGGTGTGTTCGCTTATTTCCCTTCTATTGTAAGGACCTAAATAATAAGACTATTTCTGCTAATGTCTGTCTCGATTAGAGTTATGTATATTAAAGAATCTTTTGTAGGAATAGTTTGTTTGCAGAACAGGTAGAGAAGATCTGCTGAATGAAACACATCAGACCTGTAATGTTTGAAATGGTTTTTGCAAAATGCTGTCTATTTCGCTTTTAATCCCAAGTTAGGTTTAAATAACTAGTTCAGTATTATTTGCTCACTGTGTGCTAAAACACGATATTTATTCGATAAATAAAATTGAACTTGATGATACTTCTAACTCAAAAATACAGATGACGTTAGCATGTCACCAAAAACAAAGCTAGCTAGCTTTACGGCTCCTCTTGAAGCTCCAAGCGCGGCCGGTGAAGAATCTCTTACTGAGCGATCGCACCTGCGCTATCTGCGCGCAGGCCAGCAACCAGACCTGAAAGATGTGAGGAGGAGATGAAACGAGAGAAGGGAGGGAGAGGAGCCGTGGTAATTGAAAAACACCCCAGTACTCGTCTTGCCGGCTCGGGAAAACCTTGGAAAAACATGGGTCAGAGTGCACCGTCACTCGAGATCGAAACCGGGACCTCCAAATACCAGTTACAGATGGAAACCTCCTGAGCCATCTGAGTCAGCCTTCTTGGAGTATCATTTTTTCGCTTTATATTTTATGTAGCCATGATAAGTTAATCTTTATTATACCACTTTTAACCAAACATATTGCCATATCTATTATAGGTAAAAGTAATAAGTACTTATTTTATTTCACTCAGAAATCCAATATCGAGAATTCATCAAAAATGGAAGTTCTAAGATTTTCGGAAACAAGAAGTATTTTTAAAACAAATAAGCCATTGTGTGGGACCGGAAATTGGTATGTTTCATTTACATGACTAACTACAAACTCTTGTTAAAACGATTTTCTTTTATTTATATCATGAAACAATTGAGAAAAACATTAGCAGAAATTGTTTTATTAGCTCCCTCTAAGCAGAAGAACAATTAGGATAATAAATGTTTTTCGAGTCCTGAC
The DNA here is from genome assembly GCA_030762935.1 of Hymenopus coronatus. Lineage (NCBI taxonomy): Eukaryota > Metazoa > Arthropoda > Insecta > Mantodea > Hymenopodidae > Hymenopus > Hymenopus coronatus. The sequence continues at coordinate 35,842,459 of CM060890.1, forward strand.
TAAAAATATAATTTTTAGAAAAAGTCTGTGTGTGCACGCGCGCGAGTGTGTGTATGTATATGTGTGCGCTTGTCTGTTTATGGGGAGCATGGCTAAATGGGTATTCTACCCATTTAAAAATCCGTCGCTATGTGGAATAATTGAAATTCGGAGTAAAAGAAAAGAAAAGATGAAATGAAGATAACCTTCTGTTTAAAAAAAGTTTTAAGTAGCTTGAAATTGAAACCAATATCAATGAATACCTCGGAAAGATTAAACTCTACAAAAATACGCATTACGTGTATATTAATGTCCACATTTTTAGGGTAACAAGATCAGTGGCTATTCCCAGATAATTCAAGATATACATTTTGTTTGTCAAGTAAATATATTTAATATACGGTATTTTAATTAAATTAGTACACCGATATAACAAATGTATTAGACTTTTAGGAGATTATGTTGAGAAATAAAGCAAAAAATAAAAAAAAATGTAAATGCTGTTTTCATTGAGAGGCCCAGCGCTTATCAGCCGACCCTAGTATAAAAATATTTTCATGACAAACGAATAGCCCCTGACTATTGGAATAGCCTCTGAAGACCTCTTCATTCTGAATTTCTTTAGAACAACTCGTAAACCATAAGAGAAAGACAAAAGCTTACTGCACAAAATATGTAGATCTCATTAAAAAACATAATTTGTGTATATGCACTTTTTTTATAGAGTTAACCGTTTGCCAGATATTCCTCGTTATTGTTTTAAATTTTAAATACCTAAACGTTTTCTCATGCGAGAAGCAACTAACGTTTTATCTCTTTTGTTTTACTGCTGGGAATGCAAAACAGAACCAATTTTAAGTGTTTCACATAACGATAGTTTTTAAAAGTTTTCCCTTATTTCCCTTCTATTACAAGGAAGCAAGTAATAAGGCAATTTCAGCTAAAGTTTATGTCGATAAGCATGACGTAGACAAAAGAAAAGTATTTTGCAATGAAAGTCGTTTGTGGAACAGCTAGAGAAACTCGTGTGAATGGAACACATCAGAATTTTTTTTGCACAAGACGTTAAACATTTGTTGTTGCTTTCCATATAAGCTTTCCAGATTGCTTAGTTTGAAGCTGTTCCTAGGTAAAATTGCATCCTGAAATAGGATAGAATAATCAATCACTTTTTATATGAAGTCAGTGAAAAAATACGTATTTTTCATGTGTGCAGAATGTGTTAGGAATATTTACATGTGTTCATTTGCATAGATTGTGTAAATCAATATTTATAGGAATATCGGGAGCTTTGATTTAAAAAAAAATCTGATCTATTATATTCATATTATTTTGTCTGTCCTTTCTTCAAAATAATTTTAATAATATATTTAAAATTAATATTAAATCCATCAAATTATATTTCAATAACAATTCATTATTAATTAAAATGTGTTATAAAACATCATTCAACTTCTACATTACTGAACTTTGACTTGAAATTTTAATTAATCAAGCTCTTATTTGGAAAATGATATTATTCTTCACGTTTGCATAAATGCTAATATTACATACTTACTTGTAGATAAAAAGAAAAAGGGGGTTAAAGCTCATTTAGATTTTATAAAAAAAGACGCAACAATTTTTATTAAAAGACTATATGTTTAAGAAATTTGCGTACGTTTCCATTTTCTTAAATGGGTCATACGATTTTAATATGCATTTTTTTGCTTGAGAATATCTTGAATGAGAATATCATCTGCAATCTTCTTAATTCTGAACAACTTTTACATAACGGTAACCGTATAAAAGGTAGACAAAATCTGGGCTTCAACGAGATCTGTATTAAGCTTCAATTTTAAAATACTTATTACTATTCTCAAATGTGAAGCATCACGTTTTTCTTTCTCCTAGTCATTCAAAGAGAATGCAATTTGAAAGACATCATCATATTACCAGTTCTTAAAATACTTGATTACCATTTAAGCCTAGTATTCCCATTGTAAATATGTAAGTTGAGATTTTCTATAAATGCTATCTCGATTAAAATAAAACATAAGGGAAAGCTATTTAAAGATTTGTTAGTAGAAGAGTAGAAGAGAAGAAGGAATAGAAAATGTCATGCTAATTTAACATATAATATTTTTAAAACTGAAAGCTGAAGCCTAATTCAGCTTAGATACAGGATGATGCAAGATGAATGAGCTTAGTATGTAAAACTATTTTACTTAAAGAACCATTGCCCCTTCTCAGTCGGAAATCGAGCCCGGGACATCTGGCCTGAGATGTCACTGAGGTAGTCTCGATAATCTTCAATTCTACTTTACATAGCTTTTTAATTTTAATTTATTATGTTACGAGTATTGAAATCTGAGATGCATTCAGAAGCTTTCATTCTGAAGTTTATACTTCAATATATTTTAGTATTTAATGAATACGATTGCTAAACCAGCTTCTGTTTCAAGTTTATTGACAAGGTCTTGATATACTGCGGCTATGAACCTTTACCACATAACTTTCACATGAAAGGAAAACCGAACGCTACCATATGCCTGTAAGTTACGTGCAAGCAGTCTTCGGCCAAATTGGTTTTGGATTTTGACGAGAAAATATGGGCTGCATTGGTTCATTAGAGGCTAATGACAGAAAAGGACATGGTACAAGATCTAGCCAAGGAATCGCATCCAGCTCGTCTCCAAAGAAAAACAGCCTTCCCTTCCACATGGTCTCAAACCCGCATCGAGACCAAGTAACCGGTTTTTCTCTCTCTCTCCTTTATGTAGATGACTGCAATTGAGTTGAAGGCAATTTCGTAATAATTATTGCTTGATTTGGGCTAATGAGTGCCTGGTCGCTACTGAATACGAGCCTGTCTGGGCTGCCAACTGCCCTCGGGGGCCGAACGGAAAACAAGAAGCCGATGTGTGCTCTGGCGCGCAGTCTATGGCACAACACTGTTCTTTCCACTACTGCCGAAACTACTGGTTGTTACCTTTAATTTCCACCAAGCCTTCATAGATCCTGCAATGTCTGAAAAATATCTGTATTTGTTATATACCAAGCTAAATTCTGACAGAAAATCAGTCATCAATTGGCCTACTCTAAGCCACAGAACTACCAGTTTCTTTAGGTGCCGGTCCCCATGGCCGCGCTCGCCAGGGCGTCTCGCTTTGGTGCTTCCTAGAGCAGGGAATCGTGGGTTCGAGTCCCGCCTTGGGCATGGGTGTTATATGCTTGTGTATGTGTGTGTGTACAAAGAATAAAAACAGCAATTCAGTAATCATACAGAAAACGAAGTAAAAACATTAGGTAAATAAAAGTAGGGTATACAGCGCCGGAGTCCCGACCAGACTCCGGAACAGTATTATAAAAAAAAAGTAGGTCACCGGAATTCCAGATAAACGTCAGTTGTAGTAAAAGGTATTATACGTTTGCCAGTGAAATTTTGTTTGCAATCGGTCAAATGCTCGAAAATTGCTTTTATACAGCAAATCGTTTTTGGAAACTGTGAGCATTTGTAGAGAATCAACATTTAACTGTCCGCCCCATTCTTCGGGCTCTACAGCCATTTAAAGATTATTAAATACTCCTGTTCCATAAAACAACATTTTCTCAATGTTTCATGTGTCTCAGGTTTTGTGTAAATACAACTAAAATTTCCCAATGTACAAAAGTTAGCACTGAATTACTATAAAGCACAAAATTATCCTAACACCAATGGTAACTTTTCAAAAAAATATGCAAGAAATGATTAATTTTAGAGGTTAAAATATCTAAGTTTATAAAAATAAGCTAATTCTAAATTAAGTTAATGAAACATCATGTTTATATTTTTGGCTCAAAGTTGCAGCTCTGAAACTACCATCAAATTTTCTGAAATTTTGAGGCGCATGGAATATTTTGAACAACTAATATATTTACAAAATAACATTTATGATATAATTTATTTCTTGTAAAGTATTTATTCAATTTGAATTAATTTGTTTTCCATATTAATATAACAGAATCAATCACAGTAAAAGTTTCAGAAAAATACATATGGAAATTTGAAATTTCACTCCTAATGTCCTTTAAACACACCATTGCATGAAGCGAGTGCAAACTAGGAATTGCTTGTCAAGTGAATACTTGCTGTACGTTTGAAGTGCATAAAAGATTAATTTTGCTAGCAATTATTTTCTGGTTCACTTGAAATTATTTACCTGCTCTGGTTTTATTCAATTATATGATAGTATTTGCTTCGGACCTAAACCCTCGCTTTAGTAAAGCATCCGGAAGTTGCATCTGAACTTTTAAAAAGGTTGTAGTGGTAGATCCATGAAGTTGCAGGACATAAAGGAATCAACCGCAAAAACTAAAGTATTCGTCCCCACGCTCTGTTGGTTTCTTTCCTTTCCTCCATATAGGTGTCGTCCAATGCGCCAATCAAATTTTTGAGGGAAGACGCATAATTTTTACGGATACATTTAAGAAAATTCTGATGTGTCTCATTCACATGACTTTCTCTACATCTCTGCAACATATTATTGTTAAAAATCTTAATCTTCTGTTCACTTAATGCTAATCAAGAAAACATTAGCAGAAATAGTCTTATTACTTCCTTCCTTGTAAGTAAAAACGAAATAAGGGAGTATACCATAGGTTAAAGTGATAGTCAAAAGCTGGTTGCTATGTGACTGAAATTCCTTTATTTGTATGGACACGAGTTGACAAATTCCTGTATGAGAAAAGTATAAGTTTTTTAAAGCTGAAACTAAAAACAAAGAATATCTTAAAAATGATTAATTCCACAAAAAAACAAAAAAAACATATAACATAAATTGCGTGTTTTAATGCGTTCTACATTTTTTGTGCAGTAGCTTTTTTGTCCACTTCTTACGGTTTAGCACTTATACAAAATTCCGTAAAATTCATCCAGAATAAAGTAGTCTTCAGAGGCTCTTCCCAGAAAAGTCAAGATTCAAATTTTATTTGTCAGGTAAATATCTTTAATATACGATATTTTAATCAAAATCGTTAGAGGCATTGTTAAGAAAATAAAACTTTTCTAAAAAAGTTCCATGTAAAGGGTAGTTTGGTATTGGGGGATTTTTCTCAAAATCTTTGTGTCGCATCCCTGGGAAATACTGAACTTAAATACCAAGTTTGTTATTTTACCGACTTTTCATTTTTGAGTTATTGTGTTCACAGACACACGGAGCTTTTTCTGAAAATGTTGTTTTTTTGGATACAGGGGACCCTAAAACATACATTTCCGGTGAAACCTCGGTATCAAATTTTTGGGTGAAGTGCATTACCTTCTCTATACACCACGTACACAGTACGTGTAGAGAAAGTAAAAATTAAATAAACGCTTCTCTCTCAAAAAAGTTTCTAATTTAGCTCAAATTCGATTCTGTTATAGTAAAGGTTAACTTACATCATCTGTGTTTAAAGCTGCATAGACTAGGGAGTCTTGCGGAGGTCCTGATGAGTGATACCGGAGCGGTAGATAAGGTTCTTACATTTTTATCCAAAGTGACTTTTGCATTAAGGATTTAGGTTTAGTTCTATTTAACTTGACGAAGCGGTAGATAAGGTTTTTAATCTTATCACATGTACCTTTTGCAGTACAGATTTAGTTTCTTGTATTTATATCATTTTTGTTTCATTGTCATATAGAAAATCTCTCTTTGGTTTTTGTCACTGGTAGTTTTTCTTATGCTGGATTTTATATCTATCTTTGGACATGTTTCTATTTAATTTTATGTTGTTTTTTACTTTCTCTACATAGTACATGGTACATAGGTAAAGAAAGTAATGCAGTCCACCCAAAAATTCGATACAGTGATTTCACCGAAATACCAAATAGGGCCCCCTGTATCCAAAAAAGCAGTTTTAGAAAAGGTCCGTGTGTCTGTGAACACGACAACTCAAAAAGAAAACTCGGTAAAATAACAAACTTGGTATTTAATTTTAGTATCTTCCAAGGATGTGGCACGAAGATTTTGAAGAAAATCCTCCCTCCCTCTAACTACCCTTTTGATTTTCTCAAAAATGACTTAAATAATTTAGATTAAAATATCAATTACCAAAATATACAGATGACAAATAACATGTATATTTTAATTCTGAAGAGCATTCTGGATGAAATTTGCTGAATTTCGCATAACTGGTAACGACAAAAGCTTGCTGCACAAAAAATGTAGATCTCGTTAAAACACACAAAATATCAGATACATTTTTTTTTTCGTGGAATAAACCATTTCAGATTTTTTTGCTTGTTATTGGTTTCAGTTTTAATATAGTTAAAACTTTTGTCATATGGGAATTTGTTTTGTCAACTCCCGGTCATGCAAAGAAACGTTTTCAACAACATGGCAACCAGCTTTTAAGAGATTTGATTATCGCTTTAGCCTAGTTTACTCCCTTACGTCCGGGCTACTTATAAGGAAGCAAGTAATAATGTTTATCTCGTTTAGCATGAAAAACCTGGATAAAGAATAAGCTTTCAATAAAATTTGTTACAGAGATGTAGAGAAAGTCATGTGACTAGACACATCAGATTTTATGATTATTATTATTATTATTATTATTATTATTATTTCAATCGATCTTGTTAATCTTGCGTTTAGTTTCTTTGGTCGTCTTCTTTTTGCCTTGTTCATTTTCCTTTGCTGTTTGCTATATTCTTACAAAAAAAAAAAAAAAAAAAAAAAAAAAAAAAAAAAAAAAAAAAACTGTACCGTTTTACAAACTATAATGACTGCATTTTGATAGCCGAGGTTGTCAGGGAAGCATAGGAATACTTCTTTTCCCATTGTTTTTTTATTTTCTCATTGCATATAATCAGTAGGGGAGTACTATGTTCCACCCAAAAATGTATTGCCGAGATTTCACCGGAAATACTCGCATTGAGATTCCCTGAATAAAAAAGGAAGCATTTTTGTAATAAGTTTGTAAGTCTGCCTATCTGGCTGTCTCAACAGCATAACTAAAAATTAAAAAATCGGTTGATACCAAGATTGGTATTTATGTTCAACACTTCTAAAGATAAGATACCACTAGTCTCATTAAAATCCCCTCCGTCCAAAACTATCCATACTGGAACATTTTTTGATAATTTTGTTTTCTTCAAAAATGTCCCTTAAAGATTTTGTTTGAAATATTATATTTTTAAGATATTTTATAACAAATGAAATATATATCTTGAATTTTCTAGGATTAAGCTCTGAACTTTTCATTCTGAATGTTTTTTGCGTAACTGGTACAGCGTAAGAGATAAGGCAATAATCTCACTATACAAAAAATATAGAACTCGTTAAAGGAGACAGTTTATGTAAATTCATTTTTTTTTTTGGAGTTAAACATTTCCGAGATATTTATTGTTAGTGGTTTAAATCTTCTAACACTTATTCCTTCTCAAATGGGAAATCATTATTCATTTTCTTTCTCCTGATTAAGCAAAGACAATGGAGTTCAATGCCGTCGCATAGAACTGACTATCGTTTAAGCCTAGTGTATCTACAAGTAAAGAACAAAATGAGTGTTCATTCATATGCCATTCTATGCTTTCTGCAAAAATATATTCTTAAAAAAGATTATTTCTTGTATCTATATCATGCTAATCAAGATAAACATTAACATAACAACGTATTACTTGTTTCCTTCTAAGCAGAAAGGAAATAAGAGGATACGCCAGGCTAAAGTGATAGTCAAACATTTTAAAGCTAGCCACTATGTGTGCAATGGTTCACTTTGTTCAGTCAGCAGTAAAACAAAAAGAGAGTTGAAAGAAAGGCAAGTTCCCGTTTGAGAAAAGTTACGTACCTACGTAGTTGTGTATTTTAACGATATCTACATTTCTTGTTTAGTAAGTTTTTGTCTGTCAGTTATGCAAAATTCTTCCAGAATGAAGAGTTTTATTTGGAATATAAAAGTCTTTGATATACGGCATTTTAATAAAAATTGTTGGAGCCATCTTTGACAAAGGCAAAATTTTCAAACATTTTCCCATATAAAGCGTTTTCGGTGGTACGGGGGTTTTCTTAAAAATCTTCGTGTAACATCCTTGGAAACTTAAATACCAAGTGTGATATTAAACAGTCTTTTATCTTATTTATGCTGGCGCAGTCCTTCCCTCACGCACTCACTCACTCACTCACTCACTCACTCACTCACACTCGGACTTTTTCTAAATTTACTTTTGGGGCGGGACTCTGGTACCTCAAAGCATATTTCCGGTGAAATCCCCGTATCGAATTTTGGGTGAAATTCAATACTTTCTCTATACACTTATTCATAGTGCATGGAGACAAGTAGCAACATTCTGCAAATGTTTATCTCACTTAACGTGAAGTAGATAGAAGAATAACCTTTTTTAAAATGAATTGTTAGTTGAACGTTGGACAGAAAAAGTCGCGTGAATGTAACATATTATTTTTTGTATTGGGTATGATTACTGCTTCGCGTGTTTCTCCAAGCTGGGAAAGTAAATAGTTATAAACTACACAGCATTGACCTGACAACTCTGGTACTGACGACGGGCGACCCAGGATATCTTCCCTGGGGTTTTAATTATACATCGGACCCCCATGCTCCAAGTACGAGAGTGGATACGCCACTTAACGCGCGTCAACCCCGTTATGGGATGACTGCAGATGATCTCGGTGAGGGCGACAACTACCAGCTTCTGTTTACTGACTGTCCAGGTAGGTGACGGAGGACATTGCGCCTCACAACCCCGCTCAGGCGTACCGCCCATTGGCTTCGAGAAACACTCCCCCGCCGAGGCCAACCCAATCCGAGTAGCACCCTTTCGGAAGGGGCTCAGGTATTCGGCCAGTTACTTCTAGCAACGGTTCATCTCCTTAGCGCGGTGACAACGTTGCTGCTTGCCATGCGGTAGAACTGGGTTCGATTCCCAGTACCAGCGTGGGGATTTTCCCCCCGCTGGGAAATCTGGACCGAGGTGCACTCAGCCACGTGAGGTCCCTGGGGACCAATTGAGGAGCTATTTGATGGAGGAGTAGTGGCTCCAGATCATGAGGACCGCATTAACAGGCCGGGGGGGTTGAGGCGCTGACCACGTCTCACCCTCCAATACTGCACCCCATCCATGACGTATGTCCTGGACCGAGATGGGGGACGCAGCGGCCGGGCGGTAGGCCAAGGTTCCTTGTGAGCTGTCATGTCACTTCTTGCAAGCCAGCAGTACCACGGGTGCTCCGGGCCCGCAGCGCTCGAACCGGAGCAGCTGAAGAGGTCGGAACCCCTCCCCTAAGTAATTAGCACTTTAATCTTCAAACCTAGCCGTGCTTTAAGTGTTCTTGGATATCCCTTTTCTCGCTAAGGCTTTGCTTGCTAACATGCATTCGAGATCCCACTTTTAACAGAAACTGAAATAGAGATGCGCATGTCCGGTGGAAGAATTCTTCTCCTAATCAATCTTGCAAATGGGTTAGTATTTACTTGTAGTGAAGTATTTATTATACTTTATTTAATAGTACGTGTTCAGAATCTACTAGCCAAATTTTCCGATTTATTTCACTCATAAATATTTCTTTCTTTTATTCACTAGAAGCAAACATTTATTTTAAAAATGCAAGTGAAAACAAATCATATTTTTTTTCGCTTCATCTTGTCAACAAAGTAGTAGCTGAAGTAGTTCCTTTCTATGATGGAAATGTGTCTAAAATACATATTCAATCCATAAATTACAAAGCCTATGTACACTCAAAGACATTAACAATACTCCTAGAAATATTTATCGTAAGGCGGGATCTTTTCGCTTACTCCGCCCATGCTTTCCACCTGTTTATGTTCTTAAACAATATTGACCAGAACACGTTACCGAAGTGAAGAGGGTAAACATAACACATCATTTGCGAAAAATGAAGCTCTCAGTTGCGAACTGGTGAACCCTAAACCTTCTGGTTGGGCAATAATGTACTCTCATCGGGTGATACAAAATTAGGTTAATATTTCCTTTGTGCTACATACTGAAGTTCTAATACCAAGGCAATATGTGCACATGGTGGACTACATTAACTCACTGCTTATACAAGTCAACCTGTCATGTGGGAGCGTTGAGTGGGGTTGAAGGAAGAAGTGGATTGTCAATCGGTTTTGCTTTTTCTTGCTCGCTTGGTATGTTGTACCAGAATGATAACAATTAATGTCGTCGTAGGACACGAGTCCCCGTCACACGTACACATTTTCGTGATAATCACGGCGCCAGACGTATTTTTATTGTCCTACAGTGTACCATAATACGAACTTAGTTATAAAAGAACATGCTTGCGAAGAAACTTCGAAAGATCTCAAATTTTATTTGATATCTGTTTTGGAATAGAAAATAAGTGTTATTCCTCATATGGTCCCGATTTAGCGACTAGAAAAACTGTAGCCTCTGCAGCCGAGTGGAAAACGTTTAGGTTTCTAAACTCACAAGTCTTTATATACAGCCTTTCATAAGTAACATTCGAAAAATTAAACGACTTGAATCATTTTTGGAAATATATAACATATTAATGAAGACATTTTCCGATGTCGTGCAGTTCCTAATGTGTCCAAAGCTCATTGGAGAGGCGTTTTATGGCATTACGATATGTTGCACATTTTGACCTGTGAAATATCTTTTCACCAAGATAGGACTTCTCATTATGCAAGGAGCGCTCGTGATTTGCTTGATGAATTGTTCCCTATTAAGAGGATTGGTCGCGCAGGCCCAAGTTCTTGGCCTCCACGATTTCCCACCTAACAGCCTTAGACTCCCTATAAGGACTCATTAAGGACAGAAGGTATGAAATTAAACCACACACTATGCCTGAATTGATGGACAGAATTGTAACTATAGAGCAGATGGTCATTCGTCTGCTATTGGAGCTGCACGATGAGATTGAAAGTCGTCTTCATTATTCAGGGTGGTGGGCACATTGAAACGTGTGGACATTAATTGTAATTTATGTTACCTATATGGCATATGTTACCTACATGCACTCTGTATGGCACCAGAACAGGTCTTTATTACTACTCCACAAAAAAGTAGAGCACGTTAAAACACACAATTTATGTTATATGCTTTTTTTTCTTGAGTTCGTCGTTTTTGAGACATTCCTTATTTTTGGTTTCTGCTATGAAAAACTTATACTTTTCTCACACAGGAACTTGTCAACTCCAATTCATATAAACAAAGGAACTTCATTGACATAGCAACCAGCTTTTGACTATCATTTTAAACTATGGTAGTCCCTTATTTCGCTTCTACTTACAAGGAAGCAAGTAATAAGACTATTTCTGCTCATTTTTTCTGATTAGCATAAAGTAAATAGAAGTATAAGCTTTCTAAGAATTATTTGTTGCTGGGATATGGAGAAAGTCATGTGAATGGTACACATTAGATTTTTATATCATTTGAAGTGGACGATATAAGTGATTAATAAGCGTAATATTTTAACCCATACGCATAGCAGAAGACATCTAACGTGTTTACAATGAGAAACATTTTCACTTGTGAAATGACCGAGAATTCTACGAAAGATTTCGATTAATGTTGGCAATGCCTGTACCAGAAATTATTCATGATACAAATAAATGAATAATCAAATAAAATCGACTGGTAAACGAAACTCAATTTAATACTTCTTACCGTTAACGTATAATGTGTCGTATTCATTGAGTCTATAGTCAACTATTGTTGCTTTAATTCGGTAGCAGTGTGTCTCTAAACGTTAAGGTTATGCTTTGGAACTAAAAGTATGAAACTGCAGCTGGACATTATTCCAGCATCTCAAAAGCTATACCATGCAACTGTCAAAACTGTTTCACTCCATTCTAATCCACTCATCGGAATTTTCCATTCACAGTAATTTGTACAATTGCTTGCACTTTATTACATGCTTATGCACCTCGCTTCTTGGGAAATACCTATAATTCACATTAATTCTGACCTGACTGCTTATTTTAACTGCTTATTGCTGCCTAGTTTAGGAAGAGAGTCGCCATTAACAATGGGAATTCACTCGATGCGCATGTGCAAGCGATACCAACTTTGCCGTTTCCTGTTCAGCTTAGTAAAACCGAACCTAGTTGCCCTATTGTGAAACTCACAAAGCTTAAACCCAAACGTAATCCTGGCTTAAATGTCATACGGCCCGCTTCAGTAGTGTGAGGATAGACTCTTTGGCTTACATTCAAGAGGTGGCGAGTGCGAATCTCGCCTAGGGTGAATTAACCGTGTAAGATGATTTCCCCCCCCCTTATTTTTCCTTTTCCCTAAACTGAGAAGATGAATACCGAGTAAATTTATGCTCCATGAACTCAGAGCTTATTGGAGCATCATTTCACCGATTTCTTCCATCGATGATTTTGACCAATCAGATTAAAGGACGTTAAGCTAAGAAAAAGTGTCATCCATTCCTTACTAAAGCTTCGACTTAAACTTAAGTAGTGAATCCATTCATATTTGTTGATAGTGTTTAACGCCCGCTTTTACTACATATGGCGCTAATGAGACCCTTTGAGAAAATTTCAGCCCAAGAATGTTATAATAGTCCATCCAAATTTATGAGACTTACAATTTGTACCTGAATAATCAGTCTATAAACACTGTCTGCCATATTTAAAGATGCACATTGTAGGATAGGAGTTACCCCTGCAAGTGTGCATCGTTAGGGGGTAGTAGGTTTAGGGTACAGGTATGTCGCACATGTGCAGCAGGAAGCAGGTGGTCTTAGGGTTGAAGGTGCAGGAGGAAGTACATCTTGGGAGAGATCAGAGAGCCATAAATAAGTACACCAGGGGTATGAGGCAAATGGTGCTTTTAATATCGCTTAGATGAATTTATGAGACTGCATGGTTATGGAGCTAATAGAGAAAACCAATAGATTACCCTAATTCCACTGAACTAACCTGTTACATTCTGCTCTTCTGGAAGTTAAATGTCGCCTTTTCTGTAAACATAGATATAGAGTACGTCGGATAGTGTTTATAGATCAGAAGTAAGGGCTCTTCTTGACCTAGTTGTTGCAGCCTTCTTAGCTAAAACTATGCTTATGCCCGAGCTGTGGTTAGGAGGCCACCCTATGTCAGCATTTGCGGCATCTTGCCACAAATATCGATTGCTCAAACTGATACAATTTATTCTTTTTCTAAATGAAATATAACTAATTTATTTAAAATGAATCGGGCACTCTGTTACATTCTTACTAATTTATTTCCACATCCTGATTAAAAGCTCAGCTTTATGTACTATTTTGTTGAAAATAAAAATGCGATAAGATCTGATACAGAAACATTTTAAAACATTCTTGTACATACAAACATTTCACACTGATTATACTTACTAACCTGCATTATGGGATATAACTGCACCAAAATTCTAATATCAACTTTCGGCCAAACATAGTAAAACCTAATATCAGCTTGCTTGCAATGAATACTAATTACAACTGTCATCCATTATAAACTTTTTGTTCTGTTTTTCATTGTACAATTTGGTCTGCTGTAGATCGTGAGAAGCTTTCAACAGGGTAGTAAATTTGGCAAATGCGAAATTAAAACTTATGAGCACGACATGTAGACACAGTGACATACGGACGTGTGAAATGACGTCATTTAAAGTGTTAGGCTATTAATGCCACAAAGAATTTAATATGCCTATCCCTGCTCTAATTTAGGACCACCGTAGAAGAGGAATAAGAATAGAACGCGCAATGGTTTATTGCGCAGGGTATCAACAAGGGGCAAGGCTCGGTGACATAAGTACGGGTTTGCAATTAACACGTTGCGTTATATTGTGCTTTTAAATATTATACCGCAATACGTTTTGGAGTCTGCTATATTAATATATTTACTACGTAGTTGAAGTAAGGCTTCTATCAAGAATTCGATGTCCAGATTTCACCTGACCACCCTCAACCCCCCCCCCACAAAAAAACTAAATAAAATAAGTAAATAGATAAATAAAATAAAAAATAAAGGAAGAAATAAGTGTGTGTGTTGAATAGCACTACTATCCACGAAATGTAAAATAAATACTAAACTTGACATTTAAGAGAGTCGAAATGGGTTTTTCATAATGTTTTTTTAGTTTCATGTTTTATCTGCATATGAATAATTGAAATCTCCCGCTCATTTTGGTATAGATTTTACAGAGATATGCTAATTGTAAATATTTTAAAAATATTATTGAAAATAATCCTGCGTAATAGTTTTTTAGAACATTTTGCCACACTCATTTGGTAAAACATCAATAGCTTTGCACTAATTGCCGTTATTTTGATCGTAGTCCTACTTTACCTACTTGCAGCATTGACATTCCGCTCATATTTTATTCATGTGAAGTACTGCAAAGTTGTGTTATGAAAGTTAGCTTACTTTTATTTTGTTTTTTGTTTTTTTAATTTTGTGTTTGTAAGCAATTTCTGAATAAGTAAAATTTGCTATATAAATGTCCCATTATCTCAGAAATTAATTAGCATTAAGGACTGACATTTTTACCACACATTTTCACCTAAATATATTTCATTTAACGAAAAAGTATTTATGTATATGGATTAGTTATTTTTTTTAAATTAAAAGTTATCATTTTTCAATAAAATGTTAAAACATCTATTTAAAAAACCATCCGATTTCTTCTAATCTACAGGAGCATTCTATTTTTCATTAATCAACAATAAAAGTATTGCTGAATATACCTTGAAAACTTTATCTCATTATCTTAAATATTTGCAAAGATGGGTCGAACTTAAACATTGACAAGATAGGGCATTTTGACTCCCCTTAAGGTGATGCAATTGTAAGAGGTTTGACCAAAATTTGTGAACACTTTAAAAATAGTATTTGTTTTCATAATAAAATAGTAGGAGTTCTAAACTTTAAGAAAATATATCGTTTTTACCACTTGGCGCACTCTACCAACTTACTGAAGCTATAAATGGCTAGACTATGTTTATTAATGTATACTCCCAATTTTAAATCTCATTTCTCGCAGGTTGTATTCAAACTTTTCCATACTCCAAATGCCCACACGATACAATTTTAAATTAATTTGTTTCAAGCATTTTATACTGTCTCTCAAAAACACATTAAAGAAAATGGTCATATACTTTATTGAACTAATGTTCCAAATATGAGAAATAAATTATTACATTTTGAAATTCGCTTCTTTGCTTAGTCAGGAGTAGAACAAAAGAAAAACGGACACTTGCTGTTTGAGAAAAGTGTATTTTAAAATTGAAAGCAATAACAACAAGGAATATCTTAGAAACAGTCAAC
Source organism: Hymenopus coronatus (assembly GCA_030762935.1). Taxonomy (NCBI): domain Eukaryota; kingdom Metazoa; phylum Arthropoda; class Insecta; order Mantodea; family Hymenopodidae; genus Hymenopus; species Hymenopus coronatus. Next base: position 35,857,675 of record CM060890.1, read on the forward strand.
TCTATAAAAAAAATGCATACGATATAAATTGTGAGTTTCAACGATATCTACATTTTTATGCGGTAAGGTTTTTGTATTCATTACGGTTTACTGGTTATGCCAAAATCATAAACAGGTCTTCAGAAGTTATCCCCGGAAAATTCGATATATACATTTTATTTCTGATGTAAATAACTTTAATATACGCATTTTAATCAAAATCACTAGAGCTATTTTTGAGAAAAGCAACACATTCAAAACTTTTCCATGTAAAGGCTCCCCTTCTTCGTGTCGCATCCTTGGAAGATATTAAACTTAAAGACCAAATTTTGTATTTAACGGTTTTTTAGGTCTTGAGCTATGCACACACGAACCTTTTTCTAAAAATGCTTCTTTTGGACTTGTGGGACCTCAAAACATATATTTCCGGTGAAATCTGGGTTTGAATTTTTGGGGCAATACAATACATTCTCTATGCATTATGTACATAATGCCTGTATAAAAATTAAAAAAGTTATCAGAAATTCTAAGCAAAATGTAGAACAATAAAAAGAACGTTAGTAAAGGAAAGTTAGAAACGAAACCAGATAACATTATTTAAAACGATTACAGTGTCCACCTTCCTCTACGGTAGTGAGACGTGGTTAATTGAAAATAAAGAAAATAAAGAAAAGAAACTTTTAAGATATGTAAAAAGGATGATTAGTGCACTGTAGAATAAAGAAAACAGATATCCGCCAGAAACCGAACATTCAAGATATGAAAGATACGATACTTAAAAATCAGAAAAATATGAGGGATTGCTTATATAGAATAGATGGTAAGTGTATACTGAAGAAGGCGGTTCTATACATATAAATCAAGAGGAAGTAGAATGGTGGGAAGGCTGTGGAAGACATGGAAGCTTGTTGGTACATCGCCGGAATGGTCTGACCAGCCCAATCCTTGATGATGATGATAAAACTTAAAGCATGCGATCTGCTTTTCCTAGAGCCCCTTTGCGTTTGTAATTCTCGCTAAATTTGAACTAAAAGTCTACTCGCGCTTATGCTTGGTTTGGAGTAGCAATCGACTCTTCTCAGGGCGTTTTAACGGCATGTTAGGCTTCACAGATCCAGACTACCTGGCGACTTCTTAAATAATTAATCACTAGTATTTTCTTTGTAGAATTGTAGTTTATTTTTTAATCATTTCGTACAATTCTAAAGTGAAACTGCAATCGCTCGATGTAATTTATGTGCTTTGTTGAATGCTGGTAATATTTGTTCGCAAATAATTCTACGCGAATACATTAATGTAACCGTAACCTCCAAGTGGGCTTTTCCATACTTGCGAAAAAGCCTCTTTCTTTTTGATAACTGGCTTACAAGCAAGAAAATCAACACGTAACTATGATATTTATTGTTGGAAAACAAAATCGCATAGAGAAAATCAAAACACTTGCACGCGACGAAAGCACAGGAAATAATAAACATTTGCATCCAGCGATTTCAACTTCAGAATGCAGCAGAAAAGAAACATTTGAACATCAAATATTACAAAAAATGGCATGAAATTCACAAAAGTTCACAGATTTTGTGGTTAGAATATAAATATTGCCTCAAACTTTACATACAAGTGCAAAAGAACATAAAACATGTTGCACAACTTCAATTTCATTTCACAAATAAAAAACAAGCTAAATAAGCATTTGCATGCGCACCGTAAAACATGTGATGCATAATGAATGTCCTGTTGGCGTTTAGCTTTTGTTCAAGTGATATTTTCAACGCAATAAAGGGAGAAAAAACTAGTGATTTTGTTGTCAAGTTTCGAAGGTGGCATAATTACATAGGTATAATTTTGTTTTCGACGGAAAACAGGTGGTGAGGGAATGGTATGTTGAAACAAATTCAGAGACAATGCAGTTTGAATTGCATGACATCCTTTGTTCCAGTTTTTCTTTCTTTCTCTCGTTGCATAAACCTGTCTGCATCTATTTTGTTGCTTTTAGTACCGTTTTAATAAGGTACTATATAGGTATCTTTATACGCTTTCATCTATTCAGCGCTTTCGTTCATCATTTCGAGAAACATAATATCTGTTTGTAATAATGGGTACATGAAAAGTAAACAATTTAAGGTTCCTTAGCTTTTAATACGCTGCAGCAAGAAATGAAAAATGGCGTGTTACTTCAATATTTTTCCAATCACTCTTCCCCAAACGATCATTACAAAAGCTTATCAACTTCATTTCCTTGGATGCGTCCTGCATTGTGGAGAGCTCTTATTTGGACAGTAATGGGTACCTATGCTTGTCTTAGTACCTTGGACACGCCAGCTGACTGTGTGGTTCCAGCTTTACGCAGTTTTTTGTATGCAGAGAGGTGGCGGATGATTCGAGACAACAGAATCAACGCTTTTAAACCCTGAATATACAAGATATGAGCACCTGATTGACTCCATATCGATCCGGAATGATCCTGAATGCAATATCATGCATTATTCCTCTTTATGCTGGCCTGTTGTGATGTAGAACTCTTGCTTCTCCTGAAATAAATAAACTTCCTAATTCCCGAGGGGGCTACCATACAATTACAAACAAATTAAAAAAAAAATCCCCAACACGCTTAGGAAAACAAAAACCTATCAAAAAAAAAATAAAAATAAAAATAAAAAAGAAAAAAAAAAGAAAAATAAAAAAGAAAAAAAATAAAAAAAGAAAAAAAAAAGATAGCAAACACGCAAGAAAAGCTAAAGAAAATAAAAAAAAAGGCTGTCTGGGAAAAAAAAAAAAAAAAAAACATATATAGCGTAGAGAGATGTTTCACTCAACGCTCTAATTTTCTATGAGGCAAACTGCCTAGTATTGCAATTATCATTAATATTACTTATTAATGCCTAATTTACTTTAGTCATGGGCTTCGGTGATATTTGGTAGTCCACAATATACGCCACTGATATGTTTCTAAAAAAAAAAAACCAAAAAAAGCTTCATGTTAATAATTGAAACAAGTATTTGCAGGAATAGCTTAAGTGTACAACTCATGTATACATTTAATTAATACTTGTAGACAAAATGAGTTACAGGAAGTTGAAGTAATAACCAAATCATTACAATGTGGATCGCTGTAGCCTTCTTTGAAATTTCACTCCTTTCGGTGGCTACGGCAAATTATTGGCGACTTAAAACTTCGAAAAGTATAATCAGTATTAACGAGTATATGGAAATGGTTAATGATCCATTATTATCTGATACTATGGCGTTTTAACGGGATCTACATGAATTTGGTATTCTTTGAACACCAGTCATGAGAGATGCTATAACGAGTTTGTACTTTATAGAAGAAGAACTGTAACTACTTCTATATACGTTTTCATGACTTTGCCGCCAGTTATTTGTCCACACAAGGCATCAATATTAGGCTCCGAGTTTATCACGTATTAAATCTTCTACAGGACTAGCGAATATGAGCAGAAGGGGTGAACGTCAACAGTTCCGAGGTCACCTGATTGAAATGAGACCTTTTCAATATTTACATTTGGATCATTCGCTTGCGTCTCCTAAACTCACAAATTCAGCATTTATGCTGATAGGTAACTCAAATAATTGGATGGTTATGGTAGCGTAGAGAACTTTAATGGCACAACTTCCCCATTAGAATAAATGCTTGTTCATACCAGTTATAGCAAAAACTGAAAACTGACCTATAAGGAATAAATTAAGAAAACACACAAAAACTAAAGAACGCATAAAAATGTTCTGGTGAAAAACAGTTTTGCACTATCCAGTACATCAACCTGTTTACAAAGTCGGCAATTCATGCGGTAAGGTTCAAATCTGCTTTGGAACAAGATGCTCGCTGAACTAATGATGACGTCATGGGTTTCCACGTGCGCTAAAGACCGAATAAATCTGAAGAACCAATACAAACTTTACACATAACATAACTTCATGGAAAAATGAACTTTGCCACTTATAGTCTTAAGACCCTACTTAAGAGAAAAGTCAGTAACTATTAAGGTTCAAGCAAGATGGAAGAAAATACTAAACTTTTTAAAAACCTTCTTGGAGGCTGCCTTAAAGCAGCGTAATTATTCATTCAGAACTGTGAGGATAGATACTGGCCGTACGCTGCATCATTTCTACTCTTCCATTCCTTGTAGCAGGCGGAGTCAACTAAAACCTTAAAAATCTGATGTGTTCCATTCACATGACTTTCTCTATATCTCTATAAAACTTATTGTTAAAAAGCTTATGCTTCTATTTACTTCTTACTGATCGAGAAAAAATTAGCAGAAATAGTCTTATTACTTGCTTCCTTGTGCGAAGAAGCAAATTAGAGGAGTACCATAGGTTAAAGTGATAGTCAGAAGCTGGTTGCTATGTGACTGAAGTTCCTGTGTTTGTATGGACAGGAGTTGACAAATTCCTGTTTGAGAAAAGTATAAGTTTTTCAAGGCTGAAACCGAAAACAAGAAATATCTCAAAAAAAATCAACACCACGAAAAAATGTATGTAACATAAACTGTGTATTTTAATGTGCTTTACATTTTTTGTGTGGTAAGTTTTTGTCTATCTCTTACGGTTTAGCAGTTATGCAAAATTCCGCAAAATTTATCCAGAATAAAGTAGTCTTCAGAGGCTGTTTCTAGAAAATTCAAGATATACAATTTATTTGTCAGGTAAAATATTTTTAATATACGGTATTTTAATCAAAATTGTGGGAACCATTTTTTCGAAAATGAACATTTTCGAAAATTTTTCCATGTGAAGGGTAGTTGAGGGGGGGGATTTTCTTGAAAATCTTCGTGTCGCCTCCTTGGAAGATACTAAACTTAATACCAAGTTTGGTGTTTAACGGTCTTGTAGTTTTTGAGCTATGCTGTCCACACACACACACACACACACACACACACACACACACACACACATGGACCTTTTTCCAAAAATGCTTTTTTTTGGATGCAGGGGGACACAAAATTTGTATTTCCGGTAAAATCTCGGTATCGAATTTTTGGGTGGAGTTCAATACATTCTAGAGATACACTATGTACATAGTATGTGTAGAGAAAGTAATTAGTCTTCGCGCAATTATTCTATAAATTGGTATTACTGTTACAAATTCTTTAAAGAATATGGTGGACAAGCCAAACACTACCGCAGTACAAGTTCAAAAAGACTGATCCGCTTACGAGATGCCCAACGAAGAACAAAGTTTATCACTGGAGTATAAAAACAGTAGAGTACAGCATTCAAAACGGCGAGACTTCTGTGGCAGATGCCCCCACCCAGGTCAGGTACACTGCTGTAAAAACAGTTGCCTCACAGTCGTATTCTGATGTTAAAAAACCATCTTCGACTATAATCAAATCAGAGCCTCTTGCAACTTGACAACGCTGGCCCCAAACTGGCTTTATAGCAGTTACATCCATCACTGAGCCTTATTTTGATAACCTTCCACATCTGCAATATTCGCTAAATCTCACCTTAGTGAGGTGCGCATGCGCTTGAGAACGTGTGTTAACATCAGGGACACTATGTCGAAAAATCTGATGTTCATTCATATGACTTTCTCTACATCTCTGCAACAAATTAGTTTTAAAAAGCATATACTTCTATTTACTTCATTTTAATCGACAAAAAATTAGCAGAAATAGCCTTATTACTTGCTTCCTTGTAAGTAGAAGGGAAATAAGGGAGTAGCATAGGTTAAAGCGATAGTCAAAAGCTGGTTGCTGCTGTGTCTGAAGTTCCTTTGTTTGTATGGACAGGAGTTGACAAGTTACTGTATGAGAAAAGTTAAGTTTTTCGAACCTGAAGACAAAAACAAGGAATATCTCAAAAACGATCAACTCCACGAAAAAAATGTATACAACATAAATTGTGTGTTTTAATGTGCTCTACGTTTTTGTGTTGTGAGTTTTTGTCTATCTCTTACGGTTTAGCAGTTATGCAAAATTCCGTAAAATTCACCCAGAATAAAGTAGTCTTCAGAGGCTATTCTCAGAAAATTCAAAACATACATTTTATTTGTCAGGTGAATATCTGAAATATACAATATTTTAATCAAAATCGTTAGTCATTTTTTAGAAAATAAAAATTTTCGAAAAAAGTTCCATGTAAAGTGTAGTTTGGGGTGAAGGTTTTTTTCTTAAAATCTTCGTGTCGCATCCCTGGAAGATACAAAACTTAAATACCAAGTTTGGTATTTTACCGACTTTTCGTTTTTGAGTTATCGTGTTCACAGACACACGGACACACATACACGGACCTTTTTCTGAAAATACTTTTTTTGGACACAGGAGACCCTAAAACATATATTTCCGGTGAATCGAATTTTTTGGTGGAGTGCAATACATTCTCTATACACTATGTACATAATATGTGTAGAGAAAGTAAAAATGGAACATTTTAGTTATACTTTCATTGAATAAATTAGCTTACAGTATTTAAGGGTTTTACTTGAAACTCAAATCAGTATATCCTGGGCATAAAATACGGTCCATAATTAAAGAAATGTGTTTATATTGCTAAGGACCAAATCTCACTCTATTCTCTACAAGCGCGATCACCTGTATTTTCCGAGTATAATTCTAGCCCTCGAATGGCAGAGTACTTAACCTCACCCAAAATATAGCCGAGTTACCAAAGTGTAAATTTACAATGTAAATCTTATATTTCCATGTTGTATTACAGTTTTCATAATATTGGTTTAATTATTCCCGTTCGATGATGAAAATTACTTCAGATTTCGTCTCCATGTTGCCAATGAAAGCTCTCATATATGCGAGTGTCGTAGCTATTGTCCACTTTAACGTTACACGTTAATAATCCTTCAACCTCCCTCTAAAATCTCGGATTATGTTGAAATTGTTATAGCCTTTCCTTGTGTACCAATCACAGCGAAATTCTTTTATAGAGATGGTCTCTGGGTTACCTCTTCGTTACACAACGATTATAGCATTGTTTATTGGTTACTTATGTCCTGTTTGTTTTTCGGGCCAGTCAGATAAAGAATTAAAAGTTGGTAGCCTGAAGGTGGATTGTTAGGAAGAGAGAAACACTTGTAATGGGCCACTTTTTATACACAGAAGTGTACATGCTCAAATTATAGTAACTAGTAAAGGCTCACAATAAAAATTATAACATATAATATATACATATATATTTATGTTTGTTTTTCCAGTCAGATAAATAATTCAAAGTTTGGTAATCTGAAGGTGGATTCTTAGGAAGAGAGAAACACTTGTGATTGGACACTTTTTATACCCAGAAGTGTACTGTTCAAATTATAGTAACTAGTATAGGCTCACAATACAGAATTATAACATATGTATTTGAATTATTTGTAGTTAAATCTAATCAACTTAACATCAGCTAATCCTCTTGTAGCTCCAGTCCATATTCAACTAGAATCTTACTTCATATTTTGTTATGCTTCTTTACGTTCAATTGTTAATAAATTAGGAGACTTAGCCTTAGTAATATAAATTACAATTTTATTTTTATGCTCTTATTATTAAAAAGTCCTTGAGGATTACTTTAATGTATCATCGCATACTTCTAATTCCATCTCTGTTCTAAAATTAACATCATTCCCTACATGTCGTCATTGATACTATTGCATACATGGGCATTTGCTGGTTCAGGAATCACTTGTGGTGTTTGACCTCGTGTACGATGAAGATATTGCGGAAATTTAACAGTTGATGAGCAGCTTTGGCAAGTGTCAGTTCCAATTGGAAGGTCAACAAAGCAGATTCATAGCCTGCATATTAAGAGTGACCTTCGTGGTTGACAATTATCTTCTGTAATTGGGACTAAAGTAAACAAATAATATCTTAACCAAAAAGAAAGTCAAAACATAGAAACATGTATGTTACAATTAGAACCATTCTATTCATTTGGAGCTGTGAAGGAACAGCTACACGAGGGGCAGCTGTATCATTTTCCCTCTTTAAAACCATTCCAAAATATAAACGAGAACAAGAATTTTAACAAATATCATTTCTTACTAAAATATAAAGAGCAAAAAAGCTGCTAGGAACTTTTTTTTACTTGTTTCTAAATCCTGTGCATATCAAACCAGCAAATATAGGCTACAGCAAAAACATATCCGTGAAAAATAATACGTGTTTAGTGGTTTGTGTCGCAGTAAATATGGTGTAAAATCTATTTAAATGGTTATCGCAATTAAAATTCTTTGCAGCTAATACGTTAGTTATGCTTTCTTCTATTTGCATTACAGCAACTGTTTTCGTGAATAAATTATACCAAGTCAAAATGTACACTTCGTTTGATATCAGCTGGCAGGGCTTAAAATAACTTCATTGTAGGCAAGCCAGATTTTAATAAAATAATTGCAAATGTAAAGAAATGTAATTTAAATTAATTTTATTTGTATTATTTTATTGCAGAATGCAAAAGAAATCAGTGTTTTATAGACTGACACCAAACATATAACAGTCTTAAAACTTATACTTGAAGTAGTCCGAAGGTAGCTTTGAAATGTTATATAAGTACATTTTTATTTAACATTGAAAATTATATCATCAGTCTCAGTGTAGTGAGATTAGACAGTGTACGCAGCACCTCGGAGGGTGTTTTTGGCAAGCACGTGTCTCCTTGTCAGCATATCTGTCCTAACTTACAGTATGGTTGCTCAAAGACTAATTATGACACGAATGGTGGACAGTTTCGAAGTTGTAAAATACAAAACACATGTATTTTGCCCTAATCGTATCTTGTACTCATTTTCTAATTATCTTAATATGCACTATTAACAACTTACTCTAACCAATAAGAACTAGCTGTTTAATGTAGAAATGTTTCATTTGGTATTATGAGTAAAAGACAACAAAATAAACTTCTTGTCTCATTCCATAAGTTATTTATTTTTCTTTAAATGCATCTACAAATTTTTTTCGCCCTCCGTGGTGTAATGGTTATCATGCTAACTTCGTATACCCAAGGTCTCGGGTGTAAAAATCCTTAGCATGGCTTCCTTGGAAGGGAAGTAAAGTCGTTGATCCCATGTCGTAAAAGAACCGTAAGCCTTATCGAGAGGCCTCTGAACAAAATTAAGCGGTCTTTTACGCCCAGTATAGAATGGGACGCTGTGAAGCACTACAGTTAAAGAGCGTCCATAAATAACACGTTATTTTATTTACATTTCTACAATCTTTTGTTAGTACTCTTAATAGTATTTTGCCTCTACTGTCCTTTTCAGTTTCTTGCCTTCATTAAGATTACTAACGTTAAGTTGTCTCTATATATTAGCGATGTAGAATGCCGCCTATTTTCCCAGTTATTTCCTTTCATTCGTTGTCTTATGTTGAAATATGTTGGAAGAATTAAGTAATAAATAAAGGATTTAGGTTCTTTGTCGGGGTTTCGAAAGACAAGGATTCCCTTAATGCGAGGCTATCCATTCTGCATTGTTCGGCATGTTCAACAAAACACTGCGAAAGCACGCGAAATAGAGATTCCCAACCTATCTTGTATTACCTCCGGTAGCGGGGCCAGGCGTGCGGCGGCTTTGTTCCAGAGTAAACTACCTAATTCGCTCGGACCACGAGGCTATTTCTTGATTTACCTCTATTGGTGTTGAAAACTATATTTCTCTCTATAGGCATCTACACATTGATTCAGTGTCGTTTTGAAACATTCTGTACATCTAAAATTCAGCAACCGCCACTGAAGATCATTATTTGTTTGTTGACGACAGTCAATTCCGAGATCATATCAACGCCGTCGGATTTTGTCCCGCGGTAGCTCTTTTACAGTGAATCTATTGGCATGGGACTATCGCTTTTAAGCATACTTAAAACCATCGGCATGGGTTGGGTTTGAACCCGCGACCTTGAGATCGGAAAGCAGCACTTAACCACTGAGCTGAACCATAGTATATAATTCATTTAATGTGTATGAATGAATAAGTGTATTTATTGACATAACAATGTTATACATTGAACGTAAACAATCGCACGGGTCCACAGACCGTACATGCTTTTGTAAAACACACTAAAAAGCAATATTAAAACAACAACAAAAAGTTAAGAGAGTACACACGAAAATAAAAAGTCAAGGTAATACACAATAAAAAGCAATAGTAAAACAATAACAAAATGAGTTAAAAGAATAAACACGAAAATAACAATACAAAAATATTCAATTACAGCAATTGAAATTTACAGCACAGAGTACACCTTCATAGATGTACCCTCTTATAATAGATAAATACACTTACACATAATATATAAACAAAATATAAAACCATAACACAACAATGACCTAAGTATAACATAAAATATATGTATGTGAAATATTGTAGTCATTTTTGTTTAGTTGTTCTTATCCCCCCCCCCCTCTTCTCTATTGGCAGCCTTCTCAGATCTCAGCTGTCTTGCCTTAAGTGTACATTTTCCTAGTACAAATAAGCAATATTGAAGCACCATTTGCGTAAGGATGATTTATTTATATTGACATTAATTTACTTCTCTTGAATGTAATGTTCTTAGAACTGCAAAAACATATGATTGCATAATATCTACTGCAGATTCTACAGTTAAAAGAAAGATTTGTGTAATAATAAGTAAACGTACAATATCCTAAATTATTCTTATTCACGACTGGCGTGAAAAAAACAAATTATTCATTTCGATTGACCTAATAGGTGGTTAACTATAAAGCCCGGGACTTAAGCACCCTCGGAGTTTGTAAGTTGTCATTGAAGTATAACATCTCGAAAGATAATTTTAAATATTCTTAAGATTTACATGGAAAAACTCAAGTTTATTAGAGAATTTAGTACTGTGCATGCTGTCACAGTAGCTCAGTGGTCAGAGCAACTGGATGAAAACCAGCAGCAACCGCCACTCCATTCATTGAGTGCTTGTTACTCCTTTCCACGCCTATACTAATCCATCTATTTCAGTATCTCATCTTTTTCTTCCATCTATAATTTAGATTTCATAATTGATCCATAGATAAGGAACTCTCCATTTTGGTTATTTCCCTTCCTCTATTCCATAGGACGTCATTGTAGAATCTTCTTACTTTCCTGGTTTAGTTGATTTTACTTATTGCTAACTTTGATTGTGTGTAAATATTTGAAGCAGTGACGTGCTTAATTATTTGCCTATAGCACGTTCCCTGCCTTCCCTCCAAAAACCATAATAAATATATTATGTGTTCAAAACATTTATCTTTAGTTAGTGTAAACTATAATCCTGTATTCATTTTCAAAGTTTATGCTCAATGTGCCGGTCCCCATTTAGTGCTTCGTGGCGCAGGGGATCGTGGGTTTGACTCCCGCCTTGGGCATGAATGTCTGTGTGTTTGTAACTGTGTGTGTGTGTGTGTGTGTGTGTGTGTGTATTGAAAGCAAAACGCAAATCGGTAATAAAATAGAAAAACATAGGAAATTTTGGTAATATGGAAAAAAGGGGGAAAAAGGGAAAGAAACGCAGCACCTGAGTCACAACAGGACTCCGGAACTATAGGTATTTAAAAAAATCTGATGTGTTCCATTCACATGACTTTCTTTACATCTCTACAACAAATTATTGTTAGAAAGCTTTTGCTTCTATTTACTTAATGCTAATCGAGAAAAAAAAAATAACAGTAGTAGTCTTATTACTTGCTTCCTTATAAGTAGAAGCGAAATAAGGGAGTACCATAGCTTAAAGTGATAGTCAACAGCTAGTTGCTATGTGACTGAAGTTCCTTTATTTGTATGGACAGGAGTGACAAATTCCTGTATGACAAAAGTATATTTTTTCAAAGCTGAAACCAAAAACAAGGAATATCTAAAAATCGATCAAATCCACGATAAAAATGTATATAACATAAATTGTGTATTTTAACGTGCTCTACATTTTTTGGTGTGGTAAGTTTTGTCCATCTCTTACGGTTTAGCAGCTATGCAAAATTCTGTAAAATTCATCCAATATAAAGTAGTCTTCAGAGGCTATTCGCAGAAAATTCAAGATATACATTTTATTTGTCGTGTAAATAGCTTTAATATACGATATTTTAATCAAACTCATTAGAGCCATTTTTGAGAAAATCAAGATTTTCGAAAAAAGGTCCATGTAAAATGTAGTTGGGGTTGAGGGGATCTTTTTGACGGCTAATTAAATATAATTCGGATGTTAAATAACTCTATAGACTATCCCATTATATTAAACAATCTGATGACTTTCTCTAACTGCTCTACAAAGAAAACATTATAAAACTATCTGTTTTCTACTCCATTCTTATCGAGATAAACGTGAGCAGAATGGTCTTATTATTCAGTTTCTTATAAGTAGAAGGGAATACATTATTGTAACAAAAACTCTTTTCTACAACAACCCTTTATTTCTATCACAAAATGGTTACAATCAGAATCTGTTCACAAATAACTATCTTTCATAACAAGTCTGCTGTAGGTTTCTTTGCGACGCTCGTTGCGGATCTCTTGCATGCGGGCAGGTCTTCGTTGCCCTTTTTATATCTAATGGTTATGTGACTGGAAATTTTCAGAAGCCGTCGCACGTGCAGTGCCACTGCTGCTGTCGCAAACTCACTAAGGCTTAACAAAGCGCGGGTTCTACGTCAAAGAACTTCCGAGAAAACACGTGTCCAATCACAGTTGCGACGTCAAAAGAACTTGCCGAGGAACTGGTCCACTAACGTAGTGTAACAATGGATTCCAACAATCAGCTATGACTTGCAAAGCAAGCCGTTCACACACATTCGGCGATTAAAGTCGCAGAACGTGGTCATACTATGCTAAACCGATAGTTAAACATTTTAAAAACATCGCAAGGCGATTGTTATTTAAATACGCTTATTTGCATGCCCAAGAGTAAAACAAATGAAACATAAACGGCTTCTTGTTTGAGAAAAGTGTAAGTACCTACCTATTTTAAAACTGAAACAAACAACATGGAATATCTCAGAAACAGTAAACTCCAAATTTAGCGTGTTTACATTTTTTTTGTGCAGCAAATTTTTGTCTATCTCTTACGATTTACTTATTATGCAAAAGTTATTCAGAATGAAAAGCACTACAGATGTTTTTCCCAGGAAACAGAATATATACAGTATATTTGCCATGTAAATATCTTTAATATACGGTATTTTAAACAAAATCGCTGGAATATTTTTGAAAAAATCAAAATTTTTGAATTTTTTCCTATGTAAAGTGTAGGGGTGGAGGTTTGCTTGTAAATCTTCGTGTCGCATCCTTGGATCATATAAACTTAAATAAAGTTTGGTATTTTAGTATTGAGCCATGCTGTCCCAGGGACACACAGATATACACAGACCTTTTTGTAAAAAGTCTCAAAACATATATTTACAGGAAATCACGGTATCGATTTTTTCTTGCAATAAAATATCTTCTTTATTCACTATGTAGGGGAGACTGGCCTAAAATGGCCTTCTCTAAACAAAACTTGGTTTAAATCTTTGCCCATTATGTTTAAGTATTCGATTACATGTTTTTTAGAAATTCTGATATATCAGCAAGAACTTTATATAAAATGAATTTAAAACTCTAAAATAAAATTTCTTTAAAAAAATCTGATTTGATCCATTTGACTTTCTCTACATCTCCGCAACAAATCATTGTATATTCTTCTATTTAAATCATACGAATCGACAAAAAATTAGCAGAAATAATCTTATTACATACTTCCATGTAAGTAGAAGGGAAATAAGAGAATACCATAAGCTAAACTGGTAGTAAAAAGCTGGTTGCTATGTGATTGAAATTCCTTCGTTTGTATGGACAGGAGTTGACAAAAGTATAAGTGTTTTAAAGTATGAGAAAATTATAAGTATTTTAAAGCTGAAACCAATAATAAGGAATATCTCAGAAGCGATCAATTCCACGAAAAAGATTATATAGCATAATCTCTGTGCTTTAAGGATCTATACATTTTCTATTAACTATTTGTGTATTTCTTACGGTTTACCAGTTATGAAAATTCCGCAAAATTCAGAATAAGATGTCTTCAGAGACTATTCCTAGAAAATTCATGATATTCATTTTCTTTGTCGTGTAAATATTTTTAATATACTATATTTTAATCAAAATCGTTAGAGACATTTTTGAGAAAATCAAAATTTTCGAAAAATTTCCAAGTAAAGTGAGGTTGGGGTTGAGGGAATTTTTTTTTTTAAAATCTTCGTGTTGCTTCCTTGGAAGATAATGAACTTAAATACCAAGTTTGGTATTTAACGGATTTTTCGTTTTTTAGCTATACTGTTCACAGACACATACACACACACGCACCTTACAGACAGACAACTAATATGACAGCTATAAAATAACTAAATAAAACTGTATCCTGAGATATAAAAGAAAGTTGTTTTGATTTAAAAGTACGTCTTAAGTACTACTATTCAGAAAAACAAAAATAAAAACACATTATGAAAAATCTGACGTGTTCCATTCACATGACTTTCTGTATATCAATGCAACAAATTATTGTTAAAAATCTTATGCTTCCATTTATTTCATGCTGATTAGCAGAAATATTCTTATTACTTGCTTCCTTGTAAGTAGAAACGAATAAAGGGTCTTTTATAGGTTAAACTGATAGTCAAAACCTGGTTGCTATTTGACTGAAGTTCTTTGTTTGTATGGACACGAGTTGACAAATTCCTATATGAGAAAGTGTGAGTCTTTTAAAGGTGAAACCAAAATCAAGGAGTATCTTGAAAATTACCAACTCCACAAAAAATGTATACAATATAAATTGTGTGTTTTAAAGTGCTCTACATTTGTTGTGTGGTAAGTTTTTGTCCATCTTTTACGGTTTAGCAGTTATGCAAAATTCCGTTTAAATTGACCCAGAATAAAGTAGTCATCAGAAGCTATTCCCAGAAAATTCAAAATATACATTTTATTTGTGAGGTAAATATCTTTAATATACGATATTTTAATCAAAATCGTTAGAGCCATTTTTTAGAAAATCAAAATTTTCGAAAAAAGTTCCATGTAAAGGGTAGTTGGGGGTGGGAGGATTTTTCTCAAAATCTTCGTGTCGCATCCCTAGAAGATGCTAAACTTAAATACCAAGTTTGGTATTTTACCGACTTTTCGTTTTTGAGTTATCGTGTTCAAAGACACACGGGCGCACACACATACACGGACCTTTTTGTGAAAATGTTTTTTTTTTAAATACAGGGGACCCTAAAACATATATTTCCATTGAAATCTCGGTATCGAATTTTTGGGTGGAATGCAATACCTTCTCTATACACTAAGTACATAGTGCGTATAGAGAAAAAAAAAATATCTGAAACACTGGAACATATCAAATTCAAAAGCTCTTGTCCTACAGGAAATTTTAACAAAAGAAGTGATAATTATAGTATGTTTTAGGAGCAAATCATTAGAGCCATATATGATTTAATGACAGCAACAGTACTCCTGCCCCAATATCAGTAGTGTAATCTAATATATTTATGAAAATGAAATCACGGCTAACACTTGACTTCTTGATATGTCAACGAGTCTCTGAAGCTAGATAGTACATACTTCACAAATAAAAGGTTTGGTTTAATGGGTCACAATGACGCCACTTGCTATATTGTAAACCTATTTTTACTTTCTCTATACTTACTATGTACATAGTGTATTACTTTCTCTATACTTACTATGTACATAGTGTATTACTTTCTCTATACTCACTATGTACATAGTGTATTACTTTCTCTATACTCACTATGTACATAGTGAATAGAGAATGTATTGCACTCCACCAAAAAATTCGATACCGAGATTTCACCGGAAATATATGTTTTAGGGTCCCCTGTATCCAAAAAAAGCATTTTCAGAAAAAGGTCCGTGTGTGTGTGTGTGTGTCTGTGTGTCTGTAAACACGATAACTCAGAAACGAAAAGTCGGTATGATACCAAACTTGGTATTTAAGTTTAGTATCTTCCAGGAATGCGACACGAAGATTTTGAGAAAAATGCCCCCGCCCCAAACTACCCTTTACATGGAACGTTTTTCGAAAATTTTTATTTTATAAAAAATAGCTTTAACGATTTTGATTAAAATATCGTATATTAAAGTTGTTTACCTGACAAATAAAATGTATATTTTGAATTTTCTGGGAATAGCCTCTGAAGACTACTTTATTCTGGGTGAGATTTTCATAACTACTAAACCGTAAGAAATGGACTAAAAATTAACCCACAAAAAATGTAGAGCACGTTAAAACACACAATTTATGTTATATACCTTTTTTCGCGGAGTTGATCGTTTTTGAGATATTCCTTTTTCTTGGTTTCAGCTTTGAAAAACATACTTTTCTCATATAGGAATTTGTCAACTCCTGTCCATACAAACAAAGGAGCATCAGTCACATAGCAACCTGCTTTTGACTTTCTCTTTAACATGCTATTCCCTTATTTCGCTTCTACTTACGATAAAGCAAGAAATAGGACTATTTCTGCTAATTTTTCTAAATTAGCATGAAATAAATAAAATATAAGTTTATTAACAATAATAATTTACAGAGATATAAAAAAAGTCATGTGAATGGAACACATCAGATTTTTACTTTCTCTAGCTCCGTATGTACTATGTACATAGGGATAGAGAAATATTGCATTCCACCCAAAATTCGATGTCGAGATTTCGCCGGAAATACATGTTTTAGGACCCCCTGAATCCAAAAAAAAGCATTTCCAGAAAAAGGTCCGTGTGTGTTTGTCTGTGAACACGATAACTCAAAAACGAAAAGTAGCTAAAATACCGAACTTGATATTTAAGTTCAGTATCTTCCAGGGACGCGACACGAAGATTTTGAGAAAAATCCCCCCACCCCAAACTACCCTTTACATGGAACTTTTTTAGAAAATTTTGATTTTCTTAAAAATGGCTCAAACGATTTTGATTAAAATATTGTACATTAAAGATATTTACCTCGCAAATAAAATGTACATCTTGAATTTTCTGGGAATAGCTTCTAAAGACCTGTTTATTCTGGATATTTGGCATAACTAATAAACCGTAAGAGATAGACAAAAACTTACTGTATAAAAAATGTAGGCCTTGTTAAAATACACAATTAACGTCATATACTTTTTTCGTGGAACGTACCGTTTTCGAGGTATTCATTGTTATTGTTTTCTGCTGTTAAGTACCTACTTATACTTTTCTCATCCGGGAGTGTCCGTTTTTGTTTTGTTCTACTCCTGGCCATGAAAAGAAGCGATTTGTAATGACAATCGCATAATGACAGCTTTTAAAACATTTGACTATCGATTTAGCCTAGTGTATTCCCTTATTTTCTTCCTACTTATAAGGAACTAAGTAATAAGAACATTGTGCTGAATACCTCGATTACCACGGTGCAGAAAGAAGAATAATTTTATGTTAGAAGTTTGTAGAACGGCTGGAGAAATTCATGTGAGTGTTCCACATCAGATTTTTTTAGCCAGTGTTCTCCAGATTAAACATCTCATTGCAGTAGATGCAAACAGCATCGTCCTCACTGTGGCTTCCACTGAAGTCCTGCATTTATTTTCTTCTTCTGCTACTGCATCTTTACAATTGGTGTGACTTTTGCACCAGCCCTCTGAGATGTTCTGAACTGATTTTCTCTTTTTATTTTCTCTATACGTACTATGGACATAGTGTATAGAGAAGGATTGTATTGCACCCAAAAATGCGATACCGAGATTTCCCCTGAAAGACAGGTTTTGAGACACCCTGAATACAAAAAAATAATTTTAGAAAAATGTCCGTGTGTGTGTCTGTGGTCAGCATAGCTCAAAAACGAAAAGACCATTAAAAACAAAACTTGGTATTTAAGTTTGGTATCTTCCAAGGATGCAACACGAAGATTTTAAAGGAAATCGCTCATCTCAAAATACCCTTATATGGAAAAAAACATTCAAAAATTTTGATTTCTTTAAAAATGGCTCTAACGATTTTGACTAAAATCTATTATGTTTAAGATATTTACTTGCCAAATAAAATGTATATCTTGAATTTTCTGGGAATAGCCTCAAAAATCTCTTTATTATGAATGATTTTTATTGAATGTTGCATAACTGATAAACCGCGAAAGATAGACAAAAACTTACTGCACAAAAACTGTAGATCACGATAAAACACACAATTTATGTCATATACATTTTTTTCATAGAGTTGATCGGTTTTGAGATATTCCTTGTTATTGGTTTCAGCTTTAAAAACTTAAACTTTTCTCATACAAAAACTTGTCAACTCCTGTACATACAAACAAAGGAACTTCAGTCACATAGCAACCAGCTTTTGACTATCACTTTAACCTATGGTACTCCCTTATTTCGCTTCTACTTACATGGGAGCAATTAAAAAGACTATTTCTGCTAATTTTTCTCAATTAGCATGAAGCAAATAGAAGCATAAGCTTTTCAACAAAAATCTATTGCAGAAATGCAGAGAAAGTCATGTGAATATAACACATAAGATTTTTTCAGCTTCTTTATTCCTCTACTGTTTTAAAACATTCTGATGTGTACCATTCACATGACTTTCTCCATATCCCTGCAACAAATAATTCTTAAAAAGCTTATACTTCTATTTACTTTATGCTAATCAGAAAACATTAGCAGAAATAGTCTTATTACTCGCTTCCTTGTAAGTAGAAGCGAAATAAGGGACAACTGTAGGTTAAAGTGATAGTCAAAAGCTGGTTGCTATGTCAATGAAGTTCCTTTCTTTATATGGATAGGAATTGACAAGTTCCTGTATGAGAAATGTATACGTTTTTCACAGCAGAAACCAAAAATAAGGAATGTCACAAAAACGACGAACTCCACGAAAAAAATGTATATAACATAAATTGTGTGCTTTAAAGTGCTCTACATTTTTTTGTGTAGTAAATTTTTGTCCATCTCTTACGGTTTAGCAGTCATTCAAAATTTAGTAAAATTCATCCAGAATAAACTACTCTTCAGAGTCTATTCCCAGAAACTTCACGATATACATTTCATTTGTCAGGTAAATATGTTTAATATCCGAAATTTTATTCAAAATTGTTAGAGCCATTTTTGAGAAAATAAAAATTTTCGAAAAAAGTTCCATGTAAAGAGTAGTTGGGGGTGGGGGGATTTTTCTCAAAATCTTCGTGTCGCAATTTTACTGACTTTTCGTTTTTGAGTTATCGTGTTCACACACACACACACACACACACACACACACACACACACACACACACACACGGACCTTTTTGTGAAAATGTTTTTTTTTGGATATTGGGGACCCTAAAACATATATTTCCGGTAAAATCTCGGTATCGAATTTTTGGTGGAGTGCAATACTTTCTCTATACACTATGTACATAGTGCGTATGGAGAAAGTTAAAAGGGCTTATAATTAACACCTGACTGCCGGAAGATTTACCAACTATTCTATCTTTGTCTAACTGAGATGGGGTGATTAGTGATGCTACCAAACCTTGTCTCAACTTCTTCAGCACTGGTCAGGCCCAATTCTGCGTATTACGTTGTCACAGTAGTTTTGGAATCCCCATCAGAGCTGTTATTTTACAATTCTGTACATTCAGTTTATCAGTTTCTGCACTGGGAAATTGAAGTGATTCGAAAGATATCAGGATTAAATGGATCTATACCATACGCTTCAATACGAGAAATTGCATTCTGGACTGCAGTGGTCATGAAATAAGCGGAAGAGAATAATTTGTAAATTTGTAATTTGGATTATTCTTCAGCTACTTGTTCAGTTCTCTATAGAAGTATGAATATGAAATAAAACGTGGCACTGATGTCAGTAACTTGGTATATAGTTATACCCCAAGTTGGCTACCCTGATCGTTGAAACAATAACATAATGTGTTAGAAATGTATTGTCGAAATAAATTATATCAGCTTGTTGTTGTGCTTGAGCTGGATTCTGATTTTATGGAAGATTGAACACTATTTTAGTTACAAATGCTGATTTAGCTTCACTCCATAATCGTACAAGGAACATAAAAATACAAACAATTTGTTTGCAACGGAAAAAGTTCGCGTATTACAAATCCGCCATTTTCCCTGACAATAATACTAACATGACAGATCTAATGGCGGTTAATTTAAAACAATTGAACGTGTAATTTTGTCAGAAACATCACTGTGTTATTTTACCCAGGTATGTTGTTATAGGCTAGTCTCCCCTCCATAGTGCGTGTAGAGAAAGTAAAAATGGAACATTCCATTTATCTTTTAGTATGCCGATGAAATTTTAATTCCGTAATACACAAACATGTTCTGCATAAAACTCCTGGATAGTTTGGGAGCCTGACCTTATTTAGACTTTGTTTGAGTTTATGGGGCATCAGATTGAGGTTATTTATTATCTTCATTCACTAACAACGAGAAAATTACTAAGAAAATTGAAATGCGTCACTCATTTAGCCGAATAAGGTAAACTAAGTTAGGCCTTTCTCTTATGCTTTAGGCATAAATAACGTAAATAAACGTTAAAAATGTTGAAATCTGATCTTTAATAATTACCGAATTTTCTCTTTAAGTAGGATCTTTAGGATATAACTGGCAAAGCTCGTTTTCCCACAAGGATCCGTTATGTGTGTTTGTCTATTATATGCATAGTTTGCTCAAGTAATTATTTTAATTATATCACCGCTTTAGATTCTGTTATTTACGGACACTATAGAGGTGTAATGCCATCTAGATACATTATAATAGCATGAAAACTTCTATAGGGAAGTTCCTCATCATAGAAGTTCTCTTTTCTGATGTTCAAAGAACACATTTGATATTCATCCTATTAATATAGTCACATGGAGGTGTAGCTGTAGGTACAGTCCAGCCAGAAGGGGGATGGCAAGTTGGGATCTGCTGGATGACCAGAGCAATTTGGAGGAGAATTTTCTGACTAAAATGCAGAATTCAAATCAAACTTGGAAAGGTAGAGTCATGCTGAAAAATGATCCACGGGTCTTCTGGTCTCAATTCAGTTGCTCTAACCACAGATCTACTATTACAACATGACTCGCGAATTTTACTTTATATGGTTTACCCTTTTCAGCAGTTTTTTTTTATTCTAAGGATGTAAATTTTGGAAATGGCTTTCCCAGTAAACACAAGGAGATCTCATTCTTTTGTTGAGATGGCATACTCCAATGGTGTCTTACAATGTCATAAATACTTAAATTCCTGGGCTTCATAGTTTCACTAACTATTAGGTCAATCACTGTTAATTGTTTCTTCTGCACTAGTAATAGTTGGTTTTAATAGGAAGTGCGGGACTTAAAATACTTTCAATATTGTAAGTCACCATTGGGGTATGTAATCTCAAAATAATTATGGGTTACCGGAAAATAAATAAAAAGAAAAACACATACAAAACAACAACAAAAATGTGAGTCAGTTTGGGATTCAGTGCTGTGTCGACATATTGCTATGGTAGCTCAGTGGTTAGAGAAGCTGGACGAAGACAGAAGATCCGTGGTTAACATCCCGGCTGTAGCATTGAATCTTTCAGTTTGACTTTTTACTTTCCAACTCCTGTCTTACACACGGCTAGTGTGGAAGAAGCAATTAATTGATGAATCAGATTTGATCAGCCATTCAAAAGTTCTTTCTTTCTTTCTTTCTTTCCGACATTTAACACGCATTTTAAATATCCATATGCGGTCAGTGACCCATTCAGAAAATGTTTATATGACTTTAATAATGTCACATTCCTAAAGATACCTTATCTATTTACAGAGAGACACCAAAAACTTATTACTTTGGATCCTTTATTAATTTTTGGATATCAGTGTGCAACGAATATAATGGCAAATACGGCTCCTATGGAAAGTACATAGTGAAAATGGGCTAAACATAATGGGTATCATGGAGAATAATATCAATCGCTGAATTAATTAATATTACTCCTGTTAAACAATTTAAATTGTTATGAAATTTACTAATAATTAGTTTTTATAAGATTATCCTATGTAAGCATTATCCTCTTAGTGACCCCAAAAACATTGATGTTTATGTAGTCTGTGGAATAGCTAAGAGATGATGTTTGAGGGTTCGCTTGGTCTTCAGGTTTATTCTGTCTTCAACACACGCGGGTTTAAATGCATACCGTCATATTAGTTTAGTCAGGGGAGATGCGCAATTGAACCTTCGATTATATGCAATTGCCGACTTCGCGAACAGGTTGATGTATTGTGCGGTTACAGAATTGTTTTTCACCAGGACATTTTGTGCTCTCTCTAGTTTTTGTGATTTATTCTGTGTAGGTAAGTATAAACAAGTGTTTATTGTAACGCGGAAACTGTGCTATTAAAGTCCTCTTCGTTACCAAAACCGTCCAATTATTTGCGTTACCTATCAGTATATATCGTGCGAGATGGGTTTACGAATGTTCCGAATGTAAATATTGGAAAGGTACGATACAATTTCCATTTCACTAAGGTGACCCGAAACTGTTGACATCCACCTCTTATACTCGTCGTTCGCTAGTCTTCTACAAGAAGCAATGCGTGATAAACTCTACTTAGTATTGATGTCATGTTCGGACAAACGCGTGGCGGCACAGGCCGAAAAAATCGGAAAACCCTATATAACTTTTGTTTTACTAATTACTCATGGTTTATGTTCTTCTGTTTATTTTGTATTTGTAATCACAAATGTATTACCAATTCACAAATGGTCAATACAAATATACTGAATATATTGGTATTTTAAGAATTTAATCTATCTCCCATTAAAAAAAAAAAAAACAATAAAAAACATGCATCGTTTTGTGGGAGGACATCACCTTTCTCTCATGTGGTGGACAAATGGAGCGGTTACTAAATTAAGAGAAAGATGTGAAACTTGCCCAAAATCCTTTAAAATGTTGATATTTGGATTTTGACACATTAATATACCGTGGTCCTTGCAGATTAATATGCCGAAGTTATTTTTAACAACTTACAGTTTAAGCACTTGTCACGTGACCTTTTAAATGGAAGTATAAATGGTAACAAATGATACCCCAATGATATTAAAAGGCCTGTTTCCCTAATGCATTTTCCAATGCAGGTAAATGTTCAAAATGCTCCTTGCGGTGCACATATCAACCAATCAGTTTGATTTTCTACCAGAGAACCTTAGATATCATATTAATAAAAATAATCGTATTATTTTTCTAAGTAGGTAAAATAATAATGTACCTGTTTGTATTAACAGAATGAATCAATCCACAAAAATAATGAAAAAAGTATGAACGAATAATTTATCATGTATTTTCCTGCAGTAATATGTATTTAATTAAATTGAAATTCCTCAAATACATTTTTTAAAGTGACATTCTCATAATATAAATATGAAGTTTTGTTAAGAACATTTTGAAAAGTGAAGTGCAAGGAGATTTTTGTGGTAGAGTTTAAAAAATCAAAACTATTTTTTCTCAAAAACAAGAGATGCATTTGTCTCAAAATTTCAAAATTAGTTACGCATAGCAATAGAGGTATGTGGTAAAAATTGAACGTAACTACTTAAGAAATATTGCATTTGAAAATTTCACAGGTCTGTCCACATAAACAGAGTTGGTGTAATTTGGATGCCTCTGATCTATAGGCTGCTCGTTCCTTCTAGACGAATGACCTTTAGCGAAGATGCTGCGAGCTAGCCTACCCTTGATAAACAGGTCAGCAAATAGTTTGTTACAGTAACATTAGCTCTGCTTCCTTGAGATTACATTTCCAGAATACACAGCGTACAGTGACTGCAAAGTGCAAGTCGTTACCAGTGTTTTAACGAGAGATGCTTAGTTATTAAAGAAAATAACAGCAATTCAGAAGAAGAAGACGAGGAGAAATATCGGGAATAGAAGAAATATAAGAAAATTAGGTGTAAAAAGTGAAAGCAGTAATCGAGACTTGAGAGTAAATGCATGTGACTGACATTACTGGAACTGTGACATTTGTTTTGTATTGACTGTCCTACTGCAGCGCAGAAACATGTGAATAACGTGTACAACATCTGACTGCCATTCCTGCTTCTGTGTACTAATGCTCCAGCAGAGGTAAGTAAGTGACTCGCATCTAGCTTCTCATTTAAAAGTGTCATTCGTCAAGAACTGGCGTGCGACCTGTACACGATAATGCCGTGCCATTACGATGTGAAGCTATCCATGGCGAAGTTTGGTAACCTTAGATGAGTTGTCTCTGGTGGTTAGCGTGTCTGGTTGGAGGTCGCGTGTAAGGCAGAGCGAGGGCGGGAGGAGTTGTTTGGACAGAAATCCCTTCCGGCTATTATTACTAAGATGAAATAAAAAATGAAAGAAGCAGCAGACCTCTATTATGACGAAACAGGTGCCTGTTGCCGCCGCCGGTGCACCTTCGTGGAAGAAGACGGTCTCTCCTCCCTCGCCCGCCCGCCTGCCTACCTTTATTCCCCACTGCCCTCGTCCAACATATCTTAACTGATAAAATCTTAATTACTGCAATGAATCTAGAGTTTGATTGCTCTAAGACTTTCACATCCAATATGGCAGCTCTAAAACTGGCCTAAGTTCAGTATTTTACGGTTTCTCTTTGAAGTTGATCTTGCATCGACTACAACCAAGTGTATGGAGCAATATTATAGTTGTTTTTGCTGCAAAGCTTTCTACTCAGGTATTTATTACTGTGCAATGTAATCATATGTGTATCTGAGTGTGAAACAATTAAAACAGTGAAAGCAAAGTTATAAGACACACATCTGTACAACAGAAAATGTTGTTTTAATGACAAGGTTATATTAGCTTCCGTTGGGTAAAACAAATGAGGGTTTTAGATATTTTTTTAAAAACGTTTACTTATTTTTTTAACCTTAATATCATTTAACCTGGTTGATCGTAGCGGACGATGAATGCAATGGACGACGAAAAGATTTATTTACATTCGTAGATATAAATTAACACCTTTATTTATATAAGGTATAAGAATTTTCACGAGAAATAGAAAATAAATACATAATAATACATAATAAATCCATAAGATGCACATTCCAATTATTTTTAGTTTAAAGCTTTTACAATAAAAAAGAATGGAGTATTTGATCCTATTAAGCATTTGAAGCTATTTCGTTATTTACGCTAGTTTCGCCAGTTCCGTGATGAAGTCCACAGAATCAAGATGGTCGAAAGCTTGGATTTCTCCGATACCAATTTAACTGGATATCTATCCGTGAAGTCTTCTATGATATTTAATCCTAGCTTATATTTTGAATTTTTAGATAATATAATCATTAGTATTTTAATTGAAGACTTGTACTGAATGTTCACGTTGATAGTGCGTTGTTAGCTTGTCTACCTCACATTCAAGAGATCCCAGTTCGAATCTCGGTTAGTGTGAGTTACTGGAATAAGGTTTTTCCGGAGTTTTACAATCTCCAGATAAGGCAATGTCCAGTAAATTTAACCTCAATGGGCCCTGGACTCGTTTGAGCAGCATTTCACTGATTTCATTTATCGTCCGATATGAACTACCAGGTTAAAGGACGATAAATCTATCAAAAAGAAAGAAGAAGAAAAGTTACCAGAACGCAAATCATTGAAGAAACGGAATATGGAAGATCAAGGGCTTAGTTGCGTTGATTAAAGGGAACGAAATAGCTATAAACAAGGTTCAAACCTAGATGACGATGGAAGGTCCATGAAACTTGCGTGCTTTGAGAACATTCAACTCTATTAACATTAAATTGGAAGAGCACGAGAGAAATGTTGCATTTCCAGGGACAAGATTTTGCCTTTCAAAAGTGCATCAGCTTGAATCTAATAGAAACAAGTCGCTGTGTGTGCGTGTCTACAACTTAGTCAAAAGCGAAAAGACTGTTGGACACCAAACTTGGTAATTAAGTTTAGAACCTTCCAAGGATGAGACACAACAATTTTCAAGAAAATCCCCTCTTCCCAAACTAATTTTTATATGAAAAAAGTTTGAAGTTTTTTTCAAAAATTGAAATACCGTAAATTAAATACATTTACATCACAAATAAAATGTATATTTTGAATTTTCTGGAAACAGCCTCAAATGAATTCTTCAAAATTCTAATGAAATTTGCATAACTTATAAACTATATGTGTTGGACAAAAACTTACTACACAAAGATGTAGATATCGTTAAAACACACAATTTATATCATATGTATTTTTTTTATTTTTTTTTAGAGGTGACCGTTTCTGAGAGATTGCTTGTTATTGGTATCAATTTTAAACTATGTAAGTTTTTTCAAACGGGAAGTCACCTATCGTTTCACCTTGTTTTACTGCTGGCCATGCAAAGCGAACCGAACTTCAATCGTTCACATAGCCGACAACTTTTAAAAGATTAGACTATCGGTTTAGCCGTGTATTGCCTTATTTTTCCTCTGCTTAGAACAAAGCGTGTAATAAGACAATATTTGGTAATGTTTGTATGAATTAGCATGGTGTTGATTTTTTAATCTTTTGTTCGTTTGCAGAAGAGGTACAGAAAATCATGTGAATGGAACACATCAAATGTTTTTTCATAGCATTTATACAAATTACCAAAATCGGACATTTGCTTAAATCATATGAAGCTAAATTAGTTGCTTTCTTTCTCCGTTACTCGCTTACAAGTATACAGTAGAGAAATATTACATTTCACCCAAAAATTGGAAACCAAGGTTGCAACAAAAATATATATTTTGAGATTACCGGAATGTAATAAGCAACTATTTTGGAAAATGTCTAAATATTTGTGTGTTTGTGTGTATGTCATATGCATTCAGATATCTCTACATTACTGGATTTATCATTCTTAAGATTAATTCTTTAAAATGTGCTTGTGGAATATTAAAGTCAATTAGTGTAGTTAAAACATTATTAAGAACGGGAAATATTAAGTCTTGGTATTAGAGTACAGTTCTTAATGTTTTGATATATTTTGGATAAACATTTCGTAAAATTACTAAGCTGCTCTTTATAATATTTAGTCAAGAAATGTTAACATCAAGTTATCGTATAATATATTATAGTTATAGTATCTTGATACAATAGAATTGTTAAATTAGTGTACTAATCGTTTGCCGACAAAGTTCTGATGTCAAAATAGTCCAAAATGTATAAATTTATTACACATTCTTCAGTAAAACCCTATTTTTACTTTCTCTACCGAATATGTACAACGTGCGTAGCAGATCGAGAAGTTATTGTATTCCTCCCAAATATTCGATACCGAGATTTCATGGAAATACATGTTTTCAGAACCCCTAAATAAAAAAAACGTTTTAGAAAAAAGTCAGCGTGTGTGGAGAGCATAGGTCAAAAACGAAAAGTCCGTTAAATAACAAACTTGTTATTTA
Source organism: Hymenopus coronatus (assembly GCA_030762935.1). NCBI lineage: Eukaryota > Metazoa > Arthropoda > Insecta > Mantodea > Hymenopodidae > Hymenopus > Hymenopus coronatus. Next base: position 35,884,951 of record CM060890.1, read on the forward strand.
AGTTTAGTAGCTCCCAAAGATGATTTCCAAGAAAATCTCCCCATTCTAGACTACGCTTTACATTGAATTGATTTTGTTTTTTAAAGGCGCTAATGACCTAAATTTTGATTTTCTCAAAAATGGCTCAACGATTTTGATTAAGCTGCCGTAAAATAAATATATTTACAGACAAATAAAATGTATATATTCAATTTCCTCGGAAAAGCCTGTGAAGTTGTCTTTAGTCTGAATGACTTTTGCAAATGTAGGCGATATATACATGCGTTAATATTAAATGATGCAATATCTGAGAATTCATTTAGTGTAAAATTTGACATTTTAATGTGAATATTTTTAAAAATGCATCATATGATTCATTTTTATTAGGGCAATGAATTTAAACAAATACAACTAATTATTTAAATCACCATGCAAGCAAGCTGTTACTGTGTATAATAACTGCATAATAAGATATCTTGCATACTGTGAATTTTCCAAATTTCATTTCCTTAAGTTCAGCAATTACCAAGAACGTGATATGAAAATGTTTGGGAAAATTTCCCCACTATAAAGTACTCTTATGGAAACATTTTAAAAAGTTTTCATTTTCTCAGAAGTACAAGTCAGAGTTCCTGGAGGTTGCCATATAGCTTGAGTATCATGCAGCGAAAAGCACTGCTCTAAATTCTGCCCAGTAAACCACCACTTTTAAACAGCCAGTGGGTTTCTAGGAGAACTTCTTTTCCATCAAAGAAAACTGATCGCCAAATGTGACCTACGGCAGTGAATAACTCAAAAGCATGTCACGTGGTATTTAAGTTACCTATGAATCAACGCGTTCTTCAGATTTTTCCTCTTCGAAACATACCATCAGCCCGTCAGGAGTCGAAGCGAGAGTGCTACCCCCTTGAGTATCGGCGCCGGCGCACTGGCCGACCGATAATTATCCTTGAGAGCTGGAAGGACAGAAAACCGTCTCGTGGAAGTTCCTCTACTGTCTGGGGGTTTCTATCATGCGTCAAAGTATCCACTTGTCGCCATGGGCCGCGACCATCAGAACTGCCAATTTCTCATACCGGCCCGCTTAGACACTGCAGGTAGAAGAACAAAGGAAGGCGCGCAAAATGTACTCACTTTATCAACGTTATAATAAACAAATCCATCTGATGTTCAATTCACATGAATTTCTCTACCTGTTCTGTAAACAAACCATGAATTCAGTAGATTTATCTTATATCTACAATAAACAATAGCAGAAATGATTTACGGATTATTCCTTATAAGTAGAAGGGAAATAAGAGAATATGCCTACTAAATTAAAATCGATTTTCAAATATTCTAAAAGCTGTCGCTATGCGATGATATTGAAATTCAGTTCCCTTCTCATAGCCAGGACTAAAACAAAAGAGATAGGAAACGAATGACAATTTGCCGTTTGAAAAAAGGTACATGTTTTAAAATTGAAACTGATAAGAAGTATCTCGAAATAGTTAACTCTACAAAAGCTCTGTATGACATAAATTGTGTATTTAACGAGATCTAAAAGTTTTGTGTAGTAAGATTTTGTCTTATCTCTTACGGTAGAAAGTGCAAGATATACATATTATTTTGCATGTAAATACCCTTAACATGTGGAATTTTAATAAAAATGTTAGCCGATTTTGAGAAATTAAACATTTTCGTAAAATGCTCCATGTTTGAAGTAGAAAGCTTCTCTTGATAATCTTCTTGTAACATTCTTGAAAGATGCGGAACTTATATATCAAGCCTGAAATTTAACGGACTTTTCGTTTCACATGCACACACACAACACGTTTTTTTAAAAATTTTTTTCGTACTCAGGAGTCCTCAAAACATATACTTCCGGAGAAATCTCGACATGGAATTTTCGAGTGGCAAACATTCCATGCATACTGTGCAAATAGTACGTGTAGAGCAAGTGAAAATTGTGTTACATTCATATCACTTTCTCTACTCTTCATCGGCTATACATGCTATTCTTAGGACGGTTATCTTCTGACTACCACATTTTAATCCAGATAAAACTTTGCAGAAATAGCTACATTATACGTTCCGTCATAGACTGTGAGGGAATAGCTTTAGTAAAAATTTAGAAACTGGATGCCTTAAAAGTCCAAACGATTTCTTACAACCAATAGACAACAACAACAGCAAAACATACATTGATAACGGATAACTCGAAAATGATTTACACCACAAAAGGGTTACTTGGAATAAATTTGTGTGTGTGTGTTATATTGAAAAATATCTCGATTTGTTGACTAAACCGCTTTCCTCTATCGCTTAATGCACGTGTTCCAGCTGGGCTGTGCGTCAAAGAACAGCGAGTTATTCTCTTACAGAGGTGTGCTTACAATGCGCCTTATTATTGAAGCAAAGCTATTGTCAGAGTTGAATAAAGTGATACACACTTGTGCTGTGGCCTTCACCCAGAGAGGTAACAGCCCCTCTCCCTCCCGGATGTTTGCTGTTAAGTGCACACTGTGAATCAGACGAGTAGAGTTGGAACAGCCTGGCTTATCGTCCACCAGTTGTTCAAGAAACTGCAAAATTCTCTCGCCATAAAGTGGACCTCAAAAATAATTCCCCCCAAAACTCAAGGTATACATTTAATTTGTCACAGAAATATCTTGAATATGATACTTGAATAGAATTCATTAGAGAAAATTTTAAAAACAGAGACTGGAAATATTTGTGTCGCACTCTTGGAAGATAACGAATTTAAATCCTACCAAATTTGGTATTTTTGACATCAAATTTGTAGGTATAAGGCAATACCTCCAATACTTGCCCTTGACAGTAAATAAAGTAAATATAAATATTGGCAAGTTTCAGATCTTATAAACAACTTCTTGTTCAGGAAGATTAAGATAAAGTATTAGTGAAATTTGGCGATAAATGTTTACATTTTAATTATTGTTTGTAGTCTGCATTTTTGCTATACTTTTAACATATTGTTTCATGGTACACAACTAGTTATAATAGCAACAATTTTAAAAGCCACAAATGGCTATTTAATTGCTCTTATATAATTTAGGTAGTGTGCAGCATTGAAATTTAAATTCCATTTTGCTCAATTACTTCTTTTTCCACTATTTTTCACTGTTTAAAATGCTTCCAGGAGAGAATATGGAATCGCAGATTGCAAAATGTTTTAGGGGTTTTTAATGGTTACTTAATTTTTACTTTCTCTACTCGTACTATGTACATAGTGTATAGAGAAGGCATTGTATTCCACCCAAAAATTCGATACCGAGATTTCACTGGAAATACATGTTTTATGTCTCCTTGAATCCAAAAAAAGCATTTTTGGAAAAGGTCCGCGTGTGTGTGCGTGTGTGTGTGTCTGTGTGTGTGAGTCTGTGGACAACATAGCTCAAAAACGAAAAGACCGTTAAATACCAAACTTGGTATTTTTAGTTTGGTATCTTCCTTGGATGCGACACGAAGATTTTCAAGAAAATCCCCCACCCCCAACTACCCTTTACATGGAAAATTTTTCGAAAATGTTGATTTTCTCAAAAATGGCTATAATGATTTTGATTAAAATATCGTATATTAAAGATACTTACCTGACAAAATAATATGTATATCTTGAATTTTCTGGGAATAGCCTCTGAAGACTACTTTATTTGGATGAATTTTACGGAATTTGCATAACTGCTAAACCGTAAGAGATGGACAAAAACTTACCACACAAAAATGTGGAGCACATTAAAAACACACAATTTAGGCCATATACATTTTTTTTTTTTTTTTTTTTTGTGGAGTTGATCGTTTTTGGGTGTCCCTTGTTTTTATTTTCAGCTTTGAAAAACTTATACTTTTCTCATACAGAAATTTGTCAACTCCTGTCCCTACAAACAAAGAAACACAGCACACATAGCAACCAGCTTTTGACTATCACTTTAACCCTTATTTCGCTTCTTCTTACAAGGAAGCAAGTAATAAGACTATTTCTGCTAATTTTTCTCGATTAGCATGAAGTAAGTAGAAGCATAAGCTTTTAACAATAATTTGGTGCAAAGAGGTAGAGAAAGTTAAGTGAATGGAATGCATCAGATTTTTATATTAAAAGTTAAACTGAATTGATGCGTATATCATCTTCAACAGGAACAATAATATAATTTGTTAACATTGTTTTCCACAAGTCAGCCGAATGAGTCGAACAGTTCAATGGCATATAAAATCATTTTCACTTAATTAGAATAGAGAAATGGATTATTTGTTTGTATAATAAGCTCAACTTAAAATTCTGAAAGCAACATTTTATATTACATAAAAACATGATCTATTGTAGATAAAAATTAATATCACAACGACTTGCCATAGTTCCTTAACATTTGTGTGCACTATGTGTATTGTGCTCTGAGGATGTGATGGAGATGTCTAGGCAATCAGAGGAAACTTTTTTTTTTTTATCTTCACAAACACATTATCTTATCTTAGCTTAATGATGCTACTTTTTGAATATTTTTCATACTAAATAATTTCATACAATTGATTAAACGTTCTTCCAGAAAGAATTTGTGATTATTTGCCAACATAATCTTCTTATTTCTGATTTATTCAGGCGGCCTGAAAGCTTCCATTTTGGATTTCTGGGTGGAATACTACATTACTTCTGCCTCAGGTAAGCAGTAAAATGCAAGTTTTATATAGATAGAGCTTAATTTTTATATACTTAGAGCTTTCCAAAATCTCCTAAAAAGCTATGAAATGCTACAGTGAATCTAGAGATCTTCTACCGTTGCGGAAATAGTTTAGAAGTTGTTTCAGGTCGTGTTTTAAAATAATAATAATAATAATAATAACAATAATAATAATATTATTATTATTATTACTGTACAACAAAGGATAAAGACAAATTATTTTCATGCAGGAATAAATATTAAAAATGTTGCTAAGTATTGTGTTTGCTTTTATATATAATCTTACATTTTTAATTAAAAGGGATTATTGAGCTAATACATTCATATAGATTTATATATTAAAATTTAACCTTCCATAATATTTCGCTAATCTATCTCTATATCGAATGTGCAGTGAATCAACTGCCATTAAACATTTTACGGAGTAGAACGATTGCCTCTACCGCCCACAGATGGATCCACACTCGTCTAAAACAGGGGTGGCCAACCTTTTATGAGATTTGGGCAATGCAATTTATAGATTTTTTGAAGGACTATCTAAATAAATTTAAATTAATTACTTTGAATCTAACGTATTAGGCAGGTGTTAGTTATGGGCAGATGTTGACTAATTTATAAAATATAGGTCATTGATGTATACTTTTTGAAAGACCATCAAATAAAATTATACAACTTTTACAATTAACTTTAAAGACAGCCATTGTTTTGTGGTCCCTTCGTAACAACTTAATAAGAATATTCTAATGAATTTTGAAGAATTGTTATGTTAATGTGGCTTCTCAACTTACCTTTCATTCACCAGTTACTGAACATATTAGGTGCAATTTTAGAACAGGTATATTAATACTAATATTTTAGCTAAATTTATTCCAAACATTCAGACCACAGTATATGAAACCAAATCTGCAGACGAGCAATAGAGTAAATTCGTGAATTTGGAAACCGTCTAACCGTATTATTATTATTTTTGGAGATAGGCAACACTTCATACTACTAAAGCAATAAGGTCGAAATTACCGTGCCTGTCGACCATTTGATAAGCACGCAAATCTAGCCTGCTTTTCATAGGAAAAAAGGACCTTAGCAGCAATAGTTACGTCCATTCCAAAAGCATGCGCTTAATAACTCTTATTACAGTACGTGTCGTATCAATAGGATCGTTGTCATACGTTCTGCAGCGTAAAATATAAAATATGGAGGTTAAATGAACGGCTTAAGCCTTATAACAGTTACAAAGAGATCGGAAGCGGAGAGGGAGACATGTGTGATTCTATACCTACAAGTTTTAAGGGCAAAAGCAGTTGCTAAGATTGTAGCTCAACCGGTTAATTTCATGTTTCCTCATCACCTCCAGCGTATCAGCGGTTCGGGTGCCACAGTCTGCGTACACTTTTTTTTTTTTCCTTATTTATGTATTATCCATCATGGTGCAAAACAGTTCAGTGTTTGTCACTAATAATTTTAGGCGTAAACAATAAGATATACAAAAGAAGAACAAACCATAGTTAATTTTATGTGTCCTTCGTTCTTCGATTGTTAATTTTCTTTCTAATTATTTTGAAAAAGAAATTTTACTAAGACTTTTAAAAATAAAGGAAATGTTCAAAACGTATAAAGTTAATAAAAACAATTTCAAAATACTAAAACACCTAACATATTATCGATTGTTCTTCGTAGTTAGAGAATGTTCTCTACAAAATTTGGCAGCTGGAACTCTTGGTGGGTTAGCGAACACTACCGGAAGACTGCATCGTGGGTCTCGGGTTGCATAAAACCAGAGAATAAGGGACAGGTGAACCACCTTGTATAGGTTACACATTGTGAAAGTGATTCTGGAGCACCCGGTGAAATTCCTCAGGTTTTAATAGTGAGATGGGGGCAGCTGAAATGTAGAAGAACAGGTGAAAGAGCAGCCCGTCCCCAATTATTGCTGATCTCACGTGCTCATCCATATCAGACAGGCGGCTGCCCAACAGCTTTCCCTCCCGCATCTAAATCTTCGGTCTTTATAAGTCAGTAATAGCCGCTGTCAAATGCTCGACCAACATACTGTAGTACGGCATTATACGGGTTACGAATGTTAAAACACGCTACAACAACAAGAATGGTTCTGTAAGTCCATTTATTAAAGGACTTAGTGGCCACCAAGATTTGCAGTATTCTTGTAATTAAAAATCTACTGAACATATTTTTGCTTTCGCTAGCCCGCATGCACAATATACATAGTGAAGGTATTGTATTCCACCTAAACATTCGATGTCTAGTTTTCACCGGAAATATATATTTTGTGGTCCCCTGAGTCCGAAAAACATTTTTAGAAAAAGGTCCTTGTATGTATCTTTGGTCAGAGCCAGAAACGAAAAGACCGTTAAGTACAAAGCTTGGTATTTAGGTTTAATATCTTCCAAGGATGTGACACGAAGATTTTCAAGAAAATTTCCCCACCACAAACTACCTTTTACATGAAAAATGTTTCGAACATTTTGATTTTCTTAAAAATGGCTCTAACGATTTTGATTAAAGTCCCGTACATTAAAGCAGTTTACATCCCAAATAAAATGTATACCTCAAATTTTCTGAGAATAACATCTGATGACCTCTTTATTCAGGACAACTTTTGCTTTACTGCTGAACCGTAAGAGACAAACAAAGGCTTACTACACAAAAATGTAGATCTCGCCAAAACACACACTTTATTTCCTTTACGTTTTTGTTGTGGAGGTAAGCGTTTCCGAGATATTCCTTGTTATTGGTTTCAATTGTGAAGTACTTATACTTTTCTTAGACAGGAAGTGTCCGTCTTTATTTTTGTTTTATTCCTGGCCAAGCAAAGAAGCGATTTACAATGTTAATCGCGTTAAAGCATTTGATTATCACTATAGCCTAGTGATTCTCTGAGTTCCCTTCTACTTATAATGAACTAAGTAGCAACAACATTCTGCTAATGTTTATCTCGATTAGCATTATGTAGAAAGAAGAATAATTTTTATAGGTAGTTTGTAGAGCAGCTAGAGACAGTAATGTGAGTGTAACACGTCAAACTTTTTGTTCCATGTTTGCAAATCTATAACAGATGGATAAGTTCCTTTATCTGGAGTGCATCTTGAATGGTTCATACATAAACAAATAATTTAGCAGTCTTAGAAAATGCTTCATATTCAAGAATATTTTGACGAGTTCACGGTCGCGTTATCAAAAAATCTGATGTGTTCCAGTCACATGACTTTCTGTACCTGTTTTGCAAACAAAGTTCTTACAGAACATTATTTCTATTAGCATGATGTAGATAGAAGAATAAACATTCGAAGGAATCGTCTTATAGATAGATATCCACTTTATTTCACTGCTTAGGGCGTGGCCCGGTGGCAGCGCTGTCAATGTAATAATACAATGAGTTAAATAAACAATAATGTGAATAATACACTGTTAAAATGCCAATGACATCATAGTATACTAATACATACATAATTGTAACAACAGTAATAATAACAATATTTTTATTTACTATCCTGACTATAAATCACTCTTCTTTAGTCTCTTTTTAAAACTATTTACACTTTGAGGCAAAGTCTCCAGTAAATCTGCAGGTATTTTGTTCCATTCGTTTATTGTTCTATTTCTGAAGGATAATTTACCTATGTCTGTTTTCTGTTCCCTATTTCTTATTTTTTCCGAGTGATCATTCCTCCCACAGTATAATGACTTTAATAATCGTTTGGATGTCTTTCCATGCAGGTTCCCCCCTTCCAGGCTCAAAAAATTGCACTTAGCCTTGCTCGTCTCCTACGTTTCTCTAGTGTTTCCCAGGAAGTAGCAGTGCTGGTATGATTTTCGAATCGTTTACTTCTGTCTACAAATTTAGCTGCTTTTTTTGAACTCTCTCTAGTGTCAGTTTTTGCCCCACCCGATACGGATCCCAGCATGCAGCACTATATTCTAATATTGGTCGAACTAAAGAAGTGTATACAAATTTCGCGACTTTCCATTGCTGCGTTTTAAAATCCTCATTACGAAACGCAACGCTTTCCACGCCTTCCCAGTGATCGAGTTTACATGTTCCCCCCACTCCAATCTTTGATTTAGTATTACCCCTAAATAACTGGTGCTGTTTACTCTGAGTATTTTCTTATTGTCTAATTTATATATTACGTTTTCTACTATTCTTGCCCTTGAAAATATAATTGTTTTACATTTGTTTGGATTTATCTCCATTTTATTATATTTTACCCAGAGTTGAATTTTGCTGTAGATCTATTGTGTCACATTTACCGATAATATTTCTATAGATTATATAATCGTCTGCAAATAGGCGAATCTGAGATGTTATCCCTTCCCGTAAATCATTTATATATGCTAAGAAAAGCACGCTTCCCTGGGGCACACCAGAGGTTACATTTGTAGGAGACGATAATTTATTTCCCACCCGCACTCTTTGGGTTCGTTCGCTCAAGAATTCCCGAATCCAAGTTATCACTCTGTTGTCTATTTGCAGATTACAAAGTTTTTCTATTAGTCGTCCATGAGGTACAAGGTCAAACGCTTTAAAAAAATCAATTATTATTGCATGTACTTTCCACCCGCGTCAAGTGTATCGGCTACATCGTGACAAACAGCTACTAATTGACTCTCACAAGAATGTCCGTTCCGGAAACCATGTTAGCCTTCGAAGAGCCAATGCGTTTTATCCCATTCGCGTCTTAAATATTGTGCTATAAGATGCTCAACTTGTTTGCTTACTACTGATGTCAAACTAACTGGTCTATAGTTTGCCGCCTTTGTTCGATCCTCTGCTTTATAAATAGGCACAACTATAGCCTGCTTCCAATCTTGCGGTATACTTCCGTTATTTACTGTTACTTCGAATTACTTCGAATTTATTACTGGTTCGTTATAAGCACAAAGTAACTCGAGAAACACCCTAGAACTAAAGCATTGTTAAATATTTTAAAAGATGCCGCTAGCGATTGACATTAACGTTTGGTTCTCTTTGCATGGCTGGGAGTAAAACAAAAGAAACACGGATGACGTCTGAGAAAAGTATTTTAAAATTGAAATCAATAACGAGGGTGTCTTGAAAACGGTTAGCTCTACAACAAAGATGTACAGGACACAAGTTAATGTATTTTGACAAGATCTACGTTTTTTGATAGTGAGCTTCTGTCTTTCTCTTACAGTTTTTCGGTTATGTAAAAGCCATCCAGATTGAAGAAAATTTCAGAGGCTATTGTCAGCAAATTCGAGATATACATTTTGTCATCTACACATCTTCAATTTAAGATATCTCCTCAAAATCGTTAGACGTTCGTGGTTTTTCATGGTCGGTATACGATTCTTTAAGATGTGTAGTGTATGGCGGTACTGAATAATGGGCCTGGATCTTGGCCACCAGGAAAGGAATGCTCGACTCTCTCTCCTAGATGGCCCGGGTTCGATCCCAAGCGTCCGCGTGTGAGATTTGAGGTGGACAAAGCGGCGCAGGGACGGGTTTTCTCCGGGTTCTCCGGTTTCCCCTGCCATCGCATTCCACCAGTGCTCCATCTTCATTTCATGCATCACCAGTGTCATCGGTGCCATGGTAGTAAAAGGCAATCCTCGTGGACACTAAAGAGCTGCTTGATTGAACGGCTCCAGTAGGCAATAGAGTAAGTTTTGGAGCCAGGCTGCTCTACGCATTTGTTTGGCCTCTAGCCTCCTGGATTTTGTTTTCACTTTCTCTTCATCCTGAATGGTAATCACAGTAGATTCCCATAGGTCGCAGTAGGTCCTATATCCGACTAACGTTTACCACTTCGACCTCCGTGGTGTAGTGGTTATCATGCTAACTTCATATACGCAAGGTCGCGGGTTCAAACCCGGCGGCGGACGATGGATTTTTTGGGCGTAAAAATCGTTAGTATGGCTTCCTTCGGAAGGGAAGTAAAGCCGTGTCGTAGATTTACGGCACGTAAAAGAACCTCAAGCCTGATAGAGAGGCCTCTGAGCAAAATTAAGCGATCTTTCACCCAGTATAGAATGGGACGCTGCTCAAACATAAAAATATGAATAATTACAAGAATCTTGTTCTTATTAATTTTAACAATTGGACTACTTCCGGGTTTTCTAGTAATTATTGGTTCGATTTAAAATACTGTTTGATAAATGCATATCTCAAATAACGTAATTTGAATAGGAAAATAAATTTTCACATAAATTATAGCCGATATGCGAGTTTATTCTGCGTGTATATATGTGTGTGTGCGTGCGTGTGTGTTTCTTTTTTAAATTGGAATCCACGGAACGTTCGTTTCGACAAAACAGCGAAACAGTTAAATAACTAAAGTCATTGTTTTGACCCAAGAGAGAAAAAGAAAAAACTTAAACGGTGCTGAAAAAACCTGCTTCGTTGTTATTCCGTCCTCTTGGCATCACCGCAAGAAAGAGAGAGAGAGAGGGGGGGGGAGACTGACTGTATTTAAGTTTACCACCTTCAAAGAATGGACAAAAGTATTTTCAGGAAAATTCCAAACTACCCTTTACATGGAACATTTTTAGAAATTTATAGTATTGTCAAAATGGCTAAATGATTTTGATTAACTTACATTAAGGATATTTACATGACAAAATGAATTTATTGGTTTTCCGGGAACGACATTGAAAGTCCTCTTCATTCTGAGTTTCTTTTAAATAACTGGTAAACCGTAAGAGATACACAAAATGTTACTAGGCAGATATGTAGATAACGTTAAAGCAAACAAGTTATACTTAATTCAAAATCTTCTCGGGCTTCTAGCCAGGTAAAAACTTGGCTTGACACCAACGTTTCGAAGAAGTGCATCTTCCTCGTCTTCAGGGTGAACTGATGGTTTGAGCTTGCGGAGACTGGTATTTATAAGAGCTGGGATGAAGCTAACATCTGATTGGTTTTACCTGGCTAGAAGCCCGAGAAGATTTTGAATTAACACGTCGCCAGGAAAGCTTCAGTTCTTATTTTAAGTTATACTTATTTATTTCTCAAATGAGAAAACAACCAATAAACAAATGGAATTTAAACTCCGGTACGAGCTTTTAAAAGATTTTACTATCGCTCTATCGTAGTACAGGTCCTTATTACTGAAATAAATAAGTAAATTAGCTGTGTAACTGCTAGGGTTGTCAGCGTCCAGCTCTGTATTGGTCATAAGAGAATAATTGGTAATTTTGCTCCGAGGTTTATATAAAGCCTGAAGTTCTTTTATATGCTGTAAATCTACGACACGGGACCACTGGCTTTACTTCCCTTCGGATAGAAGCCACGCTAAAGATCTTTTAAGTCCGAAAAATCCTTCACCTTCCGCCGGATTTAAACCCGAGACCTTGGGAACCAGAGGCTATCTTTACCTTAGATCACGTAGAGTGACATCCTCAAGGACCTATTTTGCACCTACAAGAAAATATCTAATGAACCATTTATGCTAATGTTTATCTTAACATGAGGTAGCTAGAAAAAAAAATCTGATGTGTTACACTCACATGACTTTCTCTAGCTACTCTACAAATAAACTTCTTACAAAAGATAATTCTTCTTTCCACACCACGCTAATCGAGATAAACGTTAGGAGAGTTTTATTACTTAGTTCCTTACAAGTAGACTGGAACTAAGGGAATGCACTAAAGTGGTAGTCAAATGTTTTAAAAGCTGTCGTTATGCGATTGTCATTGCAAATTGCTCCTTTGGTTTCAGGAGTACAACCAAAGAAAAACAGACCCTCCCGTCTGAGAAAATAAGTACTTAACAACTGAAACTAATAACAAGGAATACCTCTAAAACGGTAAGCTCCACGATAAACATGTAAGTGACATAACTTGTGTATTTTAACAAGATCTACATTTTTTGTATTGTAAGTTTTTGTCTATCTCTTACGGTTTACTGGTTATGTCAAATTAAGCAAAAGTCATCCAGAATAAACGTCTTTAGAAGCTATACCCAGAAAATTCAAGATATACATTTAATTTGTGATAGAAATGGCTTTAATATGTGGTATTTTGATCAAAATGTTTGAAAAATTTTCCATGTAAAGGGTAGTTGACTGTGGGGGGATTTTCTTGAAAATCTTCGTGTGGCATCCTTCAAAGATGCCAAAGTTAAATACCAAGTTTGGTATTTAACATGTATTCCACCCAAAAATTCGATGTCGAGATTTCACCGGAAATACAATACTTCTCTATCCCTATGTACACACGGGGCTAGAGAAAGTAATAAGCATGATTCGATGCGTAATAGAGGACGTTAATTGATTGTAACACTTTTTTTTTTTTTAAATTATACTGTCCTTCCTTATAGTTGGACCTTTTTACTTTCTCTATCCGCACTATATATAGTGTATAGAGAAGGTATTGCACTCCACCCAAAAATTCGATACCGAGATTTCACCACAAATATATGTTTTCGGGTCCCCTGTATCCAAAAAAAGCATTTTCAGAAAAAGGTCCGTGTGTCCGTGTGTCAGTGTGTCTGTGAACACGATAACTCAAAAACGAAAAGTCGGTAAAATACCAAACTTGGTATTTAAGTTTAGTATCTTCCAGGTAAGATACGAAAATTTTGAGAAAAATCCCCCCACCCCCAACTACCCTTTACATGGAAATTTTTTCGAAAATTTTGATTTTCTTAAAAATGGCGCTAACGATTTTGATTAAAATTTCGAATATTAAAGATATTTGTCTGACAAATAAAATGTATATCTTGAATTTTCTGGGAATAGCCTCTGAAGACTACTTTATTCTGGGTGAATTTTTTCGGAATTTTTCATAACTGCTAAACCGTAAGAGATGGACAAAAACTTACCCCACAACAAATGTATAGCACTTTAAAACACACAATTTATGTTATACATATTTTTTCCTGGAGTTGATTGTTTTTGAGATATTCCTCGTTTTTTGATTTCAGCTATGAAAAACTTAACTTTTCTCATACAGGAATTTATCAACTCCTGTCCATACAAAGGAACTTCAGTCACATAGAAACTACTTTTGACTATCACTTTAACCTATGATAATCCCTCATTTCGCTTCTACTTTCAAGGAAGCAAGTAATAAGACTATATCTTTTAATTTTTTTTTCTCGATCAGCATGAAGGAAATGGAAGCAATGTCTTTTTAATATTTTTTGCAGAGATGTAGAGAAAGTCATGTGAATGGAACACTTCAGATTTTTTCTAAAAGCTACGTAATGTAATTTGGGGTGCCTTTAAACGAATTTTTGGGAAAATCTCGGTATTGAAAATGACATCATGCTTTGTCTTTGCTATTTATTAGAGATCTTGCTAGATTCCCCTTATGAGCGACGACTTAAACCGCTTAGATAAAAGCAGTGCAAAGCTTAGGCTCAGCTTTTTTTGGCCCCTTTAGAGAAAGCGTGTAGGAGGGTTCAAGGTGAAATACACTTGGTATCTGTACCCTGGGTGGGCAGGTCTGTATCCTGCCTTAGGCACACTCTCCTGTGTGTATGTAGGCTCAGCTTCTGTGCCAGGCGCGTCATGTAATTTACAAGAAGGTCAAGTTTTATACACCCAGTTTAAAGAGTCGGGTGCAGCATCATCTTCATCAGATCTAAACTCCTCTTTTTTCTACTCTTAATTTTTAAAGGCTCAAACGCGTATCTTTTTCTTAAATGTTTTTTGGGTTCAAGGAATCTCAAGATGTGCATTCCTCGGTATCGAATTTTGGGTAGAATATTCCCCAGGCTATCCCCCCGCAAGTGAAATATAAATGTATTGTTTGTCTTGTTAAATGTTTAAACAATTCATAAAAATGTGTAATAAAAGAATAGTGGAGGTCGGAAATTTTCTTGAAACCCTTCGTGTTACATCTTTGGAAGACAGTTTAAATGTCAAGTTTGGTATTAATCCAACTTTTCGTTCGTGACCATGCAGCTCAAGAGACATACACACGCGCCCACGTACATTTTTCTAATTTTTTTTTTTTTTTTTTTTAAATTCAGGGAGTGACAAAAAGTGTATTCCTCGATATCGAATTTTGGATGGAATATAAAACGCTACTTATAAGCTGCGTGTTGTTGATGCATATGACCCATCTTGGTAGAATTTACTTCACGCACACGCACAATATAAATATGTAATGTTATATTCGCATGGCTGATCCTATTCTTCAACAAACTATTCTTAGAAAAGCTTATTTTTCTATCTTGGCATAGTTTTATTACACGTTTCCTTGTAATCCAAGGACAATAAGAGAACACACTAAGAAATTCAACTATTTTAAGAACAGGTTACTATGTGATATTTTCAAATTCTGTTCTCTTTGCATGACCAGATGTGGAAAAGAAAAAGGAAAAAGAAAGAGAAAAACCAATAGCATTCGAAAAAATGTATAAGTTGACGCTTTAAAGCAATGACAAGGACTATCTCGGGGATTGTGATTTCCATAAATAGTAAATATTCTTTTTTCCATCCAAAGGTCATTTAGAATCAAGAGGTCTTTCAAGACATGCGTTTTATTTGTTATAAATGTAGCTTAAACATATGCTATTTTTATCAAAATAGTTAGCAACTTCTGACAAAACCAAAATTTTCGAATAATACGTATAAATACGTAGGCGTGGCTTGGAGCGTGGTAAATTTCTTGAAATCTTAGTGTCTTGGCGGAACTTAAACGTCAAGTTTCATATGTACAACAAACACGCTTTCTCTAGCCCGTATGCACATTATACATAGTGGACAGAGAAGGTATTGAAGGTCCATCCAAGAATTCAATACCACGATTTCACCGGAAATGTTTTGAGGTCACCTGAGTCCGGAAAAAAGTCCGGAAAAAAAGTCCGTGTGTGTATGTGGACACACAGTTCAAAAATGAAAAGTCAGCTAAATACCCAGCTTCGTATTTAAGTTCAGTTTCTTCAAAGGATACGACACGAAGGTTTTCAAGGAAATCCTACTACAGCCAACTACCCTTTACATGGAACATTTTTTGAAAATTTTAATTTTCCCAAAAATGTTTCAACGATTCTAATCTTAATTAAAATGCCGTATATTACGGATATTTACTTAAAAAATAAAATGCATGTTCTGAATTTTCTGGGACTATCCTCTGAAGAACTCTACTCTGGTTCAGTTTTGCAGAAATTTGCTTGACGGTTAAACAGTTAAGGGATAGAAAAAAAACTTTGTACAAAAAAATGTAGAATTCGTTAAAACACATAATTTATATGATATACATTTTTCTTGTAGGACTGGCCGTTTTCGAGATATTACTTGTTATTGATTAAATTTTAAACTACCCAAATTTTCTCAATCGAAATCATGCAAGAGAACTGAATCTCAATTGTTTCACATAGCGGTGCGCTTCTCAAAGATTTGACTAATGTAACCCCACATTTCACTTGCATTTACAAGAGAGCAAGTAATAAGACCACTTCTGTTAACGTATTTCAGTTAGTATCGAGTAGATAAAAGAATAGGTTGTATATGGAACAACTGGGGAAAGTTATGTAAATGGAACACATTTTTTAAACGCTTCTTTTGTGTGATTCAAAAGGATATCAACACATATATTTCTGATGAATTCGAATTTTAGGGTCAGGTAAAATCCTTACCCTACATATTATCCATAGTAGAAACAATAAAAACAACTAGTTTTCCTGCTACATCTTTTTGGCTTTTGTCTTACCAAATGAATAATGAGTAGAGCTTTTGAGTTACGACAATTTTATTCCCCAAACAAACAGATAGCAATTAGGTAATAATTAGTCAATAATAGTTTTATTTTGCTTAAATTCAGTTAAATGATTTTATGAGATTATGAATTTTATGAAGATGAAAATATAATAACCTATAGATGACTTACATAGCCTGTGTATTAAAGGAGATGGGGGGTAATAACTCTGTGTATTTTATTCATTTAAAACAGAAATCCATTTGCATAACAAAAACACGTTTGTGCATTATTTGACCTTTTAATTAGTATGTTTTACTTTTATTCTCCCCCATATAAACCTAAAAATACAAAATAAATTGAATGTTGTCCGAAGAGTGAGAGAAGATTTCCGTACGGGGAAGAGAATAGGAAAAATCAAGAGAATAGGGAAGAATCGAATAGACAGTGAAATGCTTTGGGGTCTGTAGAACTCTAATACAGCAAATGATACCGAAACTCACTTTAGACAAGCACAAACAACAGTTCGGTGGGAGTTTTCAAATCTGGTGTTGAGGACAATGTGAGAAAATGTGATGTGTTCCATTTACTAGACTTTATTTACCTATTCTGTAACAAACTATTCTTATAGAGGCACTTTCCTTTATTTACTTCATCCTATTCAAGATAAAAAAAAATCTGACGTGTTCCATTCACATGACTTTCTCTACATCTCTGCAACAAATTATTGTTGAAAAGCTTATTGTTCTGTTTACTTATTACTAATCGAAAAAAAATTTGCAGAAACAGTTTTATTATTTGCTTCCTTGTAAGTAGAAGCGAAATAAGGGAGTACCATAGGTTAAAGTGATAGTCAAAAGCTGGTTGCTATGTGACTGAAGTTCCTTTGTTTGCGTGTCCTGTGTGAGAAAGGTATAATTTTTTAAAGCTGAAACCAAAAACAAGGAATATCTCAAAAACTACCAATTCCACGGAGAAATTGCATATAACATAAATTGTGTGTTTTAAAGTGCTCTACATTTTTTTCATCTTCTACGGTTTAGCAGTTATGCAAATTTCCGTAAAATTCGTCCAGAATGAAGCAGTCTTCAGAGGCTATTCCTAGAAAATTCAAGATATACATTTTATTTGTCAGGTAAATATCTTTAATATATGATATTTTAATTCAAATCGTTAGAGCCATTTTTGAGAAAATCAACATTTTCGAAAAAAAGTTCCATGTAAAGGGTAGTTTCGGGTGGGGAGATTTTTCTCAAAATCTTCGTGTTGTATCCCTGGAAGATACTAACACTTAAATACCAAGTTTGGTATTTTATCGACTTTTCGTTTTTGAGTTATCGTGTTCACACACATACACACACGTGCACACATACACACACGTGCGCGCGGATTTTTGGGTCAAAATGCTTTTTTTTTTAGATACAGGGACACTAAAACATATATTTCCGGTGAAATCTCGGTATCGAATTTTTGGGTTGAGTGCAATACGTTCTCTATACACTATGTATATAGTACGTGTGGAGTAAGTAATTGGTAAAAATGTTTTTACTACTTAGGTATTTATAGGTAGAACGGAAATAGGGGAATACATTTGGTAAAGGGTTTTAGAATCCGCTACTCTAACAGCAGCCTGCTTTGAGCTTCAGTCAATTCCGATCAAGCAATGGCCTTTCTGGTTCGTTGTTCCCTCAGGGGGCTGGTGAGAAGGGCTAGGAAGCGTTCCATCTGTAACGGATAGGAACTCCATCAATGCTTGCGCCCGTCGTCTCCGGATCTGGTCACCCTTTGGATCTGTCCTCTCATCCCTTCCTATCTAGGGTCACATAAAGGGCAAGGACCACGGGGCCTACGTCCGGTGTATGCCTCATATTCCTGGGGGGCTCGTCCGTGACTATTCCTAATCCTAAATTATGTAGGCAGCCCTTTTACCTTTGGAACATGTTGCCTATCTTCATCGCATTGTTGTTTTTCCTTCTCTGTGTTTTATGAATTGAATTACACATGCATTTTTATTTCCTGATCCTGAGGAGGGCAGCATATAATCTTGGCTACAGAACAATTCCAATTCTCAGCAGGAGTTGAACCGGAACCTCTCGTACAGCTCTCAAAGATATCTTAACGTCAATTATTTTATTCGTTTTAATAAAGGAATGTTCTCGCGCACATTAAAATTGAAGTTTTGTTCCAACGCATTTTGTATGTGTAGCGTGAAGGGTATTGCTCGATGAAAATATATCTGGACTTATCCCAAGAAAACTGTCAGTTTCAGCCATTTCATTGGGAAAATATTTCCATAAGAAAATTTGAGAGCTGCAACAGATAGAATCTCGTTTCCAGGACCGCCAGCTGTGCCACCAGCATGCTGCTGTTTTCTTTTTTTTTATGAAATATACACGTAATCAAATCAACTGTCAAATGCACATGTTTCCACCGTTGCTAAGAAATGTCAGTCTCATTCCCATTCTTCTATCAAGAACAATAAGGATCTATTAACAAGAACAAAGAATTACTTTTTAAATATTCAAGAGAGAAGAGAAATCTGGTACACCACACAGCTCTTTGGCTTTCTCTAAGCGCTGCAGAAGAACCGTAGTATCCAGAACCTTACGGTCCATTTATATAGAGATGTTAACGCTCACACACAAAAACAAAAAGCTTGTGACTATACTAATAACTGGGACCATTCACAATGATTTTCTTTAACCTGGACACTGTTGCAATCTTCAAGCTTTCATGTTCGCGGTAATGGATTCAGGAGAAAAACAAATCGGATGTGTTCCAATCACATGACTTTCTCTAACTGTTCCACATACAAACTTGACTTACAAGAAATTATTCTTTTATCTACGTCATGCTAATGCAGATAAACATTGTGAGGATTGGTCTCGTTACTTGAGTCTTTGTAATTAGAAGGGGAATAAGGGAATACACTAGGCTAAAGCGATAGTCAAATCTTTTAAAAGCTATCGCTGTGTGAAACAATAGAAACTTGGTTGGCTTTGC
Source organism: Hymenopus coronatus (assembly GCA_030762935.1). Lineage (NCBI taxonomy): Eukaryota > Metazoa > Arthropoda > Insecta > Mantodea > Hymenopodidae > Hymenopus > Hymenopus coronatus. The sequence goes on from CM060890.1 coordinate 35,904,234, forward strand.
CCGCTAGGAGTAGGCAAATGAAAGACTTAAAGAAATATATCTCCTGTTTGAGAAAAGCTTAAGCACCTTAAAACTGAAACAAATAACTCGGGACATCTCTCTCTCTCTCCCTCCCTCTCTCCCCCTCTCTCTATATATTTTTTTATTTGTGTGTTTTTAATTAAATCTACACAAGTCTTTGTCTATCGCGGTTAGTTTACCAGTTATACAAAAATTATACAAGAATCATCCAGACTGAAGATGTTTTCAGAGCCTACTCCCAAAAAATTCAAGATATGTGTTTGCTTTGTCATGACAAATTCTTAAACATATGACATGTTAATAAAAGGGTAGTTGGGGATACGGGGATTTTATTGAAAATCTGCATATCACATCCTTGGAAGATACTGGACTTAAATACCAAGATCGGTATTATACCAGCTTTTGTTATTGAGCTATGCTGTACACAGGCACGCGCGCGCGCACACACACACACACACACACACACACACACACACACACACACACAACGGACTTGTTTCCAAAAATCCTGTTCCTTTATTCAGGGCATCTCAAAGCATGTATTTCCGATGAAATCAATTTCGAAAATATTCCGTGGAAAGGATACTTGGAGGTGGGGAATTTTTTTAAAGCTTCGGGTCGCATCCTTGGAAAATAATGATCACAAACACCAAGTTTGGTATGTAATGGCCTTTTCGTTTTTGGCTAGTCTGCCCTCCCCCCCCCCCCACACATACGCACACAGGACATTTTTCTAAAATAGGGATAGAGAAGGTATTGTAATGCACCCAAGAATTCGATACCGAGATTTCACCGGAAATATATGTTTTGGGGTTCCCTGAATCCGAAAAAAACATTTTTAAAAAAAGGCCCGCGTGTCTGTGTGTCTGTCTGTGTGTTTGTCTGTGGATAGCATAGCCCCAAAACGAAAAGACCGTTAAATACCAAACTTGGATGCGACACGAAGATTTTCAAACAAAATCCTCCCACCACAAACTACCCTTTACATGGAAAAAATTTCGAAAATTTTACTTTTTTTAAAAATGGCTCTAACGATTTTGATTAAAATCCCGTATATTAAAGCTATTTATGTCCGAAATAAAATGTATATCTCGAATATTTTGGGAATAGCTTCTGAAGACCCCTTTATTCTGGATGAATTTTGCTGAATTTTGCTTAACTGCTAAACCGTAAGAGATAGAAAAAAACAAACAAAAAAAAAAAAAACCTACTACACAAAAAATGTACCTCATGACAAAACACACAATTTTTGTCCTTTACGTTTTTGTTGTGGAGGTAACCGTTTTCGAGATATTCCTTGTTATTGGCTTCAATTGTAAAGTTCTTAAACTTTTCTCACACAGGAAGAGTCCGTTTTTTTTTGTTGTTTTTGTTGTTGTTTTTTTTTCTACTCCTGGCCAAGCAAAGAAGTGATTTGCAATGACAATCGCATAACGATAGCTTTTAAAACATTTGACAATCACTTTAGCATAGTGCATTCCCTTATTCCCTTCTACTTATAAGGAACTAAGTAATAACATTCTGCTAACATTTACCTTGATTAGCATTGCTTACAAAGAAGAATACTCTTTCGTAGGAGTTTTGTAGAGCAGCTAGAGAATGTCATGTGAGTGAAACACATCAGCTTTTTCATTAAGGAAATCTTAAACATGTATATCTGGTGAAATTTTGGTATCGAAGTTTTGTGTAGAATACAATACCACTACGTGCACAGTAGTGTAGGAGAAGTAAAAATCTGATGTGTTCCATTCACATGACTTTCTCTATATATCTGTAAATTATTATTGTTAATAAGCTTATCTTTATTTATTTCATGTTCATCGAGAAAAATTAGCAGCATTAAGTATTACCCATTGTAGCAGCAATAAGTATTATAATTGCAATAGTTGGATTTATTAAATTTTCCTATGAATTTAATGAAAAACTTATATTTACAGGTATAATAATTTTAACATTAACTATTAACCACTTGAATATTAAGTTAGCAGCTTATATTCGATTAACACATCTTCTTAATTTGAATAATTTATTCAATTTTATCTTATTTCTTGCTTTATTTTAAGTAGAAGCGAAATAAGGGAGTACCATAGGTTAAAGTGAAAGCCAAAAGCTGGTTGCTATATGACTCATGTTCATTTGTTTGTATGGACAGGAGTTGACAAATTCCTGTATGAGAAAAGTATGTTTTTCAAAGCTGAAACCAAGAAAAAGGAATATCTCAAAACCGATCAACTCCACGAAAAAAATGTATATAAAATAAATTGTGTGTTTTAACGTGCTCTACAGTTTTTGTGGGTTAAGTTTTTGCCCATCTCTTACGGTTTAGTAGTTATGAAAAATTCATCCAGAATAAAGTAGTCTTCAGAGGCTATTCCCAGAAAATTCAAAATATACATTTTATTTGTCAGGTAAATAACTTTAATATACGATATTTTAATCAAAATCGTTAGAGCCGTTTCTTAGAAAATCAAAATTTTCGAAAAAATTTCCATGTAAAGGGTAGTTTGGGGTTGGGGGGGATATTTCTCAAAATCTTCGTGTCGTATCCCTGGAAGATACTAAACTTAAATACCAAGTTTGGTACTTTACCAACTTTTTGTTTTTGAGTTATCGTGTTCTCGGACACACGGACACACGGACACACGGACACACACACACAGGGACCTGTTTCTGAAAATACTTTTTTTGGATACAGGGGACCCTAAAACGTATATTTCCGGTGAAATCTCGGTATCGAATTTTTTGGTAGAGTGCAATACTTTCTCTATTCACTATGTACATAGTGCGTATAGAGAAAGTAAAAAGGGGAACTAAGCCCTGCCATAGTTCAGTTGTAATAGTCATTCCCACCTCAAACGGCGAAAGGAAACTAGGTAAAGAAAGACAGCTATTTGTGAGCAGATTCTGATTTTAACCAGTTTATGAAAGAAATAGAGAATTATATGTTGGAGTGAAAAAACAGTTTTGTTATAATATTGATAAACGAAACGTTACTTACCATTTGAGAAAAGTAGGTGGTTTAAAACTGAAACCAATGACAATGAATATCTACACAAAAAGCGTATATGATATACATTGTGTGTTTTTTTTAATGAGATCTACAATTTTTGTGCAGTAATTTTTTTGTCTATCCCTTACGGTTTAACCGTTATGCAAAAATCTGCAAAATTCATCCAGAATAAACAGGTTTTCAGAGGCTATTTCCAGAAAGGTGATCGCGCTGTGGCCGAGTGGTTAGACCACTCGCCTCTCACCTTGATGGTCCAGGTTCTATCCCAAGCAATCACAATTTAGATTTGTGGTGGACCAAGCGGCGCAGGGGCGGCTTTTCTCCGGGTTATCTTGGTTTCCCCCGATGTCTTATTCCATCGGTGCTCTCTCCATTCGCCTGCGATTCACTATCAAAAATATATATTCTCGGAAAATTCAAAATATATAGCTTATTTGTGATAAACATATCTTTAATCTACGCTACTTTAATCAAAAACGTTAGAGCCATGTTTAAGGAAAAAAAAAGGTTTTGGAAATCTTTTCCAATCAAAGGGTAGTTTGGAATGGGAGGATTTCTTTTTGAAAATCTTCGTGTCGCATCCTTGGAAGGTACTGAACTTGAATACCAAGTTTGGTTTTTGAGTTATGCTGTCCACAGATACGCACACAGACACACGAACCTTTTTCCAAAACGTGCTTTTTTTGGATTCAGGGGACCACAAAATATACATTTCCGGTGAAATCTCGGTATCGAATTTTTGAGTGGAATGCAATACATCCTCTGTACACTATGTAGGTACATTGTATGTGTAGAGGAAGTAAAAAGGTAAGGTCAGACAGAAAAATTCAATGTTGGATCGACATGTTCAGAAGTTAAGAGTAACTGGAGATCCGTGGTTCAAATCACGGCTATGGTATTAAAATTTCCAACTCTTGTCATACACATCGGCCAATGTGGAAAAACAATTATTTCAGCGTTGTTTAAGTTTTAATCTATTGTAGGGCAATGTAAAGAATACACCTTTCAGAAATTTGTTGTGCCTCGACAACCACGTTCAGCAATGGCCTAAAACACAAGACACGTTTTTTAATTATAGTTTATTATTATGACTGAATATTACGCAATGTTTCATAGGATTATAATTATTTGACATGTTCTCTACTCGAACTGTCTTCTTTCTCTTTGAAAGCATTCTACATGTATAAATAATTAATATATTCTATTTGCTTATATAACGCGCTACATATTTTTAGATTCTATCGCAAAGAATGGAGCTTATTAGGTTCTAACGTAAAATTAGCACCACATAAATTATTCGTTGGTGCTTAAAACAATAAAGTAAGCTGAATTTGGAGCAGAAGTAGTCAGGTATAAGATAAATTAGAAGCTAGGAATCTGTGGCCTGGTTATAACCTATAAAGTTTCACACATGTTTAGTATGTTTTAAGGATGCGACACATAGTTTTGCAAGAAAATTCTTCACCATAAACTACCCCTTACATGGAAATTGTTTGAAAATTTTGTTTTTCTCAAAAATGACTGATGATTTTCATTAAAATCCAGTATATTAAAGATTTTCACAACACAGTGTATATTTTGAATTATCTGAGAATAGCGTCTAAATAGCTCTTATTCCGGACAAGTTTTGTAGAATTTTGCATAACGGTTAAATCGTAAAGGATAGACAAAAACGTAATAAATACAAAAATGTAGAAGTTTTTAAAGCACGTACTTTGTCATATAGTTCTTTTTCTTGTAGAGTTGACTGTTTTAGAGATATTCCAGACTTTTTCAAATAGGACCATGCAAAGCCAACCGAACCGAACTGAACTGAACCGAACCAAACCGACAACTTTTAAAAAATTGACTCTCGCTTTAGTCTAATATATTACCTTATTTCCCTTCTGCTTACAATGAACTAAGTAATAAGACCAGCTCTGCTCGATAAAATTAAGATAAAAGAATAATCTTTTGTTAAGATTAGTTTGTTTATGGGACAGCTAGGGAATTTAAATGGAACACATATTTTAGTTTTTAAAATAACTTCTCATCAAATTACTGCATATCTTCTTTTCTGTTTCTGTGCAGTGCGATAGTGTGTTTACATTTAGCCTGGCAATGTTCATAGTGGATAGAGAATATGTTGTATTCCACCCAAAACAAACATACTTAATGCAGTTTGTAGCAACATAAAATGCTGCAGCGTCGTTAACCATAGCAGCCTCCATTTTAATAGCTTTCACACATAATTTTTTATTTTACTTTCTCTACACGTAGTATGTACATAGTGTATAGAGAAGTATTGTAATGCACTCGAAAATTCGATACCCGATTTCACTGGAAATACATGTTTTCAGACCCCCGGAATCCCAAAAAAGCATTTTTAGAAAAATGTCCGTGTGTGTCTGTCTGTCTGTCTGTCTGTATGTGTGTGTAGGGGGGGGGCGGCATAGCTCAAAAATGAAAATTACGTTAAATACCAAACTTGGTATTTAAGTTTAGTATCTTCCAAGGATGCGACAGGAAGACATTTTCTCAAAAATGGCTGTAACGAATTTGATTAAAATATCGTATTAAATAAATTTACTGACAAATGAAATGTATGTCTTGAATTTTCTGCGAATAGCCTCAAAAGACCTCTTTATTTTGGATGGTTTTTATTGACTTTTGCACAACTGATAAACCGTGAAAGATGGACAAAAACTTACCACACAAAAAATGTAGAGCACGTTAAGACACACAATTTATGTCATATATTTTTTTTCGTGGAGTTGATCGTTTTTGAGATATTCCTTGTTATTGGTTTCTGCTTTGAAAAACGTATACTTTTCTCATACAGGAATTTGTCAACTCCTGTCCATACAAACAAAGGAACTTCAGTCACATAGCAACCAGCTTTTGACTATCACTTTAACCTATACTACTCCCTTATTTCGCTTCTACTTACAAGGAAGCAAGTAATAAGACTATTTCTGCTAATTTGTTGCAGCAATATAGAGAAAGTCATGTGAGTGGCACACATCAGGTCGCGTGTGCTATCAAAGTTAGGACAGGAATATCATTAAGGGATGTTATTGTGCCTGAATGGAGTGTGTGTATTAGCAGCATCAAACACACTTGTCGCATCCACGCTAAAGATGCGAGACTGAAGCAGTATTGTGGCATCGCGGTCTTATAATGTTTGTTCCCTGTAACATTTCCCCGAACACGTGAGCTAGCCATCTCTCTTTGGCTGCCGTCGTTAGATGGGGGTTGTGCAGTGCAAATTAGTTCCTTTATTTACATGATCATTATTTCAATATATGTGAAGAAAATTCTCAAATTTACATTCCCATAGTGTCTGCATAAAGTATATTACACAAGAGAGTTAATGCATCTGGATTGCGTATGCATTATTATGCAATAAAAAGGAGACTCTTTTGCCTCAAACCTGCCTCTAAGGATAGCAATAGTGTGTATCTAGCATTAGAGTGTTTATATCGTTTTATTTCCTTCCCGCGGCTTATTTGTACTTATTCAGAGGTGTATATTAGCTTCAGGGGAACAGGGAAGGTAACGCTGCGCAGAATAATACATCTCAGAGGGGCAAAGTTATAAGAAATAAGGATCAGGGATCGTATAGTTGATGCAGGCGGCGCCGGGGGTGAGTGGTTAGACCGCTCGCCTTCTATTTAGGCGGCCTGAATTCGATCCCAAGCGCATGTGGGATTCGTAGTGGACGAAGCGGCGTCTGGGTGGGTTTTCTCCGGGCCCTCCGGTTTCCCCCTCCACTCATTCTACCAATTGCTCCACCATTGCCTTTCCAATCATCAATTTCGCTTCCTCCAGCTCATGCCTGGCTACGGGCCGACCCCTCTTTCCAGGTTCTCCATTCTGTGGTTACTTGTCGTTGGCTCCCCAATAAGCTTCTGACCCCTAGGCATTGGCTTTTAAGTCCTAGAGCAGTGTTTCCCAACCTTTTGAAGTTCACGGCACCCTTGGGAATAACATTAAACACCAGGGGCACCCTTCCTTGAATTAAAAGAAAATTAAGCTTAATATGTTAATTTATTGAAATATTATATAATAATAACGTACACCATAACATAATACAGTAAACTTTACTACAATCACTGAGTAAAAATACATCAATAAATTTTGTTCGATTAATGATTAATGTGAAACTTGTGATTGATGCTTAGAGCACAGATATGTGATGTCGGGTCTTACAGTTGACAGTGAAACACGCAAATCATCCTCAAGGTTATTCAGTCTATTTCTTGCTTTGCATTTTATTGTCACCATAGCAGAGAAGGCTTGCTCGCATAGATAGGATGTTGAAAAGGGCAAAAGTGCGTTAATTGCTTTCTTCATTAGGTTAGGGTGCTCCTCTCTCCGTTGAAGCCAAAAACTAGCCACCGACGCCTCACTCTTGGTGAACTTACCTTTGAGTGTGGAATCAGCGCAAAGATCAATAAATTCATCTCGTTCCCAAGCAGTGAAATCTTTTTCCTTTGTACTATCTACGAAATCAAATGGTGAGACAACCCAGTCGAGATTCGTAGTGGAAATAGTTGGAAAGTTCGCATCTATTGCATCTTGCAATCTTGATAAGTGATCACAAATGCGGTCTTCAGTTTACCCAGATCTTTATTTCCTGCCACATTAAGAAGAGATGGAAAGTTCGACAAATCTCCTTTTTTGAACTGCAGACTTCCAAGAACTAAGTTTTCTTTTAAAACCTTTCATTTTATTGGTTGAGGAGATTATTGTTTCATGTCGACCCTGCATCGAAACATTCAGTTCATTCAGCTTATGAAAAATATCTGCCAGATACGACAGTTCAAAACACCAAGAATCACTTAGTAAGAGCTCATGAAATGTGTCTTGATTTTCATCCTTAAAAAAAGTTTTTAGCTGTTCTTTAAGTTCGAGAAACCGGTTCAATACACGACCCCGCGACAACCACCTTACTTCTGTGTGAAGTAACAAAGAGGTATGACTGCATCCGTTGCGCGACATAACTGTTCAAAAATTCTGCGCTTTAAAGGTCGAGACTTCATATAGTTCACCATTTTCACAACTTGGTTAAACACTTCAGCATAATCTTCATTACACGCTTTCACGACTAATGCCTCTCTATGCAGAAAACAGTGAGTTATAATAATGGATGGATTTTCATTGAGAGCTCTGGCAGTAAAACCTTTAATTTTCCCAGATATAGATGGTGCACCATCTGTACATATACCACAACAGTCTTTCCATGAAAGATCATGGTCATTGAGATATGAATTAATAGAAACGAAAATATCATGGCCTGTGGTTGTAGTCTCCAGCGGTCTACAGAACAGAAACTGTTCACTAATATCTTTTTCATCAATATATCTGATAAAACCAAGGAGTTGTGGTTTGTCACCAATATCGAGACTCTCATCTACTTGCAAAGCAAATGTTCTATAAGTTTTTATTTTCTCCGTGACTTGTTCGTTGATATTGCATGACATTTCAGATATTCTGCGGCTGATTGTGTTGTTGGACAGAGGAACTTTCGAAATTTGATTAGCTGCTCCTTCGCCAAGTATTGTTGAAACTATAACTTGACATGCAGGGCCAATGATTTCCTCTCCAAGTGTATGAGGTTTCTTTTTTTTAGCTATCAGTTCTACTATTTAAATGAGGCTTCAAGAGCAGTATCACCTATGGTCATTCTCTTTACCATTCGCACAGCTGTTTTCTTCTCCCCTTCTAATATATGTGAAAAATACATTACACTTTTCTGTGACACACTAGGATGCTTTGTTGTAAGATGCCGCTTCAGTTTGCTAGGTACCATGGCCTCGTTGCTAAATGTTTCGCCCAAACTAAACACACAGGGATAGGGTTTTCCTCGTTGTTATTCCACTTAAATCCACACGCTAAGTAACTGTCCTGGTATGTTCTTTTCTTTCGTTTGTCTTCTTTATGTGGTGAATTCGACGGTCCGGGAGAAACTGTAATATTTGGCTTCTTAAAGCAAGCAGTAGGAGCCGACTGTTCACTTTCACTGTCCTGGCGTTTACGTTTAACAATGAACTTATCCATAGCTAAGCACTGTGAATCAACGCGAGGAGGACAACTGAAAGCGCCAAGCGGCGTACACTTTTATATATTCATCTGTCGAATCTCGGGAATGTTCGTGAGGAAGCGAGTAGTCTCGGGAATGTTCGGCAGGGTATAGCTGTAATGCCATCCATGGGATACTAGTATAACTGAATTATTGAAATGAATCTACCATTATCACCATCTGCCGTGCATGAGAGTAATTCATTTGACTTATTTTATTTCAAGACCTTACAAGACTTAAGGCTTCAGTAGAAGGTATTTTTTTTTGTTTATCTCAATATCTCGCGGCACCCCTTAGCCAATCACACGGCACCCTAGGGTGCCGGGGCACACCGGTTGGGAACCGTTGTCTTAGAGGAATGTCAGCTGATTATGCAATGGCAGCACTGGCCTAATCAGAGCTTATTTGTACATTACTCATTCTTGTCTGTAGTGCCGTCCCAATCGTTCTGACACTCCTTATGCTCAAGAGAAGAGAGATAAGAAGTGGAGATAGTGGTGGGGGAACAGGGAGTAGAAGTGATATCAGAACTCGGAGGGAGTCACATACGCAACGTATTGTAAACAATTCTGTAATGTTTTAAGTAAAGTCAGACTGAAAAATTCAATGCCGTAGTTGGATCTGAACCACGGAACTCCCGGTCTCCAGCCGGTTGCTTTTAGTACTGAGCTACCATGGCAACATGCCAGCAGCAGCCGGCAAATAATTTGAGATCACCTCGTCGTTCATGGGAAGACATGCAAGTCATCAAGGAACTTAAAACCGTATCGGAATGTTGCTATTATAACTCAGTGGTTAGAGCAACGGGAGATCCGTGGTTCAAATCTTGGCTATGGCATTGAATTTTTCGGTCTGGTTCTATCTAAAGTCTGTAAGGAAGGACATGCACTAACAGCAATAGGAATTGCTCTGGAAGAAGTATTCGCTCACAAAAAGTGGAATACTGATTTGGTGATTGGCACTATCGAATATTATTATAATCAATTGCATTACGATAGCTATAAATGATTATTGAATAATTCGGATTTTCGTTCGGATTTAAAAGCTGTTTATTTTAGCGAAATGCGTAAATAACATAGACATGTTATTCAAGTAATGCGTTTTCATTTGGATTTATATTTATTCTAGACCCCGATTTTATATATATAATAAAGCTCCAGCATTATTTCGCAATATTTAAATATATAATTTCTTGCGGCTATTCCCTAGAAATTAAAGTGATAATTCATTATATGAATATCGCATTGTAAATGCATACCATTTCTCAATTAGAGAAACTAACTGTATTTTTTTAAACAAAGATACAGAAAGAAATAAGGTTATATATACTTGTCTCAGAATGATGTGCGGTTATATTTAATAATATGAGGTTATGTTACATAGTTTTTTATGTTACATAGTTTTGTATAGCATTTATATACCATTCATATTTATATTTTGTGTCCATTTGATTTGAGGTTAAAGTGAATGAGCTAAATTATTCCCTCGAAATATGGGGAGACCATGTTCTTATTCTGTATTTGTGGCACTCGGTCCTAAATTTGGCTAAATGATAATTTGTGTTGAGCTGAATATAAGGCATATCTAAAGTATTCTAAGCTTCATGTGGGTAAGCACTTCTCGATTTTAATACACAAGCAGGTGGATGTTAACTAGCTAGGGGACAGCAATATTGCTAAACCTTTAATTTATGTTATAAAAAATGAGGTTGCGTTAAGATTTGGAATTAACGTTTTTGTTTTTATGTACAAACACTAAAATCGACACTTCTCAACATTGAAATCCTGGTACATTCGCTACAACATGGCTAATACCATGAAAAACCGAATATTCGAGTAACATCGAATAACCGATAGTTAGGCGACTATCGAATATTTTGATAGTTTTCATTCGAAGGTGCCCATCACTACACTGACCTCCCACCTCTTTTATTATGCAAGTTGTCTGTTTGGTGCTAAGGCGCATCTGTGCTTCAGGAGTAGGGGGAATGTCAGGAAGTTTTGGACGGGCTTTACTTCTGCGTGTTCAAGCTTCAGTGTATCCCCTGTTTTACAATGAACGGCGGCCAACATTCATTAACATAGCCCTAACTTGGACACTTCTCTCTTTTGCGAGTGCTCCTACCACAGATTTCCTGTGACTTAGCTCAGCTGAAACCATGTATATTCTGTTGTACACCGACACTGAATTTTAGATCCGGATTGCCTTAGGTAGATCGTTGCTTTCCATTTTCCATTTCATTATTTTCTTCATTTACCAATTTTTACTTTCTCTATACGTACTATGTTCATAGTGTATAGAGAAGGTATTGTAATGCACCCAAAAATTCGATACCGAGATTTCACCGGAAATACATGTTTTGAGACCTGCTGAATCCAAAAAAGCATTTTTAGAAAAATATCCGTATGTCTGTCTGTCTGTGTCTGTGGGCAGCAACCTCAAAAATGAAAAGACCGTTAAAAACCAACCTTGGTATGTAAGTTTGGTATCTTCCAAAGATGCGACACGAAAATTTTCAAGAAAATTCCCCCACCCCAATTTACTTTTTACATGGAAAAAATTTCGAACATTTTGTTTTTCTTAAAAATGGCTCTAATGATTTAAATTAAAATCTCGTATATTTAAGATACTTACTTGACAATAATATGTATATCTCGAGTTTTCTGGGAATAGCCTCTGAAGACTACTTTATTTTGGATGAATTTGAGGGATTTTTGCATAACTGCTAAACCGTAAGAGATGGACGAAAACTTACCACATGGAAGTTGTAGAGCACATTAAAACACATAATTTATGTTATATACATTTTTTTTCGTGGAGATGGTTGTTTTTAAGATATTCATTGCTTTTAGTTTCAGCTTTGAAAACATACTTTCTCATACAGGAAGTTGTGAACTTCTGTCCATACAAACAAAGGAACTTCAGTCTCGTAGCAACCAGCCTTTGACTCTCAGTTTAGCCTATGGTACTCCCTTATTTCCCTTCTACTTACAAGGAAGCAAGTAATAAGACTATTTCAGATAATTTTTTCTCGATTATCATTAAGTAAACAGAAGAATAAGCTTTTTATCTGTAATTTGTTGCAGAGATGTAGAGAAAGTCATGTGAATGGAACACATCAGATTTTTCATCCGGGGTTCCGTTATTTTGAAGTATCTCTTTATTATATGCCTATGTTTACTTCACCGGCGATGTAAACACATTAGAACAAGCCCGCCTGGGTAGTGTGGTGGTAGCGTGTCTGCCTCACATTCAAAAAGTCGTGAGTTCGAATCTCGCTTGGGATGAGTTACTCGGATAAGGTTTTACGGGGTTTTTCCTTAACCTGAGAAGACGAATGTCGAGTAACTCTAAGCTCCATGGACTCTAAGCTCCGAGATCATTTGAGCATCATTTCACCAATTTCATTCACCAGCCAGGTTAAAGGACGTTAAGCTAAAAAAAAAAAATAAATAAATAGAATGTATTCTTCTGCGAACGCAAGTGTTCACACCACGTAGTGCTAAGCCAGATCGTTTACCTTCAATTGTAGAACCGCGTACCTACTCTTGGCAGGAAAAGAAGTATCTAGCTACCCACTTTCACTGTTCACAGGTAATGACTTAACTCTATTGCTGTATAATAAATAAAACACAATAAAATGCATAGGCAAATCGTTGTATATCAGTACGAAATGTAAAATTCTCCCGTAAAATTATAAAATGCAGATATGTTGTATTACATATGTATATCATGCCAGCAGTGTTTTGCGAATTTTAGCATTCACATATGCACAATCATTCACAGCACATTTTTTTAATATACTGCCATAATGCAGTGACTAACCAGGAGAGGTAAAATGAAAATAGAACTGGCCTAACTCCTTTAAAAATGAGTCTTTTGTGCAGTTACAATCGAACTCTCTAAATCATCATCAGAGATTGATAGCTAGTGGGTTAACGACAATGACCACCATTCCCACCAAATCTTACTTTGTTTACTCCTTCCAAGTAATGTGTGATACATATTCACTACATTTTTGGCTGCCACTTGTTGAAGAGCTGCCGCACCTCGGCTAATTTAGTTTTGCAGACTTTATGCTGCTTTCGGAAACACCTGTAAATTCTACCATTAGACTAAGAACATTGTTTAATGAAAAGGTAAGGCACGTTTCACAAAACTAATATACAAACTATACCCCCGCCGCTGAATCCTTGCACTTAACAGTTGGGAGTTAATTATTGGTACAGCCACACACACAAAAAAAAAAAAAAAAAAAAAAAAAAAAAAAAAAAAAAAAAAAAAAGGCAAAGCATCACTCGTTTGGCTTTCTGAACTAATCACAAAGCAGCATTCCGGTCGGTCGGGCAGATAATGGAAACCGATCTAGATACTGCACCGTTGCAACACCATGTGCTCAGTTTGTGAACTCCTAATATGTGCGTTGAGCTGTGCTACATATTATTCTTTGTTATTTATATTTGATGTTATTTTTAATAGGATTTAATTCAAAGACAGGAAAATATCATTAGACATATATGCTCATTTGAACAATTATCATTGACTGACCTAATAGTGGTTTATTATCCAATTCGGAATCCGAACTATTGTTGACATTGACATTGGGGTATGCTATCTCAAAAGGAATTGGAGAAAACACTGTGGCATTCCTGAAAGTATGCGTCAATTGGGGAATTTGGCGTCATGTCGGCATATTGCTATGTAGTTCAATTGATTAGAGCAGCGGCATTCATGGTTAAATTTTTGATTATGACAGTGTATTTTTTGTCTAATTCTATCTTTCCAATTGAAATGTAATTGACATTGATTTCTTATACTTGCTTTGCGATCAGAACTAAACCATTTCACTTGGTACGTTATCAATGGCGGCGCCGTGGCAGAGTGGTTAGACCTTCCGCCTTCCATCTAGGCGGTCCAGGTTCGATCCCAAGCGTCCGCAGGTGGGTTTTTTTGGTGGGCGAAACGGCGTCTGGGTGGGTTTTCTCCGGGTCCTCCGGTTTTACCCGCCAGTCATTCCATCATCTTTCCTTCATCCATTTCGCTTGCATTTCATAGCATCCATTTCCTCATGCTCATGCCTGGCTATGGGCCGACCACTCGCTCCAGGTTCTCCAATCTGTAGTTTCGTGCGATTGGCTCTCGGACAGACTTCTGACCCCTAGACAGCCGCTTGTAAGTCCTAGGGGGTGTCAGTCCTAAATAGGAAGGTAACAAAAACCATTATCAATACGAGTGGTATTAAAAACCTGAAAATCCATAACCTTAAATATTAAATCTACACCCCAAATCCAACATTACATCGTATGTTTACAGAAAATATTAAATTTTAAATCAGAAATGCTGCACTAAGTTCTGGATAACCAAATGACAAATACACTATAACAATTAAGTTATAAAATATAAATACTTGCAATTTATCAAAATATAAACTTCCGAAGAGATAAGCTCCTTTGTAAACGTTCGCCTCAAAGAAAAGAATAAAAACGCAAATGTAATAGATTTTTAGACGCCAAAGGTTCTACCAATTGACTTTTATCGCGTGGCAGTAGTTACTGCTCCTGTAAATGTGATGTTTTTTATTTTCATTTCGTCTTTATTTTATGGCTAAGTGACTTTGCTCCAACTAATTCTCATCCTTTACTTCTTTATTACTACATTTATTTTCTGCACCTTCTAGCTGAAGCTGTTAGTATTGAAATCTCGCAAATATCATCTTAGCTTGTAATTCCCGGTGATGCGTGTTAATGTCGCAATTCTTCCCATAAGAACGGACACTAACAGCTCAGGCTTGGAACTATTTACCTGACAACTAAGGGATAAATATCTTTGCCTCTTTGCACTCCACTCGCTTGGGATTGAGCGTGTCTATAAAGCAAGCATTTCCATGTTATGCAAAGCACTCGATCTACACTATACATACTTCAGGTTAGGCAATCTGCACTTATCACAGTAGAGATATTTCCTACAAAATATTAGTAAGCAACTCCAGGAAACCTGTACTATTTGCTACCCTCTCCCTTGCTAATATTTACCTCCATAATATGCAACATTACCCGTCATTGACTCCAAGAAAATGTTTTAATTTTGGATGGAAAGATGGAATGACACTGAAAAATTCAATTCCATAACCAGGATGTGAACCATCGATATCCCGGTCTCGGTCCGGTTGCTTTAATCACTGAGCTACCACAGCAGCATGACGATTATACACTAAATTCCCCAATTGCCTCTCAGTTTTCGCTGTACACACAGCTTGTGTGTTTATATGTGTGTGTGTGTGGGGGGGTGTTAACACTGGGTGTTTTTTTATCGTATTGTACCCTAAGTTTCCATATTAGTATTTTTAGTTTCTCTACATACTACACGACAGATAAGGAATTGCATTCCACCCAAAAGTTCGATACTGAGATTACATCGGAAATTTATGTTTTAGGGTCCCCTGTATAAAAAGTCATTTTTAGAAAATGGTCCGTGTGTGTCCGCAAACACAATAAATCAAAAACGAAAAGTCTGTAAAATAACAAATTTGGTATCTAAATTTGGTAACTTACAAGAATGTGACATAAAGTTTTCAGGAAGATCCCTACACCCCAAACTACCTTCAAATAAAAAAATGTTCGAAGATTTTGATTTTATAAAAAAAATTTCTAACGATTTTGATTAAAATACAGTATAGTAAATATATTTACATGAGAAATGAAAGGTCTATTTCGAATTTTCAGGTAATCGTCTGTGAGGAGTCCTTCATTCTGAACGAACGAATGTTGCTGAATTTTGCATAATTGGTAAACCATAAGGGAAATATTAAAACTTAATACCGAAAATGTAGATCTCGTTAAAACACACAAGTTATGTCATATGCATTTTTTTCGTGCAATTGACCATTACAGAGATATTGCTTGTTATTGGTTTTAGTTTTAAAATATTTAAACTTTCTCATACGGGAATTTGTCAAATCCTGGCAAAGCAAGTAAACGGATTTCCATCACATGGCAACCAATTTTTAAAATATTTGATCATCGCTTTAGCCTAGTATATTCCCTTATTTCTCTTCTACTTACAAGAAAGCAAGCAATAACACCATTTCTGCTAATATTTATCTCGGTTAGCTTGAAGTAAGTAGAAGAATAAGCGTTTTAACAATAATTTGTTATAGAGAGGTAGAGAAAGTCATGTGAAGGAATGTATCAGATTTTATTCGTTAAAACACACACATACACACACATTCACACTCATTTATAAACTGTTGCATTAGTTTGAATTTGTGGTTCTAATTCATCCATTTAGTTTTGTAACCTTTTAATTTAGTTAACTTGTATTTAGAACTTTTTCATGTTCAGCTGCATAAATTGAAAATTAGAATTTAAGTATATCTAGGTATATGAATAGCTCGCAGATTACAGACCTATAACTTGACGAGCGCAACAAATAGATATTTAACTTCTATATTCTCCAGCAGTGGAAAAATCGTTGGATGAATTTTACGAGTGTATCTGATAAATGACAAAGCAAGCAGCAATGAGCGTTACATTATTCGTACTATGTGATGATTAATAACAACAACAATAATAATGATAACCGTTTTAGAAATATCGGTTGTTTTATAAATATTACCAGAATACAGTGAAAACGATCAAGCTGCAGGTTACGTTCCAATGTTATTATTTTTTAATAATTTACTTCCGGTAATGTTTACAATACTTTGTTTCAATTGTTAGGTAGACTAAGGTCTATTTCACACAAGATTGCCCGGTATCGCTTAACGACTACATGAACTAATCCTTGCTTCTTGAAAGCTGCCTTTCACAATTCCCATCCCTTTTCGCCTGAGCCAAGTACAACTTCGAAAGCTATACACAAACTCTATACAAAGCAAGGTCAGGCGATATAAGCCATATAAGCACTCCAAGAGGTAAGTTTAAAACGAAGGATCTTCGTCTATTTCTTCATTAATAGTTAATAAGAGGTGTATATTCATGTGACAGTTAAGAGATGTGACACAATCTTACGTGGAACAAACAGTTTTTGTTTTTTTATTTTTTTGTTTTTTTAGATAAGTCCATTTGTATTAAGATTTTCGCTGTAAAGACTCTTACGACATTGTAAATCACCGAAGTAATTTGAGATCATCTTGTGGTTTACCGGGAAATCTGAAAGACAATTGAATTTAATCCCGTATCGGCATGTTGCCATTGTAGCTCAGTGGTAACAACAACCGGCTAGCGACCGGGAGAACCGTGGTTCAAATCCCAGCTATGGCATTGAAATGTTCAGTCCGACTCTACCTATCCAACTTCTTTCTCTGTTTGTCATTTCTCGAATGTAGGACTTTGAGGAAAAGTGGCTTTGGATAGAGAGAAACCAGACTGCGTGATCAGTGCGATATCTAGTATGAAAGTGAAGAAGTGGATTATATAAATTGTTAGAGAAATGGATGACCAGAAAGATGATATGGAGCAATTGGTGGAATGAATGGCGGTGAAAACTGCACAGATGCCGCTTCGTCCACACAACCCACTTGTGTGGTCCCTGGGATCGAACCCGAGTATGCAAGTGAAACACGAGGTCTAACCACTTGGGTGCCGCCACTGTAAACACGCCGTGTTAACTTACTACAAAGAAACATTGAGGAAGTGCTGACTGTGGCTAACTATGCAAATTAGAACGTTCTAAAGCTTGTACAGTAGATCACTCTGAGACGTTAAATAAAACAGGGATTATGATTAGGTGCTAAAAGGCCGTTGAAATGTACTCTGGAACTCCCCTTGTTATCAAGTGGATGATGCTGCAGAAATTAACAACTGTTTAAGATGGCGGTGATAATTCCCTCTATACTGTGTGCTCCAAGCGTCAAATGATAATGAACTGCTTCATGTTACATTTAGTTTATACGGCCCCTCATTATGCAGCCATTTGTTAAAAGCATCAAACATGCTGCTATAACTATTTCATATAAATAATTAATAAGGTAAACCACGCGTCCATTGTTTGCACTGAAGTGAATGATTAAGCGGATATATACGAGCTTTTCACTTGTCTAAAACTAAAGAAATGTATGCATTATAATGCTTTTTGAGCATGAAGTTATATTAGCTTCTACAGGTTGGCGTCGGTGATTTGTGTTGTTTTTTTTTCTTTCACCCCCCCCCCGTTATTACTTTCACTAACACGAATTACAACAATATACAGAGTGGATACAGAAAATATCGTATTCCACCGAAAGTTCGATAACGAAATTTCCCCGAAATACATGTTTTGAAGTCCCTGAAAACAAACTTTTTAGAGAAATGTCCGTTTCTGTGTGTGTGTGTGTGTGTGTGTGTGTGTGTGTGTGTGTGCGTTGGCGTTTGTGGAAGGACATCCTAACTCAAAAACGAGAATTCGGTTAATTACCAAACTTGATATTTAAATTCAGTATCTTTCAAGGATGTGATACGAAGCTTTTCAAGATAGTCCTCCCAAAGTCATTCTCAGAAATGACTAACTTTATTAAAAGTGCCGAATTTATGAGATATTTCACTACAAACGAAACGTAAATCTTGGATTTTCTAGGAATAGATTCTGAAGATCTCTTCGTTCTGGATGACTTTTGTATAAGTCATAAACGTAAAAGATAGACAAAATCTTACTCCACAATTTTAGATTTCATTAAAATTCACAGTTTGTCATACATTTTTTTTTTTAACCGATTCCAAGCTATTCATTGATATCGGTACCAATTAAAATACTTCAACTTTTCTCAGGCGGGAAGTCAACTTTCGTTTAATCTCGTTTATTTTATTCCTGAAAAACTGAATTTTAATTGTTTCACATAGGAACTTCTAAAAGCTATGACTATCATCTTATGTACTTCACTATTTCCCTTCTACATACAAAAAAATATGTAAAGAGACAACTTCTGGTAATGCATATGTTGATTAGCATAACGTAGAAGAAAGTATACTCCTTTGTTAGGGAAGTTGGTTGGTTGACAGGACATAGAGATAGCCATATGAATGGAATAAATCAGATTGTTTTTTTCTCAAAAGGATCGTAGTTGCGGCCTTGCGGTAGTAAGTTGCGATGGAATGTTAAAAGCAGATAAAGAATGAAAGAAGATCTTAAAATAAGCGGGAATATAACATGATTTCTGTGCGGGTTTCGATGTTCTTCATTATATATTTTGTGTCTTAGAGACGGAATTTCTGTTTCTTCGAAGGAAAAAGGAAAACAAAATTGCGCTGTTGTGAGAATAAGTGATATGCGTAGTTACGTGGCCTAAACGTAGGTGCTACTCGCTTTTCGGTCGGCTGTAACGTACATTCACCGATGTTTTAGTGAAGTAGGAGTCAGATTGCCAAATGAGAATTCTCAAATGTTATAGCTCTTATGCCCATTCAGGACAATCTCTCTCCTGGCCAGGTAACAGCGAATATACAATATTAAATCGTATACTGTTAAATGCATTTATTATGCGATTTATTCTTTCTAATAACATTTGTAAATGTATCCACACCGTAATTTTAGAGCCGAATGTTTTTTTACAGAGAATCGTTGTTCCGTTTCTAAGCCCAAACTATTCTAATTCTTCTATCTACTTCATACTAATCGAGATAAATATACACATTTCCTTATAAATATAAGGGGAACAAGGGAAGACACTGCTTATGTTAGTCAAACTTTATAAGAGCTCGTCGCTATGTGATGATGGAAATTCCGTTCTTTTACATAACCAGGATGAATAAAAAAAAACTAATAAGGACATTTGTATTGAACATTTGTACCATCGATAAGGAATATCTCAGAAAAAGTTAACTAACAACAGTGTGACATAATTTGTGAGTCCTAACGAGATCTATATCTTTTGCGTAGTAAGCTTTTTTTTTTTCTTATGGTTTATCAATTCTGAAAAAGTAATCCAGAATGAGTAGGATATTCTTAGAAATGTCACGGTATACGTTTCGTTTGTTATAAAAGTATCTTAAACATAGGATACTTTAATCAAAAACATTAGAGCCTGCTTTCAAATTTTGGAAAAGTGTTGCATATAAAGACGGTTGCAGTGGGGGTTTACTTGAAAATCGTGCAAAACTTTAGTATTAAATTTGGTATTTAATAGGGTTTTTGTTTTTGGGTTGTGATGTTCACACCGGCGAGTGCGAACGCGCACACACAAACACATGCACGAACCTTCTTATAGCCTTTTTTGGGAGGAGGGTGATTCATTAATTTCCGATGGAATACAATAGGTACTTCCCCTACTTTCTATACATAGTAGAAAAAGTAGCAGCAAACAGCTATTGTGCACTGCAATTAAATCCCCGAATTCAATTTCATTTGTAGTCACTTCGGCATGTTTCAAACTAGGTTTTTGGGCATCTAGAATTGACATTCACATATGATTACATTTACATATGGGGTTTTAAAACGCTTATGTAATTTGGAGAATGAACGATGTCATTTCAGAGGAATTGTCTTTTGTGGTTTAGTTCCTCCTGCATGCTTTATTTAGTTTTGTGGACTCTCATAGTTTATTTTTCGTTTTTAAAATTATCATTCTCTTAGCAGATTTTGAACGAGTTGTAATTAATTAAAGAATTATATTTTAGGACAATAAACTCATTTGTTTTATTTTCTCTACACATACTATGTACATAGTGTATAGAGAAGGCATTGCACTCCGCCAAAAAAATCGATACCGAGATTTCAGCGTAAATATATGTTTTAGGGTCCCCTGTATCCAAAAAAAAGTATTTTCAGAAAAAGGTCCGTGTGTGTCCGTGTGTCTGTGAACGCGATAACTAAAAAACGGAAAGTCGCTAAAATACCAAACTTGGTATTTAAGTTTAGTATCTTCCAAGGATGCGACAAGAAGATATTGAGAAAAATCCCCCCACCCCAAACTACGTGGAACATTTTTCGAAAAGTTTGATTTTCTAAAAAATGGCTAACGATTTTGATCAAAATATCGTATATTAAAGATATATACCTGACAATTAAAATGTATATTTTGAATTTTCTGGGAATAGCCTCTGAAGACTACGTTATTCTGGGTGAATTTTACGGAATTTTGCATAACTGCTAAACCATAAGAAATGGACAAAAACTTACCACACAAAAAATGTAGTACACTTTAAAACACACAATGTATGTTGTATACGTTTTTGAGATATTCCTTGTTTTTTGTTTCAGCTTTGAAACGCTTAACTTTTCTCATACAGGAATTTTTCAACTCCTGACAATACAAATAAAGGAACTTCAGTCACATAGCAACCAGCTTTTGACTATCACTTTAAACTATGATACTCCCTTATTTCTCGTCTACTTAAAGGAAGCAAGTAATAAGACTATTCCTGCTAATTATTTGTAGATTGGCTTGAAATAAAGAGAAGCATAGGTTTTTTTAACAATAATTTGTTGCAGAGATGTAGGGAAAGTCCTGTGAATGGAACACATAAGATTTTCTTGCAATGCAGACTAATATTCGGCTGAAGAAATAAAACCAACACATCTGGGATTCCTAGAGACGAGGTTTTGGAAGAAACAAGAAGGTTTCAGTTTACCTAGGTAGCTGTCGATGTTTTTCCTTCACAAAATAGCTCGGTGAGTGATTTGAGTAATGCAAATAAGTTTTAAATTTCTGAAGCTTGTTTCTAACAGGAATATGAAAAAAATGTTCAGTTTCACGAGAAAAACAAGCGGCGGAACGAGAAAGAAATGATATTATTTAAGTTGAAGTAACTGATAATCAGGAAATGAGGCTTTTATGGTTTTGGTTTCATGCAACGTTTCTGTCCACTTAAGCATCTCTATATCATAATAAAAAATTACGCGGTGGCCCGTTAAATTCTCTTATGCACATCAGCTGCTTTATTTACACGATTTTAAATAATATGAGTCAATGGATCCCATTACTGAACGAGGCGTTATACACGGTGAATCATAAAAGACTTCACGATGTTATTTTCTCTACACCAGTATAGAGAATTACGCTTTGAATTCCCCAGACTCCAAAAACGCATTATTAAGAAAAGGTTTGTGTGTGCCTGTGAATAGGACAGCTCAAAAACTGATAGACCGTTAAATACCAAACTTGTATTTAAGTTTAATATCTACGAAGGTTGCGACACAAAGATTTTCAAAGAAATCCCTCTCAAAACTACCCTTTACATGGAAAACAATTTGAAAAATCTGTTTTTATAAAAATGGCTGACGACTTTGATTAAAATATCGTATGTTCAAGATGTTTACATCAAAAATAAGATGTATGTAGTTGAATTTTCTTGGGATAGTTTCTGAAGACCTGTTCATTCTGGTTGAATTTTGCTGAAGTTTTGCATAACTGGTAAACTGTAAGAACTAAATAAAAACTTACTGAACAAAAACTGTATATCTCCTTAAAACGCACAATTTATGTCATATACATTTTGGTTGTAGAGTTGACTTGCCGAGGTATTCCTTTTTATTGGTTTTAATTTTAAATTATGTGCCCTTTCTCAATAGGGGCCACCTTTCGTTTCTCTATTGTTTTACTGCTAATCATACAAAGCGAAACGAACTTCAGTTCAATTATATATCGATCAGCTTTTAAAACGTTTGACTATCGCTTTAGCGTGTCATATTCCGTATTTCCCTTCTGCTTATAAGGAACAAAGTAATAAGACAATTTATGCTAATGTTTATATCGATTGGCATGCAGTAGATAAAGGAATCATCTTTTTTAAGAATAGTTTGCTTGCAGAAAAGATAGTCATGTGGATGGAACCCTTATTTTTGAGATAATTTTTTATGCAGTAGTACAAAAGTGAAGTTTTTTTTCTTTTAAGGTTTTAATATCTTAATTACTTGTAGTTGCATTACCTTTCATTTATAACTTATCCACATATTTACGGAATAATGACACTATTAAAGTGATGTTCCTATTAATTTTCACATGATTGAGTTAGAAATAGTTTTGTCTCTTTTAAGTTTTTGAATCATCTTGAAATGTTGACTGCATCTTGCGAAATGAATTTCGAAATGGTCATTATTAGTACGTCACTGGTGAATTAAAATACTTATAACGTGTTTTTCTATAAATTAATAAAAACTACCAACTATCTGTGTTAATTACTGCTGCTGCTGCTAATAATAATAATAATAATAATAATAGGAATAAGAATAAGAATAATAAGAATAAGGAGAAGGAGGAGAAGGAGGAGAAGGAGGAGGAGGAGAAGGAGGAGGAGAAGGAGAAGGAGAAGACTTCGTTTGTTTTGTTTTTATTACAGATACTGAATCACTGTGTCAGCCATTCTTCTCCTTTTTCTTTTGTCATGTGGTTTGTTTTGGTCAACAATACGTCCCCTAATCATTTTACATGACATACCACTTTAAACCTCCTCTGTTTTCAACTACATTTGTAACTATCTATAACATTCAAACGCAACGATTTCTTCTTATAAAACCTATAACTAATACTTCGTTTTTGATAGGACCTAATTTAACGCCCGCTTTTACTACAATGTCACAGCAGGCGATGCCACTGATAACACATGTAAGGAAGATGGCACACCGCCAGAATTGCATAGCGGGGGTAACCGGAGAACCCGGAGAAAACCCCTCCCTTGTGACACTTTGTGCACTACAAATCACACACGCGGTCGCTTGGGATCGAATCGCCCACTGAGGACCGCCTTTGAAAGAGGCGGCCACTACTTCGATTTTGTTTTTCCTTCTTGATTAATACTGAATATTAATAAATAGGAAGCGACTGAAAACAGTAAAAATACGAAAGACGCATTTCACAGTTTGCTCACAAAAATTATTTACAACAGAATTGAAAAGATTTAGTAGAATAAGAAAGGAAGGCTAAGACTTCTGACAAGTTTCTCATTTAGATTATCTAATTTGGGTAGGTATTTAAGATGTTTTCCTCATTTTTACTTTATCGTGATTTTTACTTTATCAGTAATCCTCCCAAAAATTCAATATCGAGATTTCATAGAATATACATTGATATATCCGTAATATTTCCAGAATGCTTCAGAAAATGGTGAATGGAGAATGCTTCAGAAAATTTCTGCGGAAATATATGGTTTGAAACCCCCTGAATTAAAAAAAAAAAAAGCATTTTTAGAACAATGCTCGTGTGCCTGTGTGTGTGTCTGTGGGCAGCATTGCCCAAAAATGAAAAGACCGTTAAAAACTAAACTTGGTATTTAAGTTTAGTATCTTCCAATGATTCGACACGAAGATTTTCAGGAAAATCCCCCCATCCCAAACTACCCTTTACATGGAACATTTTTCAAAAAAAGTTATTTTTCTTAAAAAAGGCTCTAACGATTTTGATTAAAATCTCGTACATTTAAGCTATTTACTTGAAAAATAAAATATGTAATCTTGAATTTTCTGCAAATAGCCTCTGAAGAATATTTTATTCTGGATGAATTTTACGGAATTTTGCGTAACTGCTAAACTGTAAGAGAAGGTCTAAAACTTACCATACAGCAAATGTAGAGCAAATGGAATTGATCGTTTTTAAGATATTCCTTGTTTTTAGTTTCAGCATTGAAAAACGTATACTTTTATCCATACAAACAAAGGAACATCAGTCACATAGCAACCAGCTTCTGACTATGACTTTAACCTATGGCAATCCCTTGTTTCGCTTCTACTTACAAGGAAACAAGTAATAAAGGCTATTTCTGCTAATGTTTTCTCGATTAGCATGAAGTATATAGAAACCTAACGTTTTTTAACAATAATTTGTTGCAAATGTGTAGAGAAAGTCATGTGAATGGAACGCATCAGATTTTTTTATAGAAATGCCAATCTTGGTGTTAAAGTCCGATATCTCTCGTGAATGTAACAGGAAGGTAGCTATAAAGTTTACCTTCTTTTTTTCCAGAAAAGGTGTAATACTTATATAAAACTATTATTTACTTTATTATGAATAAATTGTTTCTGTTTCTTCAATTTTAAGCTTGCGAAATAGACAAAGCCTACAAAACAAACTGTAGCTAAAATAAAAATGACGATCAAAATTTTTATATCAGATGCATGAACATATACAAAGAAATTTATACAAAAAGACAATAAGCTAAAGAAGAACAAAATAGATAAATAAATAAACAAATAATAATAAGTATATAATAATGAGCATACACGTTTTCGCCAAGATCCCTTTGATTTTCCTGCAGAAGTCCACAAAAAAGCATGGAATTGAGCTTCTTGCTCCAATCATTAATTTTGTTTTACAAAGGAATGCTTGGTTCATATATTCTATATTTTTCTTGGTAAACATCAATTAGCTGTTCAGCATAAACTTTCCTTACAAAAATATTCTTTTACCTACATCTTGCTAATCGAGATAAACATTAACAAAATTGGACTTATTACTGGCTTCCTTGTAAGTAGGAGGAAAATAAGGGTATACATCAGGCTAAAGCGATAATCAGATCTTTTAAAGCTCCTCTCTGCGCGAAGCATTTAAAATTCGAATCTCTTTTGCATTCCAGGGTAGAACAAAAACCAAGGGTGGCTTCCCACTTGAGAAAAGTTCAAGTAGTTTAACAATGTTTAATAACAAGGAATATCTTGGAAACGGTTACTCAACAAAAAAATATCTATGACACAAATTGTGTGTTCCAACGCGATCTATATTTTTACTTTGTCTAGCCCCGTGTGTACAATGTATATAGTGGATAGAGAAGGTATTGTACTGCACCCAAAAATCGATATACGTTTTAGGATCCCCTGAATCAAAAAAACAAAGTTCAGAAAAAGGTCCGTGTGTATGTGTGTGTTTGTCTGTGGACAGGATAGCTCAAAAACGAAAAGACGGTTGAATACCAAACTTAATATTTAGGTTTGATATCTTCCAAGGATGCCTCACGAAGATTTTCAAGAAATTGCTCTCACCGCTAATTACCCTTTACATGGAAAATTTTCCGAAAATTTTGTTTTTCTTTAAAATAGCTCTAACAATTCTGATTAAAATGCCATATATTTCCATCACAAACAAAATGTATATCTTGAATTTTCTGGGAATAGCTTCTGAAGACCTGTTTATTCTGGAGGAATTTTGCTTAATTTTGCAGTACTAGTAAACCGTAAAAGATAGGCAAAAACTTGCCACAGAAAACATGTAGATCTGATTAAAATACACAATTTATGTTGTATACATTTTTTTTCTCGAGGAGTTTACCATTTTCAAGATATTCCTTGCTATTAGTATCTATTGTAAAGTACTTTTCTCAGACAGGAAGTATCCGTTTTTCTTTTGTTCTACTCCTGCCCAAGCTAATAAGCGATTTGCAATGACAATCGCATAACGAGAGCTTTTAAAACATATGAGTATCACTTTAGATCATTGCTTTAGTTTTCTTCTTATATGGAACTAATAAGAACATTCTGCTAATGTTTACCTCGATTAGCATTGTGTAGAAAGAAGAATAATCTTTTGTAAGAAGTTTGTTTGTTGAGCAGCTCGAAGTTTTTGTATAATAAGCCTTACGGTTTACCATTTACACAAAAGTCATCCAGAATGAAGTGGTTTCTAGAGGCTATTCCCAGAAAATTACAAATAAACATTTGTTTTGTCATGAATAGCCTAAACATACATTTCAATCAAAATCGTTAGAGCCATTTTCGAGAAAATCAGACTTTTCGAAAAATGATCTGTACGAGTATAAGGTAGTTGTGTTGGAGGAATTTTCTTTAAAATCTTCGTGTTGTATGCTTGAAAAACATTGAACTTAAATACTAATTTTGGCATTTAACGAACTTTACAGTTGCTGTCCCCCCAACACACATATATGGACATGTTTCTAAAGACGCTTTTTTAGTTCAGGGGGGTCAAAATATATATATACAAAAATACTATAGAATATATAAATAGAATTATGTTGATTTTTACTTTTACTATTTAGACATAGTAGGCACTTAGGTAGAGGATGTATGAACTCCACCCAAAATTTGTCGGAGAAGACAAAAACAAAAAACGAATAGTCAGTAAAATACAAAACTTGGTATAAAAATTTAATACCTTCCTAGGATACAACAGAAGATTTTGAGGAAACCTCCTCATCCCATTCTACCCTTTGTATGGAAACAATTTAGAAGATTTTGATTTTCTTAAAACTAACAATTTTGATTAAAAATACCGGATATTAAAGATGTTTACGTGACAAATGTGTATCTTGAACTTTCCTCTACATCTGAATGAATTTTACTAACTCGTTAGATGCAATAGATAGACAAAAACTTCGTGCACAAAAAATTAAATCTGATTAATACACACAATTTATACCATATGCATTTTTTTGTGAAGTTACCATTTCCGAGGTATTCCTTATTATTGTTTTCAGTTTGAAAATACTTCTCTCATACGGGAATTTGTAAGCTCCTGGCCATGAAAGAAGCGGATTTCAATCTTTTGCCAACTAGAATTTAAAAGATGTTACAACACTTTAGCCTAGTTAGTGCATACTCCTATTTTCCTTCTACTTACAAGGAAGCCAGTTTTGCTAACGTTTATCTCGATTAGGATGAAGTAGGTTGAAGAATATGATTTTTAAAAATAGTTGTTACACAGGTGTAGAGGAAATCATGTAATGGAACTAAGTACGAATTTTTTAAAGATAGCCATGAAAAGTCCCTTCATTCTCTATTTGTTTCTTGTTATATGACCAACTGATTTATACAGTAATCCTATGATGTCGCATATTGTAGCTAATGGGTACAGAAATCGCATGGATGAGACATGCATAACATTTTTGACTTATTTACTACAGAATGTATTGGTTTTAGCAATCCCTTAATGGATTAAATGTTTAATTATTTTCAACTTAGAACTTTAGATTTTTCTTTACTGGCTTGTTCTACTGATAACATGAGCTATAGCTTCCTTACGGTCATTTCGTCGGGAAAAAGAGTTGGTGTAAGGATTTTATTTGGAGTGGGGACGAAAACACTATTGACTGTTGCTGTGCTAGCTTTTTTCCTGTAAACTGGAATAATTCATCTATATTTTAGAACTAGCATATGTTAGACCCTTTATTTTAATATCTTTCGAATTACTGAATAACCTCTTTGTGAAAAATCTTGAAAGGTTAAGACTTAGTCTTGAAAGTACAGAACAAGATGCAATATGAAATATCAATCCACATACATAATCTGTTGAGGTATTTTTCTAAACATGAATAATGAAGAAACGAAATAATCCTCTATGGGGGCGATTTCTGCTATGGCAATCACCAGAATAAGATACGTTATCATAAAAAAAAAATCTGATGTGTTACACTCACATGACATTCTCTAGCAGTTCTACAAACTTCATACATAAGACTCTTCTTCTTTCTGCACCTTGCTAATCGTGGTACTCATTGGCACAATGTTCCTATTATTTAGTTCCGTATAAGTAGGAAAAAAATAAGGGAATACACTAGGCTAAACCAATAGTCAAATGTTTTAAAAGCTGTCGTTATGCGATTGTTATTACAAATCGCTTCTTTTCTTGGCCAGGAGTAGAACAAAAGAAAAACGGACTCTCCCATCTGAGAAAAGTATAAGTACTTCACAACTGAAACCAATAACAATGAATACCTCGAAAACGGTAAGCTCCACGACAAAAATGTATATGACATAACTTGTGTACTTTAACAATACCTACATTTTTTGTATAGTAAGTTTTTGTCTATCTCTTACGGTTTACTAGTTATGCCAAATTAAGAAAAATTCATCCAGAATAAACAGGTCTTCAGAAGCTATTCCCAGAAAATTCAAGATATACATTTTATTTATTAGGTAAATGTCTTCAATATATGATATTTTAATCAAAATTTTCGAAAAAAAGTTCCATGTAAAGGCTAGTTTAGGGTAGGGGGATTTTTCTCAAAATCTTCCTGTCGCATCTCTGGAAGATACTAAACTTAAATACCAAGTTTGGTATTTTAGCTACTTTTCGTTTTTGAGTTATCGTGTTCACAGACATACACACACACGGACCTTTTTCTGAAAATGCTTTTTTTTGGATTCAGGAGGTCCTAAAACGTATTTCCGGTGAAATCTCGGTATCGAATTTTTGGGTGGAATGCAATACTTCTCTATCCCTATGTACATTGTACATATGGGGCTAGAGAAAGTAAAAATGGAACCTATGAGTACAAAAATAAACTAAAAGTATTGTTAATGGGACTAATGTTTTGTTTTTTTCTTAGGAGTTTAATTTTGGGCTATTTTTTTTTTTTTTTTTTTTTTATTTTGAGGAAGGGCCTTAGTATAATTTTACTCAAAAAAAAAAAACCGAAAAAATCAATCATCCTCCGTCGGGTTTGAAACCGCGACCTTGGGCGTATGAAATTAACATGGTAACCATTGCAACCACGGAGGGCGACTAAAGAAGGCTCGGATGCTTGTCTATTGTATATAGTTGATCGTACGGAGTGGAGCGGAACGGAACATAACTTCCTGATTTTAAGACAACCTGCATTCATCATCAATCACTTTGTGAGCTTTTCATTAGGGTTCATTGCTCTCATAAATGACATCTAGATGATCTTAAGTAGTAATTAGCAAACTTATAGGGTCAGTTTATATCCTGCCTTTCAATTACACAATATTAATAATAGTATTAAAATCATAAATAACTTATTATAAACTAATAAATATTAAGGCTTAAAATTAATTTCTTATGTAATCTCTTTTTCGATATGGACTTTTAACGAAGCTTAGTCATTCTGCGTGGTCTAGAGACTCTGATATCCGAGGTCGTCGGTTTCCGGTTGGGGGTGATGGATTTTTTTATTCATGGCGTAAACATTCTTAACATGGCTTGCTTCCAGAGGAAAATAAAGCCGTGTCGTAGCTTTATGCCATGTAAAAGAACCTCAAGCCTGATTAAAAGAGCTCTGAGCAAAACTAAAGGGTTTTCATGCCCAGTAAAGAATGGGATCCTAAGAAACATAGCAGTCAAAGAGCGCCCATAAATAAAATTCTATTTAATTTTTGACATCGAGCTTATGTCGCCAATATTTTTATGGTCAACCTTAGGTATCTAAATTTGCATTAACTTTATTGGAACAGGATTTCACAATGATACACACCTTTTTAAAATCACAAAGTTGCAACCATACATCTTTATATACTTTAGGGACTTCAGCAATGAAGATATTCGGACATTCATTGAGGGAACGTGCAACGAAAGAAGGTATGGGCGCCACACTTCAGGTGCTACTTTGCACTGCGTGAGCCCACTTCCTCTCAACCCACATTCCCCCCGGGTCTCTGTCATTAACTCTACGTGATTGCTTGTCTGTGTATATAACCCATTGATTACTACCTCCCTTACCCCTTTACCGAAGGTTTCCACTCTTCTTCTATTACTGGCATAAATATACGGGTTCTAGGACACTCTAAAATGGGGCTTGAAGCTCCCGCACCTTGTAGTTTTGTATCGCCTCGCCAAGTACATTATTAAATCTGTATTTGCATACCTGTTCCCTAGCGATTGCTACCTTAGATCAGCTTCAACAACAACCTTATATTGATATCTTGACCTAAAAGAAATAGCTGCTTTATCTCCTGTTATAATTAGCCTAAGTAATAATGAATAGTGGTTAAAGGTGCAATTGTTAGGTATATAGATGTTTGAATTCATTACAGTTCTGGCTATGCAGTACTCGAACCACCTCACAGTGAGCCATGCAATACATGCAACGATAATTTTTTTCCCGTTTCAAAACCTGGAATTTAACAATTCATAATATTAAACTTAATATTACCTCTAGAGTAATAATTATCGGCAGCATGTGCGCTGGTGATTCTGTTTCTTACATGTCTTATAGCGGTGCATTGCTTCTCTAAATGTTTCGGTCATTTATGGCTATTAGATATTGTGATATCGCTTTAAACCTCCAGCGATAGATCTTCAGAGAGAAAGTAAACTGCAGAAAGTGAACTGATGTCTTAAGTATGCAGCGTGAGTTTTAAGTCCACCGACAAACTTCCACCTGACTGGAAATGGAGTACAAAAGTTCATATCCCTTGTGTCCAGAAAAGCACAGTTTCCAGAATGACACCAAAAAGTTATGGTACGCAATATATGGCATGAATCCCGTTCACATCACAACAGGTTTTCAAAGTGACCTCCATAGCATGCAATGCACTATTCAAACATAGCATCATGGATTGCCTCACTTATTCGAAGGTTCGCACTGTGTCCGAATATCATAACGGGCTACGTGGACATGCTTTTGAAGAGTCTGAGCACCAAGAATAGGCTCATCGTACACAGCTTTTCAGACTAAAAATCCAGAGTCCGGTGATGAGTAGGCCATGTAACAGGGCCTTCACGTCGTCCAAAGTTTGCAGATATTGTGGTGTCGGCGAACATAATATGGAAGTGAGCTGCGCTCCATTGTTCTCTAGCCAAATTGCCTGTTGTACTGTCAGAAACACATTCTCCAGTGTATTGGCGGAATAATGTTTTGCAGAGAGACCGGATATGTTTCTTCGTCCAGGGTTGTGGAAGAGGAGTTGCAGGCACTCGCCAAAAATCCCTGCTCAAACGTTGATGCCGAATCGTTGATGATGAGATGCTTCAATCATTCCTTGGGGATTTCCTGTAGTGCAGAGATGACGATTATTTATGTTAACAATGCCATGTCTACCAAAGGTTTCTTCATCGGTGAAGAGGAACGAAGACTGAAATCCCATAATGGTGCTGGCCTGTTGCACAAACCAGCGACAGAGTTTTTCCCGTGGAATAAAAACCGCCGCCGACAATCCCTGTACACATTGGAGGTATTGTATCGGACAGCATAACCTTCCTTTGCTTCCATCATGTTGGTGAGCTAATTGCCTGGATATTGTTCTCAGTATTGTGGAGAATAGTTCCTTCATATCTAGTGAACACGCAATTCGCAGCCACCCTGAACGGTCCATGATCACACAATGAAAAATGGCTCCAAATATTGTGTTATGGGCAGTGCTGTTAGCACGCAATCGGTACATCGCTGCCTTTCGATCGCTTCCATCTTCTTGGTCATTCATAATCACTATTTCGATTTCTTCCTCGAATGAATACTGGACCTTGTGCTTCTATTTTGCTCAAATCATACTACCTGCAACACACACACACACACAACACACCCCGCAAGATATGAGAGAATATCGTCAGCGCAATCAACAGGAAAAAAAAGCATTTCCGGACACAAGATGATATTTCTCTCTGAAGTTTTACGGTAGACTTAAAATTTGCATTATATACTTGCCCTGCAAGTTTATATATATACGATACCTAAATCAATACTAATTGAATACAATAATCTTATATTATTAATAATGCTCTTCACCACGAGGTGAATGGAAACCACTTAGCTGCAGCAGAGTAAATACATTTCTTTTTCATTCACAATGAATATACGCCATTCTCTGCAATAGAACATGTTTCCAAAATTATCCTATACAAAATTTAGTAGAAGAAATCTTGGCATTCGTTTAGGCAAGGTCTTTAAAAATGCGCAGCATTGCCTTACTTTCTATTAACCCGTGCTGGATTGCAAGCTTCATTCCCTTATTTTGCAGCTTGTGCTAATGTGTGCAGTGTTAATTCTATATGTTCCTATATGACTCACAATTTAGTCTTATTTGTGAGCATACTAAGTGTTATTTCAGGATAAACTAAAACAACCAAAAGGTCCCAAACTCTTTAATGCATTTATCTATTGCCCTTAGCTAGCTGAATATTCAGTTGCTCTAAAACTCTTAGTTAGACTATGCATATAAAATAGATAGTTTCAAATAAAACAATTTCATGTAGCAATTAATTTTCCTACTATTGACTTTGTCAAATATTTTTGAAGTCTATTAACGGTATATTCTAAAATAGATATGAATGCTACGAGGCGGGTATGCAACCGGAACAGGTATTCTGCTTAAATACAGGAGGAGGATGATAAATGATGGAATTCATTGAAGCAACTGTTTCCCCAAAACAAGACTAGCGCGGAAAGATCTGTTTATGTGGATGTTTTCAATTTCTGTACTACGTACAGTAAGTACATAAAGTATTGTGTTCCACCAAAAAAGGTCTCAATTCACTGAAAATATACTTTAAACTCCACTGAATCCAATAAAGAAACATTTTAGAAAAATGCCTTGCATTGCGTATTTGTGTGCTCGTGTGTCGGTGAACAGCATAGCTAAAAAAAAAAAAAAAAGGCGTTAAATAGTAAACTTGATATATATGTTTTGCATATTTTAAGGATGCGTCACAAAGTTTTCAAGCAACTCCTCCGCCCCCAATTACCTTTTACATGGAACATTTTTCGAGATTTCTATTTTCTAAAAAAAATAGCACTAATGATTTAGATTAAAATATTCTTTTAGATTTATAATGACAAATGAATTTTCTGGGAATAATCTGAAATTCTATTCATTCTGGACGATTTTTATATAACTGGTAAACCGTAAGAGGTACACAAACCTTTACTACACAACACATGTATAGTCTATTCGCATTCGTTCTGGCCAATAGGTAACAGAAAGCGGCGAAGACATGTTCCATGCATCAAGGGTCACCCATCCCTCTCCTACAGGCTCTAACCAGAAAA
Organism: Hymenopus coronatus; assembly: GCA_030762935.1. Lineage (NCBI taxonomy): Eukaryota > Metazoa > Arthropoda > Insecta > Mantodea > Hymenopodidae > Hymenopus > Hymenopus coronatus. The sequence continues at coordinate 35,937,904 of CM060890.1, forward strand.
TACGAATGGACTGCTAATCCTCTCAAAACTTTCTATGTGTTTAATAATATAATTATTATTATTATTATTATTATTATTATTATTGGTGATTACCATTTATGGGAAATTCTTTGTTATTGGTTTAATTTTCCAATACACATAATTTTCTCAAACGGGAAATCGTCATTCCTATTCCTTATTTTCTTTTCCTCGTTATTTTACTCTGCTCATGTAAAGTGAACCCAATCTTCAAGACCATCATAGCGGCCAGCCCTTAAAAGATTTGAATATGGCTTTAACCTAATATATTCCCTTATACTTCGAATGCCTACAAGCAAATAAATAATATGATAATTTCTGCTAATATTTCCCTCGATTAGCACGAAGTATATAGAACAATAAGTTTTGTAAGCAAAGTTTTTTGCACTATAGGTAGAGAAAGCATATGGTTGAGAGACACGGTTTTTTTTTTTTAAAACATTTTGCTCATCCTATTCCAAGGTTAACATTAATAGAATTCTACTCTCCTACTCATAACTGTTAATCCATTTTCTTACAAATTGGCTGCGTGTTTTGTCTACCACTAGGGCCTAATTCTATCCTCAGTAAGGAATTGAGTGTTCAAATATTCTTAACTGTACCAACGATTTGGCCACACTAGCACCAGCAAATCCACCTGCGTCAACTGTAGTGACATCTCCCACGATGGGGCTTGTGGTTCAGCACCATCGTGAGTGAACTGCAATCCCACAAAATTTGATTGACAACTCAATACTGAACGCTCTAGGTAGAATAAGCATTGTACTGCATCCAAAATTTCGACATTTCACCGCAATACATATTTTAAACTCTCCTGGATACATAAAAAATCGACTGTCCTTCACTTTTTTGTATGCCCAGTGGCAGTCCTCCGACGAGAATACAATTACTGGGTGTTCTGCCTTCTGGAGGGGTTAGGGACCGCAGTACCTATTAATAGTTGATGCTGCCATAAACAGATCTACTACCTACATTAAATAGATCGTGAAACGTTAGTACCAGGGGGTACTAGGTGAATTGAGTATTGCTAGCACATGAACGCATGCTTTCTGAGCTATTAAGCCTTCTTCACATTGAGAGTTAGCAGCAATCTTTCTCAGATAACGCTCGAGTTGCTGATGCAAGCGCATACATTGGAGGGAGACAGTGCTTGCAATGAAATCTACACTGAAAGGATTTCTGTGAAGTTTATTCCGATTAACAAAAATAAGCTGTTGTAACAATAATTGCATAATCGTATACACAAAATAAACGATAGTGGTTGGAAACAATATTGTTAATGAAACATAAGATATTTTTATTGCGCAGCTAATATGTAAGTAATAAAGTGATGCAATATCTACAGTAACGATATACCACCTCTTTGAACATGCTCACGTTTTGTTGATGACTGTAACATGCATGTTTAAGGCCTACACATATATGTTCCGCCTGGCGCGTGCGCGTGGAATCCCTCCCACTCCACCTCCTCATTTTCGTGCCCTCCACCCTCCATCTACAATACGGGGATAATAGTTCTGGCAATAATTACCGCCTCATCACTTTTTATTTCCTGCTTTCTTTTTTTCCCTTTCTTCTTCGGGAGGAATTGTCGCAACTGAATGAGAAAGAAACACGTCATCCATCAGAATGTTATAACTCTTCGTTTTGACACTGTCGTCGTCTTTGGGTGTAGAATACAATGGCAGGAGTGGTTCACCCAGGTCGAGGCGGTAAACACAGTCGCCTCTTTCCGTGCGCTATGTCATTGGAACAAGTCAAACTGAAACGGAACCTCTGGTGAGCTTCTGACCTCGCAAAGAACTCTTCTAGCTTTGACAAAATATTTTAATGTAGGAGTAGAAAGTTAATAAGCGTTGCTCACTGCATTTAATAACCAAATTCACGGGCGTGCAGTGGGGGCTCGGTTGAGGGGGAGTTGGCCCCCAAGTTCTTTGCTCGAGGTTTATACCACCTACAATTTCAACCTTAGTTTCCTACACCTTGGATTCATATTTTAATGTTGCAGTAGAAATTTAATACGTATTGCTTACTGCATTTATATCAATATTCATGGACGTGACCGGTGGGGGGGGGCCCAATTCTTACCTCGAAGACTTCGCTATAACTGGAGCAACATATCTGGACATGTGAAAATCTTAATGGGAATTAGGAAGCGAGTGATATATCTGTATTACCAGATATGTATTTTACCAGTCGACTGCATGCATGCTGGAGGGGTGCGTGTCATAGTCAATATAAAATATCTGTCATCGCTTATGCACTGCATCATACTGCGCTGAACTTATTTTATAGGTATATACAGATGTCCCAGAATTCGACCGCACAACTTGGCAGGATTGTGGAAGGAACAAAGATAAACATTTTGAGATCGGGAATCAATGGGTTCTAATTTTTTTTACTGCAGCATAAAATATATAGGAGATAGCACGCCAGTGATCAAACCACAGTGGACCGAGATGTGAACACCCGAATTTCGAAGACCGTAGAGACAACGGAATTATTTAGACTATGGTAAGCGTGTGGGCATTGGGCCAAGATGTTAAGGAGTTGAAGGTTCAATCCTCTAAGCCTACATAGATACCTTAATTTTTTGTAGCCTCCTTTGTTTGTATTTTATAATGTGCCATTACTATTATGCTGCGTTCCTCAATATAAAATGACAAATAAAATACATGTAATGCATGATTAGCATGTATGTGGATTGGAGTACGCTTCAATAACAATTGCATTAACTCCTGAAGGGGTGTACTTCTCCATACACCTCGAAGGAGTTTCTAAAATATAGTGTATCATACATTGATGTGTTAGGTAATGTACACATTACACTTGTAGCACAGTTCACAATTTACGAAACAATATTATCATTGCGTCAAATGAACTTCAAATGAAATAAATATGAACAACTAGCCCTCTAATAAAAATAGTACCAACATAAAACTAATTAAGAACTATATACTAGTCAGAAAAGTGCATTCAAACATTTCATCTCTACATGACAGGCAAATAGAAAGATACTTCGAGAATAATACAATATCCGAATCCAGGGGAATTGTTTAATGTGACAACCTGCACCAAAAAGCTTGAGTTTTTTTTTATTTATCTATTTTTTTTTGAAAAAAAAATTTAAAAAAATACAGTTCCGGAGGCTTGTCAGGACTCCGGCACTGTATTCCTTTTTTCTCCATTTTTTCCAGTTTCCTATATATCCTTAGTAGACCTTATTATTCTTAATGTTTTCCTTTTACTTATACATACACAAACATAGACACATTTACAAACACAGAAACACCCATGCCCAAGGCGGGACTCGAACCCACGATCCTGTGCACCACGAATGAGTTCAGAAGTTTGCAGCGTAGATTAGCTTGGATGTTAGACGTGACCTCCGTTTCGCACCTTGAGACAATTTATTCCCTTACACATAATGTGTATACTTTTCAACACGGACCCAATATTTAACAATTCATAGTACTTAGTCATTACGTGCAGGCATTAAACAAGATTTTCAAAATCGCTTTCTCACAAGACCACAATGGCTCGAATGGTTAAAACGCCATAATATCTACATACGGATAAATACGCTGGTCGAATCTCAGCAATATTCAAGGTTTTTATTTTATTCTATCCCAAAAACAGTTCAATTACTACACTTCATAGCGCATATGACATAAATGTTTTCTGAAAATCTAATTGTTTTATTGCACTGGTTTATGCAGGTTCTTTAAAAATTGCTGCACTTAATACTGAGCACTACGCTGATATAATTCACTTTTTTGAAAGTAATTTTTACTGGAGGGTTTATCATTTTGACTTCTGAAATGTAAATTAAGAGTATTAATGATGCTTAAATGTGTACCTCTTTGAGAAAAACCAAAGCATTAAATTGAGAAAACAACGTAAACTTCAGAGAACAGTGCGAACTTTATATCTTGAGATCCGATGACCATTTCTATTACGACTCATCTACCAATATGCTGAGCAAAACACTCTCCTAACTGCATATGATCTGAAATGAACCGAACTATTATAGAGGCGTGCGCGCCTTAAAAGAATAGGTAATTTTGCCAAAATTAAGAGTACAATAATTTTAAACATCGTATGGATTGTGCACTAATACTATATTCGTTCGACTACTGGCGTACAGATGAAGCATTCTGACTGAAAATAGTTTTTCATTCTTTTAAGTTGCGGCCATTGTGCGATCCAAAAAACATACCATAACTTTGACATTTGGCTTCCTTATCTCAATGGGCTCCTTTACAATTCTACAAATTTGTAGATACATATACACAGAGTGTTAATGAAGTACACCGAAATAATTTGCGAGATTGTGCACGTGACTAATATAAGTAATTTGAGATCGGCGATGCATGGTCCCCGGATAAACATAACGCAGCTACACAGCGTTAAACGTGTGGGTATCAGGTGCTGATAAGTCGGTGTTAAAAATGGCTTAGAATGTCTTTAAAACTGCTGCCCGAGTATAGAAATATCGATTTTAACAGCCTGTTACTAGCATTCTCAAGATTTAATGTTGCAAAAATCTGTAAAATCTCGAACTAATCACTCGACAGTGCGACACTGAGCTTCATTAACTACGTTCTTGAGGCAACCTACTCTGGAGGCGTTTTTTCAACTTCTCTGATGGCTTAATGCGTAACGGAGGAAGCTGCTACCCCAAAGGTCATGAGTGCGATTCCTGGCATTGAGTAAATGTTTTTTATTATTTTTTTCATTCCAGACGAAGTGCCGCAATAGGTGAACGAGACCCGAACTAGGAAACTTATTTCACTTGAAAGGCAGAATCATAACCACTACGCCAGAGAGGTACGCTGTAATATGTTCTTTCATTTTTCGTGATATACTCTCGAATGGTTAATAAATTAGCCAGTGGCGTACTGGCACTTCAGAAACTTATAGCCGTAACTTCGACATTTCAATAAACAGACCATAAGTCTCCTATCTCAAACTACTTATTTAACTAATCTGCATATTCTGTGAAAATATTTCGGTATAGTTCATTAACATCCTGTATATATAGGTGTGTATATGCAGTGTGTATATCCCAGAATTTAATCGCACAAATATATATATATATATATATATATATATATATATATATATATATATATATATACCTAACATAAAAAGTATCTCAATTGTCTGCCTCCAATTCTTCCACACCTTTCAGTCTTCGTCTTGACTCACTGTACCAAAATATTGTATAAAGAACAACGCATTATGTGTATAAGTTTATGTATTCTTCTTCTTTTTTATTTTTACTTTTTATGTCTTTTAACGTAGTTGGTCATGTCGGACGATGAATGAAATTGGTGAAATGAAATCGGGGTCCATGGAGCTTAAGATTGCTCGAAATTTGTCTTCTCAGCTTAAGGGAAACCCCTGACCACGTGGGATAGTATCTGTTGATTCCCGAGAATGAGTCTTGTGGAGAACTCGGGTGAACATATATTTTCTTCCTTCATATCTGCCGGGTGTTTCATGAAGTCGAGGACATTTGCTAATATTTATCTAATCTGACTATGTATACATTGCCACTTAACTTTGTAAACGTAGGAACCATGGTAAACGCTATTTACTGCCCTCTTTGAAAATAAAAAAACAGATGCGGAACACATTTCGTTGCAGATTGTACAAATGCCCTGTGCCCTTTACAGACCACAAATGTTTATAAACTGTTTTATTGTCGACTTATTTAAAGACAAAATAAAATATTAGCGACCTTTTAGTTCCTATAAGCGCTGTTCCCTTATTACTTATATTTAAGCTGCCTTTAGAAACATCATATTAAACCGTGTAATTACTGAATTAACTATTTCTCATGTGATAAGTTTAAATTTCAGACCCAAAGATACCTTTTATTTGTACGAGGGTTTTTAAATTTAACAGGATATACACGCTTATAAACCAAAACTACGAATTTATTGGCCGGGTTTGCAACCTCGTGGTGCAACGCAGCTTTGTGTTCAATCAACAGATACGTGTAACGGTATATACTTAAACCAAAATGACACGAACGTTATCGTTTTTGGCATTCCATAACTGAAGAATTAACATTTCTTCTATTCTTTTTGTGATTGCAAACCCGCAATGAAATTGGTATGGCACCTTAATATTTAGAAAACGAACAAGATAAAAGTTAATATTTCACCTCGGATAACATTTATGCCATTAATCATTTACTACATAACGCTCGTTTGTCACCCGGAACACTTTCTAAGAAAAATGCCTCTTCCGGCTTGGCAGCGTATCCCACGCATTCGACCGTTAATGCTCGTGAGTCATTTGTTTGGCATTTAGTGACACCTTGTTGATTTAGAAGCCTTTCAAAAGTGTCTGCCTCACCATATATCTCTGTATTGAATATCAGAACTGCGGAGACAATTTGAAAGTAATTACACAGAGTGAGTCAACATTACGTCACCACTCAAATGGTAATATTGCTTCGATATTTTTCATCAACTGTAAACCTCTGACGAGAAAACGTCTGCGGGGCGTTTTGCTCTCTGGAGGAGCTGGGAAGAAGACCCATAACAGCTCACGATGATTTCATAAATACATCTACTGTTCCCCTTACTTATATATATATATATATATATATATATATATATATATATATATATATATATAGAGTATATGCTTTCTAAGATCCTAAGTCTGTCCCAAACAACTTTGCCCCATATTCTTAACTATCGCATGATTAGTCCCTTCTTATTTTATTGGCTATCGTGGTGGAATAGGCGATTGCGCAGTATAAAGAATTTCCCCATTTAAAATGAATAATTATATCAAAATCTTCGAATAAAATTGTCAAATTTATACTTTTATAGCCACAGGAATCAAAAGTATTGAAAGAACAGGATTTAGGGGAATTGAAATACGTGTAAGAAAAATGTTGCCAAGTTATGTCATTAAACATAGTCGCTTGTTGACTGTCTTAATTTTTCTTTTCGAAATTTCTGCAAGTAACTGGAAGTAACAATGAAATGTTAGTTGTGATTTCTTAGATTATGTTGGTTGAAGCAATGTGAAACATAAACTTCCGAAAACAAATAATACACGCGGTGTGTGTTACCTGAGCGCCTTCTAATGATCGAAGGCAAAGCGCATGTTAATTATTAGAACATGCCCGGTTCACAACAGTGCCACTGTTGACACTAGTAGAGCTATAAGACGATTAACCAATATAAATTCAACATGAATACATTTTTGCCATGAAAGCTGGATCGGAATTAAGATTTACGTCGATGGCGGCATCCACTGAATTATGTTTGTGTTCTTTTCTTTCTTTTTTTTTTTTCTTTATATTTTTACCTGGTAGGCCATATCTGAAGAAGAATGAATGGAAATGATGATGAGCCTGCAATTTATAGAACCTAAAGTTAACCGATATTAGGATTCTCAGGATAAGGGAAAACCCTGAAAAAAAAAAAAAACATCCGGGTGTTTCACCCTGACCGAGAATCAAACTCGGGACCTCTTGAATATGAAAAAGACACGCTCTCCTCATATCACAGAGGTTGTGCTTGTGTTCTTGTTAAGATAATGTCAATCTCCAGGAAATGTAATTTTTTCACGAAGAAATATTGCATTTCTTCAGGTGCTATGCATCGAGTTCAAGCGCATCTGAAAATGCTATTTCAAATTCTGCCGCTTCATCGTGAAAAACAGATTTTGTGGAGCAATATTATGTTGCATGTCGCACAATGTCGCTTCACCATTGTCGCGACATTGTAAATTTAGCATGATACAAGTTCATATGGATACCTTATAGAATAACTGTGAAGTTAAATGCGAATGGATAAACTGGTGAAATGCTTATAGGCAAGACTTTCTTTTTTGAAAAGTAAGTTCAATTAATTGAACACAAATTGTGAAACCAAACAGTTCATGAGAGAAGGTAACGTAGCGAAAACCAGTAGTACAAAGATCGCAGTCCATCAAGTTGGTAGAGTCAGCACACTGGTAGCTACATCATGTTTACACTTGGGGGCCTTGACGCGCTGAATTATAATGCCTGCCCTTGCTAAACTACAGGTGATTCATTACGTGATAATTGGGTTTTAACTTAGCTTGGCGTGGTCGGCACTATCTCGTGAGCTGATCGAGGGATGCTGAAAATAAGGTACACCGCTCCACCGTGATTAATGGAGACGGATGCTTGCTTTCATATGGAGGAAGGAGCAAGATACACGAGATCAGTAAAGTAAACCAAAAGTTGGCGCATGCTTAAGAATGCAGATCGATGATAAACCACAGCGCATGCGTTCCTGTCCCGGAGCTTACGTCCACTCGGACACTGATAGCTGTAGGGTTGGATGTACACACGCTGAGAGGTTTGTCACTGACTACAAAACTTCTGGGATAAAGCTAAAAAAACAACAACAAAAAAAACAACGCCCTGCCAGACATTTAACTTCTTTCATTTTTGTGTAAACGAGCCCTAAAAAATATACACAGTTTCTAACGTGAATTCTCAGAGTCAAATAAAGGCACAGATTTAAGCCAGATACGTTTTGACTTTCTCTACACGTACTATGCACAGTAGGTAGAGAAGATATTGTATTCCACCCAAAAATTCGATATCGAGACCTCACCGGAAATATGCGTATTCAAGTCCCCAAGTCCAAAAAATATTTTAGAAAAAGCTCTGTGTGTGTGTGTGTGTGTGTGTGTGTGTGTGTGTGTGTGTGTGGACAGCATGACTCAAAAACGAAAAGAACCTTAAATTCCAAACTCGGTAATTAAGTTTGGCATCTTCCAAGAATACGACACTAGAAGTAACCTTTCGCTTAATCTTTCTTTGTTTTATACTGGCCACGCAAAGCGAACCGAACTTCATTTTTTTTACATAGCGACCAGCTTTAACCTATTGCATTCTGCTTAGAAGCAAACAAGTAATAAGACAATTTAATGCTTATCTGATTATCATGGTGAAGATAAAATAATAATCTGTCTTAAGAATAGTTTGCAGGACATTTAGAGAAAATCATCTTATAGAACACACCAGGACTTTAAAATAAGTAAATTAAATTCCCTGAAAAATATGTATTATATGCGTTATCTGGTAGGGAAGACTAGAAGAGACAGAGTTAGAAATCAGGACATAACAGCACAGTTGGGAGTCGAGAATATAGTAGATGAAATACGTAACTACCGGAAGCAATGGAAAGAGCATGTTATGAGAATGCTCCCTTGTAGATTACCTAAGCTAGCAATGGTTTAAAGAAGGGAACAAGAAACTTGGGAAGACTAAGAAGACGATGGGATGATCCACATATGTATCTGAAATTTAATTAGCCTCGAAGTAGGTCATTCTTGAAATGAAGAAATGAAGAAGAAGAAAAATATGTTTTCGAAATTCCTAAGTTCCTAAACACTGTATGTAACTTTATGAGAATATTGGTAGGTAGATGTTACGGTCAAACTCAAATGGTTTGCTGTTATGATGGACCAATCAGTCTTAAACTACATCTATAACTGCGAAATTTACATTCAAATTATATGTAATTAATCAAGACAGAACATTAGTAATCTGAATTTAATTTAAATTTCCATCCTACATTTATCTTATGTAAGTAAGACATGCTTAACACCACTTTAATTTATTTTATACCTTTTAGAACACTAATTTATTTAAAAATGGATCATTTCATAGTTGAAGATTTTAAGAAATCTAATTAAGTATGTAAGAATTGTTAAAGAGTCCTGCTTCAAAACTAAGTATTTAGGGATTCTTGTATATTCCTGGAATTTGTTCCATATACCGGTATGTTCTTGTATATTTTTTTTATAACAAAGTAAAATAACACGAGTCATTCCTCTTTTAACATAAAACGAGACATTGTTTTATATAAAGCCAGTGCTACGGAACTTAACACTAAAGCTGTGAGAATACACAGCAAAACAGACACTAAAATCAAACTAGGAAATGTGAAGATTGAAGAGACTTGTGAATTCTCCTTTTTGGGTGTCATACCTAAAACGGAGGATGAGCTGAAGATGTCAATGCTAGAGTTAGAAAAGCACAATCTGTTTTTGCACAGTTATCTTCCCTATGGAAATCAAAACAAACATCCTTAAACTTGATAGAATATTTAATACGAATGTAAAATCTGTTTTATTATATGGATGTGAAACTAGGGAGAAGGTGAAATATAGGAAATGGAAATGAATCGGACACGTGACAAGAAGACGGTAGTATCGCTAAAACGGCTTTCGTTTGGAACCCCCAAGGATCAACTAGGAGGCCATGTAAACCAAGAATTACATGGCACAGCTCAGGTCAGAAATAGGCAGAAGTTTCAGGAAAGAGTTGGAAGGAAATTAAGGTATTGTCAAAAACGGATACTGTGGCGTGGGTTCTTCGATTGGAACCCCCAAGGATCAACTAGGAGGCCATGTAAACCAAGAATTACATGGCACAGCTCAGGTCAGAAATAGGCAGAAGTTTCAGGAAAGAGTTGGAAGGAAATTAAGGTATTGTCAAAAACAGATACTGTGGCGTGGGTTCATTAAGGCCCTATGCTTCCCAGAGTGGACTTGTTAGCATGCAAAATATCATCCTCAGATTTCTTTGTTGAGCTCACAAGAAGTTCTGCTGAAAACTTCAAGGAGAGAGCACCAGAGCGTTTGTAACGATGAAAAATGAAACAAGATTGTGAAAACGTAACTAGCTGGTATGTTTTTAACTAGTTACCAAGATGCTTGCTTTAACTCACTCAGGGGGGCACTTAGATCTGCAACAGGCATAAAATTCGTCAGATTAAGGATCTAGCTGGCTTAGAGATTTTCCTCAGTTTTGCAAACATTTTAATGTAATATCCTCTTAAATACACAATCTATGTGTATTTAATATATTAAAAAAATACATATTTACATATCTGATGAGTTATTTCTCTGCTCTCCATTCTGCAAACTATTCTTAGAGAAGCATTTTCTATATTCTTTTTAACAATAGACTTAGGCTTTCATCATACATTTAAAATTTTCCTTCTAGGAGTAAGTATATATTACGCTAAATGAGTAGACTGAATTTTAATGATTTTGAAATTCATTCTCTTTATATGGCCACAAGAGAAAAGGAATAGTGAATTGCACTTCTAAGGTATTAAATATTTAAAAAGCTTTATCAAAAATAAAGAATAGCTCGGAAATGCTTAACTCACAAAGAATTTAATTTGAGAAAATTTTGTGCTTTGAGGAAATCTCCAATTTTGGATTAAGTACAGCTTTTGTACACCTCTTACGGTTTACTACTTGCATAGCAGGTGACCCAACAGCGCCGTATTTCAGTGTGCAGATAAACTCATCGTGCGATAAAGAAGTTGCAGAATTCATCGGGGCAATCGGAAGCAAACACCTGTCAGAGGCGGGTGAGCGACCTTCGTTGCACACATCTTGTTTGTCACCGAAAACTGAGAGAGAATCACGCTCTCCCAGACTTGAACCAAAGTCCGTGATGATATTCAAGAGACCGAAAACGTTGTTAATTGCTTTCCACTTCAGTTACAGAGCCGTTATTTTTGAGAAAATCAGGTCATCAACCAGTGCTTACCAATAGCTAATTTTGTAATTGTGTATACGCTTTCTTATTTAACATAAGAGACTAGATTCACTGAAGGGGCAATCAAAAGATTCGTAACAAAAATCAGACATGAGAGTACACAGTGTTTTACTACTATATTATTATTATTATTATTATTATTATTATTATTATTATTATTATTATTATTATTATTACTTACGAAACAGAGAAAATCCAAAACACGAAAAATATGGAAAAACGACAGACAGCACACAGTATTTCTCTTTATTATTATCATTACTATTATTACTATTATTAATATTATTATTACACATTATAACTAGTGGAGTAAATCGATACATTAAAACGAGTAACGAAAAACATGCAAACACGAAAGCAGGTAAAATTTCATTGTACTACGTGATTTTATATTTCCATATTTCTCCTTATGATGTTTTCATGTTATTATTCATACTGCTGTCATAATATTAATGATAATAATGCAGAAAAGTTGCTCTCGTGTTTGCCTATTACTTTCTCTACACGCACTATGTACACGGTGTATAGTGTGTAGCACACCAAAAATGTAGAGCACGTTAAAACACACAATTTATGTTATATACATTTTTTTTCGTGGAGTTGATCTTTTTGAGTTATTTCTGATTTCACCTTTAAAAAAATTATACTTTTCTCATAACAGAATTTTTTAACTCCTGTCCATACAAACAAAGGCACTTCTGTCACATAGCAACCAGCTTTTGACTATCACTTTAACCTATGGTACTCCCATATTTCGTTTCTACTTACAAGGAAGCAAGTAATAAGATACTTCCGGCTATTTTTTTCTCGATTAGCATGAAGTAAATAGAAACATAAGCTTTTTAACAATATTTTGATGCAGGGATGTAGAGAAATTCATGTGAATGGAACACATCAGATGTTTTTGTTACGTCTTTATGTATTGATTTATTCAGATATGCTTATTCTGCGTAATACAATTAATGATAATAATACTCTGAAACGTTACATGGTCTTATATTGCGATGTTTTTATGCTTTGTTTTATTTTGTTAGCTTATACGACGTAATAATATTAATGATGATACAGTGAAACCTTATATTACGTGTTCTCATGTTAGAATATTTTTCGTTGCGATGCTTTCATGTTTTGTTTTATTCTGCTAAGCGTATATTGCGTAATAATTTTATGACAGTACAGTGAAACACTACGTTCTCTCGTGTTTGCATGTTTTTCACAGAAACACAATAAAAACACTCTTGCACAAAGCGTGGCTGGAACCTGTGATCCCCTGTGCCACGAAGCACCAAAGGTAGACACTACAGCGATGGCAGCTATGGGGACCGGAGGAGCTGAGTTTCTTTTAGAGTCTTACGGAGGCTTTATCTCATGGTGCAGCGTTCATTTGATATGGTTTAATTCATTTGTATGTCCCGAAATATATGTTATATAAAATATGAAATAGTTAAAATATGCTGTGTGTACTATTATTGCATCGTTTCTTACTATCTTCGCTCTGATTATGAACTTACGTTGAAAAACCATCAATTTTGTTTTTGAGGTTGCCCTTTTAAGATTATAATTAAGTGCTAATTGATTCACTATTTAAATGACTCTTTGCAAACTATCTTCTGAGTTCTATATGATTACCATATCGTCTGCATACATTAAAATGTTCGTATGTATTTCTCAATTTTTATTCCTGTTGGAATTAATTCTTCCCATTTTCATAAAACATCATCAAGGTGATATTGTTCACCCTTCTTGGACTCCTTGGTTTGTTGAACTTTCATCTCTTGTGTTATTCAAATTATGGATACCTTCGTGCCAGTAAAACTATTTTTTATTCCCTCTGTGAGTTGGAAAGCGTTTATTCTTGATTTCATATTTTTCCACGGCTTTCGTCTTATAATCTTTTCAAGCTTTTTTGACAACTATGAAAGCCAAATCTGAGACAAGTTAAATTCGTACCCTTTTTTACTTTCTCTAGCCCCATATGTACAATGTACATAGGGATAGAGAAGTATTGTACTCCACCCAAAATTCAATACCGAGATTTTACCGTATATACATGTTTTAGGACCCCCTGTATCCAAAAAAAGCATTTTCAGAAAAAGGTCCGTGAGTGTGTGTGTTCGTGTGTCTGTGAACACGATAACTCAAAAACGAAAAGAAGCTAAAATACCAAACCTGGTATTTAAGTTTAGTATCTACCAGGGATGCGACACGAAGATTTTGAGAAAAATCACCCAACCACAAACTACCCTTTATATGGAACTTTTTTCGAAAATTTTGATTTTTATAAAAATAGATCTAACGATTTTGATTAAAATATCATATATTAAAGATATTTACCTAACAAATAAAATGTATATCTTGAATTTTCTGGGAATAGCTTCTGAAGACCTGTTTATTCTGGATGAATTTTGCTTAATTTGGCATAACTAGTAAACCGTAAGAGATAGACAAAAACTTACTATACAAAAAATTTAGGTCTTGTTAAAATGCACAAGTTATGTCATACACATTTTTATCGTGGAGCTTACCGTTTTCGAGGTATTCATTGTTATTAGTTTCAGTTGTGAAGTATTTATGCTTTTCTCAGACAAGAGTGTCCGTTTTTCTTTTGTTCTACTCCTGGCCAAGAAAAGAAGCGATTTGTAATGACAAAATCGCATAACGACTGCTTTTAAAACATTTGACTATTGGTTTAGCCTAGTGTATTCCCTTATTTTCTTCCTACCTATACGGAACTAAATAATAAGAACATTGTGCTAGTGAGTACTACGATTAGCAAGGTGCAGAAAGAAGAAGACTCTTATGTATAAAGTTTGTAGAACACCAAAAAAAGTCATGTGAGTGTAACACATCAGATTTTTAGATTATCTGCCTCATAATAAGCTTGTTACTCAATTAGAAAATCTTGAGAAAAAAATCCCACAATTTTAAACAGCACATGATCTCAGCAAAGTACCATCAAAGGAGGATCAAATGGCGTTATCAGTTGCGTTTTATGATGATTAGCAAAGAGATAATCTAAGAAGTAGAAAGAGAGTAGATGTAGGAAGCTTGACGTTAAATGTGGCAACAACGTAAATGTTTATCTCATAGACCTGTCACTCTGTAATTGCGGAGTGATAAAATGCTAACTATAATGTTAAAATGGAAGTAAACTCACATTATACATTCTACCATTTAGGTATACGCAAGGAGCATTAATCAGATATTTAGCAGCACTGTCGTTATCTGATGGCTTTGAAACTCGATTCTGTCAGCATTAGCAAGAGAATAAAGGAAGAAAGAATTATGTATATATTTGTAAAGACCAAACAAAAACAAACAAAGCATTAGCTCCCGAAACAGAGAATGAGAGAGACTGAAAGACTGAGTGAGATAGTGATAGAGTGAGAGAGAGTGATAGAGGGAGTGAGAGAGAGGAGCAGGAGAGAGGGAGATAGGCATACACAGAGAGAGAGCGAGAGAGAGACAGAGAGCGAGAGAGAGAGTGAGAGACAGAGAGAGAGAGAGAGTGAGTGAAAGACTGAGTGAGAAAGTGATAGAGAGAGTGAGAGAGAGAGAGTGATAGAGCGAGTGAGAGAGGAGCAGGAGAGAGGGAAGTAGACATACAGAGAGAGAGAGAGCGAGAGAGAGACAGAGACATACAGAGAGAGAGAGAGAGAGAGAGAGAGAGAGAGAGAGAGAGAGAGAGAGAGAGAGAGAGAGAGAGAGAGAGAGAGAGAGAGAAGATTGGGCGGGAGGGAACGAGATGGAAAGGGAAGGGAAGAGGGAGATATATATATATATATATATATATATATATATATACATCAACGATATATACTTACATTTTCTGAGCAGTAGGATATTGTACATTTCTTACGTTTTACTAGTTATATTAAAATTATAACTCGATACCCATACATTTTGAAATATACATTTTATTTGTCAAAGGTATAATTTAAAGATACTCCTTAGATGTGTTTTAAGAAAATTAAATGTAATGGACCATTTTCCATGTGAAGGGTACTTTAGGGTGGAGGAATTGAAATTCCTCGTATCGCATCCTTAACATATACTGAACATAAATGCCAAGTTGGTGCGCACAAGCTTTTTTTCTAAAAATGCTTTTTCTTGGTTTCAGGGTGTCTGAAAATGGCTGACGATTTTTTTACATGGAATGGGGTAGGTAATTTCTCCAGTTATCAGTGAGCAGTAAAGAAACAAATAAGTATAGCATCTGATGTGTTCCATTCACATACTTTTCTCTATGTGCTCCATAAACAAACTTTCGTTACAAAAGATTATTCTCTTAGCTACGTCAAGTTTATCGAGATAAACATTAACAGAAATGGTCTAATTGTTTGCTTCCTTTTAAGTAGAAAGGCATACACAAGGTTAAAGCGATAGTCAAATCTTTTTAAGGCTGGTCGATATGTGAACAAATGAAGTTCGGTTCGCTTTGCATTGCCAGTAAAACAAAATAATGATGAAAAGAAAGATGGCCCTTTGATAAAAGTTGCATAGGTGGTATTAAAATTCAAACTGATAATAAGGACCACCTTAAAGAAGTCCACTCAACAACAAAAACGTATATGACATAAATTGTGTGTTTTTATCAAGATCTACATTTTTGTGAATTTATAGTGTTTGTACACTCTTACGGTTTACCAGTTATGCAAATTTCAGAAATAGCCTTTAGAGGCAATTCCCAGGAAATTCAAAATAACCATTTTCTGTCGTGAAAATATATTTAATGTATACTATTTTAATCAAAATCTTTAGTCATTTTTGATAAAATCAAAATTTTCGAAAATTGTCCTATGTAAAGTGTAGTTTGGGTTGATGGAATTTTCTTGATAATCTTTGTGTCGCATCCTTGAGAGATACTAAACTTACACGTATATCAAGTTCGGTAATTGACGAACATTTGGTTTTTGAGTTATGTTGAAATATGTAGAAACTTTTGTAGGTAAATAAAGTAAACCACGGTTTTAAGAGAGCCTTGAACCCTTTCCAGCCCAATTTATTTTCGACTGAAATTGCTTTTGAAAACTGATAGCACATAATGGATACTTGTGGCCTTAAAATTTTGATTCTACCCGTAACTTTTTGGTAGCTCAACTGTCTAAAGACTGAACATCACTAATCAGGATTTCAATTTGAAGTTAACATAGGCTGAAATCTTCGCTACAACTCTAATAAAAGGATAAGGAAGGGATGGTCCAAAGTAAAATAAACATTGATTGTTATACCTGACTGGACCTCAGTAGCATTTATGTATTTGTATTATACAGGGTTATTCAAAAAGAAAGAACAGATTTCAAACATTTATTGCTTCCAAACTACAAAAGATAGAAACATGATTCCAACGTTCATGGAGAGAGAAAAATGTATATTTTTACTTTCTCTATACGCACTATGTATTATAATATGCATTCAATATGAGCACCGTATGTTATACGACATATGTCAAAATGGTGTCTCATTTCTTGCCACACACGAATCAGCTGGTCTCCATTTTATGAATTTACAGCTTCAACAATTCGATGTTGTAGATCTTCAAGAGTGTCAGGCATAGGAGGGATAAAAACAAGGTATTTTACGTAATCACATAGATTAAAATCACATGGAGTGAAATCTGGAGATCTGGGAGGCCACCGGCGATAAAGTTGATCTGCTCCTCCTCTCGCAATCCAACGTCCTGCAAACGTGTTATTCAAGTAACGTCGGACGTGGTAAGAGAAATGTGGCGGGGCACCATCTTGCATGAAAAATTTGCATTGGAAAACATTAATCGTTGAACAAAATTGTCTTCTTCCACACCTTCTAACATGTCAATGTACCTTTTGTTGTGGTCGTCAGGATTCAATGCCTGCAATAACTGCAGTTTGCATGGCTTCAGGTGCAGACGATGTTTTAGAACTCGTCATGCCGTTGGTTGGTTGCTCGTGATGTGGATTTATTTGGGATCCTTTCGTATATTGTACGGATATGCTCGACATTCGCGTCCGATGTGCCAGGACTTCCCGTGCTTTTCCTTTTGCACATGCAATCATCTTCTATGAATTTTCAATGCTACTAGTAAATTTGCTTGAGACGCGGCGATTGTTTATTAAATTGAGGGCGAAATGCTCGTTGAACTGCAACAATGGACTCTAGTTTTACTAATTGCAGCACACAGAATGATTTCTCTTCGCCGCCATATCACTACAGACATAAAGCAACAAACAACAGCGCCAATACGGCCGTGATTGGAACTTCTACCCCCAGCGCCATTTCAATTGTTAACTTTTCTTTCTCCATAAACGTTGGAATCATGCTTCTATCTTTTGTAGTTTGGAAGCAATACAAGTTTGAAATCTGCTCTTTCTTTTTGAATAATATAATTGAAAGAAGTTTATTTTCGCTTTTGCCTGTTTTAAACTATGTAAATTCAATAAATCTAAAGAACACACCAAAATATACACCGATAAAGGAAGGATATTATTGAAGGTTAACCTTTCCAAGTTCAAATTTATGACTATGTACCTTGAACAACAAATACCCATAATGGTGGCATATGGTACCATTGGGCTGGAAAGAGTTAAATTGAATATTGGACTGAAGTTTGAGTTATTGGGAGGTTTGTCCTTTTTTCTTTAACTCGAAACTCCCCTCACAAACCGATGCAACACTTTTCCCGTCTGCCCAAAGGTACATGAAATTTGTTTTTTAAATTAAGTTCTATCTGAAGGAAGAACCTTATGAAAGCTTACAGCTAAACACCCAGTTTTATTAATTGGATCTTGCTTTTAGTGGTCATTATAGAGGAATCTCTAAGAAGGGCGTTCTGTGTTGGGCAGATGTGGAGAGAAGGAAATCCTTTAAAGAAATCCGCCCAGATACATCCGATCAAAGGCAGGTGTGTTGTCAGGGGACTTTTGAACCTTGAAAGTAAAAGAAGTGAGCATGACAAAAACCATTTGTCATATTCAAACACTCCAGATGGTATTGGTCCCCATTTAAAAGTATAATTCCAGTAGTAGAATTAACGGTAAGAAAATGCTTAATTTCTTTTCCACGTACAATGAAGGTGGAGAAATTATTGCATTCCATTCAATGTTTCTAAAAAAACGTTTCTGGAAAAATCCGTGTGCGAATTCTAGCTCTCTCTCGCGCGCGCTCTCTCTCTCTCTCTCTCTGTCTATGATCAACAAAACTCAAAATCCCAAATTTGGAAAAATACCAACTTTGGCATTTGTGTTTAGTATCCTCAAAGATGCAAAATATTTTAAAAAATATTCCCCCACCCCAACTATCCTTTAGATGGCAGACTTTTCGGAATTTTGAATTTTCTCAAAATTTGCTCCAACGATTTGGATTTAAATGTCGCATAAAATAAATTTACATGACAAAGCATTTATGTATCTTGAAATTCCTGGAAGTAGTTTGTAATTTCCTTTTGATTTGATAGACATTTTGTATTAGCTTGTATAATAAGCAAACGTTAAGGAATGGTCGAAGACATACTACGCAAAAATTAATTTCAAATAACTTTTATGGGCATAAGCCAATTCGAAATCCATTATTAATTGTTCTAATTGCTCCATACTACGTCATTCCATTAAAGTCTTCAAATTTTCCGATGTTTCTCGGTAGTGCATGGAAAGATTATAGAATTTTAAAGACTGTCTAGTTCTTAAACATTTGACTATTACTATTCCCTTTGTATCTATAAAGAAATGTTTAATGTAAATGAATCTGAAAAGGAATGTACAATTAAAAATAGTAGTTGGAAAAATAGATTTCGTAATAATAATGTAACGATGGCACGGGTCGAGGAACCGCTGCTTGATCTGCTCGGTTCGCTTAACAATAGCTCCAATGAACACATGGACAAACAAATGTCTTTTTGCAACTTCCCTACAGATTATAAAAAACAAAAAGAAAACAACCCCAAATGTTCGTAACAGTCCATTTCTGGAAATTTTAGAATCCTGATTTCCCGTGATTACGACGACTGGAACTTCTGGAATCTACCCAATAGAGTATATAACGGGGCCGATAAATGCCGGCCGGCGAATCTAAACAGTCAATCTAGTGAGTGCCAGACAGTAAAACAGTGAAGTGAACACGAATGGTGTGCAGCTGACAATGGACAGTGCATAGTGCAGTTAATCGTGAGTTATGACTGTTATTTTGTGTACCCAGTGTGTGAGTTAGTGTTACAAGTGTATCGTGTTGAATTAGGATAACTGAGTTAGCAAACCTGGTATTTCTCATTCATTTCTTACATTCATTTCTTACAATCATTTTTGTAACCACTAATAATTCACAGAGGGTAAAGAAAGTCATACAAATGTAAACAACTTTTTAATTGAACAAACGATGTTGCAGTTTACGTGTTCTGGGTTTTTCAACATTTTGTCGTGTTTTACTCTCTCACTTGCTATGCACATGCGGTACAGAGAAGGTATTGTATTGTAAAAATTCGATACCGAGATTTCAGCGGAAATATATGTTTTGAGAGCCCGTGATTTAGACAAAGGTTTATGTGTGTGTCTGTGAACAGCATAGCTCAAAATGAAAATACCGCTAAATTCCAAGTTTAGTAACTAAGTTTATTATCTTTCAAGGACGCGACACGAAGAATTTGAAGAAAATCCCCCTACCGAAATTACCCTTTACAAGGAAAATTTTTTGAAACTTTTGTTTTTCTCAAAAATGGTTCTAACAATTTTGATTAAAATACCGTACATTAAAGCTATTCAAACACAAATAAAATTTATATATTGAATATTCTAAGAAAAGCCTCTGGTTGAGTTATGCAAAATTTTGCCACATTGTTATATCGTAAGAGATAAACAAAATCTTACTACAAAAGTGAGATCTCGTTAAAACACAAAAAGTATGGCATATGCATTTTTCTTTTAGAGTTGACCGTTTCCAAGACATTCCTTGTTATTGGTTTCAATATTAAAATACTTTTCTCAGACAGGAAGTCTCCGTTTTTCTTTTGTACTACTTCTGGCCAAGCTAAGAAGCCAATTTCAATGATAATCGCATAACGATAGCTTTTAAAACATTTGACTATCACTTTAGCATAGCGCATTCCTTTAGTTCCCTTCCACTTATAAGGAACTAAGTAATAGGTATATGTACATTCTGCTAATGCATATCTCGATTAACATGGTGTAGAAAGAAGAATTCTCTTTTGTAAGAGGTCTATAGAACAGAGAAAGTCATGTAAGTGTTACACATCTGATTTAATATTTATTATGATGATAATTATTATTTTTATATTATTTTAATTTTTACTTCCTCTAGCCCGTTTGTATAGTGAACACTAATTGTTGTATTTGTCTCAAAAATTCGATACCGAGATTTCACCGGAAAGATGCTTTGGAGTCTCTGAAACCAAAAAATGCATTTTTAGAGAAAGTTCCGTATGTATGTGTTTGTGTGTGAGTGTGTGTCTGTCTGTAGAAGCTAGATATTTACATCGCAAAATTTATATATTGAAATGTCTGGTAATAGCTTCTGAAAACGTGTTCATTGTAAATGAATTATGCTTAAATTTGCGTAACTGGTAAACTGTAAGAAGTAAACAAAAAGTTACTGCACAAACATGTGGATATCAGCAAGGCACATAATTTGTGTCTCACACATTTTTGTTATAGAGTTGACCGTTTTCGAGATATTGCGTGTTATTGGTGTAAATTGTAAGTTACTTAAACCTTTTTCGACGGTAGGTCATCTTTCTTTCATTTGTCTTCTGTTTACCTATTCTGGCAAGTAAAGTGGACGGAATTTAAATTTTTTCATATCCCCCCAAACTACCATTTACATGGAACATCCTTGAAAGACACCAAACTTAAATACCAAGTTTGGAATCTTCGTTTTTGAGCTATGCTTCTCAAAGACACACACACACACACACACACACACACACACACACACACACACACACACACACACACACACACATTTTTCTAAAAATGTTGTTTTTCATTCAGGGGCTCTCGAAACATGTATATCCAGTGAAATCTCGTATCTAATTTTTGGGTGCAATACAATACCTTCTCTGTATACTATGTATATAGTACGTGTAGAGAAAGTAAAAACATTTTTAGAAAAAGGTCTGTGTGTGTGGACAGCATAGCTAAGAAACGAAAGACCGTTAAATACCAAACATAGTATTTAGTTTTAGTATATCTCAAGGATGTGGCAGGAAGATTTTTAGCAAAAGCCCTCACTACAAACAGCCCTTTACATGCATTATTTTTGAAAAGTTCTTCTTAAAATGGCTCAAACAATTTAATATCGTTTATTAAAAATATTTACATAATAATTAAAATGTAGATTTTGAAGTTTCTAAGAATGACCTCTGAGGACCTCTTTATTCTGGGCGTGTTTTGTAGTATATTGCATGACGGTTAAAACGAGAGAGAGAGAGAGAGAGAGAGAGAGAGAAGCTAATTACACAAAAAATGTAGATCTCAGTAAACACATAATTTATGCCATATACGTTTTCTTGTAGAGTTGACCGTTTTCTAGATATTGCTTGTTATTGGTATCAATTTTAAACTACCTAATTTTTCTCAAACGTGACCATGTAAAGCGAACCGAATCTTAATTGTTTCACATAGCGACATAGCTTTTAAAAGATTTGACTCGCTTTAGTCTAATGTATTCTCTTATTTTCCTTCTAATTATAAGGATATAAATGGTAAGACCAATTCTGACAGTAAATCTCGATTATCATGATGTAGATAAAATAAAACTTCATTAAGAATAGATTGTTTATGAAACAGCTAGAGAAAGTTATGTGAACGTAGCACATTAGAGTTTTTGTTCAACAAACACTTCTTTATTTCTCCACAACCTGATTGCAAGCCGCTCACAAACTTCTTTCGTAACAATTTTGCGTACAGCTTCTTTGACGTTCGCGGCGGAAACAATATAGCTCGCTACGAAATTCCCGCCGAACTCACTCACTATTGCGCGCGATGCATTTCCAGTGAAAACTGCACACTGGACAGGTCTTTGTTGCCCTTATTATATATCTGTTGGTTACGTCACTGAGAACTTCTAGAAACAGCCGCACCTGCAAAACCACCACAGCGCCTCAAACTCACTCAGGCTTAACAATGTGCTCCTTCGACGTCAAAGAACCTTCCGAAAGGACATTTGTCCACTCGGGGCACGGGGCATTGGTATCTAATAATACATGCACTCAATCACCCTTCAATCCCGGGCGGAAGCACCTTTTTATACTGTTCTGACATTGTTGTGTCCCATCTCAGAAAATGAATGTGTTATTATAAAACTCGGCAAGTTTCCGTGGCGTAGCGGTTATCACATGCATCTAACACACGGAAGGTCTCCGGTTCAATCCCGGGCAAAAACACATGTCTTATAGCATACTGGCATTGTTGTGCTCAACTCAGACAAATGAATGTTTACTCAATCATCCTTATAGCTGAGCACATTATTGTCCTAATTAAGCTCCACCTTAAAGCAATAATGGGTTCCTGAGTGCAACTGTCACGAAGAGCAAGTGTCACAGACTCGTCCACTCGTACGGGTGTAACACTGGCTGCCAACATCAACTATGGCCTACAAAGCAAGCCGTGCACACATGTCGATTATGGCCGCAGGTCGTAGTCACTATACTACCCAGTGATTATTTATATATACATACTTTCTTCTATTACGTCTTTATATTTTTATCATATTTCAACATATTCCAAAAAGTTTTGCAGCATGTAATACGCACATTCAGACTTTTCTAGTGTCCATAGGCATTTCTCCTTGGAGATACTTTGGAACGTGTACTTAGAACACCTATAGAAAATGAGAGAACTTAAATCTTTCCACTTCGTGAACGCCTCTTTTTCCCATAGCCTCAAGCAAGCAACTGTGGAACAATCAAGATTGAAATCGCAGATTTTGATCGTATCCTCCAGCGATAATTCTTTACTGTTCACTCAATAGCAGACAATTATCAACACCTCAATGCTCAATTTATTTTCAGCTTTGATCACAATATATGGCTAGATTTCTAAGTAGATATAAATACTAGTCATGTGCAATGTGAAATTAAAATCAAGGGGCATTTCTTCAGAATAAAATTACACCACAAAACATTTTTGAGTTGCCATCCTAAGGCTCGTTTACAGTAGTTTTTCAAGAGTATTTAATGCTGTATTATGATGAAGATGACTCAAATGCGGGTCGAAAATCCTCCTAGGCCTCTCAAAGGTAGCCAAAATATACACCACTTTGGGCATGAACGGATCATGAAGTTCTTCAAATTTTGTGATCACGATAGATAGTTTGTCCATTGGTCACCCTAACGTTGCACAAAAGCGATATTTGGGAAAATGTAAAAATATTAACTACTACAACTATTTTAACCATTACTACAATTCTACAACTACCAAGCAATAAATAACGCCATGGGATATGACGTCCAATAATGACGACCAGCATGGATATCTCCGTTATCAGAGTCATTTTTCGGTATCAGTGCTGCCCAGGCGCGGCCAAGTTTCTCTGAGCTAGGCTGCCGTGGAGAAACAACAAACAGTGAGGAATCAGACAGCGAGAGGATAACCACGCCTGTAATTTAAGACCACACAGCAAGGTCCACATCGGAAAGGCAATTCTTTGGTAGGTTTTGGCTGGGCTAAATTTGGGGAACATCTTTTAGAATTCCAAAATTCTTTGGATTTAATATCCTCTAAGGAATTGCAGAAGTTCGCACATTATTACTCATGAAACTTAAACTTACAGAACTGTAATTAAATAAAGGGAAGAGCTTTACTTTCAGTAATTATTTCAGTCTAGACCAGTGTTTCCCAACCTTTTGAAGTTCACGGCACCCTTGGGAATAACATTAAACACCAGGGGAACCCCTCCTTGAATTAAAAGAAAATTAAGCTTAATATGTTAATTTATTGAAATATTATATAATAATAACGTACACCATAACATAATACAGTAAATTTTATTACAATCACTGAGTAAAAATACATCAATAAATTTTGTTCGATTAATGATTAATGTGAAACTTGTGATTGATGCTTAGAGCAAAGATATGTGATGTCGGGTCTTACAGTTGACAGTGAAACACGCAAATCATCCTCAAGGTTATTCAGTCTATTTCTTGCTTTGCATTTTATTGTCACCATAGCAGAGAAGGCTTGCTCGCATAGATAGGATGTTGAAAAGGGCAAAAGTGCGTTAATTGCTTTCTTCATTAGGTTAGGGTCATCCTCTTTCTGTTGAAGCCAAAAACTAGCCACCGGCGCCTCACTCTTGGTGAGCTTACCTTTGAGTGTGGAATCAGCGCAAAGATCAATAAATTCATCTCGTTCGCAAGCAGTGAAATCTATTTCCTCTGCACTATCTACGAAATCAAATGGTGAGACAACCCAGTCGAGATTCGTAGTGGAAATAGTTGGAAAGTACGCATTTATTGCATCTTGATAAGTGATCACAAATGCGGTCTTTCAGTTTACCCTGATCTTTATCTCCTGCCACATTAAGAAGAGATGGAAAGTTCGACAAATCTCCTTTTTGAACTGCAGACTTCTTTTAAAACCTTTCTTTTTATTTGTTGAGGAGATTATTCTTTCATGTCGACCCTGCATCGAAACATTCAGTTCATTCAGCTTATGAAAAATATCTGCCAGATACGACAGTTCAAAACACCAAGAATCACTTAGTAAGAGCTCATGAAATGTGTCTTGATTTTCATCCTTAAAAAAAGTTTTTAGCTGTTCTTTAAGTTCGAGAAACCGGTTCAATACACGACCCCGCGACAACCGCCTTACTTGTGTGTGAAGTAACAAAGAGGCATGAGCTGCATCCGTTGCGCGACATGACTGTTCAAAAATTCTGCACTTTAAAGGTCGAGACTTCATATAGTTCACCATTTTCAACTTGGTTAAACACTTCAGCATAATCTTCATTACACGCTTTCACGACTAATGCCTCTCTATACAGAAAACAGTGAATTATAATAATGGATGGATTTTCATTGAGAGCTCTGGCAGTAAAACCTTTAATTTTCCCAGACATAGATGGTACACCATCTGTACATATACCACAACAGTCTTTCCATGAAAGATCATGGTCATTGAGATAGGAATTAATAGAAACGAAAATATCATGGCCTGTAGTTGTAGTCTCCAGCGGTCTACAGAACAGAAACTGTTCACGAATATATTTTTCATCAATATATCTGATAAAACCAAGGAGTTGCGGTTTGTCACCAATATCGAGACTCTCGATCTACTTGCAAAGCAAATGTTATATAAGTTTTTATTTTCTCCGTGACTTGTTCGTTGATATTGCATGACATTTCAGATATCCTGCGGCTGATTGTGTTGTTGGACAGAGGAACTTTCGAAATTTGATTAGCTGCTCCTTCGCAAAGTATTGTTGAAACTATAACTTGATATGCAGGGCCAATGATTTCCTCTCCAAGAGTATGAGTTGTTTTTTTTAGCTACTTTAAATGAGGCTTCAAGAGCAGTATCACCTATGGTCATTCTCTTTACCATTCGCACAGCTGTTTTCTTCTCCCCTTCTAATATATGTGAAAAATACATTACACTTTTCTGTGACACACTAGGATGCTTTGTTGTAAGATGCCGCTTCAGTTTGCTAGGTACCATGGCCTCGTTGCTAAGTGTTTCGCCACAAACTAAACACACAGGGATAGGGTTTTCCTCGTTGTTATTCCACTTAAATCCACACGCTAAGTAACTGTCCTGGTATGTTCTTTTCTTTCGTTTGTCTTCTTTATGTGGTGAATTCGACGGTCCGGGAGAAACTGTAATATTTGGCTTCTTAAAGCAAGCAGTAGGAGCCGACTGTTCACTTTCACTGTCCTGGCGTTTACGTTTAACAATGAACTTATCCATAGCTATACACTGTGAATCAACGCGAGGAAGACAACTGAAAGCGCCAAGCGGCGTACGCTTTTATATATTCATCTGTCGAAGTCTCGGGAATGTTCGGCAGGGTATAGCTGTAATGCTATCTGTGGGATACTAGTATAACTGAATTATTGAAACGAATCGACCACTATCACCATCTGCCGTGCATGAGGGTAATTGATTTGACTTATTTTATTTCAAGAACTTACAAGACTTAAGGCTTCAGTAGAAGGTATTTTTGTTTGTTTATCTCAATATCTCGCGGCACCCCTTAGCCAATCACACGGCACCCTAGGGTGCCGGGGCACACCGGTTGGGAACCGTTGGTCTAGACATTTACATTGATGCTCTGTCAAGAAACTTAACAAATTAAACCACGTCAGTAGGTAAAATTAAATTCTTGCAATTGTAAAAACATTTATATCATTTGTTTACATATTATAAGGGTTATCAAAATTCTTATTTATTACCACCATACTCTATTACTTCTCAATTGCCTAGGAATGTAGTTAAAGACCTACTCTGGGTATTGTACTCTGAGGAAAACGAGGTGATAATCTACAGCTCAGCAAAAAAATGTTCCACCTCCAGTTAAACTTATGAAGGTATACATGCATTTCTAAAAGCTTAAACTGACATTTGTGTGGAGGAAGAATAGATTTTGGGAATGTTCTTTAAAAAATAAAGACAAATTACTAGTTCACGGTTGAAGCGGTGTAACAAAAGCGTGTTATTATGGTCTGAAAAATTATACCTTTTAACTTAAATAAAAACTAAGAATTCCAAACATTAGATTATTGATGTATTACATGATTTTGATTAAAATGTTAAACCTGCCTAAACATGTTATTTATGCTGTTGATCCTGGAATTATTAGATAGAAAAATAATGGTAGAGGAAAATTACACAACAGGATAACGCGAGCGATACCGCGGATTTCTCTAGTTCAAAACTCCACAGTGTAGTTATATCACTCCTTACCGATAAAACCAAACGTAAGAAACATTCGTGTCTCCCATACACCAGGAGGAATAGGATCCTTGATAGTGATGCTAATTTCATTATTTAGATTTTCATTTATGTTTTAGTTAAGGATATGTTGCATCTAAAAAAAATCACATGTGTTCCAATTCACATGATTTTCTCATAACCTATTCTGCAGAAAATTTTCACAAACACTTTTTCTTCTCTCTACTTCATACTAAACGAGATAAGCATTAGCAAAAATGGTTTGTCACTTTGTTTTTTCTAAACAAAATAAGGAATATACTCAGCTAAATAACAAGAAATATGCACTTTATTTGTCATGTTAATGTCTGCAATATGTTATTTTAATAGAAATCGTTAACCATTTTTCAGAAAATTGCATTTCGAACAAAAACCTTTCTTGTGAAGGGTAGTTCGGGATTGGATGGGTTTCCATATCATTGGAAGACGGTGGATTTAAACACCAAGTGTGGTATGTAAGCGACCCTCCGGTTTTTAGTTATTCTGGCCTCAGAAGCCCCCGTCTTCCAAAACCGTGATTGTGGATTCAAGGGTCCTTAAATCATGTATTGAATTTGTTGGTGGAATGCAATGCCTTCTCTACCCACTATATAAATATATGCTCAGCACTCGATGGAGAAATTAATAATTTTTTGCACGAATATTAAGATGTACTTAGATCATTACAGCATGGTTTGATTTATTAGATCTTAACGACAAGGAAAAGCCATATTCAAAGATTAAAAGGCGACTTAAAATCCATGTCGGCGAAATGAAAGGAAAGGAAGGAGCATGGAAACAGAACAGAAAGAAATTGTGTGGGGCAGGTAGAGGAATAAATGGGCAGACTTTTCTCAACAGAAAGTAATACATCTGTGGTCGAATCGTGCGAGCAATTAGAGAAATGTGGGAAGAACTACTGTTATTTTAATATAAAATATATGTGGTGAAGATAGGGCTGGGATGAACTACTGAGGAAAAACTTTCAAAAAGGTTAATGTTCGTTATGTATTGTGCAGAATTTTAATTATTGTTGTGATAAAGCTAATATAGAATTAGCTCACTTAATAAACATTAGCCCTTCAGGGAGCTCATAGTCTAAATAAAAAAAAATCTGTGATCCATTCTACCTGTTCTAAAACAAACTATTCATAAAAAGAATTTTTGTATACATCATCATTTTTTGTATAAGCATTATTTAATAGAGCTACAAAGTAAGTAAAATAATGTTTTCAGCTGGGATCAGAATATAAATTGATTGATTGGATGATATTATATATCAAAATAGATTAGAACTTTTTGTTTATCAAGAGTTTAAAAGATTCAATTTATTGATCCTTTCTGAGCTCCTATAAACATTATTCCTTTTAATGCCCTCCAAGTTCCTTTAGTGCTTCCATGTAAGTAGTAGGTTAATAATGGAATACACTAGGCTAAAGCGATAGTAACATCTTTTAAGACATGGTTGCTTTGTGACACAATTGAAATTAGATTGTTTTGCGTGGCCAGGAGTAAATCAAAAGAGATATGAAACGTCAGTGAAATGTTTCAAGTATTGTAAAATGAAAATAATAAAAAGGAATATCTCTTAAATGGTTAACATAACAAAAATATGTATGACATAAATTGTGTGTTTTAACTAGATCCACATTTTTGGATATTACGTTTTTGTCAATCTCTTATGGTTTAGCAGTTATATAAAAGTTATCCAGAATGAAGAGGTCTTCGCAAGTTATTCTTAGACAATTTAAGGTGTATCTTTCCTGAAAATACATTTAACATGTGATATTTTAATCAAAATCATTAGAGCCATTTTTGAGAAAAACAAAAATTTCGAAAAGTGTTTCATATGAAGGTTAGTGTAGTGGAGGATTATTTTGAAAATCTTCGTGTCACGTCCTTGGAAAACGCTGGCCTTAAATGTATTTATCTGACTTTTTTTTAACTATGCGGTTCACACACATACACACAAATGCATGAACCTTTTTCCAAAAAGGTTTTTCTTTATTCAAGGGGTCTCACAAGCGTGTGTTACCGGTAAAATATGGAATTTTTTGGGTGAGAATACAATATTTTCTCTGCCTACTATGCACATTTTATATGCTTGGTTGAGAACGGAATAAATAAAATAATACATCATGAAAGTTATACTCTACTTGCTGCAAAGCTTACAAATAAACTCGTGTATCTATAACTAAGCCGCGACTATATCTTAAATGTGGCTACAACACAAATCTGCATATTATGTCGTTCATGTTGTCAGGTTACCGAAATGTTGCTTCAAAATGAAGCAAACGTATATTACTCGTATTTAAACGTTTTGGCCTCAAGCTTGGGATTCATTTTGGGAATATGGTTGTAAACCACTTTCATAGCTATCATTTTCACCAATCAAGACTTCTCACCCAGCGTTTTTTGGAATATAGGTCTGAGCCGGAAATGGTAATTATCACCTGTTATACCAAAGATGGCGTCATAAACATGAGTTCTAAGTCGAATAAGGGTTAAGACAGTCAATTCCTAGATCTCATAAATACGCTAGCTTCATATTAACTATAAATCGAGTGTAGCTTTAAAAAGGCTATAAAATTTAATGCTGGCTAATTTATTCTGTTGCTCTGATTCTGAAAGACTATTATCTCAAGTTGTAGTCGAAGGTCATGAAAAACACAACCGTAAACTTCGAAACGCTAGAAAAAAATTCTCTGTTTCATTCACATTACCTTCTCTGGCTATTCTGCTCACATTATTCCTACAAAAGTTTATTCTTATATCTACTTTGTACTAATTGAAATAAACATCAGCATAAATGGCCGTGTTACTTAGTTCCTTATAAGTGGAAGGAAAATAAGAGAATAAACTAGGCTTAAGCAATAAACCAGGTGACAATTAGAATTGTCTAAAATTCCCAAGATAAAAAAAAAAATGAAAAGACTTTTCGTTTCAGAAAATCTCAGTATTGACATATCAAAACCAATAAAAAGGAATATATCGGAAATGGTTAGTGCATATCAAATATATATTGGACATAAATTGTGTATTTTTACGAGGCTATTTACTCTAATGGTTTACCAGTTATGCAAAAGTTGTTCAGAATAAATTAACATAAGAGTCTATTCCTAGGCATGTCAATATATACGTTTTATTTGTCATGTTAATAAGTTTAATATATTTTTAACAAAAACGTTAGGATCATTCCTGAAATATACAAAATTACCGAAAACTTTTCCATGTAAGTTGTAGTTTAATATAACGCCATTATGACAGCTCACAAGGAGCCTTATCTTACAGACGTCATGGATAGGGTACAATATTGGAGGGCGAGAAGTGGTCAGCACCTCAATCCCTCCCGGCCGGTTCATTCGCTCTTCTCGACCTGGAGGCTCTACTTCTCCATCAAGTAGCTCTTTAATTGGCCACCCCGGACCGGGTCTCACATTGGGGGAAAATCCCTACACCAGTACCGGGAATCGAATCCAGGTCTCCCGCTGGCAAGCAAAAGCGTCACCACCGCGCTAAGGAGGCGACCAAATTGTAGTTTACAGTAGGGAAATTTTCACGAAAATCTTCGTGTTGCATCCTTGAGAGATGCTAAACTTACGTACCAAGTTTAGAATTATAAGGTATTTTCATTACTTTCTCTATTCGCACTATGCACATAGGGAATGGAGAAGGTATTGCATCCCACCCAAAAATTCGATACCGAGATTTCACCAGAAATACACTTTTTAGGGTTCCCTGTGTCAAAAAACAAACAAAAAAAAAAGCAACATATTTGTAAAAAGGTTCGTGTGTATGTGTATCCGTGTATCTGTGTGTCTGTGAACACGATAACTCAAAAACGAAAAGTCGGTAAAATGCCAAACTTAGTATTTAAGTTTGTTGTTTTCCAGGGATGCGACACGAAGATTTTGAGAAAAATTCCCCCACCGCAAACTATCCTTTACAAGGGAAATATTTCGAAAATGTTGATTTTCTCAACAATGGCTCTAACGATTTTGATTAAAATACCGTATTTTTAATATATTTATATGATAAATAAAATGCATATCTGGATTTTTTGGGTAATATCCCTGAAGACCACCTTATTCTGAATGAATTTTGCATAACCATAAACCGTAAGAGATACACAAAAACTTATTACACAAAAAACGTAGTTCACGTTAAAACACACACTTTTTCTGAAATAGTTTTTTTCCGTGGAATTGACCATTTCTGAGATATTTCTTGTTATTTGTTTCAGATTCAAAATACTTAAACTTTTCTTACACTGAAAGTTGTAAATCTTGCATAGAAACGGATTCCAACCACATGGAATCCAACTTTTAAAGGATTTTATTATCATTTTGGCCTTGTGTATGCCTTTATTTGCCTTCTACTTACAATGAGGCAAATAATTAAGACAATTTCTGCTAATATTTATCTCAATTATCATAAAGTGGACAGAGGAATATGCTTTTTAACAATAATTTGTTACAGTGATGCAGAGAAAGTCATGTGAATTGAACACATCAGATTTTATTTTTGAGTTATGCTATTCGTAGACCACACACACACATGCAAACACAGATACACACAAGGACTTTCTCTAAAATTGTTTTTATGAATTCAGGGGAATTCAAAACACACATTTTCCTAAAATCTCGATATCACCTATTACCTACTATGTACATTGTACATACGTGCTTAAATTACGCCAGATTCCCGCACAAGTTAAAGATGCACTTATTTGTGCACAAAGAATCTCGGACCAAGCGCACGTTTAGACATAATGACGCTTCTAAATATTTTAACTTGTAAAGAAGTCTCCTAAATATTACCCATTCCAGTTACCATTATGCAGATGGCTACTGCTACTGGCTAGGAGAGTAACTAATTCT
The DNA here is from genome assembly GCA_030762935.1 of Hymenopus coronatus. Classification (NCBI taxonomy): domain Eukaryota; kingdom Metazoa; phylum Arthropoda; class Insecta; order Mantodea; family Hymenopodidae; genus Hymenopus; species Hymenopus coronatus. Next base: position 35,970,288 of record CM060890.1, read on the forward strand.
GTTTCTTGAATAGCTGAACGTCTGACACTAACGAATTTCGGAGGATGACCTAATACATCTGTTGCCATATCTTATATTATTGGGCAATTTTGAGAGAATAGTGATTTTTTCCGATCACCACTTCTACTGTACGAAAAAAGAAAGGAAAAAATGTGTTGTATTCCATTCAAATGATTTTCTTGAACTGTTTTATAAGCAAACTATAAAGGTATTATTTTATGTACATCATCCTAATTCAGATAAACATTTGCAGAAATGGTCTTATTACTTAGTTCCTTCTAATCAGAAAGAAAATAACAGAATACACTAGCTACGAGGGTCGGTTGATAAGTCACAGCTATGGCTCCACTAGGCCAGTTAGACGGTAGCATCGTGTAATTTAACTCTAGACCAGCTTGTATTCATAGTTACAGGTCAATAACTTGTTTAGTTTTCGAATGACATCATTTTAAACAAGACAACTTAAATGTTTTCACGGAAATGAAGGATTTGGTAAAACGAGCAGTGATTAAATACTTCTATTTGAAAGGCTTAACGCCTAAAGAAATCAAGAAGGAAATGGACAGTACATTGGAAGACTCTGCCCCCTCATATTCAATGATTAAAAGCTGCGTTGCACAGTTTAAAATAGGATGTACGAGCACTAGTGTTGAGCCTCGCTCTGGACGCCCTGTAGAAGTGACAACTCCAGATATCATTGAAAAAAAAATCATCGTTCAGTACTGGAAGACCGCAGATTAAAGTTGCTTGAAATAGCAGAGGCTGTAAACATATCAAAAGAACGTGCAGGTAATATTTTAAGTAAAGTTTTGGGCTTTCACAAGGTCTGTGCAAGATGGGTGCCGCGTTTGTTGACACCTGATCAAAAATTGCAAAGAAAAACTGTTTCTGTTAAGAATGTGGAGCTCAACCTAAACTCCCAGTAAAGTTTTGAGAAGGCTTATTACCATGGATGAAACTTGGAAACACTCCAGAAAGTAAATCCCAGTCAGAACAGTGGATTGCGCCAGGTGAACCAACTCCAAAAAAGGCAAAGTCAGTTTTGTTAGCAAATAAGGTTACCTATAGCGGGTGTTTTCTGGGATGCACAGGGAATTATTTTTATTTATTACTTGGAAAAGGGTAAAAGTATCACTGGTAACTACCACGCAAGCTTATGCAACCTTTTAGTGATGAGGTTAGAAGAAAAAAACTTCATTTGGAAAAAAAAAAAAAAAAAAAAAAATTGTTTCATCAAAAAATGCTCCGACCCATCGTACAGTCATTGCAATGTGTAAAATGTGCGAATTAAAATTCGATTAGCATGAAAATCCACTCTATTTGCCAGATATAGCACCCAGTGACTACCACTTGTACCCAAACCTCAAAACATTTCTTGGAGGACGAAGATTTCACAGCAACGAGGAGGTCATTGATTCCGTAAACAGCTATTTTGAGGACCTTGATAAATCACACTACAGAGAAGGTTCAAGTAAATTAGAACACCGATATAACAAAAGTGTCAGCCTTTCTGGAGATTATGTTGAGAAAATAAAGCAAAAAATAAAATAAAATAAGTTCTGTTTTCATTGAGAGGCCTGGAACTCATCAACGAAATGTCAGTATCAAGCAGCTGCTTCAAACCCAAAGTGATGAATTGATGTAGTAAAACGATAGTTATAACTTTTAAGATTGCAGAAGTAAACCAAAAGGATCAGGAATAATAATTTTCCATTTGACAAACGTTTTAGCATTTTAAAATTGATACAAATATAAAGGAACATCTTGAAAATGGTTAATTCCACAAAAAAAAAAAAAAAAAAAAAAAAAAAAAAAAGTATGAATTGTGTTTTAACGAGATCTACATTCGTATACACTAAGATATTGTCTATCTCTTATAATTTAGGTTACACAAAAGGCATTTAGAATGAAGAGGTCTTCAGAGGCTATTCCCAGCATTATTTATCCTGAAAATATCTTTAATATACGGTATTTTAATCAAACCGATTTTGAAAAAAATCAAAATTTTCCAAAATCTTTCGATGTAGGGACTGGTTTGGTGTGGTGAAAATCTTTGTATCGCATGCCTCTAAGATGCTGAACTTCATTATTAAGTTTGGTATTCAACCGGCTTTTCGTTTTTGAGTTATTGCGTTCAGACACACGGATCTTTTATTTGATTTCAGAGGAAATGTGAAGCTCCATTGAAATCTTGGTATAGAATATTTGGGTGGAATGCAATATCTTCTATACTTATGCACCTTTTACTAAGTAGAGAAAGTAAAAATGTTGCTAATATTTAAGTCCTTTTACTTAAAATCTAAAATTCAACCTAATAAATTAAAAAGAATTATGCAACTGCTTGTTATTGTGGTTGTTTGTGCACACCATTTTCTTTGTTCGTGGCACTCCTTAGTATTATTATAGTAAGCTAAAATTGAAAAGCATAATTGATTTTCAACAGAGTATAAAACAGTTTTCTCTTTTCTGATACTAATAAGCAAACACTACGCTTCGTAAAGTAAACCAAAACAATATTATGAATTTATGAGACAAATAACATGATTACATAACTCGAATGAATAATTCATAATTATTCAGGTCCGTATTCTGAAGGAAATGTGGTAAGTGTAATATACATTTGTCACAAACTAACTTATATGTTATTATTTTTCAACGATAGTGAATAGAAAAAACCTCTTGCACATGATGATTCCAGCAGCAAGTCGCCAATATTAAACCTTGGTCGCGATGATGATTATTATTATTATCAATATCATTATTATGATCTACGGCTGGTTGTTGAACTTAAATAAATAACTTGCAACTCATACTTCAGTGGTGAATCGTAAGTAAATATTAAACAATCTGATGTGTTACATTCACATGACTTTCTCTAGCTGCTCTACAAAAGATTATTCTTCTTTGTACACAATGCTAATCAAGATAAATGGTAGCGGAATTTAATTACTTAGTTCCATATAAGTAGAAGGGAATAAGGGAATGCACTATGCTAAAGTGATTGTCAAATGTTTTAAAAGCTATCGTTATGAGATTGTCATTGCAAATCACTTCTTTGCTTGGTCAGGAGTAGAACAAAAGAAAAACAGAGACTTCCTCTGTGAGAAAAGTTTAAGTACTTCACAATTGGAACCAATAACAAGGAATATCTCGAAAACGGTTACCTCCACAACAAAAAAGTAAAGCACAGAAATTGTGTGTTTTGTCATGAGGTACATTTTTAGAGCAGTTTTTATTCTATCTGTTACGGTTTAGCAGTTACGCAAAATTCAGCAACATGCATCCAGAATAAAGAGGTCTTTAGAGGCTATTCCCAAAAAATTCGGGATATACATTTTATTTCGGACATAAATAGCTTTAATATACGGGATTTTAATCAAAAGCGTTACATCCATTTTTAAGAAAATAACAATTTTCTAAATATGTCCATGTAAAGGGTAGTTTGTGGGTGCGATTTTTTTTTTGAAAATCTTCGTGTCGCAACCTTGAAAGATACTAAACCTAAATACCAAGTTTGGTATTTAACGGTCTTTTTGTTTCGGGGCTATGCTGTCCACAGACACACATACACACACGGAACTTTTTTTAAAAATGCTTTTTTCGGACTCAGGGGACCCCAAAACATATATTTCCGATGAAATCTCGGTATCGAATTTTTGGGTGCATTACAATACCTTCTCTATCCCTATGTACATATGGGGCTAGAGAAAGTAAAAAAGGATATTGGAAATAAACCCAGGTAGGTTTTAATTCCTAACATTATGATTACTTTCTGTGTCTGTAACAATAATAATTACATCAAAGGTTAGAGTATTTTAAATAGTTCGTACATATACACTAAAATAAGCAGAACACACGAGTGGTAAGGTAACTTGCACCAAATGAAAGGAATTGAATCTGCTTTTATTATATATTTCCCTGTAGTAAAATGGAAGTATAGTAGGCTTAAACAATAGTTAAACCTTTTAAGAGCTTTATGATAATTGATATTCAATTCTCTTTACTTGTCATAGAGAAAGATGAAATGAATGACTTTCGATTTGAGAAAATTATTGTTTTTTTTTAAAGTGAAATAGGAAACTCCATAAAAAAATATAGTATAAGTTGTACGTGTTAACGAGATCTAAGACAACAATTGAAAAAAAAATAGTATTTTAATTAAAATCTTAGAGCCATTCTTAAGAACTTAACATTTTCGACAAATTTTCTATGCAAAGGGTTTTGGTGTGTAGGATTTCCCTGAAAATATCTGGGTCGCATTCTTGGAAGATAAAATTAAACCGACGCTCGTTTTTTAATTATTTTGAGGAATATTTCCGCAAAGTTTTCAGGTGCGAGGCTATTCTGGAAAACATTGGTGTTATATACTTGGAAAATGCAGCAAAGTTGGTATTTATCCGACATTTTATTTCTAGTTCTTATTGTTTTCTCTCTTGCTTCTCTCTCAACTCACATATAAACTCTAGGCATTTTGTTCCAGGGGACATTCAAACGCGTATTTCTGATAAATATCTGCTATGCTTATTACAGGTGAATGGAAAAAGAAGAATATGGTGTGACGTAGTGGTTAGACCGCTCGCTTCCCAACTGGGCAGCTAGGTTCTATTTTAAGGGGCAGTATATGAGATTTGTGTTAAAGTCCTGTGCCATTCATTCCATCAATTGCTTTATCACCACCTTTTCTTTCATCCTTCTGGCCTATAATTTATATCATTTACTTCTTCACGTGCATACCCGACATTTATATTCATGATGTAAAGAATTTCCTAGACATTCTTTTTATAGGAAATTTATCAATTTTTATCTCGGACACACTATCTGATACACAACTCGTCTACTTTTCAGCATTCGTTGACCCCAGGCATTAGCTAGTAAGTCCTGATGTGTGCTAGTCCTCGGTATAAGGTGGGTAAGCAGAAGAAAATTGGTTTTAACCCTTAATGCTGTGGTTTGCATTTATATACAAAGTTGATTTTAGGCATTGTTTTAGAATAGTTTAGTACTTTTATTGGCAGTTTTATATACATTGACTTAGTAAAATATTTTCAAGCATTTCAGCCATTTTGTGATGAACGATATATCACTCACATCGATTATATTATGTGGGCCCTCCCCGTCTCTTACATTTGACTACAGTTGCCGGGATTAGAACTGGCGTTGTTCGGCTTAGAAGGATTGGCCAGTCCATTACGTATCGTTCTAACGACCATTGGAACTACTTCCGCACCTGGTAAAAACAAAAAGAATATGAAACCAGTTTACGAAATTGAGGAAGAGGGTATTAGTAGAATTAATTTGAGCATTTAAGGGTTAAATATAATAACTTTAGTAGTTATCTTTGGAAGTTATGGCTCCATTTGCTGTTGTTTTAAACTGTCATTCTGTATGTGCTTAAGTTAAAATTGTTGTGCGATGGTTTAAGCTGATTCTTTTCACCATTCTAAAGGAAGCTTCCAGTTATCTAAACACACATTCATCGCATCGCTTCCATATGAAGGGTTCTCGCAAAGACGCTCTAAAATGTTTCAAAAATTTTGACGTATTCCATTCATATGGCGTTCGCTTCATCTCTGTAGCAAATTTTTCTTATTTCTATCTACTTCATGCTAATCAAGATAACCATTAGCAGAAATGTTCTTATTAGTTCATTATAAATATATTGAAAAACAAATCTGATGTGTACCATATACATGACTTTATTTACATCTCTGCAACAAATTATTTTAAAAATCTTATGCTTCTGTAAACTTCATTCTAATCGAGAAAAAAATTAGCAGAAATAGTCTTATTACTTGCTTCCTTGTAAGTAGAAGCAAAATAAGAGAGTACCATAAATTAAAGTGATAGTCAAAAGCTGGTTGCTATGAGACTGAAGTTCTTTTGTTTGTATGGACAGGAGTTGACAAATTCCTGTGTGAGAAAATTATAAGTTTTTAAAAGCTGAAACCAAGAACAAGGAATATCTCAAACGATCTGCTCCACGAACAAAATGTATATAACATAATCGTATTTTTTGAAATGCTCTACATTTTTTGTGTGGTAAGTTTTTGTCCATTTCTTACGGTTTGGCAGTTGAGCAAAATTCCGTATAATTCATCCAGAATAAAATAATCTTCAGAAGCTATTCACAGAAAATTCAAGATATACATTTTATTTGCCAGGTAAATATCTTTAATGTACGATCTTTTAATCAAAATCGTTAGAACCATTTTTGACAAACTCAATTTTTTTTTAAAAAACTTGCATCTAAAGGGTAGTGTGGGGTGGGGGGATTTTTCTCAAAATCTTCGTGTCGCATCCTTGGAAGTGACCAAACTTAAATACCAAGTTTGGTATTTCACCAACTTTTCGTTTTTGAGTTATCGTGTTTACAGACACACGGATACGTGGACACACGGACCTTTTTCTGAAAATGTTTTTTTTTTATTCAGGAGACCCTAAAACATATATTTCCCGTGAAATCTCAATATCGAAATTTGGAAGGAGTGCAATAACTTCTCTATACACTATGTGCATAGCACGTGTAGAGAAAGTAAAAAAGGAATACTTTAGACTAAAGCGATAATCACCTTTTTTAAAGCTAAGTCGTTCTCTTTGCATGTCCAGGAGTTGATAAATTCCAGTTTGAGAAGATTAAGTATTTTAAAATTGAAACTACTAACAAGGAATACATCGGAAATGGTAAACTCCAGAAAGGTTGTATATTACATATGTTACGTGTTTTAATAAGCTCTATATTTTTTGTGCAGAAACTTTTTACGCAAAAGTAATTCAGAAAGATGAGGACTTTAGAGGCTAATGCCAGAAAATGTAAGCTATACATTTCGTAATGTATTTTTATAACATGGCATTTTAATCAAAACTGTTAGCCACATTTTTAGAAAATCAAAATTTTCGAGTTTTTTTTTTCATTTAAAGGGGGATAGATTGGGGTGGGAAAGCTTTCAAGAAAAACTGTCGCAACTATGGAACACAATGACCTTAAATATCAGGTTTGGTATTCAACTGACATTTCATTTTTAAGTTAATGTGTTCACAGGCTCAAACAGAGACATTTTTCTAAGAGTGCTTCTTTTTTTTGGATGTAGGGTCCCTAAAACGTCATTCTTAATGTGTTATCGACGTCAAATTTTCGGGTGGAATGCAATCTTTCTTTACTTATGTATTGCATGATAAGTAGAGAAAGTAGAAATACGTTACATACTTCGATCTTTTGTAGAAGCTTTAACACACATTTCTTGGTTTGGACCAACCCTAAGGAAATCTAATCCATAAGTTAATTTTTTTTAGTTTTGTAGCGGTTTATTAGAAATATGACATTTTGTGTTTTACTTTAGGTTCACTCGGCACTATAGACAGAAGAATTATGAAAATTATAACTTTGTAATGTGTAGGTATTGTTACTTTATTGCTGTGTACACTCGAAGTTATAGAAAACTTGTATTTCCTCTACTTAGTACATAGTATATGGTTAGATAAGGTATTGCATTGCATCCAAAATTTGATACCGATATTTCATCGGAAATACACGTTCATAGGCCCCCCCCCGTGTTATAAAAAAGAAAAGCGTACATTTGTGTATATGGACACGATTGCTTAAAAACGACAAGTCTGTAAAATACAAACTTGGTATTTAAGTTTAGTATCTTCCAAAGATGCGACACGAAGATTTTGAGGCAAATACCTCCATCTGAAACTACCCTTTACATGGAAAACATTTCCAAAATTATGATTTTATCAAAAGTGGTTCTACGATTATGATTATCGTATATTAAAGACTTTACGTGATTAAAAAGTATATCCTTAATTTTCTGCGGTTAGTCTCAGAAGACCTCTTCATTCTAGATGACTTTGGATAGACGCTAAACCATAGACAACACAAGATCGCGTTAAAACACACAATCTATACCATGTACTTTTTTGTGGATTATCCATTTTTGAGATATTCTCATACGGGAATTTGTTAACTCCTGTTTATTCAGAAATGTAAATGGCGTGTTATTTATGGACGCTCTTTAACTACTGTGCTTCTCAGCGTCCCATTCTAAATTGGGCGTGAAAGACCGCTTAACTTTGCTCAGAGGTCTCTCTATCAGGATTGAGGCCAACAGCTTTACTTCGCTTCCGAAGGAAGCCATGCTAAGGATTTTTAAGCCCGAAAATATTCATCGTCCTCCGCCGGGTTTGAACTCGCAACTTTGGGTAAATGAAGTTGGCATGGTAACCATTACACCACGGAGGGCGACAAATGATTATGTATAGAAGCGAATTTCAATCACATAGAAACCAACTTTTAATTACCTTAAACTGAGTTTTATTTATGGACGCTCTTGAGCTGCTGTGGTTCTCAGCGTCCTATTCTATAGTGGCCGTGTAATACTGCTTAATTTTGCTCAGAGGCTTCTTTATCAGACTCGAGGTTCTTTTACTAAGTCCTCCGCCGGGTTTGAATCCTCCATCTTAGGAACTAGAGGCTAGCAGGTTGTCCCTTGACCACGGAGAACGTCAATCATATTTTCAAAGATTTGAAGGTGCACATTTTTTGATATTTTAGGATTACAGTTTAATTCTGTTAAATGTAGTAAGCATAGATTATGGTCAGTAATTTAGTAAAAGTAATAAAATTACATTGTTTAGTAGATTCAATTACAATAGGTATAAATCTGTGGTTAGCACCACAAATTTCTCAGCTCTGCTAATGTTTATCTCGATTAGCATGATGTAATAAAAATTAAGCTTTTTAACAATAATTTGTTACAGATATATAGAGAAAGTTTGTGAATGGAACACATCATATGTCTTTATTGGCGTTTGCAAAGGTTGTCTTTTTACTTTCTCTATACGTACTATGTACATAGTGTATAGAGAAGGTATTGCACTCCACGAAAAAATTCGATACCGAGATTTCACCGGAAATATATGTTTTAGGGCCCCCTGTATCAAAAAAAAATTATTTTCTGAAAAAGGTCTGTGTGTGTGTCCGTGTGTCAGTGTGCCTGTGAACACGATAACTCAAAAACGAAAAGTCGGTAAAATACCAAACTTGGTATTTAACTTTAGTATCTTCCAGGCATGCGACACGAAGATTTTGAGAAAAATCCCCCACCCCAAACTACCCTTTACATGGAATTGTTTTCGAAAATTTTGATTTTCTAAAAAACTGCTCTAACAATTTTGATTAAAATATCATATATTAAATATATTTACCTGAAAAATAACATGTATATTTTGAATTTTCTTGGAATAGCCTCTGAAGACTACTTTATTCTGGATGAATTTTGTATAACTACTAAACCGTAAGAGATGGACAAAAACTTATCATACAAAAAATGTAGAGCACGATAAAACACACAATTTATGTTATATGCATTGTTTTCGTGGAGTTGATCGTTTTTGAGATTTTCCCTTTTCTTGGTTTCAGCTTTGAAAAACAAATAATTTTCTCATACAGGAATTTGTCAACTCCTGTCCATACAAACAAAGGAACATCAGTCACATAGCAACCAGCTTTTGACTTTCACTTGAACCTATGGTACTCCCTTATTTCGCCTCTACTTACAATAAAGCAAGAAATAAGATTATTTCTGCTAATTTTTCTCGATTAGCATGAAATAAATAAAAGATAAACTTATTAACAATAATTTGTTACAGAGATATAGAGAAAGTCATGTGAATGGAACACATCAGATTTTTTCTGTTGTGATAAAAAAAGGATGATTATCCGGTTTTTGCGAGCACACATTCATATACCATACGCTGCAGGGAAGAGAATTTTAAACAATTCTTAGTCAATTGTAGCTATGCCCTGCAGAGGTTTTTCCTTTCTCAGTTATGAACAGACGAGTACAGATATGTAGTGTGGAAATACATAGTTACAGTTTTCTGAAATTAATGTATTCACTCGATTCATATAAATGCTAGGTAGTCTTTTAGCTTCGGGTAATATTCCTTACCACTTATAAGTCCCAATTACCGTCCACGTTTCATTCTATTCAATCCTTATATGGTTCCACTATTTCATTTCCTTTTTGTGAATAGAAGTCTATGAACGGTTCGCTGCTAAGTACTGTGACTACCTGTGGGATGAATTTGCAAGCAGTGTATCTAGCAAAGCTCGAATAGCGCTTTAGAAGCAGCTATTCCCTGTTATTCCCTAGAGTGATAAACACGAATCGCAACTACTAAAAATCTTATGTGTTCCATTAATATCCCTTTCTATAAGTGTTTTACAAACAAACTTTTTTTTACAAAAGATTATTCTTTTATCTACATCATATTAATGAAGATAAACATTAGCAGAAATGATCTTATTATTTACTTGTAAGTAGAAGGAAAATAAGGGAGTACATTAGACTAAAGGATAGTCAAATCCTTTAGTAGTCGATCACTATGTAAAACAATTGAAATTCGGTACTCCTTGCCTGCTAGGACTAAATAAAAGAGAGACGAAAAGTTAAAATCCTCCGTTTGAGAAAAGTTAAAGTACCTTAAAACTAAAATCAACAACAGGGAATTTCTCAGAAACGGTTAACTCAAAAAAAAAAAAAAATCTTATGTGTTCCATTCACATAACTTTCTCTGCAACAAATTATTGTTAAAAAACTCATACTTCTATTTATTTCATGCTCATTGAGAAACATTAGTAGAAATATTCTTATTACTTGCTTCCTTGTAAGAAGAAGCGAAATAAGGGAGTACCATCGGTTAAAGTGATAGTCAAAAGCTGGTTGCTATGTGAATGAAGTTCCTTTGTTTGTATGGGCACGAGTTGACAAATTTCTGTATGAGAAGAGTTGGGTTTTTCAAAGCTGAAACCAATAACAAGGAATATCTAAAAAATGCTCAACTCCACGAAAAAAAAATATATAACATAAATTGTGTGTTTTACTGTGCTCTACATTATTTGTGTGGTAGGTTTTTGACCATTTCTTTCGGTTTAGCAGTTAAGCAAAATTCATCCAGAATAAAGCAGTCTTTAGAGGCTATTTAAGATATACATATTATTTGTCAGGTAATACGGTATTTTAATTAAAATCGTTATAGCCATTTTTAAGAAAAAATTTCGAAAGAAGTTCCATGTAAGGTTTCATGTAGTTAGGGGTGGGGGATTTTCTTGAAAATCTTCGTGTCGCATCCTTGGAAGAAACCAAACTTAAATACAAGTTTAGTACTGAATGGTCTTTTCGTTTTTGAGCTATGTTGTCCACAGACAGTCAGACAGACACACACACACACACACACACATGGAGTTTTTTTTGTAAAAATGCCTTTTTTTGGGTTCAGGGGGACCCAAAACATGTGTTTCCGATGAAATCTCAGTATCAAATTTTTGGGTGGAATGTAATACCTTCTCTATACACTATGTACATAGTACATGTAGAGAAAGTAAAAAAATGTATATGACATAAATTGTGTGTTTTAACGAGATCTATATTTTTGTGCAGTGTGGCAGTGATTTATGTCACAGTGCGACAACTCCGGCGGTGACTGCTCTTAACACATGTGACGAGGGTGAGAGTGTTGCGTCACTGTGACTCAGCGAGGCAGTGTAGTGTCCCGGTGTGAATGCTGCAATTCAAACGAACATGAGTGACCGTCACAGTGTCCCAGTGTGAAACGAGCCTAATAGCGCTATTCAGTATTGAAATAAAATACAACATAACTATAACCTGAGGTCAGCCACAAATATATAGAGATGGTTTTACTTGCACATTGGTCTTATAACTCGGAATCACTTCCTGAAGAAAACAGCAGGTCCTTTGAGACGACACTTTATCCGGGGAAAATGCATCAGTTCTTTGTCTCAACGAGAAGTACACTACGCCGGTACTAAGTGAAGATGCAAAGAAACCAAATTACTTTTGAAATTGGTATCTGCATTCTCATACAAGATGTTGGGGGGAAATCTCTCCATATCATTTCTACTTGTCTATTGAACTCTTTAACAAACCAAAGACTACAATATAAGTAAGCAGGTTAAATTCTTTTATTTTTCTATTCCTACTCATGTGAGAACACTGTAAATCTGCTCTTTCCGAAACCATTTTGTTTTTCACCAAATGATTTCTGCTATCTTATTTGTTCTATTACATCTGATTTTTGCACATTTTTGTAACAGGAGTTTAGAGGTTTATTCCTCTATATTTTGAGCATTTCGTCTGTGTTTCCGTTTTTCGAAAATTGGAAATACTAATGTATCCATCCATACTTCGGAGAAGGAGCTCGCCAACACTATAAACTAAAGAAATTGTGAAGAAACGGAATCGACACATAATATATTTATATTTATATCTTTGACCTGATGATTTCTTATCCTTTAATTTTTATCTACTGTTATTGCTAGGTAGAAAGTAAAAAACAAAAGTTAATCATTCCTGTTCTTGGTAGCTTAGTTTTATATTTATAATTACATTCTGAATTATATGTTACAGAAAACTGCAGAAATTCAAAGCCCATCCGAGGGTTAAACCTGGAAAATGTACCGTACTTTTTGAATAATCATATTAAAACAGTGTTTGCACAACTCTCGGACAGTAGTGCTTGATTATGCGGCATTTGTATAGAGTAGAAAACCTATTATAGTACTGTACTATGATTGCAAGCTTGTCAGAAGCCACCACGATTATCTACTAATCATGGTCAGTAGCAAAATAAATTAATTCTGATAGGTGACGTTTCTTGCCCTCCAGGATCATGGATAACCGGCTACTGCCTCAACGATTGCGGCTACCTTTCTTTTATTAATTTTCTGACATTGTCATTAATTACAACGGCCGCGCTAAAAGGGCCGTCAGCACGATTACTCTGGTTTAATTTTTAAGTCGGAAGGAGTTCCAAAAAGCTATTTCTAAGCGATTTACTTTCATAGCACACTGTTTAGAAGTATGTTATTAAAGGAGACAATCACCTATCTTAAATCAAGCTTTTGTCTCCTTGCAATGAATAGTAAAATATACTCGATGGATTGCATAAATTTGAAGGAAAAATTAGGAAGTCATTAAAGTGATGAATGTAGCAACATCGTCCCACAAGAGCTTTACGTGATTATCATTTGGTGTTCTATACCTGCATATTTCCAGAAAAATTGTGTTCTTCATTCAAAGTGGTTTGGTTTAATGCACTCTTAACGTTTGACATCTTTTTCTCCACTCCTATATCTCTGGAAGTTACATGTTAATATTTCCATTTGTTCTAATTACTTTCTCGAGCCCCATATGTACAATGTACATAGGGATAGAGCAAGTATTGTAATGCACCAAAAATTCGATGTCTAGATTTCACCGGAAATATATGTTTTGGGGTCCCCTGAGTCCGAAAAAAGCATTTTTAAAAAAAAGGTCCGTCTGTGTGTGTGTGTGTGTGTAGACAGCATAACCCCAAAACGAAAAGACCGTTAAATACCAAACTTGGTATTTAGGTTTAGTATATTCCAATGATGCGACACAAATATTTTCAAAAAAATCCCCCCACCACAAACTACACTTTATATAGAAAAATTTCGAAAATTTTGATTTTCTTAAAAATGGCTAATGATTTTAATTAAAATCCCCTATATCAAAGCTATTTATATCCGAAATAAAATGCATATCTCGAAATTTCTGGGAATAGCCTCTGAAGACCTCTTTATTCTGAATGAATTTTGCCAAATTTTGTTTAACTGATAAACCGTAAGAGTTAGACAAAAACTCAGAACACAAAAAATGTACACCACGTCGAAACACACAGTTTATGCCGTTTACGTTTTTGTTGTGGAGGTAACCGTTTCCGAGATATCCTTTGTTATTGGCTTCAATTGTGAAGTATTTAAACTTTTCTCACACAGGAAGTGTCCGTTTTTCTTTTGTTTTACTCCTGAACAATTAAAGAAGCAATTTGCAATGACAATCGCATAACGATAGGTTTTAAAACATTTGATTATCACTTTAGCCTAGTGCATTACCTTAGTTCCCGTTTACTTATAAGAACTAAAAAATAAGAGCATTCTGCTAGGTTTTTTTTTTTTCGATTAGCATTGTGAAGAAAGAAGAATAATATTTTGTAGGAAGTTTGTAGAGCAGCTAGAGAAAGTCATGTGAGTGTAACATCTCAGATTTTTTTTCCTTAACGTTTTATTCGGATTTTCATTGTGAAGATATAGACTCTAATCAGTATTTATGCGGTCCATCAGGAATTTTAGTACAAAGAACTATTATTATTGTTATTGTTATTGTTATTATTGTTATTATTATTGTTATTATTATTGTTATTGTTATTATTATTATTATTATATGAGAACAAGCACCCAGGTATGAAGAATGTCATGAATAAAACCATCTACTTGTGTGTCTCAGAACTAAAGCCTCCTGTTACAGCAGCGCCTTCAACCGATTTTGACTGTCTCTTGCAGTTTATAAATTATGCAAAAGCCATCCAGAATAAGGAAGACCTAGAGGCTATTCCTCAAAAATGCAAAATATTCATTTCATTTTTCATCAAAGTATCTTAAACATAATCAAAATGGTTGAGGGTATTTTTGAGAAAAACAGAATTTTAGAAAAATATTCCATGTAAAGTGTAGTTTGGAGTGAGGGAATTATTTTGAAAACCTTTGTCTCCCATCCTTGGAAGACGCTTAACTTAAATATCAAGTTTAATGCTGTTTTTGCTTTTGAGCTATTCTGTTCACAGACATACACCCACACGAACACACAGAAAACCTTTTTATTACTTTCTCTATAATGTACATAATATATAGAAAAATTATTGTATTCCACCCAAAAATTCCTATTGAGAGTTCACCGGAAATATTTTTGAGGTTCTCTAAGTCCGAAAAAAATTAATTTTTTTTTTAGTGTGTGTCTTTGTCTGTGGACAGCATAGCTCAAAAACGAAAATACCCTTAAATATCAAACTTAGTATTTATGTTTAGCATCTCCCAAAGATGCGACACGAACATTTTAAAAATAATTCCCTCATCGCAAACTACCCTTTACATGGAAAAGTTTTTGAAAATTTTGTGTTCCTTGCTAACGTTTTGATTCAAATACCGTATATTAAAGATATTTACATCACAAATAACATTCATATTTTGAATTTTCCGGGGATAGATTCTGAATACCTCTTTATTCTGAATGAATTTTGCAGAATTTTGCATAACGGCTAAACCGTAAGAGATAGACAAAAACTTACTTCACAAAAAATGTAGAGCACATTAAAACGCCAATTTACGTTATATAATTTTTTCGTGGAGTGGATAGTTTTTGAGATATTCCTTGTTTTAGGTTTCAGCTTTAAAAACATACTTTCCTCATACAGGAGTTTGCCAACTCGTGTACATACAAACAAAGGAACTTCATCCACATACCAACCGACTTTTGACTATCACTTTAACCTATGGTACTCCCTTATTTCGCTTCTACATACAAGGAAGCAAGTAATAAGACTATTTCCGTTAACTTTTTTCTCGATTAGCATGAAGTAAATAGAAGCATAAGCTTTTAACAATAATTTGTTGTGGAGATGTAGAGAAAGTCATGTGAATGGAACACATCAGATTTTTTACTTAGTGATTGGGATCGAAATTGAACAGACTCAACTTCAAACCTAAACGGAAAGCTGTATGCGATGTTGAGTTAGCACTTAATTTTTTTAACTTTCTCTAGCACGTAAATAAAATGCACATAGTGATAATGCATTGCACCTAAAAACTCGATACCGAGAATTCACAGAAAATACATGTTTTGAAATCTGAAATAACAAACATTGAGAAACATCCGCGCGCGCGCGCATCTATGAACACCATAGTTAAAAAACTAAAAGACGTTAAATACCAAACTTCCAAGGGTGCGACACGAAAATTTTCAAGAAAATCTCTCCACCCCAAACTATCCTTTACGTGGAAACATTTTTGTAGATTTTGTTTTTCTCAAAAAAGGCTCTAACTACTTTAATCAAAATACTGTGTACTATAGATGCACATATAAAATGCATATCTTGAATTTTCTGGGAATAGCTTCTGGATGAAATTTTTGAAATTTTTCATAACTACATAATAAACCATAAGAAATAGACAAATCTTATTAGGCAAGAAATGTAGATTTGGTTAAAACACACAATTTATATCATATGCATTTTTGTTGTAGAGTAGACAGTTTCCAGGATATTCCTTGTTACTGGTTTCAATTTTAAAGCCATACTTAATTATTCTCAAACGAGTCCAGGTAAAGCGAACTGAGCCTCAATTGTTTCACATAGCGACCAGCTTTTAAAAGATTTGACTATTGCTTCTTA
Source organism: Hymenopus coronatus (assembly GCA_030762935.1). Lineage (NCBI taxonomy): Eukaryota > Metazoa > Arthropoda > Insecta > Mantodea > Hymenopodidae > Hymenopus > Hymenopus coronatus. The sequence continues at coordinate 35,986,557 of CM060890.1, forward strand.
CTAATGTATTCTCTTATTTCCCTTCTACTTACAAGGAAGCAAGGAATAAGGCAAATTCTGTTAATGTTTATTTCGATTAGCAAGATATAAGAATTATTTTTGTAAAGGTAGTTTGTATATGGAACAGCTAGAGCAACGGTTCCCAACCGGTGTGCCCCGGTACCCTAGGGTGCCGTGTGATTGGCTAAGGGGTGCCGCGAGATATTGAGATAAACAAAGAAAAAAAAAATACCTTCTACTGAAGCCTTAAGTCTTGTAAGGTCTTGAAATAAAATAAGTCAAATCAATTACTATCATGCACGGCAGATGGTGATAGTGGTCGATTCATTTCAATAATTCAGTTATACTAGTATCCCACAGATGGCATTACAGCTATACCCTGCCGAACATTCCCGAGACTACTCGCTTCCTCACGAACATTCCCGAGACTTCGATAGATGAATATATAAAAATGTACGCCGCTTGGCGCTTTCAGTTGTCCCTCGCGTTGATTCACAGTGTTTAGCTATGGATAAGTTCATTGTTAAACGTAAACGCCAGGACAGTGAAAGTGAACAGTCGGCTCCTACTGCTTGCCTTAAGAAGCCAAATCTTACAGTTTCTCCCGGACCGTCGAATTCAACACATAAAGAAGACAAACGAAAGAAAAGAACATACCAGGACAGTTACTTAGCGTATGGATTTAAGTGGAATAGCAACGAGGAAAACCCTATCCCTGTGTGTTTAGTTTGTGGCGAAACACTTAGCAACGAGGCCATGGTACCTAGCAAACTGAAGCGACATCTTGCAACAAAGCATCCTAGTGTGTCCCAGAAAAGTGTAATATATTCTTCACTTATATTAGAAGGGGAGAAGAAAACAGCTGTGCGAATGGTAAAGAGAATGACCATAGGTGATACTGCTCTTGAAGCCTCATTTAAAGTAGTAGAACTGATAGCTAAAAAAAAAGAAACCTCATACTCTTGGAGAGGAAATCATTGGCCCTGCATGTCAAGTTATAGTTTCAACAATACTTGGCGAAGGAGCAGCTAATCAAATTTCGAAAGTTCCTCTGTCCAACAACACAATCAGTCGCAGAATATCTGAAATGTCATGCAATATCAACGAACAAGTCACGGAGAAAATAAAAACTTATAGAACATTTGCTTGGCAAGTAGATGAGTCTCGATATTGGTGACAAACCGCAGCTCCTTGGTTTTATCAGATATATTGATGAGAAAGATATTAGTGAGCAGTTTCTGTTCTGTAGACCGCTGGAGACTACAACCACAGGCCATGATATTTTCGTTTCTATTAATTCCTATCTCAATGACCATGATCTTTCATGGAAAGACTGTTGTGGTATATGTACATATGGTGCACCAACTATGTCTGGGAAAATTAAAGGTTTTACTGCCAGAGCTCTCAATGAAAATCCATCCGTTATTATAATTCACTGTTATCTGCATAGAGAGGCATTAGTCGTGAAAGCGTGTAATGAAGATTTTGCTGAAGTGTTTAACCAAGTTGAAAATGGTGAACTATATGAAGTCTCGACCTTTAAAGTGCAGAATTTTTGAACAGTCATGTCGCGCAACGGACGCAGCTCATGCCTCTTTGTTACTTCACACAGAAGTAAGGTGGTTGTCGCGGGGTCGTGTATTGAACCGGTTTCTCGAACTTAAAGAACAGCTAAAAACTTTTTTAAGGATGAAAATCAAGACACATTTCATGAGCTCTTGGTGTTTTGAACTGTCGTATCTGACAGATATTTTTCATAAGCTGAATGAACTGAATATTTCGATGCAGGGTCGACATGAAACAATAATCTCCTCAACCAATAAAATGAAAGGTTTTAAAAGAAAACTTAGTTCTTGGAAGTCTGCAGTTCAAAAAGGAGATTTGTCGAACTTTCCATCTCTTCTTAATGTGGCAGGAGATAAAGATCTGAGTAAACTGAAAGACCGCATTTGTGATCACTTATCAAGATTGCAAGATGCAATAGATGCGTACTTTCCAACTATTTCCACTACAAATCTCGACTGGGTTGTCTCACCATTTGATTTCGTAGATATGCAGAGGAAATAGATTTCACTGCTTGCGAACGAGATGAATTTATTTATCTTTGCGCTGATTCCACACTCAAAGGTAAGTTCACCAAGAGTGAGGCGTCGGTGGCTAGTTTTTGGCTTCAACAGAGAGAGAGGATGACCCTAACCTAATGAAGAAAGTAATTAACGCACTTTTGCCCTTTTCAACATCCTATCTATGCGAGCAAGCCTTCTCTGCTATGGTGATAATAAAATGCAAAACAAGAAATAGACTGAATAACCTTGAGGATGATTTGCATGTTTCACTGTCAAGTGTAAACCCCGACATCACATATCTGTGCTCTAAGCATCAATCACATGTTTCACATTAATCATTAATCGAACAAAATTTATTGATGTATTTTTACTCAGTGATTGTAGTAAAGTGTACTGTATTTTGTTATGGTGTACGTTATTATTATATAATATTTCAATAAATTAACATATTAAGCTTAATTTTCTTTTAATTCAAGGAAGGGTGCCCCTAGTGTTTAATGTTATTCCCAAGGGTGCCGTGAACTTCAAAAAGTTGGGAAACACTGAGCTAGAGAAAGTTATGCGAGTGGAACACGTCAGGTTTTTAAAACTCCGCTTTGCTGTATTTGCCCTTATTGCGCGAAACAAACGTTCAAGATGAAATCTCGGTACCTAATTTTTGAGTGGAATACAATATATTATCTACCAAGTATACACATAGAACATTGTTAGAGAAAATAAAAAAAAAACCAAAACACAAATAAACAAAATATAAGAAAAGAAAACGTTAATTGTGATTTAGACTTGTTCAAAGCGAACTCGATATAGTAGATAACCATGTGTGTTCGTTCAGAAGAAACTTCATGCTTTATGTGCACCAGTATTTGATAGTCCTCGAATGAACAACAATACCATTTCCTTCATCCTGAAAGCTAAGACACGAGTGCCGCGTTACGACTGGTATTAGGCAGCTGGGGATGGCAGCTGGCGTGTGTCCAGACGTCTTCTCGCACCCGCACACTGACAGGAATAGGGCTTCTACCTGTTTCCCTCATTTCACTTTAGGGAAAACCTCGTGACAGGTACATTAGTTCTGGTTGCTACTGTTGACGTTGTTACTAGTATAGGATTCCTAATAAACGCGCAAGAAAACCCCCACTTCTGAGAACTTGTTTGACTAAATTGGACATAAGAGTTATGTGGGAGTCAAGCACTCAAGTTCAGGAATGGCATTTGTCTTCTATTTTCTGTTAGTGTTACACGCACAAAAAAATTGGCTAAGCAAGCGAAGCATAGTTTCTCATTTTGTTAGTCATTTAGATTTTGGCACTAAGAAATACACGGCGTTTTACAAAAGAGGTTCCTACCATATACACATAATTCGTATAGATTAGTATAGTTAAACGACTTGGAGTGATGCTTAAAGATAAGAAACAGTTTGGAAAATCCTGCATTAGATCACCACAGACTTTCTGACGTTGAGGGAGCGGGATCTAAGAATCAGATTTGTTTTCCATTTTTCAAATTTGGTTTCGTTTATACAACCCTCAATTGCGCAATGTACTCAATTTCACCATTTTCACTATAAATTAACTCTTCCAATGCTGTGGTTTTTAACTGAATATTAGATGGATGGATGGATGGATGGATGGATGGATGGATGGATGGATAAGTTTATTTGCCAGAACAAAGTACATTGTGTAGCAACGTCAAATACAAGCAAGATCAAAAACAATTAACAGTGTTATAATATTCATCCAAACAATAAAATGGATTTAACATCAAAGTGCCTTTCACTGACCTCTTAAAAGATTCAGTGGAGAGAGCTTTAGTGCTGTTACTGAGTTTGTTAAATAGATTAAATGATACTATTTCAAAGGAATTTTGTATCTTGAATGAATGAATGAATAAGTGTATTTATTGACATAGCAATATCATACATAGAATTTCTACAATCGCACGGGTCCACAGACTGTACGTGCTTTTGTAATACACATTACAAGCAATATTAAAACAACAACAACAACAAAGAATTAAAAGAGTAAACAAGAAAATAAAAAGACAAAGGAAATACACAGTCCAAAGCATTATTAAACAACAATAAAGAATTAAGAGTGAACCCGAAAATAAAAATACAAAGATATTCAAATATAGCAATTTAAATTTACAGCACAGAGTACACCTTCATAAATGCACCCTCTTATAATAGAAAATTACACTTAAAAGACATATATACACATAATATATACAACATATATAAAACCATAGCACAACAGTGACCTACGTATGACATAATATATATGTATGTAGAAAAATGTAGTCACTTTTGTTTAGTTGATCTTATTTCCTCCCCCCCCCTTCTCTATTGGCAGCCTCCTCAGATCTCAGCTGTCTTGCCTTAAGTATAAATTTACCTAGCCCGTCCATGTTTTCCGTGCCTGCCAGTAGCGTCCAACATGCTTCTAGCCCTACATTCGCAGTGGTAAAAAATCGAGGCAAATATTTTTCCCGCCATTCCTCCGTACCCCTACATCTTGCCAAGATGTGATTCCACGACTCTTTCTCCTCGCAAATGGGACAGATTCTCGTACCATTCTCGTCAGAAGTTTTCGTGCTCCTCCATGCTCCTAGTCTAATCCACGCGAGCCCCTCTCTAATGAGTTTGGTACCTGTTTTGATGTATTGCTCCATGCCCCACTCTGATTTCAGCCCAGACTGTACTTCTAATGACACCTTCTCTGTGCATTGCGCAATTATTTGCTGTCTGTCAATATCACAGAGGCGGTTCTTAATTTTTCTCCAAATACTTCGCCTGTTTTCCTGCCCCGCCATCTAAATGTCTCCCATCCCAATGGTTTCCAACCCTTTCTTTAATTTTGATGCCCACGTCGAATTACCTTTCATTCGCAACTGTTCACGGTAGCAGACTGCCCTAATTAGAGATCGGTTTCCGTGAACGATTCTCAGCCAATATTTAACTGCTCTGATTTTGCACTCTATCGTTTCACTATGTGCCCCGAATTCCCTCATTATTACGCAGTTTGCCGTACCCCTCCCTACACCCAGAATTCCTTTCAAAAATTGGGTCCTCACTTGATCCAGATTCCCTGTTTGTTCCCACCCCCATATTTCTCCTCCGTATGTCATCGTGGATCTAACTGTCGCTCCGTATACAGTTTCCATTAAGATTATGGATATATTCGGTATTCTGTAGTGTATCTGGAGAGCTTCCGTCGCTTTTACCCTTGCCTTGTGTTTCGTAATGTCAATGTGTTTTGTCCATTTTCCGTTCATTGTGAATGTGAGTCCTAAGTACACAAAAGATTTAACATTGTCCAGTATCTGTCCTGCATATGTCCAAGTCTCCTCCCTGCTATAAATACAACCCTTTTTTGCTATATTTACATCTATTTTTGTATATATTGGAACTAGTTCTGGTGTGATGAAGATGGATTTCCGAACATAGATTGTATTTATGACTATTTTTCTTAGCAAATAAGAGGCAGTGGAACACAAACAATGAAGTCAAAGTTAAAAACCCAACTTAACAAATAAAGGTTTACAATGAGTTCTGGGGTTACACCACATAAAATTCGAATTGCCTTTTTCTGTAATAAAAGTATCTTTAATGTTATTTAAGTTGAAGCTTGAGATTTGAACTGGAATACATCATTGATATTACTTTCTGTAACTTAATGCTTTCAAATGTAACTATGCTGATTAATATTACAGCACTCATTGTTGCAAACATCTGAAATAATACTGTAAGCTATAAGCATCACCTAGCAATTGGAGTTGGACCCTGCATGCCAAACCAACAAATTGTTTGTTGTTATTTTATTTGGTGTTAGCAATACATACCTGCATCGAAAGTGATCTATGTCTTCCTGTATTTTCAAAGAGAGCAATAATAGTGCTTATAATAAAACTACTTCATAAGTATTTTCACGGTACGTTTTAAAGCCACTAATCTTCACTTTTGGATTCTGATATCACCATACAAATCCTTTGCTCTACAAATAATCTTAACGCTGTTCTAGAACTACACAACTTTATCAAGTACAGTCTGGTGCATAAAACCTGCCGCTATAACGAGTTGGTAATGAATTAGTAAAACAGCACTACCTATGTTTATGGCCCATGGTGCTCCCTAGCCAGGTTGATTGACGTAACCTTTTTGGATGAGGGAAGCAAGTTAGATTCATTTAGAAAACACAATCAATTCAGTTTAATTGTTCTTCAATTGGCTGGAAACGTAGACTCTGAATTGAAAAGTATATAAATCGTCTTTGGAGTATTATCTCAAGTGAAGTTAGAGTGAAGTGAAGTGATTTACCGGGTAAATTCGAGTCACGTGGATAATTTCATAGTGTGCTGATATCGAAAATCTAGTGAAGTTGAATGACAGTGTTACGGGAATCCGAAGAATGCCGGGCATGAAGTTAAATTTGTTAGTTCTGATTTTATTTTTCCATAATTAATTCACAGATTATTTTATTTGAAATGTTATCAGAGTTTAGCAAGCAAATAAGATACCTAGTCAAGTCTTTTCAAGTAATGCAATATCCCATCTTTTGAAATTTTGTTGTGATCTTCATTTCCTCGTGGTTCATTTATATATAACACAATTCTGAAATTTCTTCCAGCAGTTTGATGTAATTCTTAGAGATGTTCTGCATATCTTTGCATCCCTCACTGTAACCTTGCTCTCAGAGGTTGCAAATGGTAGTAATTTTCGGGATGTTGTCTTTGTCCTTTGTTCGCTTCAAAATGCATTCATAGTAAAACAGAAAATTTTACCAGACAACTTCATCCAGCCCTCCACATAATACTTGACTCCCCTCTCTCCTTTCCTTGTTCTGTTCGTTGGTTAACGGTTTGAGTACCAGACCTTTGACGTCATACCAATAAGAAACGCACATGTCTGGCGACTGCCGTTTAACCACTCAGGTAAATTGCTTCCGTTTTTCACCCCTTTCACGGTTAACTTTCTTCAAATGAGCACCCGGGTAGATGTGGAACAAATTATAAAATACAATTTTTTTCAAATATCCCTTTTTTTGTGACATATTTTGTGAGATATCCGCTATGAATGGTCCAAACTGTTCAATTCTTTCCTATTTTTAAGTTCTATCGATACCAAGCTGTTTCTCGCGTTTCTGTGGTAAGAGTATGACCGTTTTAGGTCGGCATACATTCTGAAATAATAGCCTGTTTTTTTTTTTTTGCAAAATATATACCTCTTCAAAGGTTTATCTCGATTAAAATGAAGTAAATAGAAAAATAAACTTTCGTAAGAATTTGTATGCCTATTTATAAATTATACAAAGGTAGATATAAAGTCATGCGAATTAACCTGTCAGTTGTGTTTAATGCATATTCATAGTATAGAGAACGAACCTGGTGGAATTTGAATCATGGGCCTCCCCTTCATGAGTCCAAGTCTTAACCAACTTGACTGTATTATCATACTTTCTCGACCACATAGTAGGTTGTGAAGGTATTGTATTCCATCCAAAAATCCTATACCGAGATTTCACCGAAAATACATGTTTTGTCTGTCCCACTGTGCACTTTCCGCCAAAATAAGTACCCAGTCTTCATAACCATAGAATGGGCAGATTCTCTTACAAGAATTGACTGTCATTTTCTGTCACCTCCAACCTCACAGGCTAAACATTGCATACTTAATCTTTCCTTTCTTCCTAAGTGAAGTGTGTGTGTGCATATATGTTATATTCGATACTTAGAAACTTTTAAAGGTTTTCGAACATCCTATATATATATAGGATGTTAATGAACTATACCGAAATATTTTCACAAATATGTAGATTACTTAAATAAGTAATTTGAGATAGGAGACTTATGGCCTGTTTATTGAAATTTCGAAGTAACGGCTATAGGTTTCTGAAGTGCCAGTACGCCACGTATCGCGGCACTTCGTCTGGAATGAAAAAAATAATAATGAAAAAAATTTTCTCTATGCCAGGAATCGAACTCGTGACCTTTGGGATAGCAGCTTCCGCGGTACGCATTAAGCGACCAGAGCAGTTGAAAAACACCTCCAGAATAGGCTACATAGCTCAAGAACATAGTTAATAAATATTCAGTGTTGCACTGTTAAGTGATTAGTTCGAGATTTTACAGATTTTTGCTATATTAAATCTTGAGAACGCTAGTAACGAGCTGATAAATATTGATGTTTCCATACTCTGGCAGCAGTTTTAAAGACATTCTAAGCCATTTTACTTTCTCTATACTCACTATGTAGATAGTGTATAGAGAATGCATTGCACTCCAACCAAAAATTCGATACCGAGATTTCACCGGAAATGTATGTTTTAGGGTCCCCTGCATCCAAAAAAAGTATTTTCAGAAAAAGGTCCGTGTGTGTGTCCGTGTGTCCGTGTGTCTGTGAACACGATAACTCAAAAACGAAAAGTAGGTAAAATACCAAACTTGGTATTTAAGTTTAGTATCTTCCAGGGATGCGACACGAAGATTTTGAGAAAAATCCCCCTACCCCCAACTACCCTTTACATGGAACTTTTTTCGAAAATTTTTGATTTTCTCAAAAATGGCTCTAACGATTTTGATTAAAATATCGTATATTAAAAATATTTACCTGACAAATAAAATGTATATCTTGAATGTTCTGCGAATAGCCTCTGAAGAGTAGTTTATTCTGGATGAATTTTACTGAATTTTGAATAACTGCTAAACCGTAAGAGATGGACAAAAACTTACAACACAAAAAATGAAGAGCACGTTAAAACACACAATTTGTTATATACATTTTTTTTCGTGGAGTCGTCGTTTTTGAGACATTCCTTATTTTTGGTTTTGCTATGAAACACTTATACCTTTCTCATACAGGAATTTGTCAACTGCTATCCCTATAAACAAAGAAACTTCAGTGACATAGCAACCAGCTTGATTATCACTTTAAGCTAGGGTACTCCCTTATTTCGCTTCTACTTTCAAGGAAGCAAGAAATAAGATTATTTCTGCTAATTTTTTCTCGATTAGCAGGAAGTAAATAGAAGCATAAGATTTTTAAAAATAATGTATTGCAGGGATATAGAGAAAGCCATGTGAATGAAACACATTAGATTTTTTCAACCTGCTTTGCTTTAACCCCGACTTATCAGCACCTGATACCCACATGTTTAACGCTATGTAGCTGCGTTATGTTTATCCGGGGACCATGTATCGCCGATCTCAAATATGTATATATTTTAAGTATTCCTCCCAGACAATGAAAGGGAAACAAAGTGTGTATTTTAATCAACTACAATACATTTTAAATAATGGCCATGGGGTAATCTGACTACTTGGGCACGAATCACACTTCAGAGAAGAATTCGCAGGAGAGCATTTCCATGTTAAGCTCATCGTGACATGTCCAGCTCCTTATATACAAACATAACAAACGCCTTTACGTATTAGGAGTTCTGTGCAGTGTAGCAGCATACCTATTCTACTTTTAGGGGAATCACAGTCTGCAACAGTCGCTATCACATCGAACCACGTGTACGTTTTAAATGCATACATGTAAACTTCCTTCAGTGCAAGTTGCGGCTTCCTTTCTTAGGTGAAGCAAGGGATGCCTCTATAGGAACCAAAAATTACTAAACAATAGCATCTATGCTTTTCAAATAGGTATGAGCAACACTCATTACTTTCTCTTCTATGTAGGGTAAGCAGAGGAAATATTGTATTGCACCCAAATAATTCCGTTTCGAGATTTCACTGGCAATTTACGTTTTGAAACCAAGCAAGCATTTTTAGTAAACGTGTGTGAATGTGTGTGTGAGAGAGAGAGAGGGAGGAGAGAGAGAGAGAGAGAGGGAAATAGAAGGAGAGAGAAGGGAGGAGAAGGGGAGAGAGGGAGAGAAATGGGGAGTGGGAGAGGGGGAGGAGGAGTGGTGAGGAGGAGGGGGGAGGAGGAGGGGGGAGAGAGTGTGTTTCTGCCTGTCTCTTTCTATGTGAACAGCAAGACTTAAAAATAAAAAAGTCGGTTATTTATCAAACGTGATACTTAAGTTCAGTACAAAATCTTATCGTCCATTTTCCCTACAGTCATACTACCATCTATGTGGAAAGGCTTCGAAACTTTTTGTTTTTGTTAAAAATAGCTTTAAGGATTTTGATAAAATAGTATAGGCTTAATACAAAATATATATATATATATTCTCAATTTTCTGGGAATGCCAGTGGAAATCATCTTCAATCTAAATGAGTTTCAGTAAATTGTAAGAGATATATAAAATCGTTCTCTGCAAAAAAGCAGAACTTGTTAAAGCATACAATTTAAACCAAATACATATTTTGTAGAGCTACCCATTTTATTAGTTTCAATTTTAAAATACCTGTTACTATCAACTGGAAAATCGTTATACGTTTTTCTTTCTAGTAAAGCAAAAGGAGCGAAATTTGAAAGTCGTCAAAAGCGATTAACTCTTACAAGATTTGACTACCGCTTAAGTTGTACCTATTACACAAAGAAATGTGTAATTAAAACATTTCTACAAATTCTTACATCGATTTAGGTGAAGTAGTTAGAGGAATTGGTGTTTTAGTAGCAGTTTGTTCAAAAATAAATAGAAAAAGAGATGTGAATGTAAAACAATTTTAATGGACATATTGATATCATTGACAAATGACAAATAAATTTAGGAACTAATCTTAAAATTTGGATTCGGCTTTATTTGCAATGACCAGGGTCTGACATGTTACTCATAACATTTACAGAAACCGTATACCAACTAAATAGTTTATAAAAATATATACATATAAGACTTCTAACATTAAAATAAAATTTTGTAACACTTCAAGAGTTCAATGTAATCATAGCTAAAATCATACGGTAGAGAACATTTAATTAGGAAATTAATAACTACCTAAGTTGTAAAGTTTCGTGTATTAAAAACGAATATGCTACAAATAAGGCACACAAATCCAGTATATATATATAATATATGGTATAATAAAAAGAAACCTTAAAACGACTAGAAACGAAATAAAACTTCATTTTATGAAACAATGGCAACAACCATATATATAGCTCTATGGTGAGGAGGTTGAAGAATGCGATATAGAAGCCGCGAAATGAGAGTCCTATGGAGCTTCACACTCAGCATCATGGGGAAAGTAAGAAGCTGCGGTAAGCAGCGGTCTCGGCAAGAAAGCCATTTCTCCCGAAGCGGTTGGATGATGGCTCACTTATGTAAGCGTGAAGCCGGCATTCATGAAATTAATTTTATTATTTTAAGGAGCATCGCGGGCTATACTTGCTGAAGTAACAAAGCTACTTTTTTTTTTTTTTTTTTTTTTTTAGTTAATTGACAAAATAAAACAATAAAGATCTAATTGGAAACAGCATATGAATAACTGAAGATTTGCTATTAAAGTGTAAATCTTTAGGCATGAGAAACATGGAACGACTAATTCGATACCGAGATTTCACCGGATATACATTTTTAAGGTCCTCTGAATTCATTAAAATCATGTTAGTGTACGTCTGTCTGTGTTTTTGGGCAGCATAACTTAAAAACCGAAAAACGAGTCCATTAAATATAAAACTTTGTATTCAAAATTATCTGTCAAGGATCTAAGATTTTCAAGAAAACTTTCCCTCCCCCATACTAGTCTATATATAGACAATTTTTGCAAAAGTTTATATCTTAAAAAATGACTAAAGATTTTGAACACATTTTGTATGACTGGTAAACCGTAAGCGATAGACGGAAACTTAACTACACAAAAAGGTAGATCTAACAGAACACACTTTATGTCCTATGCATTTTTGGTGTGGAGCTAAGCATTTCCAAAATATTTCTTGTTATTGTTTTCACATTTAAAATTGTTATACTGTGCTCTATTGGCATGCTTTTCTCTAGCTATTCTGCAAACAAAATTCTTAACAAAATTTGTTCTTCTTTCTATTCCATGTTAATCTAGATAAGAATTATCAGAATTATTTTATTACTTAGTTTCTTTTAAGGAAATACACTATGTTAAAGCGATAATCAAATTACTTAAATGCTGTCGCTATGCAATTGTCATTGAAACTCGCTACTTAACACGCCCAGGACTAAAATAAAAGAAACACGACTTCCAGTTAAATACTGTATACTGTATTTTAAAACTGAAAACAAAAAACAATGAATATCTCGAAAACGGCTAGATCCAAAGCTATAAGGAACATAAATAGATAGCTTTGAAGAGATCTATATTTTTTGTTGCAATAAGTGTTTGTCTATCTATTACGGTTTACCAGTTCTGCAAAAGGACTTTAGAAACTAGTCCCAGGAAATAAAAATATACATTTTATTTATCATATACGTATTTTTAATATACGGTATTTATATCAAAGTCTTTAGAGCCATTTTTGACAAAATCCAAATTGCAAAGGATAGTTTGGGGTTGGGAGATTTTCTTGATAATTTTCATGTGGTATCTTTGGCAGATACTAAACTTAAATATCAAGTTTGATGTTTAACGGGCTTTTTGTTTTTGAGCTATTTTGCTCACAAACACACACACACACAGAAACCTTTTTACTAAGAATACTTTTTTATCCAGGGGGTCTCAAAACATATTTCCGTTGAAATCTCGGTATCGAATTTTTGATTGGTCTCCAATATATTCTCTACCTACTATGTACATTGTACAAACGTACAATGAGAAAGTAAAACAAAAAATCTGATATGTTCCATTCAAATGACTTTCTCTACATCTCTGCAACAAATTATTGTAAAAAGCTTATGCTCTTGTTTACTTTATGCTAATCGAGAAAAAAATAGCAGAACTAGATTTATTACCTGCTTCCTTGTGTAGGAGCGAAATAGGGAGCACTATAGGTTAAAGTGATAGTCAAAAGCTGGTTGTTATGTGACTGAAGTTCCTGTGTTTGTATAGACAAGAGTTGACACATTTCTGCATAAGAAAAGTATAGATTTTTAAAGCTGAAATCAAAAATAACAAGTATCTAAAAAAACGATCAACTCTATGAAAAAACTGTATATGACATAAATTGTATGTTTAAACGTGCTCTACATTTTTTGTGTGGTAAGTTTTTGTTCATCTCTTACGGTTTAGCAGCTATGCAAAATTCCTTAAAGTTCATTCAGAATAATGTAGTCTTCAGAGAATATTCCCAGAAAATTCAAGATATACAGGGTTACTACAAAAGAAATAGACAATTTCAACTGCCTGTAAAACAAAAACTATTAGAGGTAGCAACCTAATTATTTTGGAGGTATGTTGAGAGACTCTCAAAGTTTTGTTTGTTACTATTGGTAACGCTGTAGTGTTTTGTTTGTTGTTGCAGAAGCTGAAATGGCGGAAAATCCTGTGGAAAAGGCATATTGCTTGTTGGAATTTGCTAGAACGCAATCAGCAACTGTTGTCCAATGACATTTTAGAACACGTTACCACAAAACGCCACCGACTAGACAGTCAATCTACGACTGGTAATTCGAGACAACGGGATGTTTGTGCAAAGGGAAGAGCTCGGGAAGACCAAGAGTTTCGGAAGAAAACGTTGAACATGTTCATTCTGCCTACATAAGAAGCCCACAGAAATCGACATCTAGGGCAAGCATGCAATTACAAATTCCACAGCAAACTGTATGGAAAATCTTGCGGAAGCGACTGCACATGATGTCTTACAGATTACAGATGTTGCAGTTTCTGAGTGAAGAAGATAAGGTCTACGGCGTGACTTTTGCATCGACATGTTGCGACATGATGAAGACGATGCTGGTTCTTGTGAGCGCATCATTTCATTTTTGTGGTAACGTGTTCTAAAATGTCGTTGGACAACAGTGGTTATATGCGTTCTAGCAAATTCCAACACGCAATATGCCTTTTCCACAGGATTTTCCGCCATTTCAGCTTCTACAACAACAAACAAAACACTACAGCGTTACCAATAGTAACAAACGAAACTTTGAGAGTCTCTCAACATACCTCCAAAATAATTAGGTTGCTATCTCTAATAGTTTTTGTTTTACAGGCAGTTGAAGTTGTCTATTTGTTTTGTAGTAACCCTGTACATTATGTCTGTTAGGTATATCTTTAATATACGATATTTTAGTCCAAATCGTTAGAGCCATTTTTGAGAAAATCAAAATTTTCGAAAAAAGTTCCATTTAAAGGGTAGTTTGGGGTGGAGAGATTTTTCTCAAAATCTTCGTGTCACATCCCTGGAAGTTATTAAAACAAAATACCAACTTTGGTAGTTTACTGACATTTCGTTTTTGAGTTATAATGCTCACAGACACACGGACACACTGACCTTTTTCTGAAAATCCTTTTTTTTTTTTTTTTTTTTGGTTATCTGGGACCCTAAAACATATATTTCCGTTGAAATCTCGGTATCGAATTTTTGGGTGGAGTGCAATACCTTCTCTATACACTATGCACATAGTACATATAGGGAAAGTAAAAAGTCTAATTGCATAATGTAATATTATGGAATTTAGCGTATAAAGCTCTCTTCCTTGTTGCCAGAGAGCATCCGACTAGGAGAGTGCAGCTGCACTCTGGCGAGATGTATTTTAGTATAAGGTTGACCTACGACCTTGTTAATTCGTTGAGATTGCAGCTGCAGTAATTAATAAGCCAGAACCGCTTCATATACAGTGAGAGCATGGTGACAGACGGCACAGAAACAGTAAGTATGACCTCGCCATTGCTGTTATTTTCAGTTTTACTCAAATAGTGCAAGGGGACTCATAAATCAAGAAGAGATTGTCGGCGCGTTGCATTTCACGTGTCACTGTTCCCACTCATTTGTTTTCACTATACAGATGTTTGTTATCCTTGTTGAAGAAGAGCACAACGGTTATTCTCGCCATACTCTCATTTCTCTTGGCAAGGACGTTTACTTCGTCTCTTCGTAACTTGTTCCTTTAGTTCTTTATTTTCTCTGCCACGCATAATAGACAGAGAAGGTAATTACATTCCACGCAGAAACTTGGCTTTAAAGACACGCTTTGAGGTCTTCTCAATAAATAAATGAACAAATACAGGGGTAATCCAGAGAGTGCGGTACCGAAGCCTCCTGCGGTCAGGAAAACAGCCCTGAAGCCTCCCGGACCCTTAACGGTCCCTGATTACATAGCTAGCCCCCAAGCCTCCCAGTCGAAACAGGTAACAGTTGCAGTTCTGTGTTTATAGTATTTGATTATTATATTAGTTTTTATGGCCTTTCACCTATGTCTTCCGTAGCTTTTCTCTTCAGATCACAAAGTACTTTCTGTCTCTGAATTTTGTCACTAGGTGTTGCCGCGTGGTTGTGGTCCTCTCGAATATCCAGGACATCTATTTCTTCAATAGAAAACGTTTTAATAACATTTTTGCAGCTTTTAATATTGCACGTCCATCCACTTTTTAAACACTTCTGGAATCCGAAAGTGTAACCGTTCCGAAGAAGACTTTTCCTTCCTGTCCTACTCACCGTAATTTCAGTCTCGTCGGAAAACACGTTAACTGTCAAATAATTTGCCGTACACTGAAAGAAATCAAGGAAAAAATTAGGCATACCCATACTACCCCACCTGCTGGCTGATTACACCGGTTTCGCGGGAGGCTTGGGGCTGTTACCTGCTAAGCTTACCTGTGTAAGGGAGGCTTCGGTCCTGCGCCCAATCCAGAAGGTAAGATACCATTTGGCATCACTAAATAATAACGAAAAATATCAACACAAAGCTTTATTTACAAAATTACAGTACCTCACTCTATTTAGTTTTGTTAACACATTTCTGTCACGTGGTACCAGTTCTGCAATACCGATGCTATGCATTTCTACTGCCAAAGAACTTATTCGTTTTTACTTTCTGTATGCGTACTATGTGCATAGCATATAAAGAAGCTATTGTGTTTCACCCAAAAAATACAATACCGAAATTTCACCGCAAATAGGCGTTTAAAGGTCCCCTATATCCAAAAACATCTGATGTGTTCCATTCACATGACTTTCTCTGTCTATCTGCAACAAATTATTGTTAAAAAGCGTATGCTTCTATTTACTGCACGCTAATTGAGAAAAAATTAGCACAAATAGTCTTATTACTTGCTTCCTTGTAAGTAGAAACGAAATAAGGGAGTACCATAGGTTAAAGTAATAGTCAAAAGCTGGTTGCTATGTGATTGAAGTTCCTTTGTTTGTGTGGATATGAGTTGGCCAATTCCTGTATGAGAAAAGTATAAGTTTTTCAAAGCTCAAAACAAAAACAAGGAATATTTCAGAAACTATCAACTCCAATATAAATTGTGTATTTTAATGTGCTCTACAGCTTTTGTGTGGTAACTTTTAGTCCATTTCTTATGGTTTAGCAGTTATGCAAAATTCCGTAAAATTCATCGAGAATAAAGTAGTCTTCAGAGGCTATACCCAGAAAATTCAAGATATGCATTTTATTTGTCAGGTAAATAAGTTTTTTATACGATATTTTAATCAAAATCGTTAGAGCCATTTTTTAGAAAATCAAAATTTTCGATAACAGTTCCATGTAAAGGGTAGTTTGAGGTGGGGAAAATTTTTTTGAAAATCTTCGTGTCGCATCCTTGGAAGATACCAAACTTAAATACCGAGTTTGGTATTTAACGATCTTTTCGTTTTTGAACTATGCTGTCCAAAAACACACACTGACAGACAGACACACGGACATATATTTCCGGTGAAATCTCGTTATCGAATTTTTGGGTGCATTACAATACCTTCTCTATACACTATGTACATAGTGCGATTAGAGGAAATAAACAAGTATTTTCAGACAAAGGTCGGTGTGTGTGTCCTTGAACACGATAACTTAAAAACGAAAATTCTGTAAAATACCAAACTAGGTATTTAAGTTTAGTATCTTACAGGGATTTGACAAACTATCTTTACATGGAAAAGTATTCAACATTTTTTATTTTCTCAAAAATGTCTCTAACGGTTTTAATTAAAATGCCGTATATTAAGAATATTTATATGTCAAATAAAATATATATCTTGAATTTTCTTGGAATTGCCTCTAAACACCTCTTTATTCTGAATGAATTTTGCTGAATTCTGTATAACTTATAAACCGTAAGAGATAGACAAAAACTTACTGCACAAAAAATGTAGATCACGGTAAAACACACAATTTTTTCACATACTTTTCTTTCGTGAAATTTACCATTTCTGAGATATTCCTTGTAATTTGTTTCAGATTTAAAATACTTTTCTTCACACGGAAATTTGTAAACTCCTTACCCTACATAGAAACGGATTTCATCTACATAGCAACCGGCTTTTAAAAGATTTGACTATCGTTTTATCCTACTGTATGCCCTTCTACATACAAGGAAGCAAGTAATTAAGATAATTTCTGTTAGTTTATTTCGATTAGATAGAAGAAGATAGTAGATAGAAGAATATGCTTTTTCATAATTATTTGTTACAGCGAGGTAGAGAAAGTCATGTGAATGGAACACATCAGATATGTTTTTAATGCCAAAATGTTCAGTCAATCGAATGTTATATGCAGATAGCGCAAGTGTGTATGGTGATAATGCAATAAGAAAAGACGCATAATTTAGAGTAAGAAGAAACAGTATGCACAACAAAGACCGGATTAAAAGTACAGCAATTATTATGGAGGAGTTGAAACTAAATGTTAATAACAAATTCAGAAAAACCGATGGGCACTTTGGATACCATGAATTTTTGGATGAAAAATTTCCCAACCTCAAAAGTGGCAGCACATCTCGGCTCAGGTCTCTGGCGGTAGAAGAGTATATATATATATATATATATATATATATATATATATATATATATATATATAACATCTGCATTGAAAAACCGGTGTCGCGTGACAAATCCTTGATAGCAATGGCGATTACGTTGAGAAATAGAGTAAGGTGCTGTAACTTTGTCAATAAAGTTTTGGGGTGATATCCTTCGTTATTATTTAGTTATGCCAAATCGACTATTACTTGCTGGTTGGCCCTCGTAAACCATATTTACAAAACAGTTCTGTGTCTTATGTCTGTGAATACACTCAATATCGACAAATCGATAAAATGCCAAATTAAAAACTAAAGTTCGCGTTACCAGAAGCAAAAATGTACTTGAAAATCCCCCCCGCCATCGTAAAATGGCCTTTACATGGAACATGTTCGAAAATTATGATTGTCTAACAAATGGTTGTTAAAATTTTTTTATAAAAATATGATAATTAAAGATATTTACGTGACAATTTTTTAAATCTATTTATTTGTTTACCCTCCTCGTATGTATGTCTTACAGCCCCCAGGACTTACAAGCAAGCGCCTGGGATCAGACACCTATTGAGGTGCAGAGGTTGTGTATCACAGGATGGGTGATCAGCCCGATGTCTGGTATGAAAGTGAGGAAGTAGATGTTATGAAATGACGGTGGAATGGATGAAAGGAAATACAATTTGGAGCACCAAAACATCCAGAGAAAACCCACCATTCATCCAAATTCCACATGCGGTTCTCTGGGATCGAACCTGGGCGGTGAGTGGTAAACGGTCTACTCCCTCGGCCATGGTGCCACCTATAAATAACTTGTATGATTTTAAATTCCTATAAGTAACCTGTGAAGCCGTCTTCTTTCAGATGGAATTTGTATAATCTTACTATATAAAAGTATGTGATGGCATATCTACCCGTGAGAGATTATATTTTGCAGCTGGTAAACTGATTCTGCACATATCCGTTAGGTATAGTACTTCAGATTTGGGTTTCACTCCCGCCAACAGCTACCAGTTTTTATTTTTCATAGTAATTACTTACGGAATCCACTAAAGCGTATGTCCAATGTAAAACTGAAGTAATAAGAAATATTAATGTACGTATAAATACCTAGGTATATAAAGTAAAATATGTTGGTCGTGCGAACTCATATTGCCCTCTTTGGCGTCCACTCTTACATAATTGTAAAACATCGCCAAAAATATCGCTAAATGAATGTCAATATATGAAAATATCGCTAAACCACTCGGCTACGCCGTTCATTATTCTTCACAAATAATTTAAATTATCCACTTTAGAAGGGAAAGATATGAAGATTTTCAAGAAAATTCCCACAGCTAAAATTACACTTAGATGCAAATATTTCGAAAATTATTAATATTCTTAACTATAACTGAAACCATTTTGATTAAAATATTGCATGCTATTCTTATGCTAAACAAAAATTACTGTCTAGTATAGAACTCCAAATGCCGCACCACTTCACAGGCTTTATTACTTTATTTCATGTAATTGCAAGAAATTCTTACCAACTTTATCTTATTCAACTACAATCATAATCATAATAACAAGATTACCGGCATAAGAAGAATATTTACTTAAGAATTTAAGGTCTAGAAACGAGTTAACTCGTTTTGACATTTTGAATCTCTTCTCTAAGCCAAAAGAAACACCTGGAAATGTTAGATATCTCAGCTAGTCTTCTTTAAATAGTAAACATTAAACGATATACGAAAACGTACTACACAAAAATATAAACCCACATAAAGTGTATTCAAAATAACCTTTTTTTACTTTATCGACCAGGTATACAGAGAGGTAGAGAAGATTTTGTATTCTACCCAAAAAATCTATACCTAGATCTCACCGGAAATAACGCATTTTGAGGATCCTAAAAAAATAAGGAAATAAAAAAGAAGAAAAAAGCATTCAAATTCAGTATCTTCCAAAAATGCAACACGAAGATTTACAGGGAAATCTACCCATCCCAAATTATCTGTTACATGGAAAAAAGTTCACAATTTGATTTAAATGCCCTATGATTAAAGAATTTTAATTACAAAGTATGCGTAGATTTAGAGTTTCTGGAAATTCCCTCTGAAGACTTCATTCTGGATGACTTCTGTATAGCTGGTAAACCGTAAAAGATTCAATACAAAAATGTAGATCTCATTATAACATACAATTCCTCATATTTTTTGTAGATATTGCTTATTATTGGAATCGATTTTAAAATACTTAGTTTTTTATTCTAACATTTATTTAAAAATATGAAGAAAAAGCAGTTTAGCTTGAGCGATACATATTTTGCAGAAATATACAACAAAAATTAAGTGAACATAGCTTTCACCCATTTTTATGAGAAAAGTGGACCTGAAATATGAATAAACGCAAGCTATTGGAACTTGAAAATAAATTAAAAACAAGAATGGGCATTGCTGTGCATCCCCATGCTTAACTTATAATCTAAAGGGCAAAATTGGTCAGTATCATAATGCATTTATCATTTTAAAGATGAAGATTTAATCACCTTTACAACTGCCGTCGTTTTTGTGATCGTTGTTCTATATACTTAACTTGGTCGCATCTGCAGAGTGATGACACACAGTATATAGGCAATTAAATGAGTCCAGCATACTTGATGCAGGGTCTGTTTGGGTATGCACGTACTTGGTAGAAGATGTAGATTCTCTGCCAAGGCTTTGCTGTTATGGATTCGGTAAAGCACTTAATTTAGGGTTGGTGATAGGAAATGTACACAGGTAAGGCTACTGGATGATCAATAAATTAAGGAAACAGCATCTTTTTTCACTCTGGTGACGTTAAATGTCAACTACTTTTGGTAAAGTCACCTCGATAAAACAGTTATTATATACATTTAAATGTAATCACGTTGAAGCTACGAAAAATCTTGATAACTCATATTAAAATAAAAATGAGTTCACTGTTTTCCACTGTTATATTTCACTTAGTCTTGTAGTAAATACATGTCACGCACTTATTGTTTTTGTCGCCATTTCATTGTGACAAATGATGCAGATTACGACTCTGAGAGACAGAACACACTGTATATACATATCACGTACTTAATGTTTTGGCGCGATTTCGTTATTACATGTGGCGCAGATTACGTCTCTGAAGGACAGAACACATTGTGTGGATTTTCAGTTTGTTGCAGCTTAAACAAGATCTAGAAAGATGTTTTTCTTAACGCTTAATAGTTGTCACTTGGCGCTAAAAGTTACACCCTACGCCATCACATTCCGTGATTTTATTGTACTGGTACCATGTGATAAACTATTACAATAAAAATTCCCACTTTGCTGAATATTTGGGACTTTTCCCGAGTTCACACTTGTATCTCTGATGCACGCAAGTAATATTAAGAAATCCTGCAAACCCTCAAGGTTTTCACATACAATAGAGGGTGCCTTTTGTAATATTCTATTGCGTAATTTTCAGCTTTTCCTTAACAAAAGTTAACATAGCTAACATTACAAGTTAAGATAAAAATAAAGCATAACACAGTATGTTGCTTATACAAAACATGTAATTAGGCTATTTAAAGTATTGAAGTACAATCTTATTACTTGCTTCCTTGTAAGTAGAAGCAAAATAAGGGAGTGTCATAGGTTAAAGTGATAGTCAAAAGCTGGTGGTTATGTGACTGAAGTTTCTGTTTGTATGGACACGAGTTGACAAATTCCTGTATGAGAAAAGTTATTTAAAGGTGAAATCAAAAACAAGAAATAACTCAAAAACGATCAACTCTACGAAATATATATATAACAAATTGTGTATTTTAACATGCTCTATATTTTTGTGTGGTAAATTTTTCCCCATCCCTTACGGTTTAGCAGATATGCAAAATTCCGTAAAATTCATCCAGAATAAAGTAGTCTTCAAAGGCTATTCCCAGAAAATTCAAGATATACATATTATTTGCCAAGTAAATATCTTTAATATACGATATTTTAATCAAAATCGTTAGAGCCAATTTAAAGAAATTAAAAAAAAAAATCGAAAAAAGTTCCATGTAAAGGGCAATTTGGCGTGGGAGGATTTTTCTTGATTTTTCTTTTTTCTTTTTAACATTGTAATGTCTAAAAGATCCAATGAGAACATGTTACGAAATTATATGCAAAATATGGTAATAGAACCAAATGTGAGACGCATTTTTAAGTAACATCAGAGAAATCAATTTGAGAGGTTTACGTTTTTATCTGCTTTTAACTTTCAAGGATTTATTCAGTATTTGGATGGGTACCGAGGCCATGTGTGATTCGTTTGAAACACAGTGTAAAAGTGATTGCTTTCAAAGCCCATCTCTATAACTTCATTTTTAAGTACTCTCAGAAAGATAAAACTGAGTAGTTTACGTTCGCTATTGGCATTTTTATGTGCTTTTAAAATTCAAGAATTTATTTAGCATCTGACTGAGTACCCAAGCCATGTGTGACTTATTTGAAGCACAGTGTCAAAGTGATTGCTTTCAAAGTCCACTTTTATAACTTCATTTTTATGTAACATCAAAGAAACCAAACTGAAACATTTACGTTCACTGCTGGCGTTTTTATCTGCTTTTAAAATTCAAAGATTTATTCAGCATCTGAGTGAGTACCCGATGGATCAAGACATATGTGACATATTTGAAGCACAGGGTAAATGGATTGCTTTCTAAGCCCACTTCTCTGTGCTCAACAGAAAAAGAAATCAAATGATATGATAGAATAACATAAGAAAAAGAGGGGCAACAAATAAAATATTCATGAAGCACATGAAGCATTATAAATCACTGCGAGAGCTAGGTGTTGACTGTATAAAAAACAGCATGTTTTGTGGAAGAAATCATCATGGCCAACCTGAAGCAAAGCGGTAGCAAATCATGTGCTTCCAAAATCTAAAGGAAGGTGTATCCCGTGATGAGACTGCGGGGGCTTGGAATAATCGAAAAAGAGAAAACAAAGATTAATAATAATGGAAAGTTTGCAGGAGGCGTAGCCAAAAGGTGAATCACCCACACAAGGGTGTTACACCCACTTTAGACATTACAATTATAGGGAGGGATCAGCGCAACAAGTGGCAACGGCATGCGTCAGCCTCCCACCTCTTATTGTTTTCATATCACACACTAACGTAGCCTACTTCCTGGCTTTGGGCTCATCCTCACCCTTCCTTGGGTGTGCAGCGTTAACCCTTGTGGATTAAATTAAAAAATCTGATGTGTTCCATTCACATGCCTTTCTCTGCATCTCTGCAATAAATTATTGTTAAAAAGCTTAAGCTTCTATTTACTTCATGCTAATTGAAGTACCTTGCCTCCTTGCAAGTAGAAGCAAAATAAGGGAGTACCATGGGTTAAAGTGCCAGTCAAAAGCTGGTTGCTATGTGACTGAAGTTCCTTTGTTTGTATGGACAAGAGGTGACAAATTCCTGCATGAGAAAAGTATGTTTTTCAACGCTGAAACTGAAAACAAGGTATATCTTAAAAACGATCAACTCCACAAAAAATGTGTATAACATAAATTGTGTGTTTTAATGTGCTTTACATTTTCTGTGTGGTAAGTTTTTGTTCATCTCTTACAGCTTAGCAGTTATGCAAAATTCCGTAAAATTCATCCAGAATAAAGCAGACTTCAGAGGCTATTCCTAGAAAATTCAAGATATATATTTTATTTGTCGTGTAAATATCTTTAATAAATGACCCTTTAATCAAAATCGTTATAGCCATTTTTGAGAAAATCAAAATTTCGAAAAAAGTTCCATGTAAAGGGTAGTTGGGGGTGGGGGGATTTTTCTTGAAAATCTTCGTGTCGCATCCTTGGAAGATACCAAACCTAAATGCTAAGTTTGGTTTTTAACGGTCTTTTCGTTTTTGAGCTATGCTGCCACCCCCCCACACACACACTCGGATATTTTTCTAAAAATACATTTTATTTTCTCTACACGTACTCGCATATAGTGTACAGAAGGTATTGCTTTCCACCCAAAACATTGATACCGAGATTTCACCGGAAATACAGGTTTTGAGTCCTCCTGAATCAAAAAAACAACAACAAAAAACGTGTGTGTGCCTGTGTACATCATAGCTCAAAAACGAAAAGATCGTTAAATACCAAACTTGGTATTTAAGTTTGGTACTTTCCAAGGATGTAACACAGAGATTTGGAAGAAAATCCCACCTTCAACTACCCTTTGCAGGAGCTTTTAACAAGCTCTAACGATTTTGATTAAAATATCGAATATTAAAGATATTTACCTCACAAATAAAATGTGTATTTTGAATTTTCTGGGAATAGGTTCTGAGGACTACCTTATTCTGGATGAATTATATGGAATTTTGCATAACTGTAAACCGTAAAAGATAGACAAAAACTTAACGAACAAAAAGTGTAGATTACATTAAAACACACAATTTATGTCATATACATTTTTTTTTTGTGAGGTTGATCGTTTTTGAGATATTCCTTGTTATTGGTTTCAGCTTTGAAAAACATAATTTTCTCATACAGGAATTTGTCCACTCCTGTTCTTGGAAACAAAGAAACTTCAGTCACATAGCAACCAGTTTTTGACTATCACTTTAACCTATGGTACTCCCTTATTTCTCTTCTTACTTCTACTTACAAGGATGCATGTAATAAGACTATTTCTGCTAATTTTTTCTCGATTAGCATGAAGTAAATAGAAGCATAAGCTGTTTAACAATTTTTGTTGCAGAAATGTATAGAAAGTTATATGAATGTAACACATCAGAATTTTTACTTTCTTTAAACGTACTATGTACATAGTGTATAGAGAAGTTATTGTGTTCCACGCAAAATGCGATACCGAGATTTCACCGGAAATATACGTTTTGGGTCCCCGTGAATCAAAAAAAGCATTTTTGGAAAAGGGTCCGTCAAGAAAATCCCCCCACCTCAAACTACCCTTTACATGGAACAAATTTCGAAGATTTTGATTTCTTTAAAAAGACTCTTAACGATTTTGATTAAAATATCGTATATTTAAGATATTTACATGCCTAATAAAATGTATGTCTTGAATTTTCTGGGAATAGCCTCTAAGGACCTCTTTATTCTGGATGATATTTATTGAATTTTGCATAACTGGTAAATCGTAAGAAATAGACAAAAACTTTCCACACAAAAAATGTAAATCACGATGAAACACAATTTATGTCTTACACACTTTTTTCGTGGAGTTGATCGTTTAGGAGATATTTCTTGTTATTGGTTTCAGCTTTAAAGAACTTATAAGTTTCTCATTCAGGGATTTGTCAACTTCAATTTTTCCATACAAACTAAGCAATTTTAATTAACTTTCATAAAATTCTTCGTCGCATTCTTGTAGGATACTGAGCTTAAATACCAATTTTAGTATTTTATCGACTTTTCGTTTTTGAGTTATCCTGTTCACGGCCACCTACGACCTTTTTCAAAAAATGTTTTTTTTTCTCGGTGAAATTTCGGTGTCAACATTTTTTGATGTGCAATTACCTTCTCTACTTATATACTATGCAGACAAAAGTAAAACTCTGAGTGTTCCATTCACATGGTGTTCTCTACTTGTTCTGCAAGTAAACTATTACTACAAAAGACTGGTTGTATCTACTTCATGATAATCAAGATTAACCTTAGCCTTAGCCTTATTACTTGTCTTCTTGTAAATAGACGGGAAACAAAGGAATAAAGCAGGCTAAAGGGATAGTCTAATCTTTAACAAACGGTCGCTATGCAATGCCATTGAGTTTCAATTTTTCTGGCTAGGAGTAAAACAAATGACAGATGAAAAAATGGCAACTTCCCATTTGAGAAAACTAAGTATTTTGACATTGAAACAAATAACAAAGAATATCTCGGCAATAGTTATTTCAACAAAAAAATAGGCACATGACAAATTGTGTGATTTAACGAGATCTACGTTTTTGTGTAGTAACTTTTTGCCTTTCTCTTATTGTTTATCAATTAGATAAAAGTCGTCCAGAGGAACATCAGAGGAACATCCTAAGAAATTCAGGATACATACTTTATTTTCGATGTAAATATCCTTAATATATGGTATTTTATCAAAATCATTAGAATCATTTTTGAGAAAAAGGGTAGCTCATGGTGGGGATTTTCCTGAAAATCTTCTTGATGCATTCTTTGAAGGCGAACTTAGATTTAAGTTTGGTATTTAAAAGATTTTTTGTTTTTGATTTATAGTGGTCGCATACACACACACACACACAGGGATCTTCTTTTTAAGATGCTTTTTAGGGTACAGGAAACCTTAAAACATGTATTTCTAGTGAGATACCAGTGTCGAATTTTTGGCTGGAATTCAATATATTATCTAGCTGTGTACTATGTATGAAGAGAGAGAGAGAGAGAGAGAGAGAGAGAGAGAGAAAAAAACAATACACACACAGAATGAACCTACTGCAGGGTATTATAAAAAGAAATTCAAATTGCAAGAAATTGAGGTAATTGACTTGGTGGTGGTAGCTATACCACGCTGGTTTTTAGAAACCTGAAGCTTTTCCAGCTCCTCAAGAGAATTATACCAATTGTGATTCTACAAGAGGCTCTTTAATAGTTTAAAACATCAAAGCTAATAAGTCCGTTTTGAGATAAGGTTTTTTTTCTGTTTTTGAAGTATTTGTGTACTATTTTGTGTTAATTGTTTCCATGTTTTTATGCCTACTTTTACATTGTTAAACTATTATGGAATGTTTACAACTATTTATAGGTATCTTAATTGTTATGTCATACTGAATGTTTAAGAGGTTGTTTTACGAATAAATATTAAATACATAATAAATAAATAAATAAATAAATAAAGTGTGTTACTTAAGCACAGTTCTGATGTGTTCCATTCTCATAACTTTCTCTAAAAGACTGTATTTATAAAAGATTATTATTTCATCTACATCATGTTGATCGAGAAGAACATTAGCAGAACATACTAAATACAGAGCAAACTTTAACAGCTTTCTAGAGATGTTTTTCTGATTCAGGTTCCTAAAACATGCATTTTCGATGAAATACAGGCATTGAATGTAGGTGGAATATATAAAAATGTACTTTTGATTTCCAATCAAAAAGTCTATATATTTTAGTATAAATAATTCAAATATTAACCTTTATATTCACAATTGTAATAATAATTTCAAATAATCATAACCAAAAATATATCTTAAAAAATCAAAATTTATTAATTTATTAAAAATTATCTTCCAATTAGAATATATACACTCCACCTAAGCTTTTTTTTCGGGTGTAACAATCTTTAGCATGGTTTCGGAAGGTTGGTTGGTCCCGTGTCGTAGATTTACGGCTTGATAGAGAGGCCTCTGAGCTGAATTAAGTGGTCTTTCACACCCAGTATAGAATGGGACGCTGAGAACCACAGTAGTTAAAGGGCTTCCATAAATAACACGCCATTTATATTCCATAAGCTTCATTAAAATGTTTTTAATTCAAGCTAATGCATTCTCTTCTTTATTAATTTTAGTCCTTTTAGAAACTAATCTCTATGAAATAGAATATTTCATAAAAAATAGAACCTGAAATAACTTTATTATAATTCCCCTTTCAAATACTTCTAACTACAATGTATATATGGAATACACAAATAAGGAATAACCTCATTTAATCATTTTACCAAACACACAATCAAAAGAAAGGATATCCAACAAAGAGATGGATAAGCACTCTCTCTTAATTATAAATAAACAACCGCCCTCATTACGAGTAAGAAGAAGAATAGAAGAAAGCGTCTATAACATATAGTTTATACATCTAGTGAATCACGTCTATAACATATAGTTTATACATCTAGTGAATCACGTCTTTCTCGGTATTTTTTCCTTTGTCTTTGTTTTTTGTAGCCAGTAGTTGCACTATATTATCCCTTAGTATTTTCATTAGAACATACAGAATCCTGTGCTCTCATCTGCAGCGCTTGAAATATATTTACCATTTAGGCTTCCTGGAGAAAAACAAGCCTAATTTCTCAAGTGGAATACTCCAATGGTGTTCCCATCTAGCCATCTGGGCTTGTCCTCCTTGTCCTATTTGGGGCATCAACCTTCGGCAACCTCCTACAATCTTTGCAGAGTTGGTTATCATCTCTGCTTTGATGATCACTATTTATTAGGTAACCTGAGAATGCATTACATATGCAAAGATCTAAATGTTACACTGCACGAAACAGGTGAACACAATCCCTCTGGCATGAGCTTGTTTCATGAGTGAAAACACACAGAATACCACTTTGGGATTACAGTGATACCTACGCAAAACAAACGGAATGTTTGGAGGTTAGTGAAGCGTTGTGAAACCAGTTTAGATGAACAAGAATACTAAGTAAGTAAGGCATCCGTTTTGTCAAGAGGAGAATGATCAGTATATATGTGGCCCTTGCGGTGTTTGAATGTGTAATAAGATATATCTAATTCTAACTTAAAAGATAACTCAATATACCGGTGAAATCATGTGTGTGATTCACCTGACATTCTAAAGAAAGGACCTCCGTAGATGAATCCAAGTATCACTTATTATTGCTGGATATTATTTAGATTTCAACATATTTTTGTATAAAACTTTCATAAAATAAGACAAATCCAAAGTTAAAAAATCTGATGTGTTCCATTCCCATGACTTTCTCTATATCTCTGTAACAAATTATTGTTAGTAAGCTTATCTTTTATTTATTTCATGCTAATTTAGAAGAAATAGCAGAAATAGTCTTATTTCTTGCTTTATTGTAAGTAGAAGCGAACTAAGGGAGTACCATAGGTTAAAGTGAAAGCCAAAAGCTGGTTGCTATGTCACTGATGTTCCTTTGTTTGTATAGACAGGAGTGGACAAATTCCTGTATGAGAAAAGTATAAGTTTTTCAAAGCTGAAACCAAGAAAAAGGAATATCTCAAAAACGATCAACTCCACGAAAAAGATGTATATAACATAAATTGTGTGGTTTAACGTGATCTACATTGTTTGTGTGTTAAGTTTTTGTCCATCTCTTACGGTTTAGTAGTTATGCAAAATTCATCCAGAATAAAGTAGTTTTTAGAGGTTATTCCCAGAAAATTCAAAATATACATTTTATTTGTCAGGTAAATATCTTTAATATATGATATTTTAATCAAAATTGTTAGAGCCATTTTTTAGAAAATCAAAATTTTCGAAAAAAGTTCCAAAGGGTAGTTTGGGGTGGGGGATTTTTCTCAAAATCTTCGTGTCTCATCCCTGGAAGATACTAAACGTAAATACCAAGTTTGGTATTTTACCGACTTTTCGTTTTTGAGTTATCGTGTTCACAGACACACGGACACACACGGACCTTTTTCTGAAAATACTTTTTTTGGATACAGGGGACCACAAAACATATATTTCCGGTGAAATCTCGGTATCGAATTTTTTGGTGGAGTGCAATTACATTCTCTATACACTATGTACATAGTGCGTATGGAGAAAGTAAAAATCAATAATTACTTGTTAACTTAGAGACATGTTAGCATTAGTGACATAAAACGTAACCACTGACAATAATTCAATAGTTCGTTTGGTACTTATTCAAAAATACATTAAATACATTTAACTTTATCATAATGAGTAATTTCACTTCCATAACTGGCAACCCTAAAAATTTAGGACTTCGTGTGCATTATTACTTTTTCATGATTGTATAAAAACGTATAAAACGTATAATTATAAGGTAATTCAGGGAGAAACCTACATCTACACCTACTTACTTCTTTAAAACATCTTCTTTTTTGGATGGGTATACAGACTGAAAAATTTAAGTTTATAAAAGTAATACTCTTTATGTTCCTATTTACAAAGTACCTATTTCTGCAAAGATTTATTTGAAATACTATGAAGCAGATATAAAAAAAAGTGATCTGTTCCATTCTCAATATTCTGCGTGCAGAAAAGTATTCTTAAAATTGATTATAATTTTATCGACATCATGGTAATCTAATAAAAATTAGCAGAAATAGTCTTATTGCGTGTTTCTTTATAAGCATAAAGGAAATAAGGTAATATACTAGGCAAAAACTGTTTTAAAATCTTTCAAAAACTGCTATGCGAACGATCGACCTTCGGCTCGCTTTACAGTGCCGGATTAAACAAAAGAAAGATGAAACGAAAGGTAACTCCGTTTTAGAAAGGTTATGTAGGTTAAGCAAAAACCAATCCCAGAAACTGTTAACTCTACAACAAGAATGTATGAAATACATTGTGTGTTTTAACGAGATCTACATTTTTGTGTAGTTCATTCTTGTCTATTTCTTAAGGCTTTCCATTTATGCAAAGTTCAGCAAAATTCATCCAGAATGAACAGGTTTGCAGAAGCAATTCTCAGAAAATTTAATATACACCTACAATATATTTGATATATAAATATCTTTAATATACCGTATTCTAATAAAAATCGTTAGAGCCAATTTTGAAAGAAGAAAACTTTCAAAACTTTGTGTCGCAAGATACTAACCTTAGACACCAATTTTTGTACTGACGGTCTTTTAGTTTTTGGGCTTTACTGTCCACACACACACACACGCGCGCGCGCGCATGCACAAACACACACACACACGCACGTTCTTCTAAAACTGGTTTTTTGGACTCGGGGAACCTCAAAAGTATATTTCAGGCGAAATCTCGACATCAAATTTTTGTATGGAATGCAACAACCTTCTATATACAGGATGTTAATGAACTATACCGAAATATTTTCACAGAATATGTAGATTACTTAAATAAGTAATTTGAGATAGGAGACTTATGGCCTATTTATTGACATTTGGAAGTAAGGCTATAAGTTTCTGAAGTGCCAGTACGCCACTGGTTAATTTATCAACCATTCGAGAGCATAACATGAAAAACGAAGGGACATATTACAGCGTACCTCTCTAGCGTAGTGGTTATGATAGTAGCTTTCAAGTGAAAGATAGTTTCCCGAGTTCGGGTCTCGATCACGTGCATGAAAAAAATAATAATAAAAAACGTGTACTCTATGACAGGAATAGAACTCCGCGTTACGCATTAAGCCACCAGAACATTTGGAGAGAGAAAAAAAAAAAAAAAAAAACCGCCTCCTGAGTAGGCTACGTAACTCAAGAACGTAGTTAATGAATGCTCAGAGTCGGACTGTAAAGTGATTAGTTCGAGATTTTTACGATATTAAATATTGAGAACGCTAGTAACGGGCTGCTAAAATTCGATATTTCCATACTCGGGCAGCAGTTTTAAAGACGTTTTAAGCCATTTTTTTCAACCTGCTTTGCTTTAACACCGACTTATCAGCATCTGATACCCACACGTTCAACGCTATGTATATGCGTTTTGTTTATCTGGGGACCATGCATCGCCGAACTCAAATTACTTATATCAGTCACGTGCACAATCTCGCAAATTATTTATGTGTAGTTCATTAACACCCTGTGTAGTAATAGACTTTCCTAAGAACAGTTTGTATACCCACTAATAAATAGTAAAGGATGGAGAAGGTCATGTGAATGTAACAGATGAGAATTTTCGTTTATTAAATTTTGATAAGTAGGTAAAGTCTCCTATGGTTTCGATAATAGTATCTTGGAAAACTATTGTAGAATAATGCAAGCTTAAACCCCTATTATCACACTGTGCAGCGGGAGTAAAATAAACGCGCGAAGAGTGATCAAAACAAAGCGCAAGGGATCCACAATCAAGGATGTAAATCTTCGTTGACTTAATGGAACTCGCCGACCGTGAGGCTCGCTGGCTCGCATTGTGCTCTCTTTTACTCTGAGGAAGGTGTTCGTATCTTGGCCAGAACTCAAATGCACTTGAAATAGAATGCACAAGACACTTTGACCTCTCAATGCAAAGCAACTTGTCTTCGAAAAACGTGAAAATGACGTAGCAGCAATTAATCGAATACGCAACTGAAGCCTTAGCTTTTCTTTGGCCAAATATAACAACTTTTGATCTGTTACATTTATGAAAACTTCCTAATTATTTGGTTTTGCCTCTGATTTTCCTTGACAATTTGGCTGAACTATTAAGGCGCTAATGCAATGGCCGAGATAAGGAAATTTCAACCAATCGCGGTCATCAGACTGGAGCGATATTGTCGAAATATCTTATCCAACTGATGCTCATTTGTTTGAAATCTTGTCGCACCTGAAGTTCGTATTTTAAATCTCCTGTCTTGGTTATTGATAACAAGGTGACAATCCAGCGAGCGAACCTTCTCTTTTAATAACTATCAGTTCCACAATTAATTCAGTTGCAATATTTATTTAAAGTTTTATCCAGTTCATAATGTAATCAGTTCAAAAAAGCAGTGAAAATAATCATTGTTTGTATTTCCTACGTATGAGATGAGTTCTATAATCTCGTGTATAAGTTATTAAAAGCCAAAATAAAATAATTTTTCCCTATTTCTGCTGTTACTATCGATATTCGTACATCTGGTGTATGCAGTCGACCATATCACAATTCAGGAGCCAGTGAAGAAAGAAAAAAAATCTGATGTGTTCCATTCACATGACTTTCTCTATACCTCTGCAACAAATTATTGTTAAAAAGCTTATGTATGCTTCTATTTACTTCATGCTAATCGAGAAAAATTAGCAGAAATAGTCTTATTACTTGCTTCCTTGTAAGTAGAAGCGAAATAAGAGAGTACCATCGGTTAAGGTGATAGTCAAAAGCTGGTTGCTATGTGACTGAAGTTCCTTTGTTTGTATGGACAGGAGTTGAGAAATTTCTGTATGAGAAAAGAATGTTTTTAAATCTGAAAAAAAAAATAAAAAGGAGTATTTTAAAAGGCGATCAACTCCACGAAAAAAATGTATATAATATAAATTGTGTCTTCAATGTGCTCTACATTTTTTGTGTGGTAAGTTTTTGTTCCATCTCTCTCCGTTTAGCAGTTATATAAAATTCCGTGAAATTCATCCAGAATAAATATTCTTCAGTGGCTGTTTCCAGAAAATTTAAGATATGAATTTTATTGCCAGGTAAATATCTTATATATACGATATTTTAATCAAATCGTTAGAGCCATTTTTGAGAACATTTTCGCAAAAGTTCCATGTAAAGGGTAATGGGAGTGGGGGGATTTTTTGAAAATCTTCGTGTCGCATCCTTGGAAGATACCAAACTTAAATACCAAGATTGGTATTCAACGGTCTTTTCATTTTTGAGCTATGCACAAAAGACCTTTTTCTAAAAATGTTTTTTTTTATTCAGGGGGGCCCAAAACATGCATTTTCGGTGAAATCTCGGTATTGAATTTTTTGGCGAAATGCAATACCCTCTCTATACAATATGTACATAGCACGTGTAGAATAAACATGGTCGAATGCGTCATCTACTATTTGAGAACTAATGTAAGTATTACAATGATAACCTGATAAAATCTCCCTTCCTTTATATTACAAATTATTAATAGTCTATTTCCCTTAATTGTCTTATAAAATACAACTCGTGGTATTACGTATGATAAAAATTATCATTATTATCAAATTGAGTATTATTTGAATCAGCAGCTCTGCTGGCGTTAATGTTCATTTGTCATCCACCCTTCTTTTCTCACCTCCTTTCTCTTTATCCAATCATCCCTTCTTCCTCAATCTTTTTTAATTTACCATTATCTCATTTCGTTTCATTTTCTCTCCAACTCATTTTCTCTCCTTTTCTCTCTTTATCCATTTATTGCCTCTTTCCCTCTCATTCTTATTATTCCATTATTTCGTTTCCTTACTTTCATTTCCAGCTGTGAGCGTTTATATCTGTGTGTGCACACGCGCTCCTGAACAGGATTACTCAAAGCGGAAACGTTGATTAAATACCAAATTTAAAACTTAACTTCAGTACCTTCTAAGGATGCAGCACGAAGATTTTCAAGATAATACTCCCATATTATCCATTATTTGTAAAACTTTTCTAAAATTACACTAACGAATACTTAGTGAATTTTACTTACCTACTAGGAAGAGGAACTATAAAGTTCCATACAGAGATTTCATCGGAAATAATTGTTTGTGGAGCACTTTTGAAAAGCTACCGTATCTGCGTGCCATTTAAAATAGTATTTATTACGTATGTTGTATCATATACTGGTGGTACGTGAAATGATAATCACGAAAGAAACGACTCTGTGTGTGTGAGAGATAGAGAAAGAGAGGGAGGGAGAGACAGAGGGACAGAGAGAGAATAGCATAATTCAAAACATGTTGGATTAAAACCAATTCGAATTTCAACATGTTCCAAAGATGGGATTAGAGCTTTTTAATGCAAAATAACTTGACATGAATAATTTTTATTTATTTATTTTTCAATAATGGACAACAATTAAAAT
This sequence comes from Hymenopus coronatus, assembly GCA_030762935.1. Lineage (NCBI taxonomy): Eukaryota > Metazoa > Arthropoda > Insecta > Mantodea > Hymenopodidae > Hymenopus > Hymenopus coronatus. Next base: position 36,020,705 of record CM060890.1, read on the forward strand.
ACCACACATTTAAGATGCTTAGAGAAACAGAAAATGTACATCTTGAATAGTAACCTGTGAAGTCCTATGACTCAGGAATGACTTCTGTATAATTTTACATGCTCGTAATGATAGATAAACCTTAATGAGAGAAGAACATGGTACTAAAAGTCTGAAACATCTCTGAAACACACAATTTGTGTCATTCTTTGTGAAAGTCTTCGAGGACCAAAAGCTCCGCAATCCCATGGATGGACTCGGATCAGCGCGCCTGTCTTGACTGGGAAACGGAACACAACATGCTATCCACTATGCCACGAATAGGAAGGATAAATATTTTGTAAAGTATTAAATATATGCTGTATTTATATTTTTAATATTAAATCTGATGTGTTGCCTTCGCTTGACTTTCTCTATCTAACCTGCATAAAATGTCTTGCAAAACAATATTCTTCTATCTAAGGCAGTCATTAGCAGTTAGTCTTATTATTTAGTTCCTTATAACTGGAAGGGAACTAAAGGAGTACGCTAGGCTAAAACGATAGTAAAATCGTTTATAATCTGGTTTCTATGCGAATGACGTTTAAATCAGACCTGTTTGCATGGTAAGTAGTAAACCAACAGAAGCACGAGGAGGACAACTTCCTGTTTGGCAAAAGTGTATCTTAAAATTGCCACATTACAAGTAAATTGCGAAAATGGTTAGCTACACAACAAACATGGATAGGACATAAATTGTGAGTTTTGACGAGATCTAAACTTTTGTATAGTAAGATTTTATCAATCTCTTATGGCTTACTATTTTGCAAAAAGTCATCCAGAATGAAGAGAACTTCTCCCCCAAAAAACATGAAATACATTTTGTCTTGCAATATACAGTATTTTAATCAAAATCGTTAGAAGAATTTTTTAGAAAATTAATTTTTTTTCGAATAAAACTCCATTTCTATTTACATGTAAATGATATTTTAAAATAAGGATATTTTCTTGAAAATCTTGGTGTCGCATCCTTGGAGGATAATTTAAATACCAAGTCTGACATTTAAAGAACTTTCTGTTTTTGAGTTACGTTGTTTAAACATGTAAAACCTTCTTCTAAAAATATTTTTATTTATTTAGTTTTTGTTCACGGGTCCTAGAACATATAATTCCAGTGAAATTGATGTGTGGAATACAATATCTACTCCAGCAACTATATATGCACATTCGATGGAAAAAGTAAAAAAGTCATGCTGCTAAAAGCTGAAGCAGTAAACGGCTCTTGCTGGAGTCAATTGGAAGTAGAATCGTCCCATGAATCGCCTCGTCAATTGAAGCGATAAATTCAGTCGTTAAGCGCTATGAGATCTTTTACTCAGGGCAATTTCAGGCCGTAAATGTGGGTAAGTAACTTTTTAAACACTTCATAACTAAACTAAACTAAACTAACTTTTGTTTTGAAGAACTGATGTTTAATTCAATTAATATTGACAAAAAATTCACGAAATCGCAATCACCAGTACTATTTTAGCATTTCGTCAATGCGAAAATTCTATTTCGCAATTTATCTATACTCGTCGACTTCGATAAAATATATCCACTTTCTCGAACTAAAATACGGAATTACTTCCAGATTCAGTCTTTAAATCAGTGGAAGGTAATTATATTCCACTGCAAATATTCTCACGTTCTCCAATCAACTGTACCCGTTGTTTCCTAGGATCTCCTGCTTAGGAAGTATCACCCGGGTGAAGACACAATCGACCTCACCCGACCACGAATAGTCTCCGAATGCCTTTTTCTTGCTTAGGCTCTTAGACTCTTTATAATTTCTGGCCTTACAATGAAGAAGAAACACGTTACCAGGAAACCTGTTTACAACAAACAAAATCGCAGAGAGAAAAACAAAACACTAGATAAAGCACAAAGAATAATTAACTTGCATCTAGTGATTTTGATTTTAGTAATAAACGAAACAAACACCTGAATGACAAACATATACAAAATGGAGTACAATTCACAAAATGTCGGTATCATGGGGTAGGGATGCAAATATTGCATCAAAGCCAAGATTAAAAGGAATATACATTCTCTATTGTATAATGATATAATATTTGTATGATTAACACACTGTTTGTATAATACATGGTAGTGACACGCAAGCTTTAAGAGCAATATGATGCTGCGTAACGCCATTTAGTTACTTAGTTCCAGATAGAGTTAAAGGGGCCGTGGTAGATTTACACATACGCAGTAAATGTAGTTTCTGATTACATTTTTGCATAGTTACTTTTGTAATCATCTCTGAGTAACAGAATACTTTTCCTTTCCCGTGGATCGTTTCCTCATACTTTCTAATTTTCTGTATTTGTAACGTTTATTGAGCATCTAGTTACTTTCCATCTTGTGATATTGGAAACCGTTACAGAACAAATGACGACTTTCTGTTCCTATTAATTATGAAAGCTTTACTTAGAAACAACTACCTATTGTACCAGCTACTTTTGTGACAGTTGTAAAGCACTTTTTTGCTCAGTTTTACCTTCCATAGCACATATGTACAATATACATAGTAAATACATTGATACCGATATTTCACTTAAAATACATGATTTGAGAACCATGAATAAAAACTATTTTGTAAAGAAGGCCCATATATGTGTGTAACAAGCATAACTCAAAAACTAAAAGTCCGTTAAATGCCAAACTTGGTGTTTTATGTTTACTGTCTTGACTAACGATTTTTATTATAATGTCATGTATTAAAGATATTTACATGGCAAATAAAACGTAAGTATATCCTAAATTTTTTTGGGGATTAGCCCCTCTTCAATCAGAACGACTTTTAATATATGGTAAACAGGTAGAAATAGAGAGAATAAAAAAACACATACACACTATAAAATAATTTAGATGTTAAAACGCACAATTTACAAACCACAAGCTGATCGCAAATCCTTTTGAGATGACATACTCCAATGGCGACTTACAATATTATAAGTATTTTAAGTCCCGGACTGGCGGCATGTTGCTATGGTAGTTCAATGGTTAGAGCAACCGGCTAGAAATCGGGAGATCCGTGGTTCAAATCCCGGCTATGGCATTGCATTTTTCAGTCTGATTCTACCTATCCAACAAATTATAGCTCTTACATTATTTTGAATGGTCTTGAAAAATACATCTGATGTGTTCCATTCATATGACTTTCTCTAAAAGTTCCACAAACAAATTTTTCCTACAAGAATATTCTTTTATCTATATCATGCTAATCAAGATGATCATTACCATAATCGGTCTTATTACTTGCTTCTTTGTATATAGAAGGGAAATAAGGGAACACACTAGATAGTCCAATCTTTTAAAAGCTATCGCTATATGAAACAATTCAAATTCGATTCTCTTTGCTTGCTAAAAGTGAATAAATGAGAGACCAAAAGAAAGCTGTCATGCCATTTGAGAAACGTTTAAGTAGCTTAAAACGGAAACCAATAGCTAGGAATATCTCGAAAGCAGTTAAATCTAAAAATAAATGAATACATAAATAAATAAAAAAATAAAATACATAGGAATATATGACATAAATTATGTGTTTAAATGAGATCTACATTTGTTGTAGTAATATTTTGTCTGTCTCTTATGGTTTACTAGTTACGCAAAATTATACAAAAGTCATCCAGAATTAAGAGTTTTTCAGAGGCTCTGTCCAGCAAATTCAAGATACACATTTCATTTGTCATGATGTTATCTTAGACATTTGGCATTTAAATAAAATTCATTAAAGCAATTATGGAGAAAATTAAAAAAAAAATCGAAAAATGTCATTTAAAGGATAGTTCGGGGTGGGGATTTTCTTGAAAATCTTCGTGTTGTATCCTGAATTTAAATACCAAGTTGGCGACTTTTGGCTTTTGAGCTCTGTTCGTCAAAGACACATACACACACGGACATATTTGTAAAAATACTTTGTTTTTTAATTCAAGGGTCTCAAAACATATTTTCCGGTAAAATCTCGATATCGAATTTTTAGGTGGTATACAATACCTTCTCTATCTACTATTTACATTATACATACGGGCTAGAGTAAGTAATAACTATACGACATTAAAAATACCAAGTAAATTTCAGTTAATTCCTGTCTTATTTATTTGAAGTTACGCTGTAATTTTTAAAGGGCGTAAATCAATGAAATTTATAGTTAAAAAAAAAAAAAAAAAAAAAAAAAAGCATACCAAAATTACCTAAGGTGGGATGTGTTTGAAATAATTTCAAATTCTAACTTACCACAAGGATATTTATATATTTTTCATACTTTTGCCTTGATACAGTTCTTTGTGTTTCCTGAAAAATGTATCCAGCTTGACATACACAGTTTTAAAAAAAATCTAATGTATTCCATTCACATGACTTTCTCTACATATCTGCAACAAATTATTGTTAAAATGCTTACTTCATGCTAATCGAAAAAAAAATTAGCAGAAATAGTCTTATTACTTGCTTCCTTGTAAGTAGAAGCGAAATAAGGGAGTAATATAGGTTAAAATGATAGTCAAAAGCTGGTTGCTATGTGACTAAAGTTCCTTTGTTTGTGTGGACAGGAGTTGACAAATTCCTGTATGAGAAATGTTTTAATTGGTGAAATCAGAAACAAGGAATAACTAAAAAACGATCAACTCCACGAAATAAATGTAAATAACATAAATTGTGTGTTTTAATGTGCTCTACATTTTTTGTGTGGCAACTTTTGTCCATCTCTTACAGTTTAGCAGTTATGCAAAATTCCGTAAAATTCGTCCAGAATAAAGTAATCTTCAGAGGCTATTACCAAAAAATTCGAGATGTATATTTTATTTGTTAGGTATATATTTTTAATATACAAAATTTTAATCAAAATCATTACAGCCATTTTTAAGAAAATCAAAAATTTCGAAAAAAGTTCCATGTAAAGAGTAGTTTGGGGTGGGGGGATTTTTCTCAAAATTTACGTGTCGCATCTCTGGAAGATATTAAACTTAAATACCATTTTTGGTATTTTACAGACTTTTCGTTTTTGAGCTATCGTGTTCACACACACATACACAAACCTTTTTCTGAAAATGCTTTTTCTGGATAAAGGGAACCCTTAAACATATATTTCCGGTGAAATATTGGTATCGAATTTTTGGGTGGAGTACAATACCTTCTCTATACATGTACATAGTACGTATAGAGAAAGTAAAAATGATTCATTTATTCACAGTATCACAATCGTGGTGGCTTTGGTATAGCATTCTGATGTTTAGGACGTCAGGTTTTGTTTGGGACAAATGATGGCGTTAAAATGAGGGCTGACTGTGCGCCACTCAGCTGTGACCCATGTTTGCCATCAGCTTGTAAATAAAAAACAACGGCTTGTTGACAACTTCGTTACCTGAACTTGTCGCGACAACAGGTGAAGTATTAACTATATATTCGCCTCCCCCTCTGGCAGGCCTGGCAAAAGCTGATTGTTTATAAATATAGCTTTGGCTCTCTGTAATATACATGTCATTTCTTGGCTCCCATTTTAATAAACACCACGAGGATCATAGGAGTTGATGACCCAGAGAACTTGATCGAAATGATTTACTATGCGTGCTGTGCAAAGTGAGGGTTAAACGCTCTCCTTGATGAGCAATTTTCCATTAATATTGGATACGTAGAGTCAGACTGAAAAACTAAACATCACAACCGAGGATTTGAACCATGGTTGCTCTACCACTGAGTTACTATGACAATATACCGGTACGAAATTAAATTCCTCAACTGACTCGCATGTTTTCCGGTAAACCACAAGGTGATCTCTAGTTATTTTGTGATGATAAACTGCCGATCCCGGTGGCCGCGCTCGCTAAAGTGTCTCGCTTTGGCGCTTCGTTGTGCACAGGATCGTGGGTTCGAGTCCCGCCTTGCGCATGGGTGTTTGTAAATGTGTTTGTGTATGTATATGTAACAGGAAAACGTTAAGAATAAAAAGGTCTACTAAGGAAATATAGGAAATTGGAAAAAATGGAGAAAATAGGAATACAGCGCCGGAGTCCTGACAAGCCTCCGGAACTGTATTTTATATATATATATATATATATATATATATATATATATATATATATATATTGCTATCAAATGAGGCTTTGCAAACCTTTTTCAGGCGTATAGTAGAACATTAAAACCTTTACTAGAAGAATTTATAATTTTCAGGCTTAATAGTAGACACAAAGGGACTGAGTATTCGAGAAGGGTATCTTTGTTTAAACTGGAGCGTTATCACTGTTTTTACAACATTTGTTTTACTTCTTGTTTTGTTTCTGTTATTTTTCTGCTTGTTTGCCGTTGTCACACACATTTACATGAACACAGACACCCATGCCCAAGGCGGGATTCGAGCTCGCGATTCCCTGTGCCACGAAACATTAAAGCTAGGCACCTTAGTGAGTGCAGCCATGGGGACCAGCACTCTTAAATAAAAGCCATTTTTTTTTTTTATAATCAAACCTGGCCTTTGCTAACTGATTAGCGTGTGCAGACTTTAAATGTCGTCTGATGTTACAATTTTTCACGAAGCACAACTGTTTAGAGCGCATTGTTTACCTTTCTAAACGCAGAATCAATCATTTTCAATTTTACGAAATTTATATCTAGAATTCTCCTAAGTCTTCCTCAATGAAACGTCGCTGTCGGTTGTTATTCGTCATGTACGCAGCTAAGCAGACGCAGTGGCAATGTTTACAGAGAAATGTCAGCAGGCTTTCCAGGCCTGATAGAGCAAGTTATGAAGTCTGGCACATATATTTGTGATATGGTAGCTTAACGTCTCTTAATATGGTAAGGTTCTATCGGATGATGAATAAAATGGATGAAAACAAATTGCTTTTGCTGTGCTATGCAGTAAGTAGATTCTATTGGCTCCTTGACAAAAATTTCTGTGTCCACCGAGTTACGAGTTTAAATCTTGTTTGAGTTGATTTACCTCCCTTATTTTAAGAAAACGAACGTGCGACAGCAAAGCTCTGGGAACAAAGGCCGTATCATCATTTCAGTCCATTTCATTAATTCATCGTCTGAATTAGTATACAAAATTAAGGTCGAGAAAGTGCACACCTGGCAAAATTTGGAAACATACAGAAAAGTACCAAAACGCACATTAAACAGATCATAAACATTTGGGTGATATAATCGACACGACCAGGGAACGATGACCCAACTCGTGCCAAAAATATCACATCCAGTTGCAAAGCATCGCATCCGTGCAAACTTTTCTCTGTCTCTGGAAATCGAAAGTCTACGCTTTGACATCTACATTGAAGATTTTTGGGCCCTTGCACCTAATTAAATTGAAATATAAATTCTATGTGTTACATTCACGCTTTATGTCCTTTTTTTTTAACAATATAACATGCGTTGTTCTTCCATCTACTTATGAGAATCGAAATAAACATTCACATAATTGCTTTTTCTCTGGCGCATTTTAGCTATAGGGATTAGAGAAATGCAACAGGCTTAAACGATAGACAAATATTCTACCAACGGTACGGTATGTGTTTGCTTTGATATTCCAGTTTCTTTGTGTGGCTAAGAGAAAAAGGAAAAGAATAACTGAGAAAAGCATAAGCATTTGACAATGTAAACCAATAACAGAGGATACCTCGAAATTGATTACGCTCAAAAATATTTTATTTGACATAGATATATTTAATCAAGATATATTTGGTGTAGTAAAATTTTGCCTATCTCTTACGGTTTATCAGTTATGCAAAATTCATTCAGAATGAAGAAAACTGGAGAAGCTATATCTAGAAAACTGAACATCTACATTTTATCTGTAGGAAAATATTTTAATATATGTAATTTTAATTGGAATCGTTAAGTCATTTTAAATAAAACCAAAATGTTGAAACCATTCCCAGTTAAAGGGCAGTTTAGGGTAGCTCATGTTCTTGAAAATCTTAAGTGTCTCACCTAAAAAAACGGTGAATTTTGTAACCGTCTCTTCTAATTATACATATGTACCTTTTACTAAAAACGTGTTATTTTTTGAGTAGATTCAGCGGTCTTTAAGATACCCTTCTAGTGAAATCTCGGTAGTGAATTTTTGCTTAGAAACAATAGTACTTCCTTTACTTGCTGTAAATATGTACAAGAGAAAGTATAAGTACCTTTTCTTGACCTTTTACATTGTGTGCATATTCTTTAGATGCAGATGTTACATTTCTACACTACTTTGTGAGTAAAACTATCGAGCACAAAGCTGCCTCGACGGTGTTTGGTGTTGATCAACCATTAGAAAACAGAATGTTTTGAAACCTCAAAAAATAGTGAATAAAATTGATATAATTAATGGAGATTTTAAAATTTGGGTAATATTTATTCCACAACATACATTATATTGTACAGATCTATTTCATGGAAATCGAGATAACCATTTGCAGAAATGTTTTAATTATATCTTTTTATAGGTACAAGGGGAAGAAGGAAATGCATTAGTCTAAAGGGATCGTCAAATCTTTTAAGAGTTGGTTGACATAATCATATTTAAATTAGACTCCTTTGCATGGCCAAGAATAAAATAAATAATAGAAACTGATGTGTTCCATTCACATGACTTTCTCTACATCTCTGCAACAAATTAGTTTTAAAAAGCTCATGCTTCTATTTGCTTCATGCTAATCGACAAAAACTAAGCAGAAATAGTCTTATTACTTGCTTCCTTGTAAGTAGAAGGGAACTAAGGGAGTAGTATAGGTTAAAGCGATAGTCAAAAGCTGGTTGCTATGTAACTGAAGTTCCTTGTTTGTATGGACAGGACTTGACAAATTCCTGTATGAGAAAAGTTATATTTTTTGTGTGGTAAGTTTTTGTCTATCTCTTACGGTTTAGCAGTTATGCAAAATTCCGTAAAATGCACTCAGAATAAAGTAGTCTTCAGAGGCTATTCCCAGAAAGTACAAAATAAACATTTTGTTTGTGAGGTAAATATCTTTAACATACGATATTTTAATCAAAATCGTTAGAGCCATTTTCGAAAAAAGTTCCATATAAAGGATAGTTTGGAGTGGGGAATTTTTCTCAAAACCTTCGTGTCGCGTCCCTGGAAGATACTAAACTTAAATACCAAGTTTGGTGTTTTACAGACTTTTCGTTTTTGAGTTATCGTGCTCACAGACACAAGGACACACGGAGACACACACATACACACGGACGTTTTTCTGAAAATACTTTTTTTGGATAAAGGGGAGTCTAAAACATATATTTCCGGTGAAATCTCGGTATCGAATTTTTTGGTGGAGTGCAATACCTTCTCTATACACTATGTACATAGTACGTGTAGAGAAAGTAAAAATGAGTGACGACATCCTAGTTGAGAACAGTATAAGCATTGGAAAATTTACACAAATAGCACGGAATATCTGGGCAATAATTTACTGCACAAAAAGTGTGTATGACATTATGGTGTTTTTTTATTAAGCTTTGCATTTTTGTGTAGTAAGTTCTATCTATCTCTTACGGTTTACCAGTTATGCAAAAGTCATCTAGAATGAAGAGCTTTTCAAAGTTTTCACCCAGAAAACTAAAGATCTACATTTCATTTGTCATGAAAATATCTCATATAGTATTTTAATATCTTTAAAGCCATTTTTAAGAAAATAAACATTTTTGAAAAATGTTCCACGTAAAATGTAGTTGAAAGTGGGGGATTTTCTTGAATATCTTCATGCCACATCCTTGAAAGATGCTAAATATAAAAAGCAATTTTTATTTAACGGCTTTTGGTTTTTGAATTATAGGCACACAAAACACACAAACACTCGCAAACACGGACCTTTTTCTAATTTATTTATTCAGGGATCTCAAGGTATGTATTTTTGGTGAAGACTCGGTATTGAATGTTTGAGTGGAATGCAATCCCTTCTCGACTACTGTGTACATTGTATGTACGTGCTAGAAAACGTAAGTAAAAATAAGCTGGTGTGTTTCATTCACATGATTTTCTCTATCTGTTCTGCCAACTATTCTAACAGAATATTATTCCTTTATCTGCATCATGATAATTAAGATAACTGATCTAGAAATGGACTTATAGCTTAGCTCCTTATAAGTTGAAGGAAAATAAGGGAATACATTAGGTTATAGTGAATCATATCTTTTAGAAACTGTTGTTATGTAATTGTCATTAACATTCAGTATTCTTTCCGTGGCAAGGAGTAAAACGAGAGAGATGAAACGTATGAGGATTTGCTCTTTGAGAAAAGCATACCTATGTATTTTAAAACTGAAACAAATAACAGGGAGTATCTCGGAAATGGTCAACTCTACAATAAACTGTAGGTATATTACATAAAGTGTGTGTTTTATATAGAGCTATACTTTTATGCACTTAAGTTTTGCCTTAAGTTTTGGTTTACCAGTTATGCTTTTGAATCCACATGTGGTGAATTTTAGGGGCTGCTGCCAAGAAAATCAGGATATACATTTTTGTCTGCCATGTATATATCTTTAATATACGGCATTTCTATCAAATCCGTTAGAAGCATTTTTTGGAATTATTGAAAATTTCGATAAATGTCCATGTAAAAGTAGTTTGGGGAGGGAGAATTGTGCTTCAATTCTTTGTGTCGCATGCTTGGAAGACAATGAACATATATAAATAGCAAGTTCTGGATTTAGCATGCTCATCAACATTTTTCTATTTTTTTTATTTAGGTCTCGAAATATATAATTCTGGTAAGCCTCAGTATTGAATATTTGGGTGGAATACAATCCCTTCTCTATCTAGTATGTACATTTTACGTACAAGACAAAGAAAGAAAAGATAAATAAAAATCTGATGTGTTCCATTCACATGACTTTCTCTATATCTCTGCAACAAATTATTGTTAAAAAGCCTATACCTCTATTTACTTTATGCTAATTGAGAATGAATTAACAGAAATAGTCTTATTACTCATTTCCTTGTAAGTAGAAGCGAAATAAGGGAGCACCATAGGTTAAAGTGATAGTTGCTATGTGACAGAAGTCAAATTCCTCTATGTTTTCTAAAGGTGAAACCAAAAGCAAGGAATATCTCAAAAACGACCAACTCCACGAAAAAAAAATATATATAACATAAATTGTGTGTTTTAACGTGCTCTACATTTTTGTGTAGTAAGTTTTTGTCCATCTCTTACCGTTTAGAAGTTATGCAAAATTCCGTGAAATTCGTCCAGAATAAGCTAGTCTTCAGAGGCTATTTCCAGAAAATTCAAGATATACATTTTATTTGTCAGGTAAATAACCTTAATATATGGTATTTCAATCAAAATCGTTAGAGCCATTTTTGAGGAAATAAAAATTTTCGAAAAAAGTTCCATGTAAAGGGTAGTTTGGGGTGGGAGAATTTTTCTCAAATTTCCTCAGTCGCATCCCTGGAGGGTACTAAACCCAAATACCAAGTTTGGTGTTTTACTGACTTTTTCTTTTTGAGTTATCGTGTTCACGGATACACGGACACACACACACATACACGCGGACCTTTTTCTGAATTTTTTTTGTTACATTGGGCCTTAAAGCATATATACCTTCTCTGTTCACTATGTACATAGTACGTGTAGGGAAAGTAAACATCAAGATAGATGTTTTTTTGCGCTTTCATACATATCGTTAGTCTCTGCTGGGTTTTCAGAAACCGGTGGCATATGAGTCAGCAGCCGGTCATTACACCGCTTAATAACTTTCTTCGGGTGAATACAAAGGAAGATAAAAAAAAAGGTAGGAATGAAAGAAGCTGGTGCAATACATAAGGTGCTGACATCTTTGTGCCAAACACCCTTCTAACATACCAAGTAGATACCGCGACTACCTACTGTTAAAATAACGACCGCTCCGTGATTTATGAAATGTAGGTGCAAGTGTTGATTTATTTGATTTATATGTTTGCTACTGCTGCTAGACATAAGCACTGTTGCCAACCGTTATATAACCGGAATATAATTCCATCATCACCTGCATCACTTAGAGAATATTGTGCACGAGAGGTATACAGCTTTCGGAACCAAACAAGAACATAACAGCAAACAAATGGGAAAGGGAGTTTGCTCTCAACTACTCCTAGCTAGAAGCAATACTGCTTTCATCATAAACTTCATGTCTATTTAGATTTGGTTTGACATAGTAAAAAGTGTGAATTATCATAAAATTTCGACTCAACTACGTTTAGATTGTAATATTTTTAATATTTCTATTATAGTTTTCTATTATATTCGTAAAGGGAGGAAATCCATCATATGCTACTTATTTTTATAGGGTTAGCAATGGCAGTCTTCAGAAAATAGGACATTCATACATTCATACAAAATTTTGCAAAAATGCTATTGGTTACATTTATGTAAATGTGTTTACTATAGTTAGAATGGAAGATAATTTGATGTGGACATCAGAATTAAAGAAAGGTTTGTAAACCATTTGGATGGGATACATTTGGATGCGGGGCAGGGAAACAGGCGGAGTACTTGGAGAAAAATATACAACCGCCACTGTAATATTGACAGATGGCAAATAATTGCGCAATACACGGGAAGGTTTCATTGGAAGTACAAGCTAGGCTAAAATCGGAGTGAGGTATGGAGCAATACATCAAACCAGGTACCAAACTCATTAGTCAAGGGCTCGCGTGTATTAGACTAGGAGCAATGCGGTTGATAAAAATTACTGGAGAGAAGGAAGAGTCGTGGACGCATATCTTAGCAAGATGTAGGGGTAAAGGAATAGAAGGAGAAGTATTTACCGCGATCCTTTACCACCGCGAATGGAGAGTTAGGAGCATTTTGGAAGCTACCGGTAGGCACGGAATTCGCGGACGAGCTAGGCTAATTTTTATTTAAGGCGAGACAGCTGAGATCTGAGAAAGCTGATAATATGGAAGAAGAGGTTGTAAGAAGAACTAAAAATATAATAATATTTTAGATATATTTTATGTCATTCTTTTCATCATTGTTTTATTGTGGTTTTAGTAAAGTGTTAACATATTTCTCATAAGTGCATTTGTATTCTATAATAGGGTACATTTATACTCCGGAATACGGTTTATTTTGCGTTGTAAATTTAAGATATGTTATCTGAATATCTTGGTCCTTTTATTTTCATGTTCACTCTTTTCATTTTTCGTTTTTAATATTGCGTACTATGTTTTGTATTGAATACTATGTAGAGTCTGTGGAGCCGTGCGATTGATGAAAATCAATGTATGTATGACTGTGATTTCAATAAATACACTTACTTATTCATGTTTGTTCAAATGTATTTACCAGTGTTTTGGTGAGCTTTTGGGTTTAACCCCAGTTAAAAAAAAATCTGATGTGTTCCATTCAATGACTTTCTCTACATCTCTGCAACAAATTGTAGTTAAAAAGCAAATCCTTCTATTTGCTTCATGCTAATTAGTAGAAATAGTCTTATTACTTGCTTTCTTGTAAGTAGGAGCGAAATGAGGGAGTTCCATAGGTTAAAATGATAGCCAAAAACTGGTTGCTATGTAGCTGAAGTTCCTTTGTTTGTATGGACAGGAGTTAAAAAATTCCTGTATGAGAAAGGTATGTTTTTCAAAGTTAAAACGAAAAACCAGGAATATCTTAAAAATGATCAACTCCACGAAAAAAATATATATGACATGGTTTATCGTGAGCTACATTTTCTGTGTAGTAAGTTTTTCCCCGTCTCTTACGGTTTAGCAGTTATGCACAATTCCGTAAAATTCATCCAGAATAAAGTAGTCTTCAGGGGCTATTCCCAGATAATTCAGGATATACATTTTATTTATCAGGTAAATATCGTTAATATACGACATTTTAATCAAAATTTTTAGAGCCATTTTTAAGAAAATTAAAATGTTCAAAATTTTTTCCATGTAAAGGTTAGTTTGGGGTGGGGGGATTTTCTTGAAAATCTTCGTGTCGTATCCTTGGAAGATACCAAACTTAAAATGCCAAGTTTGGGCTTTAACGGTCTTTTCGTTTTTGAGTTATGCTGCCCAAAGACACACAGACACACACATGGACATTTTTCTAAAAATGCTTTTTTTTTGGACTCAGGGAACCTCAAAATATGTATTTCCGGTGAAATCTTGGTATCAAATTTTTGGGTACAATGCAATACCTTCCCTATACACTATGTACATAGTTCGTATAGAGAAAGTAATAACAATTGTACGTATTATATGATATTGAGTATAACAAAATGTGAACCATTATGGCGAATTTCCAATGACTTAATATGGTATTTACATGCAACGGCCGCAAGATAATAAACGTTACTTTTATCAACAACTGAAGCGAATTTACTAGGAGGAAAGGTAAGACATTCTACCCAGCCTGAAGTCAGCAAATAATTTTTGTAATTCTTCACTGAAGACACATTTGCGTGTTGGCATGATTTCGATTAAACATTAACACTGCAATGCAACATTAACTTCATAACAACCGATAAGCAACTGAAAACAATCGTTCCAGAGGCCGACCAGAGGAATCTTGCATTCTTGCATACGTAATGCTTTTAACTGGCTACCTCGCAGCTCTTATTTTATGATAATTGGCACACAATTATTTCAGTTGTTCTGAAATCGTAAAATGAGCTCGGCGCGGTGGCAACATAAAAAACAGAAAAGCATAAAAAATATCACATTGTTGGAAGAAAGGTTAAGCTTTTTAGAATTTGTGATTGTGAGAGATTAGAATCTTGTATTTCCGCACATTCAAGTTGAAGCAATTGTATAATTAAAAAAAAAGGATATCTTTTAATTTTCCTAAAACCCCGCCTGCATACTGACTGATCATACATGAAATGTCCGTTCTAAATGAAATATAATAAATCAGTGATTTTATGATATTTGAGCACCCAAGCTCCTGTACGGAAGAAATCACTGACTGATTTGATTTGATAGGAGGAAGCACTAATTATAATATGCTTCAGGATGTTTTATAGTGAAACCTTGAATTTTTGGCCGGTTACCATTGTTTTGTGCAGTTAAACATATCTGATCACAAGAGAAGTAATAGAACCACTGTGTCATGGTGCTTTCCATTTTATGGTGTTTCACTACTTTTTACTTTCTCTATGCGCAATATGTACATAGTGTAAAGAGAAGGTATTTGCATTCCACCCAAAAATTCGATACCGAGATTTCACCGGAAATATATGTTTTAGGGTCCGCAATATCCAAAAAAAGCGTTTTCACAAAAAGGTCCGTGTGTGTGTGTGTCCGTGTGTCAGTGTGTCCGTGTGTCTGTGAACATGATAACTCAAAAACGAAAAGTCGGTAAAATACCAAACTTGGTATTTAAGTTTAGTATCTTCCAGGATTTGGAGAAAAATCCTCCCACCCCAAACTACCCTTTACATGGAACTTTTTTCGAACATTTTGATTTTCTCAAAAATGGCTCTTAACGATTTTGATTAAAATTTCGTATATTAAACATATTTACCTGACAAATAAAATGTATATCTTGAATTTTCTGGGAATAGCCTCTGAAAAGTAGTTTATTCTGGATGAATTTTACTGAATTATGAATAACTGCTAAACCGTAAGAGATGGACAAAAACTTACTACACAAAACTGTAGAGCACATTAACACACATAATTTACGTTATATACATTTTTTTCGTGGAGTTCGTCGTTTTTGAGACATTCCTTATTTTTGGTTTCTGCTATGAAAAACGTATACTTTTCTCATACAGAAATTTGTCGACTCCTGTCCATACAAACAAAGGAACTTCAATCACATAGCAACCAGCTTTTGATTATTCGTTTAGCCTATAGTACTTAGTTCCCTTCTGCTTACAAGGAAGCAAGTAATAAAACTATTTGTACTAATTTTTTTCTCAACTAGCATGAAGTAAATAGAAACATAATCTTTTTAACAATAATTTGTTGCAGAGGTAGAAAAAGTCATGTGAATGCAACACATCAGCTTTTTTTAAGAGCCTTTCTAACTATATTAAGAAGTTCTGGTAGTATATAAAGTTTCGTAGATATGCTTTCCTTAGATGCTCCTAAAGTTTTAGCCAATCCTTCCCCCAGACTTTCTACTTACGGGTTCTGATCTCAGCTCCACTTATTAAAAGCCCGGTTCATAGGTAAAGGAAGTAGTAACGCCTATAAGCTTGCCCCGCTGATATTTAACATTACCTTCCCCCGATTGGCTACTTTGAATGGCGATTTACAAACCTTCTGCGGTTTAAGGCCAGACAATAAGAACGATATAAACATAGTGCATGATGGGTAAGTGCTGTCCTCCTAAGAGGCAGTTTTAAAACGTAGGTTCCTCCTTTAGGCATTTTTTGATAAAACTTTACGCGTATTTTAGATACACTAATTCTTGTTACACAATATATTTGATTAATATGGCCATGAAAATGTAAATTTTACAATTCTCTTTGGATACATTAAGAACTATTTGCGCTAATAAGGAAATGGTTTGTACCGCACAACCGTATATTCCATCACAGCAGCCAGTGAGAGGTGATAGATAAAAAAACACAGGGAAAACTTATGTGAAAAAGGCCTTAGAAATAGATAAAAATTCTGATGTATACCATTCGCATGACTTTCTCTATATCCCTGCAACAAATTGTTCTTAAAAAGCTTATGCTTCTATTTACTTCATGATAATCTAGAAACATTAGCAGAAATAGTCTTATTAGTCCTTCTAAGTAGAAAGGAAATAAGGGAGTAGCATAGGTTAAAGCGATAGTCAAAAGCTTGTTACTATGTGACTGAAGTTCTTTCTTTGTGTGGACGTGAGTTGACAAACTCCTGTATGAGAAAAGTTAAGATTTTCGACCCTGAAAATAAAAAAAAAAACAAAAAAACAAACAAGGAATATCTCAAAAACAATCAATTCCAAGAAAAAAATGTATACAACATAAATTGTGTGTTTTAATGTGCTCTACATTTTTTGTGTGGTAAGTTTTTGTCTATCTCTTACGGTTTAGCAGTTATACAAAATTCCGGAAAATTCACTCAGAATAAAGTAGTTTTCAGAGGCTATTCCCAGAAAATTCAAAATATATATTTTATTTTTCAGGTAAATATCTTTAATATAAGATATTTTAATCAAAATCTTTACAACCAGTTTTTTAGAAAATCAAAATTTTCGAAAAAAGTTCCATGTAAAGGGTAGTTTGGGGTGGGGGGATTGTTCTCAAAAACTTCGTGTCGCATCCCTGGAAGATTCTAAACTTAAATACCAAGTTTGGTATTTTAACGACTTTTCGTTTTTGAGTTATTGTGTTCACAGACACACGGTCACACGAACACACACGGACCTTTTTCTGAAAATACTTTTTTAGATAAAGGGAACCCTAAAACATATATTTCCGGTGAAATCTCGGTATCAAATTTTTTTGTGGGGCGCAATACCTTCTCTTTACGAACTATGTACATAGTTCGTATAGAGAAAGTAAAAGAAAAATACGACTACGATGTTTATTTTAACAACGAGCTGTGGCACTATTTACAAAATATGAATAATATGAATCATGTAAATTTAATTATATGCTGCAAAACGTAAATAAACCGTGTATCTCGTAGCAGTGGCAGCCTTGGTTTATAATATACCTTACGTTTTTGCCTATATTTATTGATTATACGGAAATTTCGGAGGAAACATTCACAGATATAAAGTGAACCAAACGAGCCCGTCTTAGTTTCTCCAGAAAACTGTCAGAAAAGAAAACAGACGGCTTCAAAATCTTCTTGCTAGATACGGATGAGTAGATTTCTTTATAAAGGTAAACACTCAGTGCTTTATTAGATAATCACTCTAGCGTTGCGAGTTTAAAACCGCCAAATGTGATGTGGCTGCCCAGCGGGGAAATGGGCACGCTTCACTGCCCACAGCTATCTTCGGTGTATCTCGCAGTGAACATAGCGCAGTTGTGGTCAGTGTTATTGTGTATGGCCTGTAGATAAAGAGGTTAATGCAATTATCATTAATATTTAATGGCTATTCAAAATGCTAATATCATAAAAATATGTATGGAAATTAAAATGACGTGACTTTCGTTATCCACTATAATCATTTATTCTCGTAGCCACAGAGCGTTCCTTATAGGGAGGGATTCCTGCATTATTTACTCATGAGTGACAATAACATGACCTTGTTATAAGTGGTATTGAAAGCGTCCATTTGCAGCGAAGCATTCCTCGTCATCACGAGATTGTAATTAATGAATAATAATCAACCTTTAGGATTTAAATTTTAGCAGCTGTATAAATAGTGAGTTTTGAAATGCCCATTTGCTGTGCAGCAAGTCTTAAATACTTCCTTGGAGAGCTTTCGAATTATCCCATTTCGTATTTCCTTCTTTGTTAAAATATTTTATTTAGCTTCTTAGATTTAGTGTTGTTCTTGACTTATCAGCCAGAGGTCTAATAGTTTCTCGACTTGGATCTAGTGTACTAGGAGATTTCTCCAAGAATTATCTACATACAGGCTTACATGAATGTGGCATATATTTTTCGGTGGACATATCAATAACAATAACCTAATGCAAATAATAGATCAAACAGATCTTTTAAATAAACATTCGCTTTTGAGATGCCCATAAAACTATATTCTTTACAGCACGAAGTGAGGGCAGCAACTGACACAGTGTAACCCATCTAATAAAAGTAGTCTTCAACGTGACATGTACCGCTTGTGCACTGCGGAAAAATGCTGCACTATAAACAATACAATACATAGTTCGTGCATACACACGAACTATGTGAATAAACATAATATATTTTAGAATCAGGTGTGAAACAGAGGACGGGAATAGTGTGGCTAATAGTGAAAGGATGGAAAGCTCGTAAGGTAGAAGGATTTGCCCATTATGTTGTGAACCGGAAGACTGGGCGCATATTTTGGCAGATTGTATGTAGATGGAGAATGCTACGAAAAATGTTTAACTTCACACAAAGTATTTGATATATGAACATCTATATGTGCGGATGTGTGATATAAGAGTATCTGACCCGTGAAACCGTTGGAAGCAACTGATGCAATGTTATGCACCTAATAAAAGTGTCAAAACCACATGATCTATTGCTCAGCTAAAAATGAAAAGCATGGTGTTATGCAAACCTGTCATTCATTTAGTACATTCAAAAGTTCATCCAGGCGATAGATGATAATGAAATACAATGATAATTGGGAAAGAAAAGTTAGACAGGTAGCCAGCCATCCAGAACTAAATTAAAGGAACCTCCCTGGATATGGGGGTTTTGAACTGCAGACATCCCGACGACCCAAATTTCTTAACGACCTCAGCCATCCGCATCGGTTCTGACATTTCATGTATTACTAGAAAAAGAACATACCTATAATTTCAGAAGAGCATTACTTCAAGTAATGGAAAATTCGAACTTCACCAAATATAAAATGGCTAACTCTAAAACAGTTGTATAGTATAAACTGCCAATTTTAAGAAGTGCTGCAATCTCTATTAATTGTTTCCCAGTTACATAACATTTCTTAAAATTCAATAGAGCATTACTACTTCATAAGCTTCCCACAGAAATTTCATTGTATGATTCTCTTACCAATATCCTAAATGTGTCATTTGAAACAAAATCGTGGAACATATTTTTAAAAACATAAAAATAATGTATATTTTACTAGGTAAAGGATAGTTTGGGGTGCGGTAGATTTGCTGAAAAATTTACGTGTGCTGTCCTTAAAATATCCTGAATTAACATCCTAATTTTCGTTTTTGATTTACCCTGTTCTCTCTCTCTCTCTCTCTCTCTCTCTCTCTCTCTCTCTCTCTCTCTCACACACACACACACGCACACACATACACGCATAAACATAAACACGGACCATTTCCTACAAAAATAGGACTTTTTCTGGACTAAGACCTCAAAAGATTTATTTCGGTAAATATTGATATCGAATTTTTGTGCGGAATACGATATTTCCTCTATCATATACAAAATACAAAGAAAGGAAGCAATCCTGTAGCTAGGTTAATAGGTTGTGTCAGTGTTTGGCAGAAAACTTCTTTTTACTTTCTCTGCTTGATAAAAAGTACATAGGTAGAGATGGTATCGCATTCCATTCAGTATTTCTATATTGGGATTTTACTGCAAATAGCGTATTAAGGTCCATTTAATCCAAAGAAATACACATTTTAGTGCGTGTGTATGTGTGTGAATGTTCATTCGTGTGTTTGTGAAAGGAAAAGTCGCAGGTTAAACACCAAACTTGGCATTTAAACTTAGTATCTTCCAAGGATGCGACGCGAACATTTTCAGGAACATTTCGCTCCCTAAAAATACCTTTACGTGGAAAAATGTTACATTTTGATTTCTCAAGAAAAAAGCATGATACATGACAACTAAATTGCATATGTTAAGTTTTCGAGGAATAGCCGCTGAAGATCTCTTTAAACTGCATGACTTTATCTTAACTTATAAACCGTAAGAGATTTACTATATAGAAATATAGATCTCGCTGTAACACACAACCATTCGCCTCCTGTTTCGACAGCCACTCATTTCATCAATTGCTCCATCATCACCTTTCCTATCACCCATTTCGCTTATATTTCATATCCTCCACTTCCTCACGCTCATGCCTGGCTACGAGCCGAACATTCGTTCCAGGTTGCCCATTCTGACGTTAGCTGCCGTTGGCTCCCCGACAAGCTTCTGACCCCTAGGCAGCCGCTTGTAAGTCCTAAGAGGGTGCCAGTCCTGTATATCGGGAGGGTAAACCGACTACGTATAACACACAATTTCTGTCATATACTTTTTTTTTTTTCCTCGCAGAATTGACCATTTCCGAGATATTCTTTGTTATTGGTTACAATTTTAAAATAGTTGAAACTTTTCTCACGAAGGAAGTCCTTATCCTTTTCATATCTGTTTTGTTTTACTCCAGGCCATGGAAAAAGAAGCATGTCGCATAGCGACAGTTTTTACATTTTTTTTTTTATCGTTTTGGCCTAATGTACTCCCTTATTTTACATTTACTTACAAGAAAGTAAATAATAAGAGACTTTTAGTTAGTATTTATCTCCATTAAATGAAGTAGATAAAAGCATAATCATATAAGTGGATCACATTAGATATTTCGTATTTTATTGGTGGATTTTTTCATGCTGGTGAAAAAACAAATGAGCTTAATTAACTGCCGTTTTGTTTTATCATACATAAAACGTCTGATCTGCTTGTATTTCGGCCCATTTTATTGCTTCTATCTATATAGCGATATCCATCGCCTGCAACATCTGACTATGGCGTTCGTTTTAAATTGTCGACAATGTCTAAACTTCCATTCTGCTACTATTACCGGGCTTTTTGTCATATACATATAATTTATTCTTCTCTCAAGAACAACATTTTTCAGTAGGGATTTAACATATTACTTTCTCTACCATGGATGCACAATTTACATAGTAGGTAGAGAAGGTGTTGCATCAACCCAAAAGTTCTATACCTATATGAAACCGTAAAAATATGTTTTGAGGACGCCTGAATCCATAAAGAGCATTTTTGAATAATGTCCGTGTACCTATGTTATGTGTCAATGTGTGAGTCTGACTATCTGTGTTTCTCTGTCCGTCTCTATAAACATCATTACTAATAAACGGAAACTTGGTTAAGTACCAAGTTATTTATCTTCCAAAGATGCAAAATGCAGATTTTCAATGAAATTCACTCACCGCAAAATATCCTTTACATGGGAGATTTTTTCGAAATGTTCGCTCCAACAATTTTGATAAAAACTTGATTTAAGTACCTATATTTAAATATCTATTGGATATTTACATGTGAATAAAATGTACTGAAATCTTGAATTTTCTGGTAATGGTCTCTGAAGCCCTGTTCATTCCAGATGCAGTTTGCTTTGCTGGAAATTCGTAAGTTTTCTTGTTATTATCTATAAAGAACACAAGGTAAGATTGATTACCTTTTCAAATTAATATTAATTGGATCATTCTAAGAACAAATTTTAATTATTATTTCACAGATATAATACTGTACCTAACACATATCTTTATATTAAGCACAGAGCTTTGCCTCCATAAACGAGACTTTCTATCCAATTTCATTTCCCTCTCAATCCGTTTTCTTATATAATAATTATTTATATCAATGCCTGTACCGTATGCTCCTTAAAGTTTGGTATGTTATATGGGTAGCATATACCTATTTATTGTAGATTTGTAATGTCTATTTTAACTATCTGACATGTGAAACGTTGCCCTATTTTTTCATTTGATTTTCCTTGACAACCAGAGATATCAATATTCATTTGTTTTACTCTCAGCTTAATCTTTAAATTGGTTAGTATAAACAAAAGAATTATTGCTTTATCAATAATTACTAAACAATCTTATATGCATTAAATTGCATTCGTTCAATTAAACATTGTGACTGCGGTGCGGAGAACAGGTCGGCGTTGGTGGAAATTCCGGCACGTCTATCTGCCCGCCTGGACGCGGCTATCAAAGGTCACTAAGAAAAACTTCCATACAAGCCAAATAGTTGTCACTTTCCCGCTATGGGCAATCACTGCTTCAGAAGATTCCTTTCGGCAGTTTAGAGTAATTTCCCAGCCTAGAGCGTTCCGCTTCCTCATATATCCGCTTCCTTCCGCTGTAAGGGGCTTACTAGCTCACAGTTGGACGTTAAGGGTTTTGGATAGTAAAGAAGTTAGGGATTAAAATTGGACAATGCAGTTTCACTTCTGAATTGTCTCTCATCAGTTCGTTTGATTCATGGATCAGTTGTGTCCTGTTCTGTATGTATCAGCAGTGTCTGAAACGTTTGTGCTACGCTGCGCACATAAGTGATAGATAAGGTTTAGCAGTTACTGGTGTTCATGTTTTTACAATAAGCAAAATAAATGCTTTCATAGATGACTATATACCTACATTATTGCGCACTTTGAATTCGTTCTTCTTATATTTAAATATTTTAACGTTATACAATAAGGCGTGTCGGGGTAGTATAGTGACTTCTTTCGCGGTTGTCGTGCTGAGAATCCGTTGTTCGATTTCCAGTTCTGGTGTGGCGATTTTAAGTCGGCCCTATTCACGCTTCCACTTCTGACTAGCTGATAAGGAGTATCCATGGGTCCAATATGGTCCGGGGTCCACGGTAAAAACTGAAGTGCTCCCATTCCTCCGCCATCTTCATCATCACCCTCATATCGGAGGTAACGAACACGCCTGCTGGGTGCCTCCACGCTTGGTGGAATGAAGGAATACTCACAGGAGAGCGTCTGTAAAACACTTTCTGCAATAACAGTTCTGTTATTTTTTCATTGCACTCTTTATACGTCTTTATACACTATTATTCCTAGTACATAGAGAAGGTATTCCACACAAAAAGTAGAATCAGAATTTTCACCATGTTTTGAGGTCTTATGTATACAGAAAATGCATTTTTACTAAAAGATCTGTGTCTATATGTGTGTATATATACATATATTTAACTTAAAGTTCCTTAAATGCTACAGTTGATATTTAATTCTGCATCTCCCAATAATGAGACACAATGATTCAAAGAAATCACTCCAATCGTACCCTTTACGTGGAACATTTTTCAAAAAAATATTTTTCTCAAAAATGTTATGGTTTTAATCATTTTCATTAAAGTACAATATGTTTAAACCATTTTATGACCTATACAGTAAATTATGTTTTGAGCTTTCGGCGAATAGTTCTTTTCTCTCAGGATGACTTTTACACAACTGGTAAACAGTAAGAGATAGAAACTTACCACAGAGAGAATTTAGATCAAAACGCACAATTTATGATAAATACATTTCTGTAGAGTTGACCATTTCCGAGATATTCCATATTACTGATATGACTTAAAAATTATTGCTTTATCTACATTAAGACAATTGGGTTTAATAATAAGAATTTTATCTATAGGGTTTGCTGATCTAGCTTTTTTCATTTATTAACTCATGCTTTATTTAAGGCTTTATTATTTGAATAGTAATTCAAAATATAAAGAATTTTCAGGATATTCGTTTGTTTTTTTCAATTTGTTTAACTTAAAATGGAAGGTCGTTACTCTTTTCTTTCTCGGTTCAAGAAAAGAGAATATTTCAGAGCACTCAAGGCTTCAAAGTCCTAATCCCGTTGTATCTACATGGAAATATATAATAGAAGTTATTATTACTTTCTCTATACTTACTATATAATAGTGTATAGAGAAGGTATTGCACTCCACCAAAAAAATCGATACCGAGATTTCACCGGAAATATATGTTTTACGGTCCCATGTATCAAAAAAGTATTTAAGGTAAATCTGCTGTATTTTATCTAAACTGGAAGAACTAGTTAGCAATAATATTTTGTGATTTTAAAAACATTGACATGAAAAATACCAAAAATATAACATGAAAATAGAAGCTAATCCTATAATAAAATGCAAAAATGAAAACAACAAAATAACACAAACATTAGTTGCAGTATTCAGTAAAAATGTGCCTGAAGAGGAAAATTTAAATTTTAGTTTGAGGTCCATCTTACAATATTTTTAAACATCTAATATGCCACATTCGCAAATATTTCGCTACCTATGCTGCAGATAACTATTATAAAAGTATATTCTTCTATCTACCATACGCTTATCAAGATAAACGTTAGCAGAAAAGCTTTTACTTCGAAATTATTTCCTTGTGAAAGGGTAATAATGAAATACAACAAGCTATAATCAAAGATTTTAAAAATCGGTTGCCATGTGATGGTAACTGAAATTCCATTCTCTTTCCATGACCAGGATGAAAACAATTGAATAACGACTTCTCATTTGAGAAATATATAAGTATTAGAAACTTTAAACCTTTAACAAGCAATATCTCGGGAATGGAGAGCAACAAAAGTCTTCATGAAAAATTGTGTGTTTTAATGAGAGTACGTTTTTTATGTAAGTTTTTGTTTATGTCTTACAATTATGCAAAAGCTATTCAAAACGAAGAGAACTTCAGAGGCTATGTGTAACTTTTGCATTAGCGTTTGTGAGTAATGCAATATTTGTAACCTCTTTCTCTATTTTCTAAATATATGCCCATAAAGAAAATTTCACGATGGCTGCAGGATGGCTGCTATTACCTATTTCAGACGTCTTGTGATTGTTTACATAACAGGCCACATGGTTGAACCCCCTTTGTCATTTGCCCTGCTCGTCTATAGGTGTTGTTGTGTTAGGGAAGATATCGATCGCACTGAAACTTCAACCTAAGTTACCATACTTTTCTATTATACAGTATGCAACAACTAATTAGATTCGCAATATATTTAGGGTTCGTTTTAAAATATGAATGAATGAATGAATAAGTGTATTTATTAATATAGCAATATCATACATAGAATTTCAACAGTCGCACGGGTTCACAGACCGTACATGCTTTTGTAATACACATTACAAGCAATATTAAAACAACTACCACAACAAAGAATTAAAAAAATATAGAGCACAATGACATCATTGTGCTTTGTTTAAAATTTCTTTTATTGAAAAAAACACCTAACTCAAACGAACATGCAAGCTTCTGTTTTTTAAACTACAAAATTATCCTCATTGCTACGCAAAAGTGAAAGGTTAAAATTAAACACTTAAAAATCTTCAAATTGGGAATAAGAGAACCTATGTTACAGGTCCTTTGATACAATGCTGTGAACATTCGAGTTTTGGAAATTGACGATCTAGAAATTGCCGCTGATGCAGTCCCTTGCAGCATGGGAAAATTCCCTGCTTGGGTACAAATCAAATGAACATCTGCTAATTCAGCATATGTGAAACAAAGGAAAGTTTGCGATTGAATCGGTCCCTCGTTTCCTCACTGTGAGTCATGTGAGTGCAGGTCGATGGTGTCGAAGTTGCATTAAGTACAGGAGTTGGCATTGCGTGATAGATGTAAACACAGCAGAAACATAACGTAGGGCCATTATACCCTAACATTTGTGGTTCATTTATGACAATAATATTAGTAATCGGACAAAATGAGATACATTTGTGTCATACGCAACGTTCTCTGCCAAATATAAAATTATTTGCACTTCAATCACTTAACGCTCTGTATATACGGTATTTTAATCAAAATTACAAAAGCAGCTACTTTTGAGAAAACTAAAAGTTTCTAAAAATTTGCCTAGTAAGTTTGGAGTAGGAGATTTTCTTGAAAATCTTTGTTTCATACCCTTGGAAAATTGGTTTTCTTTTCTTTCGTATTGTGCTTACATTCACCGTATTTAGGACTTACAACAAAGTGATGCATAGGGGTCAGAAGACTGTCGGGGAGCCAACAGCACGAAACCACAGAATGGAGAACCAGGAACGATTGGTCGGCATGATGCCAAGCATGAGTGTAGGAAGTGGATGATATGAAATGAGGGGAACTAGATGATAGGAAAGGCGATGATGGAGGAATAAATGTAATGAGTGGCGGGGGAAACCGGAGGTGCCGGAGAGAACCCGCCCAGACGTCGCTTCGTCCACCACAAATCCCACATGCAGGCGCTTGCGATCGAACCGGGCCGCCTAGGTGGAAGGGGAGCGGTCTAACAAATCGGTCACGTAATAGGATTAGAATATGCTGGAATATGGTGAGTTTAAATATGAAATTTGGTGTTTAGCCGACTTTCTGTTTTTGAATTATGCTGCTTATAGAAACACAGACACACACTCGAACCTTCTTCTAAAAATAATGTTATGGGTTCAGGGGATCCTGAAACTGCACTTCCAGTGAAGTCTTGGAGTGGAATTTTTGGGTGTAATGTTACACTTTGTACCATGTACGAAATAGAGAATGTAACCAAAATTAGAATACAGTGGTTCATGTTGGGATTCGTATCGGGTTGGGCAAAAACTGGTACTCAAGGTAGTTGAATTTGTAGACAGAAGAAAACGATTAGAAAATTATACCAGCACTGCTACTACCTTGGAAACACCAGAAAAACGTAGGAGACGAGTAAGTTTATGTGCAATTCTTAGAGCCTATAAGGGGAATCTGCAAGGAAAGATATATCCAAGCGATTATTATAGTCATTATACTCTGGGAGAAATGATCACTGGAACAAAATAAGAAATAGGGATCAGAAAACTGACATAGGTAAATTTTCCTTCGCAAATAGAAGTTACCGAATAGAACAAAATACCTCCTGAGTTACTGGAGGCTTTGCCTTGAAATGTAAATAGTTTTAAAAAGAGACTAAAGCTGAGTGTTTTATAGTTGGGATAGTAAATATAAGTATTGCATTTCACTAGTATTATAAAACTTTTAATATTGTATTATTACAGTTATTATTATTATCGTAGTATACTATGATGTATTGTCATTCTGACGGAGTATTATATTACTCATACTATTTATTTTTTTTAATTATATTGAACATTGATTTATTACATTGACAACACTGCCACCGGGTTTGTCCTAAGCGGTGAAATAAAGTATCCATCCAATCCAATCCAATCCAATCCAATCCAATCTACCTAATCTATCTAAATAAAATCAAGGTTTATGTATATTTGTCGTGTTTACCGTTTATGATGTTCCTTTGTCCATTCTCGAGCCCACGTATCCATTATTTTCCTGTACTCTAAGAAGTAACCTTAGCGCTCTCTGACCGTTACTGCCTGAGGTGCTTTTAGAATTACGCCAGGTACAATATTTATCATGGTGGGTTAGCGCTGACAAGCAGTGGTTGGCGTTGATATTTCTCACTTGCTCTTCCGCACACCAACATATGATATCCTCGTACACAACATTCGTGTACAACTGCATACCGCGGCGACAGTATTAAATGCGTTCCATTGCAAGCTAACATGCTTTAAAACATCCTACATGTTGAGGCTTTAATGTTTAGTTACCAGATTCTCTTGATCTCTTAAATAATGAATAGGCTATTTCCTTTTGTCTAAATGTCATGAGATAACGCTTGGCTCTTCAAGAGCTGCCATGCAGTATATATACAAGGACATAATAAATGCTAAAACTGCAAGAATAAATTTTTAAGAAACTAAAATACGTTACATTCACATGGTTTCTTTGTCCAGTCTTCTACTAGGACCACTATTTATATTTTGAGCCTTGGCAACATTGATTGCTGTAGGAGGCATCCGGTGTTTTCATTTGTGTTGTATAAATAACTTTAAAACTGGATCTCAGCGAAAAGATGGAATTAACTCGCGAAAATGTTCTTCCAATGATTTGATATAGATTATCAAGATAAGAGTGCATTGATCAACTTACTACTACATCTGATGATGAAGCTCCATCCTCTGCCACTGTGAAACGCTGGTATAACGAGTTAAATCGTGGCCGCCGTTCGCTCACAACGAAATTCGTGAAGGTCGCTCAAATCAGTTGTACCAAAAACATTACTGCTGTGCAAAATCTGATAGTGCATGATCATTTCACATGTGATAGAGGCAACCCTAGGCAGTAGATCCGACAGTAGATATAAAACATTGGTCATCATTTAGCCGTGAAAATGGTTTGCTCTCGCTGGATTCCACATAATTTGACAATCTCAAAAGGATACCCATTTCAATTGGTGCACAGAAATGCTCAAGAAATACAATGGTGAAGCTTCAAAACACCTAGGTGTATAAGATTATAACAAGTGGCACATCATGGATCTATGCATATGAGCTGAAAAGTAAACAGCAATCGACTGTGAGTGTTTCAAAATGAACCAAATCCTGACAAAAGTTGATTGGACTGGAGGCACTTTGAAACACTGGTTATGTGGCAGCAGAGCCTTTAGAGGAGCGTAAAACGGTCAATTCTGAATGGTGCACAACTATTTGTTTTCCGGAAGCCTTCGGTGAAATAAGGAAAACAAACATGTGCCGTCGGATCGTTCTTCATCAAGACAATGCGAGCGCTCATCTTGTTCTAACAACCGACTATTTAAACACAAAAATTCAAACTGAGATTCATCCGCCGTAGTCCTGATTCGGCCACCAATGGCTTCGTTTTGTTCCGGGACATCGAGAATAAAATGCGTGAACAACGATTTTCGTCGAAAGAAGAATCCCTTGATGCGTTCAAAAACGATGTTTTGGAGGTGTCTCAAGCAGATTGGAAAAGTTCTGTGATAAATGGTTCGAACGCATGCAAAAGTGTATTGGTCATAGGAGACTTTTTTGAGAAACAATACAGCAATTTTCAATGACAAAGTACCGTATTTTATTATTAAGCTCAAAATATAAAAGAAGCCCTCGTACACATATTTCTTACAAAAGGCTATTATTCCTCTTGCTCACGCACGTCCAAATTAAAGGAGCAGAGGGAAAGGCGCAATAACTCATTGTACTCCGTGTGAAAAATTGGGCATGCGACTGTGCGATGAAATGAAATGATTATAAACACAATGTCCTCCCCCTCTGCTTCCACTCCTTTTTTACTTCGGTGATATGTTTTACTTAGGATGTGACCATAAGTACCTGCTATTAAGGATGATCTACAGCACCTTAAAAGATGAGCCGAATGGTCGTCGCGTATTTATAGCGGTGCTGCTTTATAGTATAATTCATTTTAGAGAAACTTTGTTCGCAAATGTATGTGGAACCAAAAATTGACTTTAACTTTGAGGCAAATAATCACAATTCGGAAAATGACTCTCTAAGCTATGATTTAAATAACTCCCAACTCTTTCTTTCGACCATTATGTTCGCAAAATATTCCATTTGCGAAGTTCCTGTGGAGTCTCTGAAAATGTTATGAAAATGATGCCTTTCGCGTTTGGAAGCCCACAGTCTGTTTGTTTATGCTCGGTCAAAGTGTGTGTGTGTGTGTGTGTGTGTGTGTGTGTGTGTGTGTGTGTGTGTGTGTGTGTGTGTGTGTGACTCATCAAAATTTCTCCATCTTAGAGTTGGGCGAAGCGAGTTCTGGGGTTACTTTTGGGCATTCCTGCTTTAATTCCTTCATATTAATAGTGTTTAATAATTTGAATTGCAATATTTTATTCCACTTCTCGTTGTATGTAGAGGGGGTACAGTGTGGATAAAGTAATAATTTTATTTAAATCATGTTCAAAATTAGTACCTAATCCAGACATAAATATTATTAAAACAGAAATTAAAAATGACAACATAAATAATCATATTGGAAAAGCCTTACCAACACAATTAATAAATAAACTCCTGCCGATTCAGTTTTCGGTTCAACTTTCTTTGTACCAATGATTTCTTGTTCATGTTAATTTAAGCAATAGAAAAAGCTGTTGAAAAAGTGCAAGTTATTGCACAGTTCACACAAAGTATAAAGAATATCTCGGAAGTGGTTAATGCTGGAAAGTTATTTATTTGTCATTGTATGTTTAACGAGATGTCATTTTTATTTTCCTACACGTACTATGTATATCGTATATATTCTATCCAAAAATTCAATACCTATATTTAAGATATTTACATGATATATATGTGTGTGTTTGTATGTATGTGTGGGGGGATTTTCAGGGAATAGCCTCTGAAGACCTCTCTTTTGTGTAACTTGTAAACTGTAAGAGATAAACACGAACTTACTATACAAAATTGCAGAACTCCTTAAACCACACAATTTATTCATATACATTTTTTGGTAGCGTTGACCATTTCCGAGATATTCCTGATTATTGATTTTAGTTTTAAAATACTTAAAACTTTTCTCATACAGGAAATGGTCGGCTCTTGGTCAAGCAAAGAAACGAATTTCAATCGCACAGCTTACCGGTTTTAAAAAAAAAATTGACAATCGCTTTGCCCCAGTGTACTACATTACTTACCTTCCACTTAAAAGGAAGCAAATAATAAGAACGTTTTTTGATTGTTTTTCTCGATTAGCATGAAGTAGATAGAAGAATTATTGTTAATAATAATTTTTACGGACTTGTAGAGAAAGTTATGCGAATGGAACACATTAGATTTTGAGGTACGTATAAAAATCATACAGAGGATTTAACAGGATATTCCCAAACAAATTAAGATCTACATTTTATTTCTCACGTAAATATGTTAAATATAAGTTATTTGAATCCTAATCGATAGCCAAGAAAAGAAAACCTAGAAATTTTTCTACAACGAGATTTGGTAGTTTAAGTGTTCTTGCAAATTCTTCATTTTGAACCTTGGATGATGCTGAAGTTAAACGTCAAATTTGGTTTTTATCCGATATTTCATATTTGATATTTCACACAAACATCCCAAGCATACATGTACACAGATGTATGTGCGTGCGTAGCTTTTTCTCAAAATGATTATTTGTATATTTTGGAATCAAAGGACATCTATAAAATATTTTTGGTGAAATCTTAGTATTTTATATTTACAATAAAATGCAATTAAGTGGCAGAGAAAGCACAAATATGTGAGTAAATGGTGAAGCAAACAAATTAAATTAATTACAATACCATGACATTTATTGTCAAACGACCTTATGTGAATATAGGTTGCAAGTTGAGAGAATGTAACATATTTTTCATTTAGAATGCATTCATATATAATTAAAACGTCGATCTATTAAAATACAAGTAAAATGGATATGAAGCAGTGCTTTTCATAAATTTGTTTAATCTTAATTTTAACAAATACATCCCAGTATGAAACATGCAAATCTGTATATTTCAAATTGCGTTTACTTCGGATAGTAGTTTAGTTTTCCGCGAGTTGAATAAGTGTTTCATTCTTATCTTCTGCATTAACACGTGTTATCGGAACAACGCCTTCAACATATGTAACTCTCTATGATATTGCTCCTTAAATGCGTTTATGATCAGTTTAATTGGGTTTCATGCCCTTAAAATGCGATGAAAAAAATCTGATGTGTACCATTCACATGACTTTATCTATATTCCTGCAACAAATTATTCATAAAAACTTTATACTTCTATTTACTTTATCCTAATCAGAAAAAATTAGCAGAAATAGTCATATTACTTGCTTCCTTATAAGTAGAACCGAAATAAGGGACAACCATAGGTTAAAGTGATAGTCAAAATCTGGTTGCTATGTCAATGAAGTTCCTTTGTTTATATGGATAGGAGTTGACAAGTTCCTGTATGAGAAAAGTATACGTTTTCATAGCAGAAAC
Source organism: Hymenopus coronatus (assembly GCA_030762935.1). Classification (NCBI taxonomy): domain Eukaryota; kingdom Metazoa; phylum Arthropoda; class Insecta; order Mantodea; family Hymenopodidae; genus Hymenopus; species Hymenopus coronatus. The sequence continues at coordinate 36,052,729 of CM060890.1, forward strand.
CAAAAATAAGGAATGTCTCAAAAACGACGAACTCCACGAAAAAAATAAATATAACGTAAATTGTGTGTTTCAATGTGCTCTACATTTTATGTGGGATGAGTTTTTGTCCAGCTCTTACGGTTTAGCAGTTATTCATCCAGAATAAACTACTCTTCAGAGATACACATTTTATTTGTCAGGTAAATAACTTTAATATACGAAATTTTAATAAAAATCGTTAGAGCCATTTTTGAGAAAACCAAAATTTTCGATAAAAGTTCCATGTAAAGGGTAGTTGGGGGTGGGGGGATTTTTCTCAAAACCTTCCGTGTCGCATCCCTGGAAGATTCTAAACTTAAATACCAGGTTTGGTATTTTATCGACTTTTCGATTTTGTGTTATCTTGTTCACAGACACACACACACACACACACACGGACCTTTTTCTGAAAATACTTTTTTTGGATAAAGGTGACCCTAAAACATATATTTCCGTATAGAGAAAGTAAACAGTGATTCCTCCATAACAGACACAGCTGAAAAATGCTATGTGACAGCTGGGATTTGAACAGGATTACCTCGTTCTGTGCAATAGCTCTAACCAATGAACTACTGTGCCAACATGCCCGTATGAAATTTAATCCTCCAGTTAATTCATGTTTTATAGCCTGACAACCAACTGACGTCTTCCTTCAGAGAATACTTTAATAGAGACTTACATTTGTAAGTCCTTAGTATGCGGGTAATATCAATATAGTTATCAGCAGCTATTCTGGACAACTCATTATTGTATTAGTAATCCTCCTATATTTACGTTACCATGACTATACATCTTTATATTACAACCACATGAAAAATTTAAGGGGATAGTCAACCGAAAATCCAACATTTTCGACCCGACCAAATTTGTAGTTTTTACTTTCTCTATACGTACTATGTACATAGTGTATAGAGAAGGTATTGCACTCTACCCAAAAAATTGATACCGAGATTTCACCGGAAATATAGTTTTAGGCCCCCCCCTGAATCTAAAAAGAAAGCATTTTCAAAAAACGGTCCGTGTGCGAGTCCGTGTGTCTCTGAACACGATAACTCGAAAACGAAAAGTCCGTAAAATACCAAATTTGGTATTTAAGTTTAGTTTCTTCCTGGGATGCGACACTAAGATTTTGAGAAAAATTCCCCCACCCCAAACTACCCTTTACAAGGAACTGTTTTCGAAAATTTTGATTTTCTTTAAAATGCATCTAACGATTTTGATTAAAATATCATATATTAAAGATATTTACCTAACAAATAAAACGTATATCTTCAATCTTCTGTGAATAGCCTCGGAAGCTTTCTTTATTCTGGATGAAATTTACGGAATTTTGCATAACTGCTAAACCATAAGAGATGGACAAAAACGTACCACACAAAAATGTAGAGCACGTTAAAGCAAACACTTTATTTAACATACATTTTTTCGTGGAGTTGATTGTTTTTGAGATATTCCTTGTTATTGGTTTCAGCTTTGAAAAACTTATACTTTTCTCATACGAAATTTGTAAACTCCTGTCCACACAAACAAAGGAACTTTAGCAGTTGACAAATTCCTGTATGAGAAATGTATAAGTTTTTCATAGCAGAAACTAAAAATAAGGAATGTCACAAAAACGACGAACTCCACGAAAAAAATGTGTATAGCATAATTCTGTGTTTTAACGTGCTCTACATTTTTTGTGCAGTAAGTTTTTGCCCATATCTTACGGTTTAGCAGTTATTCAAAATTTAGTAAAATTCATCCAGAATAAACTACTCTTCAGAGGCTATTCCCAGAAAATTCAAGATATACATTTTATTTATCAGGTAAATATCTTTAATATACGAAATTTTAATCAAAATCGTTAGAGCCATTTTCGAGAAAATTTCCATGTAAAGAGTAGTTGGGGGTGGGGGGATTTTTTTTCAAAATCTTCGTGTCGCATCCCTGGAAGATATTAAACTTATGTACCAAGTTTGTTATTTTACCGACTTTTCGATTTTGAGTTATCGTGTTCACAGACACACGGACACACACACATACACACGCACACACACGGACCTTTTTCCGAAAATGCTTTTTTTAGATAACGGGGACCCTGAAACATATATTTCCGGTGAAATCTCGGTATCGAATTTTTTGGTGGAGTGCAAAACATTCTCTATACACTATGTACATAGTGCCTATAGAGAAAGTAAAAATCAAAATCACAGATACAAAATTTTACTTTCATCATATAGCAAAACTGGAGACCAAATTTTATATGCACATATATTAAGAAAATTTCTACCGAGTATTATACTTGAAACATAAAACTGTTCCACAACTATCATTTTATATCAAACAATTATAATTTTAATTAAAAATTAATAAAGCAGAAAGTATTTGGAATAGATGAATGAAATTGAGACTATAATACATAAATGCAATAAATGTACACAATTTGAGAGCTTTAGCTTTAAAAATATGGAATTTGGGATTTTCACTTGACTGTCCTCTTAATGCTAGAGGCAGGATTTTAATAAATTTCCCCACTATCCATGCAGTTGCCTTAACCATTGAGCTACTGTGACATAATGCCAATATGCCATTCAATTCTCCAACTGATGCATGTTTGTATTTGGTCAACCAGCCGGTATGTCTCCTTTCAGAGTAAACATAGGAGCATTACCAGCTCAAAAATAAAACTGCCCAGAATAATTGGCAATATCTATGTTAATAATGCCTAGATACTAAGTTCTAACGAACTTGTCACCATTAAGGTATTCGCTGAAAGAAGAGTCATGCTGATAGGTTGATTAGGTAAAAGGTATTTGAATCATTTGGAGGACTCGATGTCATACCGACATGTCACAGTACCTAAATGGTTAGAGAAATCGCACAAAGAGCTGGAGAATCGTGTTCAAATCCCGGCTGTGGCATTAAATTTTTCAGCTAGTTCTATTAATAAAATCATTAGCCGATATAACGTAAATATAAAAGGAGCCTTACCAAAACAATAATAGCATAGCTTAGTAAGTTGGAAATAACTATATTACCTTACCCGGATACTAAGTACTTACAATGTAAGTCGTCATTAAGATGTTCTCTGGAGAGAGACATACCGGTTGGTTGATCGGGTGGAAAACATGATCAGTTGTTGGATTGAATATGAACGTAAGAGCCGAATATTTTGTTTGGTTTCTGGTTGAAATGCGATTCACCTTGTGTTTATCAGCTACTGCCATTAACAAGGGGAGAGGTAGTTTTCTTTCAAGCTATCGAATCTTATTCATGAGACCTGGACTAGAAGCTGCGTAAGAGACTACGTATAAGATTTAGTCTGATGATCAAAGATAAAGCAAATGCAAATATGAATACTGGAAATACCCCATTCAGGTATATTCTGGATAATTAAATCAAACCCTCATCTTTGCTAATAGGAATTTATTAATGGTCAATAACTGCAGCATCAACAATATATGTTCATTTGCAGTAGATGCTAAAATGTGCTCCGTTAGATTCTATGCAGGGATCGCATCTTCATAGCGCATTCTGTCCTATTTTCATTAGAGCTTCTGCGTTCTGCCCAATTTCTAAGGCTGCTTCAAACATACGAAGATCATCAATGTAAGCAACCTAGTCATGGTACACCTTATGCTTCAATTACCCCCAGAAATAATAATGTAAAGGATTGAGTTTGCTATAAGCAAGAATCATATGTAGATACTCTTCAATGCATTAACGGATCTGAAGCACTGAGTGAACTAGTGTTGAGGCAGACAGCTTTACTCTCAACATTCCTGACCTTCCGCTCTACACCCATGTCATTGTTGCGCGGTTACCAAAAGTATGCTCACGACTTTTTTCCAATAGTCATGGTGGAATCCAAATCTTTAATACATTTTGTGGCTAAACGACACATTTTGGCAATAAATGGTAAAAACAGAATATCTCATCATTTGCAGCTCTACCTCGCTATTCTAATTACATAATTACAGAAATAAACTATAAAGGAGTGTTGACATATTCTCAATCAAACATTTGACCTATTTCATTTCTAATTTATGCAACCATGTAGTATAGACTTTAGAGGAAAATGGCACAAGAACTTGTGTTTCAGCTTAAGTCAGGAAGTTACCATTGAAGTCTGCTCTCTCATACCCCTAACATTGTGTGTGTGTGTGCGCGAGTGCGAGTGTGTGTGTGTGTGTGTGTGTGTGTGTGTTTAACTTTTTCATAAAAACAAGCCGTTCTTAATTTAATTGTTGTGCAAGTATATCATCTGAAAATTTTTAAAATACAACCTATATTTTTTTATACCGTCTATAATTGCTTTAGACAACAAACTATACTATGATAGACAAATAAACTGTCACCATATCCAATCATCATCAGTATGTCAATTCTCTCACTCTCACTTAAAACATTGTTATTTTATGTTAATTTCTGCAAATAACCTGCACCAATAATACAATTGTTTATTCAATCATAACGTTTGTTGTATAAAATAACTGATAACTTCTACAATCATTGAAAATGATAACATTTTTAGATTGATATTAGGAATGGTTTGTATCTGTGAAAAATCGTCTTGGTTAATATACGGGACCTTTGAAGCGCACTCTTTGTAAGTCATATAATATTACAATTTTGTAAACACCTTATTAAAATTGTTAAATTTAGATAGAATTTCTTGCCTATGAAAAGCGCAATGACATTTTCTGTGGTAGAAACACGCTCACATTTTTACTTTCTCTAGCCCCATATGTACAATGTACATAGGGATAGAAAAGGTATTGTAATGCACCCAAAAATTCGATACCGAGATTTCACCGGAAATATATGTTTTAGGGTACCACGAGTCCGAAAAAATCATTTTTAAAAAAAGGTCCGTGTGTGAGTGTCTGTCAGCGTGTGTGACTGTTGTGGACAGCATAGCCCCAAAACGAAAAATTCGTTAAATACCAAACTTGGTATTTAGGTTCAGTATCTTCCAAGGATGCGACACGAAGATTTTCAAAAAAATCCCCCTACCACAAACTACCCTTTACATGGAAAAAATTTCGAAAATGTTGATTTTCTTAAAAATGGTACTAACAATTTCGATTAAAAGCCCGTATATTAAAGCTATTTATGTCCGAAATAAAATGTATATCTCGAATTTTTTGGGAATAGCCTCTTAAGACCTTTTTATTCTGGATGAATTTTGCTGAATTTTGCTTAACTGCTGAACCGTAAGAGATAGAAAAAAACTTACTGCACAAAAAATGCACCTCAGGATAAAACACACAACTTTTGTCCTTTACGTTTTGTTGTGCAGGTAAGATATTCCTTGTTATTGGTTTCAATTGTGAAGTACTTAAACTTTTCTCACACAGGAAGTGTCAGTTTTTCTCTTATTCTACTCCTGTCCAAGCAAAGAAGTTATTTGCAATGACAATCGCATGACGATAGCTTTTAAAACGTTTGACAATCACTTTAGCATAGTGCATTCCCTTATTCCCTTCTACTTATAAGGAGCTAAGTAATAACATTCTGCTAACATTTATCTCGATTAGCATTGTGTACAAAGAAGAATACTCTTTTGTAGGAGTTTTGTAGAGCAGCTAGAGAAGGTCATGAGAATGGAACACATCAGACTTTTAAGGATGCGGCAGGAAGATTTTCAACAAAATCCCTTACCACAAACAATCCTTTACATGGAAACATTTTTGAAAGTTTTACTTTTCTCAAAAATGGCTCAAAGATTTTGATTAAAATGCCGTATATTAAAGATATTTATATAACAATTAAAATGTATATTTTGAAGTTTCTGGGAATATCCTCTGAAGACCGCTTTATTCTATGTGAGTTTTGCAGAATTTTGAAAACAGTTAAACTGTAAGAAATATACAAACACTTAGTACACAAAAAATGTAGATCTCATTAATACACACAATTTATGTTATATGGCGTTTCTTGACCGCTTTCGAGATTTTGTTTGTTGTTGATTTTGTTTTGTCAAACAGTACCATGCAAAGCGAACCTAACCTCATTTGTTTCAGATAGCGACGAGCTTTTAAAATATTTGACTATCGGTTTAGCCTAATATATTCTCTTATGTCCCTTCTACTTACAAATAGGTAAGTGATAAGACCATTTCTGCTAACGTTAATCTCCATTAGCATGATGTACCTAAAATAAAAAATCTTCAACAAGAATAGATTGTAAATGGAACAGCTAGAGAAAGTTATGTGAATGTAGTACATAAACTATAACTAATATTTTTTTCTGTTTCCGAAATGGAATCTATGAATATAAAAATAAACTGTAAAGTATTTAATAAGTGTTTAATATATATATATAGTATATATTGATATTGTTGGAATTAATAAAAACGATTGGAATACACATCTTATGTATTTATTATTCTGATCCTTTTCAATTTCTCGTGTTCTGAATTTTACTGAATATCTGTCTTCCATATGTGAAATATTATTATTTCTTCGTAATTTAAAATTGCAAAAGACCTCATTAAGTCCTACTCTGGCCTTATTCTATTAATAACTTTTACTACAGATATAGTTTCTCTATCTATTGTGAAACAAACTTTCTTATAAACGTTATTCTTCTCTGTTCCTATTTCATACTATTCGAGTTAAACATTAGTGGAAATGGTTTTATTTCATACTTAATAGTAGCTACAAAAGGGCAAGAGAGAATACTGTAAAAATATACAATTTTTTTGAGCCGGTCGCTATGTAATGGCTTTCAAATTTCTTACATGACCATACTGAAAGAAACCACGACGATTTCCCATATGAGAGAAGTATAAGTATTAGAACATTTGAACTAATAAAAAGGAATATCTTAGATATACCTATATGACTTAAAAGGTGGGCTTTAGAAATCTGTATATGTTTTGTGTAGTAAGGGTTTGTTTATCTCGTTTACGAGTTGTGCAAAATTCATCCAGAATGAAGAGTACGTCAGAGAATATCACTGCAAAATTCAAGTTATACATGTTGTAATGAAAATATGTTGAATAGGTGGTATTTTAATCGAAATTTTGAGAGCCCTTTTTGAAAAAAATAACGATTTTCGAAGCATTTTCCTTGTAAAGAGAGTTTGGGGTGGGAGATTTTCTTGAGAATCTTCTTGTCAGATCCTTGGAAGATGCTAAACTTGATTATAAAATGTAATTTTAATGGACTTTTCGTTTTTCGTTTCACAAGCACACACACACACACTTTTCTAAAATTCTGATGTGTTTCAATCCAATGATATTTCTCTACCTCTTCTGTAAGAAAATAGTTCTTAGAAAATATTAATCTGTTACTACTTCACATTAATCAAGATAAACGTTAGCTGAATTGATCTTATTACTTAATTTCTTGCAAGAAGAGAGAAATAAGGAAATACACTAAACTAAAACCATAGTCAAATTTTTAGAGGCTGTTGCTTTACAATTGATATTCGGTTCTCTTTGCATGACCAAAAATTAATTAAAATAAAACAAATTCCTGTTTAAGAACAACTTTAAGTGTTCTAAAATTAAAATCAATAACAAGTAAAATCTCGGAAATGGCTAACATAAATTGTATTCTTAAGATATCTACATGTTTGATGTAATAAGCTTTTTGTTTATCAGTTACGCTTTAAAAGTCATCCAAAGTGAAGTAGTCTTCAGAGGGTATTCCCAGAAAATTCAAGATATACATTTTATTTGCACTGCAAAGATTACTTGTATATGGTATTTTAATCAAAATCGTTTGATTTAGAAGAAACCTCTACAAAATGCACATCCATCGACCCGTCGAATACCGCGCTGGATCCACGAGACCCCAAAGCATGTAATCTCATGAACGAGTTTTTGGGTAAAATGCCATGGCTTCTCGAACCTAGTATTGCTTTATATGTGGTAACGAATGTAAAACACACATTAATCCAGATTAATATACAACATACTAGAAATTTAGAACACCGTATTAGTTTCTCTAGCACGAGAAGGTAGGTAGAGAAAGTATTGTATTTATTGTATTTCCTCAAAAAAGTTTCGCTGAAAATACAGACTTTGAGGACCCTTGAATACCTCCCCCCCAATATATTTTTATAAAAACAACCATTTATGTGTCACCGTAATAGTGAAAAGATTATCTTTGCTAATAGAAACCCCTCAGATAACGCACTGATTCTTCTGGAAAGTCGCCGACGTTTTGCAGTGTACCAATGAGGGCGTCACTTTGGTCAATGAGTGCATAGAAGTCACAAATGACAGAAACACGTCAACTCTGCGTGGAGTGAAAACAGCGTCTTCGCCATTTTATCTTTCGTTTTTGAGAAAAACAAAAATTTCAAAAATGCTAGAGATGCGTGACATATCCTTGAAATTCACTAAACTGAGATACCAAATTTGATATTTAATGCACTTTCGTTTTTGAGTTATGCTGTCCACAAACAGAAAGACAAAATTTACAAAATGTTGCCTTTCTGTTTGCCTTTATTTATTTTTTTTAATATTTTTATTTATATAGCCCCCTTTAATATCTAAGGTAATATCGGGGGCTTTGTACTTGAAACAACTCGTTGTCTGTAGGTTATTTTGCATTTTGGTCCAAATCATTTTATTTTTCCTCAAACACACACATTCACTCTCACATAGGCCGCGCCGTGGCCGAGTGGTTAGACCATTCGCCTCTCACCTAGACGGCCCGGGTTCGATCCCAAGCGACCGCACGTGAGATTTGTGGTGGACAAACCGACTCTGGGGCAGATTTTCTCCGGTTCTCCGGTTTCCCCCGCCATCGCATTCCACCGGTACTGCATCTTCATTCATGTATCATCAGTATCACCGCCTGCGGTGCCATAAGTAGTTAAAGTGGGCGTTAAACATTACAAAAAAACCTCTCACATGCATACTGCCAGATTTTGTGGGGGATGGGGAATAATTCTAGGTAAAGAAAAATTCCCCGCCCCAGTCGGGAAACAAATTCGGGACTTCCGGGTGAGAATTCAGCTACCTAACCACTCGACCACGGAGGCAGTATGTTTGCGTTTTTGTTAATCAGTATAAACTTCTATTACAAATTCACCAACACATTTGTTGTTGTAGGAACAAGAAGGACACAAGACCTTGTTTTCGCCTTCCTCGCAGTCACTGTCAGTTTTACTCGCATGTATCACAAACAAAGCACTGTCCTGTGAAACATCCCGCAGTTGAAGTTGTCACTCTTGTGCATGGTGTACTGAGCAACTCTTTCCCACACTCTTTGCACACACAGTGGAATTTTGGTCTTTAGCCGGGAATGATAACTAGCGTTATCTAATACAATAACACTCTTAAGAGGAATGCTTTTCAAAAGTGTGTTTTTACTTTCTCTATACTCACTATGTACATAGTGAATAGAGAATGTATGCACTCCACCAAAAAATTCGATACCGAAATTTCACCGGAAATATATGTTTTATGGTCCCTTGTATCCAAAAAAAGTATTTTCAGAAAAAGGTCCGTGTGTGTGTGTGTGTCTGTGAACACGATAACTCAAAAACGAATAGTCGGTAAAATACCAAACTTGGTATTTAAGTTTAGTATCTTCCAGGGATGCAACACGAAGATTTTGAGAAAAATCCCCCCACCCCAAACTACCCTTTACATGGAACTTTTTTCGAAAATTTCGATTTTCTCAAAAATGGCTCTAATGATTTTGATTAAAATATCGTATATTAAAGTTATTTACCTGACAATTAAAATTTATATTTTGAATTTTCTGGGAATAGCCTCTGAAGACTATTTTATTCTGGATGAATTTTTCATCATTATAAACCGTAAGAGATGGACAAAAACTTAACACACAAAAAATGTAGAGCACATTAAAACACACAATTTATGTTATATACATTTTTTTCGTGGAGTTGATCGTTTTGAGATATTCCTTTTTCTTGGTTTCAGCTTTGAAAAACTTATACTTTTCTCATACAGGAATTTGTCAACTCCTGTTCATACAAACAAAGGAACATCAGTGACATAGCAACCAGCTTTTGGCTTTCACTTTAACCTATGGTACTCCCTTATTTCGGTTCTACTTACAATAAAGCAAGAAATAAGACTATTTCTGCTAATTTTTTCTGATGAGCATTCAGTAAATAGAAGTACAAGCTTTTTAAGAATAATTTGTTGCAGGGGTATAGAGAAAGTCATGTGAATGGTACACATCAGATTTTTTAATCAAGCTTCAAATATTTCCTCTATTTAAAAATCTGACTATCGCCTCAAAGCATGTATTTCCGGTGAAATCTCAGTTTCGAATTTTTGGGTGAAGCATAACATCTTCTCTACCTACTATGTACATTGTGCATTGTAGAGAAACTAAAAACAACAATAAAAACTGTATGGCATTCACATGACTCTTCTCATTCTTCTAGACTTATTTTTACAGCGTAATGTAAGTAGAAAATTTGGTTAGATATTTATTATTAGTGGTGTGTAGTGCTCTCATTAAACTTAATAAGAACCTTGCTAATATTATTATTCACTTGGTGCACCAAGAAATAAAAATCCATTCCCGTTACGCGAGTTTACTTGGAAAAAACTGACAACGTTGCTTGCTATGTCACTGAATGCCTGCAATCTAACGCGGCCTTTGAAGCCGGCGATGTTAACCTTTTGAGTAGCACTATAATAGCTCTGTGTGTTTGTGTGTGTGTGTGTGTGTGTGAGTGTGTGTGTTTGTGTGTGTGTGTGTGTGTGAGTGAACAGCATAACTCAAAAACGAAAAGTCCATTAACTAAAACGCTCGGCAGGACACACGTTCAGGATCTTTCTAGGATGCATCACAAAATTTTTCAGAAAACATTCCCCATTACAAACTACCCTTTACATGGAACATTTTTTTAGAAGTTTTAGATTTTCTAAAAAATGGTTGAAATATTTTGATTAAAATGTCGTATATTAAAGATACATACATGGTAGATAAAGTTTATATCCTGAATTTTATTGAAATAACCCTGAATTCTTCAATCTGAAGTCTTGTATAACTGGTAAGCTGTAAGGGATAGAAAAAAGCTAAATACACAAAACTGTGGATCTGTTAAAGCACACAATTTATGCCATACAGTTGTGTTGTGAATCTACCCGTTTCCTAGATATTCGGTGTTATAGTTTTCAATCTTAAACTACTACTTTTTTCAAAAGGGGAGTCCTCATCTGTTTCATCTCTTTTTTGGTTTACTCCTGGCCATCGAAAGAAAAACAAATTTTAATGTCAGTAGCATAGTGATAGCTTTTAAAACGTTAAGTTGTCGCTTAAGCCAAGTGTATTCCCTGATTTCCCTTTTCTTATAAGAAACTAATAGGGCCATTTCTGGTAATGTTTATCTTGATTAGCATGATGTAGATAAAAAGAACAATCTCTTGTAAGAATAACCTTTTAGGGAAAGTCATATGAAAAAAACATAATATTGCTTTGTTTTAAACAGGCGAGCAACATAGTTTATGGGTCATCACTGTAGATGTTCCAATTATGCTCGCTTCGCTGGAACAGCGTAAATAATTTTGTATGCGCAAGAAGTGAGTGTGATGCTATGCATAGCTTTTCGTTAGGTACTAAATAAAGCGTTTTAATGTGCATGTTCTTAAGATAAAATATCTTCAGGTTTAATACTGGTTATTCATTTACTTCATATGCATTATTATGACATTTTTATACACCATTGTTAAACGAAGATAACGTGTTTGATTGGAATTATGTTGCATTAATTCTGCTGGCGCATAAATGAATTCTACGATTCGTATTTCATCTTGCATGTTCTTTTGATGCTTATTTAAACATTAACATTAATAAACGGTGAAAGAATTGCTTTCTAAGGCTCTTAGCTGTTATTATAGGAATCTTTTAATAATGATTATCTAATTTCCTGGTCTGTTGTCATCTAGCATTTAGAATGTAGAAAATGAACGAGTGGTCTAAACTCCACAATCAAATTCGTTGATAAGCTTTTCGAATTTCCCTGTCAGCTTTCTGTACTACATAGCAGAAGCATTGTGTTACATTCGCCATTGAAATGTTGCCGTTTAGACGTTAGAAGTTTAAAATGTCTCCCCCCCCCCCGCCGAGAAAACAATGTTAAAAAACGACAAATTCATGTACAAATACATATGAGAAAGCTGTAAAACGTACAGTTTTCAAAAACTTGTAAAAATCAACGGAGAATGTGCGAAAATACCAGAACGCGTGAACATCATATCGTTTATTCTTGCTGCATTTGACAACTGAGAAGTGCCTCACTCTTTATTTAACTGATAGATCCTTCTGGAGTTACTCTGTGTCTCCCTCTTCCGCCCCCTCCCCCCCTCTCTCTCTCTCGCACATACGTGTACACATTGTAAACCAGACTTCTATTAACGATTATTAAATCGTTCTCTGTTTTTACGAAGCTACATATTCGTAATGAATACCTTTCTCAACAAAACAGTTTTGTCAATTACCTATTAACAACTAATTGACAATAATGGATTTAATAGTTGTTTAAATAATGAAACCCGGGACCTATGGTACTTACGTTCATTGTAAGTCACCGTTGGGGTATGTCATTTCAAAATAATTTGAAATATTTTGTGGCTTACCGGGAAAAACTCGAGCCATTGGAGAATTTAATAGCGTGTCGACATGTTGCCAGGGTATCTCAGTGATTAGAACAACTGGAGGAAGATCAGTGGATCCGTGGTCAAATCCCGGCTACGGCACTGACTTTTTCACCGTTTCAAAACAGCTATTTTATCAAGTGTGGATGTTCAGGTGCAACAGGTGGTGTCAGGTGGAATAAGTTTTGTTTATCAATAGCGGCATTCCTGTTACAATATTGAAAAGCTGATCATTAACCAATTAGTTTCTCATTTGCAGGTTGAACTGCACGAAACGAGATGATGATCTTGTCCTGTTGAGATGACTCTTCATATGCCCATTGTTTACAACTCAAGTGTGTGCATGTGTCCAAACTACTACATAAATTACAAATGATCACATATCAGAATATATTTATAACATGTACAGGGCAACCTCTGCAGTTTAAATGAGATACTCGCCCAATTCCTTGCATACAATATATCTAAACACTGTGGATTACTCGAAGAGGTACATGTGGACAGATTTGAATGGCAGCAAATGCGATTCGTTTCATACAATCAGTGGCTCAGCAGTATCCGCAAGGTTTATGCAAATAAGATTTCAAGAAAGTAGCACATAGATGAGAGATCTGGAAAACAAGAAGGCTAAGCTGTTGGTACATGACCTTCTCTTCCTATCCATATCCGAGGATGATGGTGATCTAGATATCTAAGATACGGTAAGAGTGAAGCAGAGGGAGATCTGTCATTTTGATACCACAACAGTTAATATACCCCATGCGGAATTTTCATAATAAGTTAGGCTTTGTACAGGAGCACCCATGGGTAAATTTATGAGCAAAAGTTGCTCCATTTAAAAACGATACCACACTTCAAAGTTTACGGCCATAGTTGTAGCATTCATGAGCATTACAGAGAACAGATTTCTTAAGTACATAGATAAGAGGTCTACAGTAAAGATGGGTCTAAAGCGGAGGATCATCGACAGTTAACACAGGTTATAAGCATTCATCAAATCTAATGATTTTCAAAGTAGGCTCTATGGGCCTGGCCTTTACCAATTAAGGGGATTACTTAAACTTCAGTTTCAATTAAATGTATAATGAACATGTTTAAAAAGTAAAAACTTTTAGTGGTATGCAAACTACAGTGTTAAAAAATTGCATGAAAGAAATGCTTCTTCTGAATTGGGGACCAACAATGTACATTATGGAGAAATAAATTTAAATATCTATAAGTAGAATTATTTGAATAAAGGAATACTTACATCCAATACCTCTGCTCCAAATACATGCACAAGTTTTCGCAATAAAAAGGTTTTATTTGGCTGAATTTTAGGCATGTTTACGGTTGGTATCTTTCAGAAACTATAAAACTGCGGCCGAACATAAGGTGAAACTATCTACCCACTAATACCCTCTGCTCGAGGACATTGTCACGATGCTGGTCATAGATAATGGGATGTATAAAGAAGCTTCAGTAATTTCTCGCGGAAGGTCTACATTCCAGGACGTCACTCTTCTGCTGTTGCTGACGATATGGATACAAAGGTTCCTCTCAACTGTTACCACTTGTAGCCAATCTTAGCAGTAGGTAGAATTAGTTAAAATTGAAATTGAGATGAGACTCTAAGAAAACGATAATCAAAAGAAAGTAAAGTTGAGTTTTAAAAAAAAAGTTTAAAAGAATCTTAAGTAATGAAGTATATTATATTGGGTCTCGTCTTGAGACACAAGAAAGTAAAAATATTTTTCCTCTATTGCCTAACCTTAGTTATGACAACCTTCTAAAATAACTATGTAAATTAAGTTTCCTTATGGTTATGACTTTGCTTTAAAGCGTTTCTACACGACACATATTTATCTGCAAATTCTGAGATTGAGCAATTACCATCCGAGTACTCTGGTAACGTTATTACGACAATAAACTACAGTGAAGTGGAAAGATGAGCAGCTACTACATTTGAGGTGTTACCAATTTTTCTGGAAATGCACGACGAATGAGGCTGTCATCATCAATTTGTTTTGGTGTGAGTTGGTACATATTGTTTGGATTAGCAGGCACTATGACTGTGCTTGCCAAGTGCATAACCTGCCCAGAATGTGGGTGACAGGAGGAGTATTATTAGGTCGTGTGTTGAACATCCATCCATCGGGAAGAACGCGGAGTGGTGAGGTCTTGAAATAGAGCGGCAAGAAAGGTGGGGCTAAAGTGCGGGTGCAATAACAGAAACACTTCCTAGAACACTATTTTCCTAGGTTGCCTACTTTCGCAAGAACCATTGAGGTCAGTACACCCAATTTATTATCAAAACAATTGTTAATATTATATTTTTCTTAAGCGTTATGGAAATTCTATAGTCAAAAGCAGCTTTCATCAGATTGAAGTTAAAATACCATACTATTTTGCCCAAAGTTCTTACTAATTTACAAACTCCCATGTTGAAGGTCCTTGCTCACTGAGTGAGAACCAAGTTTTTATGGATACACCAGCGAGAAAACGCTCGAATTTTATAAATCCTTGTTGGTATACCCATTGTTGCATACCACCAATAAGCTAAATCATGATTTGCTGGCAACATCTCGTCCGAAACAAGAACTCTAAACTCAAGGAGTTTATGAGGAAAGTAAAGCATTAACGAGAACGATAAAATATAGATACCCCCCCCCCTCAAAACTCAATATGTGAAGGCTAATGAACAGCAATTGCTTTAATATTCTTATTTATTTTTATTCCTCTGTGCAGTTTAATGCGCTTGCTTCATTGAGATAAACATATTGTTTGGCAAAACGATAGAAGTTTTTGGTAAATCAGCTTAGAAATACAAGGTGGAATATCCTACCTTATCTTGATCGTGGAGACACATTGTTCTGTTAAACAGTGTTGAAAGATAAACTCCTCAACAAATCTACACTGAGTATTATCTCTTATACCTCAGGAGATCCCAGCTGGTTTGTAGTCTGTTTTGGTACATTCCTTCCTTCTTGGTATATTTGTAGAACATAAAAAGTGCTACAAATCTGATGTGTTCCACTCGCATGACTTTCTCTATATCTCTATATCTTTATTGTTAGTAAACTTGTTCTTACATTTTATACTAATAAAGATATGCTGGTAGAAATGGTCTTATGACCTGTTTCCTTGTAAATAGAAGCAATAGTCAAATACATTAAAAGCTGATTGCCATATATTAAAATCCGTTTCTTTGCAGGGCCAGGAATTTACAAATTCCCGCATGAGAAATGCTTTAAGTATTTTAAAACTGAAACCAATAATAAAGAATATCTCAGAAATGGTCAACTCAACGAAAAAAATGTAAATGACCTAAAATGTCTCTTTTAAAGAGATATAGATTTTTGTGTTGTGTTTTTTGCCTCTCTCCTACGTTTTACCAGTTATGCAAAATTTAGCAAAATTCCCAAAAAATTCAAGTTATACATTTTATTTGTCGAGTAAATATCTTTCATATATGATATTTTAACTAAAATCATTATAGCCATCTTTGAGAAAGGCAAAATGTTCGAAATTTTTTCCATTCTAAGGGTAGTTTGGGATGGGAGGATTTTTGTAATTTTCGGGTCGCACCCTTGGACGGTACGAAACCCAAATACCAAGTTTGATATTTTACCCACCTCTCGTTTTTGAGTTACTGTGTTCACAGACGCCCGAACACACACACGGGCATTTTTCTAAAAGTATGTGTTTCCGGTGAAATCTCGATATCGAATTTTTGGGTGGAACGCAATACCCTCTCTATCACTGTGTACATACGAGGTACGTCCAGAAAGTAAGATCCGTTTCAATTTATCTCCGCTGTAGCGCTGCGATCGCAGTTCCGCACATGCGCGGTAGACGCTCTGTATCAAGGAGAAGAAACGTGCGCCATTTTGAGATCGCTGTCAGCCACATACGCTTTGTTGTGTTTGTTTACAAGGTCGGTGTTGATTGAAAATCCCGCCGTTTGTGAAATCAGATCTGTGATTCGTTTTCTGAATGCTAGGAAAGTGAAACCAAATGAAATTTATTGGCAAATTTGCGAAGTTTACGGACAAAATGCGATGAGTGATTCAATGGTGAGAAGATGGGTCCGACAGTTCAATGAAGGACGTAGTGAAGTGCACGATGAAGAACGAAGTGGGCGTCCATCTTTGGTTACAGAAGAACTGGTTCACGCGATTGATGACAAGATCCAGGAAAAGCGCAAGTTTACAATTAGTGCTCTCGCTGTGGAATTTCCCCAAAGCTCACGTTCACTAATTCATGAAATTGTTACTGAAAAACTGAAATTTCGTAAACTTTGCTCACGTTGGGTACCAAAGATTCTTACTGAGCAACACAAGACAAAACGGATGGGTAGTGCACTTCAGTTTTTAACCCGTTATGATGAAGTCGGCGAAGAATTTCTGACACAGATAGTCACAGTAGATGAGACTTGGGTTTCTTACGACACCCCTGAAAGTAAGCGGCAATCAATGGAATGGAGGCACACTTCATCCCCAGCAAAAGTTAAGCCGAAACAAATCTTGACACTTCGAAAAATGATGTGCACAGTGTTCTGGGACTGGAAAGGCATCTTACTCATTGATTTCTTACCGCGTGGTCAAACAATCAAATCAGATGTTTATTGCGAGACACTTAGGAAATTGCACCGCGCAGTACAGAATAAGCGCCGAGGATTGCTGTCAAAAGGTGTTGTTTTTCTTCACGACAACGCACGACCTCACACTGCAAATGTGACGAAAAACCTCCTACAGGGATTTGGCTGGGACCTGTTTGACCATCCTCCGTACAGCCATGACCTCGCTCCTACCGACTTTCATCTGTTCTTACATCTGAAGTCTTTCCTTGGCGGTCAACACTTCAACAATGACGAAGAGCTGAAAGAAAATGTTTCCAACTTTTTGAAGACACAGGTATACAAAAACGTGTGCCACGCTATGACAAATGCCTGCAAAATTTCGGCAGTTATGTGGAAAAGTAGTTTAAGAGTTGTAGAATTTTGTGCAATAAATAATTGTTCTATATCTGTACACAATTTAATTTTATTACCAAACGGATCTTACTTTCTGGACGTACCTCGTAGTATGTACGAGGCCGTTTTTTTCAACCTCCGATAGACTATAAATAAAAGGCAAGTTCATAGAAAACAATTATTTTATTAATAAAATTTGTGCACACTTATGGTCACTTCAACATAATCACCGAAAAGATTGAGACATTTATCGTACCTGTGCACAAGCTTTGCAATACCCGCTTCAAAAAATGTTGCCGCCAATGATGCAGCCCGGAACCACTATCAAGGCAGCTGTTTATTGTGTAGCTTTACGACGTCTGCGGAGAGCTATACAAAACAAACGAAGAGAAATGCTGACTTCAGGAATTGTGTTGATCCATGACAACGCTCGTCCACACACAGCTGGCATAACCCATCGGCTTCTTGAAAAATTTCAATTGGACATTTTCGATCATCCGCCATATAGTCCAGACCTAGTACCGGCGACTTTCACCTTTTCCCTGAACTGGAGACGTGGCTAGGAGGGCAGCACTTTCAAGCCAACGAAGCTGTTCAAAACAACATCAATGCTCATTTGAAATCATTGGCGGCAACATTTTTTAAGCGGGTATTGCAAAGCTTGTGCACAGGCACGATAAATATCTCAATCTTTTCGGTGATTATGTTGAAACGTAACCATAAGTGTACAAAACTTTTAGTAATAAAATAATTAGTTTTCTATTAACTTGTCTTTTATTTATAGTCTATCGGAGTTTGAAAAACAAACGGGCCTCGTATAAATGTAAAATAATGTAAAAGTAGTGACTTTGAAAGCCACACGATTTGAGTATAAGAGTTTCTGATGATGGTGATGATTTATGGTATATATTGTTAGAGTAAATTGTTTATAATTGTGGTAAACATATACATCCATAGTTTCTGCAAAGAAACATTAGTTCATTAATCTTGTTACTGATATTGACAGCGCATTTCAAAGTTTTTAACTCAATAATTAGTATGTTGTATCCTCATGAACATTTTATTGTAACTTGGAAGAGAGAAAGAGAAAAAAGCTTCATATTTAGGATCTAATTACAAAAAACAGAAATGTTTATTTTTATTTGGGTCTTTCATCCGACGTATTTCTGTTTTCGGATATTTTGACGTTCCTCTGGAAAGTCGTCAAATGACATTTGTGCGGAGCAAGCAATTTGACAATGAATGCTAGGGTCGGGTATTGGGGCATCACATATATTTTAAACTACATAGTAAATGAGGAAGGAAAGTAACCTTTAAATACATAATATAAATAATGAAGTTATGTATTAAAGCTAGGAATAAATACTAGAGCAAAAAAGAGAAGTCACCTACAAAAGCTTAAAAGCAGTACCTGCCGGATCCCCATTGCCTACTGATGTAACAATAAAGGATTGACGGAGCCAAAGCAAGGAGAGATGAGAAGACCTAATTTAAACGGTCATAAAGTATCAAATTCTAGAACTTGGAGCTTTGGAAATCCGTTATCAGCTTTGTCAGTAAAAATGTAGCATATGCTTGTAGCCCACTTAGCTTTATGACGTAATCATGCCCTTTTTCCTACTTATAAACCTGCAATGACTCGGAACATACTTTGCCAGCTGTAGCTTAATTATATAAATTCAGAGTATTTCTCTTTACAGGCCAGCTTTTGCGCTCGCAACAATAATAAAATCGAAATAAGTTTATCTTCTGCTGGAAAAGAGAATCTAATTTTTGCATTTTTAACAGACATTTGCATCTTAAACTAACCCATTTTATGGTTATATAATTTGCAGGAGTCTTTCTTATGCTACCGCCAGCTAAGCCAGTGGTACGCTGCGATCTCTCTCTCTCTCTCTCTCTCTCTCTCTCTCACTCTCTCTCTCTCATGGTGTGAGTGAGTGTTAGGAGCATGCACAGCATCAATTCAAACTTATAAGCACATTTAAAGAGATCCATACCGATATTTGGAACGAGTTGCCCTTGACGATCCAACGCTTCGCTAATATCACTGTAGTAATTATAACTCGAAGTGCGAAAAGCGCAAGGATAGCGAAACGCAAGATGCGCTAGAGAGTGTGACAGTGGTAGCATACACTTTTATTAACTTGGTCCTGCCTACTAATGACTAACCCACCTACTTTGTTTTACCTTGCCAAATTTTACACTTCATATTAGCATCTGAGATACACTTTTCATTCTCTAATTGACTACTCAATCCAAGTAACTTTCCCTATGTTAAATACCAAAAAATGGCTTATGTCATTTTTTTCAACAACCTTCTAAGCGTCACTTGTGTTTGCGAACACATTAATTCGATGAATTGAACCTTGCCTCAAACTGGTTTCCTTATTTACTGAGATTATTGGCTTTAATTACCTTCGCTTCTCTACGTTCGGGCTAATTGCGTCTTCCAACGTAACTTACCTTCCCTAATGGCTTCTTACTCAGCAACAATAACTTTTACTTAAACATCACACTTCACTAATGATTTGCCCACAACAAAATTATAACTTCTGCATTTTTACATTATTACTTTCTCTAGCCCCATATGTACAATATATATAGGAATAGATAAGGTATTGTAATGCACCCAAAATTCGATACCGAGATTTCACTGGAAATATGTTTTGGGGCCCCCTGAGTCTGAAAAGAACATTAAGAAAAAAGGTCCGTGTGTGTGTCTGTGCACAGCATAGTCCCAATGCAAAAAAAAAAAAAAGTTAAATACCAAACTTGGTATTTAGGTTTAGTATCTGCGACACGAAGATTTTAAAAAAAAAAAAATCCCCCCACCACAAACTACCCTTTACACGGAAAAATTTCGAAAAATTTTGATTTTCTTAAAAATAGCTCTAACGATTTTGGTTAACATCCCGTATATTAAAGCTATTTATGTCCGAAATAAAATGCATATCTCGAATTTTTTGGGAGTAGCCTCTTCTTGATCAATTTTGTCAAATTTTGCTTAACTGCTAAACCGTAAGAGATAAAAAAACCTCACCACACAAAAAATGTGCATCACGACAAAAGGCACAATTTATGTCCTCTACGTTTTTGTTGTAGAGATAACATTTTCCGAGATATTCCTTGTTATTGGTTTCAACTGTGAAGTACTTAAACTTTTCTCAGACAGGAAGTGTCCGTTTATCTTTTGTTCTACTCCTGGCCAAGCAAAGAAGTGATTTGCAATGACAATCGTATAACGATAGCTTTTAAAACATTTGACAATCACATTAGCATAGCGAATTCCCTTATTCCCTACTACTTATAAGGAACTAAGTAATAAGAACATTCTGCTAATATTTATCTCGATTAGCATTGTGTACAAAGAAGAAGAATCTTTTGTAGGTTTGTAGAGCAGCTAGAGAAAGTCATGTGAGTGTAACACATCAGAGTTTGTTTTATTCTAATATACGAAATTATTTAGTGAAATTATGTGTCTAGTATCCATTATTCTTTATAAATTGCTTGTTAATTTAATATTACCATAATTTCGGTATATCTGATAATTCTTCGGATAAATTGGAAATTCAGCTAATAAAACCGTTAACTGAAGTAAGGTTCTATTCAAATACAGCTGATTAAAATGAGATCATTCACCAAACAACTCGGTAGTATTTAAGAGCATAACTATTTAGGTTTCAAAACTTCACTGTGAGCTTAAATTCTTTACATATCTTAGACTGCGATCTTGAATGATACACAGACAGTAAAATATACTTCCAATTTTTTTTTCCTCTTTACAAAATTATTGCGCACGGCGCTTTAGCATCCCTTAGAAATACCCAACATGATTCATTCCGTCCTCCCAACAATTGCATTGCCATTTGAACACAAAATAACACAGGGAGAGAAATACGGTAATAACGTGTTTCAAGGCGAGTAGTGATGCTGGTACACCAGCGGCTACTTCTGCAATTGTTCCAGCTTTCAGCCACAAACAAACAACCGTCGTTCACTTCCTCTCTGAATACCGCGAATAGATGTTATCTTCGGCTATAAATTTGTAAGTAAAATACCCTACATCTTTGTGTGTGTATTCGGTTCACTTTATGAATAAAATGGTGGGTACTGTTGTCCCGGTGTTTTTATTTGCTGAGGTCTAGGTATGAACACTTGTCAGTGATGCATATTGCCGTCTTTGTATGCTTTTGAAATCATCCTGAGACCCAACCTCTTTTTAAACTGGATTTATATACGAGTAATAATGTAGAAGGAAGAAAGACAAAGAGAAGTAAGGGGTTTTAAGCAGAAAAGTATCGTGTTATGGAGCCTCAGGTGATCATTGAATTCTAAAATCATACGGAGGTCGTTATCCTTCATTTTTACTACTTCTTACATTGTCTACTTCGTATTGATTAATCCAAAAAATCGATAACGAAAATACATTATCTGAGGTCCCCCGAATAAAAAGTTAGCAAACGCTCGGGTTCGTAAGTGTCTGTCTGTAAAACATAAATAAGAAAAGTGCATTAAAAGCGAAAAGTTAGTATTTAAGTTCTTTCAATAATTCTCAAGAACTTCCGTTCACCTCAAACTACACTTATATGGAATATTTTTCGATAATGTTAATTTTCTCAAAACTGACTCTAACGCAATATTTTATCACAAATAAAATGTATATGTTGAATGTTTTCGGAACAACCTCTGAAATCCTCTTCATTCTGTAGGACTATGCATAGGTGATAGAAAAAACTTACTGCAGAATAAATGTAAATCTCGTGTGAAACGCACAACTTATGTCATATACATCTTCGTATTATTAGTTTTTAAGTTCCCACTAATTTCACTTTTCTTTAATTGGAAGAAAGTGGAACACTTTTTTCGTCCTGGTGATGCAAAGGGTCGAATTTCCAATTGTATCACTTAGCGTCAGTTTTAAAAGATTTGATTCCCGTTTCAGTCTAGTTTATTCTTATTTCAATTGTAATTACAGGGACATAAGCAATAAGACCATTCTGCTAATATTTATCTCGCTAATATTGGATTAGACTGAACTAGATAGATGAAGAAGCTCGTGCAAGAATGGGTTGCTGCATATATAAATGAGAAAGTTATGTGATGGAACACAGCAGACATTTTAGTAGACGTGTACTGGCATTTTGTTGAACAAAAATTGCATTCAACCATAAATTCGAAGTTAAAAGTTCATCGGAAATGTATGCTTTGAGGCGCTTGCACTTAAAAAGCGTTTTTACAGAAAGGTCCTTGGATGTGTATGTGTGCGACATCATAACTCTAAAATGAAATTCCGGATAACCACTATACTTAGTAGTTATGTTCAGTATCTTCCATATATTCACTCACGGGGGGAAAAAAACCATGTAACACCATCAAGGAGTGCTTAACTTTAATAAAGAGCCCAAGATAATACATCATACATCATGAAAACATCATATGATAACAAAACCAGCACAATGCAACCATACATCGTCACAAGAGGGCGTGTCCCAATAGTCGCATTGATATATGGTGCACCCCCTCGGACAGCAATACAGGCACGTATTCATGCATGCAGACGATGGTACGTGGCGAATGGCTTCCTACGATACACTGTTCCAAACATCCTGCACCTTTCGTCGCAGTTCTGTAATGGTTGTGGCCAGCCCTGGAGTTCTTTCCCATCATTTCCCATACATGTTTAACGGGAGAGAGGTCAGGGGACCCTGTTGGCCGGGGCAGTTATCGCCCACCATGAGGAGCATATTGCGTTGCAGCAGCTGTATGGAGAAGTGCGTTATCCTGTGGAAACAACACATCCCCTTCCTAATGAAGAAATGGCAGTACCACAGGATTAATATCCTGCTGAATGTAGCTGAAACTGACTTCACATCCCTGCACAAAGGTGAGCTAGAGTTGTAATTAATGGCACTCCACATGATGATGCCAGGATTTGGGCCTTTGTGTCGTGGGTGAATGCACTCTAGACGATTACGCTCACGAGCTCTACGTCGTACAGGGCTATCATTTGCATACAGGCAGAACCTATTCTCATAACTGAAGACAACAGAGTGTCATTCAATTGTCCAATCAGCGCTTTCTCGGCACCAGAGGAGATGTGCCTGGTGGTGTGCTGACGTAAGAGGTATCTTGGTCAGAGGCACAGTTTTTGAGTCCTCCCGCAAGAAGATAGATTCCAGTGGTCTGTGCTGACACTCTAGGTGCTACATGTGCCCAGATCGCCTCCCTGGATGCTGTTCGGGCACCCGACTGTACCAACAGTCGATCCAACAACGTGGTCTACGATTGTGAGAATGTTCCACGGACCATTACTGAAAAGCCGACACACCATTGCGCCCAACAGGTGCAGAAATTTGTCGAAATTTCCATCCAGCTTCACGCAGGCCAACAATTCGATTCCGTTCAAATGGCTATAATTGTGCGACAGGAGTACATGGCTATGTTCTAGAGTGTCTTTTGACACCACCATTCAACTGTTATGATACCATAGTTACTGTCTGCAGAGGCGATTCAAAGGTCATAGGTACATGACTGTGCAGTGTCACCTGTTGTCCGCTGACCACTACACATCAATCATCAAAACTATAAACCCACATTATCCTCATACTATGTCCATTTTTGGATAAACGCAGTCGTTTTGTGGTGCTGCATTTACTTTTTTCGTGAGTGTAGGACGATTTTCAAAGAACTCACTTAGCCCAGTATACTATTTACATGGGAATGTTTCAGACATTTTCATATTTGTTTAAAATTGTTGATTTTGATTAAAATTATATTTAATATAGTTTATGACAAAAAGCATATCTTTAATGTTATAAGAATAGAGCAAACTGCACTACATAAAAATGTAGAACTCTTTAAAACAAACTTATAACTTTTTCTGAGGCATTTAGACGTTTCGAAGTTATTTGTTTTTATTGGTTTGACTTTTTCAAGTGCGGTTATTATTCAGCTGCTTTTCGTGATGTCATGGAAGAAGATTGGAATTTGAAGGCCAAAGGGTAACATAGTGGACTGCCTCTGCGATCGAGTGGTTAGCGTTTTAACTTCTGAACGCAGAGGTGCCGGGTTCGTTTCCCACCTGTGAAGGGGATATTTTCTTTAAACAGAATTATTCACTATCCAACACAGAGTTTGGAAGCATGAAAGCGGGAGTGAGTATGAGGCTGTTACATTTTAAAAATTACAAAGAAACGTTCAGTTCAGCAAGTAATGTCATCAACTGTTTCTCAAGTCCAAGTCCCGATATGACCAAAGAAGTTAAAGGGCGTTGTACCAATGCAGTAATGAAAAATAATTCTGACTTATTCCATTCACATGACTTTCTCTATACCTATCTCTGTAACAAATTAATGTTAATGCTAATCGAGATAAACATTAGCAAAAACGGTCTTATTACTTAATTCCTTATAAACGGAAGGCAAATAAAGGAACACCTAGGTTAAACCCGACGGTCAAATGTTTTAAAATGTGGTTTCTATTGGATTGAAATCCGTTTCTTTGCATGGCCAGGAGTTGACAATTTCTTGTATGAGAAAAGTTTTAAGTATTTTAAAACTGAAACCAATAGGTCGGAATATCTCGAAAACGGCTAACTCTGCAAAAAATATATGTTATATAAAATTTTGTGTTTTTAAGACATCTGCATGTTTTGTGTAGTACGTTTTTGTCTATCTCTTACGGTTTACCAGCTATGCAAAATTCAGAAAAATGTATTTAAGAATAATGAGATCTTCAGAGGCCATTCTCAAAAAATTCCAGATATACATTTTATTTTATGTAAATATCTTAAATATAAGAGGGATTAATCAAAATCGTTAGAGCCATTTTTGATAAAACAAACTTTTCGAAATTTGTTCTATGTAAAGGGTAGTTGGGGGTGGAGGAATTTTCTTGAAAATCTTTGTGACTCGTCCTTAGAAAATATATCCTTAAATATTTAGTTTGATATTCCTTGTTTTTTGTTTCAGCTTTAAAAGACCATAAGTTTCTCATACAGGAATTTGTCAACTCCTGTCCATACAAACATAGCAACCAGCTTTTGCCTATCACTTTAACGTATAGCACTGCCTTATTTCCCTTCTACTTACAAGGAAGTAATTACTATTTCTGCTGATTTTTTCTGGATTAGCATGAAGTAAATTGAAGCATTGGCTTTTTAAGGATGATTTGTTGCAGAGATGTAGAGAAAGTCGTGTGAATGGCACACATAAGATTTTTTACACTTTCTCTAACACTTACTAGTCGAAAAAGCCACAGGAGCATCGGAAAACATACCAATCGGCCCAAGGATTACGTCATTCACGCGTACGAGGAGAGCGTGTCGGTTGCGCACACTCGGCTGCAATGGTAGCAACCATGTCATAATCAAGGCAAAGTGTCATTTATCGCGAGGCGTCATAAGATTTTTGCAACTGAAAAAATTAAAATTAATTGCTGATGATGATTATTGGAAAAATTATGAATTATTGGAAACAAGAAGTTGTGAGATTGATAATTTCTGACGAAACAGACCGCAATGATAGTGGATTGCAAGCCATCATTGCTCCCAAAAATTCAACACCGAGATTGTACCAAAAATAGGACTTGTTTTGAAGCCACTGAATATTAATTGAGCATTTCTATAAAAAGGTCCATTTTGCGTATTCATTAATAGTATGAATCAAAAACGAACTTCGAAATTCTACTTGGCATTTAAGCTAGCACCTTCCAATATACGATAGGAAGATTTTTAGGAATATCCTCCCAACCCCAAATGTCCTTTACTTGGGATATTTTTCGATTTTCTTTTTGGTTTGTTTGTTTGAAAGCTCTAACAATTTGATAAAAGTCAAACCTTAAGGACATTTACAAGAAAAATAAAGTCTATATCCTGAATTTCCTATGAAGTTCTCTTCTTTCGAATAATCATGTTTAACTCGTAAATGTGCCAGGCGAAAACGTACACAAAATGAGTACTCTCATCAAAACATACATTTTATTTCAAATAACTGTTGTGGCCTCAGTGAATTACCAAACATCCGCAATTAATGGTTTGAAGTTTTCAACATTTATTCATATTCTTTATATTGATTTTCAATTGTTTCTGGCAATTTCATGGAAAGACTGTAATTTTAAGGCCAGTTTATATCATTTAATTCTATAACATTAGACAATCCCTATTCCCTTTGCATCTATAGTGGCACGTGTAATACAGTTAATAAAGTCTAGCTCAATAAAAATGAAGAAAATAGGAAAATAGAATTTCATAAAATGGTGTGTATACCCAAAAATGAGCGATAGATGCTAGGTTCAGTAACGTTAATGTAACATGTAAAACTTATTTACGAGTTGGGAATTAAGAAGGAGGCAATGTTTAGTTAATTGCAATATTTAAATCAGTAGATATCTAATGCACATATTAGGTTTTTCCGTCTTATTTAACAGTGTAATTACGGTTATGTATACTCAATTTTATAATCTTTTATATAAAATTATACCCATTTCTAGAGTGCTCCATTTGTACTCTACCAGAAGCTAACTATACGCTGAGTTCGTAATACTTCACAGTTGTAGTAAAAGATATCAAGCGAATTCCGTCACAAACAAGATTTACAATGTAGTACTATATACGCTCATAGTAGGTAGAGAAGGTATTGTATTCGACCCAAAAATTCGATACCAAGATATCACCGAAAATACATGCTTTGAAGTACACTGAATAAAAAAAATCTAGGGATAGGTCGCGCACGTGTGTGGGTGTGTAAACTCGGTATATAAAGTTGGGAAATTAATGTAACAAATTATAAATATTGATATTCAATCCAATAATAAAGTTATAACAATTTAAGAAGAATTTAATCTAAATGCAACCTGTTCCAGCTCTTCTTTAGATTAATCTTCTAACAATGAATAAAACTATAGAAGAAAGTGAAAGTTAAAATGTAGGTATTTAAGATTGGTATCTTCCAAGAATATGACGTGAACATTTTCAGGAATATTCCTTAACTAACTTTTACATAGAAGATTTTCGAAATTTTGAATTTCTCAAAAATGCCTTTAGATAATTTGAATAAAATACCATGTTCTTATTACAAATAAAATTAAGTCCTGAATTTTCTAGGATAGCCTCTAAAGATCTCTTCATTCTGAACGAGTTTCGCATAACTGGTAAACCTGAAATATATACGAATTTAATGAACAAAATTGTATACTTTGTTTAAAATTTACTGCTTGTCATGCACATTTATTTATTTTTGCAGATTTAACCATTTCCGATATATTTCTTGTTATTGGTTTCAATTTTAAAATACACGAGAACTTATATAAAACGGGGATTCATCATTCATTTCATAACTCTTTATTTTACACCTTGCCATACTAAGAGAACGAATTTAAGTTGTACTACATAGCAACCAATTTTTAAAATATTTACTATCGCTTTACAAGGAAATAAGTAATATGACAATTTCTGCTAATGTTTAACCCGATTAGCATGAAGCAGATAAAATAATCTTCTGTAAAATAGTCTGTTTGCAGAACCAGTAGAGAAAGTCATGTGAATGGAACTCAACAGATTCTGTTTTTCTTTCGACAAAGAACCTAGGATATTATTAGTAAAATCTCTTATTTATCACATATGTGTCACAGACTTTTGCTGAATGTCGTCATTTATCGACATTAGATCGACCATCAAATGAGACTGAAACAGACAGTTCATGTTCTGGTGTGGTTCTTCATAAAATTATGGGGCACATAAGACATATAGTTAACGCGTATCCACAGGGAATTGAAATAGGCTTAAGTCCAATTCCATCTGAATATGATCCGCGTTTCACGTGTTAAATTCAGTTCGAATTGAGATCGTTTTGTATATGCAAGGTTTGATGAGAAATATTTCAGACTTTTATGTTAGTGGACTTGGATTTATGTTGGCGAAACTGTTAAACATGATTTTGTGTATTTTAAGCAGGTTTTGAGGTTGGGAATGTTTTGGCAAGAATAAATTGCAAAATTATGGGAAGTATGTTGTGTGTTTTATGACATCAATTCCTGACAATTTTACTGTAAAAAAACGAAACGAACGTCAATCTATTGCAAATAGTACACATTAGAATATAGTTTCCCTGGTGTATTCAATACGATTTGAATACGGAGGTATTTCCATGCAATATATTCCACTTTCTATGAGGTTCCAAGATTCGATACACCTTTCTATGCAGTATTCAATATGGGATCGAAATCAATTCCCAATGGAAACTGGTAAGTGTAATATTAACCCATCTACGGCTTTTGTAGGCGCCGTTAAATGGTATATAGAATGAAGTTACTTAGAAACTTTCCTACGATCTTCTAAGGCAACTTTCAGACGGTCAACTCTCTGCAACAGCACGCAACGATACAGCATCGACAGCAACCTTAAATGAGTGTTCAGGCGAACAAATTCCTGATTGCAACGTTTATGACACCGAACGCAACAACAGAAACCATGCAACTGCTTGCAATGGCACACCAATTCCAAGCAATTGATGGACCTAACAGATAAATGGAGGCATTCACTAGTTCAACATGATAAAAACTGGATATCTAGCGATTTTTTTTTTATTAATTGAAAGTATGAATATGGAATTTTCAAGTTGGAGAATGTTCTAAAAGGTTAAAATAAATAAAAAAAAAGTAAATAAATAAATGGAAAATTGGAAGCCTGGAGGGAAGTGTGCTGGTTACGCATTTTAGAAAGGAAAGAGTCCGAGAGAAATTTATATCTGTATTATTATTATTATTATTATTATTATTATTATTATTATTATTATTATTTATTTAAAGTGCAGAAGTACTGACCATGGTACAGCCTTAAGAAACTAGCATTTACATGTACTATCTATATTCAAGTTGCTACTTTAGTATGTTAATATTCCATTGGGAGTTGCTGACAGAGAGCTTTATTAATTCACTATTTATATGTTATGCATTTGTGTTTTATGGTTGTACATTGTCTCACAGCTTACTCAACTATGGTATTATTTGACATATTTTATCACTTTATAATGGGATAATTGTAGGTGTAGCGTGGTTGTCCGTAATTTGCATCTTATAGAACGGTTAGTTGTAGATGTGTGCTCGTCGTTGCAGCTGTTGCAGAGAGTTGATCATCTGAAGGATTTCCGAAACATTGTGCGACACACATAGGCCATTGTACCTGGAGAAACTCTGCAGATCTTTTTATTTCCTCCAGTTTTTATCTCTCTGGAATAGTTACAGCTTTCAAAGCAGTATATTTCTCCTGTGAGAGCTATCCACTTTGATGTTGATCGTTCATCGTGTGTTAAAGCTTTCGACAAATGTCACAGACCATTAAGCTATCTAAAAGAGGAATAGATATATGTGAGCGGGTTATTGTCACTGTTAATCCTTTCCCTCCGTATGTTGCTTAAGAGTTCTGCAGCTCCGTGTCGCATCTTAAAAGCTTGTGTGTGCAATAAAATCGTCTCGCTTTGAAGTGTAGCACAAAGGAAAATGCGTGGCTTGGCAACTCGGTGACTGTTACGTTGATTGCTCTATGTTAGGGAGTCCCCCAGTTCGTTCCCTCTCTTTCACACGCACGCACAAACAGAATGTTCTTGGCAGCACAACCGGATACTTAATTTTCTCAACAGCAATTGGGTGACAATGAAATGGACGGTAAAAGGTAATAACAAAATGAAGTGGAAATAAAGTTATTTGATATGCTACAATGTGAAGGTGGGTAAATCAGATGAGCTAATCGCTGTTGGTGATGTTTTAGGACGTTTTTATAGCATAAAAATGTGTTTCTCTGATATAAAAGAGTCTTTATCGGCTGAAAATCGTTGTATGTCTATCTCAATATGTTGTACATAAGAACTTCTAACCGACAATTTCCCAACGGCTGTGCCAAAAGAAAGAGCAAAGGAGAAAGAAAGGGGGGCTAAGAGAAAAAATATTCTCGTAGGGAAAACTATTTCACTAGGGGAGAAAGAAGTTTATGACATCTCGAAAGTAATAGATCAATAAATATATGCATTTCTGAATATGCTTAATAGAGCTCTACACTGTAATTGTAGGTATATTTGTACCAATTTTGGTCATTTCAATTTTGCTAGAATAATAATTGATACTAGGTAACACAAGATAAAGTAAGATTAAAAAATATGAGTTTGTATGTGTTTTCATTTAAGGATGAACAAATCGATTGGCGTAAAACTTTCTGTGTAACATACTATAACATAATGTCTTCATTCTATTGGTTTTACAACAATTCTCCAGTACAGTTTTACCTCGCCGCTTCGACTAATATATATTCTGTCACGCAAATGCACGCTCAGACTCAGGTTGCAGCTCTACCTTTTATAGCTGCCGCTTTTATGACGTTTCTAATTACCAGGAACTTCCAGAAGTAGAGACATTCTAGCACGTACCCATTGCGCCCAGGTGTGGCATTCGAAGACTTTGAGGTGTTGCAACCGCTCGCTAACCTGTTAAATTTACGGCCCCTGCGACAAAGAGAGTGGCTGCCGACCTCACGTATGCAACAGTCGCTATACGATTGAAAGCAATGCGGCCACTATGAACCAGCAAGACACATTCACAATACCGTATCTTGGAAAACAGGCTATACCCCACCGCTGAATCTTTGCACTTGATAGCTAGCAATTAAGTTGATACATTCAGTAAAAATACAAAAACAAAATCAAAACAAAACAAAAAACAACAGATGACTAACTTTACTCTTAGGCGTTCTGCACCCATCATAAGGCAGAATTTCGATCTGTCGCTCATGAACTGGAAACGAAATGGGAGCGCCTCTGTTGTCAGATTTTCAATCTCGTGTTTCCGTTTGTGAAATTTAATAGGTGCGTCGAGTTGTTCTTTGAAAGCAACATATTATTCGTTGCTATTTATATTTGTTATTGTTGATAATGCTGTTTTTGTTTATGTGTATATATGCATTTAATTTGATTAATATAGTTTTATAAGGTTTGAAGTGCGACAATGTCTCAAAAATCATCCCTATCACCAAGTGATATACAAAATGGAAAATCCTTTGCATAAATGTATGCCAGTTAATAACCAAGCATTGGAATTATTGAGAAGAAACCGGACTTTTTTGAACGGGAAGAGGAATTAGTGATTTCTCGTTTCGTGCTGATAAAACAGTACAGCGAACAGTCGCCCTCCGTGGTGACTTCATATACCCAAGGTCGCGGGTTTAAACCCGGCGGAGGACGATGGCTTTTTTCGGGCGCAAAAATTCTTCGGAAGGGAAGTAAAGCTGTGGGTCCCGTGTCGTAGATTTACGCAAAAGAACCTCAAGCCTGATATAGAGGCCTCTGAGCAATATTAAGAGGTCTTTCACGCCCTGAGAATTGGACGCTGAGAACCACAGCAGTTAAAGAGCGTCCATAAATAAAACGCCACTTCATTTCGGTTACAGCGAACTCCAGCAGCTCTTGGATTATGCACCACAGCTGTCATTAGCAAGATAGTGAAACATGAGGGCCACAGTGGGATGGTGGTGACGCTTCCGAAGATGTTGACGGACTTGGATGAAATTGAGTCATTATAATTTTAAAACATTTTGATATACCATGCTTATATCTGTTTCATTTGTCATCTTGTATCAAGTAATTTCACATTAACATGTTCTATATTTTTGGAAGAAGGTAATTATTATTCTGTATGCCTTGCAATATATTATACGTGATTTATTTTCACTTAACAGTAATAATAATTAATAATAATATAATAATAATAATAACAATAATAATACTACTAATTTTATTGGCCGGAAGTCACTACTAGGTTTATATGTGACTTAAGACACGATAGAACGGCTCATAATCAGCTGTTATTGTTTATTAGCAGCTCTGGCAACGTCGCAACCACAACATAGTCAATATTACACGAAGCCAGCCGAGCTGTCAAAGTGCAAGGAGCAAGGATTCAGACACGTGGGTTGTTTGCTTGTTTGTGTGTGTGTGTGTGTGTGTGTGTGTGTGTGTGTGTGTGTGTGTAAATAATTGGATGCTGTAAGGACCTAGTCCATTTTGTGGAATCTTACAGGAATGAAATTTAACTTCTGAAAAATCAATATTCATAACTTCAATATCACTGATGCCCAATAACTTTTAGGGTAATTTAGTCTTTTAATTATTACTTATGGATCATAAAACTATTTGTAACATTAAATTTTAAAACTATTTACTTTTATATTCTAATCATATTATACACATTTCTTCAAAGGTGTAGTTCCATTCGGGTTCAAGAAAAAAAAAATCGAAATATATTGTTTTAACACAATGCATAATCATTATGTTACTGGTAAGTTTTATTGTATAAACAATAGGATACCATTAAACAGTTTCAGAGATGGCTGACCCCCACCTCAGTCGACAGAGCTCTTGCCTTCTGTGTGAGGGGTACCAGGTTCGATTCCAGGCTGAGAAGTTTTCTCTAGCCCAGAATATTCCCTATCTTTCCCAGAGTCTGGAAGTATGAGTGTATTACTTGTCTTAAGAATAAATGCAGACGGGCCACGAGCGGAAGCTTGCGTAAATACAAATGGATAAGCAGTAGTTATCACTCCGGTGCATGACCTGTACAATACAACACTGGAATGCAGATGTAGAGTCTCTTACAGTGGACGGGTTGGAATCAAGTCAAAATGCAAAACACCGCCGCGCGTAGTGATACGTCCACAAAGTAGAAAATTAATAATCATTAGTGATAAATAAAATAGCAAGTTTAACTTGTGGATCGTTTAGTTTATTCCTGTTTACGTACGCTGTGCTGATGTTTTGATGGTTAGGCTCTATTGCACTATATTCCAGCCTTCTCTGGCCGCTCTAAACCATTCCGCTACACCAGTGATCTCGCCTAGCAACTGCATTCTTTCATCAGACAAGTTATATGAGTGTGTATGAAATCTAAAAGCATTAAAATGATACAAATAAACCCAACGACATCAATACACGAGTTAACACCATTCACAATAGGCAATAGAATCCATGGAGTTAAATGAAACAAAAATATTTCAGAGATGTTACATTCACATTATTTTCTCTTCCTTACATGATTTGTGAGTGGATATAAAAGTACTTTTACGAAAGTCTATTTTTATGTTCTTAATTTTAAAATAGCTATATTACACATTTAGTTATGAATACAAAGAAATAATAGTGAAATGATTAAGAACTGGATGATGTATGCTGGCAAGTTTCACACTGTTTTCATGTACTCGCGAGAAATGCCTGAAAATCAACAGGACTTAGTGACAAAGTATTGGATAACTCGAGCAATTAAAACGGTTATCTCATAAATGCATATGCTACAAAATAGGTTACTTGGAATAAATGGAGGTTCACATTTTTATGGAATACGTCTTGTCTGTAGCTTAACATATACAACGTATAGAAGATAATACAAAATTCCTTCAGAATGAGTGAACTTCACAGGGGAAATGGAGTCCTAGTATACTGGCTGAATATTGTTGGACGAAGAAAAGAGATATCCCAGATGCAAAATATGCTCGAAGATTATCATCTAACAATTTCTAGATAAGCTAGCATGAATAGTATAACAATCATTTTAGTTACATAGTTAGAACTACAGTAAAATTTCAAAGAATATGACAAAAATTCTTGCCTGATGGAAAATATCTAGAAGAATATTCCAACTCAGCATAAAAAAATACTTCTGGATTCAGTTATTTTGTACACCAGTGTTATCACTTTTATAAAATATATGATCAAGTGTAATAATCACTTAAGGGAGTGTATTTTCTTCTTTATATTAATTTGTATAAAATTCATGAAATGTATTTTATTGAATGAAATTATGTTAATTATATGTGCAATGTATTGAATAATACGCTGCGTCATTTGGCAACTTGCTAAAGCAAAGAACTCCGTATATTTTTAAGTCAATAAATTGCTTTCCCCTATTTCTACTCTTTCAGTATGTTAGATGTTAATAGTGAGTGTAAATTGATTTACTTTACTTTGCTGAATTACAGTAAATTGATCTTATTATCTCTAAAGAAGGATACTTGATAAAGCTAAAGTTTAATAAATTAATTAATAATTTAATTAACGTCTCTAACTTTGTAGGTCACATCAAACGATTAGTGAAGTGACGATCAAATGTGCCCGGGCTTCATAGAGAATTGAGTTACTCGACACTCGTCTTCTCAGGATAAGGGACAACTCCAGAAAAAAAAAAAAGAAACTTATCCAAGTAACTTACCCTAACCAAGATTCGAACTCGGGACCCCTTGAATGTGAGGAAGACATGCTACCACAACAATGCAGAGGTGGGTATATTTTAATTTTGTTCTTATGTGTACAATTAAATTCTAAAACGTAGAACAATTTTGTCAGTGATTTGAATTTTTTAATTTGATTCAAACTTTTTCAAACTTGTTCAACACACGTCTTCTGAAAGAACAGTTTAATTAATTACCTGCACAATATTTAAAATAAAAAGAATATCCTTGAATGAATATACCTGGTAATGGATTAAATTAGATGGAAAATAAAAACTTTCAAGCAGTTATTGTGACTAGATTTAAACTCAAAATAAAGGCAAGTTTAATACAGTAAACGTACTGTGACGTAGATGCTCTGGGAATTTATTGTAGCAAACTTGCTCTTCTGCTTTATTTTATGAGTAATAGAAACTTAAGATAAACATAGACTTACATATTTTAACGATAAGTACATACATTATTTGCTAGTTTTTTTTAAAAGCAAGCAAATTAAACATACAATACATAATTGCATACACTCTTCTAATGTGGAATCGTTTATTTATAGTACTTTAGAATAGTTTAACTCAGGAGAAGGGGAAAATAAAGGTGAGGCTTTATTCCAAGGCTCTTGATTTGCTAGACGCTTCATGAGAGATGAAAATTATTACATTATTAAATACCATAAATTAGACAGGCTTTCTGGTTCTTAAGTGCAGGCAATAAACATATGTGCTGTATTCTGCGCAGGCGGAACTCTGTTAAATGTCACGGCAGGGCAAATGCCGACGTTCTTCAACAAAGTCTTTTATTAGATTTCTAATTCAACGGTTTTTGACAGTAAAACTGCGCTAAATGCTTAGCGCTCTTATTTTCCTGGACTTGATAAATATTGTATCTGTTGACAGGCGGAGCATAACTTGGGCGCTTAAACTAACTGTGTTATAAAGGGAAGATGGCATCTGGGCACACACGGCTAGAAGGCGATGTGCAGATAAACTCGTAAGGTTAGCGGCACTGTTGTCGGCACTCTTTTACTTCTTTTTCAGGTCTTATTTCAGCACATTCACTTCGTTCGTGCAACTCAGAGCAGAATGCTAATTATGTATCCTTCAGATATTTACCTAGGGTCACAAAGGAGTCACAGTTCCCCTTTTAAAAAGAAAGAAAAACATCTTATTTGCACTTAAGAGACACTGGGAATGAAAATTTCAAATTTCTATATAGATGTTTCCGAATATTTTAAACCTTGATTGCATTGCTATATTAATCTGAATACCAAATTGCATTCAAATTGGATAGTTACAATGAAATATATACTTTATTTCATGCAATTTTTTATGTAAATATGTTGGTTGCATAGTCAAAATGTCCAACGAGCCTCAATTTTGAGAAAATTCATGGGCATTTTCTGGTTGAAGCTTTGAACTACACACAAATACTTTAAAGAGGGATATTATAATAACTTGAATTAATGCATATACCTATATATTTTTTAAAGTTAGACATCTTAATCTATAAAATTAACCATTTTACGTGCAAATATATTTCTTGAAACATTACTATTGGTGTTATAATGTTTCCCTTTGTAATGCTATAATAAATACTTCTGCACTTTCTGGGGAGTTTTAGTAGTATTTACACAAAATCTGAAAATATAGCTTTAAGAAAAACGCTGTTTAAGAAATAGTATGCTAGGAAACACGTTAAATGTTGATTATTTATAGATGCCCATAGCTTCCAACAGCAAGTTGTAATTTAAGAAAAACAGCATTTGACTTTTTGACTGATTGTAGTAAAAAATTTAACTTTCAGTGCTCTTAAGGGGACTAAATTAACAATAATTACCCAAAAATGATATTTATAGTCTGCTGTTTAACTGTTACTTTGGTATTTCTTTCTTAATTTTACATAAGTGTACAAAATATTTCAGGCACGATATTTTAAATATAGGTGCAGATATTTAAGTATACTTTTAAAACGGTACTACATTTGCCTTTTTTACTTTAGATTCCGCGCCACTTCATAAAATAAAATAGTGCCCGCCTGGGTTAGGTTTTTTTAGGGGTTTTCCCTTATTCTGTGACTTAAAGCTCCATGGACTCCGAGATCATAGCGGAATGGAATTGAACCGGGAAAAAAAGTGCAGTATGTAACAAGGTTTGGATAATAGCATTATCTGTATAATTTATATGGAGAGGCGGAGAAAGAAAACACAAATAACAGAAACAAGAAACGGAAATACTGAATTCAGTATTATCGTGTGCATTAGTTAGTATTAGAATAATATTGATTAGTTTTGCCATAGAACTGTGAAGCTTTCAGTTACCAACTTCTTCTTTAATTTTTTATAACTACAAAGTTAGACACAACATGTCAGCTTAAACTTAGAAAGGAAAAGAAAAGAAGGAAAAAAAAAACGATCCAACAACATTGTGCTTTGTATTCTACCAAGACTCACGATAGCTACCGATTATACCTAAGCAAAATAAAAAGTTCCATTTTGGCAGTAGGAGAATTATTCTTCACAGCTCGGTTCTAATTAATGCACCTCATTTTACTCGCCTCCATTTAAACCATTATAAATGTTCGTTTTCATTCCGCTAAGTGGCAACAGACCCTTTGTTCCTACATACTTTGGAACATAAAAGTAAACTTTGATTCATGTCTTAGGTGAAGCTTTGGACTGAAAATTAATGGGTACTGTTCAATGTGGCAGCTTCTGTGCCTTAAACCATTATTTCGTTAACGAACAAGCGTACTGTATAAAAGTAAAACAGCAAATTTAGAAGATATGCATGAATATCCTGTAAAAAAAATGGATCATGGATTAAACACATGTTGCATTGATGGGGTATGGTTTTTATTTCCCCTAAAGGCTTATTTTTCGTTTTGGATTTTTCAGTTATTCCTTTCTGAAAAAAATGTATATACAAAGGGTCTATCTTATCTGGTGTCAAATACTTTGAGGATGCTCGCCTAACACTGAAACAGTAAATGAAAAATAGTTTTCTTCAACGACTACGTTAGAAGACATAATTGAAATTGCTCGAAGTATCTTGCCCCTGCTTCGATGCACGTCCTAAGCCTAAGGTCCATGTTGTCCAGAGTGTTTCGTATTTGGTCAAATCCATTGTGAATACGCTGTTTCGAAGTTTCAATGCCCGATACAGGTGTCGCATAAATCAGGGACTATTAATGCCTTCAGATGACTAAATCCATTGGTTTCAATTCAGGAGATTGAGGAGGTTTATATTGAATCCTCCTCGTCAACAATTTAATTCGGTTAATTATTTATTCTTTGCTTTCAAACAAAACACCTAACAAAAACAATTAAACTATCAGCGGTCAACACTTTAATTCCAGGGGCAAATCCTTTAATAATTCTCTAGCAAATTATTTTCATACAATAATGTGGCTTTTGTCTTTTGAAGTTAGGAGAGTATGCCCGAAATATCCGACTCATACAGATTCTCTGATATATAAAAAATGTTTTTATCATTTAACAGTGAGATTACAATGAAAGTGGCGTTTAAAACATTTCCAACAAATATAATTGAAGACACAGTTTTCATAGAAGCGTATCTCTAATTTCAATCTAGTACTACCACAGAGTATTTTACGGAAAAAAGGGAACACGTTGCGTCCATCAAGTGTTACGTTCACGTTTACCCGGCAAGGGGTTGCCTCCTTAAACGCGAAATCGGGGTTACAATTAACTACACTTAACCTAAAAGTTGAAGATGGGACGGGTGTGGTGAAAGGTAAATACACTACTAGAAATTAGACACTACGAGAGAGGCACTAAGCTGTATTTACATTATGTAACAAAGAGACATGATGAACTTTTTACATTATAATGATACATTTACATGTGGTCACCTTAGCTTTTCAGACCGGGAAGCGTGGCGTTGGTTCCAGGCATCGCGGGAGGTCTTTAAATATTTCACTAATGAAGTAAACATCGGAGATCTGAGTGTCGTGGGCTCTGGTAGCAGTAGTTGCCAAAAAATCACATTTTAAATATCCGAGGTTTTTATGTTTTATGCAAAACTGACCTGCATTATGTTAGCATTATGCTGAGAACCCCGGCACTGAGCTCAACAGAAAGAATCTATTTCACCGCGGGAATTGTCATATTTGAGAAGCCCTGCCGGCACTAAACATGGCTGCAGACCAGAAATCTAACTTCGTGTTTGATGCATTGCCACAAGAAAAGAATAACTTCAATTAAAAGCATAATTTCTAGAATTTACTGTCACAGTATTATCTACTGTATTCTATTGAAAATTGTAGTTCAAATTATTAAAGGTTTTATGATCATACGTAACTTGTCGAATTTATGTAGGCTACCTTTCTTTTTTGCAAACATTTACATTTTGTATTTTTCGCATTTGAAAAAAAAAAACAAAGATAGAGATATATTTACTTTGTTATTTCGGCTTCTGATATTGGTGAGTGTTGTCAAGTGTTAATGGAACGAATACACACATTTGTATTTTTGCTTTAGTTCATATTGGCAATATTTATTATATCCTCAAGATTAAAATACATTTTTCAGCAAACTTGATAAATTGGAGTGAAAAAACTCAGATAACAGTACATTGTGGTTTATAACAGAATCGGAAAAACGTTTAAAAGTACTAGACAAAGTCGGACAATTCTATTATCAAGATTATATTATGCACTTAACATATGTACCTATACTGTTTTTATGACAGATCAGTAATGATAATTATGTTAATTTTAATGTTATCTAGTTGCTAATCAATTCTGGGAAAAGCGATAGATATGGAATACCAACTCGTTTTCTTTCTATATTTTTATTGACATACGCTTAATTGTTATTATTTCTTCTGGAAATTATTAGATTACCTTCCTATCGTTGCCACTCGTTTATTACAATTTCTGCTACAGAAAACTTAGATAATAACACAATTTTGAAACAGTAGCCTGAAGATCAGTTTTAGTAAAGGGTAACATATGCGAAATACCATAATAATTTACTCCAAAATAACATAAGCTCTGAGTTTTAGCTATTGCTTACAAAAATCACAAACATAGGTTCCTTATTCATAATCTGTACAATCAGCATAGCAACACAGGACACCTTATTGAGGTTTCGCCATGTACATGATCTGAAAATTTGCCATTGCAGAAAATGCCTTGAGAATCTTCTGATTCTGTAACGTTTACATCAGAGTTTCAAATTCACCATCGCTAGAGTCATCGTGGATGGATATCTGTTCTTCTTTAGACCTGGGTATTCTCAACAACGGTTGTAGATGCTGATTTCACGTACTTCTGCTTCTCCTTTCCTTTGGATTGATTCTTCTGCTCTCGTGCTCTTGCAACTGTCATTTTTAAGGTGGCAGTGTTATGATGACAGAAAGCCTGGGTTTTCTATCTCGAGGAGATTTCTTCTTTTGAACAACTGAGTTGGGAAAAATATGCTATTGAGTAATTCCCAGTGGAAGTGCTTGCGGCAGGTTCTTCCTCTCTGTAGCCAGCTGTTTCTCTCTCTGGAGATAAAGCTATTTCTTGTCCACTAATCTGGGTAGCAGCAATGAACTCATGCGCGCTGAATATGTTCCTTTCAAAGGGGTAAATTCTAGTTGCGCTAAACCGATTTCATTGATTTCTCCTGTTTGGGATTTTAAGTAAGCTTTCCCAAATAGCCCAGCAAAATCGAAGTGTGTAAAGAGGTCTGCCTCGATGTCTCAGAAAGATCATAAACCTCTTCAGTGCACTAATCAGGTTTTTGCCAATTGGATGCAATTTGTGTGCGGTGTGCGGTGAAAACAACACAATAGTCACATGGTTTTCCTTTGCGAGATCGACCACATCGATATTCCTCATGTGAGTATTATGACCGTCCAGGATCAAGAAAACTGGTGAGGCGGCTCTTTCAATATCTTATAAAAGAATTGTTTTTCTGCCCAAATTTGTTTTAGCAGCAACAGGTAAAGTTAGTCTTTTTTATTCCCAAGGTGTAAGAATATAGTTCTGGGCAATCCAAACCATTTGTCAGCCTTTGTGAACCCCATTCTCTGTTGCCGGACAGCAGTGATCGGCCTCTTCCAGTTTTGATTCGTCTCACATTTGACTTGCCTGAGGTTCATCTGGCATTTTATGTAACGTGTATAAAGAAACTGTATTTTATTACACAACTATCGTCGAATATGTCGTATTCTATGATATTTTAATAATTAGATTTTTGATGATTAATAATTTCGTAATAAATAGTTTGAATAATAAGGAACACAAATATGGAATACTATTCCTTAATTGTAAACCCTACAGTATTCAATATAACTTGCCGCCATGTTGAAATTTTGCGTAAAACATAACGGTATATGGCATCAACAAGAAACAAAAAGAAAAAAAAAAGTGAGAAATGAATAGCTAGATACTTCAGCTTTCGATTGAGATATCCTATATTATATAAAATATCATGATATTAAAACAATAACATTATTCTTACTCTCCGACGAACTTCTCATTTTGTAAAAACATATCTTGTCTAAGCATGTATAACTGGCACAATCAACTGTCGCTGACGATATGACTTCTCTTGGAATTATTCAAAAAGTTCGATTTGATCCCCCTCCTAAGCATCGTACCGTGTAGTTTTGCATGCATGTGTCAGATGGTAGCTGTTCCTGATGAAATAAACTTGTA
This sequence comes from Hymenopus coronatus, assembly GCA_030762935.1. Classification (NCBI taxonomy): domain Eukaryota; kingdom Metazoa; phylum Arthropoda; class Insecta; order Mantodea; family Hymenopodidae; genus Hymenopus; species Hymenopus coronatus. The sequence continues at coordinate 36,094,210 of CM060890.1, forward strand.
TTACATTTGTGTACTTCTATTCCATATTTATCACCTTTTCTCTATTATCACAGTAGCTGGGCAGTAACAACCTGGAAGATCTTGCATATTAATGCCTGTTCCATGACCAATTTAATTTTTTAACAAACGCCAGTCTTGGTCATGGTAACATATTAAGAAGTTGCTGTTTTAAGTTAAACATTTGAAGATGCATGCAAATAGGATATGCTTCTTTGGTTCCCAATAAATGCAGTTGAGTGTAGGCAACATATGCTATATGCAGATTTAGACGAGAAGATTGAAATAAATGTCATTCAGCTAATTTCACGGATATACTAATATGCAAATCAACACAGTGCGCGTTTTAATATACATTAACCGAGCGGTTAATGGTTAAGGAGCTTTCGTCAGTGGCCCGCATTTTGGAGGTCACCGAGTCGACCCCCGTTTCCGGCCTACCTGACCAATGGGTTTTTTCAGGGTTTTCCTGATCGCTAGGGGAATGTTGAGCATTGAGAATTTTCCGACCTATTATTTCCTGTTCCAATCCTTTCCTAATCATCTCTCTTTAGGGAAGGATCGTGTGATGGTCTTTGACGGTTGTGGATGGATGGTGGTTTTAATATTTGACATCAATATTATTTTAATTCAGATGAGAGTTCTTGTTGCACGAATCTCCCAAATGATTGTGCTACACTATGTGTAGACTGCGCGAATCTCCTTTATTTTTTGACAAGTTTGGGTACAATAATCTGTCAAAGGATTCTTTTTACTCTATTAATTTTACGTCTCTCTAACTACTTGTTGATGTCGTGAGCGGATCTGTTAGTGAGGTGCTTGTTGATCGGTATCTGGTGGGTATCTTCATGGGCTCATCCCCGTTACGTATCATTGAACTTAGCGCCAAGCAGATGGCGCTAGAATGCCATCCAGTCTAGCTGCTTTTCACCATCTGCACTCAGAAGCCTTTGGGATATAATCCCTTTACCCTTTTACTTCGCTACAAGCAGATGGCGTTGAGGTGCTTAGAGTTTCCGTTATCTGTGATTAGATGGCAGAGTAATCACTATTACCAACTATTTTCAGTGTTATGTTGTTTTAAACTGAAGGTGGAACTTTGAGTCATGACAAAATATTCAATCCAGTATTTACCTTGGCAAATGAGAGAAACCAAGAGAAACTGAGAAAAAGAGAAAGAAACCCCAGCGAAATTGGTCGGCTCACGGAATTTGAACTCACAGCCTCCTGAATGGGGACCATAGATGCTGGTGTCCGAGTCTCCCCGCTCGGTGAAACAAAATTTGAATTGTGCAAGTTTTTAAGGTATTACAGTTTGCATTTGACGTTGAGGAAACAATAGAGGTAGTTCTGAAAGAAACACATTTGAAATTTAGCTCTAGTTAAAATTCTTAGGTTTGAAGCTTTGGAGAAAAGCTTTAAAGCTGTTTTCTTTGTTTACAATAAAATGTCTATTATTTATTTTACTTGTGATTATTGTTATGTATTTTACTTTTCTTGAAGGATTTGATTACCTTCCTAAGCATTACTTGTTTTCACAAAGACAGCTTTGAATATGTAATATGAGTAACCCATACACAATTTTAAGCAATTTTCACCCTGAATTTTCAAATATGATTCACTTGTTCTTGTGCGTAGGAATTAAATGAATCAAGCGCTAAGCAGCTTTTTCTTCGTTTTACTTCACTCGCTGATCGTCAAACACAAGGCTTGTGTAAACGCTTGTAGCAGCATCACTCATTATCCACGCACTAAGCCACGAGCACATCACTGTGCCATTAACTGATTCATTGAAAAGCATTATCATGAATATACAACCGCTGGTGTTTGAGAGATTCTAGAGATTCGCCGGAGGGTGCAGAAATAAATATCCAGAAAAATCCCATTTAATTCTCGACAGGGCTTCCGAAAATACAACGATTGATAATGGTCCTCCGTCTTTTTTTCTCTACAACCAGCCAGTCAGCTTCCATTCTGTAAGTATAATGTGCCACACCTGGCCACAATAGTAAATCAGTTCTGAAATACTTAGGACTTCATTACACCGAAAAAGATATGTGTCAACGTTTTATGCCAAATAATTTTAGTAAGAGGTTACAAAAGCTAACTGTTGAACGTAGGGTAAAAACATTGAAAAAATGTGGGACCAAATGAGCGCACAAATAATAATAAAAATGCTAACAGGAGAAGAAGAAATAGAAATAGAAGTGTGGGGAAATTTCTGAGTAGGTGTAAAAGAGAATGGATTAGGAAGACTCAGGAATAGAGAAATTTACCAGGAAGATAAATGAGGGGAAGTAAGGTTTAAGGTAGTCATCCAATTAATCCAGGGCCCAGGATCCATACATACTGAGGTAATAATATTGTTAGGGTCAGCAAAACAATGTGTACAAGTGTACAGAGATGATTGTAATTACAATTTAACTGATATGTAAAAAATCTAATGTGTTCCACTCACATGACTTTCTCTAGCTGTGCCACGAAAATTGTCTTTGCAATAGCTTCTTCTTTTATCCATATATTGCAAATCGTGTTAAACTTTAATAAAGTTATTACTTGCTTACATGTAAATAGAAGGGAATTAAGGGAATACACCAGACTGAAGCGATAGTCAAATCTTTTAAAAGCTGGCCAATATCTGAAAAACTGAAGCTTAGTTGCCTTTTTATTGCCAGTAAAACAAAAGACAGACGAAAAGGATGGCGGCCCTGTTTGAGATAAGTTATGTTTAAAATTGAAACTAATAGCAAGGAGTATCTTGGAAATGGTGAATTCTACAACAAAACACATATATGTGATATAAATTGTGAGTTTTAACAAAATCTTCATTTTTTGTGTGGTAATACTAGTTATACAAATTTAAGCAAAATAAATCCAGAATGAACGAAACTTAAGCTATTACCAGGAAATTGAAAAAAATGCATTTTATTTCACATGTAAATATATTTTATTATACGTTATTTAATAAAAATTGTTAGTCGTTTTTGTGAAAAGTAATATTTTGAAAAATTTCCATGTAAATGATAATTTAGGTTGGCAGGATTTTCTTGAAAATTTTCGGTTGCCATCCCTGGAAAATACTAAACTTAAATATTTAGGTGTTTAACGGACTTTTTGTTTTTGAGTTATGCTCTACACACACACACACACACACACACACACACACACACACACACACATTTTTTTTTCTAAAAATGCTCTTTGTTATTTAGAGGGTCTGAAAGCATATTTCCGATGAAATCTCGGTATCGAACTTTTTGCTGGAATACAATAACCTCCTCTACCTATTATGTACATTATATAAGCGCTAGAGAGGGTAAAACGATGAACAAATAAATTAAAATTCATGTTCTGCACAGTGGAGAATGTTAAGCTAGGTTAAAATTGAGTGCTCTACAAAATGAAGAGTGTAATGCCTTTGGATAGAACAGTAATGTCCATTGAAACTAGCCTTAAATTATTCACAAGGGGTTATGGGATCATTTACCCGAGAAAGCCGTTCACATAAAGAGTGGGCGTCTGGATGTTGTTGCCAGTGCATACGCTCTAGATCCCGTAGGAATCTGCATCCGTTGTTTGTGCGTGCTGCCGTCGACATATGCAGAATACCTGTCATACTGAGGTACGGTCCTTGCTTCCGCGTGGACAATTCAGACTTGAGAGTATATTTAAAGCTGATAAATTACATTCTCGTACAGCTCCCATGTTGATATTTTCAGCGTTCCTGTTAGAGCTTCTAATATTTCGTTGCTCATCAATGCAACTATTATGGCATAATACTGACTATAACATAGATGCTGTACATCCAAAATCGATGCAGGTTGTAAATATTTTAAGATTTAACTCAATCCAATTTTCCTGGAAAGTTTACATTCACATTATAAGTTGCAAGCTATCATTTATTTAATAACAGAATTGAAATCTTGGATATCCTAGAAGGATTGGGAAACATACGAGGGCGGTCCAGAAAGTAACCTCCGTTTGGAAATAAAAATTAAACCAGTTGAGATATAAAAATGTTATTATTATATATGAAAAATACAACATTTTTTCTATTCCTACATATTCTTCGAACAAATTCAAGCAGTTGTCATACCTATTAACAGTCCTTGAAATACCCTCTGCATGAAACTCTGCCGCCTGTGAACGTAGTGTGATGAAGCTCTTCATCATTGCCGAAGCGCTGAGATGCAAGTCACTGTTTCATGTATGGTGACAGATCAAAATCACTGTGAGCTAAGTCCAAACTGCAGGGGGGATGGTCAAAAACATCCCATTTGAAACTGGCCAAAAGTTCATTTGTTCTTCGAGCTGAAACACAACACCAGATGACAGAAGACCACGACGCTTGTTTTGGATTGCCCTTCTTGGTCTTTTCAACGTTTCACAGTAGACTTCAGAATTGAAAGTCGTGGCAGTACCATAAATTCAACGCGTAAGATGACCTTAGCATCCCAATAAAACCGTAGCCATGACTTTCCTCGCAGACAAAGTTTGACGGGCTTTCTTTGGCTTGCTTGGAGAAGCGGTATGTGCCCATTGCATTGCCTGCCGTTTTGTCTCAACATTCACGTAGGCCACCCAAGTTTCATCGCCAGCAACACTTTTGTTCAAAAATGCTTCTCCTTCAGTGGCATACCGAGAAAGAAAGTCGATGGCAGAACTCATTCTTTTGGTTTTGCGGTCGTCGGTCGGCAATTTTGGTACCCAACGAGCACAAAACTTGCGATACCTAGGTGTTTGGTCACTATCTCGTGCAAAAGACTCCGAGAAATTTTGGGAAAATGATCGGAAAGTTCCGTTATCGCGAACCGACGGTTCTCACGAACTTTAACCACCAGGTCGTCATTGACAAGACTAGGCCTACCACTCCTGTATTCTTCACGAATGTTAGTTCTTCCATTTTTAAAAACTCGTACCCATTGACGGACAACACCTTCACTCATAATGTTAGGACCATATATTGCACACAATTCACAATGAATTTCGGCTGCTGAGTGATGTTTTGTAAAAAGAAATGTTATAACACCACGCACCTCACACTTGGTGGGATTTTCTATTGCGGCGCTCACGTTTTGAGTTATATCTCTCAAACGCGCAACAGTACAATGCTCTTCCTTAGACAGCTAGAAGCATACTGACCACTGTATACTTCACGTTATTTCAAGCTCATAATAAATATGTGATACATTTATACTGCAGTAGCCTCCATGTCAAAGAAGTATTGTTGTACCGAAAAGAGTCATTAGGATTATGCTAACAAAGAAAGCAGATGAACATTGTAAATCACTACTTTACAAGTTGAGAATATTTGTTTTATTTTTACTTCTCTACACGTACTATGCTCATAGTGTATAAAGAAGGTATTGTATTCCATCCAAAAGTTCCGTACCGAAATTTCATCAGAAAACCATGTTTTGAGACCCCTGAATCCAAAAAGAAACAATTTTAGAAAATAGTAAGTGTGTGCGTCTGTGAGCAGCGTATCTCCAAAACGAAAAGTCCGTTAAATACTAACTAAACACTAACTAATTTTACTAACTAACATTTTCGAAAAACTTGATTTTCTCATAAAATGACTAAGAGTTTTAATTAAAATATCCTATATTTACATGACAATAAAATATATATCTTGAATTTTATGGTAATAGCCGCTTTAGACTTCATAAGTTCTGAAAAAATTTGCATAACTGGTAAACTGTAAGAGACAAAATATTATTACACAAAGAAGAAGTACATCTTGTTAAAACACACAATGTGTAATATAGTTTCTTTCGAGTTATTTCTTGTTATTGGTTTCAATTTGAAGATGCCTAAACCTTTCTCAAGCGGGAGCTTATCTTTCGCTTCATCTCTTTTGTTTACTCCTAGCCGGGAAAACCGACCTAATTTGAATTGTTTCACATCGCAAAGGGGTTTTTGAAAGATTTGGCTATCGCTTTAGCCCAGTGTAATACCTTAATTACCCTTCTATTTAGAAGTAACTAATACAACAATTTCTGCTGATGCTAATCATGATTACCCCGTGTAGACAAAGAAATAAACTTTTGTAGCAATAGTTAGAGAAAATCGTGTGAATGGAACATTAGATTTTTTTAATTTATGTTGTGCATGTTATAAATATATAAATCTCATTTACATCATCACGATTTAAGACTAGGCCTTGGAGTGTTGATTACGAGAAATAAATATAAGTTAAATAGCCCAACTATAGACACATTTGACAAAGAGTACTTAAAGGTTTTGGATTGTGTGGTAAAATAGAGTAGACATTTGGATCTTTGAACCCAGGTATTTTTAAAAAGTGGATTTTTAGTTGCATAATAGAAGGGCATTTTATTCTATTGATTATTTTAAGTGTTAGTATAATTGATTATTAATCTATTATATTGTATTGTGATTACTGTTTGCTGGTCCGCAATCGCCGCACGTGTGTTAGAGGTTTGCTTTGGAAAGCCAATAGCTGATTGTTGCACGTGTTTGTCGGCTTCCTTTAGTAACTGTGCTTATTAACTTCTTCAAAGCCTTGAATTGCGACAGCTGGGCGCAATAGACAGGTGCGAGAATGTTGCTTTTTTCTATAAATTTCTGTTGGCGTCATCAACAGTTATAAAATGAAGACCTGGAAGATGAGTCAGTTTTCGGCTGAAGTTCTGAGCGCGTGGTCGCGTGACAGTCAACTGTGTATGCGTCGAAGCGAAGAGATAAAAATTGTACTGTAGAAAGGGATAAAACATTTAATTATAATCAGATATGAACAATTAAGAGGCTTTTTTATCTCATATATTAATTTTGACAGTTACGTATTCTTGTGCATGATTTTGGACAGGCAAAATATATTAATTTATTGATATATTTGGTATAGAACAGAGAAGCTAGAACATGGTGGGTTTAATATAGAACAGATGGCAAATTACACACACCTCTTTTTCTAAAGCTTTTTGTATTAGAGGTCCCTCAAAACATACATTTTCGGTGAAATTTCGAATATTTCGGTGGAATACAGCACCTTCTCTATGTACGTGGTAGAGAAAGTAAAACTATGGATTGCACGTTACTTCATTTATTCTCTGAATATTTACTTCAGACACCTTTTCACTTTCTCTAATATGTAAGTGAAGAATAGAGAAGGTATTGTATTCCATACCGAGAATGTACCGGAAATGCAGTTTTGAGACCCCTGAATAAAAACATGTCCTCTTGTGTGTGTGTCTTTGGGTAGCATAGCTCAAAAACAAAATGTCTGTTAAATACCATATTTGGTATTTAAGTTCAGCATCTTCCAAGGATGCGACACGAAGATTCTCAAGGAATTTTTGTTGTAGATTTGACATTTATCGATATATTCCTTGATATTTGTTTTCAATTGTAAACTCCGTATCTGCTCAAACGGGATTACCTTTCGTTTCATCTCTCTTTTGTTTGACAGTACAAATCGAACCGAACTTCAATTGTTCACAGCTTTTAAAATATTTAATTTTCGCTTTAGCATAGTGTTTTCTCTTTTATTCTCTAATTTGCTTAGAAGGAAACAAGTAGGAATAAAATTACTGGTAATGTTTATCTGGATTAGCATGTTGGAGTTGACAGAGTAATCTTTTGTAAGAATGGTTTGCACAACAGGAAGAGCAAGTCTTGTGAATGGAACACATCAGGTTTTTAAGAACAATTTGTTGCAGAATAGGTAGGAAAAGTCATATGAATGGAACAGTTTTTTTATATAAAGGAGCAAATAATGAATGGAACACATCAAGTTTTTTTTTTTATATTCAACATCTTATCTTGCATCATCAAACCGAGCGTTTTAATTCTACAAATTATAGCTCATTTTCTACTTGTACGTTCTTAGCTCATTCAGATACGGAAATGCATGGCAGCTGTACAGTTTTAGTGTTCATTACGAGAGTGCGCTTTAGTTTGTCTAGATCTTGTCAGACAAGAAGAGGGCTTATCACCTCGCAAGCGGTAGCCCCGTCCGTGTCGGCAGCCCATAATAATACTTACCTCTACATAGAACCTTCACCTTTCGCCGTGCCTCGCATTCGAATCGGCTAATTGGAAATCCTTCCCATACCCGAAAACAACTCATCTCTGCCTTTAGTAAATTGCTTGTTCTCGCACAGCTTTTCGTATAGGACAGTAAATTAGTCTTCTGGGCGGCGGAGGTGTCTCTTCCGTCTGAATGTTGAGCAGTAGCAGAGGTTAATGTAGCCTGGTCGTAATAACCTCATTCGTTGCTGTAATAAACACGTTTGATGATTAATGTGTAGAAATCTATTTTCTTCGTCGCCATAATAATCTAGTATTAACATTAGTAGATTATTTTGTCCCCAGAATTAATTGAAATTTGCTATTCATTATAAGTGGTATCTTGATTACATTTAAGATATCGAGGCTTTCGGACACACAATAATTACGCATAAAAGATTGTTGCTTTTTCGGTGTCATAAACTTTTATAAGCCAAATACCAGGTGTCAGAAGAACAGCTTCTTAAGGCACTGTTCAGAGCTGCTAAAGAAGCATTACCTACACTGCTGGTCAGAAAGTTTTCGGGCATCCAGCGAAAGTAATGAAGTTTAGCGTTTATCTTGAGTTGCTATTTATTCCACGTAAGTACAGAAACCTAAAATTCGTGTTCATTATTACAGTATAAAACGAATGCTGTCATTCGCACAATTTATTTATAAATATATTTATAAAACTTAACATTTTACGTGTACAACCAAACTGTAAAGTTTTATTATACCATATTAATTAATTATAAAATGTGAATAGATTTTCAGAAACCAGTATTAGTTTAAAAAGTGAGTAGCATAATGTTTCCAACATTTACAAAACGGATATTTCATCACTTTTTCCACCCCATCTTAATTCACAGATGAGATATAGTAGCCTACCGGTCTAAATGCATTCTATCAACAGCAAGCACATTTCTGGCTATGAAATGGAGGCTGTCTTAATGGCAGAGATAAGTAAAATTACTTTCAGTAAAAGATAGTAAAACGGAATTAAACAATTCATAAGTATCTATTACACAATCCAAATAAGAAGTACAGCTTCATCAATTGCAGTGATTGGGTTCATTAAAATTTCGTATGAATTTAATAAAAACGTATTATTTGCAGGTACTATATATCTGGGAGAAATAAAATTAGTCCGTGAGATCTGCTATCAAATTAAAAATCTAATGTTGCTTTCAAGGCAAATAAACATATAGATAAGATAGAAATCAAAAATGCAATTAAAATGTATGATGTGAGAAAATCAGGAGTAAAAATTACAGAAAAAAAACAACATTATTTTCCTGAATGCCTAGAAACCTTTAACCGACAGTTTAACTAAAAATGTTGAACTTAAATAGGTAGTTTATTTTACATTATAGGATTACGCAAACATTCCTCCCCTCTTTGTTTTTGAGAGGAATCATTCGGTTTGTTTCATTGCATTTTGTGTTTATTGGAACCGACTTCTACATCTGTCCATATAGATGAAGTCTTTCTTTTTTCTTTTTAGTTTAACGTTCTTTAACCTGGGTGGTCATATTGGACGATAAATAAAATTGGTGAAATGATGCTCAAATGATCTAAGGTCCATGGAGCTTAAAGTTACTCAACATTCGTCTTCCCAAGATGAGGGAACCTCCTTCCCCCCCTCCAAAAAAACAACCTTATCCACCCTAACCGAGATTCAAACCTGCGACCTATTGAATGTGAGGCAGACACACCTCCACCACAGTACCCAGGTGGGCAGAGGAAGTATTGTGTTTAACATAAAGGTTTAATAGCTACATTTCACTGGAAATGCATATTTTGAGGTCCCAAACACAATAAGTTTTAGTTAAATACTAAATCCAGGTATTAAAAATACTACCTCCACATGGAACTATTTCCTTATTCCATTCTCTATACAAACTATGAACATAGTGTATACAGAAGGTATTGCATTGAACCCAAAAATTTGCTACAGAGATGTCACCGAAAATACATGTTTTGAGACTCCCTGAATCCAAAAAAAGCATTTTAAGAAAAATGATCGTGTGTGTCTGTCTGTGTGTATATGTGTGTGTGTGTGCGTCTGTGTGTCTATGCGCAGCATAGCTCAAAAACGAAAAGACCGTTAAATACCGTTGGTATTTAATTTCAATTCAAAGATGCGACACGAATATTTTCAAGAAAATCCTCCACCCCAAACTACCCTTTACATGGAAAAAATTTCGAAAATGTTGATCTTCTTAAAAATAGCTCTAACGATTTTGATTAAAATATCGTATATAAAAGATATTTACCTGATAAATAAAATGTATATCTTGAATTTTCTGGGAATAGCCTCTGAAGACTACTTTATTCTGGATGAATTTTACGGAATTGTGCATAACTGCTAAACAGTAAGAGACGGACAAAAACTTACTCTATAGAAAATGTAGCTCGCGATAAATGTCATATACATTTTGTTTCGTGGAGTTGATCATTTTTAAGATATTCTTGGTTTTTCGTTTCTGCTTTGAAAAACATGCTTTTCTCATACAGAAATTTACTAACTCCTGTCCATATCAACAAAGGAACTTAAGTTACATAGCAACCGGCTTTTGACTATCATTTTAACATATGTTACTTCCTCATTTCGCTTCTACTTACAAAGAAGCAAATAATAGGACTATTTCTACTAATATTTCTCGATTAGCATGAAGTAAATAGAAGCATAAGCTTTTTAACTAAAATTTGTTGCAGAGATGTAGAGAAAGTCATGTGAGTGGAACACATCAGATTTTTTTTAATTCTGAACCTGGCTTAAACGGAATTGATTATAATTCCAATCGTTAACTGTTAGATTTTGTTTCAGTATTTACATTCTCGAATTATGTATATTCAAAGCAGCTAGCTGAATCTATAATTTCTTCTTGCTTCCCTTAATGCAAATAAGGTTTCGTATTCAAAGACCATTTTCCAGCAAACTTGTAACATCAAACCACAGTAATTGTCCCGGAAAGAGTTTGCTAACAGCGAGGTAGACTTTTAAACTGTAATGGAACGCTCAAGCATTCGTGTCAATAGTTCTGGTATAAATGCTCTCTGAAAGTGGTTGGTGATAACAGTAAAGAAATGAAAATAAAATAAAAACAAAATCAGGATTATAATTTTAAAATATGTAGTTGTAGTGCCGAGTGTTTTCACAATATAATAATTATAGAATCCAATTACTTAAGCTTTTTGAGGAGGCGCGAGAAGACACTTTGTTGTGTAGTTATTCTATAATATATCGAATCGGTTCATGTTAACACACGTCTGCCCATAAGATGTCTTTACTTACATGCAAGATCTTGCGTTGACAATCATTTTAAGAATGCGGACTGATAATTTTAAGTAATGGTGTTTTGTGTAGAGCATTTTATCATAATTGGTACTAATTTCGTGCTAATTTTTGGGCAGAAATAATGAATAGTTTCAACTCTTTAAGTGGGGCATAGGGCATCGCTACATTATTTCCGTGATCGGAGTTGAATTTATAGTTCGGCACTATACACCATGGTGACGAGGGATCAGCTCGTCGCCCACAGATGGCACTGTATAACAAAATCATGGCTTGCGGACTCAAAAGAGCGGAATTTTGCCCAGAAACCTCCTTCTTTTACGGTATGGAGTTCATTTAGGCGCAAATATTACACGGGACCACCTTCTGACGGAAGCTATGCTAAGGATTTTTGCGTGCGAAAAATCTATCAGGCTCCGCCAGATTTGAACCTATAATCTTGGATTTTAGAGACTAGCATGCTAACCACTACACCTCGGAGGGCGATTGTAACTATAATACTGAAATGAAATTCAACAGGTAACTAAAAAGGCTTATTTCCAAGTTAAAATCTTTAATTTCAAATCAATATCATGAATGGAATCAAATATCACATTTTATAACAAAGATATGGGGGTTTAGTTAACAATACATTAATAATAATAATAATAATAATAATAATAATAATAATATATATTATTGAGAATGATAATGATAGTTAATAGTAATGCATTATTGAGAGGCCAGTTATGGCAGTTGCAAATTGATTAGTTGTACGCCAAGTTGGGCAGTCAATAGCAGGTGGTTGCAGTTCTGTCCAGTACCGCGCATGAGCAGAAGGCAGATTGACGGATCTGGACGGAGCATCTCGTATCGGCTTGAGGATATCTCTTCTATCGAGCTCGGGAAGGACGTGAGCATCTCCCACATCAAAGATCATCAACACACAGATGTAACTTTTAACTTTCAGTAATGTTAATAAATTAGTAAATAGCATGTACCAGTTCCCACTAGCAGAGACATCACACCAGTGAAATCTTAGTATTAGCTCCAGTAGCTATCGCAAGCTAAGCGGATGCGCTTCTCCATGTTTGAACTGGGATGTAAGTGTAACACGCCGGAAAAAGATGGCTTCATCCAGGTCCAAACACTGCCACCAGTCACGGTGTTACCTATAATAGAAGTTGAGGAAGAAAAGCTCCTCAGACTTCCAGCAGATCTGCGAGAAGATGACAAGGATGAGCATGTTTAAACGCGTCCAGGCAACTACCAAGATCACTCAGGTGAAGTATGAACAGGACTTCTCAGAAAAGTAAAATATTCTGCTGTTGTTGACTGGTTGTAGTTAGGGTCGCAATAATACCAGACTTCACCAAACTGGAATATAAACAATTTGTGACAATTTCGGATGTTCGGGGGAATAAAGAAACCTCTCCAGTATTTGAAAACCCCGAAAAACCATGGTTAAAGAGGAGGACCAATGGAATCGAACCCATGACCTCCTGAAAGCCAGTCCCAGACGAAACGTCTGAACCACATTGCTCGTTTAAAATGGATGTACTTTAGACCTTCGCCATGTTTTCATAAGCAGTTCAATCTGGATAATCTCCATCTCCCCAGGCATTGATTTTCTTTTAGGTTTAGCACATAATAATTTACAGACCGACACTTGATGGCACTAAGGGCCGGAAGAATAAAGAAGAATTTTCAACAAAACTTTCTAGCAAGGTAAAATGAGAGAAGTGTACTGTGAAATCACCAGTTCGCCAAATGTACAGACAGAATGATGCGTCTCCAGCCCAAGAGCTAGTTTAGTGGAAGTTCTTAAAAGCATTAACAAAACCTGATTTGTTTTCTTCTTCCATATCAGTCAGCAACTTCTAGACAAGCTTTTAAGTATGTAGGTTAAACTACAAGACTCGCTTGGAATGACTGGGACTAATAAAGCAATAAATTAACAACCATGCACTGGGAAACGCATGCATAAATTTAAAATATGCCTGATATGTTAAATTCACATCATGTTCTCCACCCTTTTCCTTTTTAAATGGGTATACAAATTATTCTGTCGAAAGTTTATTTTTCCTACACTTCATTTTAATTGAGCTTAAACTTTGCAGAAATAATTACAATAAAATATCGTCATAGTTTCAAAGAGAAAGCTGCAATCAAGTGTGTATATATGCTGGTCTTCAAATTCCATGATGTTTGCAAGCAATCGCGGGTATGTATGTGTGTGTGTGTGTGTGTTTAAAACATCATCTATACTTATGTGCTGTACGTATTGGTCTATCATAACATTACCTAGTTAGACAACAACATAGAAAATTCCATCTCAATGAAGAGGATTGACAGAACATTCAACATAATATACACCTGTCATGTAAATATGTCTACATCATTAGAGGCATTTTTGTGAAAATCGAAAACTTAAAAAAAGGAAAAAGAAAGTGTAATGTAAAGTGTACTAGGGGATGGGGAATTTTCTTGTAAACCTTTGTGTCGCATTTTTGGAAGATACTGAATTTATATGCCAGGTTTGGTATGTATGTATGTTTGGTATGTTGCTGTTCCATTTCGTGTTTGAATTATGCTGCTCACACACACACACACACACACACACACACACACACACACACACACACACACACACACGGTTTACTGGGTCAGTTGAGGAATTTAAATCCGTGCCGGCAGTTTGACTCTACATATATAGATATTATTTTATAACAATGACCGTGTGGTGCTGAAAAGGGAATCACGTTTGCAAGGTTCAGTGCCATAACCGGGACTTGAATCATGGTCCTTCGTCTTATATGCACATGCTACAACATTCTCTCTTGTTTTGAATGCATTCCTAGATAGTCCCTGAGGTTAGTTGACATGAAGACTATCTTCTCCCTTTCTCATTAATTCCTGTTTTCCTAAAGATTCCAGTCCCTCTATCACATATATAATTATCTGGAATAACGAGTTATGCCATTTTCCGGATTCCATTATCTTTTGGAGTACTCAGTAGATAGTATAAATACCACCTTTGTAATTCCGCGTTAAATTAGATTTCTCAAAGGAAGTTTTCCACTTTAATGGAGGTATTACTGAAATTGCTGGCCTGCAAGCCCTGTGCGGATTTGCAGTGTTTTGCCTGTGACTGAGATTTATCTCCAGATTCTGGGAGCGTTATAAACAAGCTAAAAGCAGCAGGAACTATTAATACATACAACTGTGACTTAGCATGTTGTACCATGTCCGTAATAAGTTCACTTAATCCGCACTGCTTTATTAAATACGGCTCTTTGTCACATAAACATTTCTTAGACTGTTATCTCCACTGCATCGGAGAAACTGGGCGTTTATCTCCGGAGTACGCTGTGTTTCTGCTTCGAAGGAACACAGATCATGTGTTTAATTAAACTGTGGACATGGATGTACTTTTAACTACCGTAAACAGGCATAGAACTTAAAACTTTTCAAAGACGTGATAATATTTTCATGCAAACACGACTTCAAGCTTCTGTGCAATCAGCAACAACATTAAAACGGTAAGTAATGCTAATACTGTATCCACAATGTGTATACAAATAATATTCGCAGTTTTTTCAGAGAAGATTAGAGTGCCAGGAACTGCACAGGTTCATGCATTTAGATGAATGAACATGGTGACAGTACAATGGGAATTAATGGCAAGAAACAAGAATGCATATGCTATGTAATTGCAACTCCTCTGTTGAACTGTAGGTTTATGAAGTGGAACTTTTCCATCATGTTTTAAGAAATGCCTTTTGGCGCGGTCCCAGTTAGAGAGGCTTGGTAAATAGTTAAGTAATGCATCTCCCTAAGTTGTTCAGGCAAAACACTGATCACGTCCTTGATGGATCCAGAGTGCACAGTGAAGCAGACGAAAATTTGTATTCCACCTAAAAATATGAGGTCGAGATTTCATCTGAAATATGTTTTGATACTCCTGAGCCTCCTTCAACCTTAAAAAACTCTGATATGTTCCTTAACATAATTTCTCTAGATGTTCCATGAACTATTCTTACAAAAGATAGTTCTTATATCTACATCATGCTAATCGAGACAAACATTAGCAGAATTGGTCTTATTACTTTCTTCCTTTTAGTAGGAGGGAAACAAGGGAATACACTAGGAGAAAGCGATAGGCAAATATTTTAAAATTGTGGCTCGGTTGGCTTTGAATGGTCCTCTTTGAGAAAAGTTAGATAGTTTAAAACTAAAACTAATAACAAAGAATATCTAAAAAAGGGTCAACTCTACAAGAAAAACGTATATGGAATAAATTATGTGCTTTAACGAGATCTGCATTTCTGTGTACTAAGTTTGGGTCTATCTATTACGGTTTAACCGTTTTGCAAAATTCTGCAAAACTCGTCCAGAATAAAGAGGTTTTTAGACACCATTTCCAGAAAATTCAAAATGTGCATTGTATTTGTGGTATTAATATCTTTAATATTCGGCATTTTCATCAAAATCGCTACAGCTGTTTTTGAGAAAACACTTTCAAACATTTTTCTACCTAAAAAGAAGTTTGTGGTGGGATGATTTTCTTGAAAATCTTGGAAGATAATAAACTTAAATACCAAGTTTGTAATTTAACGATCTTTTCATTTTTGAGCTATGCTGTCCACAGGCATACCGCACGCGAGGCCACATTTTTCTAAAAAGGGTTTTCGGGCTCAGGGGACCCAAAACATTTATTTCTGGTGAATTCTTGGTATCGAATTTTTGGGCGGAATACAATACCTTCTCTAGCTAGTATGTGCATTGTGTGTACATATGTGCTGGAGAAAATAATAAAAGACAACATAAAAAGTATCCTCCATGATTTAAAGATAAAATGCTTGCCTCTGGTTCCCAAGCTCGTTGGTTCAATCCTTGCGGAAGGCGTAAAAATCCTTAGTTTGGAAGGGAAGTACATTCTTTGGTCCCGTATCGTAGATTTACGCCACGTAAAAGAACCTCAAGCTTGATAAAGAGGTCTCCGAAGAAAATTAAGTGGTCTCTCACGCTGAGAACCACAGTAGCGACCTTAAATAAAGCTCAGTTTAAGTCTACAGCATAAGTAAAAATCGGAAAACCGGTTAAATACCAAACCGGATATTTAAGTTCTTTATCTCTTAAGGAGATGGAAATTTTCAAGAAAATCTTCTCATCTCCCAGTATGCCCAGTATATAGAAAATATTTCGAAAATAATGGTTTTATTTAAAATACCACGTGTTTAAAATATTTTCATGAAAATTGAAGTATATAGATATATATATCTTTAATTTTCTGGGTATAGCCTTTGAGATTCTCTTCATTGTGAATGACGTTTTCATAACTGGTAAGTCTTATGATTAAACAAAATCTCACAATTCAAAAACTCCAGATCATATGGCACACAGTTTATGTCAATTTCTTTTTGTATTTGAGTTAACCATATCCAAAATATTCCTTGTTATATTTTGAATCCAATAAGTATAGTTTTATGAAATGGGAAATATTTAGTCTGTTTAATTCACCTGGTCATGCAAAGAGAAAGAAATTTTAAAACCATTACATAGCGTCCAACTCTTAAAATAGTTAGCTTTTTAAGCATATTGTATTTCTCTATTGCTATTGTGCCCAAAAGGAAATGTGTAATAAAAGCATTTGTGCAATTGTTTAACTGATTAACTGAAACATACAGAAAATTAAGCTTTCTGAAAATTATTTTTTGAGAAATGGGTGGAGATACTCGTGTATATGTAACACTTTTTTCAGAGTGCTGTTTTATTGTCAGGATATTGCAGAAGTTAATGTATGCAGATAAATGACCACGATGACAGTACAATGGGAATTCAATGACAAGTAAACCGCTAAATGAAGATGTAGAAGTTGCATAATTGGACCTCCTCTGTGGAGCAGTATGTTTATGAAGTACACCCTTTCCATCATGTTTTAGGAAATATCTTTTGGCGCGGTCCCAGACTTGGTAAGCACTTAAATAATGCATCTCGATTTGTTCTCGTAAAACTGTGATCACTTCCTTGATGGGTCCAGAGACAATAGTATAAATACAATATGAGAAAGGTTTCTTGTTCTGAATATTCAAAAGCCTCAATATGAAATAAGCCTTGTACCAGAGCAGGTTTTATACTCATCCAATACATACTTCTAGATGATTTCCACGTCGCAATTATGAGAAATATTTAATCATAATGGTTATAATTGGAAATCGGATATTCAAATAAAAATTTCTGAGGAAGGTTATTTGTGATGTGGAATCAAATTTGCAGTACGATTCATATATTTCTGCGATTATATGTTTTATAGTGCTTGTAGTTGCTTATTTATATGTTGCTACACATTTCATTTTTCCATGCATCGAAAATACAGTGTGTTAAGCGTAAAGGTACAAATAATATGATAGAACCTTGATATGTATCCACTTCGGTGTGTTAGCTGTTTTTTTCTCTTCGTCTAAAGTTTTTTTCCCCCCAAACACATCACATTATTTGCTATTTTATGTTTTCTAAACGTAACTGCGCCGCAAAATGAACAATGCCTTTCATTTAAAATATCCGTTTTGCTTTAACGCTTCAATACAGTTGTCTTCCAGAATGCATTCGAACTCATTACACATTAAAATAAACAAAGGGTGTATTGGAAATCTAAGCATAAGTAGTAAATATTCAATTATATATTTATGCTCCACTGTCATATTTTAAATAACAAATAATGAATATTAGACCTTCATTTGTTATTAGTTTCATACAAGTGACCTGATATTCGTTATCACGAGGCCTGCCCGATCTGGTCTACGCCTTCCAACTCTCCTGCCCGTGCTCTCTGGGAAAATAAGCAACTATGATTTTTGTGTCTCGTGTACTTGGAGATACTAACCACTCCGATTATAACTAAAGTTATTAGTTGAACATTACATTATATTTGTAAATACGTATACTATCACTAATTTCAAATAATCTACAACTAACCTCCTTACAGCCTGTATAATACAAGTATTTGGAGCATTTTAAATTTCAACATTTGTATTTAAGGATATTGGTGATAAAATAATAAAGTACCAACTATGGAGACATTCACATTTCTCAATGACATTAGGGCAAACTTGATTGTGCTCTTTTAAATTATGATAAAACTAGGCTGTGCAGTATTTTAAAAGAAATGACTGCGGCGTCGTGGCCAAGTGGTTAGACTACTCGCCACTCAGCCCGGGTTCGATTCAAAATCACTGTTTTTCGGGATATGTAGTGGAAAAAGAGCGCGTGGGCGGGTTTTCTCAGGGTCCTCCGGTTTTCCTCTCCATTCATTCCGCCAATATTTGCATAATCATATTTCCTTTCATCAATTTTACCGTCCGTTCATATCATCCACTTGCTCATTTTCATACCGGACCTCGGTCTAATCACCCATGCTGACTTCTCTCTGATCCAAAGGTGCTGGTTTGTATATCCTGGGGGTGCAAGTTCTCGTAAGAGAGGGGTAAAAATAGAGGGAAGAGGTTTTAAAAGAAAGTTTTTGTTCAGTAAATAAAATGCTACAGGCTTAAAAATGTGATGCTTTCTGAATAAATGTCATAGAGTTAGAGTGTGGATTCAAAATGTTTCCAATAACATCTGTAGATTTGGAAAGATTCTTCTCTTCGCATATATACTTGTGTTAACCGGTAATTACGCTGAAGTTGGAGAATGTGACTATTGTATACCAAAATCAAATTATAATGAGCGAAATAAAATCGAAGGAAGTATGCAAGTACTAAACCTTATAAGCTTAAAGCACGACTTTAGTGCACGTTATTGTACATTTTCGAAATTATAGACCGGATTTGAAAGATATTGACATCATGAATGCGTTCATATTTTAATATTTTAGTGTATACAGACCCAATATAATTATATAGCTAAATAATCACATACAATTGAAATCTGTTTTATAACCAACGTGCTTATTTTGTATGCAATATACTCTGGATATGTATGCTTCGCACGTAACACCAAAGCCACTAACCACATACTGAGAAAATAAATCAAATACATTAATAACCAAATTTAAAATAAAACTATTCTATGTACTCTCTGTTTTTAGTAGGTATTTGTTCTCATCGTCTCATTATTTGACAAGAGGATTTGAAAATAAAACTTGAAACTAAAGTAAAGTTTTAGATTTTGGAAATTACGAATCAGAGTGAAAGGTATTACTATAGTTAGAATTTGAACCACAACATTTAGCTTACCATGATATTATAACCAGCTAACCTACATGTGTATGAGTTAGCATAAATGCCTCTGAAAACTTCTGTGACAAAAGAAGTAGGATTTCTCTATTATGCATTCATTCGAACATGTTTGAAGAAAACGTAGCCAAGATCTGACAGACATGCTGCAAAGGATCAAATACGCGATAGAAATACAATTTAATAACGGCTGAAAACAATTACCCAATATTATATTGAAAGAATTGTGATAACAAAGTACAGAAATATGCTATTTATAGCTATAATGCCGAGATGTTCATGAATTTGTCATAATATATTAATCGGTAAGTTGAAGTTGCAAAGAAATTGAGAAATCCGATTAAGTCATTGTGACGTAGTCCAAATAATAATCGTACAACAGTTTAGAAGAAAGGCCATATAATAGACCATATTTTGTCTGGGGGACCATCATGATCATGATATATTCTATGCCAACTCTTCTGCTGGCATTTTATTTTCGTGATGCAGTATGTACTGATTTAAAGCACTATAGGGAAATATATAATATACATATATTGTATTGTTCATCCAGAATGTATGCAATAATATAAGACTGAGGATTGACAATTTATGTTTCAAAAACAGAATATGTTCTCGTTTTAATACATGAGTGAACGCGATTGACGTCAGAGAAATACTATAAGAAGTTGATTATATAAACATTTTGGAGTGACGATTTCCAATATTATTTCTAGAGAGGCATAAAAGAAAACAGCTCCTCGACTCTTATTACAGAGTGCACTTGCAAAACAGAAAAATACAAAGGAACATATATTAATGTAGAAGGTATAGCATATAAGGGTATAGCTGGAAGAGAAAATATAATAAAGGATTAAAAGCCCGCCTCGGTAGTGTGGGGTAGCCTGTCTGCCTCACATTCAAGACATCGCGAGCTCAAACCTTACTTAGGGCGAGTTATCCGGATAAGGTTTTTCCAGGGTTTTCACTTACCCTGAGAAGAGGAATGTGGAGTAGTTTTAAGCTCCATGTGCCCCTAGAACATTAAGCATCATTTCATCAATTTCATTCATCGTCCGATATGAACAACCAGGGTAAAGGACGTAAACGTAAGAATAGGAAGGATGGGGGGGGGGTGTTCGTGGATATGTGTTTGGAAACTCTAAGTTTGGCTTTCACTTAAAAATAATGGTCATACATGATGAAATTCCAACAGAAACATTGTTGATACTACTCTTCTTCTGTGTCATGGATTGAGTCCACCAGGCCTGTTTCCAATCAAGAAAACTGATCAACCCAGCTGACTGTGGGTCTTCCTATGTTTCTGCATTCTCTCGGTTTATATTTTAATAAAAGAAATGGTAGCCTTAATAAGACCATTCTTTTTATGTGTTACGACGAATGTTTTGTGACGTATTTAGTCTGTCTGTAATGTTAAATATATTTAAGCGCTTCTTAATTTGTTTACTTCTTGCTTCGCCTACAAGGATCATTGCTAATACGGAACGTAAGAATCTCGTCTTTACTCCTAACCCTTCTTTTCTCTGCCCAATTTTTACAGCATATGTTATAACAGGTATAGCTATCACTTTGTAAAACTTAAGTTGGTAATCTTGAGGGTTTTGTTGTTCTACACGTTCTACTAAATCTATCTGTTGTAATATTGCGTCATTTTCTGCCTATGAGACACATTATACTCTAAATAATTAAAATTATTTATATATTTTATCTTTCAATTATTAATGGCAATTTTACATCTAATGTGGTTCTTCCCCCTAAATTCTATCACTTTCTTTATGATATATTTAAAATTGTACTATGATGCTATTAAATTTAAAAATGAAAATGAAATGGAGTTTTTATTTATGGACGCTCTTTAACTACTATGGCTCTCAAAAAAACTGCTTAACTTTGCTCAGAGTCATCTTTTATCAGGCTTAAGGTTCTTTAATCTGCTGTAAATCTTAGACACGGAACCAACGGCTTTTATTTCCGTTCCGAAGGAAGCCATGCTAAGCCCGAAAAAATCCATCGTCCTCCTCCGGGCTTGAACCCGCGACCTTGGCTTTATATTAAAAATGAAGGTTATATTGTGTGCATCGCATGAATGATTATGTATTAACACTAGTTGCGACAGAGACACGGTTCAAACACAGAAGAGGAAGACAAACGACGAAGATGAGAATACAAAGGGTCGTTAGAAACAGCAGCGGGGATTTGAGAAAAGTAAAAAAAAAAAAAAAAAAAAAAAAAAAAGTCTGATGTGTTTCGCTCACTTTCTCTAGCTACTCTACAAACAAATTTCTTACAAAAGATAATTCTTCTTCCAACACCATGTTAATCGAGATAAACATTAGCAGAATGTTATTACTTAGTTCGTTATAAGTAGGATGGAACTAAGGGAATGCACTAGGCTAAAGTGATAGTCAATTTTTTTAAAACCTGTCGTTGCATTTGTCATTGCAAATCACTTGTTTGCTTGACCAGGAGTAGATCAAAAGAAAAACGGACACTCCCGTCTGAGAAAAGTATAAGTACTTCACAACTGAAACTAATAAAAAGTAAAACCTCGAAAGCTGTAAGCTCCACGAAAAACATGTAAATTACATAGCTTGTGTATTTTAACAAGATCTACATTTTTTGTACAGAAAGTTTTTGTCCATCTCTTATGGTTTACTAGTTATGCCAAATAAAGTAAAATTCATCCAGAATAAACAGCTCTTTAGAAGCTATTCCCAGAAAATTCAAGATATACATTTTATTTGTCAGGTAAATATCTTTAATATACGATATTTTAATCAAAATTGTTAGAGCCATTTTTAAGAAAATCAACATTTTCGAAAAATGTTCCATGTAAAGAGTAGTTTGGGGAGATTTTTCTCAACCAAGTTTGGTATTTTACCGACTTTTCGTTTTTGAGTTATCGTGTTCACAGATACACGGACACACGAACATACGGACTTTTTTCTGAAAATGCTTTTTATGGATACAGGGGACCCTAAAACATATATTTCCGGTGAAATCTCGGTATCAAATTTCTGGGTGGAGTGCAATATCTTCTCTATACACTGTGAACAGTTCGTATTGCGAAAGTAAAAATCGCTGAAATAATATAAAATATATTTAAATTTATTGCGGGAATTTGGTGCATTTTGACTGTGGACTCTTTCCTCTACGTCCTAAGGACTTAACCCGTCTTCAAAGAAAACAGCTTTATATTATTCAAAACTTGAAGTGCAGCAGGAATCTCCCACAACCGGACTACCTACCTACATTACACCGTTACCATAGTGTAGAAATGGTTCTCTTAGCCAACTCTAATTGCTCATTGTTGAACTCCTAAATGTAAATATATCTAAATTTAAGAAGCCATTGCGTGAGAAGCTTTAATTTACGTTGGTTCCCACATGGAGCGTCCAAAGTATCATGAATCTCGTTACAAGGGTAGCTTATTCCCACACGGGACAGTGAGGGGAACACGCTTGCATTGTGTATAAGGGTGTTAACCATCCCCTAACCGGACGTTCCAACGCTATCTTCTACCTTCCTTTCTCTGACTCCCCACACCTCTTTGAGGACCGGCACCCCTCGTAATTTGAGGTACGACTTATTCGGAAGATGACTGTTAAAAGAAGAGTGACTGGGAAGCGGTTTCCATTGCTGGGACGTTGCAGGTTTGGGAAAGGAGGTAAGGTTGGTCCCGTTCCAAACGGTAGTTCCCATTGACGGGTGCGAAATTTGGAAATGCTGCAACAAACCAAGTTCCCACGGATTACACTCCTAGCCATCATGTTATCTAGCGTCTTCAGTGTATCTCTTGATGGCCGTTGCAATTTAGAAGAGGACTGCTTTTCGTGAGAAGGTTTATTCTCTCATCTATTTTGTAACCGTTGGACGTTATCGTGATATATCTCACCTCCACTTCTCTTTGCTATGTGGACCTGTTCAGACCCGGGAGCCTGAATATCTTCCTCCGTGGAATATATTAAATATAACTAAATAAAGAGTAAAGTTTTATTGTTTATTTTCATATCTTCAATGCTGAAATTAGAAGCAGAAATACCTCTGACATAAACTGCTGCTTTATTAATTATCTAAAAATGCTGAGATATTACTTTCTCATGATTGCCCATAATTCTTTTCCTATATAATTATTTTATATAACAATATATTTAATTCGTGTGATTTCATCTATCACATCTTCATTTAAGGCGATTCATCTGTGAAAATTGGCCAAAAGTGCTAAAATAATTCAAATTTTTTTTTTCATAATAAAATAATATAACTTTTATAATTAAAGCAAATATATCGTTTTTTCCACTTCTGGCAATTTAAATACCAATTAATAATGCTTTAAATGTGGAGGCACATGCTTATTAACCAATTTAAACCTTTATTTCTTCGCAAAATTTTTTTCCAACTCTTTTCCATACTACACACGTTGCTACGTTTTACTAATTTATTTAACTAATTTTATACTGCTTCCCAAAAGCACATTAAAGAATATGGTCATATAGTTTTCTAAAATAATGCTCAAATTTATTTTGAGAAATAAATTAATAAATTTTGAAAAATCAATACATAATGAAAAGTAACATATTTGCTACAATAATTAGGGATAATGTTACAAAATATGATGTACAGATAGATATATTTGTGAACTCATTTACTGTAATACTTGAATCTGTTATGGAATAGTTTTAAAAATGCATCACGTGGTTCATTTTTACTAGACAATAAAAAATTAGTACTTAAATAACCATTGCAAGCTAGAATTTTGAAACGTGGTAAAATATTCATATACTTGTGTGTAATAATTGGTATAAATATTAATAAGACTCTATCATATCGTGGTTTTTCCAAATTTCACAGAAGCATCACCTTAAAGCATTTCGGCGCTTCAACAAAATCATTAAGATATAAAAGGAAGCAGTATTTACAGAACTAAAATAACACTTAGAAAATGAAATAAAACAATTACCAAATTCCGACACAAATGGAATTTAAACTAAACGTAATATATTCCTAAACAGTACAAATAGGTAACCCAAATGTTGTTTGCTGATCGACCTTTGGGGTGATGTCATCCACCAAACGATGACATGACCATTTCTGAAGTGCAGGCACCCAGAGATAGAAGTGATGTATTGGATAGGGTCGCCTTAAAATCCCCAGAGCCGGGAATAGAACCACGCATCCTCAGCAGGAGAATTCTGAAGGAAGTCAACGAGTAACCCTGGTGCCCACACATAGCAAAATGCAAAAACATTAAGTAATGACCATTTTCCGCTGACTTGTGTATAAACATATGGATTCAGAAAAAAAGAATGTCAGAACAATACACGTAGCTTTCAGAAATGATGTTGGCGGGAATTTCCCAAAAACGTAATGCACAAGGTGCAAAATATCCAAAATCATATTCATAATTAAATTAATAGACGTGTGATACGTAAGCACATCATCTCAGCGGTTAACACGTATAGTAAACGATGAAACACTAAATGAAAACACAGGGAGAGCAGAATGTGAGGAGGATGAATAATTCATTAATTAATCACAAATTATTTTACATGACATATTGTTTGAATAAATGACAAATTCATTGGAATGACTTTTGTTTTTCAGATTTATTTATTAGATTTATTTAAGTGAAACTCATTTTAGGTTGCTTTCTTTTTTTTTTTTTTCCAAAAGAATTGCAATTCAATTTATTGCCAAAATACTAATTAGTTTTACATCCACCTTTTAATTATCGAGTGGCACCACATAAGTTTCAGAACCTTAAGCCTCTGAACCTCAAATTCTCCGTTATCATAAAATAGAATTAATATGATTGAAAAGAATGAAAATAATCCGCACTAATTGTAAGTATAATAATAGCAATATTAACATTTCTATTCGTCACTTAATATGCTGAAATTTGCTTTATTCCAATTTACGTTTTATTAATCGTAATCATTATAATTGTACTTTTGATAAAACTGCTTAAAATTTAAATTTTCAAAAATGTTTATAATTTGAAAATAATTTCCCCGTTTTCTATAATGACGATAGTGACCAAAACCATTTCAAATCGGTTTGCCTTTGTTTTTAAGAGGTAAAATTAGTGGGAGCGTCTTTATACGCTGTGTTTATAAATAATCCTTACGATTGTTTGTAAAATAAAATTGCTACTCTTTTATTTATGCATAAAGCATAAAGAAGTGTTTTGGGACTGAAATTCATATTAATGTTATATCTACGATTTAAAACCAAAAATCAGAGCAGTATTCACTATAGGTAAAGATAAACCAGTACGTAGTTATTGTGGAACTTCAACAATTTTGTAAATTTTTTACCAAATTAATTATTTATTCTTTATATAAATAAACGAGATTTAAAGTGCTAATAGTTTGAGAGGAAAATTAATTCTCAATTTATTTTCGCAACTTACATAGTTACAAAAGTTCCAAATGATTTTTAAATAGTGTTTAACGGCCGGTTTTACTATTAATAGCGCAGGCGATAACACTGATGATACATGGAATAGTGATGGAGCGCCAGTGGAATGTAATGGCGGGGAAACCCGGAGAAAACCCGCCCCTACGCCGCTTTGTCCAACACAAATCCCACATCCGGTCGCTTGGGATCGAACCCGAGCCACCTAGGTGAGAGACGGTGGTCTAACCACACGGCCACGGTGCCGCCTTCCAAATGATGGAATTTGTTTAAATTTGAAACACTTTTTCAATATTAGTGCTTGGAAAAGTCAACAAATTTAAGAAAGCATTTTAAATGTTAAAATTAAATTTACGGTTATGGATTTATTTTTAAAAGTGTTTATGCATTCTTGTTAAAAAAAAAAATCTGATGTGTTCCATTCACATGACTTTCTCCACATCTCTGCAACAAATTATTGTTAAAAAGCTTAAGCTTCTATTTACTTCATGCTAATTGAAGTACTTTGCCTCCTTGTAAGCAGAAGAGAAATAGGGGAGTACCATAGGTTAAAGTGATAGTCAAAAGCTGGTTACTATGTGACTGAAGTTCCCTTATTTGTATGGACACGAGTTCACAAATTCCTGTATGAGAAAAGTATAAGTTTTTCAAAGCTGAAATTAAAAACAAGAAATATCTTAAAAGCGATCAACTTCAAAAAAAAAACAAAAAAAATGTATATAACATAAATTGTGTCTTTTAACGTGCTCTACATTTTCTGTGTGGTTAGCTTTTGTCCATTTCTTACGGTTTAATATTTATGCAAAATTCCGTAAAATTTATCCAGAATAAAATAATCTTCAGAAAATTCAAAATATTCATTTTATTTGTCGTTTAAATATCTTTAATATGACATTTTAATCAAAATCGTTACAGCCATTTTTGAGAAAATAAAAATTTTCGGAAAAGTCCCATGTAAAGGGTAGTTGGGGGTGGGGGGATTTTCTTGAAAATCTTCGTGTTGCATCCTTGGAAGATAACAAACCTAAATACCAAGTTCGGTTTTTAACGGTCTTTCCATTTTTGATCTATGCTGCCCACGGACAGACAAACAGACACACACGGACATGTTTCTAGAACTGCTTTTTTTTGGATTCAGTGGGTCTCAAAACATATATCTCCGGTGAAATCTCGGTATCGAATTTTTGGGTGCAATACCTTACCTTCTCTATGCACTATGTACATAGTACGTTTAGAGAAAGTAATAAAATATTATTGTAAACTTACAAGGTATATTTAAAATATGCTCACTTTTGACAAGGATTACTTAAAATATATAATAATGGGGAATGTTTGCAAATACAATTTTATAATAATTTAATTTTTATAAAAATTAATTTCTTAAAAAGCTTAAAACAAATTGAGAGTGGTATATGCCACATAAAATCCGTATATTCTATACTTCGGAAATTATTTGAGACTATAGGCGTTTGTCAACTTAATTGGACCATTCTTTTAATACAACTCCTGCCATGCACCAAATTAATCAGGTGAAAGGAATATTAGAAACGGAATAGTTGAAATAAGTATTTGGGCATAAACTGTAGTTGGGTCAAATCAAATATGTACATGATTTATATTATAATTACCAAAAGTGTTGGCGGACTGTAGAAAACCTTTCAATGAATTTAAAATAATTCTACTCTTTATTGTCAACGTCTCTCTTAATAGCCCAGTTAGAGCTTTTTAGAAACTATTGTAACCTCTGCTATCATAATATATCTAGTTACTAAGCAAACACTTGAGATGTGTGTAACATTGAACAGGGTTTTTGAGACCTTGTGGTTTAATGGATTTTTAAATAGTTTTATAGCTTGCGGTATATCTAGTTTAGATCCACTGAGGTCGCTATTTATATCCACAGCTTTTGGGAAGCCTTTTAATACTTACTTTATTTTTTTTTTGTATAATAGAAATACAGTTCCGGAGCTTTGTCAAAACTCCGGTGCTGTATTCCTTCCCCCCCCCTTTCTTTTGCAGTTTCCTACGTTTCCTTGATAAACTATTAATGTTTTCTTGTTACTGACACATACACATGGACAAACACACAAACACACATGCCCAAGGTGGGATTCGAACCCTCGAACTCCTGTGCCACGAAGCACCAAAGAGAGGCACTTTAGCGAGCGCGGCCTTGCAAGTTGTTATATATATTAATTCTATAATCTATGCATATATAACTCACAAGCTTGAGATTAATTAATTAATTTATTTATTTATATTGAATGCACCCATACTGGCCTAATTTTGCATACGCAACTTAACTAAAGAAAATACTTTTGATTTTATGTTCCTTCTTCTGCTTCATCCAACTTTCTCCGGTTCTCTCTCTCTCTCTGTGCATCAAATAGAATTAGTTAAAAACAAAGCCATCTTTACTTGAACGAATTAAACCATAAACAAAGCAGATAAAGGAAATGCCAATCCTCCTCTTGTGGTGTGTATGCAAATAAAATAACACATGGTGCTGTAACATTACCACGAAATATTAGTAAATAAGTCGAAGTTACTATCCATTCATTGAATATGATACTTCTGACCTAGTTTATTTATAAAGTTTAAAATTTGAATCCTTTCAAGTTTCACCAGGTCGTGTATTTGAGACACCGGTTACGACGTTTTCTTGATTAGAGAATTTCTAGTTCACAAGTTCACCACTTTGTACATATGGCGACGAGGGATCAACTCATTGCCCACTATGAAATGAAATCATTACTTGCGGACATCAAACATGACGAATTTAGCCCAGGTATGGGATTCTTTTCACATGCAGAGTCTTTTCCGCTATTTTATCTCAAACACAACCTTCGGTCCCCTTTCTCCTCCATTTTCCTCTTTTCATACACTATACTTACATATACCGCAGAACAAGCTTTCACTTCCTCTACTATATCCTTACAGTAAGTAGAGGATGTTTTAAACGTCCTTTAACCTGAAGGTCATATCGGACGATGGATAAATTAAATCAGTGAAATGATCTTAAATGAGCCCGGGTTCCATGGAACTTTTAAGTTACTTGAGCTCAGTAAGGGAAACCCCGGAAAAATCTTATCCAGGCAACCCACCCTAACTGTCATTCGAACTCGAAAACTCTTGAATGTAAGGCAGATATGCTAACTCTACACCACAGAGGCCGACAGATGAAGTATCGTATTGCACCCAATGACTAGATATCGAGATTTCATTGAATGTTTTAAAAGCCCACCCGAACCCCAAAAAAAGCATTCCTTGTCCCGAGTTGTGTGTGCATGTTTGTGTGTGTGTGTGTGAAAAATGAAAAGTAGTTAAAAATCGAACTTAGTGTTTCTAAGGATGCGACACGAAGATTTCGCAGAAGATCCCCCACCCCAAACTAACTACCGTTTACATGGATGGGGTTTCGTTATTTAGGTTTTCTCAATAATCATGACAAATAAAACATGTATCTTAAATTTTCTGGGAATACACGAGTACTTCTTTATTATGGATGACTTTGTATAACCAGTAAACTGTAAGGCAGAAAAAATGCAAATCTCGTTAATTTGTCAAATTTTTGTATAACCATTTGCGATAGCTTGTTTATTATTAGGTCTAATTTTCAAATATTTCATAGATATTTCAACTACAATTCGCTATTCCTTCCCCCTCTCCTCTTTCTTTTTCGTGTTCATGTAAAGAACAATAATTTCAAAGCCACCACAATTACCAACTTTCAAAATATATACTTGACTATTTCTTAAAGCTTCTTATATTATTTAATTACTCACACCAAATGTGTGACTAAGTAATGATGGTTTAGTGTTTAAGTCTTTTTTATACAAAACGTGTGTAGGACCAGAGTTAGATATTAGGGTTGAAATTGTCAAGCCGGGATTTGAGCTACAAATCTCTGGACCCCTTCCGGTTCTTCTAACCATTGAGCAAACATGACAAAATGCTGACATGACATTAAATTCCCCAACTGGATTTTTTTTTCGGCAAACCACAAAGAGATGTTCAATTATTATTTTGGGATGAAATCCAAATGGCAACTTACAACATTGTAAGTGTTTATGTCCTGAGCTTTATAGTTTAACTAACCGTTAGGTCAATTAGAGTGTTAATTTATTCTTTATTTCCACACAAGTCGTGTTTAGAACAGGAGTTGGGTAGGTGGAGTAGACTGAAAAATTCAGTGACCTAGCTGGGATTGAACCACGGATCTCCCGGTCTCCGTTCAGGTGCTCTAACCACTGAGCTAACATGTGCAACATGACGACTTGCTACGATGGAACTATGAAGCCCGGGTATTTTCGTACCTTCTCGATTTTGAGCCGCCGTTGGGGTATGTCATCTTGAAAGCTGTCGGAAAAATGCAAGTTGAGGAATTTAATATCAATTCGGTATGTAGCTATGGTAGCTCAGTGATTAGGTCAATCAAGTGGAGACCAGGATATTCATGGTTAAAATCACGGCTATGGCATTGAATTTTTCAGTCTGACTCTACCTTATTCGTTTTAACAAAAATAAATGGAAAAATAAGCTTTGTAGGACAACTTTATAGCAGGGTGAGGAGTTAAATTAATTTGAATGCAAAAATTAGATGGCTTTTACTACTGGTTATCAAAATATATATTGCTATTTTCGAGATATGCGGAGAGTTGAAAAGGGAGGTATTAATGAAAACGAATGTGGAAGAGAGACTAGAAAATGACTTGAAGGTGAGAGGGAAAAGAAAGCAGCGAGTAAAATGAAGAATTGCCGGCCCCGGTAGCCGTGAACGTTGGCAAATTTGGCGTTGGCGTTCTGCCGCTAATGGGTCGCAGCTTCGAATCCCACTTTGTATGTATTTGTTTCATGTATTCTGTGTTTCTTGTCTGTGTACTAAGTCATTCTCTCCTCCCGATGGCCAAGTAGGTTACGCCTGAAGGCCAATTTATGTAATCAAAAAGGTCAAGAATTAAGGAAAGAAAATTTCACAGAAACAGTAAGAATAAGAGAGAATTAATAATAAAATGAGGAGAAAGAGAAATAGAGAGAGAATCGGTACAATAACGTGAAAAGTTGTGGATTACTACCTGGTCATCAAATGAAACGCTGTTTTTTGGGCTTCCAAAAATGATTTCGTTATAAAGTAGCGCAGCTGCTATTAACAAATGTGACTTTAATTTCCACCGTCCGTGTATAAATACTGCACTATTTAAGTCCCGATTATGTATTCCATACATAGAGTAAATAAATGGCAGTTGCATAAGTAAAAAACCTACAATTTAAGCGTAAGAGTAAGCAAGAGGAACTTTGTAATTACTACTTCAAGTATAATAGATACATTGAGATAAGAATGTGTAACAAAAAAGGAAGTAGAGGATATCTAATGACGACACAAGGTGTTGGTTAAGACCCGTGGTCACGTCGGCACGGCGCAACGAGTCGTGCAGTTAGAAAGTCACGCGAGCGCGCTCGACTGTGTGATTAGACAATTAATTTACCCCAAGTGTTTTTTGTTGCCGCCGTCTCGCTGGATGGCTACCGTGTTTTGCTGTGCCGCGGTAACTGGATGAAGGTACAGGTTGCCCCTGTTGTGGGGCTGATAACTTCCAGAGACAAACAATAGCAAGAATAGTGATTTTCTTTTTTTGCAAATGGGATATAGCGCGAACTGCTCATTGAGACTTGTGTTCTTGTAGATATTTTTGCACTCTCACCGGAAATATATGTTTTAGGGTCCCCAATATCCAAAAATAGCATTTTCACAAAAAGGTCCGTGTGTGTGTGTGTTCGTGTGTCTGTGAACACGATAACTCAAAAACGAAAAATAGGTAAAATACCAAACTTGGTACATAAGTTTAGTATCTTCCAGGGATGCGACACGAAGATTTTGAGAAAATCCCTCCACCCCCAACTGCCCTTTACTTGGAACTTTTTTTCGAAAATTTTGACTTTCTCAAAAATGGCTCTAACGATTTTGATTAAGATTTCGTATATTAAAGATACTTACCTGACAAATAAAATCTTGAATTTTCTGGGAATAGTCTCTGAAGAGTCGTTTATTCTGGATGAATTTTACTGAATTTTGAATAACTGCTAATCTGTAAGAGATGGACAAAAACTTACTACACAAAAAATGTAGAGCATGTTAAAACACATAATTTATGTTATATACATTTATACATAGCATGTTTGCCATAACATATAGTGCCTTAAATGTGCGCGATTATCAGTGGATTTTCAACAAAAACAAAATGTGAAGCTTTTGATTGTTATGGAATAGTAAATAAAAATTATTTTAACATTAAAGAAAGAATTCTGTTTGGGGACATTCACACCTCTTCTACATTTCTTCGATAACGCAATCATGGCTAACTTGGCGAGTGACAAAAGTGAAATAGTCAAGCTTCTAAGGGTGAAGCGTCAAAAACAGTACACTAACATGAATATTCTTACAAAATTAATGCAGGACTACAAACTAATGTGAATGGCATTGTTAAATCAAATATAGGTTATACTGGTGTTTCCGAGTGGAGCATTGCATGGACATCTAAAGAATATTGCAAACATCAAGAATGAATACAAACAGTCGTAAGCCAAAATCAGAAAAGCATTTTAGAGTATTTGTGGAAATTGTCTGATTAATTGAATGAAAGATAGGCCATATAGGTTATATTGCATGCACAAAAGTGTGGTCTTGAGAAAACATAGTGTTTGGTAAAGAATAATCGTGATCTAAATTTTATCTAATATTATTCATCCATATTACCAGAATCATTACTATTTTCTTTATTCTTCCGCTTAGGCTTCTCTTTCGGCAGCTTCAGAACTCTGTCTCTTTCTACTGGTCTGTGTATTTTGAGATGAAGTGTGATAACTTCCATACCTTCTTCAAATACCCCCATCTTGTGCCCAGATTAGCAACTGCAACTTCCAATCTTTTATTAGAAACCAAAGTTTATTTGGAACACTTGCACGGCATTTTAATAGTGTTTCATGCCCGCCTTCATTACTATGGCACCGCAGGCGATGACACATGATTCACGGACTGAAGATGGAGCACTGGTGGACTGTGATGACGGGGGAAACAGGAGAACCCGGCGAAAACTCGCCTCTGCGCCGCTATGTCCACCACAAATCTCACATTGCACGAAATTGAGCATTGAAAGCTTTAATTGTGGCATAATTGAAGAATTAATCAGGATTGTAAGATATTACTAATTTCACATTTCACATACAAAGCTTTACGTTTGCTTTCACTTATCCATTTTGTACTGAATTTGTGTATTTTGTTCGTACGAGTATTTCGCCAACTTTGTTGTGTATAATCTCTAAGTATAAATCTGGATGTAAATAATAATATAAAGTAAAATAAAGGAACTAACATTTAAGGAGTCAAATTATATAATACAAATCTATTAAACGTGAAAAGAAGAACATCTTCTCTTATCTAACTGAAATAAATTACTTTGCTTCCAATAATGATATTTTATATTTATTTTAAATTATTTCCAATAGAACCAACCCCAAAATAGTATCAGTAATAAATCTTAGGCCAAAATATTGGTAATTTGAGTTATGTTGGCAAAAAATGAGGTTTTCCTTTTCTTTCAAAAATGGGCGTAACAGGTATTTGAATACCTTTCCAGGAATTTTTAAAAATGGCTGAAAGGCATAATGCTTTTTTGAAAATGCAATAAAAACGAAAATTATACTAAAATGTTGCATAAATGTAGTGTGTCATAATTCAAGGACAAATGAAAATATAAGAAGTAAAATGAAACGCTTATCTGAAGTGTAACAACAGTCACATGGAAGAAAAACATTTTACTTTCTCAGCCCATTATGTTGGTACTGAAAAAACTAGAACTAAAGTGACCAGTGCGACCTCCGCTGTTTTACGAGCATAAATCTACTGGATAGGCAGTATAATTTGCCACCTTCGAAAGCTTGGTCAATCATTAAATGGAATTCATTAAATATAGAAAGACCTTACATTTCATAATACATCACCGTTTTCTTAATTCAGTTTTCTTATCGTTGTATAGTAGCGGCAATAACTTTAACGTTCGCCTCCATATCGCTGAATGGAAACTCTTATATAAATGTGGTAGTTTGTCGCCCAGTTTGGGTATACATGTAAATAATTTGTTGCCTCTTCCTTTAGGTAGGAGCCATGTATATATTTGGTTTAGCCTTTCCTAATGTACCAAATGCTTTACTGAAGTCTTTCACAGAGGTGTTATCACCACCACCTCATTTCAAATAGATAACAAACATCGCTAATTGATAAGTTTTATGCTCCTGGGTTGTTTTTCAGGCCAGTACCGGCTGGGTGGATTCAGTTTGGTGACTTGAGGGTGGAAACCTTGCAGAGTGAAAAACAGTTGCGATCTTGGCGAGTTTGGGGCTTTTAAAATGGATATTTTTAACTTTCTATTATTATTTTTAGGTATATTAATTCACATCTAATTGGCATTAGAAATTATGAAGAAAAATATACCTTGATATGCTGCTCACTCTGAAATTCCTCTTCTTTTGCTATTTACCTTCCTCCTATGGAGGACTTACACCTTCCTTACATCTTCTCACAGGACATACTAGCCGGCGCCTGTGAAGGAATATCTGGATCTGAAAGAATAGCCAGAATGGTTGATCAGCTCGTGCCTGGTTTGTCAGGAAAGAAGAAGTTGTTATTAAGTGATGCTAAAATAAATGAAAGAAAATGTGATATTGAGCAGACGATAGAATGAATGGCAAGGAGAATAGGAGAACCGGAAGAAAATCCACCCATTCTTTGCCCTTTGCCGCATTGCGGTTCTGCAACGCTTTAAATGGTATAGGTGCTGAAAAATGTTTCAGTAAGCATTATTAATTTGTAATGACAGCACAGCTATTACGAACAAAATACTGAAGTATGTTCTATGAATTCATTAAAGAGTGATACTTATTTAT
Organism: Hymenopus coronatus; assembly: GCA_030762935.1. Taxonomy (NCBI): domain Eukaryota; kingdom Metazoa; phylum Arthropoda; class Insecta; order Mantodea; family Hymenopodidae; genus Hymenopus; species Hymenopus coronatus. Next base: position 36,129,088 of record CM060890.1, read on the forward strand.
GAAATTCATTATTTGAGTTAACATTGTGTATTGTCTTTTAATAAATCTGCTTTTGCATCAGAATTTCTTTGGTATTATAGGTTACCTGTATTAATTTGCTTTTCTGTGTGTGCTTTAACCTGTATTACATTTTTTAAAATATCGCAATTCCCTTTATACTCCTTGTTTTTATGCATCTTCCACAAATGTGATTTTAAACAAAATGCATCTACTGTGTTTTTAGATATATGTATTTCCTGAAAGGCTATAAATGCTGAGTGGTTCAATTTTAAATTACTTGAAAATTTTCTTAAGCGAAAAGTCCTGGTTCGTTTCACATTTCTCTTGTTTTCTCCTGACCTTGACAATTGCATAGCAACAACTTTTAAAAGATTTGACTGTCACTTTATCCTAGCATATTCTCTTATTTCCTTTCTATGTAGAAGGAAATTGTAAATGGAGTTTTATTTTTAGACGTTCTTTAACTCTGTGGTTCTCAGAGTCCCATTGGGTGTGAAAGACCGCTTAATTTGGTAAAATGCCTCTTTAATAGGCTTGAGGTGTTTTTACGTGCTACAAATGTATGACGCGGGACCAACACCTTTACTTCCCTTCCAAAGGATTTTTACACCCGAAAAAATCCACTGCCCTCCGCCGGTTTTGAACCCGCGACCTTGGGTATATGAATAACCGCTACACCACGAAGGGCGACACGTAGAAGGAACTAAATAATGAGACTATTTCTGGTAATGTTTATCTCGATTAGATTATGTGGATAGAATAATGATCTTTTTAACAATAGTTAGTTTGCAGAACAACTAGAAATTATAATGTGAATGGAACACATCAGAACTTTTATACAATTTTTATACTGTTTGACGTTTCTTATAGAACTGAAAATAGTAGTTACAACATTGTTTTATTGTAAGATGAGCTCTAAGTAGCTAATATTATTTTAATTATGTTTTCGTAGCCAGCAATTTTTACTTTCTCTGCATAGCACTTGGTATGTAGGTAGAGAAGTAATTGACTCCACCCAAAAATTCGATAGCGGAATGTCGCAAAAATACACGCTTTAGGATCCCCTATATCCAAAAATTTTCAGAAAAATGCCCTGTGTCGGTGAACACGATAACTCAAACATAAAAAAACTTGGTAACTATGCAAATTCCCCACTCCAAACTAACTTTTACGTGAAAAAATAAAAAAAAAGATAAGATAAAGAAAATTTCGATTTTGTCAAAAATGGCTCTAACAATTTTAATCAAAATATCGTATACTAAAATTTTTTAAATGATCAAATATACTTCTTGCATTTTTTGGGAATATCCTCTATAGACTTCTTTTTTTTCTGAATGAGTTTTGCTGAATTGCATAACTGGTAAACCGTAGACATACAAAGACTTACCACAAAAAAAAAAAAAAAAAAAAAAAAAAAAAAAAAAAAAAAAAACGCAGATCTCATTAAAACACATAATTTCTGTCATATACGTCTTTTTAGAATTGACGGTTTCTGAGATATTTCTGATTACTGGTTTCATCTTTAACATACTCATACTTTTCTTATATGGGAATTTATCCCAATTATTATATTAAAAATAATATTAATTACTTAAGAACCAATAATGCTCATTTGATTTTGCTGTCTAACCGCGGATGCTAAAAAAGCAATAAAATCAGTTTTAAATAAAATATAAAAGAATTTAAATCAGACCCAAGAAAAATAACACATATTAATATTCTTATAAATAAAATTTCAATTCCTAGCCATACAAACAAGAAATTTCAATTACATAGGAAGTAGATTTTAAAAGAATTGAATATCAATTTAGCCTATGACACTCCCTTGTTTCGTTTCTTCTTACAAGGAAGCAAGTAATAAGATAATTTCTATACCAATTTTATCTCGATAAACATGGAGTACATAATTAACACTAATTTGTTAGAAGGATGTAGAAAAAGTCATGTGAATGAAATACATCAGATCTTTAATGATTTAATTTTCCAAGCCTTTTAACATTGTTATAAACTTTTGAGTAATTCATATTTATAGATTTGTGTGTACTGAATTTCAATGCATTGTAGTAATAACTGCGGTGCAAACCCTTCAAAAAGAGTCCTTTTAAAGGACAGGTGGTGTTTAAGCCAGCTCTCTGATTTTTACTTTCTCTACACGTACTATGTACATATTGTATAGAGTAGGTATTGTAATGCACCCAAAAATTCGGTAACGAGACTTCACCTGGAATACATGTTTTGGGTCCCCCTGAATCCAAAAAAAGCATTTTTGGAAAAAGGGATATGTACGTGTGTGCGCGTCTGTGAACAGCATAGCTCAAAAACGAAAAGTTCGTTAATTACCAAACTAGGTACTTAAGTTCAGTAACTTCCAAGGATGCGATGCGAAAATTCTTAAGGAAATCCCCCCACCCCCAACTACCCTATACATGGAAAAATTTTCGAAAATTTTGATTTTCTCAAAAAAAGGCTATGACGATTTTGATTAAAATATAGTATATTAAAGGTACTTAACCTGACAAATAAAATGCGTGCCTTGAATTCTCTGGGAATAGTCTCTGAAGACTCCTTTATTCAGGATGAATTTTATAGAATTTTACATAACTGGCAAACCGTAAGAGGTAGACAAAAACTTACCTGACAGAAAATGTAGAGCTCGTTAAAACACACACTTTATGTTATATACATTTTTTTCGTGGAGTGGATCGTTTTTGAGATATTCCTTGTTATTGGTTTCAACTTAAAAAAAAAACGAAAAAAAAATTAAAGCTTTTCTCATACGGGAATTTGTCAACTCCTGTCCATACAAACAAAGCAATTTCAGTCACATAGCAACCAGCTTTTGACTAATACTTTAGCTTATGCTACTCCCTTATTTCCTTCTATTTGCTTGGAGGCAAGTAATAAAACTATTTCTGCTAATTTTTTCTCGATTAACATGAAGAAAAAAGAGGCATAAACCTTTAAACAATAATTTGTTGCAGATAAGTAGAGAAAGTCATGTGAATGGAACACATCAGGTTTTTAAATTAAGTTTGTATCTTTAGTGATCTCGAAAGCTGAGTTTGTTCTTGATCAAAAGCCAATCTCTTTTTAAATATAAAAGAGGTTCTAGTGAGGGGTCACATCAACATTATTTTGCACTGTGCTTGTTCTAATGCTGAATAGAATGAACCTTCTCAGTGTCAAGGTTGTATTTTACCTACGATTCCTCTTCAGCATGTATATTGTCATGAGGAAGTCGGTAAACAAGGAGCACGAATTCCTGAGACGTGCTAACACCCTAAATAACGTAGACAGAATAGTTGAACGTCTTCGCTGCAGACTGTGGACGGCATCTTCGATGTAGGTACATTCACAAAAATAATGTTGACTTGGAAGCTGCCCGAGGCACGTGTCAAGCTGCGGCGGTGGCATTAATTTATTTTTGTGATTCTTTTTACAGCCTGTTTCCGAGCATCATCTTTTTCATTGCCTTTTATACTTACTTCCTCATCTATCTTCTTTTTCTATCGCCATTAATGATTCTTTGTATTATTTGGCCCTCCTGTAGGCTAGTAGTTAACGTTTCTATTCTCCCCCACTCGCTCCTACCGACTCTCTCTCTCTCTCTCTCTCTCTCTCTCTCTCTCTCTCTCTCTCTGAAGACAGAAGCAACAAAATCATAACAGCCAGTCAGATTTTTTAATTTATCCCATTTATACCGTATTTTACTTTGTAACCATTCAAGGAATATCTTGAGCTCTACGTTATGAAACCATATTTGCAATTTCCTTAATTGGTTGCATAATAAAATTAGAACAATTATAGAAATTGACACAAATCGGCAAATAAAATCCCGCCATCCCACGTTTTGGCAGTAAGTATCTCTGTCAATTCTGATACCAGTCTGCACGATAAACTTGATGCACTTACTGAAAAAATCGATAAATGGTGCAAATGCAATAGTCTTGTTCTCAATGAAAACAAAATAATTGACCTCACTTTTAATATTAGTTGTCCTGTTTTTTTTTTAACTGAAACTAGTACAACATTTCTAGGCTTTCATTTCGAACCTGATCTAGGTTGGCGTTCACATATTAATTATATCGACAACAAAGTATGCAGAGGTATATTTATGTTATGTGTTTTAAAAATAATGTGTCTTCCAATGTTTTATTATCAGTTTATTATGGACAAATCCATAGCCATTTGAGTTATGGTAGTTTATTTTGGGGGAACCATGCTTTAGCTAAAAAAATACTTTTATTACAGAAAAAGGCAATTGGAATTTTATGTGGTGTAGCCCCCAGAACTCATTGTAAACCTTTATTTGTTAAGTTGGGTGTTTTAACTTTGACTTCATTGTTTGTGTTCCACTGCCTCTTATTTGCTAAGAAAAATAGTCATAAATACAATCTATGTTTCGAAATCCATCTTCATCACACCAGAACTAGTTCCAATATTTGCATAACTAGATGTAAGTATAATAAGATACAAAGTTACTTTGAAATAATATCATTAAATCTATTTAACAAACTCAGTAACAGCACTAGAGCTCTCTCCATTGAATCTTTTAAGAGGTCAGTGAAGCGCACTTTCATTTTAAATCCATTTTATTGTTTGGATGAATTTTATAATACTGTCAATTGTTTTTGACCTTGCTTGTATTTGACGTTGATACACAATGTACTTTGTTCTGGCAAATAAACTTATCTATCTATCCATCCATCCATCCATCCATCCATCCATCCATCCATCCATCCATCCATCCATCCATCCATCCATCCATCCATCCATCCATCCATCCATCCATCCATCCATCCGTCCGTCCGTCCGTCCGTCCGTCCGTCCGTCCGTCCGTCCATCCATCCATCCATCCATCCATCCATCCATCCATCCATCCATCCATCCATCCATCCATCCATCCATCCATCCATCCATCCATCCATCCATCAAATCTATCTATCTAATCTATCGTATCTATCAATAGTAATTTACTATTTGTTCAATAAATATGGCAAGATTTTTTTGTTTATTTTTGTTTTATTTATGAACGGTCTTTAACTGCTGTGGTTCTCAGCGTCCCATTTTATACTGGGCGTGAAAGATCGCTTAATTTTGCTCAGAGGCCTCTCTATCAGGCTTCAGGTTCTTTTACGTGTCGTAAATTTACGACACGGGACCAATGGCTTTACTTCCCTTCCGATGGCAGCCCGCTAAGGATTTTTACACCCAATAAAATTCATCTTCCTACGCTGGGTTTGATCCCGTGACTTTGGGAGATTAGCTACCATATTTAGAGATATACTTTTCTTCAAAACCAAAAGTTTTTAGTTTTAGTTTTACTTTCTCTGGCAGGCATGTAAAATGTACATAGTGCACAGAGGTGATATATTCCACCCACACCTACATGTTGTGAGACTCCCTGAATCCAGAAAGCAGGATTTTTAGAAACATGCGCGTTAATGTGTGTGGGCAGTATAGCTCAAAAACGAAAACTCTGTTAAATACCAAACTTGGTATTTAAGTTCAGTACTTTCCAACAATACGACACAATGATTTTTAAGAAAATCCTCCTACCCCAACTCCCCTTTACTTGGGACAATTTTCGAAAATTTTAATTTTCTCAAAAATGGCTAACGATTTTGATCGCAATGCCATGTGTTTAAGATATTTTAATGACAAATTAAATGTATCTTGAATTCTCTGATAATAGCCTTTGAACACCTCTTCATTATGGATGACTTTTGTATAACACGTGATACACATAAGTTACCACAGAAACATTAAAACACACAATTATATCATATTTTGTTTTCGAAATATTGCTTGCTATTGAAACTATTTAAACTTTTCTCAAACGGTAAGTTGGCTTTCGTTTAATATATTTAGTTTTACTCCCGGGAATGCAGAAGAGAACCGCATATCAGTAGTTTCATATAGCGAAGACGTTAAAAAGAGGGCGTTATCGCTTGAGCTTAGCGTTTTCACTTATTTCCTTCTACTTACAAAGAAGCAAGTAATAAACCCATTTCAGTCAATGTTTTTGATTTGATTGGCGAAGAAAACCATCTTTTGTATGGAAAGTTTGCTAGTAAGACAGCTAGAGAAAGTGTGAGAATGGAACACTTAATTACTTTTTCAGTATTAAACTAATATACACACAGTCACTCCCATATTCATATTTCTAGATAGGGGAATACTTCTGGTTAACGGAAAATTAGCAAAATAGCGACAGTCAAATGTTTTAAAATTGGGCCTTAAAATTTACGTTTTCTTTCCATGAACTTCCATATATATCTGAAAATCGAAAGGTTTTGAAAGACGGCTTAACTACTGAACATTAGAGTAATTAGTAACGGATTAACGGCTTATGGTACAAAAAAGTTATTTCGAGTAAATTGCGTGTTTGAAAGATATCTACATTTTTTGTGTACTGCATTTTCGCCTTTCACTTAAAGTTTACCAGTTACACAAGATTACACTTAAAATTGAAGATTTGTGTAATTATTTTTAAAATACATATCGTGTTTTAATCCAAAATCTTGTCTTTTTTGAGAAAATAGAAAATTTCTAGTAATCTCCCATATAAAAGATAGTTTAGGACTGGGCAGTTTCTAAATATTTTCTTGCCGCATAAATGTCGATATTTTTATTTTTGGCGCAAAGAATGCACTATACTTTAAAGAATACATTTGCAGCGTTTCTCTTAGGGTGGATGCAAGGTATATTTTGGACACCATTTTTAAAGTGTTGCGTTGATTAAATGGCGCTCTGTCATGTTGTAAAGCCAGGTTAAGTTCAATTTTTTTTTTTAATTTTCCTATTCTTATCTACAAAAATGAAGCTATAGCTATGGAAGTTTTCCTCAAGGCATTACAAAATATGTGTACTAAAGTATTTGGTTGGAAATTGTATAGGTATTGGTCGCAGATTGGTCTTAAAAGTTATAACCATACGCTGTTTCTGTAATTTTTTGTTTCTTTTTTACCTTTTCATATAAAATGTTTTAAAAACTATCTACAATTGGAACAATTAATCTAGACAATTTGTACAGAGGTAGTAAGCAATATAATTTTAAAGAATTGTGCATGTAACTCGATATCTTTAGGTGAAGCTAGATTTTTTTACTTTAGCTAATTAAATCGCATATATCATTAAATGTATTCAGAATAAAAATACATTTTTAATGAAAGTTGATATGAATAGTTTTTTTTTTTTCAATAAAGTCTGTACAAAAAATTCGTATACATATGCACGCGAATGTGTTTCTAACTTGCTTTTTTATTTAGGGGGTCTCAAACCATATTTTTTCGGTAAAATATCAATATGAAATAGTTTGTTTGCATGCAATATTTCGTTCACTTACTATAGGTAAGCATAAGAAGCTAAAAATATATATTCTCATGCAACTACTCTTTTTGTAAATAACCGTTGCTCTGCCTAGCAGCGTTAATTATAAAATGTGGCACACACTCGAGATACTATAGAAATCTTAATAGGTCAGTTTCAGTGGTATTGCGGTAATATGTGCGACTCCCATTCGGGAAGTCGGAGATTTAAATTTCCGTGACCCGCCTTCTTCACCTAGGATGTTTTTCGAGGTCGCTAGACGAATGCTGGGAAAATTCATTACACAGAATTTTCTGTTCATTTTTTGTTCTCCTCCTTATTTTTTTTTTTTTTTTTTTTTTTTTTGTAAGGACCCCCCTTTCAAAACCTATACGGCCCACAGTAACTGGTAAAAATGCTAACAGCACTAAAATAAAAGAAGGAAAAAAATGAAAACCGGAGCTGTAAAAACAAAACGCTCAGACTCCCAAACTCAATTCTCAAAAGAAAACAGTACATGTAATCCATTCTGTCAAACAACATAAGGAAAGGAACTGCCAAAGAAATAGGAGAAAACAAAACAGAAAGGGAGAAACCGGCAGGCGCTCAACAGGGATGTCTCACCCACACATTGACGCATATATGTATATAGGCTAACGTAGGACGCAGGGGGAAAAAATTAAAAACTTGTAATGGCATTGTTGTAGGTGATAAAAATGGCAGTTACAACACTGTCAATAATTTGAGCATCAATTTCATTCATCGACCGACAATACCAAACAAGTTAAAGGACGTTAACCTACAAAACAAACATACAGTCACTGGAAACTCAACGCCAAATAAATTAAGTTGGCGTAAAACCTTTCGACATTGTGCACCATTCTGTAACATTCTGTTAACAGATGATTTAAGATGGCCCAAACGCATCTAAGAAAACTGTGAAATGTGCCAAGGAAAGCGCAAAGAGTTAAGATTTAGGGATAAAGCGGTGGAAGCCCGACAAAATCTTGCTCCGCGTGAGCAGTTTTCCCTCTACTGAAGCCAGGTGGAGTGCAGAATATATCTACCGGCACGACATTTAATTTGATGATCAGCATTCTCATTTCCGAAGATTACTGAATGAGTTGGAATCTAGACAAAGAGCAGCTACCGAACACCTAAAGGAAGGTAACTGTGAGAAATGAAGGATCAAGTGACGGTGTCCTGCACGTTGTGGCTGGCCGTAGCGGGATCACTCGGGAACCGCCCTCGGGGATTATCCGGGCACCTCCGGAGGCTCGAGTCTTTGGTCGGTCCCAGGCGGCGTCGGATACGTTCAATCTGTAAGCGTTATGCAATAATTAGATTTTAACATCCTTAAATTAATAAAAATTTATAAATTAACATAATCCTGATAAAGACCAATTGTTAAAATTAAGAGAAATAGTATACTTGTAATTATTAAAATGTTTGTTTGACCCAGTTAAAAAAACAGTTATTGACCCCCGTCCATCCTTGTACTCCTGGTCATCCGCAACTGTGGCTCTTCGGTCTCTCACCACATTCCTTCCTTTTGGGGTCACATAAACCACAATGAGCTCATAGGGCCCACGTACGGTGTTGCGCCCAAGTGCTTAAGGACCTCATACATCTTTATAGGTCACGTTTTCAGACCCTCGGTAACAGTTGCAAGTAGTAGATTATCACAAACAAATTAGGTGAGCCAAAGAAAATTATTATATCCCACCAGGTATCCAATAGTTATTATATTACCGTAACGTAGTTGTTATATTAAATCAGTTTTTTGTAAATTGTAGGTAAATACACTGGTATTTATGTAGGGCGATGGATTTTTTCGGACGTTAAATCTCCTCAACTTGCCTTCCTTCGGAATGGAAGTGCAGAGCACGTTATTTGCACGTTACAAAAAATATACTTTGAAAGAAAATATCCCTAGGGGAAAATAACCATGTTTCACGTCCGTAATTTCGTCCTATATCTAAGTGCATTCTCGTCAGGAGTTTCATAGAGGCGAAATCGAGAACTAGAAAGTTTCTGATCAACAAAACACCGTAACCGGTATCCCAAATATCCGACATGGCGTACATAAAGTTGATGAGAACTGTTTATAATTTTGGCCGAACAGTTTTCATGTTCTTGAAATTCCACCGACGTTTTTAAATCAGCCAGACAGTTAGCACCTTTTAACCCTACTTCTCCTTTATGTATGCACTTTTTCTCAGTTTTTACATTTTTATGCATGGTGCTTTTCTCGAATTTATATGCAAATGTGAATACATAATCCAAAATGTGTTATCTAAAGATTCAAACATTTGTTTTATGATTCTTTTATTCACTAGCACTCTTTTCTTCTACAAGAGTGGTGGAGGCAAGGATGTGACTGTAATACAAGAAAACTATTCGTATTATTGGTAATATATCTTCGAGAGACTCGTGCAGAAATTCTTTTAAATATTATAACCCATATCAGTGTATATGTTTGCATGTATTAATATATTCTTGAACATTTGAATGAATATATTTTACACAATGATGTACATAATGTAGTAGTAATAACTTATTGATATTATCCTGTAGACTGAGTAAGACATTGAATAACCATCTTCGTATTAGTTTGAACTTTTACAATAAATTAATAACTTGCCTGTCACAAAAATCTTTAGCATGGCTTCCTTCGGAAGGGAAGCAAAGTTGATGCTCCCGTGTAATGTTTATTTGCATGTAAAAGATCCCTACGCCTTGAAAGAAATATTTCCTGGGCAAAATTCCGCCATTTCATGTCCGCAAGTTGTGACTTCGTTCTACAGAGCCATCTGTAGGCGAAGCGATGATCGCTCGTCATCATGGCGCATAGCGGCGAAATCACAAACTAGAAATACAAATCTGATCACGGAAACATCTAAAGATGCCCTATGCTTTAATTAGGAGCTACAAGGAATTGACCCACTAATTAAAATACCGTTTAATTGCATAATCTAAGAAACTATTTCAAACTGAGCTTTGACATTCTGTACAATAATGTCTTTATTCAATTACATCAATAGTTCTGATTTTCAAATGAAACTCTTCAAAATTAAAATGTTAGAAACTGCATTACCGGAGTCTTTAAACTCAGTTGTTAAGCTTGCGAAGTAATAACTTATTTCTGACACTGTATATTTGAAACACCTACAAATGTTAGCGATATAAATCATTTGCAATATGTAATGCAGTAAAATCCAATTTCCTGTCTAAACTAAAAAGGAAAGCGGAAGAACTTGTCCTCCTCTGTAATGCCTGAGGTTGTGCACTGTGGTAGCGTTGCTTGTATGTTATTGCGCTTCATCATAAGACTAGGTCCACCTAATAAACAAATAATTTATATTTATTTGTTTATTTGAAGTAACCTATGGATTTTTTTTAGCCGTATAGAACAGTCACTTTCTTTTCGAATGTTTTCACTCATTGAAAGTACTCTGAGGTAGTTTGATCATAGGCACTGCGGCAGCAGATTGTATAATAAATACTACCATGCATTCTGGCTTAATTGCATTGATATTAATACACATGAAATATCTATGGAAATAACAAAATATGTATGTAGATGAGATGTAGTTCTACTATGGTTACAAAACAAACATTGTTTGAAAAAGTTTTCACTCTCAAGAGCATAAAAGTTAGCGTTGTGTAACTCGAATAAACGAGTGTTGTAAACCTCGATATTCTTAAATATATTGTATATTTCGAGTAATGTGTGATAACAGAAGGTGCTTGTATAATTAAATGTAAGAAAAACAAAAAGTAAGTAAATGCTAATCGACGAATTTTGTTCCACACACGACATTATAACACGCTAAGGGGATGATATTTTAATCAAGCTTGTTATTTCTTGTAAATTATGTTTGGGAAGAAATGTATGTTAATATCAGCAATGTATCATAAGAATTCTACTTAGATTGGTTTAATTAAGTAAGCCAATAAAAGCATTTATTTTGAAATTTGTTTTGGTTCGTTACGTTCACATTTATATAATTTAAAGAAAATAAATTAAAAGATCTCAGCAGAAAGTCACCCCAATCTCATTGAATCTTCTCGTACAGCTATTATTTCATGCTAGCATCAATTAAATGCTAGCTGGACAAACGATATCTAATATAACCTCCAGCTACTGACGAGCAAGAATTATGTAGCGATTGTTGGGGTGAATTAAGGGCTTTCCGCCAATCCAGGCAAACCAGGTAAGCCAACCTAAATGGCTTAATAGCCGACGACAACGGTTGCCAACCCCGAAACTCCAACAGTACTCTAACATATTATGTACCCTTTACTGTAAAGCTAGTGGACCTTTAACTATTTTAAGAGCGTAATGTTTTTGAGTGAGCTTCAAGACAGAATAACTTTTGCCCTTAAACCCCTTTTCCACCGAGTTTGTAAAGCGTGCAGAAAGACAGATCTAAAGCGTTTTATTTGCTGGCAGGTGGCATAATCTAAAAGAAAGAAAAGGGGAAAATACCCAAGATGACTTAGTATATAATTACAAATATGTCACATTTCAGTAATATTGAATAAGCGACATTTCATTTCCAGGGACACCATTGTGATTATGTTCCTATCTCTTATTGCTCTTGTATAAAACCTAAATTAATGTTTGAAATTTCGTTATTTCAGAATAATAATGCTGTATTTCAGTACTAATACAAGAGCCATCCAGAAATTAACGAATGATTTGGCATAACGAAAGATATCAACACAAAACTTTATTTACAAAGTTACAGTACCTTACTCTATTTCTCAGCATTATCTAAATGTTTAGCCAATCGAATTTTATAGCATAATAACGTAAGTGTATGGTGATAATGCAATGAATGAATCTTCAATGAGGTAATGACGCATAATTTACGAATAATGAAAGAACCAGAGTGCATGATGCAGTCCGGAGTGGCAGTTCATTAATCCTTATGGAGGAGTTGAAAGAAAATTGTTATAACAATTTCACAAAAACCGGTGTTTCACTTTGGATACCATACATGTCTTTTTGGGTGGAAAGAATTTCCCAGCCGATGAATACCTCAAAGTGGCAGTAACATCTTGGCACAGATCTTTAGCGGTCTAAGAGTATAACATCTACATTGAAACACCGGTACCATGTGACAAATACCTTGATAGCAATGGAGATTACTTTGAGAAATAAGAGTAAGATACTGTAAGTTTGCAAAGAAAACTTTGTATTGAATTCTTTTGTTATTATTTAGTTATGGCAAATCGTTCGTTATATTCTGGATGACCCTCGTACAAATGAGAAAAGCATATATATAAGAAAATGCTGAAGTATGATAAAAAAAAAACAATGTTTTAAAAGATTCTTTAAATTGAATTTTTGGCTAAATTTCCCCCATTGAGAATGCTAGGAAGCAGAGAGAAAAGTTTTGTGCATATAAACGAAAGGTGTATTTGTAGTAAGCTACGCCCCCCCCTCCGCCCAAATGATGTGTACTAGTCAGTTTGATTACAATAGCCTCTCCTAGCGGAAATTTTTACTGCTTTAAAAGGATCCTGTGAAGCCAAACGATGGCATTTGTACACGGTTTTTCCGTCTAATGTTAGTTTGTGATGGAAGGATTTTCTCGAAAACTTCATTTTCTTGTATCCTTAGAGGATGCTGAACAGAAATACTCCGATCAAAATTGATATTTATTCGATTATACACTCCCACACACACATTTGAATGTAGAGACATAAAACTTCAGTTTTGGTATTAAGTGGACAAGATCTATTTTTACTTTCTCTAGCCCCGTATGTACAATGTACATAGGGATAGAGAAGTATTGTATTCCACCCAAAAATTCGATACCGAGATTTCACCGGAAATACATGTTTTAGGACCCCTGTATCCAAAAAAAACATTTTGAGAAAAAGGTCCGTGAACACGATAACTCAAAAACGAAAAATTGCTAAAATACCAAACTTAGTATTTAAGTTTAGTATCTTCCAGGGATGCGACACGAAGATTTTGAGAAAAATCCTTCTACCCCAAACTACTCTTTGTATGGAAGCTCTTTCAAAAATTTTGATTTTCTTAAAAATGGCTCTAACGATTTTGATTAAAATATCGTATATTAAAGATATCTACCTGACAAATAAAATTTATATCTGAATTTTCTGGGAATAGCTTCTAAACACCTGTTTATTCTGGATGAATTTTGCTTAATTTGGCATAACTAGTAAACCGTAAGAGATAGACAAAAATTTACTATACAAAAAATGTATTTTTTGTTAAAATACACAACTTACATTTTTTTCGCGGAGCTTACCATTTTCAAGGTATTCCTTGTTATTAGTTTCAGTTGAGAAGTACTTTTACTTTTCTCAGACGGGAGTGTCCGTTTTTCTTTTGTTCTACTCCTGGCCAAGAAGAGAAACGATTTGTAATGCCAATCGCATAACGACAGCTTTTAAAACATTTGAATATCGGTTTAGCCTAGTGTATTCCCTTATTTTCTTCCTACTTATAAGGAACTGAGTAATAAGAACTTTGTACTAATGAGTACCTCGATTAGCAAGGTGCACCAAGAAGAATAGTGTTATGTAAGAAGTTTGTAGAACAGCTAGAGAAAGTCATGTGAGTGTAACACATCAGATTTTCCTAAAATGTTATCTTTTTCAATTTATTGCACCTCTATTTCCAAAGAGATTTCGATGTGGATTTTTGCCTGGAATACAGCACTGAGTTTGGGAAAGTAAACAGACAAATTTTATTTTATTTTGTGCTTATATTAAGATTAATTCTTCATAATAATTTCTACGACACTTAACATCATTCCAAATGGTACCTTATTTCACAGGTATTAAGGGATAACTAAAAATTTTGGTATAACGGCTAAAGATTGCAAATCTCTTTGGAGCCTACGAAAATCTAACATAATGGATATAATCTTAGAGCTATTTAAGGTGATCTGGTATTGGTTGTTGAATTAATTTGTTACTTCTTATCAACAGAGCACCAAGTACCCATTCTCTCACTTGGAGACGACCTCCCTACTCTGTTTAAGCAGTTTTAGGTTGACAGTTATGAATGCTGCTGAGATGTGTATCAGTTGTAGCTTTTGGAATTCCATTCTCTGTGAAATCCGGCACTATATTTTGAGTGAGACGTGAGAGGCGAGTTACAACAAGAGCTGCTGATACTATCAGCGTTCTTGCCTTCAACAACCGGTTGTAAGTTTTTGTAACTTGTAAATTAGTTTAGATAAAATTAAATGTACCTAATTGCTCTGGTAGGTTTTCGTTTTACAGTTTTATGGGTGAATACCCTGTTGTACTGCAGGCCATCGAATGCCAAACTCTCAGGACTAAACTTTCAACTTCATACGTCATTTAAAAGTACCAAGTTTGGCTTGGAATACACTATACAAATTTTGATGTGTTACGAAATTTTCTCTGCCCATTCTTCAAGAAATAATTCTTAAAAGAGCTTATTATTCCATCCAAATTATGTTAATTGAGGTAAACAAGATGTTTTATGGCATGTTCACTTGAAGATACAATGTGAATAAGCGATCGTGAAATGTTTAGAAAGCTGGTCGCAATGTGATTCTTTTAAAATACTAATGTTTTTGCTTGTCCAGAAGAAAGAAAAATAAATAACTTCTTAGTAAGAAAATTGTAAGAATTTCTCACAAATGATTAATTCGACATACAATATATATAAGACATAAAGACATACCTTTTTGTTGTAAGTTTTTGTCTATTTCTTAAAGTTTTTATTTATACACAAGTAATCCAGAATTAGGAGGGGTTTAGAGGTAATTTCCAGAAAATTTAAGATATGCATTATATTTATGTTAAAATCTTAAATATGTGGTGTTCTAACCAAAATCGTTAGAGCCGTTTTTATAAAATAATACTTTATATGTAAAGGGTATTTTGGGGTAGGACATTAATTTGAAATCTTTGTGTCATATCCTTGAAAATTGCTACGCGTATTTGCTTGGTTTGGTATTTTACTATTTTTCGTTTTGAGTTATGTGGTTCACAGACACAAACGCGGACATTTTTCTTAATTTTTTTATTCTGGAATCCTCAAAACATGTATTTCCATTGAAATAAGTATCGATTTTTTGGGTGGAATACAATAACTTCTCTATGTACTTTACATTGTACATACATGATAAAGAAAGTAAAAATCCGATGTTTTACATTTAAATAATCTCTTCTAAACACAGTCATTTATTTATATATAGAACCGAAAAACCTTTCTTGCAAAAGCATATTTTTCTGTTAATGAAGATCATACGTAACTAAGAAATGTTTCCGGGCTGTTTTGCCGTGGTCTGCTGGTGTTAGAAGTCCCAGACGTTCTAACACCAGCAGACCACGGCAAAACAGCCCGGAAACAGTTCTTAGTTACACTGACTCCGGCTGTGAAAGCCTACGTTCTCTCATGAAGATCATACGCTTGCGTGTATATTTACTGTCTGCCAATACTTTTAAAACCTGGTCGTTACATGTTGGACTTGAAGTTTCATAATTTTTCAATAAAATTGTGAGAAACGACGGCATGGTTACAGTACTTTAAAAACGGTAAATCCAAACGAATGAAGATGGCTGATACCACAAGTTATTTATTTGAATTTATTTTCGAAAGTCATCTACATTTTGTAAATATATAGACACGTTTTGGTGTAATAGTTTATTCCTTATGTAATTATGGAATATTAATTCAGAACGAAGAGAACTTCCAAAATAATGAGAGACACTTTACTATTAATTTAAACATCTTAAACTTATGTTTTTATCAAAGTTGTTACAGGTGTTTTTGACAAATTAAAATGTTTCGAAACATAAAAAAGGATATTTTGGGGCGTGGCATCCTTAGAGGATAAGTAACTTAAGAATATTAAGTTTGGTATTTCTCCACTTTGCTGATCCATACGGACAAAGACGCAAGGATGTTATCTCAAAAATATTTTATTGAGGGACCTCAAAACATGTACTTATTTTGGATGAACTCTATGTAGAGAATTTCATGTGAAAATGAACCATCCTTAGAAAGATAGAATCTCCCTAAAGAATTCAATGCTATAGCCAGTTTATGAACCAAGGATGTTCCACTTTCTGTACCATTGGTCTAAACCAGACATGTGGAGCCTAAGCTCGGAGGGATAATAGCAAATCCATCCCTCCAATACCGCTTCCACGTACCGGCGCTTGTGGATGTCCACTCGTCACCACTGCTGACAACAATACACACCGACGGTAAATGTGTTGTAGTTTAGGATTTACATAGCAAACTCCAAATAGTGATATCACTTGAGTAAAACTTGGAAAATATTTACTTTTGTATTCAGGATGGCAATTGCTTGTTTGTTGTGTGCTACACAGTTCCGCCACAAGAAATACTATAGGTACTATGAGACTGGCAATTCCACTCTTCACAGGCAAATAATTACGTCTATGGCATCATCAACTCGCACAAAATGCCATGTACCACTTTACAGGTTTAGATTCATTATAAACTAAAACGCCTCATCTGTGTCATATTGCATATTAATTCTGAACACCATTAGGGAGAATTTGAAGATGGGTTCTAATACTAATTATTAAGAAACAAGACGTACCGCAATTTTTAAATGTATATAATTGGAATTGAGTTAAAATGTAGCACCCATAAAGTCAAGGGAAAATAAGACCTGGAACTTTGCCGGATATTTGGCAATATTTGTTTGAAATGGTCTTTTCTAAATCCCATAAGCACTCCAGATTAAACACCCTTGCCACAATATTACGTCTCTCTACGAGTACTACTACCACGTAGGTAACTGTCACCATTAAGGTGTCAGCGCCCCACTACTGCCTCTTCAACACTACTGAGTTAAACGCAATTTACGCACCACTAGTTTGCGGTTTGAAAGTATGTGCCGCCACATTTTGCCGAGTTGCCCTCCGCGGTGTAATGGTTACCATGCTAACTTCATACACCCAAAGGTCGCGGGTTCAAACCCAGCGGAGTACGATGGATTTTTTCGGGCGTAAAATCCTTAGCATGCCTTCCTTTGGGAGAGAAATAAAGCCGTTGGTCCCATGTCGTAGATTTACGGCACGTAAAAGAACCTCAAGCCTGATTGAGAGGCCTCTGAGTTAAATTAATCGGCCTTTCACGCCCAACATAGAATGGGATGCTGTGAACTACAGTAGTAAACAGCGACCATAAATAAAACGCCATTTCATTTACTGATACGCCAAGACGAGTGAAGCAACTAGTTCTATTACGATGGGAAGTGAAAGAAGAATTAGGGTATACCACCCCTCCTGAAGCAGCTCCGAAATCCATGCTGCAATTAATTTATTTACTATGGCAACATGGCTGTACGTCATTAAGTTATCCAACTGATGCGTTTTTCCCGGTCATTCACAAGAAGATCTCAAATATTTTGAGATGTTAACCTCAATGTAGATTACAATTCCGTAAGTACTTTGATTTATTTATTTTGTTCATATCTATGTGTTTCACTGCTTCTACCAGCAGACATGTAGTTCGTGTTGCATCTCTCCATGTAAGAAATTTGGCACGAATTCATCCATCGCAGCTGTCCTCAAACCTAGACCTCTGAATCCTTATTTCGTTGCCGCACAAGCAGAAGATTGATTATGGAGGATATTCAAGAATCGAACAACTTTCCATTGCTTTTTTTCTGTACACTGGTGGGGAGAGACAAAATATATTCTTATGGGAACCTATCTAAGCTCCATGATGTCATGAATGGACACTTTCAATGGTTATGAAGAAATAAGTCATTTTGTTTTGACTTCGAAAAGTCTATCAGTGGCTATTTAATCTCGTTTTTGAGATTTGTTTTCTTCTTAATGTATAAAAAGATGGTGTTGTTTTCTACGTTACAAGCAGTTCATCTGTTTATATGTCCTTTTTAGAAATGTTTTAAAATAGTCCAAATTCATAATAGGCATCTGGGATCTGTGACTGACGGCGGTATACAATCGGTGATCAACCGGGTGAACTTTGGATAAAAGTCACAGCTTTCGAGATGATGATGGTGTCGGTAGTTATCAAAGTTGGTGATTTTCATCAAAATTCAATTAGCTGATAATCGGAAAATACTTCAATTTATCTGATATATGTTAAGTGCTGAGCAAAGCTAAGAGCCAATTGAAGACTAATGAATTAACTGATAATACGGTTATAAATGTGTAGAACACTAAAGAGATTTTGGACATGTTTTTGCTTAAGATTACAATGACAGACTGTTTGATGAATGAAAAGTCATTCATTTTACTTTCTCTAGCACATATTTACAAAAAGTAGAATGACTACACCTGAAAATTCGATATAGAAGTCCCCTGAATCCCAAAAATGTATTTTAGATAAAGGCATAACACAAAAGCAAAAAGTGGTTACGTACCAAATTTGGTATTCAAGTTGAGACGGTACATGTCTTGTACCGGGGGAAAGAACTATTAAGAAGAGAAATATAAACCATAGCCAAGAATATAAATTATATCACGAAGATAAAAATATAAATGTAGAGTGGAAAATGGGAAGGGTAGAAAGGCTTATAACACGTATAACTCACGAGCTCGGGGTACAAGATCCGTTACCTGCCGTGTATTGACCCGAGGGAAAGGGGCGAGATTGCCCTGCCCAAGGAAAACTAACGGGACGCGAGACAATGATTACCAGTGGTCAGGCGACAGTTTAAGGCACTTAGTGAGGAACCTCCGGACCTGTGAGATGTGATTTTAGAATTCATGGTGGAGTCAAACAGGCTACCTTTTAATTGAAAGGCACTTGGTGAAGGACCGACCAACCAAGATGTGAAATTTTAGAATTCGTGAGGAGTCGAACAGGCTACCTTTTAATTGTGAGGCACTTGACGAAGAACCTCCTCACTAACAAGATGTGATATTTGAGCGCGTGGTGTAACCCTTAGTTGTGACGGAAGTAAGTGATTTTAAGACCGATTATAGTACCAGATATAACACTGCTTCAAACGAATAAATAGTAATAGTAATAAATAGTAATAGTCGCGTGCGCTTAAAGTGTAACGTCACAGCAGAAAATGAAGAAGAATACGCGTGTGTTCTACGGCGGAAAAAGGCCGGACTCAGTTAATAAAACACTTGTGTCTCACCACAACCTGAAAAGGTTCCCATGCTAATAAAAACCCTGAGCTAAGCCAACTCAAACCTACCCATTTCCGCTACTCAACACCCGCACCGGGTCACGAACACAATACCGCCACAAAGTTCAGCAGCCCCCTTTTAAACCAGTATTGAAATATGACATTTTTCGAAAACTTAATTTTTCTGAAAAAGTGGCTGTGATTTTAATTAAAATAATGTAAGTTTAAGACATTTTCATCACGAATAACATCTTAAGTTTTCATCAAATGGCTTCAAAAACCTATTTATTTCTCTAAATGGTTTATCCATAGCTGTTACACCATAATATAAACAAAACATATAGATATCGTTAAAGCGCTCAATTCATATCAATACTTTTTTGGTGTTGAACATTTTCGAGATATTCTTCGTCATATCTTTGATTTTTCAAATATTTCATACTTCTCTGCAGTTCGCTATTCTTTTCTTTCTTTGCTTGTAAATCTATACATATATGTATTGCGCTCAAGCAAAGGAATCAGAATTTCAAAGTCGTCACATAACGAATGTCTTTGAGAAGATTTGATTATTATTTTATATCTTCTTTTTTTTTCATAAACCTACAACGAAATATCGAAATGGTATGATGGTTATATAAGCAAGAAGTAGAGAGAAGAAAAAATGCTGCCATGGCTCAATAAGTACCTTTCTGCTTTGCGAAAGATCTTGAGCCGCGCCGTGGCCGAGTGGTTAGACCACTAGCCTCTCACCTAGACGGCCGGGGTTCGATCCCAAGCGACCGCTTGTGAGATTTGTGGTGTGGAGAAAGCGGCGCAGGGGCGGGTTTTCTCCGGTTTCCCCCGCCATCGCATTCCACCGGTGCTCCATCATCATTCATGTATCATCAGTGTCACCGCCTGCCTGCGGTGCCATTAGTGGTTAAAGCGGGCGTTAAACACTACAAAAAAAAAAAAAAAAAAAAAAAGATCCCGATTCGATTTCTGGCTGGGGATCAGAGTTATTCTACAATCAAAATTATTTATTCTCTATCCTTTTCAGAGTCTATAAATGAGACCTGAATATATGTGTACGTGGGGAAATAAGGTACTACTGCTGCTGCTGCTGCTATAATTTTAAAAGAAGGAATGGTTTTTCGCTTTAACGAATCTGCATGATAAATACGTAAAATTTGTCTCAATTTAGCACGTGTAACGCAGAACCAAAGAAGGACCATAGATGACAGAGATGATGTATGAGTCTGCATATTCAGACTTGTTGATGTGAATGCTCCATTTACCAAGATCCACCAGAGAGAGTGGTGATGTCATGCTCTTCACGCCTCGTTGATGATGCGGGTGGATAATCAGAACCTAGTTGACGACATCGTTACAGAGAATGCGCCAAGCTCCGCTCTGCGCCGCGACGCTATTATTTATGATTTTTTCCACGCTTACCTCTCCGGTGGTCTCGTCAACTCTCACTCTATCTCCTTTATGCGTTCATTTATTGGCAACACCCACGCAAGCTCGGACCTGATGCAAGCAATTTACTTTGGCACCGTTACGTGATGTGAAAAATGGCATTCCCTGACAACGCATGTCAATCCTTGACATAATTAGAAGTGTATTTATAAAACAGACTAGATATTAACAAACTATCAGTTATTTAAAATCCACATTGTCATTGTGTGATTATTTTCAAGAAACATGTAAGGAAACATCAGACCTCTAGATGCCTTAATTCACAAGTGGAAAGCGATTTAAGTTAGTCTTCTTCTTCTTCCACCTCATAAATTAGGCTTACTGGTATGTTAAGTTTCAAAATTATTCCGTCCATTAATTTTATATGATCTTACCATGTTTCACCATCTCTTGGTTTATAAATAATATTAAAAGGGATTTATTGGTAATGCAATATTAATCATTTTAATAATTATCTAATTTTTTAGAATAATGAATTTAATTCAAGTAATACACGTTATTAACTATTCTTATTAACATATTTTTTATTTCTAATTTTAAATATACCTTTAATATGCGGTGTGCGAGTTCAAAACTTTATTTCTAAAGTTGACAATCCTTACATTTAAACTGTGTATGTGTAAGTACTGTCTTTGCTTCATTTTAATGTATGCAAATAGTAAACAAGGTATTATATTCCACCCAAAATTCGGTACCGAGGTTTTACCAGAAATATATGTTTTGAGGAGCAATAAATCCTCCCCCCCCCAATAGATAATGTTTATTTTCTCCAACGTTATGTACAATACGCATTGTCTATAGAGAAGCTATATTCCACCCAAAATGGATATTGAGATTTCACCAGAAATACATATTTGTTTTGAAACACCGTGAATACAAAAAAGGAAGCATTTTTAGAAACATGTCCGTATGTGTGTGGGTGGGTGGATGGGTGGGTGCGCATGGGCAGCATAAAGGAAAAGTCAATGTCAAACAAAGAGTTTCAAGAAAATCCCTAGCTTCCAACTACACTTTTCATGTAACATTTTTCAAAATTTTGGTTTTCTCAAAATGCCTCTAACCATTTTTATTATAAAGCCATATGATTAAGATATTTTCATGACAAACTGTTCATTCTGGATGGCTTTTGTATAACTTTGTATAACTTTTGTATAAGCAATAAACAGTAAGAAACACACAAAAATTTACTACACCAAAAATGTAGCTTTCGTTAAAACCACAATTTATCATATACATTTTTATTGTAGAGTTAACTCTTTTCAAGATATTGAGTTATTGGTTTAAGCATTAAGCTACTGAAAATGTTTTCAAATGGGAAGTATCTTTCTTTTCATCTTTCTTCTGTTTAGTAAACAAAGAGAACCAAATTTCAATTGTTTCACATATCAAACCACTTCTATAAGATTTGACTCTACTTACAAATAAGCAAGTAATAAGATTAATCTGGCAATGTTTGTCTTGATTAGCACGATGTAGATACAAGAATAATCTTTTGTAAGAAAATTTTGTGTAACAGCTAGAGAAATTCATGTGAACGGAAATCATCTGATATTTAAAAAACATGTCTGTTTGTGTGTACACGAGAAGTCAGATAAATAAAAAACTTGATATTTAAATTTAGTGTTTTCCAAGGTTATCCATGAAAGCTTTCAAGAAAATCCTCTCAAACCACAATAGCACAATCTTTTCTCAAAAATAGCTCCAAAGTCGTATATTAAAGGTATTTACATGGCAAATAAAATATATATCTTGATTTCTTTTGGAAATAGTTGTTAAACTCTTCTTCATTCTGAAAGAATTTTGCATAACCGGTCAACCATAGAGATAGACACAAACTTAGTGAAGAAAGGACATAAAAATAATGTCATATACTTTTTTATAGAGCTAACAGTTTTTGAAATATTCCTTATTATTGATCTGAAAATGTCAAATACATAGATTTATCAAATGGGAAATCGTTGTTCAATTTTTCATTCTTGTCACAAAAAGAGAAGGGTATTTCAATTTCACCACATAGCGACCAGATTATAATATCACTTTATCCTAATGTATTGCCTTATTTATCTTCTAGAGGGAAAAGTAATACAACAATTTCTGGTAATAGTAGAGAGAAGAATTAGCCTTTGTAACAATAATTTGTGCAAAAATAGGCAGAGAAAGTCTGTGAATGAACACGTCAGACTTTTTATTTTATCTTTCCTTGTCTTCAGAAGTCACATTTCGGTTGATTGGTTACTGCGTACATCTCTTAAAGTTCAGCTTTCACTTCCATATAAGATATGGGTGTGGCCATTGTTTTATTGCATTTAATAATAATTTGTCTTTCCTTGGTTTGTTTTTAAGTGTAATGTATCTCTAAAATTTAGCCAAAATTAAATTAAATTAAATTAAAAATTGTTTTCATAATAAAATATGAACTCTAATACCACGCCATGCCTCCCACCAAGGCAGCTCGGGCTCAATCCCAGGCGACCATATGTAGGATTTGTGGAGGACAAAGCGGCGCAAATGCGAGTTTTCTCCGGTTTCTCCGAATACCATTGCTATGGCATTCCACCGGTGCTCCATTTTCATTCCATGTATCACCAGTGTCATTGCCTGCGGTGCCGTCTGTAGTAAAAGCGAGTGTTAAAACACTATAAAAAATAGTTGTACGCTTTTTAAAAATATAGTTTTTTTCCACTTGGGAACATTTTAACAACCAATTAATTGAAGCTATATAAGGGCACGCCATTGTTTATTAGTAGGTACGCCCAACTTTAATCTCTATTTTCTGGCAAACTTTTGTTTTAAATATTTTTTCCATACTCAAAATTATTTCACACTGTCATATTTTACTATTTTTTTTTTCAAAATTGTTGTGTCGCCTCTCAACTGTATATTAAAGAAAATGGTCATATACCTGTTTGAAATAATGTTCAGTTATGAGAAATAAATGATTAAAATTTGAAAATCCAAGTGTTTTGGAGAATAAAAATGTAGATAATACTTTTTTCACAATAAGTAGCGGTTAATATAAAAAGTCGGATATTTTTAAACTGTTTTAATGTAAAGCTTGAATTTTTTATGTGAATATTGTATTAGAAAAATTAACTAGTATTCTTTTATTTAAGTAACCTTGCAAGTTAAGATTTTGAAACATGGCAAAAATGTCACAATTATTTTATGAAATAACTGGTATAAACTTTTTCAAGATATCTTACATAAGCATATTTTCTAACTTTCACACAGGGGAGAAAACGGATCTCCAGAAGAGACCAATTTCCAAAATATAATATTTTCTGCTAGAGATAAACTAGTTTTTAAACCGGTTTTTTTAACTTTCAGTGTACAGTATGGTTTGCTACCCACTCCTGAAAGTAATAATGAGTGAAATAACAACACATGATTCCATTATCAAAATCAGCTAAAGATATAATGGTGGACATAACAACTATAAAGTTGATAGAGTACAAATTGTGGGACACGTCTATATGATACGGTACAGCATGCCAAATACAGGAAATTAAATTAGTATATACATTTTAGCGTGAACTACGGTTCTTGCAATTATTTCCGAATCCCGTCCACCTCTTCAAGTTTTCTCATAGCTGCTCATTACTTGCCGATAATGTTGTTTGTACGCTGAAGGAATGTCATGGGCGGTGAAAATTTAAATCAATTACGGTTGTGGTTCTTTATATGTAGTGTTGCGTCAAAACAGGTTGTGATAATCCTTATGAAACTGAAAAAACTATTTCCGTCGAATGCAATGAATACCCCACTGAAGACAGCGCAAATCGTTTCTTATGCGACTAAACTTAAAGGTCTGATTAAAGTTTTGAAAAAAAGCAAAAATCCTAATGTATTTTCACCTTAATATACAAAACGTAATGGCAGCAAAATGCACGATATTGTTTACAAATGTCACACTGTAATTATTGTAAATATTGATACCGTAGTTATGTTGGTATTAAATTAATAATTATTTTATAAGGATATAATGGAAAAAATAATTTCATATATTAATACCAAGTCATTCTGCTCCTAGCCAAAAGCCATTAACAAAGGCAAATTGCACTGGAGAAAGCAACTAGTTGGAGTTGCAGGTAATTTGGTTCGGAGAAATTCAGTTGACAAAATTTCCACTAAGCCTCAAGAAAGTCAATATGTTCTGAGATCTAAAGGTTGGAAAAGCCGCACTTAGGCCATTTCTGAGAATTAGCAAAGAAAAAGAATATTCCTGCTTGAGCATTAAACAATTGATGCTTCCCATCCTCGCCACAGCCCGCACATCCTGAGAGAAAGATTTCACAGCATGCCACCGGAGCAGCAAAGTGGCCGTAGAAAATCGACATCAATATTTAAGTAACGCAGCTTTCGTTGTAGATACCTTCTCTCTAGCTCTTCATTTGACATTTAAATAGTGAACAATGTTGTATCTAACCGCATGTTATTGTCATTCTGGCATTTATCCTTCGATTACAATTTACAACTCACGCATATGTAGCAATAACATAATAAGTAACCATTATAATCAGATTAACCAAGCACTGATAATTCCTCTGCGGAAAACCGTAATAGTGCTTGGCTGTTGCGATAGGTCAATACTTTTAGATGTTCCAATAGGGTGGGGGGACCTTAGGGTGTAAGGTCCGGCGAACAAGAGGGTAGGATTTAGACCCACAGGAGCAAATCCATCTCCGTGGACAAGCAAGAGTGAGAAAAACTTGTACATCAAGGCATGAAGTGCCGGTGAGTTACCCAGCCGTAACCATTTGATGTAGCAGAGCATCATCTAATAGCTCACATGCATTTGAGCAGTCTGTAGGAAGTTTACGAAACCCTCTTATTAAGAACTCCTTACAAGATGATTATAAAATACCACATGAAACTGTAATGGAACTTGATGAGGTAATCTCAACGGATATGAAATGCGACGGTTTAGTGGACGGATTTCTGACGATGGGTTCTGGGTTTGATTCTAGCTCAGGGTTGGATGGATGTTTTCTCTCAGTAATGGTATACAACAAGAATTGTTGTAGTAAACTATGTATATTAGCGACCTTCCTTCATTATGCATTTTTAAGCATGTCTCAATTCATGTGTATTTACCGAGCTATAATAGCGCTTGCTAGAATTCTTCCGAAATAGTACCGAAGTGTTGGAATAATTGCCCTAAATTTTAAATTACACAATGAATTCGCCAGCGTGAAACTCAACAACATCCTATGCCTATTAAACATTGCGTGTAATGGCGCAAAGCATGATGAAATATGACGTCAAGAGATCCCGAGGATCAGTACTTCCGCAATAGTTCATCAAGCGGTATAAGCTTTCTTGAATACATTTAATACAATAATCACTAACTCCAGTAAACTTAAATTCATTGTTAATATGTTGGATCCCTTATCAAACAATGCACACTTCATTGCTCTCTTAAACCCAAAATCACTTCAGAATCTTCCTTTAATTTTTGAGCTAATTAAAATTCTAGGCAGGTGAGAGAGAGAGAGAGAGAGAGAGAGAGAGAGAGAGAGAGAGAGAGATCGACTATGGAGATTTACAGGATAGTAAGTGGAAAGAGCTGAAACCGTCCAAATTTCAGGCACATTCGTCTCCATCACTGTGAGACAGTACTCAAGAATACTGCTCACACATCATATATTTAGCTTCCACCAAAAATGGATGTGATGCTTACGAGATTGTGATCTGCCTAAAAGCTCATGTTCTGACGGTTTGTACTACCGATGTTGAGAAGCTGCTTTCGTCGGAACTGGGCGATTGAAATCCAGCTGTTATTTATTGCAATAGGTGCAGTGCCACCGCTTGACATTTTGTGCGACCGAGAGAGGCACAGTGCACGCTACTCTGGCGGCAAGTTTGGTTACTAACAAGAGGATAACAGAGGCAATGCTATAAGATGTGCAGTATCGAACCTCTTGAAAATGTAAATACTATAAGAAGGCGGAAAAGGCAACAATAACTTCTGTGTTGTAGCATGTAATAATACCTACAAGAATATTTCGCCAGGTATTGCCTTTTATTCTTTTCCCACGCGGAAAATTGAAGCGCAAAGAAGAAATCTATGGATTCAAGTTGTACATTGAAAGAAGTAAGTACACTAATTTTATATTGTACCTCAAAGCAGTAACATATGCTTAAAATTAACTGCAGCATGGATAATGTTGTTTAGAAGTTATTGCTAACGTTTTTTAATAAATAGAAACTCTAAATACTGTTAGTATTAAACGACACATTATGGGAATAGTCTGTCAACTATTATTATTATTATTATTATTATTATTATTATTATTATTACTTTTATTTTTATTATTAATATTTAGGTACGTATTGCTATTCATACTTTGTATTTTATTTTCAGTCCTGAGGGGTAATCGTGAGAACCAAAGCCCGCAACAAACATTTGCAGCATTCACTTCATCGGAGATATAAGGTTCAGAACATCCCTACAGTTCAGCATACGTTCCTAGCATATTTCCAGATGTGTACAAAAAGATTTCGAACTTTTGAAACAGCACTTTCGGTCAAATGTATGCACTTTATAGGCAAAAAACCACAAATAATACCGACATCGCACATGGCTTCCGCTTGTAACTATCCTCCTAATAAGTACAAAACATGACACGGAGCGGCGCCACCAGTACGATTTTTTGGTCCGTGCACGGTGCCTTTACTGTATGAGCATGTTCAATCCCTTTGTAACAATGCAAACAATGTAAGTTGTAAAATTAACTATAACAATAACTACAACAATCATAGCGACAACTATAAGAATAATATAACAAGGATAACGCAGTAAATTGCACACACTCAGAAAACCCAAGTATTCACGATACAAGCTCCGTTTATAAGGGAATTGGCAACATAGTTGAATATTCAATGGCAGCACACGGGAAGGAAACATGATTTGATCCACATTTTGATCCTAGCAGATAACTTTCACCCTTTGTTGTGCGTGCCAGTCCTGCACTGCAAACCTTGTGTTTGCTTGTACTAATTTAATTTAGCAGCAACAGTAAACTATTTATTAAAAAACGTAACAGAATCAATTATATTGCTGTTATCTCAGTTGAAACTATTCAGAATAACATCCTTCACTGTCGAAATTAACAGTGTAAGGTTGTATAGCTATATTTCTTTGCCTTCTGAATAACATAAAAAAAAAAAAAAAAACTTTTAGAAAAAGGGTCTGTGTGTGCCAGTCTTTCGTCTGTGTGTGTGTGTGTGTGTGTGTGCACGCGCGCGCGCGTTCGCGCAGCATAACTCAAAAACGAAAAGTTTGTTAAATATCAAACTTGCTTTTGACGTTCTGCATGTACCAAGGATACGACATAAACATTTTCAAGAAAATCCCCTACTCCACTCTAACCTTCGCATGGAAATATTTTTGAAATTATTTATTTTCTCAAAGCACTGTAACGATTTTTATTAAAATGCCGTTTCTTAAAGACGTTACATGAAAAATAAAATACATATCTTGAATTTCCTGGGAATAGCCGCTGAAGACGTCTTACGTAACTGGTAAACCAAAAGAGACGGGGAAAAAAATTATGTAGATTACATCAAAATACTCAGCTATGCCCTATTCATTTTTGTTGTGTAGATAACCACCGAGATATTCCTTATTATTGGTTTCAAGTTTATCATACTTGTACAGGAATTCTTCTTCCGTATTTATTTTTTTTTTTACCCCTGGCCATGCAAAGAAAACCGAATCTCAATGTCAATCGCATGGTGAAGCGTCTGAAATATTTGACAATCGCTTTGGCCTATTGTCTCCACTTTATTTTCCTTCTACTTGTAAGTAACTGATAGGACTATGTTGCTAATGTTATCTCGATTAGCACGAAGTGGATAAGAAAATAATCTTTTTAAGAATAGTTTGTTTGTAGAACAGGTAGAGAAACTCATAAGATTAGAACGAATGAAACACATTAGATTTTTTTACGTCATATATATGTATTTTAGATACAAAATCCTACACATGGGAGCGGTATTCGAACTCGAAATCTCTTCATTAGAACTCCTCCCTCCGTTAACTCCTTACCACCTCAACACCTGAACTACAACCGCCACCCTGCAAATCCCATTCTATCCCATTCTCTGCGGTAAAACTTTACACCAGTGGATACTTAACAAATGCACTCGGGTGGCCTCAGACCCTCAACAGTGTACATGGGTAAGATGGTGATAAAGCACTCATAAATTTACGTCATATTTCAAAATTCTAGATAATTTCGTCTAAAGGAATCAAAACTTTGGCGATTAAAAAAAAAAAAAAAAAAAAAAAAAAAAAAAAAAAAAAAAAACAGAGCTGTTATGTTTTTTTTTTAAACCATGCACTTGCATACATAATTGGGATATAAAATCTAAAAATTTTGCCGCATAATATTGGCACATTTGTTGATGACTTACGGGTTTTTCTGTTCATACTTATTCTACTGAAGTTATGTCAATTTTCAGCTGTCCCTTGCGATACTATAGAAAGGCTAATACATTTTAAGGTCAGCGTATTGCGCACAGTTCTTATACTTTTGATTATCATCATACTTCTATTATTTATAACGAAATGTGTAATGCAGCGATTTCCGGAAACGTATCTAGAATTCTTTTTTGTAGAGTTTCATATTATCCTAACTATTAACCACAAAATACAAGTATTTATATCTGTTCACGGACACACACACACACACACAGACCTTTTTGTGAAAATGCCTTTTTTGGTTATAAGGGACCATAAAACATATATTTCCGGTGAAATCTCGGTATCGAATTTTTGGGTGGAGTGCAATACCTTCTCTATACACTATGCACATAGTAAGTATAGAGAAAGTAAAAAGTATTTTCAGAAAAATGTCTGTATGTATGTGTGTGTATCCGTGTGTCTGTGAACACGATAACTCAAAAACGAAAAGTCGGTAAAATACCAAACTTCGTATTTAAGTTTAGTATCTTCCAGGGATGCGACACGAAGGTTTCGAGAAACATCCCCCCCAAACTACTCTTTACATGGAACTTTTTTCGAAAATTTTGATTTTCTCAAAAATGGCTCTAACGATTTTGATTAGAATATCGTAAATTAGAGATATTTATCTGACAAATAAAATGTATATCTTGAATTTTCTGGGAATAGCCTCTGAAGACTACTTTATTCTGGGTGATTTTTGAATAGCTGCTAAACCGTAATAAATGGAGAAATACTTAACATACAGAAAATGTAGAGCACATTAAAACACAATTTATGTTGCATACATTTTTTTCGTGGAGTTGATCGTTTTTGAGATATTCCTTGTTTTTGGTTTCAGCTTTGAAAAACTTAACCTTTCTCATACAGGAATTTGTCAACTCCTGTCCATACAAACAAAGGAACTTCAGTCACATAGTAACCAGCTTTTGACTATCACTTCAACCTACGGTACTCTGCTATTTCGCTTCTATTTACAAGGAAGCAAGCAATAAGACTGTATCTGCCAATTTTTTTCCATTAGAATTAATTAAATAGAACAATAAGCTTTTTAACAATATTTGTTGCAGAGATGTAGAGAAAGTCATGTGAATGGAACACATCAGATCTTTTCGAAACGAAACAGTCTTATCTGTTCATCATATTCTCAAGGTGGTTCCATAACAATGTTCCACCAAACCTTTGGAATCCACGCAGGAAAGTTGCGAGATAATCAGGTTCTTCTGCCGTACGTAATGGGGTCATAAATATTTCAATATTCTCGTATTGCTGTAAACTAAGGGGAAGACCACTTTGTGGTCACTGACACTTCTCACCCACGCTGTAGTGCAGCATCCACCTGAGCTGGACCAAGGGGGGTCGATTTATTGCTCTGGAGACCTGCCACGCACTTGCCTGGCAGTATCATTAATATCAGAACACTTGTTGTGCTGTGAACGTGGACGAAATATATTTCATACTCGAGTGACTATTGGGTTGATTTGGGGAACACGCACGAAGAACCTTTTCACCAGGTGGTAAACACGCATGACCGTCATCGGAAATTAAAAACAGAGTTGCGTAAACAGCTGGTTTACAAGAAACTACCTTTAAAGTGTCTGATCATTCCTATCCCTTTATAGATTGGATATGAGTTACGCATAAAGTACGCATAGAAATACGCCGTCCCATCTTGCAAGACGAGTGTGTCTGCCAGAGTAGTGTATTCTCTACAACCTACAAATGTTTACTTTCTGCATCACGTATATACAATGTACATAGCAGAAAGAGATGATATGGTATTTCATCCCAAAAATTCGATACGGAGATTTCAGTGGAAATACATGTTTTGAGGATCCCTGAAATTAAAGAAAGCCTTTTTACTTTCGCCACAAGTACTATGTACTAGTGTATAGAGAAGGTATTGCACTCCACCAAAAATTCGATACCGAGATTTCACCGGAAATGTATGTTTTAGGGTCCCTTGTATCCAAAACAAGCATTTTCACAAAAAGGTACGTTTGTATGTGTGTGTCTGTATCTGTGAACACGATAACTCAAAAACGAAAAGTCCGTAAAATACCAAAATTAATATTTAAGTTTAGGATCTTCCAGGGATGCGATACGAAGATTTTGAGAAAAATCCCCCCACCCCAGACTTGCCTTTACATGGAACTTTTTCGAAAATGTTGATTTTCTCAAAAAATGGCTCTAACGATTTTTGATTAAAATATCTTATATTAAAGATATTTTCTGACAAATAAAATGTATATCTTGAATTTTCTGGGAATAGCCTTTGAAGACTACTTTATTCTGAATGAATTTTACGGAATTTTGCATAACTGTTAAACCGTAAGAGATTGAGAAAAATTTACCACACAAAAATTGTAGAGAACTTTAAAACGCACACTTTATGCTATATACATTTTTTGTAGAGTTGATCGTTTTTGAGGTATTCCTTGTTTTTGGTTTCAGCTTTAAAAAGCTTATACTCTTTCTCACACAGGACTTGATCAAATGCTGACCATACAACCAAAGGAACTTCAGTCACATAGCAACCAGCTTTTGACTGTCACTTTAACCCTTCTACTGTGAATGGAACATATCAGATTTTTATAGAAAGGAACAACGCGTCTGTGTGTCTATTGTCATCACGACTCAAAAACGAAAATACCAAAACTTTATATTTAAATTCAGCATGTTCCAAGAATGTGACACAAAGATTTTCGAGAAAATACCCCTAAACTATCCTCTACTGAAAAAAAGTTTAAAAAATATTTTGTATTTTCTTTTAAATGGCTCAAACGATTTGACTAAAATACAATATATTAATGATACGTATATGACAAATAACATATGTCTTGAATTTTCCGAAAAAAGCCACTCAACTCCTCTTCATTCTGAATGACTTATGCATAAGAGATAGACAAACATTTACGGCACAAATATGCAGATCTCGTTAAAACACACAATTTATGTCATATGCATTTTTTGTGGAGTTAACCATTCCGAAATATTCCTTGTTATTTGTTTTCAATTTTAAAATACTTAAAATATTTTCATGCGGGAATTTGTCTACTCCTGACCATCTAAAAGAGCTGAATTTCAAACATATAGTACCCATTTTTTAAATGCTTTAACTATCGCTTTATCTTAGTGTATTACCTTATTGTCTTTCTACTTACTAGAAAACAAGTAATAGTAATGTTTATCTTGATTAGCATGAAGTAGATAGAAGAATAAGCTTTCTAGGAATTATTTGTTACGGAGAAATAGAGAAAGTCATGTGCATGGAACATATACAATTTGATAACATCTGTTTACGTGCCAGTAGGGCACGATTCACATTTGAGACGCTACGAATGTATATTGTTGTGCATTGTAATCTATATATCTTGAGAGAAAGTGAAACGGATAATGATGCTGATGACCTGTTGCACAAGAGCAACATGTATGTAAATATTCAAATTGTTAGTAAATCAGTGGTATTTATGTTTACCACCGACCCAACTTCAACCACCTGTCACAGCTGATGAAAACATTTCAGTCTACCACGCAACCACTGACCTATTTTCTTTCTATTAGTACCACTACGTACACACTGCAAAGTCAAAACGTCACAACAATATATCATGCTGCGCTAACTTTGATTCTATCCCTAGTAATAGCATTGCAAGCTTGGTAGTTTTCATATTGTTGCTGTGCATGCAAGAGCATAGTTAAGCTCATAGTATATAGGGATTTTTCAAAATAAACTTCAAACTTTAAACGTTACAAGTATATATCAGATAGGAAGGAAAAAAAAAAAAAAAAAAAAAAAAAAAAAACACACACACACACACAAAAGGCACATACTGGGGAAACAATGGGATGTTCTAAAACATTGGGATTTTTATTAAAAGGGGAAGTATAATTAAGTCATTTCAAGTACTACTATGTACATAGTGTATAGAGAAGGTATTGCACTCCACCCAAAAATTCGATACCGAGATTTTACCGGAAATATATGTTTTAGGGTCCCCGATATTAAAAAAAAAAAAGCATTTTCACAAAGAGGTTCGTGTGTGTGTGTGTGTGTGTGTGTGTGTGTGTGTGTGTGTGTGTGTCCGTGTGTCTGTGAACATGATAACTCAAAAACGAAAAGTCGGTAAAATACCAAACTTGGTTATTAAGTTTAGTATCTTCCAGGGATGCGACACGAAGATTTTGAGAAAAATCCCCCACCATCCCCAACTACCCTTTACATGGAACTTTTTTCGAACATTTTGTTTTTCTCAAAAATGGCTCTAACGATTTTGATTAACATTTCGTATATTAAAGATGTTTACCTGACAAATAAAATGTATATCCTGAATTTTCTGGCAATAGCCTCTGAAGAGTAGTTTATTCTGGATGAATTTTACTGCATTTTGAATAACTGCTAAACCGTAAGACATAGACAAAAACTTACTACACAAAAAATGTAGAGCACGTTAAAACACACAATTTATGTTATATACATTTTTTCGGAAGTTCGTCGTTTTTGAGACATTCCTTATTTTTGGTTTCTGCTATGAAAAACTTATACTCTTCTCATACAGGAACTTGTTAACTTCTATTCATATAAACAAAGGAACCTCATTGACATAGAAACCAGCTTTTGACTATCATTTTATCCTATGGTAGTCCCTTATTTCGCTTCTGCTTACATGGAAGCAAGTAATAAGACTATTTCTGCTCATTTTTTTTTCTTCTGATTAGCATAAAGTAAATAGAAGTATAAGCTTTTTAAGAATAATTTGTTGCAGTGCTATAGAGAAAGTCATTTGAATGGTACACATCAGATTTTTATAAAGTAAAATATATCATAAATATTAGTTTTTAAAAGGATTAGTTATGAATATTCGATTCTTTTAGATATTGAATTTGGCTCCTATATAATTCCCCAAAACGAATTAGATCCCCATAATATTCGATTACTTGAAGTTCATAATCGAACAACATTACCAATAAAGTTATTAACACGAATTCTACTTACATCTGAAGATGTCATCCATTTATGAACAATTCCTAGTCTCGGAGTAAAAGATGTGCTCGGTTTTCTTGTTCAACCATTCTTTCTGCGACTCCATGCATAGCATTTTGCAGATGATGTCTTGGAATGCCAGTAATTACTTGCGAGATAACATATTACAGTTGCTGTCGGGTTGTTGGAGGTGTCAGAATGCTCTTTCCTAAGGTAACCCCACAACCAAAAGGTGGCCGGATTGAGATCTGGAAATCGCAGCGACCACTTCATTGGAAAGTGTCTACTGATCGCCAAAGATCTGAGCAATTAATTGTTTTGCAGGAGGTTGAGGAGTGACACGGTAACAGTGTCACCATTGATTACCTTTGGCCTTCCAGATTTCTTCTTATCAGTAACAGAACCAGTTTCCTCAAACTTCCTGATTAAATTCGCTAATTACGAATGTTCTTAAATTGGCAAGAGTTTTAAAATTTTATTTCACATAGTGTACAGAGGAAGTACTGTATTCCACCCAAATATTCGATACCGAGATTTCACCGGAAATGCATGTTTTAGGAACCCCTGAATCCAAAAAAAAAAAAACATTTCTAGAAACAGATCCGTGTGTTTGTGTGTCCGTCTGACTGTGGACAGCATAGCTCAAAAACGAAAATGTTGTTAAATACCAGACATGGTATTTAAGGTTGGTATCTTCCAAGCATGCGACACGAAGGATTCAAGAAAACATCCCCACCCCAAACTACTCTTTACATGGAAAAAATTTCGAAAATTTTGTTTTTCTCAAAAATGGCTCCAACAATTTTAATTAAAATATCACACATTAAAGCCATTTCCATCGCAAATAAATGTATATCTCGAATTTTCTGGGAATTCAGGATAAATTTTGCTGAATTTTGCATTACTGATAAACCGTGAGAGATAGACACAAACACTCCACAAAATATGCGGATCTCGCTAAAACTCACAGTTCATGTCATATACATATTTTCCGTGGAGTTGCCCGTTTTCGAGATATTCTTTATTATTTGTTTCAGTTTTGAAATATCTACTTATGCATTTCTCATGCGGAAATTTGTCAACTTCTGGCCATACTAAGAAATGGATTTCAATCCAATAACAACCACATTTTTAAACATTTGATTGTCGGTTTAGCCTAGTGTATTCACTAATTTCGCTTCTATTCACAAGGAACTGAGTAACAAGACCGTTTCTACTAATTTTTATCTCGATTAGCATGAAGGAATAGTAGAATAAGCTTATTAGCAATAATTTGTTACAAAAATGTGGACAAAGTCATCTGAATGGAACACATTAGATTTTTTCATAGTTTTAAATTAGCATTGAGTCAGATGTATTCCATTATAATATTTATGATCGTTTAAAGTTTCAAGTGGCTTTTGAAAGACCTTATCATATAGAGGTTATTTATTATTTATTCTCCAGCAGTTATTTGAATTCTGCTGCTTAAAATACCTGGAATATATTTGTTATAAGTGCATAATATACCCAATAATAAACAAACCCATTTACGAATTAACCTATTACAAACAATTAAATTAATAAATGCTAGATATAAACATTATAACAGCAGAGAAAGAATTGCGGTGTGCTCTAATCGCATGACTTTCGTAACTTCTCTGCAACAAATTATTGTGAATAAGCTTATTTTTCTATCTCTTCAATCTAATCGAGATAAACGTTGGCAGAAACGGCCTTATTACTTACTTCCTTATAATTAGAAGGGAAATAAGGGAATATACAGTCAAATGTTTTAAAAGATAGCTGATGTGGTATTGAAATCTGTTTCTTTGCGTGGCCAGGAGTTGACAAGTTTCCGTATGAGAAAGATATAAGTATTTTAAAACTGAAGGCAATAACAAGGAATATGTCAAAAATGGTCAGCTCTACCAAAAAAAAAAATACGTAAATGACTTAAATTGTGCGTTTTAACGTGATCTACATTTTTTGAGTGGTAAATTTTTGTTTATCTCTTACGGTTTACTACTTTGGCAAAATCCAGCAAAATTCATCCAGAATAATGAGGTCTTCAGAACCTATTCCCAGCAAATTCAATATATTTGACATGCAAATATCCTTAATATTTGAATCAGAATCGTTAGCCATTTTTGAGAAAATAAAAATTTAAGAAACTTTTTCAATGTAAAGATTAGCTTAGTGTGGGTGATTTTCATCAATATATTCCTTCGCATCCTTGGAAGATACGTATCTAAAATACCAAGTTTGGTATTTTACCTATTTTGCGTTTTTGAGTTATCGTGTTCTTAGACACACGGACACACACACGGATGCTTTTTTTGAATACATGGACCCTAAAACACCTATTTCCATCTCGGTATCGACTTTTTGGTTGGGATGCAATATCTTCTCTATACGTAATGTATATAGTACGTGTAAAAAATAAAAATAGATTTAAAGTTGCATTATCAACAACAAATCCATCTCAAACTCATTGAACTAAGTCAATGCCCAAACACAGAATAGCAGATAATAAGCTAGTAATTATTGTAGCTCCTCATAGGGATATTTGCCGACATCATTTGGTCAATATTTTGTCAATGGACGTGAATGGTTAATTCTGCAATGTTACGAGCATTTTTTTTTTTTCATTTATTTAGCCCCCTTTAACATCTAAGGTCATATCGGCGGTTTTCCACTTGAAACAACTCGTTGTCTGTAGGTTCCTTTTTTTTTTTTTTTTTTTTTTTTTACGTTGGTTTAAATCATTTTGTTTTACTTAAACACAAACATATTCACACTCACATACAAACTTCCAGATTCTGTGGGGGATAGGGAATAATTCTGGCTAGAGAAAAATTCCCCGCCCCAGCCGGGAATCGAACTTGGGACCCCGGATGAGAAAATAGCTCGCTGATCACTCGACCACATAGTATGTTGATTGACAAATGAGTATTTTTAACTTTGGTGTTATTTGTTAGCCATGGTTCATTGTCCCCTTGCAATTTACTTTTGAGACCGCCAGAGCAAGAGCCAATAATTCCGTCTTTTGTACAGTGGCCTTTCACCACGGGATGTTGGGCGAGTGCAGAGGTAATTAATTTTTCTCAACAGCAAGTTTTTGATTACATCACAAACTTCATGCGTGGGACTCTCAGCACGCTGTTATACTTGGCGCAACGGCTAGACCAAAAGAGTTGTCACTCTAGAACAAAATGAAACCGGAACACCGCGCCAGTGAGGTAATAATTCATTAGTAATGAATTTGCTTTCGGTTAAACGTAAGTTATAACAGACAGTAGTAAAATTAAGTTGTTTCATTAATTCCTAGGACACTTAAACAATGAGATTTGTAAGTTCTCAAAAACGTCGCTTAAAATGTATCGGAAATGTCTACAGCCACCACCAAAACTCCACTTGTTGCGGTGCATATACTAAATACGGCACTGTCCCGCCTCACTGTGTGCTGCGCAATGGCAGAGATTGGATTGCCTCAGTAGTAGTGGTGGTCAGTACATCAGCGTCGCTTTATAATGGAGGGCACTCATTACAGCGAAGGGCGCCCTGGTCAACAAACTACTCGTATTTCAGCCCTCAATGAAAGATGTACTTCCTCGTGAAATTCAGATAAGAATTGTCACAAAAACAGCAAAAGACTTCGCCTTTTAAATATATTCTAATTAATGATTATTCAGCTCTTGAAAATGAATTCACTGTACAGTTTATATGTGTATTTGTTTAATATGAAGTCCTCTTTGTAACATTATGACTGTATATGTAGTAAGTATTATTTTGTTATTTTATATTTGAGCAGCTTTTGCTAATTATCACTAAAAAGTACTGTTTCTTTCTCATAAATATGTGTACATTTGATTATATTATCTACAATTAAATACCAAGCCGACAGGAATATTATACCATGTACAACCCAGTTTATGACTTATTCATTCTCTGTTATGTTTTAATGGAAATTCAAATATAGATTATCGATGCGTGAACTAGTGATTGTGTCATAGACGTATACCTCGCCGGCACGCACCTTTAACACCGTACGCACAGTTCAGATACATCTAGCTTGTGAGTTGCGTGTCCCTGATCTAGAATAATAGTGTTGCAGGTCGACGTACCACCACAGAGTTGTGTCTGCTCCAGAAGTCGAATACTTATCCGTTTCCTCTCCAAACTTTGCGATGAAGAGTGTGTAGTTCACATAGCTTAATAATTCGCAGCTTTTTTACATAAGAGAGCCTTTTTTACTATCTCTACACGTACAATGTACATAGTGTATAGAAAAGGTATTGCACTCCACCAAAAAATTCGATACCGAAATTTCACCGGAAATATATGTTTTACAGTCCCCTGTATCCAAAAAGGTCAGTGTGTGTGTGTCCGTGTGTCTGTAAACACGATAACTCAAAAACGAAAAGTTGGTAAAATACCAAACTTGGTATTTAAGTTTAGTATCCTCCAGGGACGCGACACGGAAGATTTTGAGAAAAATCTCCCCACCCCAAACTACCCTTTAAGCGGAACTTTTTTCGAAAATTTTGATTTTCTCAAAAATGGCTCTAACGATTTTGATTAAAATATCATATATTAAAAATATTTACCTGACAAATAAAACGTATATCTTGAATTTTCTGGGAATAGCCTCTGAAGATTACCTTATTCTGGATGAATTTTACGGAATTTTGCATAACAGCTAAACCGTAAGAGATGGAGAAAACCTTACCACGTAAAAATGTAGAGGACGTAAAAGGCATACTATTTATGTTATATACATTTTTTTCGTGGAGTTGATCGTTTTTGAGTTATTCCTTGATTTTGGTTTCACCTTTAAAAAACTTACTTTTTCATACAGGAATTTGTCAACTCCTATCCATACAAACAAAGGAACTTCAGCCACTTAGCAACCAGCTTTTGACTATCACTTTAACCTATGGTACTCGCTTATTTCGCTTCTACTTACAAGGAAGCAAGTAATAAGACTATTTCTGCTAAATTTTTGTCGATTAGCATGAAGTAAATAGAAGCATAAGCTTTTTCACAATATTTTGTTGCAGAGATATAGAGAAAGCCATGTGAATGTAACACATCAGATTTTTAAAGTCTCATTCTCTTCATTTTGTAATAATCGAAAAGCTAGTTGTGCAGAATCCAGAAGTAGACAGATAAGATATTATTGCATTGACCAAAATATTAACGAGTTTAAATCGAGAATGCATGTTTTGAAAATTGGAAAGAGAGAGAGAGAAAAAAAAGGAACCTGTAATGTACTTTTGTGAACAGCACAAATCAAACCTGAAAACTAAAATATTAAATCCTAAAATTTTTAAAAAACCCAAAATATTTAAAATACCATGTTGATATTTATACCAGTTATTGTTCAGAATAATAGGAAAATATAATCTGTTTCAAAACTCTCTAAATGCTTGGTTATTTAAATAATAATTTTACTGTCTAAATTAATTTTAATAGCAATATTCCAAACGACGCATTTTTAAAAATATTCACATTTAATTAAGCGAGTTTACAAAGAGGTCTATTAGATCTGATTATTTTTGTACGACATCAAATTATGGTAAAAAAAAGATTACATGTTATATTCTGTAACGCTCTTGAATTTTTCAAATGTTTATAATTTATTTCTTAAAATTGAACCATTATTTAAAAAAATGTCAGGGAATAATGACTGAAATTCCTAAATTCTATACTCATGTTTAAGATTAGAGCTTTAAATTTTTTATATTTTATATTTTTTTATATTTTTCCCTTAATGATAGTCTCTGCAAAATTTCAGCCATATCCCCCCATTAGTTTCTACCTTAGTAATTTTTAACTAAAGCTTTATTGTTTGATATGAAATGTTTCAGGCGGAACTGTTTTCATATTTCATATATAATATTTAATAAGAGTGTTCTTAATGTACATGCAAATATAGTTTGGTCTTGATTTTACTGTGTATTAAAACAAAAAATATCAAATTTAATGTATCGCCAAGTTGCAATATTTTGTTTAAAATATCTTGTATTTTAATACTTTCTGCCACATAAATGCTCAACTAATTAATTGCTATCAAAACCTTTGTTAAATAAAGATTATAAAGATCTTATATTCCAATTTTACATTAACCTGTTACCATATTTGTTGGTATTACTAATTTTATTTTGTCTAGCCCGTATGTACAACGTATCTACATATTGGATAGAGAATGTGTTGTATTCCACCCAAAAATTTGATGTCGAGATTTCACCGGAAATACATGAAAAAAAAAAAAAAAGCTTTTTCAAAAAAATGTCCGGTTGTGTACTTGTGTGAGCAGTATAGCTCAAAAACGAAAAGTTTGTTAAATACCAGACTTGATATTTAAGTTCAAAATCTTCCAAGGATGCGACACGAAGGTTTTCAAGAAAATCTCCCCATTACAAACTCCCCTTTACATGGAAAAGTTTTCTCAATGTTTTGCTCAAAAATGGTTCTAACGAATTTGATTAAAATCTTATATTTAAGATATTTCCATAATAAATAACATTTATATCTTAAATTTTCTGGGAATTGCCTTTGAAAACTTCTTTATTCTGAGTTAATTTTGCTGATGTTTGCGTAACTGGTAAAATTGGTAAGAGGTAGACAAAAACTTACTACACAAAAAAGTAGCTCTGGATAAAACACAAAATTTATGTCTTATACATTTCTTCGTTAAGTTTGCCGTTTCGAGATGTTCCTTGTTATTGATTTCAGTTTTAAATACTTTTCTTAACACTTGGCCACGCAAAGAAACGGGATTTCGGTCCAATAGAAACCACATTTTAAAAGTTTTGACTGTTAGATTACCTAGTGTATTACCTTATTTCCCTTTCACTTATAAGGAACTAAATAATAAGCCCGTTTCTGCTCATGTTTTAGCATGAAATGGATAGTAGAATAAGTTTGTTAACAATAATTTGTTACAGCGATGTAGAGAAAGTCATATGAATGGAACACATTAGATTTTTTAAGTATTAAGTAGGTATCTGATCGAACGTTTTCCAACGAGCAATCTGCTATGCAAATGTTTTAAAAAATACCATCACGTCCTCGGCCACAATCGCTCAAGTATTGACTTTACACTTCAGTTGTAATATGATCACGTTCTTGTAAAAAATACTAAAAGCCTTAACTTAAAATCCACTTGTAGAAGCGAGGGCATCTCGATGTCAACGGAATTTATGGGTCAAATGGTGACGTGCGCACAGAATGAGGGGAACTCTTGTCACCCACAGGATCTAGGCTAAGAAAACTCTTGAGGTTTTTAGTGCAGCCTTGGTGTTAACAAAGAGAGCTGCTCTCGTGGGCGCCGTGACAACCTGCCGACATCCAACTATGTGACAGCTCCGTGACGTCAATGGCCCCCAGTGACATTGCGAAAATGTTTACAAAGTGTCATTTACCACAAGATTGCGAGGACTTTTATGTTCCGAGTAAATGCGCTGCTGATATGTCCTAGGGGGGAAATATTGCAAGGCGGTGTTAGTTTGTTAAAGTAAAAATTACCTGAAATAACCATGACAGTTATCCGATCATAAACATTCCATTCAACATACGTTTCCTAAGTTAGTTTTTGAATTGACTAAAGCAGGTTCAACTGCTAGTTCTTTTGTAGTTTTTGCGTTGAATCTGTGAGGTCATCCGCATTTTTTTTATTGTTTATGTTTCCAGAGTTCACCTCCAGGAAATGTACCGGTACCAACTGAATTTGTTATTAAACATTTGGGCATGGATTTGCATTGAAATCGCGGTTGCTTCATTGTAACTGTCCACGTGGCGCGTAAATTATACATAGAAGACGCAAATGGTGTGAAAAAATAAAACAAACGTGGGTTTGCAATGATAATTGTAATATATTTGACATTAAAGACTTTAAAGCACAATTTCTTTCAACATTTTTGTGTATGCTTGACATTTATTCATTGCAAAATATTCAAAACTGCGAATATGAGTATTGTAATGCTACGGTTAGTTTGTAGGTATCCCGGTTTGGATGAGTTTGAATTATATGGACCCACAAAAATAAACATATATGTGTATATAAATAAGGAAAAAATAAAAAAAGAAATATAACACTTCCAGTTTGTTATACACCCAACTGAGTGAGGTTGCGCTGCGGTGCGTGTGCTTTTGTATTTGGAAGATCCCGTGTTCGATCCCCGTGGACAGCACACACTTGGAGTATTTCGAGATTTCCTATTGTCACTTATGCTGAACAATTATTTTCTCGACTTCCTTTCTCTCCTTCCCTTAAAATCAATTTCCTTATCATTCCTCAGGTATGTGTATATGTGTGTTTTTCGCTCATGTGTGTGGCAATTCTGGCATGTGGCGTGCGGATGCATGCGGTTTATGAATGCTATTCTTGGCGTGGGGAGGCGTTGTGGTCGATCTCTTTGGGTGACAGGGGAGGTTGCTTGCCATCATCCTGAACCGGTGTTTTTGGTGCTGTGTGGCGCTCTTGGCGTTGAGGTGAACTATCAAACAAACAGCTAGGGCCTTCCGCGTGACTGTGGCCTGTCTGCACCCGGCCTATGGCCGCCTGTAGTTCCCTCACTTCATTCCTTCTTTCTGAGGGTGCGTGCCACAGTGGTAGACTTGTCGTGGGCTTGGTTGTAACTACGCCTGTTAAGACTTAAACACATGAATTTCATGTTGAGAGTGATATGGCGGTAGTGTAGACCTCTCAATGGTTGCATTTTCTGCAGCATCCTTGCCGCTACTCCACAGATGTCTTGGTTCCAAAATTTGTTTATGTGAGTTTTTTGACCACTCCCATTACATTCAGCTTTTTAGCTGTTGGTTGCTTTAATGCCTTTTATCGGGGTACCCACAAACTATGTGAGCACCTTGGAACTGCCTGCAAGGCGTTGAGTGGGAACGTGGTGTCCTAGAAATCTGCCAAGCGCGTTCTCATGCAGGGCACACATTTTTGAGCCCGGCGCCTAATTCCATTCCCACGCATGGAAGTGCCGTAGATTCATGTAATTCTCCCCACTGGGATGCGATAGCATACAGAATAAAGGAACCAAAGACACCTATTCTGAATCCGCTGTAACCAGAAGAGCCATGCTTCTCACACAATAGATTTTCATAAGTCGCAGTGCGTGAGATGTCCTCCCGCTTGTTGCATAGCCTTTACCTTACGTGTTGTTATAAACTCAAAGGCATGTATGACAAATAATACCGAGCGAGCTGGTGTTACGTAACTTGTGCGACGCGCATTCGGTAGGTCTTGGGTTCTATTCCCATCGCCAATCTTCCTGGCACATGTGTGTATACTTTTTGTTTGACGTATTTATAATACTTATAGTAGATGGAGAACGTATAGCGTTCTATAAAAAAATGGATACCGAGATTTCACGGGGAGTGCATGTTTTGAGGACCTCTAAATCCAAAAAAGCATTTTTAAGAAAAAGATCCCCTGTGTGTATGTGAGTTTGTAGACAGCATAATTCAAAAAACGAAACACCTGGTATTTAATTCAGCATCTTCCGAAGATGCGACACGAAGATTTTCAATAAAAGCCCCCTAACCCAATTACTCTTCACATGGAACATTTTTCGGAAATGTTTATGTTTATAAAAACAGTTCTAACAATTTTAATAAAATACTACACATCTATATATCTTGAAGTTTCTGGGAATAGCTGTGAAGATCTCTGCATTCTGAATGAATAATTGTATTTCTGATAAACCGTAAGCAATAGATAAAAACGTGCTACACAAAACATTTTGATCTCGTCAAAGCATACAATTTATGTAGTATACATTTTTTGTGAAGTTAATCGTTATAGGTTTTTAAACTACTTAAACTTTTCGAAACGGGACGTTAGCTTTCGTTTCATTTCTCTCATTTTTATTTTTTCTACACGTATTACGGACTGAATTGGTAGCCTCAAATAGGTACATATATTCATAAGATCGTATTTTGAAGTTCTGGAATAAAAAAAAGTAATCTTAAAAACGAATTCTTCAGCAACACGACGAGCCGATACGTGTTTAATAATAATTTACGATACGAAATTCATAATGTATATTATAATATGAGGTTGGAAACTTGACAAATCGAGTTCATAGGGCGAGTTTGAAAATCAGTTGAGTATTGCAATATATACCAGTAAGGATAGATATGTGTTTCGTATAACGTTTTATCTACTTTAGTTACGTAATATATGTATTTTAATATATTTTGATATATTACGTTTATGTTGCTGATGTGATATTGGAATTGTTGAAAATACTCACTACGTTGGTACATAGTTGATACGTGTGTGCATATGTGATTTTTTTATTAAGGTTTTGTATAAAACAATAACATCAGCACTGGGTGAATTAAATCAACCTTGAAAAACGAGTTCTGACAAATATATTGCAAACGCAGCTAATTCTGTTATAGGTACT
This sequence comes from Hymenopus coronatus, assembly GCA_030762935.1. Classification (NCBI taxonomy): domain Eukaryota; kingdom Metazoa; phylum Arthropoda; class Insecta; order Mantodea; family Hymenopodidae; genus Hymenopus; species Hymenopus coronatus. Next base: position 36,173,836 of record CM060890.1, read on the forward strand.
TTAATTCCTATGAAATATTGGGCACAAACTTCATCGACAGAATTCGAAAAACGATTGTATCACATCTTGGTTTAAAGAATACTGCAAGTTATACCGGTAGGTCTTCCCCTTCTTTCTTGGCAGATGCGTGTGCTGATATCTAGACTTTAAAGAGACATAGAGAATGGAAGTCGTCTTCCTTAGCAGAGGGGTGCCTGGAAACATGTTGGAAAGAAAAGAGAATTTGTCACTAAAATGGCGAAAGAAAGTACTGGGGGTAATATTTTGGCTATTTCTTCCTTTATAAAATCAACAATTGACGAAATTAATGTATCAAATTGCAAAATAATTGTTGTCAATGTTTATAACCAATAAAATTGATTGACTATTTATGTATGGTGTAAATTACGCAACCAGTTTCGTGATAATATTTCCTTTACCACATTTTTGGAGAATGGAAGCTTCGTTACAAAACTAGTTGCATAATGAGGTACCATTAAGAATGTGTGTAGGTTATGAATAGGTTTATGTTATTTTGTTTTTGTAATATTATAAAATCCATATTACGTAACTAAAGTAGATAACATAACATTTACATACAAATATATGTTGTTCTAATGTGCATTAGAATGTTACATTTTGTCGCTGTCACGTTGTGCGCCAATATGTCGCTGTCCTTGTGTCTACCCTGGAGTCGGTCTGAATTAGCACCAGTGAACTACTTGATAAACAGGCGTGTACATACCTCTTGAAAGTTCTTTGATGCGCTGGCTCTGCTCATCCACGTAGAACACAAGTTTGACTCTCACTGAGGGGGAGAAAGAATGACACGAGGTAGACTCAAAATAGAAGTACTTCACCTTATATTCCACTGACTTAATGCTTTTATTCACCTTTGTTACTTGTTGAGGCACTAATCCTACAAGCGACTCCCGACATAGTAATTCTTGAAGACGTAGAAATATTAATAACTAGTGCTATTTTCTTCTGCTTACTAAGTTCTTGTTTTCGACGGTCATCGGTAATTACTGCGTACTTTTCCCTATTACATGCCTAAACAACTCGTGCGACAGCTACAATACTATCGCATACTCCGGCACTAACACCGCCGCATTCACGTACGTACAATGTAAAACCTTATAGCGTACCGCGTACAGCATCACAAGTGTAACAAGCAGCCCAACAAGAAGAAAAAGAAGCAACCTGATTTCTTGTAAGCGCATCGCTTATATACCCACAATCTCAAATCTTGAAGCTCCTTCCTGATTGCTTGAAAAAGAAGCGCGAAAATAACGTTGTCACATGATTAATTTTGTAAGTTCTTTGTATTAGACTCACGTGACCGTTCTTTATAATGGAAAAGTCCCGAGCTGCTAACTTTTAGGGAGGAGACCTTTCTCTAAAAAATACCCTGTTACTTATGTATATAATGCGACAAAACTTAGGTTTTGTGTTTTGCAATCTGCTCAGTCTTAGCTGCTGAAGCACATATATTTCCTATATTAATCCTATGCAAAAATAATAATTAAACTAATAAAATGCACAGCGGGCTAATATACTGTTACAATTTTCTCCTATGTACGTGGTGCACTTAAGGATAGAAAGCTCATCCTTATTGCTGGGTGTCGGGGGTGGGTGAGACAGCCGATATTGACTGATGCACTACACCATATATGCGGTAAGCTTTATACCGAAGACCTTGCAATTACATCAAATAATTCATTGCAAACTCAAACACTTTGTAATGTTTGCCATAATTTAAGGCAAGAGTATGTAATGAGGGAATAAAAAACCTTTCAAACCGAAACATTTTCTTATTAGGTATTCTGATATACAGAGTGACGACCTACCACTTTTATAATAGTTGATTACAAAAATCAAATAAGTTACAAAGTTGCTCTAAAACTTAGTTTACATCAAATTCATATTTCCTTTGCATACTTTACTGTGAGTTTATTGTTGCATTATACAGCCGCCTACATTACATCGCTGCTCAACACAATTTTGATTACCTTTTATATTTATTGACACCAAGACCAAAATGAGATATTTCCACTTAGCAAACATGAATTAAATAGCTGTTGTTGCCAACAGTCAATGAATCATTGTGTTTCAGTGGGGTAATTTGAAGAGTTTGTAACAGTCAAGAGCAAAAACAGATGTTATGAACATGAGCCAAACTCTTCTCTCTAAACCTTGGCAGCAACCATTTCAGTCCTGCTCCGATTTCCATTTGGTTCGATATGTCCCCCCAACAATTGAGGGGCACTAATTGTATTTATTTATAACACATTTAATAATGATAAACTAAGCTATAATCAATACAGTTTCATTGATTAGTTATTTGAGGGGGCTACCATTATCATGCAAGTTAATTCGAATCCCTGGCTTCTTTTACAATTTCCAAGAGGATAGAAAATTGTAGAAAGCGAATAGAGTATCCTGACCCACTATTCTCTATGGTATCCTCTAAACCAGAGACAGCTAAATTGATTTCTAACTCCAGAGGAATAGCAATGGTTTTTTTTTTTTGCGAAACAAGCCGTGTATAGAACAAGAATTGGACCGGCCTAAAAATTCCAACTATGGCATTAATTTATACTCTCTCTGGCGCATGTGTACAACGTGCATAGTGGATAGAGAAGGTATTATATTCCACCCAAAATTTTGATGTCGAGATGTCACCAGAAATATATGTTTTGAGGTCCCCTGAGACCGAAATAAAGCATTTTAGGAAAAGATCTGTGTGTGCGAGCGTGTGTGTGTGTTTGTGTGAGTCTGTGGACAGTATAGCTCAAAAAAGAAAAGTCCGTTAAATACCAAATTAGATACTTAAGTTCAGTTTCTCCCAAGGATGCGACACGATGATTTTCAAGAAAATCCTTCTCCCCCAACTAGATTTATCATGGAAAAATTTGGATTTTCTCAAAAATAACTTTAACGATTTTGATTAAAATATGTATATTAAAGATATTTATCACAAATAATATGCATATCCTGAAATTTATGGAAATAGCCTCTGAAGACCTCTTTATTCTGAATGAACTTTGCTGAATTTTGCAACACTGGTAAATCTTAGGAGATAGACAAAAACTCGCCCATAAAATGTATATCTCGTTAAAACACACAATTTTGTCATAAGTATATGTTTCTTTTGTAGAACTGACTATTTCTAAGATATTACTTGTTATTGGTTTTAGCTTTAAAATACTTATACCTTTCTCAAACGGGACCATAGAAAGCGAACCGAATCTCAATTGTTTCACTTAGCGACGAGCTTATATAGAATTTGACTGTCGCTTTAGGCTAATGCATTCCATTATTTACCTTCTAATTAAAAGGAGCAAGTAATAAGGCCAATTATGCTAATGATTATTTCGATTAACACGATGTAGCATAAAGGAATAATCTTTTGTAAGAATAGTTTCTATTTGGTACAGCTAGAGACAGTCAAGTAAGTATCAGCTTTTTTAGAAACATGGCTGTGATAGAGAGAGAAAGAGAGAGAGAGAGAGAGATAGTGTGTGTGTATGTGTGTGTGCGTGCGTGCGTGCGTGTGTGTGTGATAACTCAAAAACGAAAAGTGCGTTAAACACCAAACTTGATATTTAAGCTTAATAATTCCCAAGGTTGCGAAACGAAGATGCGTAAGAAAATGGCTTTAACGATTTTAGTTAAAATATCGCATATTAAATATATTTAAATGACAATAAAATGTATATTTTGAATTTTCTGGAAATAGTCTCTGAAGTTCTCTTCATCTGGGATGAATTTTGCATAATTGATAAATAAAAAATCTGATGTGTTACACGCACATGACTTTCTCTAGCCGTTCTACAAACTTCTTAATAAGATTATTCTTCTTTCTGCACCTTGTTAATCGAGGTATTCAGCACAATGTTCTTATTACTTAGTTCCTTATAAGTAGGAAGAAAATAAGGGAATACACTAGGCTAAATCGATGGTCAAATGTTTTAAAAGCTGTCGTTATGCGATTGTAATTACAAATCGCTTCTTTTCTTGGTCAAGAGTAGAACAAAAGAAAAACGGATTCTCCCGTCTGAGAAAAGTACTTCACAACTGAAACAAATAACAATGAATACTTCGAAAACGGTAAGCTCCAGGAAAAAAATATGTATATGACGTAAATTGTGTATTTTAACAAGGCCTACATTTTTTGTGCAGTAATTTTTTGTCTATCTCTTACGGTTTATTAGTTATGCCAAATTAAACAAAATTCATCCAGAATAAACAGGTCTTTAGAAGCTATTCCCAGAAAATGCAAGATACACATTTTGTTTGTCAGGTAAATATCTTTAATATACGATATTTTAATCAAAATCGGTAGAGCCATTTTTAAGAAAATCAGAATATTCGAAAAAAGTTCCATGTAAAGGGTAGTTTGGAGTGGGGGGATTTTTCTCAAAATCATCGTGTCGCTCCCTGGAAGATACTGAACTTACATACCAAATTTGGTAGTCTACCAACTTTTCGTTTTTGAGTTAATCGTGTTCACAGACACACTCACACACACGTACCTTTTTCGAAATGCTTTTTTTGGATTCAGGGGGTCCTAAAACATGTATTTTCGGTGAAATCTCGACAACGAATTTTTGGGTGAAATGCCATACTTCTCTATTCTTATGTACATTGTACATACGGGACTAGAGAAAGTAAAAATATTCGTACTTATACCTTCTCAGGCAGAATTCGCCCGTTTCTTACGTTTTACTTCTGGCCAAGCAAAGAAGTGAATTTCATGATAATCGTCTAGCGACAGCTTTTAAAACATTTGAGTAGGTATCTCTATAGTATAGTACATTCCTTTATTCCCGTCTACCAGGAACTAAGTAATGAGAACATTCCGCTAATGCTTATCTCGGTTTGAATGATGTAGAAAGAGTCATGTTTTTAAGATGTTTGTTTATAGAACAGCTAGAGAATGTCTTGTGATTGTAATACATTACAATTTTTTAATATGATTCAGAAAGAGCAATTCATATATTTGTAAGAACAGAAGCCACCAAGCAACATTCCCATTCGGTATTAAATTTTCCAACTGACTCGCGTGGTTAGAGCAATTAGACGGAGACCGGGGCTGTTGCATGGACTTTTTCGCCTGAGTCTATCTTTCCAGCCTTAGACACGACTAATAAGAAGTGTGGAAGTAATAATCGATCAACAATTTAAATAAGATAATAAACAAATGAAGGAATATTCAGCGAGCGTTGAAAAACAAGACAAAAAGAGAGATATTCGCATAAATTGTTTTAATATCGCAGAGCAGCCCTGATACGAATAGAAGCCCATCCAGAATAATATCAGAAAAAGATAAAGTTAACAGAGATAATGAAGTTTCTAAAGGAGTTATACACTATTTCATAAAAAAAAAGTTGAGTAATCACAAACTGTAGGTGGAATCACTACTAGATAAAACAACATTTAACGGGAAAAGATGGTGTCAGCATTTAGAAACGGCGCCAGGAAATCGGCTACGGTCAGCAACTATTCGATATCCTCTAAAAGGAAACAGTGATTCGGGAAGACCGAGGATAAACCCAGAACAGGCTAAGAAGTCTTAACTTTTAGAGGAGGAGGAAAAAATGTACACCAAAGCTAAAAAGTAGCAGATCCAAGTTTCATTTAATATTATAAGTCACAATGGGAAATTGTGCAGCAATGAGTGGGTAGAATAATAGAGTTACAATTATCCTATGACCTCCAATAAAACTCCATGGCACGACAGCTCACGGGGATCCTTGGCCTACCGGCCGGCCGCTGCGTCCCCCATCTCGGTCCACTACAGACGTCATGGATGGGGTACAGAATTGGAGGGTGAGACGTGGTCAGCACCTCGAGTCCCCCCGGCCGGTTAATGCGGTCCTCATGACCTGAAGCCGCTGCTTCTCCATCAAGTAGCTCCTCAATTGGCCACCCAGGGACCGTACGAGTCTGAGTGCACCCCGTATGACCTCCAATACTAATCCGAATAGTTGCAAGCCAGGAGCTAATTGGACCACCAAACGGTAGGGAGATGCAAGACAGCTTGAATTGGATAAATAATGCATGCAATTCTAATTCGAAATATGATATAAGTTTACTTCTTAATATTGTGACCTGGCGCGAAGTCACGTATGGACTGGAGGTAGAGCGCAACCCGGTTCGTCTACCTGACCATCTGGGCGTAGTTAGCAACTGATCTCAGAACAATTGCCGCGTAACAAACCTATTATATTATTAGAATTTCTCCAGTTAAAATATAAAGGTCTTCAACTGGGCGAACTAGAATTCAAGTTAATAAAAATAACATTTAATTTTTTTTTTTTTTTTTATCATTCTTTTGAAGTTTTTGGTTCCTTGAATATTTTTTTTTTCTTTCTAATAAGAAGCTAAAATTCATGAATTTAACCGTATTTGGGAATTCAGCTCTTGAAGAATACTTTCGACATTTTCGAATATCTGTCCCACCTACAACTTTCCATTTGTACACAGAATTCCTTTATAGTGTCTAACCCCGCTTTTACTTCTATGGCACCCCAGGCGATGACACTGATGATGCATAGAATGAAGATGGAGCACCGGTGGAATACGATGGCGGGAGAAACCGGAGAACCCGGAGAAAACCGCTACCTGCACCGCTTTGTACACCACAAATCTCACATGCGATCGCTTGGGATCGAACCTGGGCCGCCTAGGACGTGACGCGGCCTCTAGTAATCAGCTGGACAGTCAAGGTATTCAACTCGGTTAAAAACAGGCATGTCCATAGGCAAAGGAAAGTGCGGTGAGTCACACATACTGTCAAACACCAATACAGTGCTATAAGTGTCTATAAACAGAATAACCAAAGTCCGTTAAATACTCACCTTAATATTTAAGTTCAGCGCCTTTTAAGGTTGCCACACAGAGATATTCAAGAAGATCTTATACCCTAATGTACTCTTTAAATGGAAACACTTTCTCGAAAGTTTTGATTTTCTCAAAAATGACTATTTTGATTAAAATACCTTATATTAAATACATTTATATGGCATATAAAAATATAGGTATGTTGAATTTTCTGAGAGTAGCCTCTGAAGATCTTCTCATTCCGGATGACTGATAAGCTGTAAGAGATAAACAAATTATTACTGCACAAAAATGTAGTTGAAATACACAATTTATCTCTCGTAAAATTTTGATCTGGAGTTAACATATCTGAGATATTCCTTTTTACTGGATTCTATTTTAAAATACTCTAAATTTTTCTCAAACTTGAATTTGTCATTCTTATTTAGTTTGTTTTATTCCTAGGCCTGCAAAGAGAGCCGAATTTGTCATGTAGGAACCAATTTAACCTTTGCTGGGGATGAAGTGTGCCTCCATTCCATTGATTGCCGCTTACTTTCAGGGGTGTCGTAAGAAACCCAAGTCTCATCTCCTGTGAGTATCTGTGTCAGAAATTCTTCGCCGTCTTCATCATAACGGGTTAAAAGCTGAAGTGCACTACCCATCCGTTTTGTTTTGTGTTGCTCAGTAAGAACCTTTGGTACCCAACGTGAACAAAGCTTACGAAATTTGTTTTTCGGTAACAATTTTATGAATTAGTGATCGTGAGCTTTGGGGAAATTCCATAGCGAGAGCACTAATTGTAAACTTGCGGTTTTCCTGGATCTTGTCATCAATCACGTGAACCAGTTCTTCTGTAACCAAAGATGGACGCCCACTTCGTTCTTCATCGTGTACTTCACTACGTCCTTCATTGAACTGTCGGACCCATCTTCTCACCATTGAATCACTCATCGCATTTTGTCCGTAAACTTCGCAAATTTGGCGATAAATTTCAATTGCTTTCACTTTCCTAGCATTCAGAAAACGAATCACAGATCTGATTTCACAAGCGGCGGGATTTTCAATCAACACCGACATTGTAAACAAGCACAACAAAGCATATATGGCTGACAGCGATCTCAAAATGGCGCACGTTACTTCTCCTTGATACTGAGCGTCTACCGCGCATGTGAGGAACTGCGATTGCAGCGCTGCAGCGGAGATAAATTGGACGTACCTCGTATATGGCATATGACATAAATTGTGTATTTTAATGAGATCTACATCTTCTGTGTAGTAAGTTTTTATATGTCTCTTACGGTTTGTCAGTTATATAAAAGTCATCTAGAATGAAGAGGTCTTCAGAGGCTATTCCTTCCGCAACTTGGTTTTCTCATTCATCATCACCATCAGCGTCTTCTTCTCCATCATCCTTCTTAGAAAATTCAAGATAAAATTTTCTTTGTCATAAAAATATTTAAACATACGGTATTTAAATCAAAATCATTAGCCCTGTTCCATGTAAAGGAAGTTTCTTGACAATCTTCGTGTCGCATCTTTGGAAGATACTCACTCTTGGTATTTAACCGACTTTACGTTTTTGAGATATGTTGCCCACAGACACACACACACACACACACACACACAAAAGAACACACGGACCTTTTTCTAAAAATATTTTTATTGGATTCAGGAGATTCCAAAGCATGCATTTCCGGTGAAATCTCGGTATCAAATTTTTGAGTGCATTACAATACCTTCTCTATACACTATGTACATAGTGCATGTAGAGAAAGTAAAAACACCGAAGTATAGAGTAAGCACAGTAGTAGATTTCCTCACTAGAAAATCTTAATTCTCGTTCTAGGTAACAAATGTTATCCAAGTTCTCAAGTAACCCAATAAAAGGGGATGGGAAGTTCCACATAAAAAACATCAGAAACGGACGTAAGAAAGCCGCTATTGAACTTGTTCCCACGAACGTGTAGAATGTAAAGAAGTACTTAGGCTTGTGGAGGAGGACTCTAGTAGAAGGAGTTGGGGAATGGCTGAGCGGTTGGAATCTTGTATTGGACAACATTCTTGGAGTGTTGCTATGTGTCCGAGCATCATATCAGGCATTTGTATAAAACCGCTTTTAGAAATGCCAGCAAGCTCAAAAGTATTACCAGATCTGTCTATGGTCATGATTTGCAAGCTTATTCTTGATCGATGAGAAGGTAAATGGAAGGCGTTCAAGGGGAAGGATTGAAGGGTAATGAGCCCTCATCTATTGCTTCACGTATACCAGTTACTCAAGAGTATACAAGGTTCGTTCCAAATGAAATGGACTTCACAGGCTATTACCAGAAAACTGCAGTGCATTTCGTTTGTCATGTAAATATGAAAACTATATATAAATACCAAGTTGGCATTAATCCGACATTTTATTTCTGAGTTAGGCTGTTCACACACACACACACAGAGAGGCTTATGTAATTGGGTTTAATACGCCCACCTTTTCTTGGGCGCTCAGCTTCCGTGCAATTTGGGAAGCAGAACAGAGCAACATTGAATCATGAAGTATGCTATAAACCCTCATATATATAGCTGTTTCAATATTTTGATAGTGTTTAACGCCCGCTTTTACAGCTAAGGCATCGCAGGCGATTACATTGCTGATACATGGAATGAAGATGGAGCACCGGTGGAATGTGATGGCGGGAAAACCTGAGAGCTCGGAGAAAACCCGCCCCTGCGCCGCTTTGTGCACCACACACCTCACATGCATAGCGGCTTCAATGCTAAGGTTTCATTCAGCCCATATATCCCAATTCGATCTTCTTTGCCCCCGGTTCCTCGCTTTCCCTTAAACTAGCGCCCAAGAAATATTCGAATATAGCTTGTATTTCCGGTGAAATCTGATATTGGGCTCATAGGTTGTCGGATTCGAAGTTATTTTGAAGCGTTTTGAAAGAAATACAGTGGTTAACAACAAGTTAAAGATTAAAAAATATTAATATGTGACCAAAAATGAAACAGAGAGGTAATGAAAGAATATCAACAGAAATAAGTCTCTTTTTTTGTAGTGTTTAACGCCCGCTTGAACTACTTATGGCACCGCAGGCGGTGACACTGATGATAAATGCATGAAGATGTAGCACCGTTGGAATGCATGGAGGGAGAACCCGGAGAAAACCCTCCCAGCACCGCTTTGTCCATCACAAATCTCATATGCGGTCGCTTAGGATCGAACCCGGGCCGTCCAGGTGAGAGGCAAATGGTCTAACCACTCGGCCACGGTGCGGCCCAGAAATTAGTGGGATATCGTTAACAATCTTTCTACTTGGCTTCCTATCTTCGTTGCTCTCTTATGTTTTGTTCCATAATACAAGGCTTTACTCGGCCGAATTAATGATAAATCCATTAATTAATAGCATTCCTTTAATGACAAAACAAAACAAACCTTGAAAGGTTTAAGCTTGTTAATTGCAGAATAAGCATCAAAGTATGTAAAAATCACGATGTTTAAGGATGTATATGACTGATATATTATGAAAATCACAAAAACAATCTAATTTTTATTTTAATTCCATAATTTAATTCCATAATAATACTTTTTGAGAAAATCGAAATTTTTGAAAAAAGTTCCATGTAAAGGGTACTTTGGGGTGGGGGGGATTTTTCTCAAAACCTTCGTGTCTCATCCCAGGAAGATACTAAACTTAAATACCACGTTTGGTATTTTACCGTCTTTTCGTTTTTGAGTTATCGTGTTCACAGATACATGGACACACACACGGACCTTTTTCTTAAAATACCTTTTTGGATACAGAAGACCCTAAAACATATATTTTCGGTGAAATCTCGGTATCGAATTTTTGGTGGAGTGCAATACCTTCTCTATACACTATATATAGTATGTGTAGAGAAAGTAAAAACAGCATGGTGTTAAATGGGATATTTCTGTCTCTATGCTACACATGCATGTTGCCATTAGCTTCGATCTTTTGTAGTCTCTCACGGTCGCCAATGATATAGTGTATGAGGTTGCGATTGAACCTCGCTATGGTTGAGCTACCCGGATAAGGTTTTTTTTTTTTTCTTTCTTCGAGGTTTTCCCTTATCCCTTATCGATGAATATCGAATAAGATAGTAGAGTCAGACTGAAAATTCCAATGTCATAGCCGGGATTTGAACCACGGGTCTTCCGAACTCTAGCTGGTCGCTCTAACCATTGAGCTACCATGGCAACATACCTACACGGCATTAAATTCCTCCTCTGACTCGTATGTTTCCCGCTAAACCACAAGGTGATCTCAAATTATTTTAGTCAACTATTAGGCTAGTTAGTGTTATCTTAATTGTTTTTTACTTTCTCTATACGTACTGTGTACATAGTGTATAGAGAATGTATTGCACTCCACCAAAAAATTCAATACCGAGATTTCACCAGAAATATATGTTTTAGGGTCCCCTTTATCTAAAAAAAAACATTTTTGGAAAAAGGTCCGTATGTGTGTGTCCGTGTGTCCATGTGTCTTTGAACACGATAGCTCTTCCAGGGATGCGACATGAAGATTTTGAGAAAAATCCCTTCACCCCAAACTACCCTTTACATGGAACTTTTGATTTTCTCAAAAATGACTCTAACGATTTTGTTTAAAATTTCGTATATTAAAGATCTTTACCTGATAAATAAAATGTATATCTTGAATTTTCTGGGAATAGCCTCTGAAGAGTAGTTTATTCTGGATGAATTTTACTAAATTTTGAGTAACTGCTAAACCATAAGAGATGGACAAAAACTTACTACACAAAAAATGTAGAGCACGTTAAAACACACAATTTATGTTATATACAATTTTTTCGTGGACTTCGTCGTTTTTGTGACATTCCTTATTTTTGGTTTCTGCTATGAAAAACATACATTTCTCATACAGGAATTTGTCAACTGCTGTCCATACAAACAAAGGAACTTCAGTGACATAGCAACCAGATTTTGATTATCACTTTAACCCATGGTACTTCCTTATTTCACCTCTACTTACAAAGAAGCAAGTAATATGGCTATTTCTGCTAATGTTTTACTCATTAGCATGAAGTTAATAGAAATATTAGCTTTCTAAGAATAATTTGTTGCAGGGATATAGAGAAAGTCATGTGAATGGTACACATCAGATTTTTTTACACAAGCCGTGTGTAGGAGAGTAGATAGTTGGTTAGGTAGAGTCAGCTGACACGTTGTCATTGCAGCTCAGTGGTTAGAGCGACCGGGTAGAGTCCGAGAGATTGAAGACCATTGGGCTGTAAAAACAGAAAATAAATAAAAAAAAAAAATAAATAAAAAAACAGAAACGGAAAACTCTATACCTATGCAGTAAAGAGGTCAGCCAACTATAAACATTTTAATATCGGGTTCACAACGTTTATGAGAGGAATAGAAAACGTTTACAAGGGTTGGAGAACGCTTTTAAAACAAACCAGGAATCCTGTAACCTCTAGCGCACATTTCTATAACAATTGTCATCTATCGCCAGATAGCATGTAAGAAAGTGTTTATAGTATGTGGAGTACTGTGAAGTGTTAATGTAGGTATTTTAAGTAAATGTTTATATTGTGGAAAGAGAAGCTTGGAAGAGACGAAACATTTTAAACTAAGAAGAAGCGTAAAATAGGAATGTGTTAGATTATTCAAGTAAGATGAGTACTAGGAATGGAACTCATAAAATAGCTAAAGCTACCAAGTTTTCAAAGGACAGTAATGTATGGGATAAAAAATAAACGAACAAAACAACCTGTAAGAACGTCATTAAATAGAAACAAAGAAGGATGAGGGAAACAAAACAAACTAGAGTAAAGTAAATACGTTATTACAATGAATAGTACAAAACAATGCGACAGATCGTTCATTCTTTGCTGCTTTAAACCCATGTGAATATAGTTTTGTCAACAGTAAACAATGATGCCCTAAGAATTAAAATCTTATCATCTTATATCTTCATATTTCATATTTTAAGCTTATAAAATTATTAAAGCTATAAAGAGAAGAAATAAAGTGCAGGTGAAAAATAAATGGCTTACAATAGTTTTAAATAGCAGTGCAGATAGTTCACTATTTAGTGAAGTATAATTCACAAGATTATATTGAATTAATAGACTTATCGGGACTGAATGCCTAACTTATATGGCAACATATAAATTAGAATATACATATCGTACATATGGCAACAGTGTGCTCTATTTAATGTCTACTGTCTTTCTAAAGTTGAGATGTGCATTAATGGTATCCGGCAAGAAAGTAGGCTAATAAGTGGATTCATATCATATCATTTCCCTGTAACAATAAATTTCATACAATTGGCAGGTGAACTGGTTTTCCTCCTGTCCATTATTGTTTGGGAAGAGAATAAGGTTACCGTTTTTTTTTTTTTTTATTAGTTCTTTCTTTTCTTTCTTTTTGTCATACTGGACTGCAGTAGAGCACGGTTATGTAAAACTAAAGTTTTAATTTGAAAGTGAAGAGGGAGTAGGCGGGGGTGACAGATGAGATGCCCAGTTCAGCTCGATAACGAGCAAGTGGATGCTACGACCACCCAGAGCGCACACAACGACATCAATCCAGAATCTTGAGTTTATTGTCGAGGTTGTCTCGGAGATAAATGCATTGATTCGCTTCGCTATAGAATACTGTGTCTACTACGCGACCGAAGAGAAGGAAAATGATCAAGGCGCGAATATTGTCTATTGGAAAATTAGAACTTGTTGGCACTTGACTAATATCTGTATCATCATACCTAGTAGAACTGAAAGCCAGCTTTTTTATTATGCAGAGAAAAAAGTAGCACTATGCCTTTCCACTGTCGTTTTCTCTATGGAGGCACCAAATTGTAAATTAATGCACCGCCGCTATAACTTTGGCCCTGGAAGATAAAGAAACAGATAGCTATTATATCACAGTGAGGTTAGCTGTGAATTTCCACGGTAAAGGAAGTTATCCTACATTTTTCAACGAATACATTGGCACTCTAAATTTGTAACCTGTAATGTCTTTTTAATAAATATAGTTTACTGTTGTTGCTTAAGTGGTCGCAAAAGATAACGCAAAAAATAGGAAAGGAAATTATAGTTAATAAATTTTATTGGAATAAAAAAATATTTTATTTGAGGCTAAACTAGTTACATGTATAAATAATACTAATATACCACCTAAATAAATTATAAGTAAAAGCAAGAAAATCGGGCAAGGTTGCTGTGTTGGGTTGACGCGCACAGCAAAGGATGTAAGTTGTATGCTATGGTCATTTATATGCTTCCTCCGCTTATGCCGGCACTGTTGCCAATTCTCTAATAAGCGGAGTATTTGTTTGCTTTAGTCCAGATGAAGTTTATTTTTTTTTTCTTTTTGTGTATGTGCGACGTACTTGTAGTTGCTGTTTTAGTTAATATTACAGCTTTCATTGTTTTCATTTTACGAAGAGACAGCACATGTATATGTTGCAGGCTTTTTATTGGAATCCGTAATTTTGCGAAGGTCGTAGGAATATCATGAAAAGCCGAATGTTGAAAAAAAAAATGTAAAGGTACACGTTGTGCCGCGGTTTTTCATGATATGATGGAGCTTGTTAGACATATAGTGCGTCCGCCATATTAAATATATTGAAGTGTTACTCGCTTCCAAATAACGTATATTAATATTAAGAGAGCATTTGAAATAGTTATGTCAAGATTAGAAACTGAGTTTTGTGTGTGTGTGTATGTGTGTGTATGTCTGTATCTGTGGATAGCATGACTCAAAAACAAAATACCAAATTTGATACAAAGATTTTCAGGAACATTCACCATCCCGAACAGTTTTTAAATGCTTCTATCTTTGTTCAAAAATGGTTCAAACAATTTTGGCTAAAACACTGTATATTAACATTCAAATAAAATGTATATCCTGAATTTATTGGGAATAATCCCTGAATTCATCATTCCGAATTACTTCTGTATAACCGGTAGTCCGTAAGAGACAAAAACTTACTACACAAAAGGTGTAGATTTTCTTAAAAAATACAATTTATGACCTACAGAAACAGTATTACGCTATGCTAATGTGATAGTTATATTTTCCAAAGTGGTCGCTATGTGAAACAATTGAAATTCGATTCTCTTTGAATGAGAGAAGTAAAGTAAAAGATAAATAATACACAATATCAATCCTGTTTGAGAAAAGTTGAAGTTGTTTAAAATTAAAACCAATAACAAGCAATACAGTTTATCAGTTATGAAAAGTCTCCAGAATGAGCAGGTCTTCAGTGACTATTCCCAGACTATTTGAATAAATAGTTTATCATGACAAAGATTAAACACATGTATTTTAATTAAACACGTTAGAGTTATTCTTGATCAAGTTAAACCTTTTATGTTCATATGTTCGTTGGGGGTGGGGGATTTTCCTAAAAATCCTCGCGTCACATCCTTGGATGATTTTGAACCTAAATATCAAGTTTAAAATCTTTGTCTAAAAATGCGGTTTTTGGACTCAAAAGTCCTAAAAATATTTGTTTCCGGTGAATCTCATTATTGAATTTTTGGATGAATACTCTACCTTTTCTACGTACAGGGATGGTAAACAAGTTGAAGGTGAATAACTTCATTGCCATTTTGAAAAATCTTGAGTATAAAAATTAATGCTACTCTGATGACCACGTGATAGTAATTCCTGGATCATATTGACCAGTATATTTGCAGTTTTAAGAGTTTGATTTCTTTCTTTCTGAGCTTATCAAAACACCCTTAATGGTTTGACGGAGGGTGCTCTATACGTTTTTCCATTCCATCAGTTTCTCCTCTGTAAGAATTGAGATTTTTATTCTTCGCTTGTTTAATAAAAAATGGACTTAATTCCCCTAAATTTGCTCATAAGGTCCTCGCATAGTTGCTCTGTTTGGAATAGGTGAACCCTGGAAATTGTATTTCATGTCGGATTCTGACTTCCTTATAAGAATTTATCCCATACCATTTATTATATATCAAAATACTTTGTGGTAATGTATAAAGTTTCGAGACATTATGAAAAAATGCGTCATCTTCAATAATTTGGCAATTTAATCACAACTTAAAAATCGTAAATTCATATTTGTATGCACAGGAATTGATTAACCGTGTCAAACAATCTATTCCAAACGAGATAATGGCTTCACAAGAACTGCTGTTCACTCATACGTCACAAACATATGCAATTCATTGTGTACGGACGACGGGAGTGTTAGATGTAACTGCTGACGTTCGCACTGCGAGCTGCTGGAATTCTCGAGAGAGTTATAGAAAGTTCGTGGTAAGAGGAGAAAGAACCTTCTAAAATAATTTCGTTGTAGCTCAATATTCCGGCGTTTAGAGTGGTTGAAAACTCTACTCCTCCCCTTAACTCTTTATATCTGTTCAACCGGCGAGTCCATCATCGGTCAGTCGGCGCCTTCTACTCTATAATTGAGACCCATAGCTGAGCCACAACAGAATAATGCATTCGGGTTTAAGTGAAGGATGATATCAAATGCCCCACATTATTTCACTTTGTTTTTTCCCTTTGACATTGGAAAATACATTTATCACATCTCATGCCTCGTTTTAGATACAAATTAATCTCACTTTGAACTTTTCGCGTTCTAAACGAGTCGGATTCAGATAATTAAACAGTATTTAAGGAAGATATATTAATCTTCTGAAAAATCAGCGAGGGTAGAAATAAGAACACTCCAATTTGACCAGCAGTAGTTGTTCCTCCTGAAACTGGTGAATTCTTTTTCAGCCTCTTGATATCGATAAAGGCTACTTTGAATACGAGAAGCCTTTGTAGGAAATGCGCATTGTTTCTTCCTCTTCTTTTCAAGAAGAAGGTGTGTGGCAGAGAAATATGAAGGGATAAAAAGAAGCCGTTTTGAATTAACTTGCCCTCAGCAATCGAGTTGCTTTAGAATTTCAGAATGAGAATGAAATCTGGTGCACGTCCATCAGCGCTATTGTTCGGAACCAAAGACCGGGAGTGCGTCCAAATCCTGACCATGCACATTCTCACTTCAGGACAGGGATTAGTATGCTACAATTAATTTATTTCTGGCATACAGCACACCTTTAATTGTCCATGCTTCCAGTAGCTGCGTTTGTTACACGAGTCTACTCCTGAGGAATGCAAAGAGCTGTTCTGCATCTTGCATAAGCTTTTCAGTGCATCCTTTCACATATCTCTAAGAATTTGCATTAATGAGCAATAACATTTCAGATAAGTAATTGTTTGCTCACAATAGCCATGTTTAGGTCAAGAGTTGGAGTCAGAATAAAAAATTCAATGCCATAGTCAAGATTTGAAACACGGATCCCTCGACGCCCTTCCGGATGCCCTAAATACTGAACTACCATGGGGACATGCAGGCACGACAGTAAAATCTCCAAATGACACGCGAATTTTCCGACAAACCTTAAAAGATCTCAAAATATTTTGAGACAGCATATTCCACACTATCCGCATATTGGACAGGAATTGGAAAGAAAAGTCACACTGAAAAATTCAATGCCATAAGCGTGATTTGAACCATGGATCTCCACGTCTCCGTCCTATTGCTCTAACCACTGAGCTACCATGGCAATTTGCAGATACGACATTAAATTCTCTAGTTGACTGATGTCATGGTAATTCCCCATTGGGATATGTCATCTCAAAATAATTTAAATGTAGTTCATCGGGAGAAACGCTAGTCAGTAGAGGAATTTAATGTTGTATTGGAATGCTACCGTGGCAGTTCAGTGATTAGAGAAATCGGAGACCGGGAGATACGTTGTTCAAATGGCACTGAATTTTTCAGTCTAACTTCACCTTTCATAGATGTATTTAATTCACTTATAATTCTGATTCGCGTGTTTGTGCAAAAGCGTTCGGAAGCACGTTAAACCCTAACGTTTACCTAACTCTTGGTGCTATTCCCGACTGTTCAAAGGATGTCTCGATGCATATGTCAATTGCGGTTTCAAATATAGCAGACCAATAACTGCATTTTAATGTTATTCCGAGAATAAGTCAATAATCACTTGAATCGTCTATTTAAGCTATGGCTTACAAGAGTCATGGGAAAATTAAATAAGTAGCCTCAAAACAAATAAGCATGTAAAGCAAGAGATATAGAAACCAAAGAGTGCCTCGAAACTAGGAGGACAAAGTTGATGTTATGGCCACCCTGAGAATTTAATTGAATAGAAATAGATTAATGCGTATGCGTTCGAAAACTATATGTTTTTACGGTTCTTCGTATTGGCTAAAGTGTTTCTAGGCAGTTATTGATAACAATAAGACTCCGAGATCTCTGTAGTTTCCTATACTTCTTTCTTTACCTTTTTCCTTTCGTTTTTGGTTTTTCAGGCCAAAACTATAATTATAATCCTTGTTACAAGAGGAGTTGCAAGCATGCCAGTTAAGTGTAACAAATTGAACCCACGCTTAAAATATCTGATGTCTACCATTCACATGACTTTCTCTACATCTCTGCAACAAATTATTCTTAAAAAGCTAATACTTCTATTTTCTTCATGCTAATCAGTAAAAAGTTAGCAGAAATAACCATATTACTTGCTTCCTTGTAAGGAGAAGCGAAATGAGGGAGTAGCATAGGTTAAAGTGATAATCAATAGCTGGTTGCTATGTCACTGAAGTTCCTTTGTATGGACAGCAGTTGACAAATTCCTGTATGAGAAAAGTATAAGTTTTTCATAGCAGAAACAAAAACAAGAAACGTCTCAAAAACGACGAACTCCACGAAAAAAATTTATATAGCATAAATTGTGTGTTTTAGCGTATTCTACATTTTTTGTGCAGTAAGTTTCTGTCCATCTCTTACAGTTTAGCAGTTATTCAAAATTCAGTAAAATTCATCCAGAATAAACTACTCTTCACAGACTATTCCCAAAAAATTCAAGATATACATTTTATTTGTCAGGTGAAATATCTTTATATACGAAATTTTAATCAAAATCGTTAGAGCCATTTTTGAGAAAATAAAGAATTTCGAAAAAAGTTTCATGTAAAGGGTAGTTGGGGGTGGGGAGATTTTTCTAAAAATCTTCGTGTCGCATCCCTGGAAGATACTAAACTTAAATACCAAGTTTGGTATTTTACCTACTTTTCGTTTTTAAGTTATCGTGTTCACAGACACAGGGACACACACACACACACACACACACACACACACACACACACACACACACACACACACACACGGATCTTCTTCCGAAAATGCTTTTTTTTAGATGATGGGAGCCTAAAACGTATATTTCCGGTGAAATCTCGGTATCTAATTTTTGGGTGCAATACCTTCTCTATACACTATGTACATAGTGCGTATAGAGAAAGTAAGCATGAAACGGTGAAAATATGTAGAATCATCATGAGTACTTCATTAGGGCTATTTTATTGAAACTGGAACTTCTGAAACTCTCTGTCTGTCTGTCTTTCTCTCTCTCTCTCTCTCTCTCTCTCTCTCTCTCTCTGTTTTATATCGGAGAAATATTTCTGGGAAGTGTTAGGTGCTTTAATTCAGAATCAAACTCTCGACATATTCTATAAACTGAATTCCAATAACCCAAAATGGGAGAATCCTTTATTCTAAACCTTACTCTAAGAATGATGGAAGCCCATGCCTCTTTCATGATAAGAGGTTTTATGTTTTTTATTATATAACCTTGCATTAGATTAGATTAAATGACGAGGCACTAAGTGGATTTTATTGACTTTCTGTATGTCAGCATAAAATACTTAGATGACTTTGCATTGCATAGGCCTTGTTTGTCACCATCACCGTCACCGTCACCGTCATAGCCAATCAGGTGAACGGAGAAGAAAATGAAATGCAGAAGGATACGGATAGTGGGAGAAGGTTATAGAAACAGCCTGGCGAGTACCTCCTAAATCTTCCGCTTATAT
The DNA here is from genome assembly GCA_030762935.1 of Hymenopus coronatus. Taxonomy (NCBI): domain Eukaryota; kingdom Metazoa; phylum Arthropoda; class Insecta; order Mantodea; family Hymenopodidae; genus Hymenopus; species Hymenopus coronatus. The sequence continues at coordinate 36,193,556 of CM060890.1, forward strand.
GCGGTTCACTTTCTCCAACTATCTCTCTCTAATAGGTCCCAAAGGATTACAAGAAGTTAACAGGAAGCACGTAACACACTGAAAACTAAATTTTGTTTGGTTTTAGGGTTACTTTTCAGAGATCACTATCAGCATTATATTTTTTATTTGCTTATGCTATTTAACGTTCCGTTCCTAATTCATTGAGTGCCGTTAATATAAATTTGAACTATTTTGGTCCAAAATTATATTTAGAGCCAGTTTCAAGCGGTGAGTTTTTATATGAACGGCCTTGGATCAGCATCAAGGTCTAAAGCGCTATCGAGCTGCTTCTTTTCGAAGTTTGGGTCTTCATTGTTCTGCTCTTTTGACACATCGGCACAAAGCTGAAGCTCTCAAAACTTCAACATTCGAATGAAACTAAATATTATTTTGGACCAAAACTGTTTCTATTTCTGAGAAGCGACTACTTCACATTGCATACCGCCTGTAAAGGAAGACATTACATTTATTAAACACCCATTACAGATCTCATTTTTTGGAACATATCTTTTATGTTTTTCTATAACCATTTTCTGCGGAAATATTTTAACTTTTCTCACAAACATAAAACGTACATAGATCACAGTCGACTGTTTGCTAGTAGTGGGAGAAGGTGGTACTCTCCCTATCAAAACCAGAAATAATTCAATACGTAAAGTGCTTCACTTTATGGCGCGTAGCTTAGAATAGATAAACGTTTCGTGTCGGTAAACTTCTAATGCATCTGCATCTTACAATGACACATTTAGAAACCTAAACTTAAAATCAGAAAATAGCCTGATTCAGCATTAAACTTAAATATTTTTCCAAGTGATACTGCTAATGTAAAAGAACCAAAATATTTTTGTGTATTCGCGTAGTTATGCTCTTAAAAGCCTTCTTTTAACATGGATAGCAAAATAATAAATAATAAACCAAACAATTCACATGATTCAAAGATGAGACAAACTTCACTTCAGTGACCGAAAACGCTTATTGGATGATGGAATCATTTCTTCCATACTGTTAATTTAGGTACATAGATCAATAGCTACCAAGCTGAATTTATCATAACACCACCGTTTTCGTGTCTGAACGTATCGTGTTTGTTTCGATTAAGGGTCGTGCGCTAACAAAATCGCTAAAACCCCCCCTTACCTCCAAGGTTAGGTCCACAGCTGGTTTTCACACTAACCTACTTGGTCTAGCAACGTTGCCCGTGTCTCAAACCACATTGAACCACATTGTCTTCATGTGTTCGGAAAATCATTAATTTCTAAACTAGTTCAGAAATTGATTACTCTACTCATCTTAGAAGACAGAAGCAAACTGTTATTGGTATATGTTATCGTAGAACACATCCTGAAATTTGGTAAAAACAGCTATTTTATTTGTTGTTTTGAAAACGGATTTTCACAGAATGTAATAAGTTTCGTTCCATCCTGTATATATAATCCTAGTTTCAAATGAGTGCTAGAAAAAGAAATACGAAATATCCAATGCTTATACCAAGGATTGAGACAGTACATGTCTTGTCACGGGGCAAAGCATTATTCAGAAGGGAAAGATAAATCATAGCTAATAATATAAATTATATCAAGAAGGGACACATAAATGTACATTGAAAATCGGCAAGGAAAGAAATATTTCAAACATGTATTAGTAGCCGAGTTTGTCGCGAGCCGGCGAACGAGCCCAAAAATACCGTTAAGAGGGTAGGACATTGAACCGAAGGGGATGAGAGGACACTGTCCGAGGGAAACCTAACGGGAAAAGAGATGCTACCGCTGGGGACATTTTTGAGGCACTAGGCGTAGAGCATCGGCAGAACCAAGATGTGATATCGAGGGTCCGTGGTGGAGCCGGACAGGCTACCTTAAGCTGAGAGTGAAAATAGTCATTTTGATACTGACCAGAATACGGAATAAATCACGGCATCAGAAGTAATAAGTTATAATAATCGCGGTCACGTAAAGTATAGTTTCACAGGGGAAAATTGAGAGGAATTCCTGTGTGTTCGACGGCGGAAAAAGGCCGAACTGACTGAATAAAGCACTTGTGTCGTACCACACCCTGAAAGAGTTTCCACGTTACCGCCCCAGGATCCAACTAGGGTACCTTAGTAGGGCTAATACGTAAGCTGGCGGCTATGCGTAAGCTAGTGACTAGGAGATATGTATTGGAAGAGGGGGCATTGAAGGTGTCTCATCACTGGCAACAATTTTACGCTCATTTGGAGTTGGATAGTTATGTATGTTCGTATACTTGTTTGTTATGAGTCATGTAAAGCTGGGCAGATTTTAAGATGCGATACGTGTTAATTCTTTTAGGGAGATTAATATTTCGCATTAAGTAGGCGTGGACTTGCTGCAGCATTATACGGATACGTTATTTCATGACACGGTGCATAGGAGCTGGTAGGTAATTCAGATTAAAACAAACAAAATGAAGGCCATAATCCCTGCTTCATTAAAATCTTTGCATGCCCCCTGTAATTAGACTTCAGTGTGCGCTTATCAAGCCTTTGAACACTTTTGTAACAATCTGAAGCCAGTAAGTATATAGATCCAACATCTACTGAACCACTGTTATTTACTTTCCCTTAAATCGCCATTACGAGGGAGATGTGAGCTGCATTGTGGCGGGACAATGTGAGCTCTAGGCCCAGCCAGAAATTACAATCTGTGCTGAAGATCTGGTCACGTGTGTTATCGGACAGTTCCTCAACCACGCCCAAATCGGCAGCCTCCAGCTCCCATACAAATATACGGTCTTATCCTTCAATATCATCAGGTCCAGCAGCGCTCTGCAATCGGTCCATCCTCCTCCGCACATAGCTTCTGTTGTATACCACATCTCACTAAAGTGGGTGAAAATAGTCTGATCTTCTTTCTCTACCACTTCTACAAAAACTGTTCTTCCAAATGTTTATTCTTCTATCTACTTCATGCTAATCGAGATAAACATTATCAGAAATGGTCTTATTACTTAGTTTCCTTATAAGTAGAAGCTAAATAGTAAATACGTTAGGCCAAATCTTTTAAAAGCTATCGCTAGGGGCAGTTATATTATAATTTGGTTTCTTTTAAATGGATAGGAATAAGACAATAGTAAAACGAATGACGACTTCCTACTTTTGAAAAATATAAATATTTTAAAACTGAAACAAATAACAGGATATGTTGGAAATGGTTAACTCTATAAAAAGTGTATCTGACATAAATTGTTTGCTTTAACGATTGTAACATGTTTTTATGCAGCAAGGTTTTGTCTGTCTCTTGCATTTACCAGTTAACAAAAGTCATGCAGAATGAAGTGGACTTCAGAACCTATTCCAAAAAAATTAACGATACATATTTCATTTGTCATGAATCATTAAAGCCATTTTTGAGAAAATTAAAAATTTCGAAAAATTTTTCTTGTAAGGGGTATTTTGGGATATGAGGATTTTGTTGAAAATCTTCTTGTTATAATCTTAGACGATTTGAACTCTTCCTGTCACAATCTTAGACGATTTGAACTTAAATATCAAAGTCGGTATTTAAGGGACTTTTCCTTTTTGAGTTATGCTGTTCAGACACACACAAATGGACCTTTTTCTAAAGATGCTTTATTTTTGGATTCAATGAACCTCAAAACTTATATTACCTCAATCTCGGTACACAATTTTTGGGCGAAATACAATACCGTTTCTACCTGCTATGTACATTGAACATTGGTAGAGGAAGTAAAAACGTAATATTTGATTTTCTTACAGAAAAATTGTCATTAAGGTCTACTATTGTATAACTGTATTTCCGCTAAAATTTCGGCATCGAATTTTTTGGCGGAGTGTAATACCTTCTGCACAGAAAGTAAAAAGGTCTTATGTATTCCATTCACATGACTTTGTCTACATCTCTGTAACACATTATTGTTAAAAAGCTTGTTCTTCTATCTACTTCCAGATATACATTAGCAGAAATGATCTTATCACTTGCTACCTTGTAAGTAGAAGGATACGAGTAATGAGCGAATCTCTAGGCTAAAGCGATAGTCGCACCGTGGCCGAGTGGTTAGATCACTCCCCCCTCACCTAGGCGGCCGGGTTCGCTCACAGGTGACCGCCTGTTTTGGCGAGATCTACATTTTTTGTCTATCTCTTACGTTTTACCAGTTATGCAATATTCTACAAAATCCATCCAGAATAAAGAGATCTTCAGAGGCTATTCTCAGAAAATTCTAGGTATAGATTTCAATGGTCCTGTAAATATATTTAATATATGGTATGTTAATAAAAGTTGTTTAAGCTATTTTTGAGAAAATCAAAATTTTCGGAATTGTTTTCGTGTAAAGGGTAGTTTGGGACGGAGGGATTTTCCTCATCTTTGGTATCCACCAAGAAAGCGACGCAAAGTAAAATATCAAGTTTAGTATTTTAGCTACACACGGACACACACAGTCGCGCGTGGACCTTTTTCTAAAAGTGCATTTGTTTTTTGGAGAACCTGAAAAGGATGTATCTGGTGAAATCTCTATATTGAATTTTGGGTGGAATGAAATACCTTGTCTATCTATGTACTATGTAGAGAAAGTAAAAAAGATGCACATTCCATCAACGTCCGAACCAGAGTCATGTGAACGGAACCCATCAGATTTTTATGATAATGTCTACCTTTAGTAAGATGCACCAATACTTAAAAGGTTTCTTACTCCTCCGCAAGGCTAAATTACCCGAGTCGTTCTTCATTTTCCAATCTGAACCATCACAACGAAGTTTCGGATCTTTGTTTTTCTTGCTTCAGGGTTTCTCGGCGTCTTCTAGAGCTACCAGCCTTTCTTATCTGATATTAATTTGTTTGTTTATAGAGTGCATGCCTGCACGTTATTCATCCTGGTAAGAGACTGATACAGACAAAAACGACGCTTTAGTTGAATATATCAGGTTGAATTACTTCAGCGATAGTCAAATATCTGCAGAGCATTGTCGGCTGAATTGCTAACGAATACGACAGCGGATCTGGTTTAAAAATCAGAAGATGCCCTAAGGGCTCTAATTTGTGCTTCACATCTCACATCTATGATAACGAATCATGCATTTCGATCTAATTCGAGAATTTATTTTCTCTGCTCAATTTAGTGATGCTGAGACTGAAGATGTGTATCTTCGACTCATTTGGTTAAGACGTTGGTGAGGTAACCGGTTCGAATCCTCCTTGGGTTACGCTACAAGTAATGGAATGATAAATCGGGTGTATTCAGTAGCTTGTAGAGGCATTAAATAAATAGTAAAATTTTAAGAGTCTGATACTGAAAGTAATTATTTATTCATAAAGTATGTAAATGCAATTTTTACTGTCTCTACACATACTGTGGTGGAACCAGGAGTCATGTCGTTGTGAGCATTGGAAGGGGAATAAACCACTAGTTTAAACAGTATTCACATTTATACTTTATTGGTATCACCACTGGAATACATTATTGGTATCCTTCACATCCTCCCCACCCTGATCTGTCCCGATCTCTAACGGGATATCAGTCGGGCGATGTGATATCTCTTGGTATTCCTCGGCAACACGCTCCCTGCCTTGCCTTCTCTGACTGGCACATTTAATTATTTTTTCACAGAAACCGTGTGTAGGACAGGTGTTGGATAGGTAAAGTCAGACTGAAAAATTCAATGCCATAGTCGAGATTTGAACCACGGATCACCTGGTCTCTAGCCGGTTGCTCTACCACTGAGCTACTGTGGCAGCATGCCGGCATAACACTAAATCTCTCAGCTGACTCGTATGTTTCCCGGCAAACCACAAGGTGATCTCAAAATAATTTGAGATGACATACCCCTATGGTGACTTACGATATCGTAAGTACTTCAAGTCCGAATATTGTGGACATTCTGATAAGTTAATTGTTTTCTCGCAGAAACCGTGTGTAAGATAGGAGTTGGACATGTAGGGCCAGACTGAAAAATGTAGCCATTTATTTTCGTATAATATGAATATGATCTTGCAGAAATGTATTAGCATTAGGTCTGAGCATTGTCGGAGTGCTCTTCTTCCAACAGAGCGCCGGAAAGCCGTTATGCGTGTATCTGTGGAGAGATCAGTTGCCAGCTCAAGATGAAGTGCGCTTGTTACAATAGATGGAAAAAGGACAATGTATGCTTTCTTCGTGGTGTTTGTTGATTTAATAAACAGAGGACCAGCAAAGTCGATTCCTGTGACTGAGAAAGGTATCAGTGGTTGAACCAGATCTGACCGGCAAAAGTGTTTCGATGTTGTCTGCTGGCTTGTTTCTGTTAATTTTGTAGAGCTGACATTCGTGCAGGACATTCTTAATAGCTTGTCTAGCTCTCAGTATCCAGAATTCTCCAGAAACTGTGGGGAAATCTAAGGAGTCGTGCGTTGTGAGTATTGGAAGGGAAACAAACCAATATTTTAAAACACTATTCAAGTTTATACTTATTTATTGGTATCATCATTGGATATACATCTCTTCCTCTAACTACCATAATAAAATTACAGTAATTTCATCTTAAAATTATATTTCAATAATAATTCATTAATAAATAAAATTTATTGTAATCCATTATTATACTTCAACCTTCTATCTTGTCCTCTAGTGGGAAAAGCTAGTTAATTGTTTGTTGTGTTATCCGACAGATGACAGCTGCTCTCTGCAATCTTTCACACGTACCGAGATATCACCGAAAATACATCTTTGAGACCCCCTAAATAAATAAAAAACTATAAAAATGTCACCGTGTGTGTTTGAGTGTGTGTCTGTAGGCAGCATAGCTCAAAACGAAAACTCCGTTAAATACCAACCTTGGTATTTAAGTTTATCTTCCAAGTATGCGACACGAAGATTTTCAAGAAAAATTCACCACCTTCAACTACATGTTACATGAAAAAGATTTCAAAATTTTGATTTTTCTCAAAAATGGCTCGAACTATTCTGATTAGAATAGTGTATATCAAAGATATTTACTTGATAAATAAAATGTATATCTAAAATTTTCAGGGAATAGCTTCTGAAGTCCTCCTCATTATTGATGACTGTTGCACAGCTGGTAAACCGAAGGAAAATAGACAAAAACACACTCGTTAAACACATAACTTGTCATATACATTTTTTTTTTCATGGGGTTGACCATTTCCAAGATATTCCCTGTTATTGGTTTCAGTTATAAAGTACTTGAATTTTTCCCATACGGGAACATGTCAACTCTTGACGATGCAATTAAACGAATGTCAATCCCATAACAGCCCGCTTTTTAAAACTATCGCTTTAACCTAGTGTATTTCCTTATTTTCCTTCTGCTTATAATGAATGAATGAAGAATAAGCGTATTTATTGAAATACCAGTATGCATACATTGTTTTTCATCAACCCCACGGGTCCCAGACTCTACGTACTTTTGCAATATACAAATACTAAGCGATATTAAGAAATAAAAAAAAATTGAGAGTAAACACAAAAATAAAACGATAAATATATTCAAATATCACAACTTAAATTTAAAACACAAAATAATCCATATTCTGATGTCATAATGTGCAATATTATAGTAGAAAAATACACTTCAGAGAAGTATATACATAACACTAATACCACAACAAAAGAATAGCCGAAAAAAATAACAAAATATAAGAAAAATACTATAATCATGTTTTAGCTTTTCTTATCACCCTATTTTCAGTCTTCTGAGATCTCAGCTCTCTTGCCGTAAGTAGAAATTCTCCTATCCCGTCCGCATCTTCCGTGCCTGCCAGTAGCGTCCAACTGCTTCTAACTCTCAATACGCGGTGGCAAAGTTTTGCGGTTCATACTTTTCCCTCCATTCCTTCGTACCCCTACATTTTGCCAAGATTGGGTCCACGGCTCTTCCTCCTCGTAAATGGGGCAGATTCTCACACCATTCTGGTCAGTAATTTATCATCCGCCATGCTTCTAGTTTAATCCACGCGTGCCCCTCTCTAATGAGTTTGGATTCTGTTTGCTAAATTGCTCCATACCCCACTCCGATTTTAGCCCAGGCTGTACTTTCAATTAAGCCTTCTCCGTGCATTGCGCACTTATTTGCTGTCTGTCAATATCACAAAGGGGTTCTTAATTTTTCTCCAAATACTCTGTCTGTTTGCCTACCCCGTCACCCAAATGTATCCCAATTTCTGCTAATATTTAAGTCGATCTCCAGAGATAGAAGAATATATTTTTAAGAATAACTTGTCACAGAAATGTATAGAAAGTCATGAGAATGGAATATATCAGATTATTTTCAACGACAAATTATTTTTCTTAACACTGTCACATTGTCCCAATGTTCCTGACATTTTTTTTAACTCTTCCAAAAATAAAACATCTGATGTGTACCATTCACATGACTTTCTCTACATCTCTGCAAAAATTATTGTTATAAAGCTTATTCTTCTATTTACTTCACTAATTGAGAAAAAATGAGCAGAAATACTCTTATTATTTGCTTCCTTGTGGGTAGAATAGTCAAATCTTTTAAAAGCTGGTAGCTATGTGATTGAAGTTCCTTTGTTTTTATAGCTAGGAGTTGACAAATTCCCATATGAGAAAGATATAGGTATTTTAAAACCGAAACCAATAATAAGGAATTTCTCAAAAACAGTCAAGTCTATGGAAAAAAATGTATATACCATAGAATGTGTGTTTTAACGAGCTCTATATTTTTCGTTGTGTAAGATTTTCTCTCTCTCTTACGGTTATGCAAAATTGCAAGATATACATTTTTTGAAGACACATGGGAGCCCTTCGTAGTGATGGGACATGTATTTAAGAGATATTATATTTCCTTGCGCAAAGTTAATACAGGAACAATTTACTCTGAGGCAACAAGCATATTAGATAGAATTAGGAATTTCAAATATAAAAACGGAGTAATACATTATGTAATCTGTTAGTAAATATGTAAGTGAGTATGGAATTAAATTACCAAATTGTTTACAGCAAACGCTTTAGCTGCAAACTAAACAAAGTCCTAGTGAGTCTTGTCCTAACAACTCAGCTGCCAACACACAAGTAAGACAGCCAAAAACCGTGCGATGTAGTCAGCACCACACTTCTTCCAGCCGGAATGTGATCTTTCGTTATCATGCGGCAGTCTCTTCAGGGTGTTGTTGATGTGGTGTTGATGATTGATGAACGAACCTGATGCTGTTTCTGGATGCTGCCTGTCATTCTTGTGTTATACGTATGGGAACTTGCCTCGGCTGCTTTATCGGCGAAACTAGTTGTGAGATCTCTGTCGTGGGACAAATGGATGTTTAGGAAGAAATTACAACACATCCCTCCTATTATGTCATTTATTCACTCTTATTGCTGATGGACACTGTGTGGTTGATAAGTACTAGACACATTACAATCACCTTAAACTACTTGCTTGCTATTTTGAATCAACTCATTCAGTGAAAAATAGCTTATAACAATGTTATATCTTCTCTACTCCCAATATTTTGTAGTCTCGACACAACAGTTACACCATTTTTTACGGACTTTGAATTCTCTCATTATTGGAAATTACGAGTGGTTTCTGTATTCTGGTGAATGTGAAGTCAGCATAAATCTGATCCAAACTGCCCTCTTAAGACCTGAATTTAACCACTTTTATAGTCCCCTCCAAACAATACAACGAAAGCTTGTAATTTATTCTCATTGATTACATTTTCCCGGGAAGTTTAGATTGGAGACACTTGTCATGAACTACATCCCCACTTAAGTCAGTCACGTGTTGAAAAACAGCGGATATATCCCCTGATTCCCAAATTTTCGGGGCAGGCCCTAGAAGTTTCCGTGTTTTATTTATATATACTCATTACAAAGAAGTCTTCAGGCGGGAAGGAAAATAAACTCCCTAACCCCTGGTTTCTTGGAAAGTGCCATTGCCGCTGCGCAATGTACTACAAGCAAAACCTTAAATCTACGAAATACGTATACAAATTCTACTCAGTGATTATGCCATTAGAAAACTTAACGTTACTATGCACATATTTATGTTCTTATTGGGTATATAAAATGAATTAAAAACAGACGACTATTATCGCAGCTTTCCAATTGCATTACAATGCTCAGTGCGGAGCGATCGTATGCATTAGCCGAAATGCTCACAAACATGCGCTTTCCCTGACGAGAATGGTGTGAGAATCAGAGCCATTTGCGAGGAGGAAGAGTCGTGAACCCATATCAAGATGTAGGGGTACGGAGGAATGGAGGGAAAAGCATTTATCGATATCCTTTACCACAGCAAACGAGAGTTAGGAACATGTTGGGTGCTACTGGCAGGCACAAAAGACGTGGAATTATAAACAAAAATAATTTAATATAACCTTTATAACAAATAGCAGAATAACTAGCTAAAATTGTTAAAACACAAATTCAAAATCTTTAAACAAAATCTAATAAAAGATGACAACAAATATATCACAGCCTAAGATAATTTCGGGATAGGTAAATTTCTACTTAAGGCGAGACAACTGAGATCTGAGGAGGTTGATAAAAGGGAAGAGGGGAGGGGGCATAAGAACAGATAAAAAATTATTACAATGTTTTATGTATATTTTATGTCATACTTTTCGGTCATTGTGTTGTAGTGGTGTTAGTATTTTGTGTATATATTTCTCTTAAGTGTATTTGTATACAATATTAAGGTACATTAATACATCAAAATATCGTTTATTCTGTGTCGTAATTTTAAATTGTTGTATTTGAGTAACTTTTTAGTTTTATTGTGTTCACTCTTTTAATTTTTTGTTGTTTGTTTTTAATATTGCTTATAATTTTGTGTGTTGTAAAAGCACGTACGGTCTATGGACCGTGCGATTGATGAAAATCGACGTATGCACGCTGACATTTCAATAAATACACTTATTTATTTATTTATTGTAAGGACAGGATCACAACGCTCCTAACTACAATGCTACAGCTCAGGAGCTATTAATGACATGCTTTAGCAACAAACTGAGAAGATCAGTTCTCGAACTTCAAGTCAACAGATGTTTAAATATTCAAGTTGAACTCTGCTGCACGCCAGTAAACGCAACTCGTTACGATTCAATTAATATTAAGTTGCCTATTTTACATCTCATGGAATGTAGCGTCTTTTTTTTGCTTTAGCACAATAGAAAATAAATATCATCTTAAAGTTGTATTTAAGCAATGTAACTTTATTCATAACAAACTTGTACATTCGTGATATAAACGATAGTCACATGTAAAAGTTCTTGCATTCATAAATGTGTTTAATATGAAGTCACTGTAATAGTTTATGTCCATCTTAACATTTTTAACTAAGATTTTAAACATTTCATTGCTTTCAATATGTTGAAACAATGCTTTCAAAACTGCTGCTAAAAGGTACCTTTTCTAACGAGACATTTTATGCTGCATAAAATTATCTGAATGATAAATAATTCTAATGATAACATTACATATTTGAGCACATTTTATGTATCGAATAGGAAATATAAAAAACTGCAAAATAGTGTTTTATTTGTAAGTTTTATAACCGCAGAAAAATATTTCCACGTTTGGATTCGCAGTCTGCACATATTCAGATTAATTTAATGTTATTTATTTCAACATATACTTATTCAGTTGTACCCATGCCATTTTGTATGTCCATATGCTCTTATGGATATTAGTGAACTCACAGCACGCAATCTAATCTTATCTAATTGTTGGAAATAGCCAGTTAAGAAATACGCTGCAGGAATTTATTTCGTCGCGTGCCCTCATTCAGTGCAACTATGATATGGCCTTGATTTGGTGCTGATAGTGGAACCATGTTAGAGATTTTAGAAGATAGCCTTTAATGAACTAAGCGGTCATTTAGTTAACATTCCGTTGCTGGTTACCCCTTAGGTGCAAATGATTTTCCTCCATATCCGTTCCTTCGCTACCTGTGTTACGTTTTAACTCTAACGAAATATACATAAAATTACTTCTACTGTCTTGTCTAGGTATCAGTAAAGAGAGAGCGAAATTTTGCAATTAAGCGACCTATTTTTTTTTCTTCTGTGTTTAAGTATAAACTTTAATTGCATACCTTTTTGAAACATGCACACATTAAATTCTACATGATCGCCATTTCTGCTAATTGTTTTCTGCTGCTAGGTGGAAGTTTTTAAGGTTAGCTATAACATCATCAAGTCCATGTTGTTTAATTCACTGCCTCTCTGTGTACAAACATTATCTACAACTACACAAAACGCATCCTCTCTTTGCGCTAATTTCAGTAAATAAAAAAGCCTCACTTACAAACAGATGTTCAGTCACACACTAACAAAAAAAAATTAAAGTAATATGTTTATATACTTGTATTAAGTCTATAATGATAATGTGATTCTATGCACCTTGTCTTTTCCGAATAATATATTGTTATTCTCTACTCGTAAAAGAAACAAAAGAAATACCATTGCTATACTTCAATGACTAGTTTACCAGCAACAAATACCACAGTCTTAGTTGCTGGATTTAGTGAAAAATTAAGCATTAATGGCCTATTAGTCAAAGTAAACTCGATGATATTACCTTCATTTTTGCTTTCTCTAGCACGTATATACATCAAAATCAGATGTGTTCCATTCACATGACTTTCTCTTCATCTCTGTAAAAAATTATTGTTAGAAAGCGTATGCTTCTATTTACTTCATGCTAATTTAGAAAAAATTAACAGAAATAGTCTTATTATATGCTATCTTGTAAGTAGAGGCGAAATAACGGTTAAAGTGAAAGTCAAAAGCTAGTCCTTATTTGATTGGACAGGAGTTGACAATTTCCTGTATGAGAAAAGTAAGTTTTTTAAAGGGGAAACCAAAAACAAGGAATACCTAAAAAACGATCAACTCCTCGAACAAAATGCATATAACATAAAGTGTGTTTTAACGTGCTCTACATTTTTTGTGTGCTAAGCTTTTGTCCATCTCTTACGGTTTAGCAGTTAGGCAAAATTCCGTAAAATTCATCCAGAATAAAGTAGTCTTCAGAGGCTATTTCCAGAAAATTCAGGATATACATTTCATTTGTCATGTAAATAATTTAATAATCGATATTTTAATCAAAATCATTACAGCCATTTTTAAGAAAATCAAGATTTTCAAAAAAAATTCCATGTAAAGGGTAGTTTGGGTTGGGGGGATTTTTCTCAAAATCTTCGTGTCGCATCCCTGGAAGATTACTAATCTTAAATACTAAGTTTGTTATTCACACACGCATGATTGGTGTTTAAGGGCGCTCAACTGCTAAGGTCATTAGGACCCTGGACACACTGACATACGGACACACGGACACACATACACGCACATGCTTATGAAAATCCCTATTTTGGATTCAGGGGACCCCAAAACATATATTTCCGGTGAAATCTCGGTATCGAATAGTACGTATAGAGAAAGAAAACATGTGATGTGTCGCCCTCGTAAACTTTCTCTAGATGTTGTACAAACAAACTTCCTACAAAAGATTATTTTTATTTCTACACTAATGCTAATAGAGCAGCATTAGCAGAATGTTCTTGTAGGAATACACTATGCTAGGGCGATACTCAAATGTTTGGAAAGATGTCGCTATGAGATTGCCATTCAAATTCGCTTCTTTTCTTGGCCAAGAGTACCTAAATCAAAAGAAACACAGACTATTTTCTGATTGGGAAAATTATATGCATTTTAAAATTGAGACCATTAACAAGGCATATCTCCCAAAGCTATCTACACAAAAAATGTAAAGTACCTACCTACATAAATTGTGTGTTTTGACGAGATATACATTTTTTTTCTGTGTAGTAAGATTTCGTCTCTCTCATTCGGTTTATCAGCTATGCAAAAGCTTTCAGAATGAAGAGGACTTCAGAAGCTATTCCTACGAAATTTCAGATGCACATTTTATTTGTCACGACTGCAGTTTTAATATACCATATTTTAATCAAAATCGTTAGAGCCGCTTTTGAGAAAATTACAATTTTTGAAAATGTTTCTATGTAAAAGGTACTTTAGGTTGGGAAGACTTTCTTGAAAATCTTCGTATAGCATCCTTTAGAGATACTGAACTTAAATACCAAATTTGATATTTAATGGACTTTTCGTTTTTAAGTTATGCTGTCCACACACACACACTCACACACAGACACAGACACACACACACACACACACACACATACACATACTGTCCTTTTTCTTAAAATGATTTTTCTGGAATTCTCAAAATATGTCCGGTGATATTTCGATATTGAATTTTGGGCGCAATACAGTACCTTCTCTATCTGCTGTGTACGTTGTACATATGCACTAGCGAAAGTAATAAAATCAAAATTTGCAACATATTACCCTTGCACCTATATTCTTAAACCAGGGCATATATCCAAAATGTTTATCATATATTATACATTTCTTAAATCCATTATTTTGCAGAACTTGCAGGTATGTACAATTTACATAATAATGGCTCCACACAAAAATTTAATTCCGAGATTTCACCGAAAATTTATGTTTTGAGACCTCCTGAACCCTCTGCCCCGCCCAAAAAATAGTTTTAGTAAAATGTCGTGTGCGTGTGCGTGTTAGGAAGGATGTCTTAGGCAGTATAGCTCAAAAACTAAAAGTCTGTTAAATACCGAAATTGGTACTTAAGTTTAGTATCTTTGAGGGTGCAACACTAATATTTTCAGGAAAATTCCTCCACTTCAAACTACCTTTCACATGGAACATTTTTCAAAATTTTGGATTTTCTAAAGAATAGTTCTAACGATTTTGATTAATTTGCGTTATATTCAAGAACATTTAATTGACAAACAAAATCTATATCCTGAATATCTTGGGAATTGCCCCTGGAGTCGTCTTCTTTCTGAGTGACTTTTACCTTACTGGGTAAACCGTAAGAGATAGATTAAAACTCATTGCACAGAAATGCAGATCTTTTTCAAGTACCATTTATGTTAAATACGTTTTGTTTTGCAGAACTAACCATTTCAGAATTATTTCCTGTTATATTTTTCAATTTTAAAATGCTTAACTTTTCGCAAGTGGGAAGTCCTCTTCCGTTGCAGCTCTGTTGTTTTACTCCTGCTCTTGGAAGAACAGAATTTTGATCACAATCGTAAAGCGAACTTTTAAAATATATCACTATTTCTTTAGCCTGCTACTTCTAAGGAACTAATTAATTAGACCATTCATGGTAATGTTTATCCTGATCAGCATGACATAGATAAAAGATAAGCTTGTGTTTACTTGCAGACAGATAGAGAGTAATATGTGAATGGAACACATCAGGATTTTACTTCTTCTTCTTCTTCTTCTTCTTCTTCTTCTTCTTCTTCTAACTAAGGTTAAGGTCGAAGCCTGTTCGTTCTCACATTTTCCATCGATTCCTTAATCGTCTTGAAGGTTTGTAGTTGAAGGTCTGTCTGGCATTCCATTAAATATTGTGTCTGACATTCAATGTTCTCAATGTTTCATCATTTCTCCCAAATTTTTAGTCCTCTTTAACTTCTGTTGAACCTATGTACATATTAGATGAACAAGTAATATAATAATAATGATGATAGTAATAATATTAGAAAAAGGTTCGCGCGTGTGTGTGTGGAAAACAAAAGTCTTTAAATACTAAACTTGTATTTAAGTTCCGTATCTAGCAAGGTTACAATACAAATATGTTTGAGAAAATCTACACATTCCACTACCCTTTACACAGAACCTTTTTAGAAAAATAAAGAAAATGCTCTAACAGTTTTGATTAAAATGCCATATTTTAAATTTTTTTGATGATAACCAAAATGTATACTTGAATTTTCTGGGAATAGTCTCTGAAGACATGGTTCGGGATGGATTTAGTATAACCAGTAAGTCGGAAGAGATAATATAAAAATTTACAACATAAAAAAATGTAGTTTTCATTATGTAGTATATATTTTTGTAGAGTTCACAGTTTCTGAAATATTCCTTGTGGTTAGTTTCAGTTAACTGCTTAATTTCATCAGCGATTCACTTTAACTCAAGGGGAAACATCTGATGCCCCAAAATACCAAATAATTTATATTTCAATAATTAACTTTGCTGTTTTTACGGTTCTCAGTTATTTTTTATGAGTCTTTGTGTCAGGCTTTGCTAACTGGCTTGATTTTTGTGCCAGAGAAAACAGGTTTGCTCCGTACATGCTATGGACAAACACAGCCGTAATTCTCTCTCTTCTTTGTATAGTGCATCGTTCATAATAACAGGAACAGAAATCAGTCCAAGACGCAAGCCATCGACTCCTACGATTGTCTGCCTAAAAGGAACCTTTCTTATTCATAGAAAATGGCGGAATACGTGTTTAGTTTGTGGCATAGTTCTGCACTCAGAAAATTCAATTTGTTGCGTCATTAAGCAACCTTTGTAACTGAGCACGACAGTAATGAAAGAGATATATGTGTTAGATATCAATTAATTACCAAGATACCTGTTGATATTCACTGCTATAAAAGTTTTTCGTTTCAAATTAATTCCTATACTGTTGGTGATATATTGTGATTACAAGGGTGTAATGAAGTTTTGGAGTTTATTGTATTATTATGTTTACAGTATAATAATTTAAATTATGTTTGTAGATAATTATGTTACTACTAATTACCAAATCTATGATATATAGGTATATATAGCTGAAGTACATATACATACTAATGCAAGAGACATAATAGAGCAATTGATTCAATCATGAACATAAAATAAATTTATAAACCTCTGATTGTGTATTTCAAAACAAAATGTTGCATACTGCCACAGCACTGAAGGAATTGTCTTTCTTGCTTTCCGCGCAGTTGATCACGCAGTGAACAGTAAGCAAATCGCAGGAGCATGAAGCAAACTTGCTCTCTTTCCTTTACTTAAAGGCAAACAATTGGTTATCTCTACGTCACATTAAAGTAAGCAGTTTTCATTATCCTTGTTGTACACCTCCAATATTATTCTCACTGGCGTGATTTTGTTTTCGTAATTTCCAATTCTGTGTGAAGATACAATTGAAGTCTTTTCAGGGTGTGAAAGCACCGCAAATCCCTACGTAAGCTGTTTATTTTCCTAGCTTTGGAAGGATTTTAATTTTCTTCTTCTCACGTAAACAGGATTTAGTAGTTTTGGTATATTTAAACCGAAGTGTACACCGCGCCTTTATAGCATTATTGCTTGTCGGATTTCCAGCTCAAAATGAGACTGGTTCTACGTTTCCATTCATCATTGTTACATTGAAAACGTCTTAGCACCTATTTATATCTTGATTTATACATCAATCGGTGCATGGGTTGCTTTTGTCACATTCGTAAAGGACAGGGAATTCCCTTGTAAAACGCTACCTTCCTTTCTTGTCCACAACAAAAATTTCCGTTGAGCTAAAAGCACGGCGTTGCACGCACCCACACGCATTCACTAAACCGTCCTCCCCTCAGCTTCATGATTTGACGCACGCCCCAATCGTCCAAACAGCCACATTCCCACCCTCCAGTTTTTTTTTTCTTCCTTCCTTTCCTTCTGGGCACGTTACGTAAGGGATTTAGCCCTGGGTGCCTCGGATTGATTGCTTGAGTGATTCCGCTTGTGTTAAATTGTTGTGTATACAAGCAATGCGCAGAGGGGGGCTTCTGCGGGGGTGCAAACACAAAGGCTGTTTAGGGTGGCACGTTGTTTAAAACCTTTAGACGGCTACGTCTCCGATAGGGTGAGCGTATCAGTACTGGTGCCAGAAGCAGAGCAAAAGTAAATTCTTAGAGTGAGGTTCCCCCCCTTCTTTTAATATGAATTTTAATTTCTCGCCACATACAATGTGTATATCATATTGATTCTATCCCCAAAAATTCTTATTAATGTTTTTAGATAGTGAAATTTAATAAAAACAAATAAATAAAAATTAAATTAAAAATAAACCATTTTTAGAAAAATATCTCTGTATGTGGGTTTGCGCAACTGTGAACAGTGTAACTCAAAAACGATACTTTGGTTAAATACGAAACTTGGTGTTTGTGTTTGGCATCTTACAAGGATGCGACACAAAGATTTTCAAGAAAATTTCCCCATCTCAAGCTACCCTTTACATGGAAGATTTTTCTATATTTTCGATTTCCTCAGAAATGGCTCTTAATGATATTTATTAAAATCCCATTATACAGTAAATATATTTACCTCAAAATAAAATGCATATCTTAAAATTCCTGAGAATATCTCTGTGATCCTTTTCACTATGAAAGACTTTTGCATAAATGGTAAGAGACTGGATAAAAATTTACAGTAAAAAAATGCAGATATTGTCAAAACACACAATTTAATAAGATGCATTTTTGTTATGAAGATAACTATTTCCGAGGCTGTTTCATCTTTAAATTTTCCAATATTTTTCCCAAATTGGAAATCGTTCATATTTCAAAATTACGAAACTAAAAATACCTATTCAGTTAAGTTTATTTCATTTTAATAATATTGGGATTAATAACAATTTTTTTTCTTTAAGCCAAGTGGCAACAGCACGCAACAAATTGCAACCATCAGTTTCCAATTCTTTATGCATAGAACTGGTAAGAACATTCTCATGCCGAAAATATTTCATATTTTAAAATTAATTAATGAAAAGTTGGCTTTGAAATTGTATCCTTTGCAAAGAGGGAGATAGCGATTTATTTTAATCCATTTAAGGAAAATATAAGTTCAAAGAGCCTTAATTGGTGCTTTAACGAAATCTCAATTTTTTAAGGAGTCAGATTTTTTCTTTGTTTTGCGGTTTATTATTTATGCAAAACTTGTTCAGAACGAAGGTTTCAAGCCCTATCACCATATACATTTTATTTGTTATAACATATCTTTAAAGTATCGTATTTTAACCGGCCAGTTTCGTGAAAATCGAAAGTTCCATGTTTCATTCCTTGTAGAAAATTAGTTTTATGTGTAGTTTGTGCTGGGGGATTTTTTTTTTTTAAAACCTTCGTGTTGCATCTTTGGAATACACACACATGGACCGTTTTCTAAAATTGCTTTTTGGGGCAATTCAGGAAGCGTCAAAATACATATTTCCGGAAAAATCTCGATATCGAATATTTGGATGACTTATAATATGTAATTCCTCTCCCCTAATTAGAATATTTATATTGATAATGGGGTTTAGAACATTACCTGAATATTTACTTCATTTGGGGACTGGTTATCATAATTAATACTTATTAAGAGTAGTATATTTTCAGGTTGATATGTACTTCCAAGCATGCGTGGTACACCTAAGCCATACTATTTATTTTCCCCGAGATGCGGGTCAGAAAGGTACGTTGAGTGGGCCGATCTCGTGCTAACGAATGTATCGGAACTGGGTTATGCGTTACCAAGGGCTCCACACTGCCCAGGCCAACAGGCCTTAAGAACCTGCAAGGAAAAGCAAGGGAGTTGTTCATTTTGCATAGTACTTAAGACCTTGCAAAAAGATCAAGTAGTAAATTATGTGATTGGATTGTGAGAAAACGGTTAGACGAAGAGTAAAGTCTAACATACCGAAGTGGAAACATATTAAGACATAATTTATCAAAATAAATATAATCGTAAGACAATTCTACACAAGATGGTCAAACGTGATGATGAGGACGACCACTTGCGCCTGAACCTTAGTACCGAGGCACTTACCCTACAAAACCATAGACCTTTGTCGGTGGTACCATTCTTCTTCGTCTTTTTGTTGGTGTTGCACTGGCGTGGGGCACGTGCTAGAGGCGGTTGTCGGGACAGAAGAGCATCATCTTCCCTCGTCTTAAAGACGACAGCAGCTGCAAGGAGCAAGCACAACGTACCACGCGTGCGCTTTTAGTACTCTCGCACCTGGAGTACATCGAGATCAATTTCTCCTTTAGCCTCCCTCCCCCTTTTCCTTTTTAATATCGTGGAACAAGAGATTCTTTATCTATGCAGGAATGACCAGGCATACGAAATGCTCAAATGACACAGCCTCATCTTTGGTTCGGAGCTGGGAAATGGATCTAAATATTAGCATAAATTTGAGTACACACTTCTTGCATAAAAAGCACACATTTTTATACCTATTTGCTTTGTCTATTTCGTACATAAGTATACGTAAAGAAGGTATAGAGTTCCACATAAAATTCCACATCGAATTTCATTGGAAACACTCATTTTAAGCTCGACTGCATAAAAGAATTAGGTGTGTTTGTGTGTTTTGAACAGCATAACTCAAAATCAAAAGATTTCAGCACAGATATTTTTGGGAGTTTAGAGGCCAGCATAGAATACACAACACCACGGAGGGCGGCTGTTAAATGGGAAATCGTTATTCATATTTTTTCATTCTGCTACACAAAGAGAATACCACCACATAGCGATCAGCTTTTAAAATATTTGATTATTGTATTTACTATTCCGCTTTACAAGGACATAATAGAGAACAAAACCAATTCTGCTAATGTTTACATTGATAAATAAGAAAAAGGTAGAAGAAAAATCTTTTGTAAGAATATTTTGTTGTAGCATAAGCAGAGAAATTTATGTGAATGCAGTACACCAGATATTTTTAAGTGTATTTCAGATTTTTATACTCATATATTATTTAAATCATGTTAAACTATTGGAAATAAGTAGCTATGCTACTTTTTGGAAATTTAATTTAATTTAGATTACGTTCATTCATTGCAGAACAATTCTAAAACTTATGTGTGGCTTAAAAAATAGGTAACCAAATCTAATGTGTTTAATTCCCTTGACACTTTTATTCCTACAAAAGGTTGTTCTATTTGAACCGAAATAAACTTTGGTAAAAATAGTTTAATTGCCAAATACGTTTTAGGTACAAAGGGGTAACAGTGATAATTTGATTTTGAAAAATGTTGGTCACTAATGTGACAGCTTTAAAATTCTAGTGTTTGTGACCACGAATAGCGACCTATTATTTGATAAAATTTGACAATTAAAAATAATAATAAATGATGTTTCAGACATTTTTCACGGTATAAATAAATTTTAAGTCATTGTTAACGAAATATACATAATTTTCGATACTAAGATTTTGGATATTTTTTACGGTTTACCAGTTGTACACACTCATTTAGAATTATACATATAATTATATATATATATATATATATATATATATATATACATTTTTAAAACATCTGTCTTACATTATAGGCTACCATAAATATCCAGAATACATAAAATCAATAAAACAGAATAACTTACAACAACAATGAAGTTAAAATAAATAATTACATCTAAAACTAAATTTAAAAATTGCATATGGGAAAACAGTGATGATGATTATGATATAAAATAATCATAAAATTAAAATTTCACAAAAGGAAATTTCTTCCATCTACTCCTACTAATCAAAATAAATTTACGAGAAATGGTTTTATTACTTATTTCCTTGTAGGCACAAGGGAAAATGTCATCCAAAGCGATAATGAAATATTTTATGAGCTTTCGTAACGTGATTCATAAATCCAGTTCACTTTGCATGTATAGGAATATAAATAAATACATAGAAAATAAAAAACGACCACTTGCTTCAGATCTGAGATTCAAACATTTAAACCAGTGAGTATACGCCAATGATCTACAATTTTTGGGTTTACCAGTTATAAAGAAGAATTTTATTTAAATATACATTAAATGATTATTTTAATTTATTTAAATATTTTAGAATAATTATTCTTTCAGGTTCTATATAATCCATACATTTAATTTTTATCCACCAGAATGAAAACTCCAGAGGCTAATCCCACAAATATCAAGATATACATTTTATCTTTAATAAACATGCTAAACTTATGGCATTTTAATAAAAATCGTTAGCTGTTTTTGCGTAAATAAAAATGTCCGAAAAATGTCCCATACAACATGGAAGTTGGGGTTTGGTAATTTTCCTTAAAATCTTCGTGTCGCACATTTGTAAGTTGAACTTAATATTTAAGTTTATATTTAATGGATTTTACATTTTTGAATATTCTTCAAGACATATACACACGTGAGTGTGGATCTTTTTACTAAACATACATTTTTTATTCAGGGAGTCTCAAAACTGGAGGGGTATTTGATAATATATCAGTGTCGAATTTCTATATTTCTCTTACTAATTGTAGTAGAGAAAGTAAAGATACGCCACCGTTTTCTGTGTAAATGTTAGTTTTGTTTGGGGGGTTTTGAAAATCTTGGCATCACATCCTTGGAAGCGCTGACTTAAAAGGTTTGGTTGGACTATGGTTGAGTTATGGAATTATTCTTTCTCGCCATCCACACACATTCAGTAACACATAAACATGGTCAGAATGCATTTGTTTCCTCTATATATTCTAAATAGGTACTATAGAAAGTAAAAATACCTCTGAAATTCAGCGTTTTGACTTCTCAGCGTACATAAGTGTTCCGGGTTCGCTTCCTGGCTGCCACACTGGTTCGGTTTCTGGAATTATATATGCAAACATTGTGTGTTTTATAAAATGTAGTATCAAGAGTTGTTTCTCATGACAAAAGCCTCCGAGATGAAATAAAGTTTAATTAAAGAATTAAAATGTAACAACAATGATTGTAAACACACTTTGAGAATTAGAAACTTAAAAGCAAAGAACGAACAGGTTCCAGCGAAAGTCACTACAATATTTGCGCATCTGTAAAGAATTCTCGAATAGAGAAAATATTAATCTGGCATCTACAGAAACATTCCAAATCTGGCAAAATGAGAAAGCTATTTCCAAAAACTGAATTCTAAAAGCATGCTAATGCATGTCAACAAACGTAAATTTTTCCACATCAAACTCTCCTTACAAAAGAATATTTTTTTTATCTTCATCATGCTAATTAAGATAAACGTTAGTCGAAATGGTTTTATTACTTTCTTCCTTATAAGTAGCAAGAAAACAAGGGAACACACGAGGCTAAACAAACAGCTAAATATTTTAAAACTCATCGCTAAGTGACACATTAGAAATTCGGCTCTCTTTTGCATTCCAGAGAATAAAACAAAGGAGATGAAACGAAAATAACAAGGAATATCTGGCAAACGCTTAACTGTACAAAAAACAAACAAACAAAAACAAAACAAAAAATACTTAAATTGTTTGTTTTAACGAGATCTATATCTTTCTGTGCAGTAAGCTTCAAGATATATATTACGTTTATCATGAAAATATCTTAAACATGCAGAATTAATCAAAATCGTTACAACCGTTTTAATAAAATAAAAAGTTTCGAAATATATTCCATGTAAAGGGTAATTGGGATGTGGGAATTATCTTGAAATTTAGCCTGTCCCATTCTTAGAAAATACTGAACTTAAATACTAAACATGGTATCTGACTGAGTTTTCGTTTTTGAGGTATATTACCCATGGGCACACTCATAAACATACACACTCAGATGTTTATAAAAATACCTTTTTAGATTAAAAAATCTCAAAATATATATTTTCGATGAAATCTCAGTATCGAATTTTTGGCTGGAATACAAAAATTATCTACTATGTTGGTGTGCAATCGTGCTAGAGAAAGTAAAAATAATTACTACAGAGTTAATAATTGCATAGTTTTTGTTATTATGAAATTCATTTAAGAGAATTAGTTTTAACAATTGGTTTAAATTAAATTATGTATACCTATTGATTTAGGTTGAGAATATTTTTAAATTTTATTAAAGAATGAAAAAATCCTAAGGAGATTAATACATGTAATAATTAACTGCGTTAATAAATGATTCTGGGTTATTACAACATTTATTTAATTTCAGTAATTCAAATGAAAAATAAAATCTTTTTAAAATTTAATATTATAATTACTTTTGTGAGCCTACATTTCAGTAAATTAATTGTATATAATTTTCTTCCTTCTCTGTTAAGAGTGTAGTAAACCTTCATTTATTTCTTCCCCTCTACCCGATCCTTTACCATTCTTTTCATTTCAGCAATGGTTTTACCCGTTGAAGTGCAATCTAAATATTCATTATTTTAACATTAAATTATAGTTTGACTATCAGTTAATAGGTTAGTTTTTATTATAAGTGGACGTGTAGTCATTTGTATTAATTAGTTAATAATACAGAGGACGGTGGCATAGACGATAGCGCGTGTGACTCGCATGCGGGAAGTCGTGGGTTAAACCTCGTGGTGGGCATTTTTTTTAAGTAAAAAAAAAAATACAGTTCCTGAGTCTGGTCGGGACTCCGGCGCTGTATTCCTTTTTTCTTATTCTTCTTTTTCCCTAAATTTCCTGTGTTTTCTGTTTTATGACAAATAGACATACACATTCACAAATACAGAAACACTGATGCTCAAGTCGGGACTCGAACCCACGATCCCTTGCGCCACGAAGCACCAAAGCAAGGCGCTTTAGCGAGCGCAGTCGTGGGGATCGGCGGCCTTCCGACATTTGTTTTTTTTTTATTTATCGTAGGGGGGCTAGTGGGAGGGGTTCTACGAGTCGCCTAGCAAATACTGGGAAGCTTCGTTGCTTCGCCGAAATATTTCATCTCACTTCTAATTTTACTTAACACAATTGGTTGCAAATTTCGACGGCGTTGGATAATTGTATCCGCAAATTCTCCAATTTTCCCTTTCATCAATCTATTTCATTTCCTTCTCCTTCAACACCATATCTGGCAGAACTGATCACTCATCCTGGTTATGCTATGTATGCTTCTCCTGATTGTAGATTACCAGTTAGTTTTCTCAGAACACAATAACCACGGTAGGTGTTTAACTATATTCCTAGCACTTACAGATCTATTAAGAAGTAATAGAATATGGTGCTAACAAATAAACATTTTAATAATCTTTATAATGTCTTATAATTTATTAATTTATTTCAGTAATTTAACTGGTCCTGGAATAATTATTTAGGTATCTAGATGAAATATCAGACCATGTAAATGAATAGACTGAAGCAACTACTGAAATAAAATATCTACCTTTTGTTTTAATTACAGTTCTGTGTTATAGTTTCTTGAGTGATAAGTGCGATCTTCTCCTGCAATTCTCTAGATGGTATTTATTGATCTGAGCATTCTTTTACGTATACACATGCCATGCCTGATGAATCATAAGTGAAGCTGACAGCTTTAGAAATATTAAGATTTTTGTATTGATGATTCTACTGCCACCGTTTGAAAATCGAGGAAATTTTCACCTCTCATAGGAACAATTTTGAATGGTTTTACTACCTTAGCCTCCTCTATTATTTTATACCGATCACTTGGAACATATGCTTTCGTGACTAGCTTCCTTTTCTCTGTAAGAATGAAATCAAAATCACAAGTTATATCCCCTAACAAGGAACCGTTACCCTATACTACCAAATAAATCATTTGTCACCAGAAAACAAAGAGAAACACCAACATAGATTAATGTTTTAGGCACCAGTTATCACTCCACACAATAAGATGTTTTTGGTTTGTAATCCCTTAATTTAAGACCTTTAGAATGCATGATGCGATCTCATTTCCAGCCATAATATCATCCCAAATGCACATATAATACTCCAGTGCATCATCTACAGATGACAAAAGCTGTAACAAGACAACTGGATCCGATAGAACATATCTGAGGGTGTCAGGATAGGTACGAACATAACTTGCTTATGCAGTGCGTGATGAGCTAACTTCAGTTTTCATAACACTATATGCCTTCTCGGCCTTTATATGATACTTCTCCAATGTTGCTGCTGACTGCAGATCATAAGGTCTTGCAAGTATCTTTCCTAAGCCTCTGGAAAGAAAGGTGAGGACTACGATAATATATGGAACTGACTGTTAATTCAGGAAACTTTATTTTAAAATGTAAATATAGTCCTGATATGTTCAGTACAATCAAGAAATAAAATAGATTAATGATATTTCCATTATTTTCTGCAGTTTTAATAAAAGCACTGAAAAATTTAAAACGTCAAGCTGCAACATTTTAGAAATAACTATGATGCTACAAGCTTTAAAGATCTACAGCCTATTCCAGTGCATTTATTTTATAATCTGCAACTCTTATCTCTGTTGAGGAAAACTTCTTTACTGGCATATCCTTAATTGTTTTATAACATAACGCTTTGGTTTTTAACGCTTTTTGCTCATTTCGAAAGAACTACTTCCATTCTTCCTGAGTTTCCTGCTCACAAGAGTATTATCAGCTATAACCCAAAATTGTTACCACAAAATATCAGAACGAATATATAATAATAGAAAGATAACTATTATCATATTATTTAAATAAGGCTAAATTATCATTTATTTATACTAACCTTTAAGTTAGCTGGAAACACCACAGAGTATAATAAAGATTCCTTTGCACAAAAATAATACTGTCTGATAGTAAATAACTTACAAACAACTTTACTGTTCACAACGCACAAAGAAAAGAGAGGGAAATAACAATTAAACAAATGCATGGCGCATTGCACCATTGTTACGAAACATGTAGACTTAGCACTACTGCCATCTTTTGGTGATTTTTAAAAACACTTTACGGTCTCCTCTGTACTTAGCCCTGTTGATACGTGATGCACCTTGGCTTGATACACCATCCTAGTGTAATAACCAAACTTTGGACCTTTGCACCTTTCTACTGATAAGTACCATAATATTTCAGAATGAAGACTACACAGGCTGTTCCAGAAAATTCTAGACATACATTTTATTTGTTATGAAAATATTATATATCCAAAATAAGAACTGAAGCTTTCCTGGCGACGTGTTAATTCAAAATCTTCTCGGGCTTCTAGCCAGGTAAAAACTTGGCTTGCCACCAACGTTTCGAAGAAGTGCATCTTCCTCGTCTTCAGGGTGAACTGATGCACTTCTTCGAAACGTTGGTGGCAAGCCAAGTTTTTACCTGGCTAGAAGCCCGAGAAGATTTTGAATCATATATCCAGTATTTTAATAAAAGCTTCAGTCATTGTTAAGCTAATTTTTTTTAAACATGCATCATGTAAAGGGTAGTTCGGGTGAAGAGATTTTCTTGATATTTACGTGTTGCACCCTTAGAAGATGGTGAACTTAAATATTAGTATTTAACTGAAATTTCGTTTTTGAGTTAGGCTGCACACACACACACACTCACATACACCAACATTTTATGAACATATTTTTATGAACATATAAAACATATATTTTTGACATCGACTTTATGGGTGCTATTATGTCCTAGTTACTACGTAGTGAAATAATTAAAAACGATTGGCGAGACTGGCCGGCCCGAGCAAATTGAACCGAGGAACTCAGAAATGGGAGCCCCACACGTTACGGCGGGGCTATTTCGCTCGGTTAGTACATTGGTACATTTAGGATTAGAATTGGACACTCGGGGAGCACCGGAATAGGCCCTCGTGGCCGTTACGCGACACCAGCGAGAAAGGGGGAATGGGAAAGTGACCAGATCGGTAGAGGACGGGAGCAAGAGTGTTCGGGGTCTCTAACATCTAAAATTGGAACACTTCAGACGCCGCTATAGGCTCTGCTCACGTACCTACTTCCCGGCGGACCTTCAGAAGACCCCAACTCAGAGGGCGGGACCGGTCAGAGTGATCCCAAGTGGTAGGATAATTTTTACAACGTACAATTCACCATCAAGCCGCAACCTGCCGAACGCGGTCACCTGGTCCTTCAACCCTAAAAAAATGATACTTCGGAAATGACGGGAACAGGAAATGTCGGATCGGAAAAGTTGAGGGTTGTAAGAAATCTGCACCTGGTGACCCGCGGAAACCGTCCAAAAATCTGATGTGTTCCATTCACATGCCTTTCTCTACATCTCTGTAACAAATTATTGTTAAAAAGCTGATTATTTTAAATATTTATGATAATCGAGATAAACATTAGCAGTAATTGTCCTTATTACTTGGTTGCTTGTAAGTAAAAGGGAAAAAATCCAATGTGTTGCATTCACATGTAGTCCTCTAACTGTTTGCAACAAACCTTTTAATCAAAAGATTAATCTTTTATCTACATCATTTTAATCAAGATAAACATAACCAGCATTAGTCATATCATAAGCTTCCTTATAAGTAGTAGGGAAATAAGAAAATGCACAGGTTAAAGCGATATTCTCGTCCTTTAAAAGCCGGTCGCTATGTGAAACAATTTAAATTCCAATCTCTTTGCTTGTCAGGACTAAACAAACGAGAAACGAGAAAAAAGATGTCTTTTCGTTTGAGAGAAGTTTAAGTGGCTTAAAATTGAAAGCAATAATCTGGAATATCTCTATAAAAAAAGTGTATGAGATATTGTGTGTTTAAATGAGATCTATGTCTTTTGTGTGGTAAGATCTAGTTTTACTCCTGGCTAAGTAAAGAGAACCGAATTTCAATAGTTTCATACAGCGACCAGCTTTTAAAAAAATTTACTATCGCTTTAACCTAAAGTATGCTCTTATTTCCCTTCTAAGGAAGCAAGTAATACGACAATTTCTGCCAATGATTATCCCGATTAGCATTCTGCAGATAAGAGTACTCCTTTGTAAGAATAGCTTTTGAAATAAAAAGGTAGAGAAAGTAATGTGAATATAACACATCAGATTATCTTCATATTAGAGGTATACAGAAGTAGTAAAAACGAAGCAATTCAATACACAGAACCTTCATTAGAGGCTTGCGAGTGGACTAGCATTCCAACTTAAATCAATGCCTAGCATTTGTTAATCTGCTCATTATCTTATTTCACAAGCGCTCAGTTTTTACTCAACGTTTGAACGCGATACCCACTTATTAAACTTTAAGGAGGTATTTTGTCCACATATAATTATTTCCGTCAACGTTATGGTGGGCGGCTACGGAAACATGTAATGAAATATTTTCACGCTACAGCATAACTGCAAGAGGATTGGCTATTAGCGGGCAGCATCATAAGAATACCAATCTAACAAGATTGCAGACTAGTAGGGCATTTTTTTCAGAACTAAGAGCTTGCATTTATGCAGTAACCCTTATCCGAAGATTTGCATATAAATTACGCTCCTTATATAGCTACAGAATTACTTTAATAATGCCTTATTAGAAATTAAACGATCGTTTTCCTTTAAACGGGATTAGAAACCATCAAATCAGAGCGCTGAAATAAGAATTGAACTCCTACGTTGTTCCTTAACGTACAATTGTGTGTGTTAGTGGAGTTGTTTTGCAGTCATATCGAAGAAAATAGCGTTAATGCTTTTAACATTTCTTGCACTCATCATCCGTCTTGCCGATGGTTTCCTATAGTGTTTTTTCTTTATTTGGTGTTGGTCAGTTGTGTTACACACATATCCGGTCACTTAGTGGATTAAACAAAGTAAACGCGAAAAGGGTGGGAAACAGAAGCATCCCACCTTAGTGGCTAGAAGGCACTCGTTGGATGTGTCCATGTTCTATTGGTTGTAAGTCGACTGTTAGACCACTCGCCTTTCAATTAGACGGCCCGGGTTCGATCCCATGTGAGATGTGTGGTGGGCAAAGCGGCGCAGGGGCGGGGTTTTTCCGGATTCTCCGGTTTTCCTCGCCATCATATTCCACCGGTGCTCCATCTTCATTCCAGTGTCATAGCCCGCGGTGCTACGAGTAGTAAAAGCGGGCGTTAAACACTACCAAAAAACATCTGATGTGTTCCATTCACATGACTTTCTCTACATCTCTGCAACAAATTATTTTATTTACTTCATCTAGTCGAGAAAAAAAAAATAGCAGAAATAGTCTTATTACTTGCCTCCTTGTTAGTAGAAGCGAAATAAGGGGGTTAAAGTAATAGTCAAAAGTTGGTTGCTATGTGACTGAAGTTCCTTTGTTTGTATGCACACGAGTTCACAAAGTCCTGTATGAGAAAAGTATAAGTTTTTTATAGCTGAAACCAAAAACAAAGAATATCTAAAAAAAAAAAAAAAAACAGTCAAGTCCACGAAAAAAATGTATATAACGTAAATTGTGTGCTTTAAGGTGCTCTACATTTGCTGTGTGGTAAGTTTTTGTCCACTTCTTTCGGTTTAGCAGTTGTGCAAAATTCCGTAAAATTGACCCACAATAAAGTAGTCTTCAGAGGCTATTCCCAGAAAATTCAAAATATACATTTTATTTGCCAGGTGAATATTTTTAATATACGATGTTTTAATCAAGATCGTTAGCCATTTTTTAGAAAATTAACATTTTCGAAAAAAGTTCCATGTAAAGAATAGTTTGGGGTGGGGGAATTTTTCTCAAAATCTTCGTGTCGCATCCCTGGAAGACACTTAACTTAAATACCAAGTTTGGTATTTTACCGACTTTTCGTTTTTGAGTTATCATGTTCACAGACACACAGATACACACACATACACACACGGACATTTTTCTGTAAAACCTTTTTTTGGATACAGGGGACCCTAAAACGTATATTTCCGGTGAAATCTCGGTATCGATTTTTTGTGGAGTGCAATACCTTCTCTATACACTATGTACATAGTACGTATAGATAAAGTAAAAAAGAAACTAACCAATTAATAGAGGTCCGTTCCTGGCTCAGGTACTAAGGAAAGAGGGGCTTAAGATAAACATTATTGTAATGGCTGCATGAAATTGCCTTGTAAACATTGCTCTCTTTATTTATTATAAATGTCACTTCACAGGAACAAGACTATGGACAACAAAACAATATTACATTTAGTAAGCAAGAGTATGGCTGCGAGGTGCTATGGAGTCTTTCCAAGAATAGTGCCAAACTGGTGGAACGGGGTTACTGGTCAAACTTGACATTTCAGCCAAGATGGTGAGGAACCGAGTTGTTACAAATGAACCATTAAAACTAAGATTACATTGCATTAAAAGGGTTGGTTATCTTCTTTACACACATTTTCTTTCAAAACTCGAATAGTTAAATGTATTAAAATTCTGAAGTAATTTTCGAATGGTAGAATCTGAAAAAAAAAAAACACTGTCTTAATAGGATCTGAACTGCTAACATTCGCAGTTTGCAGCTCCTCCATCCGAGCCAGAAATCCATGCTGGCAGGTGAGAAAAAGATAAATACAACTCGAATTTTAGGGATAAAAGGCAAGGTAATCTCAAATTATTTTCAGATGATATATGCATTGTCAGCTTACATACTTTTTCATTCTGACTCTAATTTCCCAACTTACCGAAGAACAAACAATAAAACAAAATTGATCATGCTTTCACTCGAACCTTGTTCTCTAACGCACATCGCCATGTTTTTGCCCCCGAGGGTACATGTCAACTTCATGAATACACAGTCCTTTTCCCCTACATTGCGGCTAGGACTCGGCCAGTCGCATAGCAGCTGTCTCTACTCGGTCGACCGCCGAAGGAACAATGATATGTATGCGCAACCGCTTCACGTTCTTATATTTATACTTACAGTTAGGGGGGAGGTTCCGATTTCTTCTGCTGCTCCGTGCGAGCAGCTTCTGACGTTACTAAAAGTAGCCAGGCTACTCCTCCCGGAAGGGATCTGTTCGAATTGGGTTGAACTCGGCGCGGTAGTGCTCCAGAAACCTATATTGCATACGCCTGTACGATGCCTGAGCGGGATTATAAGATCCCTCAATGTCCTCCGGCACTAACCCAGAGAGTTAGTAGACAGAAGTTGGTAGATTTCCTTACGGGATTGATGGGCGTAAGTTGCGTACACACTTCCATTCTTGTGATGGCAAGGGAGACCGGTTTAATTTTTTTTTTGGGTAGTGTTTAATGCCCGCTTTTACTACTTGTGACACCGCAAGCGATGACACTGGTGATACATGGAATAAAGATGGAGCACCGGTGGAATGCGATGGCGGGGGAAACCGGAGAACCCGGAGATAATCCGCCCCTGCGCCACTTTGTCCACCACAAGTCTCGCATGCGATCTCTTGGGATCGAAGCCGGATCTCCTAGGTGAGAGGAGAGTGGTCTTAGACACGGCGCGACCGGGTCCGGTTTATAAAATAGGTACCGACCTAATGGAAAACCCCGTGAAATCCCTGGAGGGCTTATCAGTACCTGAGTTGTCAGGTTACTGCCGCTTGGTCGCAGTCACAATGTTGATAAACACACAGCTTATCCTAAGAGACGTTATTGAAAATGTGCTTTATTCACACCTTTCTGTCATCTTCTCAGGAAATTTGCATGTATACTCACTTGCATAAAAAATGACTTGTTCCCTTAGATTATAATAGTGCTTTCTCTCCGTAAGGTTTTTACCTTCAGACAACAAAAACTACGACACCTCCCAGGGAATATCGGTTCTGTGCGTGTGCGTGTGTGAGACCTGAAAGATAAGCAGGGATGTAAGAACTAACCGGTGAATGATGTCATAATCGTTGTGAAACGGAGGCCTAAGTCACACGCCGTCTCTATGAGAGTGTATCGCTCGATTGACACAGGACAGGCTGGCTGTCGCCGTAGAGTACCTGGCTGCTGTGTAAACAATACCGAGCAATTCCCGGCTTGAATTTTTCTCTCTTCCCTATCCTGCCTAGATTCTGGAGGTGTGAATAAGAGCGTGAATGTTTCTGTAGTATAACATATAGAAGCCTAGAAAAGTAAAATCCAATGAGAACTGTATGCGGTTTAACATCATTGCCTAAAGGCACTATAAAAGGTCGCCAATATGACCACTGCAGTTAAATGAGGGCATAAATGGAACAATTAAAGGAGAAAAAAAATAGGTTAAACCAATTACATTGCTCGGCATTCTAGAAGAAAGGGTGAAGGATTACTTGTATGTCTCGTTAAAGTGGGCAATAGCTACGACACTTACATATATGTGCGCTTTTATCAGCAACATTAGATGAACGACAATTGTCTTCATTGAAAAAGAATATCAAAATTATATTGAGGGGGGGGGGGGGACGGCAGTGTAACATGAAAATACAAGAGTTTAAGTTTATGGTTAGCTTTCGTCAGTTCTGTCCTATTTTAGGAGAGATACAGTGTCATACCAATTCTGTGACTAGAATTAATATCTGAAAATGAGGATGCAGTGAGAATTAATCAATCTCCCTTCCATTTTATGCGCTTGAATAAATACCAAAGAATGAAAATTACAAATTTTCCCTTGATTTATGTTTTTTAGCTCTTGCAATGTATGGGAGTTTGTTGAACACAGTTTGTTTTTAAAGCTCCCAACTAGATAATTACGTTCAGTTAAATCAGGTGATCGCGAAGGTCATATTTCTTTACCAATTGCTCTTTCTCAAAATTTCCTGATTTAAGTTTAATAACTCAGCAGTACGCGCGATAGCAGAGATCAATTGCGGTAGGCTGCTCAGAAAAAAACATGCGGGTGTGACATTCCTGTATCTCTCTGAAAATATTGTTTGGTAAAAAAGATTACCCCTATTATTCTGTGTGCGTTATTTGAACATCTATTTTATTTTTAGTTTTAATATGTGCACATAACATAAATGTATCGTATATTTCCACAGTACAGTATTTTGAAACTAAAATCACAATTCAAAGTATCATTATGAAGCAACCTATATTAATTATTTTAACATAATTTGTCCATTGTATGTAAATGTATTTTGCTGGAACAAGGTTATTTCTTCTTCATTGTTTTGAGTGTTAATAATTTACATTTGCGTAACAATTAGTCATTTTATATTGTTTTATTGTCATAAATACCATTTAATTCTGTGTTTAATAATAATAATAATAATAATAATTCAATTTCATATATGATATGTAATATGTAATCCTGCCCACTCTGAGCACACTTTCTGACTTAGAGATGGTGTAGGTAAGTACTTTGTTTATACTTTGACGCAATGGCTATAGTACAATTTTATTGGGAGGTCGGCGCTGGGCAGCAGAGAGCTACACACAGATAAGTAGCGCCATCTCCAGAGCAAACATTGAAAGCGCTATCATCAGATAAACTGAATTTTCTGGCAGTTTCGCCTTTTGTAGCTCTAACCAACTGTTATATAAGTTAGTGTTCTGCCAGGGAATGGTCAGTGAGCTAATAAGAGCATTGCGTTTCTGGTGCGACACGAAGTGCTAATGACCAACAAGTTCCTGACTATCACTGTAATATGCAATGAGTACTGCTTCCACGAGACATGTGAGAGATCTTGTGCTTGATCAAACCTGGGAAGAAGAGGTACATCGTGCGTATCTGTTGTGCCGCCATGTCACAAAGAAAATGAAATGACAGTGAAAGGTTGAACTAATAACAACTAATAATAACTAATAACAAAGAGACAGTGAGAACATCATGAAGTGGCAATTAAAATCTGGACAAGGTTTATAATATCCTATAAATCATTTAAGAAGCAAACAATAATATATAGTTAAGGAAATGTTTAATTTTCAGCAAATAAAATAATATATTAGTAATGTGAAGTTATCTTCGAGATTTTCAAACATTTTTCCCCAAACATATCCTTTCGGGACATACAATTTTCCGATATACGGGTACACATAGCACTTTTCCTGCTGCCAGCTAAATGTTAGATACCTATGAGTATGTTTCCTTGTACTTAAACAGGGAACGAGATCGTTAAATTTAAGTATTTCTCTAGCAATATGTTATAAGTATAGACTTCTAAAAGCCTGGTGTGCTCTGAAATGCAAATCAAACGGAAATTGGTCATTTCATAAACGGGTGACTGTTCCACAAATTGTCAACACCGCTAATTCAGGCTGCTTGCGTGACCATGCGGGATTATTTGGGTGTTTTGTAAGATTATAATAATGCAGAATTTTCAAAACTGAATTTTATAATAAAACTAATAATATTAATACGTTGCAAAGTAACTTTTGAACAATTAAGATTATGTATATTTCCATTAAAATAAATTTTCAAATTTAGAATAAGTGACTTCAATTTTGAGATAATGTTCATTACACTGATGGTATAAATTATAGAAATTTAACTGTGGGCACATGGTTAGGGTTACCTGAATAAATTAAAAAAAAAAAGCGTTTTTGGAAAAAGGTTCCCCGCGAGTGTGTGTCTATGAACAGCATAACTCTAAAACGAAAAGTCGGTTATGTTTCAAACTTGATATTTAATTTCGCATCTTCCAAATATGCGACATCACGATTTTCAACCAAATACTACCACCGGAGACTTCCCTATACACCCCAGCAGTCTTCGTATTTTTGGAAATGTTGAATCCCTACAAGTACCCTTTGGTGGTGGAAGAATCCTAGTTCGTTATTGTCGAATAATTGTTTACATAGCAACAGTAGGCTAACTTTTAAACATTTATTCTTTATTTTTTACTCCGTGGATCATTTATGACAATTATATACTTTTTACATAATACAGAAATCCTTAACTTATAAAATGAAGACTCCGCACACAGAGGCCTCACAGTTCACTGATTCATAACATTATTTAGCGTCGTGATAACGTACTTCATCAGAAAGAAATAGAAAGGAACAAAATAATCTTTCTTACATAAGGGTTATTAGAGGGTTTTGACATTCATAATGCATCTATAGAGCTAGAATTAAGGTTATCAGAAGCGTGGACACTGCTGCATTACTTACACGTATGCAGTATTTGATAAAAATGACAGTTAAAGATACAAGTATAATACAGGATCTATTATTGCTTTTTAAACTCCTGTCTTCTGTTTACTGAAGTGTTGAATCATGGCCATATTTATATGCCTTGCAATAAACTGTATTCAGCTTTTGTTATACTTAATTGTAAGGAGTTCTCTGAACTTTTATTGCGGTGTAACAACTGCTAACTACTCCATGGCATTCTCAAATAAATGATATGGCCTTATTCGCAAGCATTTTCTTGTACATCTCCAATTCAAATATAAGGATTTAGAAAAATCTATTTTTTGTTTAACTTGTTAAACTAAATTAGAAGGTGCTTATAATCCGATGTGCGTCGGAGTGAAGTGGATTTTAAATGACGATAGAATTATAATACTTTATACAGTGGTTTTTGAGATTGCTCTGTATACACACATTTTCTCTCTCTATAAACTTTATTTACAGTAAGTATGCTATAAAACTTGTCCGTCAGGCGCACGATCTGTCTCCCGGCCATGCATGGTACACTGGGCTGGCACTAGCACGGCCCGTCACCCAGATACACATGTGTGGACGTCAAATAAAATCTCAGATTACATATAACAGTTATCAGAATAAACACAAAACTTATCTTATCACAGGATTGTATCCATCTGTTGCACACCACAACCCGATTTTTGACCATCTAAGAGAGTTTCATGAACGAAATTGGGTTTGTCTGTAGCATAATATCGTTTGTGTTGTGGTGACTCATGACCAAGTAAATGAAAGCATGCTTCGTCACTGAACAGTATTAGTCCTGAATCGATTTTTCCATAATTAACATTCCTAAGAATCCAGTTACAGAAATTTACCGGACTCTGATGATCACGTGGTAGCAATTCCAGGAAAACAGTAACTTTTGTGGTTTGAGTTTTCAGCTTTGTAGCTTTCCATGCTGAAGCTTTCGAAATGTCAGTTTCTTGTGCAAGGCGCCCAAGAGATTTTGGAAACTATTTTTGTTGGATTCTTCTTTTTTATTTTTCAACATAATTTGTTTTTCTACATTTTTCTAAGGACTTATTGAACATCCCTTGTATTGTTGCTATTTTTTTGGCTTTGGTTCAACACCAAATAGACATAAAGGATAATCAGACGTACGGTAACTTTATGACTGTCTAAGTTATGCATTATTAAAATAATTTGCTTGATTGGGTAATTAACAGTGAAAACTGAGTATTATTTATGGACGCGGTTTAATTACTACATATCTTAGTGTTCAATATCGGTAATTTTGCTCAGAGGTTTGGTATCAGGCTTGAAGTTATATATCTACGACACGGGACCGCTGTCTTTAATTCTCCTGCAAAGGAAGTCATGCTATGAACTTTTATTCCGAAAAAAGTCCATTTGTCTCCGCACTAGACATTAGCATGATACTCTTAGACTACGTGGGACGTGTTTAAAGCTGTATGCATATTTAAAATATTAGATAAATGCCGAAAAATGAAGAAAAAAATCTGATGTGTTCCAGTCATATACTTTTCCTTACAAAATATTATTATATTATTTACGATATGTTAATCAAGTAAAACATTAGCAGAATTCGTCTTATCACTTGCTTCCTTGTAACTAAAAGGGACATATGGTAAATTGATTGCCAATCTTTTAAAGCTGGTCCTATATGAAACAACTGAAGTTCGGCTCGCTTTGCCAACACCTGCAGTAAAACAAGAGAGATGAAACGAAACGCCACTTCCTATTTGAGAAAAGCTTTAAATAGTTTAACATTGAAATAGATAACAAGGAATGTCTCGGAGACTATCAACTCTACATTAAAAACATCATAATTAACATAAACTGTGTGTTTTAACGAGGTCTACATTGTTTGTGTAGTAAGTTTCATCTATTTCTTTTGGTTTAACCATTATGCAAAACTCATCCAGATAAAGGGATCTAAAGGCGCTATTTAGGTTATACAGTTTATTTTTGATATAAATATCTCTAATACACGGCATTTTAATCAAAATCGTTGGAACAATTTTTGAGAAAAATAAAATTTTAAAAAATTGTCCATGTGAAGGATAGTTTGTGTGTGTAGATTTTCTTGAAAAACTTACATACCAAGTTAGGTTTTTAACGGTCTTTTCATTTTTGAGCTATGCTTTCCACACATACACACAGAGACACCCACGGATCTTTTTCTAAAAATACTTTTTTCTGACACTCAAAATATTTCCGGTGAAATTTCGACATCAAATTTTTGGGTGGAATACAATTGCTTCTCTATCCACTATGTGCATTGTACATATAGGCTAGAGAAAGTAAAAGGGAAAGAAAACATCTTATGTGTTCCATTCACATGACTTTCTCTACATCTGTGTAACAAATTATTGTTGTTAATAAGCTTATTCTTCTCTCCACTTCATGCTAATCGAGATAAAAACTAGCAGAAACGATTTTATTTCTTATTTCCTTATTAGTAGAACGGAAATAAGGAAATATAATAGGCTTAACTGACAGTCATATGTTTCAAAATGTGGTTGCTATGGGATTCCAATCAGTTTCTTTGCCTGGCCAGGAGTTGACAAGTTCTCATATGGGAAAAGTGTAAGTATTTTAAAACTGAAACCAATAACAAGAAACATTTTAAAAAGTCAACAATTAAAATATATATATATATATATATATATATATATACACAATATTCAAACAAATTCCTCCAGAGTTAAGAGGTCTTTAGAGGCTTTTCCCAGGAAATTCAACATAGACGTTTTATTTGTCATGTAGATATCTTAAATATTAGGGATTTAAATCAAAATGCTTCTAGTCATTTTGAGAAAATTAACATGTTCGAAGTTTTGTGAAAATCTTCGTGTTGCATCCTTGGGAGATACTGAAGTTAAATATAAAGTGTGGTATTTAACGGATTTTTCGTTTTTGAGTTATGCTGCCAACAGGCGCACACACACTCACACACAAACAGTCAGAAGCATTTGCAGATCTTTTTAATTTTTTTTTTTTTTTTGATTTACAAGGTCCCAAAACATGTATTGTTTAACTTTATCGAAAATTGTTAACACTACAAAAAATCTATATTCTCTATTAACATAGTTTTCTTTAACTGTTCCGCAAACAAACTATACTTATACAACAGTATACTTTTATGCACACAATTATAATGAAGATAAACTTTAAAATGTCCTTCTATTGTTTGATTCTTTATAAGTAAAAAAAGAAATAAGGGAATACATAAAACTACATCAACAGTCAATTATTTTAAAAACTGCCGCTATGTGATTCTCATTGAAATTCGGATCACTTTGTATGGCGACAAAAGACGTGAATTGGTAAGAACTTCCCGTTTGAGAAATGTAAAAACTAAAGCCAATATCAGTAATATCTCAAATGGTTAGCTACAAAAAGTTATATGACATAAATTGTGAGTTTTAACGAGATATAACCTTTATATGGTGTAAGTTTTAGTCTATCTCTTGACGCTTCACAGTTATGCAAAACTCATTCTGAAAGAAGATAATTTCAGGGGGTGTGTATTTCCAAGAAATTCAAGGTATGCATTTTATTTGCCATGTAAATAACTTAAATATATGACATTTTAAGCCATTCTTTATAAAATAAAACATTTTGAAAAAAAAAATTATGCTAAGGGTAGTAGTTTGGCATGAAATAATTTTATAGAATATCATCCTGTCGAAGCCTTGAAATACGCTGAACTTAAATATCAAGCTTGGTAGTACATGTTTTTTTTTTAATTTGATTTAGGAGACCTCAAAGCAAATATTTATGCTGAAATCTCGATATCGAATTTTTGGGTGAAATAGATTCCCTCTTTACTTTCTCCAGTACAATGTACATACGTGCTGGAGAAAGTTTTCCCCCATTTACCCAGGAAGTTATCCAGTTCTTTTGGTTGGCAAACATGCCAGTATTCTACACGAATTTATGAATTCTTCCATGAATTAAATTTGTTACTGGTTCTCTCCTACGAAGAACAAATCAAATGAATTGAATGGTATTAGAGATTAAATAAGCTGGATAAGCCAGCTAGTAATACAAGACTGCGTCTGTGGCTGCGTTAAGGGGAAGGCTGCATCAAAACATCTGCCACACGCGTCATTTTTATTTCGGCGGTCTTAATATCTTCTCAGTACGTATATTTATAAAAAGTGTTATGCCCAATGGCTTAAGAAGGAAGCGGTATTGCGGCGTATCATAAGAAAGGCCAGAAGTGACATTTCCCTCTTCTGAAATGAAAGCTCTCGGGATGTTTCCGCTCTGTCCTCTGCCACAATGACAGCGGATGTAACTGCGCCGCCGACGGTCCAGACAAACATATTTTTATTTTAAGCCTCCACCTACTCAAGGCCGCTAGCTAAGCTACCTATGCCCACCATGCAGTCTACCATCGTTCTATATTTTGTTATTTTTTGTTCCTCCGCCAACAATTCCCTCGTTCAGCTTCCGCCAAGTTCTCAAGCAGTGGCGTGTGGCACCTCATCTGCCCTGCATGTCAAAGTCAACAGTACAAATAGACATGAAAATAAAACTGTGTAATCGTGTCGAAGTAAATAATTAAGAGTATTCTCAGGTGACTTTTTAAATATTGCATTTCTTAAATAAATGCTTGTCCCCCCCCCCCCGTGAACTAACTGAGGCACAAAGCACAGAATATAAACATCACAATATTTTCTAGTTTTAACATCCTTAACCTGTATGCCAAATCGGGCGACGAATGAAATGGATGAAGTTTTGCACAAATGAGTTCTGGATTCATGGAGGTTACTCGGCATTCGTCTTCTCAAGATGGAGAAAAACTCCTGAAAACCCCTTTCTCAGAAGCTCACTCTAACCGGGACTCGAACCGGATCTTTGCACATGAGGCGGACACCTAGCCCAAACTATATAGGTGCACGAAATCACAATTAATGTAATAAAATATTCTATAGCAGTTTTAAGAACGATTTGTATTGCATTCAAGGTTTTTAAACATATTTTCATTACTAACGTTATATCAATTTTTATAAACTAATATAAAATTCTAAAATCGCTATTTTAAAAAAAAATCTGATTGTTCTATTCATGACTTGCTCCAACTGTTTCTCTAAGTTTTCTTACAAAAGATTATTCTTTTATCTACATCTGCTAATCGCCACAAACATTACCAGCATGGGTATTATTATTTGCTTCTTTGTAAATAGAAGGAAAATAAGGAAATACACCAGCTAAGGCAATAGTCAGACCTATATGAAAAATTTGAAATTCAGTTCTTTTTGCTTGATAGCTTCCCGCTTGAGAAAAGTTGAAGTAGCTTAAAATGAAACCGATAACCCCGAATATTTCGTAAGAGGTTAGATAAAAATGTATATGACACAAGATCTACATTTTTAGCAATTTTTAGTCAATCTCTTATAGTTTCCCACTTATACAAATGTTACACAAAGGTCATGAGAGTGAATAGATCTTCAGAGCCTATCCCAGAAAAGCAAGATATACATTTCGTTTGTTATAGAATCTTTTAAGAATATGGCATATTTATACATATCGTTTCAGCCATTTTGGGAAGATCATAATTTTCGAAAAATGTTCTATGTAAAAAGGGCGATTTTATTGTAAACTTTCGTGAAAGATACTGAACTTAAATGCCAGGAGGTTAAATAGCGAAAGAAAAAGGATTACGCTAATCATGTGATCTTAGCTTTGAAAAAAGAAAAGTTCTATCATAATATTTAAAGCTAATACAGTATTAAGTTCACAATTCTGTTTGTATCAGTAAGCTTGATCTGGTGAAAGCTATCTGCAAACGCTTAACTACTGTAGAGTAGGCATATCTAAATTAAAGGAGCAGAGGGGAAGGCGCCATAACTCATTCTACTCCATGCGAAGCATTGGGGCATGCCGATCTGCGAAGTAATAATGAATACTAATGTTATGGTCTTCCTCTCAGCGGTGATGTGTCTTACTTTTTACTGCAGCTTTACCCGCAAATATATGTGGGACCAAACATTGACATTAAATGTGATGCAAAAAATTGCAATTCGAAAAAGGAATCCTTAGGCAATTAGTTAAATAACTCCCACCTCTATCTTTCGAAAATGTTGTGTTCATACAATTATGTAGAGCAAGCAATTCCATTTGCAGTTCCTGTGGAGCCTCTTAGAATATTATGAAAATGATACTTCATGCGTTTTGAAACCAATATTATATATATGTTTTCGGCAATTAGTTAAATAACTCCCACCTCTATCTTTCGAAAATGTGGTGTTCATACAATTATGTAGAGCAAGCAATTCCATTTGCAGTTCCTGTGGAGCCTCTTAGAATATTATGAAAATGATACTTCATGCGTTTTGAAACCAATATTATATATATGTTCTCTTAAAAATAGCACATACGCTACTGAGCACTGTACGTACGTATGACAGTACGTGTGACTCACGAACATTATCCCGCCTCGATTGGAATCGAGGAATCGAGTTCTGACGTCCGCAACTCGCAAGAGTTTCATTTGAACATGCCTGCTATAGAGAAATCGGAGACGTATTTTTACCTGCTCTATCTCTACCTAACTTAAATCCAGTACTATTCAACTTTATTTCCTTTCGTTCTCGTCTAAAATTCCCATGCATGCTTTTCATATTCATTTCCAAATTCAGTTTAGAACTGGGTTTAAATTTGGTTACTCATGATATGACAAATGATAAGGCCAACCAAAACTTTCAGTATTAATTATTATACAAAATGTAATATAATAAATTGCAGTGTACAAACAACGTATACTCGACTTATTGCTTTTATTGTTAATAATTCTCAAGTTGCTTTCAACCCAGTATTGGTCATGTATAAACTTACATGCGTAAGCTTTCACGGCCGCTGTCCATAGTTTTAAAATTTAAAACGTTAG
Source organism: Hymenopus coronatus (assembly GCA_030762935.1). Classification (NCBI taxonomy): domain Eukaryota; kingdom Metazoa; phylum Arthropoda; class Insecta; order Mantodea; family Hymenopodidae; genus Hymenopus; species Hymenopus coronatus. Next base: position 36,235,885 of record CM060890.1, read on the forward strand.
GTAGAAATATTTTAACTAAACATATTTTAAACTACAGACCACGGCAAAACAGCCCGAAAAATTTAAATTTTAAAACAATGTATGAACTTGTTTTAAGTAAAATGTATTATGGCTTTTCTTTAACATAATCATAAAATATTTAATTTTAAAATGTTATAGTTTGTGTATAAAAAGGAAGAAAAACACGGATACAAGCTCGAGACCATTTTAAAAATTACAAAAAATAAGGCATTAAATTCTGGTTAGGATATAACACGGCATAAATTAACATAACGTTTGGATTATAGGATTTATAATCTTCCATTAATACCAGTACATCTTTTTATGAAGCTGCTGAGGGTTCAATGTACAGAAAGTAAGAAGGCATCTAAAATATCAATGTAATATTTAAATTGTGATTTATTTTTTTTAAAACTCTACTTTTATTGTGCATTATATTTTCAAAAGCATGTATTTATACGCATTCAGGGTATTGTTGATTTAAAAGTGAGATAGATCATTCTATTCTCGTCGTTTTAATGTCCCACACTCACTGTGCGTATAGAAAAAAAAAATATTTTATTTACAGTTATGCTCCTTTGATGTTTTTTTTTTTTTCATTAATTGTTGTTTTCCTTTCTTTCTTCTAGGATATGACTCAGCCGTCTCTTTCTTAGGCTTTATTGAAGTTGAAAGAAATGCCGATCTTTGGTAAGTAAACGTCATTTTCAATATGTTTGAATGCAGATCAGTAAATATTTAAATTAATTTCTTTATATGGACATTTCAATATTAAAACAAAACAAAGAAAGTTTTCCTGTGGTTCTCATCAAAAGTTAACAAAACGTTGTGTTGTCACTTCGGGTACCATCTGTCTTCTAGTGGTCTTACTTCTTATTTATACTTGTCTTTAAATTACTCTACAATTATGTTATTTAGTAGTGAATGCGGAGCAATGTCTCAAAATTTGCAAAGAGACTACTGTGCCCGCCAGCCTGCCGGCATGTAGCAGTACCTACTTGCTCAACTAAGCGCTGCGCTATTGTTCCGATCGACTCCTCAGAACAATAGCGCGTGTCAGACAGATAGCCACCCCATGTACCACATTGCTGATATTGGAATAATACACCATTGGCAGTTTCCTTAAGCCAATGTCTCATAATTTCTACGGCTAGAAGCTTTGGCTTAGCATATGAACGTGCCTATATAAAGTGTCGATTACTGTCGAAATAAATTAAAGAGGGAGATTGTCGAAAAATTACGAGGCTGACGAAGGTGGAAAGTGACAATAAACATTACCAAGTGCAGTTGAGTGGTGACTCAGCAGATCAGTTTTAATTGTGATTCGATTCGCTGTACTAGTTGAACTCCGAATGTATGATAACAGTTATTCAGTGAACGAGATGTGTTACATCGCTTATAAATTGTGCTTTGCGCTTTTAGTTTTTATAGTATACAATCCATACACAAATATTTTTGTAATTTTTAATTTTCTCCAAAGTAGTTCTAATGAGTTTAATTATGTCCATCGTGAATTACAGGTCTGACACAATTGAACGCTGTGGTGTAGTGACGTCACAACCGCGGTGCTATATCTCAAACGTGCTATATTATCACATTCATGTGGTAGTCCTTAATATGATTTTTAACAGTTTATAATGTGTGAGTGACTTTAATGCATTGTTTTGCAAAAATGATTGTAAATATGGTAATTATTGAATGCAACTTTAATTGTGATAGTGTGCAGTTAACCTGCTCTATTACTGTAGTTAGAGGACACATGGCATATTATGCAATATTAAGCGTGTTTCAACTGTTTTTGAACAGCTTATAAAGTGTGTGCGAAGGTTTAGGCGTTGCTTTGCAAAAGTGAGTTGTCCATTCGGTATTGCAGTCACTTTAAATCGCGATAGCCTGTAGTTAACCTTAACTACCATTAGATGTTAGAGGAACGGTAACGGATTATTTCAATTTGTTTGCGTTACTCTAATTAAAAGTGATAATGGTACTTCATATAGGTATACAAACAAACTTTCTAAACATTTTTAAAAACGCCAATATTTAATTGTACTCTCCCAAAGTTATTTTAGCTTATAACTACACAAAGTTAGTCAACCCTCTGTTTTACTTAAACTAACTCAATTTAAATAATAATAATAATAATAATAATAATAATAATAACAAAATTAAAATGTATTCCATTAAAATTCATTTAAATGAATATAATAATTGAAGAACATAATTGGTTAGGAATATTCACCTGTACCTATTAATATCTAATATATTAAGGCTTTACAATATACAGATTGATATCATTCATGTAATGTTGCAGCTGTAAAGTGCATACCGGGATTTTTGTTTAAAAAATTGATGTGTTCCATTCTGAAACAAATTATTCTTAATAAATCTTATTCCACTATCTACTTTATGCTAAGATAAACATTAATCTATTCCTTAGATATGTATAATTAGAAGTGAAGAAAAGAATATACTAGGGTATATCTTCAAAAAGCTTATTACTCTTTTGTTGAAATTCGTTTCTCTTTGCATGACAAAACAAAGAAACAGCAATTTGAGAAAAAGTATAAGTATTTCAAAATTGAGGTTGTCTTCTTAGCGCGGTGGACCTGGGTTCGATCCCCAGTACCGGCGTGGGGATTTTCCCCCCGCTGGGAGACCTGGCCCGGGGTGCACTCAGCCTCGTAAGGTCCCTGGGGGGGGCAATTGAGGAGCTACTTGATGGAAAAGTAGCGGCTCCAGGTCATGAGGACCGCACTAACCGGCCGGGGGGGCTCGAGGCCCTGACCACGTCTCACCCTCCAATACTGCACCCCATCCATGACGTCTGTAGTGGACCGAGATGGGGGACGCAGCGGCCGGGTGGTAGCCCAAAGTTCCCCGTGAGCTGTCGTGCCATGGAGTTATTTCAAAATTGAAACAAATATCAGAGAATAACTGGGAAATTTGTTTTAAACATATATAATCTTTTGTGTAGTAAGTTTCTGTTTATATTTTATGGTTTATCAGTTATCGAAAAGCTTTCCAGAAGGAAGAGGATTTTAGAGGCTGTTTGCAAGAAATACATATATACAGTATATTTCTCATGTAAATATCTATAATATGCGGTCTTTTAAACAAAATAGAGGCATTTTTGAGAAAACAAAAATTTCGAAAATTCTTTCGAGTAAAGCGTAGTATGTTTCCTAAATATCTTCGTGTCACATTCTTGGAAGGTGCTAAACTTTAAGCAACTCTTTCGTTCTTAAGTTATGCTGTCTGCACACACACAATTCAGATACACACAAAGAAAATGAACATTTTCGAAATATTTTTTATGAAAAGTGTAGTCTGGACCTCGGGTTTCTCAGAAGCATTCGTGTTGCATCTTTGGTGCAATATCAAGTTTGGTGGATATCTACCGACGTTTCACTTTTGACCTATTGTGTTCATAGACACACGATCACACACACACACACACACACACACACACACACACACACACACGAAGCTTTTTCTAAAAATGCTGTTTTTGGACTCGGGGCTCTCAAAACACACATTACAATTGCGATATCGAAATTGGGTGGAATGCATACCTTCTCTACGTACTATTTACATAGGTCGTGTAGAGAAAGTATATAAGTTCGTGTATATTTGTGTTTGTGTAAACAGCTTAACTCAAAAACGAAAAGTCCTTTAAATACCAAACCTGGCATTGAAGTCCATTATCTTCCACGAAGATTTTGAAGAAAATACCCCGCCACCCCAAACACTCTTTACATGGAGTAGTTTTAAACTTTTGATTTCCGCAAAATGTTGATTTCCATTAAAATACCATATGTTTACATATTTTTTTGGCAAATTAAATGCATATTCTGAACTTTCAGGAAATATTTCATTCTGGATGAATTCTGCATAAGTGCTAAACCGTAAGAGATAGAAGTAAAAAAGAACATACTACACAAAAATGTAGATCTCTTTAAAACACAATTCCACACATATTGTAGAAAAAAATGGCGTGTTATTTATGGATGCTCTTTAAATAATTGGTTCTCGGCGTCCCATTCCATATTGGGTATGAAAAACCGCTTAATTTTGTTCAGAGGCCTCTCTATCAAGCTTGAGGTTCTTTTACGTAAATCTACGACACGGGACCAACGGCTTTACTTCCCTTCCGAAGGAAGCCAAGCTAAGGATTTTTACACCCGAAAAAATATCGTCCTCCGTCGGCTTTGGACCCGCGACCTTGGGCATATGAAATTAGCATGGTAACCATTACACCACGGAGGGCGATACCTACATACTGTAGAGTTAAGCGCTTCCGAGATATCCGTTGTTAATGGTTCAAATTTTCCAATAGTAATATTTCTCTCCGCTGGATTTTTTTTTTAATCCTATGCCTGGAAAGAAAAGCTAATTTTAAAATAATCACATAACGACCAGCTCTTAAAGGATTTGTCTATCGCTTTAGCCTAATGCATTTCCTTATTCTCATTGTAACTATCAAGGAAATATATAATAAAAGCACGTCTACTAATGTGTACCTCAATATGCAAGAAATATATGGAAGATTAAGCTGTTGCAAGTATAATTTGTAAAATGAGTAAAGAACGTAATGTGAGTGTAACACATCCGATTTTTGTAGTGCTATGTTCTCTCTTATCACTTAACGTTACCACTTATACAATGTTATATACATTTCTCACAACGAAGGAGGCTGCACAAACTACTACATGCTATTCGTAGTAGAGAAGGACATAGACGATACTGAGTAGAGAAGTTCATGTATTTGGAATATTATTTTTTTCTTTGTTTTGGTTGGTACATTTTTATAGCGATTGTTACATTAATATATAAATAACAAAAAATGATGTTCCATAAACTTTAGAACTGTGTGAGAAGTCCGTATTTATACTTTTTCTCAGCAAGCTGTTTGGCCGTCTGTTCTATGTCTTTCAGCAATATCTTCATATAGGTAAGACTGCGATCCTCCTGCTCTTGGGGAACATCTATGTCATCAACTTCTTTCAGGTGAGACCGAGCCTCTGGACTGCCAATCTCGGAACTGCTATGGTTTTAAGTCTTCAGCTGTCTTCTTTGATTGAATGGATTATTATATGAAATGAGATGGGGCTAATTCAAAATGTACGACTTTGGTATTATTAGTAAGAATATGAATGTTTTCTTAAGTATCCAAATGTGATGGTAGATTAACAGCTTTTAATAATTTATTCTCTTGTACTATTTCCTGTCAGTAGCCCAAAAGTGACTAGCAACAGCTGACCTTTATACTTGCTTCAGTTTAATATTTCTTTAAACTAGTTCTTAGGTTTCCTTTAGTTTAACCACAATTACTTCAATCCGTTACATAAAGTCCAGATTTATTTAATGCACGCACACTCAAAGATTATTTTGAAGATCTGATACTGTATTATATTTTCTGAATATTTCTCTAAACTGAAGGAACAGTACTGTATGCCATATAAAGTTCTTATATGTTGCATTGTTTCTGTTAGTTGGATCTAATAATGTAATAGTGTTATATACATTTATTTTAATATCTTTATGTTTTTGAGTATACTGTAAACTAGTTGATTGTTGAGGCCATTACTGATGGCCAATTGATAATATAAATTCACATTTAAAGCAGAAACAACCAGAGTAGTGTGTAGTGTAGTGTAAGAGAGGGATTTCCGAAACCTCAGCCAGTGAGTTTGTTCGTCAGACTCCAGGAGGGGAGGGCGAGATGAGAGTATATACAGAAGTAAGGCGTAACCAGACAGAGACAGAGAGCCATCGTGGAGAGTATATGCAGAGGTCAGTGGTAACCAGACTGAGGCAGAGAGCCATCGTGGAGAGTATATGCAGAGGTCAGTGGTAACCAGTCTGAGGCAGAGAGCCATCGTGGAGAGTATATGCAGAGGTCAGTGGTAACCAGACTGAGGCAGAGAGCCATCGTGGAGAGTACATGCAGAGGTCAGTGGTAACCAGACTGAGGCAGAGAGCCATCGTGGAGAGTACATGCAGAGGTCAGTGGTAACCAGACTGAGGCAGAGAGCCATCGTGGAGAGTACATGCAGAGGTCAGTGGTAACCAGACTGAGGCAGAGAGCCATCGTGGAGAGTACATGCAGAGGTCAGTGGTAACCAGACTGAGACAGAGAGCCATCGTGGAGAGTATATGCAGAGGCCAGCCGTAACCAGACTGAGGCAGAGAACCATCGTGGAGAGTATATGCAGAGGTCAGTCGTAACCAGACTGAGACAGAGAACCATCGTGGAGAGTATATGCAGAGGTCAGCAGTAACCAGACTGAGACAGAGAGCCATCGTGGAGAGTATATACAGAGGTCAGCCGTAACCAGACTGAGACAGAGAGCCATCGTGGAGAGTATATACAGAGGTCAGCCGTAACCAGACTGAGACAGAGAGCCACCGTGGAGAGTATATACAGAGGTCAACCGTAACCAGACTGAGACAGAGAGCCACCGTGGAGAGTATATACAGAGGTCAGCCGTAACCAGACTGAGACAGAGAGCCACCGTGGAGAGTATATACAGAGGTCAGCCGTAACCAGACTGAGACAGAGAGCCACCGTGGAGAGTATATACAGAGGTCAACCGTAACCAGACTGAGACAGAGAGCCACCGTGGAGAGTATATACAGAGGTCAGCCGTAACCAGACTGAGACAGAGAGCCACCGTGGAGAGTATATACAGAGGTCAGCCGTAACCAGACTGAGACAGAGAGCCACCGTGGAGAGTATATACAGAGGTCAACCGTAACCAGACTGAGACAGAGAGCCACCGTGGAGAGTATATACAGAGGTCAGCCGTAACCAGACTGAGACAGAGAGCCATCGTGGATAGTATATCCAGAAGTCAGCCGTAACCAGACTGAGACAGAGGGCCATCGTGGAGAGTATATGCAGAGGTCAGCCATAACCAGACTGAGACAGAGCGCCATCGTGGAGAGTATATGCAGAGGTCAGTGGTAACCAGACTGAGGCAGAGAGCCATCGTGGAGAGTATAGCAGAGGTCAGTGGTAACCAGACTGAGGCAGAGAGCCATCGTGGAGAGTATATGCAGAGGTCAGTGGTAACCAGACTGAGGCAGAAAGCCATCGTAGAGAGTATACGCAGAGGTCAGCGGTAACCAGACTGAGGCAGAGAGCCATCGTGGAAAGTATATGCAGAGGTCAGCCGTAACCAGAATGAGACAAAGAGCCATTGTGGAGAGTATATGCAGAGGTCAGTGGTAACCAGACTGAGGCAGAGAGCCATCGTGGAGAGTATATGCAGAGGTCAGTGGTAACCAGACTGAGGCAGAGAGCCATCGTGGAGAGTATATGCAGAGGTCAGTGGTAACCAGACTGAGGAAGAGAGCCATCGTAGAGAGTATATACAGAGGTCAGTGGTAACCAGACTGAGGCAGAGAGTCATCGTGGAGAGTATATACAGAGGTCAGTGGTAACCAGACTGAGTCAGAGAGCCATCGTGGAGAGTATATACAGAGGTCAGCCGTAACCAGACTGAGACAGAGAGCCATCGTGGAGAGTATATATAGAGGTCAGCCGTAACCAGGCTGAGACAGAGAGCCATCGTGGAGAGTATATACAGAGGTCAACCGTAACCAGACTGAGACAGAGAGCCACCGTGGAGAGTATATACAGAGGTCAGCCGTAACCAGACTGAGACAGAGAGCCATCGTGGAGAGTATATACAGAGGTCAACCGTAACCAGACTGAGACAGAGAGCTATCGTGGAGAGTATATACAGAGGTCAGCCGTAACCAGACTGAGACAGAGAGCCATCGTGGAGAGTATATATAGAGGTCAGCCGTAACCAGGCTGAGACAGATAGCCATCGTGGAGAGACCTTAACATTACCAAGCAGTTTTTCACCGCGACGCAGAAAGACCTAGGAGCCCGCGCCTCATGTCTTTATGAACGCCACTGAGTATCCCGACTGAATATACCCCCAGCAACATCCTGCCATCCAAAGCGCAATCATCTCCACGAGAGGGCGCAACCACCGCAGTCCTAGCCGACGCTTTCAACCCTGAAATATATACCAGACGAATGAAATAGAGGGACACGAAATTCGGGGAAATGAAGAATATCCCTAATTCGGGAAAACTTCCGAAAAAGCCCATGGGGAGCGGGAACACATCCCACGACCACCCGAATGTCAGTTCCAGAGAAATGCTTGAGTCACTATGCTCGGTAACAACCAGAGTATCATTTCTTGTTTTTGTAAGGGCTTGATTAATGATATTATAAAAATGGAGTACCCGTTTCAAGTTTTAATTACCTGAAGCTATGCTCTAGGCTTATGAAGGTTCCATAAAGATTATCATTGGCAGAAAAGTGAGCCGCTGAACATTCGCACATTGTTTTTATTTTACCCAGGTACAGAACAAAAACTGCGAGCTAACACAATAAAAGCAGGACGTTGCGTGTCTGAGTGATGGACGACGAAATTGTTCTAAGGAGTGATTATCATAATGGAAGATTCTATGGACGTTGACTTGCAGGCATCTTGCAGTATGTTTCTTTTTAATCGTATTTACTCTGCAGCGTGGACATTACAAGAATAAATCATATTAATTCCGGACCTTGTGATGACGAGTCCATTTGCCTCCGGGTTCAGCAGGTGAAATCTAACAGTACTGACCGGCCAGTCAACTTTCAGAACATCAGCCATTTGTGGTGCTGCTCTTGTTCGAGTTACATCGATCATTATCAGATATCAAGTGCTGGACGTATCGAAAGTATGTTAGCAGTGTGTTTAGTTGATCGTCAATAGGCAGCAAACATGTTTGCTTATAGTCTGGCAGGCACAGATTCAATTTCAATGGAAATGTATTTCTATGTTATGGTTTATTCATGGAATTATTTATTAAAATCCATTCTTAATCACATTTAAATGAGCGAGTTGGCGCCGCGATAAGGTGTGCAATTTGCACTTGTGAGGTCCTGGGTTCGTTCTCCGGCGATCTCCTACACTGATCCATTCGTTTTTCTGGTTTCATCGGGTCGTCAGGCGATGAAGCTCTTTACTTTGCATCTACAACGAATTCTTTCCATAATTTCTCCTTAATTCCGTTTCCCTTTCATCTTTCAGGTGAGTTTTATGTTCACGGTGCATGGCAGTGCGGGCAGATGATGCGGATGCATGCTCAACGAAAATATTACTTCTCGTAGACATTAGACGGCTGCCAAGTTGGCAGGTCGCTTGCATGTCCCATCTATCAGCCCTGCATCGCACTTAAAACATGTTAAGAACTTCCGCGCTCTCTGGTTGCTTTAGTGGCCGCGGCCAGTGGTCTTCTTTGTTCCTTCACCTTATTTCATTTTCCTTGGGACAATAGATCTGCATACTCGCAGTTCACGAGGTGTCCCTTCCGTCGGTTACCCTGCATCCTTTTAACATCATTTAGCCACTACGCAACTGTTTCACATCGCAGAGACACAGGTTTGAAAAACTGTTATTTTCCATTAAAAACGAAAATTCAGTTTTATACTTTCTTCTCAGAATTGCTTTATGCCTTGGAGAAATTCCTGAAGACTCCATTTAGAAGTACTTTAAAACCTACAGTTTGAATATTAATAACGATTCTTATTCTTCCATCATACGTTATACATGTCTTTCTGCAGCAATCTGCACATCTGCATTTCCTGCCACTTTTCAGATGGGGGAGGGGGAGGGGGAGGGATCTTCCAACATTTCTTTTTCTAGTTTTTTTTTTTTTTTTTTTTTTCCCCAGTTTCAAACATGGAATGCCATTATCTTTAATTGTTTAATTCAGATATTATATGTATTCCTTTCATATATAACCATTTATTTTATAGTCTGTTTTCGTATCTCTTGCTATGCTTTTAAAAGCTTCATTTCGATTACTTATGATGTTCTTTTGCTATTTTTTTCTGCTATAATGGATACTTAACTCCTCCAGAGGAGTTTTATAAGCATTTAGTGTTTCACCCGTCTTGTTTTTTTGTTTTTTTTTACAAATATATTTCTATAGTGTCATTAAAATAAACAAAACTTTTATTTTTTAATTCATCAATTTGTTTTTGTAAGCTATATCACACCATAAATATTTAAATTGTACCACTTTACATCATTTCTGTTCTATGTATGAAGATCCATATTATATTGTTCTGCGTTTAAAATTAGTTTTTTGATGATTTTTATGAATTGGGTGTTCTGCAAACAAAGTTAATGCATTTTGATAGTACAATATTTGAATAGAAAGAAATATAACAAATTCCCTGATAATTTAACAAACAATAAGTTAAAAGAGAAGTATTGACTACCATATAAGTTGTTTCTGTTTTTGACTCTTAAGCTCCCGAGATTTTAATTTTAGTTTCATGATAAATATTTTAATTACTACAATTAAATGAAGCGGAATTTATCGTTTACTCATCACTTACCATCGTGAATCTCCTATGATATTATTATCAAACGCTTTTGAGCAGTTAATATTGTGAAATGTCCAAATGCTTTAAGATAAACTTAACGTCTTGTTATTGGTATACATACAGAAATTCATTACATTTTTAATTAATGAGGAATTTCGGGAAAAAAACTTTTTTACTGTCTTTAACTTTATGTACAATGTACATAGTGGATAGAGAAGGTATTGTATTCCAGTCAAAAGTTAAAAGTATTTGGAAAGCGGACACTTCACATTATTTATTGATTGTCCAAACGTGTTTTATATTAATTATACATTTTCTTTAAACTATTCTTAACATTTATGTGTAGTTACTGATAAGATTACTCCAGAGATTCATTAGATTTTGGATTAGTGAAAAATTTCGGGAAAAAACTGTTTTTTTGTTGTTGTTTTTACTTCCTTTAGTCTATGTGCAATGTATTGTAGAGAAGGTATTGTATTCCAATAAAAATCATTTGTCCGTGTGTGTGTCTGGGTAGCATAGCTCAAAAGCGAAAAACTTAGTATTTAAGTTCAATATCTTACAAGTATGCGACCGGAGGATTTTCCAGAAAATTCCCCACCCAAATACCCTTCACATGGAACACTTTTAGAACATTTTGATTTTCTCAAAATGACTTTAATGACTTTTATTAACATTTCATAAGTTTAAGATATTTTCATGATAAATGAAACTTTGAATTTTCTGGCAATAGCCTCTAAAGACTCTTTATTCTTGATAACTTTTGGATATCTATTAAACCGTAAGAGGTAGACAAAAACTCAGTACTAGAACTCATTAAACACACAAAGTATGTCCTATACCTTTTTTTTACTTGCTCTATACGTACTATGTACATGTATTTCACCGGAAATAGATGTTTTGAGACCACCTGAATAAAAAGATAAGCATTTTTATAAAAATGTCCGTGTGTGTGTCTGTGTATTTGTGTGTGTCTGTGGGTAGCATCGCTCAAAAATGAAAAGATCGTTAAATACCAAACCTGGTATTTAAGTTCAGCATCTTCCAAGGATGCGACAGGAAGGCTTTCAAGAAAATCTCCCACCCCCAACTACTCTTCACATGGAAAAGTTTTCGAAAATTTTGATTTTCTAAAAAATGGCTCTGACGATTTTGATTAATATATCATATATTAAGCTATACAGGCTGTTTCAAAAATACGCGGCATAATTTCAGGTATGTATTTCCCACATGAAGACAATCAAAATAGTTCATTATAACATGTGTCCGGAAATGCTTCATTTCCGAGTTATGGCCTTCAGAACATTGGAATTCACTGGAACGTTTTTCTTTCCGCAGGTCTTTGCCGTCAAAGGAGACATTAGGAGGGCGCTCTGATAGTTCATTCTGAGGAAGGTTACATTCAGTGTTCTGTAGGCGTTAAGACTGTGCGACATGTATTCAAATCAAGAGCTGACAGAGATACACTTCATGTACGGTAAGGCGGACGGCAATGCTGCGCTGGCTCGTCGTTTGTATCAGGAGAGGTACCCACAGCGACAATGTCCAGATCGGAAGACATTTGTACGTCTCCATTCCCGTCTGTGCTAGTATGGAACATTCACCTCTCCTGGTTTGGGAAGGGGACGACCAAGATCTACAACTCCAGAAGTGCAGGAGGAGATTCTGGAGGCTGTGGACAGGACTCCTATCAGCACACGACGGTTAGCGTTGCAAGTCAATGTTCCTCATACGACTGTCTGAAGACTGTTGAACGAGTATCAATTGTATCCTTATCATTTGCAACGTGTACAGGCCCTGTCACCAGCAGATTACCCTGCACGAGTTAGGTTCTGTCAGTGGTTCTTGCACCAGTGTGGTGTAAATCCGAACTTTTCTGCCGTCGTATTATTTACAGATGAAGCACAGTTCACAAGAGATGGCATAACAAATTTCCACAATCAGCATGTATGGTCGCATGAAAACCCACGTGCAACTGTTGTATCTCATCACCAGGTGCGGTTCTCCCTCAACATGTGGGCCGGTATCATTGGTGATCGATTAGTTGGACCCCATGTACTTGTAAACAGACTTACGGGGCAGGCGTACACAAACTTCCTGGAAAACACCATCCCTGACGTTTTCGAAGACACTCCACTGATCAATCATCAACACATTCACTTCTTGCATGATGGCGCTCCTGCACACTTCAGTCTTACGGCTCGCCGGTACTTGGATCAAAGGTTTCCTGATCGATGGATAGGTAGAGGTGGCCCAATTGCTTGGCCTCCACGCTCAGCTGATCTGAACCCTCTCGATTTCTACTTGTGGGGCCATTTAAAATCATTGGTTTATTCTTCTCCGGTGCCGTATTTGGAATCCCTTCGGAATCGAATTGTGGCAAGTTGTGAGGACATACGCAATACTCCTGGAGTTTGGGATCATGTTCGCAGGTCAATGAGACATCGATGTGAGGTCTGTATTCAAGCAGGAGGTGGACATTTTGAACATCTGTAATTACAACAACCTGCGGAAAGAAAAACGTTCCAGTGAATTTCAATGTTGTGAAGGCCATAACTCGGAAATGAAGCATTTCCGGACACATGTTATACTGAACCAATTTGATTGTCTACATGTGGGAAATACGTACCTGAAATTATGCCCTGTATTTTTGAAACACCTGTATACATGATAAATAATATGTATATCTTGAATTTTCTAGGAATAGCCTATGAAGACTACTTTATTCTGGATGAATTTTACGGAATTTTGTGTAACTGGTAAACCGTAAGAGATAGACAAAAACTTCCCACACAAAAAATGTACAGCACATTAAAACACACAATTTATGTTTTATACATTTTTTTCGTGGAGTTGATCTTTTTTAGATATTCCTTGTTTTTTGTTTCAGCCTTAAAAACTTATACTTTTCTCATACAAACACAGTGAATCTATGTTACTCCCTTATTTCGCTTCTACTTACAGGGAAGCAAGTAATAAAACTATTTCTGCTAATTTTTTCTCACTTAGCATGAAGTAAATAGAAGCATAAACTTTTTAACAACATTTGTTGCAGAAATATATAGAAAGTCATGTGAATGGATTACATCAGATTTTTTTATTTTTCTAGAGTTAACCGTTTTCGAGATATTCCGAGTTTTTGGTTTCAGTTTTAAGATACTTCCACTTTTTTCAAACGGGAAACTACTTTATTTTCTTCGCTATTTTGTTTACTCATAGCAAGAAAAAGAACCAAATTTCAATTGTTTCAGCTAGCAACCGTTTGTTAAAAGATCTGACTATCGCCTTAGCCTAATGCATTCCCTTATTTCCGTTCTACTTATAAAAAGCAAGTAAGAAGACCAATTCTGGCAATGTTTGGCTTGATTAGCAACTGACTAATCTTTCATAAGGAAAGGTTTTTTTTTTTTTTTTTTTTTTTTTTTTGTGGAACAGATAAGAAATGTATGTGAATTAAACATATTTTTTTGTTTTGTTTAATAGGTACGTACTTTTAGCCTTCAGATATTAAAAATCCGCAGAAATAAATCAATACAGTCTATATGAGGATACAAGTATTAATTTTTCTAACCCTCAGAGAGTACGTAAGGAAAGTTTTGTAATTCACCCAAAAATTCGATGGCAAGATTTCATTAGACATTTTAGGGTCCCGTGTTTCAAAAAACATCTGATGTGTTCCATTTACATAACCTTCACTTGTTTTTCATATACAAACCATTCTTAAAAATATTATTGTCTTATCTACTTCATGCTAACCGAGATAATACCATAAGCAGAGTTGGTCTCATTACTTGCTTCTTTGTAAGTAGAAGGGAAAGTAGGCTAAACCGATAGTCAAACCTTTTAAGAGTTGATCACTATGTGAAAATATTGAGGTTTGGTTCGGTTTTTATAGTCCCGTTTGAGGAAAATTAGGTAGTTTAAACTAAACCAAAAACAAGGAATGTTTCGAAAACGGTAAACTCTATAAACAAAACGTACATGAGATAAATTATGTGTTTTAATGAGGTCTACACTTTGTGTGGCAGGTTTTTGTATATTTCTTACGGTTTAACCGTTATGAAAAATTGTACAAAACTCATCCAGACTAAAGAGGACTTTATAGGCTATTACCAGAAAAGTCAAAACATACATTTTACTTGTGATATAAATATCTTTAATATACGGTATTTTAATCAAAATTGTTAGACTCATTTTTGAGAAAAATAAAATTTTCTAATTTGTTCCATGTAAGGGATACTTTGTGGTGGGAGGATTTTCTTTAAAATTTTCGGATCCTTGGGAGATATATAAATACCAAGTTTGATTTTTAACATCTTTTCCTTTTTTGAACTATGCTGTCCACATACACACACACCTTTTTTTGAAAATGTTTTTTTTGGGACTCGGGGGACCTCAAGACATATCGACCTCGAATTATTGGGTGAAATATAACTACTCTAGCTATTAGTATGTACATACGTGATGGAGAAAGTAAAAATATGCGCATTCCAAACTACCCTTTAGAGGGAAAATGATTTTGAAAAACTTATTTCACCAAAAGGAAATTGGTGTACTGGTTCAAACACACAATTAATGTAAAATTCACTTTTTAGTTAATACATTTCCAAGGTATTCCTTGTGATTGGTTTAAATTTTTAAATACTTTTTTATTTCTTTTAATTTATTGTAGAACAACATGCTCTACTACAAAATAATATAATACGTTTTAATTTTCTTTTAGTGTTATGTTTCTATTGAATAAAGTGTGTATGGTTTAAATATATAATACAAGTATGGATGTGGAAAATTGTTACTTCTATTAAGCTAAGTGTAATTTCTAAAATATAACTACTACATGTATACAAACTCCAAAGATATTAACTTTATATAAGTAGGTTCTCACTTTTTGTGGTTTATAGCCTTTGATTTTGGATTCCTTTTATGTTTTGTTTCCATTTTGTTGAACATTTATGTTATTTTAATTTGTAGTTATGTTTTGTTATTAGAACATTGTCGGTAGTTGGTCGGTTCCTCTCTGTTCTGATAACTTCTTGTTTAAGAATTGTGCGTTGTCTTTTCAGTAGTTTGGGTCATATAACAGATGGTCTATTGGCCCGTAGATTGCAGGGACACGTTATTATTTTAAACTTGTGCAAGAATGATTTTGTTTTGCCATGACCGGTTACTATTACTGTGATTTCTGGAGTTATCGGAATTGTGATTTATAGTCTTTGTTCTCTGTTTGGAAAAAATGATTTGCATTTGTCTCCTTTCTGTGTGTAGTCCCATTGTCTTTGCCATTTTTCCTGGCTTGCTTTCCTCAGTTCGGAAACTATTGTTGTTGCAGGTATTTTGTTGTATACTATGGGTAGTTTGTTGTCTTGAGCTACTTCTTTGTTGAGGCTGTCTGCAAATTCGTTCCCAAGTGCGCCTTTACCCATCCGAAGTCTATTCTGTAAGAGCTAAAACTGAACCCTAATCCTCAAAGAACATAATACGTATACAAATGAGGAAAGTTAGGGTGAAACTAAATTTTATAACTAATAGTATAGATATTTATAGAAATTTTAATAGTCTTTTAATGAATGGAATAATCAGAAAAGTTGAAGTAATGGAATGTAAATGACACCTAAAAACCTTTGCAATTCTTTATTTTATTATCCACAGCATAGAGTATTATCATTTATAGCTTACACGATTTTGTTATAAACACTCTAGGTTTAATAAGTTTTAACTTTTGATAAATTTATCGGAAATAAAAAAGCCATATTTTAATACACTTTATCCTTGATTGTATTATATAGAATGTTATATTTTTCACTTGCCTTTGTATTTATATTAACTACTTCCCAAAAATAACGTACCTATAGGAATATGGCGTACACATATTTCTGCAGACCTTGCACTTCATCTTTCTGTGAAGAAAAACAAAAGAGGTTTTTAAAATAGCTAGTGTTTTTAAAGTGTAAAATCTTGATCGGAGGAATTAGTACTTCGGATAAGCGCAAGCCAAGTCCGACATATTGGATGAATCTACTAAAACTTTTGCATTTCTGAAGCATTCAAAGTTTTTTCTATTAAAAACCCCGGAATTATATAGAATAAAGAAAGTAATGCAAGTATTGTATACATATTCGTATAAGGCATATGCAGACATCTGTTGATGTATTCTTACACCCGCCTAAATCCTATGCTGTGAACCATGCCAAAATCTCTAGGATGCGTTGATCGAAAATACGAAATGGGAATGTAAATGGCATTGCTTATTCTTAGAGGTTGTTTCTAAATAACAAGACTGCAGCTCAAAAAACATGGTTAGAAAATTTATCCCAGCCAGAAATACTGAATCGGCGTTGCAACAGCAAATCTTGCAAGTATTTGCAACAGCAAATTTACTAACTGTTACAGTTTTCACTTCCAAGCTGCGAAATGACAAAGTGGCGTGACGAACCTTATGCAACAAAGCGAAAAAACTTGTTAACGTGTATGATTAACAGAATCAAAACGTTGGATTATATTTCTTGTTTTATGATCATTTTGCTGAAAACCCTGATAAAGTTTGTATAACTTGCTCATTGATATCTGGAGGTTGTTATGACGTGAAGGTTTCCACGACGACTTAGCAGAGGCTTAAGTATTACTTTTCTGCGTGTTAATGGCTTACAAACACACGACATAAATTTATGTCGCTAATGACTGTGCATATTTTTACTTTCTCCACACGCACTATGAACATAGTGTACATAGGAAGCATTCTATTCCACATAAATTAATACCGAGATTTCACCGAAAATACACGTCTTGGAGATCCCATGAATGAAAAAAACTTTTTAGAAAAATGTCTCTTGGTAGCATAGCTCAAAAATGAAAATTCCAAGGATGCCACCCAAGAAAATGACCCCCAGCTAACCTTTACATGGAAAAAATGTCGAAAATTTTGATTTTCTCCAAAATGGCTCTAACGATTATGATTAAAATACCATGCATTAAAGATATTCACATGACAAATAAAATGTATATCTTGAATTTTCTGGGAATAGCCTCTGAAGATCTCTTCCCTCTAGATCACTTTTGCATAACTGGTAAACCGTAAGAGATAGACAAAAACTTACTGCACAAAAACATGTAGATCTCGTTAAAACACGCTATCGTATACATATTTCTCTTTTCCGAGATATCCTCTGTTATTGGTTTCAGTTTTAAAATATATACATTTTCTCATACAGGAAGTTGTCAACTCCTGATCATGCCACGAATCGTATATCATTCCCATAGCAACCACGTTTTAAAACATTTGCTTGTCGGTTTTGCCTAGTGTATTCCCTTCGGCTTATAATGAACCTAGTAATAAGATTATTTCTGCTAATGCATATCTCAATTAGCATGAAGTAGATAGAAGGATATGCTTTTTAACAATTGTTGCAGAGATGTGAATGGAACACATAAGATCTTTTTTGTAATTTCATTAGCTTGTCCAAAATGAAGTCAACAAAAGCTATACTACACTTTTCATTTAAAAGTCCTGAATTTAAGTTTTAATTTATTAGTATTTAATCTTTAGTTCTTTGTGTTTTCTCAATATTATAACATATTGTGACCACGTCCTGCAGCCGTAATTGCCAATACTGGTTGCTTGGTAAGTCATAGCTGATTGTTGGTATCCATTGTAATACGTGATAAATAAAACTCTTTTTAGGATTTAATGTTATGATTAGTTATGTGATCCATGAATAATGATTTAAAGATTAAATTATCAAAGTTTTTTGGAATAGAAAAATATTTCATTTGAAGCTAAACTAGTTACGTATATAAGTAGAACTAATAGTGAACATCTGTGCCGGCGGCAAGTTCCTTTGACATCGTAGCAGTGATTATAACACCTGTGCGAGTGGAAGCATGTTCTGCCTGAAGGCTCTCTTTCTTTGAAGCAAGCCATACTCACAAGTTCGGCGACTAAGACCGCAGGGCGCAATCATATTGCTCCCTCCTCCTGACATCACGGTATAGTTTCCTTTCGACGTTCGTGGCAGTTAAACACTACGAATTTCCCGTCGAAACCCACTCAACTGCTTTGTATGCACTCTCAGTTGAAAACTGAAGCCTAGACAAAGCTTCATTCCACTTTTTATACTTGTTGATCACATTAATGGAAATTTCCAGAAGCCATCGTACTTGCAAAACGCTGCAGGTGTTCAGCAACTTACTCCTTAACATATAGAACTCAACGTCAAAGAACCATCCGACAGAACATGTATTGCAGCTGCGATATCAAAAGAATTGCAAACGGACAGGTGTCCACTAAAGCAAATGTGACGATGGATACTAACAATCAATTATGATTAAGTTTTAGGATAGGGAATGATTAATTAAGCATTAGGAAACTGCTTGAATGATAAGGATTCAGCGTAACTTTATAGGGAACTATACTAATGGATATTAATTTGTATAATTTGAACTTGTTTAGCATTGAACGTAAAACGAGGGAGATTTGGAAAGTAAGTTCCAATCTCTTAAGTCAGGCGAATGAGTTGTGCTAACATCACCAAGCTTGTTTCGTGCTCCCAGTAGTATAACTGGGAGGTTGTATTCGTCCATTTCTCTAATTGATAGAGGTGTTTAAAATGCAGCAATAGAAAATCCCACTAAATGTGAGGCACTTGAAGTAACTGGATATCTTTATGAAAAACAGATGACTCCAAATATTTTCAAAACAAAAGCTGATGACAACTGTCTTTTGAGACAATAAAGGTGCTTTGTTGGTAGATTTCATGGCATTAGGAACAACAATAAACGGTACGTGTATTGTGACACAGTAACCAAAGTGAAGAGAGCAATTCAGAGCAAACGACGCGGCATGTTGAGTTTCGGCATTGTTTCATCCGTGACGTGGCTCGACCGTTCTGCCGTACATACTGAAAGTCTTTTTTAACGGTTGAGCATCCATAGTACAGTCCTGACTTAACTCCTAATGGCTTCAAACGGATGAAGAGCTCAAGGAGAGGCAGTAGAACTTTACGTAGAGAAGCGGTATGAAATATGTTTGAATGTGTATAAAAGTTATATTGAAAAATAGCTGAAAAAGTGTAGTGTTCACTGGTATGTAATAAAAGTCCCCACATTAAACTGTTTTCTAAAAGAAAACAATCATTCCTAGTTTCAGCTGATCTGACATTAACATAGTAGCAAAACATAATTAATTATAGGAAAGAATACATAAAATTAACATACTGAAATATATGTAATTCTATAATCATATGCATACTCATGCTCAGCACTCGTCTCTCACCTAGTCTGGTTCAATTTCAAGCGACCGCATGTGAGATTTGTGGTGGACAAAGTGGCGTAGGGACGGGTTTTCTCCGGTTTCCCCGCCGTCGCTTAACATTATTATGGTTATTTGTCCTTAATGCATTTAATAATTATAATACTATTATTATGCTGTAATTAGTATAATAATTAATATAATAATATTATTTAAATTTTTTGTACAATTAAAAATAACTTTTTATTTTTATTATGTAATTTAAAGACGTTATCTTACGTATTTTATGAAAACATTGGTACATAAAATCACACATGGGCAATAGTATAAACGTCGTGAAATGTCTTCACAAGCAATTTAAAATAAACATTTCTATATGTTTCCAGTATCTTAAACATAGATATTTTAAAATGTAAAATGTAGAGAGGGTGGAGAGTTTCTTGAAAATCTATTCGCCACATTCTCAGAAAATGCGTATCTGAATACAAAGTTTCATATTTAATCGCCTATTCGTGTTCGAGTTTATTTAAACATAAAAGGGCGTGCGCGCGCAAGCACATGTGCGTAGACGTCATCTAATAATGCTTTTTCTCTTGCACTTATGAACGAAGTACATAGTAGACAGAGCAGGTATTGTATTCCTCTAAAATTTCGATACCGAGATTTCATCAGAAATACATCCTTTAAATACAAAAAGATATTTTTAGAAACAGGTCCGTGCTACCCTTTGCATGGAGCATTTTTCGAACATTTTAGTATTCTCAAAAACGATTTTTATTAAAGTACGTGTACCATATGCTTAATATATTTTATGATATACGAAATGCATACCATGAGTATTCTGGGAATAGCTACTGAAGACCTTTTCATTCTGGGAGAACTTTTGTATAACTTTTGCTTAATTGGTATGCTGTAAGAAATAGACAATAATTTACTACATAAAAATGTAGATCTCCTTTAAACATGCAATTTGTCATGTACATTTTTTTCGTGGAGCTGACCTCTTTCTGTAATATTCATGTTATTGGTTTCAATTTTAAAATGCTTAAACTTTCTACACGGGAATTTTAAACTCCTGGAAATGCAAATAAACAGATTCCAACCACATGGCAACCAGCTAATGTATTTCCTCATTACCAATTTTGCTTACAAAGAAGTAAGTAATAAGACCATTTCTGCTAATATTTATCTAAATTAGCATAAAGTAATAGAAGAATATGCTTCTTTAAGAATAATTTGTTACAGAGATGTGGAGAAAGTCACGTGAATGGAATACATGGTTTTTTTTTTTTTTTATTCAGAGCCTCAAAACATGTATTCCCAGTGAAATATCTATATCAATTAGGTAGATTGAATTATCTTCTCCACTTACTAACTGCGTGGTAGAGAAAGTAATTTAGGATTTATGCTAAACAACAGCCTAACTAACTGTAGAAGCTTGTTGGTGAGCAGCTCTTGACATTTTGAATATGCTTTGAAGCAAATGACATCCTCCGTCGGTCTATAAACTTATTCTTGTGTTGAATTGTGTAATATTCTTCCGACCAAGCTCTTGAAGAATAACTTCTTAAGATATAACTGTCCAGAATTACCTCAGGGTTGTATCTTAACTAGATATCGGAGTCCACCTTGAAGGCATCAAATCATGCAGCTCGTGTGTGGTTTTCTAACCAAAAAGCTCCAAGGTTCTTTCAGTGAACTTATAGTTTGACCCTTGTAATTTTCTCCTAGGCGATTTTTCAGTTTTATAAATTTTCCACGGGATCTTTAATGATGTAATCAACTAGCCTACAGTTATTTTTTCAATATTGCCTCCAGTTTGGCGTTAGAGTGTATTTCCGCTAATTCTTCCTTGAAAAGAACTGTTTTCTGCCCCATGGGGCTATTCTATACGTTTGGTTATTTTGCAAGTTTTATTTCTATTTCGTTTATCATTGCTTGACATTACCATTATCTCGCTGTGTAAAAGTTAAAGCAGGTTCTATCTGATTATCTAAACCAGATCTGTCAACGAGTTGTTAGGGAACAGAAACAACCATATTCATCGCATTAAGATATTTATCTTCTCGGAGGCTGTTGTTGCTTTCTAAGTCGTAATTTCCAATTCTGTCGAAACATACCATGTAAAATTAGATACCTCAGAGCAAAACATGCTTTCCAGTCATTATTCTTAATATTGCGAAACTACCCCAGAGCCCCACAAAGTAATGAACATTGAGAAACACATTCCAGTAGCAGCTTCTCACTTCCTAGTGTAACAGATGCTGTGCCACTCCTGCATTGTTTGAGATGAATAAATTAGTCCGTTGTGAAATATTGTAACTAGATGCTTCAATGTTTCATTGAAAATTATCCTTTAATTTTAAATTTCTACATCCCCTTTGCTTTGGAATTAAAACTGCTCCATATCAGCATTTTGGATCCTTTCTTCACATAATACGGAATTGAGCTCTCTTGCTCCTGCTTTATCATTTTTTTTCAATACTTTGTGATAAAATTTGCTCTATTTCTTATAAATCTTTTTTGCATTATTTCTGAAGTTTTACTGCAAGTTGTTGAATTTTTACACATCAACGTTCCACAATGTACTGCTGCATCCTATTGTCTGCAAAAGGAAGTTTTTACAAGGGATACTCTAGTTTTCCTTTTACGTTCCACGGCTTGCTGCATGGAGTTTCAAAAATTGAAACGATATTGAACCAAATGTGTTGCTTCAGGCTATGTGCAAAAGTCAGTTTAGCACCAAACTTGATATTAAAGTTCATTATCTTCCAAGGATGCGACATGAAGGTTTTGAGGAACACCCCCACCTCAAACTACTCTTTGCGTAGAAACATTTTGACATTTTTTATTTTCTCAAAATTGAGATACTTATGTGGCGAATTATATAAATACATTTCTTGAATTTTCTGGCAACAGTCTCTGAAGTTCTGTTTATTCTGAAATAGTCTTGCATAATTAATACACCACAAGAAATGGAAAAAAGTTACTAGACTGTAGACTTGTTAAATACTCAATTTATGTAATACAGCAGAGCATTGAAACTTTGAGCTAATTTTGGTTGAGAATACCTCAAATTACAAGAAACTCGGGTTATACGAACAATAATATATTGATTATACTAAATGAATAGATAAATAAATGTTTAATGAGCACAATGATGGTTAAAATAAATAAAAATAGTACATACCTGTGTTATATGATCATATTTAGCAAATGTTTCCAAATTACAAAAACATAAGTTACATCTTAAAGACATTTTCCCCTGTCAGGGACTCGCACAATGAAAGGTAAAACACTTTAATATTAAAAACTTTAAAACAATTGCTTGTATGTTACTGTTGTAAAATGTACGTAGTTTTACTTAAGGGTAGTTTAGTGACCTCTGTCGCTGAGTAGGGATGACGTACCAATTGATTGACATGCGGTCCCAACTAATGAAGGGTCGACAAAGAAAGAGCAAGCTCACTCCTGCAAACCTAACGGTACCTATCAATCTGTAATTGAAATGCATTCGAGTCTGCAGTCTGACGCCAATGTTATTTCTGTGCAAACCTAAATGGGACAGTTTTACTTATATTGCACATGGGATTTTACTCTAGTTTTGTGTCAAATTTTAATTTTCTTAAAACAGTTCGGAGTACATCGAACCGCATTAATGGGGACTCTGTTGTATAACATTTTTTTTGGAGAGAGCTATTTCCGAGATGTTCTTTGCTTATAGTTTCGTTTTTTAAATATTAAACTTTATTCATGTGAGAATACAAGACCAAGCATTTCAATCACTTAGCAACCACTTTTTAAAAGATTTGACTACGCTTTAGCCTAGTCCTTTATTTACCTTCTGCATATAAAGAAACTAACCAATAAGAAATGGTGCGCAGCTGCCTACCAAGCGGGAGACCTGGGTTCGATTCCCAGTACCGGCGTGGGGATTTTTCCCCCGCTGGGAGACCTGGACCGGGGTACACTCAGCCTCGTGAGGTCCCTGGGGGGCCAATTGAGGAGCTACTTGATGGAGAAGTAGCGGCTCCAGGTCGTGAGGACCGCATTAACCGGCCGGGAGGGGCTCGAGGCGCTGACCACGTCTCACCCTCCAATACTGCACCCCATCCATGACGTCTGTAGTGGACCGAGATGGGGGACACAGCGGCCGGGCGGTAGGCCAAGGTTCCCCGTGAGCCGTCGTGCCATGGAGTTATGTTATAACCAATAAGAACATTTACGCCATTGTTGATCTTGATTAATATTTTTCCATTAAACTGTAGTGTTTCTTTTATAATAAAAAGGAGCAAAATCCATGCAACTGCAGTCAAATGTATAACTCCATCAACATCCGATTTACTTGGACCTTGCTCTTCCTGTACCAGAGGTACATTTGACTGCAGTCGCTGTGACTCAAACTCGCGATATTTAACGTTAAATAGATGGCCAGTCCACTTCGTAACGCAATAACGATCACGGCTATTCAAGTCACTTCAGTTGTAGTGCGGATCAGAGGCATATAAATATCGGGTTGCGAATTAGAGGAAGAACCGCATATGTCGCAAAATAATTCATGCAATAAAGGGTTAAGAATAATATGTTATAGAAATGTAAAGGCCAGGTCATGAGGACCGCATTAACCGGCCGGGAGGGACTCGAGGCGCTGACCACGTCTCACCCTCCAATACTGCACCCCATCCATGACGTCTGTAGTGGACCGAGATGGGGGACGCAGCGGCCGGGCGGTAGGCCAAGGTTCCCCGTGAGCCGTCGTGCCATGGAGTTATGTTATAACCAATAAGAACATTTACGCCATTGTTGATCTTGATTAATATTTTTCCATTAAACTGTAGTGTTTCTTTTATAATAAAAAGGAGCAAAATCCATGCAACTGCAGTCAAATGTATAACTCCATCAACATCCGATTTACTTGGACCTTGCTCTTCCTGTACCAGAGGTACATTTGACTGCAGTCGCTGTGACTCAAACTCGCGATATTTAACGTTAAATAGATGGCCAGTCCACTTCGTAACGCAATAACGATCACGGCTATTCAAGTCACTTCAGTTGTAGTGCGGATCAGAGGCATATAAATATCGGGTTGCGAATTAGAGGAAGAACCGCATATGTCGCAAAATAATTCATGCAATAAAGGGTTAAGAATAATATGTTATAGAAATGTAAAGGCCAGGTCATGAGGACCGCATTAACCGGCCGGGAGGGACTCGAGGCGCTGACCACGTCTCACCCTCCAATACTGCACCCCATCCATGACGTCTGTAGTGGACCGAGATGGGGGACGCAGCGGCCGGGCGGTAGGCCAAGGTTCCCCGTGAGCTGTCGTGCCATGGAGTAAGTAAGAAATGTAAAGGAAGTCATATGAGTTGGGCATCCATTTATACAAAAATGTCTTGACTGGTCCAATACTATTTTATTGAAAGAAACAATAACCAAAAAATTAAAAAAAAATTGTTAACAAAATGCATTACTTAGGCATTTATTGTATTTATTGTATTCGTATTTATATTACGAAAAATGAACAGTCTGTCTAGCAGTAATCAGCTATTATGTTTCTATCAAGTTGGTAACAAACCTATGAAATTCAAGATCTTCTCGGGCTTCTAGCCAGGTAAAAACTTGGCAGATCAGTTCACCCTGAAGACGAGGAAGATGCACTTCTTCGAAACGTTGGTGTCAAGCCAAGTTTTTACCTGGCTAGAAGCCCGAGAAGATCTTGAATTAACACGTCGCCAGGAAAGCTATAGTTCTTATTTTAAACCTATGAAATGTTTTAGGGATTAATTTCAAGCATCATATCTAACAAAACTAGAATTTTACAACCACGTATTTGGTTTTAATGTTTTTACTGTGGGTTCAAAAAGCTATTTTTCTTAATATCAACGATTTGAGAAACTTGAGCATCTATTTTAAAGTATTTTATTGGTTATACTGGATAATTCATTTGTTTCTTTTATTTCAAGCTGCATTATTACTTTGATGTAGCAGATTTAGCTGCGATGTTTTATACTGAACAACATCGAAAATGATATTACTGGGCTTTCTTTCCATTATGGAATTTGCTTGGAAAAATTGTTAAAGGTTAAAGTTTTAACGGCTGATGTAGGATTGTTTCCCCTGCTTGGTACTATGCTAGGCGCTGTAGAAAATGTATTCACAAAGGAAATGAAAGACTCTCTTCTCAAGAATCGGAATATTGAATTTGCGATATATAGATATATGAATTAAACATATACTGTTATGCAAGTTTATAACATTTTTATATGGGAATATAGCAACTATCTACGCTTTAGCCTAGACTCTTATTTCCCTTCTGCATCTAAGGAACTAAGTAATAAGAATAATATATGCGTTTCCGTTAATATTAATCTGGATTAACATGAAATATAGAGAATAATAAGCTCATTGTTATAGAAATGTAGAGAAATTCTTGTGAATATGGAGTTGATTTTTACAAACATTAGTCGACTGATCTATTACTATTTTACTGACACAAACAATAAACAAGAGTATTAGAAAAATAGTTTAGGAAAATGGTTAAGCAAATGAATTGTTTACTAGGTTTTATGAGAACGTGGGTGAAATTGTACATATAGATAGATTTTTATTTCATTGCTTAGGGCATGTCTTGGTAGCAGCGCAGTTATCTAATGGTACAGTGTAAAAATTATAATTAATACAAAATCGAAATAATAATAGTAATAATATGATAAAAATAATCATACCCGGTCAGACTTATAACACCTACAATTATATATGCAGGTTTACCAGAATTCTACCGCACAAATTAGCACGTTTGTGGAACGGTTTGTGAACTTGTCCGTTTTGCCAAATGTCAAAGTAATGGTATGTTTTCTGAGTCACACATTAATGGCCGTAAATTAAAAGAATGTGGTCGCATGTGCCCTATTTTCATTCAAAATGCAGTGTTAGTGCACAGTAAATACGACATTTAAAATTATTGGACTTGCAACTTTGGCAAAATTGTCTGTTCTTTGTGGGTGTGCACGCCATTGTTGACCGTTCGTTAGTTTTCAGATCATATATACTTAGCTAGAGCGCTGCACTTTAACATACTGGTGGGTGTCGGCATAGCGCTGGTCAGCGACTCCTGTGATATCAAGATCGTACCGCTCTCTGAAGTTTCCATTTTTTAATTTTTTTTTTATTTTCTTAAAGAGCTACACAATTTAAGGAGCATTAATACGCTTAGTTTAATGTCTGATGCCAAGACGCTAAACACTCCAGTACAAATTGCTTTCAAAAGGCTGGAATACTATTTACGTAGCGTTCAATATAAAATTCACTAATTGTCAAGGACCTGCGGAGATTAATACAACAGAGCAATTAGGTTTGTTGAAAACATTTATAAAATGTATGCTTTGAAACGTAGTAACTAAGATTTTAGCGGTAGAATAAAAAAAAATCTGATGTGTACCATTCACATGACTTTCTCCATATCCCTGCAAACAAATAATTCTTAAAAAGCTTATACTTCTATTTACTTTATGCTAATCAGAAAAAAATAGCAGAAATAGTCTTATTACTCGCTTCCTTGTAAGTAGAAGTGAAATAAGGGACAACCGTAGGTTAAAGTGATAGCAAAAGCTGGTTGCTATGTCAATGAAGTTCCTTTACTTATATGAATAGGAGTTGACAAGTTCCTGTATGAGAAAAAGTATACGTTTTTCATAGCAGAAACCAAAAATAAGGAATGTCACAAAAACGACGAACTCCACTAAAAAAAGTATATAACATAAATTGTGTGTTTTAAAGTGCTCTACATTTTTTGTGCAGTAAGTTTTTGTTCATCTCTTACGGTTTAGCAGTCATTCAAAATTTAGTAAAATTCATCCAGAATAAACTACTCTTCAGAGGCTATTCCCAGAAAATTCAAGATAAACATTTCATTTGTCAGATAAATATGTTTTAATATCCGAAATTTTAATCAAAATCGTTAGAGCCATTTTTGAGAAAATCAAGATTTTCGAAAAAATTCCATGTAAAAGGTAGTTGGGGGTGCGGGGATTTTTCTCAAAATCTTCGTGTCGCATCCCTGGAAGATACTAAACTTAAATACCAAGTTTGGTATTTTACCGACTTTTCGTTTTTGAGTTATCGTGTTCACGGACACACGGACACACGGACACACACACACACACACACACACACACACACACACACACACACACACACACACACACGGACCTTTTTGTGAAAATGCTTTTTTTGGATATTGGGGTCCCTAAAACATACATTTCCGGTGAAATCTCGGTATCGAATTTTTGGTGGAGTACAATACTTTCTCTATACACTATGTGCATAGTGCGTATGGAGAAAGTAAAAAACTGTTGAACTTCAAGGATTTGGTGCCACGTGGTATCCTTACGTATGCTGAAGAGCCTAGTTTACCAGATTTTCCTTGAATCAGATGAACAAGTACTGACATGAACTTTAGCTTTTGTGATGAGGTTCACAAAACTCCTGACATTTTTGATAGGGCGAGAGGTTGGTCGTGCTGTGGCCGAGTGTTAAAGTGGTTAGCAGCGTAGGGGCGGGTTTTCTCCGGATGCCTACTGCGCCAAGCAGATTGATCACAGACAATCATGGTCAAGAACGCCTTCAGGAAGAAAACATTGCTGACTAGCACTTAGAGCTGCGTATAAGTCCGGTAAAGTGTTACATCTGGAGCATTGGTCTGTATGGTTTGGAGGTGTGGACTGCAAACAATTGAGAAGACATATTTAGAGAGCTTTGAGATGTGGGCGCTGGAGATGACTAGAAAATGAAAACTAGACGGTCATGGAGACAAATGAAGGGGTTCTGAAAAGAGAAGGTGAGAAGAAATCAATCCTACACACAATCTACAGGAGGATAGCAAACGTTTTTGAGAAGACACTGCCTGTTGCATTACGCCATGCATTAGATTTCAGGGAGAAGCGGAAATATTAGATGCTGAGGGAGGATCCATAGGATAGGACGCTATGGAAAAGAAAATTCGCAGACCAAATTTGAGACCTGCCGAAAGGCAGAATACTTACTAATAGGCTTCACAGAAATATACAACTAGTGGAGTGTATTCCTGCGTCAATGTATTTGACACAATTGCGGATGGAACTGGATGATAAGCTTTTTCCCACACCGAGGCTCCAAAAGAATTTCATTACTTGCCCTTCGCCATGTGTTGATTCAGGTGTATTTGAAATTCAGGTAAGGAAATCGCTGGTTCAAGTACTTTCAGTTGCACTACACATTTCTTAACATAGTCCATAAAATACCTGGCTAAATAAATGTAACTTACAACGGAATTTTCACGAGAAGAGTAAATCATCAGCAGTTACATTTTATTTTTTCCCCGGTGATGGCAGGCACCAAGAAAGGAAGTAGGGAGGGAAGGAAGGAAAGAAGAGTGGGTGGATAGGTGTGAGGGAGGGTGGAAGGATTCTATAACACTTTTTAAACACCAATACATGACGGGATTATATGTTAGAAATCATTCTAATTTGCGAGAAAATAAATCTTGTCAGGTTTGGGAATATGGGAGAGAAAGCAGTGATTGAGATATTTTTATTTTCAATCTATTTTCACTAAAAGAGTGGATCTATCTGTAACATCAATGTAATAATAACGCTTTACCAACTTACATTGCGTTTTCAGCCTGTGACGAGTTTTTTTTTAATTTTTAATTTGCATTTTTTTGAGAACTATTTAACAACAGTCCATAATTTAGAAAACCTGATCTTAAGTATCACTGAACATTCCATTTTATTCTTTGTATTTTCGTACTCATAAGTACTAAAAAGTATAAAGATAATAGTAAAAATGTATTTCTTCTTCAAAATCTAAAGGTTAAACTATTTAAAGTGGTTACTCATAGAAACGAAGTTGTATTTAATAAAATTGTGTTGATCGATTGTTTGTTTTGGATACCGAAATAAAATAGCTTAAAGGTTTGAAAGCTGACATGGATCCTATGAAGCACTATTCCGGTATTTGCCCGACGGAGAACAGTCAAATCAAAGAGCACCGACCGCTCATGTTCGCCACCTGTGGCTACCTCTATCAAGATAAATGTCAGATTTTACTGTAGGTGGTTCCTAAGAATTTTAATTTCCAGGAAGCCTCTTATCTCTTCTTCGCGTGCCGCAAATTGGGCTCGAGTTTTGCGCTTCAACAGCAATTGGCCAACACTTCCGGCAGCATGAAAAGAAAGTGCAGGTGTTATTAACCTCTTCTCTATCTCATAATGATTATCGTACCATTATCTCTTGCCACTAATTCATCAAATAATCTTTCATGTTCTGTTTGAAAGAGTATAAAAATGGTTGATGGTAGATAGGATCCTTCATTGCTGGAAGCTGGTGCTTGCAACTAGACGCATTCTGAATTAACATAGAATACAAATTGAATTTAAAAAATATTAAAAGAGCAGGCCACGTTAAATTAATTTAATCTACTCAAAGGACTTAGAATATTCAGGAATATTAGGAGTTAAGATTACCCACCATAATTAGTTTTCTTAATCAAAAATAAGTCCTTTCTTATAATTTATGGCAAATATTAGTCACACCTCATGAGAAACACTTTATTTATGTAACTAAGGTTCGAAAAAGTAATATAAAATCAGATGTGTTCCATTCACATGACTTTCTCTACATATCTGCAAAAATTATTGTTAAAAAGCTTATGCTTCTATTTACTTCAACCTATTCGAGAAAAAATTAACAGAAATAGTCTTATTACTTGCTTTATTGTAAGCAGAAGTGAAATAAGGGCGTATCATAGTTTAAAGTGATAGTCAAAAGCTGAAGTTCCTTTGTTTGTATTGACAGGAGTTGACAAATTCCTGTATGAGAAAAATATATGTTTTTCAAAGCTGAAAACAGAAACAAGGAATATATAAAAAAAACGATCTACTCCACGAAAAAAATGTATGATCTAAGTTGTGTGTTTTAATGTGCTCAATATTTTTTGAGAGGTAAGTTTTTGTCCATCTCTTACGGTTTAGCAGTTATGCAAAATTTCGAAAAATGAATCCAGAATAAAAAGGCTTTAGAGGCTATTCCCAGAAAATTCAAGATATACTTTTAATTTTTCAGGTAAATATGTTTAATATACGGTATTTTAATCAAAATCGTTAGAGCCATTTTTGAGAAAATCAAACATTTCGAAAAAAGTTCCATGTAAAGGGTAGTTGGCCAGGGGGATTTTCTTGAAAATCTTCGCGCCGCATCGTTGGAAGATACATCTTAAATACCAAGTTTGAAATTT
Source organism: Hymenopus coronatus (assembly GCA_030762935.1). NCBI lineage: Eukaryota > Metazoa > Arthropoda > Insecta > Mantodea > Hymenopodidae > Hymenopus > Hymenopus coronatus. Next base: position 36,266,805 of record CM060890.1, read on the forward strand.
AACGATCTTTTCGTTTTTGAGCTATGCTGTCCACAGACACACACACACACACACACACGCACATACACAGTCGGATCTTTTTCAAAAACGCTTTTTTTTGGATTCATAGGGACCCAAAACATGTACTTTCAGTGAAATCTCGGTATCGACTTTTTGGGTGGAATTAAATACCTTCTCTGTTCGCTATGTACATAGTACGTGTAGAGAAAATAAAACTATGGAGCATCCAGTAAACCGAGGGTCAACAGCAGCCTGGGGAACTGATAAACGGAGGGAAGTGAGAGCCTCCCATTCCACATGTAGTTGTTAACAATACTTTTCTTTACCCACAGAGCCTTTCACTGAAGTATTACACACTACCATGTATACCATACGCAACATCTGTCAAATTCATAGTTTTTCCAAGTTGTGGCAGTAAAGAAGAAATGACAATGGAAGGGGAGAGATCTCTAATTAAGACATGTTTAATACAATAATATTTTTTGGGCCTGTCAGAAGTTATTATTGATACTTTGCTATTAATGCAGTAACCATTGCGGCAAGGTTATAACTTAATTTTGTTCTTATTTCTTGTTCGAAAACTACTGTTAATGTAAAAAAGCGATGTACCATATTTATAGCATTAGTTTAAAACTTTAGTAGAATGTTCATTAATTCTTTTCTTTTACCAAAGAAACAATTAATTCCTGATTACTGCAAATATGTGTTTCCTGTTTCCTAACCTTCTGCTTTAGCAATTTTAATCTTTTAGGTGCTTTACACAACTTAGCAGTTTTGTCCTTTAACTTTAATATTAATTTTATCTTTCTTGGGCGTTGGAGTACACACTATTGTCAGTATGAGTTTGCTCGGTGGCCTTCAGTTACCGTTTCACAAACAATTAGGATATTTCCACTCTTTGAGGGTCTCATCGTCGGATGAAAAGTGTTGTGAGCACACAGCAGAAGCCAGAATGGGCTGTCAATCTTGTCTGCTAATTACCTTCACCCACACTTCTCTAAGGTCTTTCCGAGTTGGAAATTTACAAATCACGAACAATACAAAATCGTTCTGTTGATAATGTATAACATATTTCACTACATATACTACCAAAAATCACATAAATAAATACACTAACCTGTGTATTGAAACATTTCCTTTCCCTTCTTTATTTTTCTTCTGCTATTTAGGAAACCACAACCAAACACCACACACGTGTTCACTATTATACTGGTTTAGACTTACAATCCAAATGCACTGCTTAATTGACATTTGAGTGCACATTTAACCCACACAAGGCGTATTATCTAAAAAATTATAGTGTCTAAATACGACGGCTTGGAAAAACGGTGCTTCACCAACCACAATGCACAGGGAATTTCCGATATAATCTCTCTATATCTGTGTTTACCGCGCAAAGTACAACATGGCGGGACCAACTCGGCGAGTGACCGAGTACCAAAATACATTTTTCGGGCTTTTAGAACGTTGATACCTTTTTCTCGACAGTAATTTGTCAATGTTAGACTTAATTGTAGACACAAAGAGACACAGTATTGATAGAAGGGTATCACTATTCAAACTGTAGCGTCTATCACTCTTAATGTTTTTCAATTTAGAAAATAATAATTATTCACATATGTAAATATATATACATAGTATCAAATATTGCAACAATAAGGCGGGAAAATCTCTGAATTTGGTATGTATCGGCTGACAACATTTGCTGAAGGTACAAGACTGTTTCCCTGTTGCTTTAGAGGGGTACTGCTCAAGTAATTAGTATCTATTATATTGAAAACTTCTTCCTCTTCCTTCCAAGGTGTAGGCCGATGACCTGTTTCGCGGCTAATTAAATTTAGTTACATGTTGATCACTCCATCGTCTTCTTGGTCCTCCCAAGTTTCTTGTTCCCTTAGGTTTATAAAATATTGCTAGCTTAGGTAATCGACAAGGGAGCATTCCATAACATGCTCTTTCCATTGCTTTCATCTACTATATTCTTGACTTCCAACTGTTCTCTATGTCTCAATTTCTAAATCTATCTCTTCTAGTCTTCCCTACCAGATAACGCATAAAATACATTACATTGAAAACATAGGTTGCAAAATAGTTGCAAATGCTTTTTCATACTGAAAATGAAACGTCGCTGACTGACCGCTGTCTGTTGTTATTTATGTGACAGCTGAATATGAATTGTGAAGTGGATAAGGAAGTAGTGGTAATTATTACACTCCGATAACAGCAAAGCTCCCCACGTCAAGTCAACAGTAATTTCCCCTGCAATTTGTGGATGCTCATTAATTTTGGATTAACATTATGAAGACAAAGAATATATAATTAGAACATTACTTTAACAATATAATGAAAATGTAGCATGAAAATAAGAAGTTAGAAAGATAGTACATCAGTGCCGGAAAAAGTACCTACATTGTAAAATCGGAATATACACAACAACAAGTTGACGTGGAGAAGTACGTGCAACTTCTAGTAACATTTTTCTCTTTTAATAATTCAGGTATTTATAACTGCTGTTTACTTTATTCTTATTAAAACAACATAACTATGACAGAAAAAACTATAGTTTTAATTGTAAAACATTTTCAAAACCGGAATACTTTGAGTAGCCTTAATAATGTTCGCAAAGATTTCATAAAGCACACAATTCTCAATTATCAATGAATGAATTAGTCATACTTTTCTCCTAAGGATAAGATTTTCCTTTCAAATTCAATCAATCGTTACTCTCTCATTTTCTTCGCTCTCTCTCCTCTCCATCTACGTTCTTCTCTCCCGGAACTTTTTCAATGCGCAAAATTTGATACTATAAAGCATGCAGAACTTAAAGGCATAACAATTTATAAATTTCCTATAAAACGAATAATATCCTGAAAATTCTAAAGATTAAAGGCATAAATCACATAGAACCTGAAAAATAATTAATCCATAATATGTAAATAAATTAAAACAATAATTTAATCTTCTAGGAAGCGATTTCTTCTCATCCGGGGTATCAGGAAATCTTTCTTCCTCATCTGGATTATTTTCAGTATTCTTCTACTTTATCCCACTCTTTCTACAGCTACATTAATTCATTTTCCACCTTTCAAATGATTAAATTTTAAATAATTTTATTTCAGATGATTTGAATAGACAGTGCTCTTTTCACAGAAAAATATGCTTTAGCCAAAAAATGTAATTAATATTATTTATGAAATATAATATTCTACCTTTCTTTCCTTTAGGCAAAACTTCCTAAAGCGAAAATCCTAATTCTCAATTTAAGCCTGTATATTTTTTTAACATAACCAAATGCTGTTTTATAGGACTTTTGTTTCTTATGAATTATTTAACCTCCAACTGTATTTTAAAAACAGTTTTGACCGTTACAAATTATCCTGTACTAAAGATCAGTTACGCGAGAAAGTTGGTTGGAAATACGATCTCGTAGTTGATGTTATGGGTTTCTACTGCGTTCCAGTAAACTCACTGGCAGCATGGAGCTCTGATTGCATCCCAGGGTTGATATAGACAGTTCCAGTTTAATAAAGCTGGCCCATTTCTCTATTAAAATTAAAAGTTGGCAAATAAATAATAATGAAATGCTAAAACAAAAACAACTGAAAGTCTTTGGTATGCTGTAACAGAATGCACTTCACTATATAATATTAATATTATTAATAATAATGATAATAATAATAATAATAATAATAATGAATATATTAAAATTGAAAGACAGAAATATTTACAAATACTGCTAGCTATTTTAAAACGTAAAAAAAAAAATATGATGTGTACCATTCACATGACTTTCTCTATATCCCTGCAACAAATTATTCTTAAAAAGCTTATGCTTCTATTTACTTCATGCTAATCTAGAAAAATTAGCAGAAATAGTCTTATTACTTTCTTCCTTGTGAGTAGAAAGGAAATAAGGGGGTAGCATAGGTTAAAGCGATAATCAAAAGCTGGTTGCTATGTGACTGAAGTTCCTTTGTATGTATGGACATGAGTTGACAAATTCCTGTATGAGAAAATTTAAAGATTTTTGACACTGAAAACAAAAACAAGGAATATCTCAAAAACGATCAACTCCAAGAAAAAAATGTATACAACATAAATTGTGTGTTTTAATGTGCTCTACACTTTTTGTGTGGTAAGTTTTTGTCTATCTCTTACGGTTTAGTAGTTATACAAAATTCCGGAAAATTCACTCAGAATAAAGTAGTCTTCAGAACCTATTCCCAGAAAATTAAAAATATACATTTTATTTGACGGGTATACATCTTTAATATACGATATTTTAATCAAAATCGTTAGAGCCATTTTTTAGAAAATCAAAATTTTCAAAAACAGTTCCATGTAAAGGGTAGTTTGGAGTGGGGGATTTTTCTCAAAAGCTTCGTGTCGCATCCCTGGAAGATTCTAAACTTAAATACCAAGTTTGGTATTTTACCGATCTTTCGTTTTGAGTTATCGTGTTCACGCACATACGGACCACACACACACACACACACACACACACACAGACCTTTTTCTGAAAATACTTTTTTTAAATAAAGGGGACCCTAAAACATATATTTCCGGTGAAATCTCGGTATCGAACTTTTTGGTGGAGTGCAATACCTTCTCTATACACTATGTACATAGTTCGTATAGAGAAAGTAAAAATGAATTCAACTTAATGGTCAAAACAGTCGCAATGAAAATTTTTCGAAGAGTTTTATTTGCAGCACATAGTTATGGAATTTAACAGTTATAAACATGTATTGAAATGCCATGCATACTAACGTTTGGCGAAATCTTTGGCGTTGTGCCTCACACTCTCTTAACCTTATTTCCTTTTGACCTTCCTGGCATGAAGATAGCAGGATGTAGAAATCTCAGAATTTCAAATCTTTAATTACATACTGCGCTTACTTTGAACGGTGATGAGGTGAGCCTTTTTACTTTCTCTACGCGTATTATGTACATAGTGAATAGAGAAGGTATTGTATTCCACTCAAAAATTCAATACCCAGATTTCACCGGAAATATACTTTTGGGGTGCCCTATATCCAAAAAAAAGCGTTTTTGGAAAAACGTCCGTGTGTGTATCCGTGTGTCTGTGACTTCGTTATATCAAAAACGAAAAGTCGGTGAGATACCAAACCTGGTATTTAAGTTTAGTATCTTCCAGGGATGCAATACGAAGATTTTGAGAAAATTCCCCCACCCCAAGCTACCCTTTAAATGGAACATTTTTCAAAAAATTTGATTTTCTCAAAAACGGCTCTAACGATTCTGAATAAAATATCGTATTATAAATATATTTACCTAGCAAATGAATGTATATCTTGAATTTTCTGGCAATAGCCTCTGATACACAATTTATATTACATACCTTTTTGTCGTGGAGTTGATCGTTTTTGAGATATTCCTTGTTTTTGGTTTCACCTTTTAAAAACTTAAACTTTTCTCATACAGGCATTTGTCAACTGCCGTCCATACAAAGAAACTTCAGTTACATAACAACCAGCTTTTGACTATCACTTTAATGCATGGTACTCCTTTATTTCGCTTCTACTTACAAGAAAGAAAAGTAATAAGACTATTTCTGCTGATTTTGTCTTGATTAGCATGAAGTAAATACAAGCATTAGCTTTTTAATAATAATTTGTTGCACAGATGTAGAGAAAGTCATGTGAATGGAACACATTAGATCTTTTTTGCGTACTGTTTAACACACACTTGTATCACCGCGTTGACTCTGGTGAAGCATGGTATGAAGATGGAGCACCGGTGGAATGTCCTGGCTGGGGAAACCAGAGAACCCGGAGAAAGCCAACCCCTGCGCCTTTTTGTCCACCACAAATCTCACTTGTGGTCTAGGTGAGAGGCAACTGGTCTAAACACTCGGCCACGGCGCGGCCCCAGGTGAGCTTTTCCCATATGTTATATACTATAGTTTTGGTCACTTTACTTCCAACTTTCAAACTTACTAATTTCCATTGCCTAAACAAGTAAGTTTTTCTACCCGAATAAAGTTTCGGTTGCAAAAATAACATATATTGAGCTTTATCCATAAAGCAAGACCATTTATACCTTCACCGCCAACGTCATTAGGAACATATTTACTCCTTCTTTGGTACCCTCTGGAATGTAGCCAGTTTCAAAATGATATTAAGCTAAAGTATATAAATATCCTCAATAACTATAAATTAAGTAAGAAGCAAATTGATTGTAATCAGTTTCAATCTGATAGTAAGATATACAGATTATTAATGAACTATACCGACATATTTTCACATAATGTGTTGATTACTTAACAGGTGATTTGAGAAAGAAGACCTATGGCCTGTTTATTGAAACTTCCAAGTAACATCTATAAGTTTCTGAAATGCCAGTACACCACGTATCACGGCACTTCGTCTGGAATGAAAAAAAAATACTAATAATAATAAAAACATTTACTCTATGACAGGAATCAAACTCGTGACTTTTGGGATAGCAGCTTCCCGCGTTGCGCATTAAGCCACCAGAGCAGCTAAAAAAAAGCCTCCAGAGTAGGCTACATACCTCAAGAACGTAGTTAATGAATGCTCAGTGTCGCACTGTCAAGTGATTAGTTCGAGATTTTACAGATTTAATCTTGAGAACGCTAGTAACGGGCTGCTAAAAATCGATATTTTTATACTCGAGCAGGAGTTTTAAAAACATTCTAAGCCATTTTTTCAACCTGCTTTGCTTTAACACCGACTTATCAGCACCTGATACCCACTATGTAGCTGCGTTATGTTTATCCTGGGACTATGGATCGCCGATCTCAAATTACTTATATCAGTCACGTACACAATCTCGCAAATTATTTCGGTGTAGTTCATTAACACCCTGTATAAATATCCTTACCTAGATCTTTTATCCTCCCAACAGGAGCTTTGTAGGTGTGCTCAGGGGCTGGAGAAATGCGAAGTATCTTTACTTTGTTGAAAATATTTACCTGACATTATTTCTAAACTATTCTATTTAACAACCTTATGATTCTCTGGGTTTCGCATACTACTGGTGCATTTATTTTATCAATTTATTGACGTTTGTTAGTAAGCGATACATAAGTCTCGCCTATTATTGAAGTCTTCTAGGAACGTGGAGTACTGCTGTATAACGTGGATATATGATTGGTCGCAAAATTTACTGGAAGTAAAATGGATCTAATTTTGCCTTAAAGGCAAAAGCTGAACTATTATAGGCATAAGCTAAAATTTGGAAGCGGAAGGGCATTACAGGATAGTCGGGAATGTTTGATCGAGTACTTTGCTGAAGGCGACCCATTATTTACTATCATCCTTCCAGATATAACGTAAATAAGAGACTGTTAGAAACACGCGCTCGAAACAGTTTTGATTCTGTTAGTGTGTTATATTGGAATTCGATTTGCTGTAGGCAAATGAGGAACCCCTCTGGCACCCTAGATCTGATCAGCTAACGTAATCGTTTTCAAGGCAGTTGCTGCAGATGTATTATTTTAATACTTGCATTACTGTCTTAATATTTACATTTATACATATTTATTTACTGAAATATCTTGTTAAACATTTATATTTAGGAAAAAGAAAAAAATATGTAATTGAAGCTGTCTCAAAGTTACAATATTTCCTTAGGTGTTAAGAAGAAATAGCTCATGGTAAATAACGTCATTGTTAAAAGATAAACATGTGACAATTACGCTACTTTTCAACTTATCATTTATATTCTTAGATATGCTATGCATAGTTCACAAAAAATTTCTACTATTTCTTTCTCTTCGTCATAGTGTAAGTTAGTAGCGGAAGTATTGTATTACACCCAAACATTCAATGCTGAGATTTCATCGGAAATGCTCTTTTAGAATCTATTTGGAACCTAAAATAACATTTGTGTGTGTGTGTGTATGTCTTAAACTGTCCAGGATGCACTCTATGCACCTTTCCGAAAAGGATACAAGGGAATATTGGGTACCAATTGGTCCAGGAAAAAAAAAAAAAAAGACATCAAATACAATTAATGTACTTAACTATAACTGTAATTAATAAACTAACAATGCGTGTACAACTAATTAAAAGGAACACAACAAAATAACCATAAACCAAAAGTGGTAGGCTATTCTAGATGTATCATATACAATCGCAACCAGTGGGGCTAATGCTCTGAATTGCGCAGCACATAAACTGAAATATCGAAGTGCGAGGATAAAACCGCTTTTTAATTAAACTAATTTTTTATCCATAGCCCAAATAGTTTACCCAAACTACATATATAGGCGCAAAACTTAGATAACACCACACAGAATATAAACTATACTGTGCAAGTATAGCATAGAAACTTCACATAAATTCCACTATCAATGCAATGCTTCGTAATTCCCAAGGTTGCACACTTGGCTTCACGAGAGAAACATAATTAGCAAAAGCTGAAATATTAAAATGCCAGCATAAAACTTACTTTAATTACATTAATGGCTTACTTATTAACTTTTCAAACGTAACGCTGCGGTTTATGTAAGATAATTAGTCAAAGTGTGGCGTTGTGAAATGCACGCCACTCGAGTGTATCAGTGTGATAGTGGTTTATATGAATTGCTTAACCATTTCTATGGTTTTATCCGCCATAGGCATAATGTCTGTCATGGCTTTCTCTTTAGGTGAGCTTATGTTTGACAAAGAGAATTCCAAGTGAGTTAGAAGGAGTAGCTGATTAGAGTAAATATTTGCAAGGTATCGTCGATGTACAACAAAGACAATAAAAATAGCCTGGCGCTCCATTTTGCCAAAAATATGAACGTTTTAACGATTTTCACTGGAGTTATTCTGACGCAACATACCACGCGAGTAAGAAACTGCAAAACCTATTGGAAAATCACCCTTCATTCTTCACCCCGCTCGACGTTCCTTCAGAACATTATAATCAGTGTGTTAATTTTGTGCACCACGTGCGTGAATTACCTTGGCATTGGAACTTCAGTATGAAGAGCAGATAAAAATTTAACTTAATTTTATACCACCACGTGAGAGGGGTAGATTAGTGTCCAACCAGAAAGATTAGGGTTAACCTGTTCGCAACTTCATTTGTCGTAAGTTATGTTTCTGTAAACTCCTTCCTTCGGTAACGTGGTCTGTCCAATACGCTTTTATTAGCATAGCAAAAGGAGGAAGATAGCGAAAATATCCTATTTTAGGATAAGTATTTCCACGCCTATTTTTAATGTCTTTGAGTGTACATACGACGAACGAAGACGTACAAAACCATAGATTCATGGCTGTTGGACAGCGACGACGCTAAAAGCTCCGACCATTGGTTATTTAAACTTCAGAATATCCCTTAGAAAGAACTTGTCATGTAGCTATCTCAACAGGTGTGACAAACATAACATTTGGAAGAATTTTCAAAGATGCTTGACCCAATCAGCAACACCAGGGAATGCTGAGTCTGGATTTTTGTCAGCAGCCCTATATCCGGCTGCGCCGTGGCCGAGCGGTTAGACCACTCGCCTGTCATCTAGACGGCCCGGGTTCAATCCTAAGCGACCGCATGTGAGATTTGTGGTGAACAAAGCGGCTCAGGGGCGGGTTTTCTCCGGGTTCTCCGGTTTTACCGCCATTGTATTTCACCGGTGCTCCATCTTCATTCATGTATCATTAGTACCATCGCCTGCGGTGCCAAAAGTAGTAAAAGTGGGCGTTAAACACAACTCCCTGCAAGAACAAAAACCTATACCTATCCACTGAGCGGAAATAAATATTTACCAGGAGGGCGTTTAAGCCAAACAGAACCATATAATTTAGAAGTTTAGAGTATTAAAGTGCAGCTGTGCAGCTTAGGGTACAATGCCTAATTTCAGTTCAGAAGATGCATCAAAATCAGTATGACTTTCCGTAACATGCTACCAGAAGAAAGAAAAAGGCTGGTTCAGAGACGTTGCTCTACGAAAAAAGAATCAAGTCCTGCGTCAAACAAAGAAAACCACTGTTACCGTCAGTCATCTTTTGAAGACGAGAACCAGCATGAGAATATGCAAGAGCAAAATAAAGGCGCATGCGCATTCTGGCAGAATATTATGATCCTCGCCCACAAAAATTAGGCGACTGGACACAGGTCAGAAAAATGGTATTACGAAGACTGTGTTGGCGCGAAAGAAACGAGGAATTAACTAATGTTTACTTTCTCTACATAGTACATGGTACGTAGGTGTGAATGTATTGCACTCCGAGATTTTACCAGAAATACAAGCTTTAGGGCCCCTTGTATCCAAGGAGAAAAATTAGAAAAAAGGTCCGTGCGTCCCTATGTATGTGAATGCTGTTAAATCAAAAATACCAAACTTGGTATTTAAATTTACTATCTTCCAAGATTATAAGACAAATATTTGGAGGAAATCTCCCCACCCCAAACTACTCTTTACATGGATAAGTTTCAAACATTTTAATGTTCTCAAAATGGCTCCAACGGTTATGATTAAAATACCGTGAATTAAAAATATTTACATGACAAATAAAATGTATATCTTGAATTTTCTGAAAATAGTCTCTAAAGACCTCTTTATTCCGATTTTTCTGGAGTTTGCATAACTAGTAAACTAGAGATAGATAAAAACTTATGACAGAAAAATATATATCTCGTTAAAACATACAATATGTTTTTTTCTTTGTGGTTGATCATTTTTGAGATACTCCTTGTTATTGGTTTCAGTTTTAAATTACTTAAAACCTTTCTCATTCGGGAATTAAACAACTCCTAGTAAGGTAAGGAGTCAGATATCCACCACATGGCAACGAGATTTTTAAAAAAATTGACTTTTGTTTTAGCCCAATGTATTTCCTTATTTTCCCTTCTACTTACAAAGAAACAAGTAATAAGACTATTTCAGCTAATGTTTATCTCGATTAGCACGAAATAGCACAATTTTTAACAATAATTTGTTACAGAAATGTTGAGAAAGTCATTGAGTGGAACACATGAGACATAAAGCAAACCATTTCAGACTGATCCTATTTACCCTGATAATTGACCCAATTAATTCTGAGCTCTTAGAGTATATTGGGTCGTGTAGAGAAGTTTTATTAACCTTAGTATTCCTTCTATCCTAATTGTTATTAAAATGTGCTCATTGCTTCATTAACGTAAAGTGTCACACTAATTCTTGGCCTGATTTAGACTAAGTTCCCTATGCACATTAAAGCCAAGATGTGTATTTATATTAATGATGCAGATTTTCTTATAATTCCGTATGTAAAAGTCTCGCTACTTGTATTCACAGTTAAATATGCAAATTCCAATAATATTGCAATTACCTTGCACTATTTCCGCAGTTAAGGTTCAAAGGAAAATATTAACACTTTATTCAATATTTGAACAGCTCCATAGCCCGTTTCATATGGCCAACTGTCCACTATTTATGTTATTACTGGTAAATACTGTGTTTAAGGTGGATCTTGTAAGATATATCCACATGAGTGTATTAACTATTTTCAATTTTATATTAGAATTTTCTTTTTGTTATTTATTGTTAAGTGGTTGAACGTGATCTCAATTCCGATAATTGCTTATATTCCTTTCAGACCCAGTGTTTCTGAACGGTTTAATCATGCATTTAAATTAAGTTTATAACCGTTCTTCCGTTTCCTCGTGGCAAATAATCACCGAGTAAGCGGGAAGGGAATACAAAAGTAATGTTTTAACGACACAAAATACTGTCATGCAATTTCCAGATTAGAATTAATCAAAGCAAATTTCTCACAGAAGTTAAGTAAAACTGGTATGAGTAATTATTTCATGCCACAGAGTTAATGAACTATGCTGTGTAAGTATCAATATAGTAACCTCGCATCATTTTCACTAACAATTTACCGTTCCTTTCAGGTGTAATGGTTATTGCATTAACTTCTCTCAATAGGCAGTACTTATTTTTTGAGTCCGAATCTATCAGTCAAGCAGCACTTCTTCGTATGAACATAAAAGAAGAAGAAAAAAAAGTTTGGTCCAGGTGGTGCGGAACCTTTTACTTCTGCCGGATACCTCACCTTCGCTGTCGGTGTAGGTTATTGTCTCGGAATTGACTCTCGTCCTGGACCTTCGGTGTAGTAATGCTGAGATTGAATTTGCAGCTGGATCTGTAACGTTGGTGGAACTGGAATTTGTTTAGCGCCGAACCAATCGTTTTAAGCTGTTTCTCTACGGTGAAGTTGTTTGTAGGTTTCATTTTTATAACTCGGTGAGTATAAGAATCTCAATCCCCTTACTTGGTTAGTAGGTTCTTATAGGAAAGAATGAATTTAAAAGTAATTTGGTATTTAAAACGTTTATTCGAGGAAATTGTTATTACAACGCGGTGTGCCAAGGCAAACGACTTGAATCGGTTTCCTTTACAGAAAATTGTGCCCAATATCTGCTTTATGGTATGTACTTACATAAAGTATTGATGATAGTTAATACAATACATGCTTTTATGTACAATTACTATAACATTAATCTCGATTTCTGAGATGAGCTTTTAGATGTGGCTACATCTTCACTATTCAGAGACTGTGTACCGGGACTTTTTAAAATGTTCACTTCTAGCATAAAGTTGAGGATCATTGTTTTAATATTGTAATCTGCACATCACCATGGGGACGGCAAATTTCCTTCTTCCCATTTTTCGTGAAATACATATACAATATACATTTATGTGCTTCTAGTAATTAAAATCTAATAAATTTGACTAATTGCATAACAATATTGGTATAATTATGAACTTAGTTATTTGTTAAGCTTTGTTCTTCTCCTTGGTTACATTTTTAAACAAATTACAGCATCCGGTATATCGTGATCTCTTTTGTTCTCCTTCTTATCCTCCCATATTATATGTTTATTTAAGTTTTATATGCTTAATATACTTTCCTAAACACCAATTCTTAGATATTTTTACATAATAATGATGATTTATATTTATTACATAACCTTGGCTATGTTACTTGCGTTAAACACGCTATTTTAAGCCGTTTTCCTGCGTGTCATGAAGCGATGACGTCACGTTGCAATTTCTTCACATACATATCTTTGCCTTTTAAGTGTCAAACAACATTATTTTATGATTTTTAATACTGTTTATGGCAGTATAGTTTTAATTGTAGTTGCCTAGATTGCTTCAATGTTAAATTCTGCGCCACATGGCAGAAAACGGATCTATGACCGAATCACCAACTTTTGGTGCTATACATTAAACCACAGGATCAATTAAATAAATGCCTCTAGAGTAGGCTACATAATGCAAGAATGAAGTTAATCTATGGACAGTGTTGCACTGTCAAGTGATCTATTCCAGATTTGAGAGATTTATGGTAGTCAATCTTGAGAACGCGAATAACGAGTTGCTGAAAACAGATATTTCTAAAGTCGCGTATCGTTTTAAAGACATTCCAATTCAGGTTTGTATCTGACTTTGATTTAATATCAACTTATTTGCGTTTGAAACAAATTTGTTTAACACCTTATAACTGTGTTATGTTAACTGTGGATCATGCATTTCCTTTCTGGAATTACTTATATCAGACACGTCTATAAGGTCTTAAATTTTTTCGGTATTGTTCATTAACATCCTGTTCAATTAGCGGAAGTATTGCCTTTATGGCACGCAAGCATGTGAGCTGAAGTATTGAAGTGCCAACATAGAACTATACTTTAATTACAGTGGCAATGTTTGTCTCAATTATAAACGTGGCCACTATATTTCACGTGAAAATTAGTCCAAGTAATGCATTAGAGCTACCAACTATGTACAATTCCAAAATGCCAGCAAGAGCTGCACACTAATTGCATACACAAAACATTGAACTGGCAATTATGCTGGGCGAAGAGTGATGACGCAAAAACTCACGAGACAAAAATCAACCAAAATCCCACATTAGCTTTTGGGAATTTAATAAAGGCAATGCGTACTGCATGGATGAATCAGGTCTGTCTGATTCTCCACATTATGTTTTTTAAAGTCATGCATTAATTTATGGCAAAGCCAATTTACACTACATTTGTGATAAAGGAATTCCAGCTTAACTGTGATATATGCATTCATAAACACATTGGGATGTAAATAAGCACAAATAATTTGATATTTATCAAAGAACAGTATGTATATCATATACGTGTATCTGATTCCACTTACTAATAGCATTTTCATAAATGAAGGACACATGTAAGAGTCTAATGTATTTTAAACAGGCCTACGTTACATCTCTTCTGAGTTTGTAGACACCAAATAGACGCAGATATCGTGTTTGCATAAATGATGCAACATCAGTTTCTGTGTTTAGTAAAACTCGCACGCCGCCGACCTGCATTCACGCGACTCACAGTGAGAAAACGATTTGGTATCAATCTATTTTAACGTAATGAATGACTTTACAGACAGGATTATCAGATATTCACTTAATTTACTCCGCAACTGAAGAATCTGCAAACGCTGTGAGGGACTGTATCAACAGCGATTTCTAAATCATTATCTTTCCAGAAGACGAACGTTCACTACATTCTATCATTGGATTTATGACATTGGTTCTCTTAATTCCAGTTGTGAAAGTTTTAAGTGCTGAGGTTTAATTTTAATTTCTCACCTTGTAAGTGTAATGAGGGTGATTTCATATAGCTTAAAGAGCGGAAGTGCATTTGTTCAATAAAATGAAATTTAAATAAACCATAACGTCATGGTGTTCAATATTTTTAATATGAACCCTGAATACATTGTGAATCCTAATCGGATAATGTTGAATGAAAATACAGGTTGAAGTTTCAGTGCGATCAAATGTCTTCCCTCACATCACACTGCTTATGGTCGGGCAGGGGTCATCATGTGTGCTGTTACGTAAACAGTCACCATTCGCCAAAGACAGAAAATAATAGTTATGCTGTAAGCTGTGGTGAAGTTTTTCTCATAAACATAACTTTAGAAAACATTACAAAAAATAATAATAAATAACTGCAAGTACTGGATCATTACATTGATCTCAAACACTGATACTAACGTTTCACATAGTGATCATATTTATCAAGATTTGACTACCGCTTTAGCCTAGTGTATTCCCTTATTTCCCATATACTTAAAAGGAAGCAGTAATAAGACAATTTCCTCATAATGAATATCTCGTTTAACATGAGGTAGAAAAAAGAATACTCTTTTATCGGAATAATTTGTTGGGAATAGTTTGAGAAAAACATTGAATGGAACACAGCAGATTTGTTACAATTTGATTTTGGTTTCGATCATAATTAGTTTTTATTTATATATGTAGCAGTAGTTATTAATAATGTAATTTAAAAGAAATAAAAACGGCAACTACCACAAATTCCTGGGCCTTTGATTTCACTATACAGAAAAATTCAAACCAAACATTATTTTCATATACATTACGAACATGCTCGCTAAATAAATACTATACTGGCCGCGCCGTGGCCGAATGGTCAGACTATTGGCCTCTCACCTAGACGGCCTGGGTTCGATCCCAAGCGACCGTATGTGAGATTTTTAGTGGACGAAGTGGAGCATGGGCGGGTTATCTCCGGGTTCCCCCGCCATTACATTCCACCGGGGCTCCATCTTCATGTATGATCAGTGTCATCGCCTGCGACATTTCATATCGAAAAATAAAGTCCTTATTAATTAAAACATCTGATGTGCTGCGTACAGATAACTATTCTTAACAAAGGTTTTCTGTACATCACACTTATCAAAATAAACATTAGTTGAAATAGTTTTATTTTGTATCATTTCCTTGACAAGATGAATAAGAAAATATAAGAAGTTAAAGCAATTGCCAAATCTTTCAAAAGCTTGGTACTTAGTCATGGTTTTGAAATTCCATTCTCTTTGCTTAAGAAAAGATAAGAATAAGAATTGCAAAATGAAACTATTAACAAGCAATATCTCAGAAATGGTTAATTCCATTAAACATTTGCACATAACACAAATTGTATACTTTAAGGATATGCACATTTTTTTCTCTAAGCCAGAAAAAAGAGGCTATTGAGTTAGGGGGGGGAGATTTTCTTCTCTCCCTCATACACACACACACACACACACACACACGCGCGCACACACATGAACCTTTATATTAATTTTTTTTTTTTTTTTTTTTTTTTGTGTCTTTTGAAGGGCGATCAGGCAAGCTTAGATATTTCCGGTGAAATCTTGACTTAGAACTTTTGGGTGGTATACAATATTTTTGTTGTTGTTGATAATGTTTAACGCCCGCTTTTACTCCTATGGCACCGCAGACGATGACACTAAAGATAGCTGGAATGAAGAGGAGCACCGGTGGAATGCGGTGGCGGGGGAACCGGAAGATCCGGAGAAAACCCGTCCCTGCGCCGCTTTGTCCGCCACAAATTCCACATGCGGTCGCTTGGGATCGATGAGAGGCGAGTCATCTAATCATTCGACCACGGCGGAGTGTTCAATACTTTCTTTACACACTATGCACTTAAGTGGACCAGCTTGTGAAAATTGAACAAAATACTTGAAAATGTTGAATTTTAAATTTTAGCACATTAATATAATCGTGGTACTTGTAGATTAACATGTCGAAGTTATTTTTAGCTACTTGAAATTTAAACACTTGTTAGTGAGTTAAATGGAAGTTTTAAGAGTAACAAATGACGCTGCAAATATTAAAAGACGCATGTCTCTGAATGCATTTTCCAATGCATGTAAATATTCGAAAAGCTCCTTGTGTTGCACATTTCAATCATCAATTTGATTTTTCTACCAGAAAAATGTTACTGAGTACCTATGTAAAATTATGTGTTTGTAATAGCCAAGCTAAATAATTCACAGAAATAATGAAACAAGTGTGAACGAATAATTTATCATACCTTTTCTGTAATAATATTTAATTCATTTGAAACCCATTCGATAATTTTAGAGTGCTATTGCTGGAAGTAAATATGAAGTTCTTTTAAACATTTTTAACAAGTGAAACACAAGGAGCTTTTGGGTAGAGCTAAAAACAAATATATTTGTATTCTCAAAACCATTTTATGCATTTGTCTCCAAATTTCAGAATTACTTACACATAAGAATAGAAGTATGTGGGGGGAAAAATAAATGTAATTGCTTAAGAAACATTAAATTTGAAAATTTCGCTAGTTGGTCCCATTATTACTCTATAGAGAAAGCAAAATTGAATAAAATGGAAATTAATTGTAGTAAATTGTTAAAATTTTAGAGAGGTAAAAGAAGCAAATAGGCAAACTTTGAAAGCTCTATCTTTAAAAATATGGAATTTAGGATTTTCATTTCTATATCCCCTAAATGTATATATGTTTATTTTAAATACACAAAGCTATCATAAGTGACCTCTATGCTACTATGGTATGGAAATGACAAAAGAATGGCTTCGTGCTTATTTTTTCTTAAAAGTCTGAAATATTGCCAAAAGAAAGGATAAAGTACATTATCCTCCATGCCACTCAGTCACTGTTCCTAATTTATCAGGTGCCCAATTATCGGAATACTACGTATTCAGATCATTTGTTGTGGAGGAGAGAATGAAAGACTTTGGAAGGTGTTTCAGATAGATGAGCGTTGTTTCATATTGTAAACAGGTGAACGCCGTACCGCTTGCTGATGTCTCTCCGCAAGTGATTTGTCAACTGGCGCCAAGACAGCCAACAGCGTCCCAGAAGAAATGGAAGGAAAAAAGAAAGAAAACTACTTTACGTCCAAAGAGCTTTAATGATCTTACCTGTGGTTGAGCTTTAATGAATAAAGCCTTCTAGAGGTACCCGCAGACAATCTACGAAAGATAAATATGACAAATTGAGTTGTTTTTGTACTACAATTGCTGATAAATGTTGCACCTTCGTTTAATGCCCGACTTCATTGTTCTAAGCGAACGGAGCTTTCTATGAAAATGGTATATTTCACAGTTGCTAGTATATTATCCCTACAAAAACTAAATAAAAGTGATAACAAGATAAAAATAAACGATGAATGCTTTCTTTAATTGACTTTAATAAGTATATGAAGACAAAGTGTGCGTGTAGTCTTCTATGAAAATGATATATTCCATAGTTGCTAGTATATTATCTCTACAAAAACTAAATAAAATGATAATAATATAAAAATAAACGATGAATTCTTTAATTGATTTTGCTAACGTATATGAAGACAAAGCGTGCGTTTAATCTTATGATACGACCTAGAAGAAGGGGAAAAAATAGTCACTAATTATTTTTCACAGATCTTAAAAAATTTAACGGCAAACTCATGTAGCTTTGGTGTGGGCACAATCGTGTGAAGATTTTAAGTATTTAAATTTAAGAGAACAAATAGTACACAACTTGTTAAATTCCATACACTGAGTGATTTTTTCAGTGCGCTCCAAATATTTCATAGTTCAACTGTCAACCAAACCTGTTGTATCCCCAGTTCTTGCTCTGGCAGGTAAACAAAGAAGTATATAGAGAAAAGTGTGGTACCCTGGATTTGATCTAGAAATTCTGTATTTTAACTTTCCCCACAAATAAGTCAACAGGGGCGAGATGATGTATTTATTTCTATTAACTAGAGATAGGGATTTAAGGTGCAAAATATTAACCAAAAAAGATGCAGAAAGGTGTCCTATTTACTTGAAAACGCTGCATAAAAGGTGGAAATTTTAAATGTATATACTGATTAAAAAAAGGTACAAAGCCATTAGCATCATAAGTTATGACAATATTCACTCGTGTATCAACAATTCTGTTTTTAATGCCCTGGAATATTTCCTTCCGAATTTTTCTTTCCCAATTATCGTTTCATTTGATGTATTATGAATCTCTTATGTTGCAGGAATGGGCTTAAACATTACTAACAATTGTGTATAACATGAAAGATTTAACTCTGAATCCTGGGAACTAAAATACCCACAACATTGTTAGTAGAATATGCCATAGATTTATTGATGCAGATGGACGACATTTCCAATATGTCCTGTAATAAGGTATGTTTTCTGGTTATTCTGATAATAATTTTAACGTGATTAGAGATTTTATTTGACGTCCACGCATGTTTGAATGGGTGACGGGCCGTGCGACTGCCAGTCAAGTGTGCAGTACGTGACCGGGAGACGGACCATGCGCCTGACGGCCAAGTTTAGTAGCATACTGACTGTATATGCAATCAGATTCATTTGCGTTATTTGAAATTATATTATTGAACAAAATACATTTTTATGCGGTTATGTTTGTGAATAATAGTAATTGTGGTAGTGGTGGTGGTAGTAGATAGCGAAAGTTATGTGAGATGACACTTTGTAAAAATGTTTATTATTATTTTTAACTAAACTTGCTGTACCTTCGAATCACTCATATTTATATACCTTGCGTGTAGAATAACATTGTGAACGCGGCAACCCTAGTCGTTTAAATGACCTACAAAAGCATCCCTTGGAACAATAACGGAACAAACACAATGGTTGCTTAGCAAAGTCCTTTAAATGCCACTTCCCCGCAGTTTGAATAATTGTAGCTCAGGAAATTCTTTTCACCATATTTTTTCCAGAATGTTCCGCCTTGTATAAAGGGTTGACTATGGCCGATTGGACAGTGAAGGACTGCAGGCAGTTAAAGATTACGGATGTGACCAGTGTGTATTGTTGACAGTGCCGAGTGCAGTGCAGTTGTTACTCAGAGGTTCAGTGTCCCGGCGAATCAGTTGTTTGCAGTGCGGTGCAAGTATTATGTTTCGCCGAGTGCCTACTTGATAAATAAAGTTTCTGGTAGAATTGGTCTTTCCATTTGTTACTCTATTGTGAAGTTCCTAGAAATACAGGATTCTACATATGTGTCGTAACTCGGTGGAAGAACACCCGCTAGGGAGTCTAGAGTTCTAGAAAGGTTCCGATGGGGGTGAAAACTCTGGCAATGTTCCTTACCAGGTGTTTCTCTAGTAATGGCCTGGTCCTCCATACCTGGCAAAATCGCGTAGTGAGTCCTTTGCCATCCTGCTACACATCTGTTAAATACCTGAAAACCTCCACATGCTTTTGTATTTTAAAGTGAACTGATTTATCATCTTTGGCACACTTTGGCTTTCGATTTGGCACAATAAAGTAGATCGTAGACTTTTATCTTGTAATGTTTTTGTTGAAGGGCTATATTTAATAGTGTTGGTATATATGAGCAATTCCGGACAATATTTTCAATTTCCTTCTATTGTTCAATTGTTCTTAAAACCCTTTCCTTGCTCTTGAGTAATTATTATTTAATAGTATGAAGCTGGTAATGGATATTGTATTTTGAAATGCAGGGTAATGAAAATGAGCACGGATAGACCACTTTCTTTTCATTTCAGTTTTCTTGAAACAATGACTTAATATTAGTCAAACTGGTTACACAAATAAACTAACTTTTCAAGCTGTTTTCATCATCCATCAAGAATTTCAATCTCGTAGGGAGACTGTAGTTTGGAACAAGTGATTTCGTTGTGGTATTTGGTGCAACATAACAATCGCAGCTGTCTTGTTAGAGATTCCTACATTCTGCAATTAACGCATTTCTACATCTTAGCATGCTAGAAGCTATATATTTAAGACATCATTTGGTAAACGTCCACCATTTATGTATACTTCTACACTAAGGCCCCAGTTCACTCTAATGCTACAAGTTATTTTAGGTGCATTACTTATATCTACTATAATATTCGATTCGGTTTTACATACTTTTCAGTCATTTTTTTAGGCGGTTATGGGATACATTATCTGCAAAATTAGAAAAATCTTGTATACGTTTTCTTCCTCTGCCTGTTTCTTTTCACCTCCTTTAGATTTTAAGGGCGGTGATAAATTTCTTCTCTTTTCTGTTGTGGACTTTTTCGTCTAGTTTCACTCGCGCACTTAGATATGAAGGCAAATTTGGAAACAATTACATGATCACGTTTACGAAGAAACGCATTTCTGTCCTCGTCTGCATATTTCTCAACAAAACTCACGTAACATTACTGAAGATGTTTCACACGTATCACTGCTCTGGTAAGTGGTGACCAGTGTATTCTTGGTTGAACGAATTCATTAGGTAAGCGTAAACAACTTATCCTTCAGTTTTTATTGCGTTACCACAACTTCTTAGTACCCTGTCACTGCGCGGAAATCTGGCATGTTTATACAAAATTTATATTGCTACGAACATAATAAAAACGGGAATATTGGCGCGGAGACCATTTTGCAATGA
This sequence comes from Hymenopus coronatus, assembly GCA_030762935.1. Lineage (NCBI taxonomy): Eukaryota > Metazoa > Arthropoda > Insecta > Mantodea > Hymenopodidae > Hymenopus > Hymenopus coronatus. The sequence continues at coordinate 36,287,979 of CM060890.1, forward strand.
AACCCGTGTAATGTTCCTCAGCTGATAGGACGAGCTGCGACGTTGCCATATTTAGCATGCCCGGACCATGACTAGAGGTGGCTTTGTACAAACACGTTCCGCATCGGGGATCGAGCCCTGTGATTGATCAGCTTAAATATCCTATGTTGTGAAGCGTCAGCGTTCTGTTAATATAGATTCACCAAGTATCCTGATTGCAGCATTTTCCCAGGTGTTACCTCAATCCGATACTTGGGGTTTGGTTCCAACTCTATATGGCTGTATTATTTTACTCTTTCTTATTTTAAACAAACATACACCTATCCAACATCGGACAAGATTATATCAATATGATAAATAAATAATAAACAAGTATTATAATACTTCGTTTAATATATGTAGTTATTTTATGTCTTAATCCTTGGGCGGTGCAAAACGTTCGGTAATAACACATTTTACATTACAAACTTCGAATACTGTTTTAGTGTTGTTTATCACCTTCATATTGCAAAATTTCAGTCATTAGTTCAGAATAAACTGCAATGAAAACCTGTTATATGCGTAATAATTTAACCTGTTACTAGAAGTCTTTGTAGTATGGTGCATACGTATTTAAATGCAAGCCTATTCAATAATATTTTCCATGAGGGTTGTAAATTTGCTGTCACTAAGTCTTTGTGTAGCTCTGGAGGACGCTGTTGATAAATAAGCGCAGTATTGTGGAGGCGGAGAGGAGCAACTTTCATCACAAACATATCCATTTCACTAAACAGACTAGGAAGAATGTGTAAGTGAAGAAAATAATTTAAAGGTAATACAGAAAACAAATTGTCTCCCTTTTTATTTTCGCTACCAATGTAAAATGTACATAGAACGTAGGAAAGGTATTGTATTTCAACCAAAAATTCTCTACCGAATTTTGTCGGAAATACATGTTATGCCACCTGATTCTTGCATACTTAAAAATGAAGGGCTCTTTAAAACCAAACTTGGTATTTAAGTTGAGTATTCTTAAAGGATACAACCTCACCCTTCACATGGAAAATTTTAGAAATTTTCGATTTTCTCAAAAATAACTCTAAAGATCTTAACTAAAACACCATATATTAAAGATAATTGCATGATATATATACACACAGGTTGAATTTGTTGAATAGTCTCTGAAGTCCACTTTATTCGTTTGTGCAACTGGTAAACCATAAGAAATAGACAAAACGTACTACACAAAAGATGTTTTCGTTAAAACACGCAATTTATATTATCAATTTGTAAGACATTGCTTGTTGTGGGTTTTTGGGGTTTAAGCTGTCTAAATACTTATACTTTTCTCAAATGGGAACTTTTTCATGCTGGTTAAGCAAAGTGGACGGAATTTCAATACCATCCATAGCGGCCGGCTTTTAAACGACTCGGCTATGTCTTTAGATTATTGTGTTTGCTTTTTATCCTTTTACGAAGAACTAATATTATAATGAAACCATTTATGGTAATATTTATCTTAATAAGCATGATTTAGACAGAAGAATGAGCTTTTATAAGAATAGTTTCTTGCAATATCTATAGATAAAGTTATGTGAATAAGCATGTCAGATTTTCTATTTAACCTTTATAGCTTCCGGTTCACTCAGTTGGTATATCGCAGAGCATATTGTAGTCTAAAAATACCGTGCATTTATACTGAGAATGATATCCTTCAAGATAAATTGTCTTGATGTTGTCCCTAGCACGGAAATGAGATAACGTTTTAAGTTCATTTGATAATTTATATTTCACTGCTCAGTGGTGTAGTTAATACTTTCAAAATTTATTTACTTTATTTATAGTCATTTATAGGTTTTATCTCTTCCAAGTATATACTTATTTGGATGTTATATATCTTTAAGATTTTGATTTTCCTATGTTCTGCTCTTAATCTATTTAGAGGTATATAGTTTTATTTATATATGGAACTATACTAGTTACATTGCTTAATCTTATGTCATATCACAGCATATACATTATTCAGTCCAAATGCCTTGAAGATTTCATGCATAAACCGAACTGTTGATGGTGATGTGATCACTTGACTCTTGTGCGCCAACTACTTACAAATAAATTAGCAGCATTTTCTGTGCTTTAAACTATCGTAATTTTGCTTGTAATAGTAACTTGCATATATTAGTAATAACTGATGATAAGTATACTGACGTGCATAAAATGCGTTCCATAATGAGCTGTTTATGTTTGATATGACAAATTTAACCCTCCCTCTGCCAGCGTGACCACCACTTTTCCGAATCCACTTTTAGCCAGTGGACTGGCAGCGTGCGAATGGCTGAACTACAAAGTTTAGCATTACAAGTGTAGTGTTTCTTTTTTTCTTTCTTCTTCTTCTTCTTCTTTTTTTACTGTATTTTTACTTTCTCCATACGCACTATGTACATAGTGTATAGAGAAAGTATTGCACTACACCAAAAAAGTCGATACCGGGATTTCACCGGAAATATATGTTTTAGGGTCCCCAATATCCAAAAAAAAGCATTTTCACAAAAAGGTCCGTGTGTGTGTGAGTGTGTGTATGTGTGTGTGTCCGTGTGTCTGTGAACACGATAACTCAAAAACAAAAAGTCGGTAAAATACCAAACTTGGTATTTAAGTTTAGTATCTTCCAGGGATGCGACACGAAGATTTTGAGAAAAATCCCCCCACTCCCAACTACCCTTTACATGGAACTTTTTTCGAAAATTTTGATTTTCTCAAAAATGGCTCCAACGATTTTGATTAACATTTCGGATATTAAACATATTTACCTGACAAATGAAATGTGTATCTTGAATTTTCTGGGAATAGCCTCTGAAGAGTAGTTTATTCTGGATGAATTTTACTAAATTTTGAATAACTGCTAAACCGTAAGAGATGGGCAAAAACTTACTACACAAAAAATGTAGAGCACATTAAAACACACAATTTATGTTAAGTACATTTTTTTCGTGGAGTCGGTCGTTTTTGTGACATTCTTTATTTTTGGTTTCTGCTATGAAAAACGTATACTTTTCTCATACTGGAACTTGTCAACTCCTATCCATATAAACAAAGGAACTTTATTGACATAGCAACCAGCTTTTGACTATCACTTTAACCTACTGTTGTCCGTTATTTCGCTTCTACTTACAAGGATGCGGGTAATAAGACTATTTCTGCTAATTTTTTTCTGATTAGCATAAAGTAAATAGAAGTATAAGCTTTTTAAGAATTATTTGTTGCAGGGATATGGAGAAAGTCATATGAATGGTACACATCAGATTTTTATGGAAGCAATAACTTTAAAATTCGTCTCCATCTCACTAATTAGAGCTCTCATATAAATATCGTAGCGTCATTCAAAACGCTAATCATCTCTTCGTCTTCAAATCACCTGTAATTGTTTTAGGCTTTCTTTGTACACAAACGGTAGCGATTTTCTTTCATAGAGGTGGTATCCGAACCACTCGTTCATTTCACGATTATACTACTTTTCATATCAGTCACATACAAAACTAACAATGGAATCAAAAGTTTGATTACTTGAACGACCTTACAGAGAGAGCTGATCGGGAAAATGGGGCTTTTTTTATGTACACTTACCGGTGTACATGTAATACCTTAATAGGTTCATGAAGCTCTTAATAGTACCTTGATTAGTTGTAATTTCTAGTATACTAATAGTGGTAGAAATATTCTATTTCTGTTTTTTCTAGTAAGTTCTCTATAGTGCGTAAAGAAAGTATGATGTTAAATTAAAAAAATCTGCGTCTATGGGGTAATGAAGTTCTCCATTTTATCTATCATTTTGATGATACTGAAACAAATATTAATTTATTAAAATGTTTTTATTGCACAATGCTGAGGCTCGATCTATTCTCCCATCACTACGACGCTAGCTCGATTGCTTCGGTTGTCTCTCTACTGCATGCTCAGAGCTCAAATTTGAATTGAAATTACCCTTTTTGTACCTGTCGATCATGTGGCAAGAAACTTCCACAAATAGAGGTCATTATTGCGTGAGTAAATCATTCGGAGGTGTCTCAAAGTCACGCATGGTTGGGACAATGCCTTGCTTTGATGTAAAACGACCGCTGACCTCACACGTGTCCACTCATGCAAGTGTGATAATAAATCCGGAATGGAAAAGCCACCGGCAACAATTAGCTATGAGCGATCGAAAGCAAGCCGTTCACACACCGTGACAATTATGGATCCGCAAGACGCCGTCGCTAGTTACAATATGGTGTTTACTGACAAACAACATTGTTACTTTCTCTACACGCACTAAAGGTGCTTCAACATATTCAAATACTTGTAGGGCGGTGAAATAAATACCTAATAAAGTAGTAAATGTTAACCCTTGAATGGCTTGATGATGATGATGATTATTATTATTATTATTATTATTATTTTCTAGTAGTCCATGATTACTTCATGTAATTGTAATTCCAGAATCTAGTAAATCGCTAGTATTAAGTAAAGGGTCTTGGAGAGCATTAAAAGGAATACTTCTAGCCTACATAGTGTATACAGAAGGTTGTTGTATTGCACCCAAAAATTCGATATCGAGATTTCATGGGTAATGTGTGTTCTGTATCCCCTGAGTAAAAAAAAATAAATAAAAAAATCATTTTTAGAAAAATGTCCGAGTGTGTGTCTGTATTCAGTATCTTCCAAGAAGGCGACGCGAAGATTTTCAAGAAAATCTCCCACCCTAAATACCCTTTAAATGGAAAAAACTTCGAAAATTTTGATTTTCTCAAAAATGGCTGTACCGATCTTGATCAAAGTATCTTCTGTTTAAGATATTTATATGACAAATAAAATGTATATCTTGAATTTTCTGGAAATAGCCTCTGAATATCTCTTTATTGTGGATGATTTTTATTGAATTTTGCGTAACTGGTAAACCGTAACAGATAGACAAAATCTTACTGCACAAAAAATGTAGATCTTGATAAAACACACAATTTATGTCCTATACCTTTTTTCGTGGAGTTGGCCGTTCTCAAGATATTTCTTGTTATTAATTTCAGTTTTAAAATACTTAAAATTTTTCTTATACGGGAACTTGTCAATGCTTGGCCATGCAAAGAAACGGATTTTAATCCTATAGCAACCACATTTTAAAACATTTGACTGACAGTTTAGCCTAGTGTATTCCCTTATTTCCTTTCTACTTAAAGGAACTAAGTAATAAGACCGCTTCTGCTGATGTTTTAGTATTAAACAGGTAGAAGAATAAGCTTATTAACAAATGTGTTGCAGAGATGTAGAGAAAGTCATGTGAATGGAGTACATCCAATTTTTGTTCGCAGTAAAAAACGTGATTTTGCATTTATAGTGTTGGGCCACATGACCAAGTAACCGTAACCAAAAACACACTGTTGTAAAAACGCTCTCATTATGTCTCCATTTCAAAATATTCTTGGCGACGTGCGCAAAGAAATTGCTTGAGGCAGAATATAATCAAACCTAGAGCAAAATGAAAATGAACGAAGTAAGTCCAATGAATATAATATAATAATAACTCTGTTGCATTACAGCTCAGAAAGAACCTTGGCCTACCGCCTACCTCCAGGCCGCTGCTTCCCCCATCTCAGTCCATGACAGACGTCATGCAGTATTGGAGCGTGAGACGTGTTCATCGCCTTGAAACCTCCTGGCCGGTTGATGCGGTCCTCATGTCTTGGAGCCGCTACTTCTCCATCAAGTAGCTCCTCAATTGACCTCTCTGGGACCTTACGAGGCTGAGTGCATCCCGTACCAGAACTTCCAGCGGAAAAATTCACACACCAGTACCGGGAATTGAACCCAGGTCTTCCGCTTGGTAAGCAGCCGCGCTACCACCGCGCTGAGGCGACGACGTCCAATGAATATCAGTGTAAACAATTACGGGGGCAGAAAAAGAATTTGCCTACTGAAAAAAATCTGATGTGTTCCATTCACATGACTTTCTCTACATATCTGCACCAAATTATTGTTAAAAAGCTCTTACTTCTATTTGCTTCATGCTAATCGAGAAAAAATTAACAGAAACAGTCTTATTACTTGTTTCCTTGTAAGCAGAAGCGAAATAAGGGAGTACCATTGGTTAAAGTGATAGTCAAAAGCTGGTTGCTATGTAACTGAAGCTCCTTTGTTTGTATGGACAGAAGTTGACAAATTCCTGTATGAGAAAAGTATAAGTTTTTCATAGCTTAAAAAAAACAAGGAATATCTTAAAAACGATCAACTCCACGAAAAAAATGTGTATGGCATAAATTGTGTGTTTTAATGTGCTCTACATTTTCTGTATGGTAAGGTTTTGTCCATCTCTTACGGTTTAGCAGTTATGCAAAAAATCCGTAAAATTGATCCTGAATAGTAGTCTTCAGAGGCTATTCCCAGAAAATTCAAGATATACATTTCATTTATCATGTAAATATATTTAATATACGATATTTTAATCAAAATCGTTGGAAACATTTTTAAGAAAATCAACATTTTCAAAAAAAGTTCCATGTAAAGGGTGGTTTGGGGTGGGGGGATTTTCTTGAAAATCTTCGTGTCGCATTCTTGGAATATACCAAACCTAAATACAAAGTTTGTGTGTGTGTGTGTGTGTGTATCTGTGGGCAGCATAGCTCAAAAATGAAAAGACCGTTTAAAACCACAGACACACAGGGACATTTTTCTAAAAAGGCCTTTTTACTTTCTCCATACGCACTATGTACATAGTGTATAGAGAAAGTATTGCACTCCACCAAAAATTCGATACCGAGATTTCACCGGAAATATATGTTTTAGGGCCCCAATATCCAAAAAAAAGCATTTTCACAAAAAGGTCCGTGTCTGTGTGTGTATGTGTGTGTGTGTGTGTGTGTGTGTGTCCGTGTGTCCGTGTGTCCGTGTGTCTGTGAACACGATAACTCAAAAACGAAAAGTCCGTAAAATACCAAACTTGGTATTTAAGTTTAGTATCTTCCAGGAATGCGACACGAAGATTTTGAGAAAAATCCCCCCACCCCTAACTACCCTTTACATGGAACTTTTTTGAAAATTTTGACTTAACGATTTTGATTAAAATTTCGGATATTAAACACATTTACCTGACAAATGAAATGTATATCTTGAATTTTCTGGGAATAGCCTCTGAAGAGTAGTTTATTCTGGATGAATTTTACTAAATTTTGAATGACTGCTAAACCGTAAGAGGTGGACAAAAACTTACTACTCAAAAAATGTAGAGCACTTTAAAACACACAATTTATGTTATATACATTTTTTTCGTGGAGTTCGTCGTTTTTGTGACGTTCCTTATTTTTGGTTTCTGCTATGAAAAACCTATATTTTTCTCATACAGGAACTTTCAACTCCTATCCATATAAACAAAGGAACTTCATTGACATAGCAACCAGCTTTTGACTATCACATTAACCTACGGTTGTCCCTTATTTTGCTTCTACTTACATGGAAGCGAGTAATAAGACTATTTCTGCTAATTTTTTGTGATTAGCATAAAGTAAATAGAAGTATAAGCTTTTTAAGAATTATTTGTGTGAGTGGTACACATCAGATTTTTTAGGTTCAGGGGGTCTCAAAACATATATTTCCGGTGATATCTCGGTATCGAATTTTTGGATGCAATACAATACCTTCTCTATACACTATGTGCATATTACGTATAGAGAAAGTAAAAATGAAGTTACTCTTCATTTCCTACTGTGCACACATATACTCATGTAGTTATTTAACACAGTATAAAGAAAATGAAATGAATAATGTAGAGGAAACTCTGAAATACAAATTGGAGCTCTATAATTCTGCATTTGTTTCAGTATTGAGAGCATTTGCAGAGCTCACGCTGACTATGGGACATGGTACAAAGCGATGGGAATTATTACGCAGCAATAACAGCTGTTAGCGTACTGATAGCCAGTCAAGGTTGAATTTGTGGAAGTCATTTATGAAGGAAAACTTGCAGCTTGCACCTGCATCCTTGGGAAGAAATAAGTAATTCCAGGTGAGAATCTGCATACAATTTATGCTCTCGTTTTCTCAACAGGGGATCAAGTTATATCATATAGCAGACAGGCGACCGTAAATCGGCAGGTAGACTGAGGGATGCATTTCACAGCAGGAAGGGTAATATTCTTGGACTTTTCGTTAACGTATGGGTCTGAAAAGTAAACAGACTGTCGACTCTGTTTCCATCACTCCCACTGCCACCTGTTGCATTCGTATTTGCCCTTGCTAAAATTCAAACTAATGAAACAGTTAGGGCTAAGTGAATTAGCATTTATGATCCGCGCTTCTATACATTGCATTCATTTGTAGCTACCTTACCTGCAGCAGAAAACCATCCATTAAGGGGACAGTGAAGTGATAAATGTGGTTTTCTAGCGTATTAAAGCTATTGCTTTAATTGTTAGTTTCTCTTGCCCGTATGTACAATGTGCATTGTGTATAGCGAAGGTATTGTACTCCACCTAAAATTCCATATCGATATTTTACAGGAACTTTATGTTTTGGTCCCCTTGATTAAAAAAAGAAAAGAAAAAGTTTTTAAAAGCATTTCCGTGTGTATCTATGGGCAGGATAGCTCAAAAACAAAAAGTCGGTTTACTATCAAACTTGATATTTAAGCTCGGTATCTTCCAAGGATGCGATAAGATGTTTTTCAATAAAATTCCCCACTCACAACTAACCTTTACATGGAACATTTTTTTTTTAAAAAATTTGATTTTCTCAAAAATGTTTAAGATATTTTCATGACAAACAATATCTATATCTTGAATTGTCTGGGAATAGCCTCTGAAGTCCTCTTCATTCAGGATGACTTTTCTATAAATTTTGTGAAACTGTTAGATCTTAAGAGATAGAAAAACACTTACTACACAAAAATATAGACCTCATTAAACACATAATTTATGTCATCCATATTTCTTGCAGAGTTAACCGTTTTCGAAACAATTCGACTTATTGGTTCCAGTTTTAAGATACTTAAACTTTTCTCCAAGGGCAAACATCTTTATTTGCGTATCTGTTTTGTTTACTCCAAAGAGAACCGAGTTTGAATTGTTTTACTTAGCGACTGGCTTTTAAAAGATCTGACTATCGCTTTGGCTAGTGTATTCCCTTATTTCCCTTCTACTAAAAAGAAGAAAATACTAAGACCAATTCTGGCAGTTATTATGTTGATTGGCATGATGTAGATAGAAGAATAATAGTATATAAGGAAAGTTTGTGGACAGCTAGAGACTGTCATGTGAATAGATGACATCAGATGTTTTCAAAAGCTATATGTATATGATATATATTTATACATATATATCAGCAGTATATTAAACTTGTCCTAGGCTGCATTTGCATTAATCTGATCATGCGGTAATGAATCCTCACAAAGACTGTTTAATGGGGGTTTCTCGGAGGCGCCATCAACATTGCCCCAAGTTAATTCCAGTCAGGCCAATCCAGTGTTCTGGTTGGGTGACATTCAGGTGCACACGAACATTTTGGAGATGGGATTAGCATAATCTTATTCAAAGATTGCAATAGGTAAATCTTTCTGCATTTGAGACATCCATATTGTGATAGTGCCACTATCAAAAAATAAAGCTATACACACCAAGATCCTCTAGTGGCTTTCACATAAGTTACATACATAGAGAATTAAACTCATCTCTGTAGCCTCTGGTGGCATTTACGTAAGGCACAAAAACAAAGCTGAGGAAACTCCTAAGCCTCTAGAATAAAAATAAATCTGATGTTTTCCATTCGCATGACTATCTCTACATCTCTGCAACAAGTTATTGTTAAAAAGCTTATGCTTCTATTTACATCATGCTCATTGAGAAAAAAATAGCAGAAATAGTCTTATTACTTGCTTCCTTGTAAGTAGAAGCGAACTAAGGGAGTAGCATAGGTTAAAGTGATAGTCAAAAGCTGGTTGCTATGAAGTTCCTTTGTTTGTATGTACAGGAGTTGACAAATTCCTGTATGAGAAAAGTATGTTTTCAAAGCTGAAATCAAAAACAAGGAATATCTCAAAAAGGATTAGCTCCAGAAAAAAAATTATATAAGGTAAATTGTGCGTTTTAATGTGCTCTGTATTTTTTGTGTTGTAAGTTTTTTTCATTCTCTTACGGTTTAGTAATTATGCAAAATTCCGTAAAATTGAACCGGAATAAAGTAGCCTTCAGAGGATATTCCCAGAAAATTCATAATATACATTTTATTTGTTAGGGAAATAGCTTTAACACGCGATAGTTTAATAAAAATTCTTACAGCTATTTTTGACAATATCAAAATTTTCGAAAAAAGTTACATATAAAGGGTAGCTGAGCTGGGGGGATTTTCCTCAAAATCTTCGTGAAGCATCCCTGGAAGATAGTAAACTTAAATACCAAGTTTGGTATTTTACCGGCTTTTTGTTTTTGAGTTATCGCCACGGACACACACACGGACCTTTTTCCGAAAATTCTTCTTTTAGATAAAGGGGACCCTAAATCCGGTGAAATCTCGGTATCGAATTTTTGGGTGGAGTGCAATAACTTCTCTATACACTATGTACATAGTACGTATAGAGAAAGTAAAAATAGACAAGCAAACTCCTAAAGTTCTTTACACCCAAAGCCTCTAGTGGTTTTTACGTAAGTTAGAAACATAGGCAATCAAACTCATAAGGCCCCTTTAGCTTCTAGTGATTTTTATGTAGGTTAGAAGCAAACGCGTAAGTCTCTTTATACCCTGTGGTGGCTTTTAGGTAAGTTACAAAGACAGACACGCAAACTCATAAGGCTCTTTACACTATAGCCTATAGTGGCTATACAAACTGGACAAGCAAACACACAAACATTACCTTTAATTTCAGACCACTTTGTCTTTGTGTGTCATTTCAGTGAAAACTAATCTGATGTATTCAATTCACACGACCTTTTCTACCTGTTTTATAACAAGCTATGTTTATAAAACGTATTTCGTCTATTTGCTTCAGCTAACCGAGTTAAACTTTAACAGAAGGTCTATTTATTTGGTTCCTTGTAAGCAGGAGGAAAATAATAGAATATCTACACTAGGCTAAAGCAACGTCAAATCTTTAAATGCTGATCGCTAAGACTGGCCAGAAGTAAAACAAAATAAAAACGACTTCCATTTGAGAAAAGTATAAGTATTAGAAAAATTTACCAATAACCTGGAATACTTCGGAAATCGTTAACTCTACATATAAAAGATGCATCTTATATAAATTGTGTACCTTAACAATATCTATATTTTTGTAGCAAAATTGTATCTATCTCTAACAGATTACCGGCTGCACGGTAGTAATCCAGAGTGAAAAGGACTTAAAAAGGCTATTCCCAGGATATTCAAGATGTATTTCATTTATTATGAAAATATTTTAAAAACAGGGTACTTTAATCCAAATAGTCAGAGCTATTTATGAGAAAATGACTATTTGCGAAAAATGATCCATGTAAGTTTTTTTTTTTTTAGGGTGGGTGATTTTTTTAATCTTCTTGCCCATCCTTGGAAAATGCTGAACTTAAATAACAAGATTGGTATTTAACGGACTTTTCATATGTTAGTTATACTGTTCGCACGCACGCACGCACGCACGCACGCACATACCTACCTACCTATCCTGCCTGCCTACACTGACACACAACCTTTTTCTGAAAGGAATTTTTTATACAGGAGGTCTCAAAGCATGCGTATCCGTTAAAATCTAGGTATCGAATTACCTTCTCTACCAACTATGTGCATTGGTAGAAAAAATAACAAATAAGATTTAATGTGGACCTTTCTTTTTGATAATTTTTGTCCGTAGTTCAACGATACCTCGTCTTACCTTGCCACTTTATTCTGGAATTTTACGCCTGCGAATACGAGTTAGATTAGCGGTCCAGTGTATGGACACGTGCCAAACCTTTATGCTGGTTTCCTGTAATGTTTTTATTTAACGTTGGCAGAAATCCTTTATCATCGTGTTCCATAGCACTGGATCAGATAATTAATTTCTTATTGGTTTGGTTCAAGGTCTGGTGAGCGGCGAAAGGGGAGGGGTATTGAAACATTTAATCTGAGTTGTCTAAAAGCCATTCTCGCAATAAGAGTGAGATCCCGGTTGAATCCGTCTCTAATCGGTTTGATGTAAAAATGTTCATACTCAAAACTTTAACCTACGAACTCAGTTTTGTGTCAGGCTTATCGGCGAAAGAAAAAGGGCGAGTAAAGCGAATATTCAGTAATGTAGTAGAAATATAGAAGGGGTAGGGGCTGGGCGGGCCAGAGACGGTTTAGTATTTCCTTACTAACTTAAACCATTGCACATCATATTGGTACCATCCATGGTTTTGAATAAGATTCTTCTTCTTTCTACACAATACTAATCGATATAAAGATTAACTTGGTTCCTTATAAGTAGAAAGAAAATGAGGGAATGCACTAGGCTAAATCGATAGTCAAATGTTTTAAAAACTGTCGTTATTCAATTTTCATTGTATATCGCTTCCTGGCTTGGCCAGGAGGGGAACAATCTTCCTGTCTAGTAAGAAGTATAAGTACTCGCAAGTGAAACCAAAAACAATGAAAATCTCGGGAATGTTACCTCCACAGCAAAAATGTAAAGGACATAAATTGTGTGTTTTGATCTGATCAGTATTTTCTGTGTAGTAAGTTTTTGTCTATCTCTTACCGTTTAGCAGTTAAGCAACATTTATCAACATTCATCCGGAATAAAGAGCTCTTCGGAGGCTATTCCCAGAAAATTCAAGATATACATTTTATTTTATATGTAATATACGGGATTTTAATTAAAATCGCTGGAGCCATTTTTTAGAAAATCAACATTTTCGAAAATTTTTCCATATAAAGGGTAGTTGGGGATGGGGGAATTTTCTTGAAAATCTTTGTGTCACATGCTTGGAAGATACCAAATCTAAATACCAAGTTTAATATTTAACGGTCTTTTCGTTTTTGAGTTCTGCTGTCCACAGACACACACATACACACAGACCTTTTTCTGAAAATGCTTTTTTTGGATTCACGGGGTCCTAAAACATGTATTTCCGGTGAAATCTCGACATCGAATTTTTAGGTGGAATACAATACTTCTTCTATACACTGTGCACATAGTACGTACAGAGAAATTAAAAATTCAGGTGAAAAATGCAGGTGACTCTGGCAAATATAAACTCTGAATTACACTCCCCTGTCACACTAAAAAGACCTATTTTTCACTCACCAGATAAAGGAAACATAAAGCCAGATTCTGGGAGTTCCTTATAACCCCACCAGTTTTCAATTAAACTCAATAGTGGGAAAATATAGTTATTCGCTTCGCACATAATCTATACTTCATATCCACTAGGAAACTTCTGCTTAGCTCTGGATGATGCTCTAGTTTTTGTTTACTCTTATAACATTCCTGTAATATTACAATAACATTCTGTCCATATTTTAAGCCTATTCTATTGTTTGTATTCATCACTATAACACACTTTGTTTCATTGTAGAGATTATTGCCTCATGCCCTTTATTCAAGCCACTCCCTTATTTGACTTGCATATCTAAAACAAACGACTATCACTATCTATTACATTCTCTTTGTTTGAAGGATCTTGTTGTTCTGGTGTTAATTTGCATTTATGTCATGAGTTATAGATCCTTTTACAGTAATATTAGTTTTCAGTTCCGTTTCGCGTTATTTTTATTTTATAATTTTTTGTTTACTTTTTTACTACTGCATTATAGACCGAGAAAGTGTTACATTCCATCCGAAAATTTGATGCTGAGATTTCAGGTGAATACCGATTTTGAGGCTCATATCTAAAGAAAATTGCTAGAAAATCTGATGCATTCCATTCATAAAACTTTCTCTACATCTCTGTAACAATTTATAGTTAAAACTCTCATCTAATTCGCGCTAATCGAGCTAAACATTACCATAAATGGTTGTTTAAATATTTTAAACCTGAAACCAATAAGGGAAGGCAACTCCACGAAAAAAATAAATGAAATAAATTGTGTGTTTTAACGAGATTTACATTTTGTGTAGTTTGTTTTTGTCTATCTCTTACGGTTTACCAGTTATGCAAAATTCAACAAAATTCATCCAGAATAAGAGGTATTCAGAGGATATTTCCAGGACATTCAGGATATTTTATTTATCATGTAAGTATCTACGCTATTTTAATCAAAAGCTATAGTTAGAGGTTTCCTCAAACTACATTTTCACACTTCGGTTTTTGTTTAAACCCGCTAAAATTTGTCCGTATTGTCAGGTATAGTACAGGTGACAAAATTATTTTAACATAAATAATGAGTTTTCAAAAATATTTGTAAGAAAAGTGATTAATTTTAGAAATTAAAACTTCTAAACATTTTAAAAAATATAATAATTAAATAATAAAATTTATTGAAGTATCAACACATAAGTTTGATGTTGCTTCAAAACTGAAATTCATAAAAAATGCCAATATATTTTCTCAAATTTTGAGGCGCGTAGAACATTTTTATTATGCATTGTATTTACGAAGTGACATTTAAGAAATAATTTGTCTTTCAGAAGTGCTATCCAATTTGGTGCCTAATATGATAATTTGGAATGCATTATATTTCATTTAGCAAAAGGTAATGTTACACCAGTTTCAGCAATTGATATCGGTGGTAGAGTGTCGAAATGCTGACATAGCGGTGTCCTCAAAACACAATGCTGGCATAAACATGGGTTGTACTATAAAAAAATCCAATAAATGAGTCGCAGAGAACCACACTTCAAGAACATCCAAATGAGTTGAATGGAATTTGGATAATCCCTTGGACTTTAGCTCATTCATTCGTAAAATTCATCTACTTGATACTAAAAGCACTTGGCGTATATACTTACAGCTCCCGATCTCTTCCCAAAAGTATAACCTTCTTTGCACCTCAAATCCTGAGGCAACCTGCTTCCGTTTCGGCAGGCACGAGCACCAACTTTACATCTGAACCTCTATTCTCTAGAGATTCGCAGTGTAGGGATAAGTCCAATCTCAACTCTGAGAATCCTACTAAATTAACATAATAGCAATGCAATCGCAGTGAAGCTTTTAAAAAAATTATACTAAAATATAGAAGTTTGAAGTTTTACTCGCAGTTCCTCTTAGGAAATATCTTCACGAGGGAATGCAAAACGGCTATATTGCATAAATAACTGTTGCTTATTCCAGTATGGTGTAAATTTATCGGTCAACAATGACTAATGCAATACACATTTATTAGGTTCACGAAAAACTAACGATAATTTTGTAAACTACTCTTCATATTGGGTTAAGCGTACCAGACAGATATCTATATACAGTATATTACTTTAATTTTGAACTTCGTTTTCCACGTCTCAAGGTGTATTAGTTGCCGTTAAATTGCCTTGGAGCTAGAAGTATGATTCACTAGTTGTGTTCAGCTTTACAGGCATTTACACTGCCTATAAAAGACTACATTTCAAAAAGGAGTGGTACTAGATACATGTTTAATAGGGCCATTTTCTTAGTTTTAGAATACCAGAATACGCCTGCATATTTTATGATGGGTGTGGAATCAACACACACAAGGAATAAACAATCAGGTAGAATTTTATATCTCTTTGGCGTTATGTTCCAAAGGGTCTTTAAACAAAGGAATTGTCAGTATGGAAGAAATGCTGCTTTCGTCTATAATTTGCTACCAAAGCATCTCTTGTATTCAATAACTAAGGTAGTGTATAACTATGTCTTAACTTTGTTAAGCAAAAACACACATGAACCGGTTGTAAAAGCTAATAGCGCTGAGTTATGATCTACAGTTCTGATTGATGATATGCTATGGTGAACATAAAATGGAGAAAGTGGGAAGCAGAAACACGTGTCAAAAATATAAACGTGTGGATATAATCGACAGTTATTCATACATTGCAGTAAACTGCTCTCAAACATGGAAGAAGAAAATTATAGAAAGAAAAATTAATGGGGAATACAGATGCAGTAGTTTAACAATAAAAAAGGAAGGCAATATATCGCTTCTGACTTACAATAGAAAGAGCAGAAAAAATCTATGGTCACTTCCGTTTAGCACAGGTGGATTACTGGAGTAAAAACAAGCGAAGAATAGAGATTAATCACTAAGATGGAGGTGGCCATGTAGAAGCAGAATCGCATCTCATTTATCATGTGTATTACAATGGAAGGCGATTAACGCCATTCAAAAAATAACGTGGTTATGAAACTGTGCAACGTGTCCTATTCACATGACTTTCTCTACCTGTTCTACAAACGAACTTCTTACAAAGTATCCTTCTTCTTGCTACTCATCCTAAACGAGATAAGCATTAACAGAATGTTCTTGTTCCTTATAAGTTGAATGGACTAAGGGAATATACTAGTTACAGGACATCAAATTCGCTTCTTTGCACGGACCGGAGTAAAATAAAAACACAGACGACTTTCTCTAGAGAAAAGAATATGTATTTTAAAATTAAAACCAATAACAATGAATAACTAGGAAACGGTTAGCTCTACAGCAAAAATGTGAAGGACATAAACTGTGTGTTTCGTCGAGATCTAAATTGTTTGGAAAGTAAGTTTTATCTGTCTCTTACGATTTGCCAGTAAAAATAATTCACAAGGAGAGCATTTCAGAGGCTATTACCAAGAGATTCAAGATATACATTTTTATTTGTTGTGTAAATATATTTCATATGCGATATTTTAATAAAAACCTAAGGATCTATTTTTGAGAAAATAAAATGTTTCGAAAATGTTTCCACGTAACCGGTAGTTTAGGGTGGGGAAATTACTGTCACTGAATTATGCTGTCCAAAGACACACACACACCCATACACACTCATTTTTAGGTACCTACGATTTTTGTTTTTTGTTTTAATCCAAGAGTCTCAATGATGAAATCTTGGTATCAACATTTTGGGTTGAATACTTTCTCTATTTAAATTTACATTGCACCTATGAGCTGCAGAATGTAGAAAAATAAAAAGGTATTCTATGTAATGCATTTTCCAGATATGAGCCTTCACTGTGGCAAAAGTTTTTTTACTAATTGTACATCGGAACGAAATATTTCGAATCTCCGAGTCCAGACTTCAGAATTGTAATTTCATACGTAATGATTAAGTTGTATTAACCCGAATACATATTGTACATATCTGAATAATCCATAGCCATCTTATCGACTAAGAACCTATGTGTGATCTCTGCAGAATTAACCTCACTATTCATCATTTTCTCACAGTCTTCGACAATATATAGAATATGGTCACAGATGCGATGGTTTTCCTAGTTAATCTTAAAACCCTTGGTTTAGAGAGTATTAATTTATCATTTATATCAGTATCTAAACAACTGAAAATCACCAAGCGGGATGGCTCAGGCGATAACGTCTGTGGGCCAGACATTCAGGAAGTACCGGGTTCAAATCCTGTGGGCTGACCTATCTGGGGTTTCTTTTGGTTTTTTTTTAATTTGTTTGTTTTTTGTGGATTTCCTCAGTTAGCAAGATAAATACCGATTTTGAAATCTAATACCATGACCCCAAGCTCTATCGTCAGTTTAAAACAATAGTAAAACTGAAAATAGATGGTAACTGCGATTGATCTGCCATCTATGCATGTGTAGAGAAAGCAGAAAACTGGGCGGCATCCTAACCCCATTTGCCTGTCGCTGATGTATGATGCAAAGAGTCAAAACCTCAAAAGCCTAGCCGGACACGTTTTCATCTGACTACAAATGGTAGAACAGCTATGACTGGATGGACTCGGGCACAGTCTACTTGGCACGAAGCGAAGGTAGCATGGTTCGGGGATGCGATCTTGGTGACTACTGTGTTGCACCACATACCGTCAACGAGATATCTCTCCTAACAAATTCTTCGCAATATGACCAAGTTAATAGAGCACGAATATAAAATAGAATTAAAAAATATACTACAAAACAGAACTTGTGTGCCTCTAAGCCAGAATATACAAAAACAACTAACAAAGCTACCTGCCTCTAGTTTTCCATTAATCAAACGTAAAATTGAGGTAGTTTAATGTAAACAAATTCAAGTTTTACAGAAAGAAAATATTAAAATGTTCTTTCTGTAAAATTTTAACTTGTTTACATTAAGCTACCTCAATGTAAATATATTCATTTTCGAAATAAATCCTCCTATTTAGTCATCAGGTAAGTTTTAACCGGGGCTTTGCCTCGAGAATTTCGTAGGATGGTTTCAGTGTTACATGAAATTAGTTTTCTAAATTGCTGAGTCTGCTATCACAATAGAGAGAGAGAGAGAGAGAGAGAGAGAGAGAGAGAGAGAATGAGTTAGATTTCACGAAATTTAATTGTATTTCTCGTAGAAGTACTTCGAGTCAGCTCCAACGTTGCTCTTCTTTTAAAAATGTTGCAAATGTTGAAAATTATTGCTAGTGTTGAGAACAAGATATGTGGAGCTTTATTATGTTACTCAAAACATCGACACAGTATGACATCATGCACATAAAAGTCGCTCTCTTCACAGTTATTAATGTGGAGTATTTGTATGTGATTTGTTATTCCTCAAAAATTGAATGAAAATGATGTGTTTAGTGCATACTTTTATTTTGGTTGTATTTGCAGTTTTACATTTAATATCTTATTTACTTCAACTCAAGAACAACCCATGTAAGAAAAGCAAACATTAATAGAATTGGATCGCAACTATAGCATTACAAAACTTAATTATATCTTATCATAAATGGCTTGACTTAAAAAGTAATAAAAAAAAAAAAAGAAAGAAAGAAACTGGTAGATTACGAAATCTAGCCTCTATCGTATAAGGAAGGATAAACCAAATCAGCGATGATTTTTCTCAACAAAACATAAACTCTATTTTATTAAATACTAGCTGCTTCGCACGGGTGGTGCATATAATGAAAATAACTCGGACAAAATCTTCCGTTTACACTACAACCATGCAGTGAAATAAAATTGCAATTAATAATTTAACAACACTTTATTGTAATGCCTTTTAATGTACAATTTTCCTTCCGGAGAGAAAAAATAGCGCCGATAGTTTGCCGACTTTCGAGCACGCAACGTACAACATGCGAAAAACACAATTCAATGTTTATTACACATACTTCTAACGATTGACTTTGGGATTTATTGTCATTGCGAATGTAAGGAGCTCTTAAATTCAAAAGGAAAGTCGGTTGAATTTCTTGGAATAAGTATATCCTCACCATTGAACTTCCCTATGTTATAGTAATTTAAATGAACATTTTCATAACTTTTTTTTTAACAGTGAGTTTTGTTCCGCTGCATAATTTCGGCTGATTGATATTGCGTAAATTTTCACCCAGTCAAGCTTGAGCTGTAAATTGTGTGGCGGGAATCCTGGCAAATCCCATGACTTTAGGAATTCAGTTAGATAATTGACGACTTCATTTGGATTGGTAATGGAATTGATCGACTTAAATGAATGCATTTTTCCATCATTTTTACTCTGAATTTCATCTACGTTCTTATAAGTTGCTGCTAAAACGGCTCGTTCGCTCAACAAAGCATAGTTTTTGTAATTTGCACCAATATTTGGAAACACTTTCGATATTAATTCTTCCTTTGACGTTGTGAAGTGACAAAAATTTGATGGAAACGAAATGAGGCCAGTAGAAGTGTCAACAGGAATTTTCCTATTGCCAATGTCTAATAATGCCTTTGCATCTGAAAAGCGCAATGTTCTGCGCAATGTAGCATATATAGTTGGTATTGCGAAAAGGACAAAGTCCGAGGAAAGGATGACATATGCAACCAAAATGTCATTGGCATAATAACAGTAATGGCGGCGCATCCATAGTGTGGTGGTTATACGTAATGCGTAGGTAATGCATTATATTAAGGAGAAGGTCAGAAAGTAACATTCATGCTTCTTCCGAAAACTTTTCTTTCTTTTACTCCTAATGTTTCCCGCCTCTTTCTTTATTTTCTTCCTTGTCCAGTCATTTCTAAGGCTAACAATGAAGCTGAAGTAGATCTGGTTGGGCAATTGATAAGTTTTTATTTGATGATAGCTTTGTGTATTAAATTTCTCCATTTAACCCAAAATACTACTTGATCAACTATATTAAGAGCACGCAAATGCAGCGTGATGGTGACACGAGTATCTTCATGTTGTTTAGCTAGCTCATGTACCACATAACGTCAAAGAACCAACATCTGCAATAGGAAGTTAAACCTAAAACGGATCCCGTAATTTTTTCGCCATTTTCAGACTCCAAGATGGTTAATGGTTATGTGCATTGTTTATAACTTGTTCATTTTAAAGAATTACAACAAAAATATACTTATTTCTTTATTTGAACGATGTGACCAAGGGAACAATAGTTAATACACAAGAAAATATTTGATTTTCACAGTTATCTTGCGTCATTGTCTCCATAGCCAGGTGCATTCCCTTAGCATCGAAGAAGAAAAATAGATCTGTAGGTACTACGGCCATCTGGTGGCAAATAATAAGTACGTATTTTAAGTGTTCATCGCCAGGAAAGCGTCTTCATTTTAAACGATAGGAGTAAGGAAAGGACAGTTAATACATAAAAATGTATTTGAATTTCACTGCTGCGTTGCGTCATTGTGTGGATAAACTGGTGCGTTACCTTAGCAGTGAATGGGGAGGGAAAATATAGCACTACTACGAACATGTAGCAACAATTAACCGTGATACCACTGCCATCAGGTGGCTATTAACCGAAATGCGTTCCTTTGGCACTATTTTTATTCTTATTATGAGATTTTAAAAACTTTCCCGCACTATTTTTAAACTATATTTTACTATTTTCTTTTCCACGAACCTTGTCGAACACAACAAAAAGAGTTGTTCAATTTGATGCAGTCGTTTGGAGGTGATACGCGTACATACATTTCAGCGATTCATTTTTATATAAATAGATATGCAATACTTCTATTTTTTCTATTTTTTATTTGACGTATTATACCAACAAAGAACATATTACCTCTTGCTATAGGAATCCAGTTAAGCTAGCGTATTAGTAGCTTTATGATGCGCTCATCATAAAAAGAGTGGGTTGTGTCATCAGGTAGTTTCGCACGAACACTTCTACACTCGCGTCATCCTCAAATCGTTTGCCTCTTGCTCCTTAACTGGCTCAAAGACATGAAAATCGCTCGGCGATAAGTCTGCACTGTAGGAAGTGTAGTCGAGTGATGTCCATTTCGTTTCTTCAAATTTACGGATGAATGACTTCTTTTTGTCCACATGTCTTTTGCTACCGGTCGCGTCATTCTTGGTGCAAGCATTTTACCAGTAGAGATTGAACGCCTTATGTCAAACAACACAGAGCTCTCGAAGGTATCCAATCACCGACTCCTGCCACAAGTATCTGTAAAGTTGCTGTCTATTTCACGCCTTCACGAGCAAAGAATTTGACAATGATGCGTTGTGCAAGGAAAGCTTATCACAAAATGAACTTATCATACATTTCACAAATATTTCACAATAAAAACTATTGACAATCTCTTATTTGCTCTTCCTGTCGATTCTCGGTGAGGTAAAAGGTATTTTTCTATTCTTGGATGCTCAGATCTTGATTCTTATGCGTTACAACAACATTTTAGTGTAAAACCATTGTTGAACACAAAGGCACGACATAATCTGCTCGTAGTGCTGCTTCAACTACTTTATTTACACATAGATATAACTACTAGGAAGAAACAGCATGCACACTTTGTCGTGCAAATCGTATTACACTCACCAAACTGATTGCAATCTCAGAACTGTTGCCATACATCTACCAGATATTGCGTTATTGCAGGGATGAGTGTTAAGACAAAGTGTTTGTCTCCGACCACACGGAGATTCTGGTTTGAATCCTCATCTCATATTGTAAAGCGCAGCTGTTACGAGTACGTTTACAATAATTGGAATCATCAGCTCCTTTATATTTCAATGAATATATGATAAAAACAACTACCTGCAATAAGAACATGAAGTCACAAATGTGTGGTGATACTAACTGAAAAGGAAACACAATGTGACTCTGCATTATATGATGTTTTTCCCACAAAAATGGCGTGTTATTTATGGACGCTCTTTAACTGCTGTGGTTCTCAGCGTCCTATACTGGACGTGATACACCGCTTAATTTTGCTCAGAGGCCTCTCTATCAGGCTTGAGGTTCTTTAACGTGCTGTAAAGCTACGACACGGGACCAACGGCTTTACTTTCCTTCCGAAGGAAGCCATTCTAACCATTACACCACGGAGGGCGACTTTTTCCCCACATTAAGATCTTTAATTCTAGAGAGGTGGCGTGGGTTATTTTGACCCCAGTCAGCTTTATTTGCAAGTATTGATACCCTCTGTACTTTCCTTACCTTTTCCTGCATTGCTAGACCATTGTTAGAGGTCATTAGCACTGGAGTAAAACCATAAATTTGTATATAACATGCTGATTGTATTTCTTACTTCTTGTGTGTCTCATCCAAAGTATTATTTCTGTAGTTATGTAGTGTTTTCAGCTGATCTTTTGAAGTTGGGTTTTACATATACATAAGTAGAAACGGTTTTATTATTTAGTTCCTCATAAGTAGAAGGAAAATAAGGGAATACACTAGACTAAACCGATAGTCACATGTTTTAAAATGTGTTTGCTATGAGATTGAAATTCGTTTCTTTGCGTGGTCAGGGTTAACAAGTTCCTATATAAGAAAATTTTAAGTATTTAACACTGAAACCAACAAGGAATATCTCGAAAATGGTCAACTCTAGGAAAAAAATGTATCTGACATTAATTATGTGTTTTAAGATCTATATTTTCTTGTAGTAAGACTTTGTCTATCTCTTACGGTTTACAAGGTATGCAAAATTGAAAAAAAATCGTCCAGAATTAAGAGGATTTTAGAGGTGATTACCAGAAAACTCAAAGATATAGTTTTTATTTGTAATGTAAATATTTTAAATATAGGAAATTTTAATTAAAATCTTTAGATCTATTTTTTAGAAAATCAACATTTTCGAAAATTTTCCATGCAAAGGGTAGATGGGGGTGGGAGGATTTTTTTGACACATACAGACGTTTTTCTAAAAATACTTTTTTTATTCAGAAGGTCCCAAAACATGTATTTCCGGTGGAATCTCCGTATGGAATTTTTGGGTGCAATACAATACCTCCTCTATACACTATGTACATAGTACGTGTACAGAAATAAAAATAGAAGACTTTAATCAGTAATTAAACTTATGTTTATTTAACATATTAATTATAATTTTAGCTCAATTGATTGTAATTATTATTTATTCAAAGTCTAACAGAGTAAACCTATACGAATAAAGTATATAACATTTCTTGATAAGAACTTAAATATAAATAATAAAGTAGAGAATCCAAACGGAATATAAAGCAATAAAAATTAAAGGAGCTGCTGGTAGGGAACTTCTAAATATTGACCATCCATTACATTCCAAAGATATAATTATGGAAATGGTGTATATATATATTTTTTTCTTCAGGATAACTCTTTGTTTACGTATAGTTTTAATAAGTAGTGCTTTTATAGCTCATGAAATGCGAGGAATAGCAGCCTAGATTATTAACTTTATAATAAGAGAAGTGAAAGATGAAATACAGGGTTACTACAAAAGAAATAGACAACTTCAACTGCCTGTAAAACAAAAACTATTAGAGATAGCAACTGAATTATTTTGGAAGTATGTTGAGAAACTCTCAAAGTTTCGTTTGTTACTATTGGTAACGCTGTAGTGTTTTGTTTGTTGTTGCAGAGGCTGAAATGGCGGAAAATCCTGTGGAAAAGGCATATTGCGTGTCGGAATTTGCTAGAACGCAATCAGAAACTGTTGTCCAACGACATTTTAGAACACGTTACCACAAAAATGAAATGATGCGCTCACAAAAACCAGCATCGTCTTCATCATGTCGCAACATGTCGATGCAAAAGTCACGCCGTATGACCTTATCTTCTTCACTCAGAAACTGCAACATCTGTAATCTGTAAGGCATCATGTGCAGTCGTTTCCGCAAGATTTTCCATACAGTTTGCTGTGGAATTTGTAATTGATGCTTGCCCTAGATGTCGATTTCTGTGGGCTTCTTATGTAGGCAAAACGAACACGTTCAACGTTTTCTTCCGAAACTCTTGGTCTTCCCGAGTTCTTCCCTTTGCACAAACATCCCGTTGTCTCAAATTTTCTATACCAGTCGTAGATTGACTGTCTAGTCGGTGGCGTTTTGTGGTAACGTGTTCTAAAATGTCGTTGGACAACAGTTGCTGATTGCGTTCTAGCAAATTCCGACACGCAATATGCCTTTTCCACAGGATTTTCCGCCATTTCAGCTTCTGCAACAACAAACAAAACACTAAAGAGTTACTAATAGTAATAAACGAAACTTTGAGAGTTTCTCAACATACCTCCAAAATAATTAGATTGCTATCTCTAATAGATTTTGTTTTACAGGCAGTTGAAGTTGTCTATTTTTTTTGTAGTAACCCTGTATAAGACGTACTAGGTGAAGAATACAGGAAAACCAAAGATGAAATAGGAAGTTTGAAAACTAAAATTAACAAAGTGCAGAAGAGGAAGCACATATTCAAGTTCCTCCAATTTTATGACAGAACGTGTCAAGAAATAGAAGAAGAATCTCAGCAAATGTGGCAATTATTTAAAACTTTTGTGTTAAACTGCATGAACAATATTTATTCAGATAAGCGCAGAACTAATCTTCTGAGGAGAAAGCGCATTCCATTATTCCATGCGTAATAAAACTGGAAAAAGCCACATAAGCACCTATTTTGCTTTATTAGTTTCTCTGCATAGCACATGGTACATAGGTAGAGAAGGTATTGCACTCCATCAAAATCTTTTGACCGAGATTTCTCGGAAATGCACCGTTTAGGGTCCCCTGTATCCAGAAAAAGCACTTTTAGAAAAAGATCCGTGACTTTCTCTACCTGTTCTACAATAACCATTCTTATAAAACTTTTTTCTTCTGTATACTTGCCATTTGAGCCTTAAGCATTATCAGAAATTGTTTTATCACCAATTTCCTTGTAGCTACAAAAGAATTAGGGGATACACTGACTAAAGTGATAGTAAAATCTGATAACAGCTGCTCACTATGTGACAGTATTGGAATTCCATCTCTTTGCATGTCTAGGAAAAAAATAAGTGAACATCGACTTCCCATATGAGAAAATTATGAGTCTTAGAACCCTAAAACCAATAACAAGGAATAACTCGAAATAATCAACTTCTCTAAAAGTGAATTAGATAGAAATTGTGCCTCTTGTCCAGATCTACATTTTTGTGAAGTAAGAATTTTTCTATCTCTTACAGTTTACCAGTTGTGCAAAAGTTATTCAACATTAAGAGGAATTCGGGGCTATTCGCAGAAAATGTAATATATGGCTTTCATATATCTGGAAATATTTTAAATGTATAGTATCTTCTGAATAAATCAAATTTTCTAAAAAAGATATTAAGGGTATTAAGGGTCGGGGATATTTTTCCTGAAAATCTTCGTGACCTATCCTTAGAAGGTGCTGAATTAAGATTTCAAATTTGTTTTTTGAGTTATGCTATTCACAGACTTTTTTTATAAAAATGCTTTCTATTTTTATTCAGCGCACCCCAAAACATATATTTTTCGGTGAAGTTTTGATATCGATTCTTTTTGTGTATAAAACACGACTGCAACAAATACTTCGCTGCTATTCTTTTCTGTTTTCTCGAAGCTAATATTTAGAGTTGAAGTAGTAGTAAGCAGATTCCTTCTAGGCTCGTGTAAATGAGGCATTGGATCATGCTCTTGCAGCTTGTAGAGGTGCTGCAGTTGGTGCGTTAAGGAATATTGGGAGTGAAATGTCAAACTTACGTATTTTTTATACATTTTTCTGAAAAATCTTCTGCGACTGCATTGCTGTTGTAATAATGCCAATACAACATTTAATTTAAATTGGATACATGTTTTTCAGGATATAAGTTATTTTAAAATTGTTATTATAGAAATATTATATTGCATAGGCAAAATGTTCAATAGACCTCAAAATTTGAGAAAATTGGTTGGCATTTTTGAATTGGAGCTTTAATCCACACATGGAAAATTAACGCGTTGATACTTGAATAAATTTGAAGTTGCTGAATCATGGTAATCATAAACTTATCTTTCATCAAATAATGTTAGTGTTAGGATAACTTGACAGTGGTAATAGTACAATAGACTTCTGAATAACCTAGAAAATTTTAGGTTTTTTTGTTTTTTGCTTTTTGTTTTTTGCTTTTTGTTTTTTCTTTATTAAATATTCATCTGCATGCCCCGTTACAACGATAACATTACATGCATTGTGACATTAATAAATGCTATCAAAACACAAGTTTCTACATTTTTGTCATTATAATATAATGATAATTACTACAATAAATAATAATATATAAAATAAACTTAAATTTTGTTTTAGAAATAAACTCATTGCAGTCAAATATCATTAAAATAATTGTATATTACTACATTTGACTGTTTAATTTATTTTTAAAATTACTCTATGCTCAAAATTAGTACATATTAATTATACAATTTATTTATACATCTGTTTGGTTTAGATATCCATGGATTTGATATATTTATAAAAACTTCGTAAATGCCGGAATATTAGCCACTGATTACTGACAGGCCGGGTATCTCCATTCTGAATAACTTCTTTGATTAATATTGCTCTCTGATGTTCTATCTTATGCAGTCGTATATTAGATGGTTAACTGTCTATTGGTCTCTGCTGCATTCGCACATTGGGTCGTCTTTTATATGAAATCGATGTGAATAGGATTTAGTTTTCCCGTGGCCTGGCAAAAGGGCTGTAATTTCTTTAATTGTTGGGAGATGAAATTTTAGTAGCATTTAAATAAAAACGAGGGGAACATTTTTTAACTGAGAAAATGCAGTTTTATAAGATTGTACCACCTTTAAATGACTATAAAGCTCTAAACAAGGGGGTACAGATATATGTTGATTTTCTATAGATGCCAAAATTCAACAACAACCTTTGATATAACTCTTTTTTTAACGAATTTGTGTTAAAACTTTCATTTCTAATGTCGTTTAAAATCTTGAATATTAAAATTGAATGAACTGAAATGGAATTTTTATTTATGGACGCTCTAATATTACTGTGGTTTTCATCATCTGAGACTCTTCTGAGGTTCTTTTACGAGACATAAATCTACACAGGAGTCCACGGTTTTACTTCCCTTCCGATAGAAGTCATTCTAAGAAGCATTACTAATTGCTGTGTACAGATCAAACATTTTAATGAGCCATATAAGAAGCGATAAAATTTTGCGCAAAAATTAAGATTTTAACAAAATATTAACATGTGTAGTACATTTTATTAATTCTGTGGCATTAATTTTTGAATTTCTCTAAATTTTAAATAAATACATTTGATGAAATGTTAAATCCACACTGTTTGCTTTTTTATCTGGTTAGTAACAAAGCTCTGTTTTTACATACATGACTATACTATGACCTTAGATCTGAAACTGGAATAGGTAGGCAAAAGAAAATGGAAATCACTTTCTTAGAACTATTCAGTCTGTGCTCAATTATTTTGTATTATTACCAAGAAGAATTCCAGGCATGCTATTATATCAACATTTTCGGTTCATCAACCACTCATCTGCGTGAAAGCTTTGTATTGTGTATAACAACATTTTAGCTGGTAAAAGTGAATTTTTAGAAAGTAAAGAGGAGGGAGTGTCACGGTTTTAACTTCCTTCAGATTAAAATAATTGCAGTTGGAAGTTTGGTGTTACTGCAACGTCGAGAACAATAGCAGATTAGGAAAGTTGTGCAACTAAAATGAAAAGGGAAAAGAGGCGGATTTAAGTTGAACTTAGTGGTACAATTTAATTTAAATCAAGTGGTAACTATGCACAAGACATTTATGTTCAGTTCTTCCAGCGACAGTCACGCAATATTTGTGAAATATGTTATCAGTATTTGAGGAAAGAGTCATAAGTAGTGCCTTTGTCTTAATCCTTTCACTTCTAAAAATGTTTTAATGAAGCTATAATAGTAAGGAAGCAAATAAAGTATAAAACAATAAATAATTACCTATCAAGAAACCATGTTTTTAATAGGAAGCAAGTGATAAGTCTATTGTGCTAATTTTATCTGTTATCATAAAGCAGATCGAGGAATAAGATTTTTAACAACAATTTGTTACAGAGATGTAGAGAAAGTGATATGAATGGAACACATCATAATTTTGGGGGTGGGGAGCACGGTGCTTATTAAGTTTTAGCATCACGGAATGTACAGTAAACTGAACCGACGTGACTTCCTCGGGGACCTGGAACTAGAACTGGCCCTGAAAGTATCACGGATTCTGAAATTACGCCAGAAGTTTCCAGAGGAAAACCAGCCAGATATTCTTTTTATCTGAGAGCAAACGACAGAAAAACTAAGAAAACTATAGTAAATGCCATAAACCTGTCTGCCATTAGCATAAGAATATCTTTTGTTTTAAATTGTGTATAAAACAATGTGTTATTCGTTATCTCTGAGTTTATATCAATCTTATACATAATGATGCTAAAAGGACCATTATCGTATTGAATAGTGCTATCCTTTTTACTTTCTCCATACGCACTATGTACATAGTGTATAGAGAAAGTATTGCACTCCACCCAAAAATTCGATACGGAGATTTCACCGGAAATATATGTTTTAGGGTCCCCAATATCCAAAAAAAGCATTTTCACAAAAAGGTCCGTGTGTGTGTGTCCGTGTGTTTGTGAACACGATAACTCAAAAACGAAAAGTCGGTAAAATACCAAACTTAGCATTTAAGTTTAGTATCTTCCAAGGATGCGACACGAAGATTTTCAGAAAAATCCCCCCACACCAAACTACCCTTTACATAAAACTTTTTTTCGAAAATTTTGATTTTCTCAAAAATGGCTCTAACGATTTTGATTAAAATATGGTATATTAAAGATATTTACCTGAAAAATAAAATGTATATCTTGAATTTTCTGGGAATATCCTCTGAAGAGTAGTTTATTCTGGATGAATTTTACTAAATTTTGAATAACTGCTAAACCGTAAGAGATGGACAAAAACTTACTACGCAAAAATGTAGAGCACGCTAAAACACACAATTTATATTATATACATTTTTTTCGTGGAGTTCGTCGTTTTTGAGGCATTCCTTATTTTTGGTTTCTGCTATGAAAAACGTATACTTTTCTCATACAGGAACTTGTCAACTCCTATCCATATAAACAAAGCAACTTCAGTTTCGCTTCTACTTACAAGGAAACAAGTAATAAGACTATTTCTGCTAATTTTTTTCTAATTAGCATAAAGTAAATAGAAGTATAAGCTTTTTAAGAATAATTTGTTGCAGGGATAGAGAAAGTCATGTGAATGGTACACATCAGATTTTTTTGTTTAACAATTCAGTTAGTAGACTACGATAATATTACTTATAGGCTAATCTTTATTATATTATTTATAGACACCAATGCATGTGCTATTGACTTACATATTTAATTATAATTAAGAATACCGTGTTCATGCATTTTCCAAAGTAAAATTTGGTTTAAAAGGCAAAATTATTTGATTATCAACTACCCCAAGTAAGTGTTACGATGGGAAATGTGGATATGTGTTCTAGAGTTAAGATGTGATAGGTGATGCAAAATAGATTAGCTTTTACTTATCAAGCGGTTTTTAGAGATTCTAAGCTATTTTTACTTTCTCTACTTACATAATTCATAGATACAGAAGGTAATTATTGCATTACAATAACAACTGGAAATACACTCTTTAATCTTGTTTGTATAAAAACATAGAACATAAATAAAACAAATTACAAAACGGTCCATGTGTGTGTGTGTGTGTGTTTGTGTCTGTGTGTGTGTGTGTATGTCTGTGGGTTAGTGTAGAGCATGATCTCAAAACAAAAGGTCCATTAAATACCAAACTTGGCACTTAACATAAGATCTCTCAAGGTTATTACACAAACATTTTCAGGAAAATCCTCCTGCCTGAAAGCATCCTTTACGTGGAAAAAATTGTGATTTTGATTTTCTCAAAACTGACTCTAAATATTTTGAAGAAAAAGTTCCGTATATTAAATATATTTATATGAATGAATAAGTGTATTTACTGACATAACAATAGCATATGTACATAGCATTTCAACGTACGCACGGGTCCACACACCGTGCGTGCTTTTGTAATACACACTAAAACAATATTAAAACAACAACAAAGAATAATTAAAAGAGAACGCGAAATTAAAATGACAAAGGTAGTCCACAATCAAAAGCAATATTAAAACAAACAATAAAGATTAAGAGTAAACCCGAAAAAATAAAAATACAAAGATATTCAATTATAGCAATTTAAATTTATAGCAAAGAGTACACTTTCTTAAATGCGCCCTCTTATAATAGACAATTACACTTAAAAGAAATGTATACACATAATATATACACAATATATAAAACCACAGCAGAACAGTGACCTAAGTATGACATAATATATATGTATGTAGAATATTGTAGTAATTTTTGTTTAGTTGAACTTATTCCTCCCCCCTCCCTTCTCTATTGGCAGCCTCCTCAGATATCAGCTGTCTTGCCTTAAGTATAAATTTACCTAGCCCGTCCATGTGCTCCGTGCCTGCCAGTAGCGTCCAACATGCTTCTAGCCCTATATTCGCGGTAAATATTTTTCCCGCCATTCCTCCGTACCCCTACATCTTGCCAAGGTGTGAGACCACGACTCTTCCTCCTCGCAAATGGGACAGATTCTCGTACCATTCTCGCCAGAAAATTTCGTGCTCCTTCATGCTCCTAGTCTAATCCACTTGACAAATAAAGTGTATCCATTCATTTTCCTGGGAATAGTCCTCTAGACCTTCACTCTGGATGACTTTTTGCATAACTTGTAAACGTACTAGATAGAAAAAAAACAACATACTACATAAATATTTTAATCTTATTAGAACACGCAATTTATGTTACATAAAGTTTTTGTACAGTTGACCACTTCCGAGACATTCCTAGTTATTGGTTTCAGGCTTAAAATACTACAAACTTTTCTCAAAGTGGAATTTCTCATTCCTTTATCTTTTGGACTATTTGTGACCAATCACATAGCAATTACCTACAGCTTTAGTCTAGTGTACCTCATTCTTTCCCTTCTACTTATAAGGAACTACATCAATAGACTATTTCCTTCAAAATTTTATTTTGATTAGCAGGAAGTAGATAAAACAATAGCTTTTCTCTACACGTACTATGCATATAATGTACAGAGAAGGTATTGCATTCCAACCAAAAATACGATACCGAGATTTCACCGGAAATACATGTTTTGGGTCCTTCTGAATAAAAAAAATCAGAAAAAGGTCCGTGTGTGCGTGTATGTATGTGTCTGTATGTGTCTGTGGACAGTATAGCTCAAAAACGAAAAGACCGTTAAATACCAAACTTGGTATTTAATATTGGTATCTTCCAAGGATGCGACCAAAGATGATCCCCCCACCCCCAACTACCCTTTACATGGAACTTTTTTCGAAAATTTTGATTTTCTTAAAAATGGCTCTAACGATTTTACTTAAAATATTGTATATGAAGGATATTTACCTGACAAATAAAATGTTTATCTTGCATTTTCTGGGAATAGCCTCTGAAGACCACTTTATTCTGGATCAATTTTACGGAATTTTGCATAACTGCTAAACCGTAAGGGATGGAGAAAAGCTTACCACACAAAAAATGTAGAGCACTTTAAAACACAGAATTTGTTTTATATACATTTTTTTCGTGGAGTTTATCGTTTTTTAGATATTCCTTGTTTTTGGTTTCAGCTTGGAAAAATTTGTAATTTTCTCATACAGGAGTTTGTCAACTCCTGTCCATACAAACAACAGTCACATAGTAACTAGCTTTTAACTATCACTTGAATATATGGTACCCCTTATTTCGCTTCTACTTACAAGGAAGCAAGTAATAAGACTATTTCTGCTAATTTTTTCTCGATTATGAAGTAAATGGAAGCATAAGGTTTTTAACTATAATTTGTTGCAGCGATGTAGAGAAACTCATGTGAATGGAACACATCATATTTTTTTTATTTTCAATCTACTTTCTCCAAAAATCCCAGTTCGATTCTTCACAGTGAGATATATCAGCCATTGGTTTCTTAGGTTTTGTAGTATGAGCTCACCATATATTTACAGTAGGAATAGATGTAGATACACGAGCTTGTTTTACAGGAGCTACAATAATTATTGCCGTACCAACCGGTATTAAAATTTTTAGTTGATACTTCCAAGCAGAGCCGCTCGATATATGGTTAGTTTGTTGCAGTTAACGTTAAACATTTTGGTTCTTATTCATTCAAACGCCTGAACAAGAGTTTGGACTGTTCCAGCGGTCCTTTTCCAATTCTAGGGGCTATGGCATCAATTTCCATAACAACTCCATTACCCATTACAATTTAACTATGTGCCCATAGAAGGTTTTGTATTAAGCCCCGACTGTTAATCAGTATTCACCTTTCGCTTCAAAAATAAGTAACCCCTTCTCGCATAAATACCATCCTTGCGAGTGCCCCATTTTCTTCTTTTTACAAAGGAAATTATTGTTTTATTATTCAAGACAAGACGGCGAGTCACAGTTTTAATTATTACTTCCTTTGACATGGTCATCTAGAAAGAGGGAGAAAAATTACTCCCATTTTTCATAATTCTGTCTTTCCTTTTCTCTACTATTTCCCACCCGCTTCCTCTCTTTATTCTACTCCACCTCCTCCACTTGCTCATAATTTTTTGAACACATTGCCACACAGCTATAACTTTCAGGTGTTTCTGAGTATTATGTTACATATACTGCATCATAAAATATTTGACCGTTCCATTTGACAATATATTACGTGGTTAAAGAAAAATTTAAAAAAGATTCGATTGGTTAGTGGATGATTAAACATATGAAACTGATGACATTTGGTTACTAATCATCATAACAACTTGGTATTGGAATAATGGATTTTTACTTTCTCTACACGTACTATATACATAGTGTATAGAGTATCCACCAAAAAATTCGATACCGAGATTTCACCAGAAATATATGTTTTAGGGTCCCCTGTATCCAAAAAAAGTATTTTGAGAAAAGGTCCGTGTGTGTGTGTGTGTGTGTGTGTGTGTGTGTGTGTCCATGTGTCTGTGAACACGATAACTCAAAAACGAAAAGTCAGTAAAATACCAACCTTGGTATTAAGTTTTAGTATCTTCCAGAGATGCCACACGAAGATTTTGAAAAAAATCTCCCACCACAAACTACTCTTTACATGGAACTTTTTTCGAAAATTTTTATTTTCTTAATAATGGCTCTAACGATTTTGATTAAAATATTCCATATCAAAAATATTTACCTGACATGTAATATATTCGGTAGCACATATCTATTTTCTAGTTTTCATAAATGTATCGTTTACATAACATTTACGAGATGTGGGTTTAATGAAGGAATTTGAACCATCCTGCACTCTACTATAAGCACATATTGAAATTTCATTTCATTATTTCTGCGAAGTAGAATTTAAAAAAAAAAAAAAAAAAATACCGTTTGTTATGCAATATGTTTAAATAAAAAAGAAGGTATTTCTTATTCATGCATACTTTTAAGTTTATAAAGCAGAAGTGGTTTGAACGCACCTCTATAACCTTAACTAAAGTTACAAAAATTCTGTAGTCATTTTAAATAAGAATTCAGTAATTTTTTAATTTTAAAATTTACAATCTTTTAAGCAACTGGTTTATTTTAAATATAACTTGAGATGCACAACATTGTAGTCGTCTATATTTAGTGAAGCAAATTTTTGTATCTAAGTCTGAGATTCTGTATTTGTATAGATGCTACACTTATGGTTGTGAAAATATATTTAATTTTTTCTGTTGAAAAATCTTTTAGTTTGCAATTCCAAACATTGAAAACTGCCAATGCCATTG
This sequence comes from Hymenopus coronatus, assembly GCA_030762935.1. Classification (NCBI taxonomy): domain Eukaryota; kingdom Metazoa; phylum Arthropoda; class Insecta; order Mantodea; family Hymenopodidae; genus Hymenopus; species Hymenopus coronatus. The sequence goes on from CM060890.1 coordinate 36,321,994, forward strand.
CAAATTGCCAATTACAACGCCAAATTAATTTTAAAATATTGGACTAAAAATATAGTGTGTTAGGAATATACATGCAGATATTTTGGTAAATGGTACCTTAATATGTAATATATTCGGTATTTTAGTTGTTTTTGCTTTCATTCCCTAACAGTTTTTTTTTTCCACAAACCAGTCACATAATTTACTACCTTGTGTTTTTTCTATGGTCTTAACTGTGCTGTGAAATAACAGTGCCTGTCAATAAGGACTACTCGTTTTGTTTCCAGTTTTCGCACCGCAATACGTTACTGGTGGCCTAGGTACTGTGAGTCATTGGCATTGCAGAAAGTATTCGAACCCAGTTCCGATAGATCATTCGTTACCAGAGGCCTACACACTCAGCGTTACGCCTTTAACCTTTGTTCTCGGGGAAAATTAACCCGTATGGTTTGTGTGCACCAGTCTACTTAGAGATAGTAAACAACCTGAAAACATACTACTCTTAATAATTAAAACTATTAGTCTGCAAATGAAGCGAATATTGATGTAGCGTTATTTACTACACTGTCCTCAACTCCAATAAAAATATCTAGCAGACTGTATAGATTTTGCATCCCAACGTGTGTCTCTATATCTGTGTTTAAGTCTGTTTTAATATATAAGAATACAAGTATATATTTATATATACGAGGTATCTGAAGAGGACGGTGTGAATTCTAGCTGCGGAATCAACCTTATAGAACTATAGAGAATTTGTTTGGATTCGTTTTGTTCTAAGAAGTCGGTGGTGATACTGCGAGAGAAAAGAAGGGACTTGCATCGGCGACTGATAGTGACTTTAGATGTACCAGAAAAATGCACAGTATCTACTTATGAAGAGGATTATCTAGGCTACTATAGTTCGTATTATCCAAGTCGTTCTGAACGAACATGGCAGGATATAATGAACAGTTCTCTGAAACTAAATGTACTTAAGAAATACGTAAATGTGACATTTTGTAAAAATATAGGTTCATCGTAGAATTTACCGAAAAAGGCGAACTACTAGCAAATGCATTAGAACAAATGAGAACATGTTTTAAAAGTTCAGAGAGGCACTAGGAAAATAATTACCAAAAAAGTTACTACCAATTACGCCGAAGACATCTAAATCATAAACAGAGGACATTGCCAGGAGGGATATTTTTAACCTATTCTAAGTGTTTGGAACATTTACTTACAAACTTTAAACATTAATGACAATTGGTATAAAAATAACTTCACAAAACTCTCCTATACCCAGAGATGACATGTTACAAAAAATATCTATGTATTAAATGATATAGGGGTAAAATATAATTTGACAGTCGTCCGAAATAGAAACAGAAATTAACTCTTAAAATTAAAGAAGAACTTTAACAACAGCTAAACTCTTTTGATATCTCGGTTCCAAAATCAAATCAGGGTGAACTAGAAATATTTAATCAAATATGCGGCACAGTAAAAAATTAACTTAAAGACAAAAATAAGAAAATACACTCAATTATATAAAACAATGGCCACACTTACGTTTGTTGACTTCAAACAAAAGAGATGTCAGCAGAATATAAGCAACTTAAATAACATTTCTGAAGCCGGTAATGCGAGGGAAGATAGAATAAAAAATGTAATAATAAGTCAGGAATTACACATATACATATAAATGAAAGAATTGTCAACTTTAGAAATAAATAACATGCCAGAAGAAAGATCCTAAAGAGAGCTTTAAGGTACAAACCAAGAGGTTGGTGAAACATAGGAAAACTTTACAAGAGATGGACAGACTAACTTGGAGACGCAACAGGCCAAGCCTAATGCATGTAGCGGAAGAAGAAGAAGAACCTAATTGTCTACATTTTGACTAAAGATCATTAGCAACTATTTTATTCGTCGTTTAATGTCATCAGTATGCCTGAGGCTTGCCTGATGGGCCTATAGACCGTTACGGTGTTTTCTTGGTTAAAATATGTTAACGCTATAACTAAAAGTGACAGAAGCATTTAGGAACCTTGTAGCTTTGTGAAAATTAATGCTGCGGAACAACTTCGGCTCTCTAACAACTAGATTAATAAAAGGTGTCAATTGAGATGCAAACTAACTAAAAAATGGTCAATATTTTAAGTCTCACTTCTCTGATTCTTTCTTATTTTTTATTTGAGGAAGGCAACTATATATTCCAGCTAAAATGTGTGTGTTTTAAAATGAAGTGAAGATAAAAGCCCCAAGAGCTGAGTTGAGTTGAGCGATAATTGGTCTTTTTTAAGGGACTAAAATTATAGTTAAGTGTTCCGAAACGATTAACTGCCGAGCTGTTTTCAAGCAGGAAAATATCTCAGAAGTAAGGAATTTGAATCAGGTTTTTGGTTAAAACCTTGTTGACACGCTTGGGCAGATTCGTAACGCAGAGAACTCCTATGTAAGTTACTCGGAGACGCGACTCTCAGTTTTCTCAGTCGACTTTTGACGCATTGAGAAAATGCCAACATTGTGTCTACGCCCTGCGGCCGTTATCGCTGCGGATTACTTCGGAAGTCATAGTTGACTGTTATGTATTGTTACACCTGCGTGAGTGGACACGTGTGCGTCGGCAAGATTTTGGTCATCATAGTTGCGATTGTTACACCTTCGAGGCAGATATTTGTGTTATCAGCAAGTTCTTTAACATCGAAGCTAAGCATAGTAACACCTGCATGAGTGTAGAAGTTTCTTGCCACATCCTGGACAGGTATAAAAGGAGAGAACCAACCGCAAAAAGTTCAGTTTCAAATGGGAATACATAGAGTGCTGCAGCTAAGTTTCGATGGAAAATTCGTAGCCTGCAATAGTAGTAGCCGCCGCAGCTAGCATTTGAAACGAAGGTATACGGCAGAATTATTCCGAGAGCATCAGATAAATACATTTATTTGTAAACAGATTTTAATTTGTAATCAGTGGACGAAATAGTCGGTTAATTTCTAGAGTAGTATAGAGCATTTTTGTTACAATAGATTGAGTGAGATTGTCAAACAGCTGACTAACCATTACATATTATCCAAGCGTTGGATCAATATAGTTTATTCTGCTGCAAATATCAGAAAGACAACACTAGGCACGAAACTAAATGGAGAGAAATATAAGCATAATACAAGTGTAGTAATACTAAAAGTGTGAAATATCAAATAACGAGAAGCTCTTTAATTGCAGTAAGAATTAACTGAAATTAGACATGCGAAAATACTGTAAATATGCATTAAGTGCCATTGAGTGCGTTTTAGAAACACTTCTAGTGTAACTATCCAACGTCAATGCTGGTTTTAGAATAATATACTTACCAAGCACAGGATGAAAAACGGGAATTCTTTTAAAATAAAATACTTCATCAAATTAAGTTAATTGCAGCGTTAATTTAGCCGTTTTCTTCTCCATCGCATCATCTATTTAGCATAAAAATCTGATATGTTCCATTCACATGAGTTTCTCTATATCTCTGCAATATATTATTTTTAAAAAGATTATGCTTATATTTACTTCCTGCTAATCGAGAAAAAATTAAAAATAGTCTTATTTCTTGCTTCCTTGTAAGTAGAAGCGAAATAGGGGAGTACCTTAGCTTAAAGTGATAATCAAAAGCTGGTTGCTATGTCACTGAAGTTCCTTTGTTTGTATGGACGGCAGTTGACAAATTCCTGTATGAGAAAGGTATAAGTGTTTCATAGCAGAAACCAAAAATAAGAAATGTCTCAAAAACGACGAACTCCACGAAAAAAATTTATATAGATGTATATAAATTGTGTGTTTTAACGTGCTCTTCATTTGTTGTGTTGTAAGTTTTTGTCCATCTCTTACGGTTTAGCAGTTATTGAAAATTCAGTAAAATTCATCCAGAATAAACTATTCTTCAGAGGCTATTCCCAAAAAATTCAAGATATACATTTTATTTTTCAGGTAAATATCTTTAATATACGAAACTTTAATCAAAACCGTTAGAGCCATTTTTGAGAAAATCAAAATTTTCGAAAAAAGTTCCATGTAAAGGGTAGTTGGGGGTGGGGTAATTTTTCTCAAAATCTTCGTGTCGCATCCTTGGAAGATACTAAACTTAAATACCAAGTTTGGTATTTTACCTACTTTTCGTTTTTGAGTTATCGTGTTCACAGACACACGGACACACGGACACACACACGGATCTTTTTCTGAAAATACTTTTTATTTTTGGATAAAACATATATTTCCGGTGAAATCTCGGTATCGAATATTTTGGTGGAGTGCAATACATTCTCTATACACTATGTACATAGTGTGTATAGAGAAAGTAAAAAATTTGATTACAACTGCCGTATAATTATAACGCGTTTATGTTACTGTGGTTTCTACAGTATTTATATGATTTCGGACTGATCTAAATTCTAGGACATACAAGGTAATATAGCAACTAGCACCATACCAAACATATATCCACTTCGTAGCCTTGCTATATGTTTATTGATCGATAATGAATCAAAACGGGCGAGGGAGAGTAGTATATTTTAGAAAGCAGAACACTTCTTAAAATGTATTCTTATATTGGATTACCAGCTTTAGATTTTGATTTAGTACATCTAGTATTCTCCTGCTATAGAAATCTGATAGAGTAGCACTGAGATAGTGGAATCGCTAGACATTTAAATATATATATATTTGGATTTTGTCCTTTAAAACATTAAGGGCAGATTCATCAATGTTATTTGCGTTTCTGCTGTTAAATATCCACGACTCGTGTTTTTTGCAACAAAAATTAAAATATACTTTACATAATGAGGATATAAGTTAACAACTGACCGTTTTTAAATACAAAAATTCCTGAATCACATGCCCCTATCTATTCAGCAATTAGGTAATGTTTTCTTAAATACCATAAACAACTTTACTTTAAGACCTGTCATAGTGTTGTTTTTGTTATTAATCCATGACGTTTCTAATTTAGAAAATCTGCTAAGTGTCGGAATTTTGGAGTGTTTTGTTTCTGCTGTCACATTGCGACACTTTTACTAAATTCACATATTCCAGCTGAATTAGAAAAACTCATCTAATACTGAATTTGTCCAGTCACATATTGTTGTAATTGCAAATTATTGGACGTCGTTTTTGAGGCAATGCATCTTCCAAATTTGTAAAATACATAGTAAATAAAATATATTATTGAAGTATATGCCAGCTATTTTAAAAATGATGATATTTTTAAATGCATCAATATTATGGCTTGTGTGGTTATTTAAATAATATTTATATTCTAAATTCATTCCTTTAATAAAAACGAGCCACGTGATACATTTTTACTTTCTCTATACGTGCCATGTATATAGTGTATAGAGAAGGTATTGCATTCTACCAAAAAATTCGATGCCGAGATTTCACCGGAAATATATGTTTTAGGGTCCCCTGTATCCAAAAAAAAGTATTTTCAGAAAAAGGTCCATGTGTCCGTGTGTCAGTGTCCGTGTGTCTGTGAAAACGATAACTCAAAAACGAAAGGTCAGTAAAATTCCAAATTTGGTATTTAAGTTTAGTATCTTCCAGGGATGCGACACGAAGATTTTGAGAAAAGTCCCTCCACCCCAAACTACCCTTTACATGGACCTTTTTTTCGAAAATTTTGATTTTCTAAAAATTGGCTATAAAGATTTTGATTAAAATATCATATATTTAAGATATTTGCATGGCAAATAAAATGTATATTTTGAATTTTCTGGGAATAGGCTCTGAAGACTACTTTATTCTCGGTCAATTTTACGGAATTTTGCATAACTGCTAAACCGTAAGAGATGGACAAAAACTTACCACACAACAAATGTATAGCACCTTAAAACACACAATTTATGTTACATACATTTTTCGTGGAGTTGATTGTTTTTGAGATATTCCTTTTTTTTCAGCTATAAAGACCTACTTTTCTCATACAGGACTTTGTGAACTCGTGTCCATACAAAGGAACTTTAGTCTCAGAGCAGCCAGCTTTTGACTATCACTTTAACCTATGGTACACCCTTATTTCGCTTCTACTAACAAGGAAGCAAGTAATAAGACTATTTCTGCTAATTTTTGCTCCATTAGATGAAGTAAATAGAATAATTTTTTGCAGAGATATAGAGGAAGTCATGTGAATGGAACACATCAGATTTTTAAAAATACTCGCATACAAATCCAGTTTTACAGTAAATGAGTTTACAAATATAATTGTTATATTTTTATACTATACTAATGTGCAAAACCCCCCAGAGGGAAGCTTTACATAAACAAGTTTCTAAAAGGCGCAGGGGAAATTTTCTAGGAAACTGCAAATAACACCGGCAAAGTATTTTTTATTAGTTATTACTAATATATCTGATTTTAATATTATTTCAATCTTTACAGTTTTTACATTTTGTGCTACTTTTTTGAATACGGCTAAAAATTTACACACAAATCACAGGCAATGAAACAGAATCTAGTCAAAATTTAGCAATAAAGTAAATGCCTGATTAACCGAAACAAAGGTGGGTTTTCACAATTGCATGAATTTAGACTTATTAGGCATATGAATTCCCCAATTTTTCCCAAGACGAAAGAAACCCCACTTCTGACTGCCTACGCTACGCAACAAGATTCACTGTGCTTCTTGAAGCTAAGATGTTCCCAACAGTAAAAAAAATAATTAGACTGCAAAAATGATTGATTTTCTAATCTCCAAAATTATTGATTTTTAAAATTCTAATAATTTATTTATCAAAATTGGAGTATTATTTAAAAATGTATGAACATTTTCTTTAATGTGATTTTGAGAGGCAATATAAACATTTTGAAGCAAATTAATCAAAAAGTTGCACCTTGTGGCATATTTTGAGTATGGAAAAGTGTAGAAAACGAGGTTTTAATTTAGGGTGCCTATTAATGAAAATACACCTATCCATTTATAGTTTCATTTAATTAGTAGTTATATACTTCCTTAAAGTTTAGAATTCATATCATTTTATTATGAAAGCATTTTTAATTGTTCACAATTTGTGGTTAAATTTAAAGGATACGTTACCTTTTGGGAGCATTTCTGCGCAAGTTATGCTTTTGTTTTAATTTGTTCCTTATCTTAGTTAGGGAATGACGCAATTGAGCGAGTCTGCCTTATTACCCAAGTTATTTTGCCGTTCTTTTGTCCTCCCAAATTCGTGTGCAAGGCGAGCAAGTTTCAGGGTCGACTTTGTCAGTTGCGCTGGTGTATTGGCTGTAAATTGCGGATTGACTGGACCCGGGCCCAGCGTGGTACAATAAACAATTAGAAAGTGTACCCACTTCGTGACTCGAATAGGCACGACTCCTTCAGAGGCAGCAAAGCGCTCATCGCTGCTACCGGTGTCGGCAGCTGTTTAAAATTCCGCCTACAATTCCTCGTTAATATTTCCATCGAGAAGGGCCTTAAGTGGCGCGGAAGCAGTTAAAGCTTTATATAGGTTTCCTACGGCGAGCTGCTTAATCATGCATATCTGCATATATTGCTTCCACAGGCATGTATATTAGTTAATTACGAAATGTCACGGACCTGTAAGTTATAGACGCCGGGCGAGGAAGGAAGACCGGACAGTTAATCACGAAAAGTTGTTCAAACAGAACAAAGGCCCTGTGTGTGAGATAACGGCAGAATATGCTAATTTCTTACCTATAAATGCAACCTCGTCTTTATTACGCAGCATTCGCTTGTATAAACTATCTTTATGTGTTCCTTATTTACACAGCGTGATGGCTGTACACAAATAAATGTCCTGTTATCTGCCAAAATAAATTGCGTTTATGTGCGAGATGTTTGATGTTTTTTGTGTTTTACATCATTATAATGTCTTATTCTTCTATTTTCGCCTGTATGATTCATAATTTTACTGTACTTCTTAGTTATTTGTTTTGTAACTTTACTTCCTTTATTTTTGGGCATATGTCTATTTGTTTATCCATTGAAGCAATGACTGTATTTACTCTTTTCAAGCTCTTAAGGCTTTTCGAGTGCCATGTTTTTACCTTTAATTTAAATCAATCATTCGAGCTGCAGAACATATTCTTCACTGCAAATATGGCACTTCTACTCCTCTCTCTTACCAATTATTCTCTTCGTCTCTGATAAATGTCTCTTTTACTTTCTTTATGCGTACCATGTACGTGAATGAATAAGTGTATTTATTGACACAACAATATTATGCATTGAACTTCAACAATCACACGGGTCCACAGACCGTACGTGCTTTTGTAATACACACTAACAAGCAATATTAAAACAATAACAACGAATTAAAAGAGTAAACACGAAAAAAAAAAAAAAAAAAAAGACAGAGATATTCAAATACAGCAATTTAAATTTACAGCACAGAGTACACCTTATTCAGAAGCATAAATGCACCCTCTTATGATAGATAAATACAATTAAAAGAAATATATACACAATATCTAAAACCATAACACAACAATGACCTAACTATGACATAGAATATATGTATGTCAAACATTGTAGTCACTTTTGTTTAGTTGTTTCCCCCCCCCCCTCCCTCTTCTCTATTGGCAGCCTTCTCAGATCTCAGCTGTCTGCCTTTGGTATACATTTACCTAACCCGTCCACGTCTTCCGTGCCTACCAGTAGGATCCAACATGCTTCTTGCTCTACATTCGCGGTGGTAAAGGTTCGCGGTAAATGGTCCGAAGCCACAGGGTAACTCATCGACAACAGTCACCTTAAATCAATTCACACCTCAAAGTAGTGATACCGAAAATGAAAAAGATTGCGTACTATGTACATACATGAGGTATTGTATTGCACTAACAAATTCGATACCGAGATTTCATCGGAAATATATGGTTTGAGAACCCCGGAATCCAAAACGCATTTTTAGAAAAAATGTCCGTGTGTGTGTCTGTGGGCAGCATAGCTAAAAAACGAAAAAGTCCATTAAATACCAATCTTGGTAATTAAGGAAGAATTTTCAGGAAAATCCCCCCCAACTACCCTTTATATGGAAACTTTTTCGAAAATTTTGATTTCCTCAAAAATGGCTAACGATTTTGATTAAAATGTGGTGTATTAAAGATATTTACATGACAAATAAAATGTAAATCTTGAATTTTCTAGGAATACCCTCTGGAGACATCTTTATTCTGGATGAATTTTGCGGAATTTTGCATAACTATAAACCGCAAGAGACAAAAACACACTGAATAGAGAATGTAGAGCTCGCTAAAACAGAGTGGAGTTGACCGTTTTTGAGATATTCCTTGTTATTGGTTTCAGCTATAAAATACTTATACTTTTCAAACACGGGAATTTGTCAACTCCTGTCCATACAAACATAGGAACTTCATCACATAGCAACCAGTATTTGACTATCAATTTGCCTATGCGACTCTCTTATTTCCTTTCTACTTACATGGCAGCAATTAATAAGACGGTTTCTGCTAAACTTCTCACCATTAGCATGAAGTAAATAACAGAATAAGCTTTTTAGGCAATAATTGGCTGTAGAGTTGTAGAGAAAGTCATGTGAATCAAACACATAAGATTTTTTTCTTTCTTTACACGTACTATGTACACAGTGTGTAAAGAAGGCATTGCATTCCACCAAAAAATTCGATACCGATATTTCACCAGAAATACATGTTTTGCATTCCTCTGAATCCAACAAAAGCATTTTTAGACAAAAATGGGTATGGGTGTGTGTGTGTGTCGTATCTTCCAAGGATGAGACTCGAAGATTTTCAGGACAATCCCCGCCACGCCAACTATCCTTTACATGGAAATATTTTCGAAAATGTTGGTTTTCTCAAAAATGACTAAAGATTTTTATTAAAATATTGTATACTATAGATACTTACTTGATAAATAAAATGTACATCTTGAAGACTACTTAATTTTGGATGAATTTAAGGGAATTTTGTTTAACTGGCAAATCGTAAGAGATAGAGAAAACCCCACATAACAGAAAGCGTAGAGCCCTTTAAAATACACAATTTATGTTATATACATATTTTTCGTGGAGTGGATCGTTTTTGAGCTATTTAGTGTTATTGGTTTCATCTTTAAAAAACTTACATTTTTCTCATATGGGAATTAGTCAACTCCTGTCCATAGAAACAATGGAACTTCAGTCACATAGCAAGCAGCTTTTGACTAATACTTCAGCCTATGCTACTCCCTTATTTCCCTTCTACTTGCATGGAGGCAAGTAATAAGACTATTTCTGCTATTTTTTTCTCGATTAGCATGGAGTAAATAGAAGAATAAGCTTATTAACAATAATTTGTTACACAGAAGTAGAGAAAGTCATGTGAACGCAACACCAGATATTTACAGCACCAGACGTTATCCCAATTTGTGATTACCTATATTGTTTCTGATTTCTTGACTACGTAAGTACAATGCACATGTTAGGTAGAGAAAATATTACATTGCACTCAAAATTTCTAAACGGAAACTTTGCCATAAATATATGTTTTAAGCTCCCCTTAATAAAAAAATATAAAAAAGTCCGCACGCGCGAATGTATATGTCTGCGGACAGCTTAACTCAAAAACGAAAGGTCCGTTAAATACGAAACTTAGTAGTCGTGTTCAGTATTTTACAGGGATACGTCACAAAGATTTTCATGTAAATTCCTATATCTCAAACTACAGTTTACACAGATCATTTTTCTAAATTTCCGATTTCCTAAAAACTGGCTCTAACGATTTTGATTAAAATGCTGTGTATTAAAGATATTAATATGGCAAATATAATTTATATAGTAACTTTTTGGGAATAGCCCTGGAAGTCTTCTTAATTTGAATGACTTTTGCATAACAAAAGCTTACTACACAGAAAGTGTAGATCTCGTTAAAACAGACAATTTATGTCATATGCGTTTTTCTTGTAGAGCTAACCATTTAAAAATACCCTTATCAAATGGAAACTCCTCATTTTGTCATATCTTTTTTCTTTTACTCTTGGACATGGGAAGAAAATGAATTTCAATGTCAATCGCGTAGTGACAGATTTTAAAACATTTGATTGTCGGTTTAACCTAATGTATTTATTTATTTACTTACCTCCTACTTATAAGAAACTAAGTAATAAGACCATTCTGGTAATGCTTGTCTTGATTAGCATGTAGATAAAATAATACTTTTTGTGAGAATAACTTGAACGGATAGAAAAAGTAATGTGAATGTAACGCATATTTTTTAATCTTAAATGCTCTAAATTAGAGTTTCTTTTTCTCTTACAGGTCAGTTTGTATATTCGTTTCTCTTTATAATATGCTTGTTTTATAAGCTTGCCCCGCTGATATGTTACCTTCCGCGCACAGCTCCCTTCTCCTTTCCTCTTATTGACTAAGTACACCACTGAATGAGATATGCAAACGCTGCCCAGTGCAAGGTCTGGCGATAAAAGCGACAGATGTATTTGCTTCCGAGAGGCAGTTTAAAATGAAGGATATTCCTGTGTATATGTCTTTGATAACACACATTTTAGATGCATCAACTGTTGTTACAGACTGCAGTTTAATCATGCAGCTATGAAAATACAAATTTGAAAATTCTCTTAGAATATGTTAACGTAAATATTCATTTTAAATAAGGATAGACTTTGTAACGCGCAACTTCCTGTTCCACCTTAGCAGCCAATGAAAGGTGAATTATCACAAGACAATTAAGTGATAGCGATCAACATTAGTCTTACTTCAAAAGCCCACAGAAGACATTTATTACTTTCTCTAAACGTACTATGTGCATAATGTATAGAGGAAATATTGTATTCCACCCAAAAATTCGATGCCGAGATTTCACCGGGAATACATATTTTAGGGTCCCCTGAATCCAAAAAAAACATTTTTAGAGAAACGTCCTATGTGTTTGTGTTTGTGTGTCTGTGGACAACATAGTTCAAAAACGAAAAGACCGTTAAATACCAAATTTGGTATTTAGTTATAGTTATAGTATTCTCCAAAGATACTAGACACAAGATTTTCAAGAAAATCTCCCCACCACAAACTAACCTTTACATGGAAAAATTTTCGAAAATTTTGTTTTTCTTAAAAATGGCTATAAGGATTTTGATTAAAATCACGTATATTAAAGCTATTTGAACTCCGAATAAAATGTATAGCTTGAATGTTCTGGGAATAGCTTCCGAAGACCTCTTTATTCTGGATGAATTTTGCCGAATTTTGTATTACTGCTAAACCGTAAGAGATGGACAAAAACTTACCATACAGAAAATGCAGAGCACATTAAAACACACAATATACTTTGTATGCCTTTTTTTCGTGGAGTTGTTATTAGTTTCCGCTTTGAAAAACTTATACCTACTTTTCTCATACAGAAATTTGTACAAACAAAGGAACTTCAGTTCACTACTTCAGTAGTCTCTTGACTACTACTTTAACCTATGGTACGCTCTTATTTCACTTCCAATTACAAGGAAGTAAGTAATATGACTATTTCTGCTAATTTTTTCTCGATTGGTATGAAGTAAATAGTAGCATTAGCTTTTTAACAATAATTTGTTACAGAGATGTAGAGAAAGTCATGTGAATGTAACACATCAGATTTTTTTCTATGGATAGCCCCTTGCTGCTACTGTTGAACCCGATGAGTAGAACTCGGTCCAGGGTCACAAAATTGCCGAATTAGGTTCGTTGCATACAGAGTATAACTATGACGTAATGGAGTAGGCGTGGTCTCCTCAGCTCGTTTCAACATGTGATGCACTACGAGTATTGCACGCTGACTGGCCTCATTCAGTTCCTTCTGAGAGTGCAGATTGAAAATGTCGAAAATACAAAGGTTAGGCGTTCGAAATGAACAAACTTGTGGATGATTCAAACATATTTTGAGTGACAGGAGGAGAGCCTTTTCTTTTGATACAGTAAAGATGCAGCTTGTGATTCCCTGTAATGTATTGTGAGCGAGTTTGGTTGATTTATGTTCATTTTATTTTCGAAGATCTGCTATTCTGTTTGTTTTTCATCAAACTTTGTTTATTTTTGTAAAAGTACAAGTAGTTTTCATTTACTAATCATATTATTAAATAATTGTTTTATTGTGTACTTTATGTATTAGAACGATACATGTAATGTCATATTGCATATAATGTAATAAGCTACTTTTGGAGCAGATTATACCTCAAGGTGTGCATGTTTACACTACTAACCTCTTCTCACTACTCTGTCTTTATACCGATGACTGCGGTAAATGTGTGGGCTTCGGGACCCAAAATCGTGCTTAACTGATGAGTTTGCTAAATCTATACCACTTGCTCTCTCTCAGTTCTAATTTCTTTTTACATTTCTGCCATTAATCATTCATTTTGTAGTTTCATTCTATATTTCTAACCAACTACGAAAATGGATATATATGTGTGTGTGCATTAAAATATCAGTATTTAAAAAATAAAATAAAATATGTTTGAATCATTATAACCAAAAGTATGGAATTTCTCTTATAAATACCTGTATACGCAAAAATTGTATCCAACAGCATTCACTTGGAAACATTTTAAATGAGTTTGAACTTGGTTTAAGAAATGTCTTGGTGGTGGTATTTATTATGTACTTTATATAGCATTAATTGCCTCACACCATTGCATGGGTTACACGACCGTGCATGCCCTGTGGAAAAGTATTTGATTTGGAAATCTTAACTACTCCGATTTGATATTCACAACACTATAAACACACCTATACAAAACAACACCATGACTCATTCACATTCAAATAGATGCTCAAATACCAAATATGTCTAAGCAAAATTTACACAAACAATTTATCTGTTAGCACACGTTCTTCCATTAGGTGTGAGCCAAGCTTGCCCAATTTTGGTTGTATAGAATCAAGTCACAGCATGCTGTCAGCCATTTATACAAATTACCTCAGGAAAATATTTTTCTCTTAGCATTTATAAACTGCCAAAACAGTGTCCAGGTTTCCGCCACCTACCAACATCACCAACGATTTCACGAGCTTTCCACCCTCCCAAAATAAGCCTGCCCATCCCGTTCTCCATTTCCTAGCACTTTCAATTGTTATTTATTTTGTAGTTCCAGTGATAATTTAAATCACATAGTCAATTTTTGACTATTTTCACGACGCTGTGTCTATTTTCATTAAGCCAGTAAAACCCATTTTAATAAACTAAATAAAAATTATGTTAAATGTAATAGCAGCGAATAATATTCTAGCTGACCTTATAAAAATAACACATTGAGCTTTTCCGTTAACGTTTTCTTTGGACCGTTAATTTGATGTAAAAATTGTGTGTTTAGAGCATGGTATTTTTCAGTTTATGTTACATTAAGGGAAGAATAAAATCCCTATTCCACCAAAGTTAAATTGACTGAAATCATAACAAATTAATCTGAGAAATTAGTATCAGCCTTAGGTTTTTACAGCATGCAGCTCCCTTCCTTATAGGCGTATTGACAGAATGAGTTTTTTTATTAAGAACGACAAATTTTTTTCTAAATGAGGCCATTTTTTGACTAAAAATTATCAGCCATATTGCTTTTAAAAACAACTAAACACCTTATAAACTTCAAAATAAATTTAAGATAGGTTGTTTAATCAACTTAAAATTGTATTTATTTATCTTCAATACTTTGAAAAAATCTGATGTGTTCCATTCACATGAGTTTCTCTACATCTCCGCAACAAATTATTGCTAAAAAGCTTATGATGCTATTTATGTTATGCTAATCAGAAATATTTAGCAGAAATAGTCATATTACTTGCTTCCTTGTAAGTAGAAGCGAAATAAGGGAGTACCATAGGTTAAAGGGATAGTCAAAATCTGGTAGCAATGCCATTGAAATTCCTTTGCTTGTATGTATGGACAACAGTTGGCAAGTTCCTGTATGAGAAAAGTAAGTTTTTCATAGCAGAAAACAAAAACAAGGAATGTCTCAAAAACGATGAACTCCACGAAAAAAATGTATATCGCATAAATTATGTGTTTTAACGTGCTCTACATTTTTTGTGGAGTAAGTTTTTGTCTATCCTTTAAGTTTTAGCAGTTATTAAAAATTCCGTAAAATCCATCCAGAATAAACTACTCTTCAGAATCTATTCCCAGAAAATTCAAGATATACATTTTATTTGTCAGGTAAATGCCTTTAATATACGATATTTTAATCAAAATCGTTAGAGCCATTTTTGAGAAAATCGAAATTTTCGAAAAAAAGTTACATGTAAAGGGTAGTTTGGGGTGGGGGAATTTTTCTCAAAATCTTCGAGTCGCATCTCTGGAAGATTCTAAACTTATATACCAAGACCTTTTTGTGAAAATGCTTTTTTTAGATATTGGGGACCCTAAAACATATATTTCCGGTGAAATCTCGGTATCGATTTTTTGGGTGGAGTGTAATACCTTCTCTATACACTATGTACATAGTGCGTACAGAGAAAGTAAAAATGGACAACTTATACAAAAAAGGCAGTTACAAAAAACAAAAAAAAAAACAAAAAAAATTCAGAGAAAAATAGAGAATACAAACTCGCATGTATTCGCTTGAGCCCACAGAACCTATCATGCATAACCCTACCAATTTGTAGAGCAAAAATTTTCCCCAAACAATCACAGCTTACGGGCGCAAAAAGCCTTAGACATTAGTCCAGATATTATCTTTCAAGACGTGGGGTTATCTTACTTGAAAATAAACATTGCATGGGAGCACGGATTTACTTCCTTTCTATAGGAAGGAATGCTAAGGATTTTTACATACGAAAAAGTCTATCACCTTCACCGAATTTGAATCCATAACTTTGTGCATTTTGTGTAATAAATGTTGTAACTTTACATTGAAATATTCTGTCTGTAAACAATATTCTGTGCAAACAAAAAAATTAGCAGCACTGTAGAATTTAGCTGTTCTCAGCTCACTTTGTATATAATGTATTTCTTCCTTTTGTTCTTCTTCAACTGCATGCTTATTAGCCAGTTGCGCCTGCAAATTGGCTCACCCATCTCTTGTAAGGTCTACCTATGTTTCGCCATCTTTTAGTTTGTACCTTTAAGCTCTCCTTTGGCTACCTTTCTTCTGGTTTGCGTTGAGCATGTTCGAACCATTTATTTCTATAGTTCACAATTCTTTCTTTTATTTGTATATGTTCAATTCATGTCTTGTTTCGTTTTTACTTTCTCTACACGTTCTATGTACACAGTGGATAAACAAAGTATTGTATTACACTCAAAAATTCGATACCAAAATTTCACTGGAAATACATGTTTTGAGACAAACTGAATCCAAAAATAAGTATTCTAGAAAAAGGTTTGTGTGTATGTGTGTTGGGGGGGGGGGCAGCATAGCTCAAAAACGAAAAGTCCGTTAAATACCAAACTTAGTATTTAGGTTTAATATCTCCCTAGGATGCAACACAAAGATCCAAGATAATCCCACTACCCCCAGCTACCCTTTATATGGAAAATGTTTCAAAACTTTTGATTTTTTTCAAAATGACTCTTGATGATTTTGATAGAAAATATCGTATATCAAAGATATTTTACATGGCAAATAAAATGCATATCTTGAATTTTCTGGAAATAGCAAATGAAGACCTCTTTATTCTGGATGAATTATACTGATTTTGCATAACTGGTAAACCATAAGAGGTGGACAAAAACTTAATATACAAAATATGTGGATCTCCTTAAAACACATAATTTTTGTCATATACTTTTTATGTAGAGCTGACCGTTTCTGAGACATTCCTTGTCATTACTTATACTTTTCTAACACAGGAATTTGTCAACCCCTAACTATACAAACAAAGAGATTTTAATCAGATAGCAACCAGCTAATTTTATCTCCATTAGCATGAGGTAAATAAAAGCACAAGCTTTTTAACAAAAATTCGTTACCAACATGTAGAGAAAGTCATGTGAATGGAACACATCAGATTGCTTTATTCTCTTCCCTTGCCACAACCATTATATATTTAATAAATTTTATCGTAGGGACGGAAGGTCGTGTAGGATCTTTAAACACGGTAGTTAGAAATATTCAGCTTCTAGTTGGTGATGATGGAACGGGTCATTAAAGGAGCAAAATTATGGTTGGGTATATTCTCAACGTGGGTGTACGGCTGTTTGGTAATAACCCAGAAGGATTATGCCCTATGGAAATTAAGTGTATGTTCCTATAATGAAAAATTACGTAATTACCTGACTTCAGTTCCCGTGATTACTGTACTTCCTACGCAGTCCTTCTTGTGTTCAAGATCGATCTCTTACTTCAGGAAACCACAAAGAACTTCACAAAAAGTAGGTAATGCGGCGTTTATGTTCCTGGCTTGCGGGCTTTCGCGAGTAATCTGTTTTGCCACCGTTTTTCTCCGTGTGTGTGTGTGTGGCGTGTGTGTATATACAGATATACTTATAAATACTGTATACAATACGTTAGGTAGCCCGCCTGGGTAGTGTGCTGGTAACGTGGCTGCCCCACATTCAATAGGTCGCGAGTTCGAATCTCGCATAAGGTGTGTTACCCGCGTAACGTTTTTTTTCCGGGGTTTTCCCTTATCCTAAGAAGACGAATGTCGAGTAACTTTAAGCTCCACGGACCCCCAGATCATTAGAGTATCATTTCACAAATCATTCATCTTCCCCTGTGGCCATCCAGGTTAAGGACTTAAGCTCAAATATATATATATATATATATATATATATATATTACACAATAAAGGGACATTTAAGAAAAATATCTGATATGTTACAATGGCATGACTTTTTCTACTAATTATGTAACAAGCATTCTTAAAAAAAGCTTAATATTTCATTTGTTTCATGCAAATAAACATTATCATAACTGGTTTTATTACATATTTCCTTGCGGCACAAGGGAAATAAGGAATAGTCATATTTTTTAAGAGTTGGTCACCATATTATCGTCATATTGAATTGTCTAGCTCTTACCGTTTATCAGTTATGCAGAATGAAGACGTTTGTAGAGGCTATTCCCAGCAATCTATTATTATGAAAATATTTTAAATATACCGCATTTCAATCTAAATCCTTGAGCATTTTTTTTAGTACGTCAATGTTTTCGAAAATTTGTTTATGTAAAGTGTAGTTGGGTTGGGAGAATTTTCTTAAAAATCATTGTGTCGCATCCTTTGAAGATACTGAACTTAAACATCAAATTTGACAGACTTTTTGTTTTTGAATTATGCAATAAACAGACACAGACATACACAAGCACATACACGATATTTTGTGAGTTCAGGAGTTTCAAAACATATATTTCCGGTGAAATCTCATATTGAATTTTGGGTAAAATGCAATAAATTTTCTACCTACTATGTATATTGTACGAGAGTTATTTGCAGTTCTAAGGGGATTTTATAATTTTACTTTTATTTCATACTATTTAATTTCTTTTTGGTTTTATTTAGTTTAGTCATATTAATAAGCTAGATCTGTAAATCAATAATGTATGAAAGGATGTAATGTGGTAAATAAAGTATACAGTTTGCAATATGCGTCCTGGTATACGGCACTAGATGCCAGGATGTTGTATTACTGATTTTATTTTATTTTGTACGTGCTCATGTGAAGCACCTCCTGACTGCACGGACAATTGTGGATTGTTGCATTTGTCTTCAAGTCTTATTCAGTTTGTCTTTAGTGTGTTCTCTAGCTTTTGTCTCTTGTTTATCCATTCTTTGTTTCTCTTATGTTACAATGGCAGTGAATTTAACAAAAGGTCAAACAATCTGGATTTTAGAACATCGAGAATGTGTTCGAGAGGAACTGTGTGAAGAATTTGACACCCTTCTCCATCATCCAGGAACACAACTTATTGGTTATGCAACAAATTTCATCAGACGGGTTCAAAAGTGATCAACTTCTCACCAGTATAACACCTAAAAATGAAATGCTATTTGCTCAACGTTTCTCCAAAGTTTATAAAAATTACAGAGAAGAGCGCCACGGAGCTGAACAACTGTCGTAAGTCTCTGAGAGTATAATGTTACGTCTAAAAATTAAACTGATCCGAACAAGATTTATACTGTATTCTTACCCAGTTACCCTCCCAGCATATTGTAGGGTCATTATAAATATATAAAAATATTTCAGTACTAAAATAAAGATGATTTATGGATCAGCGGATACTAAATAGAAATGACTGAAATGAATGGAATATCATAAGCCGGTCAAAACGCGTGCATTCCTATAACGGGGAGCGCCACTTGTACATATAACAGCTTGCCCGCCCTCCTGTATAGTTCAGTTGGGAAAGTGCGAGAGAATGTTCATGATAGCATTTCTCCTGTGTGTGTGTGTGTGTGTGTTAAAATTGTATGTATATATATTAATATCATAAGCAATCTAATGTATTCTAAAATCCATTACAATACAATAAATTTGTACCTACATTTCTTTTACTCTCTCGCGTGCTTGGCATTATTCCTCACTTGCCGTGTCGGTTTCCGATTCGGTGGCCATTTCTTCTCCCGATTCATTATTGCTGTGGAATCCTGCATTTGATTATTATACTTTCCATTTCTTGTTCCATTAGTGTATGTATTTTCCAATATTTCTTGATTATTTTTTGCCTTCTGAATCGAGTTTTTTTCAGTCATTTGCTGTTATTGACCCAATAGGATTCTAAGAAATTAGGATGTTTGAACCACTACGTCAGAGTCTCTCTCAGTGAATTCCACTCAGTTTACTTTTTCTAAATTTCACTTTTCCTAAACGTTTCTTTAAATCCAAAGAAATTAATCCCCTTCTTACAAAATTTTAATATCTGATTTAGGCAGCGCAGGGATTTCTTTTTAACTTCGTAATACTGATATTTTCTTCTAATGACACACTGGCCCATATCGTCCAAAACGACTTTGTTTGTGAGAGGCTTACCAATCTTGAGAGGTGATATAATTTTGCTCGTCCCACTTTCTTTTAATTGGTCTTTCTTTCGGATGTTGCATATCGTTATTCTAAGTGGTAGAAGCAACAAATACAGTGGCATTTATAATTGGTATTTTTTTACCTTTCTTTGCGGCGTGCTATACATTTCATGATGTATGGGTGAAGTCATATTGCATCATCGCTCTCCGCTCCCACTGCAGGACTACACTGGCCTTGACCGGCTTATACATTGCAGTATATGTGGAGGGCGCTGATTTTACTTATGGCTGTGATAAGTAGTGAGTGACTATAAAACATGGTTATGTAGCGGCCAATCCTTCCTTATTTCTTTAACTGTTCCATTTATTCCTCGCCTTTAAATGCAATAGCGATATCGGCGGCCTTTTACCTTTGGAGCATTGCCCATTTGGGTTCATTTCTTTAGGTTTTATATCGCAAACACATTTGTACTTTCAGACTCTGTGAAGGGTAGGAAATAGCGACAAGAATAAAATGCCCACTTCCAGCCGAGAACCGATCCCGCGACACTCTGCCGGGTGATCTACTGGGCCGGCTCCCTTAGTTTTCTGTGCCTCCACATACTGGGAGGTGTATACACCTTTGAGCACAAAGGTTTCTACTGTAAACATTAACATTTAGCTAAGTACCCTTTATTTTACCTATAAATATATAAATCTGGATAACATTCCAGGCACGATTTCTCTGTGTAACAGTTCTTTTTTTTTTATTTTACCTATAAATATATAAATCTGGATAACATTCCAGGCACGATTTCTCTGTGTAACAGTTCTTTTTTTATTTTACCTATAAATATATACATCTGGATAACATTCCAGGCACGATTTCTCTGTGTAACAGTTTTTTTTTTTTTATTTTACCTATAAATATATACATCTGGATAACATTCCAGGCACGATTTCTCTGTATAACAGTTTTTTTTTTTTTTTTATTTTACCTATAAATATATACATCTGGATAACATTCCAGGCACGATTTCTCTGTATAACAGTTCTTTTTTTATTTTCTCTGCATGTACTATGCATATAGTAGGTAGAGAAAATATACGACGTCCAGATAAAACCGAAACGCCCTGAATAAAAAAAAATTAGATAAAGGTCCGTGTATGTATGTCTGTATGAGTGTGCCTGTGTGCCTGTGGACGGCATAGCTCAAAAACGAAAGGCCGTTAAATACCAAATTTGGTATGTAAGTTTAATATCTTTCATGAAGATTATCAAGAAAATCCTTCCACCCTAAACTACCCTTCACATGGCCATTTTTGGAAAATGTTTCTATAAAAATGGCAAAAACGGATTTTTATCAAAATATCGTAGCAATATTAAAATATTTACGAGACATATAAAACGTACCTCTTGAATTTTCTGGGGACCGCCTCTGAAAGCCCTTTCTTACTGGATTAATTTTGCATAACTTGTAAACCATAAGGGGTATATAGAAATTTACAGCACAAAAAATGAAGATCTCATTAAAACGCTCAATTTAGGTCATTATTTTGTTTGTAGAGGTAATCGTTTCCAGATATTCCCTGTTTTTGGTTTCAATTTTGGGCTACTTAAAACTTTTCTCAAACTGGAGATCCTCTTTCGTTTCATCACTCTTTTGTTTTCCTTCTGTAAGTGCAAAGCTAATCGAATGTTGGCAAAACGACCGGCTTTTTAAAGTATTTGACTTGCTAATGTCCATCTCCAATACCATGATGTAGATAAAGGAATAACTAGTTTGTAGAGAAATCCATGTGAATGAAACACATGAGAATTTTTTTTAATCCTAACTTATCTATCTTCGTCCTCCATATTGTAACATATAATGAGTATTAAAGGCTGGCATACATCAATTGTTAATATTTTGGGTTGCGTTTGGATAGAAGGTTAACGTGATGCCTTGTTGGAGAATCGTTCAGAACGCCAATACGTGGCTTGGACAGAAAAAGACTAGCGGCTTGACAACGGCCAGTGTAGTAATTCGTGAGGAAACACGCGCGAGGAGACAAGTTCGTCAATTAAGCAGGAGCGGCTCAAGGAAGCAGTAGCCAGTTAGCGCTACACCCAATAAATAATATTGTAACCAGTGATCCATTTAAGAAATAACATAATTTTTCCTTATAAATACTCTCCAGAACTCTTAAAAAGTCCGTTATATGCAGGGATTTTTGTCCATCTGTGAAACCATGTTAGCAAAGCATTTAACAGTGCGTTATAGAACCTGGAGAGGCAGGTGCGGTGGGAGAAAGTTGGAGGTGTGGCTTCTTTAACACAGCTACATGATATGAGATGTATTCGCTCAGTGGAAATGATGTTTAAACATTAGCCCCGTATAAGACATTGTTACCAATTAATGCTTTGGCTGGAACACTCCACGGCTAACATGTTTAGGAGGGCGGGAGGACAGCAGATGTTTCTTTGTCACAATTCTCTCGACATTGTCTTGTATTAACTAAATGTCTTTAAACTCCATAATTTTGGAACGACATATATTCAAAGGTTTTCAACTATTGTAATTTTAATCTCGTTCTAAATCTTATAGTTCTCTGTAAAGCTATTTTTTTCTCTGAATGACTTAGGCGTCTTTGTCATGTCCATAAGTTCTGAAAACGAAATTAACTCTTGTTAAAAACGTTTTGATATTCGTTAAAGCATTTTATCTAGCATCTTGGGTTTTTTAAACTTTAAATCATATGCACTATGTTTTGTTCAAACAATATTGGTAACAAACAGTGCTACCAATATCTCTCATTCAGTATTAGGGTGAAATCTGTTAAAAGCGTACTCTAATGTGAACCAACATTACTCTGACAACTATTAACGCATGCTGAATTAATTTACTGCAATATTCATTTTATATAATGTAACACATGTCTTTATTTTCTCAAAAATGGTTGCCAATAGTTTTTAATTTATTTCTGCATATAAATCACTCGACGCTTTGACGAGCGATAACTCTCCAGTTACTCACGACTCACGTTGGCGTGCTACTCTTCCTCCTTTTATATCTAGAAAATGACGTCACTGAACTTTCTGGAAACTAGTGGAAGTCGAAGCTTTGGAAGAATACAGACGTGTCGCGTTCAAAAGCCTCCGATTGTCGGCGTACTGCACTCCAATGTATTGTCAGGCATTTCAAGGTCTTCAACTCCGCCAATTACATACCAAAGCGAACGTGAGAGCGGCAGCACATGGACGGCATCGTCACAGAACTAACTAGAGCTTGGTCCGGGTCATGCAAATTATGGATTGAGGTTCTGTACACACAGAGTATAATTATGACGTAATTGAGTAGGAGTGATCTCTACAGCCCGTTTCGAAACGTGTTGCACTATCTAGCATTGCTCAGTGGCTGGCCTCTTTCAGTTCCTGCTAGTAGAACACTGAAAGAGAGCGAAGATTGAAAAATGTTAAAAATACGAAACGGTAGGCGTTAAACACTAAAACAAAAAAACTTGCAGATGAGTCAATTTTATATATTTTGGGTGACGGAAGGATACAGTACAGACATATCTTGTAACTCTCTGAATAAATTTTGAGTGAGTTGGTTGATTTATGTCCATTGTCTTTCCAAAACTCTGCATATTATTATCATTTGTATTTTTTGTATCACGCTTTATATGTCTTTGCAAAAGACAAGTCGTTTTTATTTGCTAATCATATTACGAAATAATTTTTTTTATGAATTATAACGATGCCTATAATGTCAATACATGTAATGAGCTACTTTTGGAACAGATTACATCTCAGCATGTGCATGTTTACGCAACAAATCCCTCTCCCCCCACTGCCTTCTCTCTATGCCACTGACAGCTTTGTGTTTTCGTAACTGTATGCGCTTCGGAACCTAAAACCGAGCTCTACCAATTTAAGACGTTCTGCCTGCTAAGCGACCCTAGAGCTGTGTAATTACTGTTTCTTCAACTAAGATAAGATGATGATTCCTAAATTGGAGATCAGTCATATGTTGATGATTGTTGCAACAGAACGCTTTTCTATTTATAAATACATTAATTTACCACAGTACACGTTAGCTGACTTAAAACAAAAATGACTTTACACCATTTTATGCAGACGATAATGACGATGTAACATTTAGAGCTCTCTATTAGTCAACACTCTTAAACACTTTTGGTAAGAGAAATTTCAGCTGAAATCATATCAGTCCTACTTAATGTCCCTATAGATACTAAACGAGATCCAAATGTTATTCCCTCACTGCATGCAAACTACCTCATCGTCACTGATACACAATTTAAATGCACCCTGATAGCATCGTGTTATGAAAACATGTTTAAATTCAACAACAGTAATGAACACACAACCATTACGGTCATGAACGAGCTTCAACAACATATAAACAAGCCAATGGTACCAAACAGAATTACACGAACTTCTACAAAAGAATTAAAATTGCGTAGCAATCAATTCCGTTCAAAAGCCACAGGGTCATGTAAAAACTCAATGATAAAGCTGTGACGTATAGAGCTACAATCCAAAATATCTGTTTAAGATTTGGTTAGTTTACACAATCATAGATTTCCGATAAAATATTTTGGCATATTACTGGACACAAAATGACATGGAATGTCAGTTTTGTTCCACATACTACAACACTTGCTAACTCAAGGTTACACAAGTTATACTCATTAATCAAAAGGCGCATCAAAATTGAATTGTACTGCTCTATTCTTCTTTATAGATCATTAATCCGACCATTAAAGACTCAACGCACTTCCCGTGTGGCAGAGAGCAAGTAAAATAAACTTCCATAGACTGCAAGCTATATTGAACAAATTTCTCCGGAGAGCTACAAGTCATCTATGATTTATATGCAGAGCTAGGAAGTTCGTACCGTTCGCCGTTCCGTATATAGGTTGCGACCGACCGTCTCAAAAACAAGTCATTGATAAGAACGCACGGTGGAAAGATAAACAAACGTGTTGTCAAGCTAACAGTACTTTTTCCAGAGAACAAAACTGACTCATGCGACATTCGTATAAGAACACCTATTTAGAAAATTATTATGTACAACATACAAATTACCACATAGATAAGGGTGACTAACTGATTTCTATATATGTACATTATGAAAACACTCAAGCAATTGAAATATTTATCGAATGTTAAAAAATATCCGAATAATAAAGTTAATTTTTTAAATATCTTCAGATTCTTAATAGATAAAAACGAAAGCAGGAATTAAACTAAATCTTTACTCATCTGCAGCCATATTACTGAAAACTATATGTACTTCTGAAGCCTTTCAAATAAAAACCTCAATCTGCGTTCCGACAAACAAACTTTAACAAAAAAGTTGATTCCACTTCGCATGAGTAATCGGACATATTTGAAATAGTTTATCAGTTCCGTTTCAGTATCAGCAAGCAAATATCATTTGTTGAGACCTTAAAGTGTAGCTTGTATGCGATACATCATACTCAACCCTGCATTCTTTTCAATTACAGTTTTCATTTTTATCTTTGTTTCAGGTAGGATGGTCGTGGATTGGCAGATCCATCTTGACAGTTCTTCTACATACCACACAGATTCAGTTAAGCTCCATACCAGCTGAAAAGTACTTTGCTAGAAAGCGTGCTATTGTTGCAAACCGAATTAATGTTATTCAAACGCCTTCCCTCCTACCGACGCGATTCTGTGTTATACAGTGATAGCTGTGTTGCAATAATGGGCTGCACTTTACGTTGACCTTTGCTCTCACAAGTAGCGCCGCATAGTATTACCAAACCTGGCCACTCTTACTGGATAAGGAAATTGGTACAAAAGTCCTAGCTCTGTTTATAAGTAATACTCAACTGCCTAACTAGCTTGATATTCTTCCACTATAGCAGCATATTAATCGCTCTTAAAATCATTCTTCTGTAAACTAAATAAAGTTATGGATACCCAAACATACAAATTAACACAGATCTCCACTTAAAAGCTGAAAATCAAATTACCGCAATATGTGTCATGAAGTTATTCACATGGCTTCTGCTAAGAATAAATCATTTTATTATTTCAGTTTATTACTTATTTCATCTATTCGTTGTTCACTTATGAAAAAATAACGCTGATCATTCTCTATTTTAAAATAATTTATACCTTAAATAACATGTCAGAGGAGCCATTATGGTCAACTGCAGATGTTCTGTATTTATTGTGTCACTTCTGGTTTGTACGTATAACCCTCGGTTTTGAAGTAAGAATATTTGATGTAAGCCTCTCACATTCCCTCTACTGGTAACATAAATGATGTTCTGTGAATATTGTTTCTGTATAAAAAACGAAAGTTTTTGCAAAGACCAGAGGAAAGAATATATCAAAATTTGAACTGAAAATGGAACGGAAACTTCGGATTAAAGATTAACCTCCAGAAAGTGAGGAAAACAGACGAAAATATAACTGAAAGATATCATTATGAAACGATATCTCCTCTGACGATGAATAGAATGAATCATGGTCTTTATTATCGCGTATGATGACTCCTCGGTAACTATGCAGTTTTTCGGGAGATTCAGTTCTCTTCGGGCCGGACCATATTTTTTACTTTCTCTATATGTACATAGTGTATACAGAAGGTATTGCACTCCACCCAAAAATTCGATACCGAGATTTCACCGGAAATATGTTTTTAGGATCCCCTTTATCTAAAAAAAAGCATGTTCACAAAAAGACCCGCGTGTGTGTGTGTGTGTGTGTGTGTGTGTGTGTGTGTGTGTGTGTCCGCGCGTGTGTGTGTGTGTGTGTGTGTGTGTGTCTGTGAGCACGATAACTCAAAAACGAAAAGTCGGTAAAATACCAAACTTGGTATTTAAGTTTAGTATCTTCCAGGGATGCGACACGATGATTTTGAGAAAAGTCCCCCCAACCCAAACTACCCTTCAAATGGAACTTTTTTCGAAAATTTTGATTTCCTCAAAAATGGCTCTAACGATTTTGATTAAAATTTCGTATATTAAACATATTTACCTGACAAATAAAATGTATATCTTGAATTTTCTGGGAATAGCCTCTGAAGAGTAGTTTATTCTGGATGAATTTTACTAAATTTTGAATAACTGCTAAACCGTAAGAGATGGACAAAAATTTACTGCACAAAAAATGTAGAGCACATTAAAGAACACAATTTATGTTGTATACATTTTTTCGTGGAGTTCGTCGTTTTTGTGACATTCCTTATTTTTGGTTTCTGCTATGAAAAACGTATACTTTTCTCATACAGGAACTTGTCAACTCCTATCCATATAGACAAAGGAACTTCATTGACATAGCAACCAGCTTTTGACTATCACTTTAATCTACGGTTGTCCCTTATTTTGCTTCTGCTTACAAGGAAGCGAGTAATTAGACTATTTCTGCTATTTTTGTCTAATTAGCATAAAGTAAGTAGAAGTATAAGCTTTTTAAGAATTATTTGTTGCAGGGATATGGAGAAAGTCATGTGAATGGTACACATGAGATTTTTTACTGATTAGCATGAAGTAAATAGACGTATAAGCTTTTAAGAATAATTTGTTGCAGAGATGTAGAGAAAGTCATGTGAATGGTACACATCAGATTTTTATTCTCCTGCTTTCCCCAACTCAGTAGGCGTATACTGGGTTGGTTCCCCGTCTACCACAAATTCCCTATCCTGTACTTCAGAGTTTTAGTACCACGCGAAGGGGATTGGTTGAAGTTGGCTACAGCAGAATCGCCGGTGTCAGGATTGGTGCCAAAGTTTAGGGACTTCAAACCTTCTGTCTCGTCCAGATCTGATCGGCCTTCATCCCTTCCTCAGAGGGATTACATTGAAATCACAAATGGCTCAAGGTTACTACGTTACTCTACTCCCGTGACTGGAGGTTCATCCGTCTGCCTTATTCTATCTCATTAATACTTCTCAATATTTGTTTCTTCCACAGGACATGAAGAGAACGCCATACTTTTGTTACATAGGGGCTTTGCGTATCAATATTGACATTTTACTTTCTTTACCACGTACAATATAGATGGCAAACATTCGATGTCGAAATTTCACCGGAAATATATGTTTTGAGGCCCGCTGAATACAAAAAACATTACACACAAAGGTGTGTATAGTATAGTTTTTTGAGGAACAGATATCTTATTCAAGGTTTGTTTAATTATAAATCCAAATACATTAAATTATTCCCCAATTAACTGGCTAGAGCTACCTTTATTCCACATAGTTTCCATTCACATTATGACTCTACGCCTTCTAGATGTCAGTTGGGAGATCTGACACTCTTACTACCTTTTCATATCTGCATAAAAGGCAAATAGAAAGAGACTCTGAGGCCAAAATCTACTTGCGAGTGCGCGTGCATGCGTGTGTGCGTGTGTGTGTGTGTGTGTGTGTGTGTGTTAAAGCTTAACTTAGAAAAGAAAATTTTGTTATATATCAAACTTAATATTTAAGTTCTGTATCTCCCAAGAATGTGCCATGAAGATTTTCAAGAAAATCTCGCTCTCCCTAAGCACTCTTTCTTTACATGGCTCATTTTTCGAATTTTGTTAGTTTCTCAACACTTTCCCTGAATATTTTCATTAAAATACCATATTTTAAGAATATTTCATGAAATGTATATCTTTAAATATCTGAAAATAGTCACTGAAAGTCTATTCTTTAGGATGATCTTGCACAGCTGTTAAACCATAAGAGATAGAGGAAAGTTACTACATAAGTAGGGTAGATATTATCAAAACACACAATTTATGCCAAATACATGTTTTATGAAGTTAACCATTTCTGAGGTATTCCTTGATATTTGTTTCAATTGTTCATACTTATGCTTTTCTCAAGTAGAAGGTCGTTATTCACTTTTCATCTTCTTTCTTTCTTCTACCGGTCGAGCAAACAGACATAATTTCAAGGTGATCACAGAGTCACCAGCTCTTTAAAGTTTTAAGCATCGTTTAAGCCTATTGTATTTCCGTAATTCCATTGCATATACAGGGAAATGTCTTATAAAATTATTTCTGCAGCCTTTTGTTTCAATTAACGTTAAGTGGATAGTACAATAAGCTTTTTAATATTTTTTCTGAAGAATGGCTAGAGAAAATCATGTGAATATACCATAGTATATATATTTTTTCAGTTGAAGTATAAAGAAAAATAATAAACTAATAGCTGCAAAAGTTTTTCTGTTGATTTTTATAACATTTATTTGCAGTTAACAAAAGGCTCCTATTTGGCACCTGAAACTTATTATTCCCACAGTTAAATGTGTAGGTAATGTAATATCATAATGTAAGTTAATCACTACTTCGTTTATGTTTAAATACCTCGTGCTTGAGGACACTCGCCTTCACAACTGCGCAAAAAACACCTCTTACAGTTTATGCTCACTAGGATGTAAGAGCGGCTTTTTCTGCTAGGTATTTATTGCAGAACTATGTTCTAAAAGAATGTTGTAAGCCTCGATGTGGACATTAACATTTAATGGTTCCAATAAGAATTCTCCAAATGCCCCTTAGCGCTCAGGTGAAACGATTACCATCTGAGCAAAACGGTGTAATAATGCTT
This sequence comes from Hymenopus coronatus, assembly GCA_030762935.1. Classification (NCBI taxonomy): domain Eukaryota; kingdom Metazoa; phylum Arthropoda; class Insecta; order Mantodea; family Hymenopodidae; genus Hymenopus; species Hymenopus coronatus. The sequence continues at coordinate 36,351,391 of CM060890.1, forward strand.
AAAAAAGGTGTTGCTAAAGAGCCTACAAATCATCGCAAATCCCGGCGGAATGGTTGTAGTCCACTTCTTCTACAAGCAACGATAATCCATTCTAATAACCCAGGTTGAGGCCTCTATTTCATGCAAGCAGCACCATCCATCTTGGTAGACAAGGCGGGCGGTGATGTAGGAAGCTGTATCAATAAATTTCGGTGAATCGTCCCGTACATTATGTACCACGTGGAAAGCCACTTCATACTGTGAGCAGTGGAAGCTTTGAGTTTGCTTGTCCAGTATTGGTGCCTAGAGTGATATTGCTTTTGTGGTCGGAAAGTCTTTTCTGCGAGCATAATTTACATGGTAACAAGTTTCAGTCCACTATAAATGTGTCAGACCGGTAACAATACTTGTTAAAGAGAGCAGCCGGTAACAAGAGAGTCATGGGTTCAAATACCGCCTGAAATGTTGAATCCGTTTGTAGTTGACGTGTTTGGGAGTATTTATCTATAGATAGAGTTGACGTATGGGCGTTTGTATTAGATATATCTGCGGAGAGAATTTTTTAGATTTTTGGGCATATTTAAGTTCCCCGCTAAGTAGAGCAAGTATTACATTCCACCCAAAAATTCGATAATCAAAGTTAATCTATTTTCCTTTAACTATTACAAATTCCCAAGGACTACAATATTATCCAATTAGGATTTTTTGGTTAGATTGATATATTTACGTCAAGTAGATATAAATGCTTTAATTGCTTATTCTTCTGTAGCTCATATATGTTTAGTAATTGCAGGATTAATAACATCAAATATTTGAGGATAACATTTTTCTCAGAAATACACGCTTAAGACCCCTAAATCGAAAAGAAGCATTTAGATTGTTGTGCTTGTCTTCTAAAAAAAACTTAACTAAAAAAGGTAAAAGCTGGTTAAATACCAAACTTTGTAATATAAGCTCAGCACTGCACATGAATTTTCAAGAAAATATTCCACCCTAAACCACTTTCAGATGGAACTTTTCTTTAATTTTGCTTTTATCAAAAATTCCCTAACGATTTTAATTAAAATGCTATATGTTTAGGATACTTTTATAATTAATAAAATATATATGTTGAATGCTCTGAGAAGAGTCTGTGAAAGGCAACATAACAGTGAGTGGTTCATAGCGGAAAAGAGGAGAAAAATGGACAAGACGGAATTCTATTGAAGATCTAAGAAGAAAAGCAATATTTAGTGATTATGGTCTGAATGGCTGAACGAGGTGACACCGCGATAACGTGGCCAAGCCGCACTCGAGAGGTCACGGGTTCGATCCTCGTCGACCACTCACTCTTGAGTTAGGGTTTTTCGTGGTCTTCTTGGTAGATAAGGCGGGCGGTGAAGTAGGAAGCTTATCAATAAAGTTCGATGAATACTCCTGTACATTATGTACCACGAGGAAAGTGAGCGGTTGAAACTTTGAGTTTATTAGTCCAGTATTGGTGCCTAGAGTGGTATTGCTTTTGTTATCGGAAATGCATAATTTACATGGTAACAAGTTTCAGTCCACTATAAATGTGTCAGACCAGTAACTATACTTGTTAAAGAGAGCAAGAGTCATGGGTTCAAATACCGCCTGAAATGTGTTTATAGTTGACGTGTTTGCGAGTATTTATCTATAGAGCGTATGGGAGCTTGGATGTTGTATTAGACATCAGTGGAGAGAGAATTTTTGAGGTCATATTGAACATTTTTACTTTCTCTCTAAGTAGGATACCGAAATTTCACCAGAATTATACGACTAAGGCTGTCTAAATAAAAAAGAATATTTTTAGAAAAAATCTGATGTGTTCCATTCACATGACTTTCTCTATATCTCTGTAAATTATTATTGTTAATAGGCTTATCTCTTAATTATTTCATGCTAATCGAAAAAAATTAGCAGAAATAGTCTTATTTCTTGCTTTATTGTAAGTAGAAGCGAAATCAAGGGAGTACCATAGGTTAAAGTGAAAGCCAAAAGCTGGTTACTATGTGACTGATGTTCCTTTGTTTGTATGGACAGGAGTTGACAAATTCCTGTATGAGAAAAGTATAAGTTTTTCAAAGCTGAAACCAAGAGAAAGGAATATCTCAAAAACGATCAACTCCACGAAAAAAATGTATATAACATAAATTGTGCGTTTTAAAGTGCTCTACATTTTTTGTTGGTTAAGTTTTCGTCCATCTCTTACGGTTTAGTAGTTATGAAAAATTCATCCAGAATAAAGTAGTATTCAGAGGCTATTCCCAGAAAATTCAAAATATACATTTTATTTGTCAGGTAAATAACTTTAATATACGATATTTTAATCAAAATTGTCAGAGCCATTTTTTAGAAAATCAAAATTTTCGAAAAAAGTTCATGTAAAGGGTAGTTTGGGGTGGGGGGATTTTTCTCAAAATCTTCCTGTCGCATCCCTGGAAGATACTAAACTTAAATACCAAGTTTGGTATTTTACCGACTTTTCGTTTTTGAGTTATCGTGTTCACAGACACACGGACACACTGACACACACACACACACACACACGGGCCTTTTTCTCAAAATACTTTTTTTTTTTTGGATACAGGGGACCCTAAAACATATATTTCCGGTGAAATCTCGGTATCGAATTGTACATAGTGAGTATAGAGAAAGCACTATGTACATAGTGAGTATAGAGAAAGTAAAAATGTTGTGCCTGTCTGCCTAAGAAGAGCTTAACAACAAAAAAGTAAAGCTAGTTAAACACCAAACCAACTTTCAAGGATATTACACAATGCTTTTAAAGAAAATATTCTATCCTAAACCGCCTTCGGATGGAGAATTGTCTTTAATTTTGATGTTCTCAAAAATGTCCCCAAAGATTTTGATTAAACTGCTATACTACGTGGCCCAATTGCTCCGTATTTGATGTGCATAGATGTGATTTTGTGCATTAAAAGGGTTGCAGAACTCAACAGGAGTTCAAGTTAAAACCGGTCAGTGGTAACTGGCGAGAGCGACCTTCGTTTTACCTTTCTCAATAAGCGGAAACCGTCTTCGCGTCAAATGCAGTGCAGTTGGGCCACCCGGTATGTTAAGATACGTTTATAATTAATAAAATATATACCTACGTTGAATATTCTGAGTAGAGGCTGTTACAGGCAACATAAGATTGATTCATATGTGAATTAGGAAGTAATAACAGAAAACAGGAAGAAACAAATCTGATGTGTTCCATTCACATGACTTTCTGTACATCACTGTAACACATTATTGTTAAAAAGCATATATTTCTGTATACTATATGGTCATATAGATTAACATTAGCATAAATTATCTTAATTCATTTTCTCCTTGTAAGTAGAGGGAATGCACTAGGCTAAAGTGATAGTCAAATCTTTTAATAGCTGGTTGCCTGTGGTTGAAATCCATTTTTATGCATCGTCAGGAGAAAAGCATGAGAAAAGTTTGTTTTAAATCTGAAACAAATAACTTAAAATATCTCAGCAATGGTCAATTCCATGAAAAAAACTATATGACTTAAACTGCGTGTTTTAACAAGATCTGCATTGTCTATGTAGTAAGTTTTTGTCTATCTGTTACGGTTTTCCAATTATGCCAACTTTCCTAGACGGCCCGGTTTCGATCCCAAGCCACCGCATGTGAGATTTGTGGTGGACAAAGCGGCGCTGGGGCGGGTTTTCTCCGGGTTCTCCAGTTTCCCCCGCCATCGCATTCCACCGGTGCTCCATCTACATCATGTATCGTCAGTATCACTGCCTGCAGTGCCATTAGTAGTTAAAGCGGGCGTTAAACACTACAAAAATATATATGCCAACTTCAGCAAAATTTATCCAGAATAGAGAGATATTTAGAGGCTAATACCAGAAAATTCAAGATATCTTTAATATACGGGTTTTAACCAAAACTGAATTTTTTTCCATGTAAAGGGTATTTTGGGATGGGCAGCGAATTTTTCCGATGAAATCTCGGTATCGAATTTTTGGATGGAATTCAATACCTTCTCTATATACTAAAAGTAGGTGAATGATTAAAAAAATTGCATTATAGTAAATTTATAAAATAAAGAAATGAAGTAGTTATTAACTAAAAGGTTAAATTGAGAGAACAAATTGTTTTATTTAATATATAAAAAAACAAAGTGAAATGAGAAATGAATACTATTATAATAAAATTATAATAATAATTAATAATAATAATAATCTCAATATTAACAATAATAAAAATAAATAATAAAGGTCCCTTTGTGGAATTAATAAACTTAACTAGTAGAAACTTACTATACATAGGTTAATATATTATTTGAGTGCTGGTTTCCAGCTCATTTTTCGCTGGCTTCCAGTGGATAGTAGTTAGTTTTTGTAGTTGGATGTAATAGGTTACCAGTTACATTTATTGGCTTCCAGTAAATATTAGATATAATTGTATACGTTTATTGTTTTTGCATTAACTTACTCAGTGTCGTCTAGTTGTAGTTACTGTAATAAAATATTTTTTTTCTCATTCTTGGAAGTAAATTGTTATTGTTTTATTTGATTTAGTTTGATTTAGTGTTTTTCTTTCTTTTTCATTTCATTATTTTAATTTATTTTGCTTTATAAATTGTATTGGGTTAAGTTATCTGAAAAAAGTATATATGAATAGCTGTTGACTGCTGTGGTCGTTGTCAGAACCCTAATTTATTAAAGTATATGCCTTTTTTTAAACACTCCCCAGGAATAGGTTTTTCTATCACTGTGCATGAAATTATCTGAATCCAAAAAATCATGTTTAGAAAAGGTCCATTAAATAACAATCTTGATATTGAAGTTCAGTAATTTCCAAGGATGCGACACGAATATTTTCAAAAGAATGCTCCATCCCAACTAACTTTTACCCAGTAAAAATTCAAAAATTTTGATTTTCTCAAAAATGGCTCTAACGATTTTGAACAAAATCGCTTATACTTAAGATATTTACATGACAAATGAAATATATATCTTGAATTTTCTGGGAATTCCTCTGTAGACCTCTTTATTCTGGATTAATTTTTCTGAATTTTGCATAACCTGGTAAACCGTAAGAGATAGACAAAAACTTACTATACAAAGGTGAAGAAGACCCCGTTAAAATGTACCACTTATGTTATATACATTTTTTTCGTGTAGTTGACTGTTTTCGAGATATTGCTTGTTATTAGTTTCTGCTAATGTTTATCTCGATTAGCTTAAGTAGATGGAAAGAATAAGCTTATTAACAATAATTTGCTACATAAGTGTAGAGAAAGTCAGGTGAATAGAGCACATCAGATTTTTACTTTCTCTATACGCACTATGTACATAGTGTATAGAGAAGGTATTGCACTCCACCCAAAAATTCGATACCGAGATTTCACCGGAAATATATGTTTTAGGGTCCCCAATATCCAAAAAAAAAAAGCACTTTCATAAAAAGGTCCGTGTGTGTGTGTGTGTGTGTTCGTGTGTCCGTGTGTCTGTGAACACGATAACTCAAAAACGAAAAGTCGGTAAAATACCAAACTTGGTATTTAAATTTAGTATTTTCCTGGGATGCGACACGAAGATTTTGAGAAAAATCCCCCCATCCCAAACTACCCTTTGCATGGAACTTTTTTCGAAAATTTTGATTTTCTCAAAAATGGCTCTAAAGATTTTGATTAAAATTTCGTATACTAAAGACATTTACCCGACAAATAAAATGTATATCTTGAATTTACTGGGAATAGCCTCTGAAGAGTGGTTTCTTCTGGATGAATTTTACTGAATTTTGAATAACTGCTAAACCGGAAGAGATGGACAAAAACTTACTAGACAAAAAATGTAGAGCACGTTAAAACACACAATTTATGTTAATATACATTTTTTTCGTGAGTTCGTCGTTTTTGAGACATTCCTTATTTTTGGTTTCTGCTATAAAAATTTATACTTTTATCATACAGGAACTTTTTAACTCCTATCCATATAAACAAAGGAACTTCATTGACATAGCAACCAGCTTTTGACTATCTTTTTAACCTATGGTAGTCCCTTATTTCACTTCTACTTACAAGGAAGCAAGTAATAAGACTATATGTGCTCATTTTTTCTGATTAGCATAAAGTAAATAGAAGTATAAGCTTTTTAAGAATAATTTGTTGCAGGAATATAGAGAAAGTCATGTGAATGTTGCACATCAGATTTTTTAAATATGTGTTGACTCATTTACTTCTCAATGAAATAGTTCATTGTGTATGAAAATATCGCAGCAGATATTACTAAAATTTCTGCTTCGTGCGAAATCTCTGTCAAACCAAAATGCATTACTGAGGTCTTTCAGTGCAGCAGTTATAGTTCCCCGGTAGCAATAAAGGTAGGAGCCGGATTTGAACTGGGGCAGCATGTTTTTGACAACAATCCTGCTGGCTTAACTTCCTATCGTCCTTGCGGGTGTGTGGGTGACGGACCAAACCTTGTACACAGAATAAAGAGAGCGTAGGATGCCAATACACGAGTTGTAAATAACCCTTCTTTCGATAACAGCAACAACATGGCCAAGGTGGATCCAAGTAAGAGCTCTCTTTTCTTTTCTTTTATAATTTGTCATCATCTTCAGGCTGTCAAACAGGCTTGCTTTGGAACCCTGCAGTTTCTCCTCAGCAAAGAAACCCAAATTAGCATTGAAGACAAAGTTTTTCACATGCATCGTCTAATTGTTTTCTTTTCTTTTACATATAATTGTTTTGTTAAACATTATCTTTTTCTTATTGGTCGTCGTTACGATTACTCTAGAATCTTAGGCTAGCTTAGTGCACGTCAGCAGATGGCCTTATTTGCATAATCACCTTACTGTACCATCTGCTTTTGTAGCTGTCAAATTACACCTTAGAATTCTAATCATTGTAATGCTAGACAGTCGATCTCGGTTGCGTAGTCGTCTTCCTGCTCCATCTAGATGATAACTTGTTGAGAGCTGGCTTTAACAGCGCAGTCCCTTCCTATATAACATAATTTTATTTAGAATTCATTTTTAGGATGCCCATTATCGCTAATTTTATATAATCCTTCTGTAGACAATATCATTAGCAGCTGCCAGAATAATTTTAATAAGCATTCTAATATCAATGGGAAGCAATTTACTCTACATTATAAGCTGACGACCATGATGAAAATCAATGATGCCGTAAAAATGAAAGTACACATATTAAATAACGTAAAAGAAACTTACTGTTTAAAAATTTGATACAGGAATTTCACCCGAAATACATGTTCTGAGGTCCCCTGAAAATATAATAATTTTTAGAAAAAGGTCCGTGTGTGGGTGTGTGTATATGTCTTTGAACAGCATAACTTAAAAACAGGTAGTTCGTTAAATACCAAAATTGATATTTATGTTTTGTATCTCCCAAAGACATGACAACAAAACTTTCAAGAAAATACCTCCGCACCGAACTACCCTTATATAGAAGATTTCTATAAAATTTGGTTTTCTCTAAAATGTCTCTAATGATTTTGATTAAAATATCATAAGATTAAGATATTTTTATGATAAATAAATTGTATAACTTAAATTTTCTCGGAATAATCTCTAAAGTCCGTTTCATTCTGGAGGACTTTTGCATAACTGGTAAACCGTATGAGATATACATAACTTACTACGCAAAACCTAATTCTCGTTAAAAAACACAATTTATATCCAATACATTTTTTGGAATGAACCATATTTAAAGATTCCATATTATTTTTCAATACTTATGCTTTTCTTAAATAGAAAATGGCTATGTGTACTTCTTTCTGCTGGTCAAGAAAAGAGAGCCCCCACATAGAGACTAGCTCTTTAAATGATTTGATTATCCCTTAAACCTACTTTGTTCCCCTAATCCCGTTGTTAATTCGAAATAGGTAGAAGAATAGAGTTTTTAACGATAAATTTGCTGAAGAACTGGAAGAAAAAGTAATATGAATGCACATCTGTTTTTTGTTTCAATGTTGTAATGTAAATCTAAATAAAAGTTTGCAGAAATATGTAGTTTTATTACAGCAGAAGCTGAAGCGACAGTCACACTTAAAAAAAAAAACCGTCACTATATGCTAGCTTTGAAATTTGTTACACGTGCATGACATCACGAGAAGCAACTAAAATCTGTTAATACCAAACTTGGCATCTAAGTTCAGTATTTTCCAAGGATAGATTTTCAAGAAAATCCTCCTACCCCATACTACAGTTTACATGGAAAAGTTTTTGAATTTTTTTGTTTTCTCAAAATTAACCAAATATTTTGTTTAAGTTATCGTACATTAAGGACTTTTATATGGCATATAAAATGTAACGCTTGAATTTTCTGGAAATAGCCTCTGAAGATCTGTTTATTCTGGATGAATTTTGCTGAATTTTACATAACAGGTAAATCGAGGAGATACAAAAGCTTACAAATATACAGGTGTTTCAAAAATACGGGGCATAATTTCAGGTATGTATTTCCCACATGTAGACAATCAAATTAGTTCATTATAACATGTGTCTGGAAATGCTTCATTTCCAAGTTATGGCCTTCACAACATTGAAATTCACTGGAACGTTTTTCTTTCCACAGGTTGTTGTCATTACAGAAGATGTTCAAAATGTCCACCTCCTGCTTGAATACAGACCTCACATCGATGTCTCATTGACCTGCGAACACGATCTCAAACTGCAGGAGTATTGCGTATGTCCTCACAACTTGCCACAATTTGATTCCGAAGGGATTCCAAATCCGGCACCGGAGACGAATAAACCAATGATTTTAAATGGCCCCACAAGTAGAAATCGAGAGGGTTCAGATCAGGTGAGCGTGGAGGCCAAGCAATTGGGCCACCTCTACCTATCCATCGATCAGGAAACCTTTCGATCCAAGTACCGGCGAGCCGTAAGACTGAAGTGTGCAGGAGCGCCATCATGCAAGAAGTGAATGTGTTGATGATTGATGAGTGGAGTATCTTGGAAAACGTCAGGTATTGTGTTTTCCAGGAAGTTTGTGTACGCCTGCCCCGTAAGTCTGTTTACAAGTTCATGGGGTCCAACTAATCGATCACCAATGATACCGGCCCACATGTTGAGGGAGAACCGCACCTGGTGATGAGATACAACAGTTGCACGTGGGTTTTCATGCGACCATACATGCTGATTGTGGAAATTTGTTATGCCATCTCTTGTGAACTGTGCTTCATCTGTAAATAATATGACGGCAGAAAAATTCGGATTTACACCACACTGCTGCAAGAACCACTGACAGAACCTAACTCGTGCAGGGTAATCTGCTGGTGACAGGGCCTGTACACGTTGCAAATGATAAGGATACAATTGATACTCGTTCAACAGTCTCCAGACAGTCGTATGAGGAACATTGACTTGCAACGCTAACCGTCGTGTGCTGATAGAAGGAGTCCTGTCCACAGCCTCCAGAATCTCCTCCTGCACTACTGGAGTTGTAGATCTTGGTCGTCCCCTTCCTAAAGCAGGAGAGGTGAATGTTCCATACTCGCACAGACGGGAATGGAGACGTACAAATGTCTTCCGATCTGGACATTGTCGCTGTGGGTACCTCTCCTGGTACAAACGACGAGCCAGCGCAGCATTGCCGTCCGCCTTACCGTACATGAAGTGTATCTCTGCCAGCTCTTGATTGAATACATGTCGCACAGTCTTAACGCCTAAAGAACACTAAATGTAACCTTCCTCAGAATGAACTATCAGAGCGCCCTCCTAATGTCTCCTTTGACGGCAAAGACCTGCGGAAAGAAAAACGTTCCAGTGAATTCCAATGTTGTGAAGATCATAACTCGGAAATGAAGCATTTCCGGACATGAACTATTTTGATTGCCTACAGGTGGGACTTAACTCGGAAATGAAGCATTTCCGGACACATGTTATAATGAACTATTTTGATTGTCTTCATGTGGGAAATACATACCTGAAATTATTCCCCGTATTTTTTGAAACACCCTGTATATATTAAAACATACCCAAGGTCACTGGTTCAAACCCGCGGAGGACGACGGATTTTTTGGGAGCGTAAATATCGTTAGTATGGCATCCTTTTATTTAATTTTTTTTTTTAAACGGTACAGGAGTCTGATCGGGACTCCGGCTCTGTATACCCTACTTTTATTTACCTTTTTTTTTTTACCTTGTTTTTCTGTATTATTACTTGTTTGCTGTTTTCTTACTTTTACAACACACACATAAACACAAATATATAACACCCATGCCCAAGGCGGGACTCGAACCCACGATCCCCAGCGGTACGAAGCACCAAAGCGGGACGCTTTGGCGAGCGCGGCCATGGGGACCGTCAATCCTTCGGAAGGGAAGTAAAGCCCTTGGTCCCGTGTCGTAAATTTACTGCACCTAAAAAAACCTAAAGCCTGAGAAAAGATGTATCGAGCAAAATTAAGCAGTCTTTCACGCCCAGTATAGAATGGGACGCTGAGAACCACAGCAGTTAAAGAGCGTCCATAAATAACACCCCATTTTTCAATAAAACATGTACTTTATATCCTACATATTTTACTTGTAGAGTTGACAGTTTTCGAGATATTCCATGTTATTATTAGTTATTATTAGTCTCTAACTTTTGTGAAACCGGACCATGCTAATCAAATTGAACCTCAATTGTTTCACATAGCGACTAGCTTTTAAAATATTTGACTATAGTCTAACGTAACGTATTCCCTATGTAATAAGACCAATTTTGTTAACGCTTATCTCCATTCGTATGGCGTAGTTAAAACAATAATCTTTTGCTAAATAAAATGTGTTTCTAGAATAGCAAGAGAAAGTTATGTAAATGGTGCGCATCAGAATTTTTGTCTGTGGGGGCATTTCATACAAAACGGTTCATCAGTTATAAAATCATTATACAACGTTAATTCCAAATGAGTGCACCAAAATTGTATAGCTTATTGTAATCATGTTTATATGTCAATCATATTGTCCTTTAATTAAACATTTCAGAACCTTTTTCTTGTTTCCCTTCAAGGGTAATTTGACATAGGGAGGATTTTCTTTAATTCATTATTTAATATTATATGCTTCAGAATTTTCAGATTTGAGCATTTTATAATTCACAATTGTCTTGCGCTCACTATATGTCTCTTTTTTATGTTTGAGCCGACGAGTAGCAAGTCAGTCTGACATCTGTTTGATACGAAGTGACGCTTCGTCGTCCGAAACGTTTTTTACAACCAGCATTATCAGCTTTCCTGATATCTAACTTATATATTCCTGATTGGAGGATTTGTTTCGGCTAGAAACTTGTATCTCCTTATTGCCGCTCTTTCTAACATCAACGGTGGCTGTCAGTTGGTCAGAAGACTTAAATACACCGGTAGATACTCTTACTACTGTGCAGGCTTGGACAGGACTAGGCCTGCTTTAATATTAGTGTGACAAAGAAACGCAACACTGAAATCTTGATGGAACCAATTCGTATTTCTCCTGAATATTTGTTTTTGCAATTTCACCAACATTATAACAGTTACAATATTCTTCACGAGACTGTAAAACAATAGTTTGTACAATTAAATAAAATAAAATATTTTAGTACTATACAAGAAATCTGATATACACTTGATTTTCTCTACCTGATGTGCAAACAAATTATTCTTAATGAAAATTATTCTTTAATATACATCATGTTAATCTAGATAAAATTAGTAAAATTATCTTATTACTTGCTTCTTTGTCAGGAAGTGAAATAAGGGAATAACCTGGGCTAAACAGACAGTCACATTCTTGAAGTCAGGTTCCTCTGTGTTAAATTTAAACTCGTTTCTGTAACATGGCTAGAAGTTAAACAAATATGAAAAAAATTAGGAGAAAAATTTAAAATAATTATTTTAAAATTGAAATCTGTAACACGGAACATCGCGCAAATGGTTAACTTCACAAAAAAAGCAACTTTCATAAATTGTGTGTTTTAACGAGATCTACTAGTTTATAAGTCCCGCCGCCCTTAAAAGCACACTTTTGTATGAATAATTCCGAGAGCAGCTCCACGCACATGACCGCTGTAAATGCTGTCATTGGTTTGAGAACGAAGCACTCAATTTCAGGAGTGAAAAATAAATCCTGCTTTACTTAACATTATTGCTTTCGAAATACGGCAATACATAAGTTTAATAGTAACATTGCAATGCACTGTATTTTTCAGCTGTTTGGAAATACAAATATATCCTTTCATAAGCAATAAGTAGTTACATTGGGAGAGAAAAGAAAAAAAAAATGTCTTTGAGGAATATGGCAGGAAGCTTGCAACTGGTGTGAAGTCGGTGGGGCTAAAATAAGCGGAAACAGCTCAACCAGTTTTAGGACAAGTGGACGACTTTGTTTTGTGTGCAATTCGTTCTAAAGTGCATACGTTTTTTTATTACAATAAACACAGTGTTAAGTGCTGTTAACGGTGACCCTGATTTGCCAGATTTTAAACGTACAAGATTCCGTTCATTACTTTTAGAAATGAGGTTTTCGTTTGTGGAACGAAACAATGTCAACATAATTGCAGATAAGAATGAAATTGCGCTTTGGAAACAATAAAACTTTCAAACTGAAAGAGATGTATCAGCTTTTAGACGAAGCATTGGCTCAGGTGACGACGAAAATATGGGACTCTGACATCACAAGGAAGAAGAAAAGCTATGGAAAACCTGTCATGGATAATTTAGTGATAAACTTTGGAGATGGCAATTTAGTATTATCCTCAGATTCCGACCTGGGAGTTTCAGCATTACTTGCTACGGATGACAGCTCTGAATCTGTCTAATATAAGTATAAAAGTGCTTTAAAATCTCGTGTTTGTTTCTATGTATTCACTTTGATATTATGTTATTGATATGTTTCTTAACGTCATCATTTAACAGTAAAAGTTTCTTTATTGAAAGAATACCTATAGTAAGTAATTCTTGTTCATACAACTTGTTTTGAATGTAATATGGCGTAACATAGGGCGATGGTAACACTATTGTCTGTCATATACGCTTGTACAGGTGGGCGCGGAGAGTAATACAAAAAGTGTGCATCCAAGAAAGGATAGAAAATAAGCCTTTTTATTTCTTACAGTTTAGCAGCTATGCAAAATCATGTACAATGAAGAGGTCTTCAGAGGTTATTGCCAGAAAATGCAAGATATGCACTTCATTTAATATAATATACGATATTTTAATCAAAATCTTAGTCACTTTTGAGAAAATCAACAGCTTTGAAAATTTTTTCATGTAGGGGGTATTTAATCGAAAATCTAAATGTGTCACATCCTTGGAAGACTCTGAACTTAAATATCAAGTTCGGTTTTAACAGGTTTTTTTTTTTTAGATATACTGCCCAAAAGCACACACGCAAACACAAAAACGGACCTTTTTCTAAAAATGCTATTTTTTGGATTCAAAAGATCTCAAAACATTTACTTCCGCTGAAAAATCGTTATGGAAATTTTGGGTGGAATGCAATACCTTCTCAACCTACTATATGCATTGTACATCGGTAGGGAAAGTAAAAATAAGGTATACTTTGAAAATGTATATGATAATTTTATACTTAAAAAAATGCTACTAATAGGTTTTTTTCTGTCAGTGTGTCTTAAAATATGACGTTTCCAAGCGTTTTATGAAAAAAAAAAACAAAAAAAAACGTCCATATATCTCTAGCAGAAAATTTGTGGTACTTTTGAAACGCATTGTATACGCAAATACGATGTGCATAGTGGATAGAGAAGGTATTGTAATCCACCTAAATATTCGATGCCGAGATTTCACTCTAAGTATATGTTTTGAGGTCTAAAAATCATTTTTAGAAAAAAAGTCCGCGTGTGTTTGTGTGTGTGTGTGTGTGTGTGTGTGTGTGTGTGTGGAAAGCATAGGTCAAAAACAAAAATATCGTTAAATACAAAGCTTGGCATTTATTTTTAGTATCTTTCGAGAATGCGAAACGAAGGTTTTCAAGGAAAGTTTCCCACCCCAAACTAAACTTTACATGGAAATATTTTTGAACATTTTGATTTTCTGAAAAATGGTTATAATGAGATTGATTAAAATACCATATGTTAAATATATTTACATCATAAATAACATTTATATTTTGAATGCTCTGGGAATAACCCCTAAAGACCTCTTTATTCTGGAGAATTTTGTAGAAGTTTACATAACAGATAAACTATAAGTGGTAAACAAAAACGTGCCGACTGCACAAAAAACGTAGACCTCTTTAAAACATATAACTTATGTCATATACATTTTTGTGTAGAGTAGACCGTTTCTGAGCTGTTCTGTGTTATTAGTTTCAATTTTAAGCTAGTTAAACTTTTCTTAAACGGAAAGAGATATTTTGTTTCATCTCTCATGTTTTACTGCAGGCCATAGAATTTTTTTACATAGGATCAGCTTTTAAAAATGTGACTGTCACTTTAAACTAGTATATTCCATTATGTCCCTTCTACAGAGTTATTTATGTAGAACTGACACATTTCTTTCTTTAATTATTCCGTTGGAAATTCATTCAATGACCCAATTTTAGCACCAAATTAAGCAGAATGTTCAGGAGTTTCGATTCCTTGTCACTAGACGCGTAGATGTTTGTTTTATTCCTAAATACATTGTTGGCAGCTGTTTCGACATTTTGTTCTTGTAATCAACGTGAAAATGCAGTACAATGTAGAGCTGAGTCAAGGATATTTTCAGCAAGATTGCGCTACATGCCATACATCAAATGAATCCATGAACCTAATTGCAAGTTTCTTTGACGACTGGACAATTTCCAGGATCCTGCCACCAAGATCTCCGGATTTGACTTCGCCGGACTTCTTTCTCTGGGGTTACTTAAAAGATAAAGGTTTACGCCACACGTCCCCAGATCTGCAGCACAGCATCACAACGGAGATTCAAGCTATTGACATCAGAGTCCTCCAACGAGTGGCCAGTAACATGAAACGACGTGTTGAGTTGTGCCTTATGCAGGATGGAGGACATTTTCAACATTTGGTATAGAGGTAAATAATCTCCCAAAATTCTTCTACAATTTTGGTATAATAAGTAACACGTTTTGAAACAATTAATGAAATGTGTCAGCTCTTATAAATCAGCCTGTACTTACACCAAAGCAAGTAATTACTTTCTCTTCACGTACTATATACATAGTGTACAGAGAAGGTATTGCACTCCACCAAAAAAATCGATACCGAGATTTCACCGGAAATATATATTTTAGGGTAACCTGTATCCAAAAAAGTGTTTTCAGAAAAAGGTCCGCGTGTGTGTGTGAACACGATAACCCAAAAACGAAAAGTTGATAAAATACCAAACTTGGTATTTAAGTTTAGTATCTTTCAGGGATGCGAAACGAAGATTTTAAGAAAAATCCCCCCAGCCCAAACTACCCTTTACATGAAACTTCTTTCGAAAATTTTGATTTTCTAAAGAATGGCTCCAACGATTTTGATTATAATATCGTATATTAAAGATATTTACCTAAAAAATAAAATGCATATCTTGAATTTTCTGAGAATAGCCTCTGCAGACTACTTTATACTAGATGAATTTTACAGAATTTTGCATAACTGCTCACCCGTAAGAGGTGGACAAAAACTTACCACACAAAAAAATGTAGAGCACGTTAAAACACACAATTTATGTTACATACATTTTTTTCGTGGAATTTGTCGTTTTTGAGATATTCCTTGCTTTTAGTTTCAGCTTTGAAAGACTTATACTTTTCTCATACAGGAATTTATCAACTCGTGTCCACACTAACAAAGAACTTCAGTCACATAGCAACCAACTTTTGACTATTACTTTAACCTATGGTAATCCCTTATTTTAGATTCTATTTTCAAGGAAGCAAGAATAGGACTATTTCTGCTAATTTTTTCTCCGTTAGAATGAAGTAAATAGAAGCATAAGCTTTTTAACGATAATTTGTTAAAGATATGTAGAGAGGGCATGTTTTTTTTCTCTCTCGCTATAGCTAATGCAGAGGTGTATATGGTTCCTTGGAGGGAAGTGTGCACTACTGACACATGGTTTAAGAAAATGGCGTAAAATGGATTCTGGAATGAAAAGGAATCTTCAGCATGAGCCAGTAGCGCGGGTATCGTTTTCGGGCGGTTTCAGAACTGTTAAATTGGAAGGTCATGCAGAGCGGCGTGGGAGCAGGCCCTCACGTAGGCGAAATTACACGCTACAAGTCCTGCGGCGTGTGTCCTGCAAGCCGCTTTTAATTTATCGAAACGCTCATGTATCAAAATTATCTTAATAAACACCTTTTGCTGCCCGACGTGCCTAATTAAATTACGGGATTTGCGGGAGATATATATGTGGTTTTGTATAAATATGGCGGCGAAGCAGGTGGAATAGACAACGGGAGGTGACAGGTCGTCGCTGGATAAATCTGGCTGCCAAAAAGTTTCAAAACATCTGTTACCATCGCGTTCTAATGTGTCGTGATTTTCACTTTTCCTCCTTAAACAAGTTTTAGTTTTGAGACTATGGTGGAATTAGGTAATGAGCAGAGCCCGGATTTGTATGTAAAAAAAAAAAAAAAAAAAAAAATCTGATGTAATCCATTGACATGACTTTCTCTATATCTCTGCAACAAATTTTTGTTAAAAAGTTTATGCTTCTATTTACTTCATGCTAAGTGAGAAAAAATTAGCAGAAATATTCTTATTACTTGCTTCCCTGTAAGTAGATGCGAAATAACGGACTAACATAGGTTAAAGTGATAGCAAAAGATGGTTGCTATGTGACTGAAATTCCTTTGTTTGTATAAACAGGAGTTGACAAATTCCTGTACGAGAAAAGTGTACGTTTTTAAGGCTGAAACAAAACACAAGGAATATCTAAAAAGCGATCAACTCCACGAAAAAGAAAATGTATATAACATAAATTGTGTGTTTTAATGTGCTCTACATTTTGTGTGTGGTAAGTTTTTGTCTATCTCTTACGGTTTACCAGTTACACAAAATTCCGTAAAATTCATCCAGAATAAAGTAGTTTTCAGAGTCTATTCCCAGAAAATTCAAGAAATGCATATTATTTGTCAAGTATATTTCTTTAATATATGATATTTTAATCGCAATCGTCAGAGCCATATTTTAGAAAATCAAAATTTTCCAAGAATTTTCCATTTGAAGGGTAGTTGGGTGTGGGGGGATTTTCTTGAAAATCTTCATGTCGCATCCTTGGAGGATACTGAACTTAAATACCAAGTTTGGTATTTAACGGTCTTTTCGTTTTTGAGCGATGCTGCCCACAGACACACACACACATACACACAGACATACACACACACGGACAATTTTCTAAAATGCTTTTTTTGATTCAGGTGGTCTCAAAAGATGTATTTCCGGTGAAATGTAGGTATCAAATTTTTGGGTACAATACAATGACTTCTCTATACACTATGTACATTGTGTATAGAGGAAGTAATGTATTCCACCCAAAAATTCGATACCGAGATATCACTGGAAATATATGTTTTAGGACTCTCTGAATCCAAAAAAAGTATTTTTAGAAAAAGGTCCGTGTGTGGTGTGTGTCTGTCTGTGTGTGTGTCTGTGGACAGCATAGCTCAAAAAGTAAAAGACCGTTAAATACGAAACTTTGTATTTAGGTTCGGTATCTTCCTAGGATGCAACACGAAGATCTTCAAGAAAATTCCCCCAACCCCAACTACCCTTTACTTGGAAAAATTTTCGAAAATTTTGGTTTTCTAAAAATTTGCGTTAGCAATTTTGATTAAAATCCCGTATATTAAAGATATTTACATACCAAATAAAATGAATATCTTAATTTTTTTGGAAATAGCCTTTAAGAGCTCTTTATTCTGGATGAATTTTGCTAAATTTTGCTTAACTGCTAAACGGTAAGAGACAGACAAAAACTTACTGCATAGAAAATGTTGATCTGATCAAAACAAATAATTTATGTCCTTTACGTTTTTGTTGTGGAGGTAACCGCTTCCGAGATATTCCTTGTTTTTGGTTTCAATGTAAGTACTTATAATTTTCTCAGAGAGGAAGTGTCCATTTTTCTTTTGTTCTACTCCTGTCCAAGCAAAGAAGTGATTTGCAATGACAATCGAATAACGACAGCTTTTAAAACATTTGACTATCGGTTTAGCCTAGTGTATTCCCTTATGTTCTTTGTAGTTATTAGGAACTAAGTAGCAGGAACATTCTGCTAATGATTACCTCGATTAGCAAGGAGCAGAAAGAAGTTTGTAGAAGAGCTAGAGAAAGTCATGTGAATGTAACACATCAGACTTTTTTCCTAAGCAGTTCATTCCTAAAACAAATTTTATTATACCTATCGTAACTGCTATCTATTTCTGTTTCAGTCGGGATCCAGTTTAAGTAATGAACGTTTGTGGTCTTAGGTCTTTACCGAAAGTGAAATCAAGTGTGCATGAACGTTTTGAAGCATTTGTATCTGTAGTAAGTGAATGGACACAGACGATACTTCTTCAATTGATGTTGTTTAAAATTTAGTAAGGAGACAGTAATTTAAAATTTGAGCTGGCTTTCATATCCGCCAATTTCGGATTCTTGACTCATTCTGTAACGAAATTAGAGACTTCGGGGGACTTATTGAGTAATGTAGTTAAAGAAATAGAGTACGTTGAAAGACACCTTGAGGCTCTTTCCAAATCGAAAGCCAAAGTCTTAAAGAAAAAAATTAAGGATTTGTTTGACTGGATGCTACAATGTCCTTAGCAAATAACTCTGGTTTTGGAAGGCCAAGGACCAAGTTCAGTTGATGATACGGATGTCAGTGATATGCCCTGTTTCAAACATATGAGGTTAGTATTGTGTGACAGAATAATAGCTTTTTCTCAATATAAGGCAGTATTTTTGTGATTGTAGACATGGATTTCTAATGGCAAATTTGGAGATGTTAGTCGTTCACTGCAATTCCAATCAGTGTTCATCTGATGGTTAGGGGCAATTGTGAGTTAACTTTTTGTGCTATTTGGTGTTTCTTGAATTTAAAAAATCTGATGTGTTACACTCACATGACTTTCTCTAGCTGCTCTACAAATCTCCTACAAAAGATTATTCTTCTTTGTACACAATATTAATCAAGATAAATGTTAGCAGAATGTTATTACTTAGGGAATGTACTATGCTAAAATGATTGTTAAATGTTTTAAAAGCTATCGTTATGCAATTGTCATTGCAAATCACTTCTTTGCTTGGCCAGGAGTAGAACAAAAGAAAACCAGACACTTCCTGTGTGAGAAAAGTTAAAGTACTTCACTATTGAAACCAATAACAAGGAATATCTCGAAAACGGTAACCTCCACAACAAAAACGTAAAGGAAAAAAAACGGTTTAGCAGTTAAGCAAAATTCAGCAAAATTCATCCAGAATAAAGAGGTCTTCAGAGGCTATTCCCAAAAAATTCGAGATCTACATTTTATTTCGGACATCAATAGCTTTAATATACGGGATTTTAATCAAAATCGTTTGAGCCATTTTTATGAAAATCAAAATTTTCGAATTTCTTTTCGTGTAAAGGGTAGTTTGTGGTGTTTTTTTTTTTAAAAAATCTTCGTGTCGCATCCTTGGAAGATACTAAACCTAAATATCAAGTTTGGTATTTAACGTTCTTTTTATTTTGGGTCTATGCTGTCCACAGACACACACACAAACAGACACAGACACACACACGGACCTTTTTCTTTAAAAATGTTTTTTCGGACTCAGGGGACCCCAAAACATATATTTCCGGTGAAATCTCGGTATTGAGTGCATTACAATACCTTCTCTAGCCCTATGTACATTGTACATATGGGGCTAGAGAAATTAAAAAGAATTATTTTTAAATTTTTACCAAATATTTAATACATTTTTGTCACATAAAAAAATACATATCTTAAAGTTTTTAGCACATAAAAATGTGGACCCTGGTATGAGTATATGTAATAATTTTTTCCCTTTGTTATTAAAAGTATGTTACATAAATTGCGACTTAACTGTAGATAAGCTAACATAGCACTGTAAATTCCGATTTACAAGCTACATTCACGAAGTGTTTCACCGATAGTGAAATAAAATGAATTACGACGGAAAGGTCAAGTGTAATCAAGGCTCACTGCACCAATTTTAGCTGCCCATAGGGGCTATTATACATTTTGGTGCCTTCTAGAATGTGATGTAGTAATGAATAGGGCAGGAAACATAGGTATAGAATCATGAATATTCTATTCCATTTAGCTGTACGTGCCTATTATTAAGCATGTCTGTGTGTTTTCGTGTAGAAATCGATCAGACATAAATGAAAACGACAATATATGCATTGTTATCAGGAATACGGAAGATTCAAGTCCATCCAACTACACAATTCCATTTATCCAATGTATATTGCTTCTTTTTACTTTCTCTACACGTACTATGTACATAGCGTATAGAGAAAGTATTGTATTGCACACAAAAATTCGATACCGAGATTTCACCGGAAATACATATTTTGGGTTCCCCGAATCCAAAAAAAGGCATTTTCAGAAAAAGGTCCGTGTGTGTGTGTGTGGGTGTGTGGGCAGCATAGCTCAAAAAACGAAAAGACCGTTGAATACCAAACTTGGTATTTAAGTTTGTTATCTTCCAAGGACGCGACACGAAGATTTTCAAGAAAATCCCCCCACCCCCAGCCACCCTTTACATGGATTTTTTTTAAAAATTTTTGATTTTGCTAAAATGGCTCTTAACGATTTTCATTAAAATATCGTATATTAAATATATTTACCTGACAAATAAAGTGTATATCTTGAATTTTCTGGGAACAGTTACTGAAGACTGCTTTATTCTGGATGGAGTTGAAGGAATTTTGCACAATTGTTAACCGTAAGTGAACTTACCACACAAAAAATGTAGAGCACCTTAAAACACACAATTATACATTTTTGTCGTGCAGTTGGTCGTTTTTAAGATAATCCTTGCTTTTGGTTTCAGCTTTGAAAAACTTATACTTTTCTCAAACAGGAACTTGTCAACTCCTGTTCATACAAACAAAGGAACTTCAGTCACATAGCAACCAGCTTTTGACTATCACTTTAACCTATGGTACCCCCTTATTTCTACTTACAAGGGAGCAAGTAATAAGACTATATCTGCTAATTTTTTCTTGTTTAACATGAAGTAAGCAGAAGTATAAGTGTTTTAACAATAGTTTGTTACAGAGATGTAGAGACAGTCATGTGAATGGAACAATCAGATCTTTTATTATACTGTCCACAGACACACAAAACACTCACACATAAGCTTGTTTTCTGAAAATGATTTTGCGTATTTAGGGGACCTTAAAACATATTTCCTGTGAAATTTTAGTAATGAGTTTTGGGTAAAATACAATACCTTCTCTATACAGTATGTTCCTAGTACGCGTAGACAAATGTATTACATATATTGTGTGTTTTAACGGGATGAGGGTACATGTTTTTGTTGTATTAACTTTTTGTTTATCTCTAACGGCTTTGTTAGTTATGCAAAAGTCATGGAGAATGAAGTGGACTTTGAGGGAGAATTCGAGATATACATTTTATCATAGATATATGTTTAACGATTTTGACTAAAATACCGCTTATTAATCATTTTTGAAAAATCAAAATGTTTGACTTTTTTATATAAAGTGTAGTTTGGGGTAGGGGGATTTCTTCAAGATCTTGGTGTGGCATCCTTGAAAGATGCTGAATTTATATATCAACTGTAGTATTTATCCGGCTTTTCGTGTATGTTATCTTGATTACATACACAGCACCATTTTCTAAAAATCCTTTTTACACATGGGATCCTAAAGAGTTAATTTCCAGGGAAATCTCGTCCTTATAGAATTTTTTGTTCAAATGCAATAGATGTTCTATCTTTGAGCTATACACGAAGCAGAGAAAACAAAAATGTTTTATTTTCGGATACAGGGGATCCTTAGGTGTGCATTTCCTGTGAAATCTCGTTATAAAGTTTTTGGATGCAACGCGTAGATTTTCAAGATAATCTTTGCGCTCCAAACTACGATTTACAGAGAAAAATGTTCGAAAGCTGGTTTTGTCAAAAATGCTCTTGATTTTGATTAAAATACAGTATATTACAGATGCTTACATGGAAAATAAAATGAATTCTATAGGAATAAGCCTCTAAATACCTCTTCACTCTGGATGACTTTTGCATAACTGGTAAACAGTAAGAGAGAGACAAAAACTTACTAAACAAAAGAATGTAGATTTCGTTAAAACACACAATTTATATCAGATGCATCTTTTTGCATAGTTAACCATTTCCGAGTTTTCTCAAATATGAGATGTTATTCATATTTTTTCATCTGGTGAAGCAAACAGAAGGGAATTTCAGTACTGTTACATAGCGACCTACTTTTTAAATGTTTATCGGTTTCGCTTATTCTATTCCTTATTCCTTTTGCACAAGGAAATAATTTTGAATAAAACCATTCATGCTAATGCTTATATTGATAAGTTGAAGTAGATAGAATAATAAACGTTTGTAAGGATAGGATAGGTACCATAGCAACATGCTAGCACAGCATATTTCCCGGTAAACTACAAGGTGATTTGAAATTATTTTCAAATGACATACCCCAATATGAAGAATACTTTGCTACAGAACAGGTAAAGAAAGGCATATGATCATATTTTGTTAGCAAACGTTCAACTACAAGTCTAAATCAGATTTGTGGGCTGTATATTGCTTGGAACTTTTCAACACCTCCAGGGCCGCCTTCTACTCAACAACTGGACTCGTTTCTCAGCTGGAGGGCGGAATACGACCTCTATGCTTATACAGGAGGCAATTTATGAGGGATCAGACGGCAGCAGTTGACCTTGTCAAGCTTGGGTTTGCAGTTGAGTCTCTTTTTTGACGCAGTAAACTTGCTCAACAGTCTTGTACTGGTACAGGGATGCACTTCGGCAACCAGTAGCACGGTCTCAGAATCCGAAATGAGAGGTCTGGAGGTTTATTTTTGTTGATGGCTTTACCTTCTCTAAAACAGGAATCAGTTCTACGTTCATTGGAATCCAGACCACTTCAACAAGGTGATTTCATAAGTTACAAATAAAAAGTAAGGTTTTGTCCCTTAAGATCCATTTCAGAATTTCAGTCGTCAATAACGATATTTAAAGGTATGTTCACTATTATGAAGCGTTGTTTCTATCTGCCAGTCTATTTGCAAGCACAAAACAGCTTACAGACGAGCTGTTCTAGGTCATATCGACATTTTACTTGCAACACATCGGATTTTTAGAAAAAGTCCACTTGTCTGTTTGTGATAGCTGAGAGACGAAAAGTCGGATAAAGACCATATTTTAAATTTAAATTCAGCATTTTCCAAGGATGTACCACGAAGTTTATCAAGAAATTTCACCACCCCAAACTTCCCTTTATGTCGAAAAATTTGCGAAAACTTTGATTTTCTCAAAAGAGACATTAACGAAATTAATTAAAATATCATATATGAAATATATGTGACACATAGAATGTATATCCCGAATTTTTTTGGGAATAGCTTCTAAAAACTTTTTCATATTCAGTGACTTTTGCATAACCAGAACAAAAGCTTACCCTACCGATCTCGTTAAAACACCAATTTATATCATATACATTTTTCTTGTGAAGTTCACGATTTCCGAAGTATTTGTTGTATTGGGTTCAGTTTTAAAACACTAAACCTTTCTTAAACGGGAATTTGTCATTGTTGTTTCCTTTGTTTTTTTCCTGAGCATGCAAGAACCGAATTTCAATCATAGTAACCGGCTTTTTTTTTAAAAAAAAATGACCATCGTTTTAGCCAGGTGCATTCAATTATTCTCCATAATATTACAAAGAAGCAACTAATAAGGCCATTTCCACTAATGTGTATTTGGATTATCACGAAGTAAATAGAAGAATGTGCGTTTGTAACAATACTTTGGTATAGAATAGGTAAGAAAAGCCATGTGAATGGACCACATAGATTACTCCTGTGTAATGTGTCATTTGCTTCTTTAAGCTCTCCAAAAGTCAAGTTAAACTTTCACATTATAATTCTTCATTTTATAGTTTATCTAAATTTTTAATGTTTGTAGATATGTAATTTCTTATATACTCAATTTTATGAAAAAACTAAATTTTTTTAATATATAGCTCATAAAAGCATTTACATAAACTAAATAAAAAGCAAATAATTTAAATCAGAGAGACAAAGATTATTAATTAATAAAGACTTATTAAATTTAATACCAAGAACATTATCATGGTGATTTTATTATCTTTTTGTAATATAGCAGCTCCTCCTTCCTTATGTACTAAGGGAAATTGGCTTATTATATTGAAGATTTGGTTGAATGTGAATAGTAATATTATTTCTTATAATATAAAATATTTAAAATGTCTAAAACAGTATATAGTTACTCTTTATTTCTATTAGCTATGTAATGGACAAGTGAGCTGGAAGTTAAGAATTAGAGTTGCTGAGTGTAATGTTATTTAAACTATCTTTTCTTTTGTCATAATCATGTTATTGGTGAACTCATATAATTATTGAATGTATTGTAAAGTCAGCATAAATATTTATGTATCAAATTCAATATATTAATTTATATTTCCATACTAATTACTTGTTAATAAAGTCCAGAATACTAAGTTTGTCTTTGTGAACAAACATTTGAGGGCAGACGTTTTAGCCAGTATATAGGTCTGGGTCTCATTGTCCGAACACTTCCTGGCACGAAGAAATTGGTACGATGAACAATGATTAAAATGTAGCTGTTAGGTATATAGCATATGAATTGTTTCCAGAACAAGGAAGAAATGTTAATTGGAGGAACAATAACACATTTGCTAATGACATGACACTGCTCTATAGGCCATGTAGTTTAATGCACTACTTTGTCAACCAAGAAGAAAGAGGATTAAAATGCAAAGATTTATAACCGTCATTCTGTATTTAAATTTTACTGACTTCTATAGCATTATTTTGCATCCTTTCTTTTACATTAGAGAGATACTGCTGTGAAGGTAAATGGTCTGTTGGTGAAGAAGTCTTAAGTTAAGGTGCCTCTTGTAGCAGGGTTGGGAGCAAGGTTGCTTGGTGAAACTTGTGAGAGATTCAGTGTTTTCTGGATTACAATAGCAACATATTACAGTAGAGCATCTCAGTATTTTATTATCTCGATTAGTGAGATATCTTTGTCTCTTTTAAACTATATCTTATGTCCCATTAAGAGGAGCTTCGTTGTTTACATCTATTGCATTTTTCTCGTTGTTATGATGGCGTCATTTTAAACATAATATTAATATAAACAAAATATAACATAATAACATTTTAAGTACCTATACCTATTATTTTACAATTCTGAGGTAATAGCTCTTTGCGTAGAATGGTATTCTTTAAATATTTTATTTACACTTTTTTATATATATGGGTGTCGCAGAATTAAATCTCGCTAACATCCGGTTTCCGAAAGTAGCCTATATTGCTTGGCTATTCCTTTGATAACCCATATTTGTTATAATTGTGTATTTTATCGGATATTATATTATTTATATTTTATCATTTTTGTTTTCTTACAATTATATGTGATATATGTTATACATCATTGCTATAACCGTCTGTGAAGCATGCAATTCAGAATTATGTCATATGCAACACATTTTGGTTGGGATGCCATCATATGGCAATTATTGCTAACATACACTTTTTCCGTTTTATGCGAAAGCAAGATTTACATTCAAAAGGTCGTGAGTTCGAATCTCGCTTAGGGTGAGTTACCCGGATAAGTTTTTTTCCGGGTATTCCTTTATCCTGAGAAGATGAATGTCGAGTAAATTTAAGCTCCATGAACCCCGAGATCACTTGAGCATCATTTCACTAATTTCATTCATCGTCCAATATGAACAACCAGGTTAAAGGACGTTTAAAAAAAAAAAAAAAATTATAATTAATGTTCTTCTAGCTTTAAGGTAATAAGTAACATTAGTTATATATGATATGTCTAAATACCGCTTGAGATGCAATTGTTAGGAAGAAGCAAAGAAAAGCTTTCAACTAGGAAGGTTCCATAGAATCAAAGCTGAAAGGATGGTATTCGTTAAAGTAGTTCAAAAGATTTTAAATTACTAGTGCGCTGAATGGGTTAAACTGTTAGGATGTTCCTGGAGCATGACGTAACCACGTATGAGAAACAACCAAACAAGTGTTGCCAATATAACGGCACCGGCACCCGGAATGTTTCGTGCTCATAGCCCATTCTTATTTGAATTGGTTCTTTCAGCGGCTGAATACAGAGCTAATAATAATGCGTATAGGACGTGAAGTGGTCACGGTTATTATCCATACGTTTTTGATGGGATATTCTCCGACTTGTGGCAGACCGCATTCACAAAACACGCGCACATTCACTTCCATTGTTTGGAAATTTCAAGCTTCATTGGCGTCACCACTTAACTCACCGGTTGACTGTGGCGAGTTGAACGACTTTACAATTTTTAATATTTAGATACCTGTTTGCATATTCAAGATCACTGAAATAACACAAAAGATAAACTTACAAGCAATATTCTTTTCAGAGAGTATTCTAGTTTTTTATTTATAAGTATATTAATATGTGTTATTTTTCTTGGTTCTGATTTAAATTCAATTATGTTATATTTGAAATTATTTTTATTGTTTTTTTGAAGTTTTTCGTTAAATTCATAGGAGAATTTAATAAATCCAATTAATGCAATTACATAAGAAAATATTTCACATTTGAAATTCAAATTTAAAATATATATATTAATTCAAATACTCTCCAACTTGAACTGAAGTCGAACAGGATACGATCATCCCAAAGCCCAATAGAAAGAATTCAAAACGCTCAAGACACAATGAAAAAACTGATGTGTTCCATTCACATAACTTTCTCTGCTCCAGATACAAACTAATCTTACAAACAATTATTATGTTACTTCATCATGAGATAAACATTAGCAGAATTTATCTTATTATTTGCTTCATTGTAAATAGAAGAGAAATAAGGGAATACATTAGCTTAAAGCGACAGTCATTATTTTTAAACGCTGGAACTATGCCAAACAATTGAGGTTCGGTTCGCTTTGCATGGTCTCGTTTGAGAAAGGCTAGGTAGTTTAAAACTGAAACCTATAACAAGGAATAGCTCAAAAAACGGCCAATTGTACAAGAAAAAGTAAATGACATTAATTATGTGTTTTAACGAGATGTACCTTTTTGTGTATTACGCTTTTATCTATCTCTTGCGGTTTGACCGTTATGCGAAATTCTACAAAACTCATCCAGAATACAGAGGACTTCAGAGATTATTCCCAGAAAATTCAAGATATTTTATTTGTGATCTGAATATCTCGTATATGGTGTTTTAATCAAAATCGTTAGAGCTATTTTTGAGAAAAATACAATTTCCAAAAACATTCAAAATGAGCCCTTCATTCAAGGATGTGTTTTGAAGAAATTACATAACAGTTGTACTGTAAGAGATAGACAAAAACTTACTGAACAAAATATGTAGATCTCATTAAAACACATAATTTATGTCATATATATATTGTAGAGTTGACCGATTTAGAGTATTCATTGTTATTGGTTTCAGTTGTAAACTAACTTTTCTGAAACGAGGCAATACAAAGCAAACCGAACCTCAATTATTTCACATAGCGACTAGATTTGAAAAGATTTGCCTAAGGCTTTAGCGTAATGTATTCCCTTATTTCTCTGCTACTTATAAAGAAGCAAGTAATAAGACTAATTCAGCTAATATTTATCTATTATAGCATAACGTAGGTAAAGGAATAATATTTTGTAAACAAGATTTGTGAATGGAACGCATCAGATTTTTTTTTTCAAGATAGTATCCACTTTAAGAACATTTCAAACAGGTAATTTATTACTAAGATAATAAGAAATGTAATTTAAAAATGATGCATTTATCTGAATATCTGTAGGAGAGGATAGCTGATTAAATCGAATATTTCCTGATAGAAAAGGCGTACTTGAATAAAATTTGGCATGAAAACTACTTCTGATACTGGCAATGTATGCACAAACATTTAAATCTTTAGTTTTAACACTTTAGGAAATAACTTTTAGCATTTTGGTGTCCCGTTAAGGATGAAAACTGTTCCTTGTGTGTAACAGGAACAGCTTTGTTGAAACCACTGCAAGGAAATAAAAGACCGAAGAGCGAAAATGAGCAAGTATAAGAACTTATATAGCTATAACTTAATTACCCTTTATAGTTTCCCAAAGCAGCACTGACAACTGTTTTAATTGCGTTTAATCATACATTCGTTTAAATTATATCCCACCGCAAACATAAGTTGATTTTATCTCTTTGTGTATGCTCTATTGGTAGTACGATATTTAAATGAGCCTAAGCTGCTTTTCGATAATAAATATTGTATTCGTCTGTACTTGTAGTGCTAATTCTAATTCTAATGCTAATGGAAAGTAGACTTAAAACCTATTCTGTCTCGAAGATCATCTTTCCTTCGTCATTTTGGTCTACAAATGCAAAGTTGTCCTTATAGACTACTTTCAAAAACCTTCTAAACCAGTTTTCATTCATTCGCTCTGAGTATTGAAATCACTGTTGATTCAATAAATCTCTCTTAATTTGCAATTAAATTGATTTATTATATCAACATTTAGGACCTTGCCTTGTATTTGATATATTCGAAATTTGGATTAAGAATAGCAGGTATGCTGATTTGTTGTTCCTTTCTACCAAGGGCCCCACTTTCACTGGTACAAATACGTCAATATTGGCTAAGTTAAGATTTTGTATAACTACTTATGTGGCCGCCTTTATGATTTTGTTTAACCGTGTATTAATTAGTGGTGTAGTCATTCCCTTGTTTTTACCGGCATTCCAGGTTAACGATATCTTTTTCTCGAGGTGTGGTTTGGTTGATTGCGAGAATGACAGAATGACAGATGCGAGATGTTCCTAAATCTAAGTCGAGAAACATTTCTTTCCGTAGTAAAGTAAAAAGTTTAAATTAGTGTGATTCGCCAGACTGCTATACGACATCTCTTAAGGATCCCCGCTAAGCGGGCGATGAGTCGCGCACTGTATGGAAGTGACACCTTGTAACAGGACGAAAAAGTAGAAAAGCGGCAGTAATACATACTCTTTTATTAAGCCAAGTCCCGCCTACATCTGACTCCGCACCAGAGTTCCTACGTTCAACAAATTGCCAAATCTTACCTTCATGTTAATTTCTTTGCATTCTCTTTCTCTTTAATTTCCAGAATTGGCCTACACACCTATTCATGCAACCTTTTAAGATTTCTACACATATCATTCTCAAGAACTGATAATGCAGTTTTGTAGACTTAGTTTTCCGAAACCTGCTTACGATGCAATTGTATCGCCTTGACACTTAAACCTTGTGACTTCTTGCCAAATAATAAAATTTAATCACTTGCTTCCTTTATTTTTGATAAAAAAGGAATATATCATTTTGCCAGAATTAATTCCTACTTTTAAAATTGTCTATTTGTGTTTCTATTGAACCTTTTACATTTTCCGATAATATTTCTTTAATAAATTTCTTTTTTGTGCAATTCATGGTTGCACACAAAGAGCTCGTTGAACAACCAATAATTCTTTTATCCAGAAAGTCGGTATACTATGCCATTCTCTTTTCTAAATATATCTTCTGAATTTTTACTATGTGATTGGTTTTCAGTTCGTTTTAGTTTTTGTCGAAACACTTATTCCAATTATGCCTAGTTCACTGCATTTAATTTTCACTTTTTTTTCCTTAAGACTAAGAATGGTATTCTTTCTTCACAATTATGACCTATACTTTTTCCTGATTTCAATTTCTGAAGAAAGTTTGCTCTTCATTTTATCCTAATTTCTATTATTTTCAGTTTCTACCTTTTCTATGACTTTCAAATGCTAATAATAAATCGACCACTTCAGAAGTGGTTAGTCAGGTTACAACAACTAGAACTTATTGCATTCACATCTATTATACTTTCTCACATGGCTTTTATTCCTGTTCTTTTTGTTGCTACCTCTTTTACCTGATCTGTGATTTCTTCTAATTTTTAGCCTGTCTCCTATCTTCCCTGCCTGTTTCGAATTTCTTCTGTTTTCTAGCTACTTCCCTTGACTTTTGTATGATTTATTAGCTCTCCTCCTCTCTGTTTCGACTTTCATAGCTACTTCCCCCGCCCAGTTTTCTATTTTCTCTTTCTGATTTTAGCTAACTTGACTAATTTATTTTTTCTCCAACATTTTCTATCCTTTCCTAAAATTTCCTTTATCTTCTCTGCCTTCCATTCTAACATTATTTGTTTCTATCTTTATTTACCTCTTGAATGTGAGTAATGCTTGTTTTTGATTTTCTAGTTTCAATTCTGGTTTTTCTCCTAGCCGCTGAGTCATTGTGTTGCCCCGTGTATAATTTTCAATTGCCCTTTTGTACTTTTTCTGCTATCTTCTGTATTTTTTCCCCGTCACGCGTTTTTATTTCCTTTCATAGCCTTTTTAAAATATCTATTCTCTGCTTAAATAACATTCCAGAAATGTCTATTTTTCTTGATTTATTGTTCCTATTCTTATCTAACCTAAGTGCTTTCCTTCAACGCATGCTGGTGAATAACGTCATCAGCAATAACAGAATTACAATACATCGTTCTCACTTTATTATTTTCTTTGAACATGTACAAATTATTTATTGAAACGATGACCCTTTCTCCATTTTTTTCTCTATTAAATAATTATACTTTTATAAGACCAGAATCCCGGTTACTAGCATTTTATAAGTTTCTGTTCTAAATCACTGACTTCACCTAATAAAATTAAGTAAGTTATGTATTTAAAACTACTGACATATATGGCTATAGCATTTTAAATTCATTAGTTGATCTTGAAAGCAAGTATCCTGTTTATAGCATGTTGTATTTTTAAGTTTTAGTATTTCTGAAATTCATATGGAGCTATTCATGCACCTTTTTATGAATGTCAAGAAATAATAATGCCTCACCAAATAATTCACCCTCCGTGATGTAATGGTTACTATGCTAACTTCATACACCCAGGGTCGCGGGTTCAAACCCAGCGGAAGACGATGGAACATCCGGTACAATACCTCATCTACGGCTACGCAAAATTACAAAAGGAAATGAACCACCTAAAACTAGATATAGAACACCAGAAAAGAACATGATCAGTGACAGAGAAACTATTAACATTACAATATATAAAAGTTTAAAAATAAATTTGTCAAAATAATAGACTTTGATACCCTTTTAATTTTAAAAATATGATGTGTTGCATGACATGACTTTTTCTATACATTATTATTACTAAGTAAGATTATTCTTTTATCCACAACGTGCTAATATGTCTCATTTCTGTCTCCGTGTAAGTAGACGGGAAATGAGGGATTACAATAAGCTAAATCTTACAAAAACTCATCGCTATGTTAAACAATTACAACACGATTCTATTTGTATGCTCAGAGATATATAAACAGAGAGATAAAACGAAAGCTGGCGTTCTGCTTGAGAAAGGTTTAATAGTTTAAAACTGAAACAAATAACAGGGAATATCGGAAACGGTTAATTCTACAAAATGTATGTAAGACATAATTTGTGTGTTTTTATGATATGTATATGTAGAAAGATTATGTCAATATCTTACGGCTTACGAGCTATACAAAAGTCATCCAGAATAAACAGCTCTTCAGAGGTTACTCCCGGAAAATTCAAAATATGAGAATGTCTTAAACATATGGTATTTTAATCAAAATCATTATAGGTCTTTTTAAGAAAATAAAAAAAAATCGAAAAATGTTTCATATAAAGGGTAGTTGGAGATGGAGGGATTTTCTTGAAAATCTTCGTGTTGCATCCGTAGAAGACACTGAAATTGAACACAAAGTTTGGTTTTTAACGGCCTTTTCGGTTTTGAGATATCCTGCCCATAGATACGCACACACATACACACACGCACACACATCTACGGACTCACAGAGGCATTTTTCTTAAAATGCTCAAAACAAGGTTTTTCGGTATAGAGTTTTTGCGTGGAATACAGTACCTACCTTGTCTATCCGCTTGCCAAAAAAAAAAAAAAAAAAAAAAAGAGTCATGTTTGGAACGCGAAATTCACATAAGTCCCTCACGGCACAACGCCTTGAATACACCACCCGCGATACAGTTGTATAGGGTGTGGTGTAGCAACAAGTTGTCACAAGTTCCAAATCTTAATATTACTAATCTATATGATAGATAATTATAATCAAATACATAAAGTAAGCTTCTACAACAACAAACTACATACCAACATTAACTAAAAATATTAACGACGCTAAACATGATGCAGATTAGATTGTAAAACCTGCAACCTTCCATGTGTGTTCACTGTAGTACTATGGCAAAACGTAGGTTGCTCCTCTGGTTAGGGTCACAGATTCGCTTCTCGCATGTAGCAAAAAACAATTTTTCGTTCTCTTAATGATCTTGAGTGAACACATAGCGACTATTTGTTTAACATACTTATTTCGTACACGAAATTCGGTACAGTAATAATATGTTATTATATTATTCTTTTTAAAGGGTTTAATTCTACTGAACATCAATATGTTTTGAAACATGTTTAAGATCCATTTTTTATACTGAACGCTCCCCTCATTAAGCGATCCGTGGTGATATTCTCACAGGAGGTGTCATTTTCTTCCGCACATAAGGGAAACGTTCTTGTCTGTCGTTCAAAGTGGACCTGATACAATGCAAAATACGAAGCTTCACAATTCTATTATGGTCGCGTATCTGTATCATGTTGGGTTTGATATCAAAGGACGGTCAAAGTGTGATATGGCAGCTTGACGATGCAATGAACAGTGCGCAATAAAGGATAATGGTCGATATATTTTAATTCCTTCTAATTCTGTAATATGGCTTCTGGGCTCTTTTAGCTTCTCGTCCACATTATTAGGCATTTATTCTATCTACACCCCGAAGATTGAGTGCAGTTAAACGGAATGATGGTTCAAACATACGATATTAATTATGTTTATTTTTTGTGTTTTAGTTTTAGAAGATAACAATTTATTTACATATATTGCTTTAGTTATTTAACACGAGTGGAAACAGAATTATGTTTTTGTGTGCGTAGATAAGCCCATAAATTCAAATAATATAGTTATATTAATACAACATTTTGTTCTACTCAATCATAAAATTAACAAACATAAAAAAATGACACGCAGCGAGAGGTTTGAACCTAGGAATTTATGAGTGCAAGCAAGGTCTTCTTAACTTTTCGGCCTCCGTAACGTTGTTTTATGATCTATTTCCAGTACTCAAAAGTTAACAATTGCGCTGTCAATCACAGATCATTGTATAGTTCGTTGTGAATTGTCTTTTCGAAGATACCCGAATCTTTGGTCCACACATGGAAACTGGGGATGACTCATTTTTGTGTCCACGGTTGTGCATTGTGTATATTTTCTGGAGAAAGTAAAAATTTGAATAGAATATAACGTTACGTAATACAGCATATTCAGTAAAATATTTAAAACATATATTTGTAGAAATTATGTAGTTGATATTTCCTTGTAGACACAATGTGAATGGGGAATACAATAGGTTGAAGCCATAGTCAAAAGTCATGTGACAGTTTCCCTTCCCTTCATGATCAGGATAATAAAAAAGAAAAAATGAATAACGACTTTCCATTTGAGAAAACTAATTATTGGACAATTTAAATCAATAACAAGGTATCTTAGAAGTGGTTAACTCCAGAAAAGTATTTCTTGATTCAAAATGTGTGCTTCAAATTCTACACCTTTCTTGTAGTAAGATTTCACTTCTCTTAAGGTTTATTAGTTATTCAAGAGTAAAGGTAACTGCAGAACCTGTTTTCAGAAAATTCAAGATATAAATTTAATTTGCCATGACAAAATATTTTAAATATGTGGTAGATATTTTATTCAATGTTTGAAAAAAAAAACAAAAAAAAACAAGGTTTTCGAAAAATGTTCCATGTAAAGATTAGGGGAGCGGAATTCTTCTGTCGCATTATTGTAAGATACTGAATGTGAATATCAAGTTTGATGTTTGATGAATTATTATTTTAAATATACTTTTCACCCGCGCGTGCGCACACGCACACGCATAGACAAAGAGACAGAAGTCTTTTGGTAAAAGTGCCTTTTTGGTTTCAGTGGGAATCAAAGCATATATATTTCGACTACAAATATTTGGGTTCAATACATTACTATACATAGTAGAGAAAGTGCAATGTTGCCAAAAGTTAAGAGAAAATAAATTATTTTCTTGGAAATCATTCCTTCAAAAATGAAAGGTAATAGAACTTTTTAACAACTGTACATCAGGATACTCTAGGATGAGAGATGCTATCAGACTAGTGGGGAGAAGTGTTAAAATGACAAGCTGTATTTCGGGTGTAGGTTCTGTATCAGACAGATCATTGTACAACCAGCTCTGTAGACATTACTACGGAAGAAAGAAACTCTTGCACATGTCCACACGACAGCATCCCATTAGATCTTGTATCACAAGTGAACTAAGGAAAAAAGAATTATTAACGTACCGGCATGAAGAGGTCCATGTAGTGGCCGTTAATAACAATCACAGAGACATGATCGCCTTCAAAAACTGCCCTACAGAATTTATTATAGATTCAACTGTTCGGCTTTAACACCATACTGGTCTACGCGAAGAGGTGAGTTTGGGGACAAAAAGAAAGAAACAGAAAATCTACCGAACAGTTACTTTATTTCTACAACCAGCTGAACAGGCTGTTCCAGCATGGATGGTCACCGAAACAGCACCGAGAAGCTCGAGACTGACTGCAGCCTACCTGCTACATGCAATACGGCGCAACATTGAGAATAATTATCGTCCTGACTAAATTAAATGGTGGAAATGAAGTGACAGAATGTAAGTGTTGTGGAATAGCCTCCGCCCAGTGACGCATTGGCTACCACGCTCCTCTTCCCAGCTCACCTCGAGTTTTATGTATGAGTACGTGTTCTTTTACTCATACAAGTAGAGTTGGAACATCCTGCGTTAGAAAATTTATGAAAGTCCTACGAATCCTGGCTTTAACATATTACAACTGTTACACAAATAATGTTAATTATAATCATTTAAAAAGAAGCAACTAGCGAACTTATAGATACATACTATTAAGTAAACAGTCGCTTTTTATGTTAATAAAATGTATATTTTGCCCTTACAAATGAAGTACTTTACCTTGTCTAAGAACTCAGTTTGTTGTCAGCCAGGATTTTGTTTTAAAATACTGTATTGTATTGTATTGTTATACAAAATATACAAAGGTCAATAGCCTTTCAATGGTAATTGTCACAAATAACATAAAGAAAACAAAAATTACTTAGGTGCAATAGAAGTGACGGAGAATTAACATTATGGTTATACGAGGTTTATCTTGGAATAAGAAACCAGAATAAACTGTTCTATAAAGTCTAATAAAGGGCATTCTTTATATTGCCAGGTCGCGGATCACATATATGTGATCTATTGCGCTAGGGGATTTTTCCATTCTAAAACTTCCGCGATTCTTACCCACGAATGGTAATAATATACATTATAAGTGCTAACCGTTTTATACGTCTTTTGAAAGTTTGCTCTTCTGCATTCGTACATTTATCGTCATCACAAGGTTAAAAGTAATTCATAAGGAGTGCTCACACTGTAGGGTTTCAACTTTAAAAGATTAGCAGCTCTATGAAGAGAGATTTTTGAAAAATACTTCGTTGCTGAGCAACTCGTTTTAAGACACTGCTTTGTAGAGCGTTTGAATGATGCACCGAATTCGTCAACTTTTTCTTGTGCTGGAACATGCCTTTATCGACTCTTAGGTTTCATGTTTAGCGATATGTTGTCCTAAATTTATTAACGACGTGTTAACAGTTTATCTTCCTGGAACTAGAATACCATGAAATTTCTCATGAAATTGTTTAAGAACCCGTCTACAGGATTAGGATATTATTATGAGTGTTTCATACTTAAAAATTCTTTGTTCAAGCTGAATTTTTCGGAAGGCATTTTAGACTACCAATAGGGATAGGCTTATCACTTCTGCAACCCAGCTTTTAAGCATTGAATATGAAGGGGCAGAGTCTTTCAATGTACTGTCCATTTCCTCTTTGATTTCTTTAGGTGTTAAGCCTTTCAAATGGAAGTATTTAATCACTGCTCGTTTTTCCAAATCCTCCATTTTCGTGAAAACTCTAAAGTTTTTTTGTTTAAAATGCTGTCATTCGAAAATTAAACAAGCTATTGACCTGTATCTATGGATACAAGGTAGTCTAGAGTAAAACTATACGATGCTATCGTCTAACTGGCCATATCTGGCCATATCTGTGAGAGGCCCGGGGCTTATCAGCCGACCCTCGTAAATTTTATTCATTCTTTTATCGCTTTGCTTTTC
This sequence comes from Hymenopus coronatus, assembly GCA_030762935.1. Classification (NCBI taxonomy): domain Eukaryota; kingdom Metazoa; phylum Arthropoda; class Insecta; order Mantodea; family Hymenopodidae; genus Hymenopus; species Hymenopus coronatus. Next base: position 36,387,823 of record CM060890.1, read on the forward strand.
GCGCTACATTAAACACAAGGACATTTGTTTTGTGAATGTGATGAATTAAAAGAGAAGTTGTATCTATTTACGCTAGAAAATCCCATGAAAATTTAAAACTACAAATTTCCGTGATTAGTCCTCCTCACTGCTCCTAGTTTCTGATGCATTGCTTCATTTATATTCTGTTCTCGTAACCGTTACGTTTTGCCTAGAAGCAGTAAAGTTTAAAAAACGCATAACGCACATATGTTAAAACATGCTTGGAATACTAACACAGATTTTAAAAGGTTGCCCTTAAGCATGTTATTTGTTATTTGCATCTCCCACTTTAACTTTTGATCATTTTTCTCCCGAACTAATGATGCAGAATAACACAATGAACAGCAATAATTTACTAGGGGAAATAGCGTAAACGATGGTAGCAATTTTCGGTAGTTGGCATCTTCACACGGTCCTATGTTAAGAGTAGGGTAAGTGGCGCAGTTATTGGCCAATTTCGTTTTAATATAACAAACTTGCGCAACACACTTTGGGGTCGTTTACTGTTCCTTTAGGATCTTTTGAGGCACTGAGTTGGGAAGATCAGGTCACTTGACTATGCTGGCGGTTATCACAAAGAGCACACAAAAAACAGATGTAACCGACCAGGTACGAACAACTGTTTCCTACCTTTGCTCCTTGGACTGTTTCAAAAGACTTTGACCAAAGAAAAACACTTTTTATTTATAATTAGCAGAAATAACTTCTTCTCGCGGATTTTGAACTAATGATTTCCCCCTGTTCTGTTCTCCTCTCTACTATTTTCATTTTCTCTCTATCTCTCCTCCTTGTCCCCATATTCCTTTCTTTCTGCCACTTCGTTCCACATTTCCGTCTATGTCCTCCTCGCGATTAATGGATGGGTTATTCTCGCTGTGTCTTTATTTTCCTCTGTTGTCTTCCTCTCTATTTTCATCATCTTTCTTTCGTTCTTTCCTTCTCTCTCCCTCCCTCTCTATCTCCCCTTCTCGCTACCACTATATTCCTCATTTCCATTTATGTTTCTATGTACACGCCAGGTTATATTATTTTATACATTTCATTGAAGATAGTCATGCAGATAGCACAATGTATTCATTAGCACAAATAAATTGAAAATTGTGATATTTATGTTACTCATTGGTAATTCTAATAAGCTGTTATATAAATTTTAAACTGTTGAGTGCAACGTTGTAAAATTGTCTGGCATCTGTAACCAAACAGATGTTTCAAATTCAGTTGTGGAACTTATATAATATTCTGAGAAGTAGCAATAATGTTTTTATTTGTATTGGGTGTTACGATTTTGCTTCTACTGTTATCTCTTAAATCCTCTCTAACCACTTACTCTTCATTCCTGGTAATTTGCATTTGCATATTGTAATTCCTGTCATTGCCACTTACTTTTTGCTTCTTTCTATCATGAGCTGTCCAGCCTACTTTATACCTTAATCTTACCTCCATGTAGTCAATTTTAACATGGAAGTTAAAATCTCCAATTACAGGGCATGTGCATAATACTACTGGAACCCACGCACAGGTTGATCTTTAACTGCAGCTCAGTATCCACAATCAGCTAGCTGATGCAAAAGAAAAAACAACTCCTGTAAGTTGATGTTCAACGCTTAGTCAGTACAGTGTGTAAATATTAACAAGCTAAGAACTATCTGGCGAAAAAGGTGAAATGACATTAGCACCTTTTGATTGTTTAAAATTTTGAATGCGTTGAAGGAATTTTAAGATAGGTAACCTCTTTAGCTTTTTGTCTTCGATTTTTCCATATTATTTCAGCTCTGCTCTGTTAGATTTGATATCTCTAAATACGAGTATGCAATAAAAACCAGAAATGGAGCAAAAGAGGTCACAAAGAATGGCTAGAAAGAGCTATGATCTTTTCTATAATGCTGACTTTAGGATATAAAGAAGAAATATGGAGTGAAACAAATTGTGGCCAAAATGGTGATTGAATCCAGAAACCTTTGTCTCGGCCATTATGATAATTGTCTGTATGATACTTATGATGTGATATCTATGAGGCTATATTCAAACTGAATAAATGTTTTATGAGCTAGGAAAGCAAGTAAGCAAACAAACAAACAACTACATGTTCTTCTTTTTTCTTGATTTCCTTTTTTAAATTTAAACCATAGCTTAAAAGCTGCACGTTTTCAAGAAAAAACATTTTGGGGGGAAGGGGAAACAATTGTACGAGGGGCATTCAGTAAGTCCTTATAAAACCCAAGAAAGTACACTCGTAGCCTCGATAAGACTTTGTATTTAGTAGCAGTCGTCTCTTACTAGATGGCAGTTAAAGTTTCAGCATTATCCATCATGTGTGTCCTTGTCAGAGGCGATTGAATCAACCATCTTGTGCTTCTTTTGAAAGATAGAAAAAACGGGTTTCGTGTGGCAATTAAACACTTCTATTCAAAAGGCTAAACACCGAAAAAAATAAACGCCGAGTTGGATAAAGTTCATAACACATCTGCTGTTTGCAACAATTTACAATTGAATTAGCGAGTTTAAACGTGGCCGTACATCCAAATCGTTGACGACCAGTAGTAGTGTTTGACAAAATCCGGGATATGGCTTTCAGTGATCAACAAATCAAAGTTCGCGAAATAAAAGAGGCCAGGGGTGTGTCACAAGGTTCTCAAGTTTGCACCAAAAATTAGGTCTGTGAAAGATCTTGACAAGATGGGTGCCGCGTTTACTCTCAATGGAGAATAAACGCAATTGTGCGATCTATTACGAAGCTGATTTGGCACTTTTCCGGCGCAATCCTAGTCTCTGCGTCGATATATAACTGTGGATGAAACCCGGATGGATACACTGTCACATTCCAGACACAAAAGTACAGTCGAAACAGCGGGATTTAAAGTAAAGCAGGCTCCAAAGAAGGCAAAGGTGGTGAAATCTACAGACAAGGTAAAGGCCTCGGTTTTTTTGGGAGATGCACGCGGAATCATCTTCATGATTACTTGCAGAAAGGAAGAACAATAAATGGAGAGTATTATGCATCGTTATTGCACCGGTTGAACGGGAAAATCAAGAAAAAGCGCTCTCATTTGGCAAAGAAAAAAATTCTCTTCCATCAAGACAATGCAAGGGTGCACACCTGCGCAGTTTCGATGACGAAAATTGTAGATCAAGGCTGAAATTGCTACAATTTCCACCGAATTCACCAGAATTGGTCCCCAGCGACCTCATTTTATTTCCAAACTTGAAAAAGTGGCCCGGTGGAAAACGATTTACTCTAACGAACTGGTCTTCTCCCAGACAGGTGCCTATTTTGAGGACATTTCCAAATCTTACTTTTTGGGAGGCTTAATGTAGTTGTAAAAACACTGGGAAATGTGTATTGAGCTAAAAGGAGATTATGTTGAAAAAATTAAAAGGAAATCTAACAAAATCACGGTTTTCAGAACTTTTTAATTTGAGGAGTTCAGAGTTCGTAGCACGTTCTGCGTAGAGTTTACATACCTACAGTATGATTTTCCGAGATGGGTGGGTCCTTTATTATGTAAGATGCTCTAACGTCTGTAGGCCCATTTGGGAGGTTCTGAGATCAAAACCTGTAAGCTGACCAATCTGGGGTTGTTCGGGTTTCCCTCAGTCGCCCACGTAAATACTGTTTTGGATATTTAATATGACTCTACAACTCAAGTTCCAGCTTTAAAATGAAACCAGATATTTACACCATTTTACACCTAATCACAGACAATAAAGCAGGTAGATTGGACGGCACCTAACAACATCTGCCAGGCGCACTAGAAATAAAGATACAGTTGCCTAGTACTAAGTGTTTGTCGAAACGGTCACATATAGTAACAGAGGTATAGCTACCTAGCTTTAAGGTCTCTATGGACACGTAGCGAAGTAGGGTGTATGATACAGGGATGATAATCTAGAAGGCCAGCTGTCCACCACACTTATTATATAAAATATAATAACATAGAGGAAAAATTAGAAATATAGCTACGTTTTGTTTGTTTGCACTTTGGCAGTAGCCGGAAGATATGCTAACAAAGAGAGAATGATTTCCATACTCGCATATATAGTTTTATGTTGACTATTTCATACTCAGAGGTGTTACTTTATCACACACGATTTACTCCCCGGTCATTCCTTGTTGTGTACCATTTATCATTAGTTCATTTTTTTTTTGCTAGGCAGTGTCGCCAAGTTTTTTCAAAACAGAATTTAACATTTTCTGGTAAAATCTTTGAGATATAATTTAAATTCATATTTTATTTACAAAATAGTCTAGATAAATATCATTTGACGTCATACCTTCCCAGACAAATTTTCTCGCTCCGGTTAGGTCAGACGTCTTATGATATTTCTTCTAATAATTCATCTAGGAGTAAGATTAATTCATGAATATTTATGCCTCGTTTTTAATGAAATATATAATGTTTTAATGACGAAGTTGTTATACCTAGGACTTTCCTAAATTATTTATGAGATAGACGTTTCAAAGTATTTAGCTTACCAGCTTCTGATGTGCTGGAGTAATTGTAGTAAAATGTTGTATTCATATGACTGTCTTTACCCGACTATTTTCTTCCAAATATTTTTATTGAAAACAGTTATGTTCGCTATTTATTTCATATCGAAATGAACATCTTCTGAGATAGCATTGTCATTATCCGTTTCTGGTATAGGGAGAATGTAGGAGACAGCAGTGCCAGAAAAGATTAGATAGACCTGCATATTATACTGTGAAGTCCTATTTATTCCCCTTTTCATTTATTCTTTTGAATAAGCTAACACCAAAACGTAGATATCAAAACATGATTGACTCGATATTACTTGGGAGGAAGATTTCGGCTTCTGGAAACTAAGAAAGAACAAATAGGAAGAAGGCCACTAAATCTGGGGCGGCAGGCTTCAATACAGACGGGGTCCTTAACGTCACCATAATACATTCTATGCCCGGGGAGACCTTTGTAGGCTCATCTCTCCCATGGAAAGGTCTCTCTGAGGCCTCTTGTCATACACCCAAAGCCAGGGTAGTTGGTTCCATAAGGCAAACTTAGCTACCATAGAATATCGTCCGTCGTCCTCTCGGTGATCCTTTGACCCAGAACCCAAACTGGAGAACTGGCATTATATAATCCACTCCAGTATTAGCCTACCAACCAGGGAAACCGGGAACGTAAGGCCAGAGTGAGAGGTTTAATGTGAATGGAACCTGACACAGTGTCTGACTTCTCCAATTTGGGTGTTGTCACCAATATATTACATAACTTTTAGAGCCGGTAGTAAAGTTAAATAACACTAGAGGCTTGCTTATTGCTGAAGATGGTTGAGGAGTAGCAAAAGAAGCAGGCTACTCGTGGGTTTACCCTGGCTATATTCAGCAAGTAGGAGTTGGGAATCGACCGGTCGGTATATCTACGTCGATCACTACCCAGCTTCCAATCGACAGACACACCCATTGACTCGAGATATACGAGCCATAACAAGTTACCTGCTTATCCTTCGAGGTTTCAGTAACGACAGCCACTAATAACAAAAAGAAACAAGTACGTTAACGTTTTACGCAGACTGAAGCTCGATTTCAGTGAGATAGAATGTCAGATTGAAAGATGTTACTATAATGTCGTTATTCTTTTTGTTTAACTTTTCCATTCGGTGTCGGTTCATTAAATGCTTGCTATGAAGGCGACATTTTTTTTTCTTATTAGTTTAATTGTTTTCAATTTAACAAGATACCCACGAGTGAAGCCTCCTAATGGCTTAAGATTTTTGAGTGAATTTACATCACATAAATACTGACATCTTGCAGAATGGATAACCAAATAGATAGCAGGAATAAGTAATTTAAAACAACAGGAAAATTCCTGATATTTATGAAAAATTGTTATTGCATAATATTTAAATATATGAAAATAATAATTTAATCTATATTTAAATAAATATCAATCCTAAAAAGGTTTTATATACGATTATTCATGTTTCTTGTATATCTGAGAATATATGTTTATACAGTAATATTAGATGAATGATTATTATCAAATTCTGCTTATGCTTTAATGGGTACGATGACTATTAATGTAAATCAATTTGTCAATTATTTCTAATGATTACAAGAATAAGAACACAAGAGAGGGAGGAAGAGAGAGAGAAATGGTGAACAAATGAATTAATTCTTCTCATTTCATTTCGTTATACCATTCATTATTATTGCTGCTGCATTGTGTATCATACCCTTATAATGGTAATCTCCCCTTTCTAATACCCACAATTCTGTCTTACACAAGAGTTTGGGAAAAGCGCAACAGAAGTGTCCATTGATATAAGGAGTTAGGAAAACGAAAGATGCAGAAGGGTAAGATTGTTTCAAAGCATTTTCTTTATTGTTAATGTAAATGTGCACCTGTAAACACCACGTGAGTGGAGTGTAGTCAAAGTGGCTATAATATTAAAGGATCCATGTATTATCAAAATAAATACATTTACAAAGGCATCTATACCATCTATAAGGCACAAACGACACAAACTAACATGTTTAAAAACGAGCAAAATTGAATCTCGAAAGAAGAGATTTAGTTGTGGCGTATATAATTAAATTCACAATACAATGTTACTTGGTTCAAAATTATTTTAAATGCAGATAAGTCAATGGTATTATTTGCAATTGATTTAATTAAAACTTTTAATGAAATATGTTGGAAATTTATTTTACATATCTAAGGGACTCAATGTTTTCCTCTAATTAAGACAGAGCAATAGATGCAACGTCTGTTAGAAAGGAAAGAGCCATTATTAATATATGAATCCCAAATAAATTTTATGACTGCTGATGGTCACCATGGCGTGAACCTCCCATCCGTTTAGGATATTTACAAATAGTCTAAACCACAAGTAAGAGCTTCATTTAATTATATTCATTCGGAAAGATATTCTCAGCGCATAAAATGTGGCTCTTATGGATCGGAGCAGTTTATGTTGGTACTGACCAACTTTCGCTACAATATCTGCAAAACTGAGCACCTGTTTTACCTTCCCCGACTGTCAAAGGGTAACATTATAACCAAAACCATGTATATTCATGTTACACTGGTATTTTCTTAATTTTGGTTTTCTTATTCACCTTCGATATATATATATATATATATATATATATATATATATATATATATATATACTATAATTACAGACTAATGTGTCCACCAATTTGTACGAAACTGCCACGATTTCGACCACTCCTCTTTCCCTTCCCTGTGCGATAAATTTAATATTACGTCTTAATTCGTGCGAAGACCACTGCTGCTATTGAAACTTTATTTCACACAGGCATATATGTTCTACACTCGCCGGAAAGAAATTAGTGTTGTATTAAATGACAAGTGACGGGTTGTAATCTTCTCCTTAGCCTGTGTGACTGCTTGGAAAATGAAATAACTATGCACGGCGAACTTTCCAAGTCAAAATTATAATTCAGTAATTACCGTGCCTCAACATTACTTGCAATTTCGGATATTTCTTCATACCTTTCTCTTAAATTTCTTGAGATTATTGAGTCCAAATTCCCAAAATAGTGCAGTCCTATTCTTACGTATCTGAAAATACAAAAATTGTATTTTCAGAATATACTACTTGTATAGCAGATTATTTGTCCATATTAGAGTAAAGAAATTTGAAAAATCCTCGTAATGTAAGATAATAAATCTTATTGAATATTGAATACAACATCCGTTGTTAACACAAAACAGCAATATTTATCAAAGGTATACTTGCACGTTTATTTAAATATTATCACCATTATTTAAATCGATCTACACGATACAGTTTTAAAAATACAAAACATTTAAGGTTTTACAGTAAGTGAACCTAAAAATACGTCTATATTATTTGTTTTTTTTAAATTGATCCCTTTTTATTGTGTAAATTTTATTCATTTTTGTGCTGTCAAAAATATTTGCTTTTTTTAATATATAATTGCATATTATACAAATTGTAGCTTAATTTCAAAAAAGTAAATGATTATTTTCTTTAATCTATTTTTGAGAGTCAATAAAACATTTTGGAGACGGTCTCCATGGACAAGTGGTCGTGAGATGCGGGTTCGATTCCCGGCTGGGGCGAGGAATTTTTCTTAACCGGAATCTCTCCCTATACTTACCCCAACAACCTTCAGTCAACGAATTGTTTGCATAGTGTACACACATTTGAGTATTTAAAAATTCTATAAAAACGATAGCGAGAAACAAGCCTTAAAATTGGGTTCCTATTGATAAGCATGCACCTCTCTATTTGTTGCTTCAGTTAATAGGTAATTCCAATACGCAAAGTTAAGAAACTATATATTTTATGAAACTAGAATTCATTTTATTTGACGAAGAGATACTTATTCAGTTTCTCAACGTTTTTGGTCAAATTTCACAGATCTATTTCTTAAGACATCATTATCATTTTTCCTGGTCACAGATGCATTCTTTTATAACTGTACTTTGAATGTGGCCATTCTAATATGTTTCTCCATTGTTGAAAAATCTTAATCATAAGTTTTCTCCAAAACATGATTACCTTCAAACGGGACCGATTCCCGCTGCCACTCGGCAATAACCATTAGCAAGCAAAAGATGAACCTGTACTCGGGTAAAATCTTTGTTTCCTGGAGACTTGAAGACTCTGCTTTTAGTTGAGATTCGCCTCAATTAGGGACCAGTAAGTGGAAGACTGGGTAAATGCGAGGGTTGGTTTCGAACCGCTACCTACCTAAGCCGAAACTTCAAAGTCTGTAGATTGTGATACATGGCTAAACTTAATAGAATGTTGTTATAAAGAGTTTTGCTAAACGTCTGTGCTCACACACTTAGGAAGAGTGAAGCAAGATGAAACAAGAAAACTTACAGAAGCCTCTGCGGGCGATACACTCAATACTAACACAGAACACCTGCTTCAAGAAACAGGATCATCAGGAAGCATCTCTGCAGGGCGCTTGCTACCTCAGTGATTAGCCGCAGAGATAGTTTCCAACAGGTCTACCCTCAGTAGTGTTTATGTTTCTTGTGGTTCTTCGGGTGGATGTTTGGAAATGAATTTCTAAATTAAATCATATTTAAACACCTAGTTTACAACTGATGTATTTGCTCCTTAATAATATTGTGTTATAATTTTTAAAATTAAATAACTAGGTGACTCAGTTTCAACCATAACATTACTGCTCACAAATCTTTAGAGTAAGCCAGAAAATTAACCTTTTAGAGCTTAATACACAATTTAGCACGCACCAAGTATAGCATCCCACCTTAAAATTCTACAGAATGATTTCAGAAGAAAAACGTGTTCTTAGGTGACCTGATAAAAGGATTAAAAAAAATAGTCGTCACGCAAGTGTGTGTGTGCGCGTGCGCGCGTGCGTGCGCTTTTTAATATGTCTACTTAGTATGTAGGTATAGAAGGCACCTAGTGCATTCCGCCCTAAAATTCGATACCGAGTACTCCCCGGAAATACACGTTTTGGTTCCACTGTGTACAAACATTTTTTTAAAGGTCCGCGTGTGTATCCGTGAGTCCATGAACACGAAAATTCAAAAAACGAAGAATCGCTAAAACATCAAACTTGGCATTTAAGTTTAGTATCATCAAAGATATGACACATAGTTTTTGAGGAAAATCCCCCATCCAAAATTTTATTTTCTAAAAAATAGCTATAACTATTTTAATTAAACTGCCGTATATTAAATATATATACATGACATAAAATTAATATCTTGAATTTTTGGGAACAGTCTATGAAGACCTCAAAGATATGACACAAGATTTTGAGGAAAATCCCCCCCCCCCATCCAAAACTATTCTCTGTATAGAAAAAAATTCGACAATTTTTATTTTCTAAAAAATAGCTATAGCAATTTTAATTAAACTGCCGTAATTTAAATATGTTTACATAACATAAAGTGTATAGGTTGAATTTTTGCGAACAGTCTATAAGACCTCTTCATTCTGAATGGCTTATGGTAAACCTTAAGAGATAGACAAAAGCCTACTTTTGTCTATATACATATATATATACACATATGCGTTTCATGGAGTTTGAAAATTTCTGAGATATTCTTTATTTTTGGTTTCATAAATTTCTCATACACAAAATGTTCAATTCCTGCTTATGCAAAAATACGAATTTCAATCACAGGTAACCAGCATTTAAAATATTTTATTTCCGTTAGTGTAGAGTATGCCCTTATTTTTCTTCCACTTTCAAGAAAGCAAATAATAATGCAATTTTTTTAATGTTTATTTCGATTATAATGTAGTAGATTGAAGGATACGCTGTTAAACAATAATTTGTACAGAGATGTAGAGAAAGTCGTGTGAATGGAACAATACGATTTTTTCTATCTCTTATGGTTTAACAGATATGAAAAAGAATGAAGCTGAATTCATAGGCTATCCCTAGATAAGTCAAGATGTACCTTTTATTTGTTATGTAATTATCTTTAGTTCAAGGTATTTTAATCAAAATCGCTAGTAATTTTTGAGAAAACCAAAATGTTTAAAATTTTCACATGTAAAGGGCAGTTTAAGGGGAGTGTATTTTCTGTGGTAGCCATAGTAATAGTATACATGATATGTGGCGCGAACTGATAACCTAGTAGCTATGTGTATGTTATATAATAACTATAGTGCTGCGAGTTAGAGGTCGTTAAAACTTTAGAAACTGTTTTATAGTCCGGCATCTTAAATATTCTTGGAGACTAATTATCTTTTGAAACGATTCACTATTTTTATAATCTTCATCTACTTTTTAAAATACGAAAAATGATAAAATATGTGTATCACAGTATAGGACAGTATATTTATTTAGAATTTATTCACAATTATTTGAAATTATCTTCTAACTTAATTGTAATTAAATCATGGTACAATAAATATATAGTTGCTCAATTTCGGTTCTTAAAGCATTGATAGTGCATTAAAAGCGACATAGGACTGCCCATTCATGGAAAAAAAAAAACAAAAAAAACTCGTAAATCTCTCCAAATTTAGCAAACTCGAAGTGTGCATCTTAATGAAGTGACAGCCATAAAGCATGCGTCCTTACATCTCACAGTCAATATTAAGCAATTCATACAGGTCCATCTGGCAGTCTGCTAAATCACGTGACATTGCTGAAAAATCTAATGTGTTCCGCTCTATGACTTTTTCTAAATCTCGGAAACTCATTACTGATAAAAGCAACTTCATTCTAATCGAGAAAACATTGGCAGAAATGGTCTTATTATTTGCTTTCTGTAAGCAAAAGGGAATACACTAGGCGAAAGCGATAGTCAAATATTTTAAAAGCTGGTTTCCATACAGATATAAGCTGTTTCTTTGCATGCCCAGGATTTGACAAATTCCCTTATGTGCAAAGTTTAAGTAATTTAAAACTGAAACCAATAACAAGAAATATCTCAATGGTCAACGCCACGAGAAACATGTATGTGAATTAAGTAGTGTGTTTTAAGAAATCTGCATTTTTTGTGTAGTAAGTTTTTGTGTACCTCTTAGGGCTTACAAGTTACGCAAAATTCTACAAAATTCACCCAGAAAAAGCATGTTTTCAGAGATTATTCCCATAAAATTCAATTTATACATTTTATATGTGACGTAAATATATTTAATGTACAAGTATTTTACTTAAAATCGTTAGTGCCATTTTTGAGAAAATCAAAAATTTCAAACATTTTACATGTAAGGGATAGTTTGGGAAGGGGAGGATTTTCCTCAAAATCTTCGTGTCGCATTCTTAGAAGATAATACATTCAAATACAAAGTTTAGTATTTTACGGGCGTTTCGTTTTTGAGGTACCATGTTCATAGATACACGGACACACACTTTCTTTTAATACAGGGGACTCTAAAACGTGTATTTACGGTAAAATCTTCTCTATATATTACGTACAGAGTACGCGTACAAAAAGTAAAAGTTAAAATGATGTTTATTGTCAGCCCAAACGAGTAATTCGTTTGGGTTAAGTCAGGCGACTACGAAGGCCATAGAAGAATCGGGGAAAACACGATTAGTCCATATAAAATTCAACATTGAAAAGATCTAACACAGAATTTGCTAAACCTTGGCTCGGGTGCCGAACCCGGCATGCAAGCTGCCTTTGTTTACTTCCCCTAAAATTTAAATAAATTTAAAGTGGTAAAAAGAAAGATAGGCCTGCATTAGATTAATTTATTCAGGATTAAAAAAGTCATCGCTGAGTACTTTAATGGATATGCTTAACCATATAACGATTTGCTTAAGGACAAATACCAGTGAGTTAATTTCAAAAGAATTCCCAATTGTTCACAAAAGGAGACATTCCCACATTTCAGAGAGGACTAATATTAGTGTTCTAATCACTATGTGAAAGGCTATTTTAAAAAATGAACCGAACCAATTAAAAATATAGGTGTCTTATGACTCATGAACATTTATGAATATGTTTAGATGATTAGAAGTACAGAATTAGAACACCAAATGTCTGCAATTATGCCATAGAAATGTCATTTTCAATCCTCTCATTGAATAAGAACTTTCTCTACACCTCTGTAACAAACTATTCTTACAAAATCTTATTATTCTAACTGCTTCATGCTAATCGAGTAAAAGGCAAATAAGGGAATACACCATAAAATACACTTGATATTTAAGTTCAGCCCATTCCAAGGATGCAACACAAATATTTTCAATAAATTCTCCCCCACACTAAACTACCAATTACAAGGACAATATTTAGTAAAGTTTAATCAAAATCGTCAGAGCAATTTTTAGAAAACAATGAGATTAAAAATACTCGAATGACAAAATATATATCCTTGATTTTCTGGTAATATCCTCTGAAGTTCTATTCATTCTGAATGACTTTTGTATAACTGTTCAACCTAAGAGATAGACAAAAGGTTAGTGCACCAATGATGTAGAGCTCGTTAATACACACAATTTATGCCGTACATTTTTTTATGGACTTTACCATTTTCGATATATTCCTTATTATTGATTTCAGTTTTAAAATACTTAAACTTTTCTTATACAATCGCATAGCAAACAGCTTTTAAAAGATTTGTCTGTCTCTTTAGCCCTTGCATTCCCTTATTTTCCTTCTTCTTATAAGAAACTAAATAACAATACCATTTTTGCTAATGTTTATCTTGATTAGTCTGAAGTAGATAAAAGAATAAGCATGTTAAGAGTAGTTTGTTACAAAGACGTAGAGAAAATCATGTCATGTAGCACACCATATTTTTATAACAATATTCATCAAAACTAACAGAATTCTATTGAACAAAAGAATAATTAAACACATTAGCAAACCTTGTTCTAAAAGCGGTGTTATAATATTTAATTAAAAATAACAGAGAATCTCACTTAAAACCTTGAGGAACAAGAAGAAAATTAACTAGCCCGCCTGGGAAGTTCAGTGGTAGCTGTATGCCTCACATTCAGCAAGTCATGAGTTCGAATCTTGCTTGGGGTGACTTACCCAGATAAAGTTTGTTTCGGGGTTTTCCCTTATCTTGAGAAGACGAATGTCGAGTAACTTTAAGCTCCATGGACCCGGAGATCATTTTAGCATCATTCCACTAGTTCCATTCGTCGTCAGATATGACCAACCGGGTTAAAGGACATTATGCTACCAAAAAAAAAAAAAAAAAAAACTATGTGAAAAACGCTTAGTTTTCAATACACAAAATAGGAGGTGCGATAGAGAAAAAAGCGAGACAATGGAATGGTATCCAAACTAGTTCAAACATTTATCAATGTCATTTTCATGGCTGTATTAATGACATTGGTTATGGGGTTCCCAGGCAGTTGACGCCCGCTATTAAGTTTTGTTTTACATTGCGACACCCCGCATTGTCTTCGACGCGTGGCTACAGCTGCTATGCGTTTGTCCATACGCATCACGTAAGGAAACTTACCGACATTTCATACTACACCATTTTTTACACTTCTGTACTACTTATGTTCAATTTCTTTTGAAATTTATATTCTTTTGATTTTCAATTAAAAACCTGTCTGTCTCTGACAGTAGAATTAAAAATCTGATGTGTTACACTCACATGGCTTTCTCTAGCTACTCTACTAACACTTCTTAGGAAAGATAATTCTTCTTTCAACACCATGCTAATTGAGATAAACATTGGCAGAATTTATTACTTAGTTCCTAATAAGTAGGGTGGCACTAAGGGAATCTATTAGACTAAAGTGATAGCCAAATGTTTTAAAAGCTGTCGCTATGTGATTGTTTCTTTGCCTGACCAAGAGTAGAACAAAAGAAAAACGGACACTTCTGTCTGAGATAAGTGTAAGTACTTCACAACTGAAACTAATAACAATGAATACCTCGAAAACGGTAAGCTTCACAACTGAAACTAATAACTAGGAATACCGCGAAAACGGTAAGCTCCACAAAAAACATTTATATCACATAACTTGTGTATTTTAACAAGATCTACATTTTTGTATAGCAAGTTTTTGTCTATCTCTTACGATTTACAAGTTATGCCAAATTTAGCCAAATTCATCCAGAATAAATGGGACTTTAGAAGCTATTCCCAGAAAATTCAAGATATGCATTTTATTTGTGATACATATGACTTTAATATGTGGTATTATTTAATTGCTACAATGACGAGAAAAATGGGGGAAGCTTTGAAAATAATGATAGCATCTCAGAGTAGGCTACGCAATAGGCAGAAAAACCGAAAAATACAATTCTATGAAAGGGACGGGGCACGTCCAAGTTACAATGCGGGAAGACGCGAATACCCACCCTCGCGTGACAGGCAAAATGCTTATTGGCCCCCGCGAAATAATACTAGCATCAATGAGAGCGCCAGGCGAAAATCGCGCAAGTGGCAAAGCAACGTGACAGTTTAACAACCCCCGGAACGCGTAAACATCCGAGTAGGTTGACACAAAATGTGAGGGAGTAGAAAATAAAGGTGAAATGTATACATTTGTAGAACGTGTAGGAAAGGTCACAAAATCTTGAATAGTCATAAGGATATACAAAACCTTAGTCTTTTGAGAGCAACGTTGGTAACGGTACTCAAATAAAATCAATAACATTGTAAATATACGTAAAACAGTTTAAGTAATTAGAATAAACAGCAAGAGACAAAAACCGTGTGAAGTGTATCAGTGAAAAGTGAAGTGGATATATATTATAGTGATAAAAAATATTCGTAATACAAAATAAACATTATACCAACAATTTTTGGAACATGGACAAAACATGATTTAAAATAAATAAAAGATAAATATAAAGAGAAGTATAACAAAAAGATAATGTGAATATAACCATATAATATGTGTAATGTATGAGTGTAATTCTAACAGGAATCCTATGTCTAGTATTATTGTACGTAACTATTGCGGGAGAGAAAGCGGAAGGGAAACCACGAAGAAAACATTATACCAGTACTTTTTGAACATTGAAAAAAAAAAAAAAAAAAAAAAAAAAAAAGATCTGATTAAAATGAATTAAAAAATGAAGAGAAATATAATACAAGGATGATGTTCATGTCACCCTGTAATACGTAAAATGTATGAGTGTAATGTATGAATGGATGCTATGTGTAATGTGCTGTATTTGTAACTATTGCTGGAGAGAAGGATGAAGTAATTTTGTATGTAATTTTGAGAGTATCCTCGCAAATGCATAGAAATATTTGATGTGTGAGGTAATTAGGGTAGATATTTATGTATAAATGTAAAAGATAACATAAGAATTTAGTATGTAGCGCCTGAGAACACACCCGTACGCACACAAGCAACGCTGATGCATGTCATGGGAATGAATTATTTTATAAAATAACTACGTATTTAGAAATCAGAAATGGACTAACAAACAAAAATATTAACTATATTATTATTTTTATTTGTGGGGCATATGAGACAATACATATCTTGTCCCGGGGGAAAGAATTATTAAGAAGAGAAATATAAATCACAGCCAAGAATATAAATTATATCACGAAGATAAAATATAAATGTAGAGAGAAAATGGGAAGGGTAGAAAAACTGTTAACACGTATAACTCACGAGCTCGGGGTACAAGATCCGTTACCTGCCGTGTATTGACCCGAGGGAAAGGGGCGAGAATGCCCTGCCCAAGGAAAACTAACGGGGACACAAGACAATGATTCCCGCTGGTCAGGCGACAGTGTAAAGCACTTGGTGAAGGACCTCCGGACAACCAAGATGTGAAATTCAGAATTCGTAATGGAGGCGAACAGGCTACCATTAAATTGTGAGGCACTTGGCGAAGAACCTCCGCACGACCAAGATGTGATATTTGAGCGCTTAGTGTAACCCTTAGTTGTGACGGAAGTAAGTGATTTTAAGATCGATCATAGTACAGACATATCACTGCATCAAACGAATAAATTATAATAGTCGCGTGCGGGTAAATGTAACGTCACAGTCGAAAATTAAGAAGTATACGTGTGTGTTCTACGGCGCAAAAGCCGAACTAAGTTAATAAAGCACCTGTGTCTTACCACAACCTGAAAGAGAGTTTCCATGCTAATAAAAAAACCCTGAGCTAAGCCAACTCAAACCTACACCATTCCCGCTAGCCATAACCCGCACCCGGACAAGAACCAGCACCGTCACAAGGGCGATTTTAATTTCATTTGTTGAAAATATCTTACAAACGCATATGGTATGTCAGGTACATGCCATAATTTTTGCAAAAAACAAAATCTATTTAAGGATATTTTAGGGTGGGGAGATTTTCTTCAAAATCTTCATGTCGCATCTTTGAAAGTTGCTGAGCTTAAATCCTAAGTTTGATTTTTAACTGTTTTTTTTTTTTTTTCTGCTGTGTGTTATTCTGTTCAAACCGATACACAGATCCAAGACATTTTCCTAAACATATTTTTGGTTTAAGGGGATCTAAAACATATTACCGGTGAATCTTGACACCGAATTTTTGGATGGAATATGATAATTCCCCCACTTAACTACATATATGTAGCACAAAAGGTAAAAGGAGTTGGCTGTAGTGTAGTTTTTATCGGTTTTTTTCGATTTAATTTTACTGACTATTTTATACCCAGCAATTATTATATGTAAGCGATTGCCTCTCAAAACGAGAAATAGAGTAGATTTTCAGGTTTGTGTTTGGTAGCACAGATTATTTAAACATGGAAAATAAAAAATCCAGGAATACGAGTACTAAAGCGAAGCGACAACACGAGATCTGGAATTTGGCCTGAAGACAGATTCGCTGTGAACTTTCTCAAATTATTCTGTTATTATTGGAATGTGTTTTGCCGAAGTTCTGACGCTTTAATGTGTTATTTACGCTAATGAGGCTTGGGTAGCAACGTCGCTTAGTCTTAGCTATGTTAATGAAATTAATTTTCACTGAATAATCTGCCATAGTGTAGAGAAGGTATTGTATTTCACCCGAAAATTCTATACCAAGATTTCACCGGAAATACATGTTTTGGGGATACTCTGAATAAAAAAGTATTTTTAGAAAAATGAGTGTGTGTATGTGTGTGTGCAACATAGCTCAAAAACAAAAAGTCTGTTAAATAGGAAACGTGACATTTAAGTTCAGTATATTCGAGGAATATGACACGAAGCTTTTAAAGAAAATCCCCCACGCCACACTACCCTTTCCATGAACAAAATTTAGAAAATTTAGAAAATGACTCCATATATTTTTATTAAAATCTCTTATATTTAAGATATTTAAATGACAAATAAAATGCATTTCTTGAATTTTCTGAGAATATCCTCTGAAGACATCTTTATTCTGGCTGAATTTTTGTAAATTTTGCATAACTAGTAAGCAATAAGAGATGTAGACCTCCGTATGTCATATACCTTTTTTTTTCGTGGAGTTGACCGTTTTCGAGATACTCCTGGTTATTGGTATCAATTTTAAAATACTTAAACATTTTCTCATACGGGAACTTCTCATCTCCTGGCCACGCAAAAAAAAAAAAAAAAAAAAAAAAAAAATTCAAACCCAGAGCAACCATATTTTATAACATTTGATTGTCGGTTTACCATAGTGCATATTCTCTACTTACAAGAAACTACTAATAAGAACGTATCTGCTAATGTTTATCTCGGTTAACATGAGGTAGATAGAAGAAGCTTGACAGTAATATGTTACAGAGATGTAAAGAAAGTCTGGTGAATGGAACACATCAGATGTTGTCCAGTGATGTTATTAATCTAGTGAAATAATGTTCGTCTACAGTAAAATTTAGTTCCTTTGTAGTTTGGTTTAAATTATCATAAACTTTGTATTTATCTTATTTAGTGTTGCAATCGGCTTACCCTCCCCGTATTTGTAGGCCTTACAAGCTAATGCCTAAGGGTCAGAAGTCGGTCGGGGAGCCTACGGCACGAAACTACAGAATGGAGAACCTGATTCGAGGGATCGGCCTGTAACCTGGAAGTGGATGAAATGAAATGTAAGCATAATTGATTATTGGAAAGTGATGATGGAGCAATTAGTGACGGGGGAAACCGGAGGACCCGGAGAAAACTCGCCAGACGCCTCTTCGTCCAACGCGATGCGGGTGCTAGGGCCTGGACCGCCTAGGTGGGAGGTGAGCGCTCTAACCACTCTAACCGTCTAACTTGTGCCGTATATTAATTATATAATCGTGTGGTTAACATGGGTTCTTTTTTACTTTCTCTACATGTACTACATACAGAGTGTATAGAGAAGGTATTATGTTGCACCCAAAAATTTCATACTGAGATTTCACCGGAAATGCATGTTTTGGGATCCCCTGAATCCAAAAAAAGGCCGTTTTAGAAAAATGTCTCTGTGTGTTTGTCCGACTGTCTGGCCGTGGACAGCACAGCTCAAATACGAAAAGTCCGTTAAATATCAAATGCTATTTAAGCTCAGTACCTTCCAGGGATACGGCACGAAGCTTTTCAAGAATATCCTCCACCCCTATCTACCTTTCACATGGTAAAAAATTCGAAAATTTTGATCTTCTCAAAAAATGGCTCTAACGATGGTGATTAAATTCTATGACGAATGAAATGTATATCTTGAATTTTCTGTGAATAGCCTCTGAAGACCTCTTTAGTCGGATGTTTTTTTCTGAATTTTGCATAACTGGTAAACTATAAGGGATAGACAAAGATTTACTACAGAAAAAATGCAGACCTACTTAAAAAGTAATTTGCCATTTACATAAGTTGACCGTTTTCGAGGTATCCTTGTCATTGGTTTTAATTCTAAAATACTTAATTTTTTCTCATACTGGAACTTATAACTCCAGGCCACGCAAAGAAATGGATTTTAGTCCCATAGCAACCACGTTTTACATTTTACTATCAGTTTAGCCTAGTGTATTCCCTTATTTCCCATATACTTAATAAGGTACTAAGTAATAAGACCCTTTCTGCTAGTGTTTATCTCGATTAGCACCAAGTAGACAGAAGAATAAACTTATTAATACTAATTTGTTACAGAGAAGTGGAGAAAAACATGTGAATGAAGCAACTCAGATTTTTTTTAAAGGGGAAGATCCTACTACGAGCTTTTGTGCCACATTCACACAACTTACTCTACCTATTCTACCAAAAAATGTTCCTACAAAAGCATTACTAGGTTGGTTGAGAAGCCCCGGGCCTCTCAATGAAAACAGCATTTAAAAAAATTATGTTTTGCTTTATTTCTCAACGTAATCTCCAGATAGGCTAATACATTTGCCATATCGATTTCTAATTTAATTAAACCATAGTACGATTTATCAAGGTCCTCAAAATAACTGTTTACCGAATCAATGACTTCCTCGTTGCTGTGAAATCTTTATCTTCAAAGTGTTTTTTTTGAGATTTAGAAACAGGTGGTAGCCACTGTATGCTAGATCTGGCGAATAGAGTGAATGTTCAAGCAATTCTAACTTAATTTCGCAACATTTTCCCCATTGCAATGAGTGAACGATGGGCCAGAGCATTGCCGTGATAAAACAAGGATTCCTTTTTTTGCCAAATGAGATCTTTTTCTTTTCACCCCATCACTCAAACGTTGAAGTAAGCTTGAGTAGTAGTCATCAGTGATACTTTTATCCTTTTCCAAGTAATAAATAAAAATAATTCCCTGTGCAACCCAGAAAAAACCTGTCATAACCTTGTTAACTGACAAATGTCTGGAATGTAGTGATGTATCCAAGTTTCATCCATGGTAATAAACCGTCTCAAAAATTCACTGTTTTTTTTATGGTAGAACTCCATATTCTTAACAGAAACAGTTTTTCTTTGCAACTTTTGATCAGGTGTTAACAAACGCGCCACCCATCTTGCACAGACCTTGTGAAAGCCCAAAACATTACTTAAAATATTACCTGCACGTTCTTTTGATATGTTTACAGCCTATACTATCTCAAACAACTTTAATCTGCGGTCTTCCAGTAGTAAACGATGGCTTTTTGAATGATCTTTGGAGTTGTCACTTCTACAGTAGACAAAAATGTCATCTCGTCAAATCACACAATTGTCAAATATATTTTTGTTGTGGATTTAACCATTTCCGAAATATTGCTTATGGTTTAAATTTTCCAATACTTACAGTTTTGTCAAATGGGTAATCATTATTATTATTTTCATTCTGGTCAAGGATTTTTATTTGTTTTTTTTTTATTTAATGTCCTTTAACCTGGTAGAGCATATCAAACGATGAATGTGGTCGGTAAAATAATCCTCAAATAATTCCGGGATCTATGGACCTTAAAGTTAATCGACATTATTCTTCTCAGACAAGGGAAACCCACTGATAAAAAAAAAAAAAAAAAAAAACTTATCTGGGTAACTCATTCTAACCGAGGTTCCAGTTCATGATGTCTGGAATAAGGGGAAGACACACTACCGACTCAGTACAGAGGCGGGTATAAATGATTTGACTATTGCTTTAGGTTATTGTATGTCTTTATTTCCTTATATGAAATAATACTTATCGTAAAGAAAACACATTTTTGTTAATGTTTATAATGATAAGCATGACACGAGGGTCGGCTGATAAGTCCCGGGCCTCACACAGATATGGCGCCACTGAGGTCAATCTAGACTTGTATCCAAGTTACAGGTTAATAGCTTGTTTAGTTTTCGAATAACAGCATTTTAAATAAGACAACTTTAGAGTTTTCACGAAAATGGAGGTTTTGGAAAAACCAGCAGTGATTAAATACTTCCATTTGAAAGGCTTAACCTTAAAGAAATGAAGAAGGAAATGCACAGTACATTTAAAGACTCTGTTCCTTCAGTTTCAGTGATTAAAAGGTGGGTGACAGAGTTTAAAATGGGACGTACAAGCACTAGTAATGAGCCTCGCTCTGGACGCCCAGTAGAAGTGATAACTCCAGAAATTATTGAAAAAATTCATCTATTAGTACTGGAAGACCACAGATTAAAGTTGTTTGAGATAGCAGAGGCTGTAAACATATCAAAAGAACTTGCAGGTAAAATTTAAGTAAATTTTTGGGCCTTCACAAGGTCTGTGCATGATGGGTGCGCGTTTGTTGATGCCTGATCAGAAGTTGCAAAGAAAAACTGCTTCTGTTAAGAATGTAGAGCTCTACCATAAAGATCCCAGTGAATTTTTCAAACGGCTTCTTACCGTGGATGAAACTTGGATACTCACTACACTCCAGAAAGTAAACCATAGTCAAAACAGTGGATTGCGTCAGGTGAATCAACTCCAAAAAAATCTGATGTGCACCATTCACATGACTTTCTCCATATCCCAGCAACACATAATTCTTATACTTCTATTTACTTTATGCTAATCAGAAAAAAATAGTAGAAATAGTCTAATTACTCGCTTCCTTGTAAGTAGGAGCGAAATAAGGGAAACCGTAGGTTAAAGTGATAGTCAAAAGCTGGTTGCTATGTCAATGAAGTTCCTTTGTCTATATGGATAGGAGTTGACAAGCTAAAATATGAGAAAGGTATACGTTTTTCATAGCAGAAACCAAAAATAAGGAATGTCACAAAAACGACGAACTCCACGAAAAAATGTATATAACATAAATTATGTGTTTTAATGTGTTCTACTTTTTTTGTTTAGTAAGTTTTTGTCCATCTCTTATGGTTTAGCAGTTATTCAAAATTTAGTAAAATTCATCTAGAATAAACTTCTCTTCAGAGGCTATTCCCAGAAAATTCAAGATATACATTTTATGGAGATTATGGAGAAAACACCTTTTTAATGCTGTTTTCATTGAGAGACCCGGGGCTTATCAGCCGACCCTAGTAGTTCTTCTACTTTAAATTAAGAGTAAAGCATAAGAAAATAAAGGCAGTATTAAACATTTTAATTAAGAGGTTTATACACGTGTTAATTTATTTTTGTAAAGGACTTTATCAGACTGATTCCAATCAATTTGCTTCTTACTTAATTTAAAACGAGCAAGGGCTTTTCTAATAATGCTTGATTGGTTAATGTTATTATATTTAAAAGTAGACAAAGTAAAATCATATTGTAATATTTAAGTGTAGAATCATATTGAACATAAGCAATAGAATAACACACACAGTGTATTAAACAGAAAATGCCTATTCAAGAGAAAATTGAAAAAAACAATATTTTCCGCACATTTGGTAGTTTTACAGTGTCTTTGGTTGTTTTGCACTTAGACAATTATTTCTTCTAATTAATGCATTTTATACATTCATTAACTGAAATATTATTGCGGTAACAGTTAAAGAAGTTTTAGATTTCAACTTCTGTGTCGTATAGTAACAGAAATCCAGTATACCCAATTCAGCAGTTAAGGTAAACTAATGTTTCTGGCATTGCTTCCTACATGACTCAGATTAGTATTCAAATTTGCTTCCCTCACAAAGCATGTATGAGTCATGTTGTTTAACTAATCAGAAATTCCGGAAGCGAACAAATTAATCTCGATGGACAAGTGTTCAAGCAGTCGCCGACCAGGGTTCAAACACAGACAGTTCCTTTTCCTTTGGAACCGGTGCTGACTCTATGGGGGGTCCTGGTTAAATGTTGTTGCACCAGTCATTCTCCAGCTACAGGTCACTCTGGAGGAAGCTGTAATGCATTGCTAAGAAAAACAAATGTTAAATGACATGTATTCTTAGGTGGGCTTTGTACTCATTAAAATATTCAGGTAGCAAGAAACTGAACATCCCGAAACAACATAGCGGTGCTTGCACAAAGCTATGTTGTTTCATATTTAGAAGAGGAGTTAAGAACACTTGGTAGAGACAAAATATTAATTTCCATGCTGAACGTCAATGAAATCATATTAACATTCCTTGAAAACTATATAAGCATCACAATGAAAGCTTTTTCCACTTATAAAACAACTTCTTCTAATTATAGTCAAAATTACTTAGGTTAATAATTGCTAACTTTGACATGTCATTAAAAAGAAATTTGCAAAAAAAATCACAAATTTTCTTTTGTAAATACACTTTTCTAAAAAAAGTATAATATATACTTGATGTATTATTTCTATGTATTGCTCTAAACAACCGGTGAAAACTTTTATCTTGCCTGTACATGAAATTAAAAAAAATTATGTGTACCTAAAAAATTAAAAATAGTGTGTAATTGCTATTTTTAGTTAGAATTCTTATTGTTAGATACCGAATTTTTAAAGTGGCTTAAAGTTTCTGTTTTCCATTGTTTTATATACTAATTATATGGTTTTATTCTGATGTATCTCTTTTTAATTGCTTAAGAGAATAATTCACCTAAAGGATAATGTGTATGAAAAAATTGCAAATTTTCTTGTTTATTGAAATGTCAATAAGTTAGAAATTATTAACCTAAGTTATGATTTGACTATGATTTGTAAATTAGAAGAATACTTTTTATAAGTGGTGACATTTTCAATAAAATAGGCTATATAATTTTTAAGAAACCTTAATATGTATCATTGAGGTTCAGCTTAGAAATTGCTACTCTGTCTCTAAAAAGTGTCCTGTGATTTGCATCACAGATTTCTGAACACTGCCTATTAAATACTCCAGAACGATTAAATAAAAAAATGGCTTGATTTAATCCAGCATTTCCAAAACCTGAAAAGGTTAGTAAATTATATAAGCATATGATTCCAAACTTATCAAGATAGTGTAACATTTCGCATTAATTATTAAAAATTACTGCCATTTTTGGGATTCCAACCACCTATCATCGGCTATCCGTACCGTTGTTCTGCCATCTTAACCACGACTGTGATGTTACCTTTCATGAAATACTACATGTGTTTAAAGTTTTCCGGTGAAACACAAAGCCTGCTCAACTTCTCGACTTTTATGTCTTGCCAGCTTCCGAAAGAATTGCTCTAGCGGCCCTTAGTTTAACCGTAGCTAGCTCGCTACGACCACAGAGCGGTAGATAGGATTTCTACATTTTTTTATCCAAATTGGCAGTTTTATTAAGGATTTAATTTTAACTGTATTTCTCCCGCCGAATATTCTTGAGGTGGTTTATCCCAAGCGTCTTATAACCCAAGGACTTTATTTTAGTTTTCATTTACTATACATTTCGCTCTCATTTTGCACACGTTTTAGTTTTATGTTTGGCTTTTGCCCCTATAAGTCAATACTTATAATTGGATAGGTAGATTCAGACTGACCATAGCCGGGATTTGAACCACGGATCTCCCGATCTCTAGCCGGTTGCTCTGCCACTGAGCAACAATGCCGGCATAGCATTGAATTTCTCAACTAACTCGCATGTTTCCCGGTAAACCACAAGATGTTCTCAATTTATTTTGAGATGACAACCCAATGGCGACTTAAGTCCCAGGATTCATAGTATAGCCAACTATTATGGTCAATTGGTATTGGAATAATTGTTGATTATTGAGAAATTATTTTTTCACACAAGCCGTGTGTAGGACGGCTATGGCATTGAAGTTATCAGTCTGACTTTACCTATCCAACTCCGCTTGTGTGAAAAAACAGTCCAATACTTATAATTTTATATTAGCTATTATTATTTTATACCTATGGTTTTTAACCTCTGGTGTTTGCAGCGATTTTGTTTTATAAGGTCGCTAACGCAGTTGAGTGCCCTTAAACACTGCTCATCATAATCATCATCTTTGCGGAAGTATAAATTAGTAAAACGATTTTTTTTTTCCAATAATGTAAAACTGCCTTGAATCCTAGCCTTTGGAGCACATCAGTCATCCGAAAAAGGCCCTGCAAGGCAACAATTAACAACCATCTATGGAGAAGCCATTAATTTAGGAGCAACTGCTTTATTAATTCTTGTTTACATAATACACAGTTCATCAAGAGATTGTTTTGGTTTTTTTTGGTTTTGTTTTCTCACATATTCAACTGCACTTATACCTAGATGTGCTTGCTACTTCTTCAACGGATACTCTTTAAGTAGGTTTTTAATAATTTTCCTGTCACTTTTAATCTGTGTACCGTAACAATTTAACCTGGAGACATTTCACTAAAACTCTAGGTTTTCCATACACAAACTATTCTTATATTATATTATTCATTTATCTACATCATGCTAATCGAGATAAACATTAGTAAAATTGGATTTTTTACCTGTTTCCTTGTAAGAGAACTAAGGGAATACACTAGGCTAAAGTATTAGTCAAATGTTTTAAAACCTGTTCGCTATATGAAACAATTGAGCTTTGCATTGCTTTGCATGATTCTGTTTGAAAAAAGCCAGTTACTTTAAAATTGAAACCAATCTGCATAAAAGTATTATAAGAGATGTACATATTTGTGTAGCAAGTTTTATTTATGATGTAAATATCTATAATATACAGTATTTTAATCAAATTCGTTAGAAATTTTTCAGAAAAAACAAAATTAATGTGAAGGGAAGATTTTCTTGAAAATATCCTTGGATTTTTGGATTCAGGTAGTCTCAAAACATATACATATCGAATTTTTGGGTGGAATACAAACTTCTGTTACATATTAATACCTTCTAGAGAAAATAATTAAGAGCATATTAAAAATATTTTGACAGCATAAATGTATGCATATGTTGCATATCTTAGTGTACACAAAACGATGTCTACTTTATACTAATAAATAATATGTTGTGTCATCACGGTGTATATACATACTGCATGGCTATTGCTTCCAGTCTCCGCCTCTTTTTTCCTCCACTCCTTGTGCTGCTTTCGACTATTTGTAAAGATGATACTGAATAATTATAGCTTCGACAGTATTCTTAAATCAAAGATAAAATTCTCTATATCAGTGGATCAAAGGTGCTGATTAGCCTCATAAAAATCACTTAGCACCCGCTTTGTGGAAATATATTTGCATTGTATTAAATTATTTCTTTAGAGGTCTCTAGTTAAGAGTGAAATAACATGGCATATGCAAGAAGAATATACACTAAAGCATATAAAAGGTGGGCTATTTCCCTAGTACGCGATAATCTCCCCCTTGAGATAACCTTCCTCCACCTGCAGGTAACCAACCTTTGTATGGCCTGAACAACAATCCAGAGATTCTAGATCGAACGAATGGACATTACTGAAATCTGGCAAAATTAAGGGGTAGTTCGCTATGATTGGTATAAAAGAAAATTCTGGAGAAATAGTGCATACTTTGGTCTTATATAGGAAGGTGTAAAGAACTATTTGAGGGTGTCGTTAAACTGGATGACAGGTCATATGAAAGTTTTCATCTGCAATATGGAGACGAAGACAAAAAGTTTCTGGTGCTTATTTCAAAACTTTACTTTCTCTAGCACATGTGTACATACAATATACATTCCACCCAAAAATTCTATGTCGAGATTACACCGGAAATATATGATTTGAGGTCCTGTGAGTCCGAAAAAGGCATTTTTAGAAAAAAAGATCCGATCTCTCTCATTCTATGTGAACAGTATAGCTCAAAAAACGAAAAGACTTAGATACCAAAGTTGTTATGTAATTTTAGTATTTTCTAAGGATGCGTCTCAACGATTTTAAAGAAAATCTCCTCACCACAAACTATCCTTTATATGGAAAATTTTCTGAAAATTGTGTTTTTCTCAAAAATAACCCTAACGATTTTCATTAATTTACCGTAATTGTGATGTAAATGTATCTTTTGAATTTTCTGGTAATAGCCTGTGAAGAACTTTTTATTCAAGATGAGTTTTGCAGAATTTTTCATAGTGGCTAAACCGTAAGATTTAAACTTAAATAAATAATACATAACAAATGAAATGTATATATTGAGTTTTCTGGGAATAGCCTGTGAAGTCTTCTTCATTCTGGTTAACCATAAGAGTTAAACAAAAACTTACTACATAAAAATACAGATCTCATCAAACACTCAGTTTATGTCATATACACCTTTATTGTGCAGTTATCCATTTCCGAGATATACCATTTTATTGCTTTCAGTTTTAAAATTCTTATCTCTTGTCTTTCTTTTGCTTTGTTCTTGGTCACGCAAAGAGAATCTTAATTTCAATGTCAATCACATAGCGACCAGCTTTTAAAGGATTTTACTATCGCCTTAACCTAGAGTTTTCTCTTATTTCCCTTCAACGTAAAAGAAGTAATAAGATCATTCCTGTTGATTTTGATCTCATTAGAAGAAGTAGATGGAATAATAAATTTTCACAAGAATAAAGAGAAAATAAGTCAGAGTTTTTGTAATGAGAAGTGTAATCAAGGGTTTTGGCTGTCGTAATTTCATTATTTTTGTTATTTTGTTATTTCTCCCTAATGTCAGGAATTAAATTGTTTCATAATAAAATAATGACTACGTAGTACAAAAAATCGTGCGGCAATTGGCCAAGTACAGAGCTATTGGTTTACAATACGAAATCAATTGTTATATTATTAACTAATGTTTCGTCCTTTAATGCATAAGCTGTACTGCTACCTACTTTTTTCGTGGGCTAAAACAAAGTATTGACTTATTTCATCAAAATTACATTTCATTAAGAGAATACTCAGTGGATAAATGTAAATATATGGTTATGTTTAAAAGTTATGTATTGCATAATGGTTATAATGCATTTTAAGTGGTAACTGAATAAATTATTGTACATACTGCCTGCATTAACGATAGTGCCTATTTGCCTGCTGCTTATTTAAACTTTTTATTGAGCTGATTAGCCTCGAATGAAATATTTTTCTGTTCAAGAAAAATTCTCTCAGCTAACGTTTTTACGTTAGTTTATTCTTTATTACCTATTCCATAAACCTGTATGAAAATATTTTAATTGTAAATATTTTACCTAACAATTTTCTTCTTAGTCATTACCAACACCATTCATTAGCTGTACTCCATTATAGGCAACAAACATATCATATGGTCGGTATTTAAAATAAATTAAAAATTTAGTCAGTGAATATCCTTTCTGATTTACTAACATCATCTCTGATTTACGCCTAATTTTAACACGAAGAAGTTTGAGCAATCCAATAAATATTTTCTTGAGGGAAACGGAAAGAATAGGTGTTTGTTTTTATTAATTTAGCATATTGAAAATTACTGTTAAAGTGTTCGAAGCTTACGGATTTTCAAATGACGCTGAAGATAGTTGACTGAAGCACTATATTAAACGAATTCTCATAAGAGTAATATGTAGTGCTAACATTAAAAGAAAGACAGTTGTACGTAGAATCAAACTTCAATTGTTAAAATGCCTAATGCTGTGAGACAGTGTCAAGAAAGGTTTAGATTTCTTTGGGGCTACTGCACACACATTGATAAAAAAGAAGCTTATTTATGCATGCAGCAACATATAAATAAATTAATCTTCAAGTAACTTTTAAAGCAGCAGAAGATTTCACCTGTATCAATTTGAGGGTCCCTAATAGATTCTGTACTTCTGAAAATATTTTGAGGTCAAGCGCCCTACAGCACACGATTAATTCTCCACGGCAATCAAAGTGGTATATACTTCTATTGAGGCATAAACAAATGTGTTCAAGAGAAAAACATGTAATAATATCTGAGTACGTTTTCCATTAAATACTTGTATATATTTCATATTCTTGCTAATGATGGCAAGCATTATTATTAGTTTTTAGTCATGGAAAACTAGAGAAAACTAAAGCTAAAATTTGCACATTTAAATATGACTTCTCTGCCACATTTCAGAACTGAAATCTAGCTTTCTCAGAACTTGTCACTGTGATAACTGTGCTCTTAAGCCGTGTGTAGGATACAGTAGAATTAGAAACATTCATTGCCTTTGCCTGTATTTGAAACACGGGTCTTCAGGTTTCCGTCCGGTGAAGTAACAATCGTGTGAAGTAACAATTACCATTGAATGGCCTAGTAGTTGGTTAAACAATGAAGTCTGGATCTTACAGTACCTGCAACATTTTAAGGCGCCATTGTGGTATGACATTCAAAATGAATTGAGATCTCCTTGTGGTTTATCCGGAAAAATTTGAGGGAGGAATTTAGCGCACTATTGGCATGTTGCCATGGAAACAAGTTGATTAGTCACCGGAAGGAAACCGGAAGATCCGAAATTAAAATACCTGCTTTGACATTGAATTTTTCAGTCTGATTCTACCGTTCCAATCTTGCAGAATTAGTTTGTAGAAGAGTGAATAGAGAAACTCATATGAATGCAACCCCAGAATTTTTAACTTTCCCTAGCACAAATGTATTTCACCGTAAATGCATATTTTGAGGATCCCTGACAAAACAGAACATATTTAGAGAAAAGCCCGCGCGCGCGTAAGTGCGTAGAGAGCATAACTAAAAAACCGAAAAATCGATTAAATACAAACTTAGTATTTAGGTTTAGTATCTTCCAAGAATGTGACACGAAAATATTAAGCAAAATGAACTAACTTTAACATGGAACATGTTTCAAAATTACTCTATCTCTATTTTCATCAAAATGACTGATAGTTTTAATGAAAATGCCGTATATTAAAGGAAAATAAAATGCATAACTTAAATTTCTTGGAAAGAGCCCCGTAGTCTTCTTCATTCTGTGACTTTTGCATATCTGATAAACCGTAAGGGATAGACAAAACTTACTACACAAAACTGTAGATCTTATCAAAACACAAATTTTATATCACGCATTTTTTGTAGAGTTAATCATTTACACAATATTCCCTGTTATTGTTCTCAATTTTAAAACTTTTCTCAAACGAGAAATGTTCATCCGCTTCATTTGTTTCCTGTTGTAGGGTAGAGCGGGGCTATTTAGCTCAAAATAACAAATTTTGTTAGTGCGCATTTATTGAGCGCAATCGACATCTTGTTTTTGCTTATCGTCCTGCTGCGAGTTATTGTGATAGCAATTACAGAATCATTTAGTGGTAACTGCTCCAGTTTTGAAATGGTAACCAGAAAAACATTTGAAGGTAAGCAAACGCATTGCAGTTTTAGCAAAGATAAATATCTCTTCTCATGAATATAAGGAATAGAACATAAAGCGATGCTAGTTTGTTATACCGCGAACTTGTGTGTTTCAGAGGAGAGGTTGTTACATGTCCTGCTAGAGGGCAATGCTGACTTCCTTTCGTTCTTCTGCTTTAAAGGCGCATAATTTGGAAATAATGCTCAGTAGTTTGCGGCTTGCCACACTCGTTATTTTTTTTTCTCTATACGCACTATGTACATAGTGTATAGAGAAGATATTGTAATGCACCCAAAAATTCGATACTGAGATTTCACCGGAAATACATGTTTTGAGATTTCCTGAATAAAAAAAAAAAGCATATTTAGAAAAATTGTCTATCTGTCTGTCAGTCTGTGTGTGTGTCTGTGGGCAGTATAGCTCAAAAACATTAATAACCAAACTTGGTATTTAAGACTGTTATCTTCCAAGGATGAGACACGAAGATTTTCAAGCAAATTCCCCACCCCCAACTACTCTCTACATGGAACTTTTTTCGAAAATTTTGATTTTCTTAAAAATGGCTCTAACGATTTTGATTAAAATATCGTATATTAAAGATATTTACCTGGCAAATAAAACGTATATCTTGAATTTTCTGGGAATACTCTCTGAAGACTTCTTTATTCTGGATGAATTTTACAGAATAGCTGCTAAACCGTAAGAGATGGACAAAAACCTATCGCACAAAAAATGGAGAGTACTTTAAAACACACAATTTATGTTATATACAGTTTTTTCATGGAGTTGATTTTTTTTTTTTTTTTTTTTTTTAGATATTCCTTGTTTTTCGTTTTAGCTTGGTAAAACAATTTTCTCATACAGGAATTTATCAACTCGTGTCCATACAAACAAAGGAACTTCAGTCTCATAGCAACCAGCCTTTGACTATCACTTTAACCTATGGTACTCCCTTATTTAGCTTCTACTTACAAGGAGTAATAAGACTATTTCTGCAATTTTTTCTCGATTAGCATTAAGTAAATATAAGCATAACCTTTTTAAAAAAAACATTGTTGCAGAGAGGTAGAGAAAGTCATGTGAATGGAACACATCAGCTTTTTTCTGTATTATTTATTCCAATTGTTCTCATTTTTTCACGTTACGACAAATGCCTGTATATTTATATATTTCAGATGCCCCAAACTAATAAAAGAAATGATCCAGGTAAAGAATCTGATGTGTTCCATTCATATGACTTTCTTTACATCTCTGCAACAAATTATTGTTAAAATACTAGTACGTATGTTTACTTCATGTAATCGAGAAAAAAAATAGCAGACATAATCTTATTAATTGCTTTCTTGTAAGCAGAAGCGAATTAAGGGAGTGCCATAGATTAAAGTGATAGTCAGAAGCTGGTTGATATGTAAGTGAAGTTCCTTTGTTTGTATGGACAGGAGTTGACTAATTCCTATATGAGAAAAGTATAAGTTTTAGCAGTTATGCAAAATTCCGTAAAATTGATCCAGATTAAAGTAGTCTTCAGAGGCTATTCCGAGAAAAGCAGAATTCCGTTATAAACCAAACTTGGTATTTAAGTTTGGTATCTTCCAAGGATTCGACATAAAGAGTTTCAAGCAAAACCCCCCCTCCCCAAGTACCCTTTCTTCTTTATATATGCTTTAATTGAATGTTTTTTTTTTTTTTTTTTTTTTGTGTGTGGGTTGTTTCTGTGATTTAATTATTACCGAAACACACACTATAATAATCATAGTCCTAGTTGAGCTTCTAATATTACATCATTTCCGATTCCTTCATTGCCTAATTTTTGTCCAAACTCTAAATGAGCGAAATAGCCCCTTCTACCCTCCTCATGATCATGGAAGTGTCACCAAATTTCAATGTCAATCACATTGAGACAACCTTTAATATGTTTTACTATTGCTCTATCCTACTATATTCCCTTATTTCCTTCTACTTATAAGGAACAAGTAATAATACCATTTCTGCTAATGTTTACCTCGACCAGCATGATATAGATTAAAATAGTCTTCTGTAAGAATAATTTGTATGCAGAAGTCATATGAATAGAACACTTCAGATACTGAACAAGCAAAGTAGAGTTAGATAGGCAGAGTCAGACTGAAAAATCCAATGCCGTAGCCGGGATTTGAAATACGGATCTCCCGGTCTCTAGCCGGTTGCTCTGCCACTGAGCTACCATGGCAACATGGCATTGGAATTGAATTTCTCAACAGACTGGCATATTTTCCGGTAAACCACAAGGTGTTCTCAAATTACTTTGAGATGACAACCCCAATGTTGCAAGTACTTTAAGTCCCCAAGATTCATAATATAGCCAACTATTATGGTCAATTGGTATTGGATTAATTGTTTTTTCACACAAGCCGTGTGTGGGACGGGTTCGATAGGTAGAGTCAGACTGAAAAATTCAATGCCATAACCGTGGTTCAAATCACTGTGTGAAAAAACAATTAATCTAAAGTAGAGTTAAATTGCATTGTTTCAACGGTGGCTAAAACCGATCTGGTTTACTCTGCCACTTTCACAGGTGTCTGCTCACGTCATAAATAAGTGGTAGTTGCCCACCCATGTCAGTCATCAACTTCAACTCCAGAATCTACTAATATTTTTATTTACATCGCCCGCGCACTCTTGCCCATTGGCACTGGAGTTTGCTTATGAAACGCTCTAATATCAGGGGCAAACTGATCGTAAGCTTGAAATCGAAAGCTATCTCGATGAAAGAATAACCACAGGTTCGTCAGCGAGCGTATTGGCAGGTCGTAGGACGTCGGCTTGTATCCACCCAACGTTATTTATTGTATGCAGTTGGCTAGAGCTAAGGGCGTGGTGAATTCGAGGTGTCTCTGCGGATTGATTATGGGAAGGAGGAGGGGATAATTTGAATTCTTTGCTGCTATGATTTAGTGTTTCTGCTTGAAAATGTTCGAAGGTGGCATTTTGATTCCTTGCGTTGCGCAAGAAAACTTATGTCTCACTTTCTGCGAATGATCAAGTGGCGGGGTGACAAATTACTTACATGACGTTATTCAACACTTAGTATATTTCTAGAAACCTAAGATTAAAAAAAGTCGTCTTCCACACGGTAGAACTAGACATAACACTGTGTCACTCCTCTTCAGTATTTTTAGATAATACCTTTTGGGAATAAACCGAGCGGCTATTCGTTGTGAGGAGTACAACGCGTTTTCTAAAAGAATAGATGGATTTAAAATATTTAAATAATATTTTAATTTATTAGTCTATAATCACTGATCAAATCCTCCTAATTTCATTAAAATATACTGGAAAATATTGACACCAAAATTATCTTTATCTTAAATCAATATATTTAATTAAATATATATTTTACACATCATTCTAAATTATATAGATTAAATGAATTACTTTACTACTTAAATCAGCTTTTCTAAAGCTCTACAATTACATTTAATATTTAATATATAAATTAAATAAAATTAAAAATTAAAAAATGTTTCTAACAATTGCATATAAATCGTATACCTACAAACATTTTATATTTATAAGACTTTCTCTACACATGCTTTAACAAACTATTTTTAGGAAAATCTCTTTATCTAATACACGTTAATTGGGATAAACATCCAGAACCTCTTTCATTACAGATTTTCCTGAAGAAACAAAGGTAATTCAGTAATAAAATAGATATAAGCGACAGTCAAATCCTTTAAGAGCTGTTTGCTAAGTGATGGGTTAAATTTCCGTTCTGTTTGCTTGACCAGGAGGAAGAAAAATGCATGACGACTTAAAATTTGAGAATAGTATTAGGAATACTGTGGATTTTAAAATTAAACCAATGCCTCAGAAAAACTTAACTCAGAATACAAATATTTGAAATAAATGTTGTGCTGTAATGAGACTACATTTTTGTATACTAGTATTTGTCAACATCTTAGGGTTTACCAATTCCTATGATGTTGATCAATTATGCATATGTCATTCAGAATGATCCGG
This sequence comes from Hymenopus coronatus, assembly GCA_030762935.1. Classification (NCBI taxonomy): domain Eukaryota; kingdom Metazoa; phylum Arthropoda; class Insecta; order Mantodea; family Hymenopodidae; genus Hymenopus; species Hymenopus coronatus. The sequence goes on from CM060890.1 coordinate 36,422,109, forward strand.
ACTTCCGTTCCCAAGAAATTCAAAGAGGTATATATAATCTTGTCATTAGAATGCCTTATAATATGTTATTTTAACCAAAATCATTAGTACTATTTTTCAAAAATTCAAAATTCTCAAAATATAGAGAGCAGCTTGTGTTTTGAAAGTTACATGCGTGCCTCTAAAAATTACTTTTGTAGATTCAGGGGCCCTCAAAGTGTGTATTCCATATACATAGAATATGCAAATGTATTCCATACTTACTATATACGTGGTGGATGAAGCAAAATAAGGCAATAACAGCTTGGAAATAGTAACACTGTTTGTAGTAATATAATTTTAATATTGTTATATTTTTTATACTTAAATCATTGTTTTCATATGTCAAGAAGCATTAGAGGTATATTTTAATCTATGAGTACATAATGATTTACTTATAATGTTAAAAATCTTCATTGTGTAATGGATGTTAAACTGCAAATAAGATTTTTAATATGGTCGCTGTAAGACCTTGTAGTTCTCCGACCAAAAATAAAGAATAATTAAAAAAAATAGTAACAGATATAATTATAGAGGAAAAAATTATTAGACTGGAGAAATTGACATTATGTAGTACTTATATTTCTTAATATTAAGAAAATCAGTCGTAAAACTTTCTCTATCGAATACACATCCATCCATCCATCCATCCATTATATGCGCTAACATTTATTGCTCGGTTGTATTACAAAACTCGTATATTTTTTCTCAGAAATTTCTTAACCACAAAAACTCAAGCACGTTCTGTCAGACGTTGCTACTTTGTTTGTAGTCTACAGTGTGTCCAATCGGACCAGTAACTTCGTGAGAATTTTCTAGTAATCAGTTTTCCTTTTTCTTAGATCTCAAAACATTATTGTCCCCACTTTTCCAACCCATGAGAATATGTTTGCCTTCTTTAGAGTATATTTACAAGAACAAATCCATGTTTTGATTGTTGCTTGGTTTCTGTCTCATCGACGGTACAACTTGTGCCAAAAAATCCTTCGGATTTCTCTTGAATTCTAAAAACATAACATCAAATTTAAAAGCCACATCCGTTTGTTGTTAAGTGTGAGCAATTGTGCTATCTATCTGATTGATAAGTATTTCATCTCCAAATTCTTATTTTTATTCTTCTTCAGTTCCTGTTTCGTTCTCAACTTACTATCTTACTCTTGTTCAACGTCTTCGACTTGTCATGCGAAATATGAACTATCGCTTACGTCGTCACACTTATGGCCTCTGCCATTTCGCGAACTTTCGTTCTACGATCAGCAAGAATTATATGGCGAATTGCGAAGTGTAGGGTGCCCTGAGAGCTCCTCAGCAAAACCGGATGTTCGACCACGTTTAAGTCGTTGGACCAATATCTATTATCATAGATGGCAACAGTATCCTTTACCACTTTCATCTCCTCGCAGATTTTCCCAATTAAACGTAAAAATCGAATCAATGACCGATTCGCACTTTTTCCCTTTTAGTACTAACACGTAGGACAAATAACCGAAATACCTGTCGAATCCAACTAGCCTATGACTCAGTACAAAATTTGTTTTGATAGTGTTTTTAATTCACATCGTACAGTGTTTAACAACCTCTTAATGCGAAATGAGACGCATAGTATTCAATTATTCAAATCCAATACCTCCCGAAAAGGCCCATTAAAGGGTTTTAACACTTAAATGGAGTGATTGTGTTGTGCAGCCAGAAGACGTATTTCATATTGCAAGGAACGTTAGAGTACTGCATTGAATTTCGCTTAAATGATACAAACGGAGTTGAACGGAACGATGGGATAAATAGAAATGTACACAGAGAATAGAAGTAATTTCAGCCCTGCAACCAGCTAATGGCCTATTGTGCCCATGTGACTGAAAGGATGTGTCAAGGGATTACAAAAACGGTCAGATTAAGTGTCGCCAGGCAGAATGCAGCGATATCCCTAACATTTCCAGGTAATGCACCTGGGAAGAGAAGTCACCTCTATTCCCACACATTCAAGCAGAAAGTTCCGATGTTAAAATAAATTGTTCTCCCTATATTGTTCTCCGTTTAGTACCGTCTAATGCGAATTACCCTACGATTCTAATACACGAAGAAGAAAGTGAAATGAGCAGAGCCATAGCGCCAGGTCTGCTCTTATTAGTAGACTTAGCTTCTGAACAAAACAAAACATTGACTGCCTCCGTGATCAAGTGGTCAGCGAGCTGAATTCTCACCCGGAGTTCCCGGGTTCGATTCCCGGCTGGGGCGGGGAATTTTTCTCTAACCCCCACAGAATCTGGAAGCCTGTATGTGAGTGTGAATGTGTGCATGTTTGAGTAAAACAAAATGATTTAAACCAACGTAAAAGAGCCTACTGACAACGAGTTGTTTCAAGTGGAAAGCCCCCGATATGACCTTAGATGTTAAAGGGGGCTATATAGATGAAACAATAAAAAAAAAAAAAAAAAATTAAAATGCATTAGCCTGCCTTCGGAACCGTATTTCCCTGTAGTACTAAGTGCATGATTTCAAAACTTTAAATGAAGAAACTGCCATTTATTTGTGTATTCTGATCACTCTTCAAAATTATTTGAGCATCCCTCCATTTACTGTTTTCTTCATGTACAGTACCATCTTTTGACTCCTAGGTAGACATGTCTATGGTGACGCAAGAATAAATAGTCGTTCTTCGTGGTCTAGCATCTGATTCCCAAGGTCACGGATTCAGGAGGGAAATTTATTTTTGCGGGCGTGAAAATCCTTCGGAAGGGAAGTGTACTATAATGATGGACAGATGCTATTCTTGCGTTTAAACTAAGTTTAGTTTTGTTTATGGACGGTCTTTAACTGCTGTGTATCTCGACGTAATTGGGCGTAAAAGACAAATAAAAACGAATTTCAATTATTTCACAAAGCGATTGCTTTTAACATATTTGACTATCGCTATAATCTAGTGTACTCCCTTATTTCCCTTCTATTTACCAGGAAGTAAGTAATAAGACAATTTCTGTTGATATTTATCTCGATTAGTATAAAGTAGATAAAAGAATCATCTTTTGTAAGGAAGATGTGTTTGCAGAACAACTAGAGTCAATAAAAGCAAATGAACAAGACGAAAAGTCGAGGATGTTGATAACGTTTGTAGACCCCTGTCTGGTCGGTGATATCCTATCGAAATGTTTCTTTGCTGAATGGATTGAGATGTGCACAGCAAGTCAAGAAAATAGACGGCTTAATTTTGCTCTGATGCCTAATTTTCCGGTTTGAAGTTCTTTTACGTGCCGTAAATCTGCAACACGGGACGACCGGCTTCACTTCCCTTCACACACGGTTCCGAAGGCAGGCTAATGTATTTTGAGATAATGTTTCCTTACTTTTGGGAGCGTGAATTGCTTTATAAGTATATCTGAGTTAATGCGCTAATAGTACCAAATATGTATATTGGAAAGAGTGTGACGTGAAGTCACCAACTCGGTTCTACTTGCAGACATTACACTTGATGTTGGTGCCGGCGGTGGCGGTTTTCGGTCCCTTCGAAATCTGAACGCAAACCTTTCCTCATGCAAGCCTCAGAGGCCAATTCGTTGCGGGTAGAACGACTAGTAACACATTGAAGAAATGGAATATTTTGAGCCCCCTTTAACATCTAAGGTCATATCGGGGGCTTTCCACTTGAAACGTTGTCTGTAGGTTCTTTTTTACATTGGTTTAAATCATGTTGTTATTACTCAAACACGCACACATTCCCACTCACATACAAGCTTCCAGACTCTGTGGGGGACAGGGAATAATTCTGGCTGGAGAAAAAAAGTAGAAACAATAGGAAGTATGAATCATATGAATTTACTTATTTCTCCAATACTATTACAGTTTTACAAATTTTACAAAGTTCGTAATCTAAACAGTTACGTCTCCGTAAGGCTAGTATAGGCTCAGCAACCTGGTTAATTTTCTAAATAATAGGAAGAGGTTAAACATTGCAAATGCCAAATAAAGAGGGGAGAAAGTGAATAATATACTGGATTAAAGTGAACTTAAATTGGCAAAAACGTATGTAATATATATATATATATACACACCTTCTATGATTCTTCAATGATTCATTCATTATAGAAAGTTTTTTTTTTCTACTTCACGTTAATCAAGATGAAGAAATATTTGCATAAATGTTTTTCTTACATATTTACTTGTAGATATAATGTGAATAGAAATGACGCTGGGCTTACTGATAGTAATATAAAAGTTGGTCATTATGTGATGTTAACTGATATACAAATCTCTCTGGTTGGCCTAGAAGAAGAAACCAAGGAATAACGACTTCCTGAATTGCAGAATTGAAACCAGTAACAAGGACACTTCGGAAATGGTTAATCGAAAAAAAATTATTTTACATGAACTGTGTAAACAGGACTGAGTTTTTTCTGTCTCCTGCTGTTTACTAGTCATGCAAAAGCCATATGCATTTTCTTTATTATCAAATGTCTTATACATACAGCAGTTTTATGAAAATCGTTACAGCTATTTTTTACTGAATAAAAATTTTCGAATAGTTTTCCAAATAAAGCGGCTGTTTTCGTTTTTGTGTTATACACTGTACACATACATAAATACAGAGGCATTTTAAAACGTTTTTTATTCAGAGTGAAATGTTTTTGATTTCCAGTGAAATCTTGGCATCGAAATTTTGAGTGGAGTGTAGTACTTTCTATACCTACTATGTACCTCATATAGAAAGTAAACTTTCAGTTGCAGGTAATATTGCTATCTCCTATTTTTTTTAAACAGTACCGGAGTCTGATCAGGACTCCGGCGCTGTATCCCCGTTTACATCCCCCCCCCCTAAGTTTGCTATATGATTACTGTATGATTACTGGTTTTACTGTTCCATTGCACAAACATATAACACCCATGCCCAGGCGGGACTCGAACCCACGATCCCCTGCCTATTGAGATAGGAGAGAATGTCGAAATTATCAAGGTATAAGGCTTACAAAGTATATGCAAGAATAGTAAATAAAATACTTAAAAGAATAGTTGAGGCACGTATAAAAGCAGAGCAAAGTATCTTCAGAACAGGACGATCAACAAGAGATAATATATTTGTCCTACAGAAATTATTTGATAAAAGACAAGAATATTATTTGCAAACACTTCTGGCATTTATAGATTTTAAAAAGGCATTTGATATGGTTAATAGGGAAAATCTATGGAAAATTATGGAAAGGACTGGATATACACAGAAAATAATCCAAATAATTAAGAATATGTATTGCAGCTTCAAAATAATAATAAATACAGGAATCGACAAATCCGAAACAATTTAAATTAATAGAGGTCTAAGACAAGGGTATAGTATGTCAGCTACTCTTCTTAACATATATTTAAATCACACAATCCGAATTAGGAAAAGCATAATTAAATCGGGTATTAAATTAAATCGGAAAACTAGTCTAAATCTTTTATTATATGCAGATGCCGTGGTTTTAATTCAAGGAACTGAGGATGAATTACACTTTGCATCATACTGCTTAAATGAGTTATATCATCAATATGACCTTAAAGTGAAGTGAAGGAGTTTGACTACCTAGGATGTAACTTCAATTATTGGAGAAGAACTGAAAGAGATGTGAATAAAAATATATAAAGATTCCAAATGATATGTGGAACTATGCATAGAACAACGAGAAATAAAAGAAGAAAGGAAACTAGGTTAAAGTTTTACAAAACAATGGCGGTTCCTATACTATTTATATGGAAGTGAGACATGGATCACCACAAAGAAAATAAAAACGGTTTACAAAGTGCAAAAATGAACTTTTTAAGGCAAAGAAAAGCATGTGAAAAATTAGATCAAATCCGAAATGACGATATAAGAGCAGTACTTAATATAGAATCAATAAATTCCAAAATTGAAAGGTATCAGAATCAGTGGATGCAAAACGTTCAGAGAATGGCAGATTCAAGACTGCCTAGGTAGGCATTTGAATATGAACCAAAAGGAAGGAGAGATGTCGGTCGACCCAGAAAAAAGTGGAGGAAACAACTGTGATACGGAACGGGCAATCTCCGTGAAGTGAAGAAGAAGAAGAAGTAATATTGCTAAGGAAAATTTTAAAAGAACAGCACCTTGAAAGCGGTTTGGAGATGACAACTTAATCTTGAAAAAATTAAAATTTAATGAGCTTTGTCCAAAAGCTGAAGAGGTGTATTTAACCTCACTGGAGAAAACAGAGGCTATGTTGCATGATTTAGGGAATCTTGCAGACAAGGCAGCGACGGCCAGCCCACACTATAGGTGCCAGAGACAGACAAGATCTGTTTGGATGATGTATTCGAATGCTGAACAAGAGCCTTTGGCAGCCCAACCTGGGATTTCATTGTGGAATTCTAGTATTGTTTTCTTCTTCTTTTTTATTTTGGGATCATGCGGTTTCGGATAACGCCCCGCATTAAAATAATTTTGCCCTTTCGAAATGTTCCCCCTTCCCTCCTTGGCAGGTTATCCTACTCCGTCTAACATCTGTTGGCTCCGTTATACGAGGAAGCCACACTTAGCTTCTATTTTCTTGGCTTGCTGTGCACATCTCAATCCATTCAGCAAAGAAACATTTCGATAGGATATCACCGACCAGACAGGGGTCTACAAACGTTTTCATAATCTTCGACTTTTCGTCTTGTTCATTTGCTTTTATTGGCTCTAGTTGTTCTGCAAACACATCTTCCTTACAAAAGATGATTCTTTTATCTACTTTATACTAATCGAGATAAATATCAACAGAAATTGTCTTATTACTTACTTCCTGGTAAATAGGAGGGAAATAAGGGAGTACACTAGATTATAGCGATAGTCAAATATTTTAAAAACAATCGCTGTGTGAAATAATTGAAATTCGTTTTTATTTGTATGCCCAGGAATAGCAATTTATAAGATTGGAAACGAAGGTGGACTTGCCACATATTTGAGAAAAGGTTAAGTAGCTTAGAATGAAAACCAATATATCATAAACGGTTAACGCTTCAAAAAGGTGTACACTATAACTTGTGTGTTTTAGTTAGAACTGCATTGAGTAGTAAGTTCTTTTCGCTCTCTTACGGTTTATAAGCTGTAGAAAGGTCATCCAGAATGGAGACGTCTTCAGAGACAATTTCCAGAATATTCAAGATATAGATTTCGTATGTTATGAAAATATTATGTTTGATAAAATGACATTTCTCTTAAAATGGGGCAGTGGTGAATGGGGGATTTTCTGGAAACTCTTTGTGTCGCATCCTTGGTAGATACTAAACACGATATCCACATTTTTGTCTCTCTCTTACGGTTTACCAGTAATACAAAAGACAACCAGAAGGAAGAAATCATCAGAGAGTATTCCTAGAAAATTCAAATTATACATTGTAATTGTCGTATAAATATCGTAATTTGGGTGTGGAAATTTGTCTTGAAGGTCTTCGGGTCACGTCCTCAAAAGATGCTGAACTCCCCAAGTATGACATTTAGCCCACTTTTCGTTTTTGAGTTGTTGTATCTCACACACACACATAAAACACGTTTCTAAAAATTCTTTTTTGAGCTCGGGGATCTCAAACCGTGTATTTGTGGTGAGATCTCAACATCGAATTTTTGGATAGAATGCAATACCTTCTCTACCTATTACATAAGTACGTGCAGAGAAAGTAAAATAGAGCACTTGGAAATTAAAACCAAGAAAAATAAGTATATCCTAAAGGCGTAAAGTTCCCTCCACCTGAAAAGTAGCAAAACAATTGCGTGGTTTGAGGGATCTTCATTTTTATGCAGTACGACTTGTCCATTTGTTATAATTTTACAGTTATACTAACTTCATCCAGAATGAAGAGGACTTCACACCTTATTCCTAAAAATCATCATATGCATTATTTAGACAGGTCAATATTGTATAAATAAATGATTGACATAAAACTAATTATGTCCAAATATCAGTTAACAGGGCAAAGCCGTGTGGTATTTTAATCAAAATCATTAGCACAATTTTTATGAAAATAAACAAGTACGAACAGGTTTTCTCTAAAGCTTTTGTTTGTTGAGTTTTTTTCTTCTGAGTATCCTTCGCCCCCAAAATGCCTTTACATAGAAAATGTTCGTCATTTTGGATTGTCATATAAAAGTCTCTTAAGATTTGATTAAGTACCATTTGAATGGTACTTAAGTCATTAAACCCAAATATGTTATTTAAGTTCAATATTTGCTAGAGATGCGACAGTGAAATGTTCAACCAAGTTCCCCACTCCAAACCACGTATATATGAAGATCTTTTTAAAAACCTTCTATTTTTTCAAAAAAAGGTTTACGATTTTGATGAAAATGAATATATTAAAGATATTTACCTCGGAAATAAAATTTATAATCTGAAATATCTGGGAATAGCCTCTAACATCTTTTAATTCGGGATGACTTTTGAATTATTGGTAAATTGAAATAGAGAAACAAAATTTCACTAGGTATACTTCTTTAAAAAATCACAATTTATATCCAAGAAAGTTCGTTGTGGAATTCAACATTTCTGATATCTCTTATTGGTTTAAATTTTCTAGTACTTTTACCTGACTCAAATGTAAAAATCGTTACTCCTGACCAAGCGAAGAGTACGGAATTTTAAGGTCATCTCTTAGCGACCTGCTCTTTAAAGATTTGACTGTTGCTTTATCTTAATGTATTCCCCTATTTCTCTTTTATCTACAAAAAAGTTAATTATACTATTTCTATAAACGTTTATCTTGATTAGCATGAATAGGCAAAAGATTAAACCTTTGTAAGAACAATTAGTTGCGGAATAGGTAGAGAAAGTAATCAGATTTCTTATATTGTATACTACATATATATTAGGTAGAGAAGATATTGCAATCCACTCAATATTTGATACCAAGATTTCACTGATAATACACATTTTGAAGTACCCCAAATCTAATGAGATCTTTTTAGGAAAGTGCCCCTTTGTGTGGATGGGTGTGCAACTACTTTATATTTAAGCTCTGTTGTTTCCAGGGATGTGACTGGAAGACTTTCAAGAAAATCAACCCTTTCATGTTTTTTACATGGCCCTTTTTCGAAAATGTTGATTAAAATACAATATGTAGAAGATATTTTAACTATAAATTAAATGAGGGGAATAGCCTGTAAAGTCCTCTTCATTGTTAATGATTTTTGCATAACCGTTAAAAGGTAGAGATGGACAAAATCTTAATTACACAAAAATGTAGATTTGGTTAAATCACACAATTTATGTGAAATATATTTTTTGTTGGTGTTAACATTCGAGATCCCTGTAATTGGTTTACATTTTCAAATGAGAAGGTTATTCGCTTTTATTTTCTAGTCATGTAAAGAGAACAACATTTCAATGCTATCTGATAGCGAGCAGTTTTTAAATGTTTGCCTCGAATAACATGAAGGGAATAATAAGATTTTACAAAAAAGGCTAAAAAACGAGCTGAAAATGACATGTGAATACATTACAGATATCTTATTCTTTTTAGTAACGCTTAAGCTCAATGAAGGGAGTCAACTACTGAGACCTATATCAGCATCATATTGTATTTCAATGCAATTTTGTGTTCATACATAAAACTTGTGTTTGAGATGAATCCCGAGACATAATTGTGATTTGATCTCTTGAGTTCACGCGCAAGGAGACTGAAATCCTAAGAATATATGCCAATGGAGATCTATTTTTACTTCGCAAATGCTCATGATTATAGAAGAGGTGGAATAAAAACTATGCACCGCCCCTGGTTATTTGGCAACAATCTGATTGTCACCTACGCTTTATGGGAGTCAGGTGTCCTCGATGCTGCTTTGGAAGTAAGCCACGAGAGGAGGAACAAAATGCTAACAACAATAAAGATGTGAGGAAGAAACAATAGCCCGTTCTACGCAGTTAATAGAAACAAAAAATGAAAATGGTAAACGTTTGCATACAACATTTACACTTTGTTTTATGTTCTGCTGTATTCACTAAGATACTTATGAATGTTGCGTGAAATGAAACGTTAGTTAGTATGCAGAAACTATTTGAATTTTCATTCTAAATGTCTGCATTGGTGGAAATACATATTTATCCTGTAGAGTTGTGTAGAAATCCTTCTAATATTAAAACAAGATTAATCCATTACCATGAAAGATTCAAAAAGATAGCAGAGTAAGACTATTTATTATTATGATCTGGGCTATTTGAAAACACTCTTGTAGCAGTAAATAGATGTACGTTTTGCCAATGGCGCCCCTCCAACGCATCACCAGTTATTTTATTAAAGATTTGATATGTCGTCTAGCTTACGAAACAGTAAAGGTATCAGGTGAATGATTCTCCCATTACATATATTAGTGATCCCAAGTAAGAAAATATAAACAAAAATTGAATTTCTACTGTGGTGAATACGTACATGCATTTGTATGGAGCACTAGCAAAGCAGAAAGAGAATAATGCAATTTTATTTTCAGAAGTATTGCTGTTCAAGATTAAAACTTCCTAGAAAAGAAGCGGCCCTCTTTTACTGTTACAAACTTGCAAACTAGTATAGTTATTCTATTTACTTTTTTCCCCTCTTCTTTTTATTAATACCTAGTGTTTAACGCTCACTTTTACTATGCAGGCGATGACACTGCAATGAATATGGAGCACCGGTGGAATGTAATGACGAGAGAAACCGAAGAACCCGGAGAAAACCCACACTTGCGCCGCTTTGTCCACCAAAATTCTTCATACGGTTGCCTGGGATCAAGCTCGGGCCACCTTGGTGAGAGGTGAGTGATCTAAGAACTCGGCCACTTCTGTTTTCCAGTACAAACTGATATTTTAAAAAAAATAAAAATATTATTAACAAATACTCACATTTTAGGAAATCTAACTCACTATCTATTTAGAAGAATTTTTATAAAATGATAGCACCCTTTAACAGTTATATTATTTATTGTATCTATGTGGAATGATATAAAAAACAAAGTGTTCCATTCACATGCCTTTCTCAACGTATTCTGTAACAAACTAATGGTTACCCTCATATCCGTTTCAAGCTAATCGAGATAAACATTTAACTTATTACTTATGTCCTTATAAGAAGAAATGAAATAAGGGAATTTATTAGACAAAAACAATATTCAAACTTTTTAAAAGCTATTTTCCGTGGGGTTCAAATTCGGTGCTCTTTACATGGCTCTTTGAACAAAAGAAAGGAATGACAAATTCCCAATTCAGAAAAAATTGAAATCAATAATAAGGAATATCTTGGAAATGGATAATTCTACAAAAAATGTATATAGCATAAATTATGTGCTGTAACAAGATCTTAGTTTTTTGTACAGTAAAATTACCAGTTATGTAAACGTCATTCAGAATGAAGAGGATTTCAGACGCTTTTGCTAAAAAATTCAAGATGTATATTTCAGCTTACTTGTAAATATATTTACTAAAGTAATTTTAATTAAAAACTGTGAATCGTTAGTCATTTTTGTGAAAATCAAAATTATCGATTTTTTTCATTTAATAGATAGTTTGGAGAGAGGGGAAGGTGCTGAATTTAAATATCAAGTTCACGCTCATTTTTTTATAAAAAAAATCATTTTTGTGTTCAGGGGAACTAAAATGTTTATTTCCAGTAAAATTCAATTTTAGAGTGGAATACAATACCTTCTCTACTTATGTGCTATGTGCGATGTAGAGAAAGTATTAACAGGCGCGAAGTAATATGTATAAATGATAATCATACTTTGAGAAATAAAGTCAAAAATAGGACTATGTTAAGGTTTTATTCTTATGACAATGCATGTATATCCATTCTTTATCGAAGTAAAGATGTTCAAGAGAAATATAAAATTGTACTTCTGAGATTTCTTGCTTTCAGTCAAAGCCTATACTAGAGAAGTACGCCTAAGGAATGGAGACATAAAAGAATGAGGTTCTGAGCCCATATTAAGCTTAATACATAGGTATACAAACAGATATGAATAATATTCAAAATTAGAGGGCGTTAAACACGATGATCAATAGGTCCACTCAATGAGCGATGAGAAATACGGAAACCTCGTTTGGAAGAAGTTTCCTTTGAATCTGTCCATACGCAGAGCAAAAAGCTGATTTCTAGTCCAAGAGCGGCCTAAGAAGTGTTAGGTGATCGTCCAAATGTGGCCCCAAAATTATTATATGAGCGTCTCAATGCGGCCTAATTCATATATTTTGAAACTAATTCCTGGAAGTCCATTATTGCGGTTCTTATGTTGGCGAAACTTACTTCACTTTTCACAATTAATGTTTTTCTCTTTTGACTGGTCATGGAACCCATGGTACACACAACAAGCACTAAACCTGAACTGAGCAACACTAAACCCGAACCGAGAAGCACAAAACCTGAACTGAATGCGTATAGACCAGCGCTGTCAAGGAAAGCACTGATTGTATGTCTGCACCAAGAACTGTATGTATTGATACTTATTAATTATGCTACGCTTATGGTTAAGCATGTCTGGTGAGTAGATCCAGGTTTTCAGTAGGGCGAAAAGGAACGTTGTCACATTTTCTCCAAATAGGAGTTTGCACTCGTACGTGGACATTTATTCTTCTTAGAGGAATGAGAGAGAGAGAGAGAGAGCAGGGAGATGTTGCAATGCTGTATTTTACTACACGTGGAGTATCAGAGTCTGTCATTAATGATTTCTTTGTTTTCATTGGCTGAAGCGACACGCTCTTTGGTGCTTTGTGAAACTTCAGAGACCAAACAATGCACGCAGTGTTATTTTAAGAGACTAAAGGGCACGTTTACCAGAGCACTATAATAAAAGAAGCCACATTAGGCCGCACATGGACTGTGACGAAAAATATCCCGGGCTGCAATGGGACATGTGCTTATATCAGCTTTTCGTCTCGACGCACATGAAGGATCCCCAATTTCTTGTATGTCTAGTTGTTGATCACTGAAGTGTTCGGCCGCGCCATGTATCATCAGTGGCATTGCCTGCGGTGCTATATGTAGTAAAAGGTTAACCACTATCAAAGAAAAAAAACAAAAAACTTAGTGCTCCAAGTCCGTCACTGATAACATTGTTCAAATTAAGGATGACTTGGTGGAAAATTGCACATATTCCTTCTCAAAGGCACCCAAATACTTCAGGAAGAAATCCGTGTGTGAGAGCTATTGTGATGCTCATTAGGGCACGATGTTCTGACGATTTTTGACCATCTCTTACAGTTTAAAGTTAAACAAAGTCATTCGGAATGAAGATTACTTCTGAGGCTATATGCATTTTAATTTGTCAGGGAAATATCTTAAATATATGATCGCTATTCATTTTTGAAAACTCCCAATTTTAAGGTGAGACATTATCCCGAAAATCTTCGTGTCGTAACCCAGTGAATGCTGAATTTAAATACCGAGTTTCATATTTAATAGCATTTCGTTTTGAGTTATTCTTCTCATAGGCACACTTACACTGACCTTGCCTAAAAATGCTTTTTTTGGGGGGGGGTTTCCGGTGAAATCTCAGAGTCGAACTTAATATAGGTAAGTAGTAGAGAAAATAAAATCTTGGATAAGATTAAATATAAGATTTAGAATAAAACATTTACATGCTGAAGTATTTGATGGACAAATTGTAAATACATATTTATTCAAATATGTTATAGGAATTTATCAGCTACATGTTGGTTGCAATATGATCAGCTATATTTACAGCTGTTTCAGGAATTCCTGGCAGTTTCTTAGTGGATAAAGACAGTTTCGATTTTTAAGCTGTCCATCGTACGAGTTTCGACCGTTAATTTGCACCGTTGTTTCCTTTGAAAAAATTGAACCTATGTATATGGTCAAATTTGGTATACGAGATTTCGAAATGTCGATTTATCGCTACAACATTTAGCACTAAGTTGCACTTTACTAATAGCCTTGCGTTTACTTTTTGAGCAGTACGATTTTGCCTATCACTTTACGTACAGGATTATTCAAAATTCATTCCGAATGTAGAGGACTTCAAAGGATATTACCAGAAATTTCAAGATATACGTTTTATATGATAAATGATAAAATAATCAAAATCGTTACAGCCACTATTGAGCTAACAGAAAATTTCGAAAAATTTTCCATGTAAAGGGTAGTTAGAGGTGGGGGGATTTTCTTCAAAATCTTCGTGTCACATCCTTGGAAGATACGGTCTTTTCGTTTCTGAGCTACAGACACACGCACACACACACTGGCTGTAGTTCTGCTTGGGATTTTATTTGCGGAGAAAAATAGCATATGGTATTTATAGTTAACGTTTACATTTGTGCAATTAATCTTGTATTCAATCTTTTCATCATCAATCATACGGGTTACATCTGAAGCGGACCCGGAAAGCCCTATAGATATCCTTTTCTCCTAGTCTATTTTGTCTTTGAACCTAACTTTTTACTTTCTCTATACGCACTGTATACATAGTGTATAGAAAAAGTATTGCACTCCACCCAAAAACTCGATACCGAGATTGCACCTGAAATAATTTTTATGTGCCCTTAATCTAAAATGAACATTTTCAGAAAAAGGTCCGTGTGTCTGTGAACACGATAATTCAAAAACGAAAAGTCGATAAAATACCAAACTTGGTATTTAAGTTTAGTATCTTCCAGGGATGCGACACGAAGATTTGAAAAAAATCGCCCCACCCCCAACTACCCTTTAAATGTAACTTTTGTCGAAAATGTTGACATTCTCAAAAATGGCTCTAATGATTTTGATTAAAATATCGCATATTAAAGATATTTACCTGACAAATAAAATGTATATCTTGAATTTTCTGGGAATAGCATCTGAAGACTACATTATTCTGGATGAATTTTACGGAATTTTGCATAACTCTAAGCCGTAAGATATAGAGAAAAAGTTACCACACAAAAAATGTAGAACACGTTAAAACACATAATCTATGTTAATATACATTTTTTTCGTGGAGTTGAGCGATTTTATGTTCCTTGTTTTTGGTTTCAGTTTTAAAAGAACTTTACTTTTCTCATACAGGAATTTGACAGCTCCTATCCATACAAACAAAAGAAGTTCAGTCACATACCAACAAGCTTTGGACTACACTTTAACCTATAGTACTCCCATAATTCGCTTCTATTTATAAGGAAGCAAGAAATTTCTACTTATTTTTTCTCGATTAGCATGAAGTAAATAGAATTGACAACAATTTGTTGGAGAGATGTAGAGAAACTCATGTGAATGGAACACATCAGATTTTTTCTGTTATTTTATACCTATATGTGTAACATTTTAACATAAGGGTTTTAAGGTTTTTAAGTTTCATATGAACATTAATTTTTATCAAAAAGACTGCTTTTTCAAATCAACATTTTTAACATTATGCGATATAAAATCATAATCTGACAACTATTCTTCAAACTCCTGTGTTAAAATGTGCATTTGTATCTTATATAGATCCTGACAAAATGTCAGCTTTATAGCTTGTATAGTTTTTGAGAAAAAGATACTTTGTTCTTGAAAATTAAACGTATGAAGATTGAAGTTTCAGTCCTAGGCTATAAGAGGTTTGTCAGTTAAAACAAATAAGCTAATACACAAGATAATATTTCCCTACGTGAATTTTGTTAGCCAACAGGCTCATAAACATAATTACATTCTTTGAGAAAGCGGGATTTTCAAAATTGTTTATAAAGAACAACATTCAACTAATATATTCTGCCACGCCCACAACTTGAACAAGTATATTTTATTAAAAGAATTTTAAAACCCTTAGAATTGAGATATTGAGGTAATTTTTGTGCCATTTTGAATAGAAAACTTAAAATATTTTTGTCCAATAAAAAAGTAAACTTTTTTGACTTTTGCGATGCCAAGGTCTTTAAAAACCTTCGAAAATGTGTCAAAGTAACCCCGGGTTACGGTTCGCCTGACAATAACGCTAAAATGTGAACTCTTAAAGGAGCGAATCATCAACGAGTAAAAGCCTATTTCCAACTGATAGGCATAAGAAGCCGAAGTTCGTTCGTGGCTCGGTATATTCGTTGCTACTTATCGAATGATTTGGGCTTGAAAAAACGAGGGAATCTCATTATCTCGTACCATTTGAAACGAACGAATAAAACGCATGTTCTTGACAGCTCTATTCGACATACCGGAGACTCTGCTTTTCCATCTCTGCGCCATTCAGCAAGTAGAGGCGAAGGAAAGCGACTGTATCGGTAGTAAACAGGTGAAGTTGACGTGTCTAACCGTGCGCATACACGCAGAACGGTGAATAAGTAACAATCCACAAATTAAAGAGGGCATATCATGGGCTGGACTTGGAAACCAGCAAATGTGTGACAAATAGAACTCTTAACTTTCTGTAACAAAAGGAAGAGAGAGGTGTCGTCGCTTTGTAGGTGTCGTGTAAATGAGATGGATCCGCCTGCAGAGATTCCAAGGAATTTCTTTAATGATTTACATAATTTATAATCCCCACGTCATTTAATCCCCTTTCATTCCTTTATTTCTCTTTTCAGCCTCACGTTATTTCAAGCTAGTTCTTTAAAAATATCTGTGTAGTCATTGAGCATAAGAGTTCTCATGGTAAACCTCGAGTACACTCGCACGTGTTACTTATACAATAATTATATATGGGTCATAAATGTAATTTACTTTTTAATTGTGGCCGAGTGGTTAGATCACTCGCCTCTTACCTGGGTTCGATCCCAGGTGACCGCATGTGGGATTTGTGGTGAACGAAACGGCGCAGTGGTAGGTTTTCTCCGGGTTCTCCGGTTTCCCCACCATCGCATTCCACCGGTACTCCATCTTCAGCCGTGTATCATCAATGATGTCGCCTGCGGTGCCATATGTAGTAAAAGGATGCGTTAAAAACAACAAAAACGTTTAACTGTGGTTGTTTCTAGTATTGCTCTTTGGTATATCTTATTGTACATTTTTGATTTTTTCTTCTTACCTCTTGAAAGACCAATTTATCCTAACTTTCTTGCTTTTATAACTTGTTTCACTTATATAGTTTGATTCTACGACAGGCTTAACTTCGCGAATGATCGACTCTAATAATCCACATACCTAGACTGATTTTAAGAAAAAAATATCTTCGCACGGTTTTGAAAAGTGGGGTAAATAGCAAGTATCATATTTTATTTTAAAACCAACTACAGAAAACATTATTCTACAGAATATATGTAGAACTTGTAAGTTGCACAATTTATTTGAAAATTCTGTTTTATGCTTTTATTTTCCTCCAAAAAGAACTTAGTCACACACAGTAGCGGTCAATAATAATAATAATAATAATAGTAATAATAGTAACTCACTGTTGTGGAAAGAAATATTTTAATGTTTCTAGTACTCCCTACTATAATTTGGGGGATTAATTTAATTTTTTTATTTTTTTAAATTTAGCTTAATTTTTTAGTTTATTGGTATATTTAATATTTTATTTTATATTAGCCTTCGTGTGTTTTATTAAATATGTATCCTCTTAGGCATTTACATTGGTAGGATGTATATACAAGGAAAAAACACTTCGAACCTGTTTTCAAAAGTGCATTTTTATGTATTTTTTTTAATTGAGGGTAACTTGAATTATGTACCTCCGGTGAAATCTCAGTAACAAATTTTTGGGTGAAATGCAATATTTTCCCTACTTACTATGTGCAGCAGAGAAAGTAAAGATGTATATGTCACCCTGGCTTCTTGTTTTGTGATCAAGTAATTCTTCTGTCTAAACCGGGGTTAACAATCCTTGAAGGGACCGGTCTCAGGAGGTCCGTTCGGCGGCGAGACTGGTTCTTGTGTCGCGGTAGGAACCCACAGTAAATATTATAATATGGTTTTGGCGCAGTTTATTTTTATCCACATAATATAAATACTTACAATAAAATTAAAGTAATTTCATACATTACACAGGGAGATCTTCAAGTTCTTCCTTTCGCTGTTCAAGCATTTCTAGGACCTGCTTAAGGAAATTGGCATTACTTTGCAGTTCCCTTTGATAAAGCAACAGCTTCTTGAAGACTGGTATTTTAAATCCATATAAATCTCCTTGTTTTGTTATGTAAACTTTATCTTTTATAGCCTCCTCGTTATCCTGGTTTCACTCCCTGAGATTTTTAAAAAAATGTTGATGTTATTTGAATTATAATTGTGTTAATGAGTTGTGTAAATATGTTATCTAACAATTTTATATTAAAATATATAATGCTAATAAACTTTCCATTTTCGGGAGTAAAAAATGATATAAAATCTACCTTCATGCTTATTTCAACCTTGTAATTTCATTTTTTTTCCTTGTATCCTTTATTAATCTACAAACGCTATACAGACATTCAGAACGTCTGGTAGAACAGCACATTAACATTGTCACAATAAATTACAAACTAAGTTCACAAAAAATATCATTAAAACATTCATGTATGGAATAAAAAGAAAACAATTAAAACTATGATAAATTATGTTAATAAATGTATTAACATATTTTCTGCATATAATACATACTACTGAAATATATATCCCAATCGATTTGTTCAGCAATATTTATAAATTTATTATAATTACTAGAAGAAAAACTTCTGCAATTTAACATTTGTCTATTACTCTTTAGTATCTTATTAAAGTCTTTAAAAGTAATTAAACCATACAGTTAAATGGTCCGAAAAACGGAAATTCTGAAGTTCATCGTACAATCAAGCACCGAAAAGTTACTTACTACATTATTCAAAGAAGCTTAAAGTCTAGTAGGTTAGTGTCTAGCACAATAAATTCTTAAACTTCACTGCAGAATTTATACCAGCTGTAATATCAAAATGAGAGTTAAACTTACCTTCAATTATAACTTAGTAATTTTAACTTTTAGTTAAATATACTAAACGTACATTTAAATTGATTAAAATATATTACTTTAGGTTACGATATTTTATTTTATATAATAATTTTATAGGCTTATTTCCATATGTTGAGGATTTACGTAAATAGTATATGAAACTCCCCACCCAAAATTATTAGTTATGGAATAATTTTTAAAAAATTGGTTTTCTGAAGAATCACAACGATTTTCATTAAAGTGTCATAACAAAGTTAAGATATTTATTTGACAAATGAAATACATATCCTGAATTTTCTGGGAACAGGCTCTGAAATCCTCTTCATTCTCAATGAATTTTGCATAAATGGAAAACCCTAAGAGATGGAAAAAATTCTTACTGTACAAATATGTCGATCTCAATAAACCACCCAATTTATGTCAAATGCATTTTTGTGAAATTATTAATTTTCAAGATATTCTTTGTTTCGGGTTTAAACTACCTAATAATTAATACTTTTCGATCTGGCCATGCAAAGGAATGAATTTCAAAGCCAATACATAGCCAGCCTTAATATATTTGATATTACTTACATTCACTATATTCTCCTATTCTTTCCTTATTCACATTGTACATATAATGAAGTATGTAATAAAATGTTTTCTTCAAATTTTTTCTCATTAGTATAAAGTATATAGAGAAATAGGTTTTTTGTAAGAATGTTTTAAGAATTGGCAGAAAAAAGTCATGTGAGTGCATCACAAAAGATTATAAAAATAATACAAAGTAATCTTATGCCTGTGATATATTTTCTGGAATAGTAGAATGAGAACTCTTGAGTTCATTGAGTTGACAGTGCAGTTATAACAATGGAACTGGAGTTGTGTGTGTGTAATTTTTTTACTGACGAGTAACGATAAAGTAAATAATAATAATGATAATATTGCTATTATTAATAATAGTAATGATAATGATAATATTGCTATTATTATTATAATTGCAAAACAAAGTCGTAGACACGTGTTATGATTATACCGTCGCTTCATTTACTGCGTCGGTACACCGAATTCAATTTAAAAGCTTTTGTTGCTTAAGATAATTGACACTAAAGATGCTTAAGAAGCATTAGAAAGCTTAAAACACTTTACAGTGTATCGTTCTGCTGTACTCTACAAGTGTATGTATATCCGATAAAATGAAAGAGAGAAAACTAAAACGGTAAGACTGTGGCACAGCAGTGATTGCATGTATTTCCTGCTACTTTTATAGCAGAGTAGCTACAAACAAGTAATTTGAGTTGATTGGTTGCATAAACATTTAAGTTATGGTAATACCGTCATGCTTTTAATGTAAAATCACCTTTTTCTTATCGAAAGGGATCAACATTAAATGCGGTCAAATTTTGTGTTCCTTTTATGTTTAAAATGTCCCACAACTGGTGTATGTCTTGTAAATTAAATTTAATTGTGTATTTTAACAGCCGCTATATTTCTTTGTGTAAGCGACATTCCACAGTGTTCCTCCCCCACGCCACATGCTCTACAGGCCGCATTTGTTTTTTTTTTTTTTTTGTTTTTTTTTTTTTTTGCATTACGTCATAAAGCCTCGGCAAACATTATTTGCTCCATTTTTCACAGCGGTTAACATGCTCTCAGACATGGGCCAACAAATAATGTCTTGGGTTTACTTTACCGCCGTCCTACAGAAAAAAAAAACATCAGAGCATCACTAAAACTAAACACACAAATGGGAAGGAAGATATTATTAATATCAGGGAGCATTCAGATCTGACGAAAGATGGTTAACTGAATGGTGGAAAACTCTTTTCAAGAAGAAATGTCTTGGTATGTAGGTATTTGGATTGCGTTTTTATTTCATTCCAGTTTTGGTTTTCTTGTTGCTTTAACTCTCCGGCGAGATCATTTGTTCTGATGACCATAACAGATGAGATATGGAGGTATCTTTATCTGGATAGTGAGTTCGTTGTATTCCGCGCGAACTTGTATTTTGCTAAAAGGTCGTCCATCTGTTTGTATGCCATGTTCAGCTATTTATTGAATGCCATGTCACTGTAAGTGGTTGCAGAAAATGCTTTTGCTTTCTTTTTGTGTGAAATTCCTTTTCTTACATGTAGTAATCGGTGTATAAGAATCAAAAATGACTTCCTTTTTATTTTCTCCACCAGTACATTGTACTGGTAGGTATTGTATGGCGTCCAAATATTCGACACCGATATTTCACCAGAAATACTTATTTTGAAGTCTCCTTTAGAAATGGTCCATATGAATGTCTGTGAACAGCAGGTTAAATATCAAGCTTCATATTTAAATTTAACTTTTTTTCAAGGATACAAAACGAAGGTTTTCAAGAAAATCATCCAACCCAAACAATATTTTAAATGGAAATTTGTGGAAACTTTTGATTTTGTTAAAAATGAAAATGCCTCCAATGATTTGGATTAAAATATCACATGTTTGACATATTTTATGCTAAATGAAATATATCCTTAATTCTCTGGTAAGAGCCTCTGAACTCCTCTTCATTTTGGATTACTTTTCATAAAGGCATAGAAAATCTGCCATAAGAAGTATATAAAATCCGACCACATAAAACACACAGTTTAAATCCAATTAATTTTTTTAAATATTCTTAGTTTTTCTAGATATATCTGCTCATTTCGAGATATTACTAGGTATAGGTTTCAGTTTTAAAATACTTAAATATATCTAAAATAGTAAAGCATTAATCATTTTTCTTTCACTTGGTATATAAAAGAAAGGAATGCTAATGCATCATTATATCAACCTGTTCTTGAAATAATGATTTGTTGCAGAACAGGCAGAGAAAGTTATGTAAATGTAATGCATTAGGGTTTTATTATATCAGATTTGTAATTATGCTTTGAAATTACCTAATTGCAAAACATAATTTGCCTAGAGTTTTCTGCTGATGCTTCATTGCATTGACTTCTGTCATTTGAGAGAAATTATAAATAAAAAAATCTAATGTGTTCCATTCACATGTTGTTTTTTTAATTTTTTTTTTTTTTTAGTTTTTTCTGCTTCCCTTTCTCCATTTTCCCTAGATTTCCTGTATGTTTGCAGTTTTCTTTTTACTGGAAAATACACATACAGATTCACGTTTTCAAACACACAAACACTCATGCCCAAGGCAGCACTCAAGCCCACGATCCCCTGCGCCGCGAAGCAACCAAAGCAAGTCACTTTAGCGAACGCGGTATTGGGGACCGGCACTTTAGTAATTCTGCAACAATCTTTTCTTAGAGAAGCCTATTCTTCCATCTACTTCATGCTAATTGAGGTAAATATTAGCAAAAATGGTCTTACTATTTATTTCCTTATAAGTAGAAGGGAAATAAGGATAAAGCGATAATCCAATCTTCTAAAGTCTGGTCAATAAGGCATGATTTTTGGCATGTCTAAAACAAAAGAAAAGTCATTGATGACTTTCCGTTGAAGAAAAGCTTAAATATTGGAAACGAAATTTTACACCAGTAATCAGAATATCTCGAAAATGTATCTGAAATGAATTGTGTGCTTAAGGAGATTTACATTTTTTGTGTGGTAAGATTTTGCCTGTCACTTGCGGTTTACCGGTTATACAAATCTTCTAGAGAGAAGAGGGCTTCAGATGCTATTCCTCAAAAATTCAGAATACGCATTTCATTTGTCATGAAAATATCGTTGTATATGAAAATATTATGGCTATTTTTGAGGAAATAAAAATTCTAGAAAAATATTTTATGTAGAAGGCAGTTGAATATGGGGAGGATTTTCTTGAACGTTTTTGTGTCGCGCCCCTGGAAGATGCTGAAGCTAAATATAAAGTTTGATGTTGATATTTAATGAACCCTTTGCTTTTTTGTTATACTATGCAACGCACATACATAGACAAACGCACAACCACACACACACCGGCACATTTTTCTAAAACAAATTCAGTTTTCTGTATTTTCGGTAAAATATGTTATCGAATTTTGGTGTGAAATATAATGATATGTTCTTAGTGTCTGGATAATTTGAGTTTCCCATGCCCCACTGTATTTGAGTTGTACCTTCCAAAAGGTAACAAAACTATTTTGAAGGAAGATCAAATGGTTTAAATAGGTTTTAATCCGTCTCTGCACATAATATTAACACAAAAAAGTGACATCCCATTACAATCGGAATATATCCTACTAGGTAGAGGAAAAGATGAGGACAATCTACAGAGAAGGTTGGATGTCTCAAAACTGCGGGAGAACCTGTCCCTTTTGTGGTAGGGATGAAGAATGGGTACATATTTTTGTTCCTTATACTCGTAAATTATGTTTGCAAAATAAATATCTCAGTGCATAAAATGCAAAAGAGACTAGCAATACAATCTCAAACCGCACGATCGTAAGAAAACCTTTAGCAAACCTGACCAAATCAGTGATCGCCGTTATATTTAAATTTGCTTATATTTGCAAGATTTCAGGGGTATCAAGTTTTTCACTTAGACTGGGGTTAACATGCAGAACTTGGGCGGTTTTGGCACAAAAAGCAGTATATCGGACACTTGAACAGCCGAATCTTTTTCTGGGAAAGCGTTTTCAATTAGGACGTGATTCCGCGAAGCCTGTGATGATGATGTTGTGGGTTCTGGGCCACTGGTTTCCTTCTCCTCCCACGTACGCACGAATTCCTCAACCGGTGTTCTCACAAAGAGCTACTCAAGAGATGTCTTTCGTTCAACTTGCTACACTTAGACATTAAACGCTTTTTATTCTCGCAGACAACTAAAACGAAATGCGTGCCTCTCTTGTTCTATCGGAACAGGAAAAGAAATTGGCCAGAAACACGTGTGAACCTCCCTCATTCGTACTACAATAGAATTCCTACTAGTCAACGCTGTGGCTAAAACAGTTGAGTATCTCTTACTAATTAGAAGCAGATGCTTGACTCGACCAAATATAGTATCTAAAAATGTTATATAGTCTAAATACTACCAGTTAAATCATTAGATAATGTTCAATTAAATAGATAATCCAGAAAGAGAGAAGTAGAGCCCAAGCTAAGGTTAGACCTAGTGTGCTTAAAAAGTCATTTCAAGCTCTAAAGCATTATTTTGTATATTTGAGTAAATAAATAATAAAAACTGACTGTGCTGAACAGAAAATTAGATTTTATTATAATTTCCCCGTTCCATAATTATTATAGTTATCACTTTACTGAATCTCCCATCAATGAAAGCTTACCTGCAAGTCATGGATCTATATTTTTGGACAAACATGGCTATAGGCTCTTATTTAAAATGGTTCTCTGAATGTAATTCAACAAGGTTATCATTATTTACAAATTAAGGGCTGGGGCGAATTTACTGCATTTTTAAACACTGGGTCATATGTATTTAAAGAATCCAATAGTTGTACCGAGTCTTTCAGAAAGCTTCGTCATGTCCAATCGCACCATATTAAAAACAATCTTCATACAAGATGGTGTGCCACCTCACACCTGATGCTATACAAAACAATGGCACAAATCTTTGGCAATCTTGTTAACAGTAAACATTTTCCATGATATTGGTCATGTGATCTCTACATCCCAATCAGTTCTACTTGCACCTGTAGTTTATTTGGTTTAATACCTAGAATAGTATCGTTAATTTTTTTTCTGTGGTCTTCTTAAAGAGCAAATTTTTCTATACATCCAACAACCCCATTAAACTGTAGGATGGTATCTCTAAAGGAACTTCCAATATTCCAAGGTCCTACCTCGTATAACGCTGTGAATGATATTGTACACAAAATGTATTTTGAACAAGAGAAAATATATTTTCCAAGTTTAAATAGTATATTTATACTTCTTTGAAGTTTGAAGGGCATTGAATGTCGCCGCATCTAACAGTTCAGATATTTTGTAAAAGATTCTATTAAAATCATGATTCCATCTCGGCCCCGAGCAACACTCGGATCGCTCACCCTCATCAATCACATCTCAACACAGTAATAATGAAATCAACATACCGTGTTTACAATATGAATATAAGCAATTAATTAATTCTTCTAAGTGAATTAAATTACCGAAAATTTTTCTCTCCGGAAGAAATTACCCCCGTAACGTTAGCATTGTGATAACGTGCGCAGGGAGCCGGTGTATCGCGCCAGCATAAGTTATACCGGTCCATTCATCTAGCCAAATGGATTGTTAGCTCCTTCGACCAGCTCTTTAGCACAAATAGCCCGTGCAAAACTGTCCCGCAACACCAACTTTTACGTGTGCATCCCCACAGCACTGAAGATTTCTTTTTCTGAGTTCTTGTAGTTTCCTTCTTAGAGAATATTCCGCTAAGGCTGCAGGGGCAGTCAGCAGAGAAAAGCCAGTTGAGCAATCGGCAGTCGAGTCGAAGTGAGTGCGGCGGCGCAAAAGAATAAATTTGTTGTAGCAATCATTTGTTGCTATATCAAATTGCAATGCAATGCATTTATAGAATAAACTGTCTATGTGGACACCATTGCGGTGAACTAAATGTATTTTGAACCAATCGCATAATTAATACGTGACAATAGTCGTGGTCATAGTAACATTGTCTAGTTGAAGCTAAAACGTGCTTCGAATGTAAACAAAAACACAACAATATGTGAATTACTTATTTTTCTCTTTCTTTAATCTGTGCATTAATGTATAAGTTTTAAACATTCATATTGACAATAAACAAAGAATCTGATGTGTTCCATTCACATGAGTTTATCTACTACCTGCTCTGCAAACATACTTATTGCAAAATATTATTATGATTTCTATTTCATACTAATCGATATTAGCAGAATGGCCTTATTACTTAATTCCTTGTAAATAGAGAGGAACTAAGGGAATACACTAGGCTAAAGCGATAGTTAAATGTTTACAAGCCTGTTGCTATGTGACTATAATTGAAGTGCGGTGAAACATTGAAATAAACACGGACGACTTCTTGTTTGAGAAAAGTACAAGTATTTTAAAACTGATACCAATAGCAAGAAATATTTCAGAAAGCTTATAGGACATAAACTGTGTGCTTTAACGAGTTCTACATTTTTTGTGGAGCACGTTTTTATTTAAATCTTATGGTTTACCAGTTGTGCAAAAGTCATTCAGAGTGAAGGGATCTTTAGAGGTTTTTAAAACTCAGGAAATTGAAGATACACATTTTGTCATGTACATATCTTCAATATATGGTATTTTAATCAAAATTGTCATAATTTTTCATAAAATCAAAATTTTCGAAAATATTTGCATGTAAAGCCTAGTTTGGAGTGGGAGGGTTTTCTTAAAAGTTTGGTGCTTAATGGACTTTTCGTTTTTCAGTTATGGTGTCTACAGACAGACATACACATATACAACCTTATACAGAGACGCATACTGACCTTTCTCTCTCTTCCGCTCTCTATATGTATATTGTTTTAGAGAGTCTCAAAACTTATATTTACGATAAAATCTCTGTATACACTTTTTGGTAGCCCGCCTGGTTAGTGTGGTGGTAGCGTGTCTGCTTCACATTCAAAACGTCGAGAGTTCGAATCTCGCTTAGGGTGAGTTGCACGGATAAGGTTTTTTTCAGAGAGAAGGCGAATGTCGAGTAACTCCGAGACCACTTGAGCATTATTTCGCCAATTTCATTCATTCATGTCCGATATGCTCAACCAGGTTAAAGGACGTCAAGCTACAAAAAAAAAAAAAAAAAAAAAAAAAAAAAAAAAAATTGTTTGTAATAAAATAGCTCCTCTACCTACTAATGTACACTGTACTGTACTGCTTCGCAGTATCGAAAAATGAAACAGAGTATATTATACTGCTCAGAACTGATCATGCATGAGAATTGTTGCTTGTTCAGTGTACTCCAAAGGACGTGGGTGTTATTCTAAATTACATATTAAGTAAGGACTGGATTCACTCTAAGAGGACCAACTTCCCTAGAATTCTTCCAATTTCATCCTCTAAGCTTTGTGATGAATATATATGCTCAATGGCCGTGGATGTTCTTCATCTCAGAGAAAAGAATTTACCCTTTGAAAGAGTTTCGATGAAGATCACGGGCAGAAGTAATTATCTCCTTGGCAGGAGTTAGCCATGATGATGGACTTGTTAAAATCTAATTTAAAGGCGCCCACTCTTTTAGAATGTATTTACTGTTTAAACTAAGTGAGTAGGATTAATTCTCATGCTACAGCAATATTATTTTCTCTACACATAGTATGTATATAGTGTATAGAGAAGGTATTGTAATGCACCCAAAAATTCGATACCTGTTTTGGGTCCCCCTGAATCCAAAAAAAAAAAAAAAAACATTTTTAATGTGTGTGTGTGTGTCTGTGCGTCTGTGGACTGCATAGCTCAAAAACGAAAATACCGTTGAATACCAAACTTGGTTTTTAAGTTTGGTACTTTCCAGGGATGCGACACGAAAATTTTAAATAAAATCCCCCTACCCCGCTTCCCTTTACATGGGATATTTTTCAAACATTTTAATTTTCTTGAAAACGATTTTCTAACGATTTTTATTCAAATATTGTATATTAAAGATATTTACCTGACAAATAAAATGTATATCTTTAATTTTCTGAGAATAGCCTCTGAAGACTACTTTATTCTGGATCAATTTACGCCATTTTGCATAACTGCTAAACCGTAAGAGATGGACAAAAACTTACCACAAACAAATTCAGAACACTTTAAAATACAGAAGTCATGTTATACACATTTTTTCGTCGAGTCGGTAGCTTTTTTTTAGATATTCCTTTTTTTGGTTTCAGCTTGGAAAAACTTATACTTTTCTCATACAGGAATTTGTCAACTCGTGTCCATACAAGCAAAGGAACTTTAGTCACATAGAAACCAGCTTTTGACTATCACTTGAACCTATGGTACTTCCTTATTTCACTTATACTTACAAGGAAGCAAGTAATAAGACTCTTTCTGCTATTTTTTTCTGATTAGCATGAATTAAATATAAAAATAAGCTTTTTAACAATAATTTGTTTCAGAGATGTGAGAAAGTCATGTGAATGGAACACATCAGATTTTAAGGAAAACCATTCATTATGTTGAATTGATCAACAGTAAGTGCACCTTTGTACTGAGATAAAAGTGGCTGAGATCATATAGTCAATGAAATAGTTCATTATAACAAACATTTGGAGGCAATTCAAGCGAACCCACTGATCTCCTATCAAAAGTGCGTGTAGTCGTTGCACTATCTTCGCTGCGAATCACAACAGGCATGTGAATTGCAACAGTTACAGCATGATAAAGGCAATAAGCACTTAACACTCTTGAAACGTAAGAGTATATTTTCTCGCTCACTTGGTTTGCGAACATGTTTACTCTGTCTACTAGTAGAGTAAGTTGGGGATTGTTGTATTCCACAAAAACGTAAATATCGAAATATTTTGAGGCACCTTAACCCCAGAAACAGTATTTTAGGGGAAAAATCCCTGTATGGGTGTGTGAACAGTAATCTCAAAGACGAAAAGTTGGTTAAAGATCACATCTGGATGCTTCCAAGGATGTGACCCAAGATTTTAAAAAAAATTACCCAGCACCAAACTACCCTTTATTGGCAAAGTTTGCTTTTCGAAAAACGGCTCTATACGATTTTGATTAAAGTACCTTATGTTTAAAGTTTGCATGGACATTAAAATGTATACCAGGTGGCACATGCAAGCCGTCCTTTGCAGTTTTATAGTTTCCCCTGAACCCGTTTTTATCAACCATAAAAGAAAGACAATAAGAATAATTAATATTCGAAGATCATAATTCATATAATAAAATTAATACCATTAAATAATATTATTTAAGTGAAACATATGGGGAAAGGTAAAAGTTTACATTTCAGCGAGTCGATAAGCGCTGTTGAATGAAAAGATGAAAATACTGTTTCTCACTGAATAGTAAATAAGGAGTTTTGCAAGGGACAGGATCTGGTCAGACAAACAATTTTCACGCCTCGTCGGGTGTATTGTTTGACCTATCTCGGGCAGTACTCGGCAGGACAGTGTAGAAGTAATGCAGTTTAAACCACATGTTTCACCACTCTGGGGGGATAAATTTCTAAATTAAACTTCTATTTCTATGTTCGCGGGGTTTCGCCCAAAAGGAAAAATTAGACTTTAAAAAGTGTGGCTCTGACCTGGTAACGGATCAGTAAGGATCAAAATAAACAGCGATTACTGGATATTGTAAGCGTTCACAGTGTTTGTATTTAGAAACCCAGATCCCAAAATCCACTTACAGCTTACCTGAACGGGATGCGCACCGCGCCCTGGTCTCATGCTCTAGAGGTCAGCAGAGGGATGAAAGTAGGGTGCAGGTAAAAGAACGTGGACACCATTTATTCCCCAGACTCACCCATCCCGATTCCGACCAGGCGGGCTCACCCCATACGTTAATGCAAGAAGGTTGCCTGTCACTGCTGTATCAGAGGAAGTGCACGTACCACTGAATCTTCACTAGCTGCGTGCGTTTTTCTTCAGGTTTCGTTCTGATAAGGTTGCGTGGCCGTCTGTTTGCAGTTCGAGTGATGCGTTTAACAACCGAGGGATCTTTCCAGCCACGACGTGTCGTGGAATGTCCAATCTGTGACGCACCTGATGTTTCCCGGAACGGGGATTTTGGAGCAAATTCCATGGAAGGTAAATAGCTTAAATTAAAATGTGTACGTATAATGCAGTATAAACAATAACGTTATCTTATTGTTTCATTTCAGTTTGCATTATTATTTGGACCTATAATAATAATAATAATAATAATAATAATAATAATAATAATAATAATAATAATAATAATATCTTACTATTCATATAAAAACTTCTCAACCATTAGTGCCTGTCCTCATAATTAGGACAAAGAAGAGCTGCAGCTCACCTGGGGGATATCGAGGTCTTCGTTACAAAGGATTCCGAAGGAACTAAAATGACATCCCTTTAAGCTGCACCTACACCAACAGCTAGTAGGAACGATTTCCAAAACCGGGTGTCGTTCTGCAGATGTCTCTTAAATAAAGCAGAAGTAAATCCGGATTTCATCGGGCAGATTTTTTGTGGAGATGAATGCTATTTCGCCAATGACTCCACTATAAGCGATTTCCAAAACCGGGTATCGTTCTGCAGATGTCTCTTAAATAAAGTAGACGTAAATCCGGATCTAATCGGGAAAATGTTGAGGAGATGAGTCCTATTTCGCCAATGAGTCCATTCTAAGCAGATATAATATACATTACTGGGCTCCTGAAAGTCCTCACTGGTTACGAAGACATCACATGCAAGCGCACTGGGGTATTAACGTATGGAGCGGCATTCTAGGAAACCACATCATTGGACCAGTTTATTGGACTCCTAGACTATGTGGTCAGCTGTATTTGCAATTCCTACAGAATGAGTTGAATCTGGAGTATCTTCTTTAGAACATCCCTCTACAGTTAGCTACGAGGTACTGGTTTCATCATGATGGTGCACCACCCCGTTATTGTAGAGGGTTAGAGAATATCTCAACAATGTGTACCCCAAACGGTGATGGACGCGCTGGCCTGCGAGAACACCTGATTTAACTCCCTTGGATACTTCAAAACCAGAGTTTACGAAACGGAACCGAAAATCCATATGTATTAAAAGAAAGAATACGTCATGCTTGCACTTCAGTATCTGCAGAAATAGTAAGAGGTGTCCATGCTAATACTGAGAGGCGCTTACATCGATGCATCCAAATAGGTGGACATGTGTTTGAACATTCGCATTATTAACAATGAAATAATAAAGATGTCTGTCTATTACATAGGTTTAAAGGAACATTAATTAATTATATTCATTATTCTTTATTGAAAATAAGAATATATTAGCATTTATTATAATACTCTTAATTGTGAAGTACAAATTGTTGCATTATGTGGTGTTGATAAGTTAGCTGTTAGTTATTGATATGCCTTAAAACAGATGTTTAATATATTTTGACCCATGTGCGCTGGTTTGCTCAGGGACAATCATTCTTTACGCAGAAACTTTTCTCGAGCCCAGGAATAGAACCTGGCACCCCATCACAGTAAGTACTCTAGCGACGATCTATTGAACCAGTTATAGTATTAAGTGTTGGTTTTCAAGCTCTGGTCTTACGTTTAGCAAGATTTCCTCTCTGTTGTTATTGCGTCTCCTTTACTGACATGCTTAGGCAAACCTTTCGGCGTGCGTATTATCCGGGAGTAACTAACTTCAGCGAAGAACGGCTTGCGTGGGCCACCTAGTATCTTGAATTTTATGGAAAAGGCCTCTTAAGTCTTTCTCATTTTGAATTACTTCTGCATAACTGCATTCATAAGACATATATTCTTCAAGATGTAGTTGACAAAAAAAAAAAAAAAAAAAAAAAAAATCTGATTATTACATTCACATAATTTTCTCTAGCTGTTCCATATAAAAACTGTTCTTAGATTTTTTTATTCTCTTATCTACATCATACTAATTGATATATACATTAGCAGAATTTATTAGTTGCTTCATTTTAAGTAGAAGGGAAATAATAAGCAATAATAAAATATTTTAAAATCTGGTCGCTGTATGAAACAATTGAGATTCGGTTCGCTTTGAATGATTCCATTTGAGAACAGTTAGATAGTTTAAAACTGTAACCAATTACAAGGAATACCTCAAAAACGGCCACTGTACAAGAAAAGCATATATGGCATAAATTGTGAGATATACATTTTGAATACTTTAAGTTTTTATCTATCTCTTACTGTTTAACCGTTATGCAAAGTTCATCCAGATTAAAGATAATTACAGAAAATTCATTATATTCTCTTTATTTGTTATCTTTAAATATAAGGTATTTTAATCAAGGCCGTTAGAGCCATCTTTGAGAAACACCAAATTTACAAAAGAATGTTCCATGTAAAAGATAGTATGTTGTGGGGGGATTGTTTGAAAAGCGTCGTGTCGCATCCTTTGAAAATACTATACAAAAATAACCAGTTTGATATTTGACGTTCTTGAGCTATGCTGTCCACAGATATACACAGGGCTTTTTTTTTTTAAATGCTTTTATCTCAGACTCAGGGACCTCAATACATGTATTTCCGGTGAAATTTCGACATAAAATTTTTGGGTGGAATACAATACCATATCCTCCTACTATGTACATTTTATGCACATACGTGCTAGAGAAAATAATAATAATAGTAATAATAATACTAATAACAATAGGAGTAGTAATATTAGTAATAATAATAGTAATAATAATAATCAGTTGGGAAATATATAATTCCAGCATTTTGCCATGGTAGCTCAGTTGGTCAATGCAACTGGACATAAACGGGAAGATCCGTGATACAGTTCCCGGCTAGGGCACTGAATTTTTCAATTTAACTCTACCTCTATATTTATGTTCACAGGTCATCAGTCACTCATCTGCTTAGGACCCATGGCCAAAATATTTTGTCTCCTAATTCATCTTCCATCCTAAAAGTTATTATTGTGTTTCTTGGCTTTGTTTTAATTCGATGTTCGTAGCAACCTTGCTTCCATAAAATTCTAAAACATACACCCTCGTGTACACGTAATTGCATAAGGAAACCATTTTTGGTCTTTCATCATATAATTTACTACTTCAGTGTGGATTACATTTCCTGTTCTTCAATTTCCTAAGTAACAACCAATTCTTCCTTCAAAAATGGAATTCGTTTTTCGTGCGAGTTTACATGAACTAATGTTATTGACAAAGCACATTTTTAATCCTTCTCTAAAAATTTATTTGTGAAAAATATTTTGTATATTCACTTGTTGATCTTTTCGACCAAGAAATATATAAATATATATATATATATATATATATATATATATATATATTTCACCTTTAATACCACGCCTCTCTTGGAAGGTCTGTGTTTTATCCTAATATTTTACCCGGTACTTGCTTCCTAATAATTTTAATAAATCAAAACTACCAAAAACTATTAGTGAATTCAAACTAATTGAGGAAAACATACTTTTTTATTTATTACAAGTTATATAATATATATGTCAAATGAGGCATTCATCCGTCATCGACCTTCATCCGTAATCAACCGATACATCATTACCTTAAAGTATTGAATTAGCTGAACCCGATAAAATTCAGGCAATGTGGTTTTCCAACAATGCTATTATATGTAATGCATAATGTCTAATAATAATCTGTTTTACCTTTCTTATTTACCCTATTTACTACTTTTTCTGAAACTTTTCATACTTCACTTACATTATTTTCTTGAAATATCACAGATCTGCTTCCTTCGTCAAATTCTATAATTTCTAAGAATTTCAGTTTTATTATATTCTAAAATTACATGAAAATATTAATCTTATTGGCTTCAAAGTAGACGTTTTATCACATATCTCCCTCTTAATTCTTTTCAGCTTTATACTATGTTTTCTTTCTAAACCTAATATTGATTAATCATTCACCTTATTTCAGTAGCCATTTTACTTTTCCATATTATTGGTCGCAATTATTTGACATAGTCATGTTTTTTGTAACTATTTTCGACAAACACATCCATGTTGAAAACATAATTATATATCATTGTTGAATTATTAATAAATGTCATGTGGAATGTAATTACTTCAATAAGTTAATATTCTTTAACTACGAATACAGATGCGCGTAACTATACAACTTTTTTCAAAAATACATTAATTATGTTCTTACTTCATTCCTGATCATCTAATCTTTACTTTGATTTCGTCAGATGTTGTGGTTAAAAGGAGTTCTTACTTTCACAAATGTAAATATATTTATCTTTAATTTTTTGTTTCCATCATTCTTTCTTTCTATCTTCCGCATGTAAATTCGTCATAACGAACCATGCGATATAAAGCCATTCTTTTCTTATCATGCACAAGATCATGTTTGTAAATATTTCATATTCTAAATATCTAAATATTTTGCTCTATTATGTAATTTGATAAAAACTAAATTGAATATGCTTTGCAATAAATCAATTATTGCTTTAATTTATAATATATCATATATATCTTTACTAGGGCAAGTACCAAATGGTTAGATAAACTGTTGCATACTCAATTTATTTTATTTACAAAATGTTCCTTTTTAAAATCATTTAGGTTTTGTTATGGAGACTTACGAATAATTTACAATTTGGATACTGTAACTTATTCATGATCTTTTAACTGTATTCAAATAACACTAGGCAACAGTGACAGTGTAACAAATCGAAACCAGTTGTTCATCGATGATCACGAAAGTTATGAAAATTTCTGGTTGGAATTGCTTTCTAAAATGGGTGAACTTTTCAGTTAAAATTCTTTGCATTTTCTCAATATTACAAACCCCGCAGGTATATAAACTGCATGACATTTTCTGCAGAAAACACATGCTGGAATATTGTGTTGGTTTTTGTCTATTTTTATCTTGGGCTCGCAGCAACAAGTGGAATGGAAGGGAGAAGCGGAGTTTGCATTCTGTGGTGACACATTGAAGCTCACTTATCTCTACCAACTGTTCTATTCGTGTGTTGGAAGAACGTGTTGAGCAGTGTCGCAATAGTGTTTCAGTTCAGTTTAATTCACGTTATTCAAATGCTGGGTAGCTGCGTAAGTTCTATTGAAAATTTTTGCTATATTTGTGCAAAGTTCCCTTTGAAAACACAATACCGACATTGGTTAAGAAGATTTAGGTACGGTAAACTTTGGTTGTGAACTCGGAGACAGGACAAGCCCATCTTTCCTCATATATATTGTAAATCTTTTGTCTTGAGTCTTAATTCGTAATACTAAGATTTTCAATTATTTTTCTATCCCCATGATCTGGAGAGATCTGTCAAATTATGAAAAGATTACATTTGTATGACCACACCATTATCATATGGTATTTTTTAAGAAGACCATCCCTCGAAATCCTAATATACAGTCAACTTTACTACTTTATGGAACTGGACTGCCTGTTCCAATCTCACCTCAATCTTAAGGTACGTAATGAAGCGGAACATTTCCACGAGAGTTTGATTCGTGTTGTTTAATAGGCAAATGTACGTTGGCCTGATCAGAAGGCGCTGGCTTCCGTCCCTTCCGAGAAGGGTGCCTGCTACCAACTGCCTTTACCGTTTCCTGTGGCGTCATTGCCTGGAGGCGAACTACCATTTTGCGAGGTTTGTTTTAAGGATTGTTAAGAGAATTGTTTTAGCATTCTTGCTAATTATGTAATTATTGCAGTGCATTATTTAGTGCAATGATGGTGCTTAAGTATTATGTGCCAAACTGCAAGGGAAATTATTATCTGAACAATAAAATTCATGTGTTCAAGTTTCCGAAACTAGAGGTTAGGCGACATTTCCAAGTGAAAGCTATAAGGCTATGAATTATTCTGTGGTAAGATTAATTACAACATATTTAACGTATTCATTATTAGAAATGCAAGGATTTGCAAATAATAATAACTGAATACGAATTCATACTATAGCATGTAAACCTGTTGCCTTTAGAAAACCATTGCAGATTAATAGTGTTATTCACATGTCTGCAGTTATAAATAATAAAATGTGACTACTGTTAATAATAATAATAATAATAATAATAATAATTACAATGTTTAGAGCAATACAATTACCGGAAGGTAGTTAACCTAACCTCTTCTGCATTTAGTTCAGAAAGTCATTGGTAGTGTAATGCTAAACAACCTTAGATGCAGCTGCAATTGATATTCAATATCACTGTAGAATTCCAGATTAAAAGCAAACTATAACAATACCGAACAATAATTATATCTAACCTGTTCAGATTTATCAATTGTTTCCATTGGGGAGGTAATCCTACCATAACCTTAGCTCCATCTACATAACCTTAAACATTTAGCAAGCCGTAAGGAAAGTAATTATACCTTAATCTTACTGCAGTGTAGGCAATGATAAAATCTAACATTTTAGACTTAGTAAGCCATTAAGGAAGTAATTTAAAAAAAACACACTAAAATGTTAAATTTATTCAATCACTGAGGGTATTAAGCTACCATAACCTTACAAAAACCTGTAGGTGATGACAAAACCTAACCTGTTAGTTTTAGCAAGTCATAAGCGAAATAACTTTACAAAAAAAATTAACATGTTGAATTTAGGAAATCACCAAGGTTATTAAGCTATCATAACCTTAGAAAATCTGTAGAGGATGATAAAACCTAACCTGTTGGACTTATCAACCATTAGGGAATTAATTTTGCAAAAGAAAAACACAATATGTTGAATTTAGAAAATCACTGAGGCTATTAAGCTACCTCACAATCTTAGAAAAACCTCTGGGTGATGATAAAGCTTAACTTGTTAAAATTTAGTAAGTCATAAGGGAATTTATTTTACTTTACTGGGTAGATGATCAAATCTGACAGTTTTTGTTTTTGGCATAAATGAATTCTCTGTTCTTTCCTAATTTATAAAATACATAACTTTAATGTGTTTTTCTGCATTTAAGTTAAAAAGAATATTTTATCTACCCAGATATCTTTCAAATCCGGCAGAGGCATGTCCCTGTCACTGAAAATCATATCTCTTTTGTGTCCGTTAATACTTTACTGCTGTAAATTTTTTTTCTAGACCTAGCCAAAAATATATTGACAGTTAAGTGCAGCATTCTTTTTCCTTTATTTCTCCACATGTGTTTACATTGAAGAAAGTTTCCTTGTTAACTAGATTAGAATTTTTGAGCATAAAAAGATACACACATTCGTATTAAAAATCCCCCAAATCCTTTTTCCAATTTTTTTTTTGTTTTTCTAAGGAATAAGCATGACGGATATGGTATAAATACATAGTTGTAAGTATGCAGGAACATGCATAAATGCATTAAGCTTAATGATAAAACAATTGCAAACAAAAAAGTTATCAAAGTAAATAAATTCGTTTTAAATAAGTTTTTTACGTTAAGCATATTGCTTTAAAGGCCATTTTGTATAGGATCTCGCTTATTAAATTTTATTGTAATCTTAAATAAGAGATAAATGCAACCATTATAAGCTTACATGGAATCCTGTTTAACTGCTTTCCTTGTTACTTTCCTTTTCCCTTTTTCTCTATTTAATTTAGCCAAAATCACCAGTTGTGTTCGTGGTTTGACGATTTATACCTACAGCATGTTTTAAGATGCACTTGACCAAAAGTAAGTATACTATTATTGAACAAATATTCCATCTTTGAATCTATGATCACTAATCTTTAGGACATTTGCAGGTCTATTTTGATCTCTAATGTTCAATAAAATACGCTATTTATATTAAAATAGCATACTGTGTTAGAGAATGTGTAGAGAAATCCCTGTGAATGTAACATCGAACGAATATGTAATTCTTAGCTGGACAGCAACTCAGGGCCAATTCTGTTGAACGAGTGTAAATTGGTAACTCGTTTAACGTGAAGAATAAGTTCTTGCTTTAGTGTGTTGGAAAAAGCGTAGAGAAAGTCCTGTGAATGTAATACCGAATGGAATATTGAATTGTAAGCTAGACAGTAACTAGGGTTAGCTCTGTTGGAATTTTGTAAATGGATATCTCAATTAGTATGAAGAATAATCCTAATCATAGTCGTTAGAGAATGTGTAGAGAAAGCTTTGTGAATGCAACAGCAAACGGAATATGGATTTTTAATCTTGAATAACTAAGGTTAAATCTTTTCGAATTGTGTGAATGGATATCTAGATTAAAATGAAGAATAAACCCGTGTTATCATAGTATGCTGGAGAATGTGCAGAGAATGTCATGTGAATGAAACATAGAACGGAATATGAATTATAAGCTTGTCGGCCTATTTTGCCTTGTGTTAAAAATTACCTGTGCCAAGTTTGGTCGAAATCGGAATAACAGTGTAGAATTCTATTACAAATACATGCATATGCATACATGCATACTACATTAATACATGAATACATACATATACATATATGCATACACTGACTTCTATATATTAAGCTAAGTAAAATATTATTTGTTCATGTGTTTTGCGCACACAAACCAGTATTTATCATTGACGGAGTGCATGTCAATGCTAAGCAAGCGATCGTCTCTTGTACGTGACGTCACAGTGGTGTTATAAGGCCTTACCTATCTAGAAGGTATTGCTGCTACACGTCTGGTGACGGATGGGCTTCGTAAACACCCATTACATTATATTATAAATGAAGTCCGCTACCTAAGTATTCACTACTTACATTATTTCTAGTATCAGAAGGAGATATAGTTTGAGCCGTTACCCCCTTCCACAGTGCAAACCACATCTGCTTATAAGTATTCACGCCATACAGTTATGGCAGAAACAAGATCGTCTACTATGATTAAGAGTGACATAAATTGAGGTTTTGCTACGTACTGGTGGGAAATGTCAGAACTACCAAACATTTATGGTGGAGAGAAGCAAGTCAGCTGGAGAACTCGCCGTGGGACAGACCATCTTCTAAAGCACAGAGAAGTTTTATTGCGTAGCCGCCAAGGGTAGGCAAAAGTGGTTTTCTTTCAGCTCGGTAAAAATTTGGGGCTATACGTGTTTGGCTAATCTGAATTATTATTATTCTGAAAACGTACTTCTTGCTCTGGACAATCAGGCGTTTATTTACTTACTTACTAGATTCTGTTCAAATTGTGTACATTGCCTGCAGCTTATGAGCCGGATTTACAAACAGTAACTTAATAATGTAATGAATATAACTTCCAACTAAAAGTGTTAATGGAAAAACTAGACATATCTTTAATGACTGTTTGTTAAAAAATGTTATTCCAATACACATTGTGAAACTCTACCAGTATCTTTTCAGCTTCCTGGAACATTTTCCCAAGGCCTTTTTGGAAACTTCTTCATTTAAAGATTACCTCTTTCTTTTGCTGCCTAGGATCACTACAGTACAAGTTCGAAAAACTTTTCGTCATGCATTCTGAAGCATTGAAAAGATTTCCTACGGTCTTCTCGCAAGTCCAGGAAAGACGGCTAAACTCAACATATTGATCTCTTTTCTGGTTAAGCTGAGAATTCACTCTTACATCCTCCTTCTCCCTATCTCTCCCCTTTTTTCTTCTTCTTCTTCTTCTCCTTGAATTGCTAAAACACCTAATGGCATAATATCCTCGTCCGAGGATCCGCTGCTTTCGTTGTCTTATCCATTTATTTTTGGTAGCCAATTAAATGTTCTGACCGGAATATTCCCAGCAATGAATGTTTAAGCTCTCGCGCAAGACGGACGGTTCCTGATTTCCGTCCCGGTCGTCATGTGCCAGTGTGTGTGTGTGTGTGTGTGTGTGTGTGTGTGTGTGTGTGTGTGTGTGAATCATTGTTGTTTCGTTATCTTCAAGTCAGCATGCCAATAAAGATCCTGATTTTGGTGTAAAACATAAAGCCACACACAAGGGCTAAATAACCTAGTAAACATCTGCAAATGTGCAAAGGTAGAGCAGATTTAGTTGCCTCTAGTCTGCAGCAGTAGAATTGTCTAGACTAGACAGTAAATACCCATTTTTCAACGAAAATACGTTGGTATATTCCAGAATGTAGAGGGTGTCATGGCAACTCTGGTTACTTACTACAAATCTGTGGTAATTTAATTGTTTTCTCACAGATACCGTGTGTAGCACAGGAGTTGGATAGGTAGAGTCAGACTGAAAAATTCAATGCCATAG
Organism: Hymenopus coronatus; assembly: GCA_030762935.1. Classification (NCBI taxonomy): domain Eukaryota; kingdom Metazoa; phylum Arthropoda; class Insecta; order Mantodea; family Hymenopodidae; genus Hymenopus; species Hymenopus coronatus. The sequence continues at coordinate 36,461,539 of CM060890.1, forward strand.
TCTGAATTTGAACCATAGATCTTCCGATCACTAGCCGGTTGCTCTACCATGACAACTTGTAAGTATGTCATTAAATTTTTCTAGCAAGTTTCTCGGTAAACCACAAGGTGATCTCAAATGCATTTTTCAGTGTGGCTCTACCTATCTTACTACAGATCTGTTGATTGCAGATTTGACATAGGACTGAACATTGGAGATGTTCATAGAACCTTCCAAATTAAATCTGAATGTTGATTTTCTAGATAATGACAACTTATTTTCATCGTTTTCGATTAGTTATGCGGATACACGAAGAAAATGCATCACAACGTAAAGGAACTGTTATGTAGGATGAAGTATCGCAACTTTAAATGACAGACTTCTGGTGAACTCAAAGGCATTCCCATATTGCTTGGACAAACAGATTTACACCAAATTTTGTTGTTTTTTGGGTCAATGTGATAGCCCTGCCAGGACACATTGCCATATTGCTTGGACAAACAGATTTACACCAAATTTTGTTGTTTTTTGGGTCAATGTGATAGCCCTGCCAGGACACATTGATACAAGCAGAACGAAGATCTATGCTGAATAAATTAAACTTTGCACACACAAAGTTATAAGAATGCACTTTTTGAATCCGGGAAAGTAATATCCTCCTCGTATAAAGCTGGGTCATTTGAAAAACTTTGTTAACGCTATCGAGTGTAAGAAATGTCCACCCCACAATGAAGCCAAAATAAAGAAGAGTGTTTTGTCGATCCACCGATACATAAACTGTTCAAAAAAATAACATTCCAATATACATATATGTAGGACACTTTTTCCCCCATGAGAAAAGAAGTAAATAGTAAAGTATAACAGTGGCGGGGACATCGCACGCACTGACACCTACACAGTTGTTTGACACAATATCCAAAATCATTAGTGTTAAAAATTGCACATATATGTATATATATGTACAAATAACTGTATGTTGGTTACTAATCATGTAATGAAACATGCTGAAAATAAAACAAATAAAAAAATCTGATGTGTACCATTCACATGGCTTTCTCTATATCCCTGCAACAAATTATTCTTAAGATCTTATACTTCTATTTACTTCATGCTAATTAGAAAAAATAGCAGAAATAGTCTTACTACTTGTTTCCTTGTAAGTAGAAGCAAAATAAGGGGGCACCATAGGTCAGAAGCCGGTTTCTATGTCACTAAAGTTCCTTTGTTTGTATGGACAACAGTTGATAAATTCTTATATGAGAAAATTGTACGTTTTTCAAAGCAGAAGCCAAAAACAAGGAATGCCTCAAAAACGATGAACTTCACGAAAAAAGGTATATAACATAAATTGTGTGTATTAACGTGCTCTACATTTCGTGTAGTAAGCTTTTGTCCATCTCTTACGGTTTAGCAGTTATTCAAAATTCCGTAAAATTCATCCAGAATAAAGTACTATTCATAGGTTATTCCCAGGAAATTCGAGATGTACATTTTATTTGTCGGGTAAATAGCTTTTTTATATACGATATTTTAATCAAAATCGTTAAAGGCATTTTTGAGAAAATCAAAATTTTCTAAAAAAAGTTCCATATAACGGGTAGTTGCGGTTAGGGGGTTTTTTCTCAAAATCTTCGTGTCGCATCCCTGGAAGATACTGAACTTAAATACCCAGTTTGGTTCTTTACAACTTTTCGTTTTTGAGTTATCGTGTTCACAGGCACACACACACACACACACACACACACACACACACACACACACACACACACACACACCGTTCTTTTTCCGAAAATGGGGACCCTAAAACATATATTTTCGTAAAATCTCGGTATAGAATTTTTGGGTGCAATACAATACCTTCTCTATACACATAGTACGTGTACAGAAAGCAAAACACAGGATGAAATGAGGGAACCACAGGCAGACACAGGCTGGGTGCAGCCAGGCAACAGAAGCACATATAAGTCCCTAACAGTTTGGCTGATAGTTCATCTCGGCCCCAAGAGCACCACGCAGCCGTCGACACCACGGTTGCGGGTGTCGGCAAGACAACTACAGCATCGCCACACATAAGCCCAGTGGCACACACATCTGAAAGATCATAAGAAAATGCCACGGAGGAATGCGCCTAAGTAACAAGGGTGAATTATGTGAAGCCCCATATCAGATCATGCGGTCTACGGGAATCGAACCCGCGACCTCCCGAATGCGAGTCGCACATGGCATCGCCTCACTCGGTATCTTTGTGCTAAAGTATACGAACATAAACGGAGATGTCTCTTAAAGTCCTTTTACAGTGGTGTCTTCTTGGGGAAAGTAAGTAAATGTGTAATTTAATTTACTTTTCTTGTAATGCATTCTGAAACAATTTGCTTCTGTTCATAGCAGAACAATATTTAAAATGCATGTCCATCACAAATATAAGTAGGTTCATACTTCGTCGTCCCATACATTAAATTTAATAATGCATGGACTCGTCATTTATTTTCTTTTATTAGCATTTTGCTGGTCACAATTGTTTATATTGGGGCATTTTCCATCGTCCCTTTTCCCATATGGAAAAACCTTGAGAAGAAAACGAGATCTGATCTGAATTTTCTGATGAGTTGACTCTGTTGATACGTGTTCCCTCCGAGTTTTCTTCGGTGCAAACTCTCCAATTCCTACTTCTTGGTATTAAACCCCTTGGATTTGATTTCTTATGATACTGTAACTTATGGAGGAAGCATTTAATGATTCATTCGGTTATTCTTTCCAGGTTGTGTATTGGTGTACCTTCTTAAAATGCTATTCACATGGTTTTATTTGTTTCTTGGTATTTCATAGGCATATCTACTTATTATTCTTGTACGCTGGTATTATATCCCTGATGAAAACACGGGCCTAACTCCACCCTCTCGCAGATGAACCTTTCGAAATTTCTTAAATTTTTTCTTGGGTCGATTGTTTACATTGTTACCCTTCCACGTGCATTATTGTGTGGTCCGATTTTGCTTTTTGTGTCATTGTTTTGTATTTTGAATGCCATGAATTACTCTCTCTGCTCAGTGGCAGAGCAACCTGCTAGAGATCGGGAGATCCCTGGATCAAATCCCGGCTATGGCTTTGAATGTTTCAGTCTGACTCTACCTATCCAACTCTTGTCCTACACACGGCTTGTGTGAAAACACAATTAATCCAATACCAGTTGACCATAATAGTTGTCTATACTATGAATACTGGGTATAAAGTACTTGTAACATTGTAAGTCGTCACTGGGGTTGTCCTCTGAAAATAATTTGAGATCACCTTGCGGTTCACCGGGAAACATGCGAGTCAGTTGAGAAATTCAATGCTATGCCGGCATGTTGCCATGATATCTCAGTGGCAGAACAACCGGATAGAGATCGGGAGATCTGTGGTTCGAATCCTGGCTATTGCATTGAGTTTTTCAGCCTGACTCTACCTATCCAGCTCCTGTCCTACACACGGCTTGTGTGAAAAAACAATTATGCCAATACTCTGTAGTTGGTTTGGCTAATATTAACTCTTTAGAAACCGTGTGACATGGCTGTTAATACTTTAAACTATGATTTTGTTGTTCCTAGATTCCAAAAATTCCCCTTGTTTGCAATATTCATAAAGCAATCCACCAGCGGCATACGTAAATCTCTTCCGTTTTACCTACTTTGTCGTGTACGCTGTGATATACTCTGTTCAAAGATAACCCTTTAGCAGGGTCGTCTTCCTCCTTACGAATTTTTTGCTTAGGAGGACTCCAAAACAATCATAAATTTCTAAAACATTAATTCAACTCATGTTGATCTAAGATTTCCCAATGTTTTACTTGCTCTAATTAGCCACACCACAATTTCAATGAAAATGCACTATTAGGCTTCCTTGTATAAAAAAAAACAAAAAAAAACAAAAAAAAACAAAAAAAGGTACGTATGTATGTGTATGCGTGGTATCCGTACGGCTATTTGGCTGTAAACACGATAACTTGAAAAGGAAAAGTCAGTAAAACATTAAACTTGGTGTTTAAATTTAGTACCTTCCAAGGATGTAAAACGAAGATTTTGAGGGAAATACACTTTATATTAACAAATTTCGAAAAGTTTGATATTTTCATAATTACCACTAACCATTTTGATTAAAATACTGTACCTTTATTAAAGACACTCCATACAAATAAAATGTATGTCTGAGATTTTCTGGGCATAGCCTCTGTAGTCCTATTCATTCTGGATGACTTTTGTGTAACTGCTAAATTGTAAGAGAGAGACAAAACTTGCCGCACAAAAAAGTAAATCTTGTTAAAACACACAATTTGTGATATACAAGTTTTTTTTTTCATGGAGTTGACCATTTCCGAGATATTTACTGTTATTGGTTTCAGTCAATAGCACCTAAAATTTTCTCATATGGAAATTTTTGAACTCCTGGTCATGTAAAGAAATGGATTTCAATCATATCGCAACTACCTTTTAAACTATATGACCATGGCTTCAGCGTAGCATATTCCATTACTTTCCTTCTACTTACAAGGAAGCAAGTGATAAGACTATCTAATGGTTATCTCGATTATTGGGAGGTAAAGAGAAGAAGAATCCTTTTTAAGAAACATTTTTCAGAGAGGTGTAGCGGAAATAATGTTTATAAAAATATGTTCTTAATTATCATCTTTCCTTAATGTTCTTGCAGCTTTTTATGAATAACTGGGTTACCATACTTCTGTTTGTCCTAAGTGAATGATGTGATGTAAAATATTGTTTGTTTAACAGTGTTATGCATTATATGTGTGTGAATGAGGTTTTTATTTCTATATATTGCATTGTTTTGTTCTAAAATTCATTACATTAGTATAATCTATGATCCTATTTTGAGGTTAGACACAAAGTCCAACTCTGCGATGTAGAAGAAGTCAGAAATTGCATTTATTGATTACTTTTGATAATTATTAATATATTTTTGTACAAAGATTAACTCTCATAGTGGATTTTTCAGAGTTGTGGATTTTACATGATTTACAATTGCAAGTAAGTTTTCGAAAGCCAATTCGTACAGTAAGCATTCTTAAAATATTCGTGCGTATCGTGTTTACAATGCTGCATTAATCATTACTAGTATTACTGTCTGTAGCCCCGTATGTACTATGTACATATGGATAGAGAAGGTATTGCACTCCACCCAAAAATTCGATACTGAAATTTCACCGGAAATATATGTTTTAGGATCCCCTGTATCCAAAAAAAAAGCATTTTCAGAAAAAGGTACGTGTGTGTCCGTGTGTCAGTGTGTCCGTGTGCCTGTGAACACGATAACTCAAAAACGAAAAGTCGGTAAAATACCGAACTTGGTATTTAAGTTTAGTATCTTCCAGGGATGCGACACTAAGACTTTGAGAAAAATCCCCCACCCCAAACTACCTTTACATGGAAAACATTTTGAAATTTTTGATTTTCTTAAAAATGACTCTAACGATTTTGATTAAAATATCGTATATTAAACATATTTATTTGACAAATAAAATGTATATCTTGAATTTTCTGGGAATGGCCTCTGAAGACTACTTTATTCTGGATGATTTTTACGGAATTGTGCAAAAAAATGGACAAAACTTACCACATGAAAAATGTAGAGCACGTTAAAACACACAATTTATGTCATATAAATTTTTTGTGAAGTTGATCATTTTTAAGATATTCTTAGTTTTTCGTTTCTGCTTTGAAAAACATACTTTTCTCATACAGGAATTTGTTAACTCCTGCCCATACAGACAAGGGAACTTCAGTTACATAGCAACCAGCTTTTGGCTATCATTTTAACCTATGGTACTCTCTTATTTCGCTTCAACTTACAAGGAAGCAAATAATAAGACTATTTCTGCTAATGTTTCTCAATTAGCATGAAGTAAATAGAAGCATAAGCTTTTTAACTACAATTGTTGCAGAGATGTAGAGAAAGTCATGTGAATGGTACACATCAGATTTTTTTTTGTGGTATGAAATCCTCCCCTGTATAGAAGGTGTAAGTAATGAGGTATATTTTTAATTCTGAACTTGTTTTTGTCCACGTTAGCTACATCAGAATAATTACCTGACATGAGTTTCTAGACATTCTTTTTGTACTTTCTTTAAGCTTTATACATTTTTAAATTGTCAATATATCGATATTAACTTCTTGTTTATCTGATGTTTCAAATTTTTATTTTTATTTATACCTTGATCATTTGTTTGTCTTGAATTTCTAAAATTGCAAATTTTATGGATTTTAGTCAACTCATTTTGGTACAGAAACTAATTTTATCCTTTAAGATTTCTTATTATTTTATTTAATGTTATGCAATTGTCTGTGTTCACCCTCTTTCAACCCCTTTTTTTATGTATTTCTGTTTTCATTTTGGTTTTTCATTTTATCTATTGACTCAGCTATTCACATCCTGCCACTTCATTTCTATCTGTCCTTCTAGACTTTTGTCTTTCTCTTTCACTTAAGGTTCCAAAATAAGGATTTTTCTTCCTATACATCCTATTTTACTTTGTAAGGCATTAATATTTCCTTTATTCTTTTTCTATGTTCTGTAAATTGCTACTCATTACCTCCATATCTTTTTACTCAGCTCTACATGCTACTTTATTCCCTCTATGCCTTCCTTTCTACATTACTTTATATATCATTAATGTAATTATGTCTGCTAGTGATGGTTCTAATCTTGTTGCTTCACCAACTTCTTTATGCCCCCATATATTTTCTTCCTGGTTTATGATTGGTACCTTTGATATTAAGAACACCTAATATTGCATTTCCCCAAATAAATAAACTTCTACCTCCTTCTATTATCTTATTAATTATTAAAAGAAATATTAAAAGAGGTAAGCTCCTTATTTACATTTATAATTAACACGTTTTATCTATAAAATTTCAAAGTTTTTAAAAATCTTAGTGTTTCTCAACTACTTATGTTAAGAAAAAAATGATGTTCCTTATGTTTATGACATATTTATTGAGTTCCTCTTCGTCTGAATGTGGTGAAGTCTTGAGTCCTTTCCTCCAGCGTCGTTCTCCAGTGTTCCGAAGTAATGAGATATTCTGCATCTCTGTTATATCCTTATTAAAATCTGTTGTATGTTATCTTCCTTATATTCTGTTGTTATATTTTTATTTAGAACTGTATATACGTATTACAGTTAGCCAGGTTCACATTTTAAAGCTGTTGTATTTGTAAGTCAATAAATATACATATTAAAGGATACAGCATCAATAGCGAGAAAGGAAATAAATAACGAATTATATTGACAAATCCATGATAAACACAGCCCTTGTTGCAAATTTGATAAGTCTACATATAAAATCATAAATAAAATAGAGTCCTCAGATTTATTCGGCCTTTGTCACCAGTCGTTTGTTTAACATCAATACTAGCCAGCGAGTTTATTGCGCATTGTCTCTTGCAGAGGAGTAGAAGAGATGGATGTCACCATATTCGAGGTCATCTGGGATTTGAACCTTTGCGATATTTACATTTGGAACATTCACATTTGCAATCCCTGCATTTGTGCTGATAGGTAACTGAAATAGTTGGATGATTATAGTAACATAGAGGACTTTAACGGTAAAAATACTCTTTACAGGAGTAAATAAAACAGGCTACACAAAATAAATTAAGAAAACACACAAAAACTAAAGAACGCCAAGAGACCTGTTGAAAAACACTTCTGTGTCACCCAGTACAACCTATTTATGAAGTCTGGAATGTATGCAGTCCAAACTTCAAGTTCGCACCTCCCTTTTGAGACAAGAGGCTCGCTGATCTAATAATGACGTCATGCATTTAAACCCACTGGCACTAAAGGCCGAATAAATCGGAGGACTCCTTATGACCGCTTCACAACTATGAAACCGTTAATGTCGCTTTGATGCTGGTATACGTGGCATATTAGAATTTGAAGTGTTTAATGATCATTGTGGTATCACTGCGCATTACTGATGTACGCAAGGTTTTACTGCTGAGTACAGATAATTTGTTGAGTACTTAACAACGGCTGAGTGGCATTAGTCTAATGTCAATTCATGTTTGCTCTCACCTTTGTGTGTTTCTAATAGGAAATTCTGAAATATAGTTATGTAAATGTATAGTGTTCGTATTGCTGATATTAGTGAAGTAAACAAGTCCAATTAACATGACGGCTATGTTCAATAAGATGGGCATCTGGCCAAACATACATAAATTCCCTGGCACTCTTATAAAACAATGAACGTGTTAAAAACTAGAATACACAAGTACCCATAATCTTCGAAGCGCATCAGTATTAAGGACATTCAGAATATAAACTATAATAACTCTCGACAGAACCAATCCGCCTACTTTACACGCAGGTGCTCTCTCTTTCTCCATTATGTTCTCAAGGTCTTGCTTAGAAATAAGCATTAGATTGAAATTTATTGCATGGAGAACAGATTTTCAGTTCGATTATGTACCGCGCAAAATAGCAAGTCACTGTCATAGCTTAAGTGCTAAAAGCGGATATAAAAAACAGACAATTTCTATTCATATGCAGCCGAAATACAACGAGTTTTGAGTTTCCATTGTTTTCATAGCCTTATGCAATATCATTTCTTTCAGTGTGCTCAAATGGGGGTGAGAAACATGGCTAGAAAAATGAAGTCACATCAAATAGCTTTACTGAAGTGGAACGGAAATAGACCTTCCCCTGTGCCACAGGAAATTGTAATATATAAAGAAACTGAGAACAATTTAATGGAAGTCAAGCCGAATGAGCTAAGCGCTGGTCCAACATTTAATATCTATTAGAAAAATTGTTTCCAGGGATAACCAACCTGCGCAGCGTCTAGTTTTACAAGGAAACAATGTCTGGTACAGTAGCAATTACGGTGAGAAGGAATGGGGGAGAGAATACTCATGAATAAACAAATATGCCTTAGTGATCTAGGCCGTGGTGCAGTAGATGTATCAACACCTGTCGTTTCGCCCGCCATTCCGTCGGGCATCTTCAGAAGAAATAGACTTCTGCGTGCGTACGAGATCTGGTAGACTCGTGGTGAGCCTAGGTGTAGCAGCTGTGTACCTACCCTGGTAAGGGTTTAACCACAGGAATGAGGTGAAGGTAAAGGTTTTGTATTTTGAGGTTTCGGGTTGATGATGTTAAGGAGGTAGCGTTATTTAGGATCCTCGAACGGTTGCATTTTTCAGGAGCAGCTTCCTTTTCTTCTGCTCCGCTGGTGTTTAATTTGTGAAACATTGTTTTTGTTGGAGAATTTTTACTGACCACTCCCAATTGTGGGATGGGGGAGTACTTGGTTCAGCTAATTTGCTGTTGGCTCAATTTGCTGATGAAATGGCACCCGGAGTGAGCGCCCGTCTTATATATATATATATATATATATATATATATATATATATTTGGGCGAGAGCTGCGCACCAGTTGAATTTTTTATTTATTATTTAACTCCCTTAAACTTAAAAGTCATACCACGTCAACAAACACGTTTCTACATAGATTTGTGCATTGTAACAGATATTACAAAAGTGGTGATTTTTTTATGAATTTGTATTATCTAGTATCATATGTGGTCTGGGATGCAGCACTGTTTTTCCTTCTTTTTTTCTTCCTTATTTTTTGAAATTGTGAACAGTCTTATCATGTGTTGAACGGTGTGCACGGTTTGACATTCTTGATACACAAGAGGCGGTTCATGAGACAGAAGATGTGAGTGTGTCAGGATTATATCCCCAATGCGCAATCTGGTGAGAAAACTTGGTCTTGACGCTTCCTCTTGACCAGAGGAATTCGTTCTCTGGCAGCACTGTATGTGAACAGTATGTTGAACTTGTTGCTTTCCATATGAAACAATAATTTAAGTACATATATAAACATTATTCAAGACAGAAGAACAGCCTGTTATATCTGTGATAAAGATGCTCCTGTTTTATACTTCTGATGTATGTATACCAAATATATGCACTTATCAGTGTTTCTTGAAAAATAACCTGTTTCATTCCTGTATGTTCGACCACAAGTTATTTGGTTATTATCAAGTTTATTTTTATTTGTGTGATATACAATTTTTCAATTATTTTTGGGCAAAGAGCGCTTCGTAATATTGAAAAAAATTGCAAACAATGCTAGTAACAGTAATACAAGCAGTTTAATATCACATTCAGAGAATTTCATAAAACAAATACCAGCCGGACTGGGCAGAAAATTATGGTACATTTTAGATACACATCAGAAAGAAACACACCTTAGCTAGGGAAAAATGAGCATTAAAATCATGCTCGAATGGGACATTGGACACCAGCTTTGATCAAATACGGTTAAGTGCTGCTCAGAGGCGTCAACCATAAAATTAAAGACAAAAATAAAGAAAAAAACAGGACAAATATAATACAACAAACAATTCAGAAAATTCTTTCTCTTTTTTTTTTGAGGAAGGGCCTTTGTTTAATTTCACTTAATACACCCTTCATCAATCAATCCAATTCACCCTTTATCAATCAATCCTATTTACCCCTCATCAATCAATCCAATTCATCCCTCATCAATCAATCCAATTCCCTCTAGCTCAGGAGCCACCAACTGCCCCTTGAGTAAAGCAAAGATAGCAAATTTGCTCAATGCTCTAGCGAATCTACTGCGGTCCTGGGGAGTTGGTAGCAGAGGTGTGGTTATCGAAAATGTTGCTCTAATATTTCTAATTATAATTGAAATGTGGCATTCTATTGCATTGAAAATATGCGTTTCAAAATAGTTAAATATGATTTTCTTTACTGATAATTTTTGTTAATGTAACGCCGCTGACTGTCCGCTGTATTTGTTATTCGTCAAGAACACAGCTAAGCAGACTCAGTGGGATGGGTAAAGAAGGGGTAGCAATCTTTGCTCTCCGATGAGAGGAAGCGCCCTAGTTCTTGCCTACTGTGTAATGCGCGACAACTGCGCGGAAACAAGAACAGGCAATTATTTCAGTGCTTTGGGCAATATGCAACATTTTTGCGTTTGAAATATGTAAGTCATCTTTTATAGGTTTAATACACCTATTGCAGGTTTATTATTTGTAGAAAATTGCTCTATTATGTCTGTTGGTTGAGCATTTTTAGCTCTCCTTAGCTTGGTTAATACTATTGCAATTGCATTGTATCTCCAACCGTATAACAAAAAGTTAAAAAAAATGCATTTATAGCAGTGAATATAAACAAATATACTGGTAGTAAATTGGGATCAAACACAATTTGACAGAAACGCCCTTCTAGGTAACTGTCGTACTCACTTGCATAAGTTCCATAATGACGCTTCAAACTGAATTTTTTGAGTGCAGAACTTTGCCAAAAACTATATACTTACCCCACCACTTCCTAAAAACAAGAAAGATTCCTTCTAGGCAGGCATAGACGTGGGAGCCGATGGCCTGCATGCTAGATTGTTTTCTGTTCCCGACATTTTAAACTGACATAATACACGATGCACTGTGTAAGGAAGAGAGACAATCCCTCCCATCACGTATTTACCAAGTGCATACACGGAGCAAGCATGTTTGCCATCAAGCACCTGCTCTAGTGAGACCGGGGAAAACTGGAGCCAGCGGTATCTGGCAGGACCGAAAAGTAGCTTCAATCGCAAGCATCTGCGGCATCTGTCCTACACCGATCGTCACTCAACCCCGGAGTCAACCTGAGGGGAAAGGGGGTAGCGGAAATCTTTTGGGGAATACACCACCACATTAGAAGTTTTAAAGTTAGTCTATTCTCTAAATTTTCATATGATTTACACAATGATTAAAATTAGGGTAATACAGAAGTATAAAAAGCATGGTTGGTTGAAATTGAACATTAATATTATTTTTATAATAATTTCATTTTGAGAGGTGCTTATATATTATGTTTATTGACTTGCCATTCAGGAAAAAATCAGGAAAAAGCTATGGTGAGCGTCCAGCGGAGAATTGAACTTGGGACCCCCGAATGCGCCCGCCTGGGTAGTGTGGTGGTAGCGTGTCTGCCTTACATTCAAAAGGTCGTGAGTTCGAATCTTGCTTAGGGTGAGTTACCAGGATAAATTTTGGCTGGCCCCACAGCCAGGTCGGTAAGGCGTCTGTCTACCAAACAAGAGGTCCTGGGTTCGATTCCCAGCTGGGGTATGGCATTTTTCTCCAAACAAGATCAATGCAATTCTCTCAGAGTCTGGATATGTGTGCGCGATTGTGCCTGAAAACAGTTAAAAAAAAAAAAAAACAGAAAAAAAAGAGTAATAATAATATAATTTTAGCCGGTCCCATGGCCACGCTCGCTAAAGCGTCTCGCTTTGGTGCTTCGTGGGCAGGGGATCGTGGGTTCGAGTCCCGCCTTGGGCATGGGTATTATATGTTTGCGCAATGTGTATATGTTTGTAAAAGAAACAGTAAAACCAGTAAACCAGTAATCAGTAAAACCTACGGGGGGAAATGTAAATAGGGATACAGTACCGGAGTCCTGATCAGACTCCGTTACTGTTTCAAAAAAATGCGAGCCTTACACGATATCGCTCAGTTAATTCATAGAATAGCCTCAATAAATCCTATTCAGCTTCCAGTTTAGCAACATAAAGTCGCAACCTGTTGTGGGATTATCTATAATAACTTAAAAACACACATTTAAGACTGTTGTTTACTCTTACAAATACTTCACAATATATGAAGTACTTGTAAGCTAGTTTATCGCTTCTTTTTTCAGCTACCAGAATACTGTTTTACGCGCACATTTTGGAATAATATTTTTCACACAATTAGTGAGATACTTCAGTTTAATGGCTCTTTTGTCACTGTCCGCTGGTACATTACCTTCCTACCTACTGATAAGTTATTAAGTTTTAATGCAGCCTACACAAAGCATTGATAGAACGTATTGCTTTCTGGTCGTCTTTATTCGCCAAGGCTGTAGGTGTAAATGTTAGATATGTCAGCGAAGGAATATATCTGTATGACGTATAAAGACAGCAGCAGGCGATGTGGAAGGGCGTATGGTTTAGTATGGGCGTATACGATAAAATACAAATTTGCTGCATGAACTTGCACAAGAGTATTGTAGCTTCATAAAATACTATCGTAAAGTCAGTATGATCTCAAGATTGCGAAAACTATTGAGGTCTTCAAAATAACCCAGTACGCAAGTCAGGTTATCTACTGATAAATGCTTCCCTTACATTAGCTACAGGGTGTTTTTAATTAGTTTTCTTGTTTTCAATTATGATTGAGGTTTCTCCAAAAACAATAATAATTATTTCAAAATCTTCTCGGGCTTCTAGCCAGGTAATAACTTGGCTTGGTGTCAAGCCAAGTTATTACCTGGCTAGAAGCCCGAGAAGATTTTGAATTAACACGTCGCCAGGAAAGCTATAGTTCTTATTTTAATAATAATTATTATCATCATACATCAGCAATTAGATCATTAATGGAAAGTTCTAGATTCTTCGACCTCTAGGTTTGAAATTCAATGCTCTTTGAAGAATTCTATAGTGTTCCAATCTTGGAACATGGAGAAACAATTTTTCTCTGTAATCTCTGTTCGTTTAAATATTCCTAATTTCGTCCTTATATCTTTATTCCTTTGTATCATTAAAACCTGCTGCAAATCTTAAAACCCTTATTCCAGTAATTTCTATACGTCTTACACAGTCCTTATTAGGAGTAAAATATTCACACCCATATCATAAGACCTTATAAAACTTTAACAATGTTTCTTTGCGGACTATTCTTGATAATGTTCAAGTTGTTTTGCACATGTGAATAAATGCAGGAAGTTTTCTGTTTACATCTCTTATTTGGTCCTCACCCATGAAAACTCCTAAATAATTAAAATCCATGACTAAAGGCCTTATCCATAATAATTTTGGTCTTAAATAATAATAATTAACAATAATAACAATTAATCATCTTAAGTAATACTACAGGAATTTTTGATCTGGTTAATGTTCGAGTCGTATTTATCATGAGCAGAATTATATATGCACATACATATAAACGTGTATAATTATAAAATGCACATAAATGAAGTTTTCGGGTTCTGGTTCAATCCCAATCTTCTTCCTCAATTTTTTTAAAAATAAGCATTACAATTAGTACTTTTTCCTAAGAAATCGAATTTTGGGCAATCTTTTTCTTTTTGAGTGGAGATACCCTTGTTTTATTTTACGTACTCCCTATCCCACCCAAGAGCTGAAAGTTTCAATAAGAGCGTGCATGTATGTTTAATTTGATGAGCAAAACCTAAAGAAAAGTCATGAATTCAGTGACAACTGCAAGTGAATTAACATCATTGCCGATTGGCAATATTTTCAAAGACAAAGGTGCCTAAAATTGCAGTTAAAGACGGGGTATAAATAAAACAAAAATCTGTTGTGCTGCAGTCATATGGCTGACTTCCTTAAGCTGTTTCCCAAACAACTTTTCTTAGAAAAGATTATTCTTTTCCTTTAAGAGAACATTACCAGGATTGGTCTAATTATTTGCTTCTTTGTAAGCTGTGGGAAATAAGGGAATGCATAGCTTAAAGCCTGTCAAATCTTTTAAAAGCCGGCCGCTATGTGAAAACTTGAATTACCTTCCTGCCTTCCTTGGCAGGAGTAAACAAAAAAGAGATGAAAGGAGAGGTGACATTCTTTCTGAGAAAGGTTTAAGTAGCCTAAAACTAAAACCAACAATTCGGAATATCTCGAAAACAGTTATCTTTTCAACAACAAAAATGTACCTATCAGACATAAATTGTTTGTTTTAACGGGACGTACATTTTCTGTGGAGTAAGTTTTTGTCCGTCGCTTACGTTTATCAGTTATAAAAAAAGTTATACAAAAGTCATCCAGAATGAAGAGGTCTTCAAAGACTATTCCCAGAAAATTCGGGGTATACATTTCGTTTGTCAAGACAATATCTTAAACATATGCCATTTAAATGTATACGCTCAGTGGTTAAGTGGTTACCATGGTAGCCTCTAAAGCCCAAGATTGCAGATTCACACCTGGAGGAGGATGTGGAATATTTCGGAAGGGCTGTAAAGCTGGTTGTCATGTGTAATGTTTACTTGCACTTGAAAGAATCCCACACCTTGAAATAAGAGGATTTCTGGGCAAAATCCTTCTATTTCGTGTTCGCAAATCGTGTTTTAGTCCGACAGTGCCTGCAGGGGGCAACGAGCCGATCTCTGGTCACCACAGCGCTTTGTGGCAAACTCATGAACTATAAACTAAAATCCGATCAAGGAAACATCGTAACGATGCAGTTTGCTTCACTTGGAAACTGCAGGGACTAACATTATAATGTAACCTACATTTTGTTTTGAGCTAATCTTCCCCGCATCTCCCCCATCCCCCCTACACACATAGACATTCACGGATGTCTCTAGAAATTCTTTCTTGGTATCGAATTTTTGGATGGAGCACACAACTACTTTTATATCCTCTATGTACACCCGTCGCAAAAAAAAAAAAAAAAAATAAAAAAAAAAAAATAATCATGTGTGGAACACAAATTCGTTTTAAGTCCCTCACGGCACAGCGCCTTGTATACACCATCCGTGATACAGTTGTTAGCGGCAGCACCAAGGTGTCACTAGTTCCAAATCATAATATTACTGACCCATATGATCAGTAATCATATGAAATTCATAACTTAACTACAACTAACTATTAATTATTAACTAAAAATATTAACGACACAAAACGTGACACAGTTTGAATTGTAAAACCTGCCACTTTCCATCTGTGATCGGTTGTTATTATTAAAATAGCTAGGGCCATTTTTGAGAAAGTCAAAATTTTCGAACGTTTTTCCATGGAAAGAGTACTTTGTGGTGGGGAAGTCGCATCCCTGGAAGATACTAAACGTAATCAAGTTTGGTCACAATAGCGCTATGACAAAACCTAGGTTACTGATCTGGGGAGGATTGCAGGTTCGCTTCTTGCATGAAGCAACCACTTTTTTTCCCTTCTCTTAATGATCTTGAATCAACACATACGTGCTACTTATTTTAGACATACCTATTTCAGACACGGTATTCGGTACAATTAATATGATAGTCATTATAGTGCTTTTTTGTGTGTTTATTCTATCGTACATAAATAAATACGCTGTCCATGAAAGTATGCGGTACGCAGAAATACTAAAGGTAGTGTTAAGAAAACCAATGTTTTGAAACACGTCTTAAGATTCAATTTCTTTTAAAATTAAAATACCCTTCACAAAGCGCTCAAAAACCCTTCATAAAGCTATCCGTGGTGATATTCTCATACGAGGTGACATTTTCTTCCACACATAAGGAAAAGGTGTCTATCATCCAATGGGGATCCGATACGATGCAAATAAGTGATTCGCAATTCCATCATGGTCGAGTATCTGTATCGTGTTGGGGTTGGATATCAAAAGGTGGTCTAGGTGGGCTGTAGTAGTTTGGCCATACATTCACGATGTGCAATACGCATTAATACTCCATAATATTTTGATTTCCTCTGTGAGAATGTCTTCTCTATTGAGAATGTTTGGGATGAGGTAAAAAACGAGCTGCGCTCCAGTTCTTTTACCTATAAATGGGCGCAAATTCAATAAACCTAAGCTTTTGTAACTTCTCATCCACATTGCTCTAGGCATTTATTTTGTTTATGCTCCGAAGTCTTAGAGCAGATATACGGGCTGGGGGTTCATGCACCGGATATTAAGTGTCTTTATTTTTGGGCTTCAGGTTTAGGACATAACTGTTTATTTACACATCTGTTTACTTTCTCTACACGCACTATGTGCATAGTGTATAGAGAAGGTATTGCACTCCACCCAAAAATTCGATACCGAGATTTCACCGGAAATATGTTTTAGGGTCCCTTATATATAAGAAAAACATTTTCACAAAAAGGTCGGTGTGTGTGTATGTGTGTGTGTCCGTGTGTCTGTGAACACGATAACTCAAAAACAAAAAGTCGGTAACACACCAAACTTGGTATTTAAGTTTAGTATCTTCCAGGGATGCGACACGAAGGTTTTGAGAAAAATCCCCCCACCCCAAACTACCCTTCACATTGAACTTTTTTTCGAACATTTTGATTTTCGCAGAAATGGCTCTAACGACTTTGATTAAAATAACAGATATTAAAGATATTTACCTGTCAAACAAAATGTATATCTTGAATTTTCTGGAAATAGCCTCTGAAGACTATACTTTATTCTGGACACATTTTAGGGAATTTTGCATAACTGCTAAACCGTAAGACGTAGATAAAACCTTACTACTCAAGAAATGTAGAGCACGTTAAAACACACCATTTATGTTATATACATTTTTATTCGTGTAGTTATCGTTTTTGAGACATTCATTGTTTTTGGTTTCAGCTATGAAAAACATACTTTTCTCATATAGGAATTTGTCAACTCCTGACCATATAAACAAAGAAACTTGTCACATAGCAACCAGCTTTTGACTATCACTTTAACCTATGCTACTCACTTATTTCGCTTCTACTTGCAAGGAAACAAGTAATAAGACAATTTTTAATTTGTTCTCGAGTAGCATGAGGTAAATAGAGGCATAATCTTTTTAACAATAGTTTGTTACAGAGATGTAGAGAAAGTCATGTGAATGGTACACATCAGATTTTTTTAGTTATTTAACACGAGTGTTAGACGAATTGTTTTTTGTGTGCATGGATAGGCCCTTAAGTTAAAATGCCAAACAAATCAGATTGATTTATTACTTATTTAAATCAGTTTACAATTGCTTAACTTAACAGCCAAAATTAGAAAGTTAGTTAAAGGAATGAAAGCATAATCCGCAATACTATAACATTCATTATAGTGCATTCTTTCTTCCCAAGAACCCTTCTTCTAACTACGGATCCAATCATGTTTATATAACCATCTATTTACCAGTTTTTCTCTGTCATTCTTTCATTGCTTCTTTTTAATTTATTTTTCAGTGAAATGGCTTATAATCGCACAACTATGAATAAAATATATAGAGAAATGACTCAAATCGATCTGAGATTTATCCAAAGAACTTAGGTAAGAACGACTATTCCAATTATTATACAATCAGCTTATATACTTTTACTTCAAATGAAACTCTGAAATCACATCTTCATTCCATTAAGCTTTAAAATAGCAATCAGAATATCTATATTACTTTGCGTGTAATATAGGTATTTTTAATTATGTAGGCTTTAAAGCGGATTTCGGGGATGCGTTTCCATAATATTTACAGGAATCTATGTTCATGTATAGATAATTAAGATAAAATTGTTGCTACATTTGCCTAAATGAACATACGTTTGCCTAAAGCGTCATGTAAAACGAATTTAGAATGCTTACATTCCTGCTGGTTTCTTCCTTTCGTATTGAATATTGCGAGTAAAACACTCATTAATCAATATATTTTAAGTTTAAAGTAGCCAGAATAATTATTTGATACTGATTGATTTTATGAAAATAACAGAGCGTATATGTTATCGATTCTTTTCCACTTCTAATAGCATTACTACTCATATTTGGTTGAACATACAGCATACTGTGCCTTAATACTTACAAATATATGAGTCTGGTACTTTCAGCTCGATCCACACAGACAGTTTTACCACTGCGTCGGAAATACGCAATTCTTCTAGTGTGGTCGGTTATCTATTTCATCTTTTGTATGCAGGTTCAGTAGCAGTTAAGAGAACATGTCAGGACCTGTCCGATCCAAGTATTATTCTCCTTTGTTTTCGTAAATGAGTTAATGTGTAAATTTCTCTTCTGCTTGCCTGGAATTTCTGAAACAAACAATGGTTTACCGCCAGCACAAAGCTGTATTACCCATTCTAAATACATTGGATTTATAGCAGATTCAAAAATTTCCAGTTTTTTATAGCAAGTCGAAAAGAATTTCCTTCTTATTTCAAAAGTAAAATAAAACACTTCTAAAAACCACCACCACAACCATCACCTTCAACCAACCACCACCTCCACCAATTTCAACTCCACCATTTCATCCTACTGTCGTAAGTACTTTAAGTCCCAAGCTTCACACAGTTCTCTCATGTAAACCATTACAGTACGCATGATATTTGTGCTCTGAGCTACGGCAGTTACTCAGTCGAACATTGTTACTCGCGGCGCGCTGCTCTATGTCTGTATATAGTATTATATGAAATGTATATACTATTAAAGAGTGTATCGAAAAAATCCGCTTAAATTTGGAGGAACTGAAAGAAAACAATACGAATGAAATAAAAAAAAAATGCAGTAGCAGAAATCACTGTCGTCAGTGAAGGAACTGAAAGAAAACACTATGAATGAAATAGAAACATTACAGTAGCAGAACTCACTCTCGTCAGTGAAGAAACTGAAAGAAAACACTATGAATGAAATAGAAACATTACAGTAGCAGAACTCACTCTCGTCAGTGAAGGAACTGAAAGAAAACACTATGAATTGAGGCGGGAACTGGTGGACGTACCTGGTGGGGCTGGGCTGCGCAGTGACGACTCGTCCGCTCTCCGGCGTTGCAGCTGCTAAAGTCGATTCTCGATGCTCCTCGGCTATTTTTTTTTTTTAAACAGTAACGGAGACTGATCAGGACTCCGGCACTGTATTCCTATTTACTTTTCCCCCTGTAGGTTTTACTGATGACTGTTTTTACTGTTTCTTTACAAACATATACACATTGCACAAGCATATAACACCCATGCCCAAGGCGGGACTTGAACCCACGATCCCTCCCTGCCCATGAAGCACAAAGCGAGACGCTTTAGCGAGCGTGGCCATGGGGACCGGCTGGCTATTGGTGGGCTCAGCGACGAGGGAACAATCTCTCTGAACATCCAATATACAATAAATAGATTATATTTTACTTATTCATTAACCTAAACAATATAATCAATTACACATATTGGTTATGCGCTTATTCACCTGGGCGATAATCCGTCTCAGAATAAAATCAGAAACATTACAGTAGCAGAACTCACTGTCGTCAGTGAAGGAACTGAAAGAAAACACTATGAATGATATCAGAAACATTACAGTAGCAGAACTCACTGTCGTCAGTGAAGGAACTGAAAGAAAACACTATGAATGCAATCAGAAACATTACAGATGCAGAACTCACTGTCGTCAGTGAAGGAACTGAAAGAAAACACTATGAATGCAATCAGAAACATTACAGTAGCAGAACTCACTGTCGTCAGTGAAGGAACTGAAAGAAAACATTATGAATGCAATCAGAAACATTACAGTAGCAGAACTCACTGTCGTCAGTGAAGGAACTGAAAGAAAACACTATGAATGATATCAGAAACACTACAGTAGCAGAACTCACTGTCCTCAGTAAGGAACTGAAAGAAAACACTATGAATGATATCAGAAACACTACAGTAGCAGAACTCACTGTCCTCAGTGAAGGAACTGAAAGAAAACACTATGAATGCAATCAGAAACATTACAGTAGCAGAACTCCTTCTCGTCAGTGAAGGAACTGAAAGAAAACACTATGAATGATATCAGAAACACTACAGTAGCAGAACTCACTGTCCTCAGTGAAGGAACTGAAAGAAAAAACTATGAATGCAATCAGAAACACTACAGTAGCAGAACTCACTGTCCTCAGTGAAGGAACTGAAAGAAAACACTATGAATGCAATCAGAAACATTACAGTAGCAGAACTCCCTCTCGTCAGTGAAGGAACTGAAAGAAAACACTATGAATGATATCAGAAACACTACAGTAGCAGAACTCACTGTCCTCAGTGAAGGAACTGAAAGAAAACATTATGAATGATATCAGAAACACTACAGTAGCAGAACTCACTGTCCTCAGTGAAGGAACTGAAAGAAAACACTATGAATGATATCAGAAACACTACAGTAGCAGAACTCACTGTCCTCAGTGAAGGAACTGAAAGAAAACACTATGAATGATATCAGAAACACTACAAGCAGCAGAACTCACTGTCGTCAGTGAAGGAACTGAAAGAAAACACTATGAATGATATCAGAAACACTACAGTAGCAGAACTCACTGTCCTCAGTGAATGAACTGAAAGAAAACAATATGAATGATATCAGAAACACTACAGTAGCAGAACTCACTGTCCTCAGTGAAGGAACTGAAAGAAAACAATATGAATGATATCAGAAACACTACAGTAGCAGAACTCACTGTCCTCAGTGAAGGAACTGAAAGAAAACACTATGAATGATATCAGAAACACTACAGTAGCAGAACTCACTGTCCTCAGTGAAGGAACTGAAAGAAAACACTATGAATGATATCAGAAACACTACAGTAGCAGAACTCACTGTCGTCAGTGAAGGAACTGAAAGAAAACATTATGAATGATATCAGAAACACTACAGTAGCAGAACTCACTGTCCTCAGTGAAGGAACTGAAAGAAAACACTATGAATGATATCAGAAACACTACAGTAGCAGAACTCACTGTCCTCAGTGAAGGAGCTGAAAGAAAACACTATGAATGCAATCAGAAACATTACAGTAGCAGAACTCCCTCTCGTCAGTGAAGGAACTGAAAGAAAACACTATGAATGATATCAGAAACATTACAATTGCAGAACTCACTTTCGTCAGTGAAGGAACTGAAAGAAAACACTATGAATGCAATCAGAAACATTACAGTAGCAGAACTCCCTCTCGTCAGTGAAGGAACTGAAAGAAAACACTATGAATGAGATCAGAAACATTACAGTAGCAGAACTCCCTCTCGTCAGTGAAGGAACTGAAAGAAAACACTATGAATGAGATCAGAAACATTACAGTAGCAGAACTCCCTCTCGTCAGTGAAGGAACTGAAAGAAAACACTATGAATGATATCAGAAACATTACAGTTGCAGAACTCACTTTCGTCAGTGAAGGATCTGAAAGAAAACATTATGAATGATATCAGAAACATTACAGTTGCAGAACTCACTCTCGTCAGTGAAGGAACTGAAAGAAAACACTATGAATGATATCAGAGACATTACAGTTCCAGAACTCACTGTCCTCAGTGAAGGAACTGAAAGAAAACACTATGAATGATATCAAAAACATTACAGTTCCAGAACTCACTCTCGTCAGTGAAGGAACTGAAAGAAAAAACTATGAATGAAATCAGAGACATCACAGTAGCAGAACTCACTGTCCTCAGTGAAGGAACTGAAAGAAAACAATATGAATGATATCAGAGACATTACAGTTCCAGAACTCACTGTCCTTAGTGAAGGAACTGAAAGAAAACACTATGAATGATATCAGAGACATCACAGTAGCAGAACTCACTGTCCTCAGTGAAGGAACTGAAAGAAAACACTATGAATGAGGTCAGAAACATTACAGTTCCAGAACTCACTGTCCTCAGTGAAGGAACTGAAAGAAAACACTATGAATGATATCAGAAACACTACAGTAGCAGAACTCACTGTCCTCAGTGAAGGAACTGAAAGAAAACACTATGAATGATATCAGAGACATTACAGTAGCAGAACTCACTGTCCTCAGTGAAGGAACTGAAAGAAAACACTATGAATGAGATCAGAAACATTACAGTTCCAGAACTCACTGTCCTCAGTGAAGGAACTGAAGGAAAACACTTGTCCTCAGTGAAGGAACTGAAACAAAACACTATGAATGAAATCAGAAACATTACAGTTCCAGAACTCACTGTCCTCAGTGAAGGAACTGAAAGAAAACACTTGTCCTCAGTGAAGGAACTGAAACAAAACACTATGAATGAAATCAGAAACATTACAGTTCCAGAACTCACTGTCCCCAGTGAAGGAACTGAAACAAAACACTATGAATGAAATCAGAAACATTACAGTTCCAAAACTCACTGTCCTCAGTGAAGGAACTGAAACAAAACACTATGAATGAAATCAGAGACATTACAGTTCCAGAACTCACTGTCCTCAGTGAAGGAACTGAAACAAAACACTATGAATGAAATCAGAGACATTACAGTTCCAGAACTCACTGTCCTCAGTGAAGGAACTGAAACAAAACACTATGAATGATATCAGAAACATTACAGTTGCAGAATTCTCTCGCGTTAGTCACAATGTGGTTACCAGATAAAAAACCTGTATAACCCTGCAAGGACGACACTTCCAGCATATTCTATAAGATAAGATTCCATATAAGTTGTATACAGGCTTAAAGCAGCGTCGCCATGCGCGGCACATGTTCGTCTGAAGCAAGCCGGTCCCCATGGCTTTGGTGCTTCGTAGCGCTGGGGATCGTGGGTTCGAGTCCCGCCTTGGGCATGGGTGTTATATGTTTGTGTATATGTGTGTGTTGTAAAAATAAGAAAACAGTAATAAACAGTAATAATAGGGCAAAACAAAGTAAAAAGAAAATGGTAAATAAAAGTAGGTTATATAGTGCCGCAGTCTTGATCAGACTCCGGTACTGTATTTAAAAAAAAAAAAAAAAAAAAATATTGTCTTAGCGCAGAGCGGAAACTCATGCCTACGGTCTTGGTTTACCTGGGACACAATAGTTATATTTGTGGATATACAGCTATTAAGTCAATCAGAGTTGCTAAATTATTCACTCTGTTAATCAGTGAATGCCTTAGTAAACAAAATCCTTAAGGATAACTGATGGCATAATCAAACCTGTAATTGTAGCAATGTGGTTTAGGAATTAAGAAGTATACTGCTCCATCAAGTTTGTATTAGTCGCCAAATTGTTCAATGAATTAGCACACATCATCAATGAGAGTGGACCGAGGAAGACAACTGAATAGAATATCTTATGTGCATAGAGGAATTCAAACATTATTGCTTATAGAATTCGTGTACGATGTTATTTCAATTTTTACTCACTAAATCACGTACAATAGGCAGGGAAAATATTGTATTTCACCCAAAATTTCGATTCGGAGATTTCAAGCCGCGTTTGTGAAAAGCATAACTAAAGAAAAACAGAATTGATAGTTATGTTTAGTAAATTCCGATGTGACTTACAGGAAAATCTCCCAAAATCAACTATCCTTTACATACAACAATTTTTTAAATTCTTTATATTTTAAAAAATAGATTTTAAATATTTTGAGTAAAAGCATTTATTATGGATATTATACGACCCATAGACTGTATAATTATACTTTTTAGCACTAGGCTCTAAAGTTCACTTCATTCGGAAAAAATTGCATAATCTTGTAAAGCAGATTTGCGTTAAGTGATAGACGAAGATACACAGTACAAAAATCACAGATTTCTTTAATACACACAATTTATTCTAAATAGTCTTTTTGCCATATAAGCCATTTCTGAGGTGATTTTAACTGTTCAAATTGCACAGTACTTTATTCCTGATTTCAAGTTCTGTCGATATTCATTATTTCTCACAAATGAATGGAAACAGTGGTGGTTTTTAAGGCTAGCATATACATCGAATACTTAAACATTTGGTTTACTGTTCTATTTGTGTGAATAACAAAAGGTATAATGTAGATATTTATGGAAAGGATTATTTCAATTAAAGTACAGGAGATAGAAAATTGAACTTACATAAGAAGATTCTTGCATACCACAATGACTACAGTTCATAACTCTTTCGAATTTTACTATGTTAACATTTTTAAAATCGATATTTTAATGTTCCTTCTGAAATAATCATTGTGAACATAATCAACCTCATGCTTTTAAGTAACAAAGGCAATCTAAAATATGAAGGTACGGAAGTATAAATGAGTCATGTAAAAGTCATGTGAACGTGAAACATATTTTTCTTCTGCGTTATATTTCTTCTACAACTATAAAATTCCGATATAGCTTTTAATAGATAAACTAGAGAATCATGTAATTATGTATTATTGATTTTGCTTTTTGGGGGACAAATTTGGATATGTTATGATGGGTATATTTTGTATGAATGACCTACTACTCGTATGCTTGTTCAGTAAAATGCTAAATAGCGTAGGTGAAACGAAATTCTACCCAAGAATTAAAAGAATGCTTAGCCAAGAGATAGACGCCAAGCATTAATTCAATTTCGGTAGAAGTCTGACAGGGATTCCTCCCACCCCTTGACAACCTGGCCAGGTTCCTAGACACGTGTCTTAACTTTCTTATTCAATTTAGTTCCATACATTTCTTTTTCTTTCGTCGTTCCACTTTGTTTTCATTTGTAGAGCTGATTTAAATGTCCTGTTTTTTGTATCTAGATAGTTTCTATTATTATTCGCATTCTCTTGTAATTCCTTTAGTTTTTACTTTCTCTAGCACATATGTACAATACACACAGTAATTAGAGAATGTAAAGAGAGTAGGATGCGGAGATTTTCCGGAAATACACATTCCCTGTATCTCAAAAAAATAAGCATTTTTACTTTCTCTACACGTACTATGTGCATAGTATATAGAGAAGGTATTGTATTCCACCCAAAAATTCGATACTGATATTTCACCGGAAATACACGTTTTGGGTCCTCCTGAATCCAAAAAAAGCTTTTTTTGGAAAAAGGTCCGTGTGGTATGTGTGTGCGTGTGTGTGTCTGTGGACAGCATAGCTCTAAAACGAAAATACCGTTAAATAACCAAACTTGGCATTTAAGTTTGGTACCTTCCAAGGATGCAACTCGAAGATTTGCAAGAAAATCCCCATTTACATGGAACTTTTTTCGAAAATTTGGATTTTCTCAAAAATGGCTCTAACGATTTTGATTAAAATATCGAATATTAAAGATATGTATATCTTGAATTTTCTGGGAATAGCCTCTGAAGACTACTTTATTCTGGATGAATTTTACGGAATTTTGCATAACTACTAAACCGTAAGAAATGGACAAAAACTTGCCACATAAAAATGTAGAGCACATGATTTTTTCTCGAGGAGTTGATCGTTTTTGAGATATTCCTTGTTTTTGGTTTCAGCTTTGAAAAACTTATACTTTCCTCATACAGGAATTTGTCAATTCGTGCCCATACAAACAAAGGAACTTCAGTCACCTAGTAACCAGCTTTTGACTTCACTTTAACCTATGATATTCCATATTTTGCTTCTACTTACAAGAAAGCAAGTAATAAGACTATTTCTGCTAATTGTTTCTCGATTAATTTGAAATAAATAGAAGAATAAGCTTATTAACAATAATTTGTTACACAGAAGTACAGAAAGTTATGTGAATGGAACACATCAAATTTTTTGAAAAGGTTTGTATGTGTATGTGTGTGTGTGTATCCGTTTGATGCGTGTTCGTGAGCACCATAACTCATGAACGACAAGTCAGTACGAAGATTTTCAACAACATTGCACCACCTCCAACTACCCTTTACATGGAATAAGTTTCAAATATTTTTATTTTCTCAAAAACGACTTGATATTGACTAAGATGCCACATATTAAAGATATTTACGTAACACATGAAATGTATATTTTAAATATTCTGGGAATAGCCTCTAAAGACCTCCTTATTCTGGTTAAGTTTTTCAGAATTCTGCATAACGCTTAAACCGTACTACACAAAAATGTAGATCTCGTTAAAATACAATTTATGCCATACATATTTTTTTTTTTCTTTAAAACTGACCGTTTCTGAGATATTGCTTGGTTTCATCTTTAAAATACTTAATTTTTTCTCTAAGGGGACCATACAAACAAACCGGCTCTCAGATGTTTCATATAGCGACGAACTTTTAAAGGATGTGACTATCGGTTTAGGCTAACGTAGATATGCCCTTAGTTCCTTTCTACTTAAAAAGAAGTAGGTAATGTGAGCAATTATGTTAATATTTACCTCGATTAGCATGATGCAGATAAAAGAATAATCTTTTGTAAGAACAGTTTGTATTTGGAACAACTAGAGATTGTTATGTGAATGGAACACATCAGATTTTTGTTTTCTCTACATAGAGTATAGAGGAAGTATCGGAATACAATTCGATACCAAGATTTCACCGGAAATACAGGGTGTTAATGAACTACACCGAAATGATTTGCGAGCTTGTGCATTTCACGGATATAAATAATTTGAGATCGCCGATGTATGGTCCCCGGATAAACATAACGCAGCTACATAGCGTTAAACGTGTGGGTATCAGGTGCTGATAAGTCGGTGTTAAACCAAAGCAGGTTGACAAAAGGGCTTAGAATGTCTTTATAACTGCTGCCCGAGTATACAAATATCGATTTTTAGCAGCTCGTTACTAGCGTTCTCAAGATTTAATGTCGCAAAAATCTGTAAAATCTCGAACTAATCACTTAACAGTGCGACACTGAGCTTCATTAACTACGTTCTTGAGCTAACCTACTCTGGAGGTGTTTTTTCAACTGCTCTGGTGGCTTAATGCGTAACGGGCTTAATGTCATTGAGTAAATGCTTTTTTTATTATTATTTGTTTCATTCCAGACGAAGTGCCGCGATACGTGAACGAGACCCGAACTCGGAAACGTTCACTTAAAAGCCAGTATCATAACCACTACGCCTGAGAGATCGCTGTAATATGTCCCTTCATTTTTCGTGTTATGCTCTCGAATGGTTGATACATTAACCAGTGGCGTACTGGCACTTCAGAAACTTATAGCCGTTACTTCGACATTTCAATAAACAGACCATAAGTCTCCTATCTCAAATTACTTATTTAAGTAATCTAAAAATATTTTGGTATAGCTCATTAACACCCTGTATAAGTTTTGTTGTTCTCTAAGTCCCCCCCCCCCAAAAAGAAACATTTTTACTTTTTGTACCCGTACTATGTATATAGTGTATAGGGAAGGTATTGTATTGCACCCAAACATTCGATACCGAGATTTCACCGTAAATACACGTTTGGAAAACCCGTAATAAAAAGTATTTTTAGAAAAATGTCCTTGTCCCAAAACGAAATGTTGGTTAAATACTAAACTTGGCATTTAAGTTCAAGGATGGCACACGAAGACTTTCAAGAAAATCCCCTACCTCCAACTATCCTTTACATGCATCATTTTTCGAAAATTTGATTTCCTGAAAAACAGGTCTAACGATTTTGGTTATGATATTTTATGATATTTTTATGACAAACGAAATGTTCATCTTGAGTTTTCTAGGAAAGGTTCTGATGACCTATTCATTCTAACTTGTATAATTGGCAAGCCATAAGATATATACATAAGCTTACTACACAAAAATTGTAGATCTCATTAAAGGAATGTCTATTGTTTCACATGGCAACCAGCTTTTACTGACGAGATTATCGCTGTAGCCTGTGCATTTTATTTCCCTTTTACTTACAATGAAGCTAGCAATAATCCTAATTCTCCTTATGTTGATCTTGATTAGTGTGATGTAGAGTCCGAAGAAAGCATTTAAAAAAAATAAATATCTTCCAAGTATGCGTCACGAAGCTCTTTAATATAATCCCCCCACCACATACTACATGGAACAATTTTCGAAAATTTTGATTTTCTTAAAAATGGCTCTAACTATTAGTATATTAAAGATATTTAAATCCCAAATAAAATATATATCTTGAATATTCTCTGAGGACCTGTTATTCTGGATGAATTTTGCCGAATTTTACTTAACTGCTAAAGCCTAAGCGATACACAAAAACTTACTACACAAAAAATGTAGATCTCGCCAAAACACACAATTTATGTCCTTTATGTCCTTGTTGCCGAGGTAATCATTTCCGAGATATTCCTTGTTATTGGTTTCAATTGTAAAGTGCTTAAACTTTTCTCAGACAGTTTTTCAAAGAAGTGATTTGCAATGACAATCGCATTACGATAGCTTTTAAGACATTTGACTACCACTTTGGCATAGTGCATTTCCTGAATTCCCTTCTACTGATAAGGAACTAAGTAATAAGAACATTCTGCTAATGTTTATCTCGATTATCATCATGTTAAATAGAAGAAGAATCTTTTGTAGGAAGTTTATAGAGCAGCTAGAAGTGAGTGTAACACATCAGATTTTTTCCCTTCTACTTACAAGGGACAGAAGAACAAGTTTTTTATCAATAATTTGTTACAAAGATGTAGAGAAAGCCATGCGAATGGAACACATCAGATTTTTAGAAAAAGATCAGTGTGATGTGTCTATGGACAGCATAGCTCAAAAACGAAAAGACCATTAAATCCAAAACCAAATCTTCCAAGGATGCGATACGAAGATTTTCAATAAAATTCCCCCACCATCAACCTCGAAAATGCTGATTTTCTCAAAAATGGCTCTAAGAATTTTGATTAAAATATCATACATTAAAGATATTTACATGAAAAATAAAATGTATATCTCGATTTTTCTGGAAATAGTCACTGAAGATTCTTTATTCTGGATGAATTTTGCTGGATTTTTCATAGCTGGTAAATCGTAAGAGATAGACAAAACGCAACACAAAATGTAGAATTCGTTAAAACATACAACTTATGTTAAATGCATTTTTTCGTGGAGTTGACCGTTTTTGAGATATTCCTTGTTATTTGTTTCAGTTTTAAAATACTTGTGCTTTTCTCACACGGAAATTTGCCAACTCCTGAACACACAAATCAAGGCACTTCAATCACATAGCAACCAGCTTTTAAAATATTTGACTATCGCTTTAGCCTTTAGTACGTGCTTATTTCCCTTCTACTTACAAGGAAGCAAGTAATAATACTGTTTCTGCTAATTTTTTCTCGATTAGCTGAAGTAAATAAAAAAATAAGCTTTTTAACAATAATTTGTTTCAGAGATATAGAGAAAGTCATGTTGAAAGTAAAACTGAGCATGAAACATTCTGTGATCATAGCACACTTGCTTGGTCTACATGGCTATATTTGAAACATGTTGCTTTGATTTACGAGCCAGAAATTGGGTGGCAGAGGAGGCTGGCATTGTTCTGGGGTTCGAGCAAGTGCAAAAGTCATGCATGATGTTGCCAAACCGGGCACCAGCTGTTCGCCAACCATACTGTCAAATCAAGAATCCTTAAGAAACTCTGATGCTTGGCAATGATGTGTGTATAGGACAGAGGGTACGGTAAGGTTGCAGAGCCGGAACCAATTATACTCGTGTGCAGCTTAGTTTCTTCCATCGCTTGCTGTGTGACATAGGAGCCATTGATCCTAATCAAGCTATATAATCATAGATATTGCAAATATAACCATAATATAAAATAAACGTGTTATTTTCTAAGGGGTATTTCTAAGTACTCGGAATTTGGTTATGCTAGTTTTGACCAGTGCTTTTGGTATTGTTAATGAATATAATAAACAATAAGTAAAACGTTTTTGGCCCTGACATTTTTCAATAAGCGTTTTAATGTTCTTACAAATAAATATGTTTACATTAATGTCTTCTGTTGTTTAACTTTATATTCACTGTTAACACCAATTAATTTTGATATGTTTTTAGATATTTTCCTAACATTTTTATTTTTGGGTGATTAACAGCATTTTATTTATTACTATCCCATTTTTAATCTCACACACTTGTTTACTGATAACTGTTTGTTGTAATTGTTAATATCTCTGTAGTCAAACAAAATATGGTTCTGGTAAGTTTCTTTTTCACACAAGAGTCATCTTCTTGTCCTGTAGATGTTCTTAGTTCCTTATAAGTAGAAGGGAAATGGAAATGGCATTTTATTTATGGACACTATTTAACTGCTGTGGTTCTCTCAGCGTCCCATTCTATACTGGTCGTGAAATACCGCTTAATTTTGTTCAGAGGCCCCTCCATCAGGCTTGTGGTTCTTTTCCGCGCCGTAAATCTACAACACGGGGCCAACGGCTTTACTTCCCTTCCGAAGGAAGACATGCTAAGGATTTTTACGCCCGAAAAAAGCGATCGTCCTCCGCCGGGTTTGAACCCGCAACCATGGGTATATGAAGTTAGCACGGTAACCATTACACCACGGAGGGTGGCATAAGTAGAAGGGAACGCACTAGGCTAAAATGGTAGTCAAATGTTTTATAAGCTACTGTTATGCGACTGTCATAAATCGCTTCTTTGCTTGACTTGGAGTAACTTCCTGTCTGAGAAACGTTTAAGTAATTTACAATTAAAACTACAACAAGGAATGTATCGCAAACGGGTACCTCCACCACAAAAACGTAAAGGACAAAAATTATGTGCTTTGACGAGATCTGCATTTTTTGTGTAGTAGGCTTTATCTATCTCTTACGATTTAGCAACTAAGCAAAATTCGGCAACA
The DNA here is from genome assembly GCA_030762935.1 of Hymenopus coronatus. NCBI lineage: Eukaryota > Metazoa > Arthropoda > Insecta > Mantodea > Hymenopodidae > Hymenopus > Hymenopus coronatus. Next base: position 36,492,626 of record CM060890.1, read on the forward strand.
TTCATTCAGAATAAATAGATCTTCAGAGGCTATTCCCAGAAAATTCAAGATATATATTTTATTTGGGATGTAAGTAGCTTTAATATACGGGATGTTAATCAAAATTGTTAAAGCCAATTTTAAGAAAATCAACATTTTCGAACCGTTTTCCATATATTTGGTGGTATGTAAATGGTCTTTTCGATTTTGACCTAAGCTGTCCACGGACACGTGCGCGCGCGGATCGTTCTCTAAACGTTTTTTTTTTAATTAATGAGGTCTCAGAGCATGTATTTCTGGTGAAATCTCGGTATCGAATTTTTGGGTGGAATACAATACGTTTTCTATCAAGCAAAGTAAAGAGAAATTAAAAAACAACAGTAATCTATGTTCCATTATGAGTCACATTTACAGAAGGTGGTAAAAACTGTTCTTACGAAGTTTACAAAATAAACTTAGCGATGTCAACACAATTACAGTAACGATCTTGTCTGTGTTCGTGTTGAACATTATGTGAATGTATTAGTTTCTTTATTTAGTTACAGCCAGTTGTTTCTTTAGTAAGAGACATTGTTAACAATCTGCATTGATCTCCTGTGGAGTTATGTTTGTGTTTGTGTAATATTTTAAAACCAGTTTCGTTCTATACGTGGGATAGAAAAAGACTCGCAGAAAATTTGTGATATCGAAACTTCCGCCAGTGCTTTGGAAGACATTCACCGCTCTTTGACATCACACTAACTTTGCTGCAGGATATACGTACACAGCAGCCCATTGCCGTTTGTTTTCGACTTCGGAAATGACCCGCGAACTTCTTTGTCTTGTTTACTATGCCATTCTGGTCCTGCTTGCTTCCTTTTAATAAGAGAAAACGACCACCGGGAGTAAATGATTTAAAGTACCAGGCAGAAAGTGTTGTCAACATGGTCAATTGCTACCAATTTAATAGGCAATGCTCAACTCTGATGCTATACCTTTATGCTTTCCTGTTCACCTAAACTCATAACCTAAACCCTATTGGTTGAACCTCCAATTAAATAACGGCCCAGAAGCTATTTTTTTTGTTATTCGCTACCTAAGAGCATCCGAGTCATTTCGTTCAAAATGTTATATCCCCTGCTCTAAAGTCTGAACGAATATGCCATCTCGGGAACTACTGGACAGACTTTCTTGCTGACCCAGGTGTCCATAAATACAACACGTGTGGGAGAGCGTTAGACAAAAGTGTAACTGTTTTTAGAAGCCATGGGATTCATAAAAATAAACCAATGTGTACTGAAGTGCATAAATTATTGCCCATAATAGAACGGACAATGACAAAATCTAATACCGTCCCCATGAGTGTAACCACCTCTGTTTTCCGAACATAGTTCTACCTGTGAACTGACAGGGTATTTTAACTCCCCTAAAGGAGCTTCCTCAGAGCTGCCGAAGGGTAGCATTTCAATGCAATTATATTTACATTAGTTAGGGTGTAAATGGACTAGACCGAAATATTCTCAGAGAATAAGGAGGTGGCTTAAGCATTAATTTGAGATAGGAGAGCTCTGGTATATTTGTTTAAATTTGGAAGTTGTGGATAAGTTTCTCAAGTACCAGTCCACCACTGGCTGATGATATCATTCGAGAACACATCAAAAACAAGAGAGCGTATAATAGTTATGACACTAACTTTATGCAATAGGCACTATTTCTTTCGAATCTCCACTATATTTTTCGAGAGTTGGAATCTCTCCGACGAGCAGCACTTTTTCGTATGGACTAATAAGAAAAAAAGTTAAATGAAATGGCGTTTTATTTACGGACGCTGTTTAGCTACTGTGGTTCTGAGCGTCCCATTTTTAACTGTGTTTGAAAGACCGCTTAATTTTGCTCAGAGGCCTCTTTATCAGACTTGAGGTTGTTTTATGTGCCGTAAATCTACTGCACAAAAAAGAAAAGTTAAAACCATGGCAGGAAACGAACCTACGGTACTCTGTTTTTGACGTTACACATCAGCAATTAAATAACTACCTCTAGAGGAGACGACATAACGCAGGAAGGAAGTTAATCCATGGCCAGTCTCGCACTGTCAAGTGGTCTATTCGAGATTTGAGAGAAATTTATGGCAGTTATTCTTGAGAACGCGAATAACGAGTTGCCGAAAATCGATATTTCTAAACTCGCGAATCAGCTTTAAAGACGCTCTAAGCCAGGTTTTCCTCTGACGTTGGTTAAACATATTTGGGAAACACTAAACTTAAATGCCAAGCTTGGTATTTTACAGGCTTTACAGACGGACCTTTTTCTAAAAGTGTTTTTTTTTCGGATTCAGGCGATTCTCAAAATATATATTTACGATGTAATTTCGACATAGTTTTTTTGAGTCAAATATAATAACTTCTCTAGTTGCTATATACATTGCATGTGTATACGGCTAGAGAAATACAAATGTTAGCAGCTTGGATTATATATTTTAGTTCCTTTGTTAAGGTCCAATATTCGGATCCGTTAAACAGCATTGAAACTGCCAGTACTTTGGAGAAACTTAGGTGTTCTCCTTTCTTGTTTCATAAACAGATTTCTTTTTAAACTGCCAGTAATCTTGAAACAGCACACTTTTTATTTGAGTATCTAGCTGTTTGAGGGTGCTCATGTTGCGGCTTAAATATTTAAAATTTAGGACATGATATAAACGCAATTATTCAGTATTATATAGGTAAACCATACCTTTTCCCCCGCAGAATATCATTACATGGTATGTATAGAAACATTCCCTGGTTACAAATAGGTAATAGCGCCACTTCAGTTGCTGAATTTACTTTAAATTGGTGTCAGAAAGAAAAACTCAAACAATTTAGTACCTATTTGAAAGACACGACTGATAACATCAAGGCAATATTCCCATTTGTGTCACGCGCTCCAAAAATCTGTAATGGTGGACTCGATGGTGGCAGTAATACAAGTCGAAACTCATGCAGATTTCGAGGTAGTGAGGGCATGTCAACAATATATTCCAGTGGACGTCATAACGAAACGGAATGAAGTTAGGGCAGGCATTGACTGTGCGGGCAACACGAACAGGACACAGACGATACCAGTAACTATCGGTAGGAACTGTAATGACGATAACGCAGGTGCAGTTGTCATTTGTTCAGTGGTGGTTCATGTTTAAAAGTGCAGAATACGATAAGTGATTGAAGAGTTCGATTCCAGATTTAAAGGGATTTTAAACTTAGAACCTGATATATAATTATTTGCTACACCTTTCTCTGTTGCAGTTGATACTATTTTTACCACACTACAACTGAAAGTGATAGATTTGAAGAATAACACAGAACTAAAATGGCATATCCAGAATAGAAAGCATCTGAGTGACTTCTCAGCAATCTCCCTCGAACATGCTTTCCAGACTTATCATTTTGCATTCCGGTATCTTCACATCTATATCTTTATATGGGCAATTGTTTTCACTGATGAAGCTTTATAAATCACGTCACAGAAATCAGCTATCAGATCGTAACTTAAATATATTCTTCGTTGTGTATGAATCAGAGCGTAATGTCTAATATTGAAAAACTATTGCAGAACAAAATAAAGTACCTCGACGAAATAGTACAGGCTCACAGTAAGTTTTTACTCTGGTTACATCAGCAGTGTAAAAAAGCACTAACCCATTTTCACAAGTACAAAGGAATGATTTAATCATAATTTCTAAGATATGATAGAGAATGTTATTCTGTAAACAGTTTTAATGCTGTGAATGTGGGATTTTGTTACGCGATAATTAGTAATATTTTGTTTCTTGTTTGAGATCCATTTGTGTTTATAGTTATTTTATATAAAAATAATATTGAACATCCTGTAGTTGTCACGAATAGTTTAAGATTTATAACACTCGATGTGTAATATGTCGCTTAGACAGATGTGCCCTGCCTCTGTATGCTCTACAACCCCATCGTCAGTCTTGCTGATATACAGTAACCGCGCTGCACATTGTCCTTGTTTCCGGCTCTGCGTGATTACGTCACGGGGCAAGTTAGTGACGGTGACTGATATATTTTCTGTGACCCGATAAAAAGCAGTTACAAACGCTCAACTCAGGCAACCTCGGAGGTCAGCTGCAGAAGATCTTATCTTAGTTATCAGCAAGTCCAAGCCATCTTCCTGAAAGTAGTTGATTCAGAAGATCCCGTGAGATCCCGAGACGTCATAACACTCGAAATGCTATAGATTTCGAGTTTAAAATTTAACCTTCAAGAATTTGAATAATTTTAAAACCTATATTGTTATTTTTAAATCATCCATCACCTATAGGATAAACCATTTTTATTCAAGCAATCTCGACCATTTAACACAATTTGATTCTATCTAAAAATGACAAACGAAATAACCGAAACACATCGGTTGTTATTCGTTGTTTCGATCAACAAAACAATTTAGCATTTCCTGAAACTGCCAAGTACCAACTTAAATTACTTTAAATAGGTAACTTTTTATGCTCCGAAAGGAGGCGTCAATGTTATAACACTATTCTTACAGCATTTTGCTTCTAGACTATATCCGCTGTAAGAACCACACCAATGTATTGCTCCGTTCCATTAAAACTTTTGGACAAAATGTATAGAAATATTTTTGTCCATCCTCATGATGAGTGTTTTGGTTAGGAACCAATTAGAGCGTTCACAATGATCATATACGTACGTGAATTCCCTTCCCTTTGTCTACAACAAGTACGACTCTTATATCGGAATGACTACAGTTAGACGTAGCGATAAACCTAGAAAGAGAAAAACTAATGAATGAATTAATATAAAATGTTATACACGAGGTACCTTTAAAGGATGCTAGGAAAAAATTCTCAAGAGGATCTCTGAACTCGAAAATGACTTCCTTTAACGACAGCCGCATGTTTTCCCATAATTTCTCAAAAATGCCCCTATCAGCTTGGATTGGAATATTTAATAGCCATTGGAATTATGAATATAACATGACCGCTTTTAAGTAATGCTTCAAGTTCTTGTTATTGCTTTTATATAAATCGTAAAATATACAAGATATTAGGGATATAAATGCAGACATTTTTATTGATAATAAGGAAGAATATAATCCAAACTAGCACTAAATCAAAATTGTTTCATTTGCGGAATTATAATTTTACTTATTAAGAGTAGTATGTTTTCAGGAAGGTTAGTATCTTGAAATACACATGGTATCCACCAGACATACGTGTTTGTTTTCATTCAGACCGAGGGATGACACTGCGCTATCTAGACCAGCAGGCCATATATTGAGGTGCGCAAACGTGGAAGCAAAACAGATAGTCTATACTGACAGGCGTTGTTCATTCTGCGCCGCAGAATACCATGCAAAATACATCATTTAGCAAATTATGTTAAAACTAAATTGAATTTTATTTATAGACGTTCTTTAACTGCTATGGGTCTTTGCCTCCCATTCCATATTTGGTATGAAAGAGCTCTTAATTTTGTTCAGAGGCCTCTTTATCAGGTTTGAGGTTACTTTACGTGCTGTAAATCTACGACTCGCGACCACTGCGTTTACTTTCGAAGGAATTTGCTAAGGATTTTTACGCCGGTTTTGTACCCGCGACCTTCGGAACCAGAGTAGTACTACACATTAAGGTACAAATTATCAAAATATCTGCATCTATACCCCTAATAGTTTCTATAGTCAAATTACATACCGTGGGAAGAATTAGAATTTGATCAAATATCGTACTGTTTATGGGAAGTGCTTTGTTGCATTAACCTTTTCCAAATTTTCGCCTGTGTTTCTTCCAAATTTTTCGCCATTACAGTGGTACAGCTTGAAATATTAGTAAGGATTCCTTTGTTGCTCACGAACACAAGCTAAATAAATATAATATACTGACTAGCATATACTTACTCACCAGCAGTGTGCAGCTAGGTTATTGCCTACGTAATTGAAATGATTGCACGTGTTTTTGATGAATATTTTCATGTCTGATAATGAGAGACAGAAAAAAATATGTTAATAATTTTCAGTAAAAGTATGGGTACAAAAATTCCTTAGAAGTTTTCATATTCACTTTTACTTGCTCTTCCATAAAAATAAATTGTATATAGAGATTGTGGTTTAATTCACCCCAAAAATAGATAAATTTCACTGGAAATGCATTTTGAGTTCCCTTGAATACAACAAAGTATTTAAAAAACCGTCCTCACGCGCATGTTTGTGTGAGGAGCAAAGCTAAAAAACTATGAAAATATTGTTAAATAGAACATGATTAAGTGCAGAATTTCCAAGGATACAACAGCAAAAAGTTTAAGAAAATTTCCCCACCCAACTTAAGATGGGAAGCTAAAAGCTCAATATGCAAGTACTTCGTTTTTAAATGCCTACAGGCGTGTTTTCCAGTGTTATTTTAAATTCTTTTCTTTTTGAATAATTATATCCAATAGCCTTGTTTAAGGTTGTTGAAAAAACAAATAAGGAAGCATTTATTTTATTTTAACTATGAATATACAGCTATATCAATGCATGAGTGAGTTCTTTGATAAGTATTATTTACGAGTATTTATAGGTACCGTTTATTTTTCGCAACTGAACGCGCAATAAGTGTAGAATATAATGGATACTCAATATTTCCTAGAAAATTGTATATCATTCGGTAAAGTTCTTGCCCGCTGCTCTAAAGGTCCCGGGGATTCCCGGCTGGGAGTGGTTTCTCTGGCCCAGATTATTTCCTACTCTCCCCTGAATCTGGAAGTATGAGAGTGTGAATATATACATATGTGTGTTATCTAATGAACAAAATAAAATAAAATGTCACCTAACAACAGCAAACAGTAGACAAGTTAACACATTGCGATAGGAAATACCGCCGATAGGTCGAAACAGTTAATGCGGGGAATAAATGGAACAATAAAAAAAATGTACACTCAAAGACAATAAAAACACGCCTGGTGCAGCGATTTTGATGAAAATGTTAGCATTTGACGGGGACTCAGTTCTTACGACGATTTTCATTGGTGCCATTCTAGTAAAACATACGAGTAGCAAAAGTCACAACCCATTGGGTACTCCACCCCTTCATCCCTCAATCCCGCTCCAACAGAACAGTCTGACTTATATAAGCAGTACGTTAATTTTGTCTACCACGTGCGCAAATTACCTTGGCATTAGAACTTAACTATGTAGCGCACAAAAATATTAATCTAATTTTGTATCCCCGGTGAAAGAAATGGGTTATTTTCCACCCAGAAAGTTTAGGTATCACTAGTTTGCAACTCAGAAGTTTATTTTGTCGCAAGTTATGTTTCATGTTCATCCCCTTCCTTTCGGTAACGAGGCCTGTCCAATACGCTTTTAAGAACATAGCAAACAGGAGAAAGACATGGGCAGAGTCAGCGAAAATACCCCGTCTTATGATAAGCATTTAGAGGTGTATTTTTACTGTCTGTCTAATGCAATCCTGACTTAGACTGTAGGATAAATTCAATTTAATTTTTTGTGACGGAAATGTCATAGTGAACGGATAAACCGTTTTGAAAATATGGTTTATTTATTGTAAGATAGTTTTCTACTTTGCCTACACGTACTATGTGCATAGTGTGTAGAGAAGGTATTGCACTCCATCCAAAAATTCGAAAACGAGATTTCATCGAAATATGTTTTAAGGTCCCCTATATCCAAAAAAACATTTTTAGAAAAATATCAGTGTGTGTGTGTGTCTGAGAACGCGATAACTCTCAAACGAAAACTTGGTAAAACATCAAACTTGGTATTTAAGTTTAGTATCTTAAAAGGATGCAACACGAAGATTTTCATAAAAATCCCCCTACCCCAAAATCCCCTTTACATGGAACCTTTTTCGAAAAATTTGATTTGTGTCAAAAATGGCTCGTATGTTAAAGATATTTACCTGACAAATAAAATGTATATCTTGAATTTTCTGGGAATATACTCTGAAGACTGCTTTATTCTGGATGAATTTTACGGAATTTTGAATAACTGCTAAACCGTAAGAGATGGACAAAAACTTATCGTACAAAATAGGTAGAGCACGTTAAAACACACAATTTATGTTATATACTTTTTTCGTGGAGTGGATCGTTTTTGAAATATTCGTTGTCTTTGGTTTCAGCTTGAAAAAAACTTAAGTTTTCTCATATAGGACTTTGTCAACTCCTGTCTATACAAACTAAAGAACATCTGTCACATAGCAACCAGCTTTTGATTAATACTTTAACCTATGGTACTCCCTTATTTCACTTTTAATTACAAGGAAGCAAGTAATAAGACTATTTCTGCTATTTTTTCTCGATTAACATGAAGTAAATCGAAACATAAGGATTTCAACAATAATTTGTTGCAGAGATGTAGAGAAAGTCATGTGAGTGGAATACATACATTTTTTTTTACAAATAATAAGAACCTAGCTACAGTTCCAAATCGTTTACGGGTACGATAATATATAGCACCCTTTATTATGAAGAGCTTTGAAGTCTCTAAATAAATAATCTAACACAAGAACTGAACACCAGAAATGAATGAGGAGCGCGTGACAAAACTGAACGACCTTACATATGCTTAGTCAAGTTTCATAGTCCCCGCAGTGTTGTTTTTGGCTCAACTTTTGAATTCTTCAGATGAGCAATTCTTGTCGTTTTCTTTGGCAGGCACTCACATGGACCATTCTCGACTTAGGGAAGTAACCATTTAAATCTGTCATTGATTCAATAACGCGAAGATACAAATGCTATCCTCTGCTCTACTGACCTCTAAATTCTTCCAAGAAACAAGGGGAAAAGGTCCACAAGAAGAGCAAAGCAAAGTGTTTTTCCAGCTGCTGTCTTGGCAGCGAGAAGGTTGATATTTTGTTTACACGTTTGTTGGCTAATGAAACACTTGTAAATCCCAGGCTTATGCGAAATGTATTCGTCATGATGCTCGAATATTCATCACGCCATATCGCCGTGGCCTCGGTATTCTGGCGCTTTTGATCTCTGCAGATTAATTGTTTATGCCTCGCTTTAAGTGACATCTGTAACGTAAAAGGTTGCAGCATCTATTTTAGGTGCCAAAAGTCCTTTTTGTGTCTTTTTGCCGCCGAAGTTAGCTGTAAATCATGTGTTTATGGTCTCACGAATTCTTGTTTGTACTAGCAGAGGCACAACGTTTTTAAATGGTTCCGTCGCAGATATTCTTTTGGAGTCCATCATCAGCAGGAAATTCTTTGAAACAGCTGCCCCCGAAATAGTTTTATACTACTATTACTAACTAAATATCTGATGTGTTGGTAGTCATCTTCTACAAATTATAATTGAAAATACTTGTTTATTTTTATTCTATTTATTATTCTTTAACTACTTAGTCATATAGCGACAATCTATTGTTCTATATGTGGTTGATGGTAAGCCTTTATGATCTGATCGCCGTAGCATACAGCCTTCGCTTCAGTGTTACAGTGACTGAAGTCTAACTACTTTTTCACTACCCTTACTCAAGATCTAGGTTGGCCAGGTCCTAGGTTTCATCCTTCCACTTCATACGACTTTACTCCACGATAAGCAAGCGGCGTTAGGTTACCGTTCATTCTAGCTCCTTTCATTATTTGTGGATAGATGGCAGGTAATCCACTTCCATCTATTTTAAGTTTTACTATGTGAAACTGTGAAAGCCGGCTACGGACGATACTCCGCCTGAGTCATTCCACTCCATTTGAGGTCTGTATTTGTATATTTATTTTTATTGGTAATTTAACGTTATCTAATCTGGTTGGTTGGTCATATTGGACGATAAACGAAATCGGTGAAATTAAGCTCAACCGATTTAGGGATCCACGAGCTATAAATTACTTAACATTCTCTTTTCAGTAAAGAAAAAAAATCTTATCGGAGTAACTCACTTGAACTCGCAACCTCATGAACATTAGATCATTTTGTTCTTCCATTTAATTATTGAGAAATCGAGACAAACTTTCATTATGCATTTATATTTCCATGTGGGTATAAGAACTAATACAGTAGATTCGATAGCGATTATTGAAGTTTTAAACGCGAGTGACTATGCGAAGACTGAAATTTCGAGCTAAATCGAATAGCAAATTAGCATTTGAAAGGGTATTTCGTATTTGAAAATTCCAACCGGTTCCAACCGGTAAAGATGTGAAATCATAACAAACAATTTTGAGAAAATAGCAACAATGAAAATGTTTCCACTTAAGAGTAATTTGGTGTTAAGGAATTTGCTTTAAAGTCCTATTACATTCTTGGAAGATATATAAGTTAAAATAAGTATAATAGCGTTTTTACCTTCTTTAGCTTATGTACATACAATGTACTTAATAGCTAGAGAAGAAATTGTTTACCACTCAAAAATTCGATGTTGAGATTTTACCGGAAATATACGTTTTGAGGTTCCTTGAATACGAAAAAATTATTTTTAGAAAAAAGCCTGTATGCGTCTGTGGACAGCAAAAACGAAAATATCGTCAAATACCAAACTTAGTATTTATGTTTAGTAGCTATCTTCCAAGGATGTGACATGAAGACTTCCAAAAAAAATTCCCCACCGCAAACTGCTCGTTATATGGAAACATGTTTGAAAATGTTGTGTTTCTAAAATATGGTTCAAACGATATCATTTTAAATTTTTGAATTGTTTTAGAATATTCCTTGCGGTTCAATTTATTACTCAATTCTTAATTTAAGGTTCTTAACAATAGTAGGTATGATTGATCTGATTTGGGATTTTTAGGAAATGCTTATCATTTGTCCATTATTGTAGGCATATCTAACAGATTGGTAAGACATTTTACTATATTCTTAATTTATGTAACACAGAAAATATTTAATTACATCTTTTTAATTTCTCTATACGTACTAATATGTACATAGTGTACAGTGAAGGTATTATAATGCACCCCAAAATTCGATACCGAGATTTCACCGTAAAAACATGTTTTGGGTCCTCCTAAATAAAAAAAAACATTTTTGGAAAAACGTCCTTGTGTGCGTGCCTTTGGATAGCATAAATGTAGACCACGTTAAAACACACAATTTTGTGATATACATTTTTTCGTGGTGTTGATCGATTTTAGATATTCCTAGTTTTTGGTTTCAGCTTTCAAAAACTTACACTTTTCTCATACAGTAATGTGTCAACTCCTGTCCATACAAACAAAGGAACCAATCACATAGCAACCAGCTTTTGACTATCAATTTAACCTATAGTACTTACATATTTCGCTTCGATTTACAAGGAAACAAGTAATAAGACTATTTCTGCTAATTTTTTCTTGATTAGTATGAAGTAAATAAAAGCATAAGCTTTTTAACAATAATTTGTTACAGAGATGTAGAGAAAACCATGTGAAAGGAACACATCAAATTACTTTTGTTTATATGCCGCCCAAAATTAACAAGCGAGCCTCTGTGGTCAGAACTATGTGCAGGATCTTAGAGTAGCCAGAGTGGGTGACCATCCCGATGCTTGGTGTGGAAGTGGATGGTATAAAGTGACGGTGAAATAGATGACAAAAATCCTGGGATCGAACCCGGCGCGGCTAAGAGGCGAGCGGCCTAACTACTCAGCTACGGCGCCACCCGGATAACTTAGAAACGAAAGATTAGAACGCTTGCTACGTTTTATGTTTGTCTAAGACGCTGCTTTAGTCAGTCACACGAAGGTTTTCATTTATTTGTATGGACACGAGTTGACAAATTTCTGTATGAGAAAAGTAGTCGTTTTTCAAAGTTGAAACTAAAAACAAGGAACATCTTAAAATGATCACCTCCACAAAAATAGTATATAACATAACTGTGTGTAAATTGAAGATGTGCATTTTGTTTTTGGTGTAAATATCTTTAATATATGACATTTTAATCATAATCTTTATAACCATTTTTGAGAAAATCAAAATTTTGGAAAAAAGTTCCATGTAAAGGGTAGTTGCGGGTGGGGGGATTTTCTTAAAAATCTTCGTGTGGCATCCTTGGAAGATACCAAACCTAAATACCAAATTTGATTTTTAACGGTCTTTTCATTTTTGAGCTACGGACATGTATCTAAAAATGCGTTTTTTTTTTGTTTTTTTTTTTTATTCAGGAGGTCTAAAAGTATGTATTTCTGGTGAAATCTCGGTATCGAATTTTGGGTGCATTACAATACCTTCTGTATACACTATGTACATAGTACGTGCAGAGAAAATATAGCTGTACCTATATCTTGAATTATCTGTGTGGCCATTGATGTCCAGTTTTTCATACGGACATTTTGTGAAATTTACACAACGTGGATACGCTTAGACGAAATGTTACCGTAAGCATCATCATTATCAGCATGGTTTAGGCCTACAGGTATATTCCTGCCTTAAAGTGGAAATTTCATTTTCGGAGTCCTTGAGCTCTGCTTTTGCTCTACCTACAATTTACATAGTAGTTATAGAAGAGTTTGTATTCCAATAAAATTGATACCGAAAATTCACCGAATATACATGTTTTGAGGTTCCCTGAATAAATAAATAAAGCTATTTTGAAAAAAGGTCAGTATGTGTGTAAAAATTAGACCTTTATAAAGGAGTAGTAGTATTTATTAAGTTCATAATAATACAACATTGCGTTGCACAGTCGTATGCGCTTAGGAAATTTAAAATGTTTTCTACCCCAATTTAACATATTTTCACAAAACAGGAGACACACACACACATACGCATACGCTACAACAACAGAACAACAGACCAGTAAAAGAAATAACGCTCTGACATCGCTCTTACTCAAAACTACACCCACCTATTCAATATATGAACTAATATACAAATTAAGTCTATTGAATATTTACACTAATATTTTATCTCTAAGTGACGTACTTCCATTAAGTATGTGCCCAGGCTTGGCCAGTTTTGGCTATTTAGAATCAAATCCCAGAATGCAGTCATGCGTCTGTTTGAAGATAATCATACTTCCGGCAATAATTTTTTCCAAGATGGAAATCTGCTCGCAATATGTAAAATATGCGTGCGGCGTTCCTAATCCCCGCATAATGGGCAAATCTTCCTACCAGCTTCATCAACTACCTTACGAGCTTTCCAACCTCCCAACCTATAAAATATATGTTTCTTTACCCCACCCAATTTTATTTCATTTTGTGGCCCAATTGATGATTTTTTCTATATTCAGATTCTATTTTCTGCCTATTTATACCGCATAGTCATTAACTTGTTTCACGGCGTTATATCTATTTTCGTTACTCCTTTGCCAAATATTTTAAGCCAATTTTTGATAATCCCCCTTGCAGCCCCACCGCCTACTATTTGGATGCTCTATGTCTTTCATTTGATGCCAATAACATATTGCTCTCTGAGTTGTTCGGTCACCTTTAATTATTCCCCAAACCCAGATTACGTTTCCAAAAACTAATTTGTATTTGGTTTAGATTATCTACCCTCTCCCATCCCCATACCCCACTTCCATAAAATAATGAAGACCTAACCATTGCTTTATAAATGGTAGAGGAAAAAATCTTACTGCACAGAGGCAAAGCAAAAGCAATTGTATATCAATGCACCACATAGTAAAATTGAAACATTTGCTCATTGGTTTAGCCTAGTGTATTCACTTATTCCCTTTTATCTACCTGGAGTTATGTAATAAAAGTCTTTCTATAAATGTCTATGTCAATATACGTGAAGTATGTTGAAAAATAATATAGAATAGCTTTGCTGAATATGTATAGAAAGTCATGTGAATGTATCACATCTGATTCTTTTCCTGTTAGCCTGATTTTAGTATTTTTTTTTTTTTGATTTCTTTATATTGATTGGAAGTAATTTATTCGAATCCTTTAATATTTATCCATATTTAATTAGTCTATGCTGTCTTCATTTTTCTTTTACAGTATATGAATTAATGAGATACTTTTGTTGTTATTTTAATTAATTTTTAAGGTATAAAGGACAATATTCAGTGACTTCTTTTTATTAAAATGTCATTGTTTTATCCTTCTGTGCAACTACAGAAAGATATTTATTGAAACAAGTTCAATTGACATTTAAAAGTTTTAATAGTAGTTAGATGAAGTGTTTTTCCTGATTTAATTTTTACAAAGACTGTAAACATATATTACATTGGATTGATAAAGTTGTGTGTTGCTAGACATAAATTAGTTTTCTTAATTGTTGTCTTAAACTGCTATATGTGAGGATTCTCTCATGTATGACCAAATACATAGTGTTTTCAAAACAAATATTTGATATTAGATTAACCGTCACGTATAAACAAGCTTAATATTCAAACAGTAACCATTTCGTCCTTTTATTATTGTTCAGCTGCTATTTTTGTCAGGCTATTTTGGTCAAAAATATGCCTTTTTCAGTTTCACTATATTTCATCCATAACCTCTCTCTTTTTTATAAGGTTCTCATAAATATCTCTGTGACAGTAATATTAGTACTTGCTATATTTATGCTTCTTTTGAGCTTTGGAGATTCTGTTGACCTTCAACATTTCACATTAAGACATCCCAGAATGCAAAACAAAGCAATTAGGTTGGCCTGCATCTAAGTGTTCAACAGAGAGGACAGTTTAACTGCATTTCTTTCCCTCTTCATATGCTAAAATTATGAGAGTCGTAAAGAGACAAAGGATGTCTTCCGCATTTTATAGACCATCAGGAATGACTTTTTCCACAAGAGGATTATCCAACCGTCGCTTGAAATCTTGATGTATTCAAAACTTTAAAAGTTACAGAAACAATTTGATGTGTTGCATTCCCATGATTTCTCCAGTTGTTCCATAAACTTTTGCTATAAAGGAGAAATAAGGGAGTCCACTAGGCTAAAGTGAAAGTCAGCTCTATTTATAAGTCAGGCGCTAAGTGAAGGAAATGAAATTAGGTTCGTTTTGCTTACAAGAATAAAAAAAAAAAAAAAAACAGAGACGACAACAAAAATTTCTTCCGTTTGACACGTGTTTTTAAGCATCTTAAACCCGAAATCAATAACCAGAATATCTCGAAGACTGTTAACTCTACAAAAAAGAAGGAAAAAGCTATATATGGATAAATTGTTTAAGTGTCTCTACATTTTTGTGCATTAAGGTTTGTTTATCTCTTACGGTTTACTAATTATGCAAAATTAAAATAAAAAATCATCCGAATAAACAGGTCTTTAGAGCCTATTCCCAGAAAATTCAAAGTATACATTTTATTTGTCAAGTAAATATCTTAAATATAGGAGGTTTTAATAAAACTCGTTAGGCCCGTTTTTTCAGGAAATAAACATTTTCCAATTTTTTTTTTTTTTTTGTAAAATGTAGTTGGAAATGCGGGGATTTTCTTGAAAATCTTCGTGTAGCTTCCTTGGACGATACTGAACGCAAATACCAAGTTTGATATTTAACAGACTTTTCATTTAGGAACTACGAAGTCCACAGTCACACACACACACATATACACACACACACACGCGCGCGCGTGCGAACTTGTTTCCAAGAATGCTTTTTTTGGGGGGGTTCAGAATGTCTCAAAACACTATTTCCGGTGAAATATAAATTTCGAATTTTTAAAGGAATACAATATCTGCACTATCCACTATGTACATTGTAAATACGGGTTAGAGACATTTGAGATATAATTTTATTACTTAGTTGCTTCTATGTGGAAGCGAAATAAGGGAATGCATTAGGCTAAAGCGATTTAAAAGCAGTATCCATATCGCTATGGCATACGAATTGAGACTAGCTTCTCTTAGAGGGAACAAGACGAAACTGTGAACAACGCTTCCCCTTTGAAAAAGGTTTAAGTACTGGAAGTTTTAAAACCAATAACAATGAGTTTTTTCGAAGTTTATAGCTTTAAAAAGTATTTGTGTGCTTTGACAACATATACATTTTTATAGTATATTTTTTTCTATATCTTACTGTTTACAAGTTATGCAAAAGTCATTCCAAATGAAGAGGAATTCCTAGGGAATTCCAGATATATATTTTGTTATTGAAATATATCATGCAGTATTTTAATCAAAATCATTATGACAGTTTTTGAGAAAATCAACATTTGTTTAACATTTTTCCAGCTAAAAGGTAATTTGGGATGGGGGAATTTTCTTAAGTTATGCAATTCACAGACGCAGCGACACACTGAAACACACGGATATATTTGTAGTGAAATCTCGGTATAGCACTTTTGACAACGTACTATGTTGACTCAAGAAAGCAAAAGAAATTATTTTGCGCAACCCACAACTTGTTACATCAAGACGGATTGGTCGAAAATAAATAAATACTAGATATTTAGCCATCACTGCAAGTGGTCATTCTTACTTCCTATGATGTTTGCCTTTAGCAAGTAGAGGAAAAGCTTCATTCCTACAAAAATCCGATACCAAGTTTCCACCAGATATAGGTTTAGAGACCTTCTGAGCCCAATAAACATTATTTATAGTAAGTTATACTATATTTTTAGTAAGCAAGGGAAGCATTTTTCCAAGTTCAGTATCAATCAAGGGTGATACACGAACATTTTCAGGAAAATCCTTCCTCCAAACTACTCTTTACTTGGAGGATTTTTCGAAATTATAACATTTTTAAAAAAATTTTATTTGATTGCTATATATTAATGCTATTTAGATGACAAATGAAATGTATATTTTGAACTTTGTGGGAATAGTCCATGAAGATCTCTTCATTCTGAATGACTTTTCATTAATGAGAAATTTAAGATATAGACAAAAAATCGCAACACAAAAATGTAGGTCTATTTAAAGCACACACTTTACATGATATACATATTTTGTAGAGTTAACCGTTTCCAAGGTATTCTTTGTTATTGGTTTCAATTAAACTTTTCTCGAACAGAGAATCATCATATCATTTCATATCTATTTTGTTTTGCTCCTGACATACAATGAGAACCGAATTTTAATTGCTTCGTATAGCGACCAACTATCACTTTAGCCTGGTGTACCTCTTTATTTTTCTCATACTTACAAACAAGCAAGTAATAATACCAATGCTGCTAATGTTTAGCTCGATTAGCGTATGTAAATTAAACAATTTTATTTTGTAACGATTTTTATTTCAATTTGTTTCTGGAATTGATATAGAAAGTCATGTAAATGGTACACATCAGATTTTTGTACTATCTGGTTTATAATATGTTGTAAAGTTAGCTTTTTAAACCAAAAAGGTGAATTCAATTCATTTACCTAATTTCTTCCGTTCTTTTTGAAATTTTGTGTAGTGATCCAGAGAATTTTTGTGTTGAATTCTCCCCTCTCCCTTGCAAGTTCGTACAACTATGGCTAATGCTAGATACCAAAAGTTCCCTACTGCTATTTCTACGGAAAAAGATGTGAAACATCGCCCAGAACTCCTGACTTCCTTAATTTTTTCCCAGCATCATTCATGTTTTGGCTCTTACGCTTTATCTCTAAGTATCCTTTGGCGGTGAAACAGAAATAATCGGAATGGTCAACTTGCTGGTTCCGTATTTTGCATTGAAGAAAGTATAGAAATATAGATCTATTGGTAAGAAAACATTTTATTACTTCAGTCAATTTCTTAGATACTGCATCTGTGGTCAGTGCTCTGGCTTATCAACCCGGAGGACCCGGGTACGACTTCCGGCTTGGGCGATGAATGTTGTTGAATCATATCTTCTTCCTCGCATACCCTGGAAGCATGAATGTGAAAATGAATGTGAATGTGTGTAATAATGAAACAAATAAAATCGACGTAAACATGATCAATAGCACAGCATCAGTTGTATGAATAGTTAAAAGGGATATCGGTAAAAAGCAAACCTTATTATTTCATCACACTCATCCTTAGTGGAAAGTTCATAGTCCATAAAAGATCTCACACTGAATTTAAGGGCTTGTGTCTATATTATTATTGAACTCTGGTGATGAATCTCCCATGTTTGAGTAGTCTGCGTGTGTGTATGTGTATGTGTGTGCGCACATCATTTGAAATAAAAGCTTTAATAAGAAAATCAGTCCCAAACTTCCATTCTAATAAAGAGATACACCCCCGCCGCTGAATCCTTGCACTTGACAGGAGTTATGTTGGTACATCCACAGAAAACAGATGAAAAGCTTTACCCGTTTGACTTTCTGAACCAATCACATAGAAGCATTCCGTTCGGTCGGTCAGACAACGGAAACGCATCTAGATGCCGCACCGTTGCAATATCTCACCACGTGCTCAGTTTGCGAACTCCTAACACGTGCGTTGAGCTGTTCTGTACAAGATACATATTATTTGTTGATAAGTGTTTTGGTGTTTGTTTGTACATGGAGGCAAGATAACAAGGCTTTCACAATTATAGAGGTGGATAGACTTTTGTGGGAAGGTGCGGCGACTACATGGAAGAAGAAAGTGAATCATGTTCACAAAATAATACGAAAGACACAGGAATTAGACGGAATCATCAGTGAATGTGAACCACTAATGGTATGTCTTGGTGACGACGGTGTTGCTGAAGATGACAATGATAACGACGGAGACTTGGTTGGAATTGAGCCATTAAAATTCTAATCTGTAAAAATCATTTTGTTATACCTTTCTCTCATTGTAACGAGCTGTTTTGCATTAATCTGTTCTATATTGTTGTAAATACGCAATGCATGCTACATACGTTATATGTAGTATCACTGTTATTTTAAATTAACATCAATAATAACGAATTAGTTTCATTATTCATCGGCATTCATTTACTATGTTTACTTTTATATTCGTCTTTACACACAATAGAGGAGACATTTGTAATCATCTGTTGTTGTTTATTAGTTACTCTGGCAACGCCGCAAAGCAGCGTAGCCAACCTTAAGCGAAACCACTTGAACTGTCAAGTGCAAGTTTTCAGCGGCGGGGGTATAGATAGATTAGATAGATAGGTTAGATTAGATGGATGGATGGATGGATGGATGGATGGATGGATGGATGGATGGATGGATGGATGTATGGATGGAGGGAGGGAGGAATGGTTGGAGGGAGGGATGGAGGGATGGATGAGTGGATGGATGGATGGATGGATTAAACATGTAGGTAGCGATCGGCTATTGTACGTAAACAGGTTGTTAGGGGTATAATTACAGACATTTGATTATATGATAAAGAACAGTCCATTCAACAACATTAAATCAGTATTCGCTTCATTTTAGAACTTGTAATTTAACTTATCACGTAGTTTAGTATGGTTTTAGCATGTACCCCCATGTGGTATGGCACACAGAAGACATGCGAGTTTTGTTTTCCCTGAAACCACGGGCTGGAAGGCGGAACTTTGAGTGGCCAGGCTTCACTATAGAAAATGTTGTATCGGAACTGAGTTTGAATGTTTTCTGTAAGGCCAATGACCCCACACTACTTAGGTCAGAATGTCACCTACTGAGAGTTAAAAACGTGGAAGCAAAATGGATAGCCTTTACTGACAGGCGTTGTTCATTTCGTGGTGCAGTTAAGACCATGCAAACTACATCAGGTAGTATAATATGTGATTTGTAGAAAAAAAACTGTTAGCCGAAGAGAAAGAACAACCAACAGATTGGAACATATTAATATGTCTTATCAAAATACCTATATCTATGCGCCTAAGTCTTTAGAATGCACACTTATTAACTTGTTGTATTGAAAATAAATCTAACACTTACTGCTGCAGGGCAACGTTAATACGCACAAAGAAAATACGTCCTAAAGAATGACATAATTACAGAATAATTGTGCAGCAACATCTTATACTTCAAAGAAAAATGTTAAAAAAAATTCTGAGTATGCAACATATAAGAGTATATTAGAATAAAGGAACTACAATGTTGAACTGTTACAAAGAAGGATATAATAATATGATTGCAAAAGATTGTAATGCTCGAAGCTCATTTATACAAAGACAAAAACTATTAAACTTTTAAATTTACAACATGAAAGGTCCCATAATAAACTATAGAAATCATGTTTAACGCATTTGTTTTCTCAGATGAACAAACAGTTATATTAAACGATGATTTTCATACAATCCAGTGATATTACACAGGAACAAAAGGTCCGAAGATCATAAAATATATTTAGAACGCTATTTATATTTAATGTGTGAGTAATCAACAAATGCTTCTCTGCGTAGCTGGTTTCCTTTGAGAAAGCCATTTTGAAATACTAACATGTAGATATAAATCATTCTTATTTTAGTTTCAGGAATGTGAAGACAGCTAAAGAACTTCTTTGGTTGTCATCAGGGGCTTGCTGTCACTAATCCCAGATACGGAAATGACCTCTGGAAAATTCCTTTGAGGTGATGAATCCTTTAACATCTTCCGCAATTCGCAAGTGCAAAATCTGAAATATAACATTCCTGAACGCTCTGTCATTTGGCAAAGAAAGATACATCCATGCAATTCTCTTAACGAATTCCCTGATATTTCGATGTCTTTTAGTTTTCTTATGCTTAAAAGTCCTCAGAAACCAAATTTCTTATATTCTTAGATTATATACTTCTGGTGTATTTAATATACCTCTAAAAATTACAATCACTTTACAGAACACAAGGGGGCAGTCAAGTGAAAATACTAAATTTAATTTTTTTAGAGACATCGCCGTTAAATTTTGTAATTTTGTTACAATTGCTTACGATAATATTTGTATAAAATCTCAACGATCTACTCCAAATAGTTTCCACTTTATAAACTTTTTTATTGGTAATTTAATTGTTCTTAATGTTAATGCAAATGAACATCTGGATTAAAAATAAATATGTATATATAACAAAACTTATACATATAACAATTAAATTCAATCTCATAATGAAATTGTAACAATTGAGAAAGAATTTAATTTAATATCTCTCACTCAACAAAAAATTAATTAAATCATTTTTAGAACGTAAACCATGAGAAATTATTAAAACTGAAGTTACAAAAAATCCTCAAATCTTTTATTTGTTATGCAGTCCAAAAACAATATAATTTAATGTTCCAAAATTTAGTATTAATGACATAGTTAATAAAACAACATCCATTAGATATTTAAATAAATTATAAACATAATTATTAATATAATTAGCAGAAATAGTCTTATACTTGCTACCTTGTAAGCAGAAGCGAAATAAGGGAGTAGCATAGGTTAAAGTGATAGTCAAAAATTGGTTGCTATGTGTCGGAACTTCCTTTATTTGTCTGGACAGGAGTTGACAAATTCCTGTATGAGAAAAGTATGTTTTTATGCTGTAACCAAAAACAAGAAATATCTCAAAAACGATCAACTCCACGAAAAAAATATATTAGCATAAATTGTGTGTTTTATCGTGATCTACATTTTTTGTGCAGTAAGTTTTTGTGTGTCTATTACAGTTTCCCAGTTATGCAAAATTTAAAAAAAAATCACCAGAATAAAGTGGTCTTTAGAGGCTATTCCCATAAAATTCAAGATATACATTTTATTTGTCATGTAGATATCTTAAATATAAGAGGTTTTAATCAGAATTGTTAGAGCCATTTTTGAGAAAATCAAACATTTCGAATTTCTTTCCAAGTAAAGGGTAGTTTAAGGCGGGGTGGGGGATTTCTTGAAAATCTGCGTATCGTATCCCTGGAAGTTACCAATCTTAAATACCAAGTTTGGTACTTAATGGTCTTTTCTATACTGGGCTATGCTGTCCATAGACACACACACATACGCACACACGGATCTTTTTCCAAAAATGCTATTTTTACTTTCTGTACACGTACTATGTACATAGTGTATAGAGAAGGTATTGTATTGCACCCAAAAATTCGACACCGAGATTGCACCGGAAATACATTTTTTGGGTCCCCCTGAATCCAAAAAAAGTATTTTTGGAAAAAGGTCCGTGTGTCTGTGGAGAGCATAGCTCAAAAACGAAAATACCGTTAAAAACCAAACTTGGTATATAAGTATGGTATCCTCCAAGGATGCGACGCGAAGATTTTCAAGAAAATCCCCCCACCCCCAACTATCCTTTACATGGAACTTTTTTCGAACATTTTAATTTTCTCAAAAATAGCTCTAACGATTTTGATTAAAATATCGTATATTAAATATATTTTCCTGACAAATAATATGTATAAATTGAATATTCTGGGAATAGCCTCTGAAGACTACTTTATTCTGGATGAATTTTACGAAATTTTGCATAACTGCTAAACCGTAAGAAATGGACAAAAACTTACCACAAAAAAAGGTAAAGCACTTTAAAGCACACAATTTATGTGTATTTTTTCGAGAAGTTGATCGTTTTTGAGATATTCCTTTTTTTTTGGTTTCAGCTTGGAAAAACTTGTAGTTTTCTCATACAAGAATTTCACAACTCGAGTCCATACAAACAAAGGAACTTCAGCCACCTAGTAACTAGCTTTTGACTTCACTTTATCTTATGATATTCCCATATTTCACTTCTACTTACAAGGAAGCAAGTAATATGACTATTTCTCGATTCACATGAACTAAATAGAAGAATAAGCTTATTAACAATAATTGGTTACACAGAAGTAGAGAAAGTCATGTGAATGGAACACATCAGATTTTTGTTTCTGGTGAAATCCCGGCATCGAATTTTTGCGTGGAATACAATACCTTCTCTATACACTATGCACATAGTACGTGTATAAAATTAAAGAAAAATCTGCTCAAAATTGTCCCGCATGGGACTTTTTATGGTGGAATGAAAAATATAGTTTTCAGAGATCAAGAAAGTATAGATGCGCTCAAGAAATTTAGCGTACTCAAACGCTTAAATGATAACCAAGGTAATTAAAATTGTTCAGAGTAAAATATTATACAGTCAGAAGTACAGAGAGAGACAAATACTTTTTAATAATAAAAAATCGTAACTTTGATTCAAAGCCTATGATTTTCAGTAGACTGTCTCCTTAAGCTATTTAAAATTAGTCAAAATGATAAAATTTACAATTTAGGATTTTTAATTATTATTACACATTCTCTTGGAAAATATGTTTGTTAATGGATTGAGAACGAGGGTTTTACACGACGATTTAAATAAATTTGAGCTTTCTCTGATGTTTCTGATATTCATCCATACCTTCACATACTATCGTTCACATATCTTAATTGGTTTATGAATTTTAAGTCAAAATGTACACTTTATAATTCAAAATAATTTAGCAGAAGTGCAAACCATTCTTTATGAATAAATACGATTTTCTCTGTTTTGATATTTTAGTCATAACATTTAAAGTATTCCAAAGGATATAATTTTTAAGAGTGAGAGTGAATGCAACTTATTTATTTACTAGTTATTTGGGTTATTCTCCTCGTATGTAGGACTTCCAACCCCTCCCTCGACTTACATGATAGCTTAGAGTAAAAACCTGTCAAGGAGTACACGACGATTAAATCAGGGTGAAAACTCGGAACAGGATATCGGCATGAGAAAGAAGCTGTTGGGAAATGAATGCGAAATGGATGAAAGAAAATGTGATGGTGGAATGAACGGCAGAGGAACCATAACAACCCATTGGAGCCGATTTGTCCCCTACAAATCCCGCGTGCTGTCCTCGGATTAAACCCGGGCCTTGATGAGAGGCGAACGGCTTAAAAAGTCGGCTAGGTGATGTAACGCGTTAGAGTAAATTTAAGAAATAGTTCTCCAGTTTATGCTCTGCTTTCCAGTGCGTTTTTACCTTTCCAACTTTTTGTGAATCAAGATTTGTGAAAGAAAAGTTAATTACAATCAAAGGAATCAGTGCAGTGGTGCTCATAAGAGCTCGGGATTCATGGAACATAAAGTTACTGGATGACCTATCTTCTCAGGACAAAGGAAGACCCCGGAAGAAAAAAAAAAAACTTTTCCGGGTAACTCACCCTAAGCGTGATTCAAACTCGCGACCTCTTGATTGTAAGCCAGACACGCTAGTCGGACCGAGACGAACCTTAAGTACTTTTGATTTATCTAACATTGGTTAAACTGTGAAGTGTGAGCTTCAGCTTAAGTGAACTTAAAATTGTAACGCGTTATTGGGGCATATTATCTAAAATAATTTGACACCTCCCTGTGGCTTACCGGTTATGGCGCCAGTCAGTTGGGAATTTAATGCCGTGCAATCGAATTGTCGTGGTAGCTCAGCTGATTAGAGCAACCGGTCGGAAACTGGGAGATCCTTCGTTTAAATCCCTGCTATGGTGTTGTACCTTTTCAGTATAATTCTACCTTTCCAGCTCTGTTCTATGCTTATGTGAAAGAACAATTGACTATCAATGTTATGCAAATTTGTTTCACCAGAAAATTCATAAATTTTACATAGTTATTTTTTTGCGAAAGTCGGAACTCACTATTGGACAAAATTGCTTTTATTTAATCAATTAATTTAAAAGTGCTGCCTAGGTAAATATAAAAACTATTATTAAACATGAAAATTGCATCCAGATAAACATTTATGGTAAATTAACTTATTATTGTTACGACCCTCTTCGGAATAATAAAAAATCGTTTACTTCTTTTTAATGTAATACTACACTAATACTACACTGAATGACATTTATAAACATATTTCTGCAACTCTTGCTGACTTAGTTTTATAGTCTTCTGTAACCAAATCATTCCTTAAAACCTTCAATAGCGCCAAATCCTATACCGCGTCAAAGGAGCACTGAGTAACTTGCGATTCACCTCCAACATGCGATACAGGCCAGCATTGATGACAACCTATATTCATGGCTGAATCAAGAACTAAAAATGAAATGGTTGACCCGAGTATTGGGATGTGACCTTTACCCATGTATTGGCTAGCATGCTCTCTTACAGTTCTGCCGAGTTTTGTGGTTGAGAACCCGCATGTATTCTTACCCAGACCAATGTTTTTTTTTTTTAACGAAAATACAGTTTCCGGAGGCTTGTCACATGGTTTCGTGCCGTTGGCTTCACGACAGGTTTTGACCTCTAGTCATTGGCTTGTAAGTCCTAGGGGGTGCCAGTCCTACAAATACAGGGAGAGTAAGCCGATTTTGAAACGAATTTGTAAACTATCATATGGGATATTTCGATATAGTTAAGCAAAAAGAAATGAACGAAAGAAACAGAAAGTGTATTGGACATAACTTGTATGCTTTAACGAAATTACAGTTTTTATAAGCGTACTAATTATACAAAACTGATTCGGATTGAAAAGTGCTTGAGAAGTTATTCCCAAAAATTCAAGACAAATCTACACTTCAGCTGTGAAAATAATTCTGAAACTTATGGTATTTAATCAAAATCACAATATTTTTGAGAAAATCAAAATTTCTGATAAGTATTCCTTGTAAATGGTAATTTAGGGTAAGGGTATTTTCCTGAAAAATCTTCAGTATCAACCTTTGAATATGCTGAACATTATACAAACCGTGCGCAAACACTTTTATAAATAATGCAATTATAGTTTATGGGAATGTAGTAACATATATTTCCGGTGAAATCTTAACTTCTAATTTTTGGTTGGAAAGCGATACTTCCTAACTTCCTATGGATAGTAACTCGTAACTCCATGGCATGACAGTTCACAAGGGCCCATAGTCTGCCGCTCGGCCGCTGCATCACCCATCTCGGTCCAAAGGCGTCATGAATGGGGAGCAGTGCTCAGCGCTTCGAGTCCCTTCCGGCTTGAAGCGGTCTGTAGCTACTACTTCTCAATGAAGTAGCTCCTAATTGACCCCCTAGGGATCTCACAAGGCTGAGTGCACCCCGGACCAAGTGTCCTAGCAGGGGAAAATTCCCCACACGATTCCGGGAATCGAAACCAGGTCTTCCGCTTGGCAAGCAGCCGTCTACCTCGGCGCTAAGCAAACGACTATGTGTAGTAGAGAAAGTAAAAATGAAATGTCTAATAAATACCACACTTGGTAATAAGTTTAACATCTTACAAGAAGCTACACAAATATTTTCCGAAAAATCCAACTACTTCAAAAGTCTGTTGAAATGCAACAGTTTTATTTTGTTTGTTGTTTTGTTAAAAATGCTCAAATGACTTTGATTCAAATATTATACCCATATAATTCAGTTTATGAATAACCTTCATTTTTATCAAATATACTTTGTTATAGAATAAAGCTTACTAGATAATAATATAGTCTCCTTAAAAGGTGCAGTTTATTTCAAAACATTTTTTTGTGTTGCTAGCAGTTTTAATTTTTTTGTTATTGATATGTAAATTCAAAATAAACGAGTCACACATTTTGAAATGTTAAAAGTATTCATTTATTTCTCGTAGTCAACGCCAGCGAACCATTTTTTGAAGATTTGGTTAACACTTCAGCTTCCTTCCTCTCATTTATATATACAGGTTGCTCCAATAAAGTGCAACTATTTTAAAACATGCACAGTTTCCAAACTATCCCAGATTGATGTAATATTGATACGGTGTTACAAAAGAAAGATGGGAGAATACCTTTTATAACTTACGCATTGGTTTTTGAACAGTGACCTTGATCCAGAAAACAGCGAGCCTGGATCTGTGTTCAGGGAACCTATGGCTCGTGTTAATTGACTAACGCAGTGTGAATCATTCGGTGCGAGTATATTTGAGTCTAATGTATTGTTATATGGTTGTTAGTATACGATTACATGTCCTGAGTAAATGTTTACTTTCTCTGCCACGTACAATGCACCCAGTAAGTAGAGAAGGTATTTCATTCCACTCAAAGTTAAATGTTAAGTTTGTCCAGATATATATGTTTTTAGAATTCCCGAATAAAAAAATTAGAAGAATATGCATGTGTGAACAACACAGCTCAAAAACGCAAAGTCTATTAAGTAATTTAATAATATCAAATATATAAAGTGATATTTAACTTTGAGAGGTTCCAGGATGTGACTTGAAGATTTTCAAGAAGATCCGTCCCTTATTTCCCTTTTATATGGAACAATTTTCTCAAAATTAAATTATTATAAATTTGCTAGAAATAGACTCTTAAGAGGTCTTCATTCTGACTGACTTTTGCACAACTGGTAAACCATAATAAGAAAAGAAAATGTCACTGCATAAAAAATGTAGATCTCGTTAATGCACACAATTTATGTGATAACTTTTTTATGCAGTTAAAAATCATCTGAGTTGTTCGTTGTTCTGCCTTTCTCAAATGGGAAAGCGCCATACGCTTCCTTCGCTCACACACTCTACTTTTTAATGTTACTCCTGTCGATGCAAAAGGAACGGAATAATCAAGTCATTCACATAGTAATCAGGTTTGTCAAGATTGCACTATTGGGTTTAGCCTATTTATTTTTTTATATCCGTAGTACCTACAAGGACGTAAGTAAACAGCCAATTTCTGCTCTCGTTTATCACACTAAGCATGAAGAAATCAGAAAAACAAGTGAATTATTTGTTGACGAATGGGTAGAGAAAGAAATGTGAGCGAAACACGTCAATTTTTATGCTCCTTTAACTTTAAACGTAAACTCAGATCACTTCATAGTGAAACTCTGAGTCGATTGTTAATGTTTATCAATACATGAAGTAAGATACTCTCTCAAGATTTTTAAAGGGCTCCTAAAACTGTAAAAACACTGCAACCACTGATTGATATATAAGATACAATTAATAAAATAACCTTTAATCAATTTCAGCAATTCTTCAAAATGTTCCTTGACAGGAACATATAAATCCTTTTGTATCTATTTATTTATTATTAGCAACAATGTACGGAAGAACAAACTCAAATATGAAGAATCGATTTAAAGTTACATTATCAATTTTAGTGTCAGTAATTCGTACTAATGAAAATGATAATTGTAATCATCTGGCACAGTGCAGTTCGTAGAATTTGGCAAGAAAAGCATAAACGGTAGAGATTAGAGCATGTTAACATTGGGAGACACCTCGGCAACCGCGACCAAGTACTGACTTATTGCGGCCCCCCGCAGGGGAGAAAACGATGAAACTAAGCGCAAAGGCGTACGGATGTCCCTAATAGTCACTAGATGACAGCCTTGGCGCGCTACGAAGGCTATACAGGCCCCGGAAAAGCCGGAAGGAGGCCTCTTCAACGGCACCTAGCCTCGACCAGCGTAGTGGGAAGAGAGTTTCACTCGTAACAAACAACTGTGCCATCTGCCTGCAAAGCCTCCAGCCACACTAGCGCCGCATTGAAAGATGAAAAAGGGAGCAGGTATGAAGAGAAAAGAATCGTGGTATATATAGAGCACGCCAGCATTCGCCTATGTGGCGCCAAGAAAACCACGGACAACCCAGGGGGGAATCAGAGAAGAAAACCATAAGGTTTCAATAAGATACACAAAAGTTGTGAAAAAGATTGGTTTAATGGAAGATTTAAAGGAATTGTTGTTGAAGAAAATGGAATGAAAAGCAGTGATGATAGGTATTGACAGTGAATGCCCAGAAGATGAAATATTAGCTATGTTTGAACTAAAATGAATAAAGACGTGTCATACAGTGGGAACTGTTGTGTGGAACTGAAATCGTTACTAAAATTATTTTATTTAGTTTGGAATTGACTGAACAAATTCTCAATAGTCTAATAACATTGAAATCAACATTCCATTTTTACTTTAGCGGGTGAATTTCTCACAAAGAGATATCGCTACTATTGAAGACATATAAGTGACTCGCTCCTAAGATTACATTTAAATGTTTCAATTTTCAAGAACTACTGCGAGACTTGTAATCCCTTAGGAGTACATTTTGGGCTATGAAGCAACTGTTCGATTATTTCTACTGTTGGATTCGAACCCCAATTTCTCATAATCTGGCTACTCACTAATCCACATTAAAATGGAAATGAGCTTAGTTTGTAAACCACACATTGTTCACCCGTTCATGATACATTTTGTTTCTTCGTTTAATACTATTGCACATTTCATTGCGGTGACGATTTTGTTGAACTTTTAGTGACTGGTTTACTTAAGTTTATACGGGAATAGTTTGATTTAATTTCAAAATTCTCCTTTTAGACGTCTGATTTAGGTTTAGTTTTCTTGCACGTCTTTGGTGTCCCTTTATTTCACTTTTATTGACTGACAACGTGATATAATGTTTTTGCGCGTCTTCACCGATCTCGGTCTTGCTGACTTTCCATTATTTAAGCTAAGAACAATTCCTTGTTCATTAACTTTCTTTGCAGTTCCGAGTATTGTCTTTGGAGATCATGTTACTTGGCAATTAAATTCAGTACAATATCGTTGGGTCTGTACCACTGATTTTGTTTCCAAATAAAATGTAACAATTTTAATTCTCTCAGCCGTGTTGAAAACCAAAATAAAAGTATTGTAAGCTTGCAAAATAATTATTTGAAAACAAAAGAAAGTTACCAACCTAGCGAAATAATTACAAACGTAAAAACGCGTTTGTATGGACAGGAGTTGACAAATTCCTGTATGAGAAAAGTATAAGTTTTTCAAAGCTGAAACCAAGTTAAAGGAATATCTCAAAAACGATCAACTCCACGAAAAAAATGTATTTGACATAATTTATGCGTTTTAACGTGCTCTACATTTTTGTGGGTTAAGTTTTTATCCATTTCTTACGGTTTAGTAGCTATGAAGTCTTCAGAGGCTATTCCCAGAAAATTCAAAATATACATTTTATTTATCAGGTAAATAACTTTAATATACGATATTTTAATCAAAATCGTTAGAGCCATTTTTTAGAAAATCAAAATTTTTGAAAAACGTTGGGTGTAAAGGATAGCTTGGGGTGGGGGAAATTTTCTGAAAATCTTCTTGTCGCATCCCTGGAAGATACTAAACTTAAATACCGACTTTTCGTTTTTGAGTTATCGTGTTCACAGACGCACGGACACACTGACACACGGACACACACGGACCTTTTTCTGAAAATACTTTTTTGGATACAGGGGAAATCTCGGTATCGAATTTTTTGGTGGAGTGCAATACCTTCTCTAATGTACATAGTAGGTATAGAGAAAGTAAAAAGGAATATTTTATTGGCGCACCTTGCTCATAAAAAACGTACAATTTATGTAGTGCATTTTTTGCAGAGTTAACAATTTCTAGGATATGCCTTATTATTGGCTTCAAATTTAAAATATTTTCTCAAATAGGAAGTCGCCTGTTTTGTTTTACTCCTGGGTGCAAAGGCCACCGAACTTCAACACAATTGCTTAGCGACAGCTATTAAAAGATTTGACCATCGCTTTAACCTATTTCTTTTCTATTGATAGGAAATAGTAACAACACATTTATCTAGATTAGTATGAAATAATAATCTTTTGTAAGAATAGTACTTTTGCAAACAGATAAACAAGATCATTTTAATGGAATATATCAGACTTGTAGAAAATAGTCCGTGTCTGTGAACTCAATAACGAAAATTCATATAAGTACTAAATGGTATTTAATTTTGATATCCTCAAAGAACGTAACATGAACGTTTGCAA
Source organism: Hymenopus coronatus (assembly GCA_030762935.1). NCBI lineage: Eukaryota > Metazoa > Arthropoda > Insecta > Mantodea > Hymenopodidae > Hymenopus > Hymenopus coronatus. The sequence continues at coordinate 36,522,931 of CM060890.1, forward strand.
GTTATTCCCCCACCCCAAATGACCCTTTACACCCGGAAATATTTGAACATTTTGTTTTTATCAAAAATGATCCTGACGATTTTGATTAAAATACCGTATATTAAATATATTTATATTGCAAATAAAATGTGTATCTTGCATTTTATGGGAATAGTTTCTGAAGTCCTCTTTCCCCTGGGTTACTTTTGCATAACTGATACTACACAAAAATTTTAGATCACATTAAGGCATAATTTATGTTACGTATTTTTTTTTGTAGAGTGCGATATATTTCTGAAAATTGGTGTAAATTCTTATAATAATATTTTTCTCATATGTAAAGTTGTTAGTCACATTTCTTCATCATGTTCAAACAAAGAGAACAAAATTTAAATACCTTCAAGTAGCAACAGGTTTTTAAAATATATTCTGTCGCTTTAGCTTATTGTAAGTCCATATTCGTCTAGAAATAGAAAATAATATACAATAAATCATACTGTTAATGTTTACCTTGATAAGCGTGTAATTTTGTAAGAATATGGAACAAATCAACTTTTATTAAAAATAGATTTATACTATTGTTGTAATAGTATAAATTGCTTTATAGCAGCATCAATAAAGCATTTCAATTGCACATTTTTATTCAAATATGTTCTTTAATAACACATTAGTTATTTTTGGCTATTCATCAGGTATTTTCTATATTGTACGTAAGCACAGAAGATGTTGCATTCCCTCCAAAAAATCGTTAACGATATTACACATAGTGCACGTTTTAGGGGCCCTATATCCAAAAATACGTTTTTAGAAAAAGGTCCGTGTGCCTGTGAACTCGATAGATTAAAAATGAGGAGTCCATAAAATACCAAATCTTATATTTAAGTTACCTGTGTTTCAAGGATGCGACACGAAGTTTTAGAGAAAAATCTCCCACTCCAAAACTATCCTTTACATGGAAAAAAATTCGAAAATTTTGATTTTCTCAAAAATGGCTCCAACGATTTTGATTAAAATATTGTGTATTAAAGGTATTTACATAGGAAATAAAATTGATATCTTAAATTTTCATGGAATAGCCTGTGAAGACCTCTGTATGCTGAATGGGTTTTCTGGATTTGTATAATTAAAAAACCGTAAGAGGTACGGTTTTTTTTTTACGGTTTACGGCAGATGTCGTTTAAACACATAGTTTATGATATAAACATTTTTAAGTAGAGCTGATCGTTTCTGAAATATTCTTTATTATTGGTTTTAATTTTAAAGTACAAAACGTTTTTCAAACGGGAAATGACCTTTCGTTTTATCTGCCTTGTTTTACAGCATACTAAACGAATAGCACTTCAATTGTTTCACTTAGGACCAGTTTTAAAAGTAGTGTATTCCCTTATTTCTCTTCTACCTAAAGGAACCAAGTAATGCTATTTATGATGACTTAGACTAAAAATACTCTTTTGTAACGGAAGTTTGTTTGCGTAACAGCTAGAGGAAGTTATGTGAAAGGAACACATTAGATTTTTAAAATAGAATGAGTATAATAAAAGTAGTATATAATTTTGAAATGAGGAAATAAATGTCCACCATATTACTTTCATGTGAAACTTATAAAGGATTTTAATGCCTCTTCTTTTATTAAAATGGATTTATTAGTGGCATATCGTGTATTGCTTTCTCTACACGTGCTATGCACATAGTGTATACAGAATTATTGCATTTCACCTCAAAATTTGATACTGAGATTTCACTGGAAGTAGACGTTTTAGGGTCCCCTGCATCCAGAAACTCAAAAACGGAAAGTCGGTAAAGTACCAGACTTGATATATAAGTTTAGTATTTTCCAACGATGCGACAAGAAGTTTTTCAAGAAAATCCATCACCCCTAACTACGCCTTACATGGAAAAAGTTTCAAAATTTTTGATTTTCTCAAAAATGTCTTTAACGATTTTGATTAAAATGCCTAATATTAAACATATTTACACGACAAATAAAATTTATATATTGAATTTTCTGGAAATATCCTCTGAAGACCTCTTTATTCTCGATTACTTTTGATAGATTTTACATAGCTAGGAAACCGTAATAGATATACAAATCTTACTACACAAAATATATAGATCTCAATGAAACACACAATTTATGTAATATATATATTTCGTAGAGTTCACCCACCACTTTTGAGATATTCTTTGTTATTGGTTTCTGATCTCCTGGCAATGCAAAGAAACGGATTTCATCCACATGGCAACCAGCTTTTAAAAGATTTGACCATCGTTATAGCCCAGTGCATTCCATGATTTCCCTTCTACTTACAAGAAGCACTTCTGCCAATGTTTATCCCGATTAAGATGAAGTATTTAGAAGAATAAGCTTTAAAACAATAATTCGTTACAGAGATATAGAGAAATTCCTGTGAATGGAAGACGTCGATTTTTATTTATTACTTCTACTACTTTGTTACTACACGTATTATGTATGTGCGTAGTGTATCGAGGTAGTATTGTAATGCACCCAACAATTTTATACCGAGATTTCACCGGAAATATATGTTTTGAATCCAGTGATTCCAAAAAAAAGCATTTTTAGAAAAAGGTTCTTGTATATGTGTCTGTGTGTGTGTCTGTGGACAGCATAGTTCAAAAACGAAAAATAAGTTAAATACTAAAGTTGGTTCTTAAGTTCCTCCAAAGATGCAACACGAAGATTTTCAAGAAAATCTCCCCACCCCACTAGCCTTTGCATGGAAAAATGTTATAAAATTTAATTTTCTGAAAAATGGCTCTAAAAATTTGATTAAAATACAATATATTAAAGATATTTACCTGACAAATAAAATGTATATCTTGAATTTTCTGGGAATAAACTTAGACATAAACATAAACTTACTACACAAAAAATGTAGATCTCATCAAAGCACTCAATTTATGTACTTTACGCTTTTGTTGCGGTAGTAACTGTTTTCGAGATAATCTTGTTATTGGTTTCAATTGTAAAGTACTTACACTTTTCTCAGATAGGAGGTGACGTTTTTCTTTTGTTCTACTCCTGGCCAAGCAAAGAAGCGATTTGCAATGATAATTGCATAACGATAGCCTTTAAAACATTTGACTATCAGTTTAGCTTAGTGCATTCCGTTAGTTCCCTTCTACTTAATAGGAATAAAGTAATAAGAACATTCTGCTGTTATCTTGATTAGCATTGTGTAGGAAGAAGAATTATCTTTTGTATGAAGTCTATAGAGCAGCTAGAGAAAGTCTAGATCTCATCAAAACACACAATTTATGTCATTTACGCTTTTGTTGTGGCGGTAAGTGTTTTTGAGATATTCCTTGTTATTGTGAAGTACTCTTTTCTCAGTCAGGAAAGGTTTCTTTTTTTTTTTTTTTTTGTTCTACTCCTAGCCAAGCAAAGAAGCGATTTGAAATGACAATCGCATAACGACAGCTTTTAAACATTTGACTATCACTTTAGCATAGCGCATACCTTTAGTTCCCTTCTAATAATAAGGAACTAAGTAATAACAATCTGCTAATGTTTATCTCGATTAGCATTGTGTGAAAAGAAGTTTGTAGAGTAGCTAGAGAAAGTCATGCGAGTATAACACATCAGATTTTTAATATCAAGATTAAGCTTCTCTTAAATTATGCTCACATACATTCCATCTCCAGTAATTAGCCCTGAGAATGGAAGACCTCTTGCATATTCCAAGCTCGTGATGCAGCTGTGACGTGGGCAGAAAAGCGAAGGAACACGGCGCTATGTGGCACACGTTCTCATGCGCCCGAGAGCGAACGTCTTCATAAATTAAGGGGAATTTTTGAGGGACAATGGTCCATCACAACGGGTTGCTCTCCTTTCAGCTTGTCGGGTCGTTGTCCGGATGGCCGGCTAGTTGCAGGGGGAGGGGAAGGCAGGCGGTCACAATTTTCGTGTGTACTCTGCCGCTAGAATGTGGGCGTACTACTGAATTAATACCTCTCCGCGAGTTTTACTGATTGCATTGCTACAGCTTGTCAACGGCTATGTAATGACTTAGAACGGTAATGATATGCAGTGACCATCGTAGATTTCTTATTCAATTTTCCTATATATTCTACAAACTAAGCTTGTGTTTCTAACTGTGTGTAAATTATAAATATTCACTGGATATTCAAATAAACCTGTAGAATAGTACAGAAGTAGCATTAATTCTGGATACTTTTTGATTAAATTAACTTCAATTTACAATATTGCATTCCACTCTTATTCAGGATCATTCTTATCTGACAAATTATAGTCAGGAAATATTAGCATAATAACAACATTAAACCTTTTACCAAACTGGTGCTAATTTGGCCCAGTTTTTGAAAATACATTATTTTATAGATATATGCATATATATCTTATATCATATCTAATGTGAAAATTTGAATGAGTGGTATCACATTACATACACAAGCTTAATATTTTGAATCTAGTAATTTTAAGATTATGAAATTTCAACACTAATCTTAAACGATATTTCCCTAATTTTGAGCCCCTTATTATATGGGTGTAACAGCTTTTTACTTTCTCTACACGTACTATGTACATAGTGTATAGAGAAGATATTGCACTCCACTCAAAAATTCGATACCGAGATTTCACCGGAAATATGTGTTTTAGGGTCTCCTGTATCCAAAAAAGCATTTTCACAGAAAGGTCCGTGTGTGTGTATGTGTGTGTGTGTCCGTGAACACGGTAACTCAAAAATGAAACATCGGTAAAATACCAAACTTGGTATTTAAGTTTAGTATCTTCCAGGGATTCGACACGAAGATTTTGAGAAAAATCCCCCATCCTAAGCTACCCTTTACATGGAACTTTTTTCAAACATTTTGATTTTCTTAAACAATGGCTCTAACGATTTTGATTAAAATAGTGTATATTAAAGGTGTTTACGTGACAAATAATATGAATATCTTTTGTTTTCTGGAAATAGCCTCTGAAGACTACTTTATTCTGGATGAATTTTGCATAACTGCTAAACCCTAAGAGGTAGACAGAAACCTACCACACAAAAAATGTAGAGCAGATTAAAACACACAATTTATGTTATATATATTTTTTTTCCTGGAGTTGATCGTTTTTAGAGAAATTCCTTGTTTTTGTTTTCAGCTTTGAAAAACTTGTACTTTACCCATACTGAATTTTTTTGTCAACTAGGGCATACAAATAAAAGAATTTCAGTCACCTAGCAACCAGCTTTTGAGTATCACCTTAACCTATGGTACTCCCTTATTTCGCTTCTACTTACAAGGAAGCAAGTAATAAGAGTATTTCTAATATTTTTTTCTCGATCAGCATGAAGTTAATAGAAGCATAAGCTGTTTAACAACAATTTGTTTCAGAGATGTAGAGAAAGGAATGTAAATGGATTTTTATATATCATATTGAATACACAACACAATAAAAGTACACTTGAAAAATATCTATATAGTTTATATTGCATCCAATATGAAATATAATAAGCTATTACTCTCTTATAATAGGAGCTCAAATTAGAGAAATCTTGTATATTTAAGAAAATGTTGTTCATAGTATTCAAATGTCATAATACAAAAATTAATATATATATATATATATATTATTTTTCGAGTTTTTTTATTAAAATGCAGCAGTAATTACAATATTCATATTATATAACATAAAATAAAATAATGTGTGTTTATAAAACAATATATTTTAAAAAGTTGGGCCAAATTAGTCCAGTAAGAACTAACTAAGCTCTAATTTGTATTAAAATATTCAATAATGTATTGTGCGAGCACTATAATTTATCAGATAATAATAATCCTGAGTAAGAGTTTAACGTAATATGTAATTTGAAAGTTAATTTAACCAAAAGGTGTCGAGAATTAATGCCACTACTGTATTTTCTAAACAAAGCTCAAGAGTACAAAAATCATTCTAGCTAATCTAGCTCGGTCTGGAGGTCACGAAATTGCAAGATTGAGGTTCGGTGTACACAGAGTATTTTTATGACGTCATGGAGTAGGCATGGTCTCTACATCCCATTTGGAAATGTGTGGCACTATCTAGCATTGCGCACTGCCTGGCCTCCTTCAGTTTTTTACTTTCTCTACACGTGGGCAGCATAGCTCAAAAACGAAAAGTCCGTTAAATACCAAACTTGGTATTTAAGTTCAGTAGCTTCCAGCATGAAGATTTTCAAGAACATCCCCCACCCCAACTACCCTTAGATAGAAACATTTTCGAAAATTTTGATTTTCCCAAAAATGGCTCTAACGATTTTGATTAGAATATCGTATATTAAATATGTTTACATGACATATAAAATGTATATCTTCAATATGCTGGGAATAGCCTCCGAAGACATGTGTATACTGGATGGATTTTGCGGAATTTAGCATACCTGGTAAACCGCCAGAGATAGACAAAACTTATCTTAGAAAAAACGTAGAGTTCGTTAAAACAAAAAATTTGTGTTGTATACATTTTTACGTGGAGTTAACCGTTTTTGAAATATTCTTTGTTATTGGTTTCAGTTTTAAAATACTTATATTTTTGTCATACGGGAATTTGTGAACTTGTGAACTTAGGTCCATACCAACAAAGGAACTTCACACATAGCAACCAGATTTTAAAAGATTTTCTTATCGCATTAGCCATTGGTACTCCCTTATTTCCCAGCTAATTATAAGGAAGCAAGTTATAAGACCCTTTCTGCTATTTTTTTCTCATTAACATTAAGTAAATAGAAGAATAAGCTTTTTTAGCAATAATTTATTGCAGAGATGTAGAGAAAGTCATGCGAATGGAACTCGTCAGATTTTTCTAACCTGATTTTTTTTTTTTTTTTTTATATTTATCCCTGCGTTTCTGTTGTTTTCTTATTTGTTTCCTTTTTTTTTTTTTTTTTTTTCATGCAGATACACAGACGTATATAGGTACACATTTACAAACAACCATGCCCAAGAAAAGTTTTGAAGGGCCGCAGTATATTGACTGTGCGAAGGTAGCATTATTATTAGTCTTTTAATTGCAGGCTTGTCTGAATGGTAAGAAAATATTTACTACAACTGGAATGATGCATGTAAACAAATACATAGCTCAGGGACGTTCAAAGCACATTAGGCCTTGAAACCTGTGCTTCATTTATGACAATTCTATTAGTGAGCTTATACATATGTCTTATACATATTGTTCTCCACTAAAAATTAAATTATGGGCAATATAAATTGTTTCTTCCAACTGCAATCGTGTGTGGTCAAAAGTTGCAGAGGTAGAGTGAGACTGAGAAATTCATTACCATAAAAGGGAGTTCCTCCAGTTGCTCTAACCATTGGGAACATTCCGGCACAGCACTAGATTCTGTTGATCTTGTGGTGTACCGGAAAAGGCGAACCAGTTGGAGAATTTAATGCCGTGCCGAGATTTTGCCATGGTAGCTGGACAGAAATAAAGAGATTCGTCGTTCAAATCCCGGTTATGGTAATGGATTTTTCAGACTCAAGCTACCTCTCCAACTTCTGCCCTACACATGACTGGTATGGAAGAAACAATTAATTCACATTGATTGGCCTTATAGTTGATGAACTATCAACCCCGCCACTGAAGTACTTCGGAGTTTGCACGTCGCCATTGAGGTATGGCATCTCAAAATAATTTGAGATCTCGAGGTTTACCGGAAATTACTCGAGCTGATTGGAGAATTTATTGCCGTACTGATGTTGCCATCGTAGCTTAGTAATTAGAGCAACTGTTTGAAAACCAGACCATCCATGGTTTAAATCCGGGCTATGGTAATGATTTTTTCTACCTCTCCAAATTATTTGCATTTATTCACCTCCCAACGATACTATCTCATCTCGACTGAAAAAAATTAAATATTTGTATAATATAGTTAAAATCAGAAAACATTTGGCACAAATGTACACAATAATTTGTCTTAAGGAGATAGATAGATACATAATCTTAAATGTGCAAAGTTTTGTTGTAATCCTCTCCTATTCGTGGTATGGGGACATCCAGCAGTTTAGAGAGGGTAAGTGCCCTACGGTACATTCTGTTGTCGATGGCGAGGAATAACGTACTACGCTCGCACCTTATCTTGGGTGCTCGGCTCCCTAATCTTCATTTAGTAGATTTCGTGCAATTTCGGAAGCAGAGCATAGCGACATTGAGACACGAAGTACTCTACACACCGTGATATCTAGTAGCTTCAGTTCTGTCTGTGCATCCCGGCGTTCACGCTCTTTAATGATTCAGCTAGTTCGCGGTAAATTAGATTATCTATAGATAACACTGCGGAAAGACAGGCGGGCAGGCTCTCTTTTTCTTCCCGAACTTCGCTTTCTCCTAAAATTAGCGCCCAAGTAAAGGTGCACACATGGTACTTGTTTTCTGCATCGTTATGTGCAGTGGTGCATTTGTCCCGCTTAGCGCGTCAGTAGATTTCTCCACTGGTATTTAAAGTAGTTAAGCTATTATAATATTTAAGCTATTGCTTTATTTTTCCTTTATATTAATCATATGTTTCATACTAATTACACTCCCTACTGTGGTTAAACAAATTATAGTGTTCGGGTTTATAGCTATTGTTTTATGTTATGTACGTTATACCGGATCTTAGGAGTTATTCGGTGTTTTGTGGCAGTGGATTTAAATGCTTGACGTCATTATTTGTTCAACGAACCCCTTGTCTCAAAGGGTAGGTGCGGAATTGAACCTTGTACTGCATGCATTGCTGACTTTGTAGAATTTGCTCGGTTGAGAGCTACTTCCGAACTGGAAGAATACATTACCTATCAACATAAATGGTGTCATTGTGAGTTTACGAGACACAAGCGAATGCTCCAAATGTAAATACTGGAAAAGTACATTACAAGTTCCATGTCATTCCCCACCCCCTTTTCTATCCAGTATACAGTTCTCCAGTCCTTTGCAAGAGGCAATATGCGCGATAAACTCGCGACCTAGTGCTGACGTCATGCGCGGATAAACGACTGGCTGCCAAGGTCAAATAAATCTCAAGACGCTGTATAATCTTATACTCCGTTGTGATCCACATAATAGTTCCTTTTAACTATAAATGAAATGAGAGAGTTCCATTGACATTTAGCTTTAAAACATATTTGTATCCTTGTGACAACATTAATACATTACTTGGTTTTAAAATCAGTAAATAGCTATACCAGGTAGGTAAGCCTTTTTTTTTTTTCTAAACATTAAAACACATTAAACAATTGTGTCTATGTATGTGTGCTGAAAGAATATATACTGTAGGCCTATAGTGCTAATTTTTTTTTTATCCTTCGGAGTTTCTCATTATTTACTAAGAGGGGTATATTTAGGAAGAGTGTCAGGAGTTCTAAACCATACACGCCACTGAATGAGATATGTCCGAAGCACAAGTGAAGGAGATGGTCGGTGAATGGGAGGAGATGGATGGTAGGATGAAATAAGAGCGCCTTTCAGGTCTGTGGAGCGTTTTGCCCACGCGTGGCCAAAAGAATTAAACCTAGGAAATTAAATTTAGTCCTGATTTCCCTTGACTAGATGTTAAATATAATTAGGTTTTTATTTTTCGTTACAGTAATTTTTACTTTCTCTAGCCCCATATGTGCAATGTACATAGGGATAGAGAAGTATTGTATTCCACCCAAAAATTCGATACCGAGATTTCACCGGAAATACATGTTTTAAGACCCCCTGTATCCAAAAAAAGCATTTTGAGAAAAAGGTCCGTGTGTGTGTGTGTCTGAACACGATAACTCAAAAACGAAAAGTAGCTAAAATTCCAAACTTGGTATTTAAGTTCAGTATCTTTCAGGGATGCGACACAAAGATTTTAAGAAAAATCCCCCTACCCCAAACTACCCTTTACATGGAACTTTTTTCGAAAATTTTGATTTTATAAAAAATAGTCTAACGATTTTGATTAAAATATCAAATATTGAAGCGTGACAAATAAAATGTATATCTTGAATTTCCTGGGAATAGCTTTTGAAGAACTGTTTATTCTGGATGGATTTTGCTTAATTTGGCATAACTAGTAAACCGTAAGAGATAAACAAATACTTACTATACAAAAAATATAGGTCTTGTTAAAATACACAAGTTATGTCGTACGCATTTTTCTCGTGGAGCTTACCGTTTTCGAGGTATTCATTGTTATTAGTTTCAGTTGTGAAGTACTTATACTTTTCTCAGACGGGAGTGTCCGTTTTTCTTTTGTTCTTCTCCTGGCCAAGAAAAGAAGCGATTTGTAATGACAATCGCATTACAACAGTTTTTAAAACATTTGACTATTGGTTTAGCCTAGTGTATTCCCTTATTTTCTCCCTACGAGTACTTATACGGAACTAAATAATGAGAACATTGTGCTAATGAGTACCACGATTAGCAAGGTGCAGAAAGAAGAATCTTATGGACGAAGTTTGTAGAACAGCTAGAGAAAGTCATGTGAGTGTAACACTCAGATTTTTCCACATTTTTTTTTTCAAATGTAAATATTTGAATGAAATTTCAAAATTAATGTATTTTAAATAGCAACGTTTTAGTTTAATTTATGTTATTATAAAAGGACAATTTAATATTCTTTAGCTTAAAAATAAAGATTCTCTGTGTAAAACCAACTAGGCAAGAAAAGGCTTGCAGGAGTGTAAAGAATTGCTTTTATGTGGCACTATCAGTGGTGGATCGAGTTGAAATTTAAGATTCTTTTATAGAATGTCTTAGGCTATTTTCACGGCCGGTGTCATTGTATTTAAAAACTGTATTGTGCCGTGGTCGTAGGTTAAGGCACAACAACCCGGATAATAGGTTTTAAATTAATATTCTTTTCTTCAAATGCCATTGCACAAATTTTGAAGATTTAACCTACATCAAGTACTCGTTATTTTATAACTTTGTCGCTCTATAAAATCTAATAAGAAAGAAAAAAAGTCTGATTTGTTTCATTCGCATAGCTTTCTCTATCTGTTCTATATTTCTCTCTATATTCTTCTTTTATCTACAATATGCAATCGAAATAAACATTAGAGAAATGGTCTGAAAACGTGCTTCCTTATAAATAGAAGGAAAAAAGAGGATAGTCAAATCTTATAAAAGCTCATGCTGTATACCGCAATTGAGGTTCGGCTCGATTTGCATGAATCTTGTAAAAGAAGAAAGAAGAAACGAAAGATACCTACTTCCCATTTAAGAAAAATCTGATGTGTTACATTCACATGAATTTCCCTAAATCGCTGTAACAAATTTTATTAAAAAGCATATTCTTCTATCTATTTTATAATAATCGAGATAAACGCCGCAGAAATTATCTTATTTGCTTCCTTGTAAGTAGAAAGAAAAGAAGAAATACACTAGGCTAAAACAATAGTCACATTTTTTAAAAGCTGGTATCTATGTGGTTGAAATCCGTTTTTATGCAGGGCTAGGAGTTTACAACTTACCGTGTGAGAAGAGTTCATATATTTTAAATCTGAAACAAATAACAAGAAATATCTCAAAAATGGTCAATTCCACGAAAAGAAAAACGTATATGCCGTAAATTGTGTTTTAACGAGAACTTCATCAAAAGATACATTTTATTTGCCATATACATATATTTATTTTACCCACGGTATTGTAATCAAAATCATTACAGCCATTTTTGAGAAAATCTAAATTTTCGAAAAAATTAAAGGGTGGGTTTTTTTCCTCAAAATCTTTGTGTCGCATCCCATGTAGATATTAAACTTAAATACCAAGTTTGGTATTTTACCGACTTTTCGGTAAAAAAAAAAAAAAAAACGAGTGTATAAACTGCAGACATTAAATTGTTAAGTTCAGTATTATTAAAATTCTTTAGATAAAATTCTAATTCAGGAATATGTTCAGAACTTAAAGTATTATTTTTAAATACAAAGCGGAAATATATATTCTAGGATATTTTAAGAACGGATCAATTGACTATCTAGGTAGGAAACATTTTGCATAAAACCTGCTCCCTAAACACCCATTTCAGAGAAACTAATGTTACACCGAGAAATATGAGCATATAATGGCTCCATTCTTCATGATTCTTAATTCCCAAATAGCTCACAACTCTCATAGAAATTCTATCAGTGTGCTGTAGCACCAGCTTGCCGAAATTATTTTCTCTGCTCTTTTGTCGATATTTACCAATATTCACATAAAAAGTAAATGTGTTCCAGTTAAAATTTTGCAACAATCGTAGAAATATGCGTCATGTACTGAAGATTATCGTTGGACGTAGAAAATTAATGGACACTATTTGTGGAACAGATCTTCAACAAAAGAAACTTTTTTGTATTAAATTGCATATTACTGAAATTTATCTCATATTATTTTTATTTATATAGCTAATATTTACTAATCAGTTGTAAAAGTATGATTTCATTGAATCAACCTATATTATTAGAAGCAATACTTATTATAGTACAAATCAGTGGTCACCAAATGGTCGCACTTAAGTAAAGCAAAGAGAGCAGCTTTGCTCGATGCTCCTGCGCTTTTTATGATGTTTAACGTCCGCTCATACTACCTATGGCATTGCAGGCGATGACACTGATGGTACATAGAGTGAAGACGGGGGAAACTGGAGAATCCAGTGAAAACCCGCCCTCGCGCCGCTTTGTCCACAACAAATTCACATGCGGTCGCATGGGATGGAACTCGAGTCCCCTTGGCGAGAGGCCAGTGGTTCAACCATTCGGCAAAGGCGCGGCCGTTGCAAATCACCTAGTAGCACTACGGGTCAAACTGCATGGAAAGCAAGAGCAGATAATGCTTCAGTACAGTGGCAGGGTGCAGCATTTTGTGTTTGAAATACATAATCCACCTTTCTTAGGTTAATTCACCTATTTTAGAATTGTGAGTGGTATATAGGTTGTTGTAGTTTGTCTCTTGAATTATAATTTATATTTCGGATATAAATATATCCTTATTTTCATAGATTTGGTGGTTATCTGTCGTTTCACAAAAAATTGATAATTTTTTAATGTTACTTGACATAATAAAGCACATCTCCTTAATTTGTCTAAACCCATTGTAATCGAACTATATCGTCAATAGTATGAGAGTAAATTTGTGATGAAAAACTTTTAGATTTATAGCTTGAATATGAACGTGTATCTTAGTAATTAATTTGTGTTGAATACAATTTGAAAGAAAGATTCTGACCTTGGTAACTTTCGTACTTACTTGCATGAGTTGTATAATGGAGTAGCAAATTAATCTTTTTAAGTGCAGAACTTCACCGCAAACTAAACTCTTATTCTACTAGTTGCTATAAATAAGAAAGATTCCTCTTAGAGGTAAGAGTCGATGGCTTGCATGTTGGATTACTTTCTATATCGACATTGTAAAGTGAAACACGAACGCACTTTACAAAGAAGAGGGACAATCTCTGCTGCCACGTATTTAACCTCTGCATGCATGGATTAAACCTAACATTTTCTTCGGCACAAGCTCAGGAGAGTTGATGATGCCTGTATACGTAGTTACTCCTTTCAGCATTGTGGTTATATATGAAATGAAGATATTTATAGTACATGTTCAAAATGTTAATATAGCTGCAGTCACATGTGCTACATGTTTATGATTACTTTTCATGGAAACAACACAGAAGTAAAGGAATAAAACGTGTCCAATGATGGTGAGGTTAGAAGCGAGTTGAACTCTAAGCACCGTTGCCTAAAAGGATTATTATGCCCTTCCTTAGATTTTATAGGCTTAGATAAACCCGTTCAAAGAGCTGCATTATTTGCCTTACTAGTTGAACCCCTTCTCTGGGATGCTTAACCATTTCGAAGATGAGGTTCTTCTTTCTACTTCTTCACACTCCAGAAGAAGATGTAATGCTATTCCATCAGGCGATATATTGGTTTCTGGAGGAATGTCCTCACCGTTCTAAGAAACTTGGGTCGAGAGAAAACTGGAAATTATTTAAATTGTTTGATGGCGAGGTAGGTGTATTACGATGTTGATTGCATCTTCTCGTTTGACAGCTTAAAATGCGTTCCAGCATTTATACATACATTATAATGCATTAGCCAACTCAAATGTTGTTGAGATTTTCCGTCAGTTATTCGACTTTAATTTGACTGGTTCTTATAAGAACTAATCCTTACAATAAAAGACACAATGGTTCAAGCTTTATAAAGCAGCAGGAATACCATCCTCTTTTTTGTGTTTTCTACAAATTATAAGTTGCAAATTTATGTGTACTTAGACCAATTTATCAGCATTATTATCAGTATTATAAATAATGTATATAATGCTACAATATTTTGCATAATTTACTATTGAGTATATTAATATTTTCCTGGAAAAATGTTAGTTTTCTTTAAATGGCGCAGCAATAAATCTTGGAAATCATTTCATGTTTATTATAAGCTCCTAAAATACGTCTGCTGACAGTCGCGATTCTTTCTCGGCTTCTGTTAGAACCAGAATGTGATTCAAAAGGCAATCCACATTAACCTCTACCAACATGTAAGACTATATATTATTAAACAAATAAACAAATGTCTAAGCTGCGATTTTGGATTTTTAGAAATGCGAATATTTATAGAAATATTGTGTTTTAATTTATATTAAAATGATGAATGACAATACCTTGTTTGATGACTATAATCTGATAAATTTTAGATAAATCCGTAATACATGGTTGTTGCACATAGGAAAAATAGCGCTACGAAAAACGTCGATAAGTATATTATTTATTCGGTGTTTGAGGATATTGGAAAAAAAATTCTGGTAATTACTCTAAGCTGTTATTATGCCTGGATTTCCATATTAATGCAACTCACAGATTATATTCTGACATAAAACGTCGGTCTATTTCCTCCTTTCCAAGTGAAATAAATCCGCAATATATACTTTTCCAGTACTGATACTTTTCTCAAGTAGAAAGTCGTCATTGGATTTTTAATATTTTTTTTCTTTTACACCTCGACATAAAAAGAGAAATTAATTTTAATGTAATCACATGACGAATAATGCTTAAAATATTTGACCATCGCTTTAGCCTAATACATTTAATTAGTCTCCTCGTACTACAAGAAAATGTATAGCACAAGTATTTCTGCTAACGTTTATCTCTATTCGCACGAAATACATAGAAGATTGAGCTTTTATAAGAATAGCTTGTTGCAAAATAGACAAAGAATGTGAATGTAACACATCAGATGTTTTATTTGTATTTAATTCTTAATACAGTTGGAAGCACAGCGGAGTCTACGCGGTAGTCACACGCTATTAAATTTCCTATTGCAAGTGTCCGGGAAAATATTCCAAAATTTATAGAACGGTATGCCACAAAAGAAGAGAGAAATGCTCTAAATTGTTTGTAAACCTAATATCGTCTAATTATGGGTTTATTTTGTACAGGAGCATCTTGCACTCCGAGCGCTTTGGCACAAAACGATAATTTGCAAATGTGGTTCATGCACGGTCCATTTTCATCATACGATTAGACGACAGCTGCTGCGAGTCTTTCATGAGCGATGGATAAGTCGAGGAGATTAAGATTTACGAGCAATGTTTAAAGGAACTATGTGTGTGTGTTTTTTTATTGTTGTTGTTGTTTTTTTTTTTGTTAGCATACCTCCTCTGTAAACCATTTTTAGAATACACTGTAGTGCAATAGTTAGTGCTCGCGCTTGTCACGATTCCAGACTTCAATACCGTCCTAGATATTAGAGTGTTAATATGCCTTATTAAGTGAGTGAAGCATTGAAGTTCCGAAAATCTCATGGAAAATAACTTAAGAATTGCATGTCGAAAGCATAATAGAATATATAATTTCAAAACTCGTTGATATTCTGGCTTTTAACCTTTATATGCAAGGAGGTAATATCAGTTTTACGAATAGTTTTGCTCTGCTTGTTTTTACGTTAAAAATGCCGCATGTGAGTGTTTTAATTTTTGGAAAAAATGAATGAGAATTGAAGAGAATTGAAACAAAAAGAGTAATTAAAACTATCACTTACATTTCTCATCCTATTATGAGTTTTCAAGTATTTGACCTGTAAAATAGGTACATCGTGTATAAAAAGTGAGTGGCCCATTCCCTAGATCGCAGTATTATTTATCTATTTGAAACTTACCTTCAGGTAAACAAACTTTGACTCCTCCCAGCCGATAGATATGTCACAAGGAAAGTCTAACCTATTACAACACAGTTTTACTATGACACACACACACACATGAGAGCTTTCATCAGCGACATGGACACGAAGGTTAAAGTTAATGCTGTTATCGAACGGAAATAACCAAGTCGATATTAAGAGAACAGTAATGTAGCATGAAAATATTGGATTGAAGTTATAGCATTACCCTTTTTTTTTTTTATTTTTTATTTTTTTTTTTTTAAACAGTAACGGCGTCTGATCAGGACTCCGGTACTGTATCCCTATTTACATTACCCCCCGTAGGTTTGACTGATTACTGGTTTAACTGTTTATTTTACAAACATGTACACATTGCACAAACATATAACACCCATGCCCAAGGCGGGACTCGAACCCACGATCCCCTGCCCACGAAGCACCAAAGCGAGACACTTTAGCGAGCGTGGCCACGGGGACCGGCACCCTTCGGCAGATCGGCCATAGTTTGGGAGAGACAATATCTACTGTCAATCTAGCGCTAGAATCACGTTCAGAAAAAAGAGGTAGTCACATATACAGAGGAAGGCACGAGATTTAGCCAGTGCAAACATACATAGCTGCGTTCCTTTATCCACGCCAGATATCTAATGAACTCCATATTGGTTTGTTAAGTATACCTGAAGTAATTAATTGCAGGTATTTAATAATCTTTCACAATGAGGTGGTTTTCAGAGGCTAATCCCAGAGCAGTGAAAATATACATTTCATTTACATAAAACATATGGTATTTTAATTAAAATTTTTAGCTATTTATAATAAAATCAAAGTTTTGGAAAATGTTCCATTTTACGGTTAGTTGAATTGGGGGAATTTTCTTAAAAATCTTCGTGTCGCATCCTTGATGTTTAACGAACTTTATTTTTGGAGTTATGCTGTTCACACACACTGATCTTTTACTAAACATGTTTCTTTTTTATTCAAAGGGTTTCAAAACATATATTTTCGGTGAAATCGCGGTGTCGAATTTTTTGAATAGAACATAATACTTTCTCTAACTACTATGTGCATTAAATGTGCATGGCAGAGAAAGTAAAAGTATATTTCCTCCCCTTGTTTGTCTCTATATGTCATTGCACTTTTTAACCTAGTAGCATTTTAAATTCTTTGCTTGGTTCGGAAATATTAGCTCCAACTTCCACTGGAAGAGCCTTTATCCTGACTACTCTCTATTTTGTATCGGCTTCAACCAAATTTGAAATATATGCAGAACTGTTGCACAAAATAAAAGCTCTATACGCAAATTGGTTTTCTCAAAAGTTGGAGCTAATGAACCGACTTCAATAAAATATTAAACATATCGACCAATGTTCTTCAAAACTCGGCAGATGCGGGAGAGATTCGTAAGGGCAGACAAAATGTCGCTAGTAAGCGCTACGTAGCAGCTTACGAACCTAAATTCGAATATATTGGCATTGATTTGAAATTAAAATAAGTCGAGAAGGTATTGCATTCCACTCAACATTTGATAGCTAGATTCCACCGATGCATGTTTTGCGGTTTCCTGAATCCTTAAAAAGAAATTGTTTAGAAAAAGTCCATGTATGTGTCTATTAATAGCTCAACCCAAAAACCAAACTCCATTTAATATCAATTGCTATTTAACTGCAGCATCTTTCGGCATATGTCTCGAAGCTTTTAAAGAAAATTCCCGTATCGTAAATTATCCTTACAGGAAACTTTTTAGAAAGATTTAATTTTTTCAAAAAATAGCTGTAACGATTTTGATGAAAATGTCGTATGTTTAAGATATTTTGTGACAAATAAATTGCCTATTTTGCATTTTCTGGAATAGCCTCTCAAGTCCTCTTTCATTGTGAATTACTTTTGCATAACTGATAAACCACAACATATTGATAACATCTTACTACACAATAAATATGGATCTTATTAAAGCACATAGTTTGTATGATATATTTTTATGGAATGAACAATATCAAAAATATTCCTTGTAGTTGGTTTACATTTTTTAATATATATTTCTCAAATGAGAAGTTTTATTTCTATCCTGGTCTTGCAAGTGACCGGTTATTAACGATTAGCAATCGCTTTAGCTTAGTGTATTTACTTAATTCCCTTATAATACATATAATAAAATATGAAAACAAACCATTTCTGCTAATGCTTATTTCGATTAACATGTAGTACATTGAAGAAACAGCTTTTGTAAGGATAGTTTCTTGGAGACAATATTATGTGAATGTAATATATTAGGTTTTTTATGGTTTTCTCTCGGTAGTGCTATTTAAACCACCTTTTCGTGAAATATAAATACTAAATCAGCTGTGTATTCTGTGATTAATCCGGACCTGGACCTACGTAGAAAACGTCTTCCGCTAAGTAGGTGACATCTAGAGGAAGTAATTCATCTCGTATACTACTTTTGACAGGTTTGTTGTACCGGTAAAACACCTACAATGAATAAAGAACAAACACAAAACATGAGTCTATCAGAACTTAGTTACGTGGTAGATTCCCTGCTGTTTTTCACTTGACCGGCAGCGTCCCAAGATACACAGCAGAAATGAATGACTTTCGGGTGATTTCATTAGGAGAAAATACATTAATAAAACTGTTATAACCAGAGAAGCATAACAGTTATTTATTTCACTGCTAAAGAAAATAAATGTTCTTAAGAACGCGATTTTATGACCGAGCCTTAAGCAAATGTGAACTTCAAGACTTTATAAGGAAATGATACGTTGTTGGTATTTGTATAATGCGTTTTACGTCATGCTGTGTAGAAATTAAATTATTTTGTATGCTTTACTCTTGCTAGATCACACAAGTTTAAGCCTTCTCTACATGTACTATGTACATAGTGTATAGAGAAGGTATTGTACTTCACCCAAAAATTCGATGCCGAGATTTCCAGAAATACACGTACTGATTAAAAAAAAAAACCACAACAACAACACATTTTTAGGAAAATGGTGTATGTATGTATGTGTGTGTGTGTTGTCAGCATAGCTCAACATCGAAAACTCCGTTATACACTAAACTTGATATTTATCTCCAAGGATGCGACACGAAAATTTTTCAAGAAAATCCGCCACCCCAACTACTCTTTACAGGAAAAAAGTCATGATTTTTTCAAAAAAGACTTGCGATTTTGATTAAACTACGGTATATTAAAGATATTTACATTGCAAATAAAATGTATATCGCGAATAATCTCTAAAGACCTTTTTATCCTGGACGAATTTTGCTAAATTCTGCGTAACTGGTAAACCGTAAGGATAGACAAAAATTTAACTGCACAAAAATGAGGATATCTTTAAAACACACAATTTATATCATACCTTTTTTTCGTGGAGTTGATGTTTCTGAGATATTTATTGTTATTTGTTTCGGAATTATAATACTTAGATTTTCCTCACTCGGAAATTTGTAAACTCCTGGCATGCATAGAACCGGATTTCAGCCACATGGCAACCAGCTTTAAAAAGATTTGACTATCATTTTAGCCTAGTGTATTCCCTTATTTCCCTCCTACTTGCTATGAAGAATGTAATTAAGATGATTTATAATAACGTTTATCGCGATTATCATAAAGTAGATAGAAGACTTTGTTGCAGCGATGTACATGAAGTCGTGTGAATGGAACACACACGGTACGGAACTGCGTGTAACTCTATAATATTTAGTTTCTTACATTCATGTAAGTCAATGAAAATTGTATAGTTTGGAGAAACTGGTAACAAATGAACAGCTTGTAATTATATATTGCCGACATTTAGCGGAATTCAATAGATAGAATCAGACTGAAAAATTCAGTATCATAGCCAGGATTTGAAATACGGATCTCCCAGCCTCTAGCCGGTTACTCTAATCACTATGCTACCATGGAGACATGTCCTCACGGCATGAAAATTCGCAGCTAAGTCGTAAGTTTCCCAAGCAACCACAAGGTGATTTCAAATTATTTAGAGATGACATACTCCAATGGCAACTTACAATGTAGTAACTACTTTAAGTCCCGGGCTTCATAGTTTAGCCAACTATTATGGTCAATTAGTGTTAACTTAATTGTTTTTTCACACACGCCGTTGTAGCACAGGAGTTGGATAGGTGGACTGAGACTGAAAATTTCAGTAGCATTTCCGAGATTTAAACCGGTCCCTAATCGCTGTTCTAACCACTGAGCTACTATGACAACATGATGACATGAAAGATTTGTGTTGAAGAGGTAGCACAATAATACATTTTTTGTTTAGTATTTAAATAAGTGTATTTTTATTTTACGGTGTTTGTTTCTTTAATCATATACGTACTTCTAAACGTGAAATGATTAATGAAACCTCAACCTAGTATTAATTTTCTCTAAATAAAATCAAAACATCTCGTGAAATTACAATAAATAAACTTTAATTATTAAACTTTATTAATTAAATAGTGGCCATTTATATATACTCGCATCATATTATTGGACGTTGTAGTATTTTCCGATAGTTCACTATGACAATTTTAAAATATCGTTGTTAATTTTAAAATAGCCGTCGCGAAACACGTACAAGCAGAGCTGTAAGTGTGTTCCTTTTTGCGGAGCATTGACAGACGCTTACAAAATGTCCATTCACATAACTTTCTCTATCTGTTCCATACACAAACTATTCTTATCAAACACTTATTATTTTATCTACATCATGCAATCGAAATAAACATTAGCAAAAATGGTATGATGACGTGCTTCCTTGTAAGCAAAGGGAAATAAGAGATACACGAGGCTAAAGCGATAGTAAAATCTATTAAACGGCTCGGTTCGATTTGCATGACCAGCTAAAAAACAAGAGAGATGAAACGAAAAGTACCTACTTTCCTTTTGAGGAAAATTATGCAGTTTAAAATTGAAACCTATAACAATGAATATCTCGAAAATGGTTAACTCTACAAGATAAGCGTATATAAACGTACATTACATAAATTATGTTTTAATGATATCTCTATTTTGTGTGGAAAGATTTTGCCAATCTCTGACGGTTTAACATTTATACAAAATTCATTTAAAATAAACAAGTCTTCAGAAGCTATTCCCAGAAAATTCAACATATACATTTTATTTGTGATGCATATACCTTTAATATACGGTATTTTAATCAAATTCGTTAGAGCCATTTTGAGAAAATCAAATATTTCGAAAAAAAATGTTATATAAAGGATAGTTTGGGGTGACAGGAGCTGTGATACTAAGTCGTACAATAAGTAACGTGCATACTTTTATTTATCGACAGCCTTTTGTTGGAAATGAACGAAGATTTTGAGAGCATATCTTCAATCTTTCTTTATAACGTCACGAAGTTTAATTGTTTTCTTTTCTGAAAACTCAATTGAAAACACCGTTTATTAAAAATGTTGGGAGACAATTTCCCTGGCCATGTATGTTAGGGGACTGAGAGTACTTTTGATTGCCCCTCTCCCAAATTGGCTTGCGTTTATATAAAACAATTACAGGGATATGTTTACACTGATTCTACAGAAGACAAAGGAATGGATGTAGGCCTGCACGAATTAAAATGTGATAATACATTTTTCTAAACTTATACATTGTGAAGTGATTAGATCACACGAACAATCGCACCAATAATTTACTTTTGAGGGATCAAGCTCAGTGTGTTTTAAAACCCTCAAGTTCTCAAGATGGACATTGATGAAACAAATGTTCTTCTTCATCTTCTTCCAGTACAAGGCATACGACCCGTTCCGAGGTTAACCATAAAATTCGTGTTGGTGACTCCATCTTCCTCAAGATCTTTCTAGACCCATCCTTCAATTCGGTCTATGTAAAAAAAGTGAATCTGCAACTGATATTCGTATGTGTTATTTGCATTTTTACTTTCTCTACATGCCACATGGTATGTAGGTGGACAAGATATTGCACTTCACCCAAAAATAGATATCAGATTTCACCAGAAATACACGAATCCAAAAAAAGAATTTTTGGAAAAATTCTGTTTTTTTTTTTTTCAAAAACGGCTCTAATGATCTTGATTAAAATATTGCTTATATGAAAAAAATATGAGTTTTGTGGAGATAGAATCTGAAAACCTCTTTATTCTGGATGAATTTTTTGACTTTGCATAGCTGGTAAACCGTATGAGATAGACAAAAACTTACTGTAGAAGAAATGTAGATCTTGAAGAAACACACAGTTTATGCCAGATACATTTTAGTGAAGCTGACCAGTTCTGAGATATGCATTGGTTTCAGTTTTAGAATACTTAAAATTTGTCTCATACAGGAACTTGTCAACTCCTGGCAATGCATACATACGGATTGCAACCACGTGGTTTTTAAAAGATTTGACTATCGCGTTAGGCTAGCGAATTCCATTTTTTTCCCTTCTACTTACAACAAAACAAGTAATAAGACAATTTCTGCTAATGTTTATCTGGATTAGCATGAAGTAGAGAGAAGAATAAGTTTTTAATAACAATTTGTTACAGATATGCGGAGAAAATCATGTGGATGGAACACATAAGTTTTTTTATAATTATATATTTCGTCTAGTACATTTATTTTCCCCAATTGTTCATGAACATCTTGATTTCTGATTTTAATCATATATTGTTTTTCATAGCAATGATCTCAAATCCCACTCGGAGTAATGAGCTCGTAAAACCCATGTTTCTCTACCATACTTCAAGGTTGATTTGGAGAGTATATTATATAGCTTCTGATTGATTTCCACTCTCATTACAATATATAAATATATAATTTTATGCTCCATTCCATTTATTATATTTATTAAATTGATTGCTTTTTATTGTTCTCTGTTTCAACCCTTAAGTTGTGTGAAGTTCTCGTCCATTGTATTTGGGAATATTTCAATATTATAACGCACCTTGTTTATGTGAGTAAGGTTGTATTATAAGTAGTATGAAAAATAACTACGGAAACAAAAACAATGCTTTCAGAACGATTTTTATTTAGATAAGATAAATTTTGACAATCTCTAAACATATAAGTGGATAACGATTTATATTGTCCACGAGCACATATATATTTGAATATTTATATACACAATTTTATCGCTTATGGATCGTTCTCTATTTTTATGTGTATCTGGTTATTACATGATAAAGGGCCTCACTCCCTTTCCCCTTTATTTTTCATTCTTATATTTGAGTGGATCTCTCTTGTGATTAGCATATATACTGTCTCAAATTAATCGTTTTCTAGATAAGTGATTTTTAATTTAACATTAATATTTTAAAACAATTTTGAATAGTAATAGACAACACAATAACACAGTTCATATATGCACAATACCCATTTTCTAGTACAGCCTGTAATCCTTTTCCTTACATTTTATTGCTATGTTTTGCTTTTATTTCAGGTATTGGTTATAGACAGTAATATCTCAGTCTATTAATAAATACTTTTAATAATTCCAATTGAAATTATAAACTCATGTATGAAATCAATGTTCTAAGCAAACAAAATTTTTTGTTGTCCCAGCAAAGTAGCAAAAAAGGTTTGAAATCTCATAACCCCAATGCTTGGTATTTTATGGTATTTTAAAATGTGTTTTGTTAATTATATTTGATTTTAAGTAGTAGTTTCCTAACAGTTTAAAAATAAGCAGGATTTTTTATAATTTTAAAAAATAACAAGGACGGTAAACTATACTATAGATATATTTCCAGTGTTTTCTAAACTTTTTGAATATATTTTAATAGGAAAATTTGGTTCTTTTAAATAAAAACAGTTTAGTTTCCATGAAGGAAAATAAGCACTCTTGCAATAACTGTTATTCTGGAGTAACTTTAACTCATAGTAAACATTTTAAGTAGGAATATAACAAAATAACATATTGTATCAGCAAACCTATTTTATAACAAAATTTGCTGAAAGCTAAAAACCCTTTTCATTTACTTACATTTAATTTTTTCTTTATTGAATGACCCAAACATTTAAAATTAAAACAAGTATTAGCTTTCGACTTTAAGAAATGGATAAAATATATCTATTTACATATTTTTGAAGGAATATAGGTTCAGAATTTGAACTGCTTTAAACTATTCAATCAAATATCTATAGTTCACTTCTTAAGTATAAAACCATCGTGTTATAAAAGTTTACTTTCTAAGTGATGCGCATGTGAATAAAAGGTATCGAGCTTGAAAGAAACCCAAAACGAAGAAAATATCTTAATAATATATCAGTTGTTTATATTATTTATTCAAGAGTCAGCTTAAATAGCTTTAAGCTATTTCCCGTTTGCCAGAATCAGTATCTGTATTGACCGTTATGCACTTTAAGCACTTGACGTTTTCTTGTTTCTTGTGCACATCTTTGCTTTCGTATTCCAGGAAGCACGAATGATGTCACAACACAGGAGCCTTGCGCACAGTGTCCCTAAGCCCTGAAATGAAGAAGATAGTAGATGTTGCGAGAAACCGAGAGTTGATGGAATAATAAATGAAGAGAATTATTTTTTCGAAACCAACTCGGGATTCACTAGCACTATGGTGTGCCATTCGCTTGGCTTCTCAAGAGAGTAAAGAAAAGCCGCCGCCTTCTCCTCCTCCTTAAAGGAATTATGCGTGTTCTCAAAAGCATAAGATTTTAGTCTCGGCACCATTAGATAAGCACATCGAGGGGAATAGAAGAGCATCTCACGTTTAAACGTAAGTAACATTGTGTAATAATGTAATGAAGTCGAATATTATTGAGAATACTGTTTGCTTTGGGTACATTTTTTTGTTTAGTATTCTGGTAATCATTTAAGGGCACCTATCCATTAAAAAGGACAGCCCTTAGAGGGATTCCAGGTAAAATAACATTCAACGCGGATTTCTGATATAATTATTGACATAAACAGTTGAATTATTTATTAGTGCAATTACTTTTATGCATTTCCAAAATAAGCACATCATAATTTGAATTAATCGCATTGCTTATGCATTCACCTAAACTTAAAAAGAAACATAGTACACGAAATTCTACTTTAAATTACTATATGCTATATACATTTTAATTAATGCTTTTATCATGTTAATACTTTGAGAGAACAACTGCAACGAATCAGGTACCTCGCATCCTGAAAATAACCTTGAAATATCGACCGTCCAGTAGTGGGAACGGAGACGACCAGGAGATAGCAACGGGACCATAACAGGATGGTCTAATACTTGTAACAAGAGTCTAATAATTGAAGAGGGGAAGAATTAAGATTAACATGTTGTTTGAAGAATTATATTTACTTCAACGGAAAGGATTGTAAATAGGGATTATGAAGACCGTTATTTTCGGCCTTTCGCTCAAACAAATGAGAAATCTTGATCTATTGTAATGAACAGATCAAAGATATCAAATAATATCTTTTGGAACATGCACATGCAACCACCGTTGTAATAGTAACGCATGTTCTCTTTTGCATAATACTCTTATGACCACCATTATATTCACTACAATGTACATTTCCGCCATACGTGTGAAGGACATGCGTTCCGAACATCCTGGAAGGATAAGAAGATATACATATTTGTATATGTGTGTATGTACGTGTGGGGCATTCAACACCGTAGCTGTGGGCTTATTGTACGTCAGACCCCTGAGGAAGGATGAGATGAGTGTAATTTCAGAGGATGGCCAACATCCACAGGGAGTGGACCGACCGGGGGTCCCTAACAGGTGCTCTCCATTCAGGTCCAAATAGACCACCTGAGTCCGCAGAAAACTACTAGCGCCATTCAGTCGTCGAGAGCTGTATTTCTAGAGACAGGAAATTTGGGAGGATGAAGAATCCTCTTCAGCAATCGCCTGATGATCCCGGGAAAACCCCGAAAACCCCACGGGTCAGATAGGGCGGCAGTGCAGAACCGCCCCCACGGTCTGCCATGAATTTCAGTCTCGGACGAAACACCGGAGCCACCTGAGTGTACTGGGTGGCTTGCATAGATACTGGGCAGTAGGTTGTGTGGCATACTCTCCGAGAGTGTAGTCGCTTCTATTGTGTTGTTATGGAAATTAAAGGGGATGTTCAAAGTAAACTTCTTCTTTTTATGTAACCTCTTAAAAGACCTTTCCGCACACGCACAGCATTATAGGGTTATAATTGTACTTCCTGCATGAATTCTATTTATGATGTAGTTTACTTGGAGATAATTCTCGGTAAATACGCTCTCTATGTAGCCACTGATATAGTCCTGGGAATTAGAATCACGGATCTCGAGAGCCACTCTTGCAACGGGCTATGCAGTCCAGCAGACCGGGTACTTCTTAGTAGTATTCTCTCTGTGCTGCGCCGGGACGTTGTAGGCTGGCTTCCGCCTACGGAATGTGCCCGGACTTGATCCCACCCATAGGGGTGCAAATTTTAAGCCCCGGGTATAGGATTGGTCCTCTCAGCATCGTGACAAAAGCGAGGATAGGCAACATATTCAGTTATGAAAGTCAACTTTTTGATTGGGAAATGCGTGATACTGTTGGAAGCCTACCTCAACCGGGTCTAAGTATGCATGAGGTCACCAATCCAATTGGCAGGTCTAGAGCCAACGCGAGATATAACGTCACAGGAATGAATGAATATCATCATTATCCATGCTGCCATGTGTGAGATGTGGTCATCTTGTACAAACAGCATGTCTGGAGGAATGTCTAGTAGCACAGCTTCTGACAAGTAACCAAATATTGAAAAGCAGAATTAAATTAAGTATTATTTATGAACGCTCTTTAATTGCTGCTATTCTGTATTTGGACGTGTTAAACCGCTTAATTTTGCTCAGAGGCTTCTTTATTAGACTTGAGGTTCTTTTAGGTGCCGTAAATCTACGACACTGGACCCACCGATGGAGCCATTTTACACCCGAAAAAAAAAATATACATCGCCCTACGCAGGGTTCCGAACCAGCGAAATTTTGAACCAGATCATGCTCCCCTAGACCACGGAGGAGGATTGTTAAACAAATACAGTATACAGTATATTACAGTATATTTATATACTTTCTTCCATATCATTTCTTAAATTTATTAAAGAAATTTAAAGACAGCCAGCCATGTATGTGTGTGACAGAGAGAGAGAGAGAGAGAGAGAGAGAGAGAGAGAGAGAGACAGACAGACAAACAGAGGTATGGATTCAGGAAAAAAGTCAGCACCATAAGAAAAAGTCGTTTGAACAAAACTAATTCCAAGTAAATTCCTCAACTCAAGATACCTTTATAGGAAGCATTCCGTATTTTTTTTAATTCATAAAAGATATTAAACCTATTCTTTAAACGATTATTCATTTTAATTTTGACCTGATGCATTGCCTAATTACTGAAGAACAAATGGAAAAATACATGTTATTCTTATCTATGGATCAACTAAAGAGTTATAGTCGTAAGGTTAGACCAGCTAACAATTATTTTACTAATCTATGGACCAGGGGAAAAGCAAGCAGCAGAAACTAGATTATTTTACAAAGAATTATAATATACAGGTGCAAGAAAAAGTATTACATTATTGTAATAAAGGATTTTAAGAAACGCACTGGGTAAAACACAGTGCCATAATTAATACGGCCGCATAGAGAAACAACATTTAATGAAAAATTAGAATTCTAAGGGACTTCTTTTGCTTCTTAACTTAAAAGTAATTAACTGTTACCTGCAACATATGTAAATATACTGATTATCAAAACCTAAGGATAAAAACATTGAAAGTAGCACTCTATACTACTGCCAAGCAACATAGCTCGATGAAACGTGAATCATACATAGAACACTTACAGTGTTGCTTATTTAGGCAACTAAAGGAAATATTTAGTGAGACGACCAGGAATGACACTTTTATCGATTAAAAATAATCCACACTAAAGTTACTGCGTCATATATAGTCATACATAGTCTCCCTCCAGATTTACAGAAATCTGATGTGTTCCATTTACATAACTTTCTCTATATCTGTAACAAATTATTGTTAATAATCTTTTTCTTCCATCTATTCATGCAAATCGATATAAACATTAGCAAAATCAGTCTTCTTACTTAATTCCTTATAGGGAAATGGCAAATGTTATAAAACGTGGTTGCTTTGCGATTGAAATCCGTTTCTTTGCATGGCCACGGGCTGACAAGTTTCCGTATGAGAAAGTTTCAAGTTTTTTAAAACTGAAACCACTAACAAGAGATATCTCGAAAACGGTCAACTCCTCGAATATAAACACACACACACACATATATACACATAGATTGTGTGTTTTCAGAAAATCTTTATGTGCAATAAGTTTATCTATCTCTTACGGTTGACCAGTTATGAAAAATTCAACACAATAAAGTGTCTTCAGATACTATTCTCAGAAAATTCAAGATATACATTTTATTTGTCATGTTAATATCTTAAACCGAAGAGATTATAATCAAAATCGTTAGATCCATTTTTGAAAGGGTAGTTGGGGATGGGAGAAATTTCTTGAAATCCATCTCGTTGTATCCTTGCAAGATATTTGAATCCAAAGTATCACACACACACACACATAGACAGGCACACACAAAGACATTTTTCTAAATATTGTTTTTTATTCGGGTGCCACAAAACAAATATTTCCGGTGAAATCTCGGTATCGATATGCACATAGTAGTGTAAAGATAGTGAAACTAGAGACATAGTGCTTAAGAGGGCGATTGCTAACCATGGATAGCAATACCTGCTTTGCATCGTGATCTTATGTTGGCCCCAAGGTTGGTAAAGGTTTCTTGTGGCAGGGCGTTCCTTTCCTCAATCAGCACTGTTGACAGCTGTTGAATGGTTGTATGAGCATGTGGACGTGTTGCAGCGTCTCCCCTAGACATTTCACACGTGTTCAATGGGATTTAAGTCTGGTGAACAGGGCATGTCTGTCCATTTGCGGAAGATCCTCTCGTTCCAAAATATCTTCCACCTGTGCTTTTCGATGCGATCGCTCAGTATCATTCAGAAAAATTGAGTCAAGGTAGATTCCATCCCGGAAAAGGCGCACATGTGGAACGAGTACAGTATCGCAATGATATCGACCAGTGAGCGTACCGCAATGCAACAATATATCTCCCCTCCGGTCAACAAAACGATCACGTTCAAGGATGTTTCTGGATGTATTGCATGTTCCCACCTCTCACTAGATGAGGATGCGTCGAGAATCGCCATTCAGGCAGAACCTACCCTCATACAAAAAGCCTGCTCTAGGGCAGTCCCTTGTGACCCTTACCACCTGAGAGGGATAAGGGGAGAGACCCGAAGGGCAACCAGATCTAGATGACGACGGGCGCAAGCATGGATGACGCCATATCGGGTCCGGCTGGAAAGCTTATGACGCCACCTTAGTCCATTCCCAGCCGGCAAGCCTCCCGAGGGAGACCGGAAAGAGTGTCTCGACCATGTGTTTCGAAAACCAGGATAACCGTTTACAAAGCACATTTCACCATCGAACTGTAACCCACCGAACATCGTTGCCTGGTCCTTCAACCCTGAAAGAGATGAAAACTCTTCACGAAAGGGATGATTACGAAAGGTTGGGAACATTCGGGGATGTAATGAACATGTACAACATTTGCCTGGCGACCCGAAAAAATCCCAGGTTGGCTAACTGAGGGGATCGTACCTACAACCTCTCGAATGTGAGCCACAGATGAGCCCGCATAAGCCATTCTTCCCGGTTATCTTTGTGATATGAGGTATGAGTATATTAGCAGCGTGAGTCACTTCGGCAACTGCGACCAAGTATCTATCTATTGCGGCCTACCTTCCCCCCAGAGGAAGTGATCGGAGGAGAGGAAACCACATGCCAGCACTCAGGAAATTATCTAAGCGCAGATGCAGACGGAAGTCCCTAACAGTTCATTAGGATGCTATACAGGCGCCGAGAGGCCTGGCGCACCATGAAGGCTATACAGGCGACGGGAGGCCGTCGATAGAACACCTCTACATCGACAGCTAGGTCAACCAGCACAATCAGGGGGAAGAGAGTATCACTCGGACAGTGCCTTCTGCCTGCAAAGTCTCGAGGAATACCAGCCGCCGATCTGAAAGATGAAGAAGGGAGATGGAATGAAGAATGAAGGGAAAGGAGCCGTGGTAGATATACAGCACAGCAGTAATCGTCTAAGCGGCCCCAGGAAAACCACAGAAAAAAATCAGGGCTAAAGTGCGCAGTCGACAGGGAGCGTACCCGGACATACCGAATGCCTGTCCCAGACGAAACGCCTGAGCCCCTGGCTTGCTTAACTTTGTGGTAATGCCCCATATAATTTCAAAGTTTAGAGGAAAACTATACTTTACGCTTATCAAGATAGATATTAGCAGAAATGTTTCCATTACTTATTATTTCCTTGTACAAGAGGAATATACAAGGAAATACAGTATGTTAAAGCGATGGTCAAATATTTTAAAATTCCATGCCTTCATAATTGTTTTGAAGTGCCGTTCTCTTTGCTTGACCGGGAGCAAAAAAAGAAAATAACCAATCATTTAAGAAAAGTTTAAGCATTACAAAGTTAAACCGAAACACAAATACCTCAGAAACGGTTAACTCGGCAAAATGTTATTTAGTATAACTTGGGTGATTGTGAGACTGTTCCCAAAAATTTGAAGCTAAACATTTTATTTTTGAAGCAAATATCTTAAAAATATGGTGTTTTAATCGAATTTGTAAGAGCTTTTCTGACAGATTTTTAATTTTCGAAGTTTCAATGTAAATTAGTATAGGTTTGGAGGATTTTCTTGAAAATATTTTTGTCGCATCCTTGAAAGATGGTGTACTTTAATATCAGGTTTGGTATTTAACGAACTTTTTAATTTTTGAATTATGTAGATCGCATACTCACACTGCACGTGAGTTCCGGTTTCGGGACGCCTCAAAATATCTATTTATGATCAGATTTCGACTCCAACTTTTTGGGTGAGATATAGTTGCTCATCTACCTACTACGTACATGGTGCATACATAGTACGTGGTAGAGGAAGTAAACAGAATCGCAGTCAAACTCCTGATGCAGGAACTCCAAAAGGAGTTACTGGTGCCAGTAGCATCTTAGACTTTTCCGTGCGCAAATATTAAATAATTAATTTAAAAAAGGCGAAAAACACAGGGAACTGAGAAAGGAAGCGAAAAAATATTACGTCCCGACAAAATTAACAACAAATAACAAAAGAGGGGAGAAAGGTGGTTTAATTGAAGATAATTTAAAGAGTTATAAATGAATATAATGGGTTCAGAGACGCTCACTTATACATTGGGGAGAAGGGGCAGGCTTTTGCAAAAGAGTCAGGTTCCCATTCGTCTGAAAATTAAATAAAGAGTTAATTAATTTAAAAGTTGAAGAAAAATAATGCTAGGTTTGTTGTCTTACGTTACAGTTTGTCCCAGTTCATTCCTGCCGACACGGCCGGGAGGGGTAATAAGAAATAGACTCATGAATGGAAATTTTGTGGCACAAATCCCACTAGGAGAGACTTTTTTTCCAGGGTTTCTCAGTCCTCATAGGTGGCAAACGTCAGAGAGGTACTTTAAACTTTAGACCTAAATAGCTTTCCTTCCACATTTCATTTATCAAGTAGGTATATTTCACCAATATTGACTCTTTGTGACGTAGTGAGATGTAAGAACAGCGCTTAGGCTAGGCAAGAAGACGGCCAGCAAAGTAGAGCGATAACAACAGCCTTTTTCTTCCCATATTTTGATGCCTAATGTCACAAAGACTCTCAAAAGTCAGGTGAAGTGTTTGATTTGTCCCACTCTACGCGTCAGTAATAATTTCTCCACTGAATTTAATTTTTTTTTATGCGAGGTTAGCCCGAAAATTGTGGCGGTAACGTGTTTACAGGTTCATATCCCGGGCGCGGGTTTTGGGTATTAGAAATTTTGTGGATTTGTGGGTGCCCTATCTCAGGATTTTTACTGTCATGGAAACTCTTTCAGGGTGTGGTACGACAGTTAGTTCGGCCTTTTTCCGCCGAAAACACACACGCATTCGCCCTAAATTCCCCACTATGAAATTACACTTTACCCGACCGCGACTATTATTTATTGATTTTGATGCAATGATCTCGTCCGTATTCTGTCTGTATTAAAATTATTTCCGTCACAACTATGGGCTACACCAAGCACCCAAATATCACATCTTTGCTCTGCCAAATGCTGTACGCCAAGTGCCTCAAAAAGCGTCCCGTGGACAGCGTTAGCATCTCTTTTTCCCGTTATGTTCCCCTCGGGCAGTGTCCTCTTATCCCCTTGGGTTCAATGTTCTACCCCAACGATATACGGTATTTTCGGTGTCGTTCGCCGGCTCGCGACAACTCGGCTACTTATACGTGTTTGAAATTTTTTCTTCCCTTCGCATTTTCAATGTAAATTTATATTTCCTTTTTTGATATAATTTATATTATTAGCTATGATTTATCTTTCACTAGTGAGTAACTTTTCCCCGTGACAACGTATGTACTGTCTCAAAAGCAAGCACGGTTTCGAAAAAAAAAAGGCATAAACTGTTTGCTTTCACATTTAATTTTACATGAAAAGGCATTCTTTAACCTATTTTTATTGTTGTTATCACTATGGTTCATGCATTTTTCACAGCGGAGAATCAATTTTTGTGTGCCCCCTAAATACAAAGCTGCCACCACTGCTGAACACCGTGTTTATGGAAACATTACAAACCATTCTTATTGTGAACCGTTCTGTTTTCACGAATTGCGTTATTCACTTGTTGAACCAACCATCAGCTACAATAGAAAATCGTCCCATCCGCGCTTCTTCATGCACAATGGATTGCCCATCATTGAATTACCGTAAATATCTACAGGTTGACGATAAATTTCAGCTAGCTTAATATTCCTTGCGTTCAAAAACCGTATTACGAACGCATTTCGCAGACGGCAGAATCAGAAATGATTTAAACATTTTAAACGATCACTAACAACTGTAAACACAACACGATCCTGCTGTAATGGCGTTAATGGATAGACAACCAGAATCAGAGAGACGAGCGCGCATGCGTGAAACTGCGACACTGGCGTTGTGATGACGGTAAAATGAAATGGTATTTACTTTCCGAACACGACTCTCTTAAGCATATGTTTCATTCAATAATTATTACAGCTACATGATGCGGCTAAGTAAATTATAATCTTAAAAGTTATAATCATTCCTTTGTAGTAATGTAATGTAACACTGTCTTGTGATCAATAGTTTGTTTCCTTTTAACAATAAAAGAAGTAACAAAGCTATATTGCCATTTAACTTTAAAACATATTGCAAAAATATACGCTTTACAATAAATTGTTTGGTTTTGTTATCAATAAATGCAGTAAGCAAGCCCATACATTGTACCTTAAAGCACATTAAACAATATTTGGTATGTATAAATGAAAGCATACTTTTATATGGCCGATACTGCTAGTTTGCACTTTGTTGCTGATGTCCCTCGGAGTTTCTTATTATTTACTATAAAGGATATATTTCTCTATGAAGTGGAACAACTCAATCATAATTGCCTTTGCCACTCTTCCTGAAATTGGTGTCCCGAGTTTGAAGCCATTGAATGGCGTCCAGATATTAAATGAGAGTGTTCGAAGAACCGGCTGGTGAAGGGGAAGGCGGTTGAATGAGGAAAGAGGGCCTTTCACTGAAATGACGCTTTGGAGCCGTTTTTTCCCCATGCCTGGTTTAGGCGAATATTCCTTTTTCAGAACGTTTTGTAATAGTGGAACGGTTAAATGTAGGAAAGAGGTCGCTCGTGCCCAGTCTGTTGGGTGGGGCCGCACTTAACTATAGCCAGGAAATCTAAATTTGGCAAACTTTCAAAATTTCATATGTGTTTCAGAGAAGGAAACAGTAACATAAACGCCGCTTTTATATTAGACACTTTAAGGACGAAACAAATGTTAATTAAGCGGGGAATGCTTCATTGTGCATTTGTGGACTTTAAGAAGGCATTTGACTCTATCAATCGAAATGCATTATGGTATAAACTAGGCAGAAAGAGGTTATCAAGTAAAATGATTAGAGCATTGCAGGCAATGTATCAAAATGTCGAATTCTGTGTAAAGTATAACAGAGTGTTGGAGACCTGCCGAAGCTATAGGGGAGTTGGGCAGGGTTGTATTTTATCCCCCTTGCCATTTAATCCCTTTTTGGATGATATTACTGTGTATTACCTCTGCCTTTTTATTTTCGTGTTTACTCTTTCAATTCTTTGTTGTTGTTGTTGTTGTGTTTGTTTTAATATTGCTTTATAGTGTGTGTTACAAAAGCACATATGGTCTGTGGACCCGTGCGATTGTTTAAATTCTATGTACATATGATATTGTTATATCAATAAATACACTTATTCATTCATTGCCACCGGTGTCGCTGTGTGTCGTCCCTACCTCTGCCTTCCACTGTCTCAAAAGTTCAACCACAGTATATGAGTATATTCTTTAGTCAGAGTTTTTTGAGACAGTGGAAAGGACAAAAGTAGGAGTGGGTTTCTCATTCTCAGGGTGGTTACGTGTTAGCACTTTATACAGACGGTGGTGCGCCCATGTGGCGTCCTTATTTGCCCTTTTACTTTCACAAGACTCTAACCAAAGAATACAAGGAATTTCAATATGTGACTACATGAACGACAACCGTAACTCTAAAAACGTGCTACCTATTTATTAGGTGTGAAGATAGTGACGGATTCGAAAATGAAGCAACGCGCTACCTATAAATGGATTGCTGATGATATTTAAAATTAATTTCATTTTCCATCACACTTTATTTTTAAAACTTATTGCAGGTATTAAAACTCTAAAATATTTATCTAAAATATGGGATGATACTAAGGTTGTGTCAACACTAGAACAGTTCAGTATTTGTGTGCTCTGATGTCAGCTGAAATCTAAGTTGCTCATTGATTTTGTTCAGTTGTTGATTTTTCAATGAAATAAAAGTAAACTTTTGCAACTCCGTTTGGTCTGTTTGAACAGTTCTGATACTTTTCAATTAATTGTTTTTCACACTATTATTTATTAAGCCTTAAGTTTATCCTCGCCAAAACAAAACCCAGACAGCCAATGTACAGTTATAATGTTGACTTCCGCCATTCGCGCCAGAAATGCTGCCATATTCCGTTCAGTATAATGGTTATAACATTGATAGTCATAATAAAATAAACGAATGCATGCAATAATTAAGTCTAAAAACATGAGCGAAAAAAAAAAAAATAAAAGCAACCTGTATGCCATAACAAACATGTATACTCTCTGTGGAAGCACTGTGTTCCTTCCAGATCAGATTCGTCATTTGAGCTGTTTGTGCTGCAACTTTCCACCCCAAGGTTCTTAATCAGGTTATCAACAACGGTGTCACTAATTTCTCAAAACAATACTTCTTCTTTCGTTACATGTAGCACTTGATAATTTTTTTTAATAAGTAGTTATTACTCGAATTTTATTCTTCACAGAATCTTCTTTCTTTCACCGCAAATTTCACGCGCTTTCTTTTTTTTTTCCGGATGTAACCACTTTTCCGCTTCCGATTTTCCTTTGCGAGCACTGTTTATACCTACTTGTAGGCGAAATACTTGTGAAATCGGTTATTAATTTTACCACTTCTTTTTCGGAAAGTGTTGGATATTTTGTATAACACTTAAAACAAACATTCAACACAATATGTTTTTCACCGTTAGTTTACCAGCTTTATGCTACGAAAATGCAAGACCAAAATCACGGCGGCCGTTCTCCACGATTTTAAATTACATCAGCCAGCAACCGTTATTGTTGTAAACAATATTGCAGAAATCAGGTGACGTATACGAATAGCATGTTAGTACGACACCATTTAAGAATTAATTCGTTCTGTGATTTCGATTGTAGAATGAGATTACATTTCTGCGCGCCTGCTACTGTGTTGTACCGCGGTGTACTGGCCACGTGAATCCGTTTGGCGTGGATCAGCCTAAGAGTGAATACATAATAGCTGTGTGCAGGACAGGAGTTGTAAAGGTAGAATCTTAACTGAAAGATTTAATGCCAAGTCAGGATTTTAACCACGGATCTACGGGCTCCGTCCAGTTGATTTAATCACTGAGCTTCCCGGCTGAATTTTTCAGTTTGTCTCTATCTTACCAACTCCTGTCATATACAGGGAAAGTTTGACAAAAACAATTGCTTGTACTTAGGAAACTGTAATTCGTCCTTAGGGTATGACATCTCAAAATAATTTGAGATATCGTTGTGGTTTACCAGAAAAATGGCCAAACGCGAGTTAGTTGGGGAATTTTATGCCGTGTCGTAATGTCATGGTAGCTCAGTGGTTATAGCAACTGGAAGGAGATCAGGAATTCTTTCAAATCTCGGCTAGGGCATTGCATTTTTCGGATAGACACTACATTTCTAGTTCTTTTGTTCGCTTAATACAGATTTATTTTGGAACTTTGAGACAAGGCCCGTGAATTGTTGGGAGACGATTTCCCAGGCCTTATAAGTTAGGGCACAAAGAGTATCTTTGACTCCCTCCCCCTTAATTGGCTGGCGTAAATATGGAATAGAAAGCAGTAATGGGGATACATTTACACTGATTCCAGAGAAGACAAATGAAGATATATAGGACCGCACGAATTAAAATGTGATAACATTCTAAACCTTTTGATGCACTCCGAAGTAACTGGAATTGTGACACTAGGTAGTATAGTAAATAATGTACATACTTTTATTTATCGACACCTTTCTTTGGAAATGACCGAAGATTTCTTTATAACGCCAATATGTTTTATTTGTTTTCCGGCAGTTCACTGCGATGCAATCTAATTTTAAAATAGCGTTCATGAAACACGTACCAAGCAGAGAGCTGTGAAGTTTCCTTCTGCGGAGCAAGATACATTTACAGACGCTTACAAAATATCTATGGAGATCGAGTAGTTGATAGTACAGAGGCAGAACGAGGTAAAGCAGGACATCAGATCTTCCACACTCGCGAAAGTGAGAGCAGCTGAATGGTAACGAACTGGCACACACAATCTGACAGCTAGGTGTCACACTCTAACTCCATGTCACGACATTCCACAAGGGACCTTGACCTACCGCCCGTACACTGCATCCCCCATCTCGGCCCGAAGGCATCATGAATGGCTATTAAGTAGCTCCTCAATTGGCTTCATAGGTTCCTCACGAGGCTGAGTGCACCCCGGACCAGGTCCCCCAGTGGGGAAAATTACCCTTACCGGTACCCGGAATCAAACTCAGGTTTCCCGCTTGGCAAGCAGCCGCTCTATCACCGCGCTAAGAAGACAACCTCTAGGTGGCATAGGAACACAGATTTGAATACTGACTATGTGCAATAAAAGTACCAGTCGCTAATTAATTGGGGAATAATATAGTGTTAATTTAATTATTTTTTCACACAAGCCGTATGCGAGACAGGAGTTGAATAGGCAGAGTCACACTGAAAAATATAATGCCATATCCGGGAGTGAACCACAGATCTCACGGTCTCTGTATGTTGCTCTAACCACTGAGCTATCATGCAACATGCCGGCAAGGCATAAAATTCTTCAACTAGCTTGCATGCTTTCCGGGAAATCACAAAGTGATCTCAAATTATTTTGATATGACATACCCCAATGGCGAGTTACAATGACATAAATATTTTAAGTCCCGGGCTTCATAGTTTAGCCAACTATTAGGTAAATTAGAGTTAATTTAATTGTTTTTTTTTTACACAAGCCATGTCTTGTACAAGAGTTAGATAGATAGAGTCAGACTGAAAAATTCAATACCATTGCCGGGATTTGAACCACTGATATCGCGGAGTGTAGCCGGTTGCTAAATGGCAACATGTCGACACGGTATTAAATTTTTCCACTGTCTGGGGTATGTCGTCTCATTGGGGTATGGACCGCGCCGTGGCCGAATGATAGACCATTCGCCTCTCACCTGAACGGCCCTGGTTCGATCCCAAGCGACCGCATGTGAGATTTGTGGTGGACAAAGCGCCGCAGGGGCACGCTTTCTCCGCGGTTTTCACCGCTATTGCATTCCACGGTGCTCCACATTCATTCCATGCATCACTAGTGGCATCGCCTGGGTTTCTCAAATAATAAAAGTGAGCGTTAAACATATCCAAAAAAATATATTGGGGTATGTCATATCAAAATAATTTCTGATCACCTTGTGTATATTTAATACCGTGCTGGCATGTTGCGATGCTAGCTCAATGGTTAGATCAACCGGCTAATGAACGCGAGATTCGTGGTTCAAATCCCGGCTAGGGAATTGAAGTTTTCAGTTCTGCTCTACCTATTCAATAACATAGTGTATTAGGATTTGTAATAAGGCAAGCCTTGAGTAATAATAAAAAAAAAGTATGTGCATTATTTACTGAAGGTCTCTCATATCTATTTTAGTAGTGATTGTACTAAATCTCTGGCGAGAGACATGTAAAGGTGACTTCATTAAGCTAATAATCAAATAAATAATTAATATTAAGGTCAAAGGCCTCCTGTTAATACAAGCAAGGGGTTGATGCTGGAAGGTCATTAGGGTAAGAGCCGCGTACTTAATAGATTAACTTACGACTTGCGTGCTTAATCACAAGATCACACATTTACACATACAGTTCATTCTATATTCTTAAGTTAACTATTCAGAAATTTGTAGTTGCAGTTTTTTTTGTAAGATTTAACATTATCACTGTTTTATTGGTTTTAGTTTAACACTTAACGTTATCACTGTTTCTTTATTTTAGCTTCATTTAAAATGCTTTGTGTATTTTAATTTAACACTTAAAATGTTCACTGTTTTCTTGGTTTTAGTTTAACACTTAAAACATATGTCTTTGTTTCAGTTTAACAAACATTATCATCATTTCTTGGTTTTAATTTAACACTTAATATTATCACCGTTTTCTATGTTTTAGTTTAACACTTAAATTATAACTGTTTTCTTGGTTGCAGTTTTACATTTAAGTTTTACTATTTCTTTGTTTTAGCTTATCACTTATCACTATTTTCTTGGTTTCAGTTTAACAATTAATATTATCACTGTTTTTTTGTTTTAGTACAGCGCTTAAAAGTCACTGTTTCTTGGTTATAGTTTAACATTTAAAATTATCTCTGATTTCTTAGCTTAGTTTAACGTTTAATGTTATCACTATTTTCTTTAATTAATACTTCCATTGTCACTATCACTACTAACACTATTACTTAAGCTGCAGACAAGAAAATTCTGTATTTTTTGGATAATTGTTATTCCCAGTGTTTTCTGCGTGAGTGTGTCCTTGGCTAATCTTGCCCACAGTGTTCCTGTTGCCCATTTGAAGTCGTATGCCCATCGTGTCTTCTGTCTTCCTTCAGTTCTCAGTCCTATTTTTGGGTCTCACATTGTAGTTTGCTAGGTTCATCGTCAATTGTGCATTCTGGAGACGTGCCCTCCCCATCTCCATTTCAAATGCTCCGTCCGTGCAACAGCTTCAGTCATCCCTGCCTTCTTTCTTGTTGTTTCGTTTGCCATTGTGTCCCGTATATGTTTCTATCCTGGGTTGGAAAATATGCAGTATGGACTTTTGTTCCTTTGTTTGCCTTTCTAAGTCCAGGTTTGGCATATATATAATAGTATAGAGAGTACGCAGGTTTTTATTACGTTTTTCTTTGGGGATAAAATTAGAAATATGTGTTCCAGGGTAAACTTCAGCTTCCAGAGTTTCTTCCATGCCAAGCTGATGCGTGAAGCTTTCACTTAAATCTTTTAGTGTTCGAGAAGGATTGTGTGAGGTGTAACTCAATATCTACTGCCATAAACTTCGTCGGAGTGGAAGAAATTCGTTCGGGAGTTTTGTCTCTGTTGGAGGTCGCGCCGCGAAATGCTCGAAAGAGACAGCGGCGGGCGGATCAGTTGAGATGTAGCCGAGATACACCCGCTCATGGCGTCCTCGCTCCCTTAATCATGTCATGCTCCTTCCGCTTCCAACTCCTACGCAATAAACGAGAACTGCTTAAATCTATAAATTTGTAAGCTTGAAGGGGCATGGGGGTAACATTCACTTGTCTTTGTTCTGAAGAGTCAAGGCAATTCTTTCTGTTCTTCTGTCTAACTATTCCAAATGCTACACATTGTCATCATATATTCTGCTCGAATGGCGAGTTTAAGCCAACTGGTTTCTTTTGGACAGTTCATTAGACATTCTAATCTAGAAAAAAAATCGAATACTATCGTGAAAAACGTAAAACATTATTATATTTTGTGTACTATTAGCAAATAATGATATGGCCATGTACATAGAATACTAGAATAAAGATTATATAGATTAAACAGATTTTAGAATATATTTCATAGGAAAGGGAAGGAGTAGTATACCAAGAAACGCCGGAATGACGATATAAGCAGTAGTATGAGGGAGAGGCTTGAAAGCTTTGGGTTGGGAAGTAACAGAAGAATGGAGAAAGAATATACTATGCCTTTTCTTGGGTACTGGATCCATAGACTCCATTCGGTAGTTTTCACGCAATTTCAGAAGAAGAGCAAGTTGACCACATTGAGAAATGAAGTACTCTATACACCTTGACATATAGTGGTTTCATTCTGCCCTTATATCCCAAATTTCACGCATATTTGTTTAATAATTTAGCTACTTCGTGATAGATTAGATAACCTATTCTCCATAATGGCTTACGGTCTCAAAGCAAAAAATATTTTTGGTTGGCAACACTGTAGAATGACTGTTGGGTGGACACTCTGTTCTTCTCCCTTGCCCTCGCTTTCTCGTAAAACCAGTGCTCAAGAAACATTGCACGCATAGTACAAGTATAAAAACTCTGGATACGGGAAGTTGTGATTTATTTTACAACCCTGTTATATAAATAAATAACGAATTAATGTAATTTACCTCACCCATTCTTTATGAAGATATTTCAAAATATGTTATGCTGAATTCTCCCCTTTACATCTTATAATACTGGACAACTTATTTAGATTATATCTGGTAAATTAACAAAAATTTCATTAATTAGTGCTGCATTTTAAAATAAAACATACACATTGTTACCAATTTAAGTATTTAAAAATGCACATTCAACAACTTTGGATAACATACATATAATAAAAACATTAAATGCTGTTTATTCAAGCTCATGCTATCATTTTCCAAATTATGATTTCTCTAAACACCATTGTCATAAAAATATTAGTAAATGGTTAGCAAAACAAAGCAGCTTAGTAATTTTGTAATTTTTTCACTATTGCACCACAAAATTAACAATTCTTAGGTAAAAGCAGTAAGTACTATAATACAATAATGTGTTCTTTTATTTAGTAACGTTTTAGCTGTCTATAAGAATTAACGATTTATGATCCAAAACAATTTTTCAAAGTTTATTCGAATCAGAGTGTTTACTCTAATGATTTGGCCACGTCTGTGATTTTAATTGCATATACATCCGTCTATTACTAATAACGAGTGAAAATCCGCTGATA
The DNA here is from genome assembly GCA_030762935.1 of Hymenopus coronatus. NCBI lineage: Eukaryota > Metazoa > Arthropoda > Insecta > Mantodea > Hymenopodidae > Hymenopus > Hymenopus coronatus. The sequence continues at coordinate 36,564,458 of CM060890.1, forward strand.
TTCACGCAAAGTGACGTGAAACATCTGCAGAACGTCTGAGTTCCTTAGCCTCCCTCTCAAGTTCTGGAAATGCTGCAGGGCCTCTCAAATCTCATATGTGCAAATCGAGGTGTAGCGGTGCTGCGCACCGTGCATCGGTTCAAAGCGGCTCGTGTCGGCAATTTATAATTAGGAAGACACAACGAGGAAGGTGAGGTAGGGCAAGACAGGCAGAGCGAGCATACAGGCGTAAGAAAGCGCTGTCTCATTACGGGTCTCATTCAAAAACAATGCGCTCTCTCTCACTCACACACACACACACATACAACAATTAAACGTTTTCCGTAAGCAATTAAATATTTCATAACTAAGCATAACAAATATATTCATTGAAACGTAGGGCCCCTTGCGTAATAGCATACAAAATATAACAAAATGTTTTCTGTCTAAACAAGTACCTATACAACTGAACTTTATACTTTTACTTAATTTCCACGCTTTAGATTGTGCTTTTTCATCATAATAGTTTTACACCTAAAAGCATACTCACCGATGTACTTGTTTTTGCCCATTCTTGTTTCAAACTTCCAGAAACTATTTCCAAGGAGTAATCTGCTAATCCTAAAGGCTCGATCCAAGTCACTCCAAACTAGTTCAGCACGATAGGTGGAGTCAGATTGAAAAACTCAAACCATAGCCGGTATTTGAATTAATCTGACTCTGCCGATCCTTCTTGTGTCCAACACAGGGCTCGTGTAAAAAAAGCAATTATTTAACACTAATTGACCTAATAGTTGGTTCAACTACAAAGCGGCCTTAAGACATTGTAAGTCGCCATTGGGTATGTCATCTCAAACTAACTTGTGGACTACCAGGAAATATGCGAGTCACTTGGGGAATTTAATATCGTGCTGGCACGTTGCCATGCTAGCTCAATGGTTAGAGCAACCGACTGGATCCGTGGTTCAAATTCCATCTATGGCACTGAATTTTCAGTTTGGCTCTACCTATCCAACTTGTATCCTACACAATAGTCTGTTTGACATGACTTTGTGAAAAAACAATTAAAAATATTTCAGTAGAATTATTCAGGTTTTTTAAGTACAGATTTATTAAGTTTTTAACTAACAACTATATAATTAGCTGTTGTGACCATTTTAAAGCATCTTGCTTCAATTTTAAATCAAATTAAAAATGTTGCTGTGTCAAAACATTGTTTATGTGGTATAGAGTCTGATTAGAGATTTATCGGATGTATGTGTGAGTGTATATGTTTGTGTGTGAATGATCAAATTCTTTGTGTGTCTACAACTTTCTTGCGGAAACAATAGACTTGCGAGTAAAACATATTACATTTATAACAAAGTGGAATTCGTGTACATAGAATATTTATACTAATATTCATTGTGGTAATGGAGCACTAAGTTTAAATAAAAAAGTGTTGCTTTCTAGAGAAGTTATACCTTACAATTAATGGTGGGTTACAAGTATCAGAAATATGCTTCTTCACGAGTCACTGAGTTTCCTTCCAGAAGTTGTCATAAATCATTTTTCGCAACGAAATTTCTTAAATAGCTTGGGGGAGTGCTGAGTACTTATGAAATAAGCATTGCCCTGTTGTTTTCTTTTTGAATCTTGGATGTCGTTTTCTACCTCACAATGCTGCAATAACTCATTCGCATTCACCCTTTACTCTCCCAGTGAGCATTGTGACTTTACGGTGCGTGACTGTAGTGTCAGTCGGTTTGACAGTTGGCTATCATCAGCTGAATACTTGCACAGAGCAGTTTGCTGCTCCTCTTTGGCCGTAACCCATCAATTCTGGAATATTGATGTATAACGGAGTCACATGAAATTGGAGTTCAATTAATAGAGAAACTTAGAGATAAAGTATTTGAAGTAGAATATGTTGCGCCTTGTTGTGGCGCTAAGTTATATTGCAGTGAAGTTGAGTATTAGGATAATTGAAAATGCGTTATTCACGTTTTTGAGAAAATATGTGTTCACTCTTAAAGGGAGATGAAAGTCTCTGTCTCATCAATGTTAAATTTGAATGTAAGATTACTATTGTTATATCTGCTGCTGAAGGCTCTCAGTTTGGTCCATAAGAAGATGACAGATTCTGCTTTTCAGTAATGGGTGTTCCAGTAACCTTCCAATATTTTAATCAGCCTATTTGATATAGTTGCGATACCCGGGATACAGATTAAAGTTAATACTCATTTCTGCCTTAATGTGTCACTGTAGTAGAGATACGATGATTGAACTGTATCGGCAGCAGTATCATTCGATACAGAAGTAGAGCATTCAATAATTCGACGCTTTTCCACAAGAAATGTGAAACAGATGATTTCGAATTATTGTTAAAAGTTTGTCACCATAAAGAAGTGCATCATCACGTTTTTTGTTGTTGTTTGGACTTTGTAACGAGATACATAGGGGATAGAAAAAATATGCATTAAAGAAGTTATTGTGTCCAGCAGCATCAGAAGATTTTCTTTAACCACTGACTGGTTCTGCATTGATGTTATACAAATTAACAAAAAATGTATGATATGCATACAAACAGTTACTTTTTGTATTCTACAAAGCGTATTTCGAGAGTGAGTGAGTATAGCCAATTACTTAGATGAACATAAACCAGCCTATCCAGATAACATCAATCCAAAATCCTCCACTTTTACAATTATTCATCTGGGTTGCTTTAATGAGGAGCGTGTAACGTCTGCTTTACCGTGATGTCGCGCAAGTTAATCGTGGATCCGGGGCAAGAAGAAAGAAAAAGCTTGAAGTGAGAAAACAGGAGGAAGGAAAACTATAGTCGAAGGAGAATGTTTTGAGACAGTTACAAACTTGGTGTCTTGAGCACGACTTGCTGTTGATGGTAAGTCAGGTGGACTTTTGATCGTGTCTGACAATATTAATTCTTCTCATCTCACACAGTTGCAGCGCTGAAGCATTGGACAAACGGACAGACAGATGTAGAAAGCCATGGTTATGAAAAGATTTCAAGCCTGCTTGAATGACTATATTAATTCCTTCACGGTTACACTCCTTAATCAAAAGGACTTGTCTTTGTGGTTAGTGCCGCCTCTGGTGTAGGTTTTCGAAACTAAGTGCCACCTGTCCGCGACCGAATTGCCTCATTGACTCACAATGCCGTGCTAAAATATTATCCCATCTCGTAAAGGAGTCAGGCCTCCTCCATATTTCCTAACATTCTATAGTCCGCACGGTATTAATGATGAGTTTGAGAACGGCGGCGGGGAATGTTGGGGCAGTAGAAGCTTGTTTGTAGCTTTAATTAAACAAGCTACATTTATATCCTGTTTTTTCCCTTGTCTTTTCTCGGACTGCTCCTCCATTAGGCTGTATTATATCTCAACAGGTGGCACTTCTTGCTTAAAGAAAAACAAAATAATAAGCGGTTCTGTAAGCTAGTAAGGGAAACTTTTTAATGCCTTATGCTCGCATAACGTTGTCGATATGTTTAGACATCGCCATTGCTGCCAACAGCTTCTTGTTTGTTGTTAGTCACATTAATAACTTCCATCAAAGTAGTTACTGCAACTTCAGTTCATTTGAATATGTCAGGGAACACAGAAAAAAGCAATAAGGTATATGTGATCAGCTGAAGAATCGAAAGTTCTAAGCCTGTAAAACAGGACTGTTAATAATTCAAACTAAGGGTTACTTGAAATATATTTTCCTTCCTATTTTAATTATTTATCACCACTTATACACAATGTGTGGCTTTTTTTGAACGAGATTACGTTGTTTTTGAAAATTGTATACCAAACATGAATTCAATGTGCAGTACAGACTTCTATAAGTAAACCTTTAGTTACAGGTAGGCTTATGGATAAAATACCTTTTACTTTCTCCACTCGTATTAGAACATAGCAGGTAGAGACCGTATTGCATTTTACCTAAAATTTGATGTCTAAATTTCTCCGAAAATATGCCTTCTGAAGTCCTCTGAGCCCAAAAAGGTATTTTTAGAGTAACGTCCATATGTGTGTGTGTCTCGAGAGCACAGCTCATAAAAGGAAACGTCGGTTAAATACTAAACTGGGTATTTAAGTTCAGTATATTTCAGGAAAATCTGCCCATCCCCAATTTTACATGAAATATTTTTCGGAAAACTTTATTTTCACAAAAATGGCTCTAACAATTTTGGTTAAAATACCATATGTTTAAGATATTTTCATGAAAAAGGAAATGTATCTTGAATTTTCTATGAATGGCCTCTAAAGACCTCTTTATTCTAGATTACCTTTGTATATCTGGTAAACCGGAAAAGGTATATATATATATATATATATATATATATATATATAGAGAGAGAGAGAGAGAGAGAGAGAGAGAGAGAGAGTTAATCATTTCGTAGATATTCCTTTTTGTTGGTTTCAAGTTTAAACTACTTAAACTTTTCTCAACTTTTGTTTCTTATCTCTTTGCTTTTAGTCCTGGCCATGGAAAGGGAATCGAATTTCAATAGTTTCACATAATTGTTGCTTTTAAAAGATTTGACTATCAAGTAATAAGATAATTTATTAATGTTTATCTCGATTAGCAACATGTTAATAAAACAATATTTTGTTAGAAGAATTTGTTTACAGAACAGGTATAAAAAGGCATATGAATTGAACACATCAGATTTTTTTTTCAATAATGATGAAATGTAGTCAAAAATGCACATTTATTATTTTTCGTTTAAGGAGGCGGAAACGGGACTATTGAATCACTCTGACTCTTTGGCGCCGGTCTCTTTCTGATTGGTGTTCACATCGGTTAAGTGGTGTAAAGCGTTGTTCCAATGAGATGCAAGTGCAGACGAGATCTCCATTTTTACTTTCTCTATACGTACTATGTGAGATAGAGAAGCATTCCATTCAAAAATATGATACCTAAATTTCACCGGGATTTTACTTTTAGAGTCCTCTGTGACCAAAAAAAAAGAATTTATTGAAAAAGGTCTTGTGTGTGCCCGTGTGTCTGAACACGATAACTCAAAAAGGATAAATTGGTAAAATACCAAACTTCGTATTAATGTTTAATATCTTCCAAGGATGCTACACGAAGATATTAAGACAAATCCCCCAACCTCAAGCTACCCTTGACATGTAAAAAAATTCAATACTTTTGATTTTTGTTTTCAAAAATGACTCTAATTATTTTGATTAAAATACTGTATATTAAACATATTTACAAGGTAAATGAAAAGTGCATTTTGTATTTTACGAGAGTAAACTCTGATAACCTTTTTGTTCTGGATGAAATTTACTGGATTTTGCATAACTAATAAACCTTAATAGAAAGAAAAAAATCTACTTCACTAAAATGTAGACCTCGTTAAAACACACAATTTATGTCACTATATTTTTTCGTGGAGTTGACCATTTTGGAGATAACCCTTGTTGTTGGTTCCAGTTTTAAAATACTTAGAACTTCACATATGGGAATTTGTCAACTCTTGGCAATGCAAAGAAATGGATTTCATCCACATGGCGACCAGCTTTTAAATTTTACTATCGTTTTAGCATAGGATATGCCATTATTTCCGTCTACTTACAAGAAAACAAGTAGTCAGACCATTTCTGCTAATGTTTATCTCGATTAGTATGAAGTAGATCGAAACAAGCTTTTTAACAATAATTTGTTACTGAGATGTAGAGAAAGTCACGTGAACTCAGAAACAAAACAAAAATCGCTTAAATACCAAAGTTGGTATTTAGGTTCAGCATCATTCAAAGATTTTCAAGAATATACTCCATCTCGTACTTTCCTTTACACAGAAAAAATTACCAAAATGTTATTTTCTCAAAAATGGTTCTAACGATTTTGATTATAATACCGTATATTAAAGATAATTTTATGAAAAATAAAATGTATATCTTGAATTTTTTGGGGGATAACCTCTAAAGTCCTCTTCAGTCTAAATGTCTTTTGCATCACTGCCTTTACATTTCCAGCTCCTGTCTACCCAAGTCTACTGCGAAAGAAGCAGTTAATGCATATCTATAACTACAGATCAAAATATAAATTAGATAATTGAATACCATTTTAATCCTCGATATTTGTGATAGTAAGAGGTATAAACAATCGGAACATTCGACGGATATAATGATCCTAGCTAGTATTCGCCAGATGATCCGATATATAGCTACTATAAGTAATTTTGTAAACAAAAATTGTAAATTATGAAATATACATATAAGCCGCTACTTCTTACTGAAAGACAAGCAGTGGTAAGTTTGATATTTCCTCCTCAGGAAGATGTCAAATTACCTTGAGAGTAAACGAATAGCAAGGGCGCGTCAGTAGACCAAATAATAATCCACCAATCACACTGTTAATCACTCAAGTCCATCTTGAAATGAGTATGGTCCCCATAGTCTATTAAAAACATCGACATTCGCTATTCTTCATCCTGGTATCAATCCATCGGCTGCAGGATGCCCATCGTGGACGGTTTCAATAACTGGATAAAATTCGTGAACCGGCACAGTGGACCATTAATCAATTCCGAATTTCAATTGAGTCGTTCCTAAATGGCATCCTCTTGGGCAAGAGACGTCACAAGTCAAAGCGATTCCATCAGAAGAACTGAATTGAAAACGAAGTTAAAGTAAACGGACAGAATTCAATTAGGCTATCTGTCTGGACTGAGCACTGCTCCTTTTATGCACCTAAGAAACTGTAACCGGAGAAGAAAAATAATGGCACCCGTTGCATCGCAAAATATGACTGTGATCCTCTAGATTACATCTTATTTTAAATATTATTTACTATATAATATGTTATATTATTTAATATATACGATAAATATCAGTTACTATTAAGAATTAGAATAGTGTTAAGAAGCATACATTTTTAATTTCTCTAGCATTATGTGGCAGGTAGAAAAGATATTGTATTCCACCCAAAAATTCCATACCGAGATTTCATTGGAAATATATGTTTTGAGGTTCCCTGAATCCATAAATTTTTTTTTACAAAAACGCCCGTCTCTCTATCTGTCTGTGCGGTGTCTGTGAACTGTATAATTCAAAAAGTCCCTTAAATACTAAACTTGCTATTTAAATTCGATACGATTTTCAAGAAAATTTTCCCTTTCATGGAAAAATTAATGACAATTTTAATTTTCCCAAAAATGGCTCCAAAATTTTCATTAAAATAGCCTATATGAAAGGTATTTTCACGATAAATAAAGTATGTATATTGAATTTTTTATGAAGAGTCTTTGAAGACTTCTCCATTCTGGATGACTTTTGCATAATTGTGAACAATAAAGGATAGAAAAAACTTACTACACAAAATTGTAGATTTCGTTAAAATACACCATAATTATATATTTTTAGTTATTTAGTTTTTATGGAGTTAAACATTTCCAAGATGTTGAGATATACTTGTAATTGGTTTCAATTTTAAAATACTTAAACTTTTTCAAACAGAAGTTTATCATTCTTGTTTCTTTTATATTACTCCTGGCCATGTAAAGAGAACCGAATCTCAAGCACATAGTTTTTTTTTGTAGTGTTTAATGCCCGCTTTTACTACTCGTGGCACCGCAGGCAATGATAATGGTGATTTATGAGATGAAGATGGGAGCACCGGTTGAATGCGATGGCGGGGGAAACCTGAGAACCCTTAGAAAACCAGCCCCTGCGCCGCTTTCTGCAACACAAATCTCACATACGGTCGTTAGGGATCGAACCCGGGCCGTCTAGGTGCAATTACATAGCAATAAGCATTTAAAAGTGCTAACTATCTCAATGTGTTTCCTTATTTACCTTCTACGTATAAGGAGTTAAGTAATAAGATTGACTTTACTAATTTTTATTTGAGTTACATGAAGTAGATGGAAGAATAGGTTTTTTGTAAGAATAGTTTGTTACAAAATAGGTAAAAAGAGTTATCTTAATGGAACACATTTATTTTTATTATTACTCACCTATCTCTCTCACAAACTGATCCAGACGGTTAGATAAAGATAGTATCCACCTAATTGGGATAAATTGAGCAAAGATATTGTAATATTCCTGAACTGAAATAGTAATCACAATATCACAAAGGAGCTTATCATGGCGTCGCCATAAATTAAATAATCTAAGCTTAAAAAAAGAAGAGTTTAAAAGAATGTCATGGCCCTGAAATGGAACATGCTGTCCTATTTCTCCCAACAAAAGAGAAACGAGCGAAAAGTTTGGCAAGAAGATGATGTGCTCCTTCCTCTCAGCAAGTGGCTACATTGTGATGATTCCGCTTAAGCGAACAAAAGAATGTTACTACCATACGATATACCACAAAATGTCTGCCGCAAATACTCAATGAACTGAGAAAAAACTAAGCCTTATTTGCGGTATTTTTGTTGCACCAAACAGCTCTTCCAACACTGTACAAGAAATAACCAATTGTCTAGGACTTATATATTTGTCCCATCCTCCCTACATGGCAAATCTGGGCCCAAACATTTTTATTCCCAAAAATTAAAGAAAAATGTTGAGGTCAACGATTTGAATCAGCTGAAGCGGCAGTAGGTGCATAGGAAGAATGCATTCGTACTCTCTCCAAAGAAAACTGGCGTCCATCATTTCAAACATCTTGTTACATTCACACGACTTTTTCCACCTATTCTGTAACAAACTAGTCTTACAAAAGTTTATCATTTTTCTAATTCTAGCTAATTAAGTAAAACACTTGAATAAATATCCTTACAATGTTAGTCACTTATAAGTAAGGAGAATAAGGGAATACACAATGCTAAACGTATAACCAAATCTTTTAAAAGCCATCGTTGTGAAACAATTGAAATTCGGTGCTGTTTGCAAAGGTCAGAGTGCTGAAACGGAAATCACTTCCCGTTTGAGAAAAGTTAAGTAGTTTAAAATTGAAGCAAATAACAACGAAAATTTCGGAAACGGTGAACTCTATAACAACAACAAAAAAGTAAATGACATAAATTGTGCGTTCAACGAAATCTACAGTTTTTTTGTATAATAAGACTTCGTCGTATCGCTTTCATCGATATCAGTTGCAGTTATCCAAAAACTGTCCAAAATGAAGAGGTCTTCAGAGGCTATTCCCAGAAAAGTCAAGATATACATGTTTATACCTCAAATATACGGTATTTTAATCAAAACAGCTAGAGTCATTTTTGAGAAAAAGAAATTTTTTGAAACAATTTCCACAAAGTTTTGGTGGTGGGTGTTTTTTGAAAATAAATCCTTATAAGATATTAAACTTAAACACCAGGTTTTTCGTTTGAGAGCTTGCTGTACACAGACACACAGACACACAGACACACGCTGACCCTAAAACACATACTTCCGGTGAAATATCAGTATCGAATTTACACCATATGCATAGTACGTGTAGAGAAAGTAAAAATGTTTTGAAAGTATGAGTAAAGGTGTATAGAATGCAATGAAAACGTTTGATATACGCAATGATCAGATCTAAATGTTTAATATTTTCTTAGCGTCTATTCTCAAAACCTTTGGAATGCCCCTTGTAACAGGTAGTTATCAACTTAATATAATTCTAAATTTGAATCTTAAAAATCTGATTTTTTCCATTCACATGACTTTCTCTACATCTCTGCAGCAAATTATTGTTAAACAGCTTATGCTTCTATTTGCTTCATGCTAATCAAGAATATATATATATATATATATATAGCAGAAATAGTCTTATTACTTGATTCCTTTAAGTAGAGGCAAAATAAAGGGGTACCATACGTTAAAGTGATAGTCAAAAGCTGGTTGCTATATGATTGAAGTTCCTTTGTATGGACAGGAGTTCACAAAGTCCTGTGTGAGAAAAGTATAAGTTTTTTAAAGCTGAAATAAAAAACAAGGAATATCTCAAAAACGGTCTACTCCAGGAAAAAAATGCATATCATAAATTCTGAGCTTTAAAGTGCTCTACATATTTTGCGATGTAAGTTCTCCATCTCTTATGGTTTAGCAGCTATGTAAAATTCCCTAAAATTCATCCAGAATAGTTTTCAGAGGCTATTCGCAGAAAATTCAAGATATAAATTTTATTTGTTTAGTAGATATCTTTAATATATGATATTTTAATCAAAATCATTAGGGCCATTTTTGTGAAAATCAAAATTTTCTAAAAGGTACCATGTAAAGGGTAGTTTGGGGTGGGGGATTATTCTCAAAATCTTCGTGTCGCACCCCTGGAAGATACTAAACTTAAATATCAAGCTTGGTATTTTAACGGCTTTCCGTTTCGACACGGACCTTTTTGGAAAATGCTCTTCTTTTTTTTTTGGAAACAGGTGAAATCTCGATATCGAATTTTTGTGTGGAGTGCCATACCTTCTCTATACACTATGTACATAGAACGTGTACTGAAAGTAAAAATGTCTACACGCCTTCATAATGGAAAACAAAAATAACGTCTCGTCGTCCCGTTTATTTCATAAGCTATACTACAATAGAAACAAACAAGAATCATACTCCAGCCACACAGAAGGTGGCCTTACATTAGTTATGATATATGGAACAGGAAGGTTCTCTTTCAGCTACCGTTGAACTCCAAGGACAGCTATCACTAATTTGTTTCTTGGGTGATCCTTGGCTCACGTTTCCCAATTTAATCACGTCCATTATCAGTCATCAGATGAATAAGGGTAGCGCTCTAATTGCTGTTCTTTCGTAATGTAAAATAAATAAAGCAGTCCTCTCATTATCTTACCTCATTATCGCGGCCCTCCCTTTGGCTATTAAATATCATTAACACGTACTCCTAAGCTAGTGCTTTAAGTTTGGGTGAAGAAACAGGTATTGATGAAAATCTAGAGAAATTGTGAAAGTAAAAATAGAGCAGCTTGAATTAATAAGGGCTGGTTTCTGTACACATTCAACATTACGTACATTTCAGAAGCTGAAAGTCGCTAGCATTGGTACATCAGAGATATGCTCATTCATCCAGAAGCCGATATATGTCCTCGTGCGTTACAAACACAGCAAATGTCATAAAATAAAACTACTACTTGAAATATTGTGCATAATTTACTTATTCTTTCCATATTTTACTTGTAGTTATAGGTAATATAATGTGCCACCAACGTGGGTAAACACGTGACGGCAGAGATTGTCTCTTTTCCTTGTACAATGTGTAAGTTTACAATGATGGGAGCGAAGTCAATCCAACAGGCAAGCCATCGACTCTTCCGTTTATGCCTGTATAGGAGTAATCCTTCTTATTTTAATAGGTGGCGGAAAAACTTTAGTTTGCGGCAAGGTTCTGACTCAGAAAATTGCAGTGTCATTACACAATCCATGAAAGTGACTGCGACTGCTACAGTAGAAAAGAACGTTACTTTCAAATTGTGTTCGATACCAATTAGTTATCAAGATGCTCGGACATATCCACAGCTTTAAATGCATTTCCTTTCAAATTAAGTGTCATATTCTTGGGGACTCAATGGGATTGCAAAGGTACTGACCACATTAATTCATCATAACATAAATTAAACATTCTACTAATTAAATAATCTTTTCCAAAATTATAAAATTACATTTAATATTTTAATAAAAAACTAAATAAAATAAAAATAAAAGAACAAGAATGAACATTTTCTGAAATAATTATTATTTCTTAGCAATTATCATCAAATGTATGAAAATCTGATGACACCGTGGCTGAGTGTATAGACAGCTCGCCTCCACCAGGTGACCCGGGTTCGATACCAAGCGCCCGTGTGTGCGATTTGTAGTGAACGAAGCGATGTCTGGGCGGGTTTTCGCCGGGTCCTCCGGTTTTCCCAGCCACTCATTCCACTAATTGCTCTATCATCCATTTCGCTTGCATTCCATATCATTTACTTCCTCACGCTCATGCCTGAATACGGGCCGACCACTCGTCTCAGGTTCTGCATTCTGAGGCTACGAGGCTGCCCAATAACGCTAGGCATCCGCTTGTTAGTTCTAGAAGGTTGTGAGACCTAAATATGGGGACTGTAAGCTGACTACGAAAAACCTCATATCCGAAGTTGAAATACTAACACAAGAAACTATGGCGGGTTTTTGTAAGAGTTGATGGATTCCGCTCCTCCGTTGTGATGCCTATTTGTTCTGTAGTGGGTGAGTGACGTACTTGGTTGCTATGACTCTATTGGTCCGCCTTTGATGCCCGTCAGATGGTAGCTCTAGAATAGTTGGGTTGGTAGTGTGAAAATGAATCTCTTAGTTTGCTGCCCCCAGAAACCTGTTGATTGTACTGCGTCTCCCACGTGCTTTAGTAGCTAATTGTTGTGCTTTTAGCTGCAAGCGGCAGCACATAATGTATTGTTATGGAATGAATGTGTTTACTTGATGGATTTAGTAGAGCATTAAATTCCAGCTAATCTAGGTTTGGTCAGTAAGAAAATCTTAATATTAACATGAGGTTTTCGAAGTACTGGTACTTTATAAATTATAATACATATTTCTTTGTTTTTTTTTCTTGAAATAATATACGGCTTCTCATTGATGACGCATTGACAATCACATTCCTACTTACAAAAGTGTGAGTGCTTTTTAGTACTGTTACAAGCTGTAAATGCTTATATCACACGCACAACGTAAGTTAAGGATGAGTGCGATTTTACAATGAGCCTATCTCTTCAGAATCGTTTTTGTGACGCTAACCTTTATTCGGATAATGTTCTGTGCATAAATTGTATTCTCGGGTTGCTATGACAGTGCGTTATTTTCATGCTGACATGAGCAATTACATAATTTGCTTTACAATTACAATGTCATGTATAATTAAGCTTTTTTTCAGTAATGCAATAAACACTCTTAATTTATATATTAATTCTGATGACCAAATTATTTATTTCAAAGAGTTACAACTCAAATCTTTTACAGTTTCAGCTGTTTCTTTACTTTTCTTGCAAATACATTTTAATGATTTCTTTAGGTTTTATGGATATGCTTTGTCAACACTTTCTCTCACATAAACATTACAAATGATTTGTTTTAATACATTTCACAATAATATGGTACTTTCACATAGTAATAATTTAACGAAACATAAATATGGCGATATAATATTTTTTGAACTGAGTGTTTTCACACAGCAGTCTCGTAACGCGACGTCAAGAAACATTGTATTGTAAAGCACCCAAAAAATTCAATACCGAGATTTCACCGGAAATACATGTTTTTGGTTCCCCTGAATTCAGAAAAAGCATTTTGGAAAAAGGTCCGTGTGTGCGTCGTTTGTGTGTGTGTATGCGTGTGTTTGTGTTTTTGTGTGAGTTGAATACCAAACTTGGTATTTAAGTTCAGTATCTTCCAAGGACATGAAGATTTTCAAAAACATCCCCCGACCCCCAACTACCCTTTACATGGAAAATGTTCAAAAATGTTGATTTTCTCAAAAACAACTCTAACGATTTTGATTAAAATGTCGTATATTAAAGATGTTTATCTGACAAATAAAATGTATATCTTGAATTTTCAGGGAATAACCTCTGAAGACTACTGTATTATTGATGCATTTTACGGAATTTTGTATAACTGACAAACCTAAGAGGTAGACAAAAACTTACTTAACAGAAATTATAGAGCACGTTAAAGCACACAATTTATGTTAAATACATTTTTTTCGTGTAGTGGATCCTTTTTGAGACATTCCTTGTTATTGGTTTCAGCTTTAATTTTTTTTTTCTTATACGGGAATGTGTCAACTCCTATCCATAGAAACAAGGGAACTTCAATCACATAGCAATAAACTTTTGACTAATAGTTTAGCCTATGATACTTCCTTAATTCCCTCTACTTACAAGGAAGCAAGTAATAAGACAATTTCTGCTAATTTTTTCTTGATTAGCAAGTTTTTCAACATTAATTTGTTGCAGATATGTAGAGAAAACCATGTAAATGGACATGGCGCAGAAGAAATTATCCGTTTTATCTTATCGGGCAGTTTAGTCATGCAGTCCAAAGTAGACGATTTTCAGAAGCATCCAGAAAATATTCTCTCCCTGCTTTAATCAAAGGGCCTGTTGGTGACGCCTGTGATAGACACTGGAGAAAGACATCTCGGTATAGCAACAAACACCTAACTGCTGTTTCTAGGAGAAAGAGATAGGTGAGAGAGACTGTAGGAGACCGCAGGAGACAGGCCACAAAGACGCACGGGGATCTCTAACATTCCCAGGCTCGAACTCACTCTACTAGAGGTCCCCAAAGATTGCAATCAAACAGCTCTCCACGGTGACTACTCTTTGTTTTGACTATGCATCCACGGCATCTGTTCGGCATCCCAAGAACCTAGAAGCATAACTGAAAAATGAGAGGGGAAAGGGATGATGAGTAAAAGGTGGAAAGGAAGTGTTGGTAAAAGAGAAACTATCCCAGCATTCACCTACCTATCTCGGAGAAACCGCAAAAAACCTATGGGCTAGAATGGGTTGTTGCCGGGAGTCGAATTCGTGACCTTCTGAATGCGAACACGACACTACAGCCATCCTGCTCTATCTCCTTTTACTTACCTTCTATATAACTCAGTTCAATCGGCGAAAATATTGAATTTCAAGCGAATATTCTATATTGACGTTTAACTAAAACTTCACGTTATAGAGTATCCTATTTCAAAGACAGAAAGAAAAATATAGTCCACGGAAGCGCATGTCTGTATCGTAAACACATAATCAAAAATTGTTATAAAAAAGCAAGGCACAGCTTTACAAAAGGTCCTTTTTACAGAGAAAATTTCGTTTACTATTTTCTTAAAACTGGCTGTAGAAGTTTCAGTTAAAATAAAACAGATGTCTATAGCAACCGAAGGGCTTATGTTACATTTTCTTTAAATAAACTGCGGGGTCTTCTCTATTCTATTGAGTACTACTTAGTGAAGAAAAACAGAAAAATATGCAGACTTGCTATAAAATGGGTTGTGTCAAATAAACTTCTTCGGAGCAGTAAATATTTTAGTAGTTGCTGAATTCAAGGATGAAGTTACTTCCACCAATCATAATTGAAATATATTTAAAGAAACTATGATCTGTTACATTCACATAGCCTTCTCTATCCTCCATTGTTTACTAGTGGCAATAAACCACTTTTACAATATTTTATTTTTTATCTAGTTCATACAAACAAAATAGTGATAGTAAAATATTTATATACGAACGCCATATGCTGGTCTTAAAATTCTATACCGTTTCCATCCAATCACGAGTAAGAACTAAAAATGGCCACAACTTTTTCTTTAAAAAGTATTGAGCACTTTGGACAATTAAATGATGGATATCTCGGAAATGGTTTATGTCTCAAAAAAGTATATCTGCAAAAACTTGTATGTTTTTAAGAGATTTACTTCTTTCGTGTGTTAAAGCTTTTGTCTATCGCTTAGTGTACTACCAGCTATAATAAAAATATGCAAAATACCATCCAATGAAGCGGACCTCTTAGGCTGTTAGTAGGAAATTCAAGATGTGCAGTTGTCACATTTCTTTAATATATTCTATTTTAATCAAAATCGTTAGAGGTGGTTTTAGAAAACATAAACCTCTCGAAAAAGGTTCAATACAATTCTAAACACAAATAAAAAGTTTGTTATTTACCTGGCATTTCCTTAAATTGTCTAAAAATGTCTTTAAAACTGTACTTAGAGTGAAATTTCGGTATCGAATTTTTGGATAGAATGCAATAATTTCTCTACCTCATATCAACGTGCTAGAGAAAGTAAAATTTTACAAATAACAAGATGTACACAAGTCAATGTACTATTTTTCCAACCTAACAAATGAAGTAGCAGCGGAGTTGAAAAATATCAAATCTCTAGGCAAATAAGCTGAAAACACAATAAACAAGTCAAATCGGAATCAGACGCAATAATTACATCAACTATGATCATATCCAATAACATCCTAAAAACAGAAGAAATTTCAGAGCAATGGAAATTGAGCATTATCCTATTTGACAAGTACGGTATCAGGAATGACTTAAACAGCATTTTGGAAGACCAGATGAATAGAAAAAGCACTAGCCGGTCGCTATGCGAGATATTCTCAGTGAATTCTCGGTATTGAAACTTCTCTGCCTATGAACTGTTGAGATTATTTAAATGTAACACATAATTACATTCGTAACGTGCAGCTGTTACCTTATGTAAGTGTGGAATAAAAGTTGTCAAAGTTTCTCTCGGTTGTTAAATTTGGATTTGACAAAATTGCAACACAACTTAAAAAGCATATTGGACGATGAATTAGATCTGTGAAATGAAGCTCAAATGATATCGGAGTTCATGGCGCTTAAAATTACTCGACATTCATCTTATCATCTCAGGATAAGGAGAAACCCCGAAAAAAACCTTATCCGCATAAGTAACGCAAACCGAGCTTCGAACTCAGGACCTCCTGTACCCAGGTGAGCTATTTGCTTTTGTATACACTAAAAGGTCTTCAGAAGACACAGTTGTAATAATTATTGTTTGAACACATTTGCGGATTAGTTGCACTCTGACTGGAAAAGAATTACGTGCGCACAGTCTCCCTGGGACCTTCCCTTCCCCAAGTACTCCAGTCCATTTAAGAAGCTTTTCTTTTAATACAAATATTTTGTAATCCATAATTCACACCTCATATAAATCACACATGAAACGGTGAACTTACTTCATCTGCCACAGCACAGCTTTATTATTTTGTTCGTGTTATTTATACTTTGTAACAGAATGTGTTTACTACAGAGTTTTATACTTACTTCTGTGCCCCCCTATAACCAAGGCAAACTTAGTAGTGCACGGAACTTCTGCCTCTCCCCTCTCCGCTCGCGTGTAAACAACCTGCCAGTTCATTAGAGATAATTAAAATAAAGTTTCTTGTAGAATATTTAAGAGATTAACTTGAAAATTGTTTGAAGGGCCGCAGTATTTTGTCTGTGCGTAGGTAGCATAATCATTATTTTTTTAATTAGGAAATACATTCTAATCATTAATTCCAAAAATAAATATTTTACCATAAACCTCTTTAAGCATGAATAACATGTAACAACACTTTTGCTATTTTTTCTTGTTTTCTTTTTCCTATAGAAAACAACCAAAAATAGCAAAAGTTAAACGTTCTCAGTGGTATTTAATCATACCAGGTGGACCAAATGCCCCGATTTGACGCTGTAGTCAATCCTTTGTGCGTTAAAAGAGTTGCAGAACTCAACGGAGCTATTTCACTTAACCTGTAAATGGAGAACTTGATGGGTGATCCTTTTACCCATTTTGCTTATCGTGGAGACCGTGAGCAGGTTACACTCATTGAGAGGCGTCGTTCTCGCTAGTTCTTCACTGATAAAATGCTTTCTTCACAAAATGCTTTCTGCAACTCTTTTAACGCACGAAGTAATTATCTGTAAACGTCAAATACGGGACAGTTGGGCCACCTGATACCAAGTACAGCTACATATGTTCTATGAAATTTAAGAATTATGCAAGACAAGTGGTTAAATGGAAACCAGCCCTATGTATGGAATATAGGATTAGTATTTCCTGACAAGTCAAATAAGATTACTGGTTCATTCAGGAGGTGGAGTTATCGGTAAATTGAAAATTCGCTTTATCCTATTCTATCTCGACGAATATATTTATAAATCTTGGAATTAAATCTCCCCACAAGTACGGCAGTATCCTACTCTTTTCATAGTGAAAAATAAACACCATAATCTTAGCTGCGATCCGGTGCGTTCAGACGTTAATACCCACCTGAGCGTAAAAACACATTTCGATAGTAACCGATATGTTAACACTAGCAAATTACCTAGACTGGTTTTAGCGGAAAAAGGGTGTGGAATAAACATGCGTGTAAACACATTTCAGCAGCTTGTTCCTTAACTAAGCATATTTTGCATCCTTGTATTAATACATCTGCCTCAGCTGCTTTGCGGGAAATTTACGTACAAGAAGTATGCTGGTACCGTGTCCATTTTGCTGTCTCTTCTATCTATAGTAACAACAGAAAGTACTGCATTCCAACCAAGAATTTGATTTAGGTATTTTACTCGAAATATATAGTTTGAAGCTTCTGGAATAATAATAATAATAATAATAATAATAATAATAATAATAATAATAATAATAATCACCTTTACTTTCTCTACCACGTATCTACGGTGGGAGATAAATAAGTGCCATTATTTGTTTCAGTACTTGAGGAATGTGATCATCCATTTAAAGCTGTTTTTTTTTTCGATATTTTCTAAGTATATATTCATAAGAAAAATTCCAGGATGTTTTAGGATGGCTATTGTTGCCTCTTTAGGACGTTAAATTGTTTACCTAATAGGTCATACGATTGGCCGTCACCGGTTGACCGTCATCTGCCCTCTGACCTGCTCGACTACAGGTGGAGTGATGTGTGTAAACACACGATAAACATAACGCTGAGACCCTAA
This sequence comes from Hymenopus coronatus, assembly GCA_030762935.1. Taxonomy (NCBI): domain Eukaryota; kingdom Metazoa; phylum Arthropoda; class Insecta; order Mantodea; family Hymenopodidae; genus Hymenopus; species Hymenopus coronatus. Next base: position 36,582,835 of record CM060890.1, read on the forward strand.
AAACACATTATTATACAAATGTTCTCCACTAAATATCAAAGTATTTTTACTAATTTAACTCCCGCCCTGTATACAGAGTACATAATAGGTACAAAAATTCGATAAGTTGATATCATCCAAAATACATTCTTTGAGATCCTCCGAATCCATGAAAAACGTTCTCTGTGTCCATGAGAGAGAGAGAGAGAGAGAGAGAAAGAGAGAATAGCATGGTATTCTTCTTCTTCTTCTCCTCCTCCTCCTTCTTCTTCATTTCCTAGTTTAGGCATTAATTGCCTGTTTCGCCTTCACAAATTGAATTAGCGCATCTATTCGGAGGACGTTCGACATCCCTTCATCCCTTCTTCCTCTCTTCCATTCTTTCTACATTTGATAGCATACATTTCTTGTTGATAGCTATCTTTACTTTTATGAAGTAGATCTGCAGTTCTTCACGGACACCAGCGTTTCTTATCTGGTTCATTTTTGTACATCCTCTCACTGTTCTTAAAACTTTCATCTCAGCGGCTTGGATTTGACTTTCTTGAGAGCAAATAGCATAACTCAAAAGCAAATATTCCGCTAAATACCAAACTTGATATTTAAGATCTGCATCTCCCATAGATTTGACAGAATGATTTTTAAGAGAATTTCTCCATCGCGAACTGCCTTAACTTTATATGGAACATTTTTCGAACATTTGGTTTTTTAAAAAATATAGTTCTAACGATTTTAATTAAAACATAACGTGCTTGAGTAAATGTGGTGTATATATTGACTTTTTTGGAATAGGCTTTGAAGTTATTTTTATTCTGGATAACTTTTGTATAACTGGCAAGAGACGGACAAAAATTACGACCAAGATATATGTGTGTGTAGTAGAATACATTTTTGGAAAAAAGGACTGTGTGAGTCTGTCTGCGTATCTGTGAAATGCTTAACTGAAAAACGAAAAATTGAATAAACACCTGGCGTGTAAGTTAAACATATTCCAAGGACGATTTTCAACAACTCACCGCCTGTGGCAAATAATCATTTACATAGAATATTTTTAATTTTTTCAACTCTCACAAATTGCTCTACACATTTTGAGAAATGCCACATATTAGAAGTTAATGAAAAATGAAATATATAAAAAATAAAGTATATATTCTGAATATTTTGGCAATAGCCTGTGAAATCTCTTCAGTCGAAAGTAATTTTGTATGATCTTGTGTGACTAACAAATGTTAAGGAGAAAGAATAATTATATTCTTGTACCATAAAAAGTTTCCGAAATACCCGTTATAATATTTCGAATTGCTCATTACTGTTTATTTAAGTTTAACGTCCTTTAACCTGCTATGCCAGAATAAATAAAAGAAATGAGTAAAATGATGCCTGCGTGATCCCGGAGTCCATAAAGTTACCCAAAATTCCTCTTCTCAGGATAAAGGAAAGTACCTGAAAAAAAAAATCCGGATAATTCACACTAACTGAGACTCGAAATTGAGACTTCTTGAATGTGAGCCAGATACATTACAAAATCGGGCTGTGTAATACTTGATCAATCTTTTATTGTCACCCTCCTTGGTGTAGTGACTACCATGCTAACTTTATATATCCAAGTTCGCGAGATCAAACCCGGCGGAGGACGATGGATTTTTTCGGGTGTAAAAATCCTTAGCACGGCCTCCTTCGGAAGGGAAGTAAAGCCGTTGGTCTCTTGTCGTAGATTTACGGCACGTAAAAGAACCTCAAGCCTGATAGAGAGGCCTCCGAGCAAATTTAAGTGGTCTTTCTTGCCCAATTTAGAATGCTACGCTGAGAACTACAATAGTTAAAGGGCGCCAATAAATAACACGCCATTTCCATTTCCATTCTTTCATAGTCCCTTTCAAAGTTCAGTTGTTTCTCGCAATTGCATTGAAAGAATATACCATTTTAAGATCAGTATAAATAGCTTCTAGTTGTTTTATATTTGGTTATCGTTATATTACATTTTGTATGTATAATGAAATGTCTAGTGTAACTACTTTTCCAGTGGTTTATCCCCATTTAAGTGAAACAATGGAAAGGTAAACTTTGGTTACAATAGCTTGTGAGGCCACGATTCAACAATACAGGGTAGAAAAAGACATGTGAATCTAAAGCATCAGATCTAGTTTATAATGTGTGAATTTTAAGTTTAAAAAATCTGTGTGATCCATTCACATATCTATCCCTAACTGTTCCATGTAAAAGTTATTTTTACAAAATGTTATTCTTTGTCTTTAACATGCTAATCCAAATAAATATTACCAGAATTCGTCTTGTTACTTACTGCCTTATAAGTAAAAGGAAAATAAAGGAAATACACTGGGCTAAAACGATAGTTTTAATAGCTGATCGCTTTGCGAAACAATTGAGGTTCAGTTCACTTTACATGATCCCACTTGAGAAAGATTTAAAATTGAAACCAATATGAAAGAATATCTAGAAAACGGTCAACTCTACAACAAAAATGTATATGACATAAATTCTTTTAGCCAGATTTTCATTTTTGTTTCTTTTACGGTTTAAACGTTATGCAAAATTCTGCAACTCTTCCAGAATAAAGAGACTATTCCCAGACAATTCAAAATATACATTTTGTTTTTAATGTAAATATCTTTAAAATACGCTATTTTAATCAAAACCGTTAATCAAAACGTGCGAAATTTTTTCCAATGTAAAGGGTAGTTTGGGTTAGAGGGATTTTTCTCAAAAACTTCGTGTAACATCCCTGGAAGATACTTAATTTAAACTCCAAGTTTATACTTTACCAAATTTTCGTTTTGAGTTATTATGTTCACAGACACAAACAGACTCGGGGACATTAGTCTAAAACATACCTTTTTTTGGATACAGGGGTTCCTGAAACATGTATTTCCGATGAAGTCTCGGAATCGAATTTTGGGTGGAGTGCAACACCTTCTCTACCTATGTACCATATATTATGTAGAGAAAGTAAGAGTGAGAGTTGTCTCAGAAGGTTCCAACCGGTCCTTTCTTACACACTCCACTGTGTCCCTTAGCTGTGTTCCTTAGCTATGTACATGACGCATAACAACGGAAAGCGGGCAGCAACCTTTCATTGGCATAAATTATCAGTAGGGAAACATATATTTTATTACTCATGTTTATTAAATGTAATAATTGCCCTATTTAGTTACAATTAGAACTAATTATTACATTACAGAGCAGTGCTCGTTTTAAAACAGCAGGCTTGCAACTTTAACATATGTTGCCAGCTGATATATACCTCAAACTGAGGGTATGGCAGGGCCTTATTGTTGCACTACTTGGTTGCACATGAACTATACTAAGACTGATACAAGTTACAGTTTGACTAATGATACCCTTCAATCATGTCTACCGCCTGACATAAGTTTGCATCAAGTAAAGGTGTCAGCGTTCTAATGTATGCTTGAAAAAAAAGAAATTGTAAACCCACATATTAGGAATAAAGATTGCAATATATATTTTGGTACTCGGCCACTCGCTGAGTTAGTTCCGCCACTGTTGTACTTTGCATGGTGAGCAACAGTGTTAATAACAACTCCGGGTGGAGTCACTCTTGTCCTCCGTTTACCAGCTCCCCAGGGCCGTACGACATTATTTCGTGGATTCTCTTTTTAATTTAGTTACCATTTATGGTAGGTAGAGGAAACATTGCATTCCATCCGATAATTCGATAACAAAAAATCTCCGGAAATGCATGCACGTTTTGAAGTGCACAGTAAATGTATCAAAACAAACAAAAAATAAATCCGGTCTCTGTGAGTTTCTCTAAAGAGTACTCTAAAAGCGAGAAATTGCATGATTTCCGAACTTCATATTTTAGTTCTGCATATTTTTGGGCACAACCGGAAAGTTTAGACGCAACTACCCTAAGCTCATATGAGATTTCAGAGATTGTTTAAAAAATGGCACGAACGACTTCGATTAATACATTTAAGATAATGGTATCAGTGATAGCATTAACTTCTTACTCTTCTATAGATTATGAAAGAATAAAATCCATGTCGTCTATATTAATATAAAATAACGTATGAAGTAGCTCTAAATATATATTAGGACAAGAATTCTATTACTATTCATATTCTACCTACTATTCTATTCAGTAATTTGATTTCCCCATATGTTAGTTTTTGGTGATAAACTTGAAGTTATATTCATTCGGATTGAATGAGAGAGCATGAAGCTATCACGAAAATACACAGTCTTAAATACCTACTATATTTTCTTAGCATTGCCGTCTTCGGAATATTCCAAATTGTATCGCTGGATTTTCTCCGACCAGAATATGTTTCAAAACCTGGGTTTCACGTATCGCATTCCATCCCTTTCTTAGAAACTCATTACAACGAAATGTTCATTTACATTGCGAGCCTGAGTACTTATTACTCTTTTACTTTTCCTGAACGTAATATGCACATGGTAAGTAGAGAAGGTATTGTATTCCACCTAAAATTTTGATGTCAAAATTTCATCGGAATATGCTTTCAGGTTCACTGAATCCAAAAAACAAACAAACAACACCACATTTTTAGGTAAAGGTCCGCGTGTTAATGTGTGTGTTTGTGGACAGCACAGGTCAGAAACAAAAAAGCCGTTTGGTAGGTAGGTACTCCAGGTTTAGGTTCTTCCAAGGATGCATCGCGAAGATTTTTAAGAAAATCCCCTTATTTCAATACACTTTACATGGAAAATCTTTTGTAAATTTTGTTTTCCTCAAAAATGATTTTAACGGTTTTGATTAAATTACAGAATAGTAAATATATTTACATGACATATAAACTGTATATCTTGAGCATTCTGGGAATAGCATCTGAAGATCTCTTCATTCTGGATACATTTTTCATTACTGGTAAACCGTAAGAGCTTCTTACAACACCAAAAGTGTAGACCTCGTTAAAACACAACATTTATACTATATACATGTTTTTAAAGTTAACTGTATGCAAATTATTGCTTGTTATTGGTATTAATTTAAGCGACTTAAATTTTTCTCAAACGGAAGGTCATCTTTCGTTTCATCTCGCTTTTGTTTCACTCCCGTCCATGCGAAGCCAACCGAATTTCAATTGTCTCACAAAGCGTACCTTTTTAATAAAGGTATGACCTTCGCTTCAACCTAGTAAATTATTTTATTACCCTTCTGCTTAGAAGGAACAGCAATACAGCCATTTCTATTAATGTTTATCTCGATTAATACGATGTAAACAAAGGAATAATCCTTAGTAACAACAATTTGTAGAGAATGGCATGTGAAAGTACACATAAGATATTTTAAAATTATTTATAAACAATAACATGACAGGGATAAACGTTTTTGTACCATAAAATGCACAGTTGGCTAGAGGAAGTTGTACGTAAGGACTTTAAATATAATTCTTCTTAGACATGTGTTGAGTATGTATGTTGAATAACATGTCTCGAATATGACCGTCATTTTTCTCTTGACATTCCCATAATCTTAATCTCAAATTATCCATTGCTTTGCATAGCATTTCTAGAGGAATCTGAGCTATCTTTGTCTTCAGATTCTTTGATAAATTCTTTGTTGATGGAGCGGTAAATACTTTACGTTTTACAGGTGAGGAATTTCAAGTCTTGATGAAGAATGTGTTTTATACTGATGCTAGATGTTGCAAGGAGATTATTGCAAAGCGTCATGGACTACGGTCCATAGCTTCTCTCACTACAATTTTTTCTTTTCTTTCAGGCTTGTTGAAAGGCTTAACAATATCTTTATTGCAACGGCTGAAAGCACTTTGCAAGTTCCCAATCTACCCAACAGAAAATATATCTGGGCTTAAAGTATGTTGCTCTCCATGTGTCTAGCCGGGAGCAAAAACATAAGTGGGTGAATGCAGGTTACGCAGTAGCACTTCTTTGAGTCACGTGACCCACAAACACCGAATGAGTGAGAATGAAACAGTGAATGTACACACACACAAACACACATACACACACTACTATCCGCAGTAGCTTATCGCCCATCTTTGTGTGTGCTCCCAACTCAAACTTGGACGATGAGAAGAATGGTTGGTGTGACTTCTCTTACTATTAGTCGCTGTCGCGGAATCGGCGTCTCGTTCCTGCAGGGTCCTCAGCTCCGGCGTTGATGTAGGTTCCATTTCTAATTTCCTAATTACAGTTAATCTCAGGGGTATGTGGATGAGGCTAATATATTAAAACACTGCATGTCCCCTTACATTATTTTATTGTAATATAGATTGTAAACGGGCGGCTAGCCTGTTTCTTACAAATGCGTTTTAATAAATACCATCCTAATCTAACCCTTGCTCCCCCACCACGTGCACACAACTCAATGTACCGTGAACAATATCACTTTCAGAGTAAGAGTATAGAGTCAGAGTAACCACATAAGAGATCTGCTTCTCCTTAAATAGTAAACCTGGGTGACGCTAACTTTCGCGCCATAAATGTAACAGCAGCTCTTATTGGATCTTAGGTAGCATGACCTTACAAGTTATGAGAATAGTGTGTGCTAAGTTCTGACGTCATATTGTGCACATGTCGCGTTTGGAAATACCCAGAAGTTTCCTCTCACTTTAACATTATGCTTTCTTTGTCTGTCTTTCTAACTCCCTGTGCTACTTGGAAGAGATGTCACTATTCCTGTCTCACTTCTTTATATGTCTGTCCTTTTCTATCATGCATCCCTTAGCCTAAACCCTGTGCTCATTAGCAGGTGGTGCTTGGTGAACTTACATGAAATTAAGCTAGCTCGCCTCACCTAATTGCATGAGTTATAACTTGCATATTTTATGCATATTTCTTCTCTGGAATATTTACAATTACTTTCCCTGGCTTTCTATAAGCTAGTAATATTATGTACATTTTCTCTTTTTATATAATTTGCGAGCATGTGGTATGTGCTCCTACATCATGTAATGGTTACCATGCTAATTGCACATACCCAAGGTCGCGGGTTCGTACCCGGCGGAGGAGATGGACTTCCTTCGTAAGGGAAGTAAAGCCGAAGTAAAGCCGTTGTCCCAAGTCGTAGATTTACGGCACGTTAAAGAACCTCAAGCCTGATGAAAGAGGCCTCTGATCAAAATTAAGCGATCTTTCACGCCCAGTGTAGAATGGGACGCTGAGAACCAGAGCAGCTAAAGAGCGTCCATAAATAAAACTCTCTACTATATTATTGCGCGAGTTTAATACTCGCGTGTTCCTTTGATAGACCTGTATAAGGTATACAAGTAAAATGGGTAGAGAAAGTCGTGTATTTGTACCATAACTTTCAGCCAGTTTGAAATCATTGTATTCAATCATTGGTAGAAATAGCTACTCATCCCACATTCTGTGTGTTGTGAGTGTAGTTAAAGTAATCAACTAATAAAAACTCTCATAAAATACCTTACTTCTACTGAATGACTATTTTTCTACTGTAGAATATATATATAGGTAGCATGTCCTCTAGTCTTTATGATTCAAAATGAAGAGAAATTAGTAAGCAATCTTATCTCATTGTCGTTCAACAAGCCATGGACAATCAGAGCAGGTGAGTCATTCTGCTGAGCGCTTCACACGAGATCACACAACGACGGTAACAATTATTTCTATTCAAGTATTTCATCCATAAACCACACTATCCTGTATCTTCGAAGGAGTGAAGGTTCCTTAGTTTCTAGTTATAATATGGCTAAAGGGTGAGGAATAAGCTTTAAGCATCTTGCATTCAAGACTTACTGCCTCCGAGCAAATTAATTACTCTATCTTGATAAATTATACATAATTTTTGAAGGGTAATTATTTCTGGTCCGGAGTAATCATTTTTCGGGGTTACTAACTGACAATGTAGGTGTATCAAATCCTGGAAGTATGGGACATTTTAAAAGAGAGTATTGGTTATGTTACAACTTGTACATTCAATTTCGATTATATGAATATGTCGATCGGACATAGGCTAGGTTTTTAAGGGACAGTCGTTTATTTCTAGTTTTATTCTCATTATTAGCAAATGCCAGGGAGGTGCCCTTAAGTTAAGAACATTAAAGTTTCTTCCTCACGTACCATTCCAAGTTATTTCATATATAATAATCAGAGCTAGGAAGTTCGTACCATCCGCCGTTCCATATACGGGTTGCGAATGACCATCTCGCCGCATCAAAACAAGTCATTGATAAGAACGCAGGGGGCAGAGGTAAACAAATCTGTTGTCAAGTAAACGGTACTGTTTCTAGAGAGCAAAAATGACTTATGAGACATTTGTAAAAGCACACCTATTTAGACCATTATGTAAAACATACAAATTGATACATATATAAGGCTGACTCTGATTTCCTTCTTTACGTATGCACATTATGAAAACACCCAAGCAATTATAACACGAATTGTAATATTTACTGATCGAATGTAAAATAATATCCAAATAATAAAATCAATTTCCTAAACATCTTCAGCCTCTTACTAGATAAAAACGAAAGGAAGAATTAAACTAAATCTTTACTCATCTGCAGCCGTACTACTGAAAGATGTATGTACTTTTGAAGTCCTTCAAATGAAAAATCTCATTCTACATTCCGACAAACAAGATCTGTAATGCGAAATTACAAAATCTGTAACCACTTCGCATGATGTATCAGTATTTGTTTGAATCTAAAAGTGTGATACATTACACTGAACCCTGCATTCCTTTTATTTACGTTTTTCATTTTCATCTTTATTTCAGGTAGGATGCCCATGGATTAGTAGAACCGTCTTGACAGTTCTTCTACACGCCGTAAAGATTAAGTTCAGGTCCTTACCTCTGGACTATAACACTGTGATAGTTGTGGGTAACTTTCTGAACAAATTTGCAATCAATAATACGTTTCTGTGAAGCTGTTCTCTTACTAGACGTTTGACACTTTGTTTACCACAATTGCCATTGATTTCTAAATAAGTACCTACATTAATAAATACACTGTTAGAAAACTTACAATGGTTGTAAAACAAAGTAATTTTGCTCACATTTGAGCAGAACAAAGATGCTATTCGAATACCTTCCTTCCTACCTACCGACGTGCTTCTGTGTTATGCAGTGATAGCTGTTTTGCAGTAATGGGTTGCACTCTACGTTGACCTTTGCGTACGGAAGTTGTGCCGCATGCGAGATTATAGATTCTAGTTCAGTTTTAGACTAAGGCTCGTTCCTGAGCCTTTTCTATTGGTTACGGAGACAATATGGCTGCGTGACAGGTGAACGACAGGTTTCGAGATTTCGTCGAGGTTAGACTACGTATTCTAGCTTAAGTTTATGTAAATGAACTGGATCAAAATAAGGGGTAAAATGGACTTCCTGAAAGTCGGTTCTGCTTTCCAATGCGAAATGCACAATCTTCCATTCGTTCTGTCTGGTTGCGCATGGACAGCCATGTTGCTCAATCGACCAATGGTAGAGTCAAATCTAAAATTGAACCAGAATCTGCAATGTCGTGCGCCGCATGGTATTGCCTACCTGGCCGCTCTTACACTGCATAAGGAAATCGGCAAGAAGTTCCTAGTTCTAATAATAATATAGTCAACGTCCAGCACCTGCAATGCCGTAGGCAGCAAGAATATATGTTAAACACTACTAAAACTACAATACGTGTTTTCAATTCACATGAATTTCTCTGCTTGTTCTAAACAAACCGTGATACAGACAATCACAGGCGCACACACATACATATCTTTTTGTAAAAATGCTTTTTTTTTGTATTCAGGGATCATAAAACATGTATTTCCAGTGAATTCTCGGTGTCGAATTTTTGAGTGGAATACAAATATTTCCTCTATACACTATGTACATCACAGTATGTGTAGAGAAAGTAAAAAACACTGCACAGTTTGACTATATTATTGTAAACCTGGAAATAGCAGCGGGTTAAACATACAGTTGCAACTGTGCTACGAGCTGCCTTTAGGAATATTCCACAGAGTTACTGAAATGTGGACTTACAATTTTATTTTACTTGAGTAATAATGTTCTGTGGTGCAACCATAAATGAACGGTTCTTTCATCAGGATAAAATTCTCTTGCTTTGCTGTCCTCAAAATAAGGCCTTGGGTTCAAAACCTAGAGTAACCATCTCAAACATGTATCAAAGTTTATTAATCCAGATAATATTTCTTGAGAGTCTGTGGCCAGTTGCCAAGAACAAAGGAAGCATAAAACGTCAGCATGAGAGACGCTGACGCACGAACCCGAGGAAATTGTAGTAACTCCTGCTAGAGAACCGAGGAGTATTTAGAAACGTTTAACGGCTTGGGCCAGGCCAGAAAGCTCACATAACTTGTGGTATTAAGGATTATATCTTCACTGGATGACCCAGGTCAGTCGTCGACACATTCCTACGCGCTCTCAGCCTCTCTGCTCGCCATTCTCCTCGATGTAATCTTCTGTTAATGATGCAAAAACCAACTACATTTCCGCATATAATCACTTCTTCATAAGCATGATGTATTACCACTGCGTCATCGCTAAATTTCTACCAGGAATATGAATCTTAACTAACGCTAGAGTAACCGTTCAAGACAACCGCTGCTAGTGGCCATTATTAATGGAAGTTAATAGGTTGGAAACATTTTTACTTTCTCTAACCGTAAGTGCAAAGTCCATAATAGACAGGAAAAGGCAATGTATTCGATACCGAGATTTCACCGAAAAACCTGTTTTGAGACTCTCTGTACTCAAATTTGTTTTTTAGAAACATGTTCGTGTGTGCGCGTTTGTCTGTAGGCAGCACAGCTAAAAAAAAGTCAGTGAAATTTTGGTAATTAAATTCAGTATCTTCAACGCTGCAACACGAAGATTTTCATGAGAATCCCCCTTCCCCCAACTACCCTTTATATAGAACATTTTTCGGACATTTTGATTTTTTAAAAAATGGCTCTAAATATTTTGCTGAAAATGTCACATGCTTAAGATATTTTTTTTAACAAATTAAATATATATCCTGACCTTTCTTGGAATAGCTTCTGAAGATCTCTTAATTCTCTATACGTTTGTAAACCGTAAGAGATAGAAAAAGAACTTAAAACATAAAAAATGTATACAATCTCTCTCAAATGCATTTTTTGTAGAGTTAACCGTTTCCAAGGTATTCCTTGTTATTGCTTTCGATTTTAAACTACTTAAACATTTTTCAAGCGGGAAGTCGACTTTCGTTTAATTTCTTTTGTTTTACTCCTGGGAATATTTTTTCACATAGCACTAGCTATTAAAAATGCCTATCGCTTTAGCCTAGTGTATCCTTTTATTTCCCTTCTATTTACAATTAAGCAAGTAGTAAGACGGTTTCTGTAATGTTTATCTCGATTAGTATGATGAACATAAAAGAATACCTTTTTTTTGGAAAGTTTGTTTGTGGAACACATAGAAAAAGTCATTTGAATGGAACACTTCAGATTTTTACTTTCTTAGCTAAGGTATATGTAATCAACTGAACATCTCCATAACAGATTACGCCAAAGGTGATTTTGAAAGTAAACCTCTTGTAAATAATTCTCCTACTCAATTTTGTATCTGAATCTAACTATAGAGGCAGAAGTTTACCAGGAAATCTATGCCTTTATTGCCATCGTTTGACCTCTTTATATACTGCTGAAGCTAGTTGCTTTTAATTCTGGAAGAATCTACTCAGTCAGTTGGAAACCAATTGAGGGCAATTTGATTCAGTAATGGTTTTTAGTCTGTCAAACCGCGTTCAAGCTGCTAGGAATAGATGCAACATGTTGAACACAAAGTACCTCCATTTCTATTCTCTCTCCATAGGTAGCGGAAAAACAAGCGAATTTAGTGGACACTAATTTATTTTTCTTCTTCTCAAAAGTACCTCTAATATTCTATAAGTAACTGTCATAAAGTTAAGATAATAACAAAATTATTAAATAAAATTATACAATTTAGAATTAACATATAAATACATCAACACAATAAAAGAAACAATTATTTTAACTATTCTGAAAATGCAACGTATGGAACAAACGGCCTAAAACATTTCTTAATTAAAATGTATAATGAATTGCCACAATAAATAATAATACCCTAAATGTTCAGACTTTTAAATTAAAACTAATAATTCGAACTAAAATAAATGAAACACGGTAGTTTTGTACTATTTATATTATTCTCATCATCATCAGTTTTATCCATTGTTTTATTATTACTAAATTTACAAACAGCCTGTTTGTATTCATTTTTGTACTTACTTTTCTGATATCTTAATATTTTATGGCAGTTTCTCTGTTACATAATTGTGTATCATTGTGATTTATTAATATAAAATCTGAAGTTGAACACAATCCCTTAAAATGAGCTTTGTTCCTTAAGATTTTTTAAAAATAAATAACAGTTTTCCGGTTTCATATTAACTTCCCTTCATTATTATAAAAATCATACAATACTGAAGATATAAATAAGACAAAAGCGAACTAAAATGTATAATATTGTTATAACAATATAAGCTGATATCAAGCTTTTTTCACTTTAGTCTCTCCCGATCTACGTAAATTTATAGCTTATATTTTTTCCATTTGTGAGAAGTAATATTTCTTTTCTTCTATTTGCTTTGTGATCTTCCTTTAATGCTATTTTAATTCCTAAGATTAGGTCGTAATTTTTCAAGAGTTAGAACTTATTGGAAGTAGTTCACTTATATCACACGGATGGCCTTAGAAATTGTACTCCACCATGTATTGCTTATTTAGTGATATATAAAAAAACTAAATTCACTTGAAAGTTGGAAAAAACACATTTGTGGAATTGATTTTCGTCTTATTCTCAAATGTGAACAGAATCTCTCAGCAGAATTCAAGTGTCCACTTCTTTGCTTTTAATGAACCGATTCTTAAACTTACTATCAACTTGTGTCTATATACTTTATAATTATTTCATTCCACTAATGAACCAAATATGCAATTTAGAAAGGCCTAATTCAATTCATTTATATCAACTTAAATTTTATATAAATATATTATTTTTATTATGAATATTTTGTAAAAACGTGTGAGCCAAAAATGTACGAACTCTCTGCGCGGTATTTTGCCTTTTCGCGTTTTCGGCGCGCGTTGCCGTCTGCTGCTATCATAGAAAGACGCGGATGAAATCATACATTTTTAAAACTACTTTTAAACGCTTCATTTACCAATTTTATGAAAGAAGATACTGAAACTGGCCACGCCATTGTCCATACATTTCGGGCACCTCTTTAGTAAACTATCTGAACTGAAACTGAAATTCCTGGCGGATATTTTATTTTAATTCTTCCTGGGGGCGTGGGTTTGTCTTGTACACTTTATACTTTAAGTTATCCTAGAGATAGAAATCGGAGGTGTTAGGTCAGGGGACCGAGGGGGCCACACATCTCTACTAATAATTCTATCCTAAAATACACTTTCAATTGTTTTCATCGAAAGATTGACCTAGGAGCTGTTGCAGAGTCTCGTTAAAAATAGGCAAAATCACGCTCCGTCTGTTAATTCTCTAAAAACTGGGTGCAACATTGAGTTCACGAGCGTACAGGCATCAAATGTTGACTCGAAAAAGTTGGCCCTGAAGCTTTTACTCCTGGAACTTTTTTTGCAAATTGTATTTTCACTTGGCGAGTTGAATGAGTTAACATATATAAATCATAAATAAATACACACTGTGCAGTAGAAAACATAACATACTGAGTCATAATATACTTTGTGACACAGGACAAAACAATAAATCACTCGTAATAACTAAATTATACCAAATCGCTGTCAGCTCAATACTGCACTTCCAAAGCAGAGAAAAACTGCGTCAGAAACGTGACCTTGTTTACAGCAGCAATGGGGAATCATGTGTCCACACGCCAAGTGGAAAAACACCGCGCAGCCGGTTCGGAGGTTTTTGACTCACTCGGTACTTTATGTACTTAGGTGAATAAGTCTCTGATTGTTTAATTTAACAAGGAAAATCATCAACTACACATACACCTTTGCTTTTTATTACTTTCTCTACCATGTACGTGCAATGTACTTAGTAGGCATGAAGATGTTTTCTTCTTTTTCTCCCACACGGTTTGCGCTGTCAGCCTGTTCCGTCACCAAAATCCTGTTCTGTCCACATTTTCTTAAGTCTTCCTCCTTCCTTGAGGCCTATAAAGTAATACTGCCTTTGGTATTCTATGACTATGTCATTTTGTCTAAATATTGTAGAAGGTATTGTATTTCATCAGAAATTAAATGTCGAGATTCCACCGGAAACATATATTTTGAGACCCCCTGAATATAAAAAATCATTTGTTGAAAATGATCATCGTGTGTGTATGTGTTCATATGCGAGTCTGTGAACAGCATAAATTAAAAGTCCGTTACATACCAACCTTGGTATTTGAGTTAAGCATTTTTCAGGATGTGACACGAGGAGTTTCAAGAAAATCTCCATTTTAAACTACCCACTCTATATCATATTTTTCAAAACAAAAAAAAAAAAAAATATTTCATATTATTTCCTGAAAAATAGCACTAAAGATTTTGATCAAAATTCCATATTAAAGCTATTTACATGGCAAATAAATCGCATATATTGCATTTTCTGCGAGTGTTTCTCGAAGTCCTCTTTGTTCTGGATGAATTTTGTATAACTGGTAAACCTTAAGACATAGACAAAAACTTACTACACAATAAATATGTACACAATTTGTATTATACGTGTTTGTGGAGTTAACCATTCAGATATATCCATGTATTTTATATCAATTTTAAATACTCGAACTTTTTGCAAACGAGAATTTGTCATCCGGTTTTCTTTTGTTTTACTGCTGACCATGCAAAGAGATACTAAATTTAATCACATAGCAACCAGATTTTGAAATATGTTACTATCCCTTTAGCTTAGCTAAGAAATAACTCAATTTCTTCTAATGGTTATTTTGATTATTATGAAGTATGTAACAAAATAAGCTTTTGTAAGAATAGTTTTTACAGAATATGTAGAGAAAGTCATGTAAATAAAAATGACACATAAGATTTTCTGTCACAGAGGCGTTTGTGTTTTTCATGGTGTACTTCCTCAAAAAAGTAAGTGATATTTTTAAATGTTGAGTCTCATAGTTTTGTTTTGGCAACACCTTTATCCGAACGTATTTGCAATCAAAGCCATATTAGGTGGTCAGCTTGCAGTTGTTTTTCGATTAGTTTCTATCATACAATCAGTACATAGAACAGAAAGTTTATTAAGGTGTTCATTCATGGTTATCTACTGTGGAGGCGGGATCTCAGTAAAACACGGTTTGTATTAAACCAGTTATCGTAGAATGGGATGTTATAAAAGATAGAAGCTAATTTCCAATCTTTGTTTATACACCTCGAATTAAAAGATGTTGTCCATGAAAAATCGCACTGAAGTACACGAAGGGAAAAGGGCAATATGAAAGGAAAAATTCATTCATAAACTCTTCATTGAAGTCGAAACCCGCCTTTCTCGAATAAATGAATTGAAACAGATTAAACCATTTGTTATCTTCCTTTATGGTGTTGTGTTGGTATTCCTAACTCTTTCTGGTTGAGGTGATTTCTGAGTTTGTATTTATTGTTTTGGTGTAAGTTATTAGTATATAATAATATAGAGTGAGTAATGAGAATGTAATTAGAATATGAGACTATAATTATTAAATTATGAGTTATTGGTTAGCCATTAATTTTGGGAAATGTCCAAAAAATGGTATCTTATAGCAGTTTTCTTTTATTTATTTAATTCTATCACAACGTTTTAGAGCATTAATCTTATTTCACTTCCAAAGTTGTATGATTCATATTAACTGATTATAGTCGTCACGGTTTCTATACACAATATCAGCTATAAAACGCATTACCGAGCTCTATTCCATACTCCTTTACTCCAACTCGTCACGTAACTAGTATTCTGTCCATGGAATAGATTGTAGGGTGATACAAAATAGTCCCTTATTTAAAATGATCATTTAGTTCATATATCCGAAGGGAATTCTCGAATTTAAATCTTCATAACCATATAAATTAATTGTATTATGTGACAAGAGTTACACCATCTGAAATAAGTCTCATTATACCAAGAAGTATTTAGGAGTAACCTTCATTTTAAGCATCTCTCAGGATGACGAAAGCACGAGCTTATATCATAACAGGTTTGCATGGCTTTATCTCCTGACCTAGCGCTGGACAATTATTTATCGTCATTCAAAGGGAATATTAGTAATCAGAGGAAAGGGGAAAGTTGCACATCAGCGGCGGATTTAATTGTAGTCGCAAGCAGCACATGCTCTTTGAACCGGATTTTGAACACGGACGGAAAAACACGCTGGCAGGAGCGGGCTTTACCAGCCGTATGCGGACAGTGAGAGTTATAGATAGCATCCCCTGTCTCTGTGGTCATTAATCCCCACAGCGCCGAAGCTTGCAAACTGATAGATACTGTGTCTGGGCTCTGTAGTTGTAATAAACAAGGTTATACCCACAGCTACTGAAAGACATAGAACATTGTCCCGCAAACTTGGCTCATCTCCTTTGTTAAATTCGTTAAATTTCATTGCATATAGACGTGTTTATAACAAAAAA
Source organism: Hymenopus coronatus (assembly GCA_030762935.1). Classification (NCBI taxonomy): domain Eukaryota; kingdom Metazoa; phylum Arthropoda; class Insecta; order Mantodea; family Hymenopodidae; genus Hymenopus; species Hymenopus coronatus. Next base: position 36,599,380 of record CM060890.1, read on the forward strand.
TTCTGATGTACTCCATTCACATGACTTTCTCTACATCTCTGCCTCAAATTATTGTTAAAAATCGTATTCTTCTATTTACTTCATGCTAATCGAGAAAAAATAGCAGAAATAATCTTACTTGCTTCCTCGTTAGTAGAATCGAAATAAGGGAGTACCATAGGTTAAAGTGATAGTGAAAACCTATGTCAGTGAAGTTCACAGGAATTCACAAATTCCTGTATGAGAAAATTATAGGTTTTTCAAAGCTGAAACTAATAACAATAAATATCTCAAAACCGAACAACTTCACGAAAAAAATGTATATTACATAAATCGTGTGTTTTAACGTGCTCTACACTTTTTGTGTGTTAAGTTTTTATCCATCTCTTTCTGTTTAGTAGTTATGCAAAACTCCGTAAAATACTTTCTGAATAAAGTAGTCTTCAGAGGCTATTCCCAAAAAATTGAAGATATACATTTTATTTGTCAGCTAAATATCTTTAATATACCACATTTTAATCAAAATCATTAGAGTAATTTTTTAGAAAATCAAAAATTTTCGAAAGAAGTTCCATGCAAATGGTAGTTGGGGGTGGGGGATTTTCTTGAAAATCTTTGAGTCGCATCGTTGGATGATACCAAACCTGAATACCAAGTTTAGTTTTAACGGAATTTCCGTTTTTGAGCTATGCTGCCCAAAGACACACACATACATACACACTTTTTATTCAGGGGTCTCAAAACATGTATTTCCTGTGAAATCTCGGTATCGAATTTTCGGATGCATTATAATACCTTCTCTATATTATCTATGTACATAGTACGTGTAGAGAAAGTAAAAATTAATAAAGCAACAATAATCAAATTTGAAAACATATGTTATTAGTTACCTATTACATAAAAACCACCTTATAGAACATGGTGAATATAATGAGAATTCATGTAATCCTTGTATTGCAGAATATTATTATAGAGTTTAATTGATATAATAGTCTTGATAAGAAAATATGAACAGATTAGTCAGCGCTAGTCAATGCTTCAAGTTTGCCACTAGTCACCTTAAATTAGATGCAGATATAGAAGAAAGTTAATGTAAATTTAAATAGAATTTGTATACTACTCATATAATTCATAATCCTGGATACAATAGTGTTTGCTAACGGCCATATTATATTTGCTAAAAATAAATATACTTTTCTAATAACTGCCAATATTTTCTTTAACAATTTCAATTAAAAAGCGCATACACAAAGAAACCTAAACACAAATTATTATAGATAAATATCAAATTTCATCAAACATAGTCATTTACACTTAGAGAATAGAAAAAATGGCATGTTTTGGGTATGAGGTTTTGTTAAAAGGCAGGGAAGAAATTCAAGAATAAATATATATAAAATTATCTTGGTCCAGAGTTTCCGGTGTAGACCGCGTCTTTAGCCTTAAGACGCGGTCTACACCGGAAACTCTGGACCAAGATAATTTTAATATTGGCCGTGGAAGTTTACGAAAACATATAAAATATATATAACTTTCACAAATTATATGAGGTATATTATTAACACATTAAAATACAACAAGGAAATAAACAGAAATGAATTTTGCATAACAACGACCACAGCAATGCTTTTGTATATATTATACGAAATCTTGCCAGTCAGTAGGTAAGAGATAAGATAGAAATTGTATAAATTACTGTTTTAGACAGTTAATGCCAAAAGTAGGTATTTTACCAGATGTGAGTAGTGTTAAAAGTATAACATTCTGTCACTCAGTGTTATAAAATTAACACTCCAATGTATCCAACTTTGGTTTATGCGTCCATGGCCTCATTCAAATAGGCTATATCTCTGACTGCTCGTATGGAGCCATAAAATGGCACATTAAATTATGCAAGCAGCGGAGAGAGCAAGATTACAACTGCTAAAATGTAAATTGCATGTTATTTAAGGACGCTCTTTAACTACTTTGATTCTCAACGTCCCATTCTAAATTGGGCATGAAAGACCGCTTAATTTTGCTCAGAGACCTCTATCAGGCTTGAGGTCTCTTTACGTACCGTAAATTTATGACACGGGACCAACGGCTTTACTTCCCTTCCGAAGGCAGCCATACTATGGATTTTTACACCCAAAAAATCCATCGTCTTCCGCCGGGTTTGAACCCTTACAACTGCTGTTCTGCCTCCGTTGTATATAATGTTTTCATTTTGTAGGAGTAAGTCATGTTGTCAGCACTGATGCTAAGCAAGGCAACAACTGAATATTGTAGGCCATTAAGCATGATCTCCTTGAGATAGCTAAAACAATGTATTTATTATTATAATATGTATTATAATATGTCTATAAATATTGAGAACTGTCTAAAAACAGTGTATGACACACCTGTTAACATTTGTGTTATATTGCTCGTAGGATTACACGGCTCACGGTCTCGTTGACAATATAAAACACCATTTTACCACTTGTATCATAAATAACTATTTTAGAATGACGGCCGATTTCTTCAATTTACGAGAAAAATAAATCTTAGAAATTTTATGTTATGTGATGTCAGAGGGTATTCCGCAATACAGCCAGTGGCACATTGTACGTCAGACCTCAGAAAAATAGCATGAGATGACAGAATTTCAAAGAGTGGCCGAAACCGGATGGCGGGGGAAGAGCTCCCTTGGAGGGTCTCTAAGATATTCCAAGCAGTTCTTCACCTCGACGGGGGAGTGCTAGGAGCCCACGCCTCAGGTCTGACCAAACGTCCTAAGTCTACAGACGACTTCCAACGTCATCCCGAATCCAAGAGCATAGTGGTCATAGTGGTGTCTTATATTTTTCATATTCTAGACTAATAGAACTCGCAATGAAACCCAAAAATGCCAAATTCTCCTCCCATAGAGCGAAATGAAGTAGTTTACCTTTTAATTGCTTGTACAATAAATTACATATTACGCAGTGAAAGCACATTATAAAGAGTGTAGCTAAAGAAAACAGATATAATACAGTTGGAGATCTCCCGGTTTCTTACCGATTGTTCTAACTGTTGATCTACCGTGACAACATGCCAGTGCACTATTAAGTTCATAAACTGTTTCGCATGTTTTCCGGTACACCACAAGGTGACCTTAAATTGCTTTGAGATAAAATACCCCAATGGCGACTTACAATGTCATAAGTACTTTAGGTTTCAACCTGTGTCCTACACACGGCTTGTGTGAAAAAATAATGAATTCAATACATTATCATGTTTTTCCATGCTCAGTGGTTTTTAAGATGCATAGGAAACCCATTAGTGTATTTTTTCTGAATGGTCTGAGGCAAATTGGTGGTCAACGCATTCGTGAGTTCAAAGTACTTAGAAGATTTAAGGACTTGCCAATTTCCGAATGATCATCTGAATTTCTAGTATCTCGTTGCTGTAATATAACCATAACATTTATTAATAGATGCGTAAATATTTTAACAAGGTATGTTGTTTATTTTACTGGTGACATCTTTAATTCATGGAGTCGTTATTGTCTATTCTTCGTGTGGATGAAAAGTTGAGTAAATTTTTGGCCCAATGCGCAAAACCTTTGAAATATTAAATTAACATAAAATTCTTAAGTCCAACCAGAAAAGTATTGGCATGTTGGGATCTACTGGATAAACAAAGGAACCGGCAAAAAATGAGAAAATTACTGGCCAAAATGTGCAAAGGCATCACAAATTTGTTCAGTTAATCAGGGACAAATTATCTTTTTTCTTTGTATATGTTTCTTTCCTTTTGGGCACCTTAAATTTGTATTTTAAATAAGCATTATGGTCAATGGCCCATGTATTAAGTTTTGTGCAATAACTTTAATAATTTGATACTTACTATGAAGCCATCGCTTACAATTAGCAGAATCCATATGAATTTTGTGAAGGGCACACGTTTGTTTAAGAATAATTTAAAAATTATATTCAAAGTACGGTAATAATAAATCTAAATGGAGAATGACTAACTCAAATAACTCATGTGTTAAGTTACCGAAAGAATATTTAAAAATGTTTATCTTATATTCTTCTGGTTATTCGTAATACCGATTATATCTAAAATTGTTGTTTTTTTTTGTTTTTTTTTTTGGCAATGATTTTAACCACATGCTATATACAGGGGTTTTACAAGTAAGAAATAATAGAAATAAAATTAAAATTAACTCGTGTTAAAAATGTTTTTGGACATATATTACTTTGCACTATGATAACGGAACAAATATCGTTATTTAATATGTGTGACCCACTGCTCTGAAAAGTTTCGTTTCTTAATCTTCTTACCCTCCCCGTATTTGTGGGACTGACACCCCCTAGGACTTACAAGTCAAAGCTTAGGGGTCAGAAGCCTGTCGGGGAGCCAACGGAATGAAACCACAGAATGGAGAGCTGTTACGAGGGGTCAGCCCGTAGCCAGGTATGAGCATGAGGAAGTGGATGATATTAAATGGAAGCGAAATTGATGATTGGAACGGTAATGGTGGAGTAAATGGTGGAATGAATGGCGGGGTAAACCGGAGGACCCAGAGAAAACTCACCCAGATGCGAGAGCGAGTAGTCTTAACTTATCATCCACGGCGCCTGTTCTTAAAAGTAATGCAGAAATTTTACATTAACGTGCATGTTTTTCCAAATTTTGATAAACATAAGATTAAACTAATTATTATAATCCTTGGCTACCAGCGGGATGGCCCAGGCAGTTTCGTTTGTGGCTCACATTTGGGAGAATGCGGGTTCGATCCTCGTGGCCGGCCTATCTGACCTAGGTTTTTTTTTCGGTTTCCACGTTTACACAAGCGAATGCTGGATAGGTTTATTTCTTCCCCGAATTTCCTGTCCCTCCATGCCCTTACCATTGTCATTTTATTCGTCATTCATCCCATTGGTTTTTTCAAGATGACAGTGAAAAAACATGTTCATTGTTAATCTCTCCGTCACCCGATTGCGAATGGTTGCCAACACCGCTACTGGTGGGGACGCTCGGTCTGCCAGTCCGGCTGTGGGATTCTTGCAGCTGGAAACCATAGGGACCCTGTCATTGCTGTGCTGTGGTTCCTGGCTCTGGCCGCCCGGTGTTTCCTATCATCTCCCTTCCGGGGGTGCCCCTCATAGTGTACAATAACCAGCATAAGGTTTGGTGCTGTGTAATCCCGTTGTAATTGCTGTAGTTCCTCAAAAATATATTTGCCTCAAGGTAATACATAACCTATAAATGCTGTTGCTATAACTAAAAATCTGATGTGTTACACTCACATGACTTTCTCTAGCTGTTCTACAAACTTCTTACATAAGATTATTCTTCTTTCTGCATCTTGCTAATCGAGGTATTCATTAGCACAATGTTCTTATTATTTAGTTACTTAAAAGTAGGAAAAAATAAGGGAATACAGTAGGCTAAAACCATAGTCAAATGCTTTAAAAGCTGTCCTTATGCGATTGTCATTTTAATTCCCTTCTTTTCTTGTCCAGGAGTAGAACAAAAGAAAACCGCACACTCCTGTCTGAGAAAAGTATAAGTACTTCACAACTGAAACTAATAACAATGAATACCACGAAAACTGTAAGCTCCACGAGAAAAATGTATATGACATAACTTGTTTATTTTAACAAGAATTACATTTTTTGTATAGTAGGTTTTTGTCTATCTCTTACGGTTTACTAGTTATGCCAAATTAAGCAAAATTCTCCAGAATAAACAGGTCTTTAGAAGCTATTCCCAGAAAATTCAAGATGTACATATTATTTGTCAGGTAAATATATTTAATATACGATATTTTAATCAAAATCGTTAGCGCCATTTTTAAGAAAATCAAAATTTTCGAAAAAAGTTCCATGTAAAGGGTAATTTGGAGTGGAGGGATTTTTCTCAAAATCTTTGTGTCGCATCCCTGGAAGATACTAAACTTAAATACCAAGTTTGGTGCTTTACCGACTTTTCGTTTTTGAGTTATCGTGTTCACAGACACACGGACACACGGACACACACACACACACGGACCTTTTTGTGAAAATGCTTTTTTTGGATACAGGGGACCCTAAAACATATATTTCCGGTGAAATCTCGGTATCAAATTTTTGGGTGGAAATACAATACTTATCTATCCCTCTGTACATTGTACATGCGGGACTAGAGAAAGTAAAAATAAAATTACTACTTCTACTACTCATGCATAATATGCTTGATGTGGGTCATAATATATACCTCGTCTAATGTGTAGATGAATACAAACAAAGAATATTGAAGCACCGTTTGCAGGAAGCGTCCTTGGTTCGCTATATTTTAAACTATTATGAAACATACACCATAAATCAATTGCATGCACTTGATATTAAACGAAATAATAACAATGGGATGTGTTCCATTCACAGTACTTTCTCTATCAATTCCACAAGAACACTATTCTTACAAAACATTGCTCTTTATCTACATATTGCTAATCGAAATAAACTTATTACTTGCTTTCTTGTAAGTAAAAGGGAAATAATTTGACTAAAATGGTAGTCAAATCTTTTAAAACCTGTCTTATTTGATCTACAATTAACTTTGTTTCTGTTTTAATGACCAGGAGTAAAACAAGAGAGATATTAAATGGATGAGGACTTTCAAGTTTGGTATTTAACCGACATTTCAGTTTTGAGCTATCGTATTCACAAACACGGACACAAAACACACACATACACACAGGTACCAAACTGACCTTTTTCTAAAAATTCTTCTTTTAGGTTCAGGGGCCCTAAAACATGTAATTACGGTGTAATCTCGATATCGAATTTTTGGGTTTACAGACGTTATAGAGAAAGTAAAAATATATATGATATACATTTTTTTAACGAAATCTATGTGAGTTGTGTGGTAATTTTTGTCTACCTCTTATAATTTACCGGTTATGCAAAAGTCATCCAGAGTGAAGAGGACTTTAGAGGTTATTACCAGAAAATTCAATATATACATTTTATATGTCATGTATTTAACTTTAATATATAATGTTTTAATCCAAATCTTTAGAGCAGTTTTTGAAAACCTTTTGAAAAATTTTCCATGTAAAGATTAGTTTGAGTAGTGGGAGTTTTCTTCAACATTTTCATGTCGCATCCTAGGAAGTGCTGAACCTTAATATCAAATTTGGTACGTAACCAACTTTTCCTTTCTGACTTATCGTGTTCAAACACACACGTACTTTTTTTCTAAAAATGCTTATTTTGGATATACGCAACCTTAAAACAAATATTTCCAATGAAACCTTGGTATCGAATTTTTGGGTGGAATACAATACCTTCTCTATCTATATACTATGAAAAATTAATGAGACTGTACTTACATCTACGCATAAATAATGACGTAAAAAGGCAGGGAAATGTGTGTGGTCTAGAACTGGTATGCAAGGTTCAGTCCTGTGCCCAATTATCGGAGGCGGTACCGTTTTCCCGTTAAAAATGTATTCGCGTTAAAGCACTTGTGTACAAGGGTGCCGGTAATTGGCAGTAGTTCGCAACGAAACTGCAGACATGATGTGCAATATATGACAAGGAAGTATACTCGGGGAATTTGTCCCCAGTGCTCTGTACAGGCCACTTGTTGTAAGGTGCTAACACAAATTAATGCGATTTCTGTACGCGATAAGTAGGCGATATTTTACTGGGAAGTAGCTCGTTCCGTTGTCACGATAGACCGGTTGGGGAGTTTTAATTCGTGCCCTGTACACGGTGTTCACAAACTTCCTACACTTTTATAATCTTTCTCAAGAGTTCTTGGGAAGTTTCGAGCCATAGAGTTGCTTAATATTCTATTTGAAAATCGTATTGTATGTGATATAGCTTATAAAATAATGTTTCATCTTATGACCTTCTCTACTGCTTCCTTATAGTAGTTAAATATTTTATTGCATTCCACCAATATTTTTGTATGGGTTTTACTTTCTCTACACGTATTATTTAAGCCAAGGTCGCGGGTCAAACCCGGCGGAGGACGATGGATTTTTTCGGGTGTAAAAATCCTTAGCATGGCTTCCTTCGGAAGGGAAGTAAAGCCGTTGGTCCCGTGTCGTAGACTTACAGCACGTAAAAGAACCTCAAGCCTGATAGAGAGGCCTCTGAGCAAAATTCAGCGATCTTTCACGTTCAATATAGAGTGGGACGCTGAGAACCACTGCAGTTAAAGAGCATCCATAAATGACACGCCATTTATTTACGTATTATTTACATAGTGCATAAAGAAGGTATTGTAGATATTCCATTCAAAAATTCGATACCGAGATTTCACCGGAAATACATACTTTAGGATCCTCTGAATCCAAAAAAGAAGCATTTGAGAAAAAGATTGATGTTTATGTTTCTGTTATTGTGTCTATTTGTGGATAGTATAACTCAAAAACGAAAAATGCATCAAATACAAAACTTGGTATTTAAGTTTATTATCTGTCAAGTATACTTCAGGAGGATATTTAAGAAAATTTCCCCAATCCAAACTGTCCTTTAAAAATGTTTACAACTTTTAATTTTCTCAAAAATCACTCTAACATTTTGATTAAAATACCCATAATAAATATATTCACAAATAAAATGTATATCTTGAATTTTCTCGGAATAGTCTATGAAGTAGGATGACGTTTGTATAACTGGTAAACCATAAGAGGTGGTAAAAAGTTTACTACACAAAAAATGTAGATTTCGCCAAAACACGCAGTTTAAGTAATATATGTTTTTTTGTAAAATTCATCGTTTCCGAGTTATTACTTGTTATTGGTTTCAATTTTAAAGTACTTAAACTTTTTTCATTTCATTTCATATCTGTTTTGTTTTACTCCTGGCCGTTAAAAGCAACCCGTTTTTCAATTGTTTCACTAGCGATCGGATTTTTAAAAGAGTTGATCATCGCATTAGCCAGTGTATTTCCCTTCTGCTGAGGAGGAAGCTAGTAAAAAGAGAATTTCTGCCAATGTTTATCTCGATCAGCATGATAAGATAAAAAATCTGATGTGTTCCATTCACATGACTTTCTCTAAAACTCTGCAATAAATTATTGTTAAAAAGCTTATGCTTCTATTTTTCCTACTAATCAAGAAAAAATTATAATAAATAGTCTTATTACATGCTTCCTTGTAAGTAGAAGCGAAATAAGGGAGTGATGTAGGTTAAGTGATAGTCAAAAGCTGGTTGCTATGTGACTGAAGTTCCTTTGTTTGTATTGACACTAGTTCAAAAAGTCCTGTATGGGAAAAGTATGGTTTTTATAGCTGAAACCAAAAACAAGGAATATCTCGAAAACAATCAACTCCACGAAAAAAATGTAGATAACATAAATTGTGTGTTTTAAAGTGCTCTACATATGCTGTGCGGTGAGTTTTTATCCATCTCTTACGGTTTAGCAGTTATGCAAACTTCCGTAAAATTGACCCAAAATAAAGTAGTCTTCAGAAGCTATCCCCAGAAAATTCAAAATACACATTTTATTTGTGCGGTAAATATCTTTAATATACGATATTTTAATCAAAATCGTTAGTCACTTTTATGAAAATTAAAATTTTCGAAAAAAGTTTGGGGTAGGGGGATTTTTCTCAAAATCTTCGTGTCGCATCCCTGGAAGAGACTAAACTTAAATACCAAGCTTGGTATTTTACCGACTTTTCGTTTTTGAGTTGTGTTCAGAGACACACGGACACACGGAGACACGTACACACGAACACACACACGGACCTTCTTCTGAAAATACTTTTTTTTTTGGATACAGGGGACCCAAAAGCATATATTTCCGGTGAACTCTCGTTATCGATTTTTTGGTGGAGTGCAATACCTTCTCTATACGCTATGTACATAGTACGTATAGAGAAAGTAAAAATAATCTTTTGTAACAAAAGTTTGTATGTGGAACAGCCGGAGAAAGTCATGTGAAGACACGTCAGATTTTTATTTTTTTACTATAAGCATTACGAGACCACAACAAACTTATTCAGATGGTGTACGCAGGTAAGCCTGTTATATTTATTTATCTCTTCTGGAAACTCTACTTACCCAATCTATTGCATTCCATCCATAAATAATATTGATATCGGAAATTGGTTCTGTCTGATTGCGTGTATATATGTGTATTTGTGAACAGATTATTCAAAAACAAAAAGTTTGTGTATTACCAAACAGGTTTAAGTTCAGTGTGCTCCATAATTGTACACGAACGTTTTCAATAATGTTTCAACTCCAACTACCATTTACTGTAACTTTTTACTAAAACTTTTATTATGTGCTTCTAATGACTCTGATTAAATAGCAAATGTTTAAAAATGCAATTCTGTGGCAAAGTATTTAAACCGCTTGTCTCACATTTAGGCAGTCGGGGTTCAATCTCAGGGAACTACATGTGGGATTTGAGGTGGAAGAAGCGGCGTCTGGCTGGATTTTCTCCGGGACTTCTGGTTTTTCCTACCATTTATTCCACCAGTTGTTCCTTCCTCATCTTTTCTATCATCCATTTTGTCCATATCTCAAGTCATCTAATTTTCCAGTTCATACTGTGCACTGGGCTGATCTTCCATCCCTGGCTTGTTTGTGCCTCAACGGACATCTGACTACAGGCATTAGCTTGTAAGTCCTGGAAGGGGGGTGTAAATCCTCCATACGAGGATGGTAAGCAGAGGGAAGAAAAGAGGAATTTTATGCTATTAGCCTGAAACGTTAAATGTAGATTGAATTTCCTGGGAATACATATTAAAACTTCATATTAGATGACTTTTTGCAGAACTGGTAAGCTGTAGTGCATGACAAATGACTACACAAAAATATCTATCTGTTAAAGCACACATTTTATGTGGAACACTTTTTACTTTCTCTACACGTACTATGTACATAGTGCATAGAGAAGGTATTGTAATGGAACCAAAAATTTGATACCGACATTTCACCGGAAATGTATGTTTTGAGACCTCCTGAATCCAAAAAGCAGCATTTTTAGAAAAATGTCCGTGTAGTATTTAAGTTTGGTATCTTCCAAGGATGGGACATGAAGATTTTCAAGAAAATTCCCCCACCACCAACTAACTACCTTTTACATGGAAAAAATTTCGAAATTTTTGATTTTCTTAAAAATGGCTCCAACGATTTTGATTAAAATCTCTTATATTTAAGATATTTACTTGCCAAATAAAATGTATATCTTGAATTTTCTGGGAATAGCCTCTAAAAAAACCTTTATTCTGGATGATTTTTATTGATCTTTGTATAATTAATAAACCGCAAGAGCTAGACAAAATCTCACTACACAAAAAAATTAGATCAGGATAAAAAACACAATTTATATCTTTACATTTTTTCGTGGAGCTGAACGTTTTTGATATATTCCTGTTTTTGGTTTCAGTTTTGGAAAACTTATACTTTTCTCATACAGGAATTTGTCAACTCCTGTCCTTACAAACAAACGAACTTCAGTCACATAACAACCAGCTTTTGACTAGCACTTTAACCTATGGTACTCCCTTATTTCGCTTCTACTTACATGGAAGTAAATAATAGGACTATTTCTGCTAATTTTTCTGGATCAGCATGAAGTAAATAGAAGAACAAGTTTTAACTAATTTGTTGCAGAGATATAGAGAAAGTCATGTGAATGGAACATACCAGATTTTATTTTTCTAGAGGTAACAATTTCCGAGATATTCCCTGTTAGGGTTTCAGTTTTCCAATAGTTATACTTTACTTAAATGAGTATTTGTTATTCACTTGTTTTACCCTGGTCATGCAAAGAGACTAGATAGACTAGTATGAAGTAGCATATAGCGTTATACCTCATTACCCTGCATCCACAAGGAAATATATAATAAAACAATTTCTACTAATGTTGATCTCGATTAACGTAATGGTGGAGAATGGTTTGTTGCAGAATTAGGTAAAACGTGCAGGCAAATGTAACTTATATCTTCTTCATATTAATTCAAATAAAGGTGTGCAGAATTGAGAAAATTGCACCTTAAATGAAACAATAATCCAGTCTTTAAAATGCGAAAACAATGAATAAGTTTGCAAAACATGTAAATACCAATGATTATTATAAATGGTAATGCATAAAAATATGAAACAGAAGTGTGTTTTAACAATATCGACATTTTCGCGCAATAAGTATATTTAGTATATTTCATATGGTTTAACTCATTCAGAATACACACTAACCAAAGAGCCACATTAGACACAAAAGCATTACACGACATACGAGAACTAACAAATTTATTCCTGAAATCCGCGATGACACTATTCAACACAAAAATAGTACCCATACTTACGTACGGACTAGACTTTTAACATGGGACAAACTCCGCACGAAAGACTTCCACACCCTAGAGAACGTTAAGGCTCGTTTCCTGAAAGCTACACTGGGAGTGTCGAAGCACACTAGATTGGTCTACCTGCTAGCTTGAGAAGTCTTCTTAATAGAACTTAGGACAAGACTTGGACTTCCCTGGACCCCCAACTGGAAGAAGACGCTCGACGAAAGAACAATGAAGAGGGAGGACATCTGGCCAGAATTCTATTCAACGGAAGCCATGGTAAACCGGAACCAAAAGCTCCGACACCTCACGACATCGATGGCAGCACATGGATATCATCACAAAGCATGCAGGAACAAGGCATTCCACGTCCCGGACGACACCTGTGTATGTGTGACAATATATGTGACAGATACCATGTCCTAACGTGCTCAAAGCGGATTAGATCAGTATTAAACTTTTGCACAAACTAACTACAAACATATGCACAGCTTGTATGCGATATTATTATTATTATTATTATTATTATTATTATTATTATTATTATTATTATTATTATATAGTTTACCAATATACCATCACATAAAATTCACCCGAATGATGATTCACCTGTTATTTATAAAACATTCAATATATACTCTTATTAATCATGCATATATTTTAAACATTTGCTCTGTAATAGATCATTGTTAGAACTATTTTTGAATACCCGAAAAATAACGTAATGTCTTTTTCATGCAATAACTAATAAAAGATGCCGAGCTTAAATATTTTGGTGGTCCAACCTTCGTCTTGGAGATGTGGTGTTCTCTCCCTCCCTCCCTCTCTCTCTCTCTGACATATACACACATTCATACACATACACACACATGGTCGCGCTTTTTCTAAAAACGCTTTTAGGTTCATTCAGGAATGTTATATTCTGTAATATAATGAATGATTCTTTGCCTCCACCTTCTCTAGGTAGATGTTAGGAAAGGTAAAAATTGACTGCATAAAAATTTGGTACTGGGTTAAAGGAGACTAAGTGAATATTTTTCAAAAGTATGAGCCATTTATATTTAAAATATTCTGATGTATTACATTCACACGACTTTATCTACTCATTCTTCAACATAATGTACTTAAAAACTTTCTTCGATAAATACTTCACGTTAATTTTTTGTAGTGTTAAACGCCCCTTTGACTATTACGGTACCGCAGACGATGACGCTGATGGTACATGGAATAAAGATGGATCACCTGTGGAATGTTATGGCGGGGGAAACCGGAGAACCCGTAGAAAACCCGCCCCTGCGCTGCTTTGCCAACTTTAAACCCTACAAGCAGCCGCCGGGGATCGAACCCGGGCCCAATGATGAGTAGCGAGTGGTCTAACCACTCTTTCACGGCACGGCTCTTCATGCTAATGGAGATACACTTTTGTAGAAATGTTTTTATTGTATATTTCCTTGTAAGTATAATGGAAATAGGGAATAAAACGTACTAAAGTAATAGGCAAATATTTTAACAGCTTGTCATTATGTTATGACTTTGAAATTTCGTTCTTTTTCTTGACCAAGAGGAAGAAAAGAAAGAAAGGGAAAAATAAGAACTTCTCAGTTGATAATAGGTATTTTAGAATTGAAACCAATAACAAGGAATATCTAGGAAATGGATAAATCCACAATTTTAAGATTTTATTATATTTGTCACAGTTATGAAAAATTAATCAGTACAAAGAGGATTTCAAAGGGTATTATCACAAAGTTTATAAGACAAGATGTTTTAATCAAAATCGTTATAGGCTTTTTCGTAAACATTTAAACTTCCAAAAATTTTCCATATAAAGGGTAATTCATGTTGAATGATTTTGTTGAAAATTTGTGTGCCTTACACTTTGAAAATGCTGAATTTAGATACTATATTTGGCTTGTAACGACCTTTCGATTTTGAGTTATGAGGATCACGGTCATCTCCACACACGCACTCACATTTTTATAAAAATATTCAAGGTAACCAAACGTGTGTTTCCAGTGAAATTTTCGTATAGAGGTTTTAAGGGAAAGCAATATCCTTGCTACTTAATAAGTACGAAGAAAGTAAAGTATAACAAAAAATTCTGATATGTCCATTCACATGACTGTTAAAAGGCTTATTTTTTTATCTATTTCATGCTAATCCAAATAAACATTTATACAAATGGTTTTATTATTTGCTTCTTTGTAGGTAGAAGGAAAATAAGGAAATAAACTAGTCTAAAACGGTAGTTACCTCTTTTAAAAGCTGGTTACATGTGGTTAGTCTCCGTTTCTTTGCATGGCCTGGAGTTGACAAATTTCAGCAGAAGAAAAGTTTTAAGTACTTTTAAACTGAAGCCAACAGAAAATAATATCTCGGATATGGTCAAATCCACGAAAGAATGCATATGACGTAAATTGTGTATTTTAACTAAATCAATATTTTTGTGCAGTAGGTTTTTGTCTACCTCTTTCGGTTTAACAGTTATGGTAAATTCAGAAAAATGCATTCAGATTAAACAGGTCTTTAGAGGCTATTCTCAGAAAGTTTAAGATATACATTTTATTTGTCATTTAAATATCTTTAATATACGGTGTTTAAATCAAAATCGTTAGAACCATTTTTGAGAAAATCAAAATTTTCTAGCTTTTTTCATGTAAAAATTACTTTAGTTTAGGGGAATTATTTTCAAAATCTTCATGTCGCATCCCTGGAAGGTACTAAATTTAAATACCAATTTGGTATTTTACTGACCTTTCGTTTATGATTTAACGTTTCTACAGTCTTACGTTCACACACACATACACGGACCTTTTTCTAAAGGTGTTTTATTTGAATACAGGGTATCCTAAACTAGTAAAATCTCTGAATCAATTTTTTAGGTGGAATACAATTATTTATCTTTAAACTGTACATAATACACGTAGAGAAAGTATCAAGATAAGGAAGAACAGACATTTCGTACACACTGCTCTAACTATTTACATGCAAACACCGCTCTAAAACAAAATAAAGATACTAAAAATCAGAATTCATTAGGAGGAATGACATTTTCTCAAATAATTTGTCATATTAATATTTCCAAAAGTATTTTTTTGTGTGTCATTAAGTAGCAATTATTCCTTTGTTTTCCCTCGTTGGTACAGAAACCGGCTTGTCATATAAACTATTGAGTGTTTTTACTATCGTTGAAGATAAATAAAGTTGTATTCTTTAATTTTACAGCTTCTTTATATAGTGGCTCTAAATTTGGTAAATATAGTTTTGAAATTAACTTACATATTTATTTATTTTAAATTGACATGTTTTAGATTATCCGGGATTAACACAGTAATTCTGTGGAATGTAAGTTATTGATGCTATCTCAAAAATAGGCACAAATTCTGCTTGTTGTTTTACTCAATACGAGCAGCAAAGTTGGTGTTAGATGAATATTTTTTTTTTTTTTTTTTGTAATCCTTTAATTTATTTCTCTTATACATTGCTTCTCTCCTACCCGCTTGTCTGTTCTCTTAATCTCTTGTCTAGTTACTCTTCTTGGTGATATGTTTCAAATGAACGGTAGTCATCCCACAAACAAGTAATAACATCATCAGAAACTAACACGTAAGTAATACAAACTCCCACGCGACCTCATCTGAGGTTTCTTTTGGCCCACAATGAGAGCACCTGTGTCTGCTGGCTTGAAACTTGTCCAGGATGGAATGCCCATTGAGCACAAAGCGAGGGAGGAGGAGTTGATGAGAGATTTGTTTGCAGCAGAAACCAACTGATGAATGACAAAACTGCAGCACAAGGAAAATAAACATATTGCACGGAACTAAAATAGCTAAACGACAAATAGTGATGGCCAGCTCGTGAATAAACGATTCAAAAGGAACGCTTCGTTCTTATGAACTTAGAACTAATCACTTGTTTTAATGTATTTGCTGGCAGTAAGATCCACGGTTCTCTCACTAGTAAAATCTTACAATTAAAGTCGGTTGCAAATAATATTGTCCTATAGTTCTTAACTGTCACGTGTTTTATAATTATCTCTTATTGGCTGCTATCGGGGAGTAGATACGATACGAAATACTTTCTTATATAACATTAACATTTATCTTAAGGTTATAATAGCAAATATTTGTATTAGTAGCTATGAACAGTATAATGAACGCCATTAAATCAATATTTGCTTCATTTGCAGGTTTATAGTTTTACTTATTAACAGTAGTATGCTTTCAGGTTGATTAGTACCTCCAAATAAGCGTGTTCGTTTTCCTGAGGATAGTGCAACCTTGAGAATGCGAGCCTGAAGGTCATGTAATGAGTAGTGAAAACTGACAGGCGTTCACTTTATCGCACAGTTAAGACCATACAAAACACATCAGATATTATATTATATGATTGGTTTGTGGGAAAACTGTTACACGAAGACAACCAACAACTAACATGCCGAAGAGGGCACATGAAGGTACAGCATATCAAAATATCCTTTTCTATACCTTAACACCCATGTCTTATCCTATACATCAATAATATATTACAGAGTTAATTTATCTGATTGCGTGTGCATTCTTACGAACAAATAGTAGGAAAATTTGTGTTCATTGGAATAAATCGTAATTTTTATAAGTACTTTTTTTAATTTGATAGCTTTAGGTAAAAAATGCACTCATAATATAATAACAAATTAATAGTATATATTTATTTTATTTATATTAAGATCTTATCAAGTAAGATTTATTTAACATTCTTAGTATAAATTAACATCTTTATTTGTACAAAATATAATAGCTTACACGAGAAATAGAAAAGAGTCAGAATAATAAATACATAAGGTGTGTATTCCGATCTTTTTTATTAATTCCAAATATTTATATTAAACACTTATATAATTTACAGTATATTTTTATACACATAGATACCATTTTTATGTTGAAGTTTGAGGGGATAAATCAGACCAACCAAAGACAAAGAGTTAATAATAATTTAGTAATAATTAATGAAAAACCAACTTCCAAATTTATATAAATCATACAAACAATGTAAAATACCAGTAGAAAGCCAGTGCAATACTCAGCACCTGTTTTAGCTGTGAACTACAGGGTTATTCAAAAAGAAAGAACACATTTCAAACCTTTATTACTTCCAAACTACAAAAGATAGAAGCATGAATCCAACGTTCATGGTGAGAGAAAAGTTTACAATTGAAACAGCGCGGGGGTATTAAGTTCCAATCACGGCCGCATTGGCGCTGTTGTTTGTTGTTATATGTCTGTAGAGTGGCATCGAAAATTCGTGGAAGTTGATTGCATGTGCAAAAGGAAAAGAACGGGACGTCCTCACACATCGGACGCGAATGTCGAGCATATTCGATCCCAAAGAAATCCACATCACGAGCAAGCAACCAACGGTATGGCGAATTCTAAAACATCGTCTACATCTGAAGCCATACAAACTGCAATTATTGCAAACATTGAATCCTGACGACCACAATAAAAGGTACGAATTGTACATTGGCATGTTAGAAGATGGGGGAAGAAAACAATTTTACTCAACGATTAATGTTTTCCAATGAAATTTTTCATGCAAGATGGTACCCCGCCTCATTTCTCTTACCACGTCCAACGTTACTTGAATAACACGTTTGCAGGACATTGGATTGTGAGAGGAGGAGCAGATGAACTTTATCGCTGTGGCCTCCCAGGTCTCCAGATCTCGCTCCATGTGATTTTTATCTATGGTGTTACGTAAAAGACCGTGTTTTTATCCCTCCTATGCCTGGCAATCTTGAAAATCTACGACATCGAATTGTTGAAGCTGTAAATTCCATAACTGGAGACCAGCTGATTCGTGTGTGGCAAGAAATGTGCCACCGTTTTGACATATGTCGGTAATACACGGTGCTCGTATTGAATGCATATTATAAAAATGTACATTTTTCTATCTCCATGAACGTTGGAATCATGTTTCGATCTTTTGATAGTTTCGAAGCAATAAATATTTGAAATCTGTTCTTTCTTTTTGAATAACCCTGTATATTGAGAAATTAATAGCGACATAATTCAACATTTGTTTTTGGTAATATAGGCGAAGTTTAATTATCAGGAGAGTGTAGCTCTCTCACATCTGGCCGACCGACACAAAGGCACCATCCCACTCCACCGCGATTAAGGCCCGTTGAAGAAGGCGTCCTAACGCTACTCTAGAGCCAATGGGAAAATCATCTTTAAGTTTAAACAAAAATGTCCGTAATCCAGTTAAGCATCAGTTTTTGTAACTGGCAAAATCAGTGTGGGTTGCAGTTAATATAAATAGAGTTTCTCAACGAAGTCCGGTTCTAGTTCGTCATAATTCACGCAGATTCCACGTCGGTCCTAGTCAACTTTGCACCGCCAAGAATCCAAGTTACTCTATTTTTGTAAAGTCAAGCGCTAGGAAGTGTAATTCGTAGTAGGTCAGAAATCCGGAAACTTGTAAGATTCGTGCAAAACAAAATACAAAGGGAAACATATTTTAAACTAACCATCGCGTCGAAACAGTCAATTTTTGTATTACTTAATTTTTCACTTTTGAATATCCATAAGTTCCTATTCATAGCTAGCAGGAGGACGAGAACACGAACGACAACGAGTAATCAACAAAGAGACTTGATCCTGAGATCGTCTAATCCTGAATGTCTAACGAACTTCAATTCGACAGTTTCGAGATACAAACGGAGGTGTTCACTATTCTCCATCCCCTGATTTGAAAAAAAAAAAAACACCTCAGGGTTGTTTATCTCCTGATCTTGCATTCACATTCAAATGCGTATATTATTCAATCAGGAAAAAGGGAAAGGAAGTGTTACGGGGAAAAAAGAGCAAAGTTGCAAGAAATAGGGTTTAATTCGATTCAACTGTCGTTTATCCTCTCACCGCTGCTGCTCACCGTGTCTGCATCTGCAAATGACAATGTAAGCGTATTACCTACCTCCTATGACTTCGTCTTTTAAGGGGAGGGGGTTAATAAAAGTGTTATGAAACTTTTTTTTTTGGTGAGTAAAGTATTTTCTGAAGAAAATACCAGTTTTTACAGGGTTAATACCTCCTGAATAAACAACCATTAAACGGACTGCATTAATGAATGGGAACAAGTGATATAATTCTCAATACTGAAATGCTCTTTCAATGATTAGGCAAAGTTTCGGAAAAAATGGGCCTTTTATTTGATCGTTACGAAGTTTAAACCCCAAATTACGTTGAACAGAAGGTAATATAAAATTTCTTTTTTTTATTAGAGCTGATGTTTCAATTGGAAAATAGTATTCAAATTAATAAACTTCGTCAAATTCTTCGAAATAAGTGAGACCTTTAATATATACAACTAAATTTAGATTTCATTGTTAAAAGTTACTCATTAAAATTAAAATAAATCGTTAATTTAAACCTTGAATTGTAGCAATATTTTTTTTTATTTTAAATTTTTAATAAAATATATGAAATATTTTCCTGATAGAATTTCATATATAAAATATAATTAATAATAATAACACCATGGCACTACAATTCACAAGAAACTTTGCCCAACCGCCCGTCCATTATCTCGGTCCATGAGAGACGTCATGGATGGGGTGCAATAGTGGAGAGTGAGGCGCGGTCAGCGCCTAGAACACCCCCGGGCGGTTAATGCGGTCCTCATGACCTGAAGCCGCTACTTCTCCATCAAGCAGCTCCTCAATTGGTCCCCCAGGGACCTCACGAGGCTGAGTGCATCCCGGGTCAGGTCTCCCAGCGGGGTAAAAATCCCCACACCGGTACCGGGAATCGAACCCAGGTCTACCGCTTGGTAAGCAGATGCGCTACCACCGCGATTAGGAGACTGACATAGCGCCTTCTTTCCGATTGGTTGGAAAGACCGCGAACCTGGAGTTGATATTACCCAAAATGCATTATTTACTTCCCAGATTGAATCATAACGCCCACGTGACAAGTGTTACACAGTGAAAAAAAAACTCTTCTCTAAACTAAAAGGGTCTTTGCCATCACTTGGTTCTCTATTGCATTCAACACTACTCGTACGTGCTGTGACAATAGAGTAGCTTCTAACAAAGAAAGTTTCGCTTTCCACTTTCCAAGTTTGGAGTAAACAACTCCGAACTGCTCTTGCTAAAAACTAATTTTTACACCCTTAAGCGCATAAAATAATTGAGTATTAGCACTCTTTAAATATAAACTGATACACAATTTATAAAATTGCAATAGTTATTATAGAGAAGCCAACGAACGGTCTCACTATACCTTGCAGCAGCTAGATTTATTTATTAAAACTAATTAGCAACGTAACTAAGTGATATCTAACTATCAATGTGGATAATTATTGCCTAATTCTTCCGCTAATGATAATGTTAGTGTGTTACAATAAATTAAGAAATATATTAATTTCTGTTGTCACTCACCCCATTTATAGACAGGGAAAAATAAGGATGCTGGGATGAGGATGCATATAAAAGTATATATTTGACCCATTGAACTCGTATTTTATTATAGGTCACCGGAAAAGTCTTTTGGAATATTTATCTTCTGATGGCAATTTCAGAAGATTGATTTTGCTGGCCAAAGGCCTTTGACATTCTCTAATACATTTATTTGTATCAAAAATGTATTAAAACAAAAAGGTAAAACGAATACATAAAGCTTACTTAGATCTGCTCTTCTCTCTTTGGTGATAGAATATACCCAGTAAAATAGTTTAGTATTACATGCTGACCATCAAAAACACAGAGATCATTAACCGAACTTATATTTTGGACAGGAAATTGATTTACAGCAGAAGTACTCTAGCTTCTTTTTATCTTCGGCTGTTAATGAGCAATTAGCCACAGGATGTAATATTTCCTGCTTACTTCAATTATTAATTAAGGTACTTTAACAGAGTAGATCATATCGGTGGGCGGATGAAGGAAATGATTGAACTGACGCTCTAAAGAGCCTGAAGTCCCTAAATATACTCGATATTAGTCTTCTGAAAATAAGGGGAACTCCGCTAATTCGCTCTAACTGAGGTTCAAACTCTGGACCTCTTGAGCGAGGAAGACGCGTTACTTCCACACCACGGAGGTACGTCAGAAGGCAACAAAATGGAAAGCGTACCTAACTGTTGCACAAGAAGGAAAGGTTATTAAAATTTAAAATTGGATCTTTATCAATGTCACCAAAATGATCAGAATGTTTTAGAAATCAGCTCATTACAATGGATGTGCCCTTTGAACATTAATACTTTTTCTTAGTATTTATTTTGAGGTTCTTTTATCACGTTTTTGTATCTGTAGCTTCTGTTCTAATTGAACAACTACATACTTGGAGAGTTACAAGGAAATATGCGCAACACGTTATGCTGAAAACCGTAGCAATTCCACTACATAAAAATATCTGATGTGTTTATTCACAGAGTTTCTCCAGCTATTCTGCTACAACTTAATTTTACTAAAATTTATTCTTCTATCTGCTCCATTATAAACAAGATAAGCATTAAAAGAAATAGTGGTATATACTAATTTCTACTCCCAGCTACTCTTTACGTGGAACACTTCCCGGAAATTTTTATATTCTCAAAATGGCTCTAACAATTTTTATTAAAATACCATATGTTTAAGATATTTTCGTGATAAACAAAATATATTTCTTGAATATTCTCGGAATAGCCTGTGAAGAGCTGTTCATTCTAGAAGACTTTTGTATAACTAATAAACTCTAAGAAATAGATAAAAACTTAGCACTGCATAACAATAAATATCTCGTTAAAACCCACAATTTATGTCATTTACGTTTTTTTGTGGAGACAACATTGCCAACGTTTGTTACTGATTTCAGTTTGAACTACTTAAAAATTTCTCAAACAGGAAGTAATGTTTGTTTCATTCTATTTTGCCTATATAGATAGTTTTTAAAGTTTTTAAAATATTTATCAATTTCATTAATCTAATGCATTCCCTTATTTCACTTCTGTTTACATGGAAACAATTAAGATCAGTTGTGTAGGTAAAAGAATAATCTTTTGTGAAATAGTAAAATAGCTTGTTTTCAGAACAGGTGGAGAAAGTTATGTGAATGAAACACACCAGCGTTTTCTAAAAAGGCATGTTTTGGATCCAGGTTTTAGATTCTCAAAACATGTATTTGCGGTGAAGTCAAATTTTTAGGTGAAATGCAATATTTTCTTTACCTAGCATGTACATTGCACATGGTAGAGAAAATAAATGAGTTGAATAGCTGCTGGTATTGAACCCGAACACCTACGCAGGATGGAATAAATTAGGTTAAAATCCTTCGTGGCTGGTAGACTACACATCTGGGCAACCTGTCCCCCAACTCGTGCTTGGCAAGGAGACATATAGTGCATAAGCCGCAGGTGTTGACAGGGATAATGTAACATGCAGAAATGGGTTTCCCAGTTGAGATTATTGTGCAAGCTATAATGTAGAGGTGGCTCTGCTGATCCTTAACGAGCGTGTTGCTGTTACGACGAACGTCATATTCCTTCCCACGCTCGCACGTCTGAGGTTTCTTCCTTGGCGGAGAAGAACTCGCACCTGCCCGACGCAGCTTGAGTCGGATCCAGAATGAAAACCCATTGATCACAACGCTAAGAAAAGGGGGCAGAATCGAACCCTAGCCAACGAGACGACTGCTATTTGTAGAGTAATGTTGAACCCATTCATTCCTTGTAATCCGGAACTTTCGGACTCCGAGACTGCACGACTTCAAACATTTACAGCTGTTTTCTTCAACAAGATGGAGGAATGTCCAGTGTTAGCTTCTCACTCAGACGCTTTCGGAATGCCAGACGTACTGTAATATTTTCGGAGACTGTGGATGAGGAGCAGTTACTAGAGTGATATTTCGTGCGAAACTAACTTCCTTCGTCTTTAATGATCTGTGGAAAATGCGTTTTGTCTCTGAAGGACATGACAGGGTAAAATGCACAGCCACTCTTCGTATTTTTTTCAGTAAAAATACAGCTGAAATTTTCTGTTGAAACAATACTTTTAATTGAATTTCATCACAATTGTTATCATCATAACGTTTTGTTCCGATCTAATAAATGAAATTATTGTTGTATCCATTTACAGATAATTGAAATTAATTCAAAATTAAAACCCAAAGTTTATACCTCATCATAGAGTCATAGTGTCATCTACGTCACTCAGCCTGTCATGCTCACCATACTATTACAGCTTCAATGATTATCAGGTCTTTCATCACCTTGTCGTCGTCGTCATCATCATCATCATCATCATCATCAGCAGCAGCAGCAGCAGCAGCAGCAACAGTTGCGAATTACTATATCAGAGTGTGAATGTGTACAGAATAAATGACTAATAATTCTTAGCGTGGCTACATTATTGAAACAAAAGTAACCAAATCGATCATTATCAGGTATAAAACTTGGTACATAACACACCAGATGTCCCATTTAGGAAATAAGCTCTATGGCATACTAAATATTTTTCACAAAGAGTGAGGAACTTGAAAAGGATGCAAAACTAACAGATATATTTCTCGCTTATTTTTCTGTTATAAAGTTTATGAAAAAGTTTCTGACGAAACTTTAAAAAAGAATAGGTATATTTCTCGAAAAAATAAGTATCTAAATATTTTCAGCAACATTTAAATTAATATTATACTATGTATAATCGTTACTAAGAGAATCATATGGAATTTTTATCTTTTAGAAAAATGTTTTAATAGAGCTTTCCAGAACTCGTATGATGTAAGTATTCTGTCGCCTTCTGTGGTGTAATGGTTACCATGCTAACTTCATATACCCAAGGATGCGGGTTCAAACCCGGTGGAGGACGATGGATTTTTTCGGGCGTAAAAATCCTTAGCATGGCTTCCTTCGGAAGGGAAATAAAGCCGTCGGTCCCGTGTCGTAGATATACGACACGTAAAAGAACCTCAGGTCTGATAGAGAGTCCTCTGAGTAAAATTAAACGGTCTTTCACACCAAATTTAGAATGGGACGCTGAGAACCACAGTAGTTAAAGAACGTCCATAAATAACACGCCATTTACAGTTTTATGTAAGTATTTCAATGAGAAGGAAAGAGAGATAAGTAGATGTAGGAGCGGTGAATGAGAGAATAGAAGATAAAATAGGAGAGAGGAGGGGAAAAAACGAGTCAGTGAAATATTTAGATGAATGGAGAAATAATATAATATCGGCAATGCTAGTTATAGCTGTAAATAAATACAAATATATGTTAATAGTCAGCATTCTTCGTGCGTTGTATTCTTCTAATCTACAGGCATCATTAACTTATACTATTTCTCTGAGTTTATTACCCTCTAATTTTAAATTATTGAGATATGTAGACTTTTTACTATCGAAATCGAATCTGTAATATACTTTCAACACATTTTTCCAAATTTGGTTGTTTAATATACTTTAGTGTACTAAAATATCTTGCTTTTTAATGTTAAACTCTATATTTTTAATTATCACAATTTTCGTTGGTAAATTGCTGCCCTTCTACAGCATAAATTTATCCCCAATGTGGTTTTCCTCAGGCACTACACATTTTTATAATTAGCACTTTATACATCCTTTCCATATTTTTCGAGTATATTCCTTTGCTTCTCACATAGTTCTTTCGCTTGCAGTTCATTACACTTACCAGCCTATTTTTCTGTTCCATAAAGAAAATTGAAGGCATCAAAATCAAACTATATCTGATTAGTGAAAGTATCTCTTATTTGGGAACAAATACTTATCATTTATGAATGGTCTAACAAAACGGATTGATTGTAAGTAAATACATAAGTTTATTTTTAATAGTGGCAACTATTTTTATTTAGATACATAGCATACATACAAGGTTTTAAGTTTTACAGGTCTTCGACGTAATCACCGTTATTTTGTACCACGCGATCTCAACGATGTGGAAGCCATTGGATACCGTTGGCACTAACTCATCTCTGGATGTTATGAAGGGAGCGGCCGGCTGCTTGAAGAACGTAATGAACTGTGCGGAAGTGGATCCCACGAAGTGGTTCTTTCATTTTAGGGATAAGATCGAATGTTAACAGATTCTTACAACATCGACGACGCTACCTGAAATCTCACTCATCATTCCGCATAACAATGCAAACGCATGTAGGAAGAGTTGTGATTTGTTGAATTCCTGCGGCTGAAAAGTGCTTTACTACCACGTTATTCTTCAGGTTTAAGCCCCTGCGACTACGATCTCAAATTTCAGCCAACTTCTCTAATCTTGGTTCAAAATTATTGCATCGTATTGTTGAGTGTTTGTTCAAAACTCCATTATTGTCATTGCATACGGGCAAGGGGGAGAGGCGAGTTCATTTATTTTGAGGGAGGGTAGACATCTAGCCTATCTTTAGTAAATATTATATTGTTTGGCTCCGATTCAAGGCGTTGCTACAATGTTTAAAAATCTGATGTGCTCCATTCTCATTACTTTCTCTATATAGTTGTAACAATTTTTTTAAAAATGTTTATTCTTCTACCGACTTTATGATAATTGAGATAAACATTAGCAGAAATTGTCCTTATTACTTGCTTCCTTGTAGCTAGAGGGAAAATAAAGAGAATACACTATGCTAAAACGATAGTCAAATTTTTAATAAGCTGGTTGCCTTGTGGTTAAAATCCGTTTCTATGCAAAGCCAGGAGCTTACAACTTTCCGTGTGAAAAAAGTTTAAGTGTTTTTAAACTGACACAAATAACAAGAATATCTCAGAAAGGATTAATTCAACAAAACATGTATCTGACACAAATTGTTTGTTTTAAAGTACATTTTAGGTGTAGTAAGTTTTTGTCAACCTATTATGGTTTAATAGTTACACAAAATTCATTCAAAATAAAGAGGTCTTTAGAGGCTATTCCCAGAAAATTCAACATATACATTTTATTTGTCATATAAATATATTTAATATACGGTATTTTAATATAAATCGTCAGAGCCATTTTTGAAAAAATCAAAAATTTTGAAATGTTTTCCGTGTAAAGGGTAGTTGGGGTGCGGAAAGTTTTCTCAAATTCTTCGTGTCGCATCACTGGAAGATAGTAAACTTAAATACCAAGTTTGGTATTTTACCGACTTTTCGTTTTTGAGTTATCGTGTTCACGGACACACTGACAAACACACAGACACACGCGGGCGCGTATCTTTTTCTGAAACTACTTTATTTTGGATACAGGAGACATTAAAACGACTATTTTCGATGAAATCTCGGTATTAAGTTTCTGGATGGAATACAATACCTTCTCTATACGCTATGTACATAGTACGTGTAGAGAAAGTAAAATCAATCTATATGTAACGACGTTTAATTTCTTGCGCTCTTGTTTGCTTAACGCATAATTATGAAAACCCATGTCCCATAGCTCTACCGAAGTCATAGATGTACTTGAACTACTCAATTATTTGTCTCAAGTTGTTCATGAATATTACTGAAATCTATCAACTATGAATGATGTTCATGAAGAAGAGTCACTGTCTGAATTATTTCGCAAGGATGTTTTTAATATTAATTAATATATATGAGGCCTAAGTGTAGCTTAATTCATAACAAGCAAGGTTGATGTAGAACAGGAGTTGGATAGGTAGAGTCAGACTGAAAAAAACAATGCCAGCAAAGCATTGAATTTCTCAACTGACTCGCATGTTTCCCGGTAAACCACAAAGTGATCTCAAATTATTTTGAGATGACAACCCCAATGGCGACTTACAATGTTTTAAGTACTTTAGACCCAGGATTCATAGTATAGCCAACTATTATGGTCAATTGGTATTGGATTAATTGTTTTTTCACATAAGTCGTCTGTAGGACAGGACTTGGATGGGTAGAGTCAGACTGAAAAATGCCATAGCCGGGATTTGAACCACGAATCTCCCATTCATTAGCCGGTTGCTCTACCACTGAGCTAACATGGCAACATGCCATTGAATCCTTCTGACATGTGAGTCAGTTGGCTATACTATATATATATATATAGATAACTATATTTTACTCTCAAGTTTAAATTAGTAACGTTAGACAGTTTTTACGCGCATGCCTTGAATTGATGGTTTTCTCTCCTCATTAGGGATGAGAAAACACGTTAGTCTTTATAGTGCTTTTAGTGAAAATCCACTCCTCGGATACTCAGTATAAGTGCCACAAACAAGCAACTATTTTGTTGCATGCATTTACGTTAGTCTCATTCCTCTAATCCGTTCTGTTTATGTTCCAGGATCTTTCAAGCCTTCTGCTGCACTAAGGAGCAACTAAGGTAACCTGTCGCTATTACCATTTCGAAGTGCTCAGTGCTTTAGCTGAGTCGTTGCCATACTTCTGCTAGTGTGTTTATGCTCATTGCAAGTGTGTAGGTAAGGTCTTAATTTCTGACCAGATAAAATCATGTAACCAAATAAAACTAACGAGTAAGTTTGATTTAATTTTATAGACGAAGGTTAGTATTATGTACCAGCTCCATAAAATGCATCACACTTTGTGAGCATATCGCCAAGCATAGGGGTAGCAAAAATAACGATATTTCGGAGCGGTTACGGCTATCATAGCTCCAGGTATACCCGATGGCCCAACTGCTGTTTCTACTTTCTCTGCACGTACTATGTACATAGTGTATAGGAAAGGTATTACGTTCCACCCAAAAATTAGATATCGAGATTTCCCCGGAAATAGATGTTTTAGGGTCCCCTGAATCCAAAAAAGTATTTTCAGAAAAATGTTCGCGCGCGAGTGTGTGTGTGTGTGTGTGTGTGTCTGTGAACACGATAACTCAAAAGCGAAAACTCAGAAAAACATCAAACTTGGTAATTAAGTTTAGTATCTTACAGGGATGCGACAAGAAGATTTTGAGAAAAATCCTCTCACCCCAAACTACCCTCTACATGGAAAAAAATTTCTAAAATTTTTATTTTCTCAAAAATTGTTCTAAGGATTTTGATTGAAGTACCATATATTAAAGATGTTTATATGGAAAATAAAATGTATATTTCGAATTTCCTGCGAATAGCCTCTAAAGACCTCTTTACTCTGAATGAATTTTGCCGAATTTTGCGTAACTGGTTAACCGTAAGAGATAGAGAAAAACTTACTACATAAAAAAATGTAGGCTACGTTAAAACACACATTACATCATATACATTTTATTTGATTGAATTGACCTTACTGAGATATTCCTTCTTATTTGTTGATATTCCTGCTTAGAAGCTGATTTCAACACATAGTAAACAGCTTTTAAAAAGTTTGACATTCGTTTTATCCTAGTGTATTCTATTTAAGCAAGTAATTAAGAACATTTCTGCAATGTTTATCTCGAATATATAAAGTAGATAGAAGAATATGATTTTGCAAATAATTTGTTACAGTGAAGTAGAAAAAGTCATGTGAAGGGAACACATATTTTTTTTTAGATGTGCAGATATCTCTTAGCGCGTCAAATAAGTTGTGGAACTCAATGGGGCTATTTCAGATTAAAACCGGCCAGTGAAGAACTGGCAAAGCGACCTTCACTTTATCCGTCTTGCTCTTGCTTATCAGGTCGCGCCCATTACGAAAGGTAGAACGAAGGCTGTTCTTACCAGTTCTTCACTGGCGGATTTTAGCTTGAAATAGCCCCACGGAGTTCTGTAACTCTTTAACGCGCGAAGGGATATCTGCACACGTCAAATACGGGGCAAATAGGCCACCAGGTATAACTCCAGAAGAGCTTTCTAACTTTGTAGTAGCTCGATCGTTCAAGTATTAAATATAAGTGGTTCCGTAAATAATGCTGAGATCGTGCGTTAGTATGTGAACGTTAAAAGTTTGTAAATCATTTTTTAGTAATTAAAGGATGTTAAACTTAATTTTTATCTTGTTATACGTTAAACGTTAAACTTAAGTTATAGTTATATAACTTATAAGTTAAAATCTTAAATTTAACTTAAAAATAAAATCTGATGTGATCCATTCACATGACTTTCTTTACGTCTCTGCAACAAATTACTGTTAAAAAGCTTATTCTTCTATTCACTTGATGCTAATCGAGAAAAAATTAGCAGAAACAGTCTTGTTACCTGCTTCCTTGTAAAGTTTTGTCTTTTACGGTTTAGTAGCTATGCAAAATTCCGTTAAATTCATCCAGAATAAAGTAGTCTTCAGAGGCTATTCCCAAAAAATTCAAGATGTACATTTTATTTGTCAGGTAAATATCTTTTATATACGATATTTTATCAAAAATCGTTAGAGCCATTTCTAGAAAATGACAATTTTTTAAAAATGATCCATGTAAAGGGTAGTTGGGGTTGGGAGGATTTTCTTGAAAATCTTCGTGTCGCATCTTTGGAAGGTAGCAAACTTAAATACCAAGTTTGGTTTTTAACGCTCCTTTCGTTTTTGAGCTAAGCTGCCCACAGACACACACACACGGACATTTTTTAAAAATACTTTTTTTGGAATCAGGGGGTCTCAAACATATATTTCCGGTGGAATCTCGGTACAATTTGGGTGCAATACAATACTTTCGCTATACACATAGTACGTATAGAGCAAGTAATAATAAGATATGATGTGGCACTGATACCATCCCTGCTTTTAAATTCCTATGGAGGATACCGCTTACTGAAACTTCCAGCAAACCAGTCAATCAAATTTCAGAATGCTCAGCTTTTGCCATACATGTGCCAATACCTGAAACGCCGTTTTGAATTCAAATGTATTATAATCATTAGCATTTTGATGGACATGGATTCTTTTCTAACAAATAAGTTTAAGTTTTGGTATTTTTTTTAAGAAAAACGCATTACAGGTTTGCTACTTTAACATTCCTATTAATACCTCGGCTTAGCTGCAGTGTAGAACAATGTAGACTCTCATGTAGAATTATGTAAATTCTCCTCTTCTTTATCTCAGCTCTCGGTATCGGATATAGGATACTTCTGTTAAATTTTAGTAAATAATAACACGATATTTAAGCTTAAACGCCACTGGTTTATTAACTTCAAATAAATAAACATAAGCAAATGAGCTATCGTTAAACAGATACACCTTTGTAAGTAACCGAACGCGTCTAACTCAGACGCAACTGAAACTATTAATGTTTTTCTTATTCCTTGAGATTGCCCATGATGCTTTGCTTCTAAGAGAAAAACACGTTTATTACACACATTAATTAATATTACATATTTAGTACAATTACTTAGACTTTAACTGCCTTGCAGCAATGTAGGACTAAATGAGGTACAACATTTTTTTTTTTTTTTTTTAGCTGAACGTCCTGTAACCTGGTTGGTCATATCGGACGATGAATATAAGTGTTAAAATATGCTCAAATGATCTCGGGGTCCATGGAGCTTAAACTTACTCGAAATTCGTCTTCTCAGGATAAGGAGAAACCCCGAAAAAAACCTTATTCGGGTAACCCACCCTAAGCGAGATTCGAGCTCGCGACCTATTGAATGTCAGGTGAACACGCTACCACCACACTACCCAGGCAGGCTGGAACAACATTTGTGTCTCTTTTTCTTACAATATTTCTTTGCATATAAATTTTCTTGTGCGCTGTTCCACGCATTCTTCTATACACATACATAAACTTGCACATTTAAAACTTATTTAAACCTTTCTTTGGCTATGGTCGATAATAATGTCACACGTGCAGTAACAGTTGCTACTTAACGCCGGCTGTCATTGGTAGCTGCTGATGCGGAGTCTGGTCAGAACTCCGGCGCTGTATACCCTACTTCCATTTACCATATATTTTTTTTTATATTTTATTTAGTGTATGATTACTGAATTGTGTTTTCTTCTGTTACACAAACATATAACACTCGTGTCCAAGGTGGGTCTTGAAGTCACGATCCCCTGCGCCACGAAGCACTAAAGCCTTAGCGAGTGCGGCCATGGGGACCGGCTGCTCAAGCATTTGGTGTTTTCATTTGCCTTCTTTGCCCTTTAACGCTACAAATAGTATTTATTTGCCGGAGAGTAAGAAATAAAATATGAAATTAGGTTACACTAAGCTGTTACCGACGCCATTTTAAAGTAAATATTATCACTCCCAGATGATACAGAAACAATAAAGCCGCACTAATGAAAGTTAAACCGCCGAATTACCTGAGCTGATCAATATAGATACCGAGTGTTAATGAGCGAAATGGATAATTCAAGTGAATGGAATAACTGAGAGGCGCCGACTGACTTCTGAATACTAACTAAAGCAACACACGCCTTTTTTCAAGTAAGCTTCACCTTCCGGTTTAGGACTTTCTCTAATGTTGATTTCCTATTTGCTCCTCCCTGTCTACGCGTTGCTGAGTTAAATTGCAAAAGCCCCAAACTATCTGTCTCTACTGGAATTTCTTATTCAAATAGGTACCAAAGAAATCAGATTTTGGGCTTCTTTAATAATTCACCCCGAAGTGAAGCCTAATTATCTTCTGAAGTTCCAACCCTTACACAAAATATTACCTGAAGTTTTTAAATAATAATAATATTAATATTATTAATATTAATATTATTATGCACGTATTGCACTCTTTCAATTGCTGCATGCATCATTATCACCTTTTTTTTATGCTTTTGCCGCTATTATTCTACACCACTATCTCTTATTAATCACTTTAATACATGTTATTTATAACATACTTTGTTATTGGATATTAACTATAGCGGAGGCTATCTACACTGTCTCAGTGTTCATTAGTTATAATGAATAGTAAATTAATCATTTCTAGCATCATATCAAAAGAGAGGGAGAGAGAGAGAGAGAGAGAGAGAGAGAGAGAGAGAGAGCATGTTCGGTTAAGTATCAGAGAATAGATGACGTACATTGACGTTGAATACATATGGGTGCAGCAACAAAGTCGCATTTGGACGACATACTTCACGATGCGTCCATGAGGATGTCAATAAACAGTGATATAAACAAAACATAAGAGGACTTTAAACGAATGCTTTAATGATCACTGTAGAGATATAATATTGTTCAGAGAACATAACCAATGCACGAGTGTATGGTGGAAGGAAGGGAAGGGGGCATCGTTTTTAGATGAACGAAGAACCGCGACTTATGGAGCCAAGCAAATAGCGAACCAGTAGCTCCAGGAATCTTGTTTTATAGTTATATGTAAATACTCCTGGACAAGCTTGAAACGTTTAAATGTAACATTGTGTTATTTTTAAACCAGAACGATTGGAGTTGCGTTTGTAAAGTAACCATTTTCCCCACCCCTAATTAGGCAATTATAAAGAATTAATTTATGAAACCGCAGAGCATTTTTCGTGGGGATAATTGTTTCGTAAGCAATCAGATAGGAGAAGCCCCTACGACTGACAGATAATAAAAATATACTCACATAAAACTAGGACAGATAAGAGTTTTGTATTAAAGCAAATGACCTAAAACTACTCTACAACCAGCCTGTCATTATCAAATTAATATTAGTAACACTAAGTAACATTCAAGTAACACGTATTAAATTGCCAAATTCTGTTACTAGAATTTTTTCCCTTAAGTAACAAATATCGCGTCGTCTCCTTAGTGCGGTGGTAGCGTTGCTACTTACCAAGCGGGAGACCTGGGTTCGATCCCCAGTACCAGCGTGGGGATTTTTCCCCCGCTGGGAGACCTGGCCCGGGGTGCACTCAGCCTCGTAAGGCCAATTGAGGAGCTACTTGATGGAGAAGTAGCGGCTCCAGGTCATGAGGACCGCATTAACCGGCCGGGGGGACTCGAGGCGCTGACCACGTCTCACCCTCCAATACTGCACCCCATCCATGACGTCTGTAGTGGACCGAGATGGGGGACGCAGCGGCCGGGCGGTAGGCCAAGGTTCCCCGTGAGCTGTCGTGCCATGGAGTTATTATAATAAATATCGCAAGTGTATACATATTAGGGTTATAGTTAGAAATTGAAATAAAAACTGCAGTAGCAGTTTACCATGTATATAGCGCATAAAACTTATGAAATTGTGTAACAACATTGCTTTTGAAATATATAATAAAATCTAAATGTTTAATAAGGAAGCGCCCTTTATTTTCGAAGATTGGGCACTAAAATAATAAAATGTCTGTTCACTATCACAAAATATTGTTGAAACGACTATTTATATTAGGAAGAAATAAGGTCTTTATAAGTTTCCCTTCGCTGTTTATTTCCAGTAGCTGTTTCAAGTATGTGTTCATCAGTTATCAATCTTCACCCATAATGCTAGATATTTTAAATGGCTAATCCCAGCAGCGTTTGTCAATTCATCTACTCTCTCATTTCCTTGTATTCTTTCATGACAGATATAGTTTTGTAGAACTACATGTAGTGCCATGCATTTTAACAAGAAGTATGAAAATGTAAGGTTGGCGTAAAGTTTAGGTTTGCTGACGTAATTATACGAAAAAGGATGACGTGCACGTGAATAGAAAGATATATTACAGCAAACTGCCTCATTTAGCTCCCACGTCATCAACTTATTTTGTTACCGTAGTTCATAAAGCAATCTGTTATGTTTTATTTCTGGTGTTGGCTTTCTACAAACACATAGTGTCTCGTCTCTCTGTGCGTTTCTCTCATAAGATTACCTGTTCATCGCTGAAGTACCTATTTAGAATTTTGACAATGGTTTACAGCCAAATTGCTGCTATTGTTTATGCTTGTTATTAATTATTTCTTTACTATGAACAAAACTTACGAACACTCTGCGTTGATTCTATCTTTCTTATAAAGTCTTATAAACAGGTGTGTAGACTGATATTTCCTTTACCGGTGAGATAACGTGTGGAGGCTATTTCAGGAGGCCTGGGCTCGATTTCTCTTACCGCCCAACCTTGGGGTTTTCAGGGTCCGTAGGTGAATGCTGAGTAGTTTCTCATATAGATATATTTTCTTATTTCTTTTCCATATTCCGCCTCCTTCCCATATTTCAGATGTGTTGGTGCTGTCGGGCATATGGCGCAGATACTTGCACCTGCTAAAAGCAAAGATGGAATGAATGGTAACCTGAATAAATCTCAATCAAATGCCGCTTTGTCTACCACAAATCCCAAATGCAGTCCCCTGGGATTTAACCTAGGCCACCTTAGTTAAAAGTGAGTGGTCATTGCCGCTCATCTTTTTACTTTCTCTATACGTACTATGTACATTGTATTGTAATTCACCCAAAATTTCGATACCGAGATTTCACCGAAAATTCATGTTTTGAGACCCCCTGAATCCAAAAAAAGGATTTTTAGATAAATGTCCGTGTGTGTCTGTGTGTGTGTCTGTCTGTGTCTGTGTCTGTGTCTGTGTGTGTCTGTGTGTTTGCCTGCAAGCAGCATAGCTCTAAAATGAAAAGACCGTTAAAAACCAAACTTCGCATTTAAGTTTGGTATCTTCCAAGGATGCGACCGACACGAAGATTTTCAAGAAAATCCGCCTACCACAAACTACCCTTTACATGGAAAAAATGTCGAAAATTTTGTTTTTCTTAAAAATGGCTCTAACGATTTTCATTACAATCTCGTATATTTAAGATACTTACTTGACAAATAAAATGTATATCTTGAATTTCTGGGAATAGCCTCGAAGACTACTTTATTTTGGATGAATTTGACGGAGTTTAGCATACGTGCTAAACCGTAAGAGATGAACGAAAACTTACCACACAGAAAATGTAGAGCCATTAAAACACATAATTTATGATACATACATTTTTTTCGTGGAGATGGTTGTTTTTAAGATGCTCCTTGTTTATAGTTTCAGATTTAAAAAACATACTTTTCTCATACAGGAATTGGTGAACTTCTGTCCATGCAAACAAAGGAACTTCAGTCTCATAGCAACCAGACTTTGACTGTCAGTTAAGCCTATGGTACTCACTTATTTCACTTTTACTTACAAGGAAGCAAGTAATAAGACTATTTCTGATAATTTTCTATCGATTATCGTTAAGTAAATAGAAGAAATAGCTTTTTATCAGTAATTTGTTGCAGAGATGAAAGTCATGTGAATGGAACACATCAGATTTTTTAAATTAAATTTGATTGAACATCGCATGAGCAGATTTCTTCGCTTCATTAGATATTTGAACTGATATTGGACGCGTTTTAACATGTTAACATATCATCTTTTGCAGCTGAGTGGTAATCCCTTTAGTTTGATAAATAGGAAATCTGGTATTTATCTAGCTATTCGTATTATTCGTTGTTATGTTATGCACAGATATACACAGAAACAATGTTCTAGCAATGTTTTTTTGGGTTCAGAGGTTCTCAGAAGATGAAGTTTTGATGAAATATCGGTATTGAGTTTTTCTATAAATCAACACATTAGTTACTCTTAATTGTTGAGATAAACATATTAAAAGTAATGTTCAAAATTTCATTTCAGAGCAGAGTTTCATACAATTCCTTCAAAAGTAAAGTAAGAATACAAAGAAAATTATGAAAGTATTCTAAACGCTTCTTCATTATTTCACCGATTTAGAATGTTTTATTTACACCTTAAAGGAAGTATTTTAGTTGCAAAATGTTATAAGCATTTTAAGGAAATAAATAGTGAAGGAAAATGTTAATGGATATGTCATGCATATATTCATGTCTTTACAAATCCATTTCTCTGTAAATCTGTCATTCAACACCATTATTTTGTCAATATTAAAAGAAATTTAACTAATTTATTGTAAGAATTCGAGAAACATCTTATGAACTTATCCTGTGAAATATGATGGTTATTTATGCTATTATTTTCAGTTATGTATAACATAGAAATCTCAATGTTTCAAAACAAAAATTGAAAATTAATTAATGAGATATTGCATAAAATAAATATAAAGAATTTCTGATCTATGTTAGATGTCGCCAACTCACTGTCGTTTGAGAGAGCAAATTTAGTCGATTCTCCTGCAAATCACATACTCTGCACTGCGTGATTAATTGCGCGGAAAGCAAGTATAGACTATTTCTTCAGTGCTGTAGGTGTATGCAACATTTGGCGTTTGATAGTAATCCACATTTCATAGGTTATTGTAGGTTCGTGATTGTTAGAACAATTGCCGCATTATGTATTGATATTTATACTTAGAATATGAAGATATACTTATCTTCATATGTTTGACGGTAATTGTTAGTCGTTACATAAATATTTTAAACAGAACAACAATTATTGACACAGAACACTAAGCTTGGTTAATACCATTGGAATCGGATTGTAACATCACTATAAGAATTCATATGCAACGTAGGACTTTCACATTTATAACAGCGGATATGAACAAGGTTTTGTTAACTGATTGGTGTCTAACACTATTCGAAAGAAACGTTCTTCTCCTTGGTGACTTTTTCAATAGGTTTAACGCCTACTTTTACTATATATGACACCGCAGGCGATAACACTGATATTTGGAATGGAGATGGAGCATCGGTGGAATACAATGGAGGGTGAAAGCGGAGAACCCGCAGGAAAACTCGCCACTACGCTGCTTTGTTCACAACATTCGGTCACTTTGGATCAAAAGATCTGGGTGAGAGATGAGTAGTCTAACCACTCGGCAATTAATTTTCTGAATGCAGAACTTTGCAGCAAACTAAATACTTACTCCGCCGCTTTCTATAAATAAGAAAAATTCTTCCTAAGCAGACATAAAAGCAGGAACTGACGGCTTGCATGTTGGATTGCTTTCTGTTCCGGACATTATAAACTAGAACAGTCTTGTTGTTTATGTACTAACAGAAAATGAAGCTTAATTATTAATGTCTTCTGGGGAAAATGAATTTAAAAGTATTTCTAAAACAGAAAAAATGGAAATAAAATTATAGTCGCTTGTACATCAGAATTTTGAAATATTAGAAAGTAAATATACTCTCAAAATTTGGTTAAAAGGATTAAGGGAAAGAAGTAGAGGTCTAATGGAGTATTTCCTTAATATACTTTACCTAATTAAGGAATTTTATACCGTATCCCAATTCCCAAAGAATCTGGTTGTGTTGGAGATCCGCTCTCCTGCTAAGAATAATGATGACCATGAAGTGGTTTAGAATTAAACATAGGGATTACTCATGGCATAGCAAAGTTAATAGTTGACCTCAGAGTTAAGTGGAATAGAATCTTTAATTACAATATTGACGATCTTTTGAACCTGTATCACAGTTGATAATCTATAAGTTACTGAGTTAATTAAAGATGATAGCGGTTCTAAAGTTCTTCAAAGTTGCATCGAAATGGTTTTAAAGAACGTTAGAAGCAGACAAAGAAAGAAGGGAAAGCTATGAAAGATAACGTAACAGAAGTGTTTTAGATGCTTCTGGAAAAACTTTGTTTCGTTCCATTCACATGACTTTCTCTACATAGCTGTAGTAAATTATTGTTAAAGATCATATTCTTCTACCTTATATAATCGAAATAAATATTAGGATAAATTTTCTTAATTACTTGCTTGCTTGTAAGTAGAAGGGAAGTAAGGAAATACACTAAGCTAAAACGAAAGTCAAACCTATTAAAAGCTGGTTGCCATGTGGTGGAAATCCGTTTTTTGCAGGGCAGAGTTTACAACTTTCCGTGTGAGAAAAATTTAAGTATTTTTAATCTGAAACAAATAACAAGGAACCACTTACGCAACATTCAACAAAATTCATTCGAATAAAGAGGTTTATGTAATTTATTCCCAGAAAATTAAATATTTACATTTTATTTGGCATATACATATCTTTAATATAGCGTATGTTAATCAAAATCGTTAGAGCCATTTTTGAGAAAATCAAAATTTCTAAACTTTTCCCTTGTGAAGAGTAGTTTTGGGTGTGGGGATTTTTCTCAAAATATTCTGGTCACATCCCTCAAAGATACTAAACTTAAATACCAACTTTGGTATTTTACCGGCTTTTCGTTTTTGAGTTATCGAATTTCACAGACACACGGACTTACACGGACTTTTTACCAAAAATGTTTTTTTAGTACAGGAGATCCTAAAACGCGTATTTCCGGTGAAATCCTGGTATCGAATTTTGGGTGGATTGCAATACCTTCTCTATACACTATATGCATAGTACATGTAGAGAAAGTAAATAGTTGACCGAAATAATACAGAGGAATTCTATATAAA
This sequence comes from Hymenopus coronatus, assembly GCA_030762935.1. Taxonomy (NCBI): domain Eukaryota; kingdom Metazoa; phylum Arthropoda; class Insecta; order Mantodea; family Hymenopodidae; genus Hymenopus; species Hymenopus coronatus. Next base: position 36,637,668 of record CM060890.1, read on the forward strand.
ATATTTACATTTTAATTTTATTTTTGAACTTTATATAAGATGATTTATTTTTAAAATTTGGAAAATCCATATTATATAAAACATTTTACTGAATTTATACTAGTTATTATACACAATAGTAGTGATATTTCTGCCATACATCAAAATTGCAGCTTTCATGGTTATTTAAATAATTTAATTAAAGTCATTATTCTAGTAAAAATGATACACTTGATGTAGCTTTAAGAATATTCCCCGAAAAAGTCCACAGTAAACGAATTTACAAATAAATCTATCATATTATATTAGGCTAATTAGTGTAAAAAATGTTTACTCATAGTACACCTCAAAACTCTTGATTTTTCGAAATTTTTTTTGAAATTTATGAAAATCTAAGCAATATTCTGAAAAAGTGATATAACTATTCTCCTTAAAGTGCTTTTTAGAGGCAGTATAAAATGTTTGAATCAAATTGGCGAAAAATTGAGTAAGCATGTACATACCATGTACAGCTTCGGTTATCTGGAAGTTAAAGTTCGCCAAGTGAGAAAAACTCTTTACGTTTAAAATTCATAATATTTCATTATGAAAAAAATAAATATAATGAAAGTTATTATGTTTCCAGTTGCCTTGTTTATAATCATGTTGATATAAACGTGTAGAAATGTTTAAAGTTTACTGTGGTTAAGCATTGCCAACTTGTTTGAAATGCTAAGATTATTAGAGCAATAATTGTTTAGTTATCAATTTTCATATTTATATGCAACTAAAAACATTGATGAAATAGTTTTAGAATTTTTAGATGATAAAAATTGCGTCAGGTAATGGATCATTCGGATAACCAGATACATGTCCAGCTTATGGAGAGTAGAGGGGAATAAACTGATTCAAACCATGAAAAGACGTGGTTACTACAAAAAGGTACGTCTATATTGAGGGGCCTTGCCTAGTTTTTGAAATTCAAGCACCTTAGTGATTTCAAACCACATTTCATAACAGGATGTACTACAAATGATTCATTCGTGTTCATAACGCCATATTTTCTGAACTATTCCGCATCAAACATGTTTAATAAAACAAAACAAAAAACAACCTAAAATGACCATTGCGTGCATCGGTTGCTGGAAACAAAGAGAAGATCCTTCACAAAATGGCGATAAAACAACAAAAGAGTAACAGGATGAATGAAACGAACAGTATATCCGGTATGCCAAACGAATGAATAATTTGTATTCGTATAAATAAAATGCAAATACGACATTTGAGATGCCTGCAAAGTTTTATCTTCTCCTGTTCGATATAGTATTTTGTAGATAATAGTCTACATCCTATAAATTTTAACTTCCATCCCAAGTGACACACACACATACACACACAAAAATACTCACACTACCTTTCGATTTCTTTGCTCGGTATCAAAATGTAACCTATGCAACCTACCATAGCAAAAAAGGCAGCGAATTTGCTTTTAAGAAGGTCACGCACTCTTGCCGGTCCCCATGGCCCCGCTCCCTAAAGCGCCTCGCTTTGTTGCAGGGGATCGTGGGTTCGAGTCCCGCCTTGGGCATGGGTGTTTGTGTGTTTGTGAATGTATATGTTTAAGTGTATTTGTCATAAAACTAAAAACGGTAAACAAAGGGAATTTAGGGAAAAAGGGGCAAAAACCACTATAGTAGGGGTTTCTGGTACATACACCAACTAGTAATGCTAAGGTCCAATAAGGAATGAAATTAGGCAAGTAAGACTGACGGTGCCAAAGGTTAAAATAAAATACAAATTATAATTCGATATAGGATCTTTGGTTATGAACTACGTGGTCCGTCTTTTTTAACCTCCAATAGGCTATAAATAAAGGCTAGTTCATAGAAAGCAATTATTTTATTACTAAAAGTTTTACAACATAATCGCCGAAAAGATTGAGACATCTATCGTACCTGTGTACAAGTTTGCAATACCCGCATCAAAAAATGTTGGCGCCAATGATTTCAAATGAGCATTGACGTTGTTTTGAAGATCTTCGTTGTTTTAAAAGTGCTGCCTTCCTGCCACCTCTTTAGTTCAGAGAAAGGGTGAAAGTCGCTGGGTGCCAGTTCAGGACTGTACGGCGGATGATCGAAAATGTCCCATCGAAATTGTTCAAGGAACCGATGGGTTGTGCCAGCAGTGTGGGGACAAGCGTTGTCATAGACCAACACAATTCCTGAAGTCAGCATTCCTCTTCGTTTGTTTTGAATGGTTCTCCGCAAACGTCGTAAAGTACGAAGATCTTCAAAACAAGGTCAATACTCATTTAAAATCATTGGCGGCAACATTTTTGAAGCGGGTATTGCAAAGCTTGAAGACAGGTACGATAAATGTCTCAAGTCTTTTCGGTGATTATGTAGAAAAGTAACCATAAGTGTACAAAACTTTTAGCAATAAAATAATTGTTTTCTATGAACTTGTCTTTTATTTATATATAGGAGGTTGAGAAAAAAAAACGGCCCTCGTAAATTTCTGTCTCATTCTGGCTTAGAATCAATTTGAAGTCCATTAGATAATAGAGCAATTTCAAAATCTTAATGTGCTATGTCTAAAGTACAATTGGGTTTCTGTATAGCAGAACTATGCTAAAGAAATGTTTTTAATCGGAAGTTTACCATTTTTGTCAAAGGATGCCTTTTTATATTTAGCTAGAGTTGGTATAATTAAAATCTCTTATGAATATTAAATGTAGGATTTGATACACGTTCTTTTCATTCAAACTTTTTTTTTTTTTTAATTTAGGACAAATAAGGTAAATATTTTCTAAAGAGATCTTATTCAAACAACCTGTCGTTAATCGTTTTAACGAATTTATTGATGTTCATATACACTGTTTCGTAACTTACTAATTTGCCAGACATTGTGCCCTCTTTTGTTCTTGCTGCCCCATTTTATTAAGCTGGCCTAATTTTTAATAACCAGTGTTATTTTCATCTAATGTTAATAAAGAATATTTAGTGCACATAAGTTTCTTAAAATATTTTCTTCGTTATTGTTTTGACTGCATTGTTAATGTGAGTTATGCTTAGGTGTCTCAACAATTATGCTTAATTACATATTAAATGTTCTAATTCACAAGGACTAAAGTAAGAGTGTTTGACTGCTTATTAACGGAATTGTGAAATAAACTTAAACGCTGATACATAGCTGGACTAATTGTTTAAATTCATAAGTGCTTGCAAATAATTTAGGGTATATATATATATATATATATTATATATATGTATGAGTGTGTATGCATATATGTGCATAGGCATGTGGATATTAAAGTTATACGCTTTATTTGAGAAACTTTAATACACTACCCTAATCACTGTAAGTAAACCAACGCCTTAAAAGATTCTTTAAATCGAATTTTTAGGATGAAAAATAATCATAACAAAATAGATATTTTATTTCTCTTCTACAAAAAACTGAATATAAAAATAACATATTAAAGACCTAAAAACAATACAGAAGAACAGTTTCTAGATTCCATGAAATACCACTAGAATGTTATTTTACATATTGCAAAAGGAAACAGGAAATTAATTTATCAATTAATTGACTAAGAACCTTTATTGGACTTATATTAATTCCATCCTCAATATGACTCATCCCTTCCCGAAGAACAGTAATATGAAATTTAATAATTTAGTTTACGAATTAACATGAAACGTACATTGCACAGTATCTATGTGTTTGGTTATGCGCATACCGTGTGTTTTTCCTTCACAGTGAGGTTGCTCGCACTCCCGCCGGCGGAGGTCCGATTCGCTCCAAAACATTACAATATCCCTGCAACTCTCGAATTTCTTCTAGTTGCAATTACAATGATACGAGTTAGAGCACATTTTATAATAAGAGCTATTGGAAATGTTGTTTTTCTCTAACTATACATTTTTTTTACATATTTTCAAGAGTTTTCATTCACACTGGAGAGTAGCCTGCGCAAACTTTCTGGAATCGTGACCCTGACCACAAACACAGCTACCGAGCCTAGCTTATGGGAGTTTGTGATATGATATTTTGTTTACTTAAGTCACAGCGAGCAAACTTTGTACAGTCAGTATCCAAAGTGTTCCGCATATGTTTGCATTTAAAGTGGGGAGTAAATATTTTTTTAACCATGACTCCTACGTTTTCAAAGTTAAGTGGCAAGGTATTACTTAGAGCAGAGAAATACTTGCAAATGTCCTTGGCTTCATGATACAAGAGGCAGAGATGGAGGAAGAAAATGTATGTTCCCCGAGTTCTTCAAAAGCCTGCAGAAGCTGAATGAAAGAGTAGGCAAGGCAAAATTTATAGATCGATGTGTTATAGACGGTCAGTATCTAGAAATCCTTTGAACAGTTCTACCTATTATTTTCATTTTTTCAATTATACTAATTTTATTTAATACAATAAATTATTATGCTGATATTTCTCTAAGTTCCGTTTCCAGCGTTCTGAAAGACAAGAAAGAAAGAAAAAACGTATTATATCACTTTTAAATTAAAAGATGTGGAACAGTAGTGTCGCCAGCGAATTGCAGAAATTGGCAGGCCAGAATGGGAAAATCTATGTCGACATGTTGAGAACATTGAAAATCATTAGAAAGGATTGCAGAAAATCAAAAAGAATTCTAATGCAGGATAATGGTGCAGAAAGTAGCAATAGCGTTGATGATGACAATGACGTGAGCGAAGACCAAGGACTGTCAGGTGTGGAAGAATTGGAAGCAGACGATTGACATTGATTATATAGAAGGTCATTTGTATAGATGTTTTGTAGATATGACTATACCTATGCAAACACATGTTTATCAGTACAGATCATAAGAGGTGACAGATATTTGACATTGACTGTGACAGGCACTCTTCCAGCATGCATGAATCGACTGATGAACTGCTTATCTACAAGTACAACTCGCTTCCTAGCTCTCATTAAGATTTTCACATGTCCAGATCTGTTGCGCCAGTTATATATATGCCTTCTTTTTCACTTATAATAAGAATGAGTGGCAAAATATTTAAGTGGATTTTGAAAAGTAACAGATTAACTGATGTAAGCATAATGTTCGTCTCTGGCGACGTTTACATCTACGTTTCGTCGCAAAATAAGAGATATTGCAGCACAGAAGTGTCCAATCTTACACACGAGATTCCCTTGTGTGACACAAAAATTGCTGTGCACTAAATGCATTCAGAATGAATGTATAATTTTTGAACAACTCATAAATGCAGAGAGGTACAGGAGTGACTCACCCCAACCAACTTGCTCAATCAATGCCAGTGTGGTTATTTAAAATAAAACTCTGGAAGATCCAAGTTGCTCAACACCCAACTGTACAACTACTCATTTATTCAATTTGTATAATGTCGCTTACATTTGTATCGAACAGATTTCTACACAAGACCCACACAAATGCTTAATAATGAGTACTTACAGTTAAATGGAACATAATATTCATTATGTTATACCGTGTTTCCTGTTCTATCCATGTTACATCACTATAAGGCTCGCCAGCATGTATAATTACCGCTATGGGCAGCGAAATTTGTTGCAGTAAGTGTTGATTAAGGCGGCGCCATGATTGAGTAGTTAGACCACTCGCCTCCCATCTAAGCAGCCCGGGTTCGATTCAAACGCCCGCATATAGGATTTGTAGTGGACGAAGCGGCGTCTGGAGGGATTCTCCAGTTTTCTCCGCTACTCATTTCACCAATTGCTCCATTATACCTTTCTAATTATCCATTTTGCTTACATTTCATATCACCCACTTCCTCATGTTCATGCCTGACTACAGGTCGACCACTCGTAACAGGTTCTTCATTCCCCAACAGGCATTGACTTGTAAGTCCTAGTGAGGAGGGTAAGCCGATTGTGAAACTAAACGAAGTATTGATTACACCTGACGTTTCCATCATAATTAATCTTTTCAATATCGGTGAATGTACCTTGTTAGTAGAATAAATAAAGGATGAAATTAATAATTAAAGGATGCAATTATGGCCAAAAATTATCTCTGATATAAATATTATGAAATTTGATTCATAATTTGAGAGGAAGAGGAAAGGAGGGAACTTGGAGAAGGCTATTGTTTTGTATTTTATGGGTTTATTCTTGGAAGTGTCAACTCTTTGAAACACATCTAAAAGCTTTAGATACCCAATGTGTTATAAAATTAAGTCATATTCATTGTTCAATCTCACAATATGTGAAATAAGTGTTTGGAAATATAGTAAACAGAGCGTATGCAGTTTCACTGGCTGTTGCTGTTTGGCGTCATAAGTCGACTACTGTTGTGCCCGTTTAATTTAACTTGCCCTGTCCTCGTGACAGAGACTGGCAGATTTGTGGGCCCTTGGGTCAGGAAGAATGGAACCGGTGGAGGCGGAGAAGAACGCTATAAATAAAACTGCAAAGTGAACAACAGCCGCGCACGGGGGTGGAGGAGAAATGCCATTGGATTGGTTTAAATTGGGGCACAGTGTTGAAATAAACTCGGCTGGAGACAAGAATAATACTGTCTTACGGCTTCTTTTTGTGCGTTACCTATGATGAATAGATTGGTCTAAAACTGTATCGGACGAGTAAAACTATCGATAGCGAGAATCATGAACAGCGGCGTCTTCAACTCTTGAGTGGCAAAGCGTTTGGCAGCGTCCGCTGTAGTTTAAATAAACGTTTTCTGAGTTACGAAGAGACAGTTCATGCCCACTTAGTCTTCCAAGGCCGAATTTCATCTTAACGTAAAGCGAACGGTTTCCACTCGTCCTGCAGTGGTTTAAATACTTCCGCCCAAGTTATGAGTACACACGACGTTATGTGCTTTCAAAGCAAAACGAAGTAACCCACAATAATTAGTAGTTTTTATTAATTTATTATTAGAACCAGCTGAAAAATGTAATGTCACAGCCGGAATCTGTACACGGTTTTCCCGCTCTGTCCTAACCATTGAACTACTGTTGCATGCCGGTAAGACATTCAGTCTTCCAGCTGATTCTTTTACCCGGTCAACCAACCGGTATGCCTCCCTTCAGAGCATACCTTAGTGGCAAATTTCATTCTTAAGTACTTAGTATATTAGTAATATTAATATAGTTTTTCCAACTATTATGTTATCCTATTATTGTGTTGGGAATGTTCCTCATATATTTATGTTAAACTGGATAATTTTTTTTCCCCCCATTATTTCAACCAGCTGAAAAATTCAATGGCACAGCCGGCATTTGAACAGGTCCCTCTCGTTCTAGATGCGGTTGCATTAACCACTGCACTACTGTGACAAAATGCCTGTATGGCATTCAACCTTCCAACTGATCTCAAGATGTATGCATATATCTTGGTCCAGAGTTTCCGGTGTAGACTCAGTTAGCCCTGAGGAAGCCTTATCACAAGATGGGCGAAACGTCGGCAGATTTTAGCCTTAAGACGCGGTCTACACCGGAAACTCTGGACCAAGATAATTTTAATATTGGCCGTGGAAGTTTACGAAAACATGTATGCATATACCTTTCGCGAAGCTAGGCGAGGTAGGTGATTAGACCATTCGCCTCTCACCAAGGTGGCCCGGGTGGGATTTGTGGTGGGCAAAGCAGCGCAGGGGCGGGTTTTATTCGGGCTCTCCAGTTTTCCCCGCATTCGCATTCCTCCGTTGTTCTATCTTCATTCCACGTATCATCTGCGGTACCATATGCAGAATAACCGAGCGTTAAACTTTATCAAAAAAATGTAAGCCCTAGAAAGCGCGTTCCTGGCTGGCGGATAGGGTAACCCTCACACTGGTTTTAGAGGTAGGATAGGTGGCATTTCATAGCTGTGGAAGCAGCGCTTTAGGAAAGAGCGCTCCGACAGAAAACTGTGGTCCTCCAAGTTGAGGGTTTTACTCTAGGCGGGGAAAAAAAAAAACAGTCTCGCAGATAAGCCGGACGGACAAATATGACCACAAAAGATGGATTTAATGAGATACCAGAACAGACATTTGCCCGTGAAAGAGGAAAATAAGAATAAGTAATACATCCATTATTTATTTTTGTTGTTACAAAATTGAAACTAAAAACCTATTATGAACAACCATTTTCTGAAATATATTTGCTCTTTCTTCGTGCTTTTCCCAGAATGCTTTCGAAGAGGGAATTTTAAAGCTACATTATTCGTCAGTCTAGCAGACTAAAAAGATCTAACTGTTGTCATTACCATGCATTTCTTCATCCACCTTTGTTTATCCTTACTTCTGTTCTATAAAGGATACATTCATTCGGGATGAGAATAAGTAATGTATACGATTATCCGAAGAAAACTCAATATACGCATTTATTTAGATTAAACGCTCGATTGGAAAGTCCTGCAATTACATATATAAGAGCACAGACATACACATATATATTTACCTTTTTGTTATTCAGAGAATTTAAAATTGTGAAATCCCAATATTGAATTTTTGCTGATGTACATAACTTTTCTTGTTGCTCTAGAGAATAATATATCTCCGTTTGAAGGTGGTCTTTATTTGGGGAATTTAATATCATGGCCGAATATTGTTGATAAAGCAGCAGCACAGTAAATTGAAGGCGTGTTTCATAACCCGGTTGGTATTGTCTTTTTCAGTCTGATTTTACCAATTCAACTTTGCCTACAAATTACATACATGAAAGTAGAATTCAATTATGTAAGAACTTATTAAGTTTTTTACCAAATGATATGTAGATACATAGTAGGGAGATAAGGTATTGTACTCCACCCATAAATTCTATACGAAATTTCACCGAAAAAAGATGGTTTGAGTACCCTGAATAAAAAAGCACTTTATTAAAAAATCTGTGTCTGTTTGTCTATGTCTGTGGGCAATATAACTCAAAAATCAAAGCCAGTTAAATATCAGCCTTGGTATTTACGTTTAGTATCTTCCTGGGATGCAATACGAAGATTTTCAGGAAAATCTTCCTAACTCTAACTACCCTTTACATGAAAAACATTTAAAAAACTTTTAGTTTCTCAAAGGTTTTCATTAAAATTCTGTATGTAAAAGACAATTACATCAAAATAAAATGTACATATAGAATTTTCTGGAATTTTAAAAGTATATGATCATTTTAGAGGTGAAGTAGTAAAATAAAATTGGTAAAAAATTTCGCTGCATAGAGAAAATTTTTTGTTTGGAGAAAATACTAAAAAGTATATTTTTTCTAGATAACGACATTTAAGATTGCCTATTATAAATCATGCACATTATAATTCTGAACCCATGTTATTGTAAAATAAAAACAAATAGTTTTCTAATTTTTGGAAATATTTGGGCAAATTTAAAGACAAATAACTTTATATAATACCATTATAACGTTCCATTTAATACATCTGTGTACAGCTTCCATTTGCAAGATTTTCTGCATGTGGGGAATTTTATCCTCACTTTGTATGATGAGTTTCCTTTAATATAAATCTCCTGAGTGTGGTGTTTTTTCTCTTTATTTTTAAGTTTTTTAATTTATGCTCTACGCATGACGTACAGACATACATGCGCGCGTTTTTAAAAAGTATCGTGTTTTGGATTCAGAAAACATACATTTCGTTGAATTCTGTATGGAAATTCTGGGTGAATCCAATAAATTCTGTATATGGAAAATCTGGGTGAATGGAATACATATGGGTGGATGCCCGACAAGGTAAATATAAAAATAAAATGTGATGGGGGATTTATCCTTAATTTAGTATGGATCATAACCAAATTATGAATGTGTCAACAAATTCTCTTCACACTCTTATATGTAATATCTTAACTAAATTGCTGGAAGTGTTGTTCAGTGTTTTCATGTGCATGAATAGAGATAAATCATAACTAATAGGCGATCAGCAGGAGGGAGGGATTAGTGGGTGATCTATTCCGGGTGATGATGTTCACATGTATGGACGGGGTCCCTAATGTTTCCAGGTAGAGCGCATTCGAACGCCTGCAAGCTCTGCCCAAAATCCCTAGCCTCACGGCTGCCAGGGTTGTCTCGGAAAGAGTCAGCAGTCCAGGCAACGCCAATGAGAACTTTTCTGAAGCAAATATTATAAACGAAATGACGCTACCTGGTCCTATAACCATGAAACAGATAATGGGAAATAATGGGGGCAAGAAATGATGAACAGAAAATGTTTCATCGAAAAGGAACCAACTAAGTTTTCTGTACCGACCAGAGGTAACGACCAAAATCCCTTCTTCAGAGTGGCCATCCCAACCAGAACTATTCCCAGGACCTCCCAAATTGCAGTAAAATACTAACACCATTTTCCGCTTATGAGAGCATTCTTTTTTCAGAAAAAAATGTGGAATATAAAAATTTGGGAGTAAATTTAAAGTTATTCCTGTTCAAAATGAGATTGCATGGTGCGTCAACACTCAAGCGCACGAATTTAAGTATTTATTTACTAATTCCGAGTTGACATTCAAATTAACATTATTTCTTGTGTTCATCATAACTGTTACATACATTCTTGGATCGCTTATTCTTTTGAGACTATCTCCAAAACTTGAATTTTATCATCTGCATTATAACATGTTATACTTCCTTAGTTTTCGACGCTACACTTGGTCTACTATTCCTTGCATTTAAAGTGACTCGTTTTAAGGCAGTAATAGTTTTACATGATTTATTAGATGTGCCAATGAAAATAAATGAAAAAGTATAACTATAGTATTAATGATAACTATACTATATAAGCAATAATGATACTTAGTGAGTTGGTTTAAAAGAATTAACGACAAATAAGTGTTGCCAACTTAAGTTTTATTATTAAGTTTTATCCATTACACGCATAACAAACACATATATTTATCTTTCTTATTTTATCTACTTTTATAATAATTAGGGATATTTTAGTTCGTAGCTAATAGGCAACAAAGCCTATACTTTATACTCCAACAAAACACAAACACGTGCATACTATAAAAACATAATATAGATGTTCAACAAAACGTAAAATACACTTTAAAGATGATCATCGTATCTTAATTTTCTTGCCAATGACATGCATTAAAGTACTTCCTTCGCTAATTGATAGTTATTGCAATACTAAAACCATTACAGTTTGTAATACCTATTAATAATATGCATTAAAGCAAACTTTTTATCCCCTAAATCATAGTTATTATAATATTACAACCATTACAATTTGTAACACTTTATGGAGGTACGTTTTCTCTATTTTCAGATGTATTGTTTTTCACAACTTTGCTTGTATAAATACTAAACTTTCCTTAAAATTCCTGGAGGAATGTTAATAGTTGCATGTAGGTTATCAGAAACTAAGATTACAAGGCCCATATTCTTGAGGTTTCGTCTTTCACAGCGAATCTACTAGTGTGCGGTTATTCGAATACATGCGGTTGGCAACTGTGTGGAGCTTTGCCATCTGCCACCTACTCAGTTATTCGATTTCTGTGGGCAAAACATTAACCGTGGCTAACATTCATTCGCTCACAGAATCAGAGGTTTATGGAGAAACTGCAGTATGTGGCTAGCATGTTGCAGAAAGGTGTTGTGGCTGGTAGAGAAAATGTCAGGCATGAGAATCGCAGTGGCCTATTCAAATCGGCACCCACAAATTTGAACACAGCTCGTATGGAGGAGCTATATCACGACAGCAAGAGTATCACGTTACGACATATTACGTTAGAACTGGAAATGTCTTTCGGAAGTATTCATTACATTATTTACAATGTTATACAGTACGGAAAGTTTGTTCCTGATGAGTTCCACCAACTCTGTCGAGCCAACACAAGAAGAAACACATGGGGGTAAGTCTGCAACTTTTGCAACGGTTCTCCATGGAAGGGAACAGTTTTCTTCATCTCATTGTCACAGATGACGAATAAGGGATGCACTACTATAACCCAAGCAGTAGAGCGGTTATCAGTGGAGTGGAAACACCCTTCTTCTCCAAAGACACAGAAGTTTAAGGTGACCTCATCTGCCGGGGAGGTGACGGCCACAGTGTTTGGGGACAGCGCGGATGTCGCACCCGTGGAGTTTTTGCAAAGAAGACACACAGTAACCGCTGATCAATATTGCGAGACCATGCCTCGATTGCACGAAGCAATGTAAGGACTCCTCTCCGAAGGTGTTATCTTCCTTCACGACAACGCGCGACCTCATGCAGGCCAGAAGACCACGCTATTGAAGTAGTTTCGCTGGTTATCATCGACCACCGTCCCTTCAGCCCGTATCTCGCTCCAAGCGACTTCCACCTATTTCCTCACTTGAAGAAACACCTAGGAGGCCGACAATTTGCTGCAAATTAGGAGGGCAACGTGGCTAAACACACAAGGACAGGATTTTTATCAGCAGGGAATATTCAAACTCATCCCACAAAGCGATAAGTTCCTCAACCGGTATAGAGACTATGTGGAAAAATAACCTAATATATAAGTAATATTAGATGACTGTACTGGTTGTACGAAATAAAATATGCTCGTTTCACTGCAGGCTTTCTAGCCTTAGTTTCTGACCTCTCTATTAGTTGCATCTTGTACTACTTTTAAAATGTTTCCTGATGAACAGTGAAAGTCACCTTCTTAGCTAATTTTTAATTTAAGTTCATTTATGATACTAGCATGCCAAATTGGGGAATATAATACGTTTTTTAATTTATCAAGTCTCCCCCCAAAAGAACCACATTACTCTTTCTCTAAACATATATTTCCGCAATAAATAAATTTAATTAAATATACTAAGATACTGTGAACGTAGATAAACTTTTGTAGACAACAGGCTTCAAAATTAGGTTTAGTAACGCGTTGCTCTTAAAACAAGACCTGAGACTCTCTTTAATAAATCTCCGCTGTTGTAACTAGTCCTCTAAATAACTGTTCTAAGAATTCTTAATTTTTCTAGATTAATTAGAACACATGGAGGTATTTTAAGCATTCCTATGTTCATCCTAGGAAGCTAAGGCCAGATGAGCTACAAAAACTTTAAATTGAAAACAGCAAGAATGATTATTGCTTTCAGAGGACACTTTAATGCCCAGTTTGCAGCAACCGTAATGCAATTTTTATTGAAGAATGGTTGCTCTTTATCTGGAGGCGAGGAAGAGGTTTCCATCTATGTCAGTCGATCTGAGCGAGTTATTGGGTTTGGTTCCCAAAAACACATGTCCATGAGTGATTAACACGAGGTTTATTGAGCTGTTGACGGAACACGGGCTCCAGGTTGGGCAGCAGTGAGATACGAAACAGGTTCACTTAGGACAGATGCTTAGAAAGGGATCGATTCATATGTACTTTTTCTGAAGTTTGTCTGTCATCTTTTAATTACAATAATTTATTACAGAATGAATCATAATTTTTTTTTTACTTTCTCTAGTCCTATATGTACAACGTACATAGTGCTAGAGAAGGTAATGTAATGCACCCTAAAATTTGATACCGAGATTTCACCGGAAATACATGTTTTGGGGTCCCCTGAGTCCGAAAAAATTATTTTTAAAAAAAGGCCCGTGTGCGTGTGTGTCTATCTGTCTGTGTGTCTGTGGACAGCATAGCATATTTATTATAATGGTAATGCTCATCCCTTTGGTGTGTATTGAAAGGTACACAGGAAAACAGTATTATTAGAAAAATTCAATGCTACAGCCGGGATTTGAACACGGTTCCCCCGGATTACTCGGATACTAAGTAAGTTGCCATTAAGGTAGTTCTCTGAAGTGAGTCATACTGGTTGGTTGAACCGGGTAAAACACATATAATCAAATGGAAGATTGAAGGACACACTGGCAAGTTGTCACAGTAGCTCAGTGGTCAGAGCAACCGTGCGGAGACTGGGAGAACCATGTTCAAATTCCGGCTGTGACATTGAATTTTTCAACTGTTTCTAATAAAACATTGTGGTTCTCTTATATTGCAGTTCTCGGCGCATAGAACTCTATTGACTCATGTTGGAAATGATGTTCACTGATATGTTTTTGGCAAGTATTAAAAAAGTTCATGTTATGTAATTTATTCACCCGGAATGTTTGTTTCCTTTCCTCATTACATACATCCTGGAATGGCGCATATTTTGATTTTTGCTTATTTGTTTACAAACATGCGGGACATAATTCGTCGATGTTGAAATTCTTTACGCTTACTGCGTAACCCAAGTCGTGTTACTATGTCACAACGACCGTGGCATATAGCTCAGGCGTTTCTTCGGAGACTGGCATTCTGGAGGTCCTGGAATGAATTCCCACTGCTGTCCTCTTTGTTCTATGTTTTTTTTTTTCGGGTTTACCCAGGTCACTAGGCAAGTACTGGGAAGGTTTCTTCAATCCCCCTAACTTCCCGTCTCTTCATTTCATCTCCATTCATTCAACCGGTCTTTTTCAGGATTGTGTCAGCGAGGACAGCGGTGATGGCGCCCTTTCGTGGTAGTGACCGCGCTCCGGAAACACAGCTCTCGGCGGTTGGGTGCAGTTGGAAGTCGTCTGTAGAGCTAGCGTGTTTGGTTGTAGACCTGGTTTACAAGTTATGCAAAATTCATCCTGAATAAAGATACATTTTATTTTGCATGTAGTTATGCAAAATTCCGTAAAATTCATCCAGAAGAAAGAAATCTTCAGAGGCTATTCCCAGAGAATTGAAAATATACATTTTATTAGTCAGGTAAATATCTTTAATATACGGTATATTTTAATCAAAATCGTTAGAGCCATTTTTGAGAAAATCAAAATGTTCTAAAACATTTCCATGTAAAGGGTAGTTTGAGGTGGGGGGGATTTTCTTGAAAATCTTTGTGTCGCATCCTTGGAAGATACCAAACTTAAATACCAAGTTTGGTATTTAACGGACTTTTCGGTTTTGAGCTATGCTGCCCATAGACACACACAAACAAACACACTTTTCTAAAAATGCTTTTTTGGATTCAGGAGTTCCCAAAACATATATTTCCGGTGAAATCTCGGTATCGAATTTTGGGTGCAATACAATACACTTCCCTATACACAATGTACACAGTAAGTTTAGTTTAGCAAAGTGAGAATGTTACCGATCAGCTTAGCAAATTACACATTTTTCTAGGTGTTGGTGTTTCTATACTAAATGCTTAATCTATCGTAGGAAGCAGAGGCCAGTGTTACCCGTGATAGCTACCGTAATCGTGGCATTATCTTACATTTGTGTAATAAACTTGCTTTTTTTTGTATGCATGAATTGTAGATATTTTCATGTGTAGAAGTCTACGTAAAAAACCCGCTCCCAAGTAAAATGCATGCAATTGTGTGATTGACAACATTACTTTTTCTACACGTACTATGTACCTAGTATATAGAGAAGGTATTGCATTCCACCCAAAAATTCGATACCGAGATTTCACCGGAAACACATATTTTGGGTCTCCCTGAATCCAAAAAAAATTTAGAAAACGGTCCGTGTGTGTCTATGGACAGCATAGCTCAAAAAGGAAATGACCTTTGCATTCCAAACTTGGTATTTCAGTTTGGCATCTTCCAAGGATGCGACACGAAGATTTTCAAGAAAATCCCTCTAGCCTCAACTACCCTTTACAAGGAACATTTTTTGAAAATTTTAATTTTTTCAAAAGTGGCTGTAACGATTTTGATTAAAACGTCATATATTAAAGATATTTACCTAACAAATAAAACGTATATCTTGAATTTTCTGGGAATAGCCTTTGAAGACTACTTTATTCTGGATGAATTTTACGGAATTTTGCACAACTGCTGAATTTAAGATATGGACAAAAAACGTATCACCCAAAAGGTGTAGAGCTTGTTAAAACACAGGATTTATTTCATATACATTTTTTTTGTGTAGTTGATGGTTTTTGAGATATTCCTTGTTTTTAGTTAAAGCTTTGAAAAATGTGTAGTTTTCTCATACGGGAATTTGTCAACTCCTGTCGATACAAAGGAACTTCGGTTACACAGCAACCCGCTTTTGTCTATCGCCTTAATCTGTAGTACTCCCTTATTTCGCTTCTACTTACAAGAAGGCAAGTAATAAGACTATCTCTGCTAATTTTTTCTGGATTAGAATAAAATAAATAAAAGCATAAACTTTTTAACAATAATTTGTTGCAAAGATGTAGAGAAAGTCCTGTGAATGGAAAACATCAGATTTTTTTTCAACAATCTTCGCGTCGTATCCTTTTGCAGAAAAGAAACATGTTTGTAATGAATGGAATACTAAGTTATAAGTTAAAAATATCTGCTATAAAGGCAACTTAGATTTATAACACACATTTTAACAATGCTATTATTGATGGTTCTGTGGTAATCGAGTGCATAGGCCTACTGGGACACAAACATGTCTATTTAATTGAAGGGTCAAGCATTCAATATGGAGCAATCAAATGCATAGCCCTTTTAATTTGAATCAATCACGATCGTCTCTCAAAGAAATATTGTCAAGATGAGATTTTCATACCTGATTCATAACCGTTTGGAACTATTCGCAGCTGATTCATATTTATGATTTGTAAGGTAATCAAATCAGTTCTTAGAGAACATAGAGGATCGTTATAATATGACATTTTTATGTAATAATAATTCAATTAAATAATATTATATTAAATACGGATGCAATTTGTATTTTATGAATGTTGTTCTTTAAATGTTTCATTGGTCATTACTTTTGGACTTACTCATTTTAGGAATTTTGTTTATGAATATGAGGTTCACATTTTTTCGGAACAGCATTATTTGTGAAATTTAAGTAATTTCAAAGATCGTACTAGTCGTCTAGCCAAATGGAACTTGAAATTGCAGGAGTTTGAATATCACATGTGTTATAATAATACTTCATGCGCTTTCCAGTGCTACAACCTTAAGAACATCAAGATGGGCAACTTAATGCATTAATCTAATATCTGTCGTCTCCTACTGAAGTTGTGCTAAACAAAAGTCTGATCCTGCTTTGATATCTGTTTTGGTAGCTCCACAACTTAGACTAAACTTTAGTAACAAGCTTCCACATATGTTCTCAACCCTTACCAAACACCACAAGAATTTCACCTTGTTCACCCTCGCGGTGCTCTGTCCTAAAATGTTCCACAAAATAAAGCACACTTGCTATGCTATCATTAAAAATCTCATGTGTTCCATTCATATGGCTTTCTCTATATCTCTGCAATACATTATTTTTAAATTTTTTTTTTTTAATTGCTTCATTTGTATAGCCCCCTTTAACATCAATGGTCATATCGGGGTTTTCACTTGTGAAACTGGTTCAGAACATTGGGTTAAACTTTATATTACACTCACATTCACTCTCACATTCATACTTCCAGACTCTATGGGGGATAGGGAATAATTCCGGTTAAAGAAAAATTCCCCGCCCGGAGAAGTGAGCTCGCTGACCACTCGACCACGGAGGCAGGCTTGAAAATCTTTTGTTTCTATTAACTTCCTGCTAATTGAGAAAACTTAGCAGAAATGGTCTTATTTCTTGTTTCCTTGAAAGTAGAAGCGAAATAAGGGAGTACCTTAGCTTAAAGTGATAATCAAAAGCTGGTTGCTATGTCACTGAAGTTCCTTTGTTTGTATGGACAGCAGTTGACAAATTCCTGTATGAGAAAGACATGTGTTTCATAGCAGAAACCAAAAATAAGGAATGTCTCAAAAACGACGAACTCCACATAAAAATGTATATAACATAAATTGTGTGTTTTAACATGCTCTTCATTTTTTGTGTTGTAAGTTTTTGTCCAACTCTTACGGTTTAGCAGTTATTCAAAATTCAGTAAAATTCATCCAGAATAAACTACTCTTCAGAGGCTATTCCCAAAAAATTCAAGCTATACATTTTATTTGTCAGGTAAATATCTTTAATATACGAAATTTTAATCAAAATCGTTAGAGCCATCTTTGATAAAATCAAAACTTTCGAAAAAAATTCTTTTCAAGTTTGTTATTTTACCTACTTTTCGCTTTTGAGTTATCGTATTAACAGACACACGGACACACATACACGGACCTTTTTCTGAAAATACTTTTTTTGGATACAGGGGACCCTAAAACATATATTTCCGGTGAAATCTCGGTTACGAATTTTTTGGTGGAGTGGAATACATTCTCTATACACTATATACATAGTGCGTATAGAAAAAGTAAAAATCTGATGTGTTGCATTCACATGACTTTCTCCACATCTCTGCAACAAATTATTGTTAAAAAGCCTAAGCTTCTCTTTACTTCATGCTAATCGAGAAAAAATTAGCAGAAATAGTCTTATTACTTGTTTCCTTGTAAGTAGAAGTGAAATAAGGCAGATCCATAGGTTAAAGTGACAATCAAAAGCTGGTTGCTATGTTCCTTTGTTTGTATAGATAGGAGTTGACTAAGTCCTGTGTGAGAAAAGTATAAGTTTTTAAAACTAAAACCAAAAACAACGAATATCTCAAAAAGATCAACTCTACGAAAAAAATACAAATAACTCAAATTGTGTGTTTTAAAGCGCTCTACATTTTTGTGTGGCAAGTTGTTCTCCATCTCTTACGGTTTAACAGTTATGCAAAATTCTGTAAAATTAATGCAGAATAAAGTAGTCTTCAGAGGATATTCCCAGATAATTCAAGATATAATATGTTTAATATATGATATTTTAATCAAAATCGTTAGAGCCATTTTTGAGAAAATCAAAATCTTCGAGAAAAGTTCCTTATAAAGGGTAGTTTGGGGTAGAGGGTTGATCTCAAAATCTTCGTGTCGCATCCCTGGAAGATACTGAACTTAAATATCAAGTTTGATATTTTACAGACTTTTCGTTTTTATTGTATTCACAGATACACGGACGCACACACACACACACTCCACGGACCTTTTTGTAAAAATGCTTTTTTTGGATACAGGGGACCTTAAAACATATATTTCCGGTGAAATCTCGGTATCGAATTTTTGGGTGGAGTGCAATACCTTCTCTCTACACTATGTACGTAGTACCTGTAGAGAAAGTAAAAATATAATATTTTCCGTTCACATAGTTTCTATAGTTGCTCCACATGAATTTTATTCTTATAAAAATTATTCTTCTATTTAAACCTTCGTATCCTTGGAATCGAGATAAATATTACCTGAATTTGGCGCATTAGTTGCTTCCTTGTAAGTAGAAGGAAAAATGAGGGAATACACTGGGCTAAAAAAATGAAATGGAGTATAATTTATGGACGTTCCCTAACTGCGGTTTTCCCTCTCCGTATTTAAGAGGACTTACTATCGGATGCCTAGGGATAAGAAGCCTGTCGGGGAACCAACGACATGAAACCAAGAATGGAGAACCTGAAACTAATGGTCGGCCCGAAGCCAGGCAAGAGGGATGATATAAAATACAAGCGAAATGGATGATAGGAAGTAATGATGGGTCAATTGGTGGAATGAGCGGCGGGAAAAACCGGAGGATCCGGAGAAAAACCACCCAGGCGCCGCTTCGTCCACCTCTAATCCTACATGCGATCAAACACAGGCTGCCTAGGTGGGAGGCCAGTGGTCTCACCACTTGGCCGCGGCGTTGCCCTATTTAATAATAATAATAATAATAATAATAATAATAATAGTTAAAATAGCAATGATAATAATTCCATGGCACGACAGCTCACAAGAAACCTGTGTCCCCCATCTCGGATCATGACAGACGTCATGGATGAGGTGCAGTATTGGAGGGTGAGATTTGGTCAGCATATTGAATCCCCCTGACCGGTTAATGCGGTCCTCATGACCTGGAGCCGCTACTTCTTCATCAAGTAGCTCCCCAGGAACCACACGAGGCTGAGTGCACCCCGGACCAGGTCTCCCGTTTGGTAAGCAGATGCGCTGCTGCCGCGCTAAGGCGACGACGTAATAGTAATAATAATTGTAATGACGATAATATTAACAATAGTAACGATAACAATGATAATAACAATAGTTTTAATAATGTTAATAATAATAACCTTGATGCAATTAACAGCCACGCCACTGTGCACTGGCATTTGAGCTTAGCTATCTCCAGAGCGTAAAGCCAAGCAATATATTTTACGTGAGATAATATTTTATTTAGGTAGAGTATCAAGGAGAAGCTGTTAATGAAAGCAGGTAGCCGGGCCAACTAGCAGTTGCCACGTTAATGGAGCTAATATATGTAGGCGGAGAACTTTATATTGGTTTTGTTTCCCAGAGCACCTGCTACGCCGTATAATTGATATACATAATGCAAGTATAACAAAGCCGTGTGTGACATCATAAACATGCCCATATGCTCTTGTTTGCACAAAGCTCACTTGTAGAGCTGCTCTTTAGCGTCAGATAAATTAACTTTGTCACGCTGCGAACTGTGACAACCGTGCACATGTCCGCCTCCCACTCCTCAGAAAATGAGCTTGTGCTATTTCAGTTGCTCATATCAAACCCTCACCCACCAAATCGCTTGATAAACTCCCTGCTGCAAATGAACAAGTGCTTGCTACCTAAATTAATCGTTTATGTCAATGTTTGTTGTTCATTAGCCCGGAATGTACTTTGCGTAAGATAAACAGAGTGAGGTAAGTGGAAGGTGCAGTTCCCATACAGTGAAAACAATTAACTGTCAAGTTCGCTCTTAACTTGATTATTGTCTTTTATTTTCTCTTACCTTTTTCTTTCCCAGTGAAAAGAGGTAAATTCGATTTTAAGTTTGCTGTATCATTTTCCTACAGTAGTAGATTATTTTTGTAGTGTTTAACGCTAGCTTTTACCACCATGGCACACAGGCGATGCCACTGGTGATACATGGAATGAAGATGGAGCACTGGTGGGATGCGATGGCGGGGGAAACCGGACAACCCGAGAAAACCCGCCCCTGCACCCCTTTGTCCACTGCAAATCTCACATACGTTCGCTTGGGATCAAAACCGGGCCGTCTAGGTGAGAGTATAGTGGTAGAGGAATACTGTATTAAATAAAATTATTAAAAAACTCTGATGTTTTCCATTTACATAACTATCTCTACATCTCTGTAACAAATATTGTTAAAAATCTTATGCCTCTATGTATTTAATACTAATCGGGATAAATGTTGACGGAATATATAGGACATACATTGTGTGTTTTAACGAGCTCTAAATGCTTTGTATAGAAAGTTTTTGTCTATATCTTATAGTTTACCAGTTACCTATACAAAATTCATCCAAATTAAGTAGATCTTCATGTTTGTCATATAAACATTTTCAAAAAATTTTCCATGTAAAGGGTAGTTTGGAGTGGGAGGATTTTTCTCAAACACTTCCTGTTGCATCCTTGAAATTTACTAAACTTAAGTACCACGTTTGGTATTTTACCGACTTTTCATGTTTTAGTAATCAGTACTCTCCAAGGATGCAACTCTAAAAGTTTCACTAAAACCACATCACAAAATCCCCCTTATATGATATATCACTTTCTCTACAGCCCGTTAGAGCATGCATTCCGATCAAAAATTCGATATCAAGATTTCACCGGAAATATGTTTTCAAGTCCCCTGAATCCAAGAAAAGGATTTTTAGAAAAACGTCTGTGTGTGTTCGTGTATCTGTAAACACGGTCAGTTAAATACAAAACTTGATATTTAAGTTCAGCATCTTCCAAGGTTATGACACGAAGATTTTCAAAAAGGTCCCCCCAAACCTCTCTACTCTTTATTTGAACATTTCGAAAACTTCGAGTTTCTTAAAAATGACTTAACATTTTGATTAAACTATTGTATATTAAATATACTTACATGACAAATACAATAGTATATTCAAATTTTCTGTTAATAGCTCTGAGGTCCTCTTTATTCGGAATGTATTTGCATAACTGGTAAACCATAATAAGTGGAGGAAATCTTAACCACACAAAAAATATAGAAGTCATTAAAAACAAATAACCTATGCTATATTTTTCGTAAAGCTAACAATTTTCCGAGATATTTCTTGTTATGGTTTCAATTTCAAAATACATTTCAGAAACAGAAAGTAGCCATCCGCTCCTCTTTTGTTCTACTTCTGGTCATGAAAAGAGTAAAGATTTAATGTCAATCGCATAGCGACAGCTTTTAAAAGATTTGACTCGCTTTAGCCTAGTGTATCTCGTTATTTGCTTCTTCTTATAAGAAACTAAGTAATAAGGTTTCTATGTTTATTTTGGTTAGCAAGAAGTAAATAGAAGAAGATTCTGTTGTAGGAATGGTTTGTTTGCAGAACAGAGAGAGAATATCATGTGAAAGGAACACATAGGATTTTGTTTTTATTTTCTCTAAAAGATTACAATAATCAAAATTGTTACGAGATATAAAACTCTATCTATTCTATTTTCTTTGATTAGCTCGCGAGATTCCCCTTATTTGATTGAATATTGCTCTTTTTCTATAACTAGGAAACTAAAATAGATATTCAGAATTTTTCTATAGGGAGTACATAAAATCAAGCAAAATATTACATTTGCTATTTACCCTCCTCGTATGGAAGACTTAAACACCAGTGCAGCAGATGACAAAAGAGTAGCGACGATGCGTGATCAGCCAGGTATGAGAGTGGCAAAGATTGTTAATATAAGATGACGGTGAAATGGATGAGAGGAAAGGTAAGTGTGTAGCATGTTGTGAATGAATGGCAGAGAAGACCTGAGAGTCGGGAGAAAACCCGCTCAGACGCCTCTTTGTCCACCAAAAATTACATATGCATTCCTCTAAGATAGAGCTCGGGCCGCCTTGTAGAGAGGCAAGCGGTTTAACCACTCAGCTACCGACTTATTAAAATACACAGTTAAAATAATTTTACTTTCTCTAGTACATATGTATATATGTACAGCATTGTACATAGTAGCTAGAGAAAGCATTGTATTCCAAGCAAAATTCGATACCCCGACTTCTGTGGAAATACATGTTTTAGGGTTCCCTGAATCCAAAAAAAAAAAAAAAAAAAGAGAGCATATCTCAAAAACGAAAAGTCGGTTAAATACCAAGTTTGGTATTTAAGTTCAGTATCTTGCAAAGATACGACTCGAAGATTTTGGGGAAAATCACCCAGCCCAACTACCCTTTACATGGCACATTTTTCGAAAATCTTAATTTTCTCAAAAACGGCTATAACGGTTATGATTAAGATGCCTATTTTCATGAAAAACGGAATGTATATCTTGAATTTTCTGAAAATAGTCTCTGAAGACTCTAAATGACTTCTGTCCTACTGGCAAACCCTGCACCTTTGCCAAACACTCTAGCAAACGTCACAGATACACAAAAAGACATTTCTTGTAGAGTTAATCGTCTCCGAAATATTATTACTTAAATTGTCCTCTAGCGGTAAGTCAACTTTCTTTCATTTCTTGTGTTTTACTCCGAGAATGAAAAAGAGTACCAAATTTAAGCTGTTTCAGGCAGCGATGAGCCTTTTAAAGATTTGACTATCGCTTTAGCCTAGTATACTTTTTTTATTTCCGCTTTGCTTACATGGAAGAGAGTAACAGGGCAAATTCTGTTAATGTTCATTTCTATTATAACGACGTAGATAAAGAGTAATCTTTTGTAAGGAATGTTTGTAGTTTAATTTATATATGTAATATAAATGAACTATTTTACTAATTACATCATATTTTCTAAAACTCTAAAATTAAATTTAGCTAGAGAAACTCGTATGAATGGAACATGTCATATTTTTATGTGTGTTTTAACTATATGTCATATTGCAGTTGTCCTCTCATTTAATGGACTTACTTAAATGTCTGGAATTCTTTTATATTCATCCCACGCTTTTTAATTTGTGGTGACAAGAATATTAGCACATATTAAATATGCGAATGCTGTTACCACATCCTTAACATACTACACTTCTTGCTTAATTTGAAACATCCTTATGTAACAATATTTCGAACATAGCATATAAAACAATTACTTTATAAAATCAAGGTAAAATAACGAATGCAGTAATCAAATTTTTCTTTGAAAGATGAGTGTATTAGTTGGTAAAGGCCTATTAATGCTACTTACTAATAAAATGGGTTTCGCATTCTTTTCTGTAAATGTAGCTTCGAAATGAAATGCTCAAACTCTACCTATTTAGTATCATCAGCTTTATGAAATATGATTAATATTTAAACAAATTATACGATGAATATAAATTCATAAATGTTTTATATATTTTAAATGCATTATCTTAAATTAAAAACGTTAGTATGAGCGTCTTAAATCAATTATGTATTATTCTACTTGATTTATTTTCGCCACATGATTAGCTAATACGATGAAAAGGTCATAGCTGTTTCAGTTCTTGGTTATTAATCTGGTTGTTTATCTTCTCCTCAGACATTTGGCAGGATTCCAGTATCTTTAATTTACTGGAGTATTTGACAATGTTTACGCCTCTCCTAGAATGAAATGAGCTCAAATTAGATACCCCGCTATATACAAAGGTGAGATACTACTTTCAACTGTATTCTCTTAAAAACCTTCCCCCCCCCCTTTCCCTTACTTTTCTTTATCACACATGTTGGCCTTCAGTGTTGAGAATGACTTTGAATACAAATGCAGAAACACACCACCAACACGAAATGCCTAAGGCGTGATTCGAACCCGCGATCCCCTATGCTACAATGCACCAAGCTAGACACTTTCAACGAGCGTAGCCATGGGAAGCGGTCTGTCTTTGTTTTGTTTATTCTGTAATACAATTTGTTACAGCATGATGCTTTCTAAGGAACCAAAGTGATTTAATGCTTTATTATTATTATTATTATTATTATTATTATTATTATTATTATTATTATTATTACTATTATGATTATTTAGTTACTTGTAGATCGCCAATTAATCGTTTCCGGATCGATTCTAAATCAATGATTCACGTGATGATGTGATACCCTGTTTGTGCTATGCTATCTTATTTCTTAAGATAGCTGTTTTCGGTGTTTGTCTTGTACAATAATATTACGTTTCAACTGCTAATTTGTTCTAAATTAATGAGACAATTAATACCTACAATGCCAAAATAAAATGAGAGCTATTCATTTCGCAATTGTGGTCAGTGTGACCACAGTGGCAGAGAGAAAATTAATCTGAGTGAAAATACAGGTGATAATAATTTTATCTTATCTTTGCTGCATATAAAGATTAGGATTAGAATAGGATTAACTCGTGGATCGGACCCCAAATTACTGAGACAGAGCATCGTAAGCAAACCCTTGGGGAGAGTTCACAAACTAGAATTTGTTTATTATTTTATAATTTAGTTGCTTCTTTACCATTATTATTAGGAATTATGTAGTTGCACAGTGATTTACGTAAATTATGTGGTTTTCTCTTTAGCTCATATAACTGATTTATAACTTTCTAATTATATATTAGAAAAATTTTACCCTTTTATTAAAATACCAATATATTTAGTGTATCTTTGGGACTTACATGGCCTCAGGGAAGGAGGAATGATGGAAGAAACCAGAAAAGCGAACAGATTTGGGTGACGTCAGGCACAAGAATGTTCGCGATCATATCAGTCTCAGTATAAAGCCTCTGACTCCTCAAGCTCCCGACCTTCGGGGATTCCCGAAGCAGCCCTAGTCCGAAAGCACCCCGCGACGACGCCAGAAATAAACCTCTGCAATAGATAAGCCACCTTTAGCCGCAACCCGCTGGACACCGAGTTTGATCTTTCAACCCTGAAAAAGATAACAAGAAAAACATATATATTTGAACAGAAAATTATGGAAAAAATTAAGAGGATGAAATTAAATTTCCCAGCATTCGCCTGGAGATCCGGGAAAACTCCCGATAGAACAATTGGGCAAAAAAACCCACTTTGGGAATCGAACTTTTTGACTTCCCGAATGCAAACGTTACCGCGTCGCCAGCAGATAAAGGATGTACTGGATTGAAATTAAAATACTTTGACCTGGAGAATTCGTTTAAATAGACGTTTTCAAATTGAATGAATGGATAGGATTCAGTAATGCGAATGCATTACTCTTTGTCGTAAATACTAAAGCCATACAAAAAGTTGAAACCATACTCAAATATTTAAAAAGCGGATCGCTAATGCTTCCATTCCTCATGTACTTAGGTATCACCAGAAACAAACGAATTCCTATATTAATATTTTTGAGTATTAAGATTTGAAAATTCAAATCAATAACAAAAATAGACCGGAAACGGTAAATGAAACAAATACGATATATTTTCTTTTACTAGCAATGTATCCTATAGTTATAACTTTTTGTTCAGAAATATGGTATTCCTTATGCTACTTTACCCTAAATGTTTCAGAATGTTTCCTAAATATTATATATTAAATGCAGAAAGCTTGCTCTCGAAAACCTCCATATTTAATTTAAATCAGGCAAATCTTAATAACAAAACTTGGAAATGAAGTTTTCACACTACTTTGGTATGAAAGATATACATTCACTTGCTGGTGTCTTTAAAATTCCGAAAAATATCTTCCCTTATTAATAGATTATAAAAGGAATAAGAACTTGTACTAAAATAAGCAGTAGAACTGAAAAATCCATTTTGTGAACTCCTTTCCGAAGTCCTGCAAGTAGCCGCTACCTCAGATAAATCGTGCAACTTTATCAACAACAATTTTTGTGCGTGTGCCAGATATGTAAATGTTATTAGTCGAGATGTGATTAATTTTTGCAGATCATAAATCTTCACACTACGGGAAGAATTCCTTTGGGTCTATTAACGGCTGTTACTAATACCTATTTGATTATTTTAAATTAATTCAGTGGTGGAACCTGGTTATAATGTAGCATTTCTTACATGTCTGTACTCATCCAATA
This sequence comes from Hymenopus coronatus, assembly GCA_030762935.1. Classification (NCBI taxonomy): domain Eukaryota; kingdom Metazoa; phylum Arthropoda; class Insecta; order Mantodea; family Hymenopodidae; genus Hymenopus; species Hymenopus coronatus. Next base: position 36,664,356 of record CM060890.1, read on the forward strand.
TTCAATATCATGTCATCAAAGAACAGCAATAAGTTAAAAGAGAAAGCTCAAGAAGGAAGGACGTACATCCAAAGATCTTCTCTGCAGTTGAGTTACCATTCAGAAGGCAACAGAATGAAATGTCTGGTTCCAGCCCTGTCTAAACAACTTTTGAATTAATGTGTATTTCTTTTCCATCTCGAATTTAAATACGCGGCTACCTCTATAAATCCTTCAGCAATCCACATCTCCACAAATGATTACCGTTATTTTCAAACTGTCAGGTTCCACTGTGCCATTTGCGCGCAAACGATCGATAGGGCAGTTTTCAAGCGTGTCGATTTATCTCGGCAAATCACAATGTCGTGCTATAATGAATTACAATCCATGCGCCCCTTGTTGAAATTCTCGCCTCATCTATCTGCAGTGACTTGTCTGGACGAAAAGTCTTGAAAAACAACGACGGGGGCTCTACCTTAATCATTCTGAATAGCCCATTTAAAGAGGGGGAGAGGTACGAAGGCCTAAATCATAAACACAAAACTCTGTGTAGTACGTGCGTGTAGCTTGGTGTATAACTGATTTACTGGCGACTGGAAACTTGAACTGACAAGCTTCCGCCAACGCCCTCTAAATCAAAATCTATCTTGACAGCTCGACTGCCCACGCCAAAACTTGACCACTTACTGCTCCCTTAACCACGCGTGGGATTCAGCGCGACGGTCCTAAGCCAAAAAACAAAAACCTCAGACATATATGTGAAAAATGCATTTTTGGATAGCGCCAGATCAGATATGAGAAGGAAACGTCTGAAACTAATTTTATCTGGCCAGTATGGCATGAGAGAGTGAATCAGTTCTTGTCAGCAATGTATATTGTCAAAACATTGTTGGGTATTTTTAGTTTCTGGTAGAAATATCACACCCCAGAGTGAAAAATATTACCATTCCGTAACCAAACATAATATATCCTTTTTCTATAGGCATACATTTTAGTTTCAGAAATCCTTAACAGTGTCTATTTCACTGTTTAAATTATTTGGAGACATTTAAATTCTGTTCAACAAATCTTATTCAACGGGACTTAACACCCCAAAGAACCTAACAAAACTAATATCGAAGAACAAGATAATTTTGGATCATAGCATATTCAGGATGGATAATCAGCCCAATGTGGGTGAAGAAGACGGAAATGAAATGCAGGGATGGAGGGATAATAGAACTTTTCTATGGCTCTAAAATACCATATTAAACATAATAATATGAGACATAAAATGTAATTATATATGAATTTTTTGGAAATAACTTCTGAAGTCCTCTTCATTCTGAGTGACTTTTGCATAACTGGTAAACCGTAAGAGATAGACAAAAATTTAATACACAAAAAATGTATACCTCGTTAAAACGGACATTTTATGTAATATTCATCTTTTTTTGTAAAGTTAACCATTTCTAAGGTATTACTTGTTATTGGTTTCAAATTGAAATACTTAAAATTTTCATACCTAGGAATTTGTCAACAGAACGAATCTCAATCACATAACAATGAAGTTTTAACAGATTTGACAATCGCTTTAGGCTAGTGCGTTCCCTAACTTCCCTTTTATCTATAAGGAACTAAATAAAAAGACCACCTCTAGTACTGTTTATCTCGATTAGCATGGAGTAGATAGAAGGATCAGCTTTATTAGAATAATATGTTACAAAGGTGTAGAGAAAGTCATGTGAATGAAAAACATCAGATTTTTTATTCAACTATAGCAAGATTAACAGTACAACTGAAACAGTTGAAACTGTAACATTGGCAACGGCAATCGTTGAGTAATTTAAAAATCTGACATGACCTTCTGTATCTGTTATAAAACAAAATATTTTTCCAAAAATTGTTCTTTTATCTACATAACATTAACCGAAATAAACATTATACATGATCCAATTACTTGCTTTCCTGTAGACGGGAAATATGGAAACCACTAGCTCAACGTGATAGTCGTTTAAAAGCTGTCGCCATACGCTTGACATTACAATTTGATTTTCTTTTCATGGTCAAGAATAAAACAAAATAGCAATGAAACGGGTGAAAGCTTCTTGTGTGAGTGAAGTTCAAGTATTTTAAAGTGAAACCGCTACAAGAAATACTTTGGAAATCGCTAACTCTAAAAAAATGACTAATAAAAACATGACAAAGTATACGCTTTAACGATATATAGATGTGTATGCGCTAGGCTTTTCTATTATCTCTTACAGTTTATTAGTTATGCAAAAGTCATTCAGAATGAAGAGCACTTCGGAGGGTGTTCCCAGAAAGTTCAAGATATAAATTTTATTTGTCATTAAAAAACTGTAATATGATATTTTAATCGAAGTCGCTAGAGGTATTTTTAAGAAATAATTTTTTTTTAAATATTTTCTCATGTAAAGACTGGTTTATAGAGTGAAGGGATTCTCTTGAAAATTTTTGCGTGGCATCCTTGAAAGATGCTGAACTTAAATATCAAGTTTTGTATTTAACCGTCGTTTCGTTTTTGAAACGGCCACACACACACACACACACACACACACACACACACACACACTCTCTCTCTCTCTCTCTCACACACTGAGTTACCATGGCAACATGCCGGCATAGCATTGAATTTCTCAACTGACTCGCATGTTTCCCGGTAAATCACAAAGTGATGTCAAATTATTTTGAGATGACAACCCCAATGGCGACTTACAATGCTGCAAGTACTCTAGACCCAGGATTTATTAGTCCAATACCAATTGACCATAATAGTTGATTGTACCACGTTAGCTCAGTGGCAGAGCAACCGGAGATCCGTGGTTCAAATCCCGACTATGGCATTGAATTTTTCAGTCTGACTCTACCTTTCCATGTTTAAAATGTTCTTTTTTTGTATCTTATGTGCCAAAGTATGTATGAAACTTGCCTTTTCACCCCAGAATGGAACAGTAGTTCCACAAGTAAATGCTATTTATGTTGCTTATTATTCAGTTTTGCGAAATTATTACCAACTTAAAGATTATAAATGGCTGCGCTCTGGCTGAATGATTATACCTCTCACATCACTTAGGCGCCCCGGGTTTGGTCCCAGGAACCACATGTGGGGTTTGTGGTGGACGAAACGGCGCCTATGCGGTTCTTAACGGGTCCTCCGGCTTCCCCTTCCATAATCATCTTTCTTGTCATCCATTTCAACATTTCATACCACTTACCTCCTTGGCTTGTAAGTCCTGGGGGAAAAGAAAAAGAAATTGAGTGAGTGAGTGAGTGAGTGAGTGAGTGAGTGAGTGAGTGAGTGAGTAATTAATTCTTTCCATGTGCTTATTATTTGTTTCTGTTTTTCAATAGCCTTCTATTTAAGAACATATATATGTTAATGAACTACACCCAAATAATTTGCGAGATTGTGCACGTGACTGATATAAATAATTTGAGATCGGCGAAAACATAACGTAACTACATAGCGTTAAATGTGTGGATATCAGGTGCTGATAAGTCAGTGTTAAAGCAAAGCAGGTTGAAAAAATGGCTTAGAATGACTTTAAAACTGCTGCCCGAGTATAGAAACATCGATTTTTAGCAGCTCGTTACTAGCGTTCTCAAGATTTAATGAGTGCGACACTCAGGTTTCATTAGCTACTCTGGAGGCTTAAGTAATCTACATATTCTGTAAAAATATTTCGGTATAGTTCATTAACATCCTGTGTGTGTATATATACTCTAGCATTATTTGTCTTCATTAGCATCCAAATATACTATAATAATTATTTTTATTTTGTAAGTGTTTTCTGATTACCACTGATTGCAAATACTGCACAAGCCTGAACTATACCTTTTAGAGTATTAAGCAAATTAGTAGTTTCTCATTTTTATATGTTTACATCTCAGAACTCCAGGTTTAATACGGCTTTTAAACATCACATGACATGGACGTTGAACGATACCGAGAGAGGGAGAAGAACAATAGAGAAGTAGAGCGGAGTGTACAAGGAAAGAGGAGATAGAAAGAGATAGAGAGAAGAGAGAGAGAGAGAAAGAGGGAGGGAGAGAATATTCTGCGCAATTAACGTAATAATGCAAGCAGAGCTGCGAGTTTTGCTGGTCAAAAATAAAGGATTTTGCCAGTAATAACTTGAGAAAAATATATAATGTTCTGTCTTATTTTCGTAATCTCTAATCATCTCATTCTTCCTGTTCTGATCTTTTATTTTCTTTCCGTTTATATTGATCCTAGTTAGCTTTAATTCTTATAAACACTCCGGAAAGGTCAGTTTAATACTCACTTTTAGAATATCACATGCTCTGCAAATTGCACAAAACTACAAAGAGGATGGAGGATAATGAGTGAGAGAATGAGGGCGATGAAGGTGAGCGTGAAAGAGGCAGAGAGAGGGAGAGGAAGACGATTCTTCACGATTAACTCAATAATAAGAGCGGAGTTGCAGATTCTGCTGTGAGGAATGAAAGCTTCTGCAGGTAATAATTTTAAGAAAAGTTTAATACCATAATCACTGTTTTTACTTTCTCTACTTAGCACGTACAGGTAGAGAAGATATCCATTTAAAAATTCTATACTGAGATTCACCGGAAATACACGTCTTAGGGTCTCCTGTGTTAAAAAAAATATGGTGTGCTCCATTCGCTTGACTTTCTCTACATCTCTGTGACAATTATTTTTAAAAAGCTTATGCTTCTCTTTACTTGATTCTAATCAAGAAGAAATTAATAGAAGTAGTCTTATTACTTGATTCCTTGTAAGTAGAAGCAAAATAAGGGAGTACTATAGGTTAAAGTGATAGTCAAAACCTGGTTTTCTATGTGACTGAAGTCCCTTTGTTTGTATGGACAGGAGTTAACAAATTCCTGTATGAGAAAAGTATGCTTTGTAAAGGTCAAACCAAAAACAAGGAATATCTCAAAAACGACCAACTCCACGAAAACATTTATGTAACATAAATTGTGTGTTTTAACGTGCTCTACATTTTTTATGTGCTAAGCTTTGTCCATCTCTTACGGTATAGCAGTTATACAAAATTCCGTAAAATTCATCCGTAATAAAATAGTCTTCAAAAGCTATTCCCAGAAAATTCAAGATATACATATTATTTGTCAGGTAAATATATTTAATATACTATATTTTAATTAAAATCATTAGAGCCATTTTTAAGAAAATCAAAAATTTCGAAAAAAGTTCATGTAAAGGGTGGTTTGGGGTGGGGAATTCTTCTCAAAATCTTCGTGTCGCTGGAAGATACTAAACTTAAATAACAAGTTTGGTATTTTACCGACCTTTCGTTTTTGAGCCCACGAACGGACACACACGCGCTTGCGTTTTTTTTTCTGTTTTTTTTTTCTGAAAATGCTTTTTTCTTTTTTGTTACAGGAAACCCTAAAACATATTTCCGGTGGCATCTCGATATCGCATTTTTTGGTGGAGTGCAATACCTTCTTTATACCTACACTATGTGCAAAATACGTGCAGAGAAAGTGAAAAGGCCCGTTTGTATCTGTGTGTCAGTGTGTCTGATAACACAATAACTCATAAAGCAGAAGTCGGTAAAATGCCATACTTGGAATTTAAGTTGAATATCTTCCAACTGCAAGTAAAATACCCCAAATCCAAACTACCCTTTACAATGAAAAAGTTGCAACATTTGGAGATCGAATTCTTTATAAACACTTATTTTGATTTTTCGGACATCCAAGTGATATTACCGGTATAAATAAAGAAATATATTAACTATAAATTTGATCCTACAATTATAATTGAATAAGGATACTGCAGATTCTAAGGTTAGAAGAAAGATTATGAAATAATAAATAAAGGTGAACGATTTATTATTATTGTTTTACCAGTATTTCCTAAAGGTCCTATTAAAAGGTTACTTGCAAATATATGGCTCTATCGATTTTGATTAAAATAACCTTTAATTTTTTATGAATTTTGCATAACTGTAAACCGTAAGAGATAGACAAAAACTTGCTACAAAGAAAATGTAAACCCTGTTAAAACACACAACGTATGTCATAGACATTCTTTTGTGTAGTTGAACATGTATTAGATATTACTTATTTGTTTCAATTTAAAATACTTAAACGTTTCTTATACGGTCATGGAAAGAAACTAATTTGACTCACATAGCAACCAGCTTTTAAAATATCTGACTATAGCCTTAGCCTAATGCATTCCCTTATTTCCCTTCCACTTACAAGGAAGAAAGTAATTAGACCACTTCTGCTAATTTATATTACGATTAGCATGAAGTAGATAGGAGAATAAGCTTTTTAACAATAATTTCTTGCAAAGATGAAGAGAAAGTCACTTGAACGAAACATTAGATTTTCTTCGTCATGTCCAAATCTTCTGTATCTATTTTTACTTTCTCTACACGTACTATGTACATTGTGTATAGAGAAGGTATTGTATTGCATCCAAAAATTCGATACCGAGATTTTACCGGAAATATATGTTTTGAGACCCCCTGAATTAAAAAAAAAGTTTTAAAAATGGCCGTGTGTGTCTCTGGGTGTATGTGTGTGTCTGTGGGCAACATAACTCAAAAACGAAATGACCGTAAAATACCAAACTTGGTATTTAGCTTTTATATCCTCCTAGGATGCGACACTAAGATTTTCACAAAATCCCTCCATCAACTACCCTTTACATGAAACTGTTTTCGAAAATTTTGATTTTCTCAAAAATGGCTCAAAAGATTTTGATTAAAACATCATATATTACAGATATTTACACGACAAATAAAATGCATATTTTGCATTTTCTGGGAATGGCGTCAGAAGACTAGTTTATTCTAGATGAATTTTACGGAATTTTGCATAACTGATAAACCGTAAGTGATGGACAAAAGCTTACCACACAAAACATGTAGAGCACATTAAAACACACAATTTATGTCATATACATTTTTTTCGTGGAGTTGATCGTTTTTGAGATATCTCTTATTTTTGGGTTTCAGCTTTGAAAATCTTATACTTTTCTCATACAGGAATTTGTCAACTCCTGTTCATGCAAACAAAGAAACTTCAGTCACATAGCAAACAGCTTTTGACTATCACTTACTCCCTTATTCCTCTTCTACTCACATGAAAGCAAGTAGTAAGACTATTTCTGTTAACTTTTTCTCGACTAGCATGAACTAAAAAGAAGCATAAGCTTTTTAACAATAATTTGTTGCAGAGATGTAGAAAAGTCATGTGAATGTGACACATCTAGACGTTTTGTTTTTCTTCCACTTTCTTTCGATCTTCGATAAAGATCAAATAAGGTCAAGTGTTCCTCTTTAGCTCATGAATTTCTCAGTGATTCAACTGCAGGAGAACTACCGGATTTTGGAGTAGCTTAGCAGGGGGTTATGTGTCCTTAGTCATGGCAAACAAATTAACTAATGGCGAACCGAGATAGAAGCTTAAAGTCAACACTATAAACAGCCCGTTGGCAGGATAGAATCATGTTGTTTGTCACACGCATTCTCGGGACGTGCCGTGTTTAGCCTCTGAACCTGGGATGCAGTGTACAGTTAATTTGCCAGGTCCATGGAGGAACAAACCATTAAGAAAGTTAATTTAACGTAGCTGTGCCAGCATCTGTGGTTAGGCAGCAAAATCGGATGAACATTCTGTTATTTTCTCTACACGTACTATGTACATAGTATATAGAGAAGGTATTGTATTTCACTCAACAATTTGACACCGAAAAATCACCGGAAATACACTGGGAAGAATATTTGAAGTTAATCTGTGTTCTAGATTCTCATAAGAATTTTAACTATAGGAATTTCTGATTTACCTTTTTCATTTAATATATTATTAAGAATTATATTAACCGTAAGAATTGTATTCATATTTTAATAAAACATGTAGGAGCACAATTTGCATGGAGTGAAGTCAACTATAATTTAATTCATAAAATAGTTTGTGTATAATAAAGCAAAAATCAAATTATTTAAATTACGGTATTAATGTATACCTTTTAGGGTACTCTGTATCCAAAACAACATTTTTCTTTTTCTATATAGCATATGAGAAGCTATGCACTCCACCGAAAAATTCGATTCCAAGATTTCACTGGAAATACGTTTTAGGATTTCCGTACAAAAAAAAACAAAAATTTTTACAAGAAGGTCCGTGTATGTGTGTGGTTTGTGTTTGTGTGTGTTTGTGTGTGTGTCCGTGTGTCTGTGAACACGATAACTCAAAAAAAAAAAGAAGAAGAAGATCGGTAAAATACCAACCACACAATTTGTCATATACTTTTTTCGTGGAGTTCACCATTTCTAAGATATTCCTTGTTATTTTTTTTAGATTTAAAATTTTTAAACTTTTATCCCACGGAAATTTGTAAACTCCTGGCCATGCAAAGAAACGGATTTCAATCACATAGTAACCATATTTTAAAATATTTGAGTAGTGTATTCCCTAAGTTCCTTCTATTTACAAGGATGCAAGTAATGATACCATGTCTGCTAATCGATAAGCATGACTGGATAGAAGAATATGCTTTTTAACAATAGTTTGTCACTGAGGTGTAGAAATGGTTAGAGGATGGAGAAGTATTTGGTTAATATAAATGAACTTATTGGTAATATTTGACCCAAAAGCTTCGAATAGATGTGTGCATATATCCCTCTGTGTCTTAAAGGAGTCACAGAATTTAACGGGGCTGCTTCAAATAAAACTGTGGGGAACCAGCGTGAACAACCTTCTTTTTACCCCTCTTGGTTAACAGCAAAATGGTAGGCGTGTCGTGCTCATTGAAACGGTAAAACGAAAATTGCTGCCTGATCGGTTTTATTTTGAAATAAAATACCTGATATGTTGGAATAATTTAGGCTTTTCTAGTTTTAACTGCACAAAACTCTCTGTTTGGTGCTTCCATCATTTCTCTTTAATTATTCACTAAGTAGTTGAAATAACAGTTTTGAATAGGTAAAAGTTTGGAAATGTTTATGGCTTAAATTTTCATGTACAATCACGTAGTAAAGAAATGTACATAAAGAGATATTTGTTATTTTCATTTTCTGAGTTTGTTGGGATAGACTCTAGCTTATCCCCGGGAACTCCGATTCACATTTTAAATTTCATTTCTGTAGTTCTTTCTTTGTTTACTCTCATCACATGTAGAGCTTGCATCCCCTAGAACCTAGGGTCAGACGCCTATTGAGGAGCAGAGTGAAGCCAGGCTCAGTGATCAGCACGAGGACTGGTATGAAGATAAGGAACTGAAGGTTGTGCAATTAGTGAGAAATGGATGATAGGAAAGTCAATAATGAAGCCATTAGAAGACTAAATGGCGGGTGAGAGCGGTGAACCCAGAGAAAACACGCCCGGGCTGCCTAGGTCCTAACACTTCTTGCTTTTCTTTATTTTTAATACCAAATTGTAATTTTCTCAGCTTTCCATTTCCTTCGTATTCCATAAAAGTTCTCCTAAATTTCTTAACTAACAGCGATCTAAAATATTTAATTTATTTTTACAGTGCTTATTACTTCCTTACCGAGTATTATATGTCTAAAAGTATGTAGAGAAAGTGTTGTATTCCACCCAAAATCTCGATATCGATATTTAATTGAAATTGCATGTTTTAGAGGGAAACTGAATCCATAAAAAGCAGTTTTAAAAGAGAGAGAGAGAGAGAGCAGCATAACTAAACACGAAAAGTGTTTAACTTGGTATTTAAGATCTTGCAAGGGTAGGACACGAAGATTTTTAAGAAAATTGCTCCATCTTAAATAACATTTTCATGAAACATGTTCGAAATGTTTTATTCAAAAATGGCTCTAACAATTATTATTAAACTAAGCTGTATTAGTGACCAAAAATTGTATATCTTGAATTTTCCGGGAATAGCCTCTGATATCCTCTTCATTCTGATGACTTTTGGATAACTGGCAAACGTAGGAGATAGACAAACATGTACTACACAAAAAATGTAGATCTCGTTAAAACACAAAATTTATATAAGATACATTTTTTGTAGAGTTAAACATTTCTGATACATTATTTTATTCCTTTTAAAATGCTTCAACTTTTCTCAAACATAAAATTGTCATTACTTCTTCCTTCAATTTTACTCCTGACCATGCCAAGACACCGAATTTAAATCGCATAGCAACCCGCTCATAGTGAATTGACTATCGTTCTAGTCAAGTGTATTCCGTAATTTCGTTTTTTACTTTCTCTATACGTACTATGTACATGGCGTACAGAGAAGGTATTGTATTGCATCCAAAAATTGGATACGAGGTTTCACCGGAAATATATGTTTTGAGACCACCTGAACCCACAAAAAACATTTTCAGAAAAATACCCGCGTGTGTGTGTCTATGGGCAGCATAACTCAAAAACGAAAAGACCGTTAAAAACCAAACGGTTGTGACACAAAGGATGCGGCCGAAGATTTTCAAGAAAATCCTTGCATCCCAAAATACCGTTTACATGGAAAAAATTTCGAAAATTTTGATTATCTTAAAAATGGCTCTAACGATTTTGATTAAAATCTCTTATATTTAAGATATTTACTTGTCAAATAAAATGTATATCTTGAATTTTCCGGGAGTAGCTTCTGAAGACTACTTTATTCTGGATTAATGTTACGGAATTTTGCATAGTTGCTAAACCGTAAGAGATGGATAAGAAATTACCACACAAAAAATGTAGAGCACCTTGAAGCATACAACATTTATGTTATATACAGTTTTTTATGGAGTTGATCGCCTTTAGATATTCCTTGTTTTTGGTTTTTGCTTTGAAAAACTTCCATACAGGAATCTGACAACTCGTCTCCATACAAAAAAAGGAACTTCAGTCACATAGCAGCAAGCTTTTGACTATCACTGTAATCTATGGTACTCCCTTATTTCGCTTCTACTTACAAGGAAGCAAGTAATAAGGCTATTTCTGCTAATTATTTTCTCGATTAGCATGATGTAAATAGAAGCATAAGCTTTTTAACAATAATTTGTTGAAGAGATGTAGAGAAAGTCATGTGAATGAAACACATCAGAGTTTTCTTATAAGGAAATAAGTAACAAAACCATCTTATCTTGATTTGCAAGAAGTGGGTAGAACAATAATCTTTTGTAAGAATAGGTAGAGAAAGTCATAAACTTCGTGTTTCTGTTCCGTATCAGTGTGACTGTGAATGGCATAAATAAGAATCGAAAATTCGGTCAAGAACTAAACATGGTATTTAAGATTATTACTTTCAAGTATGCCACAAGAGGATTTTCAGGAAGATATATCCACTCCAGTCTATCCTTTATATGGAATTTATTTTTAAATGTTGGCTTTCTTAAAATGGCTCAAACGATTTGGTTAAAATACCACACATTAAAAATATCAACGTGAAAAGTATAGTAACCTCTGAAGTCCTCTTCATTCTGAATTGGCTTTTGCGTAATTGGTAAACCGGAAGAGATAGACCAAACGTTACTACATATGTAAAAACTCTTTTGTATTCCATTCATGTGATTTCACTTATCTACTTCATGCTAATAGTCAAATATTTAAAACAAGTGTTTGTTCTGTGGTTGAAATTCTGTTCTCTTTCTGTGGCTAGGGGTAAAACAAATGAAAAAGGAATGACACATTCTTGTTTAAGAATAGTTCAGGTATTTTAATATTGAAAACAAATGAAAAAGGAATGACACATTCTTGTTTAAGAATAGTTCAGGTATTTTAATATTGAAAAGAATAAGGATTATATGGGAAATGGTCAAATCCACGAAAAAACTGTAAATGGTATACATTGTTTTTAACGAGATCTATATATTTTGTGCAGTAAGTTTTTGGCTGGCGGCGTCGTGCTCATGTGCTCGTCTCACATCTAGGCGGGTCGGGTTCGATCTCTAGCGCTTGCATTTGGGATTTTTTCGTGGACAAAGCGGCGTCCGGACGGGTTTTCTCCGGGTCGTCCGGTTTCCCCCACCACTCATTCTACCAATTGCTTCACGATAACCTTTCCTATCGTCCATTTTTCTTTCATTTCATATCATCCACTTTCTCACGCTCATGTCTGGCTCGTTCCAAGCTCTCCTTTCTTTGGTTTCGTGTCTGTCTGCTAGTCCCAGAAAATTAAATATGCCTTTTATGAGTTATCGGCATTATGGTGCTATAATTAACGAAACATTGTGTGTCTCGACGTATTCCTTCAATTAGCTTTCACGCTGTCCCAAAGAAATGCCATCGTATTAGCGGTGCCCAGAGCGAGACATGAAATAATGACCCTCACAACAGGTGCACATCTTGAGGTTAGAGACTACCTGGATGTGCCTCTCTCACTCTTTCTTAAGCTACCATCTTGCTTAAGTAAAAGCTGGAATAAGGTGCTAAGTTGGACCAAATTGCGGCCGTAGGTTACATTTCCATATGCATTAGTGGGTCCCTCACGTAGAAATGTGAAGCAGAGGCCAACCGGTAGACAAATTATATGTTTAACCTCCATCTTGGCCTCCCTCACCCAGTGCGAACAATTTCCACCTCGTGCGCCTGCGCGTGTAACACAACCCCATAATTACCGCGGTTCATCAAAAACTCTCTTTACGGCATCAAGCACGCCCTGTTTTTCCTTCATGGTCTTTCATTTCTTCAAGTAAATGTGCAGTTAACCTTGCGTTAATATGACACACATTGTAAGGGAGCGATACTATTCTTTTGTGTAGTTCAGTAAATGAATTACAAGGGTAACAAGCCATTAATGTGATTTAATTAATGACATTCAAAGTATTCCATCCTATAGCGTTTTACTTTATCTAGTACACATGTAGATACAGAATATATAGAATTGCACCCAAAATTTTGATACTGAGATATCGAAAATAAGTTGTGGGGTCAACCTGAATCAAAAAAAAAATCAGAAGAAGGTCATTGTACGTGCCAGTCTGTGCCTGCGTAAAGCGTGCGTGTGGACAGCATAACACATTGTTTGGTATCTTCACCCTAAACTACCCTTTACATTGATATAATTTCTAAAAATTTTGATTAAAATTATATTCAAGGTGCTTACATGACAAATTAAAAGTTAATATTTAATTTTCTGGGTGTAGCCTCTGAAGACATCCTGGTAAGCCGTAGGAGATAGACAACAGCTTAGTAATCAAAAATGTAGATCTGTTAAAACTCACAATTTGTGCTATATACATTTTTTCGTGGCGTTGACCATTTCCGAGATGCTCCTTGTTATTGGATTCATTTTAAAATAATTACACTTTTACCAAACAGGAAGTCGTCCGCAAAACAGCGAATTTCAATGGCAATTCCACAGCGGCAGCATTTAAAACATTTTACTATCACTTTATCCCAGTGAATCCGCTTATTTCCCCTTAGAAGGAACTAATTAATAAGACCAATTAAACTAATGTTTATTTCAATTAGCATAATGTAGACAAAATAAAACTATTCTGTAACACTAGTTTGTTAGTCTTGTGAATGGAACACATCAGAGTTTTTATTAACACGTAATAATGAATCAAGTCACAATTATGCTGATTTTACTCATAAGCAAAAGAGTTTCCAACAAGGAAGTATTTTAAATATGTTTCATTCCGTGGCTCAGAGGATTATATTTCAAAGTATGAAATTTTCAAACTTTACAAATTTAAAGCTATTATTAAAGTCTTTATAAACGAATGCTTCAGAAATAGTGGAGAACATACACGCTGTGAAAAAGCTGCTATTCTAATAAGTATAACGGTCTCTTTTTATTTCTCTATCACGTACTAAGCACATAGTAGGTAGAGAGGTATTGTATTCCAACAACAATTTGATACCGATATTTGAAATGAAATATACTGAGTTTCTCAGAATAACAATAATTTTCTTAGAAAAAGGTCCATGTGTGTATTTCTGAATAGGATAACTCAAAACGGAAACGGCGGTTTAATAACAAACTTAGATTTTTCAAGATTTCGACGCGGATATTTTCAATAATCTCCCTCCATTTTCTCAAAATAGCTCTAACGATTTTGATTAAACATTATATGTTTAAACTATTTTGTGTTAAATGAAAATACGTATCTTGAATTTTATTGGAACAGCTTCTAAAGCCCTGTTCATTCTGGATGAGTGTTGCTTAAGGGTAAACTATAAGGGATAGAGAAAAACTTAATGCGCAGCAAATGAGAACTTGTTAAAATGTACAATTTATGTCAAATGAATTCTAACCATTTCCGAGTTATTACTTGTTGTAAGATTAAATTTTCATGATTATATTTTTCTCATTTTTTCTTCCTGGTCAAGCAGAGAGAACGAAATTTCAATACCATTAATTAGCCACCGAGTTTAAAAAAAGATACTATCGCTTTAGCCAATTGTATTTCCTTATTCTCCTTGTATAAGGTTATAATTTTGTATTTAAGCCATTTCCTAAATCATATTTACCTTGATAAGCAAGAAGTAGATGTAAAATAAACTGTCGTTAGAGAAAGCTATGTAAATTTGATTAACATTATTCCTTTTCACAAAATGCTACCAGGATGAAAAACTTTAGATAATTTCCTGAAACCCTAACATTTTCTGTGCCCATTTTTACTTTCTCTATACGTACTATGTACATAGTGTATATAGAAGGTATTGCACTCCACCCAAAAATTCGATACCGAGATTTCACCGGAAATACATGTTTTGAGACTACTTGAATCCAAAAAAAGAATTTTTAGAAAAATGTCAGTGAGTGTCTGTTTGTGTGTATGTGTGTGCCTGTGTACCTGTGGGCAGCATAGCTCTAAAACGAAAAGACCGTTAAATACCAAACTTGGTATTTAAGTTCCATATCTTCTAAGGATGCGACATGAAGATTTTCAAGAAAATATCCCCACCACCCAACTAACCTTCACATGGAAAAATTTTCGAAAATTTTGATTTTCTAAAAAAATGGCTCTAACGATTTTGATGAAAATAACATATATTAAAGATATATACTTGACAAATAATATGCATGTTTTGAATTTTCTGGGAGAATAGCCTCTGAAGACTACTTTATTCTGGATGAATTTTACGGAATTTTACATAACTGCTAAACCGTAAGAGAGAGACAAAAACTTACACACACAAAATGTAGAGCACATTAAAACACACGATTTATGTTATATATTTTTTTCGTGGAGTTGATCGTTTTAGAGATACTCCTTGTTTTTGGTTTCAGTTTTAAAACTTATACTTTTCTCATACAGGAATTTAACAATTGCTGTCCATACAAACAAAAGAACTTCAGTCACATAGCAACCATCTTTTGCTATCACTTTTGCTATTACTCCCTTATTTCGCTTCTACTTACAGGGAAGCAAGTAATAAGACTATTTCTGCTAATTTTTCTCACTTAGCATGAAGTAAATAGAAGCATAAACTTTTCAACAAAAGTTGTTGCAGAGATATAGAGAAAGCTGCGTGAATGGGTTACATCAGCTTTTTTAAATTACTTCCCCTAACATATACAGCGGAAATATTGTACTCAAATAATATATGAAGCGTAATTTTGATGTTGACCTCACAGGAATGCAAAACAAAGAAGATTAAGAAATATGTTTGTATTTATGCGCCTATTTGGCGCTATAACAAGAGCTTACATAAATATCGGATTAATACTAAATTCTATACTTTCCTCAGATGCAATTTATGGATTCCATGGAAAATCTTCAAAAAGATCCCCAATTCCAAAATGTCCCTTACATGGATAAATCTTCGTGTTGTCTATTTTGTAAAACATGGTTTGTAATAATTTTGATTAAAATTTCTTAATATATGAGATTAAAATAACAAACGAAGTGCATATCTTGAATTTTTTAATAACTTGGAAGTCGTAATCGTTTTTATTGGAATTTGAAAACGTTTATAGCTCGTTAAACATATAAATTGTGTTCAGTAAGTTTTATTGAAGCCAAATTATCCAATCCTTTAGTTTCAAATGCCATTTTATGTTCTTGTGCAGGCATTAAAGTGTGTATTGTAACTATATATGCTAACATAAATTGCGATTAAAAGGAAATACATAGAAAAATATGTTTTATGAGTAATTCGCAAAACTAATATAATACCAAAAGATAACAGAAAGAATAAATCCTATGATTGGAGCAAGCAGTGTTTTTTTACCTTGTGAAAACTCTTTTACTCTCCTTATATTCATTTTTCTAGTTAATAATATTTAAACAACAACGAAACGCTACTAGCTAGTAGCACAATTACTGTTACGACTTTTTCTTAGTGTGGTAAAATATTAATTTCTTTAATTACCTTGTAAACTTTAGGTTTATTTATCGAAATATATGCACATTCTTATATGCAAGAAAATCGAGAATAAAGCTTTATTATCCGGTACTGTGTTTTAAAAATGATAATTATATTATTATGCGATGAAGTGATAGCATCAAGACAATATCAAATACATAAATTTTAAAGTCAAATTTGACATATAAAAGACAGCATGAGAATCAATTAGCCAAAGAATAACAATATTCAACCTCTCACAGAATTCAAATTTATATAAAAACCATTTAGATTCCTAAAATTCATAAACTTTATTTCTATATCGGATGAATGTATATAATTGTTTAAACAGTATATAACAACATTTGCTTTAGAATGTAGTATATCTTTCATTCCGAAAGCTAGTCTGTCTATTGTCTTTGTATCTACATTTTTATGTATACATTATTAAATGTTAAATATACCAGGTATCTGGTTTTGTAAAATAAAAACTCTTATGGGAAAATTTTATACAACTTTAGAAACTGCAATTGATTTTCATATTTAGTAAAATATTATTTATAAAATATTTGTTTCTGTCCCTATTGAGCATTATAAATGTTGACCAAATGGTTTCAATAAACCTTGTTGTAAATACACATGAGAAAGTGGGGGAATGGTGGTGGAATTATATTAGTGCTTGAAAGCAGATATTTGATACTGCATGCTCCTTTGCATGATCTTATATGCAACAAAAACTATACATGGTGTTTCAAAACGCACCAAACAAAGATGTGGACCTTGTTGGTCATAACGTATACGTGAATATAATTTTCAGCTTTAAATTCGGCATATACAAAACTGCCATAAAATCACCATGGATTAGGCAGAGGTACATAACAAATGGCACGTGCCGTCCCACTCCAACCGAGATGCCGGTTGGTAGCAAAGGTCCCAGTCGCGTGGTGTAGGGGTGTTTTGGTAGACACACAGGCGCGGCACAGGTCACCTTAGTAATAGAAAACGTAGCATGTAGGTTTTATTATGTGCTTCATATAACACGTTCTGAGATTATTTACGTGGCGTATGAAAACGGTGTTCTCTCGCTGCCTAATACCAAATGTGTGCGACTTAAAAAAAAAAAAAAAACATAAACCTTTAAAAAGAAGTGTTTGTAAGTTGCGACATCAAGTTTCGGACAAGTCAAAGTGTAAACTAATCGACTGCTATCTTCGTTTGGTGTCATTTTGCATAGTAGAATATATTCCAGCCCTGAGGGCGCCGCTAAAAATAGGTAGAAATGTTGGTGTAAATAATAAACGTGGAATTAACCAGAATAACTATTATAATGCATATAGAAGTTAATCGCTTAATATATTGTAAAATACAATAACACTAAATATTCTCTAAAAAGTCAAAGTTGGAGGCAAAATCTTTGAAAATAAAGTAATTTATAATATATCATAAGTTTCCCAACCAAGTAAAACTCATGGTACTTTGTAATCTCATAAATTGAAAACAAAGTATATTTTATCTTTTATTTCATATTCTCTAAAGTATTTTAATCGTAAACTAATATCCGTTTTTGAGAAAATATAAAACATATTTGTTATAAAGAGGGTATTCATCTGTGCATACACACACCCAGACACACATACAAACACATACACAATTGTAGAGCTTACTGTGGCTTAGGGGAGTTATAGAAAATCTGTCTTTAATGATCTAAAATATGTGACTTTCTTATGATTCCTATCCTTGCAAAGCACATGAAAGACTGAAAGAAAAGAATCAAGCAAAAGAAAATACCTAATAAAGCAGTAAGAAATAATCCCTGAGCAGCTTGACTAAGCCTATTTTCTAATAACCTGTAATGAAATTCCATGTAGCAGTAATTCCTGAAGCTAACTAAACAGTGGTATTGAGAATTATTTATTTCTTAACGACATTGCCAATTTCTAAGATCATATCCCCACCGCCGCTGTGCCAGAATTTTGCCTCACAGGAGTTCTTTAACATGCTAGTAAATCTACCGAAGCCCTCTTAAAAACCACCAGTCTGGGCTGGGTTACAACCTGCGACCATGGGATCAGAAAACCAGTACCTAACAACAGATTCATGCAGACCGGTGTAGTATTAAGATGAGGTTAGTACCTGTTTAATGTAAACATGACTTCAAATGAAAAGCCTTCTCATTTTCGACAAAACATAATAAATGGCCAATATATTTATCAAAGTAATATTTATGCACCGAAAAGTTAAAGATACTGTATTGTGCAGTTTAAACATGTACTTTTTATGTGTTAATTTGGTTACAATTGTAATTACGTTTGTAATATTATTTTTGTATTCTTAATATTATTTGTGGACAGCTTACGATACTTTTATTTGTATAATGCACTGTTTGTTTGAAACCGTCTTACAAGTTCTGAAAAAGTACATATTTATATTGCACAATACAGTATCCTTAACTTTTCGGTGCATGAATATTACTTTGATAAATATATTATCTATTTATTGTATTTTGTCGAAAATGAGAAGGCTTTCCATTTGAAGTCAACGTTTACATTCTCAGTTACGCCTGCATAAGGACCAGTGATTCCACTTCATTAACGTATATGATGAAGAAGTTGCCGATAGTGCAGGGGATGCCTACGGCAGAGTGGAGCGTTATACTTATTCTCCTTGAGGCAGCTTAATGATATGCTTGGAAGCATGCGGCCGCAGGTGCAAACCAATATAATTAGGGTTCCTGAAAGCAAAAACAAGTCTCTCTTGTTGGTCTGTGAGCTTTACAAAACATGTTTATTGTAATAAAAGAAAAGAAATATAATTAAACACAGCTCAAATGCTTATGCCTTCATCAGCTCTTGTACATTGTTTTTAATTAAAGATGCTTCCTGTACCGTATTATCTAATACTGCGAGGTGACGTAGCCAAGATTTCATACTAATTAATTCCAGCTTTACAAGAACGTGTTTTACAAGATAAATGATGATACTTACTGAAACAGTTACAATACTTGGCACATTTCAGAGAACTTAAATGATGCACAACAAAGTAAATGCGTGTAATTTTTACTGGATGTAAAAAGAAAAGTCAGAAAACACGCTGTTGAATCCCCAACAGTAGTTTGTAGGTACTCTGTAAAAAATGTGAAATAAACGTACACAGACACGGATAGTATAAATGATTACATTTTTTGAAGAGTTGAATGCAATTAGAATCTCGTAAATTGTCTTTTTTCACTTTATATGTGTTATATAATCTTTGTTTTGTATGTATCTAGTATACGTTTTATTGTGTCGCATTTTTTATGTTTTAATGTGTTTGTATTGCTTTCTCTATACTCACTATGTACATAGTATATAGAGAAGGTATTGCACTCCACCAAAAATTCGATACAGAGATTTCACCGGAAATATATGTTTTAGGGTCCCCTGTATCCAAAAAAAAAGTATTTTCAGAAAAGGTCTGTGTGTGTCCGTGTGTCCGTGTGTCTGTGACTCAAAAACGAAAAGTCGGTAAAATACCAAACTTGGTATTTAAGTTTAGTATATTCCAGGGATGCGACACGAAGGTTTTGAGAAAAATCCCACCACCCCAAACTACCCTTTACATGAAAATTTTTTCGAAAATTTTGATTTTCTAAAAAATGGCTCTAACGATTTTGATTCAAATATCGTATATTAAAGTTATTTACCTGACAAATAAAATGTATATTTTGAATTTTCTGGGAATAGTCTCTGAAGACTACTTTATTCTGGATGAATTTTTCATAACTACTAAACCGTAAGAGATAGACAAAAACTTAACCCACAAAAAATGTAGAGCACGTTAAAACACACAATTTATGTTATATATATTTTTTTTCGTGGAGTTGATCGTTTTTTAGATTTTCCTTTTTCTTGGTTTCAGCTTTGAAAAACTTATACTTTTCTCATACAGGAATTTGTCAACTCCTCTCCATACATACAAACAAAGGAGCATCCATAACAACCAGCTTTTGGCTTTCACTTTAACCTATGGTACTCCCTTATTTCGCTTCTACTTACAATAAAGCAAGAAGACTATTTCTGCTAATTTTTCTCGATTAGCATGAAATAAATAAAAGATAAACTTATTAACAATAATAATTTACAGAGATAGAGAAAGTCATATGAATTTAACACATCAGATTTTGCTTTAGTTTGTAGCGCACTTCTTATTGACACTTAACACATAGTGTATACAGGGTTGCCTACTTAAAACTTTCACCACAAATATATCTGATACATCAATAGGCATTTAAAAACTACTTGATTACTTTAAGGGGTATGTAGGCTGGATAGAAGCTCAATAATTATGGGAATCCTATATTATTTATAATACAATTGGAACATACAAAATCACATTAAGAATGCGGTTTTCTAATCGCGATAAAAGAAATCAATTAATGCATTTCGGTCGAGGTTGTTGTAGCACTAGCTGTTGCAGACATTGCAACGTGTTTGAAACCCTTCCGCAGGCTAGGGATTTTCCTCAGGGACAAATTCCCCGCAACAAGAGACATGACAGTGTAAGAATTTTGCTGGCAAATGATCTCCGCTCTAAGTATTGGAATTTTTGAAGAAGTCACCGCAGTTTTGCATCACTGATAATGGCAGCAACAGACTTATACACAAAATTTGCATCAACAGAAAGAAGGACGAGGTAGAAATTATAGACCCACCAATCAGATTTGAACAAACAGCCACACAGCCTGAGGAAGTAAATACAGAAAAAGGGTATATATGAGCAAAAATCCGTATTTTATATAAAAATACCAAATTCAAAAAATTATTGAGATTAGTGTTCCCTTTGGCGCACGGGAAGCCATTACAAATATTTTTTTCCGTTGCGGGGAAAACGAATTAGAAAAAAAAACGCT
Source organism: Hymenopus coronatus (assembly GCA_030762935.1). Taxonomy (NCBI): domain Eukaryota; kingdom Metazoa; phylum Arthropoda; class Insecta; order Mantodea; family Hymenopodidae; genus Hymenopus; species Hymenopus coronatus. The sequence continues at coordinate 36,685,444 of CM060890.1, forward strand.
AAAATACCATATTGTCACTAAAATAATAAAATATTCTGTAGTCATTTAGAGAAATCTATTGCAAATATATGCTTAATTATGTATATGGTACCTTCACCTAAATTTGGAATTTATATTCTTATATAGTATTATTGTTATCAGAACTTGTACTCTTATTTATTATTATTATTATTATTATTATTATTATTATTATTATTATTACAGTCCTGTAAAACTTATATTTTGTTCGCCGGTTTGCGATCTGAAAGGTAATATTAACTTATTAGGATGTGCTAAATTGAATGGTGTTTTCCGCTTTTCTCTATCACTTAAGGTTTTCTCACAAATCACAAATTAAAGATTTTGAAAATACTGTTTCTAATGTAAAAACCGTGCGTTATAAAATAAATACATAAGGCAACATTTCTCTGTAATAAATAAATTAACAACACTTACATACCTGCAAAAGAAGGCACGAAGTTACTTTTTCCTTGGCCGGAAGAATGGCTGCGTTCATTTACGTTTATGTAGTGAGAAACTTCCCTTTTCAAGCACCAACAGTAGTCCGATAACATCGCAATGTTCCACCGACCCTCATATCTCCTCTCCATCTCCTTGATTTCTTGATGAAATCTTTCACCTTGTTCATCACTGAGGGATCTCAAATTATCAAGAAAATAGTCTAGGTGAAGCTTTATACTCATATTATATCCAAGAGCTCGTAGGTTTTGTAGCATATTTCACACAATTTTTTCGTATTGCGGATCTTTTATGTTTCCAAGAAACTTATTAACTACCTCTTTGAAAGCACACCATGCTTGCAGTTCTCTATCATTCATGTTGTCCAAAAATTTGTTATCCTTCATTAATTGTCTTATCTGATGTCCATCAAATATAGCCTCTTTTATCTTAGCTTCGGACATTACAGAAAATATACTGCTCATGTAATTGAAACACAAAACATTCTTGTCCAGTGCTTTCACGAATTGTTTCATAATAGCTAATTTTATATGCAAACTAGGCAATAATATTTTCTTCGGATCAACTAGACTGACGATTTTTCTCCTGGCGTTAACTTTTTCTCTTAGGCCCTAGTATGATACTGGATCCATTTAACTCTCCGCACAATAGCCATTAATGTTCCTTGTAATTAATTATTTCTAAAATGGTTTGAAGATTTCCATGTGATTCTTTCAGAAACAAAGAATATGCAACAGGTATCAAGAGAAACTCGCTTTCTATTGTGCAATAAAACTGCCTTTAGAAGCGTCAATAAATAAACGCCAGTCTTTACTATTATATGTTGGTATTCCCAGTTGTTGAATTACTTATAACATTTTTTTTTCTCATACAGGAACTTGTCAACTCCTGGCAACCACATTTTGAAACATTTGACTGTCGGTTTGGCCTAGTGTATTTCATTATATGCCTTCTACTTATAAGGGACTAAGTAATAAGACCATTTCTGCCAATGTTTATCTCAATTAGCATGGAGTAGATAGAAGAATGAGCTTATTAACAATAATTTGTTACAGAGATGTTGATAAAGTCATGTGAATAGAATAACTATTTTAAAGACTCCTTTATTGCACGTTTATCTCATCGACTGAGCTTAACAAGTACAAACATTAGCAACCAGAACACATAAAAATGGTTAAATAGAACAATCAGAAATAGAATATTGGAGGCTAAATTGACGTTAATCGTGTCACGATGAACTGCAGCGTTCAGCTCGCGCTTGGACCTCAGAATATTGTGGTATTGCCATCCATGAATTAAACCAGGAACATCACAACAATAAACAAGTAGATCTTGCATCTTAAAGAACTTTGTAGATTCTTCATATCTATTCTATACCAGGAAAATGTGGTGTTTGGAGCCAGATTTTCTTGTCTTTCAACCTTGATCCAAGTAATTCGCTCTTCTCTTTGGTAAGGCCAAAATGACGTCACATTTTTCTATAAGCTTACAAGTAAGTCTCTTACTATGTTGTTCAGGTGTCCAAAAACACGTATTTCCTGTGAAATCGCGGTATCAAATTTTTGGGTGCAATACAATTATTACCTTCTGTGTACACTATGTACATAGTACGTGAGAGAAAGTAAAAATGGGCCCAGCTGATAAGAGATAAAGACAGAAGGAGCAGGAGCAACCATTGTTATCATTTGAATTTTGAAGGAACAAAGAAAAGATTAAATTTTGTCCTGGAGAAGCATATTCTCTGTACATTCATGTTTTTATATTTGTTTTAAATTGACACATAACTTGTGCTTTGCAAACTGGTCGAGTTTAATACACATATTATGCGAATAAACAGATTTACTCGTTACACATAATAGAGCAAGTACATTTATATTTAGCTAGTACTTCATTGGGAAATTTAGGGTTCTGATTACTGTGCTAAACTGGTTTCCTTTATTCTGAAAGTTTCCACATATAGCACTTAGCAAATTGCAAGCTCTAGGTTATTAGCATTAATACACAATGATTTTATTACGATGGATGTTCATATTTGGATTTATCAGGCTACATGCTAATTACTGAGGGCTAATAACCTCGTACTTGAGCGCCCTTAAACATCACCCATCACCATTGCCAATTTATAATACAACTGCTCAGTTTCTGAAGCGTTGGAATTTTAAAAGATTATTACAGACAATCGTCACTTAGATTAAATGGTTTACCTACCTTGGGTTGGAAAGCTACTTACATTACTTATAGCATAACTATTTAAAGTTGCTGAAGCATTTGGATTGTTAAATGGTTATTAAAATGTGTCCTCACTTTTGGGTTCAATACTGGAACTGCATTTATTTTCAATGCTGAAGTTACTGTAGGATTTTGGATATTCAAAAGTTATTACAGCTATTGCTCACCTTGGATTGAATCTGTTTCAACTAATACAACGATTTCTCAAGTTAATGGAATATAACAAAATCTTTATTATTATTACTATTATTATTACTATTATTATTACTATTATTATTACTATTATTATTACTATTATTATTACTATTATTACTATTATTATATTAATTATCATCATATATTTAATTTGTCAATTTACTAAAATTTTCAACTTCTGGGTAGTTGGATTTTAAAAATATTATTCCACTTAATGTTCAACTTGGGCTGAACAATTTACTTAAATCAAGTTTGGGTTTTAAAAGGTTATTTCAGTTAACGGATACATTTGTATTGAATAAATTACTTGTACCTTTTTGCAGTACAATTGCTCAAGTTGCTAAAACAAGTTGGATTTTTAAAAGGATTACTTCGGTTTAGTGGTCGGTAAAATCACTTAAGCATGGTTACTAAAGTATTTAGAATTTCAATGAATTATTTTTGTTAGATGCATAATTCACTTGGTAGAAATAAAAGGTTATTATTATTATTATTATTATTATTATTATTAGTAGTAGTAGTAGTAGTAGTAGTATTAGTATTAGTATTACTGTTGTCCTCTATGTCTTAAGTAATTAAACTTTCAACATTTATTATTGTTCATGTTGTTGATATTTTTACTTTCGTATTTTAGTTTAATATAGTATAGTTTACTTAAATGAATGATTTCTCTTTCCCTCTCTCTATTATTAAATAATTTGCATTGCACGGTAATTGGTAACTGCAAAGAAATAACTATAATTATATTATCCTTATCCTTTTCCACTTTCGAAGAATGTCTAAAACTCTTTTACAGAAGATATTCAAGCACTTGCCAATCTTCAAGTATGCATATGTATTTATGTTTTGACATTTATTGCAATTTATTTGTAAAGCTTTAACACCATTTAATAATATCATTTTATTTTTCAGCTGCATTTTTAATAAAGATATTTAATTAGGGAGATGTAAATTATTTAGTGTTTTGTATAATTTTTTACCTGGCTATAGAACGACTTTTGAGGATTTTTTTATTTGCGAAAACCCCTTTTTTCGCAATCATTTCACAATGATATGAACATCATATTTATATCAAGCAAACCGGCTGTTTTTAATCTTGCACATTTTTAAGTTAAATGAAATTTTATTCTGTTGAATTTTTATTTAAAATGTCTAGAGGATATATCTAACATAAGCTAAGACCGTGCTGTTAGTTCACGTAATTTTCTGCTCAACAAGCTTCGAAATTATAGATGAATGAGCTCTCTTACTTAGTTTTAAGATTATTAATTTTTTATCAAAACCATAAAAGTGATGAAAATTATATTTCGGAGAAATAGTGAAATAAAGTTTCATCATTTTTCTCAGAGTAACAGTGCAGGGTGGTACAAAATCTGAACTAACCCACTTTTGGTAAGAAAAGTAATATATACCACATATTTTTACTTTCTCTAGCCCCGTATGTACAATGTACATAGGGATAGAGAAGTATTGCATTCCACCCAAAAATTCGATGTCGAGATTTCACCGGAAATATATGTTTTAGGACCCCCTGAATCCAAAAAAAGCATTTCCAGAAAAAGGTCCGTGTGTGTGTCCGTGTGTCTGTGAACATGATAACTCAAAAACGAAATGTAGCTAAAATACCAAACTTGGGATGCGACACGAAGATTTTGAGAAAAATCCTCCCACCCCAAACTACCCTTTATATGGAACTTTTTTCGAAAATTTTGATTTTCTTAAAAATGGTTCTAACGACTTTGATTAAAAGTATCGTATATTAAAGATATTTACCTGACAAATAAAATGTATATCTTGAATTTTCTGGAAATAGCTTCTGAAGACCTGTTTGTTCTGGATAAATTTTGCTTAATTTGGCATAACTAATAAACCGTAAGAGATAGACAAAGACTTGCTATACAATTGCCTTGTTAAAATACACAATTTACGTCATATACTTTTTTCCGTGGATCTTACCGTTTTCAAGGTATTCATTATTATTAATTTCAGTTGTGAAGTACTTATATTTTTCTCAGACGGGAGTGTCCGTTTTTCTTTTGTTCTACTCCTAGCCAAGAAAAGAAGCGATTTGTAATGACAATCGCAAAACGACAGCTTTTAAAACATTTGGCTATCGATTTAGCCTGGTATATTCCCTTATTTTCTTCCTACTTATAAGGAACTAAGTAATAAGAACATTGTGCTGAATACGTCGATTAGCAAGGTGCAGAAAGAAGAATAATCTTATGTAAGAAGTTTGTAGAACGGCTAGAGAAAATCATGTGAGTGTAACACGTCTGGAAAATATGTTTTTATATGACATCAAAATTAAGAAATCTAAAATTTAATATAGGTAATTCTTTCCAGTATGTAAATGTACCTTAAAATGTATGTCACACTATTTGTCTCCAAAATACTATTTAAAAAAACTAATAAGGATTTAGAAAATATCTGGGCTTATTGACCGTGGTCCAGTAGTTGATAAGGTACCAACGTTTCGCCCGTCTCTCCATCGGGCATCTTCAGAGGTCGTTGACTCATGGCTGCAGTAATTACAGTAGCTGCCGTGAAAGCCTAAGCATTTAGATTTAGAAAATAATTGATTTAATGCTGATATCTAGTCAAATTCTGAATACTTCAGAGGGAAAAATATGATGGTTCTTATATTTTTTCAAAATAAGCTGGTGCTGAATAATTCTTTATATTATGTCTTGAACTAATAACTGAAAACTGCCTTAGGAATGAACTGATTGGCTTTATATACAAAACATTTCTATGTAACCCAGTAATCTGTTTAACAAAACGCCAACGATTAGATTGTTATACGAGTTATGAGATTAGGCAGTGCGTGTTAAACAAGGCAAACGGCATCTGCTAGCTGCTTGCGATGAACAAACGGCAGTTAAACAGTGAGTCGCTTCTGCCTGCTTCCTCCCATTGCCAGCCCTTGATTTGTTACCTAATTAAAAACTACCCAGCTAGCGAGACCGCTGCGTGGCATAGTAAGGTTTTATCAAGCACTCAAGTGGGCAGGCGAACGAGAGAGAGAGAGAAAGTCTACTTTAAATATACCATTATGCCGTGAACTGTATTCAGCACACTCCTGTTTCCGTATTTATAGATTTTTTTAAAGAATATTTATCGTTGGTTTACAGCATTCGTTCACCTGCTTTTGGCTTCATGCTTGCTTAACTTGAAATGTTCCTCTTAACCTTAATTATCTCTGCGCACCTCAGACATTACAGCGTTATCTTAGTGCTTCTTCATGGTACAGTAACCAAAGGAGTAATTTTTCCTTTTCCATATTTATCGCTGATCGATATATTTAAAGCGATTAGAATCATCGCGATGAAAGCTAAGTTTACTTGAACCGCAAACATTTCAGAAGGTAAACTAAATATTATGATTCATTTTATAGCAATATAGTCTAGTTTCTCTACATACAATCATTCTTTTGTAATATAATTACTTATTGGATAAAATTGAATTTGAGAATACATTACTAAAGAACGGAAAGTAATACAGGGAGAAAATCTCATGTGTTCCATTCACATGATTTTCTCTACGTCTTTGTTACAATAAGATATATATACAGGGTGTTAAAGAACTATAGAGAAATATTTTCACAGAATATGTAGATTACTTAAATAAGTAATTTAAGATAGGAGTTTATTGAAATTTCGAAGTAACAACTATAAGTTTCTGAACTGCCAGTACGCTACTGGCTAACTTATCAACTATTCGAGAACATAACACGAAAAACGAAGGGACATATTACAGCGTACCTCTCTAGCGTAGTGGTTATGATACTGGCTTTCAAGTGAAAGATGGTTTCCGAGTTCGGGCCTCGTTCACGTATCGCGGCACTTCGCCTGCATTGAAAATAATAATAATAATAATAATAATAATAAACATTTACTCTATAACAGGACGGGGATATCAGCTCCCCGCGTTACGCATTAAACCACCGGTGCAGTTGAAAAAATACCTCCAGAGTAGGCTACATAAGTCAAGAACGTAGTTACTGAATACTCAGTGTCGCACTGTCAAGTGATTACTTCGAGAATTTACAGACTTTTGCGACATAAAATCTTGAGAACACTAGTAACGAGCTGCTAAAAATCAATATTTATATAATCGGGTAGCAGTTTTAAAGACATTCTAAGCCATTTTTTCAACCTAATTTGCTTTAACACCGACTTATCATCATCCGATATCCACACGTTTAACGCTATGTAGTTATGTTATATTTATCCGGGGACCATGCATCGCCGATCTCAAATTACTTATATCAGTCACGTGCACAATCTTGCAAATTATTTCGGTGTAGTTCATTAACACCTGTATATACAGAGTAATACCTACATATTATATACTTACAGTGTACCTCTATAGAGATTCCATTTTAGTGTTCAAAAGCGTATTCTTCTATCTATTTCATGCTTATTGAGATAAATATTAGCAGAAATGCTTTCTTGCAAGTAGAAAAGAAATAATGGAATACACCAAGCTAAAACGGTGGTTAATTCTTTTACAAGCTGGTTGCCATGAGGATGAATTCCATTTCATTGCATTTCCAGGAGTTGAAAAATTCCTTTATGTGAAAAGTTCAAGTATTTTAAAACTGAAACAAATAACAAGGAATGTCTCAAAAATGATAAATCCTCGAAAAAAATCTAAATGACATAAATTGTGTATTTTGACGAGATCTACAATTTTGTTTATCTCTTATGGTTTACTAATTATGTAAAAGCCAGAAAAAATCATTCAGAAAAAAGAGGTCTTTAGAGACTATTCCAAAAATTCAAGATATAATATATTTAATATAGGGTATTTTAATCAAAAGCGTTAAAGCCATTTTTGAGAAAATCAAAATTTTGAAAATTTTTCCATGTAAAGAGTAGTTTGAGGTGGGGGAGGGGTAATTTGCCTCAAAATTTTCGTGTCACATCCTTGGAAGATACTTAACTTATATACAAAGTTTGGTATTTTACTGACGTTTCATTTTTGAGTTATCGTATTCACAGACGCATTGACACACGGACACACACGGACCTTTTTCTAAAAATTCCTTTCTTGGATACTGGGGACTCTAAAACGTCTCATTTCTGCTGAAATGGCGGTATCGAATTTTTGGGTGGAATGCAATACCTGTGCATAGTGCGTGTAAAGAAAGAAAAACACTCATGCATATAACAATATAAATTTGGGCTCATAACATATGAACGTTATTCTCAAAATGTCCCCTGCCTTAAGTTTTATTATAGGCATGCTTAGAGTGACGCATCAATGAAATATGACCTACATTAGTGAAAAAAACCTGATGTGTTCCATTCACATGACTTTCTCTACATCTCTGCAACGAATTATTGCTAAAAAGCTTATGCTTCTTTTTACATCATGCTAATCGAGAAAAAAATAACAGAAATAATCTTATTACTTGCTTCCATGGAAATAGAAGGCAAATAAGGGAGTAGCATAGGATAAAGTATTAGTAAAAGCTTGCTATGTGACTGAAGTTCCTTTGTTTCTGTAGACAGCAGTTGACAAACTCCTGTATGAGAAAAGTAAACGCTTTTTAAATCTGAAACCAATAATAAGGAATATCCCAAAAACGATCCACTCCACGAAAAAAAATGTATAGAGCATAAATTGTGTGTTTTAATGAGTTCTACATTTTCTGTTAGGTAAGTTTTTGTCTATCTCTTACGGTTTACCAGTTATGCCAAATTTCGTAAAGTTCATCCATAATAAAGTATTCTTCAGAGGCTATTCTCATAAATTTCAACATGTACTTTTTATTTTTCAGCTAAATATCTTTAATAAACAATAATTTAATCAAAATCGTTAGAGCCATTTTTGAGAAAATCGAAAGTTGGAAAAGTTTTCGATGTAAAGGTTAGTTGAGGTGGAGGGATTTTCTTATACATATTCGTGCCGCATCCTTGGAAGATACTAAACTTACATACCAAGTTTGGTATTTAACGGACTTTTCGTTTTTGAGCTATGCTATCCAGACACACACACACGCACACACGGACCTTTTTCCAAAAATGCTTTTTTTGGATTCAGAAGGACTTATAACATGTATTTCCAATAAAATCTCGGTATCGAATTTTTGGGTGCAATACAATACCTTCTCTATACACTATGTACATAGTACGTGTAGAGAAAGTATTAAACTTTTTTGAGCTGAACGTCCATTAAGCTGGTTGGTCATATGGGACGATGAAATGCATCGGTGAAATAATCCTCATGGAGTTCATGGAGCTTAAAATTACTAAGGATAAGAGAAAAGCCCAATTACCTTAGCAGGGTAACTCGCCCTAAGCGAGATTCGAACGCACGACCTGTTAATGTGAGGCCGACACGTTACGCCCACACTATCCAGGTGGGCACAATTATTTTGTTTCATAATAAAATGATATAAATTCTAAAAGTTAAGAAAACATATTATATTTCGCACCTGGCGCGTTTTAACTAGGAATTAACCGAATCTATAGATGCGTATTAATAGACACCTCCAACTTTATACTTAATTTTCACGCCACCTTTTTCAACACGTTTCCATTTACAAAATGGTTCATGTGAAGCGATTTTCACTAATTTTTTTTTAAAACTTGTATACTGGCTCTCAAAAGTATATTAAAGAAAATGGTCATATTGTTTTTCGAAATAAATCTCCAACTTTGCTAAATAAAGTATTACATTTTGAAAACTCAGAATAATTGGCGAGTACGAAAATTAATGATCTTTTATCCACTATGTATTGCTAATATAAAAATATAATATGATACATATATTTGTATATTCATTTACTGTAAAATTGGAATACATTTTTTTTATTTTAATATTTTCAAAACTGCATCACGTAGCTCATTTTATTAGAACAATGTATTAGTCAATAAAGTTATTATTTAAGGAAACATATAAGCTAGAATTTCGAGTTATAGCAGAAACATCACTATTGTTGTAACTGGCATACATTTCAATAAGAATCTTGCATGCTTGTGGATTTTCCAAATTTCACATTTTCCATACTTATATATGCATATGAAGGTACAGAACCATAAAGAATATGACATAACAATAATTTCTACCACCATTAAAAGATCTATGTGTTAATTTACAAGAGTTTCTCTGCCTATTCTGGGACAAACTATTCGTATAAAAGCTTACCTTTATCTATTTTATCATCAATCTATTAATCGAGATAAACAGCAGCAGAAATACACTTTTTCTCATTGCCTTGTTCGTACAAAGAAATTAGTAAAATTCACTAAGCGAAAGCGAAAGTGAAATATTTTAAAAGGCTGTCACAAAGTAACAAGAGGGTCGTAATCCCATTCTTTTACGTGACCAGCAGTAAATAAAAACATAAAAAATGCAAAGGTCTAACTTCTCATTTGACAAAAATATAAACCAATAATATAAACCAATAATAAGTCACATTATGGAAAGGATAGCTCTTTAAAATTGCATTTGGCATAATTATATTTTACTTATGATACTTACTAATTTTTTGGGCACTAAGATTTTTTATGAATCCTACGTTTATCAATTATGCAATAGTCATTCTGAATGAACAGAACTGCAAGATTATTCACAGAAAATGTAATATTACATTTCAGTTGTTATAATAATATCTTAAATTTAATATTGTATTTTAATAAACATTTATATCACTCACATTTTTAACATTCCTTGTTATTGGTTTCCGTTTTAAAATGCTTTTCTCATACGGGAATTTGTAAACTCCTGGCTATGCAAAGAAACGAATTTCAATCACTTAGAAACATTTAACGATTATAAAACACTTCACGATCGCTTTAGCTTAATGTCTTCCCTCTTTTCCCTTCTACTTATAAGGGAACAAGTAATAAGACCATTTCTGATAATGTTTATCTAGATTATCAGGAAGTAGATAGAAGAATAAGCTTTTTAACAATAATTTATCAGAGATGTAGAGAAAGCCAGGTGAATGGAAGACATCCTACTTTTAATGCGTAAATCTAAAGAAAACAGAAATATTGGATACTCAGTTGGCAAAGTAAAATGGGAGGTAAATGGTTCAAATGCTAATTTTATTGATGATGCTATTTATAATAATGATTTATCATTGAAAATTGGAAATAAAGCTTCCTCGTACGAAAGGACATATCACATAATTTTAAGCTACAATTAGCTGAAAATAAGTATACACTATCGTTGTATATTGAGTGTTAAAACAACAGAGTATGTAAAGGAAGTATATAAAATTGAATCATTATATTCACATATCTCTTATTATTACTTTTATTTTATTATAGTTTTAACTGTGGAAATGCTAAACAAATACCATTTGACAAATGTAACAAATCAGTGCTTTATGTTAAATGATATAACAGCATTTTATTGAAAATACGCATAGAAAATATTGTGGTATTTTGGCAGCCTCTTGCATTTGATGTATGTTAGCAGCCTTTTTTCATTTTTAGCCTCCTCTTTTCTTTTCGGCGCTTCCTCTTTTCTCTTTTGGAATGCAACTTTGAAAATGTACATGTGCACAGCGAGCCGAGAAGTAAATTGCTGACCCAACTCTCAGGACCACGTGGGAGTCTTTTACCATGCTTGCGTTGACTTTATTATAAAACCTCTTTTGGAAGTAGTGAAGTTATTGTTTTCTTATGCATAAATTTAGCGTCTTTCCTTGATCTCAGTATAAATTCCTTGCTCCAATCGCTCCTTCATAATTTCTTATGTGTTTGCTAAAAAAAAACTATATTTCTAGCAGTAAATGGCGTTTTATTTATGGACGCTCTTTAACTGCTGTAGTTCTCAGCGTCCCATTCTATGCTGGGCGTGAAAGACCGCTTAATTTTGCTGAGAGACCTCTCTATCAGGCTTGAGGTTCTTTTACGTGCCATAAATCTACGACACGGGACCAACGGCTTTACATCCCTTCCGAAGGAAGCCATGCTAAGGATTTTTACGCCCGAAAAAAATCCATTGGGTATATGAAGTCAGCATGGTAACTATTACACCAGGGAGGGATTCTAGCAGTAAAATATATCATAAGAATATACTTGTTGTGGGGTAAAACTTCTTTGTTTAATTAAAATGGCTGAAATAATTTCTAAATTTGTGATAATTAAAACATTATTGACGATATAAACATCAAAACTAAAATATATATCGACTAAGTTTAAATAATATTTCTCAGAAGTATTACACAGTAAATAACATGATATAGCTTGTAATTATATCGATAATTTAATGGTAAACATTTTCAAATTAAAAATATCTGAGTGGTTAATTCACATGATTCTCTATATATTATTCCAAAAAATATTCTTCTTATAGCTTATCTTCTAATCGAAATAAACTTTTTGTTTTTATCTAAGTATGGTTTGTAATTGTAAGCAGGAGGGAAATACGATAGGAAATGTACTAGGATAAAGTAATATTCTACTCTTTTAAAACTGATATTGAAGTTCCCCTAGCTTTGAATGACACGGTAAAAAGGTGAATAACGACTTCCCATTTGAGAAAGCTCTAAGTATTGGAAATGTTAAGGCCAATAACAAAAGGATTATTTCGGAAATGGTTAACTCCGCAAACATGTATATGGCATAAATTAGCTCTTTTAACGAGATCTACATTTTTGTGTAGTAAGTTTATATCTATCTCTTGCAGTTTACCAGTTATGTAAAAATCATCCAGATTGAAAAGAGACTTATAGACTATTTTTAGAGAATTCAAGATATGCAATTTATTTTTAAGAGGAATATGCTAAACACGTGGTATTTTAACAATATCATTTTTGACAAAATAAAAAGGGGGAGTTTTCTTTAATATCTTCGTGTCGCATCCCTGAAAGATGTTGAGCTTAAATACTAATTATGATAGTTAAGGAACTTTTAGTTTTTGAATTATGCTGCTGATAAGACTCACGGACATACACTCGCACACAACAATTTTTTTTTCTATTCAGGAAAGCTCTTGACATAATTTTGGTGAAGTCTCCACCTCAAAATTTTGGGTGACTTGCAATACCTTCTCTACATACGATATACATTGTACATACGTACTATAGAAATTAACGAACGGAAGTCTCATATTGAACGTATTGATTCATTGTGAAACACGGAGAAATTGAATGCGAATAAATGCAGTTCATTTAATCAGCACTAATTTGGTTAAGCCACATAAAAGATGATGCTTATAAACACAATTTATTTAAGCTACGCTTATTTGATTTAAGGCACATAAAACTTGATATTAATAGTTAACTAATTTGCATGTATTCATACATATTTATAAGTTTTGAAATATTTTAACAAAGTAATTTCTAATTATACAACTCAGCAGATCAACCAGTCTTACACAAATTAGCACATTACAATGTGTTCCCAAAATTCAGGACCCGATTCCAGATTCCTTCTGAACCCCAGTATGAATGAATACATTTATTTATTATCAGTAAAATACACTTTTTTTTTAAATTTCGTACAATAATATACCATCCTTCTTTGCTTTTTCATTAATCACATTCAGCTAAATTTTTATCCTTGAGAGTTGCTTGTTCTTTGGACCTGTATACACTAACACCCTCGTATTGTGTATAAGAATTCTATTTAACTAGTACTAGATAATCTATTCTCTCCTTCTCTCATTTCCTCGTTTGTATTTCCTCACATTTCTCACTTAACTTTCGTAAGATTTTTCTGCAAGCTATTAAAATGATATTGATAATCATTATTTTTGCTAATTCCTCTATTCCTAGTTTATCCCATTTATTTAATCTCAGTTCACTTCTCCATACTTCTGTTTTCTTGCGCTTAATAACAGAATGCAGTTCTTTCTCATTTTTCCCACACATTCAGAACATATTAATGCCAAAACTCGCTTTGAGCCTCCCCTTTATATTAAGAAGAGTCGAAATGCCTTATATCGCCAATGTTAAAGTTGGACCGTTTATCTCAGCAACTGTTTAACATAATGTGCTAAATATTTCAAGGTATATTCAGCAATATCTTTCCTGTTGACTGATGAAAAATAGACTACTTCAGATCATTAGAAGCAAATGTATGAGTTTTTAATAAAGCACTTAAAATGCTATCGAAAAATGATGATTATTAAATGTAAAAAAATAACTAAATCCATATACATAACAGCCTTTTAGTTAAAATAAAACTTACTTGGGTGCAAATGTATGGTAAACATTTCAGCAATTAATTTCTGAGATAGTGGGGCATTTATGTAGAAAAGGTAATTTATTCGGAAATTGCTTTCAAACATTATTGCTCTCCATTACAACTTCACAGTACTTCAAAACTCTTGCATGAAGGAAATATGAGTGGGATGTCACTGCTGCCAATAGTTAAAACAAAACTTTCCAATAAAAATAAAACAAAACAAAACAAAAAGAGACCTCTTCTGTAACACTAATATTTACAATGCTGTTGATTGTGTACCAAAATGTTCTAAAGCTATTGTGTGGGATTATTTTCAACAATATTCTAAACTACTTAAAATTAGCGCACCTCCATGAAAGTTATACCAAAGCGAGTGGGGATACGTAATTTTCAAATACAATTAAAACATGAAAATTCATTTCGACTCCCCTTAACACTTTTTGTGTAGTTCCGTTCCAGCGAATTGTACCAAAATGTTCTAAAGCTATTGTGTGGGATTATTTTCAACAATATTCTAAACTACTTAAAATTAGCGCACCTCCATGAAAGTTATACCAAAGCGAGTGGGGATACGTACTTTTCAAATACAATTAAAACATGAAAATTCATTTCGACTCCCCTTAACACTTTTTGTGTAGTTCCGTTCCAGCGAATGCTTGCCTCTTTAGCCACTAAACAAATCTTGCCTTTTAACATATTAATTCGTGCTTTCAATTCTCTTTTGAACCCTTTCTCTTGTCCATGTCCCCATCCTAAACATTTCCCATTCCTATTTCTTTTTCTCATATTTGCATACAAACTGAACTTACAACCATCCCTTTCTTGAATTGGCAAACATTCTTCGACAATGCTTGCCAATCATTATTTACATTACTATCTTTGAATCACTTTCCTTCACTTCCTATTCTTACCAGCTCAAGCAGTGCTACTGCATTCGATGAATATCTGGGCAAAAATTCCCTATGAATTTTATCAATATTCTTCTGTTCTTCCTTCAACGGTGACACTTCATCCCCTGCATCATTCTAGCTTGCGCAACTGCGTTGTATACCCTTTACAACCACATTATTCTTATATTTGGTATTTTGCTGTAACATGCTTAGTAAATAGCCAATCTCCCTTTAGCAAAGAGAACCTCGTCATACACTAGAATTGTTGAGAATCACGTTCATTTGTTTTGCATGTGAATGTGAGCTATACCAGGTGCCCCAACTGTCCCATATTTCACATGTGCAGGTATCTTTTCGTATGTAAAAACGGCTAGTATTGATTTCGTCAGTATTCTGTGTTATTAATGTCAACAGATTAATTTAAAACGCGCGTTTAGTTCGATTTGAGATATTATCTACAGCTTCATTTGAAGAATCTCGAGTGTTTCAAAAACTATGTTCAAGACTATATTATTAACACATTATTATAAGGAAAAATGGGTGGAATATTTCTAGGCTGCTATCCGTAAAATTTTGAGGCTAAAACTCGTAATATGTGTATCCCTTCCATAGAATGATATAATTGAATCTACCAGAGTCTATTTTTCTTGTTAAATACTAATAACTAGGGAGAGAATTTGAGGTAAGCAAAGACAGAAGTTCAATAATATTTTAGACGCAAGCAGCACGTGCTCTACAAACTAGCTTTTGAACCGAGAGCACAAAACGAAGAAGGCGGAAGCGATAGCCTCAATCAGGTATGACTGGGCAGTGACTTTGCCATGCCTGCACAGTCTCTGACGTTATACATTTCCGTAGCGCTATTAATAGTAATGCATCTCTACTAATAAGATCCCTGTGATACCTAATAGTAGCTTAAATTAAAATATTGTAAGTCGTCATTGGTGTATTTCATCTAAAAAAATTGAGATCTCCTGGTAGTTTACCCGAAAAATTCGAATCATTTGGGGAATTTAATGTCGTTTCAGCACGTTGCTATGTGACTTAGTGGTTAGAGCAACTGAATGAACATCAAGAGATTCTGGTTAAAATATGGCTGAGGCATTACCAATCCCAGTGTTTTGTCGTCCTCCATGGTCTATGGGTACTGCAGGACTTTAGCTTCCGAGGTTGCGGGTTCAAACCTTGGGGAGGGCATTGGCTTTCTCCGGCAGTAAGAAGTTCCTAACACGTCTTCTAAGGAAGGGAAGTGAATTTGGCGGTCCTGTGTCGTAGATATAAGCATTAAGAACTTTAATACTTAACATGCGTCCATAAATGAGATTCAATTTCATTTTATTTTAGTATTAAGCTATGCAATCATTTGAATATTACGATTTGAAGAGACTGGCAAATCTAATGTGTTCAGAAGCTCTTAGTAAAACAGAAGGGTAGGTTTTAACAGAAATATCTCATATTGCATTCATATATATCAGATGGCTCAACTACTCCGTATTTGATATGAGCAAACTCCTTTTACGCGTTAGAAGAGTTGCAGAACTCAATGGGGCTATTGTAGATTAAAACCGATCAGTGGAGTAATGGCATATGGAACTTCGTTTTAAACCTCTTGCTTATCAGCGAAGGCGCCGAGCGAATCCCGCTCATTAAGGAGGGTAAAATAAAGATCGGTCACGCCAGTTCATGACTGGCGGGTTTTCAATATGGAACATTTGGGCCACTCGGTATATTGAGATGTTCATAATTTAAGAAGGAGTTTCGTAGATCGGTTTTAAACATATAGTTTGCGGTGGACTTATATGTGGGGCGCCAAATGCGGCTGCCTTTTGTGTGGCGTGTTGCACTAATCACCACATTCAAGCACCAGATGCAGCGTTCCTGACTTCATTCCCAGATTGGCGGTGCTGTAGCGCTCACTTCACTACCAATAAGTAGACCCACGTACTTGATGTAAAACTAATACCGGTGAGATGCCTGCACGTTGCTCAGTCTGCACGATAATTGACTCTCTCGGGGTGGTACACTAACGGGGGTAGTTCAGGGAGTGATCTTATAATAACGTAGACATACGAAGCTTTACTTGATTTATTGTAACTAGGAGGTGCGAGTTAAGCACTTCGCTTCACAATTCTTCTAACTTAAACACTTATTAGGAAAGTTAAAACTACTTTTATACTTCTTCTTTCTTGATTCTGCTTTACACAATTTAATTTAATTCACGTCACTGACTTTAAATATACTTGGCCTAGACCGCTGTTAACTACTAAGCATGTTAAGAGTTACATTGCTTGACTTTGTGCGAAGATTTAACTTATGTGACGTTTCAGCATGACAAACAACAGGATTTTAGTATTACAACATCCGACAAGAGACAGCCTCGATGTGCCTTACTGTGCTCTTTATATATTAATAATACTGTCATTGCGGCTTCATTCTGATTGGACAGAAAGGCCGCGCAATTGACGTAAATATTACCTCAAACCACTGTTTTCATCCCAGGGTGCACCACGACACCCACGTGACATGTCTTATACAATGGAAAATTACTCTTTTCTTAATTTTAAGGTTTTGCCCTGGCGTGTGTCGTTGGTACGTGCCTGGACAAAAGAAACCCTGTTAACAAAGAGCCTCTCACACTATTCTTTTATCTTGGCGTCAGCTTTCTGTTTGCTTTGCTCCAAGCAGGGCTTTACTCTGCTAAATACATATTTAATAAGAAGTTGCTCTCTTTAACTATACACTGCTAAATAATTAATAAACAAATAATAGTTATTGTAGAGAAGCTAATTAACGGTCTCAAGTTTAACCTGTGATTTGTTAAATTCTTTCTTTTTCATGTAATTTTGTTGCACACAATTTGCTGACATTCAGTTAAGCATTATAATAAAATGGATTGACTGTCAAATATGTATTGAGGCTTCTACCCATGAGCACTATTAATGTACGCCAATTAACTACTAAATAACTGAAACATACACAGAAATACACTCACACGCCAGATGTAGACATATCAAAGAATCTTCTTTATCAATGAAAAATTCTCAATTCCGCTGCGAATCGAAACCAGAATCCTTAGTACAGCGGGCATGCCCACAGTTATTTTAAGCTGGCATCAGCGCTTCAAAAGAAAAACTCTCTAGTAATCCAATATTCCATATATATGTAATTTTATGTATGAAAGGAACCATAGGGTATTCCCTTTAAAAATGTTGAATGGGCCTCATACAAAATTCTGGAGTACTCTTCATAACTACTAAACACCAAAAATTGCAGGACATGATTAAAAAGTGAATATAACGCTTTTAATTGTTATTTATAGAAGTGCTGCTAGCACCCAATTTATATACATCCCACCTATAAGTGTAGAAGGACAATGGAAGACTATTCTTCATTAGTTTCTCCTTCCTTTCTTTTCAAAACTCTGAACTATTATGTCCATTTATGCCCATACACACACACACATACATGAACGTTGAGTTCAATACGTAGAGAAATAGGGAACTCATGCCAATTAAATAACCGACTTACATTTCAATTACATTCCAGTTTCAAACTACCTTATCATTAAGATAAAGGTTAAATTCTGTTAATCAGTTTATCAAACCCTCTTGACACAGACGCGTTATGATCATTATCAAGATAACGAGACTGTAAATGAGCGCAAGGTAAAAGTAATTTCTCTTCTGTTGTAAAGCACTGCTAAAAATCCACAGACTTCTGAAAAAATAAAACTTGACTTGGTGGGAGATAAGTGGCTTAAACTTTTATCTTTTAATATAGGTACTGTAACATGTCGTTATTCCAATTTTCTAATGGCAGGTTTTATTTCTAATCGCCGTTGTTCGTTTACTCAGTTGTCGACTACTTCGGCTTTCTCTAATAAAACTACATACGCTAATTGCGCTGCCACAACTGCCACCTCCGTCCCTAGCTGTCCTCTTTTTATAGATTTCGATGACGCAGCAATTATGTGCGACATAAAGTAGGGAGGTATGTGGATTTGGGCGCGTAATCACAACATATTTAGAAAATTAATTTTACAGGACTAAAGTTTGGGCAAATTGTTGCTTAGGTATCTGTATTAATAGCATGCTTTGCAGAAGTAACACAACTATTAAAACACATTGTGTGTTTTATTATATAATCACGACATCTATAAAGAATGCTGTTCGCTGGTGGTTCCTGTAATATACTGTCACTTAAACTCAGACACACACAAATTTGTAGATTCAGTACTACAGCAACTAAATAAACATCATTAAGATTTGCATCCTTGCATTATTTACAAACACACTACCTGAACATCAATATTATACACTATACGAACCGATAATACGATAAGCGCACTCCACATATTTCCTGCGAATAAGAAAGTAAAGGTACCTATAAAGGTATCTACTTAATGATTCACAAAGAAGCATTCATTTGTTTCGGAACAATAAGTCAGTACCCTCAAAACTGTATGCTGGAACTGGAACTTGGGGCCTATATTTCGAGAGGTTTAGATACTCTTTTGTTAAATTCCATCGCTTTTGTCACGTGACGGTTAGCTTATTGGCTTCCAAATATAAAAGTGTGACTTAAATACTAAAAGTGACCACTGTCTGTGAGAGGCATCTTCAGCAATGTCGGTCTGGGTGGCTCAGTGGTTAGGCGCCAACTTTCGGATCCTAAAATCCTAGGTTCAAATCCGGTTCAGACTGATAGTTTTTAAATGTACTGTAGAGCGACAGCCCCATGTCAATAAATTTACTGACAAGTAAAAGAAAGCCTATGGCACAAATTCCGACACACAGGTGGCGCTGACATGGTCCGGATATCGTTAACAAAATAGGTTTTAATACGTTTTTTTAAAGTGTACAACAATTGCAGGAAAATTGGCTTGATGTTTTTATTAATGTAATGAAGCTTCAGTCACCATTCTTAGAGAGTTGCGATATCTTGCTATATTTTATTCGAGATTGAATCAGTAAACAAACGAAAAACATATGTGTTCAATCGCATGGCTTTCTCTACCTCTTCTAGAAACGAACCATTCTTGCAAAAGATAACCATTTTGTCTATATCATGCTAATCAAGATGAACATAGCAGATATTGTCCTACCACTTGCTTCCCTGCAAGTTGAAAGCAAATAAGCTAAAGCGATAGTCAGATCATTTAAAAGTTGATACCCATGTAAAAGGAATGATATTTGATTCTCTTTACTATACCAGAAGTAAAACCAGAGACGTATGACGCGAAATATACCCGTGTGAGAAAAGTATAAATAGTTTATAAATGAAAGCTATATAAAATGATGTGAAAAATTACAGGCATGTTTTAAGAAGACCTATATTATTCTATAGTAAATTATTTATATCCATCTCTTACGCTTTATCTGTGATTCAGAATGAAGAGATCTTCATGATATATATTTCATTTGCCATAAAACTATCGGAAACATGTTGTATTTTGAATGAATAATGAATAAGTGTATTTATTGACATAGCAATATCATACATAGAATTTCAACAATCTCACGGGTCCACAGACCGTACGTGCTTTTGTAATACACATTACAAGCAATATTAAAACAACAACAACAAAGAATTAAAAGAGTAAACACGAAAATAAAAAGACAAAGGAAATACACAGTCCAAAGCATTATTAAACAACAGTAAAGAATTAAGAGTGAACCCGAAAATAAAAATACAAAGATATTCAAATATAGCAATTTAAATTTGCAGACGAGAATACACCTTCATAAATGCACCCTCTTATAATAGAAAATTACACTTAAAAGACGTATATACACATAATATATACAACATATATAAAACCATAGCACAACAGTGACCTAAGTATGACATAATATATATGTATGTAGAACAATGTAGACACTTTTGTTTAGCTGATCTTATTCCACCCCCCCCCTTCTCTATTGGCAGCCTCCTCAGATCCCAGCTGTCTTGCCTTAAGTATAAATTTACCTAGCCCGTCCATGTTTTCCGTGCCTACCAGTAGCGTCCAACATGCTTCTAGCCCTACATTCGCAGTGGTAAAAAATTGCGGCAAATATTTTTCCCGCCATTCCTCCGTACCCCTACATCTTGCCAAGATGTGAGTCCACGACTCTTCCTCCTCGCAAATGGGACAGATTCTCGTACCATTCTCGTCAGAAATGTTCGTGCTCCTCCATGCTCCTAGTCTAATCCACGCGAGCCCCTCTCTAATGAGTTTTGTACCTGTCTTGATGTATTGCTCCATACCCCACTCCGATTTCAGCCCAGACTGTACTTCTAATGATACCTTCTCTGTGCATTGCGCAATTATTTGCTGTCTGTCAATATCACAGAGGCGATTCTTAATTTTTCTGCAAATACTTCGCCTGTTTTCCTGCCCCGCCATCCAAATGTCTCCCATCCCAATGGTTTCAAACCCTTTCTTTAATTTTGATGCCCACGTCGAATTACCTTCCATTCGCAACTGTTCACGGTAGCAGACTGCCCTAATTAGAGATTGGTTTCCGTGAACGATTCTCAGCCAATATTTAACTGCTCTGATTTTGCACTCTATCGTTTTACTATGTGCCCCGAATTCCCTCATTATTCCACAGTTTGCCGTACCCCTCCCTACACCCAGAGTTCCTTTCAAAAATTGGGTCCTCACTTGATCCAGGTTCCCTGTTTGTTCCCACCCCCATATTTCTCCTCCGTATGTCATCGTGGATCTAACTGTCGCTCCGTATACAGTTTCCATTAAGGTTATGGATATATTCGGTATTCTGTAGCGTATCCGGAGAGCTTCCGTCGCTTTTACCCTTGCCTTGTGTTTCGTAATGTCAATGTGTTTTGCCCATTTTCCGTTCATTGTGAATGTGAGTCCTAAGTACACATAGGATTTAACATTGTCCAGTATCTGTCCTGTATATGTCCAAGTCTCCTCCCTGCTATAAACACAACCCTTTTTGAAAGTCATTGCCTTAGTCTTATTCACATTAACTTCAAGTAGCCATTCATCGCAATAATTCTTAAGTTTGTCCAGTCCTCGTTGTAATCCGTTTACTGTCGTAGAGCACAATACTAAATCGTCTGCGTATAAAAGTGTTGGGATCTGCAAATCCGCTACTACTGGTGCTTGGATATTCCCTGCTATCATTGTATCAGTAATATCATCCACAAAGAGATTAAATAGCAAGGGAGATAGAATACAACCCTGCCTCACTCCCCTATAGCTTCGGCAGCTCTCGGACACTCTGTTTCTGTCGTACTTCACACAGAATTCGACATTTTGATACATTGCCTGCAATGCTCTAACCATTTTACTTGATAACCCCTTTCTGCCTAGTTTGTACGATAATGCATTTCGATTGATAGAGCCAAATGCCTTCTTAAAGTCCACAAAAGCACGTAGAAGCTTTCCCCGCTTAATTAACAGTTGCTTCGTCCTTAAAGTGTCTAACATAAAAGTGGCATCTATGTGTCCTTCTCTGAAACTCATTTGAAATTTTGAAAGTTTGCCAAATTTAGATTCCCAGTCCTTTATCCGGTTATATAACACTCTTCAATAAATTTTCTCCAAAATTGGCAAAAGAGTAACCCCCCTATAGTTATCCGGATTTCCAATAGTTCCCTTCTCTTTATAAATGGGATGAATAATGCCTTTTCCCCAACAGGTAGGGTAATTCCCCTCAATAAACAATCTGTTACATATCTGGAGCATACTCCTACCTAACTCATATATTGTATTTTAATAAACATTGTCACTGCAATTTTTGATAAAATCGAAATTTTCCAAAAATGTTCCATGTAAAGTATATTTTTCGGTGAGGGAATTTTCGTGAACATCTTCATGTCGCATTCTTAGAAGGTACTGAATCTAAATGCCAAATATGGTATTTAACCGACTTTTCGATTTTGGACTATGTCTTCCATAGACACATGCACACACAGATCTTTTTCTAAAAGATATGTTTTTATTCAGAGGGGTTCCAAAACATGTATTTCCGGTAATATCTCAGTAGAAACAATATCTTCTCTACCTACTGTAAATTGTACATACATGGTCAAGAAGGCCATAAAATAGCTTATCTTTAAAAATATGAGTTTTACTGCATGCTAATAATTGTTTCAAATATATTATTTAATACGCTCATTTTGTATATATAATTTAGACATAGCAACAGAACAGCTCTAAGAAATTAAACTTCTTATACTATGAATTATGAATCCCTGATATTTGAACTGGGACCTAAACTTCACACGTCCGGAAGTTGTTACACAAATGTGGATCATAGAGCAACATAGGCAAGAGGAGCAATGAAAATGCTGAATGGAAATCTAAGAAATAGAATATTAATAGACAAACAAGAGAAGAATCTTGTAATAGTTGTAGAGAGTATATTAACTTAATGGACTTGATGGATCTTAATAGAAGAAATAAAATACCCAATTTAATAAAATTCAATAAAATTATTTTAAACATCTGGTCCTCTCGTACTAAGATATTTAATGAAATTATAAATAGAAACCAACCTGGCTTACGCCAGTTTAAACTCGGATCATGCAAGATTTTGTGGATGGGAGCCACAGATTAGCGAGAGTATCAATACTTGAAAAAAGTGGGAATTTGGAAATAACACAGATAATGTAAATGGAGGAGTCAGTAATAGAAAAGTGTGAATGATTAAAATGGTGTGGGCATGTCAACCGAATGGATAAGAAGTGATGACCTAGGACATTGTAATAATGGTCGCCTCGTGGAAAGAGAAAGAGTCTGTGGCCAGTTAACCAGATAATATGTATGTGTGTACGTGAGAGAGAAGACAGAGAGAGAGAGAGAGAGAGAGAGAGAGAGAGAGAGAGAGAGAAGGAGAGAGAGGCGGTGTGTTTTACACTACGGGGATTGGAATTGCAATAAAGGGTAACCGCTGACAAGCACAGAAGCCATCAAAGGTAAAAAGAAAGAAAAATAGAAAGAAAGAAGCAAAACAGTGAGTAATTTCTGAATAATGCTGGGCTTAACATCTGCAGCTCTTATTTCATGTAATTCACTTTATATACATTAGTTTTACAATGTCATAAATAATTTCCAAATAATTGTAATTGTATAATTTTCGTCATGTGACCCATGAAGGCACACTACTTTGGAAAATCTGTTAGCTGTTACAGAATAAATATTTGCTGCATAATCGATCTTTTGATACAGTTTAGCCTTTACTGTATATATTATGTCTCTACGTTTCTAGAGTCTTGACTGTAGAATATAATAAGCAAGGGCATGCGTATTTGCGCAGGCAGTTGTTTTCATTCTGGTCCTCTTGCTTATTAAGGCTGATGTGCTTGTTCAGGCGAACAAAGCGGCCGTGAAGGAAAGTTGCCGTGGGAACAATCTGTGGACACACTGCTCGCAATAATTAACTGTCCCACCTGTCGCCACGTAAACATTTTGGGAAGAGGGGAGAGCTGATTCACTTTCTGGTGATGTAACTTCGACAATTTTAACTCATTCGATAGTGCCAAACAATGGCTATTACGACTGCATTTTCTTTTGTTCCTTCCCGTTCTTTAGATTTCAGCACCCAAAAAAGGGATTGGTAAGGACATTTTTCGTGAAAGTATATTTTTGTGGATGCTCTACATATTTGACTAACTAATCGTAAAATAGACAAAATAGACAGTGATCTTTGATCTTTTTATTGTGTTTAACTACTTATGACACCGCAGGCGATGACACTGGTGATACATGGAATAAAGATGGAGCACCGGTGGAATGCGATGGTGGAGGAAACGGGATAAAACCCGCCCCTGCGCCGCTTTGTTTACCACAAATCTCACATGCGGTCGCGTGGGTTCGAACTCGGGCCATCTGTGTGAGAGGCGAGCTGTCTAACCACTTGCCACGGCGCGGTCTACCTTTGATTCATGTTTTTTTTTTTTTTTTTTTTTTTTTCCAGGAGGTTTCCGCGGTCGCCAGGCGAATGCTAGGACCTGTCCCTCCATTTCATCCGCGTGGTCTTTTTTCAGGATTGTAAGTGTCGGCGAGAACTGCAGTGATAACGCCCTCTCGTGGAGATAGTTTCGCTTTGGAAACTCATCTCTCGGCGCAGGGGGTCGTCGGTATTCTCAGGGATGTTTCTTCAGATCTAAGGCGCAGGGTCACCTCGTTGAGCTGAAGAACTGCATAGGAACAGTTAGAAATTCGCCACGATGTTCTGCAAACTGGTTCCGGCTGTCATCTGTAATTATTCTTATCTCATCCTCTCCTCCCGGGGTGTCACTTAGAAGCCTATCACTGGCTGAGGTGCGGAATCTCCTCAGGTACACTACACTACACCACACCACTACCTTTCTTCTGCATACTATGTGACGTGCCATTGAAATTTTGAAAATCCACGTATATAACATTATCTTCCTGCAATGTATGAACAGTTATTATACTCAATAATAACGATATTTTCCTATGTATAAAAATTGTAGCTTTTATGCTTATTTAAATTATGAATTTAATATGTAAATTCATTGGTGTGATAAAAATGAGCCATGTGATGCATTTTTAAAATAAAAATAAAATCCAGTTTTACAGAAAATAAGTTTACAATTATATCTGTCACTTTAAACTTTTATTTAAGTGAGGGGTGAATTGGATTGGTAAGTGAGGCGTGAATTAGATTGGTAAGTAGGGGATGGTTTTGCCGTTGATAATGCAACCTTAAATCGTTTCTTTACATTTCATTTTGTACTCCCATTCCATGTAGCAGCAACAGTTATAGTTCATTTATTAGTTCTACACCAAACTGGATCTAATTCAGCTATTGATATCATTCTGCATGATACTTATTATGTAGTTGCCCATTTTCATTATGTACTTTCTAAAGTACTTAATTGACTAAAATTAAACAAAGGCCCTCCCAAAAAAAAAAAAAAAAAAAAAAAAAAAAAAAAAAGAATTTTGCCCAAAATTCAACCCCTAGCACGCATATACAGTATACATAGTAGTGAGAAGGTGTTGTATTCCACCCAAAAATTCGATACAGAGATTCATCGGAAATACATGTTTGAATAAAAAAAGCATTTTACTTTCTCTAGCCCATATGTACAATGTACACAGTGGATAGAGAAGGTACTACATTCCACCCAAAAATGCAAATTCAAGGTTTCACCAGAAATATATATTTTGAGGTTCCCTGAGTCCCAAAAAATGAGAAAAAGATCCGTGTGTGTCAGTGTGTAAATGTGTCTGTGGACAGCATAGCTTGAAAACGATAACATCGTTCAATACCAAACTTGGGGTTTAGCTTTAGTATCTTCCAAGGATGCGACACGAGTTTTTTTTTTTTTTTCTTTTTTTAAAGAAAATTGCCCCACCAAACAATAGCCCTTTACATGGAAATGTTTTTTTTTCTTAAAATGGCTCTTAGCAATTTTGATTAAAATACTGTGTATTAAAGATATTTACATCACAAATAAAATATATATTTTGGATTTTCTGGGAATAGCCTCTTAAGATCTCTTCATTCTTGATAACTTTTGTATAAATCGTAAGTCAGAAGAGACAAAGCTTATTACACAAAAACATTAAAATACACAATTTTTGTCTTATACATTTCTGTAGGTTTATCCGTTTTGGGGATATTCTTTGTTATTGGTTTCAATTTTAACTCTTTAAACTTTTCTCAAGCGGGGAATCAGTGTTTGTTTAATTTTTTTTTATTTAATCCTGGTAGTACAAAAGAAAATCTAATTTCAGTTGTTTGCCATAGCGATGAGCTATTAAAGGATTTGATTATCGCTTTAGTCTAGTGTATTTCCTTATTTCCCTTCTACTTATAAGTAATCAAGTAATGACACCCTTTCTCGATTAGCATGATGTAGACAAAAATAATCTTTCTTAAGGAAGTTGCTTTTCGAACAGGTAGAGAAAATATTTTATATTAATAGCTTTTTTATACTAGCCATAATTAGTATAGGATACATTAATTTTCATACTCTCAAAAACGTTGGAATTTTCATAATTTAATAAGTAACTTATTTTTAAAACTTGGAGGGTTATTTCATTATCGTGCTTTTAAGAGTCAGTATAAAACAAAATAGTGAAAAATTGCATTTTGTGGAATATTTTAAGAATGGCAAAGCGTTGAAAAAATGTTTGCGAGGATATAAGGTCTAATTTGGGAGAGTCTATTAATAAGCATGTGCCTTTTCATTTATACATTTAGTTAATTCGTAGTTAAACGTGGGAATAGCTATATATTTTCTTAAAGTTTAGACATATCATTTTATTCTGAAAAATAACAATTTTTTTAAATTTTTCATAATTTTGATCAAATCACACAGATGCATCAACTTAACCGCCTGAAGTACGGATAATATTTTGAAGAACATATTATTCAAAAGTGAAATTAAATATAACTTTCAACTTTTAATCGAAACTTTCTTTATTCTTTACGGAAATGATAACGTGCAGTGGCATCTTAAAATGACTTTGTCATACCTCAAAAGATCAAATTCATCATGAAAAACTGTAAAGTAAATATTCAGATAGGAACATCAGTTACACATTCTGCTGCTACTATAAAGGCTATTTAGCGAGGTGCATAGGAAGATCCAGAGAATAAGTCCCTTAGATAGGTAGCTTCAACAGACCATTGTCATATCAACATAGCAGACTGAGCCTTTCCCTCCCTTAGAGCCCCTATCCCTTAACGGCCACTTCAGGTCTGTCTTCCGCTCAACGATCAGCTGCCTGGTACTCTCCGAAGCTCTGATAATGAACTTCGCCCGGTCTGACGCTGCAAGTATCTGCGAATATGACCAAACTAAATATAACCTACAACCAAAATGTCATGTCGCAAAGATAAATGGGCTACAATTGGGTGTCTCTAAGAAAAACAATCAAAGGATTCAAAATTCTCATGTTTTATGAATCTCTTTTAATACTGTATAAATACTGATTTAGGCAAGCAATTATTTATATATTGTTAGTGAATCACTATAATTTGTAAAAACCTTCTTCTTGCCTAACTTGGGCGTATTGGAGAGAAAGTCGAGAAACGGTTATACTTATTTTCAAACCTACTTTTACTAAAAATCCTAGCCCTATTTGTAACATCAATGGACATTTGTTGGTAGCTAAACTTCGTGCGAAAAGGACACCACTTGGCAACTCAAACAAAACAAAAGAAGGCCGGGCAGCGTTCACATCCCGCACACAGCCTTCAACCAATTAAGCGTCACAAACAAATCATACAAAATTCATAATCCAAATTTAGGTAACCCAACCGGTGTAAAGAAAATTAAAGGAATCCTATTAATAATAACGAAAGAGTCAATGAAATTCTAAGAGCATTAGTTTTTAAAATTTCATGAAATTTAGAATTAAATATTTTGGCGTAGGTTACAGATGCATTTGATAACGATGCATTTTGATCGCCGTGACTGGTTTCTCAACGTTTCTCCACACATGCGCTTTGTGATTTGTCTTAAATCCTGAACTAATTCTGGTCTAATATAATGGATTCCCAGATGGATAGCCAACATCAATTCAAGTTCACATTTTGATATTGGTTTCTTCCGAGTACAGTTAAAATCTGGTAGTATCCAGATGTTACCGTCTAAAGTAAAAACATTATCAGCTACGAATTCAAAAATTTAAGCGTTACTTGCATATTCCTAGCAAGTGGCAGTTATGGTTAGGACTAGATCGGGTGAATGTTTCAGTACTGCCGACAAGGCTAAGATTTTATGTCTTTTAAACCTCCGTGAGGAAGGGAGAGAATACTAAGGACTGTATCTGATGGCGGCAGGCATGGCTCAAAGCGGCGTGGTTCTCATCATTTCCAGGTTGAGCCTCCCTGGAGGCCCCTTTGATTGCTCTTCAAATACCTCACCCCTCACCTCATAGACAGGTTTGGGCAGAAGATTCGGTACCATCTAATAATATTTTAACAAATGCCCTTTATTACTAAAAATTGTTTCAAATAGAGTTTAAAATTCACTGCCACAAATAATTCATTCAACGTTTAGACAGTTTACGGCTACACACCATCCATAGCTCGCGCACCACTGCGCGCTAACACTCCAGTCACTCACGGCTCAGTCCGATTCACTAACTAATACAATTACACTGACATTTTTCTTCCTTTTATAGCTAGAGTAGAAAATAACGTCATTGAGCTTCCTGGAAACTTGTTGAAGATACTGGATGCTTCTGGAAGCAGGAGCATCATTAGTCGCGTTCCCGAAGCTTCCGATTACCGGTGCACGTTCTTCCTGTTCTTGATTAGTAACCGATGCGATAACTACATACCACGTGGGTATCATTGCTGAAGAAGATGGAACTGTCACACTGGATGTTATATTCACCTCATCCTGCTTAGTGTAGTGGCTACCATGATCTGAGATCGAAATTAATATCAATGAATTTGTTTTTTACTTAAGGGGACAGTCAACTGAAAATCCTATGTTTTGGAGTACACTTGAGGTTTTTATTATTAAAAGTATATTTTTCTTCTGTATTAAAAGTGATATAATTTTTAACCTGCGCTATTTTAAATGTCTGGGAGGCCATTTAAACATGGGAGTGGAAGACATTTCTAGTTGTGACCGCATCCCAATAAACTTTATTTCCTTCGTTTCTCAAAACTACATTTTTACTCTCATAAAATGCCTACTGAGGAGCAATTTTGATCAAATTGTTATGACATTTATAATATAAGCTCTTTAGAAAATTTTCTTTATACTTTGAGCATTATTTGTTTCAGCATCGATGGGGCGCTGAATATTTATAATACATTTTAAATTAAAGGCCGTCTGCTTAGCGCGGTGGTAGCGTTGCTGCTTACCAAGCGGGAGACCTAGGTTCGACCCCCAGTACCGGCGTGGGGATTTTTCTCCCGCTGGGAGACCTGGCCCGGGGTGCACTCAGCCTCGTAAGGTCCCTGGGGGGCAAATTGAGGAGCTACTTGATGGATTAAATTAAAAATTACAGATACAAAACATGCCTGAATCTTATGTTGTTATTATGAAGCAAACACTAAGCCAAACTTTATTTCCTTGTACATTAGAGTATGCTTACCAAATATTATACATAAAATATGAAAACTGTTGCACAATGAGAATTTTATATCGCATAATTAAATCTTAATTAAAAACCTATAAAGTCGGAACTAGATGGAGAAGACTTGACTGCCCCCATAATGTAATAAATATCTTATTCTCATACCCAAAGTTGCGGATTCCAACCTAGCATAGTGTAATGGTTTTTTTTTTACTTTCTCCACACGTACTATTGCATAGTGTGTAGAGAAATTATTGTATTGCACCAAAAATATTCGATTCCGAGATTTCACCGTAAATATATGTTTTGAGAGCATCTGAATCTAAAGAAAGCATTTTTAGAAAAAGGTTGGTGTGTGTGTGGGCAGCATAGATCAAAAGTGGAAAGTCCTTTGAATACCAAGTTCAGAATCTTACAAGGATGCCGCACGAAGATTTTCAAGAAAATTCCCACAACCCAACTGCCCTTTTCATGGAAAAGCTTTCGAAAATTTTGATTTTCTCAAAAATGTCTGTTACAATTTTGATTAAAATATGGTATATTAAAGATATTTACATGGAAAATAAAATGAATACCTTGAATTTTATGGGAATAGCCTCTAAAGAATTATTCTGGATGAATTTTGCGGAATTTTGCATAACTGTTTAACCGTAAAACTTACTTAACAAACTTTAGAGCTCATTAAAACACAATTTATGTTATATAGCTACATTTTTTTTTCATGAAGTTGACCATTTTTAAGATATTCCTTGTTACTGGTTTCAGTCTTAAAATAATTCTACTTTTCTCATACGGTAATTTGTCCTGGCCATTCAAGCTAAGGAACTTTAATTATATAGCAACCAGGTTTTAAAAGATTTGCTTATCGTTTTAGTCCCTTACTTCTCTTCTGCTCACAAGGAGGCAAGTAATAAGACTATTTCCGCTAACTTTTCCTCGATTAGCATGAAGTAAATAGAAAAATTTAATAATAATTTGTTGCAGAGATGTAGAGAAACTCATGTAAATGGAACACATAGCATTTTTTGAACATAAACATTTTTAAGATATTGTAATAAATGTCCTTATTAAATCAACATTGTTTACAAATAAAGTATAATTCAATGCTACAAACAATTCTCTCGACGCTTCGACGCCTAGAAGTTAACGTTTTTCTCCTCACGCCACGTCTGGCATATCACTGCGCGCTAACACTTCAGTGAAAGTCGGTCTCACTCGCTGCTCACTAAGTTGGCTCACAATTTTTCCTTCCTTTTATAGCCAAAATGACGTCACATATTTTTCTATAAGCTTACAACTGCTTGTGATTGTTCGAATACCTTGGATACGAATAAAGAAAAAACATAGCCCATCTTATTTAGCTTAAAAAATAGAGCAGAGACCAAAAAGTTAAACTTCTTGGAATATTATTGGACAACAAGCTTTCCTGGAAATTCCACAAAATGAAAATATACAAAAAATCAATTATTTTATCTCTCTTAAAAACACTTAGAATGTGTATTTCCATTAGCTCTTTATTGACTGTTTAGTAGCAGTGTGACAGTCAACCAAGTATTTTTGCTCCAGAATAATAAAAAAGTTCTCGTCAACATTGTGGGCCTATTTTTAAAGAGTTTGGAATTTTAACTGTGGCATGCATTTGCAAGCTTGAATTTTGTTCATGAGGTCCTTTTTTCTGACATACATATCCATGATACAAGGGGTAGATATAACATGCTACCACCTAAATTCCGCTTAGTGAAATCTATTGATTCTCACTTTTATCTCAGAGAAAAATTATATAATAACCTAGCTTTAAATGTAGAATAAGTAAAAATGCATATTCTTTTAAAATTAGTGTTAAAAGCAGAATTAATTTTTAAAATATACAGGAATACTTAAATATAGATGGATTTTAATGAATTGCTGACAAAACTTATTGCATTGTATGTTTGCCAAATGATGAAATAATTACAATTATCATCATTATCATTAAAAGTCGAAGCTTCTAGAAGATTCTGGTCTCGTAATCCAGAAGTTTCCAAAGCTTTCTAAGTTGTTTACCACATACAATGTGTATGCGAGAGAGCGGTAGCATACACATTGTTACAATATGTCCTTCCGGAAGGGAAATAAAGGCGTTGATCCCGCGTAATGTTTATTTGCATAAAAAGGAACCCCATTGTTTGAAAGAAAACATCTATGGGCGAAATTGCGCCATTTGCTCGTCTGAATATTGTGATTTCGTCCTACGGTGCAATCTATGGGCAATGAATTGATATTTTGTGAACATGTAGTGAACTCGCAAACTAGAAGCTTCCTTGATCAAGAAATACCGTTAAGGTGTCTCAATACATCGACATACCGTGACCGAACTTGAATGAAATGATTAATTCTGTATATAATTAATGTGGCAATTATATGTCTAGTACAAAAGATAACTTACCCCAGAAATAGTTGTATATGCAGCTTAACTACATTAAATGGGAAATTATAGGCACCATAAACCATTTAGAAATATTTGAAAACAATATATATACATACTAAAACTTATGTCTATTATAGCATAAAAGTAGGCATGAACAATATAGATATTAGTATTTCCGCTATCAAACATCAAAAGTTTATAAAACTTCCGTTCAACCCCATTATTATTTTCTTAATGCACAATTACACGGTTTAGGATGTTAAACATTTCATCAAGGTTTAAAAACAGTTATCGTAACATAAAACCCTAGTGTTGATTCATAAAATTAGACAGCTAACATGTGAACGCTTGTTTACCCAACATTGGATCTATAAACTTGACTTTCATTGTTGTTTATATTCCCTAAGCAATACACAACACTTGTACCTACCTTAAAATTCTTCCCTGAAACAAAACAAAGCAAAGATAACTTGAAGTTTATATTCTCTCTTTCTCTAGCACGTATATGCATAGTAGATAGAGAAGATGTTGTATTCGATAAATAAAACATACGATAACTAAAGCATTTTTAAAAAATGTGTGTTCGTTTGACTATCTTAGACACCATAACTCAAAAACGAAAAGCCCGTTAAATACCAAACTTGGTGTTTAAGTTTTAAGTCTGCTTCAA
The DNA here is from genome assembly GCA_030762935.1 of Hymenopus coronatus. NCBI lineage: Eukaryota > Metazoa > Arthropoda > Insecta > Mantodea > Hymenopodidae > Hymenopus > Hymenopus coronatus. Next base: position 36,718,487 of record CM060890.1, read on the forward strand.
GTTGGTCTCGACTACGATATATTCAAGATTTGGATAACGAATAAAATGTATATCTTAAATTTCCTGGGAATAGTGTCTGAGAACTTCTTTAACCGGAATTACTTTTGCGTAACTGGTAAACTGGTAAACCGTAAGAGATATACAAAACCTTACCATACAAAAGATGGTAGGTTTCGTCAAAACACACAATTTATGTCCTTTACATTTTTTTTTTTTTTTGAGCTAACCGTTTCCGAGATATCCCTTGTTATTGGTTTCAATTTTAAAATACCTATACTTTTCTCAAACAGAAATTCATCCGTGTTTCTTTTGTTTTACGCTTAGCCATAAAGAGAAGCGAATTTCAATGACAATCGAATAGCCAAAGCTTTTAAACATTTAACTAATTGCTAATTATGCTAATGTTTATCTGGATTAGCATGGAGTAGAAAGAAGAATAACAATAGTTAGTTTGCAGAAAGACGTGTGAATGGCACACATCAGATTTTTATAAAGAGGGATTCTTTCCGGGGCAAATCTTTTCCAAACAACTTACTAAAACCCATACTTGAATTCGAGTCTGAAGGTTACTGACCATCACCTGCGGCACACAAATGAGGCAAGTTCTCAGTGAAATTAAAGCAAATATAGTGCCCTTAGTTTGAAATAATTTTTCTGGATAACTCAGTGAAAAACGAAAGTTAATAGTTTAATTGCTGAAAGTTGATGAATATGTAAACATCTTTGAATACGTGGTGATTAAATTACAGTTATTTCCGATTTAAAGCTTTTACAAAGCTTTTACTTGACCTGTACTCAGCAAAAAATGGAATAAGTTTTATATACCTGGAAGGAGAAAAGCATGTCTCCCTTTACTATATGTTTCAGTGTTGTAAAAATATTGAAAATGAAAAAATTATTTATCTTAGCATTATAGACTCTATCTGATATTTTTATTAGTTTTCTAAGTTCAAGGAACATGTGGCCTGTTTCTAGCTAGACATTTATTTTAGAGCAGTGAAAACGAGCGTATAACCTCAGATCATTTATTTTAATTTTCAGTCTCGACGTCTTCCATGCTCATTTCACTCTAATTTCATTTTATATTACGTTTTGAATCCGGTATGATGTATTTGCCTCGCTCTCTTTTCAGTGAGGACATCTGGCGTGGGTGAAGTGACAGTGATGGATACAGTTAAGTCCAGCTCAAAGAGACAGGCTGTCCCAAGCCGCGCCGCGTGCCACTCTCAAAATGGCTCCCTGCAGGAGACTCTGCGGGAAGCAACTTCTTTGATTGTCATCGGACATCATTAGCGTCAGACATATCAACTCTAGCTCCTGGCTTAGCAGGCGCATAAAGCAATTTTTGTGGGTGACTTATGGAAGAAAATACCAGCAGTTGCTTTTCGCACGTGTTCAGTCAGCAGCCTCATTAGAGAGGGTAAATTCACCTGAAGATCTCGGCGACATCAGAAAAGATTAACTAAAAGAAGTTCCTAGCTCTGGGGGACAACGAGGCAGATTAAGTAGATTAGCTTTCAATTTTCTGATTTTGTTTACTTTGTCTAGAGTAAATAGAGGAACTATTTCATTCCACCACTAACTCTTGTATACCAGTTAGGTACAACTATAGATGAGAGAATCTAGGAGAGGATTTCCTAAATACGGCTCGCCTGATATGTGTCTGTGTGTGAGAATATATTTACACTAATACTCAAAATTACACAGATCTGGTTTCACAAGAACTGCCCCACACAATTATTTTTGTGCATAGATAGATGTATGAAATATCTATAATTTTTATTTTCTCTAACACGTACAAGGTACATTAAAGGTAGAAAAGATACACAAAAAACGTACAACTCGTTAAGACACACAGCTGATGTCTATACATCGTAATATAGCGGCCGAAACTAGACGGTGGGAAAGGGCGATCTTGGGGGTCCCTAGCATAGTTGAAACACTGCTTCATTCCCTCGCGGAAAACGGTAAGAACCCACGTCTGCGTTCTGATCAAACTCCCTGGGTTACAGACGACTTCCAACGCCATCCCACCGCCTAAAACTGTATTTCTAGAGCGCAATCACCACGGATGGGGGCCACCCCCGCAGTCCTCGCTGATACAACCCTGAAAGAGACAAGTTGGATGCAATGAGAATGAAATGAAGTGACAGAAAGTTTGGGGGACTGAAGAAACCTCCCCTGCATTCGCCCCGGAAAAACCACAAAGAGAGGTCGGTAGCAGGAAAGGATCCCACAGAACGCCTGAGTCACCCGCTCCGCTTACAGACAAGTGACAATTTGTCTAACATAACAACACATTAAATGTAATCGTGTGTAATTCCGACGTTGCTGAAGGAAAGAAGATCGTGTGTAATTCCTTAAATAAAAACTTGCTATACGACTCGGCTAACAGGTACCTTAAAATAGATTATAATTCCCTGATAAAAACGGTCATTCTATTCTACTTACAAACTGCTTTCAATTACAATGTCTCAGTTTCAAAGGCCAAGTTAACTCGACTAAACAAATCAGAATTTCGACTCCACCAATCAACCTCAGATAATCGCAACAATTAATCAAGAACATTTCAAAGAGCACGGTCATCAAACAGCTATACAGGGTGTATCTGCATTGTGTCAAATATTTCGGGAATGCCCTTCCAACATCAGAACACTAAAAACATCCAAATGAACATGGGTCTGAAAATCATTTGTCAGAGAGTATTAAAAGATTTTCCACTTCGCTGATATCAATTACTAATTAAATAATTTGAAGTGTTGTTCTCCGATTAATTGTTGTTTCTGTTTTAAAGCAAATAATGAATAATTTATTGAATGAAATCATTGTCGGCTGGTTGATTGTTTTTGTTGTAGAGCACGAAAAACAGAAGAATATGCATTCTGTGGGTGAAAGTAAATAAGGCTTTGCAGATACGAATGTATCACAAGCACGTGAGATTTACAAAGAAGTGTGCCCCAATGGGCAGTTACTTTGTTCACGAACATTCTCACCAATTCACTAATGCTTTAGAGATGGATGGACTGATGGAGGAACGGACGGATTTGAGGAGTGTGTTGGATGTTGGGGACCAGGGGCGGTACGAAGATTTGACTTGAAGAATGAGTTCTCCATGCTGTTGACCAAACGCAGCAGATAATACAAGACGCATTATAATAAGCAAAGGCGTTACTCATAGGACTGAGGAAATTTGCAAGAAAACTGTACACGTCTCATGTTCAATTTATATAAGGGTTAAATGTGGCAGACTTTAGGTCAAGAAGAAATTTTTGCCATTGCATGGTTAAGAATTGTGATATGTTCATGAATTTCTTGGCATACGTCTTATTCACTAATGAGAATGGGTTTATTTGCTACGCTATCTTCAGTTTTCATAATATTCATCATAATTTTGCCTATGAAAACCCATGTATTACAGGACAGGTATCAACAGATGTTCTGCCTAAAGTTTAAGATGGGTGCATTTGCCTTATTGGTCCCAATTTCCTTTCTCCGATCCTCAGGATGTGTGTAGAGTTTCTCAGAAATGCGCTGCTAAATTTAATTAATGATGCGTCTCTGGACGACTTCCAAAGAATCTGATTTTTATTTGATCGTGCGCTGGCTCATTTCAATTGTAGAGCGCACAATTCCTTGAAATATACATATCCGCGTAGATGGATTGTTCGAGGGAGATTCCTAACATGATATGCCCCTTTTCCTGATTCAAATCCAATTGACTTCTTCAGCTTGAGAAATTCAAAGTTCCGGTTTATGCTACACCTGTACCGGATATTGACATTCTGATAGAGCTATAGACACCTTTTTTTACTGAAAAATACATTTGATACCAGCAAATATGCAGGCTTTCAGGGGAGACCGTGATTGTGGTCCAAGCATAAACGTAAGAAACCCAAATATAACTGGTAGTGCACCTTTTCACCTACAGAAAATTCCGCAGTTGTTTAAGCCAGCTCAAATAAACTTTTTACCAAGTGAGTTGGTGAGTGCATTTCTGATGCGACTTCAGGGTGCTTCTGTCAATATGTTTGTGGAAAAATTAGAACAGAGTAAGACCTCGAGTAAGAGACTATAGCTCCGTCATTAGACATAACAAATAAGTGAAAACAGAGCAGAATATAAAAGGAATTACCTTTCAAGGTAATAGCAATATTGAGTGAAATGCATGTATATGTTTCACAATTTAAAATGAATGACTTAGTGAGTGAGAAATTTATTGTTATGACTTTGTGGTATGAGAATGGCAAGTATATAATGTAATGTAACTATAATTATGTATTAAAATTATATGACCTATAATATTAAACAATGCAATGTACAAATAAACCATTAGTAAGCTAAAATATATTTCTTATCCTAAATGATAAGTAAACAATTATACAATTTACAAGTGGTGTGTATATGAAGACATGAATTTTAGGAGGGACCCTTACATATGATTCAATATTCCGAAAATTAATAGTTTGATAGTGAAGTTATGGGTTTCCATAACAGCGTACCATAAATTAAGTGACTATGAAGTCGTCCGTAACCGATCTTTACACAAGTATAAACAATAGGAATTATTTGCAATACTACTCTTTTAACATAAATGAGCCATACATAATTATATGTTTATATGCACTTTGTTGTGAATCTCCTTACCAACAGACTGGGGAAACTGACACGCATTTCAAGCCCACTACACACTATTCTAATTTTACACTAGACTCGTAGAACCTTCTTTAAGTGACTTAAAACTTTCGTGTTCCACAATAAGGGATGAAGCATCACTTTTAATGACTTATTTATACATGCAATCTGTCACATGTTTAATTTTGAGAATATCAGTTCTACCAACTAAATTCAACATTTGTTCGACAGCTAGTGTGGATCTTTCTATTCTGCTATTGCAACAAACTCTTGATTTAAAAGACTCAGTTGACTCGTCCCTTAATTAAAACGACGTTGGTGTGCTAATTTAATACTCAAACTCGTAAACAGTGGGTTTTGGTGTCTGTATGGGAAATTATACGGATACGAATTTCTTATATGAAATGTTCCGTCGTCATCATCATCATTATCAACTAAGACTTGAAAGGCTTGTTACGGTCTCAGGAATGAAGTTGTTGCTTTTCCATATTTTCTTCGGTCTGTCAATGTTTCTCTAACCTATGTATTTACAATTTAGTAGCAATTTTGAGATGTGGTAATCTTCAATATGTTCCTAACAAGTTGGTTCTGTGTTGTTGTATCTTCTCAGTCAACTTAGAAAGGTTGAGTTCATCTCTGAGCTCATCACTTCTTTCTTTATCCAATAAAGCATAGCCCTCGATGCTCAGAAATCTCATCTCAGTGGCTTCTAGTTTTCTTTCTTCCTTTTTGTGAAATGTCTAACATTCTAAGCCATGCAACAATATGGATACATCCATCTTTACACAACTTTAGTTTAGTTTAATTTCTTTCCTAGAAGTCTTAAGATGTCGTTTTATTGTACCGTATATATAATAAATTTGAAGATCTTATTTTTACGTCTTCATTTTAAATATACAAAACATTGCATTCTAGGTGATTGAAATGATTCACTTGTTCTTTGATGTTTGCTATAATTGTATAGGCTCTTTGAAATGCGAATACTTTGGTTTAGAAGTTGAAATATTCAATGAGTATTTTAACTTAAAGTAGTTAATCGTATATGGCGTTTTGTAGATTGTCTTAAGAGTTGCGTATCAGAACCTGGTCATCTGAAAATAAAACTGAATCTAAAACGCGTTCTTAATTTTAAAATGGGTTCCTAAATGTATTTTCTATATACCAAAGACAGTATCATTAAAGCATATATTAAAAAGCAGTGGCGGGAGTGGGCAGCCTTGTCTTAATTGTTGCTGTTATATCATTGTTATTTGACCCTGTTCCGTATCCATGCTTAATAAAAGTCTGAAATGGAAAATCAAATCACTTTCGCAACACGTGAGAGCACAAACTACACTGGAAGGGGCCGCGCCGTGGCCGAATGGCTAGATCACTCGCTTCTCATCAAGAGGCGAGTGATCTAACCACTATCCCAACCGACAGCATATGGGAATTGTAGTGGACGTAAGCGACACAGGGACGGGTTCTTTCAGTTTCTATCGGTTTCCCCCGCCATCCACCGCTGCTCTATCTTCAATCCACGTGCCTGCGGTGCCATAAGTAGCGAAAGTGGGAGTTAAACACAACAAAAGCACTGAAAAGTCAAAGCTCTGGACTTCCCAAAGTGTGCCGGTCCCCATGGCCGCGCTCGCCAACACGTCTCTCTTTGGTGCTTCGTTGCACAGGGGATCGTGGGTTTGAGTCCCGCCTTGGGCATGGGTGTTATATGTTTGTGTATATGTGTGTGTAAAAGAAGAAAACAGTAATTCAGTAATCATACAGCAAACAAAGTAAACACATGACCAGACTCCGGAACTGTATTTAAATAAATAAAGAAAAAAAAGTGACAGCATTAATTGTCTCCTCACAATGCGACGTCCTTAAAGAGGCATGGACATGGATCATAGTTCTATAAAATGCATCTATGTATAAGGTTATCATGCGACTTCGCACATATCGTGAAAGAACATGCGACGTGTTTTCGGCCACAAAGTAATGTGCAATAGTCGCTTCGCATGGTGTAAATGTTCCCATTTAATTCAATGTACTTTCAGATCGCGCACTTGTCACGAAATCGCAAGCATAAATGCGGCCAACTCTTGTATGCACTGTATCGATTATCTTATCGATCAAGAAGTTTGTTTGTCTACGACAGGGTTATCTTAGCTTCAGTATGGATACATTTAACACTTATATCTTTACTGTGGAAGTTCTGACTTATTTGCTGCAGGTAAAGTGCATTAATATTATTTAAGCGATTTCTACTTAAATTTATGGGAGTTAAGTGAATTTATTTCCATGGATTATAAGGACGCGTGTAGGTTTACATTTACTATCTAGCTCAGTCTAGGATGCCAAGGTAGCACTTACTTTCACTTGTTAAATTATTCAGTGAGCTGCGAAAACAAATGCACAGCTCTTAATTGACTGGAAGAAGAGGGTGTGGTAACAACGTCTTTGCCATCGTTGTTATGAACACTATTTGTTGCTACACTTTCTAACGCCTACCTAATGGAAGGAACACATCCACCGGTAAGGAATGCATAAATGAAGCGGAGAGACAGATGAAAGAAGGCGGAGGAGGAGCGATTTTCTTGCTTCTTTTCCCCCCTTCTCTCTCGTTTGCTCTTATTTTTTATTCCCTTTTGCCCAAGAGGAGAGGAAAAAAGGAACAAAAGTCTCTATTACTGGAAGGCCTGTTAACTTGCGGGCAGGTGCAGCGACTGTGCGCACGATTTGTTACACGTCTCTGTCTTCCTCCCGCGCTTCTCCTCCTCTTTCCCCTTTCTTCCAAAGTTTACCAGAATGATTCTCGAGGGGGAATACCATCGTGGTTAAAATGCTTGGCCGAACCTAACAGAATAAAAATAGATATTTACAACTGGCGTTTCTTTTAAAATATGATTAACAAAATAAAAAATCTGATGTGTTACTCTCACATGACTTTCTCTAGCTGTTATACAAACTTCATACACCAGATTCTTCTTCTTTCTGCACCTTGCTAATCGTGGTACTCATTAGCACAATGTTCTTATTATTCAGTTCCGTATAAGTAGGAAGAAAATAAGGGAATACTCTAGGCTAAACCAATAGTCAAATGTTTTAAAAGCTGTCGTTAAGCGATTGTCATTACAAATCGCTTCTTTTCTTCGCCAGGAGTAGAACAAAAGAAAAACGGACACTCCCATCTGAGAAAAGTATAAGTACTTCACAACGGAAAATATAACAATGAATACCTCGAAAACGGTAAGCTCCACGAGAAAAATGTATATGATATAACTTGTGTTTTAACAATACCTATTTTTTTTATAGTAAGTTTTTGTCTATCTCTTACAGTTTATTAGTTATGCCAAATTAAGCAAAATTCATCCAGAATAAATAGGTCTTCAGAAGCTATTCCCAGAAAATTCAAGATAAACATTTTATTTTTTAGGTTATGATATTTTAATCAAAATCGTTAGAGCCATTTTTAAGAAAATCAAAATTTTCGAAAAATGTTCCATGAAAATGGTAGTTTGGGGTGGGGAGATTTTTCTCAAAATCTTCGTGTCACATCCCTGGAAGATACTAAATTTAAATACCAAGTTTGGTATTTTAGCTACTTTTGGTTTTTGAGTTATCGTGTTCACACGCACACGGACACAGGACACACACACACGGACCTTTTTTCTGAAAATGCTTTTTTTTGGATACAGGGGGATACATGTATTTCCGGTGAAATCTCGGTATCGAATTTTTGGGTGGAATACAATACTTCTCTATCCCTATGTACATTGTACATATGGTGCTAGAGAAAGCAAAAAAGAAAACAAACTGCATTTTCGTCATTTGAGTAAAGTGAATTCACATGTCCAAAGTAAAAGAGGATAGCAGGATCCTCAGTTTAGTTAATTAATAAAATAATAATTACAGACGCTCAGTTGAGTTAATAAAATAATGAGATCAAGACCGATGTAATCCTATATCTTTCTTACTAGTTATACGCAATTTGACCAATAAAACAATCAGGGACGACGTGTTTTAACCAGTCACGCTGCTTACCAAAATCAGTAAATTCAATATTGTCGAACAATGTAATTATCGAACTCAGGAGTGATATTTTTAAGAATCCATATTAACAAAAGAAAAACATAAGTTCGACGGATGCTTTTAAAGTAGCAGGTCTGTTATGCAATACATTATAAACACTAAATATTTTGTAGAATTAATTTTTTATAGTTTTCTTTCTTGGCAGTTGTAACAATATTTAAATTATCTTGTAATATGGAATATATTTAAGCGGCACCTTCTCATAAAAGTTCGCTGCCAGTGCATATTCACTTCATGGACTGTCTCTTATAAACGTTGATCTACATTTAAGTCATGGCAGAACAAAATGTATTATTGGTAACTCTGGTTTAAGCGGGTATTCAAATTCTGAGCGCGGAAGTTGGTCGTCATTGCAATTCAGTTAAAAATTGTTGATATGATTTCGCTCAAAATGTGTCTCTAGTAAATTCAAGAAGCTCCATCAAATACAAACGGATACCCTCTAAAAATAATGAAATCTGTTATTTTCATACAGAACTTTTAGCCCCTAAAACAACTATACATACGAGGGCCGTTGTTTTTCAAACTCCGATAGTCTATAAATAAAAGACAAGTTCATAGAAAAGAATTATTTTATTACTAAAAGTTTTGTACACTTATGGTTACTTTTCAACATAATCACCGAAAAGATTGAAACGTTCGTCGTACCTGTGCACAAGCTTAACAATACCCGCTTCAAAAAATGTTGCCGCTAATGATTTCAAATGAACATTGACGTTGTTTTGAAGATCTTCGTTGGTTTAAAAGTGCTGCCCTCCTAGCCACGTCTTCAGTTCAGAGAAAAGGTGAAAGTCGCTGGGTGCCGGGCCAGGACTGTACGGCGGATGATCGAAAATGTCCCATTGATATTATTCAAGGAGCCGATGGGCTATGCCAGCAGGGTGTGGACGTCATGGATCAACACAATTCCTGAAGTTTATTTTGAATGGCTATCCTCAAACATTGTAAAATACGAAGATCTACAAAACATCAATGCTCATTTGAAATCATTAGCGGCAACATTTGTGAGTGTGTGTGTGACTGGACAGCATAGCTCAAAAATGACAAGACCGTTAAATTTGGTATTTAAGTTTGATATCTTCCAAGGATGCGATAAGATTTTCAAGAAAATCCCCCAACCCAAACTACCCTTTACATGGATTATATTTTTAAAATTTTTTATTTTCTCAAAATTGGCTCTAACGAAGTTGATTAAAATATCGTATATTAAATGTATTTACATGAAAAATTAAATGTGTATCTTACTTTTCCAGGGAATAGCCTCTGAAGATTACTTTATTCTGATGAATTTTACGGAATTTTGCATAACTGTTATACCGTAAGACTTACCACACAAAAATGTAGAGCACGTTAAGACACGTGATTTTTTTATATATATTTTTTCGTGGAGTTGGTCGTTTTTGAGAAATTCTTTGTTTTTAGTTAAAGCTTTGAAAAATGTATAGTTTTCTCATACAGGAATTTAACTCCATACAAACAAAGGAACTTCAGTCACATAGCAACCAGATTTTGACTATCACTTTAATCTATGGCACTCCCTTATTTCGCTTCAACTTACAAGGAAGCAAGTAATAAGACTATCTCTGCTAATTTTTTCTGCATCAGAATGAAGTAAATAAAAGAATATGCTTTGTAACAATACTTTTTTTTAATACAGGGGACCCTAAAACATATATATTTCCGGTGAAATATCGAATTTTTGGATGGAGTGCAACCCTTCTCTATACACCATATATACAGTTGTGTAGAGAAAGTAAAAAGAAAGCTTTCCGCGATCCTCGTTTCATAATTTAGATATGAAATTGATTAAATCATGCTATACAACAAAGTCTGATTTACAATTTATTTTATTTTCAAGTATGTTCAGGACCCTTACACTTGATTTTATTTTCTTCCACAAGAAGATAGGTGTATGAGACTCACGGCAGCTGAATTTCATAAGACATGGACCCTGTGAAAGAACACCATCCTCCAAAAAAATATTCATGTTTTAGTGTTTATCATATGAAGCTAAATAAAATAATATTGGTTAAAAATCGTTTAAATTCAAACGACTTTTATGTTCCGTACACTATTATTTAGTTATTTTTGTAATACTCTGCAGTGGTTTAGATTGTTCATTAGTTTAATACAGTGTACAGGTAATTTTTATTACTTTTTTTTTTTACCGAATTGCACATTTGCCAATTTTGTTTTTAATCACGCTGTTATTTCCTATTCACCTTTAACGAGTTTTCAGGTAATAACGCTGACGTATGCACTTTACAAAGATATTATGGCTAAATTCACTAGATTACAAAAGCAGTTATCCTGAAATTGCTACCTTCAATCTGCCATTACAATAATGTGATGTGTCACATTCATATGACTTTCTCTAGCTTTTCTGCAGCAGACTATGGTAACAAAGGCTTGCTTCTCTGTCAACTTCATTTTAATCCAGGCATAAACTTTAACAGAAATAGCTTTATTACATATTTATTTGTAAGTAAGGGGAATCCTGTAAGAATTGCTCTCAATGTAATGGTACTTAAGTTTCGTTTTGTGTGCATGAGTAGGATGAAACAAAGCTGTATTATATTAGCATAACTTTCTCTAGGTTTTATTTATTTATTTTTGTGAAAACTATTTTTACAGAGGCTTCACTTTATTACATTTTGTTATAATATAAAAATGGAACAACATAAGAAAAATGCTTAAGAACTGGAAGCTATATAATGGACTTATAAATTCATATTCTTTTTATGCAATAGCAAGCAAAAGTTGAAAATTAATAGGACTTTATAAAATAATAAAAAAAAATACTGATAAAGTCAAAATATTAATAACAGATATTTTGGTAATGGCTTTTATCAGGAAATGGTTTTTGAAATAAATTGTATGTTTTGGAAGATATCTCACTTCTTATGTAGCAAATTTTTATGTATTGCATAACGTTTACCGGTTATACACAATTCTGTAAGTTGCATCCAAATGAATATTCTCAGAAACTGAAATATATACGTTTTATTTGTCAAGAAAACATCACAAATATAGAGTATTTTAATTCAAATCGTTAGAGCTATATTTGAGGAAATCAATCATTTGGAAACATTTTCCATGCAAAGTGTACTTGAGGGTGGGCAGATTTTCTTCAAAACCCTGTGTCGCATCTTTGGAGAGTACAGAACTGAAATGCCAAGTTTGGTATTCATCCGACTTCTGTTTTTGAGATGTGCTACACATTCACAAAGATTACCAAGATAAATTAAATTGAGCTTTATTTATGGAAGCTCTTTAACTGCTGTGGTTCTTAGCTTCCTATTCTATGCTGGGCGTTAAAGACCGCTAATTTTGCTCAGAGGCCTGTTCTTTCAGGCTTGAGGTTCTTTTACGTGCCGCAAATCTACGACACGGTCCCCCCGGTTTTACTTCCCTTTCGAAGGAAGCCATGCTAAGGATTTCCTCCACCGAGTTTGAATCCGCGAACTTGGGTATATGAGACTAACATGGTAACCACTATACCACGGAGGGCGACGATTAACTAAATAGATAGAGGCACACACGGTCCGTTTCTAAAAATTCTTTCTTTGGATTCGACTTGGAATTTTATGTGGAATAAAATACTTCCTCTGCTTACTCTAGGTAGTAGAGGAAGTAAAAGAAATAATAATAATAATAATAATAATAATAATAATAATAATAATAATAATAATAATAATAATAAACTGATCCGCCAAACAACCGTAAAAGTGCTACATATAAGCTATAAAAAGCAGAATGATTTTCCATACTATTCTTTGGGAAATCGAGAAATAATGTTTTTATGCAGATAACTCAAATAGCTCCCCATGTTATATTTAACGTTTAGAATTTATCATGAGTTTCTTAATGCATTTATGATCTCCAAGTCGTAGTTAAATATAAGATTTTGATTTACCATAAAAAAGTATTGAATTATCAATATATGAAGATTATAATAAAAGCATGGTCAGTATTAACAATCAGTGGTCATCTTTAATTCGGTTCGAATTAAAATTCTTAAACATGTACCTAATATATGTGCTCATGTACCTTAGATAAAAACCGGTTATACTGGTCCAATATCTTTATGATTTATTGAGAATAATCATCGTTGCAATTAAATTGAATATTTCACACACAGAAGCGTTAATTATATCATATATGATTTGCTATCTTGTCACTTTTACTTTCTCTACACAGTACAAGGTATATAAGTAGAAAGGGATTGCACTCCACCTATAAATTCGATACCGGTATTTCACCGGAAATACTTAGGATCCCCTGTATCTTAGAAAAAGATCTGTGTGTCCACGGGTCAGTGTGTCTATGTTGTCCATGTGCCTGCAAACAAATAACTCAAAAACGAAAAGTCCGTAAATACCAAACTTGAAATTTAAGATTTAGAGAAAATTTCCTACCGTTTATATGGAGAAATGTTCGTAAATTTTTATTCTCAAAACCAGTTCTACGATTTTGATTAAAATGCCATATATTGAAGATATTTCCATGACAAATAAAATGTATATCTTGAATTCTCTGGGAATAGTCTCATAAGCCCGTTTATTTCTGGATTAATTGTCCTGGATTTTGCATAACAGGTAAATCGTAAGGGATAGGACAAAAAACCTAGATCTCGTTAAAATACACATTTTTTTTTTTTTTTCGTGGAGTTGACCGAGTTAATATTGAAGATATTTCCATGACAAATAAAATGTATATCTTGAATTCTCTGGGAATAGTCTCATAAGCCCGTTTATTTCTGGATTAATTGTCCTGGATTTTGCATAACTGGTAAACCGTAAGGGATAGGACAAAAAACCTAAATCTCGTTAAAATACACATTTTTTTTTTCGTGGAGTTGACCAAGTTTCCAACAACCATAAAAGCACCCCCGGGAGGGACGGATTTAGTAAGACAATAAACGGGCGGATAGAACCAGGAGCAACAGCACAGAAATTACAGGGTCCCTACAGTCTCCAGATTGAAGCACTCCGATTATTGGATAGGTAGACCGGGGCCACCATCCCACAGAGGGTGCAACGCTTCCTTCAGGAGCGGTCCTCATTCTGGTAACCAGCATTCTTTTACCCTGCCACGCCGCACCGAACACCATTGCCGACACTGCCAATCCGGAAAGAGACCAACGGGTTGAAGGATAAATAAAATGATAATGGAAACGAAATGAAATGGAGTTTTATTTATGGATGCTCTTCAATTACTGTGGTTATCAGCGCCCCATTATATTCTAGGCGTAAAATACCACTTAGTTTTGCTCAGAGGCCTGTTTATTAGGTTTGAGGTTCTTTTATGTGCCGTAAATCTACTTACTTTCCGAAAGAAGCCATACTAAGGATTTTTACGCCCGAAGAAATCCATTGTTCTCCGTCGGATTCGAACCCGCGACCTTGGGTATATAAAGTTAGCATAGTAACCATCACACCAAAGAGGACGACGACAAAGGAAACGACACGGACGGATGAAAGAACCCTAAGCAGCATTCATCTGGCGATCTGGGGAAACCCTAGTAAAAGTTCATGAGTCAGGTAAGCCGGCCATGGAAGCGAACCCACGACCTCGGGCCTGAGCCATTCCTTTCGGCCATAACTATTAATTAGATTTACATATTTTGAGAACGGAGACTAGAACTGTCTCTTTTGCCTGAAAGACAAGGGCGGTATATTTTGGCATGGAGATATTTAAGTAGGCCCACGTTGATTGCAACTGGGAAGACTGCGATCCTCCTCATTCACATACCAGAGAAACGAGTCAGAAGCAATTTTCTTGGCAACGCATCACGCTCGTTTTCTTAGAATCAACAACTCACCTTTCTGCCTTCTGTAGGAGTACAAAGCGGTCTTTAAACCTTCCTTGCGTATTTGTGATTGCTTGTGTAACTAATGCTACAAGAGCCCCAAATATCACATTCTGTGGTGAAACGTCATCAAACTCGAACGGGCACAGACATCATGAATACACACAAATAAACAGAAAGGGAATCCCAGAAATGTACCATCGACTACGTGGATATCTATAGGCAGTGCACTAAGAGAGAGTTGGGTGATCTGCAATCGGACTTTGCTGTTGTGCTTTGCTCAAAGCCTCATTTTTACTTTCTCTACATGCATTATGTATATAGTGTATAGAGAAGGTATTGCATTCCATCCAAACATTTGATACCGATATTTAACCGGAAATACATGTTTTGGGTCCCCCTGAATCCAAAAAAGGCATTTTCTGAAAAAGATCCGTGTGTGTGTGTGTGTGTGTGTGTGTGTGTGTGTGTGTGTGTGTGTCTGTGTCTGTCTGTGGACAGCATAGCTCAAAAACGAAAAGACGTTGAATACCAAACTTGGTATTTAAGTTTGGTATCTTCCAAGGATGCGACACAAAGATTTTCAAGAAAATCCCCCCTCCCCCAAGTACCCTTTATATGGAACTTTTTTTGAATATTTTGATTTTCTTAAAAATGGCTCTAACGATTTTGATTAGAATATCGTATATTAAAGATATTCACGTGACAAATAAAATGTATATCTTGAATTTTCTGGGAAAAGCCTCTGAAGACTACTTTATTCTGTATGAATTTTACGGAAATTTGCATAACTGGCAAACCGTAATAGATAAACTTACCACACAAAAAATGTAGACCACGTTAAAACATACAATTTATATATTATACATTTTTTTTTCGAGGAGTTGATCATATTTTAGATGCTCTTTGTTATTAGTTTCATCTATAAAACACTTATACTTTTCTCATACTTCTGTCCATACAAACAAAGGAACTTCAGTCACATAGCAACCATCTTTTGTTGAATACTTTAGCCTATGCTACTTCTTTATTTCTTCTACTTGCATGGAAGCAAGTAATAGATTATTTCTGCTAATTGTTCTCGATTAGCATGAAGTAACACTAAGCATAAGCTTTTTAACAGTAATTTGTTGCAGAGCTGTAGAGAAAGTCACGTGAATGGAACACGTCAGATTTTTTGTTCTGTTCTGCTTGTTCCAGAAGTGAAGAGATTTATGTACTGCTAACCACTATCTAGTATTTATAAGATACACGTGAATACTCATGGATACTTTTTGGAAGTTAATCTACCATGTGCGACGGGATTAAAAAAAATCTGATGTGTTATACTCACATGACTTTCTCTATCTGCTCTACAAACTTCTTACAAAAGATTATTCTTCTTTCTTCACAATGCTAATCGAGATAAACATTACCAGAAAGCTCTTATTACTTATAAATAACTCCAAAGCACGACAGCTCGCGGGGAACCTTGGCCTACCGCCCGGCCGCTGCGTCCCCCATCTCGGTCCACTACAAACGTCATGGATGGGGGGGCAGTATTGGAGGGTGAGACATGGTCAGTGACTCGAGCCCTCCCGGCAGTTAATGCGGTCCTCATGACCTGGAACCGCTAATTCTCCATCAAGTAGCTCCTCAATTGACCCTCCAGGGAGAGGCTGAATGCACCCCGAATGCGTGGGAAAAATCCCCACGCCGGTACTGGGGATTGAACCCAAGTCTCCCGCTTGGTTAGCAGCTGCGCTATTACCGCGCTAAGGAGACGACCCTCTTATTACTTAGCTCCTTACAAATAGAAGGAAACTAAAAGAATGCACTTCACAAAAGTTCAAATGTTTTAAAAGCTGTTGTCTTGCGATTGTCTTTGGAAATTGCATCTCTGCTTGGCCAGGAGTAAAACAAAAGAATAATGGAGAAATGTATAAGTAATTTACAATTGAAACCAATAGCAAGAAATATCTGAGAAACGGATAACTCCACAACAAAAACGCAAAGGACGTATGTCTTCACGAGATCTACATTTTTTGTGTAGTAAGTTTTTTTTTTTTTTTATCTCTTGCGGTTTATAGTTTAGCAAAATTCAACAAAATTCATCCAGAATAAAGAAGTCTTCAGAGGCTATTTCCAGACATTCAAGATATACATTTTATTTGGGGTGTAAATATCCTTAATATACATTTTAATCAAATCGAAATTTCCATCCATCCATCCATCCATCCATCCATCCATCCATCCCTCATTCCTCCCTCCCTCCCTCCATCCCTCCCTCCCTCCATCCATCCATCCATCCACGGATGTTTTTTTAAAAATGATTTTTTCGGACTCCGGGAACCCCAAAACATATATTTCCGTTGAAATCTTGACAATGAATTTTTGGGTGGAATGCAATACCTCCTCTATCCATTATGTACATTGTGCATGCGAACTAGAGAAAGTAATAAATAATGTTGCAGTGTTGTCAATCTAACCTCTGGTGCGAAGCGATGCCCTCTTGTCTCGATCAGCTGGTTCGCCTCTGCAGAAACAATGATTAGGGATTGCATTTTTGTTAATTTCTCGTTTTAAGATAGGATGTGAAGATAAATATGGGAATAATTACACAGTTGCTTTAGACGAACAATCTTTGAAATTATCCATAACGAAAATCTTTCATGAAGTAGCGTCGTTTTTAATGACGTGCACATTTTGCTATTTTATATTTTTCCGAATTCGTCTTTATAACGATAGTTTAAAATAAATTAATATAAAATTAAAGAATGATCAATCAGTTAATATGTTGGCGTGATAACTTTCTTTCCTATAAACATTCAGTGAGATTATTCCCACGTTACTCAAGCTTTTTCGTAACTCACCTATACAGTATCCGGAAGATTCAAATTGTTTCATCTCATACAAAAATTGAAGAACTATTCAGCCACATTGTATTTTTACGTGTTACTATGACAGCAAACAAATTTCCAGTTGTGCATTTGACCATAGCTCTGTTTACAATACGAATTGAAGAAAGCAGTATTGTTAATTTCATTACCTTTACTTAGCATATTATATTTATATTTATATCTTGTATGATGCAACCTTAGCTATCACAAACATCCTGTACTAAACATAATTATATTGTTTTGTTTTAATTCTTATGGCTCTCATTACTTCCATATTTAGCTATCTCTAGCCTGTATTTACAAATTAAGAGCAATTTATCATGTGAACATAATATAAATAAATTAAATAACTTACAATAATGTGATTAAAATCACGTATATATAAATCAACCAAAGTGTTTAAATTTCCTGGTCATTTTATGACAGCACGACGGGTATTTTTACCAAAATTATAAAATTTTATCTGACATTTTAATAAAAAAGTAAATAAAAATTAAAAATTAAAACAAAACAAGAATTGAATTTTAAAATCCTTAAAATAATAACAAATTCTATTTTATCTTTCATCTACCAGATTAATAATGGATATATAGTTATTTAATTTCTTTTGTTACTATTTATGGGCAACAAATAAATTAATACTGAATTGTCTGTATTTAACTGTTTAAGTTAAATATCTGAGCTTATATACAGCTTTACATAACATGGTAAGCACTATATACTACACATTAACTGTAATTCTGTATGGTATCCTTGAGCACTCTTTTCTCTAGCAACTTAGGTTTCAAGAACCATCCCTCTTTGTATTATGAAAAATATTTTTATAGCACTGAAACTAAGGTGCTACAATTTCATTAGAGCTCATACAAATACCTACTCTTCTTTCACTTACTTTATTTATAACGAGTAGAGTAAAACACATGTGTTATATCTTTATATCTAATCTTCCAAACGTGGAGTATTTAATATTAAAAAGGTTTCCAGATAACATATTTACTCAGAGACCAAACCTATTATCATAACATCTTTTTCGAAAGGCATGTTTGTGGATTTCAAAATACGTATAAATGCTGCTTTATAATAATGTTATACTAAATACATATAGGTATACATGTAATTAGAGATTACTGCAAATCTGTACTTTACATATTCTGACTCTGCCTTGCCGGCCCAAATCGCTGCGTGTGTGAGAGCGCCTTGCTTTCAATTATATAACAATTGTACTTGCGTGGTCGGCATCTGTTCATTGTTCCACTGCCGTTGCTGCACGTGATTGGAGCAATATGACAAGAAGAACGGTGGCGCTACGTTAAAGCATTGGAATGCGACACCTGGGCGTAATGGACACGAGCTAGAATGTTCGCTTTTTCTGAAAATGTCTAGCCACATAATCGAGGGATATAGTTTTGATTATGACATCTGGAGCGTGGTCAATTGACTACGCGTCGAAGCGGCGAGAGAGGATTATACTACAGATTTGTTGTAGTTGCGATATAAAGGCATTTATTTTGTAATTGATTGAGTTAAACAAATTCTGATGTGTTCTATTCACATGAATTTCCCTAACTGTTCTGGAAACACATAATTCTATAAAACTTACTTCTATCTATAACATGCTAATCGTGATCAACGTTAACAGAAAAGGAGATGCTAGGCTAAAGCAATAATCAACAATTTTCAAATCTGGTCGCTATGTGAACAATTGAGGTTCGCTTTGATTCGTATGGCCAGAAGTGAAAAAATAGAAATGATAACTTCTCGCTTGAGAATAGTGACATAGTTTAAAAGTGAAAGTAATAGAAAGAAATAGCTTGGAAAAACAGCTCCACAACAAAAAATTTCTGTGACATAAATTGTATGTTTTAACGATCTACATTTTTCCGCTGTAAGTTTTTTTGTCTATCTCTCACGGTTTACGAGTTATGCAAAATTCAGAATAATGCATCCAGAATAAAGAGGTTTTCAGAGGCTATTTCCAGATATATATTCAAGATATATATATTTACTTGCCATTTCAATATGTTATCTATACAACATTATAATCAAAATTGTTAGAACATACGTGCTAAGTTTAGTATTTGACGGTCTTTTCGTTTCTGAGCTATACTATCAACACTCGCAAACACTGGCCTGTTTCTAATAGTTTTTTTTTTTTTTTTTTTTTTTTTTTTTTTTTTTTTTTTTTTTTTTTTTTACCTCAGGTAACCTTAAAATACATGTTTATTGAAAACTTGATATCGAATATTTGATACAGTTGTATTGGTTAGGCAAACAAATATCTTGAACATAGAAGGGAAATCTAATATAAATGTTTATAGCCATTTTTGAGATAACAGAAAAAAATCCATAAAAAAGCTAGTTTAGTATGGAAGGATTTTCTTTAATATATTTGTATCCCATGTTTGAAAGATACTAAATGTAGAATCAACTTGGTATTTATAGCAAATACACACGCACAGGGACCTTTTTCTAGAAATGATCTTTTGGATTCAGGGGATCTCGAAACATATACTTCTGTTGAAATCTCGACATCAAATGTTTGGGTAGAATGCAATACCCCCTCTACCTATTAATACACAGTTCGTCATAGAGAAAGTAAAATGGACATTTGAGTTAACCACTGTAATAGGAAACTATAAAACGTAACTAAATTAATCAGGTAACTCGAAAGTTTGAAGAATACTCACTTGAACAATAATGAAATTGAATCAACAAAATACAAGTTGATAAAAATTTCTCCGGAAATCTCTCATCAGCTACAACTGCAGTACAATCATAAAATAAACCAAACTCCTTGACAGTAAGGCATCTTATTAGTTATAGGCTAATTACTGGTTTGGTTGAAGTCTGGGGTGAAAGGCCAAGGATTAATAAAGCTGAGGCCTTTCATCTGCTTCACAATGGAACATTTGATGAGGGCTTTATCCAGAAGTTCCGGGACAACGGCATATAGAACCATTTTGTTACCTCTAGAGTTTACTGCTCGAGTAGCCTAATTTAGCTATGGAAACTTATTTTCACTCTAGAAATATGGAAAAGGCTGTTTAGACTATAGTCATCGGATGAGACAAATATAAATTTAAGAAAAAATGAATGCATTTTTACATATTTATAGTTTTGTAGAACGGATCCGAGTACTTTATTTAAAGGCACAATTGGTTCACAATTAAAATCACTGCTAAAAAGTGGGACCGAAAGAAATTGTAGAGAATTTTTAGACTAATTTAAGACATTAAATACCAGAAAGTGTTTTCCTCTTTTTTCAAGTTTGAAACATTATTGTCTGTAGCAAATCAAGGTTTGGGAAGACAGTACTTTTGCACCAATGGAGAACCTCAAAATTCTGTAAATACCTATCTCCATACGCTGGCGGCAACCTATATGAAGAGAGTAATGGAAGGTCGTTTATCGATACGACAAATGCCTTAATCTTCATGGCGACTATTTGGAGAAGTAACTGTAATTGTGCTCGACTTCTGATAATAAAATAATTTTGTGATTCATATTTATCATTCTGTTATGCTCCATCGGAGGCTGAAAAAAAGGCCCTCGTATATTATACATTGTATTATTAAGTAGAACATGTATTTTCCCTATCGGTTTATAATTCTTAAAATGAAATGGTACTCTTTGTATATCCATTGTTTGCACAGGGCTTATCTTCTTGATTTTATATTCTTATGATATATATGGCAGCATTCCCAGCTTGGGATAGGAGTCACCCCTACACTGCGTATACTAGGGGTGATATCTTCAGAGGTAGAGCAGTTCGCACATACGAGGCCTCAGGTTTTAAGGTGTAGAAGGGTGTATATTTGATTAGACAGATCAGGAGCTTTGATATCCGAAACCAGTAGATAAAGGCGCTTTTTTGTTTTTATTTTGTAATACTATAAAATAAGCAGACGTTAAAGGACGCTTATTATGTTTATGAATAGGAATCACCTCAACTAGATACGATTAAACCATCGTAGTAATTTAGTGAGGCATTATAGAATGATTATTTATTCAGATTCTATTTGTAATGTTATCAGATACGAGTAGCTGTTTAAACTTTTGTTTGGGATTTCCTGCTCTTACAAGGAAGGCAAAGCAGCAGAAAACATATTTCACTAACATATCATTTGCACTTTATACATCTTTGAATTGCTAACTTATGCAATGCCTCGTCTACGACAAGTTTTTATTCAGAGCACTCATATGCTTATCGCAAATCAGATAAGACTTACAACTATCTAAGAATCAGAAGCCGTTAAGTTGCGAGGCAATAAGTAAAAAGAGACCCCAATAGCAACCGTTGTAAAGAAGAGAAAGATAAACAGAAGGAGATACAAAAATAAGAATAAAGAAAGAATAGCTGCTATAAAATGGCATACACTGCCTAAAGGTAAATAAGCTCCCACAAACATTCTTAACACAAATTCTGATTTCTGTTTGCATAAGTCAGTTTTTATATATGAGTTCCGGCTTGTTGCTGTTTTATGGCGCAAGATTTTGAATTCTGGAACAATTTTACGGCCCTTTTGATAAGATCGTCATAAATCGAAATGTTGGGTTCCGATCTGACAGTGATAAGAAAACAATTCACGAGCTTTGTTGCCTGCAAGTGGAGGGAACACGTGTTGGGGAATTAGCTTGTGTCCACTAGAGCTACTGAACGTAAAGTGGATACCTTACCTTGGTCACACATACGCCTTGGTTTTGATGAGTTACCGAGCAGCCACATAAATCGCTCGTTCGCTCTCAGCCTGGACTTCGTGCTAAAGTGTCACAAGAGAAAGGGATTCTTTCGAGTCTCGATATATAGTAATGCTTGCTGTTTACCAAGTACATACCAAGTACATTAATTAAGGAGTGAAGTGAGCATCCATTTTACATTTGCGTCAAAAATCACTTATTGTGTATTTGCATAAATCAAGATTATCAAATTTGTTTTACGTATTTCCGAAGTTTTGTGGTCCTAGTGCATTTGAAGCCTTGATAGTAGTAATAATAATAATAATAATAATAATAATAATAATAATAATAATAATAACTTTTTTATTAAAAGCCTGCTCCAATTCAATATACCCCACATTTAAATTTTAAAATTAATTTCCTCCCATTTCATTTGTTAAGATTTTCCTGTAATCAAAAGTCAACAATTTTTACTTTCTCTACACGTAATGTGTATAGGTATAGTGTACAGAGAAGAATTTGTATTCCACCCAAAATTTCGATGCCGTGCTTTCAGCGAAAATATATATTTTGAGACATCCTGAATCAAAAAAAAAAAAAAAACAAAACATTTTAGCAAAAGGTCCATTTGCGTGTCTGTATGTCTGTCAGTATGAATATGTGTATTTACGAATGTGTGTGTATGAGTGTGTGTTGCGGGCAGCATATCTCAAAAAGTCCATTAATAAATAAACATGGTATTTAAGTTGGGTATCTTCTAAGGATGCGACACGAATATTTTAAATAAAATCCCCATTCCCCAAATTACTCTTTACCTGGAAGAAATTTCGAAAATGTTCATTTTCTAAAAATTTATTAGAATACGTATATTAAGGATATTTAAATGACAACTAAAATGTATATCTTGAATTTTTCGGGAATAGCAGAACTACCAGTGAAATCCTGATACTCGCGAGAAAAGAGAGTTCCCGGCTGTTGTCGTAACATATATTGGCGGTGGCGATAATAGTAATACCTGAGTAGATAATAGAGCAAGTGATGAACTTTAAGTATGTGGGAATCAGCATAGGAAGTAATGAAGGGCGTATTAGTGAGAAGCAGCGGGGATTCCAACATATTTGTGGAATAATAAGAAATTAATTGGTGAGAGTTGGAGTAAGATGTTAATACATGTTTACAATATTATGGCCCTTCCTGTATGGATCTGAAATTTGGATATTCCAGCAGCAATGTAAAAACAGGTTAGAGACCGCCAAAATGCGCTTTCTACGAGCAATATTGGGATTCCGACTTGAAGGTCAAGGTAAAATGATGATATAAGAAAAAAATATATAAAATATATAATTCATCATTACAAAATATAAAAATCTGATGTGTTTCATTCACATGACTTTCTCTACATCTTTGCAACAAATTATTGTTAAAAACGTTAGGTTTCTATTTACTTCGTGTTAATCGAGAAAACTTTAGCAGAAATAGTCTTATTACTTGCTTCCTTGTAAGTAGAAGCAAAACAAGGGAGTACCATAGGTTAAAGTCAAAGTCAAAAGCTGGTTGCTATGTGACTGAAGTTCCTTTATTTGTATGGACAGGGGTTGACAAATTCCTGTATGATAAAGGTATACGTTTTTCATTGCTGAAACTAAAAAACAAGGAATATCTTAAAAACGATCAATTCCACGGAAAAATTGTATATAACATAAATTGTGTGTTTTAGTGTGCTCTGAAGTTCCTGCTTGGTAAGTTTTTGACCATCTCTTACGGTTTAGCAGTTATGCAAAATTCCGTAAAATTCATCCAGAATAAAGTATTCTTCAGAGGCTATTCCCAGAAAATTCAAGGTATAACTTTTATTTTTCAAGTAAATATCTTAAATATACGGAATTTTAATTAAAACCGTTTGAACCATTTTTAAGAAAAATAAAATGTGTGAAAAACGTTGCATGTAAAGGGTAGTTTGGGGTGGGGCATTTTATTGAAAATCACACAGATATACACAGACAGACAGACACATACACGGACATTTTTCTAAAAATGTTTTTTTTTTTTTTGGATTCAGGGCGTCTCAAAACATATATTTCCGCTGAAATCTCGGTATCGAATTTTTGGGTGCAATACTATACCTTCTCTATACACCATGTACATAGTACGTATAGAGAAAGTAACAATCGGATGTTTTACAATCACATGACTTTCTCTAACTGTTCCACAAACAAACTTTCCTTACAAAAGATTATTCCTATCTGCGACTTTCTAATAGAGATGAACATTAGCGTAAATGGTCTTATTGCTTGAGTCTTTATAACGAGAAGAGAATACACTAGGCTAAACGAGTCGCACCTTCTAAAAGCTATCAGCATGATATTAAAATTCGGTTCTCTTTTGTATTCCGTGAGTAAAACAAAGAGATGAAACGAAAATTGACTTTCCGCTTGAGAAGAGTTTAAGTAGTTTAAAAATGAAACAAATTAACAAGGAATATCCCGAAAATGGTTAGCTCTACAAAGAAAAACGTATGTATGCGCCATAAATTGTTTTTTAAATTTTTTGTATAGTAAGGATTTGTGTATCCCTTACGGTTTATGAGCTATACAAAAGTCATCCAGAACAAAGAATTATTCAGAGACCATTTCCAGAAAATTCAAATTATACATTCCGTTTGTCATGAAAATATCTTAAACAAATGTAATTTTAATCAAAATCGTTAGCGTCATTTTTAATAAAATAAAAATGTTCAAAAATGTTTAATTCAAAGGATAGTTGTGGTGAGGGATTTTCTTAAAAGTCTTCGTGTCTCATTCTTGAAAGACACTTAACTTAAATACAAAGTTTGGTATTTAACAGCCATTTATGCTGCTTACAGACACACACAGGGTCTCAAAACATGTGTTTTAGGGGACATTTCCGAATGTACTTAGTCTACTATGTGCATTTATATACGAGATGGAGAAAGTAAAAAAACCATTGCTGCAGCACATAAAACGTTTGAGAAATGTTGTCTAATTATTGGACATTAGAAAAAAGAGATAACTAGATATGATATGAACGCATTAGCTTATATTTCTTCCTACCTAGAGCAGTGCTGGAATACTAACTTAAAGGCAGAAGAGACCGAGGGCAATTCTAATACTTTAAATTTTAATTATTTAACTTTCTAACAGTTGTAATAGAGTTATATAAATTTTCGTCTGTTTTATAAAAGCAGTAATACTAATGTTTCCCACTCTTTTCACTTTCTCTACTTAATGCATAGTACATACGTAGAGAAGGTATTGCAACCCACCCGAAACTTCGATACAGACATTTCAATAACGTCTTAGGCTTCATTGTATTTGGAAAATGCATTTCTACGTTCTCCACACGTACATATTTTCAAAACATGATAACCCTCTCCACTCTTTTTCCAAACTCAGCTTGACTTTAAAGTTGGCAGTTAGGGTGTTTGCGGTTGGAAACTTATCCGCGCTGTTGCTAAGTCTTTCACTTAATGGTGCCTTAACTGAGGCACATATTCTCAAGCAATATCTCCAGGAAAAAGATTTTATTACTTTGCCTCCCGCCCTAATACAGACTCGTCTTTTATTTGATAATGAGGGGGGAGCGGTCCCCCATGTTTTGGTGGAAACTATAATATGTTAAGACATAGAAGGAAGAGAAGGTATTGTATTTGATTCCACCAGAAATACATGTTTTAGGGTCCCCTGGGCTTTTAGAAAAAACTCAATGTGTGTTGGTATTTAAGTTTTATATCTTCCTAGGATGCAACACAAACATTTTGAGAAAATACCCCCCTCCCAACTCCAAACTACCCTTTATATGGAACAAATTCTAAAAGGTTTCATTTTCTCATAAGTTACTAACGATTTTGATTAAACTGCCCTATATTAAAATATTTACAGGACAAGTAAAATATATGGATAGGCAGAGTGAGATTGAAAAATTCAATGCCATAGCCGGTATTTGAACCACGGATCTCCCGATCTCTAGCCGGTTGCTCTGCCATTGAGCTACCATGGCTACATGCCGGCATAGCATTGAATTTCTCAACTGACTCGCATGTTTCCCGGTAAACCATAGGGTGATCTCAAATTATTTTGAGATGAAAACCCCAATGGCGACTTCAATGTTATAAGACTCGACCTATCCAACTCCTATCCTATACTCGGCTTGTGTGAAAAAAATAATTATTCCAAATAAAATATATATTTTGAATTTTCTGGGATTAGCCTCTGAAAACTTTTTCATTCAGAAGAATTTTGCATAACTGGTAAACCGTAACAGACAAAAGCTTCCTACACAAAAAATGTAGATTTCGTTTCAACACACAATGTATGCCATATATATTCTTTTAGTGGAGTTGACCATTTCTAAGATATTTTTTGTTATAGGTTTTAGTATTTAAAGTAACAATTACTTTTCTCAGATGGGAATTTGTTAACTCCTAGTAATGCAAAGAAATGGATTTCAATTACATAGCAACCAGCTTTTAAAAGATGTGACTAACTCCTTAGCCTAGTTTATTTCATTACTTCCCTTCTACTTATAAGGAAGCAAATAAATAAGAATAATTCTGCTAATGTTAGCATGAACTAGATAGAAGAATAAGCTTTTCAATAAAATGTTTTATACAGACGTAGAGAAATTCAGATGGATAGACCACATCATATTTTTAATATTATATTGATGCAACAATACGCGAAATGAAGAACATTTCAAATAAATAGTTTGATATAAGGGCTATTGTATTGGCTATTTTATTATTTGCTGATGACCAGGTTTAAAAAGAAACTCCAAAGAACTGCTCCGCAAAAACATAATATTATAATTACTTATAATTTGTCTCAAATAATAAGAGACCAGGTTTTATTTGCTCAAACAGAGAATCTCCAAATAGCTGCTCTCCAAAAACACAATATTATAATTACTTATAATTGGTGACACTCGAACTGATTGACAACTCATATTTTATAATTGTATACCTATGTTGATGTATGGTTTTCGAAAATTAGTCATTATATAGATCTGACAGAAGTAAAATTGAAACAAATGCAATCAGGGTTTAAGATAGATAGCTAGTCTTCTGTTTTATGAAGTAAATAATAATGAAGTCAGAAATAAGTTAAACCTATTTAACGTGAATGGAAAAATCAATTCAAATAAAAGTAAGTGACATTATATTATATTTCAAATACAGATAAAAGAATATGTAAACATACTTTAATTACATACCAGAAATCTATAGAGATGTTGGCTTTCCAAAAACTATGTAGATGGACGAGCTCTCTCTGAATCGGAACAGAACTCAAGAAGAGGCTCGTGCTGACAATAAACCCCTGGTGCCGCAACATCCAACTTAATCCGTGTCGATCATAATGAAGACACATACTCGTATATGAGATAAATAAATATGTGAAGCGATTTTCTTGAAAATCTTAATGTCGCTAAGCTTAAATATCAATTTCGTATTTAACCGAATTTTCATTTTTACTTTCTCTACACGTACCATGTACATAGTGTATAGAGGAAATATTGTATACCACCTAAAAAATCGATATCGAGATTTCACCGAAAATACATTTTTAGGACTCCCTGAATCCAAAAAACATTTTAGAAAAAGATCCGTGTGTATGTCTGTCTGTTTGTTTGTGTGTGTGTGTGTGTGTGTGTGTGAGTGTCTGTGGACAGCATAGCTCAAAAACGAAAAGACCGTTAAATACCAAACTTGGTATTTAAGTTTGGTATCTTCCAAGGGCGCAACACAAAGATTTAAAAAAAAAAATGCCCCCCTCAACTATTCTCTACAATGAATTTTTTTCGAAAATTTTTATTTTATAAAAAATGCTCTAACGATTTTGAGTAAAATATCGTAAATTAAATATATTTACCTGACAAATAAAGTGTATATCTTGCGTTTTCTGGGAATAGCCTCCTCAGATTTACTTTATTCTGGATAAATTTTACGGAATTTTGCATAACTGCTAAACCGTAAGAGATGGACAAAACCTTACCGCACACAAACTGTAGAGCACATTAAAACACACAATATATGTTATATGCATTTTCTTCATGGAGTTGATCGTTTTTTAGATATTCCTTGTTTTTGGTTTCAGCTTTGAAAAATTTACACTTTTCTCATACAGGAATTTGTCAACTCCCGTCCATACAAACAAAAGAGCTTCAGTGACATAGCAACCTGCTTTTGACTATCATTATAGCCTATGGTACTCCCTTATTCCGTTTCTAGTAAGACTATTTCTGCTAAGTTTTTCTCGATTAGCATAAAGTAAATAGAAACATAAGCTTTCTAACAATAATTTGTTGCAGAGATATAGAGAAAGTCATGTGAATGGAGCAGTCCCCCCCTCTTTCCCATTCAGACAGATATACACGTGGCCATGTTTCTTAAAATGATTTCTTGGGATTCAGGTGTCTCAAAACATGTATCAAATGTTGGGTGGAATACAATATCTTCTTTGTCCACTATGTACATTTTAAATAATTAGTTAAAAATGAGGAAGTTAAAAAATGTGTAAGAGCCTTCTAGATGTGTCTCGGTGAGCCGTTACGTTGTACGCTTTGCCAATAATGTAAATTTGACACAACTGTGTAAAAGTTTGTTCTATCAACTTGCGATCTTTGTTTATCAGATCAGTTTCAGATTGTCTCGTGTTTGATAACTAATGTGCCTACCAAGTGCCATGTTGGAAAGACTCAATTCAGCTTTAAGGATTCTGAGAGGAGAAAGCTTTTAACAAAACATAGTTGTAAAATTGGCCTTGTTGATTAATTTAAATAGAAATAAAGTGATTTGAAAACACCATAAACATATAATAAAATGTAATGTATAACTTTATAATATGTTATAAATAAATATGAATACCTATAAAATTATAATAAATAATCACGCCTATTTAACATTTATACATTTCAAATTGCTTTGAATGTTAAGATAATGCATCTATAAAATTGGGAAAATTCAGTTCATGTAAGGTAACCTGTTCAATTTTTAACAGTTATTATAAAGAACAACAATGCTGTTGACCTTGTTCCAAAATTCTAGATTACATGGTTGTTTAAATAAAAACGTTTTAATGTCTCAATTCATTGATCTAACAAAATGGTCCGCATGATGACTTTTGAAAAATATTAGAAATAAAATTTAAGATTCCTAATAAATGGGTTTCAAAATATAACTAGTATATCAGAAGTTTTATATTAACCCCAATTAATGTGGAAAATGGTTTCAATTTGCACTATCCAAAACTATTGATTTTATGAGTTAAATAATTTATTTATCAAAACTGTAGAATTATTTCGAAAAAATGTATATTAATTTCCTTTTATGTATTGACGAAATTACTAAAATTTATATCCTGTGGATTTTAGTAAGGAAAATTGTTGATAAACATTTGTGAAAACACAGTTTAAATTTGCGTGTGTCTGCTCATTATTGGAAGTTCAACTTATACATTTTCTTAACTTATAGAATAAAATAATTTAAATGGTTATGAAAAAAACATTTTACATAATTACTCTCAACTTTTGGTCAACTTTCACAGACGCATTACCTTGACATTTTTACCTTTGGGAAACTGTGTAGTTGACTAACTGCAAACTAAAAAGCTGAAAACATACATATATGCAAGTTTATACAAGAATACCATTCAGAGTTTGTTTCGTTATGCTAAATGGTTTGTATGCTTGTTACTTAGATGTTTTTAACGGTGCAAACAGAATTACTGTTTCTGTAAAGTGGCTGCTATACTATATATAATATAATAGAGGTCATGAGGTGAGACATGAATAAATAATACGCATAGGGGAATGGCCGCAACCGCTGAATGAGGTAATAAAGCTGTCAGCTTGGCGAAAATAACACAACCACAACAGTGTGCAGCGTTGAACTATTATTGCAGTTCATATGAAAGTTAATGCTGTCACATATCTATAGTAATAGCGAAAACACTTTGTTATAAAGCTAATTTTTATACATATGTAATATGTAATTAACAATATGTAGAGCGTGAGACCGAATGTTTTGTTTGAAGGAATGTCGATATGTTTATTTTGGTTGCGCTTCTGCTTATCACACAATGAGTTGGCAATCATGAACATAGTTAATGCTACCGTACTCGCTACATGTTTCTACAGCTCCGCAATCCCGCTCATTGCACCCTCATCTTCGTCCTCATAACCATTGATATCATCAGCATCAATGTCTTCTTCTAAGTTAGCAGTTATCTGCTAATGTTTATTTGCATACACATTAAAGAACGTCGCACTAAAGTGAGTGCTAGCATACTTCACGCCTTCTTGGACAGAAAGTTATTACTTCTGCGCATATATTTTGGCGCAACTTCTCCCACTATCGGTCCTTCATGTGATGAGTTGCCACTGCGCAATTTAATGTTTTGCTCTTGTCTCGCCTCACAATTATATCCTTGTACTATTGAATTCATAATAAGATAGCTTTACTTATGTTTACTTTCTCTATAGGTGCTATGTATATAGTGTATAGAGAAGGTATTGTACTCCACCCAACAATTCGATACCGAGATTTCACCGGAAATATTTGTTTTAGGGTCCCCTGTATCCAAAAAAAAGTATTTTCAGAAAAAGGTCCGTGTGTGTGTCCGTGTGTCCCTGTGTCAGTGTGTCCCTGTGTATTCGTGTGTCCGTGTGTCTATGAACACGATAACTCGAAAACGAAAAGTCGGGAAAATACCAAACTTGGTATTTAAGTTTAGTATCTTCCAGGGATGCGACACGAAGATTTTGAGAAAAATCCCCCACCCCAAACTACCCTTTACATGGAACTTTTTTCGAAAATTTTGATTTTCTAAAAAATGGCTCTAACGATTTTATTAAAATATCGTATATTAAAGATATTTACATGACAAATAAAATGTATATTTTGAATTTTCTGGGGATAGCCTCTAAAGACTACTTTATTCTTGGTCAATTTTACGGAATTTTGCATAACTGCTGAACCGTAAGAGATGGACAAAAACGTATCCCACAACAAATGTAGAGCACCTTAAAACACACAATTTGTGTTACATACATTTTTTTCGTGGAGTTGATTGTTTTTGAGATATTCCTTGTTTTTTCAGCTATAAAGACTTATACTATTCTCTTACAGGACTTTATGAACTCGTGTCCTTACAAACAAAGGAACTTCAGTTGCAGAGCAACCAGCTTTAGACTATCACTTTAACCTATGGTACTCCCTCTTTCGCTTCTACTAAAAAGGAAGCAAGTAATAAGAATATTTCTGCTAGTTTTGCTCTATTAGATGAAGTAAATAGAATAATTTGTTGCAGTGATATAGAGAAAGTCATGTGGATGGAACACGTCAGATTTTTATTACTTACTATAAATTTCACTTTGATAAATCACTTCGTTAATAATGACGTTTATAACTTGCTCTTAACCAATAGATACTCGCCTACCTGCGACTTATAGAATAAAAATTAACATTCAAAATGTTTTTCCCCTTTCTGGACAGTTTTATGGATATTTTCTTTAAAAATAAAACGAGTGCTTACTAGTACCATGCAAAACAAGCTCTGTGTTCAGTTCAGGTTTGTCGACTGTGGCCACTACCGAAGTTTGCTGCTTGGAGTATTTTTGTAATTATTTACAGATTAATCAGTAGTCGTAAACATGACTTTTGGTTAAGATTACAAACAGATAATCATACTCATCAGCGAGTGTTTATTACATTCTGTAATCAGTGCTAGAGTACATTTTTCTCAAACCAGAGAGGTAATGGTTTTGAGAATTACCTATTTAGAGATATAAGGGGTACGCGTATCAAATCAAGAGCAGCCGCAGGTCTTATACGAACGAGTTTTTACGTCGTTAGTAAATTTGTGATTTAATCTTTTCAACCAGCTTAATTTCAATTACTGTCGAGGTAATACTTTATCCAACTATTATAATGTGCCATTGCTGCACTTTTTTGAGAGCTTTTATGTTTTCCATACGGAACAAGGTGCACACGGTTCTACTGAATTCTTTATTCGAAAAAATAGTCATATAATTTAAACGTCATTACATGGTGCACCAGACTATTGTATTTTAGTTTATTAAATAACAAAATTTCACAAGCCATTGAAACACAATGTTTACTGAACTCGCATAAGAGAATATTAAATACTGAACATACTAAACACAAGTAATACCAGACATTTAGTACGTTGGTCTAATTTCTCGGTGTGTTGTCCATTATTACGAGTACTTTCTCTATCAACTTATAGTACACAAGTTGGGAAGATATTGCATGCCACCCACAAATTTGACATGGAGATTTCACTGTAAATACACATTTTAGAGTCCTCTGAATCAAAAAATCATGCGCGTGTGCATGAACGACATAACTAAAAAGCGAAAAGTCCGTTAAATTCCAAGCTTGGTATTTAAGTTCCACATCTTTCAAGGATGCGACACTGAGATTGTCAACAAATCTTTACCCTTAATATCTGATTGTATGGACCATTTTTTGAAAACATTGGTTTTCTCAATAAAGGCTGTAATGATTTTGATTAAAATACTATAAGTTTAAGATATTTTTATGCCAAATGAAAGGTATATCTTAAATTTTCTAAGTATAATATCTGGAGTCCTCTTCATTCTGGAGGACATTGTGTAACTAGTAAACCGAAAGAGAGGCTAAATCTTACCATTCAAGAAATTTAGCTCACGTTAAAATACATGATTTATGCTCCACACTTCCGCGATATTCCTAATTTTTTGAATAACTTTTGAAATATCCATGTTTTTCTTAAATATAGGATATCATTCGTTTTATATATGTTTTGTTTTACTCGTCAAGCGAAGAGAACTGTATATTTACAGTTTTTAAAAGATTTCGCTATCGCTTTAGCCTCCTGTATTTCATTATTTCCTTTCTACTTACAAGAAAAAAGGTTATAAAACATTTCTGGTAATGTTTATCTCGATTAGCAAAAGCAGATAGCAGAATAAGCTTATGCAAGAATAGTTTGTTGCTGAATAGGTAAGAATAGAACTACTAAGATTTTTATACATACAGTAGATACGCTGTCATGTGCATATGGTAGTAATCGTTGTAAAGCTATTATGAATTTCTCCTTTTAGTTCAACAAACGTCATCCGTATAAGCGCAACCTTTTCCTTTAGCCATTTGTACGAACTGAAACTCGGACGATCCCGATTGCGCGCAAGATAAATTTCTTCTTGTTTTAAAGTGCCGAACTGCGCGCTGTGATCAGTTTCACATTTCCCTTCCCATTTAGGAGACTTGGGACTCTATGTGAATGCCGACGTATTTTCCATTCTTAGGCATGTTTAAAAATGCAGTGTTATAATTTGCATAACGAAGGGCATCAGTCAAGAAGTTAAAACATCCACTTAAATTAAGTACCCTTCTTGTAATAATAACACTCTTTATAAAATACAATGCCGTGTCTGTATTTTAAAACTAATTACTCTACGCTTTTCGCACGCAGATTTAGATTTGTAAGCAGTTGTATGATTCATATTTATATAACAGAAGCGTTGGAATACATTGCTTTATACGTAGAAACACACTCGATGAGTACCCAGTTTTATACACAGCACGTCATTAAATAGCCTCGGAACAATCGACAGTCGTTAGCAGGTCCGTATAACCTACAGCCAGTATTATTGTCAAAACAAATTATGTAATTTTATTTACTACTGGTGCCACATTTCTGTTAGAAAAACTCGCAAGCATGTGACATGTTTGTCGTACATCCGCTCGCGCGCAGTTGGCTTGTTTACACTCAGAGGCACGCGCAGTTTACCGGTTTACAACTCAGTCTCTCGCGCACAGTTGGGAAAAAGTTGATCCATGTCGCGTGCAGTCGTTATTCTCCCCTGAAGCCGAGGCTGCTTGGAGACTATATGTGCGACATCAACCTCTTTGGAGCGTACCTATTCTTATACCAGGTGGCCCACCTGCCCGCATTTGACGTTAGCTCTTGGTCAGTGGTGAACTAGCGTGAGCGACCCTCATTTTACCCCTTATTGCTTATCAGCGGAGACGGTGAACGGGTCGCGCTCATTGAGAGGAGTAAAATCTTATGTATTCCGTTCACATAACTTTCTCTAGCTGTTCCAAATACCTCAATTGTTTCAGATAGCGATGAGATTTAAAGAATTTGACTATAGCTTTAGGTTAATGTAATCCCTTATTTCCCTTCTTCTTCTTACCTTCTTAAGCAAGTCATAGGACCAATTACGCTAAGATTTATCTCGATTAGCATGATGCACATAATATTTTTTTGTAAAATAGTTTGTTCCAAGTACAGTTTTAAAAACTCATCGCTATATGAGACAATTGAAGTTCGAATCACTTTGTACGGTCTCGTTTGAGAACAGTATAAGTATTTTAAAGCTAAAACCAATAACAGGTAATATCCCAGAAACTCACCTCTACAAAAAAACAGTATATGACATTAATTATGTGCTTTAATGACATTTGCATTTTTAAGTGGTAAGTTTTTGTCTATCTTTTACGGTTTAGCAGTTATGCAAAATTCAGCAAAATTCATCGAGAATAAAGAGATCTTCAGAGGCTATTCCCAGAAAATTTAGAACCATTAGAACCATTTATGAGAAAATCAAAAATGTTCCATGTAAAGGTTAGTTGGGGGTGAAGGGATTTTCTTGAAAATCTTTGTGTAGCATCTTAGGAGATATTAACCTTAAATTCCTACTTTGGCACCTAAGTTTTTTTCTTCTGTTTTTGAGCTATGCTGTCCACAGACATACACATGGATCTTTTTCTAAACATTCTTTTTTTCGGACACAGGGGACCTCAAAACATATATTTAAGATGAAATCTCGACATCGAATTTTTGGGTAGAATACAATACCTTCTTTATCCACTACATACATTATAAATACGGGCTAGACAAAGTAAAAAGAAGATTACTCAGTTTTTCGGGTCAGTTGGGACAACTGGTATATACCAGGTGGTTTACCTGTCCCTTATTATTTTTGGAGTTAGGCACACTTTATACTCTGAAGGCCATAAGGTCGAAATTACCATGCTTGTTGACCATTTAGTAACCACGCAAATGCAGCATGTTTTTCATAGGAAAATAGACCTTAGCAGCAATAATTACGTCCATTCCAAAAGCATGCGCTTAATAACTCCTGTTACAGGACATGTAATTCCAATAGGATCGTTGTCATATGTACCGCAAATTATAAATTATATGAAATTAATATGAATGAAGGTTAAACGAAAGGCTTAAGCTACAAAAGGAGTCACAGTTATAAAGAGATCAGAAGCGGAGATAGAGACATATTGTGTGACTTTATACCTCCAAGTTTTAACGCATCAAATGGTTAATTTCACTTCCAATGTGTCAGCGGTTCGCGTCTCACAGTCAGCGTGCACTTTTTTTCTTCTTTACGTATTATCCATCAGGGTGCGAAGTTAGGCCAGTGTTTGTCACACTAATAAATGTAGGTGTAAACTAAAAAGTAAACGAACTAAGAAAAACCCAAATTCATTTTACGTGTTCTTCAGTTTTCGATCCTAAATTGTGTTGAAAAAGAAACTTCACTAAGACTTTAAATAACACTGGACTGATAAAGTCCATTAAATAAAGAGAACAACAATAAAAGGAATAAATAAGCAAGTTAACAAAATATGTTCTGATATCCCATCTAGCTTTGTGCCAAATCAGGGGATTTTTTTTCTTCTACATTTTGGTAAGAGTCGAGCATCTTGCAACTCAAAGTAACAGCGGCGCGCGTTAACCAAATACGCTACTGTTTAGCTATATCTGGCAACACTAAAGTGTATAATGTTGGTATGCAGAAGATGGGTCTCGGGAACAATGTTTTCAGGTTAAACTGTAATCCGCGGGTTGCATAAAACCAGAGAATAAGGGACAGGTACCAACATACGCTTGAACCTATCATATCCGTAGCGACCATGGTTTCCAACAACCTATATTCCTTCGCGCTGTGACTTCAAGATGTTTCAAGAGATTCGACTACATAGAATCCTCTCTTCTGATTTATGTAGTGATTCACCTACCTTATAAAAAGGTGAAAACACATTTTCTGAAACCAGTTTACAGATTTCCTTTTTAGGTGTAATAAAGTTTATGCCTCTATAACTGGAATTGACAGCCTTGTTTTTAGCTCAAATCATTTAACTCGATAATTACTTTGCATCATCAATAGATTTTCATTACGAAAGATGACTCATCTTCCGCAGCGTATCAGATTATACTATAAAGAAACACTAATTATGAATGAGTTTTATTTTACTAATACAGCCCAATGAGAAGAATACCAAACAAACAAACAAAACCTGATGGTTACATTTACATGTCTTTCTCTGCCTATTCTGTAACAAACTATTCTTACAAAGTTTATTCTTTTATCTACATCTAGTTAATCAAGATAAACTTTAGAGGAAATAGCCTTACTAATTAGTTCTTTATAACTAAGGATAATAAAGGAATACACTAGGCTAAAGCGTTAGCCAATTTTTAAAAAAGCTCATCACTATACTCGGTGTAAATACAAAAGAGTGCTGAAACCAAAAATAACTTCACATTTCAGATAAGTTAAGTAGTTCAACATTGAAACCAATAATGAAGAATTTTTCGGAAACGGCTAACTCTACAAAAAATGTATATGACAAATTGTCTCTCTTAACGAGATCTCATTTGTTGATTGGTAATTTTTCGTCTTTTACGGTTTACCAGTTATGCAAAAGATCGTCCAGAATGAACGCATCTTCAGAGGCTATTCCGAGAAAATTCAAGATACAGGTACACTTTATTTGTCGTGTAAATATGTTTAATTTACGGTGTTTTAATTACAATCGTTAGGCCATTTTTGAGAAAAACAAAATGTTTTAAATTTTTTCCATGTAAAAGGTAGTTTGGGGTGGGGATTTTTCTGAAAGTCTTCTTATCGCTTCTTTTGAAGGTATTAAACTTAAACACCAAGTTTGGTATTTAGCGAACTTTTAGTATTTGACCTATGCTGTCCAAAGACACACAGGAAGACATACACTGGTAGTTTTCTAAACTCTTTTTTTTTTTTTTTTTACTTTCTTTTTAATCCAGTTTACTCTAAAACTTGTATTTCCGGTGAAATCTTGGTGTCAAAATTTTAGGTGGAGTACAAAAGTAGGTAATATGATTTTTTGAGCAAGTGTCAGGTTTAAAAGCACTGTTATTTGTCTGCAAACTCTTAAACGTACCAAATCCGCTGTTTAAAGCGTCAATCTACTACAAGAACTAGTTAATTTCTTTAAACCGTCTTCTATCTTTTAAAAATTACATTTCCGCTTCTAAAAAGCCCTTTCAACTAAGCATTTTATTTTACATTTTGAGCCCATGCTCTTAGGTCCGTGAGTGTGTGCGTATGTATGTGTGAGTATGTGTGTGTGAGTCCGTGGACGCATGACTCAAAAACTAAAAGATTGTTAAATACCAAACTTCGTATTTAAGATTAATATCTTCAAGGATACGACACGAAGGTTTAGAAGAATATCCCCCAAAACAAACTATCCATTACATGGAAAAAGTTTTCGAAAATGTTGATTTTCCCCAGCGATTTTGATTAAAATACCGCGTGTTAAAGATATTTACGTTAAAAAATGTATAGCTTTAATTTTTTGGGAATAGCCTCTGAAGACCTCTTCATTGTGGACGATTTTTCCCAATTCTGTGTATCTGCTAAACCGTATATGAGAAAGACAAAAACATACTGCTCAAAAATGTAGATCTCATCAAAATACAGAATATATATCCTTTACATTCTTGTTGTGGAGGTAACCATTTCCAAAGTATTCCTTGTTATTGATATCAATTGTAAAGTTCTTATAGTTTTCTCAGACAGGAAGTGCCCATTTTTCCTTTGTTCTACTTCTGGTGAAACAAAGAAGCGAATTGCGATGACAATCGCATTACGACGGCTTTTAAAACATTTGACTATCGCTTTAGCTTAGTGTATATCCTTAGTTCCCTTCTGCTTATAATGAAGTAAGTATTTAATAGGAGCATTCTGCTAATGTTTATCTTGATTAGCATGTTATAAAGATAACAATCTTTTGTAAGAAGTTTGTTCGTAGGACAGCTAGAGAAAGTTATGTGAGTGTAACACACCAGATTCATAGAAAAAGGTCTATTTATGTGTGTGTGTCTATGGACAGCCTAGGTCAAACAAAACTTAAAAGAACGTTAAATACCAAACTGCCCTTTACATGGACAAATTTTTGAACATGTTGATTGTCTTAAAAATGGTTCTAACGATTTTTATAAAATTACCGTATATTAAAGCTTTTACATCACTGATAAAATGTATATCTTGAACTTCCTGGGAATACCTTATGAAGACCTCTTCAATCTGGATGAATTTTTCCCAGTTTTGCATAACTGATAAATCGTAAGAAATAGAAAAAAAACTTACTGTTTAAAAAAAAATGCACAAAATACACAACTTATGTCCCTTATGCTCATTCTTGTGGAGGTAACCGTTTCTGAGATGTTTCTTGTTTCAAATTTGAAATACTTAAACTTTTCTCAGACAGGAAGTGTCCGTTTTTCTTTTGTTCTACTCCTGACCAAGCAAAGAAGCGAATTGTAATGAGTATCGCATATGGAAGTTTTAAAGCATTTGACTATCACTTTAATATAGTGAATTCCTTTAGTTATCATCTATTTATAAAGGACTAAGTAACTGCATTCTGTTAATACTTATCTCGATTAGCATGGTGTAGAAAGAAAAATAATCTTTTGTAAGAAGTTTTTAGAACTTCCAGAGAAGGTCATGTGAGCGTAACACATCAGGAAATATTTCTCAGATATTCCTTGCTATTGATTTAAATTTCAAAATATTTATATATTTCTCAAATAGGATCTCGTTTTTTTATTTTTATTACTGCTGGATAAGCAAAGGGGACAGAGTTTCAAAAACCAGTTCTGAAAACATTTGACTATCGTATAAACCTAATGTATTTTCTTATTCCTTTTTTTTTTCTATAACAAAATATATAATAAAAATATTTAAGTAAATATTAATCCCATATACAGTGAAATAGAAGAATACGTTTTTAAGAGCAGTTTTAAAAAGTGGGTAAAAAAATTAATATGAAAGTAATACCTACTTGATATAGTTATTTAATCCATTTCTTATACATCTAACAATTGCTGTGATATTCAAAACTTAGGTTTATGCACATTAATCAGGAACTCAAGTATATTATATATTACACTCTAGTAATATAAACCAATAATATTTTTAGTATCATTTTATCACTTGGGAAATTGGGAATAAATATACATAAAATTACTACTAAGAAGTAGCAATGTTTATTGAAGGATAAATCTTGTATTTTCTTACATTCTATTCCACTTGCTAGGTAATTAATTCCCCCCCCCCTGCCCAATGCTCACCTATGAATTATAGTACGCACCTCTACTTAAATCTTCCGTATGACCTTATGCTTCACAGTATTGTAGCATTCTTGTTATGGACTTATTTAAAACGCTACAAAAATCACCACTCCACTATTCATAGGATTACGTTTTTTCACCGTCCCACAACCAGCTGATGTAATGATGCTTTCACAAAAATGAAATAATGCGCTCTCCATTGTTCATGTCCCTATACCCGAACAGTACCCAACTGAAGCTTTTTTAGATGATAAAACTGATTTTATATATAT
Organism: Hymenopus coronatus; assembly: GCA_030762935.1. Lineage (NCBI taxonomy): Eukaryota > Metazoa > Arthropoda > Insecta > Mantodea > Hymenopodidae > Hymenopus > Hymenopus coronatus. The sequence goes on from CM060890.1 coordinate 36,758,268, forward strand.
ATTATTGAAGCTATCTGATAAGTTCGTGGTTCCATTAGTTCGGGCTTTTACTCCATGTACCCATTTTCACGTTTGTAAGTTGTGATTTCTTCCTGTAATGTCATCTATGGGCGATGAGTTGGTCCCTCATCTCCATGTGGATATAGTGGCGAACTAGCGAACTGAAAACCACCTGATTCAAGAAACCACTGTAGAATGACTCGTATAGTCCGCCATTGCGTAATGGTACTTGAATAAATACAACACCAAATTCGCTAAACTGGTTAGTTACCAAACATGGCATTAGAGGGTGCAAAATAACCTTCTCGAGTTAGAAATTGTTATAAGTTAACGCTTGCGCGAGACATTTTATTTCAATGTAAACTCTATCCGATCGTGACTGTCACGATCTATTCCTGTGCAATGCAACCTAACTCGCCTTAATTATTGTCTCAAATTGTTTGTTGTAAAAGTATATAAATATTCAAGAGAGAAAAACTAAAATTAGAAAGAAAAAATACCTGAGTGATCTGCGGGACTTTAAAAGAATGTGTTATTGTATAGCTGATTCGTGTTTTGTTGCTTCAAGCGTCGAAAATATGCGGCTCTGTGTACAAGGTACTTCCAAAACCAGATTTCATGAAAAATCTCTCAGAAAACATGTCGCAAATGTCCGATCATCTCTTACGTTTATGTACTATTCGGCGATAAGATTCTACTGCTACCTTAAACAGGCATAGATTAGCATCTCTAAGGCTCCTGGAATCTCTTGTAGCAGTGACATGTGAAAAACATCCTTTGTCCCGAAAGAACACACAGAATTTCGATGGTACATGTGGCTGCTTCTTACTTACCCCAGTGAGTGGGTTTGAGCCACTTTGGCGTTCAACAGCGCAATATATTCAGCGATATAGATACGGTCCAGATATGAACAGCAGTAGCCTGGTCAGAGAAATATGTTAACTGGTTTTTCTGAGGCGAGTAATAAATCACATGCCGAAGTAGTAGGGAGACAGGCTTCGGAATTAGTCAAAAACGCCCTCCAGGACAGTTTCTGAAATCGCTAACACGTTTTCATCCAGTAGCTTGAGATCTGACTCATTTCTTCGGGCCAACAGAATATTGTCTTGACCCCAGAAAGGTGCGCTATTACGTCTTACATTAGTGGTGGCATGGGGACACTTGCAACCCCAGGAATAAAGTGCTTGTTATAATTAGTACAAATGAACAAATGCCTTTATTTATTACTTATATATACTAAGCTACACATAATATACTAAAATGACCGTTGATGTTATAAAAACATATTACAAAAATAAAGCAAAGCTGTCAAAATAGGTGGTAAATCTGCATTTTTCAAGGTAATAACATGTATATCTTTCTCAAAATCTTATTAATCAAATAATTGGTGCTACATTTCTGTGCTTTTTCCTCCTTTCTGACACGTTTTATTGTACTTTTGTGGCACTTTGTTTATTTGCAGCTTTCAAACTTACTATTTTAAGTTCTTCTTCAGGTCTCCTCTCTTTCTTTTCTAATATTACTTATATATCTTCTTCCTCCAATTCCTATATCAGGACTAATAACTTTTCCCGATATTCCTCGTAATTATAATGACCTATAAAACCAACACTACATTACATACTAAAAATTATACGTATACTACAACCAACTTCAAATTATCAGCTGAAAACAAACTTTAAACAATAAGCTGTTTGAAGCACACAACAGATAACAGAAGAAGCGCCGTGGTATATTTCCTGCCCTACTTTCTCCCCAGAAACACAAACAGCATTTTTCTAGTAATTTACTGTCTCAGCCCCAGTGCTAATGAACTCTGACGATGTCCAAGGAATGTAGCGAAAGATAGGAGAGAATCTTGGAGGATGAAATTATATTCTTTATTGTGATTTTTTATTAATTAAAAATGAGATATGTTAATTTCATGTTTGATTGTTTTAGAGATAGAGAGCAAGTGCTCAAAACCATTATGCAAAACTTGAAAATAAAACTGACTGGGGTCAGAAAATATTCCACGTCATCTTTCCAAACACCAATAACATGCTCATCAGAACATCTGATTGATATTTGACAATATTTGATGAGCGTCATTAGGAATGTGGAAGTTCATTAACTCATCAATTGAAGTCACATGAATCTACCTTACTGAACTGAATGGGTGGTCGAGTTCGTGATGACACGGACCCATTCTTGCCAACAGTACGTTCTTCCTGAAACAGCTACCTGACTGAGCTTTTATCGGTGATTTTCTCAATCCTCATAACTGGTAAATATCGGGAGAGTACCCTAAAACAGGCTTTGAATATTTCCTGCCTTTGAGCCTCCCCTTTTCTATTTATCATTTCATTCGTATATCTTCAGTCTCTATCGATTGTAGTGCCGAATGAAGTAAGAAACGGGTTCTAAACGACAAAAATAATATTTTATATTCACATTACTTTCTCTACCCATGGTTCAACAAACTATTATTAGTAAAAGCTTATTCTTCTACATATTTCAAGATAAACGTTTATAAAAATGTTTTAATTGGATGTTTTCTTGTATGGGGATGCAAAGGGTCTTAGAAAATATGGTATACTTAAACAATAGTAAAATATTTTAAGAACTGCTTGCTATGAGATGGCTTTGATGTTCCGTTCTCTTTACTTGGTCAGGAGCAAGAAAAACGAGTAAGAAATCCAGTTTGAGGAAAGTGTAAGAATTTAAATGAAACCAATAACAAGGAATATCTGGACACAGCTAGATGTGTATTTGACACAAATTGAGTGTTTTAGTCAGATGTGCATTTTTCTGTAATAAGCTTTTCTCTGTTTCTTCCGGACTACTACTTAAGCAAAACTCATTCAGAATGAAGAAGGCTTCAGAGGCTATTCCCCGAACATTCAAGATATATATTTTATTTGCAACGAACTCATTGACTACCTCCGTGGTCCAGTAGTCAGCGAGCTGACTTCTCACCCGGAGGTCGCGGGTTCGGGACCTGGGGCGGGAAAGTTTTCTTTAGCAAGAATTATTCCCTATCCCCCACAGAGTTTGGAGGTATGTATGTGAGAGTGAAATGTGTGAGTGTTTGAGAAAAATAAAATGATTTAACCAAACGTAAAAGAACCTACAGACAACGAGTTGTTTCAAGTGCAAAGTCCCCGATATGATCTTAGGTGCTAAAGGGAGCTATATAAATGAAACAAACAAACAAAAGACCTTGGCTATAGAGACTGCCATTAATTGGTCGTTATTGATAATAGTAAAAAATTCTGATGAGTTCGATCGCATGTCTTTCTCTGCTCTCTGCAATAAATTATTTTTAAAAATTTTATTATTCTACTTACTTAATACCAATCGAGAAAAAATCAGAAAGGATCTTATTACTTGTTTCCTTGTAAGTAGAGGGGAAATAAGGGAGTACACTATGCTAAAGTGATAGTCCAATCTTTTATAAGCTGGTTGCTATGTGATTGAAATACCTATGTTTGTACAGACGAGAGTTAACAAATTTCGTAAGAGAAAAGTGTAAGTATTTTAAAGCTGAAACAAATAAAAACGAATATCTCAAAAACTGTCCACCCCACGAAAAAAATATATATAACATAGTGTTTTTGAACGAGCTATACATTTTTTTGTGTGGTAAGTTTCTGTCTATCTCTTACGGTTTACCTGTTATGTAAAATTCAGTAAAATTCATCCAGAATAAACATGTCTTTAGAAGCTATTCTCAGAAAATTGAACATATGCATTTTATTTGTCATGTAAATATCATAAATATACGAGATTTTAATCAAAATCGTTATAGCCTTTTTTGAGAAAGTCAAAACTTTCAAAAGTTGATCCATGTAAAAGGTAGTTGAGAGTGCGGGGAATTATCTTGAAAATCTTCGTGTCCCATCCTAGGAAGATAATAAACTTAAATATTCAGTTTGGTATTTAACGGACTTTTCGTTTTTGAGCTATGCTGCCTACAGACACACACATACACGGAAGACAGAGTGGCCGACAGATTCAGGGGGTACCAAAACATGTATTTCCGATGAAATCTCGATAACGAAATTTTGGTTACATTACAATGCCTTCTCTATTCAGTATGTACATAGTACGTGTAGAGAAAGTAAACATTTGAACGATTGTGTTTGGCAGGAATGAAGAAGGTGAGCATTTGTTATATATTACCTCCAAGAAGAAAAAACAAAGGATCACAATGTTCAGACCTTTAATTGAGGAAACTCGCCGGAAAGGCATCGTCAACTAATGAATAGTTTCTTGAATAAGAAAGCAATTTAACGGTGAAATGAGTCGAAACAGTCTCTTTGACATCAAGGAAACCGGGTACTTTGTGAAAGCAATGGCCACCGTTAACAACCTTAATGAAAACCTTATTGAACTGGTAAGAGGTTGTGATAGATACTGCATATTTAAATTTTTGAAGTTTTCAAGGCTTTGCCAGGTTGAGAAATCTGTGTGTGTGTATATTAGAGAGAGAAAGAGAGGGAGACAGAACGAACAGTGCCCTCAGTAAACAAAGTGATATAAATGCCAATTTGGTATAAACTTAATCGAGACTATAAATTGAATATTTTAAAATTATCTTCATCTAAACTAAACCTTTAACATAAAATGTTTCTATAAATTATATATTCTCAAAGCTATGCTAATGACGTTTACTAAAGCACATTTGAAACAGAAATAAGAAAACATTCTTGGAACTTTCTGTAAACAATGTGCTTAGTATTAGAATTTTGTGCTTGACGCCTTTCAATATAAGGTTATTTTTTGTTACTCAGAAGGCAACTAACTAAGCCTTATTAACAAAGAACAATATGTTTACATTGAATTACATTTTTAAATAAAATTATTTTTAAAAAATATTTTGTTTGTGCTACATAGTCTACAAGTCTATATAGTTTACTAATCAAAATTTGCCAGTCTGTGCACGTTATATTATAAAGCATTAAAGATCTTATGTTTTCCATTCACATAACTTTCTCTAGCTGTTACTCAACAATTTTCGTCACAAAATATTATTCTTTTATTTACATGATAATCAAGATAAACATTTGCAGAAATTGCCTTATTACTTGCTTTCTTGTAAGTAGAAGGGACATAAGGGAATACAATAAGCTAATTCGATGGCAAAAACTTTTAACTACTGGTCATATGTGAAACAACTGAAGTTAGGCTCGCTTTGTTGGTCTACAGTAAATCAAGAGAGTGAAACGAAACATCACTTCCCGTTTGAGAAAACTTTAAGTTAAAATTGAAACCAATAACGGGAATATCTGAGAAATGGTCAACTCTACGTAAAAAAAACATATATGACATCAATTATGTGTTTTAACGAAATCTAAAATTTATTTTTGTCTATCACTTACCGTTGAATCGTTAAGCAAAATTCTAAAAACATCTACAAAGCTCATCCAAAGAAAAAAGCTCTTCAGAGATTATTCTCAGAAAATTCATAATATACAGTTAATTGGATGTAAATAAATTTAATATGTGGTATTTTAATCAACACCGTTAGAACTGTTTTTGCAAAAAACATCCTTTTCGTGTCGCATCCTTGGAAGCTACTAAACTTAAATACCAAATTTGGCTTTTAATTATATTTTCGTTTTTGAGCTATACTGTCCACACTCACACATATACACACAAGGACCTTTTTGTAAAAGTCTGAATATGCTCAATGCACATGACTTTCTCTACGGCTCCGTGACGAATAACATTTAAAAAACCCATTCTTCTATCTACTTAGCATGGCTTCCTTCGGAAGGGAAGTAAAGTCGTGGGTCCCGTGTCGCAAATTTACGACACGTAAAAGAACCTCAAGCCTGATAGAGAGGCCTCTGAGCAAATTTAAGCTGTCTTTCACGCCCAATTTAGAATGGGACGCTGAGAACCACAGTAGTTAAAAGGGTGTCCGTAAATAACACGCCATTTACATTTATTTCTATCGACTTCATTCTAATTGAGATAAAAATTAACAAAAACTCTTATTTCTTTCTTCCTAGTAAATAGAAAGGAAACAAAGGCATACGCTAGGATAATCCGACAGTGAAATGTTTTAAAATGTGGTTGCTATGGGATTGAAATCTGTTTCATTTGCGTAGACAGTAGTTGAGAAGATCCCTTATGAGAAAGTTTAAATCATTTAAAACTGAAACCAATAACAAAGAATATCTCAAAATGGTCAACGTGGTGAAATAATGTATATGCCATACATTTTGTGTTTTAAGGAGATCTACATTTTTTGTGCAGTAAGTGTATGTCTATCTCTTACGGTTTAGCAGTTATACAAAATTCAGCAAAATTCATCCAGAATAAAGAAGTCTTCTGAGGCTACTCCCAGAAAATTCAAGATGTACCTTTTATTTTTCATGTGAATATCTTGAATATAAGAAATTTTAATTAAAATCCTTAGAGTCATTTTTGAGAAAATCAAAATGTTGTTTCTTGAAAATCTTCGTGTTGCATTCTTTAAAGATACTGAACTTAAATATAAAGTTTTGTATTTAACGGACTTTTCATTTTTGAGCTAAACTGCCCCCCCCCCACACACACACACACTCACACAGGACTTTTTCTAAAAATCTTATTTGTTCCATTCACATGACTTTCTCAACATATTTGTAACTAATTATTGTTAATAAGCTTATTCTTCTATCTACTTCATGCTAATCGAGATAAACATTAGCAAGTACGGTCTTATTACTTAGTTCCTTATAAGCATAAGGGAAACAATGTAATACACATTCCGCCTGCGCTGCCATAAGTAGCTAAAGCGGGCGTTAAACAGTACCAAAAAGAAAAAAAGGGGGGGGGGAATACACTAGGCTAAACCGATAGTTAAGTTTTTAAAACTGTGGTTGCTGTAGGATAGAAGTCGTTTCTGTGCGTTACCAGCAGTTGAAAAGTTCCCATTTGAGAAAAATATAAAGTATTTTACAACTGAAACCAATAACAACGAATATCTTGTAAACGGTCAACTCCACGAAAAACATGCTTCTTAGATAAATTGTGTGTTTTAACGAGATCTACAATTTTGTAAATTAACTTTTTTGTCTATCTCTTAGGGTTTACCAGTTATGCAACATTCATAAAAATTCATCCAGCATGAACAGGTCTTCAGAGGCTATTTCCAGACAATTCAAGATATACATTTTTATTGCCATATAAATATCTTAATAATCAAATTTTATACAAAATTGTTACAGCCATTTTGAGAAAATCAAAATTTTTGAAACATTTTCCATGTAAATGGTAGCTGAGGTGGGTCGATTTTCTTTAAAATAAAGGTATTCAATCCAATAATAAAGTTGTAACAATAGATGAAGATCTTAATCTAGCTTGCAACAATATACGGTTCAAAAATTATTTTTAGCCCTTATCTATATGAGCTTTAGGTTTTATTTTCCCGTTTCATGTCGCATCCTTGGAAAATAATAAACCTACATACCTATGCATTAGGTTTGACACGGGACCAACGACTTTACTACCCTTCCGAAGGAAGCCATGCTAAGGATTTTATGTACGAAAAATTCATCCCTTAGGCCGGATTGGAACCTGCGATCTTGGGAACCCTAGATGATTGAGGTCGACTCCTAGGCAAGGTAAAGACCATTACGTGGTAGGACGTTTACAAAATGTGAGGATATTGGAAATGCAGATACAAATGACTGAATATCCACATAGAAGGAGACTATGATGCATATGTTATTCAGGGCCTCCCACATCTTGTGAATGTTTCAGGGAACTATTTTAGGAGCCTTTAGAATCGAGGCGGTAACGTGGTTATGGGTTGGTATCCCGGGTGGAGATTTTGGGTATTAAGAATGGTGTGGATTTGTGGGTGCCCTAGCTCAGATTTGGCTGACATGGAAACTCTTTCAGGGTGTGGTACGACACAAGTGCTTTATTGAGTTAGTTCGGCCTTTTCCGCCTTTTTCCGTCCGCATTTCTCTTACTTTTCTCCTGTGAAACTATGCTTTATGCGACCGCGACGATTGTTACTTTTGATGCTGTGATTTATTCCGTTTTCTGGTCAGTATTAAAAAAATCTGATGTGTTCCATTCACATGACTTTCTCTATATCTCTGTAACAAATTATTATTATCGAAAAAAAAATTAGCACAAATAGTCTTATTTCTTGCTTTATTGTAAGTAGGAGCGAAATAAGGGAGTACCATATGTTAAAGTGAAAGCAAAAAGCTGGTTGCTATGGACTGATGTTCCTTTGTTTCTATGGACAGGAGTTGGCAAATTCCTGTATGAGAAAAGTATACTTTTTTCAAAGCTGAAGCCAAGAAAAAGGAATATCTCAAAAACGATCAACTCCACGAAAAAATGTATGTAACATAAATTGTGTGTTTTAACGTGCTCTATATTTTTTGTGGGTTAAGCTTTTGTCCATCTTTTACGGTTTAGTAGTTATTGAAAATTCATCCAGAATAAAGCAGTCTTAAGAGGCTATTCGCAGAAAATTCAAAATATACATTTTATTTGTCAGGTAAATATCTTTAATATATGTTAGAGCCATTTTTTAGAAAATCAAAATTTTCGAAAAAAGTTCCATGTAAAGGGTAGCTTGGGGTGGGAGGATTTTTCTCAAAATCTTCGTGTCGCATCCCTGGAAAATACTAAACTTATATACCAAGTTTGGTATTTTACCGATTTTTCGTTTTTGAGTTATCGTGTTCACGGACACACGGACACACTGACACACGGTCACATGGGCACACACACGGACCTTTTTCTGAAAATACTTTTTTTGGATACAGGGGACCCTAAAACATATATTTCCGGTGAAATCTCGGAATCGAATTTTTTGGTGGAGTGCAATACCTTCTCCATACACTATGTATATAGTACGTATAGAGAAAGTAAAAACTGTTTCCCTCACGACTAAAAGTAGCCTGTTCGCTCCACCCCGGACCTACACTTCACACTTTTGCTCTGCCGATGTGCCCCCGTCGACTGACCAGCGAAGAGAATTATTTTCTCTTTTCCTGTTTTGTTCATCCTCGGGCAATGTAACCTCACCCCCTTCGGTTCAATGTCCTACCCTCTTAACGGTGTTGTCGGGGTCGTTCGCCGCCTCGCAATAACTCGGCTACTTGGACGTGTTTGAAATCTTTCTTCACTTCCCATTTCTATGTACAAATGTATTTGTTTCCTCTTGGTATAATTTATATTATTAGCTATGATTTATATTTCCCTTCTGAATAACTAATAGCCCCGTGACAAGACATGTACTGTCTCAGAATGTAACTTGCTGTGCTCTAATGAGCGTGAAACATGGAACCAACATCATGTCAACTAACTTAATAAATAACGCAATTTTAAGGTGTCGCTCACTGCCCATATTACCCATATCCTCTGTCTATTTAGTGTAGATTTCATATGTTCCATGCACATTGGTACTCTCACAACAACAACAACAAAAATCTGATGTGTACCATTCACATGACTTTCTCCATATCCCTGCAACAAATAATTCTTAAAAAGCTTATACTTCTATTTACTTCATGCTAAGCAGAAAAAATTAGCAGAAATAGTCTTATTACTCGCATCCTTGTAAGTAGAAGCGAAATAAGGGACAACCGTAGGTTAAAGTGATAGTCAAAAGCTGGTTGCTATGTCAATGAAGTTCCTTTGTTTATATGGATAGGAGTTGACAAGTTCCAGTATGAGAAAAGTATACGTTTTTCATAGCTGAAACCAAAAATAAGGAATGTCACAAAAACGACGAACTCCACGAAAAAAAACGTATATAACATAAATTGTGTGTTTTAATGTGCTCTACATTTTGTGTCAAGTAAGTTTTTGTCCATCTCTTACGGTTTAGCAGTTATTCAAAATTTAGTAAAATTCATCCAGCATAAACTACTCTTCAGAGGCTATTCCCAGACAATTCAAGATATACATTTCATTTGCCAGGTAGATAGGTTTAATATTCGAAATTTTAATCAAAATCGTTAGAGCCATTTTTGAGAAAATCAAAATTTTCGAAAAAAGTTCCATGTAAAGGGTAGTTGGGGGTGGGGGAATTTTTCTCTAAATCTTCGTGTCGCATCCCTGGAAGATACTAAACTTAAATACCAAGTTTGGTATTTTACCGACTTTTCGTTTTTGACTTATCGTGTTCACAGACACACGGACACACACATACACACACACGGACCTTTTTGTGAAAATGCTTTTTTTGGATATTGGGGAAATGTTAAGAGATAGGCAATAACGTGCAACACTAAAAGTGTAGATCTCATTGAAACCCACCGTTTATTTAAAAAGTGTTTTATGTGTTCCATATGCCATTTCAAGATATCCATTATTAATAGTTCAAATAATTCAATATTTTTATCTTTCCTTTAAAATGCTGTCGACACCCAACTGTTTCTTGCAATTGCGTGAAAACAAAATGGAATGTTAAAGTCAGAATATAATGTTAAGTTCTTAAACATTTTGGAGTAGCTTAATGCTCTTTAGCCTGGTAGGTCTTATCATAAATGAAATTGGTGAAATAATGGTAAATTGATGTCCTCGGGGCCCATGGAGCTTAAAGTTACTGGACATTCGCTTTCTCAAAGTAAAGTAAAACCTCAAAAAAACCTTATCCGGTCAAATTACCCTAACCGAGATAGGATCTTGGAGCATCTTAAATGTGATGAAGATACGTTAACCCAAACTACAGAGGCGGACTTTTTCTGCACTTGGAATATATATAAGTTTGCTTCAGATTACGTTAAAAGCACAAAGCTTGCTTCGAGTGTAGTAAAGATCTTGTGGCTTCTGTTCAGTCATCAATTTTCTATCTTGTTTTTGTTGAATGTTCTCCCACAAATAAAATAATGTGACGTGTACTCTCTGGCTTCACTTTTGCTAACCACTCAACTGTAATAATACGGTTTTGCACATCTCCGAACAAAGAGAAAGGAAAATAAAATCAATGAGCATGGATTTAAAAGCCATTTTTTCCGGAGCTTTATATGTCGCTCTTTGTGTTTTGTTGATGACAAATTTTTCTCCATTTTATTTTAAATGCTATTCCGATCAGAATTTGTGATTTTAAATTGACTTTCTCTGCTCTTTTACACACTCTATGCAACGCATGCGATGTTTACAAAACGATAGTATTTACACAAATAACGAACATAATAATACTTAATATCTTCGTCTTCCCAAGATTTTTATACATTCAAAACTTTTTTCTGGCGGTTATTAGAACTCTCCTTACCAAAATACACAGAATATGTTTATCAAACTCTACTTCATTTATGTATACAAATCTGTACAATTAAAATAATAAATGTTTAATGGCATATTTAATTATACTTATTTTTTTTTTCCTTTGTAGATATATTTAACGAAGCTGTTATTGTATTTAACAATATAATTACAACAATTAGTAAACTTCATATGTCATCTTCTATTGAATATTTGAAGGGGGATCTATTTCAGAACATAATGTCTCTTGATACATAAATTATATTTCATAAACGATGGATAAACTGTGTGTACTGAACTACCAGATGAAAGACTGCAGGTGTTAGGAGAGGTCGCTGGTGCAGCTTGGCATGGTTTAGAGCAGTCGGAGAAGGAGGCAATATAGTGCAATACAGTCTGATCATCAGCAAAACGTACGTCAATGATAATGAACTAAACGACAACAATAAACAAGTTAAACTTACTGTTTGCTTTATCATTAATGACTTTTCATTTTCTATTTTGTGAGCGTATGACAACACGCGGCGGTGTTTGCATTTTGATTTGATTCGAACCCGTCCACTATAAGACTCAACTGTTGCATTCCAGAATGCCGAACTATATAGTGCATGCACCGGAAGTGAACACGTAATACCGCTTATCTGTTTGTGTTTACGCTCGCTTCCACTCGTGGCCGTCTGCATTCATTCTTCAGACAGGTAACATGTGGTGACATTGCTATCGCAGGCATTTCGTTGCTTGAAACGGCTGGTGTCTCCAGTAGCACCCTTATGGGTCTAGGGTGCGACAGTATTTTAGCACGACGCATATATTACTAGATTAATCATTAGTTTGTACATATTTAATATAAGAAATATCTACTCAGTAGAACGCAGAAGCTTAGCGTGTAGAAGTTCGCTTTGTATTCTTCAAGGCTTTGTTAAAAATAACAAGAATTTTAGAGCATTAGGGGCACAAGTAGCAACCCTTGGGAGGAAGAAAGAGGGAATTTCTCACTGTAGAGAAAGGTTACGTGGGTGGAAAATAAACAAAGTCCCCGACAGTCACGTGACAAAGTTACTTTGCGCGTCTTTTTTCAGCCAATCAAAAAGGAGGGCAATACTCGGACCTTTTAGTACATAAATGATGTGCGTACAAGAAACTGGGCTCACAAGGAAGGAAAACGCGTATAACAAAATCGGACACACGTGCAAATCCAGAGTATAAGAAATGTGACAAGACACTGTCTAAGAAATCGCACGGTGTCTGTCCAGAGTAGGAAATCGGTGCATTATAAGTTAATCTGACGGGTAATTATTACCGTAAATGTTTTACGCACCGTGAAACTCAAGGTTACGGTGACGGGTGTAAAAATATAACTCAGTAAGAGTGGAACTAGCACTTAAACAAAATTATGTCATCAAGTTCGCGATCGGTTATGTGGGGAGTCGCTCGCAGGGTTAGTGCCTCAGTCCAACCACGGATCATCGATAAAAGAAACCATCAGTGAAATTAAGTGACATTTCTCTTTTATTTGAGTCTACCAAAAGTGTTACACACCTTTGTTATTCTTTCCCACCTGAGCAGGAAACAACTCACGGTCTACAAGAACGAGCTTAGCTGGAGCAACAAAGGGAATCTGCAAGGTATGTACACTCTTAATGTAGAGAATTTCACGAGCATTAACCATCGACCAACTCCAAGTAGACTCACATGATAGCGTCATATTGTCGCAACAACGTGATATCAGAAATAAAACTGCGACATATTAGCATCCTAACGGGCAACAATAATACCACGACATATTGTGCACCAACGTGACGCACAACAATAAAACAACGACAAGGGATGAACAGGCCGGGTCGGTTTAACAGGGTACATTTGAGTTCCTTTAATATAGAGGGTCTTTCAAAAGTCACTTTGATGTTTTTTTTTTTTTTTTTTTTTTTGTTTTTGCTTCTTCAGTTCAGCGTTACCGTGGATAAAGATCTGTTGAATGATTTATTATAGTGATTTACTAGTAATTTTATTCATATTACTTATGAGAATTTGTAAGTTACATAACCTGGCTCTATGATTAAATTATAGAATACAGCTAAGACAATACTGTTATGAAAACAAGAGGAGTTTTTCTCAGGTCCTGTGCATGGAGTCTCCAAATGAAGGATGTACTTGAACAAGAGCATGAAGACATCTTCCCAATGGTTTATAAAAATCTATTGTTTGCCCAGAGAGTGCTGGAATAGTGCATTTATATTTTTACATCTGTAAGCAGCACTTCTAGAACCGGTCATTTTCCCAGGCAGTCGGCAGAGTGAGAGAAGGAAAATGTCCGCGCGAGTAACTCGCCCTTGAGGAAGCAACAAGTAAGAATGAAAATCGGTTATCGCCAGAACCTTGGTCGAGAAGAAGCCAGCTAGGAGATAGCGTTAGTGAGTTCGGCAAGAGGCCGTTTAGGTGAGCTAAAGCACGTTTTGGATTTCAAAATTTCTGGAGAAGGGGCATGATTTTGGCTTAACTTGGCAACATTTTAAGTCTTTATTATAACGATTTAATTTCAGGCGAGTACTCTTATGGAAGAATATTTTGTAAAAGCTGTAGAATCAGTAATAAAAAAGGATTTTTTCTTGCTTGTAAAATTTACTAATTGTTATTTCGCTTTTAGCTTGTTATACGAGGTCAATGGATCTAATTAAAAATTCTTTTGCAACGTATATTGAAACAATTGGCAAATTCTTTAATATCGAAATAATATAATTCTTCCAGCTTTCCTATAAACCAAGAAATCTGCTTTCGTATTATATTTATTTAACGATCCATGGTAGTACAGAGAAATGTTACGAATTTCAAACAAAACATAACATCGATAACATACCATTTATGTGTGTGTGTTTTTTTTTTTTTAAAGAAATTGTGACATTTTAAAATATAAGATGACATATTAGGAAGAAACCTACTCTTAAATGCGGCGGGAACATTGTATTTTTCTATCATAGGAGACAGCGTACTGACTCCGACAGAGGCAGTAGGGCAAGCATAATGCAATAATGGGACACTGAGTGATAGATGACTAATTGCAGTGGCTATTACTGATAGTGTAAATCGTATATTGTAATTATCCGGCAACAAATGGTTGACCAGTCGCGAACTACAATGATTTTGAACATTCCTACAAGTTTAAGAACTGTTTGCAATTTTCTCACAAAGGCATAGCAACTGTGAGTCTTATTACTTTTTCTAACACATACTAACAAAGTATATAATAGCTAGAAAATGTATTTTGTTCAATACCGAGATTTGTAGAAAACAAAACGCTTGTGGAAAACAAAATTCAAAAACGAAAGCTTGTTAAATAGCAAACTCGGTATCTAAGTTCAGTACTTTTAAGGATGCGACACAAAGATGAGTTCACCCCAAAATACTCTTTACATAAAGTCGTGGCTAGGAGGGCAGCACTTTCAAACCAACGAAAATCTTCAAAACAACGTCAATGCTCATTTGAAATGATTGGTGGCAACATTTTTTGAAGCGGGTATTGCAAATCTTGTGCACAGGTACGCTAAATGTCTCAATCTTTTCGATGATTATGTTGAAAAGTAAACTATAAGTGTACAAAACTTTTAGTGATAAAATAATTATTTTCTATGACCTTGCCTTTATTTATAGCCTATCGGAGGTTAGAGAAAAAAAGCTGGCACTCACACATGTTCCAAATATTGTTTTTTAAAGTTTGCTTTACTATTTCTTCCCTCGTCACTCTCAATACTGACTTCAGAAACTTCATTTTGGTTTCTTGTATTCTGCTTATGTGTTTTTCTTTCAAGTCTAGCTTACGCTGTCATATAAACGGATGTGTGTGGTCATTGTTTTATAGCATTCAATCGAGTCTTAAGTGCCATATGTTACTATATCTTTATAATGTATTACTTAATCTACATAATACATGGTAACAGGTAAATTCGATACCGAGATTTCACCGGAAATACACGTTTTAGGGTTTCATATATCCAAAAAGCAGTTTTAGAAAAATCTCTGGTGTCAGTGTGCCCGTGAATCCGTGTGATCACAACAATTAAAAACGAAAAGTGGTTAAAATACCAAACTTAGTATTTAAGTTTAGTATCTTAAGATGCGACACGAAGATATTGAAAAAAATTCCCCCATCCCAAACCACGCTTTACATGGAAAAAAAAAAATTAGAACATTTTGATTTTCTCAAAAATATTCTTCTGATTTTGACTAAAATATCTATATTAAAGATATTTGCATGAAAAATAAAATGTATGCTTTAAACTTTCTGGCAATATCCTTGAATACCTTTATCTGAACGATTTTTTTTAATTTTGTATAACTGGTAAACCGTAACAGATAAACAAAAAATGTAAATCTCATTAAAATATACCATTTATATCCTATACATTTTTTCGTGTAATTGACCATTGCCAAGATATCCCTTGTTTGGTTTCAGTTTTAAAATACTCGGAACTTTTCTCATAAGGGAATTTGTCAACTCCTGATTATGGAAAGAAATGAATTTCAATCACATTGTAACCAATGTATTCTCTTATTTCCCTTCTGCTTATAAAGAACTAGGTAATAAGCTATTTCTACAAATATTTATCTCGAATAGCATGAAATAGGTAATAGAATAAGCTTTTCAACAACAATTTATTACAGAGATGTAGAGAGTCACTTGAATGATTTTTAATCTACCTGACCCTGAGTTGATATTTTGCACTCGAGATAATTAAAAGAGTTTACCAGATTTATTATTTTTGATCAATTTGGAGTATTGCCTCTAAAATCCATCACCTTTTATTGTTGTAGGAGATTGCTATATTATATTTTTTCCATGTAATACACATATACCTTCTGCTGGATCATTTGAACATAGGAGAGCACTATTCTCGTTAATAATTAAAGATTTTAAATAAGTCCCACTCCGGATAACATTGTCGATATAAAATACTGTTAATTAAAAGAAAAAAATCAGGTTTCATTCACATGACCTTTCTCTACATCTATATAACAAATTATTGTAAAAAGCTTATTCTTGTATCTAATAATCGAGAAAAATTAGCAGAAAAGGTCTTATTGCTTGCTTCCTAATACGTAGAAGGGAAATACGGAGATATAGCAGACTAAAGCGATAATAAAATCTTTTAAATTCATTTTCTTTATATGGCCAGGAGTTGATAAACGTCCATATGATAAAAAATAAAAGTAATTTAAAGCTGAAAGCAATACCAAGCAGTATCTCAGCTCTATTATAAAATTACATATATGACATAAATTATGTTTTTAAGGTGAATTTAATTTTTTTTATTGAACGCTTTTCTCTTATCTCTTACGATTTACATCTATGCAAAATCCGGCAAAATTCATTCTGAATAAAGAAGTCTTCAGAGACTATTGCCAGAAAATTCAAGATATACATTTTATTTGTCATGTAAACATTTTTGGTATTTAATCAAAATTTTGATGACATTTTTGAGGAAATTAAACTTTTGAAAATGTTTCCATGTAAAGGGTAGGTTAGGTCGGGGGTTTTCTTAAAAATATTCCTGTCACATACTTGGGAGATACAAAACTTAATTTACCAAGTTTGGTATTTAATGGACTATTTGTTTTTGAGCTATGATGTCCACAAGCACACATAGACCTTTTTCTAAAATGTCGTTTTTGGAATCAGTGGGTCTCAAAACATGTATTTCAGGTGAAATCTCAGTATCTCTATATCTCGTGTAGAGAAAGTAACAATTCAGATGCTATAAATTGAACAAATGTGCGGTAAAAAACTAAAGAGTATATCAATAATTATTTTAAAATAATGCATCTGTGAAATCTGAAAAACCAAAGTATGTAAGCATATTTATAGAAATTTATATTAGTTATTGTAAACAGCGATAAATATTTCTGCCACGTATCAAAATTCTAGCTTGCATGGTTATTTGAATAATAATTACTTTCTCTACATGTATTATGTACATAGTGTACACAGAAGGTATAGGATTACACCCAAAAATTCGATACCGAGACTTCACCGGAAATACATGTTTTGGGTCCCCCTAAATCCAAAAAAAAACAACATTTTTTGAAAAAGGTCCATGTGTGTGCGTATATGTGTGTCTGTGGACAGCATAGCTCAAAAACCAAAATACCGTTAAATACCAAACTTTGTACTAAGTTCAGCATCTTCAAAGGATTCGACCCGAACATTTTCAACAAAACCCCCCAATTCCAACTACCATTTACATGGAAAAATTATCACGAATTTTGAGTTTCTCAAAAATAGCTCTAACGATTTTTATTAAAATCTCTTATATTTAAGACATGTACATACCAAATAAAATGTATATCTTGAATTTTCTGAGAACAGCCTCTAAAGACCACTTTATTATGGGTAATTTTTATTGAATTTTGCTTTGCTAGTAAACCGTAAGCTGTAGACAAAAACTTTCTACAAAAAATGTAGATCACTATCAAACATACAATATATGTCATATACATTTTTTTCGTGAAGTTGATAGTTTTTTAGATATTCCTTGTTATTGGTTTCAGCTTTGTAAAATATACTTTTCTCATACAGGAATTTGTCAACTCCTGTCCATACAAACAAAGGAACTTCAGTCACATAGCAACCAGCTTTTGTCTTTCACTTTACTCCCTTATTTTGTTTCTACATACAAGGATGCTAAGAAGACAAGTAATAAGACTATTTCTGCTAATTTTTTCTCGATTAGCACGAAGTACATAGAAGCATAAGCTTTTTAACAATAATTTGTAGCAGAGATGTAGAGAAGGTCTTGTGAATGGAACACAACAAATTTTTTTTTAACTGTGATGCATATTAAAAAGTCCAAATTCACAGTAAATTAATTTACAAATAGATATTGTATAATATATTTTCATATTAGCACTAATTAAAATATAAACGTTATTACTCTCTGTACTCCCCAATACTCGCGAATTTTCAAAATGTAATAATTCATATATCAAAATTGGAAGACAATTTCGAAAAAAATAATATGACCATTTTCTTTAATGTGCGCTTGAGGGGCAGTATAAAATTTAAAACAAATTATAACAAGTTGCCTCATGTGGAGCATTTTGTATATGAAAAGCGTTAAAAAAAGATTTGGTATAAAATTAGATGTGCCTATTAATAAGCATGCACCCTATCATTTATAGCTTCAGTTTGCCAAGAGATAAAAACAATATATTTGCTTACATTTTAGAATTCATATCATTTTGTTATGAAACAAAATATGTTTTAATTGTTCACAATTTTTGATCAACTTTCACAGATACATCATCTTAATTCAAATATGTAGCGAGAACAAAATAATAAACTCAAAAAGCACCGTAAGGTTTTAAAGGGGACTGTCATAATTGAAACGTTTTATTGTTTGAATATGTACAAATAGTGATATATACAAGTAGGAGAAATGCGTGTGATTCTCAAACATTTATTCGAAGAAGTTTGTCATTATTCGGAGTGAATAAGAAATATCATCTATTATTGCCAGCGGTATGTACGTCGTGCTTATAGAGAAAGAGATAGTTCATTAGTGCTTGGGGAAACGGCTCTAAGTCCAAATCTGATATTTTACATATGTATGTATACTGGGAATCAAGGCAGGAAAAGTCTAATCTTGGTTTTGGATAGCTTTCAATTATCTTGGTTAACCTAAACCTTGTGACAATAAAGTTACTGGAATGTTACACATGAGAATTGACTTATATTGTTTACTGAAAAACTACATGTTTATATCTATACCCCTTCCCGTGATACCGTCGAATTATATCTAGAAATTAAATGGAATCTTTAAAAAACACAGAGATCCGCCTGTTGACACTGTGGATAACGTTTCATGTACATATAACCTAGAGGCGAATTTAAAACAATTGCTACTCCGTGTAGTCAGCAAGTACATGTCACAGTACCCATCTCTGATGTAAGCCATAATACATGCACCACCAACTCGCCTGAATTTGTTCCTCAGCAAATAAATATCCTTGCTCCGTTCCTAGAGTGTGTAAACACGTGACAGCAGGGATACAGTGTGACGGGCGTCAGTCTTTAATGTGGTAACAGAAAGCAATTTAACATCCAAGCCATCGACTCCTACATTTAAGCTTGTCTAAGAGGAATCTTTCTTATTTATAGAAAGTGGCAGAATAAGTGTTTAGTTTTCGACATATGCAGTTCTGCACTCAATTCAATTTGCAGCATCATTACGCAACCCAAATAAGTCAGTACGATGTTTACCAAGGATAAGAATGTTTCTTTCAAATTGTATTCAATTACAATTACTTTACTGCTATAATTGTAAAAATCTTTTTATCCAAATTAATTCCCATACTTTAACGATACAATACGATTACAATAGTACTAACCTAAATAAGGAGCTTGATGTTTTGTTATATTAATACTATAACAACTGTCATTTTTAAACGTTTTTATATTATGACAACCAATTACCACAAAATCTAACTTTAAATAACACCAGTTATCAATATGATTTCCATTATTGGCATAACAGCCATAATTATCCCATCATATATCGTTAGGAATGTATTGAGTAAAAGGAACAAAGGCTTACTCTGCCAAAGTAATCAAACTTTCACATAATTCGATTTAAAGATTTTTCGAATCATTCGATTGTTTAACGTACTTTAGTTGTATTTACTTCATGTAATCGCCAGGAAAGTAGAAGGTAAATAAGGGAAAACTATTATTATTATTATTATTATTATTGCCACTGTTTCCTAATATAGCGATTGTGGTGACAGTGACTCTTAATAGTCCACTAAATCACCGTTTTAATCTATTAATTATGAAAAAGTATATATATATATATATATATATATATATATATAGTAAATATATATGCTGCGGCTTTTTTTTAACAAAATTTAACTGTTCCAAAATTTAGCCTTTGTGCAATTATTATCTTCTGAAGGAGAGTCAGTGTGGCATTCTAGAGAAGATTAGAAACTGTTATAATAAAGTTTTGAAGAAATGTTAAAAAAATACCCACATAAACGTTTAGAATATATATAATTGTCTTTAGATGAGAAATAAATGATGTATTGTATGCTTGAATTCATCAAGGTAAGTAACTTCAATTTTTACTACCGTTATATGACATTTGGGAAACAGTCACAAAAGACTAGGAACGTAACCCTTTCTCGGCTATCTGGTTTCGGTTAGGATTTTTGTATAATTCCGCCATTTTTAGAAAAAAGAAGGAAAACCTTGCCAACCTCACTGCATAATTTCATCCAACATATTACATTGCTAAGAAAAAGTCTGATGTCTTCCTTTCACATAATTTCCTCTATTTTTTTGCAAAGAAACTATTCTTCAAACTAATTGAGATAAACGTCAGCAGAAATTGTCTTATTACTTGACTTACTTGACTCTTTGTAGGTTAGTTGGTATTCCTGTATTTCCTAAGTGGAACAAAGGGCATCGTTACGATGGATTATTTTTAGACTAAGGGGTCCTCAAAACATATATTGCTAAGCCGTTGCTGCTTGCCAAGCGGGAGACCTGGGTTCGATTGCCAGTACTGGCGTGGGAATTTTTCCCCCGCTGGGAGAACTGAACCGGGGTGCACTCAGTCTCGTGAGATCCCCGGGGGGCTAATTGAGGAGCTACTTGATGGAGAAGTAGCGGCTCCGGGTCGGTAGGGAATTGAGATGGGGACGTAGCGGTCGTGCGGTAGACCACGGCTCTTAGTGAGCTGTGCCATGGAGTTGGAGTTTGCTTACTGTATTTCCCTTCTACTTACAAGGAAACAGGTAATAAGACCATCTCTGCTAATGTTTATCTAAATTCGCATAATCTAGATAAAAGAATACTGGTTTGAGGAATAGTTTGTTTGCAGAATACATCAGTTTATTGTTGTTGTTTTTTATAACCTCAAAAGGTATTTTCGAAGAAATATCGGTATCGAATCTAGTAAAATGCAATACCTTTTGTACTTACTATGTATATTGAACATAAGCAGTAGAGAATATATAAAAACTGTTAAATACGTTGTTTACTTTAGCAGTAGGTAGCTAAGGGAAATAAATATAATTATACCTGGCCCTTTTGTGAAGATGACATAGTGGAGATTGAAGAAGTCTCCAGATTACAATGCGTTTGAGCACTATGCAAGCTACTAATTACATTAGACAGGGACTGGCGTGGATTAGACTAGGAGCATGGCGCATGATAAAAATTACTGACGAGAATAATGTGAGAATCTGCCCCATTTGCGAGACTAATATCTTGGTAAGATGTAGTGGTACGGAAGAATCCTTCACCACTGAGAGGAGTATGTTGGACGCCACTGGCAGGCATGGAAGGCGCGGAGGATACAGATAAAGCTCTTCTTAAAGTCTGAGAATGCTGACTGCGAAAGGGGGAGGTGCATATGAAGAGCTAAAAGGTGAATAATAAATATATATATGCCATCCTTTTCTATCATTGTTTTATTATGGTGTTAGTACTGTGTGGGTATACACTCTTAAGTGTATTTTTTAATATAATAGGGTGCACTAATGCATCGGAATACAAATTATTGTTGTTCATTTAAGATGCTCTATTTGAATACGTTTTTCTTTTTATTTTCAAGTTCACGCTTTTCAATTTTGTTTTTATTATTGCTTATTATTTTGTGTACTACAAAAGCACGCAATGCCTACGATTGATGAAAATCAGTGTATGTATACTGGTATTGAAATAAATACACTTATTCATTCATTTAAGCAGCTAAGCACTGACATTTTATTACCCACAAACAAAAAGAAAGCTTAAACAAGAAGTGTTTTGGCAGATGCTGTATACGATTCTCCTTCCTATGTTTTCGAACCTGCCGCCAAATAAAGAATCCGGTTATGTACTGGATATACCGAGTGGTATGACGTCACAAAACCGAAACGACTTGCGCAAAGCCGTCCCCAGCCCTAACGAATCACGTAGCTCAAAATAATACGTAAGTAAAACCAGTATTGTCACTGCAAACAACGAATAAACATTATTTTCTATTTCTGTAATATCTCAGTGCGTAGGCAATCTAAAAGAAAAGAAAAAAAGGAAACAAAAGAAAAAATAGTAGGAAGAGGAACTTAAATCTCTGGCACTCCTAGTTCAGCCAGCCAACTGGGCAATGACGCACTTCGGAAAATGCCAGCTCCAAATTCCCCTCACCTTCTGTTCAAAACAAACAACAATAGCTTCCCTATTAGCTAATTGTGTGATCCAAATAGCTGTGAAAACGTTCCTGTAGTACCCCAACAGAAAACGGTGGCAAGACTCAAATTAAACGCTAGCTATTGCAGAGAATCAAAACCCTCAGAGTAATTATGCAAGGCTTTTTTTCAGCTATAAATTGCTACGCAAAGAAGCTGTCATGGCATATAACACGATTACCGAGCATAAAAATAACTTTTAAAAAAACAGAGACCAGTAAAATGTGTTAAACCACGAAGTGCAAGATTGCTCGTGCGCATTTGCACACGTCAAACTGATTTCAGGTGAGAGAGAAGAGGCAGAAAGCAACGATTATTGGCGCCGACGGGGGCAGGAGAAAAGGGCCATTTGTTAGCGGAGTTTGGTTCAGAGCCAGTCGCTGCCAAGTGTTAGAGGCGATGATACATGGGTGAGCCCTCGATGGCGCGTTGGTACGAGGAATCTTTACAGCACAACAAACAGTTGATTCTTTTCAATTAAAACAAAAAAAGAACAGGTAGGAGGAGGAAGTTAGGGGATAGTTCGTGTGGAATATTTACGTCCTCGCGAGTCACAGTTACCTAAGCTAATGCTTTGGCTCTCTAATTTAATTTGCGTCCATCGAATCGCAATGCTAACGAATATTCTTTTAGAAAGGTTACTTGAGGATTTCTTTATTATATTTTATATTTCGCCGTACCTTAAAAATAATGAATCAGAGACTGTTTAAAACAGCTTATTATGTTTTCTATACGTGCTATGTACATACTGTATAGAGAAGGTATTGTAATGCACCCAAAAATTCGATACCGAGATTTCACAGGAAATACATGTTTTGGATCCCCCTGATTCCAAAAAAGCATTTTTAGAAAAATGTCCGTGTGTGTGTGTCTGTGGGCAGCATAGCTCAAAAACCAAAAGAACGTTAAATACCAAACTTGGTATTTAAGTTTGCTATCTTCCAAGGATGTGACGCGAAGATTTTCAAGAATATCCCCCCCACATCAAACTACCCTTTATATGGACGTTTTTCGTAAATTTTTATTTTCTCAAAAATGCCTCTAATGAGGCATATCCTATATTAAGGATATTTACCTGACAAATAATATGTATATCCTGAATTTTCTGAGAATAGCCTCTGAAGACTATTTTATTCTGGATGAATTTTAAGGAATTTTGCATAGCTGCTAAACTGTAAGAGGTGGACAAAAGCTCACCACACAAAAAATGTAGAGGACGTTAAAACACACAAGTTATGTTATATACATTTATTTCGTCGTATTGATCGTTTTTGAGATATTCATTGTTTCTGGTTATAGCTTTAATAAACATACTTATCACATACAGGAATTTGTCCACTCCTGTCCATACAAACAAAGGAACTTTAGTCAAGTAGCAACCAGCTTTTGACAATCACTTTAAACAATGGAACTCTCTTATTTCCTTTCTACTTACAAGGAAGCAAGTAATAAGACTATTTTTGCTAATTTGTTCTCGATTAGAATGGGCTTTTTAACAATAATTTGTTGTAGAGATGTAGAGAAAGTCATGTGAATGGAGCACATCCGATTTTTTTTTTAATTAAGCCATTTAACCTGGTTGGCCAAATTGGAAGATGAACGAACTCGATAAAATGATGCTGAAATGATCAGGGGCCCATGAAGCTTTAAGTTAGTTGATATTCATCTTCTCAGGATAAGGTAAAACACCGAAAAGAAAACTTATTTGCGTAACTGACCCTAAGCGAGATTCAACTCGCGACCCTCTGAATGAGAGTCAGACACGCTATCCCCAAACCGCCCATGCGGGCTAACATCTTATTGTATGATACTTAGTACATACTACATAGGTACAGTATCGTATTCTATCCAAAAATTGATACCGAGATTTCAGCGAAAATACACGGTTTAGGGTGCCCTGTATCTCCCCGACCAAAAAAGCATTTTTAGAAAAATGTTCATGTGTGTGTGTGGTTGCTCCTGTGTCGGTGAACAAAACGGAAAGTCGGTAAAATTACAATTTTGCTATATAAGTTTATTATCAGACAGATTTTGCAGAAAAAAACCCTATCCAAACTGTCCTTTACATTGAACAAATTTCGAACTTTTTTATTTTCTCAAAAATAGCTCAAACATCTTTGATTAAAATACCGAATATTAAAGATACTTACACGACAAATAAAAATTGTAATTTTTCTGATAATTCTGAAGGTCTCTTCATTCTGTATGAATTTTGCTGAACTTTGCATACCTGGTAAACCGACACCGATAGATGAAAGCTTATTAGACACAAATATAGATCTCGTCAAAACATGCAATTTATATCCCAAACACTTTTTCGCGGAATTGACCGTTTCCGATTTACTCCTTGTTTTTTTTTTGGGTTTTTTTCAGTTTTAAAACACTTATGAGGGAATTTGTCAACTCCTGCTCATGCAAAGAAATGGATTTCAGTTACATTGCAATCGGCTTTTAAAATATTTAGCAATCCCTTAAGCCTAGTATGCTCCCTTATTTCCCTTCTACATATAAGGAAGCAACTAATAAGACCATTCGGCAAATGTTTTTCTCTATTAGCATGAAGCTGATATCTAATATAAGTTTTTCAACAATAATTTGATATAGGGGTGTTGATGGAACACATCATGTAAATGGAACACATTTGATTTTTATTAATATAAACTTATAACAATAATATACCTTATTAATCTGTTTTGACACTAAACATTTAAGATGTTTTTAGAACATTCTGTAAAAATCGTTTCTTGTTAGAAATACCTACTAAATGATATATCAGACATATTCCGAGGACCCATGGAGGACTCTATCAGTATTCTTCCCATGTTACTTAATTCTTGAGGTTTTTATTCAATATTAATCAAATATTATGATTCTCAGTAATTGCATCAACATGTAATTTCATATCATAATTTTTACTTTCTCTTCATGTACTATGCTCACAGTGTATAGAGTAGGTATTGCAATACGCCCAGGAATTCAA
Source organism: Hymenopus coronatus (assembly GCA_030762935.1). Classification (NCBI taxonomy): domain Eukaryota; kingdom Metazoa; phylum Arthropoda; class Insecta; order Mantodea; family Hymenopodidae; genus Hymenopus; species Hymenopus coronatus. The sequence continues at coordinate 36,783,685 of CM060890.1, forward strand.
TACCGAGATTTCACCAGAAATACATGTTTTGAGACCCCCTGAATCCACAAGAAAAGCATTTTTAGAAAGATGTCCTTGTGTGTCTGTCTTTCTATCTGTGTGTATGGTGTGTCTGTGGGTAGCATAGCTCGAAAAACGAAAACTCTGTTAGAAACCAAACTTGATGTTTAGGTTTGGTATCTTCCAAGGATGAGACTCGAAGATTTTTAAGAAAATTCCCCTACCCCCAACTATACCTTACAAGGAACTTTTTTCGAAAATGTTGATTTTCTCAAAAATGGCTCTAACGATTTTGATTAAAGTATCATATATTAAAGATATAATCGTATAAAAAGTATATCTTGAATGTTGTGCACTATTTTATTCAGGATGAATTTTACGGAATTTTGCATAACTGCTAAACCGTAAGATGAATAAAAAATTACAGCACAAAAAATGTAGAGCACGTTAAAACATACAAATTATGATATTTTTCGTGGAGTTGATCATTTTTGAGATACTCCTTGTTATTGGTTTCAGCTATCAAAAACTTATACTTTTCTTATACAGGAATTTGTCAACTCCTATCCATACAAACAAAGGAACATCAGACACATAGCAACCAGCTTTTGTCTATTGCTCTAACCTATGGTACTCCCTTATTTTGCTTCTACTTACAAGGAAACAAGTAATAAGACTATTTCTGTTTTTTTTTTTTTTTCTCAATTACCATGAAGTAAACAGAAGCATAAGCTCTTTAGTAATATTTTTTGCAGGGATGTGGAGAAAGTCATGTGAATGGAATTTTTTAATACATTTCTTTCTACTTGAAATGCCACATAACTAGGAAACCATACAACAGAACAAAAAATAAATAAATAAAGATGCATTCACATAATTTGCTAATATATTATACTTAATTTAGAAATATTTTATATTTCTACATATATACCTTCGGAACAGTAATAATTATGAATAGTCATATTTGACATACAACGTTTTCTTTAGAAACAAAAAAGTATACAGATATGGACACAAATATTAATTGTTTACAACATATGTGCTAAACTCACTGTCACCTATTCTTTGCGCGGAATGCTAAACAGTTAAAAAACCATTGTACTGTTTAAGAACAGTCGTCTCCTTAGCGCGATGGTAGCGCGGCTGCCTAACAAGTGGGTGGCCTAGGATTGATTCCCGATACCGGCCTGTAGACCTGGCCGGGGTACAATTGAGAAACTACTTGAGGAAAAGTAAAGCGGCTCCAGGTTGCGTAGACCACATTAACCGGCCGAGAGGGACTCGGGACGCTAACCACGTCCCTCCTTCTATGCTGCACTCCATCGATGGCGGCTGCGATCGGCTGTTGTGCCACGGAGTTTTACTGCTTAAAAACGGAAACTTCAAACAGGTGACAGTAGAAAAGATGATGCCACTGTGATATTCGAGTAACCACTTACCCTGCTGTAGGACCTTGCTTAACTAATGCTGTTAACTTCGTAATTGGACTATTCTTCTTCTTCTTCTTCTTCTTATTATTATTATTATTATTATTATTATTATTATTATTATTTTATCATTGCTTAAACCACAAAGTGATCTCAAACTATTTTGAGATGACATACCCCAATGGCGACTTACAGGGAAACATGTGAGTTAGTTGAGAAATGCAATGCTATGCCGACATGTTTCCATAGTAGCTCAGTGGCAGAGCAACCGGTTATAGACCTGGAGATCCGTGGTTCAAATCTCGGCCATTGAATTGATTGTTTCAGTCTGACTCTACCTATCCAACTCCTGTCCTATGCTTGGCTTGTGTGAAAAAAACAATTGAAAACCAATATTTGCTTTTCTTTAACAGATTCTTGCACATTATATTAGGATTAATTATAGGATTAATATTATTAAAGTTGGTCGCGCTATGGCCGAGCGGTCAGACTGCTCGCCTCCCACCTTGGCGGCCCGGGTCAAACCCAAGCTCCCGCATGTAGGATTTGTGATGGCCTAAGCGGGTCTGGGAGGTTTTCTCCGAATTCTCCGGTTTCCTCCGTCACTCATTTCACCAATTGTTCCTTCCTCACATTTCCTATCGTCCTTTTCGCTTCCATTTTATTTAATCTAATTCCACGTGCTTATACCACTCGTACCAGGTTCTCCATTCTTTGGTTTCGTGCGTTGGTTCTCCGCATTCGCTTGTAAGTCCTAAGGGGGGTATTAGCCCTAATAATACGGGGAGAGTAAGCCGACCGCGAAACGAAGTGGTTATATGTTCTACGATTATAGTTACCAGAAAGAGAAAACAAGTTAATAAGAAAGTGATATTATTAAAGAAGTTTTATATAAATGCTGGCATTTTTCTGTATCTTAATAAAAATGCTAAAATATAGTTACAGAAGTAATCTTCTAGGTGGTACAGTTCTCATATTAAATATTAAAAATCAACAATAGTTGTTACTTAATTTCAACTAAATAAGGACATAAATATCTCGGTCCATGATAGAAGTCATGGATGGGGTGCAGTATTGGAGGGTTAGACGTAGTCAGCGCCTCGAACGACCCCCCCCCCCGACCGGTTAATGCGACCCATACTATCAAACATCAGCTACTTACATGCTGACAATAGGAACTACTCATCCTGCTTTTGTTTATATCCAGATCTTTCAAACTGGTGTAAGAAAATGTATATTGTACCACTCTGTTACTTAAACTATACAGATACGTAAACTATTTGAATTAGGCTCTGTTAAGTCACATTGGCAAGTTGAGTTTTAACTGATTACCCAAACCTATATTAACTAAGACTGGAATGTGTTTGTTGACAGCATACCATAGACCTGGCGTCTTCTGGAAGATTAGCCTATTATGACTATAACATTAAAATCATTAAACTGAAAGACTTACATAACATTTCTGTTTTCAATACGTGCTCAAAAGAGTTCGTGTGGTACACATCCTAAACATCAGTCGCATTACCTGGAGTCCTTATTCAGGTATAATCCCAAATATGCCACTATGAATTCTGACATATCAAGGTTGCTTTCAGAATGTTGTACATCCCTGCATAACAATGACAAGAGAACAGCAGGGGCTCCGGAAGACATACGAGGTAATACTGAATAACAGCTAACAAACACCACTTGTTGCAAATGGTACCTCCACCTTAGAGCACTTTATCTCGCATTTGCATGTAATTGTTTGAAGTGTTTATTCAGCACCTGGAAGCACGATTGGCTGATGTCCCACTGTTTGGCAGCGTACTGTAGAGGAACCTTAATTTTCAAAGTAATCATACGCTGCCAAGAATATCTGCAGAGTCTCATTAAACAAGCATTTAGAGAGGAAGGGGCCCGAATTTCAGAAATTTAGCCCAAGAAAAAACTTAAAATGAACATCGGTTTTCATTAGCAACTATCTAATATTACTTTCTCTATACGTATAGAGAAGGTATTGTTATGCACCCAAAAACTCGATACCAAGTTTTACCGTAATTGAAAAAAAAATGCATTTTTAGAAAAATGTCCGTGTGTGTCTGTCTGTGTATGTCTGTGTATGAGTGTGTGTGCGTCTGTGGGCAGCATAGCTCAAAAACTAAAAAACAGTTAAAAATCAAACTTAGTATTTAAGTTTGGTATCTTCCAAGGATGCGACACGAAGATTTTCAAGAAAATCCCCTCACCCCAAACTACCCTTTACATGGAAAACATTTTGAAATTTTTGATTTTCTTAAAAATGGCTCTAAGGATTTTGATTAAAATCTCTTATATTTAAGATATTTATTTGTCAAATAAAATGTATATCTTGACTTTTCTGGGAATAACCTCTGAAGACTACTTTATTCAGGATGAAGTTTACGGAATTTTGCATAACTGCTTAAGCATTAGAGATGGACAAAAGCTTAATCAATAGAAAATGTAGAGCTCTTTAAAACACCCAATTTATGTTACATACATTTTTGACATGGAGTTGATCGTTTTTGAGATATTTCTTGTTTTTTGTTTCAGTTTTGAAAAAAATTGTACTTTTCTCATACAGGAATTTGTCAACTTCTGTCCATACAAACAAAGGAACTTCAGTCACATAGCAACCAGCTTTTGACTATCACTTTAACCTATAGTACTCCCTTATTTCGCTTCTACTTACAAAGAAGCAAGTAATAAGACTATTTCTGATATTTTTTTCTCGATTAGCATGTAGCAAATAAAGACATAAACTTTTTAACAATAATTTGTAGCAGAGATGTAGAGAAAGTCATATGCATGAACATAACAGATTTTTTTATTTTCTTCTTCACTTCAGGGGTTAGGCATATCTGCCTATTCCGTCTTCGCATTCCATCAATTACTACTACCCTACATCTCTTCTTCCGAAGCCGGTATCTTCACTCATTCGATTAAGGTGTTGTTTCTGGTTTTGCTTACTTCTTCTATTTGGTCTTGTAATCTATATACGCCTAATTCTTCTCGATTTTTTTCATTTATTATTAAATCTCGTGTGGTACACTCTTTAACTCTTCTTAGAAACCTTATTTCTGCTGCATTATTTTACTTTTATATCATTCTTTTAATATTTAGAACTCGCTTCACTTACATGACCACTAAATAGTATTTAGAGAATTCCACAAAACATTGATAAAAAGAAATACACGTTTTGAGGACCTGCGAATAAAAATCTTATATGTTCCTTTCACATCTCTGTAACAACTTATTGTTAAAACCCACATTCTTATATCTACTGCATACTAATCAAGATAAACGTTACGAAATGGTTTATTACTTGCTTTCTTGTGAGCAGAAGGTAAATAAGGGATTACACGAGGCTTAGATCAAATCTGTTAAAAGCTGGTTGCCATGGGGTTGAAGTTCATTTCTTTGCATCGCCAGGAGTTTATAAATTATCGTATGAGAAAAGTTTATTTTAAAATTGAAAGTAATAACAAGGAATGTCTAAAAAGTGGCTAACTCCAAGAAAAAAATATATAACACCTTTGAATTTTAATAAGATCTACATTTATTAAAGTAAATTTTTTGTCTGTTTTCTACGGTTTACCAGTAATGCAAAATACAGCAAAATACATTCAGATTTAAGAGCTCTTCATAAGCTATTCCCAGAAAACTTAAAATAAATATCTTTGTTATATAAATATCTTTAATATGCTGTATTTTAACCAAAATCGTTTAGACCATTTTTGAGAAAATCAAATCTTCAAACATTATCCATGTAAAGGGTAGTTTGCTGTGGACTTTACTCAAAATATCCGTGTCGCATCGTTTGAAGATAGTTGATTTAAATACTAACGTTGGTATTTTAGCGAGTTTTTTCGTTTTTAACTTATCCTGTTCAATACACACGGACACACGTACGCATGGACACACATACACACACATACCGTTATCTAATTTTATATAGGGGATCCTAAAACGTGATTTCTTGGTGAAATCTCAATATCGAATTTTTGGGTGCAGTGAAATGCCTTATGGACCTATGTACCATGCATTATATGAGAAAGTTAAAATAACATGTTTAGAAAACTGTCTGTTTTTCTGTGTCTGTGAACAGCTTAACTCAAAAAATGAAGATCCTGTTAAGTACAAAACTTTGTGTTTATGACCTTTTATCTGCGACACAAATATTTTCAACAAAGCTACATCACCCCCATCTACCCTTTACATGGAAAATGTTTAGAATTTGTTATTTTTAAACAAAGGCCATAATGGTTTTGATTAAAATACCAATTATTAATAATATTTACATCAGAAATAAAATGACTATCTTACATTTTCTGGCAATACATTCTTCTGTCCACTTTATTCGGAAGGAGTTTTGTATAAGTAAACCAGTAGACGAAAACTGGATGCACAGACAATGTACGTGTCTTTGAAGCGCATAATTTATCCCAAATAACATTTTTGTGTCATAAACATTTCTAAGATATCCATTATTAGTGGTTCTAATTGTTAAATGTAAATCTTTTCAAAGACCTAAACATGTTCTTTTATTTTTCACGGTTTTATGAAAAGAATATGGAATTTTAAAACAGGAATATAGCATTTAGTTCTTAAACATGAATGCTGGTCTTCCATTACATTTATATTTATTATATTCCATGACAAATTTTGTAATGCAGCTATTTTTGCAAAGGTTTATCTCAATTAAAATGAAGTGAATATAATAAAAGCTGTTGTTAAAACTATATACGCACCAATAAACAATAGATGAAAGATGTGTGATATAACACATCAAAGTTTTCAAATATTTATTAAAAAAACAAAGATTTATGAAACCATAGGTTGTAAAACCATGGTTTCAAAGCTTCTCTATTAGCTGCAAAAAATCGGCTTATCATTGTGCTCAAAAAAAGGGGTATTTCTTCTGATGTACAGGTTATTTTACTTCATTGGACCACATCCCAACATCATGGAATTTTGACAGTGTTTTTCGTATATTGTTCTATTTCTTATTGTTATACTCAATCATTTGAGTGTGTTCTTGTTAATGTTTGTATTTGTTAAGCTTTGTCCATAAGGTAACCCAGGAGTAAAGGAAGCTTAAAATAAGATAATAGATCGAAACTATGTTATAAAAATGGTAATATTTCAAAGACAATACACTTAAATTACCATGCTGTAATATAAATGATCTTTATTGCTTCAAACTAATTACAAATCAACGTTTCCGATGCTTTGGCAACAGTTCTGCAGTACGGTTTTTTCTCGACCCTCGCTGGGTTGCGTCTGCACTCTCCGAACTACCAGTTGAAACTGACTTGCCTAGCTTGTAGCTGTGCATTTTATAACTGTCGATGACATCAATAGTATTTTCAAAAATAGTGAACATTCTCACACGTGTTCATTGCGCCCAGGTATCATAATTATAATTTTTTAGGTAGTGCCGCCGCTCTTCACGTCCTAATTTTTCGAATACGTGCGAAAACGGCAGTGGAACTAGAAAAGAAGCATGCAATTGCTATACGATTGAAAACAAGCCCCTTACACACATGCTACGACAATGTGCCGGCGAGGAACAGTCACAATATATGCATAAGGAGGACGGGCCATGTGGCTCAGGCGGTTCGTCTGGGACTGGCATTCGGGAGGTCCCATTCGCTCCCCGTTGACCGCGCATTCTGGCTCCGGGTTTTTCCGTGGTTTTCCTGGGAAAGCCTAGGCAAATGCTGGGGTACTATACATCTACTACGGTTCCTTTCCCTTTCTTTCTTTTATTTCAATTCCCTTCTTCATCTTTCAGGTCGGCGGTAGGTGTGGCTTGAGGCTTTGCAAGTAGATGTCACGGATGGTTGCTCCGAGTAAAACCCTCTGGGGTGGTTGGAACTAGGTGCCGTTGTAGAGGATTTCTTCCGGTCTCCCGGCGCCTGTATAACCCCCGTGACGCACCAGGGCTGTCATCTAGTGAATGTTAGGTACTTCCGCGCGTCTCTGCGCTTAGCTCCATTGTTTCCTGTGTGCTGTAGGTTTCAGCTCCTCTCGTCCCTTCCACCGGGGAGGGTGGTAGACCACAATAGGTCAGTACTTGGTCACAGTTGCCGAGGTGTCCCCGCCATTAACATGCTTACAGCTCATGCGTAAGGAAGTATATTTTACATTGTTACGATTATATTGGCTTATGGGATCACACTATTAGTCTAGTATCCAATAGTATAGCTAAGTACAAGAACACCGGTAATACAATGTGTCTACCTGTTATTTATATTCTCTGAGATATGGATACTGCAGGATTGCAGTTGAGAAGTGAATATAATTATGTTTGCACACACTAGATAGTGTACCCACACACACACACAAACACACACACAAACACACACACAAACACAGACATATACGCTTCTGCTTAAATGAAACTGACCTTAACAATAGCCAAGCATTGTCCAAGGTACAATGTATCCGTATGAAAAAAATCTGATGTGTCACATTCAAACTTTATTCTTCTACATGCTTCATGTTGATCCAAACAAACTCTTGTAGAAACGGTTTTATTACCTATACAATTCCTTGAAGAGTAGGTTCATTAACAGTCATATCCTTTAAGACCTGCTCGTCTGTTCTCTTGTCAGACCAAGAGGGATAAAAATACTTCACATTTAAGAAAAGTAAACCTCACGTGTTACACTCGCATGAGATTCTCCATCCTCTAACGTTTACTCTTACGAAAATGTATATTTATATTTATTTCACTTGATATGGATGAATCTTACAGTATTAGCTTCAGTGCATATTTCATTAATGATACAAGGGGAATAGCGACATCAAATGTTAATGAAACTAGATGTTGCGTACTAACTTTAAAATTCCATGCTCTTTCAATGTAATCGCGAGAAACAGTTTATCATCGAATAAGAAAATATTTAACAATTTGAACCATTAATAAAGGATATCTTCGAGTTGACTTATGCCACAAAAAATTACTTAAGATTAAATTGTGATTAAAAAAGATCTACATTTTTGAGTAGTGCTGTTGTTGTTGTTGTTTTTGTTTGTTTTTGTAGTATTTTAATGCCCGTTTTTGCTACTATGGCATTGCAGGTGATGACACTGACGATACATTAAATGAAGATGGAGCACCGATGGAATATGATGGCGAGGGAAACCGGAGAACTCGGAGAAATCTCTCCACTGCGCAGCTTTTTCCACCACAAATCCCACATGCGGTCGCTTGGGATCAAACCCGGGCAGCTTAGGTCAAATCACTCGGCCATAGCGTGGCAATATCATGTATCCTTTATTGTGTATCAGATATAGCAGGTTGTCCTTTTTTTTTTTTTTTTCTATAGGAAGTCTGCACAAGTTGGGCACTAAGTACTATGTCGCAGTTTGTGTCAATCCCCTGGGTGGAAGCGCGAGATGAAGGGAGAATCAGGTTGACCGAGCAAGCGCGCGGTCGAGTTGTGCCCTATACGATGACAGTAGTTCCTCATCCCTCTGCTAGGTTCCACCAGACAGCCGCCAGCCCTCACGGTTCGACACTGGTCCTCGGCGCACAGACGACCGTCAGGCTACCGCAGCGGAGAGAACAGCAGATACAAAGCGAGGTATAATCAATCACCTTGGCCTCAGCACAATTGCCGACACTTCTACCTGGAAAGACTGAATTAAAAGATAAAACGAAATGAAGAATTGAGAAGTTCGGGAGTTAAAGAGTCATCCCCAGCCTGGTCACCCGGGAAAACCTACGAAAACCTATTGGTCAAGAAGGTTGACTGTGGGAAGCGAACCTACGACCTCGAGCATTACCGCGGATCCATCCCGCTCTGTGAAATAAGAGGACTTCAAGATTATTCCCAAAAAATTCAAATATAAAATCCATTCTTCGTGTAAATACCTATTTTAATCAAAATCTGCACATTCACTTATTTGGAAAATATGAACTTAACCGCCCAGTTAGATGATTAACCAACTTTAGTTTTTGAGCTATGCTTCACACACACACACACACACACACACACACGCGTTTTTATATCAGGGAGTCTGAAAACATATACTTCCGTTGAAATCTCTGCATTGAATTTTTGAGGTAAAATGCAACAATTCCTCTACTTACTATACACAATTGAGAAGGTAATTGGTTAACTGGCATGAATAATACAGAATACCTCGGAAATGAATAACTCCACAATAGTATATTTGATAAAAGTGTTTCCTTCAACGAGATCTGACGAGTTCTGTTTTTGTTTTTTACGATTTACCAGTTATATTAAAGTCATTCAGAATGAACAGAATTTCAGAGGCTATTTCTAGAAAATTCAGTATATGTGTTTCATTTGACATATAAAATATCTATCTGGCCGCGCCGTGGTGGACAAAACGGCGCTGGGGCGGGTATTCTCCGGGTACTCCGGTTTCCCCCGCCATCGCATTCCACCGGTGCTCCATCATCTTTCATGTATCATCAGTGTCACCGCCTGCAGTGCCATTAGTAGTTAAAGCGGGCGTTAAACACTACAAAAAAAATAAAATATCTTAAAATTATGGTGTTTTAATGAATATCCGCAGAGGTATTTTTGAGAAAAAACATATTTTCGAAAAATGTTACATATATAGGGTAATTTTGGAGTTATTTTATCCTTACAAGCAGTTCGTATATGTTTAATTACCGTTTATATATCTTTAAGATTTTTATTTTCAATGTTCTTAAAAATCGCATCCTTTAAGACACTCAACTTCAATACCAAGTTTGCTATCTAACCAACTTTTTTTTTTAGCTATGTATTTACTAAAATGCTTTGTTTTTATTCCGTGGCCCCCAAAACATGTATTTCTCATAAAATCTCGGCGTTGAACTTTTGGGTGATTACATTACATTCTTTACCTTCTACGTACACTTGTGTGCACAAAAAGCGGTCCAGTACCCTAGATTGCAGGAGCGTTGCTCTCTGTAAGGTGTACACCTTCAGATAAACAAAACAAGACTTTCCCACTATATATCATTTCTCTGAGTGGTCTGAAAAAGAACTCAGAGATACAAAATCAGCCAAAGAACGAAGTTATAGTCGTGAAATGGAGGGGTCGCTCACCTACCGTCTCTATGAAAGTTTCGCTACGAACAATAAACCAGTAAAGATTAAAACAATTACATTTTCGACCTCTTAGAGGAAGGGGTGAAGGACTATTTAAACGTGTTGTTAAATGGACAACAGCTGCGACACTTACATATATGAGACATTTCTTCAGGGACATGAAGACAAAGCGACGTTATCAAACAGTAAAACCAAATGGCTTCTAAGAAAACGATAAGCAATGCGGTATGAAAATGCTGCAATGTTTAAATTGGAATGTTACCTTCGGAAATTAAAATATTTAATTAACTTACAGCAATAAATTGTTCAAAAATAGTTCATGAGCTCTAGGTTTTATTTTCCTTTATATTTCCTTTATTTATTATTCTCGGTGTTCCAGAATTAAACCACAAATTGGCAGGATTATAGAGGAGTCCTAGACAAACAGTTTGAGATAGGAAACCTATTGTCTCTTTTGTCAAATGTTTTAAGCTAGACATGGTTTCTGTTTCACATATTAGTGGCGGTAAATTAAAAGAATGTGTCCTATTTTCATTCATAATGTCTTATTTGTATGCCAGTGGTCGAAGGAATGCAGTATTGGTGCACAATCAACATGGTATTTAAAATTATTCCACTTGCAACTTTGGCAAAATTGCCTGTGTTTTTAGCTTGTGCACGCTTCTGGTAGCAGTTCGGTTGATTCCAGATCATATGTAGTTTGCTCACTGGTGGGCGAGTCGGTATAGCGATACAGTATCGTACCCCTCTTTAAAGTTTCCATTTTGCAACTTTTTAATTTTCTTATTTTTCTCAAAGAGGTTCACAATTGAGCAGCACTAATACGTTAAGTTTATATTTCTGAAGTCAATACGATTAACTCTCTAGTACAAACTACTTTCAAAAGACTGCGAATGATATCTACGTAGCGCTCAATATTAAATGCAGTAATATCAAGGAACCTGCCAAAATTAATGCAATAAAACAATTACATTTTTTGAAAACATTTATGTAAGGTGTGCTTTGAAACGCAGTAATTGAACTATAATGTTATTGGTGGAATAAAAAACATCAGCTATTGCTGGGCTTTGAACAGCTGTACTTTGATTTGTAGCCTACATATTATGTAGCTTTAACCAATTGAGTCACCGAGTTCCTATGAGACTGTGCTTCTAAAAATCTTGTCTAATGTGTACACGTGACTACTGTTAGAACCACGTGTTGCTAAATATTGCGTGCTATTGTAGAAGAATACTCATTATGTGTAAGGAAATAAATTGTTTCAACGAAAGAGGTGCTAAACGGAGATTACACAGATAGCACTTAAGATAATCTAAGCTGCGAGCTTCTGAGCTCATGTGCTTTGTGCTGCCACCTGGTACTTATTGCGCAGACTTAAGAGCCTCGCTTACCAGATGTCAATTGAATCAGATGAACAATTGCTGACATGAATTTAGCTGCTTCTGGAATGTCTGACAGGGTGCGAGGTTCGTTTATCCGTTGTTGTTGTTGTTGTTTTTTTTTAATTTATTGTAAGAAAACTCTTTTGTACAATTAGGTACAATGCAGTTGAGCTAATTAGATACACAGAACAGCATGTAATATGTGGTTGGGGTACCATCCAGCGATGGGCCCAAAGAAATAGTACAAGGATACAAAGAAAGCAGCACAGAAAATAATAAAAGAGCTAAATGTTCAGTCGCAGATCGGAGTGCCAGCGGCGCTTCAATCTTCGTCGTTGAGGTTCAGGAGGAAGATAAATATGGCGGAGAAGATGATTGCTGTGGCGCAAACAGGATCGATGGAGCCTCTTGTAGCTGATGCGGAGGACACACATTACCTCCGGTAGGCCTATGTCAGCGTGCAGAGTTGAGTTGCGCACGTACCATAGAGCGCCAGTCATGAGGCGGAGAAAACGGTTCTGTGTGCGCTGGAGTTTGATGGTCTGCGACGGAGCGGCAGAACCCCATATCGCACAGCTATATTGCCACATGGGTCGAATTAAGGAAGTGTAGACAAGACGCTTGTACCGCAAAGGCAATGGCGAGGAACCGGACACAAGATGATGGACGTCGAGGATGCGATGACGAATCCTCTGCACTAGACTGGAGAGATGGGGACCCCAAGTAAGACGGCTGTCCAAGATAAGGCCGAGGTACCTTATAGAAGTCGCGGTGGGTATCTCCATCCCATTGAGAGAAATGGGATGATGGGTCACGTTCGTTTTGTAGGTGAACGTCACAGCACGGGATTTATGGGCGTTCATAGTCACTCTCCAACGTTGGCACCAGGAGTGAATTTGGTTGCAAAAGTCCTGAAGGCGGCCTGCCGCCGTAGCACAAGTACCCACACTTAGCTCCGCCACATCGTCGGCATAGTGAGCAATGGTGAGTTGCGGATGACTAGGAAAATCCGAGGTATAAGCCAGGTATAATAAGGGGCCCAGTACGCTCCCTTGCGGCCCACCAGAGGAGATAGGAAGGGCCTTGGAAAATGTACGATCATGTTTAACAGAGAAGGTGCGATTGCGCAAATAGGACTGTACAAGGCGAAAACAAGTGTCCGAGAGATGCGGTTTGAGTTTGAATAACAATCCATCGTGCCAAACTTTATCAAAGGCCTTCTCCATATCCAAAAAAGTCCTATGCATACAGATTGACGCTCATAGGAATCAAGAACAGCGTCAACGACACGATGGAGCTGCTGAGAGCAGGAGTGAAGAGAGCGAAATCCAAACTAGGTGTCAGGGATAATCGGTGTGAGCTGAGGCAAAAGACGAGGCAGAAGGAGACGTTCGAAGATTTTGAAGAGTAGGGGGAGTAAACTAATAGGACGATAACTGAGGGGATCACTCTTGACTTTATCAGGTTTGGGAAGAAGGATAACTGTAGCGTGTTTCCATTGATGAGGAATATGAGCTGTGCGGAGGATAGCGTTGTAGATTTGCGTCAACAAAACCAGCGCATTCCGGGGTAAATGAAGGAGTAAGGGTTGCACAATAAGATCAGGACCGGGAGCTTTGTGAGCTGAAGAGCGAGCGATGATGTTTTTAACTTCAGCAGGAGTAAAGAAGTGGTGGAGTGAGCAACAAAGGTTGCGTGAGTTCTTCCTCCACACGATGAGCAAAGTTCGCGTCCAGCACAGGATTCGGAAAAAACTGACTTTCCAGGAGTTCTGAGCACAAATTTACCATCGTTTATCCGTAAGTGCAGATGTTGCAGGTCTAGGCATTAAATAGTTCTCCTGGTGACCTGTTGTATTTTATGCTTCTGATATTATATTATATCTCTTGTTTTACTATACATATAGTTGTTCATTTTTAATGATTCGTAAACTGTGAACTATGCCTACATTTGTAATCTGTACGTACGTAACACATCAATGTATGATACACTGGAGTTTATAAACTCCTTCGAGGGGTATGACGAAGTGTGCCCCTTCAGATGTTAAATGTAATTGTTATTGAAATGTTCTCCGTTGCACCTACATGACAATCGTACATTACATTTATTTGTCAGTCAAATAAGTCACATTGCATAACGCAGCAGAATATAAACACCTTATTATAAAATGCAAGCACAGGAGACAGCATAAAAACAATGGCACCTATGGTGACTTGAATCTTCACTCCCACAGTATCTTAACCCGATGCCTACACGCTAACAATAGCACATAATGCCACTATCTCCACGTTCTCCGCAATCCGAGTGTTCACGTCACGGTCCACTGCGGTTTGATCAGTGGAGTCCTAGCCTTTAAATACATTTCATGCTGTAGCAAAGAATTTAGAGCCCATAGCTCACAGGTTGACTACATCAAAATGACGCCTCTACAACACACTTGCGCACGTGCGGGCGAAGCTTTTTTCTAAAAATACCCACCTATATATAATATCCTTTCTACCTATGTTCCCCACCTACGTGTAGAGAAAGTAAACGTATATGTTCGTAAACGATGTATCTATAAAAAAAAAGAAGAAAAAGACGTATGCTCGTAAATCAATGACAGTTAATTGCCAGGACAATTAACAGTCATTTAAGACCATCGAAGTGCTGGAATTTCTTCCAGCAGCTTTTTTTTTTTTTTTTTTTTTTTTTTTTTTTTTTTTTTTTTTTTGCACACTTAAAAAACGAAAAATCCTCAAATGTTTAATGTTATTAATCCTCCAATTACTAAACCTATATGAGCTACGATCGGTTTGGGCCGGGTGTGATCCCGCGACCTTGGATCTGAAGCTCTTTTGTTCGAGAGATCTCGTCTTTCCTCTCAGACGAAGATCTATGTGTGATTTAAATTGTGTAAAAATCATGCCGATGATATTATAATGTATTATTTTTATTGGAAACTTCTAAATTCTTACTGCAAATCTAGTTCCAAGAACTAGAATTTATTCATTGAAGACTAGACGAACATAAAACCATGTTTCCTGAGATTGTTGAATCTACAATGCAACGCATTCATAGCATATTATGCATAAATTTCAACAGTTGAGCATCATTCTCATTACTTTAACATATTTTTGCACAATAACTTATTTTATCGATTTTCAAATATAGGATGGACCATTTTATCAGTGGTATGCACAACCTCATCGAAAAGACAATTTTGTTAAAGTTGCAAGTCCAATAATTTGAAATATCGTATTAATTGTGCACTATATTATATTCCTTCGTCCACTGGCATACAAATAAGGCACTCTATATGGAAATTATTTTAATTTACGGCCACTGATGTGCGATCCAGAAAACATGTCATAGCTTCGATATTTGCTAATCTGCCAATTTGTGCGGTCGAATTCTGGGACACCCAGACACCTATATATTACATATTTTAATTTTTTTTCCATGAAGAGTAGCTTGGGGTGGGGGAACTTTCCGGAAATCTTCTCATTCTTCAGAGACACTAAACTTATACATCAAATTTAGTATGTAATAGTTTTTCTTGTTTTAACCATGCTGTGCTCACACACACACACACACATATATATACATATATATATATATATATGATAAAGATTTTCGGAAAGTTCCCCCACCCCAAGCTACTCTTCATGAAAAACAAAAATTATTTTTTCAAAAATGGCTCTAACGATGTTGATTAACGATGTTCAAAATATTTACATGAAAAATAAAATGTATAACTTAATTTTCTGGTAATCGCCTGTGAACCCCTCTTCATTCCTGATGAATTTTGCATGACTGGAAATCATAAAAGATAGGCAAAATCTTACTGCCAAATTTATAGATCTCATTAAAACATAACAATTTATCGAAATTCTTAGGCTTTCACGGCCGGTGTCAATACTGGCTGGAGTATAATCCGGGCTTGTGGGCCATGGTCTACTGGGCTCCTCCTTCTTCTTCCCAGACGTTTCGTCTGCGACTACGGCAGATATCTTTGGTGGCAGCGGCGAGGTCGAAGTGCTCTAGTGAACATTTCAACTGCGCTGGGAAGAAACGTCTGGGAAAAAGAAGGAGGAGCCCAGTAGACCACGGCCCACAAGCCCGAATAACAATTTATGTCATATACTTTTTTTTTTTTTTTTTTTGGATTTAACCGTTTTTGATATATATTTTGTTATGTAAATATCAATTTTAAGCTATTTAATTTTTCTGAAACCTAAGGTTATATTTTATTTCATGTTTTGAGTATCGCTTTAATATAGTAAATATTTTCTTATTTTGCTTATAAGGATCTAAGTAATAAGACAAATTTTGCTGAGTTTTATCTCAATTACCGCAATGTAGATAGAGGAATAGCCATATTTTGTAGAGAAAGCCGTGTAAATGCAACAATTCACCTTATAAAGCTGTCATATTATTAAATAATCACACCATTCCAGGTTGCCCTCCTTGGTGTAATGGTTACCATACCTCCAATACCCAAGCTTGCGGGTTCCAACCTAATGGAGGATGATGAATTTTTACTGACATAAAATACATTAGCATGACTTCCTTCAGAAGGGATGCTGTTGGTACCGTGAAATGTTTATTTGCACGAAAATACTTTGAAAGAAAAGTCTCTTGGTTAAATTCCGCCATTTAAGTCCGCAAATCGTGATTTCGTTCTATGACACCATCATTTGGGGATGAGTTGAACCATCGTCACCAGTTGGCGAACTGGTGAAATAGAGATTTCCTTGATCAAGGAAACACCTCTAAGGTATCCCATGAAGAAACTCGAATATCATTCCAGAGAAGTTGGTGTAAATTCAACATTGCACTCAACTCTGCCTTCAGTAGATACCTTATTAATATAAAAAGGGAATAAGATCGCTTCAAAGGAATAAATCTAAAGAGCAAAGGAAGAACCAAAGTAAGCAGCCAGCAGCTCAGAAGGATTGCTTCATAGAATTAAGCATGCGAGACCTAAAACGAATAGCAACATATAACGTTTTAATGTCTTGGCTTTGGATAAACATTTTTATAGCTTGACGTAATGAATTCCGTCTGACTCGCAGTTGCTATCGATCTCAAAGTGAAACAAAGCCGAACAGAAAGTGTTGTCATCTTGTAGGAGCGATCCAAATGAGCTAAGAACTGTTGATGAAGTCGGCAGGTTTGGATCTTGGCAGGCCAGCTACAAAGTGTGGGGGAGGGGGTGGTAAAAAGAAGCTTTGCTGTCACCCTGTCTCCTCACTCCATTCATTTCTCGTGGCAGACACAAAGACGGAAGACATCGCTCGCCCACAATCGCGCTTGATGGATCACGAGGATGTTGCTTTCACAGGATAAGTTTATAAATGTCTTGGGTCCTTGTAATTGCTTTGAGAGCATCGCCGCCGTTTTGCTGAGATCTTTACATCGCATTTTCACTTTGGGTGCGCTGCTGGTAGAATACTAATTGATCAAACTCTGTTGGTGTAGATCGCGTCTTTGTTTGAAGACTGGTGGGATATTATAACCCCTACAAGTCCATTTCTCTGATGCTTCCTTGTTAACTTTATTTCGTGAGTAAATTTAAGATCATGAAGTCGCCTTGAAAAATAAGAAAAGTGACATTACTTTGTTGCAAAAAGCAAAGCAAAAAAGTAAATTAATAAATAATAATTATTAATAAATATAATTATTATTAAGAAAATACGTTTGGTTACTTAATTTTTCACACGACTTTCTTTACAACTCTTCTACGAAGTATTCTCACAAACGTTTATTTTACTCCCTGCTTCCTGTAAATCGAATTAAACGCAGTAAAATCAACATAAAAAGAGCGCCATTATAGATTTGCATATGTACGAGGGGTATATTTAGAGTCTGAAGTGATAGTCAAACATTAAACT
The DNA here is from genome assembly GCA_030762935.1 of Hymenopus coronatus. Lineage (NCBI taxonomy): Eukaryota > Metazoa > Arthropoda > Insecta > Mantodea > Hymenopodidae > Hymenopus > Hymenopus coronatus. Next base: position 36,801,450 of record CM060890.1, read on the forward strand.
TGAAAACCTTGAATTTCTCAAACATTTTCATAACATCACAAGAAACAACTGGTTGGTGACAGAAAATTTGATGATATAAGGAAACATTCAAACTAACAAAAGGATATCTCGGAATTCACATATATCACAAACTTTTATTTGGAATTAATTGTGCTTTAGAATCTTCAATAGTAGGGGAGGTATTATATTCCACCAAAAATATCGATGTAGAGATTTCACCCAAAATATGTTTTGAGTTCCCCTGAATTTGTGTGTATCTGTGAACAGCATAACACAAAAAAGTCGTTAAGTACCAAACTTTTGATTTACCTTCCGTATTTTTCATGGATGCGAAATGAAAAAATTAAAGAAGATTCCCCATCATAAACTACTCTTTTCATTGAACATTTTTTGAAAATTTTTGATTTTTTCATAAATGGCTCTAACGAAATTGATTAAAGTATTATAAGTGATGAAAATGAAATGTATACCTTGATTTTCTGGGGATAACTTTTGAATTCCTGCATAATTGATAAGTCGTAAGAGAAAACCGTAAAATTACTAAACAAAAGCGTACATGTCATCAAAACACCCAATTTTTGTCAAATACATTTTTTTAAAGTTAACCTTTCCGAATATTTTTGTTATTTGTTTCACTTTTCTCATACAAGTATCAACAAGCAGGTCCTTATTTTTTTTCTGCAGGTCCAGGTAAGTGAATGGAATTTCAATATCATTCATTGGCGACCTGTTTTTGAATGATTTGACTGTCGCTTTAGTATATTTTCTTATTTCTCTTGAGCCATTAACTTCTTTTGATTAATATGGAGTAGATAGAACAATAAGCCCTTGTAATAATTTGCTGCAAAATAGACATCGATGGTCTTGTGACTGAAGCACATAAGAATTTTCTTTATATGTTTTTGTGTAATAAGATTTGTCCATCTCTTACAATTTACCCGTTATATATAGAAAGCTTCAAGGGTTCAAGGAACATTATCATTGCAGAGCATCTCAAATGGAAATGGGGAGGCTACGATTCAAGAATAGGTAATAACAGATGAACTTATAGAACAATCATTTGGGACACCAAAGCAGGAAAAAGTTCGTGGACCGCCAGAAGTGGACATTGTTTAAGTAGAAAGTGGACATCGTGGTCAGGGCATGCAATAGACAGAGAAGTGTGGAAAGAATTTTAAACTGTTAATGTTAAATATGCATTATGTAGAATAAATAATACGAAAGAAATTTCAAACGTTTAGTGTAAAAATAATGGTAATGTTTATGTAAAATTGAGTACAGTGTAGGACAAGAGTGAAATGTACTCCTTAGGATTACATTCCCTAATGAGTATTTTTGAGCGCTAAAGTTAGGAGGCCTTAGCCCTTAAGGAATGAAATAGACTAATAAATATACTGTGTTTTGATCGTTCTTTTTTATCAGTATTATCATTTGATGCAGAGCATATGAAGAATAATATGCATTAATTAGAAATTTATTCTCCTATACTATAAACGTGACTTTCATGTAGAAATTCTTTAGTTCTAGTTTCCAAAACGTGCATATTTCTTCAGCATTTATTATTTAGTGAAGCAAGCATTAAGCATTTAAAAGTTTATAGAGTAGTCCATTATTTTGGGCATATTTTTATAAACCTATTGCTGTGTGTATGAATTTATTTATTAATTTGAAGATAGGCATTTAATCTAGCAAATAGTAATATTTCCAGATTGTAATATACTTTCCAGGGGTATAATATTAGTCATTTAAATAATGATCTACACGTCTCTGAGGCTTTAATCTTTATCATTAATCTGATTATTCTTTTCTGGACTATAAATATACATCATGTTGGTTGCTAATTTACTAATAAAAGGTAGCATATCTTGGCAAGGGGTGAATATTAACAAATTAAGAGGTTCTTAACGTTTAGTATCTATGTAATACAATGATGTATGTTTACATGTGTGTTTTTAAGTAATGTGTTGGACTTATTAGTTACAGAGCTTTTTTTTTTTAATTTAAGTTATCTTGTGTCTACAATCTTAGATGTTTATATTTTAATTTGGTGTTTTCGTATGTTTGTTTTTTTTTGTTTGTTTTATTTTGTAGTTTAACGTTCTTTGACCTGACTGGTTAAATGTTCTTTATTCGGGTAACTCACCCTAAGCGAGATTGGAACTCACGACCTCTTGAATGTGTGGTAGAAACGCTACCGCAACACCTACAGAGGCGAACTATTGTTTAACTTTAATGTAGGGCAAAATAATTTGTTTATTTACAAGTTTTACTCAAACTGCTATTTTCTGCATTTATTATTAAATTATATGCCTTAGTGTGGTTGAGTAGTTATTTAATTAATTGTATAGCAGATGATTGAAGTTATTCCATGTTTTCCTTTTAATTAATATAAGTGTATCATCAGGAAAACATGTTAACAGCTGATTTGGTATGAGAATGCTTGTCGATTACACAGATAATAAAATGAACTGGACTTGATACAGATGCTTTTAAAATATTACTGAGCAATAGAAGTTCATAACTATGACCAAATGTGTAGAGCACTTTATTTTGTTTTCTATTAATATATTAATTTATCCTATATTTATTTCATATTCTCCTGATTACCTGCTGATTACTTCCTAAACCTTATTTATACTTTAGTTACATATAAAAATTCCTAAACACTGTTTCTTCCTTTTTATCGACTGATTGAATAACTATGTTATTGTTTCATTTGATCAGCTATTTCTGAATACATATTATGAGTTTTTTGTTAATTAGCCTATTATACATAAACCTCTGAACAACTTTTGAAGACATAGATGAACTTAAGTGCGCTTGTACTTTTCAGGGTATCATTTATCTCCTTTTTTTGGGGGGGGGGGATTCACTTTCTATATTTTTAAAACATCTGAAAATGTTACTGTTATGTTAATATATAAAACACATAGTATTTTTATAAACATTTTAACAGACATTGATTTAATTGTTTTTCACACAAGCCGTATGTAGGACAGGAGTTAGGTCGAGTCAGACTGAGAAATTCAATGCCATAGCCCGGATTTGAATCATCGGGAGATCTGTGGTTCAAATCCCGGCCATGGCGTTGAATTATTCAGTCTGACTCTACCTATCCAATTTTAACAGACAGTTTATTAAAATAAGAAATTACGAAACATTGTCCATCTAAAGGGTATTTTGGATTGCGATAATTTTCTTGGAAATTTCTTGTCACATCATGGAAAATATTGAACTTTACTACCAAATTCTCTGTCGTTCCGGTGTTTCTTAATTGGGTTATGCTGTACGCAATTAGAATGATAGATAAACACACTGCGGTTTTTCTTGGATCGGTGAATCCGAGCTATTAAGCTAATTTATATAAAAATGTTAACTAGGAGCATTTTATTTAAATGTGTAATTTTATTTCTTAATCCTATAAGCAACACAATAATTGATGCCTTTTCTGAATATATAATACTCAAATGAAAAAAAAATTAAACATTTTCGGAAATATACTCGGGTATTACTCAATGGATAACTCTTACATATAATATCAACATTTCGGAAATTAACTTTCACTACATTTTTACTAATATTTTATTTCTTGAAACGCTTTCATTTACACCATCCTTGCTATGAACTTTTCATTTGAATTATACTTTTAAAAATTACGATTTATGAGCTACTTAGCATAATATTAAATTCAAACACGATCACTCATGTGCTAACTAAAACAAATTTGAGCGTAGAATTGCTGCTTTTACCAATAGTTAAGTCTCCTATTGTAATCAGTTCCCTGCTAATTGTTGGTTGGTGATGAAATGAGTATATATTATCGATTGATGCCGTATTTTGACTATAATGCCGAGATATAAACAAACAATTAATCGCCAACTGTTATAATTTATACAATAAATAGTACTTAAAATCCAGGTTGTATATAATTAAAATCAAAGATTCTTGTTGCGAATTAATTAGATTGTAAACATTCAAGAGATGTTAATGGTATGATTCTGTGTAGATAAACGATGCCATAACTGAAACTTATACAAAGATAAATCGTAAAATCTTGTAAGTTCTTTCAAACTACGTGAATTAAGAAGGGCATGAAGGACAGAAAACGAATAAACTTGCCATATCTTTTGAAATTAGCAAGTTAGCTTGAAGATTAGTAGTCAAAGGGCATGTTAAAACACTTGATTGGCTAAAGAAATAGGATGCTACTTAAGGCATCAAAGTAAAGCCAGCTCATGGCCAGTTTTAATGCTTAGGCAGATTCAGGAACAAACATGCTCGTTCTTCAGGTCAATAAACGAGATTTTCATCTAACAGTTTACATAGAAATGTGAGATGTTAAAACGTAATTTCCTCTTATAAGCATAGCTTTATATGGTTTTGCACGCGCGGAGGCCCAGTGGTCAGACCACTCGCCTCTCACCAAGGTGGTCTGATTTTGATCCCAAGCGACCGCATGTGGGATTTGTGGTGAACAAAGCGGGCCTAGGGGCGGGTTTTCTCCGAGTTCTCTGGTTTCTTCCGCCATCGCATTCCACCGGTGCTCCATCTTCGTTCCATACATCATCAGGGTCAACGCCCGCGGTACTATTTGTAATATAAGTTTTAAACAACGCGCAAAGTGCGATTGAAGATAATAGTGTTGTAAATACACCTCATCTATGCTCTCTAAAAAATGTGTCAATCGTTGGTACAATTTTCATTACAATTGTTAAATGTGTTTCAAAAATCGAAATCATCACGCCCTGCTTAAAGATAATTGCTCAACCTAAACACTAAACTTAGCTTACCGGTGTGAAATGAAACAATAATCATACATTTTTAATATTAAAGCTCGCCGAAAAATCAGATAACATAAAGCAAAGAAAATCTATCGTGTTTTAAGTATTGTTACGATTTTCAAAAGTTTCTAACGTTAAGTTTAGCCTATATCCACTTTGTTTTATCAATTATGTACCCCTCAGTGGTGTGTGTGTGTCTGTGTCTGTGTGTGTATGTGTACCTATGTCCGAGTGTCTGTCAACACAATAATTCAAAAGCGAAAAGTTGGTAAAATACCAACTTTGTTTTTAGGTTTAGTATTTCCAAGAATGCAACACTAAGATTTAGAGAAAAATTCTCAGACCCCAAATTACCTGAAAACTTTCGAAATTATTGATTATCTTAAAAATTACTCTAACGACTTTGTTTAAAATGCTGTACATTAACGATATTTACATGGTAAACAAATTGAATTTTCTCGGAATAGCCCTTGAACACCTCTATACTCTAGATGACCCATGCTTAACTGATTGGCCATAAGAAATAAACAAAATCTTACTACATAAAACATGCAGTTCTCGTTAAAACACGAAATTTACGTCACACATATTGCTTTCTCTATACGTTCTATGCACATAGCTCAAAAACGAAAAGTTCGTTAAAAACCAAACTTGGTATTTAGGTTTGGTAACTTCAAAAGATGCGACGCGAAGATTTTCAAGGAAATCCCCCCACTCCCAACTCCCTTTACATGGAACTTTTTTCGAAAATGTTGATTTTCTAAAAAATGGTTCTAATGGTTTTGATTAAGATATCGTATATTAAAGATATTTACCTGAAAAATAAAATGTATATCTTGAATTTCCTGGGAATAGGCTCTGAAGACTACTTTATTCTGGATGAATTTTGCATAACTACTAAACCGTAAAAGATGAACAAAAACTTAACACACAAAGAATGTAGAGCATGTTAAAATTCACAATTTATGTTATATAAATTTTTTTCGTGAAGTTGATGGTTTTTGAGATATTCCTTGTTTTTGGTTTCAGCTTTGAAAAATTTATAATTTTCTCATACAGGAATTTGCCAAATCTTGCCAATACAAACAAACGAACTTCAGTCACATAGCAACCAGCTTTAGGCTTTCACTTTAACCTATGTTACTGCCTTATTTCGCTTCTACTTACAATAAAGCAAGAAATAAAACGATTTCTGCTATTTTTTCTGGATTAGCATGAAAAAAAATTAAAAATAAGCTTATTAACAATAATTTGTTACAGAGATATAGAGAAAGTCATGTGAATGGAACACATCAGATTTTTTTTTATCGTGGAGTTGGCCATTTTCAATAAATTCATAATTAGTTTCAATTTTAAAATACTTAAAATGTTTTCATAAGACCACTCCCTGCTATGCAAAAAATAAATTTCAATCGCCCAAACAATTTTTAAAAGATTTGACTATCGATTTAAGCTAGTGTATTACCTTATTTCCCTTCTATTTATAAGGAAGTAATTAATACAATTATTACTTTCTCAATACAAACTATTTACATAGTGTATAGAGAAGGTATTGCATTGCACCCAAAAATTTGATACCGAGATTTCACCGGAAATACATGTTTTGAGACTCCCTAAATAAAACAAAATCATCTTTAGAAAAATGTGCGTGTGTGTCTGTCTGTCTGTCTATCTGTCTGTGTGTATGTGTGTCTGTGTGTGTGTCTATGGGTAGCATAGCTCAAAAACCAAAAGACCGTTAAAGCCCAAACTTGGTATTTAAGTTTGATATCTTTCAAGGATGCGACACGAAGATTTTTAAGAAAATCCCCCACCCCAAACTACCCTTTACATCGAAAAGATTTTGAACATTTTGATTTTCTTAAAAATGGCTCTAATGATTTTGATTAAAACATCGTATATTAAATATATTTTTGTATGTATGTATTTATTTCTCTGCAAGTGGGTATCACCCGGTGGCAGAGTTATATATGTATACAAGATATATAAACAATAAATCACAGCTGCCAGTTTATGGCTTTGTAAGCTAGATATATTAGTTATTTACACAAATATAAAAACATTAATTTTTCTCTCAATTCAGATTAATTAATTTATAATCAGAATCACTAACCAATTTAACATTTGTATTTACAACAATATAAAATCATAAGCATTTCATTTAAAGAATATTTACAAAAATTATCCAACATTAATATCAAGATTTTTCCTAAATTTCTTCAGAGTCTGGGGACAACCCCGAAAGGCTGCTCCAGGCAATTCATTCCAGTCTTTTATGGTTCTATTTACAAAGGAGAACTTTCCCACGTCAGTTCTGTATCTTCTACCCTTAATTTTGAACGGATGATCGTTTCGTGCATAGTAAGTTGGGTTTTCCAGTTTGTCAGCAACGTCCTCCCATGCGTTTAAGCCAGCGTAAGCTTTAAATAAAGCGCACAACCTCTGTTTCTCACGCCTAACTTTCAACGGCTCCCATTTTACCTCCTCAGCGTTTGTAGGCCCAAAATATTTGCCCCTTTTTATGGATTTTATAGCCCTTTTCTGGATATTTTCTAACGAATCAATTTGATTTACTCTATACGGGTCCCAACAAGTTACACCAAATTCCATGACCGGCCGCACTAAGGACTTGTACGCGATTTCCCTGGACTTTGCACTCCCCTTTTTTAAAATCCTCATTAGGAAGTGCAGTGTTTTCCGCGCTTTCTTAGATACAAAATTTACCTGCTCGTCCCATCCAGCGTTACTCGCCAAGTAAACTCCCAAGTATTTGCAGCTGTCCACCTGTGGAATTTTTTCCCCACCCATGTGATAGTTTTGCAGAATTTTTCCCTAGATCTATTATATGCAATTGACTTACTTTTGCTAGCGTTAATTTTCATTTTATTTGCAGCAGCCCAATCACTAATTTCATTTAAATCACCCTGAAGAGCAGTCTCATCTTCACCATTTCTAATTTTATTGTAAATAATACAATCGTCTGCAAACAATCTTATCTGGCATTTTATATTAACAGTTATGTCATTTACAAAAATAAGAAAAAGTAACGGCCCCTGTACTCAGCCTTCAGGTACGCCCGAGCTTACCATACCCCTCTCAGATACTTCCTTGCCTACTTTTACCCTTTGCGATCTTCCTTCCAAAAATGTTTTAACCCATAAAACTACGCGTTTATCAATTCCTATAGCAGTTAGCTTCTGGATAAGTAAATTATATGATACAACATCAAAAGCTTTGGAAAAATCTATCACCACTGCATCTGTTCTTCCCCCTGCATTCACCTCATCTGTCTAAATCTTGAAATAATGACGTTATCTGGTTATAAAATGTATATCTTGAATTTTCTGGGAATAACCCCTGAAGACTACTTTATTCTGGATGAATTTTACGGAATTGTGCATAACTGCTTAACCGTAAGATATGGGGAAAAACTTACTGCACAGAAAATGTAGCTTACGATAAAACACACAATTTATGTCATATACATTTTTTTTGTGGAGTTGATCATTTTTAAGATATTCCTGCTTTTTCGTTTTTGATTTGAAAAACATACTTTTCTCATACAGGAATTTCTTAGCTCCTGTCAATACAAGCAAAGGAACTACAGTTACATAGCAACCAGCTTTTGACTATCACTTTAACCTATGGAACTCACTCATTTCGCTTCTACTTACAAGGAACCAAGTAATAGGACTCTTTCTGCTAATTAACATGAAGTAAATAGAAGCATAAGTTTTAACTACAATTTGTTGCAGAGATGTAGAGAAAGTCTTGTGAATTGAACACATCAGGTTTTTTTTTGCTATCTTCTTTTATCTTGATTAGTACGAAGTAGCAAGAAAGATCAGTTGCAGAATAGCCAGAGAACGACATGTGAATGCAACACGTCAGATTTTTAGAAAAAGGTTCGCGCGTAAGTGTATGTCCGGGTGTGCTTAAACAGGATAACTCAAAAACTAAAATTCGAAAAAATACCAAAATTTAAGTTCAGTGTCTTCCAAAGATTCGATACGAAGATTTTGAGGAAAATACCCTCACCCCAAACTACTCCTTACGTGGAAAAATATTTCCTTAAAATTAGCTCTAACAATTTTTATTAATATAACGTATATTAAAGATAATCACATGAGAAATAAAATGTATATCTTGAATTTTCTGGGAATGGTGCCTGAAGAGCTCTTCATTCTGGATGAGTTTTGGATAACTGATAAACCTTAAGAGATATATCAAAACATTTCTTAAAAATGTAGATCTCGTTAAAGCACACGATTTATTTGATCAACAGTTTCGTGAAGTTGGCAATATCCGAGATATACCTCGTTATTAGTTTTAGTTTTAAAATGCGTAGCTTTATCATAAGGGGATTTCTACTCATGGTCATGGAAAAAAACAATTTTTAAAAGATTCGACTATCGCTTTAGCCTAGCGTACTCTTTCCCTCCTACTTTCAAGGAATCAAGCAAAAGCACCATTTCTACTAATAATTTTCTCGATTAGCATGACACAGAAGGAATAATATAATTTTAATAACAACAATTTGCTACAGAGGTTTAGAAAAAGTCATGTGAATGGAACACACAAGATTTGTAGGTAAAGTTTTGAATCCTGGTCCATAACCGCTATCCACTGTTGCAGAACCTGTATTTATGAATGACGCTCTCGTAAACTGACTCAAAGAGTAGGTGGTGTCGTCTGTTATATGTCTTCTGAAACATAGTTTTAACAGTAAAATTTAGCAATTGCGGAGGCCAGGCAACTGGCCCTCTTGGTATACTCATCTTACTCGAAATGTCGCTGATTATGTTCTCGACTGCAAGTGCAAGTATAAATGTTACACCTTCGTATTCAAACCCTAATATTAATTAATACAGCTTCCGAGATCTGCTCAAGAGAAAGTTATTGATTTTAAATTGCATTTGTGGTAAGAAAATGTTTCGTTTGCGAAAAGTTAGTTCAATAAAACTTATACAGTGCATTCCCTCCTTATGCTTTAAGAACCTTTTAAGTTGAAGTTCTTGTATATAATAATAGAATATGCCTCTACACAGGTTTTATAGCTAGATACATGTTAGCATATCATTATTGTTATAATTGTTATTTGCTAACCTTGTTTTTTAAGCTATCTCAGATTTTCAAACGAACTTTATTCAATATATTTTTATTTCTTTCTCAACATAGTACATAACAAATAGATAGAGAAGATATTGCACACCCAAAAATGATATACCAATATTTCATCCGAAATACACGTTTTAGGGTCTTCTGTATAAAAAAAAGCATTTTTAGAAAAAAGGTTCGTTTGTGTATTGAGTGAGTGTGTATATGTGTCCATGTGTTTGTGTAAACGATAACTCAAAAACCAAAAGTCGGTAAAATACTCCCGGCCCAAGATTAACCTTTAGAAGGAAAACATTTCAAACATTTTGATTTTCTCAAAATTGACGCTAACGATTTTGATTAAAATGCCGTATATCAAGGTATTTCCAAGGCAAATAAAATGTATATCTTGAATGTTTTGGGCATAGCCAACGAAGACCTCTTTATTCTGGATACATTTTGGATAATTGTTCAACCACAATAGATATACAAATACTTACTACACAAAAAATATAATAATATATCTCGTTGAGAGTATGTATGACTGAATTGTCATGAAAAATCACGAGAAAAAATCAACTTGTTTATTTTAATTCCATAAAATAATTTAAAAATTCCTGAATATAAAATTCTGATGTGTTCCATTCACATGCCTTTCTCTATATCTCTGTAACAAATTATTGTTATAAAGCTTATTCTTATATTTACTTCATGCTAATCGAGATAAAAATTAGCAGAATTGCTTCCTTCTTAGTAGAAGGGAAATAATGGAATGCACTAGCCTAAAACGATAGTCAAATCATGTAATCCGTTTCTTTGCATTGCCAGGAGCTGATAAATTCCCGTGTGTGAGAAGTTTAAGTATTTTAAAACTGAAACCAATAACAAGGAATATCTAAAACATATTTCAATTCTGTGAAAACAATATGCAATATGACAGAATTGTGTGTTTCAACGAGATCTACATATATTGTGTAGAAAGTTTTCGTCTATATCTTATAGTTTACTAGTTATGCAAACTCCAGAGGCTATTCCCAGAAAATTCAAGATATACATTATACTTGTCCTGTAAATACCTTTAATATACGGTATTTTAATAAAAATCTTAGAGTCTTTTTGAGAAAATAAAAATTGTCGAAAGTTTTTTTCATGTAGAGGGTAGTTTGGGGTAGGGGGATTTTCCTCAAAATATTCGTGTCGTATCCTTGGAAAATACTAAATTTATATACCAAGTTTTCTATTGTATTTACTTTTCGTTTTTGAGTTATCGTGTTCACACACACACGGACACATACAAGGACCTTTTTTCTATTTTTTTTTTTTTTTTTTTGATTCAGGGGACCCTAAAACATCTATTTCTGGTGAAATTCGGCATCGATTTTTGGGTGGAATGCAATACCTTCTCTATACCTGTAATATATACATAGTACGTGTAGAGAAAGTAAAAAAAAGGTATAATTGGCTACTCGGCACCATTTTAAATGCCTTATGGGGGCTACAGCAAAACATTAGAGGAGAAACTGTACTGGACTCTGCAAGTAGAAGTTCAGTTCAATGGCATGTCATTGGCATCATGCAAAGTAAAAAACGAAATTATACAGAAGAAAAGCAGCAATGCAAAAGAAAAGAACAGAAAAGGCAGCAGCAGTGGAGAGGAAAAGGAAAGCTGAGAGTCCAACCTACCAACCTGGTGGATTTTAATGTGAACCATGCATTCAAACCTTTCCTTGTTTTCTCGCTATTGATGTTTTCAGTATTTTTCTTCCTGTAAAAAGTTTTTTCTGTAATACAAATACAATTTTCGTATATGCTTATAGAAGTATAATATATAAGAATTGCCCTAGGTTTTACTGTCAGATGTATTTAAGCATATGTATTAACTTTTCAAGCATAACAATTATATTTTTATTAAAAAAAGCACATGCATAGCTTTAAACATTTTTGGAGCCTATACCAAAGAACATAGAGAACCCTAGAGAAAATTTAAAAAGAGGATGTATTGTAAACCTAAGGTTAAAATATTAGACCAAAATTAAAAAAAAAAAAAAAAAAAAAAAAATTCCCTAGAGATTTTTAGTGACGTGATAAATACATAAACAAATTTGATAATAACCTCTAAAGCGTTATAGCAAAATGCATAAAATTTGCACATCTGTGGTATAAATTTCAAAAAGTGAGTATTATTAGTTTGGAATTTCAAACTTTCAGGCATAGATGTCCTTAAACACACAATTTATACCATATACATTTTTTGTGAACTTAACCATTTCCGACACATTTCTCGTTTTAAAATATTTACTTTTCTGAAATAGGAAGCTGTCAGCTCTTGACCATGCAAAGAAATTAATTAAAATCGCAAAGCAAACATCTTTTAAAATCTTTTACTATCGCTTTAGCCTAATGCGCCCCGTTATTCCCACTCAGCTTATCAGGAATTAATTAATTTGGCCATTTCTGCTATATAAATGTATTTTGTTTAGCATGAAGTGGAGAGAAAGATATACTTTTCTAAGAATAATCTGTTGCATAATGGATAGAGAAAGACATATGAATGGAGTACATCTCTTTTTATAATTCAGCTAATTTATTAGTAGTGTTTTCATTTAGAGAGATAACTTTCGGCTTTTCCAAAAGTAGGTATTGCCAAATAGATAACGCTCAACATCTTACAAATTATATACAGCAGTAGTGCAATAAGAAATTCGAGTAAACATGAGTATATTTGGATGTTACCCTTCCCATAAACAACCTAAAAAATGTAAACGTAATTGGTAGCCACAAAGTTCGATGGGTTTTTCTTTCCTGAAACAACAAGAAGAACATATATTAACTACTGTGTGATCCGCGTGTATAATTGGCACGTGATGTTCCTGGCAAAACAGCCGGACTAAATCCTCATTCCATTTACTGTGCCGAATGGCCGTTCCAGACATACTGGAAACGCCCATATTCTGTGTAGGATGTAAGCCACGGTCATTTGCATGTTTGATTCATTAATGCTTTATGTACGTGAATTACATGGGGACGAGCTATATTTCCAGCTTATTAAGGCCTAACCTCTGATCTTAATTTATGAAAACAAGTAAGTCAGTGCTTATACTGAACAAGTGGGAAGGCTGCGGCGAAGAATTAACGTCTTCTGCTCACAAGGTGATAGTTTACGGTAGCACATAGGTTTAGAAACACTAATAAATAACATATATATTTCTACTAACGTTACCCGCAGTGCTAAAAGAGATTGGGAACCAAAGAGAAGGAGAAAGGAAAATATTGTTGGAGATAGTAAACACCTAAAAAATATCAAAATAGAACACCCGAAAACTACTAAATTCACAGGAGTGGTTACAAAGCTTAATTGCCACCTTGAAAAATTCAAGCTATGGTTATGAATTTTTTCTCATAAATGAATGATTTGGCGGATATCTTCATTGTGGAAGTTTATATCTTGGCTGTTCATTTGAAAATCACCCGTCGTCATTCTAGAAATACTTGCCTTGCAATGGTTTCTTCATCGAAGGAATAATGAAGAAATCATTGGATGTCATGTCAGGAGAGTACGGGTTTCAGGACAAAACTTGATAGCGTAAAGAAGCACCAAATGTCCTGTGGTTGAATGAGCTGTCATGAAGCACAAGGACTCTCTTGCACAGGTCACCGTAACTCGTAAGGTTATGCTTTCTTCACCTTGACAGCCTCCCGTAACTCGTCAGGAGATTTCGGTAATATGCTCCAATGATGGTTTGTCCCTTACAAGTGTAATCTGTTAGCACTACACCATGGTATTTCCAAAAACACTCAGCATTGCCTTCCCGATGATGGCTGATTCTTCGCCTTCTTCGGCGGTGGTGAGTCCACATGTTTCCACTGATTGCTTTGCTCCTTTGTCTCGGGGTCATAGTGATACATAGAGAAAACCTTGCATCAGTAACCTGACTACTCGGATAAGCCGTTTTCCCCAGTTAGTATCGGAGGAATTTGAGGCGTCTCACAACCCCACCCAGGCTTAGCCCAGGCATCTCCCATGGGTATCGGTACCATATCCCATTGGAGTTCAACCCAATCCGAAAAGCTCCCGGGACAGGATCAGAATTTTGACCCGACTACTTCTAGTACCGTCAAAAGTAGCCCGAGAGGCCGAGTCGTGGCCCAGTGGTTAGGTCACTCACCTCTCACCTAGATAGCCCGGGTTCGATTCCAACCTACCGCATAAGAGATTTGTGGTGGACAAAACAGGCAGGGGCGGGTCTTCTCCGGGTTCTTCGGCTTCCCCGCCATCACATTCCACTGGTGCTCAATCTTCATTCCATATATCAGCAGTATCATCGCCTGCGGTGCCATTTGTAGTAAAAAGGGGTGTTAAAAATTATCCAAGAAAAGTACCCGAGAGCTCGGGGTCCACAACACTCGCACTTACAGCAGCTGAAGAGGTGGAAACCTCCCCTTTACGGTGAGTGACACACAAAACACCCATTCATGGGGTTAGGCGGTTAAAAAGTCATCTAGGTTGGGCTGGCAAAGCTGCAATATTTCCGCTGCTGCCTTGATCCGGTGGGTTTGAGTAGACGTGTAATCCGTGGCGGCAACTTTGTTTTGCTCAAAATATCGTGCAAATTGTTCAATCTGATCCAAGACTGATTTTCACCGTTTGCACTGCCTCGATGTTGATAAGTCAGCCTTCAACACCAGGGACTCCATGTCATTTTTCAGTTCTTCAGAGTGATGGCTACTTCATTTTTCAGACTTGTTTGGCCACAACGAAAGCCGCTGTGCTACCTAACCACTGTGTCATATGATGGTCCATTGTTGTCATACACTTCACTAACCCAGCATACACTGTTGTATCGTTGTTCCGCTTCAAATGCAAAAAATGAATTACTGTATAATACAGGATACTTAACTCCATAATTTTCTTTTGACTCCTCTAGTGATATGCTGCGGTGTCGAGGCGATACTTAAAACCTTATGACCACTCTTCTTAAGCGCTTACTAATGTAGCAGAAACAAGAAGCAGAATAAAGCATACTTACCTAAGTTTCTACTCTAGCATTTGCTGCATCTTAGACTGGGCACAGTTTTTTAACCACCGACAAAAGTTGCAATGAAATACAACCCGTGACCAATAAATGCGTTGATAGAACTTCCAGCGTGCGATGTGTTGATAATGTTGGTTAATGACTATTTTAATTCAGTAATCTTTCACGAACCGTATGCTTGTTTGGAAGAAATAATTAAAATCAGGGGACTAGGTATGACTAAAGGAATAATATATTTTCTATTCGGACATGGACTTTATGGTGCTATTGTAAGAAAATAAAGAAAATTGACGACGTAGTGAAAAATGCAATATTTCTGATATCCCTGGACATTCATTATTTGAGTGCTCCTAACATAACAATAAGACTAAAGAAAACGACAAGTCCTTAGGGTACATTGGATATTTTTAATTGTTTCATTTGCTTAGCCCCTTTAACTTCAATGGTTATATCAGGGTTTTGACTTGTGAAACAACTCGTATTACTGTGGATTTTAAAACATTGGGTTAATCATTTATACTAAATAAACACACATTCACTCTCAGATAGTTGATCAGTGGGTGATAGTCACTAATTCCGATGTAAGAAAAATTCCCCGCCCGAGCTGGGAATCAAACCTGAGACTTCCGGATGAGAAGTCAGTTTACTGACCACTCGACCACAGAGCCAGTCGCATTTTATTTATTATGTTTCAAAAATTTCAAAGTTACATAAACGGCTGGAGAAGTTAGCAAACACTGTTAGTAAAATGGTCTGGTAGGAAAAAGCAGTTAGAGGACTACAGATTCGACAGGAAATAATGCCAGTTATTTAATGATCAGAAAGAATTTTGAAAATAGACAGAGAAGAAAGTGGAATTAATAATAGCTAGAAATTGCAAGTGGTACGAAAGAAGAGATAGAAAATAATGGGATTGATTTGAAGAAATCAACTAGTTGATCAGTGTCACAGTTGTTCAAAAATGTTCAATGGTGTCATACTAGCTCGGAGTAAGTATTGTACTTGCCTAGTTAACAATAATTCTTAAATAGTAGGTAGTTAGACATCAGACCCACAAACATGCTTAATAATAGTTTTGTTCAACTAAATGGAATAGAATATTCATTATGCTATACTTGTATTTCCTTCAAAATCTTCTCGGGCTTCTAGCCAGGTAAAAACTTGGCTAGAAGCCCGAGAAGATTTTGAATTAACACGTCGCCAGGAAAGCTTCAGTTCTTATTTTGTATTTCCTGTTATATTCATTATTATGCCATTACTATAAGACTCACCAACTTGTATAATCACCGCTATGTGTAACTAAAATGCATTACACATTGTTATATATTGTGACGTTTCCATCCTAATTAATTTTATTTTAATGTAGTTGAGACACTCCGCGAAAATACCTTGTTAGAGTGTACGATGAGAGAAGTGCTGGGCATTGTATTTTGAAATGTCGCCACTTGTGTTAAAAATGTCTACTGAAGTGATTTTCATTATTGGGGAGGAGAAAATAAATGAAAACGTTGAATTCTAAGAGTTTGCTGAAGTAATGGCGATATGAATTAATTGCCCATTAACAGTTAAAAAATAACGAATGCAGCGTAGTGCAACAAAATCTCCTTATTACAACTTCTTTCGATAAATGTCTTAAATTCAATGCACAGTTCTCCGAATTCAGTTCGAAACTTACCCTGCGGCTGCTGAGCAATGGTAAGCTTAGGACAGCAGGAAGGTGTGTTAGTTCTAAGGAGAGTATGGGTATTCCAGGATGGCAGGTGATAGTGAGGTTGAGGTGTGATAGGAGTTAGCAAAAATTGCTCTTCAAGGTTCCCAGTCATTGTATAACGTCTCTTATTCACTGCTGGTGTAAGATTATTTCAAAATTTGTGTTTATTTTAGAGTATTGTTTAAATTTTGAAGTTCAAGCAAATCTTCTTTTCCCCCGTACATTTCTGTGGTTTTCCTATTTGTTTAGCATTTTCTGTTTACCTACAAAGACACACTTAAAAACACCCATGCTCGAAGCAGGGGTCGAACCCATAATCCCCTGCGCCACGAAACACCAAATCTAGATACCTTAGTGAGCGCGGCTATATAGATCGACAGACTCTCGGAAGGAAGCCTTTACTGCTTGTGCAATTGCTCTCCTGTTATCAAATATGCCCGCATGCCATGTGGGAAAGCCAGTGAGGTTGAAGTGGCGTTTTCTGAAGTTATAATCCGCAAGGGGCCGAACGAGGGCGATGGAATGGTAAGCTATCCTATAATGTTTCAGCACGGCGCTTAGGCTCATCCTACATATATGGAAGACCACCAGCAGTCATTAACGCAGATGTAACCACAATACATGCAGGTGTAACAACGTGGGATTTTGATAGTAAACCCCCGATCCTTATGTTTTAAATTTACGCACAACTGCGACAGTGAGTTCTGCCATATAAAGACGGCCAAAAGTGCACGTGCAACAATCACAATGACATACTATAGGTGCCTACACTAGGACGTGTAGTCGCAGAAACAAGTACTCGATAAATTACCAAAGTAAGGAAGACAGAAACTGGTAAATTGGTTATACATTAATGTTACTGACTGTGGGTGGCATTCACTACATGTGCACTGGTTTTGCTTATCAGTAACAAATTATCTCAGCTCGTTATGCAGCAATTATCTCCTCCGCAAGAGATCATGAAAGGTATTGTGCACCTGGCGATAAAGATGTCCACAAATTATCCACTAATTGTCCGCTTTGCTGGATTGTATTTGAGCAAATTCACCTAATGCCCTTTGAGAATATCTAAGTTGCTATATGCTCAAATTCAAGCATGTTTAATATGGTAATAATGATGATTTTCCTTTTCTATGTCCACACACGTGATGTGCATATTTGGTTTCCATAAAGCAGTTCACTTATACTAATATGCGCGCGCAGGAATACAGAAGTGCGGTTCGGTTGTTTGATTACGAACTATCGTAGTAATCAAAGATTGTTTCACCTAGAGAAACTTCTTTTTAGATTGCATCAAATAACATTTTCGCCTATTGTGATGTAGCAGTTATCATTTTAACCTCAACTATCCAATGCGGGTTGAAATCTGGCGGAGGATGATAGATTTTTTTCGGATGTAAAAGTTCTTAGCATGGCATCGCTATGCAGGGAAGTAAAGCCGTTGGTCACGTGTAATGTTTATTTGCACTAAAAGAAACCCATGCTTTGAAAGAAATGGGTAAATTCGCCATATTTTAGTCCGAAAGTCGTTATTTCGTCCTATAGTGCTATTTATGGGTGATGAGTTGATACCACGTCACAATGTGTACATGGTTGAGAACTCGCGAGCTAGACATTCCCTCAAAATTTATATTATATTTTGATAAAAATGGGAAGATTAAATCAATGATTTCAAGTTAATAATTTAAAGTCTTATTTAATTATTTTTTTTGTTATGTTAGTTATAATAATATTTATAATTTATTCAAATATCTTATATTAAAGAGTATAACACTGAAGCTGTTATTGAGATAACTATTATCTTTGAATATAGAACCCATTGTAAAAGTGACTTTGGAATAATTTCCCATGTAATCTCTCATGAAAGAGGAAAAAAAGAAGCATTTGGAAATTATGGAATAATTTGAGCTATATCAGATATGCGTCAACACGAAGTTATGGAACTTGAAATAGCCTTAGCCGTTCAAATTGAAACATAGGTATTTTTTGGTAGTGTTTAACGCCCACCTTAACTACTTAGCTACTTATGGCACCGCAGGTGGTAACCATTACTGTTAACCATTAATGTAATGTAACTGTGAATGGCACAACCCTGAAAACAAGTAGCTTTACATTTGTGAGGTCTTAATTCAGTAGATGGAGCATAAGCCTCCTGTGCAAGGAAGGGTGTGCGTTGGATTCTTAGCAGGGTGATAAGGGTTTTTCTGTGGTCATGATCATTCCCTATCTTTCTCAGGAAGAACCAATATGAGAATGAATGTGTGTGAGTGTGTATGTGTGTGTGTGTGGAAGAGAGAGAGAGACAGCTAATGCATAAGCCCCTCACAGAAAAAAGAAAGAAACATGGAATTATATGCCTATTCAGGGGTAGATGAGCTACATATGAATAAGATAGAGTCCAGGGATGATCAGCCATATGTTTGTTTGGTATGAACGTGAAGAAGTAAATGATATGAAATGTAGGTCGAAATGGACGATTAAAACAGATAATGGAGCAATTGGTGGAATGAATGGCAGGGAAACCTGGAGGGCCTGGAGAAAACCCAACAAAACGCCACTTCGTCCATCAGAAATTGCACATGCGGTCTCCTGGGTTTGGACCCGGATTGGCTAGGTGGGAGGCGAGTGTCTAATCACTCTGCTAAAACATTGCCCAGGTATTTATGATAGAATTAAAATTGTTAAGCCTTACTGGTACCATTACACGTAACCGTTAACACACGGCAACTGCGACAGCTATAACTGTTACAGGAAAGTAACTGTTTGTCACATCTCTACATATTATCAATAGGTTTTTGCTTCCTTGTCAAATACAGTTATATCATTTGAGCGATTTACGGTGCAAAATAATTAACATGCCTTTCATTCCTACTGAAGCATACCCATATGTTATAGAAGGTGATACTTGATATCATTAAATCACTGAGAAGACAAGAATTTACTCGACATGGTTTGACTCCCATTCCAATCATGGAACACCTCCAAATAGAAGATATCATCTTGTGAACTGTCCCATGCCGATCTCTATCAACATCCTGTTTCATTAGCGCGGGAGAAACAGAAAAAGAAAGCAATAAAATTTGTATCGCAAACAATGCCTTGATTATGTGAGCTGCTCCTCTTCGGTCCAGATTTAAACACGCCGAAGAAAGAGAGAACGAACGGAAAACAGAAAGGGCAAAGATATCTATTTTTCCCTTCTGGCGGGATTTTCTTGTGCTCAGTATAATGGCTACTCATTAATCTATTTGAGAAAGGATGCCCTCTTTCACGAATATACGTTTGTCTTCACGGGATTCTTGCTGCAGATGTCAATGTGACAGCAAGTATCAATGGCGCAGAAGTATACATACAAGTCCCATTCAGTGCAGGAGTCTATTTGGGGTTTAGCTTACAGAGCCAAACAGCGTCTTTCTCTTGGCGAGAGCTCTGCACCTATTGTTCCGTGAAGACTGTGTCACACCGTCACGCGATGCCGCAGAACACGTTTCCAATCACAAGTATATCCCACTTCTCATTCCAAAGATTGCAAAATCTGGAATTGTCCAATAAACCTTATGCAACTGGCAAACATAATAAAGTTAATCTTATCAATTAATTCTACCAGCCACATTAGCCAGAGTAGGACAGGACTTGGAAAGATAGACTCAGACTGAGATATTCAGTGCCATAGCCGGGATTTGAACCACGGATCTCATGGTTTTCGTCCACTTGCTCCAAGCACGGAGCTACTACCATGGCAACATATCGACGCCGCATTAAACTCCCCAACTGACATCTATTTTTGCCGGTACCATAAAAAGATACTAAATTGTTTTGATATGCATCCCGAGCTTCATACTTAATCCATCTATTAGCTTAACTATTGTTAATTAATTGTTTCGTCCACAATAGCAATTACAGGATTGTCAGTTGGGGAATTAATGTTGTGTCAACATTTGCCAGGGTAGCTCACTAGTCAGAGCAACTGGGGGAAACCAGGAGATCCACTGTTCAAATCCCGGCTATGGTACTGGATTTTTTATTCTGAGCTATCTTTCCAAAGTGGCTGCCTGGATATAAAGACATTTTAGCCAATGAAAAAAAGCAGATATTTTGGTAAAATAATCTGTAGTGTTCCATTCACATGACTTTATCTTCATTTCTGTAACAAATTATTATTAAAAAAGTGTATACTTCTATCTACTTCATGCTAATCGAGATAATCATCAACATAAGTGCTTTATTATAAGTATAAGGGAAATAATGGGATATATTATGCTAAAAGGATAGTCAAATTTTCTAAAAGCTGGTTGCCATGTGGATGAAATCCGTTTCTTTGCATTGCCAGGAGTTGACAAATTCCCGTATGTGAAACGCTTTGAGTATTTTAAAACTGAAGCCAATAAGAAGAAATATCTCAAACATAGTCAACTTTACGAAAACATGTATATGATATACATTGTGTGTTTTAACAACATCTACTTTTTTGTGTAGTAAGTGCTTGTCTATCTTTTACGGTTTACCAGTTATGCAAAATTCCGCAAAAATCGTCCAGAATAAAGAGATCCTTAGAGGCTATTCCCAGAAAATTCAAGACATACATTTTATTTACCAAGTAAATATATTTAATATGCGGTATTTTAATCAAAATCACTAGAGCTATTTTTGAGAAAATCAAAATTTTCGAAAATGTTTCTATGTAAAAAGTAGTTTGGGGTGGGGGGATTTTCCTCAAGATCGTGTCTCATTCTTGGAAGATACTAAACTTAAATGCCAAGTTTGATATTCTACTGACTTCGTTTTTGAGTTACCATTTTCGCAGACACACGGACACGCTGACACACGGTCCTTTTTCAAAAAATACTTTTTTGGATACTTTGGACCTAAAACGTGTGAAATGTTGGTTTCGAATTTTTGGGTAGAATGCAATACCTTTACTATACATTATGTACATAGTACGTGTACAGAAAGTAAAAATCTTAAGTGTTACACTCACATGATTTTCTTTCCCTGTTCTGCAACAAATTTCTTTAAAACACTTATTTTTATCTACTTCACGATATAAACATCTGCAGAAATATTTTATTACATACTTCCTTGTAGAAATTAGAGAATAAGGGAATAAACTAGGATAAAGCGATATTCAAAACTTTTAAAAGCTGGGCACCATGTAATGCACTGCTATTCCGTTCTCTTTGCTTGGCCAGGAAAAAGACTACAGAATCACTAGTTTGCTTTTGAGAATTTAATTAGTATTTTAAAATTGAAAAAAATAACTAGGTATATCTCTGAAACGGTTAAGTCTACTAAAGATATAAATTGTGCATTTAAAACTTTGTACAGTAGGTTTTTGTCTGTGTGTTACAGTATAGCAGTTATGCGAAATTCATTCAGAAGGAAGAGGAGCTCAGAGGCAATTCTCAGAGAATTTAAAAATATACACTTCATTTATCATGAATATATCTTAAATTAAAATCGTTAAATCCAATTTTGAGAAAATCAAAATGTTGGAATAATGGTCTCTCTAAAGGATAATTTGGGGATTGTCTCGAAAATCTTTGTGTTGCTCCTGGAAAGTGCTGAACTTAAATATCAAGGGTGATATACAACCGATTTTTCATTTAGAGCTATACTGTTACTGACACACATATGCACAGAGATATTTTTCTAAACATGTCTGTTTTATATAGAGGACCTCAAAGCACGTATTTAAGGTGAATTTGGTTTAACAATACTTTATCTAACTACCATGTAAACATAATACACATGATAGAGAAAATAGAAACTTACATGGAACTGTAAAGACCAGTATTGTGTACCACCCAAAACACCTAACCATATTTCACCGTAAATACACATTTTGAGACCCTCTGAATAAGACAAAAGATTTTAACAAAGGTCAGTATATTTGTGTGTGTGTGTTCGTCTATCAACAGTGTAACTCAATAACGAAAAGTTCGTAAAATAAAACAACATGGTATATAAGTGTAGACCAAGATTTTCAAGAAAATAGTTTCACTGAAAATTTTGATTCTGTCAAATATGTCTATACTAACCATTTTAACTAAAATACTGTATAGTAAAGTCATTTACATAATAAATAAAATGTATATCTTGATTTTTCTGGAATAAGCTCTGATGTGCTCCTCATTCCGAAAGACTTTTGCGTAACTAGTAAACCGTAAGAGATACGTAAACACTCCACAAAAAATGTAGATCTCGTCAAAACACACGACTTATGTCTTTTACCTTTGTGTTATGGAGCTAAGATATTCCCTTTGATGAGTTCAATTTTTAACTATTTCAAACCTTTCTAAATGGGAAGCCATCTTTCGTTTCATACCTCTTTTGTTTTACTTATAGTCATGCAAAGCCAACCGCATTTCAATTGATTCCTGTAGTGATAGCTTTAAAAGGATTCAGCTATCATGATCTTTTACACAATAGTTTGTATATAAATTCACGTGAATGGAACACATAAGAGTTTTATTACTGTGCGTAATATATCTATTCAGAGATACCAGTATGAATTGACACATATTCCTTATTCTCCATAGTGATTCTGAACGACTTGGAGCGTTTTAAATGCCAAAGAATCGGCGTTACTCGGTGTAATTTAAAAAAAAAGAATAAAAAAGGCATGCAGTTGCAAATTAGTGGAAAATGTTTTTGAATTTTGTTCCGAATCATATCATATTATGTGGTTGCTGAGGGATCCACTAAAAACTGGTTTTGAAAATCAGGTTCATTAATTCAGTTGATCCCATCTGTATGAAATATGTACCCACATACTGCGAGCCTGCCCCCATATTAATGGAACACGATTTGTAACTAATTGCTGAATTTAATTTTATGTATATGTGCATATATAACCTGTATGATTCATGCAAACATGTGGAGTGGAAAATATGAACAGCATACCATGCATTACACAGCTTATTTGTACTTTCTTACTGTCTCATATAGTAAGTAGACCGGTAGAGGAAGTACTATAAAGGTTTCACCACAAATAGAATTTTCGAAGTTCACTGTAATTTTGTGTGTATGTGTAAACGCAATAAATAAAAACTCTAATGCGTTCCATTCACAGGCTATTGCTAGAAAAGATTTTTCATTTATCTCCATCGTGGTAATCGAGTTATACATCAGCAGTCGTATTACTTTCTTCCTTGTAAGTAGCAGGGAAATAAGGGAGTACACTATTTTTTATTCTTTCATTTGTATAGCCCCCTTTAACATCTAAGGTCATACCGGGGGCTTTGCACTTGAAGCAACTCGTCTGTCAGTTTTTTTTAAATCATTTTATTTTCCTCACACCTATTCTCTCTCACATATATAGTTCCAGACTCTGTGAGGGATAGGGAATAATTCCCGCCCCAGCCGGGAATCGAACCCGGAACCTCCAGGTAAAAAGTCAGCTCGCTGACCACTTGAGTACGGATGCAGTTTCAAATATTTTTAAAACCGGTTGCTATGTGAAACAATTGAAATTCGGAGAGATGAAACGAAAGTTACCCGTTTGAGAAAAACTTTTAAGTAGCTTAAAATTGAAATCAATGAGGGAATATTTCGGAATCAAGTAACTACAAAAAACTGTATATGACATATACTGCGAGTTTTAACGAGATCTATATTACTGGCGTAACAGATCTAGACATGTGA
Organism: Hymenopus coronatus; assembly: GCA_030762935.1. Classification (NCBI taxonomy): domain Eukaryota; kingdom Metazoa; phylum Arthropoda; class Insecta; order Mantodea; family Hymenopodidae; genus Hymenopus; species Hymenopus coronatus. The sequence continues at coordinate 36,825,716 of CM060890.1, forward strand.
AAATCTTAATGAGAGCTAGGAAGCGAGTTGTACTTTCAGATAAGCAGTTCACCAGTCGATGAATGCCTGCTGGAAGAGTGCCTGTCACAGTCAATGTCAAATATCTGTCCCTGCTTATGCACCTGCACTATACGGCGCTGCACTGATAAACATGTGTTTTCATATGTATTTTCATATCTACAAAGCATCTATACAAATGGCCTACTATATAAACAATGTCAATCGTCTGCCTCCAATTCTTCCACACATGACAGTCCTTTGTCTTCGCTCACGTCATTATCATCATCAACGCTGTCGCTACTTTCTACACCATTATCCTGGATTAGAATTATTTCTGTTTGATTTTCTACAATTCTTTCTAATGATTTTCAATGTTCTCAGCATCTCGACATACAATTTCCTATTCTGATCTGCCAATTTCTGCTATTCGCTGGCGAAACAACTGTTTCACATCTTTTAATTTAAAAGCGTTATACTAAGTTTTTAGTTTCACTATGTACAATATACATAGGAATAGAGAAGAATTGTATTCCACCCAAAAATTCGATACCAAGATTTTACCGGAAATACATTTTTTAAGACCCCCTGTATCCAAAAAAAAGGCATTTTCAGAAAAAAGGTCCGTGTGTATGTGTCCGTGTGTCTGTGAACACGATAGCTCAAAAATGAAAAGTAGCTAAAATACCAAACTTTATATTTAAGTTTTGTGTATTCCAGGGATGCGACAAAGAGAATTTGAAAAAAAATCCCCCCATTCCAAACTACCCTTTACATGGAGCCTTTTTCGAAAATTTTGATTTTCTTAAAAATGGCTCTAACGATTTTGATTAAAATATCATATGTTAAAGATATTTACGTGACAAATAAAATGTATATCTTGAATTTTCTGGGAATAGCTTCTGAAGACCTGTTTATTCTGGGTGAATTTTGCTTAATTTGGTATAACTAGTAAACCGTAAGAGATAGACAAAAACTTACTGTATAAAAAAAATTAGGTCTTGTTAAAATACACAAATTATAGCATATACATTTTTTCTCGTGGAGCTTCACGATTAGCAAGGTGCAGAAAGAAGAAGAATCATTTGTATGACGTTTGTAGAACAGCTAGAGAAAGTCATGTGAGTGTATCACATCAGATTTTTTTCTTTCTTATATTTGAGAATCTGGAAACGGAACTCAGTGAAATATCAGTTGCCTTGGCTACTCTTTCATTTACGTTCCACAGGCTTTTGGAGAGCTCGGGGGAACATACATTTTCTTCCTTCATCTCTGCCTCTTGTTTCATGAAGACAAGGACATTTGCAGTTATTTTTCTGCTCTGTGTAAGTAAGTAATACCTTGCCACTTAGTTTTGAAAATGTAGGAGCCATGGTTAAAAATAAAATAAATAAAATGAACACTATTTACAAAAGTACTGTATAAGGTTTGCTCGCTGTGACTTTAAGTAAGCAAAGTATCATATTACAAAAACTCCGATAAGCTAGGCTCAGTAGCTGGGTTGGTGGTCAGGGTTACGATTCCAGAAGTTTTGCGCCGGCAATATCATTAAACCATATTTTATGAAATCCGCCTTGATAAAAGAGTTCAACTTGTTTGCCATGTGTTCAACACTGTATAAGAAACTGCAACAGCATTGTCAGGACGAAGGCCGTCAGAACTGGATTTTTATATTTTAAGTTTCTGTAATCTTAAAATTGAAATGTATTAATTACAAAGTCAATGCCCACATTAGCTGATATATTCAGATTCAAACTATAACAGTAAGTAATTATACAGATTGCTCATTTGAGAAGACGTGTTTGCCATAATCAGTGTGAATATATTTTCTACACTACTCCAGGAAACATGTAATACGACTATTTCTGCTAATTTAAATGAAGTAGATAGTGAAATAAGCTTTTTAACAATTATTTGCTACAGAGATGTAGAGAAAGTCATAGGCACACATAATATTTTTACTTTCTCTATACGCACTATGTACATAGAGTATAGAGAAGGTATTGCACTCCACCCAAAAATTCGATACCGAGATTTCACCGGAAATATATGTTTTAGGGTCCCCAATATCCAAAAAAAAAAAAATATTTTCACAAAACCTTGTGTGTGTGTGTGTGTGTGTGTGTGTGTGTGTGTGTGTGTGTGTCCGTGTGTCTGTGAACACGATAACTCAAAAACGAAAAGTCGGTAAAATACCAAACTTGGTATTTAAGTTTAGTATCTTCCAGGGATGCGATACGAAGATTTTGAGAAAAATCCCCCCAACCCCAACTACCCTTTACATGGAACATTTTTCGAAAATTTTGATTTTCTCCAAAATGGCTCTAACGATTTTAATTAAAATTTCGTATATTAAAGATATTTACCTGACAAACAAATGTATATCTTGAATTTTCTGGGAATAGCCTCTGAAGAGTAGTTTATTCTGGATGAATTTTACTGAATTTTGAATAACTGATAAAGCGTAAGAGATGGACAAAAACTTACTACACAAAAAATGTAGAGCACATTAAAACACACAATTTATGTTATATACATTTTTTTCATGGAGTTCGTCGTTTTTTAGACATTCCTTATTTTTGCTTTCTGCTATAAAAAACGTATACTTTTCTCATACAGGAACATATAAACAAAGGTACTTCATTGACATAGCAACCAGCTTTTGACTATCACTTTAACCTATGGTTGTCCCTTATTTCGCTTCTACTTACAAGGAAGCGAACAATATTACTATTTCTGCTAATTTTTTCTGATTATCATAAAGTAAATAGAAGTATAAGCTTTTTAAGAATAATTTGTTGCAGGGATATAAAGAAAGTCATGTGAATGGTACACATCAGATTTTTCAAAATTTCGTTTCATGTTATATCGGGAATCCCACGAACTGTAATATTTCAAATAAGATATTTCACTGTGTGTTCCTCTTCAGCAATCTATTTTTCCTCCCATTCTCTCTGGATTACGATATATTTTCTGATAGATTTAACATACCATTGCTCAAACTGCCCCTAAATGAGTTACGGAAAGTGCTTCATGCCATGCACAAAACGAAGGAGACGGAGTGAAGCACTAGCTGACGTCAGCAGTTCCTAAGAAGACAGGTTGGGCATCACTGGGTAAAAGCTCTTCTTCCCGGTGCCAAGATCCGACGTGCAGCCGCTGACACCACAAGTTTCTGATGTCGTTACACGTCCCGTCTGTTTCTCTCGGAGACAGTGACCACAATCCTGCTTCAAAACCTAGAACAGCATCTACAGTTGCGCATACGCCTGTTCATCATCTACCAGCACTGCCGCATACCATAACCCATCTGATAAAGAAATAGCATGAAACGGAATAATGGAAAGGAAATCATAAAGAAAGAGCACACTAGCATTCGCCTAGTAACAAGGGAAAACCAAGAAAAATCCCAACTCAGATTACGTGGGAAACGGGAATCGAACCCGCGACCTCCGAATGTGAGGCACGGTGCCTCCTTGCGACAAACCATTCTTACATGAAATTGTTTTTCTGTCTACTTCATGCTAATTGAGATAAAATTAATAAAGCCAGTCTAATTAATTAGTTACTTCAAGTAGAAGGAAACCAACAGAATACGCTACGCTAAAGTGACAATAAAATCCTTGAAAAGCTGATCGGTTGGTGATGATATAGAAAATTCGGTTCTCTTTGCATAGCCAGTAGTAAAAAAAAAAAAGACGCCTTCGTGTTTGATATAAGTATTTGGAAAATTGACACCAATTATCAGGAATAACAAAGATAAAAGTCTGACAAATTATGTACTTTAACAGAACCACATTTTTTATGTAATAACATTTTGTCTTCTCTTACGATTGACATTAAAAAAGGAATAAAGAGGAAGTCAGAAGCTATTCGTAGAATAAACTATAACAAAAACTGTTAAAAATATTTGATGAAATGAACATACCATAAGAAAAATTTTAAGAAATACCTCCTTCCCAATCTGCCCTTATGCATAAAATATTTTCTTATTTTTAATTCCCTATGTCTCTAAAAATATGCGTTAAAATAAGATATATTGTTATATGAATACTAAAATGCATATCTTGATTTTTGTATGAGCAGCTCATGAAGTCCTCTTCTCTGTATAATTATTTGTAATGAAAAAGCCACAATACAAACTTCGGAGAGAATACAAAGCTAATTAAACACAGAATTTGTGCTGAATAATGTTATATATAACACTTTTATGCAATTTCATACTCGTGTTTCAAATATAAGGACGTCATCCAATGGCAGAATTTCTTTCTTCTCTACCTTTGCAAGAGGTCGCTTGAACTAAACCAAAGTACAATATAATCTGGAACACAATCATATCTTGATAAACGTTATAACATAGGAGGTATATCTGCGAATTTGTAATGGGTAGAGACAATTTACTGTATCATAGTAGATATTTTAGGCCTATAAATACTGACGCCTTGCCACTAAACATACAGAAAAAGAGATGTATGATTGTCAATGTGAGACGGTAGTATGAAATATCTCGTCCCATTATTTAAGACATAAGTTTTTTCTGACCAAGAAAGAAAAAAAAAAACACCCTCGTTGTTTTGTGACAGTTTTCTGAGCACCTGAGCCCATTTTTTATTTTGTTGGTGTTGGCACTGGCAGGAACTATGTCCGGGATATTTATACTCTATCCAACAGGAAAATGCTCTCTTCCTACCAATGTGAGAAAAAGTGTCAAAGAATGTCGTCTTGAACCTCAATTCAACCGTATGCCTTACAATGGTAATGTTTCTAATTTTTTAAGGTATTTTTTCTTTTGTTTTATTCCTGCTCATTTTTGTCCTTCAGCCTGATGATTGATGAAAGTGCAAATGGAACAACCATATTATCTTCAGAGGTTACTCTGCAGTATAGAGAGTTGAAGATACCTACAATACTGCTCAGGTCAACTGTATCTTATAGTTTTCGCAAAATGGAATAATATCTTTAAGGAACTATTTTCTTAGTACTGCCCTATCCACATTACCATAATCCTTAGAGGTATTACAAACAGGAGAACTTTCACACTTCTACCTCAAGAATTTTGTTTATAGAATAACTAACATTAAAATAATAAATTAAACTAAAGATAATTGGTAAAATGATAATTGTTGAAAGAATTTTATTCGATTTGAAAAATAGTTCCTAATATTCCTTCAGTTAAATTGAGGCTCACAATTTTACAATGTTTAGGATCTCTTAAATAAAAAAAAAAAAAAAACCATATTTAGAAAAAGCTCCATGTGTGTGTGTGTGTGTGTGTGTGTGTGTGCGCGCGCGCGCGCGTGTTAGTGGCGATTGTGTGTCCTTGTCCATGTCCGTGTCCGTGTATTACTGAACAGTATAGTTCAAAAACAAAAGCCAGTTAAAAACCAAACTTGATATTTAAGTTCAGTATCTTCCAAGGATAAGGAATACGTTATGCAGATATAAGACAGATCTAAATATAACACCAGAACACAAATAACTACTATAAAGGAAATGTAAATAGAAGGACCACAGAAAAGAATCCTCTTTCAATGGACAACATAACCTGCCAAATGAAATAAAACCCAAAAAGGTAAATATGTTTAAAGAAAACGAAGAATATTCTTAATAAAAAAAGTGTTTCTATAGATTGGAGAAATTATAAACACGTTGTGAATAGGAAATTATAGCTTGGACGATGCTTGTAGCTTATATAAGTCCCTAAACTAATATTAAATTTATTATTAATAAATAAATAAAATAATAAAATTATTAATTATAGTATAATAATATTATTAATAATCATTAATAAATAAATAAAATAGTAAAAGAATAATAATAAGAAGAACGACGACAGCGACAACAACAATAATAATAATAATAATAATAATAATAATGACGTTCTCTGTTCAAATAATATGATCTGAAGACCACATTGCTTTTTCAAGTGTACACATAGTGTACCTTCCAAATAGGTACACCAATCCGGAGTGAATGATTTGGACTAACAGCTTGGTTGTAACACTGCAATATTGATGTTTAGATTCCCAGCTAAACAGAAGTTTATAGCCGATCATTTGGCTTCAAAAGATTGTGAGGGACTCATACTGTATTGATATCTAAAATATCATCCATCTTTTCATATTATTTTCCGGCTCCTTCCATTTCGTCACAGAACTACTGTTCTCGCTATGGACTAACCTGGGATTCTTCATCAAGATCTTATTTTGGTAGACTCTGCTTTGTGACAGATAGCTCTATTACTTTTCTTACTCCCTACATAGGTATTGCATTCCACCACAAAAATTAATTTCACTGCAAATATACATTTTAATGTCCCCTGAATAAAAAAAAAACATTTTTATAAAACAGATATGTGTGTGTATGTGTGTGTGTGAGACTGTGAAAAGCATATCTCAAAAACGAAAATTCGGTTAAATACTAAACTTGGTGTTTAAGTTCAGCATCTTCCAAGGATGTGACACGAAGATTTTCAAACAAAAATCCCCCTACACCAAACTAATCTTTACTAATTTCGGTTTTCCCAATTCTCGATCTAAACATTTTGATTAAAATATAATATATTAAAGATATTTACTTGGCAAATGAAATGATTATCTTGAATTTCCTAGGAATAGCCTCTGAAGTCTAGTTCATTCTGAATAACTTTTGCATAACTTGTAAACGATGAGAGATAAATATTGTTTGCTAGTTATAGGTTTAATTTTACAAAACTTCCGCTTTTCTCAAATAGGAAGTCGCTTCATCACATTTTTATCTTGGAAGAACACAGAGAATGAATTTCAATACCATCATATAGCGACCGGCTTTTACTAGAGTTGATTATCACTTTAGTTTACTGTATTTCCTTATTTCCTTTCTACAAGGAAACAATATCGTAATAAAATTATTTCTGCTAATTTTTATTTTGACAATATCGAAATATAAGAATACATTTTTGTAAGAGTAATGTGACAATGCCGTTCGGTATGTGATCGCTCTCATGTTCGCTCTGGAATGCGGCGGTGGATCTGGAATGAATAACATCGTAGTTGGATGCGTAAACAACGGCTCGCCGCAATCGGATCCTTTCGAATGCAGATTTTTCTTACATCATGATTCTTCTCGATATTGGAGATGTTTCTCCAAGCTTCGGTTTCTAATACCTTCGACAAATTTTTAGAAAGTCTCTGATGTCATTTTCTTACTACAAAAGCAGGAAGAATTGTAGTGAGTTGCTGGGAATTGTACTGAGCCGTGAGTGCCTGGAGTGTTAGCATCCAGTGGTGCGAGAGACATGGATGGGGTGCAGCCGCTAATTATCTAAACACGAATGAATCATTTATAACAGTAAAAATGATACTTTATTTTTAACTGCATTTTGAGTCAGTAAGAATATTTGTTACAAGAGTTTGCCACAGTAAGAATATAGAAAGATATGTGAATGTAATACATCTGTTTTTTTAAACTACTCAAAATTGTAACTGATATTAGTAAATTAAGTAATTAAGTAAAGCCAAATGCGTATGTCCTCATTTTTTTCTATCAGAATGAAAGTGAATACTCAAAGCAGCAATTGAGATTTGCATTGCACCCTTATGAGGTCAGCGCTTATCGAGTATTTATCCATGAAAATGTAATGGGCACAGAATGATTTATTTTAATCTCGAACTCTGTACGTAAAAATCAATGTTGACATTTGTGTCTAATTTCGGAGCAGTGACGCGGACAGCGTACAGAGCGAATAAGAGAGTTACTCGGAAGAAAAGAAAGAGAATTGAGGATGACACAATCTCGGGCACGTTGGCAACCGAGCAACATCGAAACATAAATTTCTTTACATTGCCTTCAAGCAGGCTACAATGATTTATTAATTGCTTTGTGGTGGCAGTTATGTATATCGCTTTCATAATGTCTCGCCCGCTCCAAATGATACTGCTGGTGTTAAACAAAGATATTACAAAGAATAGGTCAATGGGTCGACTTCCATACATCAACAGCAAAGTGCTGCTTGTAAAATAGAGTGTGGCAATGAATTCAAGAAAATGGCCACCAGTAGAACGGTATGTTGTAATTTGAATATAAGGCTCGTTCCTTGGTTGTGTTAAATGAAATTCAAAGTGGTTAATGCCAAATATATTTGAAGTTGAAATAAATATAACAAAGATAATGACAACAAAAGGAGAATACTGATAATGGTTCATAAAAAGAAATCAATGGTAATATAGGAAAACCAAAAAAAAAAAAAAAAAAAAAAGACACACCCATATAATTTATACGTACTAATGTTTATTTAGGTCACATTTTTACTTTCTCCAGAGTACTATGTACGAGGGCCGTTTTTGTTCAACCTCCGACAGGCTATAAATAAAAAACAAGTTCATAGAAAAAAATTATTTTATTACTAAAAGTTTTCTACACTTATGGTTACTTTTCAACATAATCACCGAAAAGATTCAGACATTTATCGTACCTGTGCATAAGCGTTGCAAAACTCGCTTCAAAATTGTTGCTGCCAATGATTCCAAATGAGCATTGACGTTGTTTTGAAGATCTTCGTACTTGACGACGTTTGCGGAGAACCGTTCAAAACAAACGAAGAGATATGCTGACCTCAGGAATTGTGTTGATCCATGACATCACTCGTCCACACACTGCTGGCACAATTCATCGGCTCCTTGAACAATTTCATTGGGACATTTTCGATCATCCGCCGTACAGACCTGACCTGGCACCCAACGACTTTCACCTTTTCTCTGAATTGAAGACGGGCAGCACTTTCAAACCAACGAAGATCTTCAAAACAACGTCAATGATGGGGACGTTGTTCTTCTACAATGAATTTTCTATGCCTCATTTCCTACACCTATCATTTCATAACTAAGATCTGTTTCAGTGTTGTAAGACCAGGTAACGGCGTTCGGTGTGCTGCAGCTGGGAGGTGGAACTGGGAGCTCTTTCAGAGATTTCTTTCTTGTAGGAAGTGTTCTGTGATGACGCACATACAGTGTCCCCTTCGGATTCCTGTCAGATTTTGAATTTTAGAACAAAAATGAATATGTAAAGTAAGTCTTTGTAAAAACAATTTACTAAAGCATATAAATGACAAATTATATGGATTATAATAGAAAGATGAAGCCCCTCGCACATAAATGATATAATGCAATAACTAGTAAGGTGAGTATTAAAAGGAAGTGAGTAATGTATACAATGTTTGAGTTTATATTTATTTTATTGTAATTTTCCCTGCTTGGTTGAAACTATAGAATGTGTTAGAATACTCCGTTTTAGCTTTCTCAAGCACGTATATACTGATTGGGTAGAGAACGTATTGTAATCATCCAAAAAATCGATACCGAGATTTAATTTGAAATACATGTTTTGAGAACTTCTGACTTAAAAAAAACATATTTAGAAAAAAGTCTGTGGGTTTCTGATAAATATTCAAAAACGCAGTCTGTTAAATACTAAACTTGGTACTTAAGTTCAGTATCTTCCAGTATTGCGACACAAAGATATACATATATAATCTCCCCACGCAAAATTACCTTTTATATGGACACTTTTCGAAGTATTCGATTTTCTATAAAGTGTCTCTAACGATTTTGATTAAAATTCCATAAAGATATTTGCATGGCAAAGAAAATGTATATCCTGAATTTCTTGGGAACAGCTTCTGAAGTTTCCTTCAATCTGAATGACTTTTGCATAATTGAAAAACCGTAAAAGAGAGAGAGAGAGAGGGGGAGAGGGGGAGAGGGAGACAAGAACTACTACACAAAAAATGCATATCTCGTTAAAACACAAAATTTATATCGTATACAGTTTTTTCCCTTAAGTACCATTTCCTATTGTCGTATATTGATTTCAATTTTAAAACACAAACTGTTCATGGAAAGAGAACCGAGTTTCAATGACAATCGCATAGGAATAGCTTTTAAAAGATATGAATTTCGCTTTATTTTTCTTCTACTTATAAGAAACCAAGTAATAAGGCCATTTCTGGTAATTTCATCTTGATTCTCATGATGCAGATAAAATAATAACTTTTTTAGAATACTTTGTTTGCAAAATAGATAAGAAAGTCATATGAATGAAACAAATCGGATTTTTTTTAACTCGATAGTATCACTGATTTTAGACAATTCTATCCAACGTTTATGTCTGGGCAGGTTTTTTAATTCCCTTAAAATAAGATATTTATCCTCGTCCAAAATTCCTTACTAATTCTTTATTTTCTTTTTCTAGGACAAATGCTCCAGGCTTTATTGCATTAAATAGCATTAATTTTATTTTATAGACGTGAGCGTTTAATCTAGATCTGTACAAACACCAGAATACCACAGAGAAGAACCCTTTAAAGGAAGCTCTCTATCATTCTTTGTGACTTTTAATAGTAACAGTACGCATTCTTGCAGTGAAAACAAGGGAAACGAAATTAGAAATATTTTCTAAATGCTTTACGATCGGTGAACCAGATCAACGTCCGTGGAGCGCCTCCTGTGAATCCTGCTCAGCTTCTTGACCCTGCTCTGTTCGGCCCAGGTATTTCGGGTAGCCGCCTTCATTTGTTACACCTGTCGGCGACCCGCCCGCCCCCTCAGCCCCATTAGTGTAGAGGGAGAGAGAGTCCTTCTTGATTGTGTCCCGAGGAGACAGGTGCAGAGAGCATCCGCAATGCGCGCCACTGTCGTTCGAAACAAAAGCTAGCGAGTGGTTTGGCGAGCGTTGCTTAATCAGTTTGCTGAGAGTCAATCTGTTTCTTCTGGTCTTTTAAGAGGATCATAAAGCTACGACACATGCTCCCCCCCGCTCTGAAGATTAGGAAAATGCATTTGGTACATATTTGAATTGCAAAAGGTGTTATCAATTACTATTTGCTATATTATTATTATTATTATTATTATTATTACTAGTAGTAGTTGTAATAGTAGTAGTAGTAGTGGTGGTAGTGGTAGCAGTTGTTGTTATTGTAGCTGTTATTGTAGTAAAAGTACTGTCATCATCAAGAGATTTTTCCTATAAAATCACATTCAAATTTGAACAAAATATGTTAAAATACGACTTTCAAAGGATAAATTAACGTTTGTTAATGTGAACCCACAAACCTACCTACATATATGTACTACAACATGAAGTAGGTACTAATGTAGCAATGCCGTCAATGTGCTTAATACACTTACTTAATTGAATAGGTAGAGCCAGAACGAAAAATGTAATGCTTTAGCCGGGATTTGAACCACGGATCTCCCGGTCTCTGGCCGGTGCCTCTAATACTGAGCTGCCAACACAACATGCCGGAACGACATATAATTCCCGGTAAACATCCGATCGGTATAGCAATCGGCTAGAGATCGGGAGATCCGTGGTTCAAATCCCGGCTATAGCATTGAATTTATTAGTCTTACTACACACGACTTGTGTGAAAAAACAATTAAATTAATAGATACTTAATATTTTTAGAATGTATATCTTAATGTCAAATGTTGTTGCTCTTTACATGAGCCTTAAATATGTCAATGTACCTACATTTTAGTTTGAAAATATATATTTTGTACCAAATTTTGACATTCATTATATGTACGAAGGCCGTTTTTTTCAACCTCCAAATAGGCTATAGATAATAGACAAGTTTATAGCAAAACAATAATTTTATTACTAAAAATGTTGTACACTTATGGTTACTTTTCAACATAATCACCAAAAAGATTCATACATTTATCGTACCTGCAATACCCTCTTCAAAAAATGTTGCCGCCAATGATTTCAAATGAGCACATGGACCTTTTTCCAAATATGTTTTTTGGGGGATTTCAGGGAACCCTAAAACATGAAATCTGGTATCGATTTTTTGGGTGGAATTCAATATTTTCTCTGTACGCTATGTACATAGTAGTGTAGAGAAGGTAAAAAGGGGTCCAGCGACTAATACACCAAATAACATGTAAATGTATTAAAAAGAATTATGGATCAAATAGAAAGATGAAGAGAAGAACGATAAAACGGAGGAACAAGGAAGCCTGCTACGTAGGTCACCTGATTTAAGGCAGAAAATTATGTTAGGGTGCATGTGAATTATTCAACATAAATTATACAAGAAGTAAGTCTTCGTTTCAAAATATATTCTAGAATAATGCATTTAAAATAACTACAACTGAAAAAATTTCAATGAAGACCTAAAGCGAATCGAATCCCATTCTTATGTCTTACTCAGATTCGTAAATAACCATGTTCATACTTCACAATTCTTAATTTATAGCTCAAAAGACACATACCAAAGCTTCATGAGCAAACTAAACACGAAGTGATGTCTAAACATTTAACTTTTGGTAATAATGCATCTTTTGCGTTACGTCAGATAGGCAACTTATAAAAAGTTATAAAAACCAAATTTAGGACATTTCAAGCTGATGTCATTTACGAAGAATGCATAGCTTCCTTAACGGGCGAATAAAACGTGAAATTAGCGATTTACATACTTATGGATAATTGACTGGTTATTCCATTCAGAAATATCTGATGTGTTCCATTCACGTGAGTTTCTCTACATTTCTTAAAATAAATTATTGTTAACAAGATTATTCTTCTACCTACGTCATGCTAATCCAGATAAACATTAGCAGAAATTGTTTTATTACTTGTTTCCTTATAAGGAGAAGGAAAATAAGGGAATACACTAGGCTAAAGCGATAGTCAGATCTTTTGTAAATTGTTATGAGATTAAAATTAGTTTCTTTTCATCGCCAGGAAATGACTAATTTCCGTATAAGAAAAGCTAAATGGGTTTTAAAACTGAAGCAAATAACAGGGAATATCAGGGAAATGGTTAACTCCACGAAACAAGTGTATATGACATAAATTGTATTTTAACGAGACTTACACTTTGTCCATCTCTTGCCAGTTAAGCCATTCAGAGTGAAGAGGCTTTCTGAGGCTATTCTCAGAAAATTCAAGACATTCATTTTATCCTTCGTGTAAATATCTTTAATATTCGATATTTTAATCAAAGTCACTAGAGTCATTTTTGACAAGATCAAAATGTTTTAAATGTTTTCCATGTAAAGTTAGCCTGAAGTGGGGAATTTTCCTAAAAGTATTTATTTTGTATCCTTGGAAGTTATTAAACTTAAATACCAAGTTTTTATTTAACGACCTATTGGCTTTTGAGCTATGCTGTCCTCAGGCGCGCTCACACACATGGACGTTTTTCTAAAAATATAATATATGTCCTTCACATAAATTTCTCTAATTGTTCCATATGTAAACTATTCTTACAAAAGATTATTCTTTTATCTACGCCATGCTAATAAACATATAGTAGTCTCATTACTTGCTTCCTTGTAGGGAGATAGGGGAGTACGTTAGACTAAAGTAATAGTCAAATATTTTAACAGCTGGTCGCTATGTGAAACACTTGAAGTTCAGTTCGCTTTACATGGACCCGTTTGAGAAAAGTTACTTAGTTTGAAATTGAATCCAATAACAAGGAATATCTAAAAAAAAAACAACAACAAAAACGATCAACTCAGAAAAAAAAAACGTATATGGCATAAATTATGTGTTTTAACGTGTTCTACGTGTTTGTGTATGACGTTTTTGTCTATCTCTTACGGTTAAACAACTATGAAAAATTCTGCAAAATTCATCCAGAATAAAGAGGCCATACCCAGAAAATTAAAAAATATGTATTTTATTTGTGATTTAAATATTTCAAAATACGATGTTTTAATCATTATCGTTAGAGCCATTTTTGAAAACAACATTTTAAATAATTTTCCACGTAAAGGGTAGTTTGTGGTGGGTAGGTATTTTTGATAAATTTCTTGTCGCATCCTTAGAAGATACTAAATGTATATACCGGTCTTTTCGTTTTTGAGCTATGCTATCCACAGACACACACATTCGCGTGCGCGCGGACCTTTTTACTAAAAATGCTTTTATTAAAAGTCGGATTCAGCGGATCTTAAAACATGTATTCCGTTGAAATTTGACATCGAATATTTGGGTGAATATACCTTCTCTATACTATGTACATTGCGTGTTCATGCTAGAGGAAATAAAAATATGTATTTGGATTCAGGAAAATGGGGAAACTCTAAAACGTATCTTTCCAGGGAAATCGGCTAACGAATTTTTGAGAAGAGTTAATACCTTCTCTGCCTTTGTACTATGGACTAAGTAGAAGAAACTGCTAATTCGATTGGCATAAAATCTGAAATAGTGTAAATCATAACTTCATAATCTGAATGTGTTTCATACTATGTGTTTATTTAATAAATAAAAAGTTCTGCTACAAAGTTGCAGGTAGTTAGCCACATAATTCCCAATAAAGCATAACTCGCCCATTTCTTCAATATTATATTATGTTAACCTTAAAATCTGGACATGTTTCGAATATGATTATCAAATATCACAAAGCTATATCATAGAGTTACAGATGTGCCAAGTATCCCAAAATAACATTAAAACACAATCTCACGAAATTCCCCAACATTATTAATCTTAAAATAATACTTTCCTAATATGTTTATTTAAGAAACACTAAAAAGTTCTATCATAGATAGGAAAGGTAGAGTCAAACTGAAAAATGTAATACCATGGCCGGGATTTGAACCACGGATCTCCTGGTCTCCTTCATTTGCTATAATCACTGAGCTACTATGGCAACATTCCGTTACAACATTAATTCTCGTTTTTCCCAGTAAACTACACACGGAGACCTCAAATTATTTTGACATTACAAACCTCAATGGCGACTTACAATGCCGTAAGTACTTTTACTCCTGGGTTTCATAGTTGGGGAAATTAATACTCTATCGGCATATTGCCATGGTAACTCAATTGGATGAAGGCTAGGAGATGCGTGGCTCAAATCTCGGCTCCTGAATTTCATTTTTCAGTCTATCTTTTGCGGTGTTATCGATTGCACCACATTTGGGGCGCCTTGTGCGGTGAGCTCAGACGTTGGGTGCCCAATTAAAGACGTTGGCAAGACTCACTCCACTACCTATGAGTAGATTCACATACCTGGTGAGGTGAATCTACTACCGTTGAATTTGCCTCGGTGTTGCTCAGCCTGCACGATTGACTCTCTCGGGGTGGTGCAGCTAATGGGGGTAGTTCACGGAGTGATCTTATTTTAATTAAAACTTACGTAACTTTCCTGGAGTTTATTTGTTACTAGGAGAAGCGAGATAAGCACTTTTGCTTTACAATTATGCTAACTTGTACACTTGTTATGAACTTTAACACCCCCTTCTTCTACTCTCCAGCTGAATTTACTCTGTTAAATACATATACATTTGTACTCTTTTAGCTTTACATTGATAAATAATTAATAACTAACAATAGTTTTTATAGGGAAGCTAATTAACAGTCTCACTTTCCAATTCCTGTCTATCATAGAGTGGCAGTGTCTAACCAATTGTATACTTTCACAATTAGCAATTTTTTCCTTCCTAAAGTTGGTATAATTTAGCGAGATTACACGAGGCCAGAGGCTGCCAAAGGAGGCAATTTAGCCACTTTTTATTCTCTTGTTATTTCTAAAAATTGGTCGTCCTTTGAGCAAGTAAGGACTAAAGTTATTCCATCGCCGCTGATATATTTTCTTTAATCATAACATGCTAACGAAAGAAACCGAGAAGAACGAGTATGGGAGACGTAATTATTATGACAGGGTCTCAAATGGAAATGGTGAGGCCAGGTTGCAAGGATGTATAACAACAGATGGACATATATGTGACAGAACAACCATATGGGACACCAGAACCAGAAGAAGTTGGGAGGGTAAGCAGAGGACAAGATTGGCTGATTTCTTTAGGCATAAACTTCTTCATTGGAATTCCACAAAAAGTCAATATAGAAATAGACTAAGAATAGAAAGTAAATATTCACACCGTGTAACACCCACATGCTTAAACATTTGGATACTTCTACGAGTGTCAAAGCGACGAGAGATAAAATTATATTCATAACTGAATTAAAATTGTGGTCATTACTAAAGCAGGATATAAACTGTTTCCCAGAGAAGAGAATACACGAAAGGGATGGAAGAATTTTTGGAGAGTGAATTGTATCCTGACCGATGACACACTGAAGTTGAGTCTAAGTGAGGAAGTATTAGAGAGATATGTAATACTCGTTTACTGTATGGTATTCAAACATAATCACTAAAAGACAAAATGAATAGAAGCTACTACAAGTAATTCTCAGGGATATAATATGCTACAAGGAGATCAAGAGAGCGGGTATGGGAGACGCAATTATCATGACAGTGGGTTCAAAATGGAAATGGGGGAGGCCACGTTACAAGGATGAGTAAGAAAAGATGGGCTTATATCCTACTGTCAAACCATATGGGACGCCAGAACAGAAAGAAGATGTGTGGGAAAGAAGATGGGTGGGAAAGAAAATGCAGAGCGCAAGATGAGCAGAAGTTTTTAAGCAGAAAGTGGAAATCTGTGGTCGAGGTAAGTAAAAGACGAGAAATTCGAAAACTAATCTTTAAATTTTAACGTAAAATATGCATGATAGAAGGAGCAAAGTTAGAAGGTAATATAGAGTAACTTTCATAAGTTGAATGTGAAACAGTGTTAATGTTACTGTATAGGACAGGTCTGAAATGTACTCCTTAGAATTAGCTTCCCTATTGAATGATTTTGAACCATGCCAATAGGTAGGAGGTCCTTCCCTTAAGGGATGAATCAGAATAATAAATGCATTGAAACAATAGAATTTTAATAAAGAAGTTTTGACAATATTTCTTCCAGAATGTTTAGCAATATTCTCTAAGAAGATATGTTCAGTGGGAAAAACAAATATTACAAGCTTAAAACAAGAGAAAAGGTGTTTTCAGAGGATGATTCAGAGAAGCCTATTTGTTTACAAATTAAGCTTTTAAATATGCAAAAAATAACCACATATTTTGGTTAAATTAATGGTGATTGCAAATTAATATTTGGATTAATGACACCTTATCATTCTCCAGAAAATTTTAATTGATCTAGGAGTTTCGGGATTGTGTAAACGTTTTTAGGTGAGGCTTCCTGTGACTTGGAAGGAAGAATTCCTCTGCAATTTATTCGAGATGAGATGTTAAAACTTACTGGATGTTGTAAGCTAGAGGATGTGGTTTACAACTAGATGGCAATCTTCACTACTTTGATGTTAACGTTCGCATGGTTGCACAGCACAGTTTTACAGTTGGACTAGAAAAGAAGGCCTGCACTATTTTCAGATCTCACTCCTTCCTTGCGAGTGTATATTAGACCTTTTATGAAACTGCAAAAATAGCTCTAGGCATGGGTTTAGCTATTTATAATTTGACAAAATGCAGAAAAAAGCTATTTGCTGATAAGTATATGTATCAAGTTCAAGTCTCGCCTCTCACCTAAGGGTTCGGTTCCAGGGAACCACATATGGGATTTATGATTGACAATGCGGTGATTGGTGAGTTTTCTCCAAGTTTTCCAGGTTCCCCACCTTTTATTCCACCAAATTATCTCCATAAATACCTTACCTTACATCCATATCATCCAATTTTATACCAGGCACCGGGTTGATCGCCCATCCTAATAATCCTCTGTTCTTCAATAGACATTTGACTCCAGGCGGCGGCTTGTAAGACCTGGGGGATGTATGTAAATCCTCCATATGAGGAGAGTAAGTACAGAGAGGGAGAAAAAAATAAATAAATAGTCACGCCTGCCGCTTTCAGCAGGTCTTATGTTTTTTGTAGGCTTACATATAAATTTCGTCACACGTAATAATTGTTCACATTACCCATCAGGAAGCTTAAAATTCAAGACCCAATTTTCCTAGGATGTATTTAGTTTCATCCAAGAGTCTGAAACACCAATTTAAAAACAAAATGTTAATCCTATAAAAAATATAGAAGATATATGGAGTATTTAAACTTCTTAAAATGTAGCAACAATTAAATATAGTTATAATACAAACAAAAAAAAATATTGCGGAATAACTCAAAGAGCCTATCTCTGAAAAACATCTACAAGGTATTTTATCACAACAGATATTTTCACTTGAGTTACGTTTGTATATTGTCATGTAACGCAGTAAAAAATCCTGACGTGTTCCATCCACATGGCTTTCTCTACCTGCTCTGCGAACACACTTCTTTCAAAAGTTGATTCTTCTTTCTACGTCATGTTAATCGAGATAAAAACTAGTAGAATTGTCTTATCGCTTAGTTCCTTAAAAATAGAAATGAAATAAGGGAATACATTAGATAAAGCGATACTCAAATGATTTTAAAGCTCTGATTATGTGATTGTTATTGAAATTCACTTCTTTGCAAGGCCAAGAGTTAAACAACAAAAATAACATGGACGACTTCTTGCTTGAGCAGAGTAATGATTTTCAAAATTGAAACTAATAACAAGGAATATCTCTAGGAATATCTAGAAAATTTATATGCTATAAATTGTGTGTTTTAATAGTACCTATACATTTTTGTGTTGTAAGATTTTGACTATATCTTACGGTTTAGCAGTTAGACAAAAATCATCCAGAATAGAGAGTTCTTCTGAGGTTACTCCTAGAAAATTAAACATATGCGTTTCATTTATCATGAAAATATCTTAAACATATAGTATTTAATCAAAATCATTAGTCATTTTAAATTGGGAAAATAACTATATTCTAAAATTTTTACGTATAAGGGATAGTTGGGGTGGAGGGATTTTCCTCAAATTCTTCGAGTGGCATCCTCGGAGGATACTAAACTTAAATACCAAGATTCGTATTTTACCGACTGTTCATTTTTGAGTTATCGTATTTACAGACAAATTTACTCACACACAGACACATACACACACGATGCTTTTCTAAAAATTACATTTTTGGTTCAGAGGACCCTAAAATGTGTATTTCCGGTGAAGTGTAATACTTTGTGTACCTATGTACTATGTACTGAGCAGAGAAATTAATAAAAGCAGCCGTATCTAATGAATTCTGTCAAAATTTCTACAGAAAGAAGACTAGTTGTGAACGGATGGGCAAAAAAGTTGTTGACATGAACGAAGAAGATAAAATGAAAATGAATTTATATATTTGCTACACACCAATTAACTATAGCAGATGTAAAAATATCCCAATTTAAGCATGCTACACTGGAAGCGATGGGACAGTGAAGTTTAAGACTATGAGCATAACTTTTATTGGTTACATTTTAAACGGTATTTTTATTTTTATTACATTTTCACTTTTAGGACAATTTTGTAGTGAAAGGTGTATATGACTGGCATATTCACGATTATTGCAGGGAAATAGAGACAAGCTTTCTACACGAATCGTAAACTAAGAATAGAAGAGAACAAAAGTGCTAACAGCTTTTAATGATTTTCAAGATTTGAATAATTTCTACCTCCATCCTTTAATCTAATCCTGTGCTAGTGAGTCAGATGCTCTATGAAACGCCACAACTTTGATTAGAGTCTCATTTCTACGAGGAATGCAAGAATGTGTTAACTCAACTTAAAATAAGGTTAGTGCTCTTTAAAGTGCATGCGTTACTATCACTTATGAATGAGTAACGTGGAAATTTTAGAGCACAATTCACACGATGCGCGGCCCGGTTATAAAAGGAACGCACTGTAGTTCAGCATTATACATACATATTTAGAGATGTATTCTTATTTTCTCTACACGTACAGTGTACATAGTGTATAGAAAAGGTATTGCACCCCACCCAAAATTCAATACCGAGATTTCACTGGAAATGTATGTTTCAGGGTCCCCCGTATCCAAAAAAAAAAACATTTTCAGAAAAAGGTCCGTGTGTCTGTGAACACGATAGCTCAAAAACGAAAAGTCGGTAAAATACCAAAGTTGGTATTTTAAGTTTGGTATCTTTCAGGAATGCGACACGAAGATTTTGAAAAAAATCCCTTCACTCCAAACTACCCTTTACATGGAAACAGCCCGTCAAGTGGTTTGTATACGGGGATAGAACCGACAACCTCCCGAAACCACCTGAGTCATACCGTTCGATTAACAGTAATTTATTTTTCCTCCTTTTATTTACAGCTTAACTTAAAGCAACAAACAAATATACAGTCAATATATCAGCTGAATTTACATTACGCACCTAGGACGCATTATTTAGCTAGTTTATGTATATCTAAACGAGTTCTTTGAATAACATTAACACTTCAATTTCCAGCAGGTGAGTTGCTTAACCAAAATGTGATTCACTTGTATTTCAGTTCAAAAAAGAGATCGAAATTTGTAAATAAGGATTACTTAATCACCTCTTCTTTATCATTTCTGTTTAACGAAATGCTCAACTAATGAACAAAAGAACAGTAGTAAAACTCTTCTGGTTTTGCAATACTCTCTGCAAATTATAGAATTGTCGTAAATTTTGATACTTCAGCATATGCATGAAAGACCTAGAAGCATAAATAAAACAGTTTCGAACAACTAAATTAATAAGTGAACCGGATAGGCAGTCTTTGTTTCTCCTGGTTTATTCTTAGAATTACAATTTCGATAGCATTCAACTTTTATGAAGCGTAACCGGGTTTCCACACCCCTTAACGAATTGAATTTTCCAGTTTGGTCCTTTTAAATTTGTATCATTTACCTGTTTCATGTGATGGATATTATCAAGATTGGCTCACCTGTCCCGCCCATCTGTTTTCGTGGCAAGACTGATGAGGGCACGTTCATGCAGACGAAAGCTGATACGCTGAATGGATTTCTTACAGAAAAGTGTGCCTTGAATATTGGAATGGAACATGCAGTAGATTTTTATCGTGGACTGCTTGTCATCTTCATTAAATTGGCACTAATTAAGGTGATACATTGGTGATTTATTACTAACAGAATGCGAGAGATAGAGGAGAGCAGCAGCTACCAGGTTTTCTGGCATAGCAAATTAAAAAGCCTCTTCGTTTTGTTATTCAGGCAAGCAACAGGTTCATTTATTTTTGCAGTGTGGCTTGAAATACATTGTTAGAGATCAACTGAGTTGACAAATACATGAATAAAGTTCGCGTTACATCAGTCAGAAATTGGGAGAAAGGCCGACATTGTACAGTAAAAGATTTTTGTCAAAGATTCATGCCAAATATTTTTAGTATAAGACTGTAATAGATATTTTTTTTTAAAAGAAATCAGCTGTGGCGTACTATAACATTATCTACATAAAATGTATCGCCAAAGCTAAGCAACAGCATATGAAGTACGTAGTTAAGAAGCTATGCATAAAAATATATGTAAAAAAACTGAATACCAATTTTTACACTGAACCACAAAAAATTAGTAAGCATGTCTGGTACTCTTGATGCATTTTTACTTTCTCTACACGTACTATTTACAGTGTATAAAGAAGGTATTGAAATTCACTCAAATATTCGATACCGAGATTTCACCGCAAATACTTGTTTTAGGTCCCTCGGAATCCAAAAAAAAAACATTTTTGGAAAACGATCCATGTGTGTGTGTCCGTGGACAGTCTAGCTCAAAAATGAAAAGTCGCTTAAATACCAAACTTGGTATTTAAGTTCAGCATTTTCCAAGTATAACATGAAGATTTTCAAGAAAAACCTCTCCACCTTTACATGGAAAAATTGTCAAAAATTTGATTTCCTCAAAAATGGCTCTTAAGATATTGATTAAAATCTCTTATACTTGCGATATTTATGTGACAAATAAAATGTATATCTTGAATTTTCTGGGAATGGCTTCTGAAGACTACTTTATTCTGGATGAATTTTACGGAATTTTGCATAACAGGCAAGATAGACAAAAACTAACTTAACAGAAAATGTAGAGCTTGTTAAAACGCACAATTTATGTCATATACAGTGGATCTTTTTGAGATATTGGTTTCAGCTTTAAAACAAACTTATACTTTTCTCATACGGGATTTTGTCAACTCCTTTGCATACAAACAAAGGAACTTCGATCACATAGCAACCAGCCTATGCTACTCCCATATTTCCCTTCTACTTGCATGGAAGCAAGCAATAAGACTATTTCTGCTCATTTTTTTCTCAATTAGCGTGAAGTAAAAAGAAGCATAAACTTTTTAACAATAATTTGTTGCTGTGATGTAGAGAAAGTCACGTGCTTGGAACACATCAGATTTTTACTATAAAAATTCTAAGTAAGCTGCTATTAAGGTGATACATCTGTGAAATTTGGAAAATCCACATTATATAAGACATCTTATTAATATTTGTGCCGGTTATTATACAGAATAATAGTGATAGCTTTGCCACTAAATAAAAATTCCCGCGTGCATGTTTATTTAAATAATAATTTTTATTCTATCAATTCACTGTCCTATAAAAATGAAGCACATGATACATTTTTACTTTCCCTATACGTACTATGTACATAGTGTATAGGAAGGCATTGCACTCTACCCAAAAATTCGATACTGAAATTTCACCGGAAATATATGATTTAGGGTCCCCTGTGTGTGTGTGTGTGTGTGTGAGTGTGTGTGTGTGGGTGTGTGTGTCCATGAACACGATAACTCCAAAACGAAAAGTCGGTAAAATACCAAACTTTGTATTTAAGCTTAGTATTTTCTAGGGATGCGAGTTCATTTTTGAGTTGTGTTCACAGGCACACGGACACATGGACACACTGACACACACACACACACTGACCTTTCTCTGAAAACACTTTTTTTTATACAGGGGACCCTAAAACATCTATTTCCGGTATCGAATCTTTGGGTGGAATGCAATGTCTTCTCTAAACTCTATGTACACAGTACATGTAGAGAAAGTAATATAATTACGTCTTCCTATTTGAGAATAGAATAAAAAATTGATAATTTAAAACAATAACGTATAATATAAAAGAAATGGTTAAAGCCATAAAAAATAAACTTCATTAGCGAGTTCTGCACATTTTGTTAGTAAGATTTTGCCTATCACTTGCGGTTTACCAGAAATGCAAAGTCTTCCAGAGGAGTTCAGTAGATGGTCTTAGAAGACTCAAGATATTCATTTAATTTGTCACAAAATCTTAAATATCTGGCATTTTTATTAAAATCGCTTGAGCAATTTTTGAGAAATTTAAAATTTTCGACACTGTTTTCATGTAAAGGGTAATTTGGGCTGGAGAATTTTCTTGGGAATCTTCCTTTAGAGGATGTGAAACCTAAATATCGGGCTGGTATTTAATAGACTCTTCAATTTGTAATTGTACTGTTCATAGACACACAAGGATCTTTTACAAAAGATTTATTTTGGATTCAGTGGTTATCGAAAAGTTCCTGTGAAATCTTGTTATCGAAATTTTTGCATGGAATGCAATTCTCTATCTATATGTACGTGGTAGATATTCTCTCAGAAAAAGGCCTCTGAAGTTTACAGTGCATTCTCTCTATAAATTGGGTCATCTTGAATTTCATTTTCCAATTTCCTTTGCACCCTGGTTTGTGTTACCTTGCTGTTTACTCTATTACTCTGAATGTTTTATTGGTTATCTTAATTCTTCCTTTGTCTAAATTTGATAATATCTTTATTGTATTACAGTGATGCTGATTTAGAGGTGTACTTACTTATTTTATGGTCTTTTTTTTTTAATTAGAAGATATTCCTCACTTGATTTTTTTATTATCAAATAGGAATTTGATTTCTATTTTTATGTTTACCTATATGTAATGTTTGATTTGTTTCTTGTCTTGCTGAAACAAATCTTAGATCATTTAATTTTTCGTGGTGCCACATATAGGTGCCACTTTCAGTATTGTATTACATAGGTTTAAATGTGAGTAAACAACATAAATCATATGCAATTTTAAAGCTCAAGTAGGTTGTTTTAATAAGAAAATAAATAAGATGTATTTGTAATTTTCACCAAACCATACTGCCTTGTCACAACTGCTTTGGGCATCTGTTACAGCTGTGTGCAATTTTTTTCAGGTTGCCCTACTTCTGTTATTATTATTATTAATATTAGTAGTAGTAGTAGTAATAATAATAATAATAATAATAATAGTAGTAATAGAGTAGTAGTAGTACTAGTAGTAGTGGTAGTAGTAGTTGTGTTTTGTTGTAGTGGATAATTTAATGAGACAACACGAGAGAAGCCATTGGGCAAGATTGCAGTGGTGTAAAAATGAAATAAATTGCCTACGCCTTGCAAATTTTTGGAACAGTAGGCTCTATTCTAATCCTTATTCTATTTTTGTTGACCACCAGCGCTGTTTTAAAACGAGATTGCTAAAGAAAGAAACACGATCTCTCCATTCTTAAATGCTGGTTTTTAATTGATGGAGAGCGCATCTGGATTTTAAAATTACACCAACCTGGCAGACAAAAGCGGAGCGGGAAGGGTTCAGTTAATCTCTTTCAGAGATGTTTCTCCAAAATGTAATCCCTTCAGCTGCGAGTACAAAAGACAGGTGACCGATACTCGGCTTTATTTTGCGTCACAATGCGTGGTTGAAAACATTTGCAAACAAATTTCAACGTCTCGAGGAATAAGCTCGCAGATCATTAATTAAATGTCTTTTTTCAGTAAGGACGCGGTAGGGAAGATAAAGATGCTTTCAGGCCCCCAAGACTGAGAAATATACAACTTCTGATCAGAACAGTGCCGTATCAAAGTGCATGGCATCAGTGTCGAACTGGCTTGTAGCACTACTTTATAAAGATGGGCTACTTAAATATGGCCAGCTTTAATATATCTGATGTTATATTTTACTGATGGGTTGGGCTAAAAATTTCAAAATATTTGTTTGCTATAACATAAAAAAAAAAAAAAAAAAGAATCCTCTAGAATTAAAAATATACATCTAGTATATAAGGTCATTCTTCTTCCTAATCGGCTTACTTTCCCCGTATTTGTAGGACTAACCCTTAGAACTTACAAGCCAATGCTAGGTGTCAGAAGCCTGTCGGGGAGCCTACGGCACGAAACTACGGAATGGAGAACCTGTAACGAGGGATCGGCCCGCAGCCAGGCATGAATATGAGGAAGTACATGATAAGCGAAATTGATTATGGAGCAATTGGTGGAATTAGTGGCGGGGGAAACCAGAGAAAATCCGCTCAGACGAATCCCACATGCGAGCGCTTGGGACAGAACCCGGCCCACCTAAAGCGGTCTAACACCACCTACCCAGCGTCATTCTTCTACCGCACAGAAATTGTTTCTCCCTATTATAATAAAACAAGAAGAACATCTTGATATGTTACATTAACCAAACATTCTCCATCCACTTTCCTTTATTAACGCAGCACACAAACTATTACATTAAAGATTATATTTCTATCTACTTCACATCAATTGAGCAACCCTTTGTGGAAATAGCTATAGTATGTGGTAGTTATAGATACAAAGAGAATACCAATTGTCCGATGTTTAATAATTGGGTTGAATAGCTGGCCTTATATGTATGCTCTTTACATGCTATTGCAAAATACACTGAATATCGAAAGGAATTAAACAGAGCGACTAATTGAGGAGCTTACTTTCAATTGCTTCTTTTCCACCGAGCACCAAAACTGAATTTGTGAGTGTACATCTTTTCTATGTACAAATGTCATCATTTGGCTTCAGAGCATATTTTAAAGCAGTAGAAGTTTGCATTAAAAAGGCCATTGGAATCAAAACTGACTCTTGTCCACAATAAAATGACGTTTTTCTCTTATTTTTACTTTCGCTACGCGTACTATATATCGTAGGTAGAGAAACTATTGTATTACACACAAAACTTCATGTCGAGATTTCACCGGAAATATATGTTTTGAGGCCCCTGAATCAAAAAAGAAAGGTTTTTAGAAAAAGATCCACGTGTGCATCCGTGGATAGAGTAACAAAAACGAAATGCCGTCAAATACCGAACTTAGTATTTATGTTTAGTACCTTCCAAGCTATTCTTTACATGGAACATTTTTTGAACATTTTGTTTTTCTAAAAAATGGCTCTAACGATTTTAATCAAAATCATTAGATCAATTTTGATTAAAATAGCGTATATTAAAGACATTTACATAAAAAATAAGATGTATATCGCTCAAGAACTCTTCACCCTGGATGAATTTTGGATAACAGGTAAACCGTAAGAGATAGTCAAAAATGTAGTGCACAAAACATATGGATCTTGTTAACAGCATAACTTTTGTCATAAACTTTTATATATATAGTTAACGATTTCGAGGTACTCCTTGTTATTGGTTTCAATTATAAGCTACTTAAACGTTTACCAAACTGAAGATCATCTTTCGTTTCATCTTCTTTTGTTTCACTCCTCTCCGTGCAAAGCGAACCTAATTTCAATTGCTTCAGTGGCGACCTGCTTTTTAAACGATTTTTGCCTAGTTTATTGCCTGTTCCCTTTATACTTGGAAGTAACTAATACAGCCATGTTTACTAATGTTTATCATTACCATTATGTAGATATAGGGATAATCTTTCGAACAGTAGGTTGTGTGTGTGTGTTTTTTTTTAGTGTTTCACAAATTTATAAGAATTGACAAGACACGTTTTAAAAATAAGTTTCTCAACAATTGTTAAAGAATTCAATTTCTCGGCAATAGCTTCAGCAAAAAATATTTTAAATAAATTGTGTGTTTTAAAGGGATCAACATTTTTTTGTGAAGTATATTTCCGTTTATTGTTTAACATTTATCATATTATGCAATGAATTTTGAATGAAGAATAATTCAATGACGATTTGCGGGAAATTCAAGATATACATTTTATTTGTCATCTGAATATCGTTAATATATGGAATTTTAATCAAGGTCGTTAGAGCCGCTATAGAGAAAATCAAAAACTTCACAAAATCTTCCGTTTTGGGAGGTACTTTTATTGAAAATCTTCACTTGCAAATTTATAAGAAACTAAATTTAAATGCCGAGTTTGGTATTTTAATGGATTTTCGTTTTTGATCTGCACTGTTCACAATCATGCACATACATTCTGCCAAGAAAGTACCTGGAATTGACAATTTAAAAATCTTATTTAAAAGGAGATTCGAAATTATTGTTGTCGCTAAGTTGGTACAACTTTCCTCTATATCCACGCGGAGTTTGATTGTCATCTGTCACCTAGTTTGTTTAGAGCACGCCATTTTGTTAGTTCATCTCAAAGGTGATTTGCGATTTTACGATGGAAACAACTATTGAACAAAGAATCTGTCTCAAATTTTGTATTGCAAATGGTATTTCGTGTGCCGAATCACTGAAAATGTTACAGAGGGCCTACGATGAACCGACACTTGCATATGAGAGGTACAGTGCATTCAAAAGTGGTCGAGATGTGGTAGAAGATTTGCCTCCCTCTGGTCGGCCAACAACGGTTTCAACTGAACTGAACATCGCTAAAGTGAAGAAAATAGTGTCCGAAAATCCACATTTAGGTCTGAGAGAGACTGTCGCTGGACTTTCTGTGTCTCACGAATCGATTTGTACCATTTTAAACGATTGTTTGGGCATGACACGCGTTGCAGTTCGGTTAGTTCCGAAAAACTTGAATTTTCTACAAAAACTCAATCGCGTAAGGATTGCTGAAGACATGCTAGAACGAGCCAGTTCCGACGCTACATTCATAAAACGCAATGTAACTGGTGATGAGACGTAGGTTTACGAGTTTGACACTCAAACCAGTCAACAAGCTTCCGAATGGCGCCTTCCCACTGAACCGAAACCTAAAAGGGCACGTCAAACTCGATCAAAACTGAAGGTCATATTGACAGTTTTTTTCGATTATCGCGGTGTCGTACACTCAGAGTTCTTGCCAGAAAGTCAGATGGTAAATAGAGACTATTACCTGAGCGTTATGCGGCGTTTGAGAGAACAAATTCGGTGCAAAAGGCCAGATTTGTGGAACGACAACTCATGGATTCTGCACCACGATAACACACCAGCTCACAAGACTATTATTGTGAACGAATTTCTGGCCAAAAACTCAACAAATGTCATCGAACAACCACCATATTCACCTGATCGGGTACCTGCTGATTTCTTTCTCTTTCCAAAACTCAAGTTACCACTTCGAGGCACCCGTTTTCAGTCGATAGAAGACGTAAAGGAAAATTCGCAGCAACAATTGACATCGATTCCTAAAAGTGCCTACAAAAATGTTTTGATGATTGAATTATTCGTTGGCATAAATGTATAACTTTATAAGGGACCTACTTTGAAGGCGATTAAATAAAATTGGATGAATAATTCATTTTTTGTGTTTTATTGGCAAATTCCCGGAACTTTCTTGACACAGTAGTACATCAGACACACATACACACGGATCTTTTTCTGTTTTTTTTTGTTTTCTTTCTATCACGTATGTAAAATACACATCATAGATAATGTATTATATGCTTCTGTGTGTGAGGGTGGGTGGGGTTCAAGGTAACTCAAAACTGTAACTCGGTTAAATACCAAACTTTTAAATAGTAATCTTTATATAGAATATTTTTTTACATTTTAGATTTTACAAAAAATGGTTCGAACGATTTTGATTTAAATACTCGTATGTTTATTAAAGTTGGTTACATGGAAAATAACATGTAGATATATCTTGAAATTTCTGGGAATGACTTCTAAAAACCTCTGCATTCTGATAATTGTTATATAACTAGTAAACTGTAAGAGTTACACTTACTACACAAAAAATGTAGTGTACTTAAAGTGTAAAGGTGTAGTATACTCCTTAAAACATATGTCATATACAGTTTTTTTGCAGAACTAACATTTTCAGAGCTATTCCCTCTTATTGGTTTCAATTTTAAAACACTTAGAATGTTCTCAAACGGGAAGTCCCCATACGTTGAATTTCCCTCTTGTTTCACTCCTGGTCATGGAGAGAACCAACTTGTAATGACAATCACATAGTGATAGCTTTTAAAAGATTTGACAATCGCTTTAGGTAGTATATTCCCTTATTTTCCTGGAACTAAATAATTTCTGTAAAATGTATCTTGATTTTTTGGTAGTGTTTAACGCCCGCTTTTACTACTTGTGGCGTCGCAGACGAGTATATCTTGATTAGCATTATGTGGATAAAACAGTAACCTGTCGTAAGAATAGTTTGCTTGTAGAATAAATAGACAGTCATATGAGGGGAAACATAATATTTTTATTCGAAGTATTTTTAAATGTATATTACCAGTGAAACCTCGGTATCAAATATTTGGGTGGAATGCAATAATTTCTCTACTTGCTACATGTGCTATGAAAAATCAAAGTCCCATCATCAAACCCAACAACTTCAATTTTTGTTACATGTTATTACACACCACGGATTTTATTATGCTTCGAAATAGTGGATAAATAATTTATTACGGGTACTCAAAGAGAATTTTGTTACATTTTAAACCAACTATTTTTTTAAATCAAGTAATACTTGTTGCTTGGAAAACAACCTTTACTTATGTCATACGAGAGATGATCAGAAACTATAGTTACAAGGCCCATATTCTTGGTTTCGTCTTTCACAGTGAACTTAGTAGTCTGCGGTAATTCTAATACATGCGGTTGGGAACTATGCAGAGTTTCAGCCAACTGTCACCTACAGCGCTACTGCAAGGCAAACACAAATGACGACTCGTTTGGAAAACTGGTCTTGCGAAGAGGTAGCGGTTTATGGAGGAAACGGCCAGGAGTATTCAACTTCACGGCAACGGGCGACTTCATACAGCCCAGTAGACCACCAGACTTATGAAGTTGTTTCGCTAGGATATCATCGAGCAAGCTCCTTACCGCCCGGATCTCGCTCCAAGCGACTTAAACTTTTTCCTGACTTGAAGAATCAGCTAAGGAGACCGTCATGTGCTTCAGATGAGAGGGTGCAACATTTCACAATATGGCTGACAGAACACTCACGAACAGGAATTTTACCAGCAGGGAATATTCAAACTTATCCCACGAAACTACAAGCGCCTCAACCGACATAGAGAATATGTGGGAAAAAATCTGACATGACTTTCTCTAGCTGCTCTAGAAACAAACTTCTTAAAAAAGATTATTCTTCTTTCTGCACCATGCTAATCAAGATAAACATTAGCAGAATGTTCTTATTACTTAGTTCCTTATAAGTAGAAGGGAACTAAAGGCATACGCTATGCTAAAGTGATAGTCAAAAGTTTTAAAAGCTGTCCTAATGCGATTGTCATTGCAAATCGCTTCTTTGCTTGGCCAGGAGTAGAAAAAAAAAGATTTCTTCCTGTCTGAGAAAAGTATAAGCTCTTTACAACTGAAACTAATAACAAGATATCTCAAACACGGTAAACTCCACACAAAAAAAAAATGTTTACGACATAAATTCTGTATTTTAAAGAGCTCTACATTTTTTGTAGTAAATTTTTGTCTATCCCTTACGGTTTACTGGTTATAAAATTCAGCCAGAATAAACAAGTCTTCAGAAATTATTCCCAGAAAATTCAAGACAATTCAAATGTTATTTGTGATGGAAATGGCTTTAACATGTGGTATTTTAATCAAAAACGTTATAGCCATTTTTAAGAAAAATAAAAGTTTCTAACATTTTTCCATGTTAATGGTAGTGCAGGAAGGGGGGGTTTCTTGAAAATCTTCGTGTTGCATCCTTGGAAGTTACCAAACTTAAATACCAAGTTTGGTATTTACTTGTCTTTTCGTTTTTGTGCTATGCACACATGGAATTTTTTCTGAAAACTTTTTTTTTTGATTCGGGGATCCTAAAATATGTATGGTGAATTGCAACACATTCTCTACCCACTATGTACATTTTACATACGGGGCCAGAGAAAGTAATAACCAAATGTGTATTCTATCAGATGGCTGTATTGAATGTACGAAATAAAATATATTGGTTTCACAACAGGTTTTGTAACCTTAGTTTCTGGTTGTCCCTCGTAGATAGTAAATATGCCAAAGTTTCATTTTTACTTTCTCCATATTATTTAAATATGGAGAACATAGGAGAACATTAACGCACAGTCATGTAATAAGGATTTATAGAGTAATGAATACTACTTCAGTATGTAGAGCATTCAAAATGCTAAGTTTTGATTCCTCCAAATGTATCTTGCTTTAGAGAAGAACTGTACAAAAGTACTGAATCACGCCATCTATGTGAAGCTGAGTATAACAGCTCCATGTTACAATCAGATCTTTTAAGCTATGAAAGTAATTAATTAAACTTTGAGCTGAGCAAACGGTACCACAGTTTGAGTAGGCTCGAACAGTTTCGATATCCACACGACACTGCTAAAGCTCCTTGGCATGACAGCTCACAAGGAACCTTGGCCTACCGCCCGTCCGCTGCGACCCCCATTTCGGTCTACGACAGACGTCATGGATAGGGTGCAGTATTGGAGGGTGAGACGTGGCCAGCGCCACGAATCCCCCTACCGGTTAATGCGGTCCTCATGACCTGTGCTCAAACACTTTGATCTGAGGTAACCGAGCAACAACACACGTAGGAGTTTCATATATTTAAGGATATAGTCGTATGCGGCATTCATTGAAGATAAGGTTTATATTGCATTTACAGGACTTAATATGATAATAATTTTTCTAATTCAAATAATGTAAACAACGTTTTCGCTGGTTTTTCCGAAAATGTTAAGCAACCTGCAAACGCAAGAACTACCGAGGCCAACTGCATAACATCAGTCATGGATAAAAGCAGGTATGTTTGCATCCATTACAATTAGAAATACATTGTTGAGGAAAAGTAAGCCGTAAAACTAGCGTGTAATTACGACAATGATGTTATTACTTATTTACTGGATTGGACTAATTAGATTCGGCAATTATTCTGTCTTCATACTGTATAGAACCAGTACAATAAAAAGTACACGAATGTTTATGATTTATCACACATGAAAATATATACAATGACTGAGGTATTTGAACCAACGTCTTCACTCCAGTAAATCAGAGTTTGATCGTCTGAGCTATTTCGGGCGACAACCAATCCGACCTACTGTATTTCAATGAACCAAACAATCAACAGGTCCTTGAAAATGTATTTTATCTAATGTACACACAGAAACTTGATTATTAGTATAAGATTCTTTACATAGCCACAAAGGCATCGAAATGGCTTTTTAAACTGAGCTCACGGGCATAAACCTATGAAAATTCTATTGCAATATGTTCTGGGGCTTCAAGCGAATATTAGGAATAGTCTCCCGATCACAGCATGGACGAATGTCAGCTTGGGCAAGCTCAAACTCCTGGAGAAATGACGTAGTCTTCTTGAGTTGCTCAAGTTGAGTTCAAAGGACACACTAGAGACTCAAAAGAATAAGTTGCGCTGAAACTTTCTTCAAATGCTAAATTAATAAGAACCCGGTGCAGCCAGTAGTTCTTAGCTCAAACATTAGTGGTGCTGCTATCTAGTGAATATTTATCTTCGTAAAGATACAAATACATTTAGGGATACATAATCGATCCAACTGTCAGATTCGAGATGCATAGAAACCAACCCGAAGAAGCAAATGTTGAGAAGAAAATATTTATGATCCCACAATACATTTTTCATATATGATTCGTAATAAAAATAAATTATATTATCTTTATTATTACTGTTTATTTTCATAATTACTTTGTTATTATTATTATTATTTTTATTATTATTATTATTATTATTATTAAAGTTCGAAGGCTTTCACGGCCGGTGTTAGAATCACTTATAGAAAACAAAACCGGGCTTGTAGGCCGTGGTCCACTGGGAGAAGGGAGAAGCCCAGTGGACCACGGCCTACAAGCCCGGTTTTGTTTTCTATAAGTGATTATTATTATTATTATTATTATTATTAACTCTTTAATTATGGTAATGTTTTCCTTGATAGCTTCAACCTGAACCTATAATTCAGGCTATTTGTTGTCATTGTATACGTTTATTTGTAGTTATTATTTCAATTTTTGTATGTTTCGTCCTAAATGGCAGTCTGTGTATATAACTGTATTTGAATAAACAATTAATAATGGGTATTTTGTGCCACCTTTTCTGCAAGCTAAGCTGTAATTTGTTATGATATTTATAAAATTATGTTGAATTAAAATTATATCTGCAATATATTGTAAGAATTGAAACCACGAATAGCGGTTAAACATATCTTATTTTTCACTTATACTCTCCAAGGAGCACCACAACTAGAATCATTGTTGTCACATTCTCAGAACAGAACACAACTGATCCGTCGAATCACAATTCTGAACTGAAATACTGAGTCACAGCTCAGCTACAGTTGATGCTGTTCAATTTTACATGTCTTCTTGACTATCGGAACTGAAGTGAACTGAATGAACTCTTTGACCGGGCATTAGTGAGTCCCAATTACGGGTCCTATATACAAAGCTGAACACTCTAGAAAGGACAGCTGCTCGAAACCACTAAAAATAATCTTCTAGAGCATAATAGGCTTTCCGCGCAATTGTCGAAGAGGTCAGTCGTTAGCCAACGCCCAGCCAGTCAAATTAGAGCCGGGATGTGCTCTCCACAGAACTGTAACATCGCGCCTTGGTGACTATATGCATTATGGCAATAAAAATGCTTCATCTTATATTTTATATTTCAAAGGGACTATAATCCATAAGTAAATGTAGAAAAACATTTAAATCTTTTTATTATTTTGCGGTGCAACAAACCAGATTCCGTCATTTAAACACCATATCATAAATACTATAACATATTGCAGCTGTCAGAAATTAGTATTCTTTGGTAAGAGTCTTCTGAGACAGAGAAAGCGCCTAGCTCGGATATGTATGGCGGCACTTTGTGATAACCGAACCACTCTATTATGTAGTGGTAAATATTCTCTGGTTTTCCACACATACGAAATAGTATATGTTTCGTTCAAGTTGGAAGTTAGCACCCTCACTAATTCCCTTTCTTTTCCTTTTCGTTTTTTCAATAGTATCTATTAATTCTGCCCTACAACTTTTCCCATTTAGTATTCTTCGAGTGGATCTCTTCACTAGTACTTTCTTTCCATGTAATGTCCAAAACGTTTTATTTGTTGTTCTATTGAAGTTTTCTCTCCTTTTTTCTAAAACGTTTTTTCGTTAATTATTTTATCTATGTATTTGGAGCAGTCCTTTGCTTATCCATTTGAATATTTCCATTACTTCCGCCAATTTTCCGTATATCTCGTGAGTGCCAAAGTTTCCACTACACAATTCTAGAATTCTTAGCCAATCTCGTACGTAGTTCTTTCTTCAACAGTTCATAAAGTATCCTTAGTATTAATGTATAATGTACATACTTATATTTTGACGTCCCCTCAAAAACGCGAAAGAAGCTTTACAAAAAGTGTGTGTGTGTATGTGTCTGTGTGTGTGCTTATGAACAGCAAAAATTCCATTAAATATCAAACCTGGAACTAAGTTCCAGCATCTTTCAAGAATTCGACACAAATATTTTTAAAAAAATCTTTATCCCCAAATTACCTTTTACATAGGAACTTTTCATAGATTGAAAGATCACTATATAAGGAGTGATTTGGTGAATTTTCAATGTTGCAACACGAATAATTAAAACAAATCCTCCAAACCCAAACAACTTTTTTGGTTTACCGGTTTTGCAAAAGCCTTCTAAAATGAAGAGGGCTTCAGAGGCTATTCTCAGAAAATTTAAGATATACGTTTCATTTGTCACAAAAATATCTTAAAAATATTTTATTCTAATCAAAAGTATTAGAGTATATTTGGGGTAATTATAATATCGAAAAATTTCCATGTAAAAGATAATTTGGGGTGGAGGGATTTTCTTGGAAATATCATCTTTGGAAGACATCAAATTTATAACACCAAATTTGGTACACATTGGCTCTTTGTTTTTGAG
This sequence comes from Hymenopus coronatus, assembly GCA_030762935.1. Classification (NCBI taxonomy): domain Eukaryota; kingdom Metazoa; phylum Arthropoda; class Insecta; order Mantodea; family Hymenopodidae; genus Hymenopus; species Hymenopus coronatus. Next base: position 36,860,464 of record CM060890.1, read on the forward strand.
TTATGTTGCTCCAAGATAGACACATATGCACCGCAAACGCGGACCACCTTTTTTCTAAAAATGCCTTTTTGCATTCAGTTGACCCTAAAACGCATGTGTTTGGACGCTAAACTTAATATCGGTATCTAAGTTTTGAGTGGAATGCAATACCTTCTCTACCTATTATTATTATTTACAAAGTAGAGCTAGTAACAATTAATAAAAGTAACTGTAGCCGATTTCTTTTTCGCCACATGATATCTTGGGTGTAAGTCACTTAAGTGCGCTCTCCGCGCAGATGGCTGAAGTCTCGGTGCGCGCGAGGTTCATTATTAGCATAATATGAAATAATATCAGGCAGCTGATCGTTGATACCTAAATTCATCCGTTACAAGATAAAACTTTTATAATCTTTCCTGACACTATGAAAGAGAAAACCGAGAAACTCTTACTTTTGTTGTCGATGTATTTTCACCACAAAATATCGCAGCTCAATCTACGACGTCAATATGACAATGGTCTCTTGTAAGTGTAAAGTTAGCCTCATATTTGCAATTTTTATAGTGTTTAACGCCCGTTTTTACTACTTGTGGCACCGCAGGTGATGACACTAGTAATACAGGGAATTAAGACGGAGCACCGGTGGAATGCGATAGCTGGGGAAACCGGAGAACCCGGAGAATACCCGCCCTTGCACCGCTTTGTCCACCACAAATGTCCCATGCGGTCACTTGGGATCGAACCCGGGCCGTCTAAGTGACAGGCGAGTACGGCGTGGCCATATTTGCGATGGTAACAGTATTACATGCAGGCAGAGACCATTCCGCCACTGTATGACTACGAAATGCTGAGAAGGTGAGGCGTGGGAGTTGAATAAACGAGAGGGGGAATTGGCGAGAAGCTTAAGCCCCCCTTCCCCCAAAAACAAAAAGAAGATTTCTGTTGGGGTGAAACACTTCGTTAGTGCCGTCGTAACGCAACATGAATCCCCCATTAGAGGTGTGGGCTATCATTAGCAGGGAAATATTGCTCTCTCCGTGTCTCCCATTGTTCAAGTGGCACTGGGCATGCCAAACATCGCAGACGCTCGCAAACCGCATAATGAACTGGTTATGGCACCTTTTGTTTGTCGTGAAAAACAAGTCCATTAAGTGTTACTTAGCCAGAACTGATCATTGTAATTATCTCAAATACTATGTCATTCCTTTCACGTTATTCATACAAAGTACTAAATTTAAAATTTCGGTGTCTGAAGGAATTTGTAAACCTAAAAACAACTACTCTATCACCCAAAACCAAAGTGGAAATAGCATAAAGGAAATAATTGCTGTATCAGAGCAGTAGTCCTACAAGCTTACAAATCTAAAACAACTCCAATTTAAACATTTTAAATCATTTTAGCTTTAACTTTAATTTTAAAAGTTTTGGATGTTAAAAATAACATTTCAGAACATTACTTGTTTAATAATTTTGATTTGATTTTAAGATGTGTTTAAACCTAAGGGTACTAAAGAGCACTAATCGTTATTGAATGCGATATTCTAATAATATTTTTAATGGGAGTGAAACTATGATATAAAATTTGAAACAGTACAGCTGTCACAATGTATTGACAAGTGCTCGGATTTTAATAAACATAAATTAAATATACTAAAGACAATACCTAGGAAAATCCTTTACATGTGGGGCGGGGGACTGAGAAATAAATAAAAAAGATGTGGTAAATTTTTTTACTACAGAAATAGAAGGGTTGTGAAGGAATATGAGAATTTAAAGAATTCCGTATATCAGGAATGATTATATAAGACAGGAAGTTGATGGAGAAACAACAGTTTTAAGTGGTATCACCACGTAATAAGAATGAAGTAAGAAAGTTTGTTATATAGTGTTATTAACTGGCAACTCCTGAAAGAAAAAAACGAGGAAGGGCACGCTTGACATGAATGGATGAAGTCCAAAAAGCTATGCAGAGAAGTGGAAGCAGCACAGTGTCAAGGTAGTACATTTTGGAGAAGTGAACACTGAAAAGTGGTTGCCTGTAAAATTAAAAATAAACGTATTTACATTTATAACGACATTGAAATCATAACTTGGGATTATGTTTGGAATTAATTGTTATGTGTGAATATAAGAGCACGCATAGCGTTCGTACATTTTTGGATGTCCTGCTGCATGTATATGTAGTATATATAATTCTTCAATATGTCTCAAGGATCTTTATAAACCAGCATTGTGTCGGCTTTTGAATTAATGCTGTTTTGAGATGATAGTGAATACATTCTGCGAATGAAGGTATTAACACGAATTCTAATCACATCTAAGATGTAATTCACTAATGATTAATCTCCAGTATTGGGTTAAAAGCTCCAGGACAACTAAGTCAAAAGCCATAACTTCGTACTAAACCATGGCGTGGTACAATTCGGCTGCTTACGTCAGAACGTTTAAGAGAGAATTGCGAAACGGTACCTTAAACTGTTGTCTTCAACATAATGTAATATTACAATGAAATATTTTAGTTAATATTAGGATATATAATCATGAACAATATTTTAGCGTTCGGGTATTTTCCCGATTCCATTCACTTTGCTTGATCAAAAACAAGGAAAACGAATAAACACATCACATATGAGGAAATTATAAGACTTGTAAAACTGGAGCATTAGTAAGAAACATCACGCAAATGTTTAAATCCCCCCCAAATGTATTTGACATAAATTGTGTCTTAAAAAACCTCAGCCTGTTAAAGAGATCTCTGAGCAACAGTAAAGTACTTTTCGCGCTCATTATAGAGGGGAACGCTAAGAACCATAGCAATTAAAGAGCGTCCATAAATCATTTAATTTCAATAAATGTTTCATTCCTTGAATGAAAACAAAACAGAAAAAGTCACGCACTTGCTGTGAACTGTATACTAACTCAAGAGCGAAAATGCGATTAAAACCAAACTTTTTACTCAAATTCAGCGTTTTTCAAGAATGCAACACGAAGATTTTCAATAAAATACTTCCCACTTCAAATTTCCCTTTGCCTGAAAAAATGTCGTAATATTCTATTTTCTGATAAATTAATTTAATATATTTGATAAGCATTCATATGTTTAAGATATTAACATGTGCATTGCATTTTCTGGAACAGTCTGTGAAGTCCGTTTTGTTCTGAATCACTTTTGTATAATTAATACAGACAAAATAATCTTACTCCAAAGAATGTAGGTCTCACAAATTATGTTGAATAACAATTTTTCTGATGTTAATCCTTTCCGGGGTTTCTTTTATATTGGTTTGAACATTCAAAAACACACCATTTCCACTAGTCATTCATAGCCATCACATATCGACTGATTTTAAAACTATTTGACTAACGTTTAACCCCTCTGTATTCCGCAAGGAAATATAATAAAACTACTTCTGTATATCGTTAACATACGGACACAGAAGAATAAACAACAGTAAGAATAGTTTGGGGAATATCGAGTGAGAAAGTGATGTAAATGTAACACGTCAGATTTTTACAAACACGCCACGTTTTGCATTCTGGTTGTAAAGCATAATTAGTAAGGTCTAATACATCAGCTTGAAAATGTGGTAAAATAGCTTTGCCCTCATAAACAATTCCAGAAATAAATTGCCTCGTTCCCTCAACAGAACTTTAAGGGAACACTTATTACACGATGTAAAATAATAAATTTATCGTAGAAATCATAAAGATATCAGTTCTGCCTTAGCGCTGTCCTTTGTCGGATGACCGAGCAATTTCATAAAAAGGTCGGCATGAATAAACGAAGAGAAGCTGTGGGTGGAGGGTTGGTCGTGAGTCGGTAGCCCATTACCCTAAGGGAAAATCTTCACCCTCGTAGTTGGTAATTATCTTCTCGAACTGAATTTCCTCTACTACAGCAAGTGTCCACTTGGGTAGATTTTTTCAGATGGATTATAAAAAGCAAGTTTCTAAAACGTGGACTTATTTTCTCCCTAGCTTACTTTGGGCAGTATGTTTCTGTTGTATACTTTAATTGGATTGCTATGAACTGTTTGGTTACATGGTAAATAGATACTGCGGTATTATTTACATAATTTTTATAAAAACTGTATCACCTAATTTATGAGGCAAACTTCTTGGAAATTCCATTTACATTTTATGTGTGGTGTGTCATTCCAGAAGGAAGCCACCTAATTCGCTTATTGTGCATCGGATTCCAGGAGAATAGATTGGGATAAAAATATTTCTGACGGGAGCCGAAATCGGACCGCGGGGAAATAACCACGGTGGGAGGTCCCTAACATAGTCTAAGCATTTCTTAATCTCGATGCAGGGAGCACTAAGAGCCCGTTCCCTAGGTCTGACCGAACCCCCTGAGTCCAGGCAACTTCAACGCCATCCCACCGCCGAGATTTCTATTTTCAAAGCGCATTTACCACCACGGAAGGACGCCACCAATACAGTCCTTGCGACACTTACAGTCCTGAAAAAGACCATTTGGATGACATGGAGATGAAATCAAGGACAGAAGTTCGTGGAAATGAGGAAAACTCCCCAACCTAGTAACCTGGAAAAAAAAAAACCGAAAAATTCATGATTCAGAGAAGTCGCCCTTGGAAATCAAACCCACGAACTCCCAATGCCACTCCCAGACAAAATGCCTGGTCTACCTAGCTCGGTAATTGCATGGTATTATGGAAAAGAAAGCAAAAGTGGTGTAAGTTTTCTGCTACATAATAATTTTGCTCCATAAAGCATATTTAGGTGGCTTTATTTTATATTATTAGGTACAATAAAATTATGAAATATTGCACTCGGTTATTTATGGGTTAAATAGGATAGTGTATGTAATGAATATGTGTGTTGCTATATGTTAATTACTTATCTCTTATTAAATCGTTTGTTACTTATTTCTATAACCTTGTTATCGATCAACGTCTAAATTGGAGGTTGATTTTAAAGTCAATGGTGCTATTGTTTTGCCCTTACGACACCAATGCAACTATTAAGCATCTGGTGTGAATGGCAAACTCAATGTCTGGAATACAGGTTATTTCCACTTATAAAAACGTAGCTGATGATGCCAATATAGCTTACTCTATTGGCTTTTAGCTTTGAACAATATTAGAAGCCAACCCCCAGAGAATCCGTAATGTGTTTCAAATTTTTATTTTGTGCATGTGAGAAAAGGGGAAACGGACCGCAAAGACATTGAAGTGACCTCACATAAGTACAATAAGACGCCAAATATTTGAAATAACGCGCATGAATAATTCAATAAATACACTATTTATGTAAATGAACAAAATATGTGTATAAATTAATTCTGCATTAAAAAGTATTGATAACTGTTCATCAAATGTGATAACTTAGTATTTAAATATGTTGAATTTAATGTTTCATAAAAAAGAGAATTATGGGTAAAAATATGGACAGACGTGGTTACGTGCTAATCTGATGCGTTGTCTGCGTGCTCAGCAACAAAGCGTTGTAAGACAGTTTGGGACGTTTAAAAGTGTATAACTCTTAATCGGAGCCATCAGTTTCGAGGTTAGAGAGGCCGAGTGGTTAGACCACTCGCCTTTCACCTCAAGTGACCGTATGTGAGATTTGTGGTGGACAAAGCGGTGCAGGGGCGGGTTTTCTCCGGGTTCTCCGGTTGCCCCCGCCATCGCATTCCACCGGTGCTCCATCTTCATTTCATGTATCATCAGTGTCACCGCCTGCGGTGCCACAAGAAGTAAAAGCGGACGTTAAACACTATCCCAAAAAAATAATTTTCTTTGCCTATTAAAATATTTAGTGAATAAACTAGTGGCTAACAACTCTCAAAATGTGTATTACTATTTATTCAAAATACAAATTAAAGGCACCCAAAACATGTATTTCCACAGGCTAATATCTGGTAGTTCTATTTGGCTAAATATATCATATTATTCCAGTATAAGTTGTACCACCCACTGTTCTTCTATTTCGGAGATTATTAATAAATACATACAAAATATAATAATAATTTTCCTTCCTTTCTTTATGAAATTATTGAGCAATTATTTAGATTTTATTGTAAGATTATAATTGTAATTTTTTACAGCTATGGTTATTCAAAATAAGAGATTAAACATCCCTAGATATTCGAGTAAGAGATATGAAACGACGGAACGTCTGACTTCCTTAAGCTCCCCGCTATAGTTTTCATTTGTGGAAAGGCTGCAGAATCTAATAGACCCATTGGCAATGGACAACCATCATACGGGTAGCTTGCCCTCTCTGCCCCCTCAGCACTTCGTCGCATCCACATCGCTGTCTCATCATTGGTCTCCACAACTCTCTGCCGCATCATATCAATACCAGATGTCACTCGAGGGAATCCAGGACTTCGGAAGACCTTAACATTTCCTCTAGTACCGCCAACACCAGGAGAACATGCCATGTGATCCAGCAGCACCGTATTTTATTGTTAAGATATCCCATCATGCGTTGCCCAACTCAACAATTTAATATAAACACACGTCAGTGGACATCTGGAGGTTTAGCGTGAGCGAACTTATCCTATTCCTCTTGCTCATCAGTGATACGAACGGATCGCGCTCGCTGAAAGGCAGTTCCGATTCTTGCACTAGAGTGTAAAATTTGTGATATTAAACCTGAACTGTAAATAGACTTAATATGTCTTAAAATGCGTTTCACTTCAGTTACATGTACCTAATTTTGTAGAAAATCCTTTTTTAGATTAACTAATAATTAAAATGACTTTATTTTACATTTCAGTATTCGCCCATAGCTACGAAGTATGTCCAGAAAGTAAGTTCCGTTTGGTAATAAAATTAAATTGTGTACATATACAGAATAATTATTTATTGCACAAAATTCTACAACTCTTAAACTACTTTTCCACATAACTGCCGAAATTTTGCAGGCGTGGCACAAGTTTTTCTATACCTTCTTCATAGAAGTTTGTCGCCTGTGTCTTCAAAAAGTTGGAAACATTTTCTTTCAGCTCTTCGTCATTGTTAAAGTGGAAGACTTGAGATGTAAGAACAGATGAAAGTCGCTAGGAGCGAGGTCCGGGCTGTACGGAGGATGGTCATACACGTCCCAGCCAAATCCCTGTGGGAGGTTTTTCGTCACATTTGCAGTGTGTGGTCGTGCCTTTTGACAGCAATCCTCAGCGCTTATTCTGTATTGCGCGGCGCAATTTCCTAAGTGTCTCGCAATAAACATCTGCTTTGATTGTTTGACCACGCGGTAAGAAATCAATGAGTAAGATGCCTTTCCAGTCCCAGAGCACTGTGCACATCATTTTTCGAGGTGTCAAGATTTAATTCGGCTTAACCTTTGCTGAGGATGAAGTGTGCCTACATTCCATTGATTGCCGCTTACTTTCAGGGGTGTCGTAAGAAACCCAAGTCTCATCTCCTGTGACTATCTGTGTCAGAAATTTGCCGATAAATTTCAATTGGTTTCATTGTCATAGCATTCAGAAAACGAATCACAGATCTGATTTCACAAGCGGCGGGATTTTCAATCAACACCAACATTGTAAACAAGCACAATAAAGCGTATGTGGCTGACAGCGATCTCAAAATGGCGCATGTTTCTTTTCCTTGATACAGAGCGTCTACCGCGCATGTGCGGAATTGCGATCGCAGCGCTGCAGCGGAGATAAATTGAAACGGAACTTACTTTATGGACGTACCTCGTATATTTTAATTGTGTTTACGGTGCTCTTATCTAATATTGCGGATTATATGCACTCTAAAGTTAAACCAAATAATTAAACTCCTATAACGACAACTATGGAAACAGAGCACGTAGTGTTTCGAACATTTATTCGCCTGCGATTATTATTATTATTATTATTATTATTATTATTATTATTATTATAATTATTATTACTATTATTATTAATAGTAGAGGTATTATTATTAGTAGTAGTAGTGGTAGTAGTAGTAGTAGTAAATAATAATAATAATAATAATAATAATAATAATAATATTGTTATTGTCTGCGCTAAAAAGAGGAATAGAGCGAAGATCACTCAAGCTAGTTTCTACTTTCCAAGTGAGCCTTTAACCGATAACATAGATACATACATCAAGAACACATGAACCGTAAGCTGAATGTTACAGAGAAAGCGCAGTACTGTATACTAGTCTCTCTAACTGCTGAGAGTAAAAATCATCACAACTATATTCTTAGTATTAAATTTAATAAACCTTTACTAATTAATAATCTTCATATTTTGCATTCCTTTGCTTTCTTCCAATTAATATATTCTAAACAGAATTTTAAAAAAATATGTCCTAATCTTCTTCCAATAACTACTAATAGGGCAGATGAAGATAAAAATCAATAGCTTATATTATTTATTCGAGGAAAATCTATGTATACTAAACACCGCTAATTTTGTCTCTCAAGATTTTAATCAAAATTGTTAGAGGCATTTTTTAGAATACCAACATTTTCGACAAGTTTTCCATCTGAAGGATAGTTTGGGGCGGTGGAAATATTCTGAAAATCTTCTTGTCGCATCCTTAAATACCAAGTTTGGTATTCCTTCGACTTTCTAGCTGTCTACAGACACACCTTTTTCTTAAACTCTTTTTGAATTCAAGGGGCATCAAAACCTATTTTTCTCGTGAAGTCTCTACATCGAACTTTTGGGTGAAATGTCGTTTTCTCGCTTAGTCCCGTGTATCCATTGTTTTCCTTGTACCTATCTACAAAGAAATATATAACAAAATGTTTTGTAATGTTTGTTTTGATTAGCATGAAATGGGTAAAATAATAAGCTTTCATATTCTTTCGTCATTCTTTGAGACAGTTCAAAGGGCAACGGTAGGAAACAGTTGCTCGTGCTCAGGTCGGTTGTAGCCGTTGCAGCCACATCTGCACATTTTATTGCCTCAAAGAACTCTGACCAAAGAATAGTTTGTTGCAGAGTAGATAGAGAAGGTCATGTGTTGTAGGTTTTTTTCTAATGAACGTCGAATATCCGAAAATTGCACAAGAAATGCTAACGGGTGTTTATGAGGATATGGCTGAAGTAAGTGAAAGGACAGCAACATAGGTCTTCAGGAGAATTCTTCCAGAAATGCCTCTGCATCTCGATTTATTTTGTGATAAGGAATATCCCAGATGGCATGCGCTGCAAGCTTCAAGGCAATTTTACATCTAATGTCATTAATAAGCGTAACTATTATCGGAAGTATGACGCGGTCATCAGCAGTTACACCGTGAGAGGAGGGCTGGTATTGGAGATGTAGGCTTAGAGATGAATAAATTGAAAATAACTGTGGAACGGCTAAAGCATAACTAAGTGAGGGGATTGAGAATAGGATAACTTTTTTAATTGTCTCAAGTTCTAAGGAGCCATAACAAAAGGAACTACTGAAATTAAACATTTAAAGGTTTACTTTCTCCACATAGTACAAGGTACGTAACTAGAATGCCTAGATATCACATGAAATACACGTTTTAGGGTCCCCTGTATAAAATGACTCAAGAACGAATAGTCTATAAAAAACCAAACTTTGTTTTCAAATTTAACATCTTCCAAGGATGCGTCACGAAGATTTTGAGGCAAATAACCCACTCCAAATTACTCTTTACACGTAAAAGGTTTCGAAAATGTTATTTTCTCAATATATCGCACCTACATTAAAGATATTTATATGACAAATAAAATTTATATTTTGAATTTTCTGTGAATAGCTTCTGAAGTCCTCTAGATATATTCTGAATGAATTTTGATGAATTTTTCATAAACTGGTAAGAGATAGACAAAAACTTGCTGCAGAAAACATATAGATCTTGTTAAAAAACACAATTTATCTCATATAATTTTTTTTTCACAGAGTTGATCATTTTGATATATTGCTTAATTTTGGTTTTAGTTTTAAAATACTTAAAACTTTTCTCATATGAGAACTTCTTAACTCCAGGCATTGCAAAGAAACAGATTTCAACCACATAGTAACCGGCTTTCAAAAGATTTGACTATCGTCTTAGCCTAGTATATTCTCTTATTTCCTTTTTACTAGGAAGCAAGCAGTCAGACTATTTCTGCTTATGTTTATATTGATTAGCATGAATTAGATAGAAGAATACGCTTTTTAACAATGTTGTTTAACATAGACGTAGAAAAAGTTATGTCAATGCAGCACAACAATTTTTTTTTTACTCCTTGTATGTGGAATTGCATATACACTTTTGAAAAAGAATCAAAAGAATTAAAACACCTTTTGTAGTAAGGTTTTCTTAATCTCAAAATAATTGTCAGCTCATCATCATCATAATCAGCATTATCATCTTCATCTTCATAATATTCCAACGTTATATTTCTGTTATTCGCTTTCAATCTACAAAAAGTTATATATCCTCTTGATGCGTAGTCAAAAACTTGCTTCAACCTTATATGCTGCATATACCACATCTATTTTTACTTTCTCTGCCACTACGTCAATTTGCATATTATTTAGAAAAGTATTGTATTCCACCCAATAATTGATACCGAGATTTCACGAAAAATATAGTTTTGAGAGCCTATAAAATTTAATAAAGGATCCACTTTTGTTTTCATTTGCAGCTTTTATATTATTTTATATAATAGTTTTATAGGTCTATTTCCATCCAAAAAGGTATTTTCATAAAAAGTTCAGCCTGTGTGTATGCGTATGTGTCTGTGTGTGTGTCTGTGTGTGTGTCTGTGTGTGTCTGTGTGTGTGTCTGTGTGTGTCTGTGTGTGTATCTGTGTGTGTCTGTGTGTGTCTGTGTCTGTGTGTGTGTCTGTGTGTGTCTGTGTCTGTGTGTGTGTCTGTGTGTGTCTGTGTGTGTCTGTGTGTGTCTGTGTGTGTCTGTGTCTGTGTGTGTCTGTGTGTGTCTGTGTGTGTCTGTGTGTGTCTGTGTCTGTGTGTGTGTCTGTGTGTGTCTGTGTGTGTGTGTCTGTGTGTGTCTGTATGTGTGTGTCTGTGTCTGTGTGTGTCTGTGTGTGTCTGTGTGTGTCTGTGTGTGTGTCTGTGTGTGTCTGTGTCTGTGTGTGTCTGTGTCTGTGTCTGTGTGTGTCTGTGTGTGTGTCTGTGTGTGTCTGTGTGGGTCTGTGTGTGTCTGTGTGTGTGTCTGTGTGTGTCTGTGTGTGTGCGTGTGAACAGCATAACTCAAAAGTAAAAATTCATAAAATCTTTACTGTAGTTCACTGTCTTCCAAGGATACGACAAGAACATTTTGAAGAACCTCCTCTACTCCAAATACATTTAGCTAGAATAATTTTTGAAAATTTCAATTGTCTCAAAAATTTAAAGAGTTTGATATAATTGAGATACGTTTAAGATATTTATATGATAAATGAATTAAATCTCTTGTATTTCTGGGAATAGCCTCTGAAAATCTCTTCATTCTAGATAAATTTTGCATAGATATAGACATAAAAGGAACTACAGGAAAAATTTAAATTTTGTTAAATTACGTAATTTATGTTATATTCTTGTGGATTTAACCATTTACGAGATATTCCTTGTTATTGGTTTAATTTGTTTAATACTAATACTTTCCTATACTGCGAAGTCGTCATTCGCCTTCTTTTGTTTTCTTTCTTTCTTTTTTTTTTTTTTTTTTTTCTTTGTTACTCCTGCCATTCAAAGAGAATATAATTTCAATATGATAACATCGCAACCAGTTTTAAAGGAATGAAGTATCGTTTTAATCTTACGTATTTCCCTATTCCCCTTGTACCTCCAAAGAAATAAAACAACATCTGCTAATGTTTATCTCGATGAGGGTGAAATAGATGGAGGATTAAGCTTTTGTAGGAATATCTTGTTGCAAATAAGGTATGGAAAGTCATGTTCAGAGTTTGATTTTTTCATTTCATCCATCTGTTGATTTGCAATTAAAGACATATTCATATATTCACTTTTAAGCAACCTTTACAGTACACAACCAGCTTATTTCAGTTATCTGAACTCAGTAAATGTCAAGCTTCGTGTCCCTTTTGGGAGAAGAGGACTATTCATTCTGGTTCTGCTTTCCTTCAATATCATAATAAACTTTCCTTCAGCACTTTGTGCTCACTTAGTTATTCTTGTTTGCAACAGTAACTAACAGTTCTGTTGAGTTTTATAGCAGCAGTAGTAGTAGTATAGTAGCAGTAGCAGTAGAAGTATTTTATTATTAAGTATACAATAATACAATATTTGCGTCCCACAGTCGCATGGGTCAGGTGACCGTACGTGCTGCCTAAAAATACTTGAATTTAGAATATTAGCTATTTTATATATGTTAACAACATTGGAAATACACACACAAACACATATGCTCGCGCGCTACGACAACAGAACCACAGAACAATAAAAGAAAGAACAATCTGATAACACACACACCTACAGACGCACTCACACACACAACTTGCACTCACAACTACACCACTTATTCATACATATAGGTTACTCATACACCAAATATGACTGTACAATACTTACACAAAATTTGTATCTCTTCCACGAATTACCATTAAGTATGTGCCCAGGCTTGGCCAGTTTTGGCTGTTTAGAATTAAATCCCAGAATGCTGCCCTTCACCTGTTTGAAGCTGAAAATACTTCCGGCAATAATGTTTTCCTAATATCCTCCATCTGCATGCAATCTGCCAAAATATGCGTCCAGTCTTACTGATACCCGCACAATGGGCAACGCCTATCAGCTTTATGAACTACCTTATGGGTTTTCCACCCTCCCAACCTGAGCCATGCTATTCCCGACCTTTATTTCATACCCGGTTTTAAAATATATGTTTATTTAATCCACCCAATTTTTATTTCGATTTGTAACTGCAATGACAATTTTTTTTTCTAAATTCAAATTCTATTTCCTACATGTTTATATCGCATAATAGTCTTTTTACTTTATAGAGTTAAGCATTAACAATTCACCTGACTGTAATTTTGCTTAAAATGTAGATGTTTGTCGGAGACTAAGCTATTTCCATGATTTTCATTGGTGCCATTCAGGTAAAACATACCATGCCAGTAAGAAGATGCAAAACCGATTGGGCAATCCACCCCTTCACTCCTTACCGCGCTCGACACTCCCGAAGAACTGCCGGTCTCCATGGCCAGTACGTCATTTGTTGCAAGTTACGTTTCATATTCAACTCCTCTTCGGTAACTTGGCCTGTCCAATACGTCCTTAAGAGCACAGCAAACAGATGAACGACATTGGCACGTCAGTAAAAAGACCCCGTCTTACGATAAGTATTCCCAGGCGTATTTTTAATGTCTTTGAGATTACATTTCTATTTACTTTGCCACTGTCTTACTAGGAAAGTCTGTGGGTTAGTAGAAATTCAGTTAAGTCCTTGTAGTTTTTAAGAGTAGAGTGTCCATTCCTTTCTTAACGCCATCGCCCCTCCTTCACCTGACACCACCAAAATCATTCTTAATTGTGGATTCCTCCAATAATATACCTTCGATACGTAACTTTAGGTATTTTCGGGGAAGAAAATTGGAAACATAAGCTAAGAGCCACAATAAGTCGAGAGAATTGAAGCTGGAGGAATACTGTAGGTATTCTCTGGTCCATAACTGAGTTAAATTGGAAATTTCACAGCATTAGAGCACCATACGTATATCTACTAAGCACAAGGGTTTCTGTAATTCGAAAAGAGAATTCAAGCTGGAGAAATACTGTATATATTCTCTGGTCCATAACTGAGATTAATTGGAAATTTCACAACGCTAGAACACTATACGCATATCTACTTTACGCTTATCGTCACTGTAAGTCCAGAAGAGCAGTTGAAGCTAGAGGAATTCTGTAGGTATTTTCTGGTTCATAACTCAGAGGTAACTGGAAATGTTTTCAAAACGCTAGAGCACTACACGCAGCGTAAACGTGCTAAGAGTCACTGAAGGTCAAGAAAAGTGGTTGAAGTTGGGGTAATACTGTAGGTATTCTCTGGTTCATAACTGAGATTAATTAGAGCTTTCACATCGCTACCGTATATCTACTCAGCGCTTGGTTGTAAGTACACAACTTTTCCGTGCGAACTGTTATGTATTCTAATTAGCATATATTTAAGGCATTGGTATTTATAATTATTGCTGAAATTACTTCAGACATAGGTCATATAAACCTCTGATTTTCAATTCTCGCCTAAAACTAAAGAAATGAATACCATCATACTCTAAACTATTAAATTAAGAATTAGGATTAAACATCAGCATGTGTGATGCACTTTCTCCCGTCTTTCTTTGAACTTTTTTCTTTTTATTTATTTATTGTAGCTCCAATCGCTAGCTCATGTGTCACCATTGAATTACAACATATAAAATGTTAAAACAAGAATATATTAATAGCTGTAACAATATACAAGATCCACAAGATCAGTCAATTACATTAACAACGATACTAAATAGTAATTGTAATAACATACAAATAATGACATATTAACATTAGGAATGGAATTATAACACGATTAATTAAATACAAATCATTGATGATTTTGAACTAGACTTTGTCAAAGAGTCCTATAACCCTTAGGCACTTCTTAATTAATACTTAGACATGCTGAGTGTCTTCTACAGATCTGAGGAGTGGAATTGGATTTCCTGTAATGAACTAGGACTCGCAATGGTAGATGATGTGTTCAACTTTAATGTGTTGCAGTTAGAACACTCATTGGTTTCTTTGTGAAGAGGTGTACGTGTGTAAATCTTGTATGGCCGATATGGATCTTTTCAACAAGACCCCTTATTTTAGTTGAACAGAAAGCTTTCCCTAAAAATAGCACCAAGGAGGTATCAAAATACTGAAAAAATAGGTTAAGGAGTACTCCTTTAGTACAAGGCCCTAGTATGGCTTCCTTCCAAAGTAAAGTAAAACCAGTGGTCCCATATTGTAGATTTATGGCAAGTAAAAGAACCTCAAGTCTGATAAAGAACACTTTGAACTAAATTAAGTGGTTTTTCACTCCCAATATAGAATGGAACGCTGAGAACCATAGTAGTTAAAAACTTCCATAAATAAGATGCAGTGGTTTGATCGCTAGCCTCCCACTTTGGCGGGTTCGATTCCAAGCGCCCACATGTGGGATTTGTGGTGGGCAAAGTGGCCTCTGGGCGGGTTTACTCCGATTTTCCTCGCCCACCATTCCATCATCACCTTTCCTGTCATCAAATTCGCTTGCTTTCATTTCATCCAATTCCTCACGCCCACGACTACGGGCCGACCACTCGTTCCAGGTTCTCCATTCTGTGGTTCAGCTGTGTGATCATAAGCCCCGACATGCTTCTGACCCCTAGGCATTCGCTTTTAAGTCTTAGGGGATGGTGTCAGCCTTACATAAGAGAGGGGTAAGTCGACTACGAAAAAATAAAACACAGTTTAATTTCTTACCAAATGCTTACGGAAAACGTGTAATTTTGGGTTTGATTAACATACGAAATTATGTTCAGCTTTAATAGCCATATATAAAGAAGAAAGTTAAGATAATTTAGTAAAGTGTATTTGTAGATTTTTAACAGGCAGCACCGTGGCAGAACGCCCGAGTTTAATACCAAGGGATTTGTGGTAGAAGAAACGGCGTTTGTCCGGTTTTCACCGAGTCCTTCTATTTCTTTCGCATTTATTCCACCAATGGCTCCATCATTACCTTTTCTCTCATCCATTTAGTTAAACTTTCATATCATCTACTCCCTTATGTTCATATCAGGCATTAGGCTTATTATCCGTCCTGGCTACTCTCTCCGATCCAAAGTCCGTGTGTCCTCAACACGCCTCTGACCTCAAGCGCTGACTTGTAAGTTCTGGGGTGTAAGTTCTACATACGAGGTGAGTAAATCGCAAACGAAGAAGACTTTTATTTCAAAATGTTAGCAATTGAACCAAAGATAATAGCTTGCATGAAGCAGAACATAAACTAACAATCCCAACACATTTCATGTGTTAAGCTTATATATATATTGACTATAATATCATATATTTACCAAAATAATAGGAGAAATAATATCAATCATTATTACAGTCTACAGTTAGACTACATAAAATGTGAAGAGTTCAGATTACGATGATATTATTTTATTAATAATATGATATAATAATTATATTATTAATAATAATAATAATAATAATAATAATAACAATAATAATAATGGAGTTGAAATAGAAGCAATGGCTACCTCAGGTGAACAAAATGGAAGAAACAACATTTCCAAAATTAATAAAATGACAAGCCAAAATAACAAAATGTTTGCATCCTCAATATAAGATTGAGTATGTAAACATTTTAGAAAGTCTAATGACTTCGGTGATGAACATTGAGTCTCAGAGTTAATGGTAAATCTCAGAAAACTAAAGTATTTACAAAGAACTTTATTTAAGCTAACTTAAGTCCAACCGCTTGATTTCAATTGTGAAACCAAGAAGAATTAATTTATATGCTACTGATGTTCCTTGACATTTATCTTTGTATCACGAGTTAGTGAATTCTCTTGATGTAGAACAACGCTGTTTTTACATTGCAGCCCTGCGATTTCAGTCAGTGCAGTCATGAACTCCTTAATGTAGAGCTATAGTAAATTGGGATTTGAAAAGTTACCTTATGCAATAACCCTCTAAGCTTCTAAAATAAGCGTGATTTATGATAGCGTCGAATATTCACCTCATTTCCGTATTCTCTAAACCTATTCATCTCTTCAAGTTATCAAACTAGTACATTATATTCCTTTTATGCTACTCTTCATATATTACGTCATTTATTGAATGTTACTACCTACCCATAACATGCGAAAACACGTTGAGTACTTCAGCAAGTACTTGGAAAGAAATAGGAAAAGAAAAAAGTCGTAGATTTTCAAGCATATCCGTCAGCATATTTCGAAAACCACTATCACTATGAAAATAGTTATTTATGATACAAAAGTTAAAAGTGTAGTTTTATTTTGCGAGGAGGAAAGTTTGCGTAACGAGGCCGTAAGGACGAGTGTAGCAATCCTACGAGCAAAATAAAACCACTTTTAACTTGAGTGACACACTATTTTTTGGACAGCACAATATTTCTAGATTTATTTCTAGATTTATAACATAAGGTTCAACATTCCTTTTGTTCAAGGAATTCTATGTTTTCCTATCGCTAGGAGTGTGTGTGTGTATGTGGGAATAATTCATCTATCGATATAGATTGTTAATCGATATAGTAATGTCAGTTCTTTACTCTTTACCATAAACCTTATAAATTAACAATTCCATTCCAATTCTTTTGCAATTAAATGATAAACTGGAGTATGTCAGTACTAAGTACCCAGCAAACACGTTTTATATGTTTGAAGTTGCCAATCGAAGAAATTTGTTGTCTAGTTGAGTATGTTTAGACACGAGAACGGACTGGTAAAGAAGGCGGTGGTACTATTATTGATTTTTTTTTCTCAGGAACATAACCCCAATTATTTTTACACAGATGAATAACAGAAAACAAACACATACAATTCTTATTAATAATAGGCAACATTAAGTTCTTAACTATGCAATTATGATGAAAGTGTATTATTTATTGTATAATTATTACAATTGTAAAGGTTGATTCCTTGTGATGATGTACCTGGTGTGTTTGTGTTGCTATGGGAATATTCGGGAAAGGTGAAAGGGAAGGAATTTTTATAAAGGAAGTGCAAATTTTGGGAAATCTTGAGATCCCAATACTGGACGAAGAAATATCAGCACGAGCAATAGCACAGGCGCTGAGGAGTCTGAAGGAAGGCAAAGCTCCAGGGTTGGATGGGCTGCCCCCGGAAGTTTTTAAAGCCTCAGCCAATGTTAATGAGTTTGGTAGGAGTATGCTCCAGATATGAAACTGATTGTTTATTGAGGGGAATTACCCTACGTGTTGGGGAAAGGGCATTATTCATCCCATTTATAAAGGGAAGGGAACTATTGGAAATCCGGATAACTATAGGGGGGTTACTCTTTTGCCAATTATGTAGAAAATTTATTGTAGAGTGTTATATAACCGAATAAAGGACTGGGAATCTAAATTTGGCAAACTTTCAAAATTTCAAATGGGTTTCAGAGAAGGACACAGTACCATAGATGCCGCTTTTATATTAGACACTTTAAAGACGAAGCAACTGTTAGTTAAGCGGGGAAAGCTTCATTGTGCTTTTGTGGACTTTAAGAAGGCATTTGACTCTATCAATCGAAATGCATTATGGCACAAACTAGGCAGAAAGGGGTTATCAAGTAAAATGGTTAGAGCATTGCAGGCAAATTATCAAAATGTCGAATTCTGTGTGAACTACGACAGAAACAGAGTGTCCGAAAGTTGCCGAAGCTATAGGGGAGTGAGGCAGGGTTGTATTTTATCTCCCTTGCTATTTAATCTCTTTGTGGATGATATTACTGATACAATGATAGCAGAGAATATTCAAGCGCCAGTAGTAGCGGATTTGCAGATCCCAACACTTTTATACGCAGACGATTTAGTATTGTGCTCTACGACAGTAAACGGATTGCAACGAGGACTGAACAAACTTAAGAACTATTGCGATGAATGGCTACTTACAGTTAATGTGAATAAGACTAAGGCAATGACTTTCAAAAAGGGTTGTGTTTATAGCAGGGAGGAGACTTGGACATATGCAGGACAGATACTGGACAATGTTAAATCTTTTGTGTACTTAGGACTCACATTTACAATGAACGGAAAATGGACAAAACACATTGACATTGCGAAACACAAGACAAGGGTGAAAGCGGCGGAAGCTCTCCGGATACGCTGCAGAATTCCGAATATTTCCATAACCTTAATGGAAACTGTATACGGAGCGACAGTTAGATCCACGATGACATACGGAGGAGAAATATGGGGGTGGGAACAAACAGGAAATCTGGATCAAGTGAGGACCCAATTTTTGAAAGGAATTCTGGGTGTAGGGAGGGGTACGGCAAACTGCGGAATAATGAGGGAATTCGGGGCACATAATGAAACGATAGAGTGCAAAATCACAGCAGTTAAATATTGGATGAGAATTGTTCACGGTAACCAATCTCTAATTAGGGCAGTCTGCTACCGTGAACAGTTGCGAATGGAAGGTAATTTGACGTGGGCATCAAAATTAAAGAAAGGGTTGGAAACCATTGGGATAGGAGACATTTGGATGGAGGGGCAGGAAAACAGGCGAAGTATTTGGAGAAAAATTAAGAAACGTCTCTGTGATATTGACAGACAGCAAATAATTGCGCAATACACAGAGAAGGTGTCATTAGAAGTACAGTCTGGGCTGAAATCGGAGTGGAGTATGGACCAATACATCAAAACAGGTACCAAACTCATTAGAGAGGGGCTCGCGTGGATTAGACTAGGAGCATGGAGGAGCACGAAAATTTCTGACGAGAATGGTACGAGAATCTGTCCCATTTGCGAGGAGGAAGAGTCGTGGACTCACATCTTGGCAAGGTGTAAGGGTACGGAGGAATGGCGGGAAAAATATTTGCCGCGATTTTTTAGCACTGCGAATGTAGGGATAGAAGCATGTTGGACGTTACTGGCAGGCACGGAAAACATGGACGGGCTAGGTAAATTTATACTTAAGGCAAGACAGCTGAGATCTGAGGAGGCTGCCAATAGAGAAGGGGAGGGGAATAAGATCAACTAAACAAAAGTGACTACAATGTTCTACATAAATATATATTATGTCATACTTAGGTCACTGTTGTGCTAGGGTTGTATATATTATGTGTATATATGTCTTTTAAGTGTAATTATCTATTATAAGAGGGTGCATTTATGAAGGTGTACTCTGTGCTGTAAATTTAAATTGCTATATTTGAATATCTTTGTATCTTTATTTTCGGATTCACTCTTAATTTTATTGTTGTTTAATATTGCTTTTGACTGTGTATTTCCTTTGTCTTTTTATTTTCGTGTTTACTCTTCTAATTCTTTGTTGTGTTTGTTGTTTTAATATTGCTTGTGATGTGTATTACAAAAGCACGTACGGTCTGTGGACCCGTGCGACTGTTGAAATTCTATGTAATATTGCTATGTTAATAAATACACTTATTCATTCATTCATTCAAATTCAGATATCATACTGTTATCAGGTGGTATTGCAACGTCAGCAGAAGTGTTTGGAAGGATGAGTGTAGCTATCTTCTTCCCATTTTCTATGGAGTTCTCTGTACATTAAAAATAACGATATATCGATCGGACGACAACTAGGTCTTTCAAAACCACAACATTCTATATAACGGATACAGTGATCGTAACAAAACTTAGGTTGGTAAAATTGGAGTTTTATAAATATTTTATAAATCTAAAGTTATAAGGAATAATTTTTAGCTCGAGTGTTTTGTGTTAAAAAGCTTACTTTTAACAGTGTCTGTCAAAAAAAGTATTTTACTTAATTGTGTGTCTTAATAGCCTCACATTTACCCTGTACTACTCAGGAGCCATTGCGACATGATGTTAAAGATCGAGCTGGGATTCTTTTTACTTTTTTTACTTAGTACAAAGTACACAGGTATTGAAGGCACTGAACTCCACCCAAAAATACGACCCCAAGATTTCCCCGGAAATACACGTTTTAGGGTTCTCTTTATTCAAAAAAAAAAATTTTAGAAAAAGGTTCCCTATGTGTGTGTGTGTCAGGTGTCTGTGACACGATAACTCTAAAACGAACAGTCGGTAAAATCAAAACTTGGTTATTAGTTTAGTATCTTCCAAGTATGTGACACAAAGACTTTCAAGAAAATCTCCGCACTCCAAAGTATCCTTTATATGGAAAAAAATCGGAACTTTTAAGTTTCATAAAATGGTCATAACAATTTTGATTAAAATATCGTGTAACATAGATATTTACCTGATAAATGAAATGTATATTTTGAGTTTTCTGGGAATAGCCTCTGAAGACCTCTTCATGCTGGATGACTTTTGTATAACTGGTAAAGTTAAAAGATATAGACAAAAGTTTACTGCTCAAAAAATGTAGATCTCGTTAAAGCACATAATATAAATCATCTACACTTTTTCGTGGAGTTGACAATTTACGAGCTATTCCTTGTTATTGGTAAAAGTTTCAAAAAACTTGAACTTTTTTCATAAGGGAATTTATCAATTCCTGTCCATGTAAAGAAAGAAATTACACTTTCAGTTACGAATTCAATATTCCGCAAATGCGACTTTTATTTTACTCGTTGCATCCACATAGACATTTTCTGTAGCATCTGGCAGACGATGCCTAAACGGAATACAGTCGTAAAGTTCGGCACTGAAACTTTCTAGTCTATAATTTTTTTCCTTTGGGAGAAAAACCGTGCTGACTGAGAAATTCAATGCTATGCCGGCATGTTGCCATGTTAGCTCAGTGGTAGAGCAACTAGCTAGAGATCGGGAGAACTGTACTTCAAATCCCGCCTATGGCGTTGACTTTTTCAGTCTGACTCTACCTATCCAACTCCTGTCCTTCACACGGCTATGTGAAAAAAAAAACAAAAAAACAGTTATTCCATACAACTTGACCATAAAGTTGGCCATACTATAAATACTGGGTGTAAAGTACTTACAACATTGTAAGTCACCATTGAGGTTGCCATCTCAAAATAATTTTTGAGATCACCTTGTGGTTTACCAGGGAAACATGCGAGTCAGCAGCTGCTTCAAAACCGAAGTGATGAATTGATGTAAAATGTATAGATAATATTCGATATAGGCATGTAATTAGGAAGGTAGTTCCAATAATTACATGAAAACCATGAAATCCAGTTGCTACAAAAAAACTTGAGAAATTCAATGCTATGCCGGCATGTTATCATGGTAGCTCAGTGGCAGAGCAACCGGCTAGATATCGGGACATCCGTGGTTCAAATCCCGGCTATTGCATTGATTTTTTCAGTCTGACTCTACCTATCCAACTACTGTACTTCATACTTCTGTGTAAAAAAAACAACATAAAAACGGTTATTCCATACGAATTGACTATAATAGTTGGCCATACTATGAATCCTGGGTTTAAAGTTCTTACATTGTAAGTCGCCATTGAGTTGTTATTTCAAAATAGTTTGAGATCACCGGGAAACATGCGAGCCAGTTGAGAAATTCAATGCTATGCCGGCATGTTGCCATGGTAGCTCAGAGGCAGAGCAACCGGCTAGAGATCGGGAGATAAATCCCGGCTATGGCATTGAATTTTTCATTCTGACTCTACCTATCCAACTCCTGTCCTTCACACGGCTATGTGTAAAAAAAAAACAGTTATTCCACACAGTATCCGTATTTCTGGTGAAACTCCATTTAGAAGTTTTTATTGGAATTCAAAGCTTCCTCTAGTTGTGTAGGTAAGTGCTGGAAAATGTAAAAGGAAAAATGACATCAAATTCATGGTCATGTGAATCTTGTAGCACCATTATGGCTGAGTGCAGGAATGTCTTGCTAAACACGTCAGAGGGTTATTATTTTTTTCATAACATAGTTTACAATGTAGAAGATGTCCAATGAAATTTCTCCTTCGCTATACAAGATGCGCTTCCATCTTGAACAAAGAGTATGAATGCCATATCGAATGCTGTTGGCATTTGGCAAAGAGGAGGAAAGCCATAATGTCACGGAAGTTTGTAATAATTTATCTCCATAGGCTTCCGTTTGATGTCAGCTTTTGGTGTTTATGTGCCATAATTCTCTTGTTTAGTTTTTACTGCTCCAGTCATAAAATCAAGTTGGAATTTTCAGTGTCCTCTACAAAGGGACGACCACATGGGATTATTCGTTTTTTACAGCGAAAAGAGGTGAATTACAGTTAATGCAGCTTCCATTCGTAGGTAAACAACCAATAATAAACAATACTTGTGTAACTTAATGTTGGTTCTCATAAGCTCTATGTAGGGCAAGGTTGGACAAATATAATATACTGAAAATTTCAATGTTATAGCCGGGATTAAAACCACACATTTTCCAGTTTCTCTAACCGAACTGGCTACCATGGCAACATGTTAGGCACCACATTTAATTTCCTTATAGTATCACATTTTACTTTCTCTACACGTACTATGTACATAGTGTATAGAGAAGGTATTGCACTCCACCCAAAACTTCTATACCGAGATTTCACCGAAAATATATGTTTTAGGGTTACCTGTATCCAAAAAAAAGCATTTTCAGAAAAAGATCCGTGTGTGTGTGTATCCGTGTGTCCGTGTGTCCGTATGTCTGTGAACACGATAACTCAAAAACGAAAAGTCGGTAAAATACCAAAGTTGGTATTTAAGTTTAGTATCTTCCAGGGATGCGACACGAAGATTTTGATAAAAATCCCCCCACCCCAAACTACCCTTTCTATGTAACTTTTTTCGAACATTTTGATTTTCTCAAAAATGGATGTAATGATTTTGGTTAAAATTTCGTATATTAAAGATACTTACCTGACAAATAAAATGTATATCTTGAATTTTGTGGGACTAGGCTCTGAAGACTACTTTATTCTGGAGGAATTTTATGGAATTTCTCTTAACTGCTAAATCGTAATAGAGGACAAAAACTTGCAACGCACAAAATGTAGAGTACCTTAAAACACGCAATTTATCTTATATACATTTTTTCGAGGAGCTGATCATTTTTTAAATACTCATTGTTTTTGTTTCAGCTTTAAAAACATACTTTTCTCATACAGGAATTTGTCAACTCCTTTCCATACAAACAAAGGAACTTAAGTCACATAGCAACCAACCTTTGACTATCACTTTAACCCTTATTTCCCTTCTACTTACTAGGAGGCAAGTAATAAGAATTATTGTTTCTGCTGATTGTTTCTCGATTAGTATGAAGTAAATAGAAGCATAAGCTTTTTAACAATAATTTGTTGCAGAGATATAGAGAAAGTCATGTGAATGGAACACATCAGATTTTTATTTCCTGTGCTTTACTCGAAAAAATCTGATCTGTTATATTTACATGACTTTCTCTACCTATTCTTTATCAAACTATCCTTACAGCAGCTTATTCTTCTATCTACTTCTTGCTAATCAAGACAAACATTAACGGAAATGATCTTGTTACTTAGTTCCTTACAACTAGAAGGGAAATGAGAGGAAAACACTAGGACAAAGCGATAATCAAATCCTTTAAAAACTGTTTCTATATAATTGAATTCGATTCTTCATATATACTCAGGAAAAAAGAAAAAGAAATGACAACTTTCATTTGAGGAAAGTTTTACTATTTTCAAATTGAAACCAATAACAAAGAATATCTTAAAATGGTTAAGACTAAAAAAATGCATGACATAAAAAGTATGTTTTAAAAAAATCTACGTTTTTTATGTAGTAATATTTCGCCGGTCTCTTACGGTTTACCAGTTATGCACAACTATTCCCAGAAAATCACTAATACATCTTATTTGTCATATATGTTTAAAATATGCTATTTTAATTAAATAATTAGAGCAATTTTTGAGAAAATCCAAATTTTCGACTTTTTTTTTTTTTTCATTTAAAGGGTACTTTTTTGTGTGGGAGTTTCTCGAAAATCTTCCTGTCGCATCCTTGGAAGAAGCCAAACTTGATACTTAAGTTCGGTATTTAACTGACTTACAGTTTTTAATTTTTCAGTTCACACACACACACGCGCACACACACACGCGCACACACACACGTACAAACACCTATTTCTAAAACAACCATTTGTTTTCAAGGGGACCCAAAAAGTGTAAATCTCAGTATCCAATTTTTGGGTGGAATGCAATACGTTCTCTATCTGTATATCATATACGAAGTAGAGAAAGCAAAAATAAATTAATTTGGAGAATTTCGTGTCGAGCCGGCATATCACCATGGTGGCATAGTTAGAAGTGAAAACCGGAAGATCTGTGGTTTAAACCCGACTATGGAATTGGGTTTTTCAGTATTCTTTTCCGATAGTTGTGGGATTAAGGAAAACAAAATGTTTTTGGATAGGAAATTACCAATTCACTTTAAACTGAATTTTCTTATTCTAGTATTTAACGCTTTCTCACTGTCGAGTCATATTGCTCTTACTCACAAAACATACACACACACACTCACTCACACTCGCAAACTATCGCATCTGTTGGTGTTACTTTGTTTTTCAAGTTTTTCATGCTGAACTCATAACCTAGATATGTAGAGTTGGAGACGTTCTATTGCTTTATCTTGCATAATTATTACTTTCTATACATAGTACTCTCCACTTACGTAGGTAGTGAAGGAATTGCACTCCACCCAAAAGTTCGATACTGAGATACTACCGTAAATACTCGTTTTAGTGTCCTCACTATCCAAAAAGCATTATTAGAAAGGGTCCATGTGTGCGCCTGTGAACGGGTGTGTCCGTGTGTCTGTGAACATAATAATTCAAAACTGAAAAGTTGGTAAAATACCAAAATTGGTATTTATGTTAAGTTTGTTCCAAGAATGTGACCGAAGATTTTAAAGGAAAAATATCCCCTCACCCCAAACTACCCTTTACATGGAACACATTTTGTGTTTCTCAATAATGGCTCAAACTGTTTTGATTAAAATACCGTATATTAAAGATATTTGCATTGCAAATAAAATGCATATCTTGAATTTTCTGTGAGTAGCCTCTAAAGACCTGTTCATTCTGGACGAATTTTAAATTTTACATGGCTGGGTAAAACGTAAGAGATAAGACAAAAGCTTGCTGCACAACAAATGTATGTAGATGTCTCTAAAACACACAATTTATGTCATAAAATGTTCTTTAGTTTAAAATACTTAAAACTTTTCATACGGGAGTTTGTCAACTCCTGGCAATGAAAAGAAAAGGATTTCAACTACCAGCTTTAAAAAGATTTGACTATCGCTTTAGCCTAGTGTGTCCCCTTATTTCCTTTCTACTTGGGTACAAGGAAGTAAGTAAAAAAGACAATTTTTGTTTATCTCGATTAGCATGACATAGATAACATATAATTTGTTACAGTAATGTAGAGAAAGTCAAATGAATGAAACACATCAGTTTTTTCTTCATTTTATTGGCAATTTTCCTAAAAAATGATTTGTTTCGGTCGTAGTCTTTTTGTAGTATGACGTTATCATAATTTAATTTAAATCAGTCATTAAAAGTACCTCTACAATTTTGTATGATGTTTATATGACACTAAAATTTATGGGTGAAAGACTACACTTTGTGTTAGGCCTTTATTTATAGGCACTACTGTACTTTTTCTTCCCGTGTTTAATACAATGTTCTGGTTACACATATATATATATATATATTTGTTGTCTATTTCTTTTGTAGTAACCCTGTATATACAACTTCAACTGCCTGTAAAACAAAAACTATTAGAGATAGCAACCTAATTATTTGGGAGTTATGTTGAGAAACTCTCAAAGTTTCAGTTGTTACTATTGGTAACGCTTTAGTGTTTTGTTTGTTGTTGCAGAAGCTGAAATGGCGGAAAATCCTGTGGAAAAGGCATATTGCGTGTTGGAATTTGCTAGAACGCAATCAGCAACTGTTGTCCAATGACATTTTAGAACACGTTACCACAAAACGCCACAGACTAGACAGTCAATCTACAACTGGTATAGAAAATTCGAGACAACGGGATGTTTGTGCAAAGGGAAGAGCTCGGGAAGACCAAGAGTTTCGGAAGAAAACGTTGAACGTGTTCGTTCTGCCTACATAAGAAGCCCACAGAAATCTACATCTAGGGCAAGCTTGCAATTACAAATTCCACAGCAAACTGTATGGAAAATCTTGCGGAAGCGACTGCACATGATGCCTTACACATTACAGATGTTGCAGTTTCTGAGTGAAGAAGATAAGGTCATACGGCGTGACTTTTGCATTGACATGTTGCGACATGAAGAAGACGATGCTGGTTTTTGTGAGCGCATCATTTCATGTTTGTGGTAACGTGTTCTAAAATGTCGTTGGACAACAGTTGCTGATTGCGTTCTAGCAAATTCTAACACGCAATATGCCTTTTCCACAGGATTTTCCGCCATTTCAGCTTCTGCAACAACAAACAAAATACTACAGCATTACCAATAGTAATAAACGAAACTTTGAGAGTTTCTCAAAATACCTCCAAAATAATTAGGTTGCTATCTCTAATAGTTTTTGTTTTACAGGCAGTTGAAGTTGTCTATTTCTTTTGTGGTAACCCTGTGTGTTTATATATATATATGTGTAATTTGAGGTGGGCGATGCATGGTCCCCGGATAAACATACCACAACTTCACAGCGTTAAACGAGTGTGTATCAGGTGCTCATAAGTCGGTGTTAAAGCAAAGCAGGTTGAAAAAATGGCTTAGCATGTCTTTGAAACTGCTGCCTGAGAATAGAAATATCGATTTTTAGCAGCTCGTTACTAGCGTTCTCAAGATTTAATATCGCAAAAATCTGTAAAATCTCACTTTACAGTGCGACACTGAGCATTCATTAACTACGTTCTTGAGTTATGTTACCTACTCTGGAGGCCTTTTTTTTAACTGCTCTGGTGGCTTAATGCGTAACGCGGGAAGCTACTATCCCAAAAGGCTATGAGTTCGATTCTTGTCATATAGTAAATGTTTATTATTATTATTAGTATTATTATTATTATTATTATTAGTAGTAGTAGTAGTAGTAGTAGTAGTAGTAGTAGTAGTAGTAGTAGTTGTAGTAGTAGTAGTAGTAGTAGTAGTAGTAGTAGTAGTAGTAGTAGTAGTAGTAGTGGTAGTGGTAGCGGTAGCGGCAGCGGCAGCAGTATTATTACTATTATTATTATTATTATTATTATTATTATTATTATTATTATTATTTTCATTCCAGACGTAGTGCCGTAATACGTGGCGTACTGGCACTTCAGAAACATATAGCCGTTACTGCTAAATTTCAATAAACAGGCTATAAGTTTCCTATCTCAAATTACTTATTTAAGTAATTTACATATTCTGTGAAAATTAACATTATTAAATTATTTATGAAAACATAAAGTTCATATTTACAGTTGAATTTCTTTCACGGGCAACCTAGTTTTCAAGCTGGTTCGTCGCCTTAGTGTACCGAGGTACCATCCCAAATAACGGGGCGCAAAGGCTAGTGGTCTGAGATTCGTTTGTCTCACGCGAGCACTTATAAAACGTCATTAATGAATTATACTTTACAAAGTTCTCCAAATTGATTTGATATGGGTAATCTCCACTGAAGCAAGGAGCTGCAGTTGGTAGGCCCGTAATGTAATCAGCTCTGCTGGGTCACCTACCCCAGAGCGATGTAAGCTGATTATGAATTCCTTAGCCGTGGAACTGTTCCGCCTGGACCTTGAGGTGGGCGGCATTTCTAGAGTACTTTCAGTGGCGGCACTTCCTAATTGCAGTCATGCAAAGAATATAAAACGTATTTGGAGAGCAACATTAATTATAGCATTCAAATAGACAGCTAGAATTTAGTACTTCTCAGTGACGCAATGCGGCAAGGCAATTTCGTAAAGAAAAAAAGAAAAAAATCGTAATAGAGCACATTAAACGAAACAAAAATGTATTTCTGTACCTCTTACGGCTATGCAGATACAAATTATTTATCTTGAAACATCTAGAAACCAGATTTAAAAGTTGCTGAACAGATTCTTAATCCTCTATTGCATGGTGTTGCCATTTGGCAACAAAGATGATTAATCAAAGGTTTTAGTATTCCAAGTATGCTTTTTTCTTCTAAAAAAATAAAATTAAGCTAGTTATAGCTGTTCTGTATTGTTCATCTTCTTGCAATAATATTTTAGATATTTTGTTTTAATAAAGAGCAAAATTCATGCAACTGCAGTCAAATGTAACTCCGTCAGCGTTCAAGCCTGCCATCACACCGGCTATTTTACTTGGGTCTTCCCCATCCTTCATCACAGACACTTTTGACCGCAGCTGCTGGGATTTAATCTTGCAACTTAGAATGGATGGCCAGTCCATTTCGTAACGCACTAACGATCACACCTATTCAAATCGCTCTAGTTGTGGCGTCGGTGAAAAGCATATATAAAATCTATATTGTGAATTAGAGGAAGAACGGCATATGTAACAAAGTAATTCGTGCAATGCAGGGTTAAAATAGTGACTGTCCCCATTCCTGGACTTTTTACATATATTTTAGCGATTAATGCAACGTATATCAGAAACCATTGATTTCATTTAGCTTATTTTCAGTATATTAAACAAACGTAAACCATTTTTGTATATTACCACACATGTTTGGAGTAGCTTTTCTCAGGATTTATCCATTAATGCAAGTGAAAAAGGCAAACTTTACGCTCTTACAGCCTTCCCCTGTCCTAGTTGTAATACCTGGCCAGATGGCAGATTTGACATTTCGTGGGGCGATCGTGAATTCGATTCCCGCGGCCAACCTCTCTGACCCATAGGTTTTCTCTAGGGTTTTCTAGAGTACTAGCGAATGCTGGGGAGGATTCTGTGTTCCTCCAAACTTCCTGACACTTCATTTCATCTCTATATCATTCCAACCGCACTTTTTCAGTACTGTAAGGGTCGATGAAGACTACGGTGATAGAGCCCCTCCGTGGTAGTGAATGGACTTTGGAAATCAGCTCTCGGCAATAGGATGATCTTGAAGTCGTCTGTGGAACAAGAGGGTTCGATCATAAGTAGGGCGAAGTCTCCTAGCCCTCCCTGCATTTAAATGAAGAGTTGCTTGGTCTATGTTAGGGACCTACCATAGGCTCTTTCCCAGCGGTTCGGTTTCGACCGCCCGTCGATAATATTCTAATATCATCCTATACTACCGGAGTCTCATGCACAATGAGTCTATAGTTGGCTGCAGTGAATATATCAACCAACCAGCCAGTACTACTTGTCAGAAATCAAAAGAGTAAATAGTTTCGAACATAGTTTTCGGAAATTGTTATTTATATACTAGTTATTTTTTAAAATCGAATTTGAACACTATGAAACGAGATTTAGTGATCATTTTTTTCGCGGCCGTACGAAATTAAAATAAAATAAATATTAGAAAGGAGTTATCATTTTCACTAACATACACAACAGCGACTATTTACGTGGCCACATATGTTTAAATAACATTGGAAATAATTTAATAAATATGTGGAGAGCCTAATGAAATGTTTTGATAATCATAGCATCAGGTTTTAAGGCTATTCCGGCATCTTCTTGGTCTGAGTTCAGCATTTTCTTAGGAATGTGGTTAGAGTTCTTTCTGTAAATATATTGAATCCACTGTTCTCTGTGATGACGTATTTTTCTCCTGGCTATATTACCTTTAATCTTTAGCCTTTTCCATACCAGTTCGTCTGCAGTTTCATCTAGCAGGTTTATTCTTATGTATCTTTGAGTAATTATTGTAATGTCCTCCAGATGCGTTTCTCGAGATCTTTCATCACATTTACAAAAGAGTCATTTAGTTTAAAAATCCTAACAAATGAAATAGACGAAATATTGGTAGTTAAAAGCACACATTAAAACCGTTTAGATGTTTTACAAGCACTGTTATCAGATTCAATGGATTACTAATTTAAGAGTTAACATTTTCTTTATTCTCAAAATAGAGCTCCTATATGAGATGAAACTTCTCCCTGCAAATTTTTCATTCTCAATCAATAGCTTAATAAATCGTTAAACTTTGAACCCCGGGACTTAAAGTGCTTACGATATTGTAAGTTGCCATTGGGGTATGTCATCTGTGTCATATTATGATTCCGTGGTTTATCTGAAGAAACACGCAAAGGGAATTTAAGTAGTTTCAGTATCTTGCCATGGTAACTTAGTGGTTAACTGAACCAAACGGTGACCGGGAGATCCTTACTTCAAATCCCGGCTATTGAATAATTTAACTCTATCTTACTAACTCTGTCTACACGTGACTAGTGTGTGGGAAACAATAAACTGTGTGTTTTAAACATATTTATATTTTATGTAATAAGTTTTGTCTATCTCTTACGGTTTACCAGTTATGCAAAAGTCATCCAGAATGAAGTGGACTTCAAGTCTATTCCCAGAAAACTTAAGCTATATATTTATTTTATCATTAAATTATCCTAACATAATACGGTATTTGAATCCATTTCGTTCGAATCATTTTTGAGAAACTAACAATCTTCGAAAAATGTTCTATATACAGGGTAGTTAGGGGTGGGGTGTTTTTCTTGAAAATTTTCGTGAAAAACGCTGAACTTAAATATTAGGTTTGATATTTAACTTTGATGTTATTCACAGACACACAAATATATTGAAGCCGTATTAAGACACAGAATCCTTTTCTAAAAATAATTTCTTTGGATTTAGATGACCTAAAAATATGTATTTTCGGTGACTTATCGGTATCAAATTGTCCACCACATGTATCTGTCTTCCTGTATACAGTTCGGGGTTCTACGACACGAATCTTCAAGTGTTCATGTGGAATCCTCTTTCCATGCAGCAAGCATCTGCGTCAACCTTCTGGTGTTCATGTGGAATCCTCTCTCCTTTCTGCTAGCATCTGCGTCAACCTACTAATGTTCATGTGGAATCCTCTCTCCTTTCTTCAAGCATCTGCGTACACCTTCTGGTGTTCATGTGCAATCCTCTCTCCTTTCTTCAAGCATCTGCGTACACCTTCTGGTGTTCATGTGGAATCCTCTCTCCTTTCTGCAAGCATCTGCGTCAACATTCTGGTGTTCATGTGGAATCCTCTCTCCTTTCTTCAAGCATCTGCGTCAACATTCTGGTGTTCATGTGGAATCCTCTCTCCTTTCTGCAAGCATCTGCGTCAACCTTAAGGTGTCCATGTGGAATCCTCTCTCCTTTCTGCAAGCATCTGAGTCAACCTTCTGGTGTTCATGTGGAATCCTCACTCATTTCTGCGAGCATCTGTGTCAACCTTCTGGTGTTCATGTGGAATCCTCTCTCCTTTCTGCGAGCATCTGCGTCAACCTTCTGGTGTTCATGTGGAATCCTCACTCATTTCTGCGAGCATCTGTGTCAACCTTCTGGTGTTCATGTGGAATTCTCACTCATTTCTGCGAGCATCTGCGTCAACACTCTGGTGTTCATGTGGAATCCTCTCTCCTTTGTGCAAGCATCTGCGTCAACCTTCTGGTGTTCATGTGGAATCCTCTCTCCTTTCTGCAAGCATCTGCGTCGACCTACTGGTGTTCATGTGGGATCCTCTCTCCTTTCTGCAAGCATTTGCGTCAACCTTCTGGTGTTCATGTGGAATCCTCTCTCCTTTCTGCAAGCATCTGCGTCAACCTTCTGGTGTCCATGTGGAATCCTCTCTCCTTTCTGCAAGCATCTGCGTCGACCTACTGGTGTTCATGTGGGATCCTCTCTCCTTTCTGCAAGCATCTGCGTCAACCTTCTAGTGTTCATGTGGAATCCTCTCTCCTTTCTGCAAGCATATGCGTGAACCTTCTAGTCATCATGTGGACACCTCTCTCCTTTCTTCAAGCATCTGTGTCAACCTTCTGGTATTCATGGGGAATTCTCTTCCCTTGCTGCAAGCATCTGCGTCAACCTTCTGGTGTTCATGTGGAATCCTCTCTTCTTGCTGCCAGCATCTGCGTCAACCTTCTGGTGCTCATGTGGAATCCTCTCTCCTTTCTGCGAGCATCTGCGTCAACTTTCTGGTGTTCATGGGGAATTCTCTTCCCTTACTGCAAGCATCTGCGTCAACCTTCTAGTGTTCTTGGGAAATTCTCTTCCCTTGCTGAAAGAATCTGCGTCAACCTAGTATTCATGGTGAACCCCTTTCCTTCCAGCAAGCATTTGTGCACTGCCGCACACCTAGAAGTTTACCTGAAAGATGATAAGAAAACGAAAGGAAAGGAAAATCAACGAAACGAAATCATAATAAATGAGGGAACACCCGCACATTTGCCTACTGAGCAGGGAAAACGTTGACAAATCCAAAGTCAGATTGGGGGGTGGATGGAAATTGAGCCCAAGCGTGAGTCCCGTGATAATCGCGGATACTCGCTCGTTGAATTCAAAGGAAATGTTATGGAAATAAAAATTAGGATATTTTGTTGCATTCAATAAATATCATTATCTCAGTATTACATTAGAGAATTGCTTTTGTGCTTGAAAATCGTTCTGATTTGAAGTCAGAATATTATTCTATATATTTAATCTTTCACAATAAATATATTATCATATTTGCATTTTTGGGGGGAAATGTATTAAATGAATATTTTTTATTTTCTCTGCACATGTTATGTAAATACCGAGATTTTGACGGAAATATATGTTTTGAGAACCTCTGAATAAAAAATAAGAATTTGTATTAAAAGGTTAGTGTGTCTGTGTGTGAAAACAGCATAGCTCAAAAACAAAAAGATCGTTAATTACCAAATTTGATATTATGATTTAGTACCTCCCAAGGATGGGACGTGAAGTTTGAAAAAAAGTTCGTCTCCCCCAAACTAAACTTTTACATGGGAATTATTTTGAAAAGTATTTTAATCTCAAAAATTGCTGTAACGATTTTGATTAAAATACCGCACTTGTAAAATAAAATGTTTATATTGAGTTTTCAGGGAATATTTTTATCTAGCTCATAACACAACAAAAACTTACCAAACAAAAATGTGGCTCTCTTAAAACATACAACTTGTCGTATATATTTTTAGTAGAGTTAACCGTTTCGCAGATATTCCTTGTTATTGATTTCAATTTTAAGGTGTATTACAACTTTTCTCAACTTTCGCTTCATTTCTTTTTGTTTTACTTCGCGCCGTGCAAAGCGAAAACCGAACCTCACTTGTTCCACATAGCAACCAGTTTTCCAATATTTTACAACCGCTATAGCCCACTTATTGTGTTATTTTATTTCACTTCTACTTAGAAGGAACTAATAAAACTAACGTTTTTCTCTATCACCACGATGTAGATAAAAGAATAGTCTTTTGTTACAATAGTTTGTAGAGAATATCAGGTGAATGGATCCTCGGAATGTTTAATATCTTAT
Organism: Hymenopus coronatus; assembly: GCA_030762935.1. Classification (NCBI taxonomy): domain Eukaryota; kingdom Metazoa; phylum Arthropoda; class Insecta; order Mantodea; family Hymenopodidae; genus Hymenopus; species Hymenopus coronatus. Next base: position 36,894,340 of record CM060890.1, read on the forward strand.
TTTATTTGTTGTGGTATAAATATATTACTTTCACCATAGATTTCTGAACATTGTTCATAAAATACTCCTGGAAGTTTAAATCAAATGGTTTTCCGTTCCTCTAATATTAATAAAACGAGAGAAGGTGGTAGAGGCCAAAAATGTATATTATTTATTCGAGAAAAGTCTGTATTTGGTGTTCCTAACATTAACGATACTAATCAATTATGGAATACTCCAATTATAACACTGGAGTTATTATTGGGTTTAGGTACATAGAATCTGACTTAAATGCCGCAATTAAGAACGCCCTCGCGCGTTCGCGCGCGCACGATTGTGATGGAAAACTATTCTCTCGACACCGGTTTGGTAACCTTTCTATTCCCACATGTAATTCCTATGCATTTAGTAGAGAATGGCTTGCTTCATTGACTGTCCTTATTTGGAGAAGCCCATGACCGGAGGTTAGAGAGTGGGCAAGAGATGCTTGTGGGTGGATTGGTCAGCTGGAAATGCCACCTCCTGCAGTGACGGAGTTTCAACCAGTTATGCAACAAGCACCGTTCTGTTTAATCAAGATTCTTGATTTATTATCATTTTATTAGTAATTATAGGCCTACTCTATGGTTTTCTGAACCTTTCTGTCGCCAGAGTTATTAAGAACGCAGCATTTTTCATATAAAAATATTGACTTGTGTACACTAAAATAGCCCTGACATACATACATACATACATACATACATACATACATACATACATACATACATACATACATACATACATACATACATACATACATACATACATACATACATACATACATACATACATACATACATACATACATACATACATACATACATACATACATACATACATACATACATACATACATACATACATACATACATACATACATACATACATACATACATACATACATACATACATACATACATACATACATACATACATACATACATACATACATACATACATACATACATACATACATACATACATACATACATACATACATACATACATACATACATACATACATACATACATACATACATACATACATACATACATACATACATACATACATACATACATACATACATACATACATACATACATACATACATACATACATACATACATACATACATACATACATACATACATACATACATACATACATACATACATACATACATACATACATACATACATACATACATACATACATACATACATACATACATACATACATACATACATACATACATACATACATACATACATACATACATACATACATACATACATACATACATACATACATACATACATACATACATACATACATACATACATACATACATACATACATACATACATACATACATACATACATACATACATACATACATACATACATACATACATACATACATACATACATACATACATACATACATACATACATACATACATACATACATACATACATACATACATACATACATACATACATACATACATACATACATACATACATACATACATACATACATACATACATACATACATACATACATACATACATACATACATACATACATACATACATACATACATACATACATACATACATACATACATACATACATACATACATACATACATACATACATACATACATACATACATACATACATACATACATACATACATACATACATACATACATACATACATACATACATACATACATACATACATACATACATACATACATACATACATACATACATACATAACACCTTTCTCCTGAAATTTAGTCTCCTAATTCAGGACAAATTTGTCAAACTATTTAATTTAAAGAAGTCTCATATACTACAATACAATAAAACTTACATACATCAGAAACTAAATAAACGGTAGGGTTGTGAAACTGTAGAAATGAGCTGACACCCTAGCTGAATTTTGGAAAATGGTTTCTTTTGGGAAACAACCAATCAGAATTTACGTTTCTTTGCACTGGGCTTTGAAGTCTCAATTATCCAATGCACTGCAACGCCGACATAGCTCGTATTCTGGAGACTCCGGATTCAATCCCAGTGCGACAACTTGAAGATCTTAAAATGTTTACTTTTCCAAGCGTTTGTAATATTCACATGATCCAATTTCCTAGTCATATGGCTGTTTCATCCTCCCTATATATCTGGCTCAACACGGGGTTTATTTTGTATACCGTTATGAAGCTGTGAACATTTTCTTCATCTTGCCCTCTTGTGAGCCCGTCGCAGGAGATAGTTGTACGTAGTTACCCAGAGGACACTTCCTTGAGCAGTTTCAAAATACCAGAGACCTTTTAACTACGTGTAAATTCAGTGATTCACTTGTAGCTGTAAAATGCCAGTAAGGTTCAGCTCCCCGGGGTTAAACACCTAAAAATACATATTGCATTTATCTATATATAATCTATAATCTATAATTTAGCTATAATCTGATTTGGATTATAGTTTGCTGAAGATATCTTATCCAGAAAACGGGTGCATTCATGGCGTTCGAGACACTCTGGCTTGATTCTGTTGATTTACAGTTTGACATTATGACGACACGGGCCTCAGTTAAATGGCAAATTAGTAGTTTGTTGTATCAGAGCATCTTAAAAAGGTTTCTCAGCTATTTGAAGTGATGTGTCATATATTAACGCTTTAAAAATAATGGTTTGCTGCTTGTAAAGAAGTTGTGTTAAAAACGGAAGTTATGAAAGCATATGTAAACAAAATGTAACATAATTATCTCATACTATTTAGTGGCTTAATTTTGTTTCAATCACTTTAATTCCGCCTTCATTGTCTTCAAAATATATTTCATGTAAATATATATTATAGTGTGCTTATTCCTTATATTATTAAAAATCTGATGTGTTCTATTCATATTACTTTATCTACATCTCTGCCATAAGTATTGTTAAAGAGCTTATGCTTCTATTTACTTCATACTAATTGAGAAAAAAATAGCAGAAATAGTCTTATTACTTGTTTCCCTGTAAGTAGAAGCGAAATAAGGGAGTACCATAGGTTAAAGTATTAGTCAAAGACTGGTTACTATGTGACTAAAGTTTCTTTGTTTGTATGGACAGGAGTTGACAAATTCCTGTATGAGAAAGGTATATTTTTTAAAGCTGAAATTCAAAACAAGGAATATCTAAAAAAAAAAAACGATCAACTCCACGAAAAAAATGTATATAATTTAAATTCTGTGTTTTAGCGTGCTCTACAATTTTTGTGTGGTAAATGTTTGTTCATCTCTTACGATTTAGCAGTTATGCAAAATTCCATAAAATTCATCGAGAATAAAGGAGCATTCAGAGGCTATTTCCAGGAAATTCAAGATATACATTTTATTTGTCAGGTATACTTTTTAATCAAAATCGTTAGAGCCATTTTTAGGAAATCAAATTTTTCGATAAAAGCTCCATATAAAGGGTAGTTTGGGGTGCAGGATTTTTCTCAAAAATTTGGTGTGGCATCCTTGGAAGATAATAAACTTAAATACCAAGTCTGGTATTTTACCGACATTTCGTTTTTAAGTTATCGTGTTCACAGACACACGGACACACTGACACACGGACACACACGGACCTTTTTCTGAAAATGCTTTATTTGGATACAGGGGACCCTAAAACATATACTTTCGGTGAAATCTCGGTATTGAATTTTTGGGTGCATTACAATACCTTCTCTATACACTATGTACATAGTAGTATAGAGAAAGTAAAAATTGTAAAGTGTATCTATTACGAAAGTGTTTTTGTAAGAGTACCTAATCTGAGTTTTCAATGTATGTGTTCATAGGTTTTGCTTTATAGAATGAGGTGAATGTGTTGGATAATTTTGAGCTGCAGGAGATTTGCATTTCTGCATGATGTAACGGAAAATGTTTTAGTTACGAGGTTCGAAGAGAAATTATCATTAGGATTAGTTGTCTGAATAAAATGCTTCTTAGCAGCTTTTTTCCTAACACTGATAACAAAAACGCAGAATACTGATCCTATTCTACTGACTGATTTCACTTAACCCCTCCACCATTGATTTAGTCTGTCTATGCAGACCTAAGTTATCATATCACCGTCATCGTTGCCTTTTTTCATTGTTTAAAAGACAAATCCTGCTGAAAAAACAAACCTCATTTCTCCATCTTTCCCTTGTGACTAAATTCCACAACTCATATTCACATACAATGTGTAAAGTTTGACACTATGCCATACAAAGCACTCTCAATTCGGTTCATGTTTGTAAAGTGTGACTGTCATCGAACTTCACTTCTTAGAGAGCGAGACAAGCTACGTTCGTTCGACTCTCTCTGTCCCTCTCTCTCTCCTTTGCAAGATCTCTTCTACTCACAGGTAGAACTCCTGTACGGTTTTTGCAGAAAAGGGGCTATCACGCACACTTTAGAGCCTAAAGCACCTCATTGTTCCTATTTATGGACAATAAATACAATTAAATTGTCCACATATATGTATAAGCCACACATTTCAGTACTAGTCGAAAAAATTTTATATAAACACTCGCGTTTATGAAAAATAATTCCCTAGTTAGAAGCTCTGAAATGCTGACAGTGTTATGTCGTTATAACCCAGAAAAATGAACAAACATCAACATTTATAGAACAAGTTCTCCTTGCTCAGCATCATACCCAAAGGGAAACAATTAGAGTAGAAACGCTACTTACAAATGAGAACGAAATATAAATTACTATATTATTATTATTATTATTATTATTATTATTATTACGAGATAGTATTCTTTCCAAATAAGTAAATACGTTATTTAATCATAAGTAACATGTTCTGATAAACAATATGTATGTATATAATAAGGGAGTATAATAAGAAATGTATAGGCAAGGTGATACATAGTTTAGGGAATATTGTAGAGCTTTTGTAGAAGCAATGCTATTTTGGAAGAAAAAAGTTTGTGCTACTCAGGGACCCTTTGTTAGTAAGGTAAAGCACCTGTAGGCTTTTAGTGCAACAAAGTACCACGTCCAAGCAACAGGGAATACACTTACAATATATAACAGAGTATTCTTTATTGTCTGCTTAAGTCATTTTAATAAAAAGCTAAATAAAAATTAAAAATAAAAATAAAAATAAGAATTAAATGTTAACATCCTTAAAACAATAACAAATTCTAAATTCATATAATCCTAGAAACAATAAACATTATTATAATTTTATTTTTTAGAAAGCTATTCCCCTCTAAAATTTGACTGTTGACTTTCGACTGTCACGTGACTCGGAACGCAACCAAAACTTTGGAAGCTGACCAATGGGAAGACTCCAGCATGAACAACTCACGTTACTATATAACCTCAGATTCTGACAAACAGTCAAGAGTCCGATTAGATTTCTCAGAAGGAGAATCTGCGACACCAGATATAAAAATCCTTCCGCGTTACTCCATACAACTTAGCAGCACTTAACCGGCAAATGTTATAGGCAAGTAAGTAACGAATCTTAGTAGTTATTGAAAGCTAGAAGCTGTTATAGAAAGTAATATATACATGTAGGTTGGTGCTTTTATTTACTAAAGTGTACTTATATCTCACCCGGTTGCAATTATCTAATGACTGAGAACAACAGCCAAGGACCAACAAACCAAGTATATACTACGATACGTTAACGACGCAGCAATGTAAACTATACTCTACAATTATTATTATTATTATTATTATTATTATTCTCCGGCTTCCCTCGCCACTCATTCCCCGACAGACTTCTGACCCCTAGGCATTGACTTGTAAGACCTAGGGAGGTGTCAGTCCTACAAATACGCGGAGGGTAAGCCGATTATGAAACGAAACAACAAAGGTGTAAAAGTATGGTACTGAAAATAGGTTACGTGAAATCACTTTCTTCTGAATCGCTGAGTAGATCTTGTGATAGTGCTCTTTTGAATCTGGTTCTGTGACGTCTTCTGATGGTGACTACGTTTGCCCCAAGCTTTAACCGTCACTAGCCTAGTCGCCTCTCATTGGCTGGTATTGAGAAATATCCGGTAGTGCGATACAAAGTACTTCCTTATTTAGCACGAATAAGAGTAGTTATGTTAATATATCCCTAGAGAACTGTCAAATTTATATTTTAACAATTTATCGATCAAATCTACAAATAATAAGAGTTAATGCATCTAAAATACATGTAAAATGTTATCATCAAATACATATAGCCCGGAGGTCCCGGGTTCCATTCCCGGCTGGGCGGGGAATATTTCTTTAACCAGAATTATTCCCTATTCCCCCACAAAGTCTGGCAGTATTATGTGAGAGTGAATATGTGTGTGTGAGTGTTTAAGGGGGAAAAAACTATTTAAGCCCAAAGTAAAGAACCTACACATGACTTGTTTCTAATGCAAAGCTCCCGATATGACCTTAGATGTTAAAGAGGGCCTATATAAATGAAAGCAATAATACAACAACAAAAAATACACATAGGAGGATCCTTTGTTTTAAACCCGCCTCTGGGGTGAAGAAGTCAGAATCATTTATCACTTCAAGCAGTTTATATAGCTTTTATCACCAAACCTTGTACTGCATAGACTTATATGTAGACATTCAAAGGTATACTTAACTAATCTTAAGAAAGAACCAGGAAATTGTGCGCGGAAGGATACATAGAAACAAGAATTGCTATTTCCCTGCTTGCTCAGTACTCGCTTTAAAACGAACTTACTCTGAAGATGGCAAATGCTCTTTGTGGCGTTCTAATTAGCACGTTATCTTTATGGTAAACTCTCGGCGTTCGATTCAGTTTTAAACTTCAAATAATAAATAACTCCATGGCACGACAGCTCATTGGGAACCTTGGCCTACCGCCCAGCCGCTGCGTCCCCATCTCGGTCCACTACAGACGTCATGAATGGGGTGCATGCAGTATTGGAGGGTGAGACGTGGTCAGCGCCTCGAGTCCCCGACCGGTTAATGCAGTCATCACGACCTGGAGCCGCTACTTTTCCATCAAGTAGATCCTCCCAGGGACCTTACGAGGCTGAGTGCCCCCCGGGTCAGGTCTCCCAGCGGGAGAAAAATCCCCCAGGCCGGTATTGGGATCGAACCCAGGTCTCCCGCTTGGTAAGCAGCTGTGCTACCACCACGCTAAGGAGACGACCAAACTTCAAATACGAGTAGAATATATATATATATATATATATATATATATATATATATATATATATATATATATATAAAATATCAGGGTTTGATCCTCCTCCACTACAGACTATTGTGAAATTTTGCTCAGTTTTATTTATACATAACAAAACATACATTCTTATGAAAATATCACTGTTTCTCAATGCTCAATATGTCCTATATGTGGCGGAAATGAAGACATGGAACATTTTATTTAAATGTAAAGTGACTGACGTTTGGAGAAAATGGTATATTAATAAGAAAGTGTTTAAACTATACATGTAGCAGTAGTTGAAACGCTTCAAAAAGACAGTAAAATGTTGAACAATTCATATACAAAGTGAAAAAGAAATGGGCATGGATAGTAAATAGAGACAAGGAGTAGTAAACTAAAATTAATAAACTATTGCAAAATATGAGTATGACGGTTAAAAAGAGCCAGGGCTGAACTTCATCATATTCACTGTGTAATACTTAGCATAAATAAATACATACACAAATAATGCTCAATACCGGTACTCAAAATTTCCTTTCAAACTCTCGCAAATATATCGTCACAGCTCGTGTCAAAGTCCAAACGGGGAAAAGCACAGAGAGAGGCCTCCAAAGCCGCAACCATCCTCCGGCGGCGACAAGTGACTGACGTGAACACATACGTTAGCTACCAAGATATCTCAGAAAGGTGGAGGCAACCAAATGAAAAACTGTCAAGCACGTAGCGTAACACTGCAATTTCACTTCACCAAGCAATGTAAAACTCTATAATAATTATAACTATAAGCAGAGATGTCAAATACTTTATATAAAGCTTTTGCTTCATGTTCTGCAAGATTACAGGACCCATTTTTTACTTTCTCTACAAAGCAAATAGACAGAGAAGATATTGCAGTCCACCCAAAATGCTGATACCGAGTTTTCAGTGGAAACACATGTTTTAAGTTCCCCTTAATCCAAAAAGGAAGCATTTTTAAAAAAAAGACCCCTGTGAGAAAACAGCATAATTCAAAAGTTAATAGTCTGTTAAGTACCAAACCTGATATTTAAGCTCAGCATATTCCAAGGTTGCAGCAACAAGATGGTCAAGAAAATCCCCAGTCCAAATTACCCATTATATTGCAATTTTTGTTGAAATGTATTATTTTCTCAAAAATGACTAACGATTTTGATTAAAATACAATATATTAAAGATATTTATACATCGCATCTTGGATTTGCTGGGAGCCTTTGAAGTCTTGTTTATTCTGAATAACTTTAGAATAATTGGTGAACTGTAAGAGATAGACAAATGTTTACTACACAAAAATATAGAAATTGTCAAAACACACAATTCGGAATGTCAATACATTTTTGTTGTGGAACTAACCATTTCAGAGATATTGCTTGTTATCCATATCTTTTTCATACTCAAATAAGAGAACGGAATTTCAATACTATCGCTTTACCTTATTGTATTTTATTATTTCCTTTGTACAAGGAACAACATCTTAATAAAACTATTTCTGTTAATTCTTATCTTCAACCCGTGACGTCCATAGAAGAATAAGCTTTTGTAAAAATATTTTGTTGCAGTATAGGTAGAGAAAGCTATGTGAATGTGGCACATGAGATCTTTTTCCTTTCATCTTGGTACCAGAACTGATTCTTTAATCGTAGCATCAATAATTTTCACGCACAAAATTGGAGCCTGCAATTATTTTTAATTGTCCAATTTATTTATTGGCTTCGGTGTCCAAATTATTATTATAGAAGCTGAGCGCCTTGCTTTTCATCCAAAATACCGCTGTTGCTGCTGAATCACAGATTAAATTAAAACTCATATGGCAGGAACTCGTATGAAGCGTATCAGACCTAACAAGTGGAAGTGCTCAAGAATTGCAAATACCGCTTCAACTTTCTTGTTGTCATTGAAAATGACATCTCCATGCGATAGAGCTTATTACTAAACCCGTCTGTTTGAGATGCAGTAAAGCAGAAGAAACTGTCTTTCGCGTTTTGTGACTGGAAAGACTTGTAAATTTAAAGATCTTTTGTTTTTATATTACCTACTGCATTTAACAAACTACCGCAGCTCTCACGGAATTATCTCAAAGCCTTTCTAAAGCAATTAACATCACACATACTAAGATATGAGACCTGCCTCCATATACGTATAAATGTATATTTGTAATATTAAATTATTCATTCTTCTTTTGTTATCATTATAGGTTAGGGTTTCTAATTCCTTTCTTTTATAGGTTTGTTTAACACATTTTGAAGGGTATTTTAATCATAATATGAATATAAATCCTGTTATGAATTTCAAAACAAGCCATGCTATAAATAATAACAGTTAGAAATGTTTCTATGCAATCGAGTAACACTTTCTCATTTAATGTTTTAGTTGTAACTCCTGTAAAAGTTTCAACATTTTAGAATTTCTCTAAGTACGTATAATTGTCGTATTTACATGCCAAAATTTTCAAAGAATTTTTACTTTCTCTACACGTACTATGTACCTAGTCAATAGAGAAGATATTGTATTGCACCCAAAAAATTCATACCGAGATTTTACCGCAAATACATGTTTTGGGACCTCCTGAATCAAAAAAAAAAATCCGTTAAATACCAACCTTGATATTTAAGTTCAGTATTTTCCAAGGATGCGATACGAAGATATCAAGAAAATTTCCCATCCACAACTACCCTTTAATTGAAGAAAGTTTCTAAAATGTTGGTTTTCTGAAAAATGGCTCTAACGATTTTGATTAAAATTTCTTATATTTAAGATTTTAAATGACAAATAAAATTTATATCTTAAATTTTCTGGGAATAGCCTCCGAAGAGGAATTTATCTGAATTTTGCGTAATTGATAAACCACAAGAGATAAACAAAAACTTACTTCACAAAACATTTAGATCTCCTTACAACACAACATTTTTGTCATACCTATATATGTCCTATTGGTTTCAGTTTTAAAATGCATAAAACTTTTCTCATACGGGAATCTGTCAGCTCGCAAAGAAACAGACTTAAAAGCATAGCAACCTCATTTTAAAACATTTGACTGTGGGTTTAACCTAGTGTATTTCCTTCTTCTTATAAGGAAGCAAGTAATAAGACTATTTCTGCTAATGTTTGTCTGGATTAGCATGAAGTGGATAGGAGAATAACTTCTTTAACAATAATTTGTTACAGAGATGTAGAGAAAGTCATCAGAATGGAAAATTTCAGTTTTTTACTTTCTCTACACATACTATGTACATAATGAATAGAGAGCGTATTGTATTCCACGCAACACTTCCACGAGATTTCACCAGGAATACATGTCTTGAGATCCCCTGTATCAAAAAAAAAAAAAAAAAAAAAACACACACACATTTTAAGAAAAATGTTTGTGAGAGATTCTAAGTTTCTGTCTGTTTGCCTCTTTGTGTGTGCATATGTGTGTGTGTCTGTGGGCAGGATAGCTTAAAAACTAAACGTACGTTAAATACTAAGCTTGGTATTTATGTGCAGTATCTTCCAGGGATACGACACGAAGATTTTCAAAAAATATCCTCACCACCTACCCTTTACATGGGAAAATTTTCGAAAAAGTTTATTTTCTCAAAAATGGCTCTAACAATTTTAATTAAAATATCATATATTAAGGATATCATGAAAAACCAAATGTATATCTTGAATTTTCTGGGAAGAGCCTTTGAAGACTCTCATTCTGGATGAATTTTATATAATTTTGCATAACTGGTAAACCGTAAGAAATAGATAAAACTTACTATACAAAAATGTAGAACTCTTTAAAATTCACAATATGTTATGTACATTTTTTCGATGGTTTGGCCGCTCCTGAGACATCTCTAGTACTTGGTTTCAATTAAAATATTTATACTTTTTTTCATATGGGAATTTGTCAAATTCTGACCATAGAAACAGAGGAAATTTAATTACACAGCAACCAGCTTTAAAAGATTTCACTATCGCTTTAGTCTAGTTAATTTTCCCTTAATTTTCTTCTACTTACAAGGAAGCAAGTAACAAAACTATTTCTGCTAATTTTATTTCAATTAGCATAAAGTAGATAGAAGTATTTGTTTTTGGTAGTAATTTGTTACAGAGAAAGTCAAGTGAATGGAACACATCAGATTTTTACTCTAGGAATCCTGCTAATGCGGCAAGGACTCCAGGTATAATTTAATCCTCTAATCAGAACTTAACATTCCTCAAATAAGCTCCCAAGTAGAGCAGGAAGAAAGAGAAAGAGTGATCGTGCTGACCAGAACATTATGCAATCGCGCCAGTATGACAGTCCAATTAAATTGTGTTAGAAGTAGGATGCTATTAACGTTCTTTAAACTAACTGACCGTCTCACACAGATCTGACACCAAGCTAAATCCTGTTTCTTTTAAACTTATAGCTTATGTAATACTAATCTGCGTTCAGTCATTTACCGTTTCCTGATTGGGTGAACCTGCTACCGACATAAACCATACCTTGCCCAATACCACAAAGACCACATAAACATTCAAAAAGCAAATCAAAGACTAAAGCCTACAACAAAGAATATGCAGTTCATTTTTTTTGCAGAATGGCTTACTCTCTCTGTATTATGGCTTACAAGCGGGTGAATAGGGATCAGAAGCCTGTCAGGGAGCCAGCGTCACGAAACCACAGGATGAAGAACTTAGAGCCCGCCTGGGTAGTGTGGTGGTAGCGTATCTGCCTCACATTCAAAAGGTCGTGAGTTCGAGTCTCGCTTAGGGTGAGTTACCCGGATAAGGTTTTTTTGGGGTTTTCCCTTACCCTGAGAAGACGAATGTCGAGTAACTTTAAGCTCCATGGACCCCGAGATCATTTGAGCTTCATTCCACGAATTTTATTCATCGTCCGATATGACCAAGCAGGTTAAAGGACGTTAAACTACAAAAAAAAAAGAAGAAAAAAAAAACTTAGAACGACTGGTCCCTATGTAGCCAGGCATGAGCGTGAGAAAGTAGTTGTTATGAAATGCAAACAAAATAGATGATAGGAAAGGTAATGATAGAGCAGTTGGTAGAATATGCGGCGGGTGAAACAGGAGGACCCGGAGAAAACCCGCCCAGACGCCGCTTTGTCCATCACAAAGCCCACGATTGGGTTGCCTATGTAGGAGGCGAGCGGTATAACCACTCGGCCACGACTCCGGCACCAGTTCATGATTTAAGAAATACCTTTAAAAGAAAATGGACCACTTTTATCCAAATGTGATTCCGCTAAATCATAAATGATTTTATGATACATCATAATATAATTATTAAGCATTCAATTAAAGATGCCCTCACAATTCTTCATCAGAATTATTGAGGTACTGTAACCGAGCCAAGAGGCTTAGGCATTTTGTCTCTGACTGGTATTTGGGAGGTCCTGGCATCGGTTCCCTGCGGCCGATCTCTCCGATCCATGGGTGTTATCCGGGGATTTTTCGGGTCACTACGCAAATACTGAGGAGGATTTTCACTCCTGCGAATTTCCTATCCCTTCATCATCCGTCTGGTCTTTCTTTGAGAGTTGTAAGTGTCAAGGACTGCGGTGGTGGCGCCCCTTTGCAGAGATGATTGTGCTTTGGAAACTCAGCTCTCGGCAGCAGGATGACGCTGAAGGTCCTCAGTATACTCAGGGGTGTACATTCAGACTGCGGCCCGGACTCATAGCGCTTACCGCGTTGAGATGAACTGCTTGGGAACTATTAAGAACTCTCCACGATGGCTCCCTGTCTCAGTCTGGTTCCGGCTTCTCTCTGAAATTGCTCTCATCTCATCCTCTCCTCTGAAATGTGACGTAATCATTGGTTGAGGTGCGCTCCAGTACTACACTACACTAGGTGCTGTATGCTCTGTCACTATGAGATGGGTTTTACAGCCTTTAAACACTAATCTATGTTAAAACTGTTTCTTTTTCAAACTAAAACTTTAAATATGAGACCTAATGGACATCCTCAGCAATTTAATAAACTCAAGAGATAAGTTCAATATGGGTAAGTTTAAGGGATTGTAAAGCGTAGTAACGAGGGTCTTTAAAGACAAAAGAATTATTTTGAATAAAGAATTAATCCAATATCTTGCAGCAAATGAGAACGATCATGAGCACGTGTAGTATCCACACATGATGTTAAATAGTGTCGTGCAATGTTCGAAATTGTGACGCAAACAAAGGCGAGTCATATGACGTTGTGCATACGCAAGCATCAAAACTTATTTGTATAGCGTGTAATCAATTTACAATGTTCGAACGCGCCCAATTCGTTCGTGAGGACATATTCGATCCGCTTGATTTATTGCATGGGATTTAGTACTTTTAAAGATGATTTAACTCTTTGTTAGTGCAGCAAAGGTCGGGAATTTATTGGTGTGTGTGTATATACAGGGTTACTACAAAAGAAATAGACAACTTCAACTGCCTGTAAAACAAAACCTATTAGAGATAGCAACCTAATTATTTTGGAGGTATGTTGAGAAACTCTCAAAGTTCCGTTTGTTACTATTGGTAACGCTGTAGTGTTTTGTTTGTTGTTGCAGAAGCTGAAATGGCGGAATATCCTGTGGAAAAGGCATATTGCGTGTTGGAATTTGCTAGAACGCAATCAGCAACTGTTGTCCAACGACATTTTAGGACACGTTACCACAAAACGCCACCGACTAGACAGTCAATCTACGACTGGTATAGAAAATTCGAGACCACGGGATGTTTGTGCAAAGGGAAGAGCTTGGGAAGACCAAGAGGTTCGTTCTGCCTACATAAGAAGTCCACAGAAATCGACATCTAGGGCAAGCATACAATTACAAATTCCACAGCAAACTGTGGAAAATCTTGCGGAAGCGACTGCACATGATGCCTTACAGATTACAGATGTTGCAGTTTCTGAGTGAAGACGATAAGGTCATACGGCGTGACTTTTGCATCGACATGTTGCGACATGATGAAGACGATGCTGGTTTTTGTGAGCGCATCATTTCATTTTTGTGGTAACGTGTTCTAAAATGTCGTTGGACAACAGTTGCTGATTGCGTTCTAGCAAATTCCAGCACGCAATATGCCTTTTCCACAGGATTTTCCGCCATTTCAGCTTCTGCAACAACAAACAAAACACTACAGTGTTACCAATAGTAACAAACGAAACTTTGAGAGTCTCTCAACATACCTCCAAAATAATTAGGTTGCTATCTCTAATAGTTTTTGTTTTACAGGCAGTTGAAGTTGTCTATTTCTTTTGTAGTAACCCTGTATATATTATTTATTATTATATACTGGCTGGAGTATAATCCGGGCTTGTTGGCCGTGGTCTACTGGGCTCCTCCTTCTTCTTCCCAGATGTTTTGTCTGCGACTACGGCAGACCTCTTCGGTGGCAGCGGCGAGGTCGAAGTGCTCTAGTGGACGTTTCAACTGCGACTGTATATAATACAATATTTGCGTCATAGAATCGCATGGGTCGGATGATCGTATATGCTATCTAAAAATACCTGAATTTCAAATATTACCTACATATCTATTTTATATATCTTTACAACATTGGAAATTCACACACACACACACACACACATACACATACACTCGCTCGCGCGCTATGGAAAGCTCGTAAGGTAGTTGTTGAAGCTGGTAGGATGATTTGCCCATTATGTGGGTATTAGGAAGGCTGGAGGAATATTTTGGTAGATTGCGTGCAGATGGAGGATGTTAGGAAAAAATTATTGCCGGAAGTATTTTTAGCTTCAAACAGACGAAGGGCAGACGCCGCATTGTCCACCACAAATCACACAGATGGGAGGCAAGCGGTCTAACCACTCAACCACGGCGCCGCCCTACTATTGTTGTAATTTTCACAATTATTTCTTGTCATTAATTGTCACCCTTAATTATTGTATTCACATATACGCGTGTATGTATGCATATACACCTATATATTAAAACGTGTTACAGCTATTCTAAACTATTTATACTGAATGAACTAAACGGAAATAATTTGCGAGACTGTGCAGGTGACTAATATAAGTAATTAGAGATCGGCGATGCATGGTCCCCGGATAAACATAACGCAACTACATAGCGTTAAACGTGTGGGTATCAGGTGCTGATAAGTCGGTGTTAAAGTAAAGCAGGTTGAAAAAATGGCTTAAAATATCTTTAAAACTGCTGCCCGAGTATAGAAATATCGATCTTTAGCAGCTCGTTACTGGCTTCTCAAGATTTAATGCCGCAAAAATCTGTAAAATCCCGAACTAATCACTTGACAGCACGACACTAAGCATTCATTAACTACGTTATTGAGGTAGCCTACTCTGGAGGCGTTTTTTCAACTGCTCTGCTGGCTTAATGCGTAAAGCAGGTGATTTCGATTCCTGTTATAGAGTAAATGTTTATTATCATAACCACTACGCTAGAGAGCGACGCTGTAATATGTCTCTTCCTTTTTCGTGTTATGCTCCCGAATGGTTGATAAATTAGCCAGTGACGTTCTGGCACTTCAGAAACTTATAGCTGTTACTTCGACATTTCAATAAACAGGCCAGAAATTCCCTATCTCAAATTACTTATTTATGTAGTCCACATATTCTGTGAAAATATTTCGGTATAGTTCATTAACATCTTGTATAATCTATATATTATATTTTCACAGTTAGTTTATGTTAGAAGAGGCTATGTTATGACAGGTCTGTGATCAGTGTTGGTCGGTCAAAAATAAATTAAAAGAAAGGAACTTCGACAAAGCTGTAACCAGCAAACAATTGTTATGTCCGAAAAAATCTGATGCGTTCTATTCACATAACTTTTGTATTTGTTCTTCAAAAAAACTATTATTGCAATAGATAATTCTTTTATCACTTCATGCTAATTGAGATAAACGTTAGCAGAGATGTTCTTGCTATATGCTTCCCTGTAAGTTGAAGGTAATACACTAAGCTAAAAGCGATACTAAATATTTTAAAAGATGTCGCCATGCGATTGACATTGAAATTCGGTTCTCTTTCATGATCAGGAGTAAAATAGAAGAGATATCAAGGTAAGATATCCTGTGTAAGAAAGGTTTAAGTACCTAAAATTTAAACCAATAACAAGGAATGAACAGTAAGAAAAACGGTATATGACATAAATTTTTAGTTTTACCGAGATCTACATGTTTGTGTAGTAATTTTTGTCTATTTCTCATAGTTTACCAGTCATTCAGAATCACGAGGACTTCAGATATGCATTTTATTTGCCATAAAATAATTTATTTTCATCAAAATTATTATAACCATGTTGAGAAAATCAAAGTTTTCGAAAAGTAGTTTGGGGTGAGTTATTTTGTCGAAGAGTGAGTGTCGGTGAGTTATTTAGGAAGATCAAGTTCGGTATCTACTAATTTTTCGTTTTTGATTTCTTGTGATTAAGGACAGACACACAGACACATACACGAACTTTTTTTTTCTAAAAATGCCTTTAGAGGGGGTGACTCAGGGGACCTCAAAAGTATATTTCTGGTGAAATTTCGACATCAAACTTTTAGGTGGAATACAATACCTTCTTTACCTACTATGTACATAGCATGAGTAAAGAAAGTAAAACATGTCGTGGTTACCCTTACTGCCTACATTTATAATTAAATTGTACATATGTTAATATATAACTGCAATATTTACGGAGCGCTACAAATTTAGGGTAATAAATTACAGGGTAAGATAGGCTCGATATTGATTTATCCAGCAGAGTTTCACATTACGAAAAGAATAGAAAAAGAAGTAAAGTGGCTAGAACTGAGTACAATTTATGACGTTGCTTTTACCAGCAGATATCTAGCGCAATCCGCCACTGAAACACTTGAGATTGTGGTAATGGAGCAGGTGTACTAGTGGAGCAAAGGGCAAGAGAGAACGGATATTTATCAGAACAAGTACAATCGTGAGAAAGCGAAACGTAATTGTTGAAACAATGACGTCAGATCAAACGTGGCCCCTTTGCTGGCTATGACTCTAAATGGTTATTTAAGTACCACATTAAAACAGCTTTCTTCTGGTTCTTGCTTTCGATTTCTCAAACGTATGGACTATGAGTAAAAATATAATAACTGTTCTTAATTTAAATCAAATTCTTCTCCTCAATATAGTCCTTTATTAATATCAAGTGGATATAGTATTCTTTATGATTAATGCATATACACATAAATAAAGTATAATATTATATATCGATATTTCCTCCTAGAAGAGAAACGTAACCATAAAATATGTGTTTATAATATACCAGGTGGTTCACCTGTCAATTATTATTTTTGGAGATAGGCAACAGCACTTCATACTCTGAAAAAAATAAGGACGAAATTCCGTGTGTATCGATCATTTGGTAACCTTTGCAAATCTAGCCTGCTTTAGGAAAATAGACCATAACAGCAACAGTAACGTCAATTCCAAAAGCATGCGCTTAATAACTCCTGTTACAGTACATGCTACATCAATAGGATTGCTGTCGTATGTTCCACAACGTGAATTATAATGAATGGAGGTTAAACGAACGGCTTAAGCTACAAAAAGGAGTCACACAACAGTTAGAAAGAGATCAGAAGCGGAGACACAATACCTATAAGTTTTGACGGAAAAAGCGGACGCAATGATTGTAGCTCAACTGGTTAATGTCATGTTTTTTCCTGAGTGTCAGCGGTTCAGGTCCCACAGTCTGCATGTACTTTTTTTCTGAGTGCGGTACCGAAACCTACCGCGGTCAGAAAAATTGCTCCGAAGCCTTCCGGACCCTTAACGGTCCCTAATTACATAGCCCCCAAGCCTCCCCAACCCAGGTAGCCTCCCGGTCGAAGCAGGTAACAGTTCCAGTTTGATGTTTACAATATTTGATGAAGCATTACATAATTTTAGTGGAAGATGTTACAATGGTTACTTCTTCCGTGTTTTCTCTCTTCAGTTGCTGGTATATTAGTTTTGATGACCTCTAGCATATAGCTTCCGTAGCTTTTCTCTTCAGATCACAAGGTGCATTCTATCTCTGAATTTTGTCACTAGGTGGAGCCGGGTGGTTATATTCCTCTTGAATATCCAGGACATCTATTTCTTCAATGGAAAATGTTTTAATAAAACTTTTGCAAATTTTAACATTGCACGTCCATCACGATACCGCACTTTTTAAACACTTCTGGAAACCGAAAGTGTAACCGTTCCGAAATAGACTTTTCCTTCCTGTCCTATTCACTGTAATTTCAGTCTCGTCGGAAAACATGTTAACTAATTTTCTATACACTGAAAGAAATCAAGGAAAAAATTAGCCATACCCATTCCACCTCACCTGCAGGCTAGTCGCGCCGTTTCGCGGGAGGCTTGGGGGTTGTTATCTGCTAGCTTACCTGGGTACGGAAGGCTTCGGTCCTGCGCCCTTTTTCTTCCTTACGTATTATCCATCAAGGTGTAAAGTTAGTTCAGTGTTTCTCAGACTAATACATTTAAGAATAAACTAAAAGTTATACGAATAAAGAACAAACGGCAGTTCATTTTACCTGTTCTTCACTTTTCAACTTTTAATTTTCATTCTAATTGTTTAGAAAAAGAAACTCCACTAAGACTTTAAATAAATACTAGACTACTAAAGTTAGAATAAACATAAATAAAGAGAACAACAATAAAATAAACAAATAAGCAAGTTAAACAATGATCTGATATCCCACCTAGCTTTCTGCCAAATCAGGAAGAAGGAAAGCGGGGGAAAAAAATTGTCAACGTGTTGGTAAAATTCGAACCTGAATCGAGCATCTCAAGCTAACAGCGCGCGTTCACCAAATACGCTACCGTTTATCTATAACTTGCAGTACCAAGGTCAATAATGTTGGTATGCATAAGATGAGTCTCGGGAACGATGTTTTCAGGTTAGACAGTTATCTGCGGGTTGCATTAAACCAGAGAATAAGGAACAAGTGGACCACTTTATACATAAATAAAAGAGCCTAAAATTGTTTTTAAAATTAATGACGAAGACAGATCTCAATTATCTACAGTTAAATACAATTCATAACAACTAAAATTACTTATTAAATTAATTAATTAGTATATTTATTAAACTCAGCCATTTTCCTTTTATGCTACAACTATATTATTCTCAAAAAATCGTAAAGACATTGTAACAATTAATCTCTCTTTTCTAGTGCCCAATAATTCAACTCAAGTACACTTTTTAAAGCGAATAAAAATATTATTCTGCTTGAATATGGACTGAAGTTACAAGAGGATTACTCAAATTAAAACTTTACATGCCTTTAAAAGGCAGTCACATTTGGTGATTCCAGAGTCGTATCGTAGCAATACCAGTGGATGCCATCTCACAGAGGATAGGACGATAATAAGAAAACACATTTTCTTGCCAGAGGCGGCACGAAAATTAAATAAACTGAAAAGGGGAATATCTCATATTTTGGGATGAAACTTGTCTACAATATTAAACTTTTAGAAGTGTTGCAACAATCCGAGATTTTACTTGAGGGAAATTGGGAAGAAGTTAATGGGCGACTCAACAGTGCCTGATGGACCAAGAAGAGAGGCAATAGGAATACTTCGCACATCAACCGGTCAAGACATCTTATCCGCCCATCTAGTTGGATGTCCGTCTTCCTTCTCCAAAATGGTTCTGTGTAAAGAATGTGAAAAAATAACATCTAGTGAAGTGTGAAAATTTAACTGGTTATGATTCAGACTTAACAACATTGTATTAGGAGGCAAGACGGTGAATGGCGTTGAGACAAGTACCTGAACTGTACTACAATAACAACACTAATAATAATAAACGTATCAGCTGATATGACATAAGTAGTACAAAGGTGAAACACTGTATCGGATGTGAACACCGGCAGAAACGGGGCTTCTACGTTAGTCTAATCTTCCTGCACAGTTTCTGTTCTTTCTAGTTGATTTCCAGTCTGAATTTGGATTATTTCTACAGGTTCAAGTGACAGTTTTTAAATGATGTAAACCAGTAATTATCCATTCACCCTTGAGTTTATCAAAGAAATGGATTAAAGGATTTGACTACGCTTTAGCCTAGTGTATTCCCTATTTCGATTCTACTTACAAGAACGAAAGTAATAAGACCATTTCTGTCAATGTTTATCTCGATTAGCACAATGTAGATAAACTTTCAGACAATAATATAATTATTAACAATAATTTGTTATCAAAATGTAGAAAACTCATGTGAATGGAATGCATTAGATTTTTCAAGTTTTGCTAGTAATGACTTCTTTGTTATGCATTATTCGATGCTGCCTGCGCTGGCCAAAATCTTCCCTTTTTATCCTTTTCTGATTTTTAATAAAGTTTATCGTTTTTCTTAATGCATCAATGTTTAATATTTATGCTAGTTTAATATTAACCCCCTTTTTATATAGATAATTACAGTTCTTTCACGTGAATTTACTTATCTTCCCTTTCTTTACACAGTACTTATTATAGCATTCTTTTGTGTTCCTTAAATTGTTAAAATGATTTATCTTGGTTTTATTTCCCTTTTCTTTGGTCTAATTGTGACATTCCCTAACAGGAAAATGCTGTTACCTTAGCTAATAATTTAAAAACTATTCGGGTGCCTTCTCCTTGTGACACAGGAAAACATATGCATCTAGTTCTACCGCATAGTATTCACATAAAAGAATTTTAATCGTAATTTCAACTACTGCACTTAATCTTGAAGGAAATAAATGGAGTAAAATGCGCTTTCTAGACATGTTAGATCTAAAGCAGGCACCTTCAACTGACTACCCTCTCATGCATAAGCAATTGCACTGAAGCCCTGCCGTTCGGCTGCGGGCAAGAAAAGCGACTGCTACAGTGGCCAAAAATAACTTTTATCTTAAATTATATTTTATATGTGAATATAACTCAAACTTTTTAGAATTCCACTTTCACTGTTACTTTACACAATAATGAGAGCAACATTTTACACACTATTATACATACACCTAAGATAATACCGAACACAGAGTTATAATTATTATAGCTATGAAATTCAATGAACTAAATAGAAAACACAGCAAACATGTTATTTAAATAAATCCACTAATGAAGATGCATTTTTTACACTAATTCGCCGCAACTGTTACAGTTTTCTGTATTCAACCAGCTTTTCAATTCGTGGGACTAATGTTTGTCCCAATTATGCACAAAGTTTCTGCAGCAAGATTGTGAACTTTAGGGAACCTTTCCCAGGAAACGGAACTGTAGAAATACCTTTCCTGTTTTGATATCCTTAATCCAGTACCGTTTTGTTATTTCTGTGAATAAACAGACATATCGAGGATATAGCAGCCATCATAATTACGAAACAATACGTTGAGTTCCACCACCACTGACAGACAGGAATGAGTAATTGTGCTGCCCGCAGTGAGGATTCTAAGCAGCCCTGCAGACCCTCAAGCGAACTTGACTCGGTTTGGGGAGTCTGCAGTAAAGCAAGCGTATATGGCGTGTGATTACAATTTAACTTATTTTCTAAAGCTCATTCTATAGTTTATTTTCCTCTGAATCTAAATGTATGCCCACGGAACACAATAGCGTTAGTGACTGTTGTGATTTGATAGAAAATCTAACAATACTATTTAGAACAAGAAACATATGACCACTATACCCAACATATTAATAATATATAGTAAATAAAGCAACGTAGAAAATATAGACCCTATAGTAGGGTCGAAATTTTAGGCTTAAAATAAAATGTATTCATCAATATTAGCTTCTTTTTATAACGTATAATTATTGTATTTTTGTTGCTGATAACTAACACAATTAAGACACTTAAAAATAAAACATGGAAGGAAAGAAACACGTGCACTTCAAACAGCGAATTCATAAGGAACATTTATATTTCTCTTTAGAAATTCGTCTTTGTTCATTACTGCATACTAAAATTACAAACTGCATACCTTCTACAACATATTATATGATTTCATTTAAGCATTAACTATTTCTAAAGGAAATCTGTTTAAATAGGACAGTTCATTTCCATATAGCAGGCGATAATTATATGTTACTTAAAAGTATTAATACAATACGAGGGTCGGCTATTAAGTCCCGGGTCTCTCAATGAAAATAGTATTTTAAAAAAAAATGTTTTATTTCTCAACAGAATCTCCAGAAAGGTTAATAGTGCTAGGTCGCAATTCCAACTTCATTTCGCACATTTTTCCCATTGCAATGACTGAACAATGGTGAGCTATGTCGTGATAGACATTTTTTTTTCTTTTCACCTTATCACTCAAACGTTGCAGTAAGCTTGGGTAGTAGTCACCAGTGATACTTTTACCCTTTTCCAGGTAATCAATAAAAACAATTCCCTGTGTATCCCAGAAAATCTGCCATTACCTTGTTAGCTGACAAAATTGCCTTTTTTGGAGTTGGTTCACCTGGCGCAATCCACTGTTTTGACTGTGCTTTACTTTGTGGAGTGTAGTAATGTATCCAAGTTTCACCCATGGTAATAAGCCGTCTCAAGAATTCATTGGGATTTTTACGGTAGAGCTCCACATTCTTAACAGAAGCAGTTTTTCTTTGCAACTTTTGATCAGGTGTCAACATCTTGCACAGACCTAGTGAAAGCCCAAAACATTAATTAAAATCTTACCTTCACGTTCTTATGATATGTTTATTGCTTTTGCTATCTCAAACGACTTTAATCTACGGTCTTCTAGTAATAAAAGAAGAATTTTTTCAATGATCTCTGGAGTTGTCACTTCTACAGGGCGTCCAGAGCGAGGTTCATCACTAGTGCTCGTATGTCCCATTTTAAACCCACATTTTAATCATTGAATATGAAGGGCAGAGTCTTTCAATGTACTGTCCATTTCCTCCTTGATTTATTTAGGCATTAAGCCTTTTAAATGGAAGTATTTAATCACTGCTCATTTTTGCAAATCCTCCGTTTTCGCGAAAAATTTAAAGTTTGTATAAAATGCTGTCATTCGAAAACTAAACAAGCTATTGTCCTGTAGCTTAGGATACAAGCTATTCTGGAGTAAGCTATAGGATGTTACTGTCTAACTTGTCTAATGGCGCCATATCTGTGTGAGGCCCGGGCTGATAATTCTTTAACTACGTGTATCAAAATCTAGCACAGATTATAGTGATGTAATATACAGTGCTCTTGTACTAAGAGTTATCAAAGCCACTCCCATGAAGAGGAAATAGCACCTTAGCATAAGGTCGAAGGTTTGAATTCCGCCTTGGGAATGGGTGGATTTTAATATACGTATCTACACATCTTGTGCATAATAAGCAGGGCCCTGTCAAGTAGGAGTAAGAATCACAGAAAGCGTTTCTGAATATATGAGATAGCTAGAGAGCAGTTATAATCAAATAAATTAATATAATTAAATACACAATAAAGTAAAATACTAAACTGAATTCATCTTCTCAATTCTCTCAACGATAGTCAAAATAAACAGCTCAGAACATATAAACAGCAGAGCGATATATTTGAGAATAATAGCTATTGAAAGCAACAAAACGTCTTTCAATTTACAAGTATGCTAAGAAAACACTGAGGTGTTTCAATTATACGTAGGATGTATTTGCTAAGTAGTGAGTTAAAGATGTTATTGCAATTTTCTATTTTCAACTTATATAGAAGTTTACCAAAAATGCGATCAGCTGGGAAATTAAATATTCTTTTATGCCGAAGATCCGTGGTCTATATATCTACTATGGAATTGAATTTTTCACTCTTATAGTACCTTAAACTGCGCACGGCATGTGTGAAATAACAGTAATTAATTAATCATTAATTGATCCAATAGAGGTTAACTATGTACCCCGATATTTAAAGTACTTGCAAAATTGTAAGTCGCTATTAAAGTATGTTATCTCCAAATGAATCTAGAATGTTTTTTTAAAGTATTATTATTTGTGTAATAGTAATTCATAATGTGAAAAAATTCCAATGTTTTTGGACTTTTATGGGTATTTTGTTATGTAATAGAAATTGGTATAATAATTAATATATTTTGATTATCTATTGTGTTGTATAAAAATAAAATTGCAATTGATATTACTAAGAAAATTGCACGTCCCAATTTATTAGAAATTGAACGTAGAATAGCATACGCAAATAATAAGAATAATATTATACAGTTTAAATATAAACTGGAGTTAACCTTGTGGTTTGCTATGAAAAAATCGAATCAGTTGAGAAAGAATGTAATGTCCTAGAAACAGTTTTTTAATATCCCTAGCTGGCAACCCCAAATTTGGTTCCAAGTCCTTCTTAACGAGTGTATTCCGTTTAATACCTGTATGTTCAGAAACCCAAAAAGAATGGCAGCAGAAGACAAATAGAGTTTGACAAAAATTCTTTGGCATTTCCACGTCAATTTAGATATAGTATCAACTCTTTAAGTAGATATATGAAAAATTACGAGGCTACCTGAACTTCATCTCCGCACATCTATCTGACACATTTGACTCTGTAAGGAACAATATTCTCTATATTTGCCACCCTCCTAAAGTTCAAGATTCAAAATACGGATTATCATTATGGTAAAATAAACCATATGGATTGTATGCTTGCCACTTTATTAAGGTCCAAGGTTGGGTATAACGTGAATCACTCTTAGGAGAATACGAACTTTATGGACAGATGAATAAGCAAAGATTTAGCCACTTAAAGGATTAAAATATGCAATAGTCGGTTTAAGATTGCATATATTTCACGTTGAAAAACAGTGGAGACATATCCAAGAGGTGTGGCAAGTCTGATTCTAGGGTCACAGCCCTGAAACTGGAGTCAGCAGTGAACCATATCTATATATGCTAATCAAGATAAATGTAGGCAGCATTAGTCTTATTACGAGCTTTCTTGTAAACAAAAGGGAAATAAGAGAATTCAAAGCGATAGTCTTGTCCTTTAAAAGCTATGTGAAATAATTGACATTTCAATCTCTTTGCTTGACAAGAGTTAAAAAACGAGACGCGTGAAGAAATATGTCTTCCATTTGGAAACATTTAAGTGGATTAAAATTGAAAAAAATAATCCGGAACATCTCGAAAACGGTTAGGTCTGCAAAAAAACAAAAAAACAACGTATATAACATAAATTGTGTATTTTAATGAGGTCTACAGTTTTTGCGTAGTAAGCATAGTACATAGTACGTGTAGAGAAAGTAAAAAACTGACAGGGTAATTTGGATAACTCAAAGGGTAACTTAAGACTTTAATGTACTATTATGTTAGCCTATCAATTAGGTTTTTTCCATGTTATTCCTTAACCGTAATCTGATTTCATGGGCTAGAATACGTAAAATATATATGCAATTATACGTAATCACATTTGTTCATTCCAAGTCGTTATACTGTGACGCTAATAGTAAATTACTTTGCACGTAATGAATTATTGGTTTCTAATGAGGTTTGGCCACAATATCGTGTCAATACACATTTATGACATTGTCAAGACGGCACATCTTGTTAAGTGTTATCCATTTTTGCCAAGTGCTGAAATATATTTTTCTTTAAACTCTTTATTTGAAGTAAGAAGTTTGATGTGTACAAAGGTGTTAAAAAGGTATGCTAGGTGGCCCAACAACGCTGTATTTCATGTGTGCAGATAACCCTTTGTGTGTTTAAAGAGTTGCAAGTTCAACGGGGCAAATCCAAATAACCATTGATCAGTGGCGGTGTTAGAGTACTTCTCTTGCATATCGGAAGAAACGGCGAGGGAATAAGCTCATTAAGAGGAGTTCCTAGGTTTGTATTAGAGCCTGTGTTGTAACACAAGAAGAGCGCAAGCAGATCGAAAAAGTTAACACGTTTTCCACTTCAGTTACAGAGCTTTTATTTTTGAGAAAATGAATCATCGTTTAGATTGAAAATTACCTAATTAAAAAGGCTTCATTTCACCCACTTGCTAATACTTATGTAATTGTGTATTCGCTGATCTTTCTTAATATTAGAGACCAGTCCCACTGCAGAGTTAAAACAAAACATTAAGATGTCATAACAAAATGCATTAGAGCACGTAGTTTTATTATTATTATTATTATTATTATTATTATTATTATTATTATTATTTGTATTATTATTATTACTTTTTTACAGTGAAACACTACATGTTCTCGTATTTGCATATTTTGCGTTTCCAGGCTTTCATATTTTTATTTGCTCTTTATTATTATATAACGAAAAAAATGCAAAAACGTCAGCACATAGTTTTTTTACTGTATTGTTACTAGCTCTATTCCCATAAGTAGAGTAAATCTGAACATGAAAATTTCGTAATTTACCAGCTGGGCCATCTCGTATCATTAGCTGTTTCCTTTTACTGCTTAAAACAAAATACACTCTTCATCCTGTACTTAGAGATAAATTTAGTAAACTCCCTAAATGAATACAATACCAAATCCCATGTTGTGTCTAATTAATGCATAATTTTCCCCATATTAAGGGCATATTTTAAGAAATTTAACTGATATATTCAAGGATATTTTAGGGAACTGTTAACGTGTAATATCGTAAACTAGATACTAATTCTGTCTGTTTCGTAACAGATTTAATAGCAGAATGTTTATGCTCATATCAGCAATTTGTGCGGCAGGACTTTTAATCTATACATCATGGCGGTTAAATCATATGCGAGACACTATCTTTCCTGTATATCGACGCTTGTTCTGGCGTCAGGCAGTGCTCGCTTTGCCTGTTTGGACGTTATGCGCCTCGACACTTGAATAGCGTAAATAATGTTATCGCGATTGAAGAAGCAAAACTTTGTTTCGTAATACGTACCTATCAGAGCTGACATTGCTTATCTGTGTACAAGAGAAGAAGAATGTACCAATTGCAATATGAAAAACGCAGTATTAGTTTATTCAGCAATACATTGTAACAAAAGCAGCAACATTGTGGTGAACTTGACACTAACAGCAATTCTTATGTTATTGAATAAAATATAGAGATCATTCTGTACCTCTCTTCTCATATTTTGCTGCTTTTTCCTTTCTTTCCATTCACTTTTACTTCCCCTTTCTTCTCTCCTCCTTTTGTCGCGCTTTTATGTATTTGTATATGTTTATCGAGTGAGAACCGACAGCATACAGAAATTGAGAGCGAGTCCACCGTACTTGATGCAGGGCCTGTATAGTTGTAACGTACCTTTTTATGTAGATGCTGATTCCTTCGCTGCCTCATCGTAGCTATCTCAGGATTCGCAGCTGTTGATTTTCTCAGCGTAGGAACAGGAAAGAATGTAGATATGGATTCTGGTTTAGAATTGAAAATAACAGCAGGATCCCTTTTCACTCAGATGCTTATTTGTCAACGTGACATCAAACACTGTCGTTGAAGCCATCTCGACAAACAGCAATGTTATACCGTGCCGTAGCCGAGTGGTTAGATGGAAGTATGTGTACTAAGAGATGAAATGTTTGTGTAAATATTGTATAGACATATTTGGTAACTGAGCATCTATACGTGGGTATGTTGTGAGAGCGAGTGTGTGAATGTGTGATACGTTGGTTTGTTGTTGTAGCATGTGTGTATTTCCAGGGTTGTGAAATATTTTAAATTTAAGTGTTTCTAGAGAGCGACTGTGTGACGCAATAGATGTTGTATCTTATTAAATACTACTACTACTCCTACTACTACTACTACTACTATTACTACTACTACTATTACTACTACTACTATTACTACTACTCTTACTACTACTACTCTTACTACGACTACTGTTACTATTACTAATACTCTTACTACTACTACTACTATTACTACTACTATTACTACTACTATTATTACTACTATTACTATTACTACTACTCTTACTACTACTACTCTTACTACTACTATTACTACTACTATTACTACTACTATTACTACTACTACTATTATTACTACTACTATTACTACTACTACTACTATTACTACTACTATTACTACTACTACTATTACTACTACTATTACTACTATTACTACTACTACTATTACTACTATTATTACTACTACTATTACTACTATTACTACTACTATTACTACTACTATTACTACTATTACTACTACTATTACTACTACTACTACTACTACTACTATTATTACTACTACTATTACTACTACTACTATTACTACTACTACTATTACTACTACTATTACTACTATTACTACTACTACTATTACTACTATTATTACTACTACTATTACTACTATTACTACTACTACTATTACTACTACTACTATTACTACTACTACTATTACTACTATTACTACTACTACTATTACTACTATTATTACTACTACTATTACTACTATTACTACTACTATTACTACTATTATTACTACTACTATTACTACTATTACTACTACTATTATTACTACTATTATTACTACTACTATTACTACTACTATTACTACTATTATTACTACTACTACTACTATTACTACTACTATTACTACTACTATTACTACTACTACTACTACTATTACTACTACTATTACTACTACTATTACTACTATTACTACTATTACTACTATTACTATTACTACTACTTATAGTAGTAATACCTTAGTAACGAAGAGTTGTTCTAATCACTGCTGCACCACTGTAATCCTCAACTAGATATTAATTAGTGTTTATAATAGACTGCATCCTAGTCTAAGTCTTTTATTTGTGACAGTTTGTTTAGTTTTAATATATTTTTATTACATCATTATTCCTATATAAAAACTTTTAATTACTTCTACTAAATGTATGATGTTGCCTCTGTTATTCATTATGCTCCATAGAGTCTCTCTGTCTGCAAATTCTAAAGCTTTTTGGAAGTTAATAATTCCAATATGAATTTCAGGGACTTGATTTTTTTGTACTAAATTATTATCACTGTACGAACGACCTTATTTAAATATTGTCTGTTTTTCATCAAATACTCGTCGCAGCTCTGCTGTATTTTTAAATGTATACAAATAATATTTTCATACATTCTATACAGGGTACTCCAACAGTTATAATGAAGTTATAGTAATCTTAAAAAACAAAATAAATCAGCCTATTTTAATAATTCAGTATTTACCAACCATCAGGTTCACGGTTTCTCATACTCCTCAGGGTTGTCTATAATGTTGTAGTGTAATTAAATTTTGTCATACTGAGGTTCATTATCTTCTGTGCTTACCTTAATGTTTTTGAGAATAATAATTCTTTAGAATATTTTTCCCACTGCTCCTTTTTACTTTCTCTATACGCACTATGTACATAGTGTATAGAGAAGGTATTGCACTCCACCCAAAAATTCGATACCCAGATGTCATATACGTTTTAGGGTCTCCTGTATCCAAAAAAAGCATTTTCAGAATCAGGTCCGCGTGTGTGTGTCCGTGTGTCTGTGAACACCATAACTCAAAAACGAAAAGCCGGTAAAATACCACACTTGGTATTTAAGTTTAGTTTCTTCCAGGAATACTACACTTTACATTTTTTTTCGAAAATTTCGATTTTCTTAAAAATGGCTGTAACGATTTTGATTAAAATGTCATATATTAAAGATATTTACCTGAAAATAAAATGTAGATCTTGAATTTTCTGGGAATAGCCTCTCATCTGGATGAATTTTACGGAGTTTTTCATAACTGCTAAACCTAAGGGATGGGCATAAACGTACCACACAAAAATGTAGAGCACGTTAAAACACACAATTTATGTTATATAAATTTTATTCGTGGAGTTGATCGTTTTGGAAACATTCATTGTTTTTGGTTTCAGCTATAAAAAACGTACTTTTCTCACACAGGAATTTGTCAACTCCTGTCCATACAAACAAAGGAATTTCAATCCCATAGCAACCAGCTTTGGGCGATCACTTTAGACTATGGTACTGCCTTATTTCGCTTCTGCTTGCAAGGAAGCAAGTAATAAGACTATTTCTGCTAATTTTTTCTCGATTAGCATGAAGTAAACAGAAACATAAGCTGTTTAACAATAATTTGTTGTACAGATGTAGAGAAAATCATGTGGACGGATCACAGCAGATTTTTACTTTCTCTACACGTACTATTTACATTGTGTATAGAGAAGGTATTGCACTCCACCCAAAAATTTGATACCGAGATTTCACCGCAAATATACGTTTTAGGGTCACCTGCATCCAAAAAAAGTATTTTCATAAAAAGGTCCATGTGTGTCCATGTGTCCGTATGTCTGTGAACACGATAGTTCAAAAACTAAAAATCGCTAAAATACCAAACTTGGTATTTACGTTTAGTACCTTCCAGGGATGCAACATGAAGATTTTCAGAAAAATCCCCCCACTCCAAACTACCCTTTACATGGAACTTTTTCGAAAATTTTTATTTTCTCGAAAATGGCTCTAACGATTTAATTAAAATTTCGTATATTAAAGATGTTTACCTAAAAAAAAAAGTATAGTTTGAATTTTCTGGGAATAACCTCTGAATAATATTTCATTTTCGATGAATTTAACTGAATTTTGCATAACTGCTAAACCATAAGAGATGGACATAAACTTAACACACAAAATATGTAGAGCACATTTGTACACTCAATTTATGTTATATCATTTTTTTTTTCGTGAAATTGATCGTTTTTGAGGTATTCCTTATTTTTTTTTTTCAACTTTGAAAAACGTATACTTGTTCTCTTGCAGGAACTTGTCAACTACTGTCCATACAAAGGAATTTCAGTCTCATAGCAACCAGCTTTTGACTATCACTTTAACCTTTAACTCCCTTGTTTCGCTTCTATTTATAAGGAAGCAAGTAATAAGACTATTTGTGCTAATTTGTTCTAGATTAGAATGAAGTAAATAGAAGCATAAGCTTTTTAACAATAATTTGTTGCAGAGATGTAGAGAAAGTCATGTGAATGGAACACATCAGAGTTTTTCTTACATGTAAATTAGCATTGTGTCGTTCTCCGTGATACATTGTTTACCATATCTCTAACACCCAATCCCAAACTACACGATAAGTAAACCCATATCTTGAAAGAAAAGCTCTCTGGTGCGAACTCGCCCTGTTTCACGTCCGCAAGTCGTGATTTCGTCTCATAGTGACATCTATGAACGGTGAGTTGATCCCTCGTAACCATGCGCATGACGTGATGAAACCTGAATAATTAAATAAATATTAGCATTGGCTCCTTCTGTTCTATTAAATATTTCATATTATTAAAAACTAATCTGTGTCTGCCATAAATATCGTGTTCTATTTTTCCTATAAATATCCCAATATTACTGATGGGGTATCCTTGTCAACTGTTTAGCACATTTCTTTGTTGTTTATACTCCAATTTAGCTTTTTAATCTTCTTTGTAAATATGCAATAAAACTCAAGATAATAGGTTTAAACATGACGAAAGGTGCCGGCCCCCATGGCCGCGCTCGCCAAGGCGTCTCGCTTTGGTGCTTCGTCAGCGAGTCCCGCCTTGGGCATGGATGTTATATATTTGTGTATGTAAAAGAAGAAAACAGCAATTCAGTAATCATACAGCAAACAAAGAAAAAAAAATTAGGTAAATAAAAGTAGCCACAAAAAAAAAAGTATATGACATAAATTGTGTGTTTTATCGAGATCATAATTTTTGTGTAGTAAGCTTAGTCTATCTCTTACGGTTTACCAGCTATGCAAAATTCCATAAAAATAATCCACAATAAAGATGTCTTTAGAGGCTATTTCCAGAAAATTCAAGATGTATATTTT
Organism: Hymenopus coronatus; assembly: GCA_030762935.1. Classification (NCBI taxonomy): domain Eukaryota; kingdom Metazoa; phylum Arthropoda; class Insecta; order Mantodea; family Hymenopodidae; genus Hymenopus; species Hymenopus coronatus. The sequence continues at coordinate 36,926,197 of CM060890.1, forward strand.
ATTTGCCATTTACTATATCTTAAATATAAAAGAGTTTAATCAAAACGTTAGAGCCATTTTTTTGAAAATCAAAATTTTCTCTTCGTTTTCGAGCTACGCTGTCACAGACAAACACATACACACTCGCACACATGGACCCATTTTTAAAAAAAAAAATCCTTTTTATGGATTCAGGTGATATTTGGGTATCGAATGTTTGGGTGCATTACAATATCTTCCCTATACACTATGTACATAGCAGAGAACGTAAAAATCTTTGAAGATGATATTAAAAGTGAATTTCACTGAAAAGCGTGATGTGCTACATTCACATGATTTTCTCTACCTATTCTGCAAACAAACTTTCTTATAAAATAATATTATTTTCGCTCTATCGTGCTAATCGAGAAAAATATTAGTAGAAATTGTCTTATTACTTGGTTTTTTGTAACTAGAATAGAAATCACGGAATACTCTAAGCTAAAACGATAATGAAATCTTTTAAAAGCTGGTCGCTATGTGAAACAGTTAAATTTAGATATCTTTGTATGACCAGGAGTAAAACCAAAGAGATATGGAACGAAAGACGATTTCCCGTTTGAGAGTTTAAAGTTTAAAATTGAAACCAAGGAATAGCTCACAAATGGTCAACTACCCAAAAACTGTGTAGGACATAAATTGTGTATTTTAACGAGATCCATATTTTTCGTGCAATAGGTTTTTTGTCTATCTCTTACAGTTTACCAGTTACACAGAAGTTAACCAGAATGAAGACCCCAATAGAGGGGATGTGCATTTCGTTTTCATTGAAAACATCTTAAACATATGGTATTTTAATAAAAATCATTAAACCGTTTTTGATAAAATTAAAAACTTGGAAATTCCTAAAAAAAACTTTGTGTCGTATTCTTGGAAAATATTGAACTTAATACTAAGTTTGATATTTAACAGACACGTTCAGACGTGCTCACACTGTGTTTTTCTAAAAATGTTTTTATTGTTTAGCGATCTTTTTTTTTCCTTTTTTTTTTTTTTTTGATAGTGTTTAACGCCCGCTTTAACTACTGGTGGTACCGCAGGCGATGCCACTGATAATGCATAAAGATGGAGCACCGGTGGAATGTGATGACGGGGGAAACCAGAGAACCCGGAGAAAACCCGCCCCAGCGCCGCTTTGTCCACCACAAATCTCACATGTGGTCGCTTGGGATTGAACCCGGGCAGTCTAGGTGAGAGGCGAGAGGTCTAACCACTCGACCACGGCGCGGCTACTTAGTGGTCTTCAAAACATGTATTTCCGGTATAGAATTTTTTGGAATAATTCAGTTTCAACTAATTTTCTACCTTATGTACTTACATAGTACGTGCAGAGAAAGTAAAAACATTTGAAGATGATATGTAAGTTAAATTCACTAAAAACTACGACCAAACTGTGATTTTAACACAGTCAAAGGTTTAAATGTGGTAACAGCATAGTAGGAACAAAGCTGTAATCTTGGAAATATCCTGGGAAGTCCCGGTCTTCCAAGGAGTGGTCTTCTCTACTCACCATTGAGGGATGTGCCCAAATAGTGAAAGTTCTTTCTCGATGATTTGGAATTGGGGCCCGCAGGGAATGTACCCCCATAGTGTGTAAGGAAGGTAGGCAGGACCTGTAGGTGGGAAGAGGAAGACAGAGATAGCACCATGACTGGGCTAGTTCTGCGATCGTATTAAAGATACGTCATGATGAATAATGCTCCCTCGGGACAGGTTCACAAACTATACTTAACGTAAACAACACGTCTGTATTTAATTGTAAGTCAAGACTTAGTTGTCGACTTAATTCCCCGAAATAATCATTTACATATGAGGATTTTACACGAATTATATAATTCTAATAGCTTATCTTTGAACAGGGGATATTTAGGAATGACCTTTTATATAATGAGCTTCACACATTAATTAATTCTCTAAGTTCATAGAACGCCTTCACTTTTGTTTGACAAGAAGGTCTTCCAAATATTGACAGGATTTATATATTCATCGATCATCATCAGCAGCAGCAGCATTCAAGATTTGGACTCTCAGGATCCCTTCTGTCCCCATCAGTCGATGTCTTCCTCGTCTGGAAGTCTCTTTTACCGAATGGAACGTAGTCGGCCACCATATTAGGAAATCTGTTGCAGTTGTCCTCTGTACATGCCCCTCCAATTTATTTTATTCATATCTATTAAATTATGTTAAATTCTTCGCTTATTTCTTTGTTTCTTTTTTATAATCTAAAAGAGTCTATTCAGTCACTCATCTTAGAAACCTCATTTCTGCGGATTCAATTTTTCTTCTGTTTAGCGCCAATGTTTCTCAAGATGACAATCACGTAGGGACTGTCATTGTCTCTAAATACTTAATTTTTGTTTCCCTTCTGGTTTCCTTCTAAGGTTTCTGTTTATTGGACCGCATATAAGATTGGATTTATTCAGTTTCTTGTCAATATGTTTCCCTTCGAATATAGGAATAAATTCTTATTCACAATAATTAAAAGTTTCCACCTTCTGTGCTGTTTTCTTATTAATTACTATCTTACTTCTAGCATGCTCCTTCCCTTTAAAGGACAAAGCTCTCCTTTTATTTGTAGATATAAAATTTTCACTGATCTAGTATAATATTACGTATTCAATTTTTTTCTCTTAATCAAAAGTATAACTCTGGTATTGGTGTGAAAAATAAGACATTTCTTTCTTTCATTTGATCGTCCCATACATTTAGGCTTACATTGCCTATAATCTTTCTAGAAACTTCTGGGATCCAGCAGTTAGACCAAAGATGGGTGATTCCGTATGAGAAAGTAATGCCAAATGAAAGACCTCTTCAGTTTGCGTGCCTTCGGTACTCACATATGGGTATCTGTATTGGTTTCAAATACTTCGTGGACGCTCTCCCAACACCAAAATAACAAAAATGTCCACATGAATGTGCTCTGAAAATCGTTTGTTAGAGATTTATAAAAGAATTTGCTCCTTCATTGACGCCATTAAATTATTTGAATTGAAGTAATATCCGCTGTTTGTTGTCGTTGTTTGTTGCACGGAAGGCAAAAAATATCTATTCTGTGAGTGAAGTGACAGAAATGCATTACGTGTGTGGCCTTGCAATGGCGATGCATCATGAGCATATAAGCTTTTTGCAGAAAGTATCCTAGCAAGCATCTACTTCATCCACGAATCCACGAAAGATTGAGAGAGACAGAGGCTCACATGAGAGGAGTTTATTCGATGTTAGGAGAGTAAGAGAATTGACCGTGAAGTAGTCGTGAACCCATCAGATAGCAGAAGTTGTATTGTAAGGAAATCGTTAGTCACATAACTATGTGGAAATTTTTGCATGAAAATATTCTGTACCAATACCACCTTCAGTGGATACAAGGATTAAATCTAAAGAACCTTGAGCCAAGAAGAAGTTTCTGCCATCACATGTTATAGAACTGTGCCATGATCGGCAATTTTTTTTAGCTAGTATCTTGTTCACTGATGAGACTGGGTTTGCTCGTGACAGTATCTTCAGTTTTTGTATAACTCATAAGCGGCCTGTGAAACACGCATGAAGTACAAGATAGACATTAACAGCGGTTCTGCTTAAACGTTTGAAGAGAACTTATTCACTATCACCTATTGATTTCCATTTCTGTCCTCCGTGACTGACTGTACACAATGGTGCGACAGCTCAATTCAACCGGATAGTGCGTAATTTCCTGAACGTAAATTTTCGCATAGATTTGTCGAGCAGGGTTCTTTGCATATCCTGCTCGGTCTCCTGATTTGAATGCAATGGATTTCTTTGTCCGGGAACATTTAAACTCTCTGGTTGATGCGATTCCTGTATTGGATATTGACACTCTGGGAAACCCAATGCATGTTGGAGTTGACCAAAACGGAACACTCCAGGTATTTGCAATAAAGAACTTGACAGACGGGAACGCATGCTTAGTGCAGACATTGAACCACTTCGAGCAATTTCGGTAATCTTAAATTTGATGTTGCAATTCAGCACTGAATGATATTCGTACCCACGTTCATATGGATTTTGTATTCTTTTGATGTTGGGATGGCGCCCCCAAAACATTTAAGCTTATAAAAATAACTCTGAATATGTGAATTTTAAATGAAACGTAGTTTTATTTATGGACGCTATTTAACAACAGTGGCCTCAGCGTCCCATTCTATATTGGGCGAGTGAATTTTAATTTAATGTATAGAACAGATAAAAACAGTTGACGTCTCCTAGATGTCCTATAATAAGCCACCGATCGTGAAGTTGTTTTCTTTCTGATCGGAAATACCGACTTTATGAAGGATTTTCAATATTATCTTTTCTGTCTCTAACCACTTCCGATCCAATGGTCTTTTTAGTTTTTTTATTTATTTACATAGAATGTCCCAATGAGCATATTGCTCTAGGTAGAGACTGCCCTTTAGTGAGATGGTAAGCAAAATACTAAGTATAAAATAAACACGTAAAAATGAGTGCATAAATATAAATTATATATATTTAACTTATTTGGAGTGGGTGTGTGATTAACCTTAATACATTATTTCAACCATAAGGATTTTCTGTCAAATTTTTATTGCTCAGTAGGTATTTGAAGAGTTTGTTTTTAAATAGGAATAAATTAAGCGATTCATTTATATTAAGTGGGAGACTGTTGTATGTTTTGGTGGATCTATGTAACATACTTATCATTCCATATTTGGTAGAGTTAACTGATTCTATATAGATGTGATTAGCTGGCCTTGTTTTGTAGGAGAAAATATCTTTTGTTTGTGTTTGATTGAAGTTGGTACATAACGAGATTATTTTCAGTTTTGTACATCAATAGAGTTGAGTTGTCGCGTAATAAGGAAGTACGCAGTAATTACCGATTAGAGTCGAGACAAGAACTTAGCAAGCAGAAGAAAGCATCACTGGTTATTATATTTCCACGTCTTCAAAAATTGCTATGTCGGGTCGCTCGAAGGATTATTGCCTCAACAAATAACAAAGATGAATAACAGCATTAATTCAGTGGAATGTAAAATGAAGTAATTCTATTTTTGAGTCTACCGCGTGTCACATACCCCAGTCATTCTTTCTCCCCCTCAGTGAGAGTTAAACTTGTGTGCTACGTGGATGAGCAGAGCCGGCGCATCAAAGAACTTTCAGGAGGTATGTACACGCTTGTTTATAAAGTATTTCACTGGCGCTAATTCAGACCGACTCCAAGGTAGACAAAAGGACAGCGACAACATAAACCAGGAAAAACTAAAATTAAATGCATCTACATTTAAGTTATTGTAGGAAAATAACAATCACCCCCTTCACTATATTTAAAACATTTTTTAGATGCCAAAGGGGAACAATAAAAAAAAATGTTATTCAGCACGAAGAATATTCGGCAATTTTACACTCCGGGTTCCTATTAGAGGTGTACAAAGTTACAGACGTCTACATGCGTCGAATAAACTATTCATACTTTGAAAATAATTATCAGTAGGTAGAGGGCAAATAATGTTTTTATATATTCAACTAGCTTAATATACAACATTAAATTTTGAGGAAATTCTTTATTAATGCTTTTAAATAATTTCACACAATGTTACAACTTTGTCCTTTCACACTTCTATATCTATTTTTTTTCTCTGTTATACATTCTCCTATATTTTTGCATGCTTTCGACATCGTTAGACGTTTTAACTTTGTTATGATATAAACGTTTTTAACTACAGATTGACATTATTACATTTTAGGTGGCGGAGACTTAGAGGTAAATCACCTTCTATACTAGTGCACTTTATTAAACTGGCAGCTTAGAATCTTCAAGATACCAAAGGCGAAGCAGTTGACAAAAAAAAAAATAATTATGAAATAATAAATAGTGTTTCCCCACCTGGTCATCATTTACAACTTTATTTGGAAAATATATATTTTCACGGTCAGCATTTGAAATGATAGCCAGGCATTGAAAGGAATTTCCACAGATAACGTATTTCAATTCCCTACTCGTTAACTTATAGAAGTAATTTACCTAGCGGGATGACTCAGCCGCATTCAGGAGATCGCGAATTCGCTTTCTATAGCCGGCCTATCTGAGCCATTTATTCGGGGGTTTCCCCGGATCTTCCATACCCCGCATATCGTGTTGCTCCATGTCGTTTCCATTGTCATTTCATTCGTCCTTCATCCCATTGGTTTCTTTCGGGATTGGAAGTGTCGGCGATGGTGCTCGGTGCAGCGTGGAGAGGAAAACGATGCTAGTTTCGTCCCACGACTTCGGCTGGTTGCCAGAATGAGGACCGCTCCTGGTAGGGGCGTTGGACCCTATGTGGGCGGGTTCTCGTGCTGCCTGACGGTTTTGGGGTGCTTCAATCTGGAAACTCTAAGGACCTTGTCATTGTGTGTCGTCGCTTCTGGTTCGGCCGTCCGGTGTATCCTCTCACCTCCCACCGCTTTCGTGGGGTGAGGGTAAAATAACCTCAGGTTCGGTGTTAAGTCTGCTCCAACTGCATCCTAATCCCATCCTATCTTATCATTCCCTTTCATTCTAAACCTTTAATCCATACTCATTCATACCCAATCACCAATGATTTACATGACCTCTAGATAGGTAAAGATATCCTCACAAATGGCAAGAAAATAATATGGTGGTAAAATATTCTAAATTAACAAACTTACGCTTTTACCTACCCTACTTTAGTTCTTCACACAAAAACGTGAACAACCGGCAAAATCTCATTTTAATTAAGCATCCATCGATAGGAAATCTACCCCGAATATATCCTTCTATTTATGGGATTGAACTCTTGAGATAGCGCGAAAAGCAGCAGTAGGTGAAGCTTAATGAACTGTTGTTTGTTCCTTGAAGTTTTATTTTAGTGGTTAGAGCGTAATATCTTAAACGTGCACTTTCTATTACCCCTTTTTTTCCACTTAACTTTCATTGGACATCTCATCTGGTTGATGATTCTGTTATGAAGCTTCTGAAATTGAAGATCAGTAGATATTTATAGTAGAGTTTCGATTGGGGGAAAGCTACCGCAGATAAAACAAACAGTAGTTAATATTAAAATGTCCACAGCTCTGTGCTACATATTAATGTGAGGTACGCTTATACTCGTACATCCTAAGAGTTAAAATACGGAAATGGCTATCTAATTCACAATTTTACAGAGGATGTATCCGTAGGGGTGATCTATGTAACAAGCGCCTATTGTTTATCCGTTTTGTATGTCAACTGTTTTAGTAGCCATTTTATACCAAAATACACTTCAAAACAATAATATGTATCCCGCTCTATTTACACGCAAACACGCCTGTAAGTTCTTTCAAATCCTGCTGAGAAAGTAATTAATTAACATTTGTTTTAATGCAGCATTTTAAAAAACCGTTTCAAACAGTCCTTAATTTAGGAGGACTTAATATGTCAAGCAGCAAGGAATTCGCTTGTTGCTCGAGGCAACCTAGCAAATCATCTGGCCATTCCTGGGATGCCTCGTCATCGTAATCGTGTACACCATTTTCCTCGTTCAGTGTACGCATCAAAATGTTTCCGTCAGCATCGACCACGTGGCCCAGCTGTACAATCACAAAAAAATTCTTTAATGTTCTCATTGTTCATGTTTTTATAGCGTGAGCAACTTTTAATACAGAAGCTGAGGTTACACATTTCTTCATATATTCTGACCAAGCGATTACTGTTTGAGTGTGAAGGTCAGAGAATAATAAAATACTTAAATGTTATGCTTACTTGAAAGACTTACAGTAAAAATCCTCAGAAAGTCATAGTCCAACAAAGCACTTCAAAATTCATAGTCTTTGGAATGAAAGTATACAAACTATTAATTAAGTTTAAAAAAAGAAAGAAAGAGGCAAGAACGAGAGGACGCAAGGAAGAAATAAAGAAAGGAAGAAGGGAGGTAGGAAGTAGGGCAAGGAGGGAAAGGGATGTAAGGGAAAATGAAAGGAGGGAAAGAAAGAGATAGGGCAGGAGGGAGAAAAGGAGAGAAGAAGAGAGGGAGAGTAGGAAAGAATGGACGGAAGGGAGACAGGAAAGAAGGAGGGTGGGTAAGTAACAAATACTGAAATTGTCAAGTATAATGCTAATCCACCCGCGAATAATTTTCACTTAACTGCAAGTTAACTGTGAAGAGATTTATACTGTTTCTGATCCCATGGTATAGAATTTTAAATAATTATTACTTAGGCTGCTGAAGATAATAAATGCATGTTACCCACCAAAATTAAAAGAGACAATCACGGAAAATAAAATGTCTAGAAAATAGAAAAACCTTAATATTTTTCAAACACTTTCAAGGTAGATATATTACCAAAAGTGCTGGAACCTACCCAAAAAGAGTGTTCTTAGAAGAAGTACTTACGTATTTACACTTGGAAGGGGAAAAATGCTCACAATTTTGTTTTCCTAGGTGTTTTGTTTTATTGAATATTGGTATAATCCTATCAGTAGTTCGTTCCAATCATGCCAATTTCTTATTGGTTTGAACAAAACGAGTGGTAAAAGAAGTGGCTGAAAGACACGCACTAAATGTCGTTTTTTGATTTAGGAAGGAAGGCAAACATGGCATAAGACAAACATGTCGAGTGGTTGGCTGACGTTGTCTTCTAAGACGTTTCCTTCTAAGCATTGTCCTTTGTATTGCATTGCCATTTGAAAGGAATAAAGGTCTTGGACAAAAATAAAAAGCTATTACTCTCATTCTTCTCACATGTAACTTTACAAGGTGTGAGGGTCTATATGGATTTTCTAAAAAGAACATTAAACTCATATTACATACAAAAATAATTAAATCATGCTGAGAAACTGAGTTATTCTAAAAGGAAGAATCATCACAAAGCGTAGCAATTTCGCATTACTTGAAAAAATTGGCAACCCTCTTTATATTACAAAACTCTTATAATAAACTTTAATTTGATAATCTAAATGCCAAATAATTATGGATAGGCAGAATCAGAATGCAAAGTTTGGTGTCTTGGTAGGGATCCGAATCACCAACCTTTGCCTTCTCGTGCCATTGCTCTGATTCTGAGCTACGAGGTCGGTAATAAGACCTGTTGAAATGTTGCATGTGACTGGAATTTTTCCGGTAAATCACATAGCGTTGTCAGCTCTTGAGACAACATACCCCAATGACGACTTACGTGTTTTTACATTCTAATTTTATCTTTCCAGTCTACAGAAGAGCAATTAATAATGCTGAATTGATTATGTTTTTTCAACGAATCTAAAACTATCTTGGACCATAGCCTCTGTTGCGCATCCGCAATCAATGAAAAAGTCTACGACAATAAACTTTTATGTCAGAACCAGGTGGAACCATGAATGTAGGAGGAGCTGCTTTGCTAGTTTCTTACCAATGTAAAACACAGTTCATTAAATTGGCACGTACTTTTGAACCTGAAAAACTCACATGTCATTTTCTGCTCATGGCTCACAACATTTATTTGTACATGAAAGAACAATCCATAACCTAAGTTTCTGTTGTAAGTCACCATTGTTCAGGTATTTGTCACAGCGGAGAATAAAACTTTGTACACTGCTGAACACCGTGTTTTGCGGAAACACATCACAAAACATTCTTACTATGAGCCGTCTGTATTACCGAATTGTTTCATTCACCTGTTCAATCAAACCATCAATGACAAAAGAAGGCCGCCCACTACATGCTTCGTCATGAACATTGGATCATCTATCATTGAATTGCCTATTTCGTCCCATTTTATCTGTCATTACATTTTCACTGTAAATGTCTAAAAATTGGCGATGAATTTCAGCTGGCTTAACATTTCTTGCATTCAAAAACTGTACGCACTTCACTGCCGGCGGAATCAGAAATTGTCTTAAACATTTTGAACGATCACTAACAACTGAAAACATAACACGATCCATCTGGAATGGCGTTTGCGGACAATGAACCAGAGAGACGAAGGAGCATGCGTGAAACTGCGATACTAGCGTTGCGGTGGCGGTAGAGCGAAATAAGACCTACTTCCCGGACATGCCTTGTAAATTAATGATTCATTAGAATGCTAGTGAACACGTTTCAAACAGTTACATACAGTAACAGTGCAGTTAGTATGTTTACGTTATATACGTTTAGTGACATGGTTATCCCTAAAGCTAGTGGCTATAGAGGAGGACGCCGACTTTGCAATTGATCCCACTACATCAGGATTAAAATTACTCCGCACATGTTCAGGAAAGGAGACATAGCATTCATTCATTTATCGTTACGCTCTTCTCCGTCTGTGTTGATTGTTCAAGACTTTATCCAGACTTATATTTAATCTCGGACGGATATATTTATGGAGGTCGTTTGCTACTTCTTGATAAAATATCGACTTAGTATGTTGTTTCCTAGTAAAATCGAAGTGAAATTACTACCACAGCGCAACAAATGAGTAAACCTCAGTCGCGTTGACAAGGATATATTCAGAGATATTCATTAAAACAATTGAAGGACGTGCACTGCACGATTTTTGTTGGCATTCTGTTGGAATAATGATAGTTGTAAAGCGGACTCGTGATATAGATCTGATTATCACCTTAAACATGACTCTGACGTCTTTATTTTTACCTTGAGTTTTTATTTTCCTCTGATTTAAGGGAGATAGGTGATTTAAAAGTGTATCATTTTAGTGAAACTCCAATGTCTCTCAATTTATTGCAGATAAGCTCACAAAATTCCATATCCATGTATGCTAGTGACATTAGGTATACCTTCTGGTATATCTATCCATAGGTATACTTTCTGAATCAGCTGTTTTATCCAGAAGTACATGCCTTTTTACTTTCTATAGCAGATATCTATTACTTTGTCTAACTACAATGTACGTAGTAGACTAAGAAGGTACTGTATTTCACCCACAAATTTGATAACGAGATTTCACCGAAAATATATGCTTTGAGACTCCCTGAATGAAAAAAAAAGTTTTAGAAAAATCTCGGTGTGTGTGTGTCTGTGTGTGCGCGAGCGCGCACAGCATAGCTCGAAAACGGAGTCCGTAAATACTAAATTTGGTGATAAAGTTTAGGACCTCTTTGACACGAACTTTTTCAACATAATCCCCAAAATTAAACTACTCATTACTTGGAAAATATTTCGAAAAATTATGATTTTCTTAAAAATGGCTTTAATAACTTAAAATGCCATATATATATTAATGTGTATCTTCTTTCGTTGGAATAGGTTCCTAATTCCACTTTATTCTAAATACTTTGGCATAACTGGTAAACAGTAAGAGATAGACAAAAACGTAATGCACAAAATATATAGATGTCGTCAAAACACCAATTTATGACCTTTACAATTTTGTTGTACATCTAACCTTTCCGAGATATTCCATGTTATTGCTTTCACTTTTAAAACATCTATATTTTTCTCAAAGTAAGTGTCCGTGTCTCTTTTACTCCTGGCCATGCAAAGAAGCGAATTTGAATGATACTTGCTTAGCCACAGATCTTAAAACATTAGATTTGGTTTAGCCTAGTGTATTCCCTAAGTTCTCTTCTACTTATAAGGAACTAGGTAATAATAACCAATCTGCTAATGATTATATCAATTAGCATGGAGTAGAAAGGAGAAAGATCTTTTGCAAGTATTTGTTTGTATAACAGGTAGAGAGCGTCATATGAATGCAACACATCAGATTTGTTCTACTTCAACCATGTGTTTCTTTTTTGCAAAAACTGTCGATGAGACATCTTTGAAATTATTTAGTTCAGAAAATCTCAGCAATATGTTATTTCATTTGAATTATAATGTGTCGATAGTTTGATTATAGCTTTCATAATATTTAATGCATGAAAAATCATGCTTGAAGAAAAAGTTCACAATATTTTATCAATACTGTTAGCTATTTGCACATTATTTAAGATAGTCGGATGATTATAGAGAAAAAAAATATCTGATGTGTTCCACACGCACACACACACACACACATGACTTGCTCTAGCTGTTTCACAAACAAACTTTCCTTAGAAAAGATTTTTTTTTATTTACGTCAATCTTATCAAGATAAACATTCCCAGAATGGGTCTTATTACTTTGCAAGTAGGAGGGACGTAATGAAATCTAAAGCGAGAGTCAAATGTTTTAAAAGCCTGTCGCTAAGTGAAACAGTTGTAAGTCAGTTCTCTTTGCTTGCTAGGAGTAAACAAAAGAGAGACGGAAATAAAGATGTCTCCCGTTGAGAAAATCTTAAGTACCTTAAAAATGAATCCAATGATTAGGAACATCTCAAAAACGGTTAACTCTACAAAAAAGTATATGACATAAATTGTGTGTTTTAATGAGGTCTGCATGTTTCGTAGTACCTTTTTGTTTTGCTCTTACACAAAAGTTATACAAAAATCATCCGGAATGAAGAGGACTTCAGAGGCTATTCCCAGAAAATTCAAGAAATACATGTCATGAAAATATGTTAAATACATGACATTTTAATAAAATGTGTTAGAGCCATTTTTGAGAAAATCAAAATATTCAAAAAATGCTGTATGTGAAGGGTTGTTGGGGTTGGGAGATTTTCTTGAAAATTTTCGTGTCCCATCGTTTGAAGGTAGTGAACTGAATTACCAAATTTGGTATTTAACCGACTTTTTGAGCTATGCTGCTCACAGACAGACAGACAGGCAGACGGACACACACACACACACACACATGGACATGTTTTTAAAAATGATTGCTTTTTTGGATTCAGCAAATCTCAAAATATGTATTTCCTATGAAATATGATCTCAAAATTTTGGGTGCAATAAAATTGCTTCTTTATCCACTATGTCCATTGTACATGTGGTTAGAGAAAGTAATAAGCAAGCATTAACTTCGCATTTCCTTGTAACATTTCACTACATTTTGCTCACTACTTCAGAGAAAAAGGTACACCAAGCAAAGAAAATATACTTTTTGAGAAAAAGAAATTTAAAATGGTGATGAGGCAGGCTTTTGAAAATCACATTTCTATTTCATAGTCATTAATGTGTGTAAATAATATGCGTACATGTCATCTAGTAGAATTAGAACTCTACATTTCTTAAATAAAACAAAACTACTTTCTCTAGCACATATGTACATAGTAGGTAGAAAAGGTATTGCATACCGCTCAAAATTGATACCGAGATTTCACCAGAAATTCATTTTTGGAGGACCCCTGAATCCAAAAAGCAGTTTTAGAAAAATATGTGTTTGGACAGCATAAATCAGAAAAACGAATAATTGGTTAAATACTAAAGTTGATATGTAAGTTCAGTATCTCCCAAGGATGTGACACGAATATTGTCAGAAAATGTCCTCTACCCCCAAATATTCAACAACATGGAAACAATTTAGAAATGTTTAATTTCTATAAAATGGTTATAACGATGTTGACTAAAATTTATTATATTGAGAATATTTATATGACAAATAAAATGTATCGATATCTTGAATTTTCTGGGAATAGCGTTACAATGCGATTGCAACAGTATTAATGAAGCTTCTTATTACTGTCAAAGACACACACACACGCACATACACACTGACAGTCACCCACGGAAATATCCCTTTTTTTTTATTTAGGAGTTCTCAAAACTTGGTATTTCCGGTGAAATCTCGGTATCGAATTTTTGGGTGCAATACAATACCTTCTCTATACACTATGTACATAGTACGTGTAGAGAAAGTAAAAAACATCTTCTTTTTGTTAACTGTCTTACTTACTTGCTTGGGTGGTGTAATAACACTGAAAATTGAGTTTTCTGACTATAGTATACTTTGTCGAAAACTAAATACTTATTCCGCAACTTTCTATAAATAAGGTATTTATAGAATAAGCAGACTTAAATGTAGCATTCGATGGCTTGCATTCCTTTCTATTCCCGTCATAAATTGACAAATGACGCACTATTGCAGAAGGAAGGGAGATAATCCCTGCTGTAACGTGTTTACCCATTGCATGAATAGAGCAAGTCTCTGGCGCGATATCAAGCAAGTTGATGACGCCTGCTCTACCCATTCTTATAGGAAATGTGGAATTGGAAACGCGACTATCACTGTAGTTCCAGTATGTAGCTGCTTCTTACACTTCCACGTGTTTCCAGAGAAGTTGCGGATATTGCAAAGAGATGGATAGGTGGTCTTATGATACGGTTCCCCGACTTGATGCCACTATAATTCACGTCAAACCTCCTGCATATGACCTTCAATGGCTGCACGGCTGTAGCGAATCACAGACATGCAAAGTTGCCAAGTCAGAACTAGCCGTGTCTCGCTTAGTAATTACTAGATTACCGCCCGAATACTAATAGTTTATTACAACTTTAAAACTTATATCAGATATAAAGAGAATTATTGAGCAAGTATTTACAAAAAAAAAAAAAAAAAAAAAAAAAAAAAAAGAGCATAATTTTAGCTTTTGTCATAAATGTAACAGATCTTGAGCTGTTAACAGAGATGTGATTAACTTTTGTACTAATGTACCATTATGCTTACATTTTCTCTTAATGCACTTCTAAATACCCTGACCAGGAGACAAAACAGGTAGTTGATGAGCAGTTTTATGAAGTTGAAGCAACCGACATATCGCTAAGTAAAGCCAGTGATAGTGTTAATGAAAGAAGAAAACCAAAACATTGTGTTTTACATAGTCAAGCACAAGTTGTTTATAGGGTGTATGAGTATTTTTTTTAAAAAGAACTCAAATGACCAAGAAATGTGGAAACTAGATTTAAAAAAAAATCTCAGGAGCTAACTGCTATAGCGAGTGGAGTCAATCAATGTTTCTTGGATCTGTTCAGAGGCAAAAAAAAAAAAAAAAAAAAAAAAAAAAGACGGTTTCTTTTCGGTAACAAAATCTTACAAAGATTCTACTTCTTCCACCTTAAGAATGAGTGACGATTAACCTTTGGCCATCCCTCTGGAATAAGCAGGTACATTAACTTCTATTGTTATTTATTTAGGTTTACTAAATAACCACAATTTATTTAAGTTTTAATCTGTATTTCCACTAAATAACCCACGGTAACACGCTGCGCTGCACGCTAATATCTCTACGTTAAATTCTATAGTCATTTATTTAGTTTTATTTAGGATTTAATCTACAGTTCCGCTAAAGAACCCTCGGTAACAACCTGCGCTGCATGCTACTATCTCTATCTCTCTCACGCACAAGTGGACGATATGGCTACGTTGTAGCGCGCTCCTATTGGCTACTGCTATATCTAGGAGATTTGACGCGAACTCTAGACTTCTTCTCAGTATAGTATCAGGGACTCCCAACCACACAAGAGAATGAGCAACATCGTAGAAACAATACAATTTGTGCAACTCTTTCTTGTTCAGCCCCTTCAAAAGTGTATTTATTGCTGCAAATGGTAGGCACATGGAACGTCTGCTGTTCATCAGATAAGAGGTTACTGATTATCTGTGAGCGTGTCTTCCGTCCTGGATATAATTTACAAACATGAGGTTTTTGTGGACTCTAGGCATCTAATAATTGTGTTTAGACAAGTGAAACCAAATATGTTATCACTAATTGCATCTCGAGTTTTCTTTTCGCTATAAACAACATACATCATCCATAAAAACAAAACAAAATTGTGTTGAAAGTGTATTTGTATGCTTCTATGATTTGTACATAACTTTCCACTGCGTACCTTATGTGACTTTGTTCCCATGCAACTAGATTTTCACATTTTGTTTCATTTTGAAAATATTTGACGTCGCAGAATTACATGAGATACCCAATGCTTCATAACATGTGACTATTAGTAACAATCTTTGTGTGTGATGTCGTGCGGGTGTGTGCGTGTGCGTGTGTGAATGTGTGCGTGGAATAAGTAACAACGTAATAAATGCTTTCAGTTTTATTAATTTCTCTGCAAGTACCATGTTCTTAGTATTTAGAGAAGGTATTATTGTATTCCACCCAAAAATTAGATGTCTGGATCTATCCGAAAAAATGTTTTGAGGTCCCTGATCCCAGAAAAGTATGTTTAACTTCTCCTCACGTACTTTGTGCATAATGTATAGAAAAGGTATTGAGCCCGATAAAAAATTCTATGTCGAGATTTAACCGGAAATAAATGTTTTGATGTCCCCTGGATTAGAAAATGTTTTTTTAGAAAAAGGTCCGTGTGTATGTGTTAGTGTGCGGTGTGCACGTCTGTGAACATAATAACTCATAAACGAAAAGTTGTTTAAATTCCAAATTTGATATTTAAGTTCAGAATATTCAAGGATGCGAAATGAAGATTTTCAAGAATATCTTCCTCAATCAAAGTTACTCTTTACATGGAAAAGTTTTCAAATATTTTGATTTTCTCAAAAATGAGCCTAGCAATTTTGAATAAAACACCATATATTGAAAATAATAATGTGACAAATAAAACGTATATCTTGAATTTTCTGGGAATTACCTATAAATCCTTTTCATTTTGAGTGACTTTTGCACAACTGTCTAGAAGAGAAAACAAAAAGTTGGCGTACAAAAAGTGTAGATCTAATTGAAACACAAATTTATATCATACACAACTTTTGCAGAGTTAACGATTTCCGAGATATTCCTCGTTATTGTTTTCAATTTTAAAACATTTAAACATTTGTCACGTAGGAAGCCCTCATCCGTTTCATTTCTCCTGGCCACGGAGAGAGAACCAAATTTCAATGCTAATCGTATAGCGGAAGGTTTTAAAAGATTTAATTATCGCTTTAGCCTAGGGTATTCACTTATTTCCCTGCTATTTACAAGGAAGCAAATAATAAGACAATTTTTGCTAAGGTTTATCACGATCAGCATGATTTAATTAAAAGAACGATCTTTACTAATATTATTTTTGAGAAACAGATAGAGAACGGAACCACTAAATTTGTTTCTCTATTACGCATACTAATTGTTATACACCAAAAAGTACCTTATCCATATTTCACCGGACATATGTTATGATGCTTCCTTTAACCAAAAATGTTAATACTGAGTAAAGAATTAGTGTGTGTGTGTGTGTGTGTGTGTGTGTGTGTGTGTGGTTAATTAAAAAACAAAAGGCTTTAAAATATAAAACTTAGTATTTAATTTCTTTATATTCCAAGAATGCGACACGAAGTGTTTAAAAATGGTCCAAATTACCATACATTTAAGATATTTGAATGACAAATTAAATGTAAATCCTGAATTTTCTTGCAATAGCCTCTAAATAACTTCATTCTAAATTACTTTTGCAGAACTGTTAAGCTAGAAAGAAAAAGTACATATAAGTGTAGAATTCAGGAAATCACACATTTTTTATTACTTTTTGTAAACTTAAGCATTTTGAAGATATCTCTTGATTTAAATTTTCAAATACTTAAAATGTTATTTTTTCTCTCTGCTTTAGCTTATTATATACCTCTTGTATGTCAAATAAAATCATGTTTACTAGCATTTATTCTTGATTAGCATTAAATAGACAAAAGGATAATCTTTTGCAAGAATAGTTTATTGAAGGATGGATTGTGAAACTGATGTGGATGTAACATATCAGACTTTTTTTTTACTTTCTCTACACGTACCATGTACATAGTGAAAACAGAAGGCATTATATTCCACCAAAAATTTGATACCGAGATTTCACCAGAAATACATGTTTAGAGATCCTCTGAGTCCAAAAATGCATTTTAGAAAAAGGTCCGTCTGTGTGTGAATTTTTGTCTGTGTGTGTGCCTGTGGACATCATAGCTCAAAAACGAAAAGACCGTTAAATACCAAACTTAGTAGGTATTTAATTTTGGTATCTTCTAAGGATGCCACACGAAGATTTTCAAACTATCTTTTACATGGAACATTTTTCGAACATTTTAATTTACTCAAAAATGTCTCTAACGATTTTGCTTAAAATATCTTATGTTTAAGATATTTTTATGATAAACGAAATGTATATCTTGTAATTTCTGGGAATAGCCTCTGAAGACCTCTTATTTCTAGATGAATTTTGTATAACTGGTAAACAGTAATAGACAGACAAAAACTTATTACACTGAAATTGTAGATCTCATTAAAACACACAATATATGCCAGTACATTTTTGTGTAGAGTTAACCGTTTCGAGATATTCTGGATTATTTTTCTGAAATGGGAAGACATTTTTACTTTCTCTACATGTACTACGTACATAGTGTAGAGAGAAGATTTTTGATTTTCTTAAAATTCGCTCTAACGATTTTGATTAAAATACCTTACTTTTAAGATTTTTTTTTTTATTTTATATAACTCTGAGGCCCTAGCAGTTAAAGTTTTGCTCGATTATTCAGGACTTAATCTATTGAAGTAACAGGTATGAATACGACGTGGCTTTGTAAAAGAAAATAAAAGCAATAATTTTGTTTCCTACTTTACCCTACAGTTACAATATTCTCGGTTATTTTGCATACATAAACAATCATTAGAAAGCGATAACGCAAAGTGATGCAAGGTGGTTGTAAAGAACAATAATGGCAAGAAAACTTATTAAAGGCCGATTTAAGCAAACACAATTGGTCAGTTCCAGTTATCGTATCTATACTATGTTGGTAAAAGAGTGGTACTTTAAGCGTATCTTAAATTTAAGCGTATCGTTACAAGCAAAGAAAAATTCAGGGTGGTAAATAAAAATGTGCAAATACTTGTATCAGAGTTTAAGGACGGTGTGCTGATCAGTATTTGCAGTTTTTTCTCTATTTACTAAAGTTACGATCTTGAAGAGCATTACAGATGTTTTTAGAATGGTCATTATTTTCTATCTCAGACGCTCTGTGATTGTTTACTTTAACAGGTCACACAGTTGAACCTCCTATGCCCTTTGTTCTGGCCGACTATAGGTGGGGTATGTGAGGAAGAATATCAATCTCACTGAAACTTTAACCCACTAACCACTCTTTTTTTGTATTTGTACAAGATTATGTGATTAGGATTCAAAATGTATTCAGGATTCAATATAATATTAAGCACAATGGCATTATGCTTTATTTAAATGCTGTTTTATTGAACAAATACATAACTCAAAGCAGCATTAAAAATTTGCACTTCTGTTCCTTATACTACAAAATTACCCTCATTACTCTTGCAAAGGTTTAAAATCGTAAATTAGAGGACCTGTGTGTCAGATTCTTTGATACATTGGAGTTAACAAAGTTCTTCTTTTGAGAAGATGGCGATTAAGAAATCGTCATTGATACAGCCACTGACAGATCTCTGTTGAGGTGTAAATTAAATGAATGTCTGCCATTTCAGTGTATGTAATACCATTCACTGTGTAAAGGAAAACTTGCGACTGAATCAGTCTCTCGTTTCCTCACTGTGAAAGACGTGGACGTAGGTCACATACTTTATCACTGTTAATAGAAACCTCTCAGATAAATCACTGATTATTCTGGGAAGCTGCCGATGATTTTCAGTGCACCAATGAGCGCGTAGAAGTCACAAATGACAGATAGACGTTAACTACACATGGAGTGAACGAGTGTTGCAATGTCTTCACTGTTTTCTCTCTCATCCATCTCATGTGTACGTTAAATAAGAGACGCGTGATTATGGAATCAGCAGGGATTGTGGTATGGAGATGTCGGTACTTGAGAATACTAAACTTATTTCAAACAGGAAGGGTATCATATATTTTATTTAGATGAATCTTGGTACGAAACTCATGATGCTATAAGAAAAGGTTGGGATGATGGCAGTTACTCTTGCTTCCTTCGTACCTCTATGACACGTGGAAAAAGAATAATGATATGGCATGCATGCGGTGGCTAGGGCTGGGTTGAGCGTTGCTTATATTTGTCTGCTAAAAATATTCGGAAATCCTTGGCTGATTCATATCATGAGATGAATGCTGAAGTATTTGAAGCTCGGTGCAAGAACACACTTTTGAAAAACATTCCTCCTAAGAGTCTTATTGTGTTAGATAATGCTAGTTATTATTCCAGGCTAAAGATCAAAATTGCCACTATGTCCGGCAGAAAAAATGAAATGATCAAATTCAAAGAAGAACACAATATAGCTTTACAAAACCCTGTCCTTATAAAATCTGTGCTTTTGGAGGAAATTCGGAAAGCCAATATATAGAAAGTCTATATAATAGACGGAATGGCATGAAGTCTTAAGGCTACCACCATATTACTTAACAGTTGAGCTGATATGGACACGCCTTAAACATGCCGTAAAAAAGCGGAATGTGACTGCTTCTATGAGTGTGTGTGCAAAGTGCTGAGACAATGTGTGCCGAATATAGATTCAGGTGTGTGGAAAATATGTGTTCAACATACCAAGCAACAAGAACGAGCATTTCCACTGCGGGATGTTTCACACGATAATACTTCGTTTGTAATACATGTGAGTGAAACTGACAGTAACAGCGAGGAAGGCGAAGAAAATGTGGGTAGATATTATTAGCATGTGTAGTAGCTGCACCTAATAAGAACCTTGACACTTTAAGAAATAAATGTCCATGCGTGAAACGCGAGTTTACTTGGAGAAAAAGTGACATTACTTTCTGTTTCACTGAATACCTTCAATTTTATCGCAGCCTTCGATGCGTGCATGTTAACCTTTTCAGCAGCACGAGAATATACTGTGCAAGAAGCTGGCCGTTGCCAATTATTTACGTACATCAGGTGTGTAAACACAGGAGAGACGTAGTGTAGGTCCGTTCAAAATACATGAGACCCTGAAATTTGTGCTTCATTTATGGCAATGCTGTTAGTAAGGGGACAAAATCTTATGTATTATACGCATTGTTCTCTACTAGATATCAAATTATTTGCGCTTATTCGCCTTCAATCCTGAATATATTCTATATCGTTAATTGATTGTTTAAAAATTTATAGATTTAAAGTTATACGTTTCATTTATTTTGTTTCTCAGTACTCTTTTATTAGTTAATGCTCGGGCTGTACTAAATTTCTGTTTTTTCTTCAAGAATCTTAATTCTCTTTATTTCTTAGTTCATTTACGAAAGTTTTAACTTTTCACACATACTATTTATAAGCATCATATATAACTTAATGTGGTTTCACAATATCCAAAGTATTAAAAAACAACAAAACAGAAGTTTTGGGGTACAATTTTATACATTGCCTATTTATTTTGGAAATAAGATTTTGTTTACTAGCAAAAATACCAATAGATATTACAAATAAAGATGTTCAAAAATTACATATTTGCATTACATCAATCCTTTGATTATATAAATCGTAACTAACCAGATGGCATTTAAATTGATTAGAGCTTATTGTCGATAGATCCAAGATGGCAAATCTGTCTGTATGTAAGCTTCAGGAAAATTGTATTAAAAAAATTTAATGTCGAAGTACATAAAAGGAAATACTTTAATATGACAATTTGGTTTTGTTCAAAGACAAAACATGTAAAAGTATCAAAAGAAGAGAATATAAATGGACAAAGAATGTAGATTGATAATCCCACAGGAGCTGTTAAACGGAAGGAAAAAATAGTACAAGCATCAAGAATGCTTCGTAATTTCTCTCTTTTGAAATGCAAGAGCTCTAGGTGTATTGCGTGGGACGGTGGAAAAGAAAGAGAGAAAACAAAGCAGAGTTATCACCCCTCTGTCCCATTACCACCCCTCTTCGTTCACTTATTTATTGCTGCGGTAAACATACGTATCCCTCGGCTTGCATTATGTAAATAAAGTCAGATGAATGTTTCAGATTAATACTGTTTAATTGTGTATCTGTCACGCGGAGAGCTCTATTATTTCTAATTGTCGTTTTTTCTTCTCTCGCTATCTTTCTCGATAAATTATTAGGCTCTAAATATCTGCAAGCAAAAACGACAGCCAAGATTGATGATGGAGATAAAACGAGACAATTGTTATTCTTAATGTACAGTTTAATGTTTTTTAGGCAAGAGCAATCCCTCTTTCAAAAGAATGTCTCAGCAAAACCGTGTCATTGAATAGTTTCTGAGATGGACTTAATTCTAACAATTTGTCTCTTGCTTAGGAGGAACCTTGCTGTTTGAGAAGGCCATGATTTAGTTTATACTGACATAGATTTATCGATGAAAAGCAAAGGAACTATATAATGCCATAGAAGTTCTTCAGAGAATTTCTATTTATGGCCTCTTTCCCTTATAGAATCTTCTTTATCCATACAACTATTTTATTGCAAGCACGATTGATCAAAATATGAGTTAATCTAAAGCTATTAAGTTTTTATTACCTTCTGATTAAAGACATTAAATAAAATAGTGTTAACATTCCACAAAAGTTGTCCTATCCAGAGTTAGAAAAATAAATTGCAGAAGTGTCAACGTAAACCTCCATTATGTTAATCCGAAATTTTATTTTACAGCAATGCAATCAATAGATGTATTAAAACATATCTTGGGGAAAAAAAAGAAGCATACTATAAAAGTGCAGCTGTGTAACGTGGTATCAAAACCAACTTTAATTGATGAAGAGAAGTCTGGGTTTTAAAACAAACAAACATATTTAAAATAATAAAACCTTCGGAAATGGTGGCTTTAACAGCACCCTTTGAACTGCGTCTGAGGGTAGAGTAAGAAGTCAAGTCATAAAAGGTAAACTACGACTTTGTAAGACTACGGTTGAAGAGATTGACTCAGGATCATGACTATCATGGTCGTCTTCCATACTATGAATTTGTTTATTCTCCAAAATGAACGGATGACGTTCAAAAAAAGAGATATGTACAACAATTTTATTAAACTCTTTTAATCCCAGAACAGATCATAAAAGCTTAATTGTTGAATTTAGAAGAACAAGACTATACAAGAATAAACCAATACATTTCAGTGTTGAAAAATTTCCATGCATTTTCAGTATGAGATCTGCTATCCTCCTGTATTCGAAGTCAAGTATTTTAAATATATAAGATGCGAATTATAACCATATGATGGATG
This sequence comes from Hymenopus coronatus, assembly GCA_030762935.1. NCBI lineage: Eukaryota > Metazoa > Arthropoda > Insecta > Mantodea > Hymenopodidae > Hymenopus > Hymenopus coronatus. Next base: position 36,949,075 of record CM060890.1, read on the forward strand.
TAGGTTTACAGATATAAAAGAAGTGTAAAGAAGGTAAAACGAAAAGCTTAGATAGCGGCGGAGGACACCTCTCGCACTGCGATTTATATAGATCTATTTTGCGCTAACACCCAAGAGGAAGGGATGGAATGAGGAAACCACCGGCCACAAAGTCACGAGGAAGTCCCTAACTGTTTTGGATGATAGTTCATCTCGGCGCCAGGAGCCCCACGCATTCGCCAGCAATACTGGTTCCCAGGAGTCGGCAAGCAACCTCTCATGCCCTCTTGAGGATTGAGACACAATGCCGCCCCAACGCTGAGAACAGCATTAAAAAGTGCATATATCTGCACGTCATCTGCCAGCACTGTCATACACCATGAGCTCAGAGGCACAAACCTGAAAGGAAGTGACATTAATCAGAATGAGGGAAGTAAATTATCCAGAATAAGTTCTCCAGGATCGGCCTAAGTGACAAGGGGGGACCACGAGAAACCCCTAACAGGGATCGAACAGCAACCTCCCGAATGCGAGTCGCCAGCGCGTTACAGCGGTGCCACCTCGCTCCGTAAAGAAGTATTAAATATTGCGTTATAGTAATGTTATCTTTTGGAGTGGCTCAGTTTTTATCTAAGTATATAGCAGGTTACTGCTCAATGTAAGATTAAATAATAAAATAGTCACAACTGTTTGAATTCTATAAGTTTTATGCTATAATACAATCGACGCAGAATGAAATAGTTACAGAACATAACAGTTTTTATTTATGCTTAAACTTGAGGCTGTTCTCAATACAGAAGATTAATAATGAATTGATTTCAGAACAAACTGTCAATCTTTTGATATGCTGAAACAATGATATTTGAAAATTTTGAATTAGAGGAATAATTTTTTCTACATTTATTGTCTTCACCGTATTCTACTCGATCTATTCAAGTGAACACACTATTTCTAAAGTTGCCCAACATTCATGCCAAAAATGTTATAAAAACTGACGAAAAATGCTATGATCTTCTTCTTTAAAATAGCTTAGAATGGGAATAAATGTTACGGATATAATTTGATTAGAATTACCTCTTATCACAAGTGAAAATCAGATATTTATTTCTATTGCAATTGTAATGCAATATACCTTATCTTTGCTTAACTTTCCATATGATCATTGACTTTCAAATGACTTTCCCTACATCTCTGCAACAAATTATTCTTAAAAAGCTTATACTTCTATTTACTTCATGCTAATCAGAAAAAATAGCAGAAATAGTCTTATTACTTGCTTCCTTGTAAGTAGAAACGAAATAAGGGAGTGCCATAGGTTAAAGTGATAGTCAAAACCTGGGTGCTATGTCACAGAAGATCCTTTGTATGGATGGCTGTCGACAAATTTCTGTAGAACGTTTTTCAAAGCAGAAACCACAAACAAGGGATATCTAAAAAATGATGAACTCCACGAAAAAATGTATACAACATAAATTGTTGTTGTAACGTGTACTACATTTTTTGTGTAGTTTGTCCATCTCTTACGGTTTAGTAGTTTTTCAAAATTCCGTAAAATTCATCCAGAATAAAGTACTCTTCAGCGGCTATTCCCAGAAAATTCAAGATATACATTTTATTTGTCAGATAAATATATTTAATATAAGATATTTTAATCAAAGTTGTTAGACGCATTTTTGAGAAAATCAAAATTTTCGAAAAAGTTCCATGTAAAGCGTAGTTGGGATTTTCCTCAAAATCTTCGTGTCGCATCCCTGGAAGATACTAAACTTAAATTCCGATTTTAATATTTTACCTACTTTTCGTTTTTGACTTATAGTGTTATAGACACAGGAACACACACGGACCTTTTTCCGAAAATGTTTGTTTTAGATGAAGTAATCCCTAAAACATATATTTCCGGTGAAATCTCGGTATCGAATTTTTGAGTGGAGTGCAATACATTTTCTATGCATTATGTACATAGTACATGTAGAGAAAGTAAAAAAGCAATTTAAACAAATGAAAGCAATTTAATTCTTTTTTACACAAGCCATGTGTAGGACAGGAGTTCGATAAGTTGAGCCAGACCGAAAAATGCAATACCATAGCCGGTCTTTGAGCCACGGATTCCCCGGTGTCTAGCCGGTTGCTTTACCACCGAGCTACTTTGGCCACCTACTACGATAAGTACTGTAAGTCGTCATTGGGTCTGTTATCTCAAAATAATTTGGTATCCCCTTGTGGTTTACCGGGAAACATGCGAGTCAGATGAGAAATGTAATGCTATGCTGGCATATTGCCATGGTAGTTGAGTGATAGAACAATTGGCTAGAGACCGGAAGATTCCTGGTTCAAATCCTGGCTATAAAATTGAATTTTTCAGTCTGACTAAAGTTATCCAACTCCTGTCCCAGATACCGTTTGTGTGAAAAAACAATTAAATTAACGCTAATTGACCAAAATAGTTGGCTACACTATGAAGTCCGACAGACAAGATTGTAAGTCGCCATTGGGAATTTTATCTCAAAATAATTTGGGATCCCCTTGTGGTTTACGGGGAAACATGCGAGTCAGTTGAGAAATGTAATGCTATGCTGGCATATTGCCATGGTAGTTCAGTGGTAGAACAATTGGCTAGAGACCGGAAGATCCCTGGTTCAAATCCTGGCTAGGACATTGAATTTTTCTGTCTGACTAAAGTTATCCAACACAGTTAAATGAACACCAATTGATCAAAATAGTGGGCTACACTATGAAGCCCGACTGACACATCGTAAGTCGCCATTGAGATCACCTTGTGGTTTACCGGGAAACATGCGAGTCAGTGGAGAAATTAAATGCTAGCTAGAATGTTGCCATGGTAGCTCAGTGATAGAGCAATCGCTTAGAGCCCGGGAGACCCGTGGTTCAAATCCCGACTATGACATTGAATCTTTCAATCTGACTCAACTTATCAAAATGAAAGTAAATTATAGGAGTGACAAAAATCATTGTATATTCTTTATAAACATTTAATTCCCAGTTGATATACGATATTCATTGCAGTCATGGAAGTTGCCATTAGTTACACCTTTATTGTGAATTTTTAACTTCGCAATAATTTCTTATGTATGAAATTTTCTCGGCACCAATTCTTCTTTAACTATTACTAAATATTGCATCAAAAGTGTGCAAAGTTTCTGTACTGTTTAATAAAATGATAACCAGTCTAACTGCAAAAGTGCCTAAAGGCAATCAAGCCAAATACATAGGTCATCTTCCCATTATTCATTTCGAACTCCACAGAAGCAACTGCATGACGGATAGGACGAACAAAACCGTTGAACCTCAGCTGGTTAACCGGTGCTTGATATAAACATCAGGAAGAGAGAGAGAGAGAGAGACAGGTAGATTTAGCGAGAAAGAAAACATAAAATGAAATCTGTATTATCCTGCCACCTAAATTGTGATAGCAGGACTAATGTCCAAGATCTTACTTCTTATTTTCAATTTAATTTTTATCTACAATTTTAGAAAATTGTTCTATAGATAATAAACTAAAAATACTAACTTTAAATAAATCTAAAATAAAGCGAAAATTACTAAATTTAAAACTGAAAGCATATAAGACCACAAAAAATTGACTACTATAGTACCCTTTTTATTTTATATTAATGTTTTATAACTTTTATGATTACTTTAATTACCCTATATTAAATTATTTATAAAGTAATAATATATTTATAATTTTTCCACTTATTGAATGTATTTCCTTACTAATATCTTCTTCTTATAGCATATTACATAAAAGTGTATATTTTGTATTTTTAGTTTCATATTTTTTAAACGTTATCATACTTGTTTTCATTATTATTTATAATAGATGTTTTTATTTTATCAAGAAACCCATATTTAAATATATTATTAACTTTTAAATTGCGTTATTATTATATTATAATTTACTCCTTTTATCAGTTTATATTTCATTTGTATTACTTTTTCTATGTAGTATATAGTACATAGGTAGAGAAGGTATTGCAATCCTCCTAATAATTCGGTATTATTTCACTGAAAATATACGTTTTAGGGTCCCCTGAATCCAAATATACCATTTTATAGAAAGGTCCGCGCGCGCGCGCGCGTGTGTGTATGGTGTAAGTGCGCAAGCACGCGCGTCCCTTAGTGTAAATGAACATCATTACTCATAAACGAAAAGAAGGTTAAATACCAATCTTGTTATTTAAATTCAGTAACTTTCAAGGATGCGGCACGAAGATATAAAAAATCCCCTTACCCTAAAATACCCTTTACATGGAAAATTTTTCGAAATTTTTTATTTTCCCAAAAATGGCTCTAACGAGTTTGATTAAAATATCTGATATTAGAGATAATTGCATGGCAAATAAAATATGTGTATATCGTGAATTTTCTGGGAATAAGGATGCGACACGAAGACATAAAGAAAATCCTCTTACCCCAAAATACCCTTCACAGGGAAAAGTTTTCAAAATTGTGGATTTGCTCAAAAATAACATGACAAATTAAATGTATATATTCAATCTTATATTTAGAATCATAATCCAATGAGTAATAAATAAAGAAAGTTATAAAATATACAGCATTTAAAATGCAGATATTTTTAAACATAAAATGCAATAAATGAAAAAATGTCCAGTGCTCGAAAAGCATTTTCACATGCTCATTAACCTACATGTTTGTATGCCTTTTAAATTTACTAAGATTAATTCACCGATCATTGATAAAAAAAATCAATATCTACATATTTTATCCAAAATATTTTCTCTCTTTTTGAGAATATAAGAAAATTGTATATTATTTGCTCTCTCTTTTGAGGAGAGAAGTTTGCTTTAAAAAAACTGCTTCGATTTTGGGAAGTTTTTTGTGATCAAAGCACAATGTCCAATCTTTGGGTCCAATGGAATACATTCTCTATCGATAGTGAGCTGAACAGAAAGTAAAAAATACTGCTGGAAATTCTTTCTGAATGCTCCCCCCAGTAGTTCACAGCAGGTAATTGACTTCATCACATAATATGCTGTATTATAATACGGTTACTCATTCGTATCATCCAGTCCGTATTCTGATTGAAATATATTTCAGCCTACGCGATGAAAACCTCAAGATTTATCAAGAATCTTTCATTTGTTAGAGTGAGTCCTAATCACAGATAACCTATTAATCTTAATTGTATATTGCCTCAGACTTAATAGTAATCTGACAAGCGTTTCAGTCACTTAGCTGCAGCCGTGCTGTCTGGGTACATAGGTATGTATTCTCAGGATTATTTACCGCCACCGTCCAGCGACCGCGGAGGAACCACACCTCTGCCGGCCTCGCAGGAGTTACCGACATTGCCAGCAGCGACACGCGGCCGGCGTAAAATCTCTAGCGCTGGGAGAGAGTAATAATGTAATTCTAAAGGATGTTATCAGTGGGTCGTGGATTTAATTTAGCCGTCTTCCAAGACCTCGCCTGACCGGTGCATCATAGAACCTGTCTTACTAGGATGAATAACAAGTAGCAAGGAGAAAAGAAGAGAAAGGCGAGAACGGTAGGTGTAGAAGTGGGTGGTTAGGACGTAAACAATGCGTGGGTGGGAGGGAGAGACACAGAGAAAGGATGACACGTAAGATTTGTAGACGAATCAATGTGTACGTGACGTTAGTATACAGATACAATAAAACAGAAAATGAAATAAGATAGAATCCAAGTTTTTTACTTTCTCTATATGTACTATGTACATAGTATGTAGAGGAGATATTGTATTTCACCCAAAAATTCGATACCGAGATTTCACCGGAAATACATGTTTTAGGGCCCCCTGAATTCAAAAAAAGCATTTTCAGGAAAAATCCGCTTGTGTCTGTGTGTGTGTTTCTGTGGACAGCATTCTCAAACACGAAAAGACTGTTAAATACCAAACTTGGTATCAATTTTTGGTATCTTTCAAGGATGCGACATGAAGATTTTCAAGAAAATCTCCTCTCACCCAACTACCCTTTACATAGAAAAATTTTCGAGAAGTTTGATTTTCTAAAAAATGGATCTATCTATTTTTATTAAAATCCCGTATATTAAACATATTTATATCCCAAATAAAATGTATATCTTTAATTTTCTGGGAATAACGTCTGAAGACCTCTTTATTCTGGATGAATTTTGCAGAATTTTGTTTAACTGCTAAACCGTAAGAGAAAGACAAAAACTTACAACACAAAAAATGTAGATCTCGTCAAAACACACAATTTATGTCCTTTACAATTTTGTTGTGGATGTAACCGTTTCCGAGATTTTCCTTGTTATTGGGATCACTTGTGAAGTAATTTTTCTTAGACAGTAAGTGTCCGTTTTTCTTTTGTTCTACTCCTGGCCAAGCAAAGAAGCGATTTGCAATGCCAATCACATAACGACAGCTTTTAAAACATCTGAATATCACTTTAGAACAGTGCATTTCTTTCCTTCCCTTCTACTTGTAAGGAACTAAGTAATAATATCATTTTGCTAATGATTACCTCGATTAGTAAGGTGCAGAAAGAAGAATAATCTTATGTAAAAAGTTTGTAGAAAAGCTAGAGAAAGTAATGTGAGTGTAACGCATCAGATTTTTTTTACATAAGGTAAAATTTCTTCCGTGAAATTCGTAAAATTCGCAGTATGTAAGATATCTTATTGACATTTATATTATCATACACAATAACAGTTATTTTTGCAATGTATCAAAATTCTAACTTGCATGGCTATTTAAAAAAAAATATTGTCTAAATTAATTAGTCTAATAAAATGGGCCACTTGACACATGTTTATAACTGTTCCCATAAATAAATTAGTTTACAAATATATCGACCATGTCATATTTTTATATGAACACTAATTATAGAAGAACTTTTACATTCCGCACTTTCCAAAATTCTTGATTTTTTTAAAAAGCAATATTTTATTTCTCAAAATTGGACAATTTTTTGAAAATAACTATGCACATTTTCATATGAGAACATTTGCATTGTGAGGCAGAAAATAAAGTTTGAAACAAATAAGTCAAACATTACAACCTGTAAATATAAGCATTTTAGGTTAGATTATAAAAAATTGTTGGAATTATGTTTGCTAGAAAATAAGGTTTGAAGTTGAGTGTGTCCATTAATATGCAGCTTTACGCTCTGTTAAATGATAATTAAACTGCAACAAGAGAAAAAACTCTTATAGTTGATAGTTGATATAGTTGATATTAACAATTAAAGTTAAAATATGTTTTAATTTTTCAAAATCTTTGGTCAAAATTCACAGATCCATAATCTTAAGAGGACAGTCAGCTGAAAGTTCTGGGTTTTTGGAGTAAACTGCTGATTTTTGCTGTTATTGCTAAAAATCTTTGTTTCTTTTTGTACTTAAGGTTATATAAGTTTTAGTTTACTTTTAAATGTTTGAGTGGCCATTTAAATATTCAGTTAAACTTTATTTACTTCGTTTCTCAAAACTACATTTTTCTTCACATAAAAAGCCCTTAACAGAACAATTTTGTCCATATTGTTATGAAATTAACAACATAAGTTCATTATACTTTTGCTATATAATTAGGTGTAAGTTTTTATAAACACTTTTGAGCATTTATGTGACTTTAATGTTTGTAGTACAAATTTACAAAACGTTCAAATAACTTTCGTTTTCATAATTCAACATAATCCAACTAAACTTTAGTTGAATGTAAATTAAGAACATACTTACCATATATTATGCAAGAAATATGAAAACTGTTCCACAAGGGTCATTAATAATTCAATAATTAAATAAAAGGTTCATAAAGTGGAAACTAACTGAAGAAGTTGATTGAAATTTTGCAGATACACTGCTACAAGGAATATATATAGGATCTCCCTTGACTGTCCCCTTAAACCTCAGTTACAAAATCATCTTTGAAATGTGGATTGTCCCTAACACTATTCAAGACTAAGTTACGTTACGTAGTCGGCTTACCCTCCCCGTATGTAGGATCGACACCCCCCTAGGACTTACCAGTGCCCAGGGGTCAGAAGCCTGTCGGCACGTTACCACAGAATGAAGAACCTGGAACTTGTGGTCGGCCTGTAGCCCGACTTGAGCTTCTGGATGATATGAAATGAAAGTGAAATTGATGATGGAGCAATTGGTGGAAAGAGTGGCGGGGAAAACCGGAGGACCCAGAGAAAACCCGCCAGACTCCGTTTCTTCCACCACATGTCCCACATACGGGTGCTTGGGATCGAACCGATCCATAAATATAAATTAATTATCAAAACACAAGAGTGTTAAATTAAAGTCAAATAAATCAATAAGTAGCCTGATAAGCCGCGCCGTGACCTCTCACTGAGACTGCCCGGGTTCGGTCCCAAGCAATCGCATGTGGGATTTGTGGTAGACAAATGGCGCAGCTGCGGGTTTTCTCCGGGTTCTCCGGTTTCCCCCGCCACCGCATTCCAATGGTGTTCCATCTTTATTTCATGTATCGTCAGTAACATCACCTGAGGTGACATTGTAGTAAAAACGGGTGTTAAACACTATAACAAAGTAGCCTGGTATTTACTGATGAGCAGTTGCTATTGACTGATTCTGAAAATGATTTACAAGAATATGTAACAAAATTAAATAAAGTTAGAGAAACCTTCAATAGGAAAATCTCAATAAATAAAACCAAAATAAATGACTAAGGAAGGCAAATACAACAAAAGAGCAAATAGTGTGATAAAAATCAGATAATAGAAGAAGTTTGTAACTTTAAATATTTGGGATGTGATATATCAATGTATAATATAAACCAACATCTAGATAACAATGCAATAAAATATAATTCAGAAAACGGAAATATTAATAATTATTTGAGAAAACTAATGAGGAAGGCGCTCAAACTCAGACACTAATGTTGTGTCAAAACCAATGCTACTTTATAGTTGTGAAACTTGCATTATGAGGACAAAAATACAAATAAAATGAAAATGTACAAAAGAGATTCATTAGAGGGCTACTAAGGCTATCTAGAAGAGATAGCATGAGATGTGCAGATAAAAAGCAAATAGCTAAATATTAAAAGTAGTATACCTCAATACCAAAATAACAGCAATACTACCGAAGAAACTCTTTTTTAGGACTCAAGAGAAGATCACATTTAATTTAGGACAGTCGAGGACCAGGTAGAAAGATACATTCGAATAAACACCTAGGCGCGGAAGAGGACTAAACTCCCAAACCTTGAAGAAGAAGAAAAAGAAATAGTTACAAGATTAAGAAAATAAATGTCTAATGCTTATAGAACATCTAATTTAAATACAATAGAGAATCAGAAATATTTGGTAAGCACTCGTGTAAAAAAATTCTGATGTTTACATTTACATGACCACCCTGTATTGTTTATTAATGATTGTAAAAACTATTCTTACAAAAGTCTATTTCTTCTATCTACTTTAATTTAATAGAGATACATCTTTTCACATCAATAACACATCATTTCGTTACGAATGCAATAGCGAACAGTAATAGCGAAGTGTCGCCCTCTGCGGTGTAATTGTTACTATGATAGCCTTTGAAACCCAAGATTGCAGGCTTCAACCTGGCGGACGCAAAATTCCTTAGCATGGCTTCCTTCGGAAAGGAACTAAAACCGATGGTCCCGTGTAATGTTTATCCGTATGTAAAAGAACTCCATACCTTGCAAGAAGAAGGTTCTTGAGCTAAATTTTCCTCCTTTAGCGTCCGCAAGTTGTGATTTTGTCCTGCAGTGGCATTTGTGGGGAACGAGCTAATCCTTCGTCACCATGGAGCATAGCCGGCGAATTTAAAAACTATAAAGTCAAATTCGATCAAGGAAACATCGTAATGATTCTCTTTGCTCCGCTTAGGAGATACAGGAATACTTTAAAACGGGCGCTAAATGCTAGTCTTAAAATATCATACCTACTCTTTGCTTGCAATACACAGAAACAATTGAATCCATTCGGACAATTAATATTGGATATCTCGAAAATGATTTATGGCACAAAAAGATGTTATTTGAAATAAATCATGTTTTTTAAAGAACTTCCCATTTCTTGTGTGCTACTTTTTCATCCATTACTTAAAGTTTGACAGTTACATAAGATTATATGGTGGTCAGCGAGCTGACTTCTCACCCGGAGGTCCGGGGTTCGATTTCAGTTAGTACGGGGGCTTTCTCTTTAACAAGAATTATTTTCTATCTCCCGTAGAGTCGTGAAGTATGCATAGGAGAGTGAATGTGCATGCATTTAATAATTTAATGACAATAATCAGTGAATATATGAGTTGTTTCACATGTCAAAGCTCTCAATATAACCATACAAGTTAAAGGGGGCTATACAAAAAATGAAGAGAGGAGAACTTCACAATATATTCTCAGAAAAAGTATATAAATTCCATTTGTCATTAAAATATCTTTAATGCAGTATTTTAATAAAAAAATCTTTAGAGCTTTTTTTTTCTAAAAATTAAATATTTTTAATTTTTCTTCCATATAAAGGATAGTTGGAGCGGAGGATTTTATTAAAATATTGTGTGATACCTTTTGAATATACTAAACTTAAATACCTAGTTTGGTATTTGATTTTGAGTGGTGCACAGACACACTCCCACATAAACTGACCTTTTAATATTGGATTCAGGGAATCTCTAAACATGCATTTAAATCTCGATGTCGAATTTTTGGGTGGAATAAAACACTTCTATAATATAATATTATGGGGAAATGCACTTGAATGGGAAACCGTATTCAGAATACAGAAAAAAATAATATGCATAATGTCACCTGCAAACTTCAAAGACTCTTGTAAACCACTGTTTAAAAACTTAAAAAATATTAACAGTGCCTTCAATATATCTCTTAGAGTTGTTAACCTATGTTTATAAAAATTATGGCAATTTTATGGAAAAACAAAACTGACATCACTACAATAATATGAAACAATCTAACATAAAATTCCCTATGCATAGACTATCACTCTATGAAAATCCCCTACTATATGGGTATAAAAGTATATAATAAACTGCCACAAAAAATCAAAGATCTAAAAACCTTAAATTTATTCACAAAAAGAGTTAAAGAAATATTAGTAAATAAAACATATTACTCTAATCGAGAATTTATGAATGACACAATGCTGAAGTCACTAAGCTAATAATACATATAATATTATTACCATAAATTTACAAATCAATGCTTCAATATATTTTAAAAATAATATATTTATACCTTGTACATATTAGAATTTAAGTTACTCAAGTATATTTTTTGACGAATCACCAATCTACGAGCTTAGGCTGACAATGTAAACATGATAGGACAATAAATATTCTATTATATTCTTGTCGAGAAAGTAATAAATCATAATAGAAATGTAGATATTTTATTATATGCTGACGACGTAGTCTTCTTCTTCCAATCCAAGGTTTTGGTTTATTTCCCATTTCGAATTCATTGTTATAGGAACTGCTGTTTCCATCTCTTTTTGGGTCGTCTTATGTCCGCCTTCGATTGCAGCAGCAGATGGCCAGGGGACATTCTGTGCACGTGTTGATGCCATCTCTCTTCCACCAAACCTGACTTTTTCTATCTTCAGTTCTTCTCTAACTTCTTGACATTTTCTTTGCTATCTAAGGCTCAACCATAATATTGATCTTTAAAAAAAACTAATTTCGGCAGCTTCGATATGCCTTTTATCACTTGTCCTTAGCACAAGTCTCCTACCATACATCAGGGACGTTTTAAAGCAATATTGCGCAGTCTTACTGGGATTTCCTTATTTTTTTTTACAAATATATATTTACATACATATCTGTTATATTATTTTATTATTATTCGCTTTTGGTTTACATTCCATACAATAGTTCACATCTGAACGTATTCCCTTGTTCTATTGTATTGTTATTATTATTTATAGTGATGTATTTTTGATCTAAAAATATTTTTTTCTTCTCTAGCCATCACTTTTGTTTTGTGATAGATATTTTTATATACTACTTTTAAAGGATATTTTTAATTTGGACACTTGAAAATTATTTTCCTCCATAGTGCACTAGTTACCAGCTAGCCTCTAAAACTCAAGATTGTAGGTTCAAACCTGGCGGAGGGTGATTGATTTTTTCGGACGCAAAAATCATTTGCATGGGTACCTTCGGAAGGGAAGTAAAGTTGGTGGTTCCGTGTAATGTTTATTTACATGTAGAAGAACTCCGCCGCGCCGTGGCCGGGTGATTAGATCACTCGCCTCTCACCAAGGCGGCCAGGGTAGAATCCCAGGCGACAGCTTGAGGGATTTGTAGAGGACAAAGCGGCGCAGGGAAGGTTTTCTCCGAGCTCTTCGGTTTCCCCACCATCGCATTCCACCGGTGCTCCATCTTCATTCCATGTATCATCACCAGCGGTGCCATAAGTGGGCGTTAAATACTATCCCCTCCAAAAATAAGTGAACTGGGAAGAAGTCCGCCATTTCGCGGCCGCATGTCGTGATTTCGTCCTACAGTCCCATCTGTGTGTGACGAGTTGATCCCTCGTCACCATGGCGAATAGCGGTGAGCTCTCGAACTATAAAGTCGAATCCGATCACGGAAACATAGTGATAATGCCCTATGCTCCACTTAAATTATAGGAACTAAACTTGAAAATCATTTTGCAATTTCGCTACCAAAGCATGCTATTAAGTTGAGTGATTCCAATACGTATATATGTAATTTTTTTTTCACTTCAATTTTCATAGAAAGCCTACAAACTGGTTATATTGATTGACTTAGGTATAATATTTATAAAAAGAGTATTATCAATCAATGATGTTATTGCATTTAACTAATGTTCTATAATTTTGAATGTAGTCATTATTCAACATAAGCTGATCTATGAGCTATTTAATAATATCTGTAAGTAATACAGTCCCAGTAGTACCAGAACGTCATAAATACAGTCAAGATTAATTTTCAAGGAAAATGACTAGAACAAGCTAAATACTTTTATCAACTGTGCTGTAATATTAATATATACAAATAATCTGAAGATGATGTTAATATCAATAGCAGAACTTTAAATGATATATGACACTTTACATGGGGCGATAAAAGAGTAAAACAAAAAAAGACATAGGTATTAAATTGTATAAAATCATGCCGATTCATGTTATGGATTAGAACAAAAAAAGTACTCATAATAAAATATAATGCCCCCATGTCTTCCAGCATGTCCCGTATCTCCGCCTATTTAGCCAGAGGAACACATTTTGGTCTTTGTTGGATATTTCGGGCGACTCTGGTGTTGATGTTCTGGTGTAGTCGGTCGGTACGACCATAATCACCGTTCCTTGCTGAAGATGCCAGACTCTCTCCAATTGTGAAGCGATCAGATGGTCAGCCGCCCTGGTCAGCAAATCTTTCAGCCGGGTACCAGACTGGTCGGATCCTCCGCACGGCGATATTCTCGCTGCAGGTTCGCACTTCCCTAATTCCGAGGGAAATAAACATTCCGAGTGAAAACTGAACGCTCTGCTTCGTTGCCCTTTTTATACCTTTTGATCACGTGACTGGAAACTTCCAGAAGCAATCGTACATACAGCTACCACAAACTCACTCAGGTGTATTCTAGCAAATAATATCTCAAAATAAATCTCAATTAAAACCTATTGATTCCACTCTTGTATAACGACAGTTAGGTGTTGTTTGAGTAAGTTTACGTCTAAAATATCTTGTGATTTATAAAGTATACACATATGATTTACAAGAAGGAAGATGACTAATAGGTTATTCGCAGAAAATTCAATACATACAAATATATAAAACGCACTTTGTTTTAATCAGAACTGGTAAATCAATTTTTAAGAGAATTAAAAATATCTAAAATTATTTAATGTAAAACGTAGTTTTGAGTTAGAACATTTTCTTAAAATTCTTAGAAAATGTTGAACTTAAATACGAAGTTTGGCATTAATTTGACTTTAGATTGAATTATACTGTTCATATAAGGATCCCTTTTCTTAAATGTTTAAGTTCCTTCTACTTCCAGTAAGTAGTAGAGAAGTTAATAAAAATAAATAAAGAAAGAAAAAAGCATGCATTGTTGCAATTATATAACTTTCTATATTCACTTTTCTACAAACTACCAATGTGTATACTTATTCTCCTATCTACATCTTATTAATTCAGATAAGCTTTCATTATATATTTACATATTTCATTTTAGATAAGAAGGATACAATAAACTAAAGCGACTCACATTTCTAAACAGCGAGTCACTATGTGGTGGTATTGAAATGTCTTACTGTTTACATGATCACGGGAAAAAACGAATAGCTTCTAACCATTTGAAAAATGTTTTTAGCGTTTTAAAATTCAACACATAACAAAGGATATATCTGAAAGAGTAGGAACGATCTTATTTTATGTAAATTACGTATGCTAACGGTATTGCAGTTTTTGTAATAAGATTTTGTATATCTCCTGCGATTTACCTGCTAGAATGAAGAGGACTTCATAGACTATTCTCAGAATATTAAAGGTATGCGTTTCATTTTTCATGCAAATCAAAGTCGTTAGACACATTTTGAGAAAAAGAAAACGAAGCATTATTCACGTATTGGTTAGTTTGGAGTGGGGACATTTTCTTAAATACTTTTTTGTAGCATGCTTGGAAGACGGCTGAGCTTAAATACAACATTAGGTATTTAATGAGCTTTTCAGATGTCCTGTTAAAACACAATATTTCGCTTTCCTCTCTCTCTTTCTTTCTCTCTCTCTCTCTCTCTCTCTCTCTCTCTCTCTCTCTCTCACACACACACAAACACATATACATATTGTTTCTAAAAATACAGGATGCTGAACTTAAATACCAAACTTGGGATTTAGAGGATTTTTACAGTTATCCTGTGAGCAGACACTTTCACACAAGAACACACTTTTCACACGCGCGCGCACACACACACACACACACACACACACACACACATACTCATCCTCTTTCTCTTTACCTCTCTTTCTCTTTCACTCTCGCTCTCTCATACATATAAGATGCTGAACTTAAACACCAAACTTGGTGTTTAGGGATTTTTGGAGTTATCCTGCGAACAGACTCTTTCACACAGGAAAGTGCGCTCGCGCACACTCACACACACACACACACATACTCACACACATCCTGTTTCTCTCCCCCTCTCTCACACATATATTGTTCTAAAAGTACAAGAAGCAAAAGTACAACTTGGTATTTAGAGGATTTTTGGAGTTGTCCTGTGACACTTTCACACACGAACGCGCGCGCACTCATTCTGATTCTCTCCCTTTCTCTCTTTCTCTCTCTCTCTCTCTCTCTCTCTCTCTCTCATGCACATACTGTTCCTAAAATATTCTTATTCAGGTGACCTCAGAACGTGTGTTTCCAGTGAAACTTCAATACAGAATTTTTGGATAAATTGCAGTCTTCCTTTGTTTGCAATAGGTAAAGACAAATATTTTAAAATTTATCACAGACCAAACGCTTTCAAATGACGCGTAGAGAAGTATACGGATGTCAACGCAAATAAACAGTGACACTCTACAGCCATCTTGGCAGGAAGAGAAAGTAGTAAGGTACTGGAGTAGTCCTGAAAATCTACTATCTACCGCATACCACTAATGAGGAATCTTACCAAACGTCGCGGTATGACCAAGAATTAAAACGGCTTATAATAAAATAACTAAAAATAAATAAAATGAACAAACAGAGTTAACTACATTGGGAACCAAAGACTACAGTGATAGCCATGTGCTATCTTTTAAGTTTCAATAGGATTTCCATTTACGATATCAACAGAGTTATATGTCATTCCCGGAAGTGGGAAACATAATACATTAAGATCTGACATGACTTTCTCCACATCTTTGTAACAAATTATTGTTAAAACATCTATTTTTCTTTCTACTTCATGCTAATCGAAATAAACATTAGCAGTAATGTCCTATTACTTGCTAAGTAAAAGGGGAAAAAAGGGGAATATACTAGACTAAACCTACAGTTTAGTAAATGTTTTAAAATGGGGATACTATGGGATTGAAATGCGCTTTTTGCGTGGCCAGGAGTTGACATGTTCCGGTATGAGAAAAGCTTTTAAGTATTTTAAAACTGAAGCAAATGACAGGAAATATCTAAAAAAAACAAAAAAAGAAAAGGAAAGAAACGATCAACTACATTAAAAATGCATATGGCAAAGTATGTATTTTATCTGCATATTTTGTGTAATACGTTTTTATCTATCCCTCTAAGCAAAATTCAGACAAATTATTCCAAGTCTTCAAAGGCTGTTCCTAAAAAATTCAAGATATACATTTTATTAGTCATGTAAATGTATTATGTATAAGATAATTTAATAAAATCGTTAGAGCCATTTTTGAGACAGTAAACAAATTCGATTTTTTTTCCATGTAAGATTGGCGTGGGGAGGATTTTCTATAAAAATCTTCATGTGACATCCTTGGAAGATACCGAACTTAAATGCCCATTTTCGTATTTAACGGTCTTTTTGAGATATGCTGTCCAGAGATATGTTTCTTTTAGATTCAGAGGGTCCCAAAACATGTACCCGGTGAAATCTCGGTATCGAATTTTTGGGTGAATACAATACCCTCACTACACTATACAATACACTATGTACATAGTAGGTGGGAGAAAGTATAAATGCTTTTTTGGATTCAGCGGACCTCAAAGCATATATTTCAGGTGAAATTTCGCTACCGAATTTTTGGGTGGAATACAATACTTCTCTAAATATATCTAATTTTACTATCATTGCTATTTTACGTTCAGTAGCACCTGCAAATACCATTGAAATACCTTTGAACAGTTTTAACATATAAGGGGAAGTAAAATTTAATGGCAGCGGTGGGATTCGAACCCACGCCTCCGAAGAGACTGGTGCCTTAAACCAGCGCCTTAGACCGCTCGGCCACGCTACCACATGTGTGACTCCAGTAAAAACTAATACTGGTTATGAAGTAGCTCTATATAATTGACATCCGTACATATGATGCAATTATAAGAAGTTGGTAAGAAAAATTTCCCACTTCCATGCATGATCCGAATTTGGTACTTTTTGTTATTCTGCCACTAGAGCCGCTTAATAGTTAATAATTTTAACACTTTCAAATCCGAAGTTTTTACCCTATTTCTTCCGTTTTTAAATGTAATTAAGGTTAGGTATGAAACTTTCTATATTGATCTTTGTCTTTGTTTTGAATCAGCCGATTCGTTTTATTATGTTTCGCGCACTGCGTTGCGTGCATATGTGGGATGCTGCGTGGTGGATGCATATTTGCAGTTTTACTTTCTCTAGCACGCATGCACAATATGAAGTATGATATATGAAGCATTCTACTAAAAATTTAATACCGAGATTTCACCGAAAATACATGTTTTGAGGGTCTCTGAGTAAAAAAAATCTTTTTAGAATAAACTCCATGTGTCCTGTGGAAGCATAACTCAAAAACGAAAAGTCGATTAAATATTTAATGAGACACAAAGACTTTCATTAAAATTGCCCACTCTCGGCTTCCCTTTACATGGAACAGGTTTCGTAAATTTTGATTTTGTCAAAATTGACTCACGATTTTTATTAAAATACATTTTACGATATATTTATAACAAACGAAATGTATATCTTGAATTTTCTGAGAATTGTCTCATTCTTGATGATTTTGTATAACTGCTAAACCGTAAGAGATAGAAATAACCTAACTGCACACAAAATGTAGATCTTAGAACACCCAATTTATGCCATTTACACTTTTTTGGTAAGGTTAAACGTTTCCGAGATATTTCTTGTAATTGATTTCAACTTCATACTGCTTACTTTTCTCAAAGTCAAAGTCCAAGTCTTTCGTTTTATCTCTCTTTTGTTTCAATTCTGTGCATGCGAAGAGAACCAAAGTTCAGTTGTTTCAAGTAGCCACCGGATTTTTAAAAGAGTTGATTATCGCTGTAGCCTAGTGCATACATTTAAGAAAGTAAGTAATAAGACAAATTTCTATTATTATATATCTCGATTAGGATTATGTTCATGAAAGAAGAGTCTTGTAAGAATAGTTTCTCTGCAGAATAGCTAGAAAAAGACATATGAATAGAATAATCAGATTGTTTGGGTATAATGCAGTACGTTCTCTATCTATATAGTATGTACTTAGTACGCATAGCCAAAGTAAAAATGATTTTTTTAGTATTTCTTGTGAAATTTCAGGATTAAGTTTTTGAGTGGAATGCAATACTTTCTCAATACACTATGTACACAGTAAGTGAAGAGAATGTAACAAGTAATGATTAAATATGAGTTTGATCTGCAGATACATCACAGAATTCTTCAATTAAACCATTTACAACGGAATGACTGGGAATACCTACAAAGTAATCTATGTTGTTGATATTGGAAAGACGAGAATAAACGGAGCTTTTAAAAACCTCTTCAGAATAATTCCATCACCTGCTTATTAATTTATGTCTTTAAATTTGTGTTAATATCCTGGCAAACAGATGAAGGATGCAGTGCAAAAAATTTGACTTCTACTTTTCTTCTTGGCGACGTATATTGATTTTTTCTATCTATTAATTTAATAGAAGACATAAGTAAAATGCTTTCCATTTTTCAGAACTGACGAAGACCACAGAGTCAAGATGGTTAAAAGCTTGGATTTGTTTGATTACAATCTGCCGCGGTTGCAATGAAGTTATCTATGATAATCAACATCAAGAAGGCTTCAAACCTTTAAAGATGTTAATATAGTTGGCAGCTAAATATTTTAAGGTTTGTAATTTTAGATAATCAAGAAAAGATAAAAATGTTTCTGGGTAGTTTAAGCATTATTAAGCTAATTACTTTAAGATTACTCTTGATGTGTGGGGTAGATATATGGCTATCAATCCAGAGTGAACTAAAAAGAATAGAAGGGGTTTAGATACAGTTTCCAGCTCCGTATGTTAGGTTAGCATATAGTCAACTAGGTAATAGTAAAATACAGGGTTACTACCAAAGAAATAGACAACTTCAACTGCCTGTAAAACAAAATCTATTAGAGATAGCAACCTAATTATTTTGGAGATATGTTTCTCAAAGTTTCGTTTGTTACTATTGGTAACGCTGTACTGTTTTGTTTGTTGTTGCAGAAGCTGAAATGGCGGAAAATTCTGTGGAAAAGGCATATTGCGTGTTGGAATTTGCTAGAACGCAATCAGCAACTGTTGTCCAACGACATTTTAGAACACGTTACCACTAAACGCCACCGACTAGACAGTCAATCTACGACTGGTATAGAAAATTCGAGTGCAAAGGGAAGAGCTCGGGAAGACCAAGAGTTTCGGAAGAAAACGTTGAATGTGTTCGTTCTGCCTACATAAGAAGCCCACAGAAATCGACATCTAGGGCAAGCATGCAATTACAAATTCCACAGCAAACTGTATGGAAAATCTTGCGGAAGCGACTGCACATGATGCCTTACAGATTACAGATGTTGCAGTTTCTGAGTGAAGAAGATAAAGTCATACGGCGTGACTTTTGCATCGACATGTTGCGACATGATAAAGACGATGCTGGTTTTTGTGAGCGCATCATTTAATTTTTGTGGTAACGTGTTCTAAAATGTCGTTGGACAACAGTTGCTGATTACGTTCTAGCAAATTCCAACACGCAATATGCCTTTTCCACAGGAATTTCCGCCATTTCAGCTTCTGCAACAACAAACAAAACACTACAGCGTTACCAATAGTAACAAACAAAACTTTGAGAGTTTCTCAACATAACTCCAAAATAGTTAGGTTGCTATCTCTAATAGTTTTTGTTTTACAGGCAGCTGAACTTGTCTATTTCTTTTGTAGTAACCCTGTATATTCAAGGGTAGTTATTTTCTTCACAAAGACTATTCCTTTCTCTGGCATATATGCACTACGCACTAGAAAAAAGAGAAGGTATAGTATTCCATCAAATACTGAGATTTCACCGAAAATGTATGCTTTATTAAAAAAATAAAAAAAGTTCAGTGAGTGTTGTGCGTCTGTTGACAGCATGACTCAAAAACGAAAACTCCCTTAGATTTAGTATTTCTTAAGGATGCTTGCTATATGAACATTTTCAAGATTTCCCCATTCCATAAAAAGTGTTCAAAAATGTTTATTTTCACAAAAATGAATTTTGATTAAATTGCCATATATTAAAGATATTTACTTAAAAATAAAATGGGTATCAAATGCTCTGGAACAGCATCTGAAGTCCTCTTCATTCTGAATGATTTTATACAACTGATAAACCGTAAGAGACAGGCAAAAACTTACTACACAAAAAATGTATATCTCGTTGTTCGCCTTCTGAAATTACACTCATCTCATCCTTCCTCCAGGGATCTGATTATAATGAACCCACGGCAGCAGTATAGAATACCCCTCCATAACGTGCACACACACACACCAACACACATCCAAACTTGATCGAATAATTCCCCACAAATGCTGGAGTTCTTAGTGACCGAAGATGATCTTGTGACGGTGTTGTTAAGCTTAGATGGTTTATTTATTTCTTTCTGTTACTAGGTTAGAAAACTAGGATCCTTTTTCTAGTTCGTTCATCACTATAACTTTCAGCTTTCTATACTCTCTTAATTTGTTACCTGCTGCATTTTCTTTTGTTCCAAGGGTTTTTTTCTTTTTAATGTGCTCTTCATACCATGACCAATTTCTTGATATCCCTCTTTTGAAATTACTTTGTTAATAGATTGTAGCCTTCATATTTGATTCCTCTCATTTTTCACCAATTTTGCTCATGGTAACTAAAAAGACCAATATTAAGGCAAGTGATCAAAATTTACCGAACAATATGATGTCCCACACCCAATTCCATGTTGTTTGATCTCGCCTGAATTACACGCGATACACAGGTACTTCCTTTCAAACACGTTTTTAACACTCCAAAGTTATCGTCGTACATTACAAATTACGGCAGAAACCAGAAAACTCGAAGCACCACACCCAAGATAAGCCGTACATGCCCAAGATGGCATTAACTCAACTTGTTAGATATGACGAACAGTCTGACAAGCAGCATATGCCTAACTACCCCTATCGGCCGCTTCAGATATCAAGCAATTTCCCCCTATATTTTAAGAATTAAAATTTTTAGATCTTGGCTTATAACTGAAACAATGTGGAACTCAGACTTATTGGTTGCCTAGAATTTGAAATCAGGCTCATGTTTTGAAACATTTAAGTTTTAGATACAATTAAGATATTTTACGTTTCTCAATTTATCCTAATGCATCCTTGCACCTTAATAAGTATCTTCTGTTAGAAGAATTTTAGGAGAAATGTTCATTATTATATTGCCTGTAATTTTTCTCTTTCAACGTTTCATACATCATTCAAAGATGAGACGTCTTTAGTGATGAACCAAAAATGGTTTCCTTTATTCCAAGTTGTACGTCAACTTGAGAAGTTGCGTTAGAATTGAAAAGTTACAAGCGAAACCAGCCGTGTTGACTGATTGTAGATTCGGCCATCTAGGGCATCTTCACTTTTTGGCCTGCCTCATCACTCTGAGGAAGGCCATCCATTGAAAACTTCCGAAAACCTGATCTACAAATAGGACTGATTTCCCATGAAACTGTCATCAATACTTATATAACCAGAGAAAGCATTATATCATTAATTCTATTATATTATTATTATTATCTTGTTTCCAAAACATTTAAGCTGACATAAACTTGTCATTTCGTTAATATCTTCTTAACTTTTGTCAGCACTAGAAAATAATGAATAGATCTGCAAAAATAATACATAACAAAAAGTAATATAGGAACATAGAAGAAACCCTTAAATAACTTAGAAAATGTGTGAATAAAGTGCCATAAACTATCAAAAACTTATCTTTCTAGAAAAATAAATGCATACATATCAGAATATTCCATAATATCAAGCGATATATTTAATTTTTATCACTAAAGATAGAAGAAGAAGAGATCTTGCAACAGCGTAAAACATAATGGAAGAAAAGTCCCATAAAACTATTGAAAACCTTATTTATCTTTCTATAAACAAAAAGATGTATTCTAATAGAAGATATCCACGATTTTAAGCTTTGTATTTTAAGTTTTAACACTAATGAAAGAAGCAGAAGAGATCTTGAAGCAGGTTAGAAAATAAGCGAGGAAAGGTCCTATGCAATTAAAAAACTCATGTTTCAATAAAAAAGATAGACAAGTATTAGAAGTTTTCCAGGATTGCATCTATGCATTTAGGATTTAAATAAACCATTATAGAAATCGTTTTGACTTGCCAAATCAAAACTAGTCATGCATCATTTAAATCATGAAACAGAAGAATGTAAAACAAAAAAAATAACATTTAATAAGTTTGTATTTTTGAACCTGTTATCGTAACCTGTTTTGCTTTAACGTTGCACTATGCCAGCCATGGCGAAGCTTCATTAACTAATGTGCCAGTTAAAGTCAGGCCAGTGATTGGACGTTCCAAACAGCGTATTGTTCTAACTGACCTAACTAAACCGTCACTAACGAACTTTTCTACCATCTGTGATTAACGCACATCAATGTTTGTCTGTTATCCCCTAAACAGTAAATAATTTACACTAACTTCCTCCCATGTGCGACATTATTGCTCACTGATATGTTCCTTAATGTTCAACTTCCAAATCAATAATTATAATGTATTAATATACGATGTAGTTATTATTAGTTTAATTAATTATATAGCCGCCATATAGAATTTTTGTTCATATCTCGATTATATTTTACCAATACCATGACATCTAATTAATATATACATGTCCATATGGTTACACAAAGAACTTGAGTGTTTCATTCGCTACTCCATTACATTCGTCCTCCGTGGTCTAGGGTAGCATACTAGACTCGTTTCCAAGTTCGCGGATTCAAATCCGGCGGAGGTCGATGAAGACTTTCGGGAATAAAAGACCATAGCATAGTTTCCTTCGGAAGGGAAGTTTCTTTTGATAGTGCTTAGTGCCCGCTTTTACTACCATGATACCACAGACGTTGACACTGGTGATACATGGAATGAAGATGGAGACCAATGAAATGCGATGGTGGGGGAAACCGGTAAACCCGGAGAAAACCTGCCCCTGCGCTGTTTTGTCCACCACAAATCTCACATGCGGTCACTTGGGATCGAACCCAAGGTGAGAGGCGAAAGGTCTAACCACTCGGCCACGGCGCGGCCGGGAAGCGAAGTAAAGCTGTTGGTCCCGTGTTGTAGATTTACGGTACCTAAAAGAACTTCAGATCTGATAAAGAAACCTCTAAGCAAAATTAAGCCCAATATATAACGCTGAGAACACTGCAGTTAAAGAGCGTTCATAAATAAAACTCAACCAATCGCCTGGAACAAGCAAACAAAGCCATCAATTTCAAAGACAGGCAAAAAGGTTTGTTCCTATCTTTTTTACCGCCACCTTGCTTTTCTAAACTTAAGTTTTCGCCGTTTTTAATTTATTCGGTCTCTAAACTATTTATTTTATCGATGAAACTAGGTATGTGCGTAAAATAGTCATTCGAAGCTAAGTAAATACTTCTAGGGCGTAAGATTTGTATTGCTTTATTTTTTTTTTTTTTTAATTTAAATACAGTTCCGGAGTCTGATCGTGTCTCCGGCGCTGTATACCCTACTTTTTATTTACCTAATTTGTTTACTTGGTTACTGTATGATTACTGAATTTCTGTTTTACTTTTTACACACACATACACAAACATATAACACCCATGCCCAAGGCGGGACTCGAACCCACAATCCCCTGCGCTGCGAAACACCAAAGCGAGAAGCTTTGGCGAGCGCGGCCATGGGGACCGGCATTGATTTTTATTCAGAGGGTTATGAGTATAGCTAAAAACGTACCATTCATAGATTCTAGTACAATTTTACAAATAAAATTCTAACATAATAGCCAACACCAAGTGTGCGATTGCTGTATTCATTGTTGTGGTTCTCACTATTGGGAGAACTTATTGGACGTAAAACTCCTAAGACAGAGGTCGCTATTTTACTCTAAAGCAGCTCCTTAAATTGCTCTCCAAAGACCTAAGAGACTGAGTGTAGCTAGTTCCCTCAGTATGAGAAAAGTATCGATTAAAAAGTAATACTTGAAGACCACAGGAAAAAAAAGCGAAAATGTCATGATTTTTCAAGAGAGGTAAATTAAAATTCCTTACTAATCAATTACTCTCGAAAGGAGATTTTGTTGATTTGGTTTCTAATGTTGAATTATCAACAGTAAATCCTTCCGAAGCTTAAACTTAATATGACATTCTATCATATTAAAATAGGAGTAGTAATTATACAGTAATTAAATTTAATTAATTATAATTGCACATATTCCACTGGTGGAAAGTTATCTGCTCGTTTAATAGATCTATTTATATATGATGACAATATAACTGGGCAATTAGAACTTGCAACTTATATTACTCAAATAATGACTTTGAATTGATTAATACAAGTTTCATTTTTCTCAATAGTTCTAGCTATATACTTCTTCTGGAAAAAGCTCTTATAATTTATCTAGTGCCTGCTTAACGATGATAGCCCATGCTTCTATAGTTTCTGCCTTTCTCCTCCATCTTCTAATCCCCATGCTATACCAGTCTCTCACCACATATTCACTATTTCTTCTCCCTTCGGGTTACTTGCAAGAGTCAAAGATCTACCACCATGCGTCCCAATAGCATATCCAACCAATTCAATTAAAAGTTCTAAAATATTATGTGTTTGTATATCAGATTTAATCTTATATTTGTGTGTATTTTTCACTCCTCTTTATTATTTATCGTTCGTAAATGTTCTCAATATTTTCCTTTCCCATCTTACCAGCTGTCATCACCCAGGTTTCGCAATCATGCATCAAAGAGGCTTAATTCTTGTATGGAGGGGTGTAATATCAGGTGAATTGTATTAATTGCTTTTGCTAATGCAAACATTTGAAGTGTTCCATTCATATTTCTCTAGCTGTTCCACAAACAATTTCTTCTTAC
The DNA here is from genome assembly GCA_030762935.1 of Hymenopus coronatus. Classification (NCBI taxonomy): domain Eukaryota; kingdom Metazoa; phylum Arthropoda; class Insecta; order Mantodea; family Hymenopodidae; genus Hymenopus; species Hymenopus coronatus. The sequence goes on from CM060890.1 coordinate 36,974,056, forward strand.
AAAACATTATTTTACCTACATCACTCAAATCAAAATAACTATTAGTTGTTTCACAAACATACTTTTTTTTTTTTTTTTTTTACAAAATATTTTTATTTTATTTACATCATGCTAATAGAGACAAATATTATCAGAGATAGCTTTATTACCTGCTTCCTGGTAGGTAGAATTTAAATAAACAAGAGATATTCATGTTTTTAAAAGCTCGCCGCTAGATGAAACAGCCGCTTAAGACAACTTTAAGCACAAGCTTAAAACTGAAACCAATAACAAGGCATATCTCAAAAACGGCTAACTCTAAAAAAAAAATGTATATGATAAAAATTATGCTTTAATGAGATTTATATTTTGTGTATTACATTTTTATGTATCTCTTACGGCTTACGAGTTATACAAAAGTCATCGAGAATGAAGATAACTTCAGAGACTATTTCCAGAAAATACAAGCAATGCATTTTGTTGGTCGTGAAAATATCTGAAACATATGGTGTTTTAATCAACATCAAAATCAAAATTTTTGAAAAATATTCAATGTAAAGGGTAGTTGGGGGTGCGAAATTTTCCTGAAAATCTTTGTGTCGCATCCTTAGCATATGCTGAACCTAAATACTAAGTTTGATATTTACCCGACTTTTGGTTTTTGAGTTATGCTGTCCATAGAAACGCACTCACACATATTTTTTAATTGCTATTTTTGGATTCAGGAGGCCCCAAAACATGTTTTTCTGGTAAAATCTCGGTATCGATTTTTGGTGGAAGGTAATACGTTATCTAGCTACATTGTGCATTGCACATGCGTGGTAGTGAAAGTAAATAACATATGTATTACTTTCGGCTATTATTTTTATATATCCTTGATACAATCATAATCAGAAGTGACCATTCAACAAACGTAAATACTTAAATTCATCAATTTATTTATATTTAATTAATGTATCACTATTTCATTGTTAACATTTTTTTGTTTTACTTGAGACGTGGTTATATTTCAACATTAACTTATAAACCTAATTCTTCTGTTCACAATCCTCCTTAAGCACCGATATAAATCAAGTTTCCATTACATGTCATCTACATAGGCTTAATAGGTATAGATAGATCTATACTAATTAGTATAAGTATTGTTTATTGTGTCTTAATCAACAACATTTGAATTAATAATACAGAAATATTCAAGTGAAAAAAGAAATTTAACAATATGATAACCACTTTGTCTGATTAATACTCGATAACGTTTTTATAACTTTCATAACATAAAAGCTGTTTAGAATTGCCCTGATGTGTTCCATTCACATGACTTTCTCTACATCTCTGCAACATATTATTGTTAAAAAGCTTATGTTTCTATCTACTTCATGCTAATCCAGAAACAATTAGCAGAAATAATCTTATTACTGTTTCCTTGTAAACAGAAGCAAAATACGGGAGTACCATAGGTTAAAGTGATAGTCAAAAGCTGGTTGCTATGTAAATGAAGTTCCTTTGTTTGTATGGACAAGAGATGGAAAATTTCTGTATGAGGAAAGTATGTGTTTCAAAGCTGAAACCAAAAACAAGGAATATCTAAAAAAAGGATCAACTTCACTAAAAAACATATATAGTATATATACATATGTATATATAATATAATATAATATAAATTTGTGTTTTTTGTCTGTCCAGCTCCTACGGTTTAGCAGTTATGCAAAATTCCGTAAAATTCATCCAGAATAAAGTAGTCGTCAGAGGATATTCCCAGAAAATTCAAGATGTACATTTTATTTAGCAAATAAATATCTTAAATATAAGACAATTTATCAAAATCGTTAGAGCCATTTTTAAGAAAATAAAACAATTCGAAATTTTTTCCATATAAACGGTAGTTTGGGATGTGGGGATTTTGTTGAAAATTTTCGTGTCGCATCCTTGGAAGATACCAAACCTAAATAATAAGTTTGGTTTTTAACGCTCTTTTCGTTTTTGAGCTATGCTGCCCACAGACACACACTCGCATACACACAGACACACACGGACATTTTTCTAAAAATGCTTTTTTTGGATTCTGGGGATCTCAAAACATATATTTCCGGTGAAATATTGGTATCGAATTTTTGGGTGCAGTACAATACCTTAACTATGTACATAGTACGTATAGAGAAAGTAAATAATAAGGAAAACTCAGCCATCATCTTATCAGTGACCAGGGAATAACTTATACACATACAGACTTCATTAGCTACACTAAACAACTATTTAGAGAAAAATGGAAGATGATATGGACAACATCCTACAGCAAACTGCTTGATACCCTTGCTGGATCTATCAATTTATTTGAACCTCTCCAAAGATTACATCAAGAGCAAATAGTAATTACCCGCCTCAGAATTAGTCACTGCAAACTGACACACTCCTTCATCATTAATAAAAAACCAGCACCAAAATGTACTGCACCTCTTACTGTTCAACACATCCTGCTGCAGCGTCCGAAATATACCAGAGACTTTAGGACGGTTTCAGTGACTTACCAAGTGATCTACACTACCACCATACAATTAAAACACTATAATATTTATAAAAAAAAAATATTTGAATTATTGTGTAGTGTAGATATTACCATTTTGTACTTTACCATTATGTAAAGAACTATTTTATATATAATTAAAAATGTTGTCATGAACTTGCTGTTAAAGCGACCTGAATAAGTAATTTTTTAAAAATCGGATTGGTTCCATTCACATGACTTTCTCTAGATGTTACACAAACAACTTTTCTTATAAAAGATTATTATTTTATCTACGACATGCTAATTAAAGTAAACATCAAAATTACCTTATTACTTGCTTTCTAGTAACTGGAAGGACATAAGGGAATGCATTAGGCTAAAGCAATAAATCTTTTAAAAGCTGGCCCTGAACTTGGGTTCGCTTTGCATGGCCTGCAGTAAAACAAGATGAAACGAAACGTCACTTCCCCTTTAAGTAGTTCAAAATTAAAATCAATAACTTAATAAGAAAATCATATTTGAGATAAATTATGTATTTTAATAAGATCTACATTTTTGCGTAGAAGTTTTTGTTTATCTCTTACGATTTAACCGTTGTGAACAATTCTGCAAAACTCATAAAGAGGTCTTAGGGGTTATTCCAAGAAAAAGTAAAATATACATTTTATTTGTGATGTAAATATCTTTAATACGCGGTATTTTAATCAAAATAGTTAGAGCCATTTTTAAGAAAAACAAAATTTTCAAAAATGTTTCCATGTAAAGGGTAATTTGTGGTGGTGGGGGTTTCTTGAAAATATTCGTGTCCATCTTTTGAAGATACTGAACCTAAATACCAAGTTTGGTATTTAAGTATTTTCATTCTTGAGCTATCCTGTCCATAGACACATACGGACCTTTTTCTAAAAATATTTTTTTTGGAATCAGGATATTTTCGATGAAATCTCGGTATCGAATTTTTGGGTAGAATATTGTGCACATTGTATGTACATGTATTTTGAATAATTATTTGCACAAGAATGACATTGCACCATCATTTGCTGTTAAATAGACACTTTCTCCCATTTTTCGTGTCCAATAACATTTCAAAGCAGTATACACCAAGGAATATGTATTTTTATTTCGTACTTGATAGTGTGACCTTGTCCGATCCAGAGGCTGCGAATGTTTATCACTATTGTAATTGCATTATGCTCCGTCCATATGGGGGTAACAAAGTCTCGGGTTCAAACCCGGCGGGGATGGATTTTTTCGGATATAAAATCCTTAACATGGTTTCCTTCGGAAGGGAAGTAAAGCCGTGTCGCATAATTATGGCAGATTAAAGAGCCTCAAGCCTGTTCAATTATTTGGCTTGCCGTAGAAATCCTGTTCGCGTGAGACGTGTTATAAATCTGATTGGATAGGACACTCAGATAAACAAAATTTGAGGATATACCGTAAAATAAAGAAATAATGGTCAAGAGAGGAATATGTAAATATATAAGTAATAAACAAGAGAGGGGAGAATTGCTCATGTCCTCAACTGCAGACAATGAACTAATGTGTTGTATTTTATGCGGAGAGAAAGACAGTATTGTTCATTGCTTAACTAAATGTAAAGAGGAAAAATTTGGGAACACAAAGGGGACAGTAAGGCAGGAGAGATGGTGGCGTTGAAAATGTTGACTGCTATGAAAAATTATATAATTAAATATATTTGGGTGGAATAAAAAGTGGCTAAGTAAAAGAAAGCGACAGAGAGAACAGCAGAGAAAACATAGAGAATAGGATGGAATAGGTAACACAAACAAAAGGAGGCTACACTCGCTAACAGATAGGGAGCTAAGTGGTGGTCAAACCTAAATGTACATTCTAAGACAATAAAAATAAGCTTGGCACTGTGATTTTGCTGAAAATGTGAACGTTTGACGGGGTCTCAGGTCTTACCACGATGTCCATTGGTGCCATTCTGGTACAACATACTACGCGAGTAAGAAAAGGTAACCCAGCCCTTTAACCCTCAACTCGGCTTGACGCTCTTTCAGAACAGGTTGACTTGTATAAGCAGGGTATTAATTTAGTCTACCTGCGCGAATTACCTTGGCATTAAAACTTCAGTAAGTAGCGCATAGAAAAGACTAATCCAGTATGAGGTGTGGAGTAGTGTCCAACCAGAAAGTTTAGGAATCACCAATCCGTAACTCAGAATCTCATTTGTCGCAGGTTATGTTTCATGTTTTTTTTTTTTTTTTTTTTAAATACAGTTCCGGAGTCTGGTCGGGACTCCGGCACTGTATAACCCACTTTTATTTACCTAATTGTTTTACTTTGTTTACTGTATGATTACTGAATTTGTGTTTTTCTTCTTTTTACACACACACACATACAAAAACATGTAAAACCCATGTCCAAGGCGGGACTCGAACCCACGATCCCCTGCGCTACGAAGCACCAAAGCGTCTCGCGGCGAGTGCGGCCAAGGAGACCTGCATATTCCTCTCCTTCCTTTTGGTAGCGTGGCCTGCCCAATACGCTCTTGAGAGCATAGCAAACAGTTGAAAGACATGGGTGGAGTCTTACGATAAGTATTTCTAGGGCTTGTTTTTAATTTCTTTGAGTGTACAGGATAAGTAATATATTAATACTGTGCATGATATACATTTAAAATATAAATATTAAAGGAGCTGAATTTATGTAAATGAGCTGAGCATATAGCAAAGCATGACCACGTGTCTCTTAGTGCCTGGACTATGGCAACCACCACACGAAAACTATTTGTTGCACGTTGTAACTCATATTCTGTTAAGGCAGTACACTCACGACTTGCTAAGAAGATTGTGGCTCACCTTAAATTAGAGGTTTCCTCAATGGTGTGAGCACGTGGCAGTAATCTTGAGTCAAGCTGCCACTACGATTGTTTCTAAGAGGCGGTTTGTCGTGTGCTCGTAATTTTCGCAATTGTTTCCAAATTATGGTGGATAGCGAGAGTTTGCCTTAGGACTCCCTCTCGTTTCCAATTCCCGAGCATTAAACGCCTTAACCGGTTTAAAGATTCACCGGTGATAGCTATAGGAAGGAGTTCGTTTCATTCGCTTCTTCTCTCAGTTCTCTACTGGCAAGACAGAAGTGCAATGGTATGTACGTGCTAAATTAATAATTAATTAATAATGAAAGTCTTAAAACTATATTTATATAAAGAGTAATAAATTATTATTGATAATTCTTTAAATTTTGTATTTAAGATTATTAATGTTTTAAATCGTGTAAATTGAAATAAACAAAGAATAATAATTTGATAATTAAAATAAATAAAAATTTAAATTAATGAATAATATAATAAAATATGTGTGTATAATTGTATTTGAAGTGATTATAATAAGTTATTATATTTTATTTAAAAATACACATACACTACTTTAGCTAACGTTAATTTGGTTGTATTAACAACACTTTACTAAGTAGTATTTAGTAGTATTAAATACATTTATTTGTAAAATAAAAAGATAAAGAAATAATATAAATGTGTAAATAAATGACAAATTTTTAAATACATGCCCTAGTTTAAGGAATAGGGAACTAGGGTATGATATTGCATGTCTTTATATTTATATATTTTATATTATATCTTCGAGTATTAAAATAGCATGTACGAAGGAATGCCAATTTTACTTTCTTTACGTAATACAAGGTACATACCTAGGTAGAGAAGGTATTGTACTGATAATTCCATGCCGAGTTTTCACCGATAACTTCCCCTTATTTCATTTTTATTTACAAGGAAGCAAGTAATAAAAGTATTTCTGTTAATGTTTATCTCGACTGGCATGAAGTAGATAGAAGAATAAGCTTTATAACAATAATCTGTTACAGAGATGTAGAGAAAGTCATGTAAATACAACACATCAGATCTTTATTTAATTTGAAATATATATATATATATGTGTGTGTGTGTGTGTGTGTGTGTGATTCATCTTCGGCCCTTGCCTGATCTTCGCATGTCTTCTCTACCCACTATTTTTACTTTCTCCATACGCACTATGTACATAGTGTATAGAGAAAGTATTGCACTCCACCAAAAATTCGATACCGAGATTTCACCGGAAATATATGTTTTAGGGTCCCCAATATCCAAAAAAAGCATTTTCACAAAAAGGTCCATGTGTGTGTGTCCGTGTGTCCGTGTGTTTTTGATAACTCAAAAACGAAAAGTCGGTAAAATACCAAACTTGGTGTTTAAGTTTAGTATTTCCAGGGATGTGACAGGAAGATTTTGAGAAAAATCCCCCTACTCCCAACTACCCTTTACATGGAACTTTTTTAAAAAATTTTGATTTTCTCAAAAATGGCTGTAACGATTTTGATTAAAATTTCGGATATTAAACATATTTACCTGACAAATGAAATGTATATCTAGAATTTTCTGAGAATAGCCTCTGAAGAGTAGTTTATTCTGGATGAATTTTTACTAAATTTTGAATGACTGCTAAACCGTAAGAGATGGACAAAAACTTACTACACAAAAAATGTAGAGTACTTTAAAACAAACAATTTATGTTATATACACTTTTTTCGTGTAGTTCGTCGTTTTTGTGACATTCCTTATTTTTGGTTTCTGCTATGAAAAACGTATACTTTTCTCATACAGGAACTTGTCAACTCCTATCCATATAAACAAAGGAACTTCATTGACATAGAAACCAGCTTTTGACTATCACTTTAACCTACGGTTGTCCCTTATTTCACTTCTACTTACAAGGAGGCGAGTAATAAGACTATTTCTGCTAATATTTTCTGATTAGCATAAAGTAAATAGAAGTATAAGCTTTTTAAGAATTATTTGTTGCAGGGATATGGAGAAAGTCATGTGAATGGTATACATCAGAGTTTTATTTTTATACTTCTGTAACTATTCACAAAGCAAGGATTATTTTAACTTCCTCTACGATTTATATAGCAGGTAGATAAGTAATGTATTCCATATAAAAATTTGAAACTGATAATTTATCGTCATTGGTGTTTTGACGACCCCTGAATAAAAATCTATTTCAGAAAGAGATCCGCGCAGCCGCCCATGTAAGTGTGTGTTACTTATTTTAAATAAGGTACAAGAGAAGTAAGGGGATACATATTATAGGATTGAGCAATAGTGAAATATATTAAACGTGGTCCGCTAAGGATCGTATTGAAATTCCGTTCTCTTTGCATGACCAGGAGTAAAAGGAATGAAAAAAAGAAAGAAAAGAAAAGCGAATGAAGATTTTAAAGAGACATATTACTATAGAAAAATAGAAACGAATAAATCTCAAATGGTTAACTCCACATAAAATGTTTTCCACAAGAATTGTATGTTAAAACGAGATCTACATTTTATAGATATGTAACATTTCATTTATCTCTTATGGGTAACCAGTTCAGCAAAGCCATTCAGAATGAACAGGGCTTCAGACCCTATTCCAAAATATTTAAGATATTCATTTTATTTGTGCCGAATATTTTAATGGTAATTTTAATCAAATCGTTAGGATCGTTTTTGGAGAAAAAATATGAACATTCCGAAAAAAAATGTCATGGATATGGTAATTTGTGGAAGGAGATTTTCCTGAAAATATTCATATCTCGTCTTTGGAAGATACTGAAATTTACTATTCCTTTATGAGTAGTGTTCACAGGCGCACATGCACGGGGACTTTTTCCTTAAAATATGTTTTTATTTTCTTTAATATTTTTCAGGGCTCCTGGATACATATATTTTCGGGAAATATTGGTAATGCATTTTTAGGTATAATGCACATTGTACGTGATGGAGAAATTAAAAGAGAAGGGCTTTAGGCCCGATACTTCCAAATATGTAACTTGAAGACTTTAAAGAAAATCCCCAGTCCCAAACTACCTTAAATGTAACATTATAAGACATTTTTGTTTTGGCTCTAACAATTTTGATTAAAATACTATACATTAAATCTATTTGCATTTAAAATTAAGATGTATACATTTAGTTGCCAAGAAATAGCTTTTTCTAAAGGAATGTTGCATAAACTGAACTGGTAAATGTTAAACGATAGACATGAACGTACTACACACAAATTTAGATCTCGTAAAGAACACACACTTTGTTAATAAAATCTTTTGGCATCAGCCCCTTCCGAGATGCCCGTTTTCAAAAATATGAAGTCTTCAATAGGTACTTGTCATAAATGCCATTCGACATTCAGTTGTTTCTTTAGATTGCATGGAAGTAATATGAAATTTTATGACCAGTGCGTAGAGCCCAGTTCTTAAATATTTGACCATCGGTATTTCTGTTCTATCCATAACGAAATGTGTAACATAGGAATTTATTCAAAAATTTATCTCAATTAAAATAAGTATATAAATAAAAATATATATGTTCCATTCACATAACTTTCTCCATTATTCCTTAAAAAAACTGCTCTTAGAAAATATTCTTGTTCTATCCACATCATGCCAATCGAGATTAACTTTAGCATAAATGTTCTTATTTCCTATTCCTTGTAACTAGAATGGAAATAGGGAATACACTAAGATAAAGCTCTGCAATTGAAATTCGATTCTATTTCATGCCCAGGAGTAAAATTGAAGAGATATGAAACGGATTAGCAGTTCCTGTGTGTGTAATATTGAAGTATGTTAAAATTGAACAGGAAATATCTCGGAAATCATTAATTCTGCAACACAAAGATATGTATATATATATATATATATATATATATCACAAGCACAATTTGCTATATAAATTATGTTATATACAAAATAAAGTGTGTGTTTTGACGAGCTTTACACTTATTATGTTGTAACAATTTGTTTATTCTTAAATTTTATGCAAAATTCATCCAAAATCAAGAGGACCTTACTGGCTAATCCTAGAAATTTTCAGATATATATTTTACTGCCATGCTCAAAATCGTTAAAGCCAACATTTTTGAAAAATTTTCCATGTAAAGGTTAGTTTATTTTCTTGAAAATCGTGCATGAATTGAAACATGCTGAATTTAAATATCAAGCTTGGTATTAACTGAATGTTTGTGTTTGAGTTAGCATGCTCAGAGTCACATGAACGTGCGCTCTGGGAGCCTTTTCTAATTATCCTTTTTTTTTTAAATCAGGGGACCTCAAAACATACATTTCCGCTTAAATATTGTAAATATGGGTAAACTTTTTGGGTGAATTACTTTCTCTATCTACTGTGCACGTTGTAGATACATGCTAGAGATAGTGAAAACGCATTTTTAGAAAAAGGTTCGTTAATATGTACAACATAGCTCAAAAACGAAAAATCAGTTAAAATGCAAACTTGAAAGTTAACTTCAGTATGTTCCGAGGATGCGGCACGAAGATTTTCAAGAAAATTCCCCGCAAATAAATGTAATTTCATCTTTATTTTCTCAATAATGGCTCCAACGATTTTGATAAAAGTATAATATATTATAAAGTTACATAAAATAAGATAAACATTGTTTTTACGGGAATGGCCTCGTTCTGGATGACTTTTGCATAACTGGAACTGTGAGATTTAGACAAAAGTTTACTATATAAAAACATAGTTATCATTAAAACATATAATTTATGACATATACATTTTTTCTTAGTGGAGTTAAAGCTTTTGCGAGACTTTCCTTCCTATTGCTTTCAGCTTTAAAATATTTAAGCCCTTCTCAAACAAGAGTATGTCTTTTTTTTCTTTTGTTTTACTCCTGGCCATATAAAAAATAACCGAATTTCAATCGCATAGTGACCAGCGGTTAAAAATTTAACAATCTCTTTAGCTAGTGATACTCTTATTCCCTTTCTACTTATAAGCAACCAAGTAATAAGCCGATTTCTGCTAATGCTTATCTCAATAAATATGAAGTAGATAAAAAAATATGATTTTCTAACAATAGTTCTTTTTTTCTAAGAATCTGTAACAGAATCGATATGGAAACTCATGATAAAACGAACATCTCAGTTTTTCAAAAATAGTTTTAGGCTTACAGGAGACCTCAATGTCAATGTTGATTTGTTGTGTGGATGCAATACCTCCTCTACAGCCCATAGGTATGTACTAAAGAAATGGCCGCGCAGTGGCCGAGTGGTTAGACCACTCGACTCTCACCTAGAGGTTCGATTCCAAGCGACCGCATATGAGATTTGTGGTGGACAAAGCGGCACTGGGGCGGGTTTTCTCTGGGTACCCGGTTTCCCCGCCATCGCATTCCACCTGTGCTCCATCATCATTCATGTATCATCAGTGTCACCGCCTGTGGTGCCCTAAGAGGTTAAAGCGGGCGTTAAACACTACAAAAAAAGAAACAAATAAAGAAATGAATATGTTAAGCACCCTACAGTTAAACAGAAAAAATCTGATATATTTCATTCACATGACCTTCTCTACCCGTTCTGCAAACAAACTATAGTTACAAAATGTTATTCTTTTATCTATGGTATACTAATCAAGATAAATATTAGTTTTTTTCTTCTAAAAAGAAGGGAAATAAGGCAATATATAGACTAAAGCCATAGTCAGATCTTTCAAACTCTGATTGCTATGTGAACAATTGAAGTTTGGTTACGCTTTGCATGTCCAGCAGTAAATCAAAAGAAAGATGAAACGAGTGGTGACTTCTCGTTTGGGAAAAATTACTAGTTTACAATTTAAACCAATAACAAGGAATATCTCGGAAACGATCAACTCCACACAAACGAGAACCACATTTTTTTGTTTAATAAGTTTTGCGTATCTCTTACGGTTTACCACTTATGCAAAATTTAGCAACATTCATCAAGAATAAAGATGTCTTCAGACACTATTCCCAGAAAATTCAAGATATACATTTTATCTGTGATGTAAATATCTTTGATATATGGTATTTTAATCAAAATCCATGAGAAAAACAACATTCTTCCATTTAAAAGTACTTTGAGGTAAGGGTATTTTCTTAAAAATCTTCGCATCGTATTCTTGGAAGGTACTAAATTAAAATACGAAGTTTGGTAACAACGGTCTTTTCGGTTTTGACCTTGCTGTTCACAGACGCACACCCGCATACATATGAACCTTTTTCTGAAAAGTCCTCTTTCTGGACTCAAGGTGCCTCAAAGTATAAATCTTCGGTGAAAGCTCGTCATCGAAGTTTTGAGTGGAATACAATACCTCCTCTACCTATTATGTGCATAGTACGTGCAGAGAAAGCAAACATTATGATGACTTTAAAACACGTTTCAGAAAAGTCAAAGATTAAAATGCATTTCAAAGTTAATTTGTTTCTTAAAAACTTGTAAAAGGTGATATTTAGTAAGGGAATTTGCTGCATATTCATAAATATCCGCGAGATTGAGCAATACAAAAAAATAAGCTAGCACAAGTCAGGTTAAATCGAGTCGAATAAATGTGTAGTTGAAATCTAAATTTGTTGTAACCAAATTCCAAAGTTTCACTCCAGAAAAAGAAAGTAAAACTAGGATATTAAGAAACAAATCGCATCGGAAATATGTAATGTTAAAATGTGCTGATTCGATACATGATATTTTTCATTGTAGTATCATTTGCCTTATATTTCGTTATTTATTCGTTGGGGGCAATATATGTCCTTTTTGGCGCCATTCGCGACGTCACCATCGCGTATTTAGCTTCACTCACCTCAGGAAGGTTGTTGGATTTTTGTCTCTTTTACGTATGTGTGTAGATCTCGGGATAAGCTCCTTTAATGGCATAAGTGGCGGTCCGGAATTTCATTTTAGGCTGCCCCGACTGTCGTGATTAACGTAACTTGCTCGTTATGAGTTTGCCTTATTCGGATGCCTGGGTTGCTAAGAAATTTCAGAGTATGCGGAGCCACAGAGCGACATTTAACTACTTTTTGATTTTTTTGTTTGTTATTTTTAAACTGTAATTTGTTTTAATTTATTTTAAACAGCGTTGTTAATATTCAGAGTATATTTAAGTTGTTATTTAAATTGTTTATTTATAATTGTTATATTCTTGTTATTAACAATTTTAATTTCTAGAATTATTGCTATATTCTCATGAATTTTATTGACTGTTTATTTATTGGATTCTTATTCACTCCTATTCAAATTATATTCTCCTTATTAAATTGTTAATTGTTAGGTTTTATGTAAATTTTATTGATATTTCTTTGTAATAATTTCTTTTAATGGGTTTATATGCAACCATATTCAAATCACTTTAACTTGATTTTAGACTTTTTTAAATTCCTAAATTACAGTTCCAAAAAGCTACAAGCCTTTGAATTCAGGCCGAGTGGTCATCAGGGTCACGAGTTGTTGATGTTTAGTGCGTGGTCTGCTTTAGGCACGTATTGGTATTTCTTTATCTGACTGTTTTTTTCCTTGAATGTCCATTGTGTGAACTCAAAATATTAATGTAACATGTGCAGATAGTTCTTTTTTATGTGAATATGCGTCTAAATATTTAAATATTACCAGTTTATTTAGGATTCGCGTTACTGAGAGGTCTATATTCTGTTGTATTTAACAGTGTATTGTAATTGTATAATACAAGGATTGGCTTTATCATTTCCGTCTTTTTATTATTTTTGGGATGGGGTACCGTCTACTTCACTTCTTTTCATGATGCGTACATTTTCATGTAAGTCTACTCGATTGGTAGAGGTGCGTAAACAAACTGCACATGTACTCACAGCAAAAGAGTAGTACAACCCTCTCTGAGTGAACTTTGTAACAGAAGTAAAATAAATTTCCGTCTGATGTCTAGGAATATCATCTTGAGAACCGATAGAGAGATCGACTGCAAATACAGCTGCATACCTACTAAGTAGAGATGGGCCTGTGTTGATGGCCTTTAAACGTCGCAGGTACACAACACGTACGTGTCTGAACCGTGTTGCTGTGTCAAAGCTCTTCACATTATAAGAATTGTTTACGTGCCAATCTGGGTCTATTCACTTTTGAAATGTTAAGAATGCATGTGGTAGGGCACTGTAATCTATGTATCTTGAGAGCACATCTAACCAATAGCGATGCTGATGACCTTTTGCATAATAATAAATTAATTATTTAAATATTAAAATTGTTAGATATCATAAATCATTAATATTTATGTTTATGCTTCAATTGCCTTCCACTGTTGCCCAAACATCACAGTATACTAATAATCAATCCCTCATTATCCTTCTATTGGTATCACTACGTACACAGTAAATTGTAAATACATTACTACTATACACCATGCTGCGTAAAATCGATTCTTTCCCTCTAACAGTCCCAAAAATACTATTCATACTGGTCTGAAATTATAAGGGAAAGTGTTGCCAGCAGAGTTTTTGTCGAAAGGGACAAAGTTTACAATGCATATGTAGACGAAGGCACAAGAAAGTTGAAAAATATAGTCGTAGAATTGCTTGTAACACGGTTATTACTCTTGTATTAGACCAAAAAACTAGATTAGTAGTAGCATCCTTCAAGCTAATTAAAGCCCTTATGATTATACTCTAGCGATATACGCATAAAGGATTCGTTAGTTTTTGTTAAAAGTGCACGAACTTCTTTAATGCTCTGGGGTTCTATATAACCTTAAATTATAAATATATTATAAAATTAAAAACAGAAGCATTTAAATACACGAAATAGACAATGTTTTTTCAAAACATTAAGTCGAAATGCAGGAAGATGTATGGTTACCATTTTATAAAATCGTCATTATCAATTTTAGGTTTGATGGTGAATATCAACTCATAATGTAAAAAAACTGTCAAGAAAAAGCTTGAAAACAATCACAGCGTATAGATTATTAGATAATAAACAATTAAGATATTATATAGGAATTACGAGTAATATTCAATATAAGTGGGAAGTCAAAAATATGCAACAGATTGGAAAGAACATCAAGTCTTTAGTGAATATATCAAGGTTTATTAATCCATAGTTTTTTTTTTTTTTTTTTTTTTTTTGCCAATAGGATAATTAAATTCATTCGATTTTTACCGCGACAGAATGTGATATAATAGAGTAAGTGCTAGTCAGCGGATCCTTCAAGAGCACGATCTAGCGATCAAGCGTAAATTAATGACTACCAGAAAACAATTCCTAGAGGACTTTAAATAACATACTACGATCATCCAACGGGACTATGTGCATCCAAACTTCATTTTTATTGTAGTGGAATGGTTGTACGACCAATATTGTATATTCGTGCTCGGAAGCTATTTAGCATATGATAGAATAATTCAAGGAACACGTCATTACAATTCCATCCACTGTGTTCCTGGATTTCTTCATACTTTCCTTGCATTTCAACAGTTTTCGGGCAACGCCTTATAAAGTGGTGGAATGACGCAACACTATAGATTGAAATGCTTTATGTTTATTCATTTTTCTTGTCACATATAGAAAGTACTATTCTGTTTTGTTTCTGGTTGTGATTTATTTTCTCTGCTTATGTGTATATGTGAAGGGTGCAAGTTTATAAGTAGAGGAAAGATGTGTGGGAGTACGCGTGTCTAAGAGTACCGTAGTTATTAACGATTAAGATATTTTACTGCTGACGAAAATGACAATGTGCATGCATTGAGGTAGAAGACAGAATACATATTCTCAATGTTCTATTCCGATAATTGTAGATATAAACGCAAGAATTGTATTTTTGTGCAATTTGATCTTTTCTTTCAATTTAATTAAAGAGACAGTTAAAGTGTTTAAATGTTATATCCTTTTATACATGCCAGAAAGAGGAATTTCTTCTTAACAATACAACATAACCTTCAATAGACGGTGTGCGGCTTGTGATGCTAAATGCAAAACTCCGCCTTCATGATTTAGAGTACGGGCCCAAGAGCTCTTCGACTCTTGAACTCTCTCACGTTGTGTGAACTCAGCTTTTTAAATGTTTCAAGCATTGAGGTAGCCTACGTATATCATGGCAGCCATTCATTTAATTAAAATAGGAAAGGTCACTTGGAAGTCTTGGCTACTGGTTTGACTTTTAGGGAGTTATACTGGATGTTGGAAGGCCTTGGATGCTGGTTTGATGTTGAAGGGATTCTCCTTAATGTACAGAACTATGTATTATTATTGCCGTTTAAGAAAGCTCTAGAAGAGGAACAGGCATCCGAAAGTAGGACAGCAAAAGGAAGACCCAAAAAAGAAGAAGAAAGGCCAACGCCAATAGCTGAGAAGATTGTAATCCCCTGTCCTCTTTGTGGAGAGCAATTACACGGATCCTCCAGAAGTAGATTGAATAACCTTGATCGGTACAATAATTGGTGGCGTGAACAGTGCACTGATTACAGATGCTATAGATTTGTTTTTGGTGTTATTCCTAAGTTATAAGGACTTTAATTTGCTTCAAGTAAGATATGCTCATTCTGTTACTATGACTATGGAATCCATAAAAAGTGCATGTGATTTAAATGTGGAGATTTAGTGAAACTTATAAATAAATACTCTTGTATATAGGGGTTGCATACTCTTTGACCCTAGGTTGTGCAGAGTACGCATTTGCAGGGCTATGCGTTTGTAAATTATTTAGGTATTGTTTAATTCCGAGCAATATTCATTTGATATCCTGCATTAGTTTGAAGTAACTACTTTGTATTGCTAGGTTACAATAAAATAACATTTAAAAATTATTACACTTAGCCGCTTTTTACTTTCTCTAGCCCCGTATGTACAATGTACATAGGGATAGAGAAGTATTGTATTCCACCCAAAAATTCGATGTCGAGATTTCACCGGAAATACATGTTTTAGGACCCCCTGAATCCAAAAAAAGCATTTCCAGAAAAAGGTCCGTGTGTGTGTCCGTGTGTCTGTGAACACGATAACTCAAAAACGAAAAGTAGCTAAAATACCAAACTTGGTATTTAAGTTCAGTATCTTCCAGGGATGCGACACGAAGATTTTCAGAAAAATCCTCCCACCCCAAACTACCCTTTACATGGAACTTTTTTTCGAAAATGTTGATTTTCTTAAAAATGGCTCTAACGATTTTGATTAAAATGTCGTATATTAAAGATATTTACCTGACAAATAAAATATATATCTTTAATTTTCTGGGAATAGTTCTAAAGACCTGTTTATTTTGGATGAATTTTGATTCATTTGGCATAACTGGTAAACCGTAAGAGATAGACAAAAACTTCATATACAAAAAAATGTAGGCCTTGTTAAAATACACAACTTACGTCATATACATTTTTTTTCCTGGAGCTTACCGTTTTCGAGGTATTCGTTGTTATTAGTTTCAGCTGTGAAGTACTTATACTTTTCTCAGACGGGAGTGTCCGTTTTTCTTTTGTTCTACTCCTGGCCAAGAAAAGAAGCGATTTGTAATGAAAATCACATAACGACAGCTTTTAAAACATTTGACTATCGATTTAGCCTAGGGTATTCACTTATTTTCTTCCTACTTATAGGAACTAAGTAATAAGAACATTGTGCTGAATACCTCGATTAGCAAGGTGCAGAAAGAAGAATAATCTTATGTAAGAAGTTTGTAGAACGGTTAGAGAAAGTCATGTGAGTGTAACACATCAGATTTTTCCCTATTCTTTTTTGTTTACCGTAGTGAAGGCCACTTCGGATTATCTGGATAATTTTTAATCCGAATTTTCTCCAACTCTGAGAAGATGAATATCGGGTGTCCTAGTATTGTGAACAAACGTTAAAGTTCCAATGTTTAACATTTGGGAACAGAGAATTTTATTTATTTTATTCTGGTATCAGAGCGGGTGAATTACCCTAAAGTAAAACCTAATTGTAAGTGAGATGGACACATAGTCGTTTCCATCATGTTATAACTTTCATCCATTCGTTGTCTCGTAAAATCCCTCCAGTGGATGGGAGGCTAGAACACAAATATATAAACAAAAATAAGAGGAAAGAAACAAAACAATAGTCGTACTACGGGACGAATAGGAACCCCAAGAGCCACTGTCGCATCCCAGAGTATCCATTTGTTAAATATGTCACGCTCAACCCGAAAAACATATTGATACAACCATGGTAGCTCTTAGATGTAGCTCAGTTTAGAACATAAACGACGCTAATAACGTTTAGAATATTAAAGGCTCTGAAATAGTCATGCCGGTGTCTCCTGTCCTCTAGTACTCTTTGCGTATTCTTCAGCAGGTCCTCAGAACTGTTTTGCTTCAATAGAGATTCGCTCTATAAGAGACATTGCCAGTTCAGATTTTATTGTGGTAAAAGTTGAGTATATTTTTTTATTATTATATTTTTTTTAACTTAGAATTCTTTAATCTGGATAAGTTGAGTAATATTTTTTATTATTCTTTTCAGCTTAACACCCTGGTAGGTCACATCGGACGATGAATGAAATCCAAAAGATGCTCACATGATCTCGGGGTCCAGGAAGCTTAAATTTACTCGACATTCTTCATCACAGGATAAGGTAAAACTCCGAAAAAAACTTATCCGAGTAACTCACTCTAACCGAGATTCGAACGCGCGACCTCTTGAATGTGAGTCAGACATGCTACCCCCATATTGCCAAGGCGGGCTTATATAAAGTATCGCTTGGCAGAAGGAAGTAATGAGTATAAAATTTAGTAATATAATAAAGCTTTTGGCCTCTAGGCATCCGCTTTTAAATACTAAGGGGGTGTCAGTCCTATATATGGAGAGGGTAAACTGACCACGAAAATAATATTATAATTATAATGAGTATAACATTAAGTAGAATATCCTAGGTAAGCAGAAGAGAGAACCATCTCAGAACACAAAATAAAGGATACATTTAACATCTTGATTATGTTGTATTAACTCAGACCCTTAAATATAGGTGTATCTTTAGTGTCACATATTTTGGAGACATCCTCCTCACATCAAAAGAGCAAAAGGGCTTATGAAAATGGGGCTGAAAATCATTTAATGCTGAGTTGCACGACAAATTGAAGGTTACAAAAATTGCTGAAAATGACTTCCTCCTGCTTCGATGCATACCTTCCGTCCATGTTATTGCGAATTCCTGGAGTGTTTAGTATTTGCTTAAATCCTATGTGGTTGCGCTCTATGGGTGTCAATATTCGATATAAGTTGTACAAATCATTAATTTTAAATTCATAACATAGAAATCTATTGGATTCAAAATAGCAAAATTGAGCAGATCATGCAATGAATCCACCTAGACCAAGCCATCTACATGGAATTTTATTATTCGAAAATGTATCTACGTCAAACTTGAGTTGCATACCATCGAGGTAAAACCTCATTCTTAAAACCTCTTCTTGTACCTTATCCATTAAATGATGCAGAACATTTCTGAGAAACTTAGATGCGCCTCTGCAATTAAATACGGAGGAAAGAAATGGAGACCGACAAGGTGATTGTGAATGAGTCCACCCCACCAAACGTTTAGGCAGAACTTCTCTCCTGCAGTATTTCATATGGGCTTTATAGTTCAAATTATGAGCATTGCGCGAATTGAAAATACTGGCTTTTTCAGGTTTTTTCCCGGGTCTCTAGTCAAATGATAAGAAGGTTTCTTAATTCCCCCGAACCTCGTGCCCCTTTATTTCCTCCCAACCGGGTTGTAAGAGTTAGCAAGGAAGTGACGACTTCACGGGCACCGGAAATATGGCTCTCGGCGGCCGGATGGCATTGCTGATTGTTTGTTGACTCAGGAGGTTTTCTCGGACCTGAGACACGCGTCGAGATGAAGAAATGCTTCAAAATTGTTAGGGACCCTCCAATACGTTTTAATCCCTATCCCGAACGTTCCGTCCTTTGAAAGTACACTCCTCTCCTTCTGAATAAAATGTATGTCCTTGTGAAGCATTCCCATCTGAAAGGCCATACAAGCAGTGTATATCTGTCTGATCACTCACAGAATACATGTTTTTCTTCCTTTCTTTTAACAAATGCCAAGCAAAATCAATCAAAGAATCAGCACATAATAATTGATTTCAAGCAATTAATATTGATGTCAACGAAGGGACAAATTCCTTTGTACAATTCTGTAGCAAACGATTTTCACACCCATGTTCAAATGAACGTGCTTTACAGTATTCTTGTCAGTAGGGCTTGCCCAAAATATTTGACACTGATACAGATACACCTTGCATAGTAGCCTGAGCTATAATCGGTAATTTACAACTCCTTTAATTGCTTATGCCCAAAATCCTAAATTCAATGCTTTAATAGTCACTATATGGATACAATTATGGATTCCAAAGCTGTCAAAACTCCTTTCCCTTTCACTAACCCAACTTATTCTGTTACAGCTCAATTAATAAATATATTTCTGAAAATCGCATTTTCTCTTTTAATTTATTTCTAATTTGAATAACAGTTGTTTCACAAAATATTAATTAAATAAGTAATGTTGTCAGGAGGTGAATTAAAATGAAGAGGTATTCCATAACTTGTCGAAATAACGCTCTTTGTGAACTATAGCTAAAATTCATTTTTACGAATATATTCTTTAAATTCATTGAGTATTTTAGGTACTGATGCCTTAGAATCCTTTGCATCACAATTAATTACTTGGCCAGCAACGGTTGTAAGTCCTTTTCAATGACAAATATACATCTGATCAGAATTAAAAGTTATTTTTCCGGTTGCATTTAAAGAGCATTTTCACTTCTATTAATTTCGCAAGACCTCTATGGGCTTCATTATTTTTACTTCAGTTTGTTACACAATTTGTTCACTTTTCTGCAAGGTGCTAATATCAATATTTCATTGCATACAAGCCAAACCAGTTCTACTAAATATTGTGAGCAGAATAATTGCTATCTTCTAATCTGCTATCTTCTACTTCATTTGCTACACTGTAGTTCTCTCACCTTAAACTTTTAGCTACGTAGAATAAATCTCAACTTCCGGGTCGGATTTTCCGGCGCGCTTCTGCCATTAACGGCCCTGCAGGTCTATCTGATCGGCGATTTCCTCGCGTCTTTCTTGCTACTAGTGTTATTCAGCCTTGTACAAATGGAGACATTGCTTGTACACGAAAATGTGCCATATTTCAATTATTATAGTTCAGTAATTTGAACTTACGTTATATAGTTTATATCGTATTCATTATTTCTTATCTTTATGATTTCAGGATAAAATGGAAATGCCAAAGGATATTCCCTCGGAATATGGGGAGACCCTGATTTAGAAATTAGTTCTTATTCTGCACTTGCGTTACTTTTCCCTGAATTTGACTAAAATTATATTTTGGATATATATTTTGGATTTAAGGCATAGCTACTAACACTCTAAGCCCTATGTGTGCATGTGTTTTTCTATTTTAATACATAAACAGGTGGTGAGATGCAATAGTTTCGTGGGGTCAAAAGCTAGCAAACATAAAGTATTAATGCAATTTTATCTTCTGTTATGAAAAAAAACATATGTTAAGATTTGTCTTGGTTTTTATTCACAAGTACAACTGCCACCTCCCACCATTGAGTGATTGGTGCATGCGCCACAAAATGGCAACCTTTCTGGCACTGTTACTGATATGAATGCACATGTTTAGCACAAACTGTATCACCTAGCGTCTAGTCGACAAATTGCATATTTATATTTTATGTTTATGACTGGTTGCCAAAAATGTGAAATATTAAATAAAGAAAATTAAATAGGAGATGGTTTACACTCTCTGAAATGGAAATGGTATCATAACCGCATTGAAAGTAATGAAAAAATGATTGGGGCTGTCGGCCGATATTTTTTATTCGACAGTGCCCATCACTACAGTAATGAACTTAATCGTGTAGATGATGATGTCGAATATACATTTGTTTAAATTGAGCATTACATATTAGTTTTCTCTTGAGGCTGCTATAAACTCCAAACTGAATTTTCATTTTTTAAATTTTTAAGATGTTTCATTTTGTTATATTGTTATTTTTCCTTCTATTGAGACCGTTAATTAGCCTCGTAGTAATAATAACAACTATTAATTATATAAATATATGTAAAGAAAGTTAATATTTAATAAGTTGTATGCATAGGAACCAAGAAGCCAGTTGTTTACTTAAAAGTTACTCAGAATCATAACGCCAGACTGGATAGAGGGGTGAAAAGTTGCTTCTGTGAAAGTCACGTTCGAGTTTAGTATAAGGGGAAACCACAGTTTAAAGCACACAAGGGGACTTCTTCTTAATATTCGTGGTATCACGTGATTATTATGATGCATTCTGGGAGATTTGCAATGGTTTTTGGGTAACGATGGTGTCATTTTGGCGGACCTTCCAACCAATCAGAAAGAAGCCACCATGACGCCATTTTTTGTATATAAGAAGTAAGATTTGGCACATCGAGGTCGTTTTGTTAAGAATTCGCCGTGAGAGAGGCAAGGTCATTTTGTTAAGAATTCGCCCGTGAGAGAGGCAATGTCGTCGCATGTTAAGAATTCGTCCGTGTGTGAGGCAAAGTCGTTTGTTATGAAGTTCGCGAAGTAAGTTTATTATAATAAGAAACTGTATGTGAAGTAAAGTAACGTCGCTCACCTATTTAACAGTCGGCTCGTCATTAGGGGAAAGTGAATTGTACCATGTACTCAACTAAAACAGTGTAATTGAAAGTACTTGTGAGTAAGTGTTATAGAACATCAGTCAGCAGTATAAAAGTGTATAACCAGGAGCTTGTCTTCAAAAATCCTTTAGAATACACAGCAGTAAAAGGTTACAAGTGTTTTCTTAACAATTACAAGATCACTCCTACAACTCCTCCCACTAGCCAAATCCACGCCTGGGAGAGTCGATGTTCATGCAAGACTGAGCAACGCCGTGCCAACCCATCCCAAAAGAGCTTCAATACCAGGTACGTGAGTGTAGTGGAGTTGATTGGAAGTGACAGTTATGCTGCACACAAGCACCCAAAGGGAGGCGTAAAATCAACAAACTATACTTCCACACATGGCACATAACGTGCACCACTATCAACGCAACGAAATCTCCGCTGCACTAGCTTTCATAATGAAAGGAAATTAATCTTTTTCTTAGAACATAATATTTTAACACAGATTCTGTTCGTGCTTCACATGCAAATCCCACCTTTACATTGTGATTTATCCCAAAATCCACAACGCTTATTTTGATACAAAGAAGAAGTGCTCGCAGTAGAGGATAACCTTAAATCATAGGTCAGTTTATGTTGTTGGTTATGTTGCAGCAAGTGTAATCAGATAAGTTGCGCACACTTTAGTACGCTAACCTGAAGTTGACCGGTGGCCGCATTGCGACACGCGCCATTCTATTTTAACTTTAAGGCTATATATCACTAGCGCCAAGCATTTTCCCATTCCATGCAAGAACATTCTAGTTTTAGGTTTCAAGTTGAAGGATAGAGGCTCTCGCAAAATTTGTGGTATTCCGTGAAGGTATTCCACTTTTAAAATTAAACCTTTAGCTGAACAAAAGCGACAGTACTCGCCAACACCTTTGTATATTTGGGCCTTTTTTAACTTTCTGTACCACGCATACTAAGTAAAGTAGGTTGTATTCCACAGGGGCAGGCTAAAATTAATTATTGTAAACGTTAAATTGTTAAAGTAGATATTGATTGGAAAACCCGTTTCTGTGCGTGTAGCTGGAATTTCACCTTCACCAAAATGACTTTTAAGGTATCAGTTTCATTTACTTGAAGACCTATAACTGGAGTAAATTATAACTAAGGATTAAATACTACATCGTCGATTTGATATAGATTGTGGTTTTACAGGAAATTATCTTAAAAACTTAAATGGGCAGCCCCAAAATGCTTTAGGATAATTGAAAAGCATAAAGAGCATTAAATAGAGTCAACTGCCCCATTCGAAAGATAAATCGCATTAAACGAACACTGCCATGCTCTGGTTTAATAAGTTTTGTTAACTCTAGGCCTGTTACACAATTAAACATTACTCACTATGATAATTTTACGTCCACGAGCTGAAAATTAACATATTTACTTCTGCCCTCACGGCTATAGGAAACGCCTTGGGTTTAGAAAGTTTGTTATCTGCAAACTCTATTATGATCCCTAATTATTATGTCGGCTCTCTATCTCCAGTCCTAACATTTCATGAAGGAAAGAAAGAGATATGTGCATAACACAATGGCCACCTAGCAGCATTAGCGCTGTGAATTTCCACTGCAAAGAAGTTATTTTGAGTCGTTTCAACATACATGTTCGATTGACTTCTCGTAACTATAATAAATATAGTTTACTGCTGCTGCTTTGAGCTTTGCTTCACGCAATACACAACGGGCAAAAATCTGTTGTGTTCCATTCACATGACTTTCTCTACATTTCTGCAGCAAATTATTGTTAAACAGCTTATTCTTCAATTTATTTCACGTTAATTGACAAAGAATTAGCAGAAATAATCTTATTACTTGCTTCCTTGTAAGTAGAAGCTAAATAAGGGAGTACCATAGGTCAAAAGCTGGTTGCTATGAGACAGAAGTTCCTTTATTTTTAAGGGCAGGAGCTGAGAAATTCCTGTATGAGAAAAAATAAATTTTTCAAAGCTGAAACAAAACACAAGGAATATCTCAAAAACGATCAACTCCATGAAAAAAAAAAATATATATATATACATAAATTGTGTGTTTCAATGTGCTCTACATTTTTTGTGTTGTAAGTTTTTGTCCATTTCTTACGGTATAGCAGTTATGCAAAATTCCGTAAAATTCACCCATAATAAAGTAGCCTTCAGAGGTTATTCCCAAAAAATTAAAAATGTAAATTTTGTTTGTCAGGTAAAATATCTTTAATATACGATATTTTAATCAAAATCGTTAGAGCCATTTTTTAGAAAATCAAAATTTTGAAAAAAGTTGCACGTAAAGAATAGTTTGGTTGGGGGGATTTTTCTCAAAATCTTCGTGTCGCATCCCTGGAAGATATTAAACTTAAATACTAAGTTTGGTGACTTTTCGTTTTTGAGTTATTGTGTTCACAGACACACCGACCATTTTTTGAAAATACTTTTTTTGGATACAGGGGACCCTAAAACACATATTTCCGGTGAAATCTCGGTATCGAAATATTTGGTGGAGTGTAATACCTGCTCTATACACTATGTACATAGAACGTGTAGAGAAAGTAAAAGTAAGGAAAATCATGCAATGTTTGCAGTGTTGTATTGACGCGCACAGCAAAGGGTGGAAAATATCTGCTAGGATCAATTTCATGCTTTCTCTCCATGTGCCGGCACTGGTTGCAGACTATGCTGCCAATGCACTTGTAAGTAGATCATGTGTTTGTATAGTTTGCTTTAGTGCAGCTGAAGTTCATTTTTTGTGCGTGTGCGATTTACTGCGTTATCCCCGTTATTTCTAGTTATTCTTATAGATATTGTTATAATTGTTGTAGTTGTTTTTATGGTTAACGTTATGAAGGTAAGAAGGCATCAGTAGTGTCGCAACTCTTGCAAGTAAAGTAAGATGAGCACGGGATAAAGAAGGATTATCCACTGCCGTTTGTACTCTGCCTGGTTTGTTATAAAACAGGAACGCCATAAAGAGAAAAAGATGAGTAGTGTTTCCTTCTTTTTCAAGGACCAACTAATAGCTCATACAGTATTATAACGTAATCTAGCATGACTCAAATACCTTTGAAGCATATTTTCCATTTAAAGCATACACAACTTGATTCATACAAACAGCAAAAACTTAACGTGTTTATCTCTTTTCTTCTCTTTGAGGTACCCCAATATCAATTTTATCTAATAAATTCTTCAGGATAGGCCAAGCTGTTGTTAAACTTAATATCTCTTTAAAACGCTTACTTTGCATTTTGAAATTGAAAAAGTGTTGGGGGTCAAATTCAATACAATAAAAATCTGATGTAATCCATTCACATGACTTTCTCTATATCTCTGCAACAATTATTGTTAACAAGCTTATGCTTCTATTTACTTCATGCTAATCAAGAAAGAATTAGCAGAAATAGTCTCATTACTTGCTTCCTTGTAAGTAGAAGCGAAATAAGGGAGTACCATAGGTTAAGGTGATAGTCAAAAACTGGTTGCTAGGTGACTGAAGTTCATTTGTTTGTATGGACAGGAATTGACAAATTCCTGTTTAAGAAAAGTATAAGTTTTCAAAGCTGAAACCAATAACAAAGAATGTATCAACTCCACGAAGAAAATGTATGTAACATGAATTGTGTATTTTAATGTGCTCTACATGTTTTGTGTGACAAGTTTTTGTCCATCTCTTATGGTTTAGCAGTTATGCAAAATTCCGTAAAATTCATCCAGAATTGAGTACTCTTCAGAGGCTATTCCCAGAAAATTCAAGATATACATTTTATTTGTCAGGTAAATTTCTTTAATATACGAAATAGTTTATTCAAAACCGTTAGAGCCATTTTTGAGAAAATCAAAATTTTCGGAAAAGGTTCCATGTAAGGGGTAATTGGAGGTGGGGGATTCTTCTCAAAACCTTTGTTTCGCATCCGTGGAAGATATTAAACTTAAATACAACTTTGGTATTTTACCAACTTTTCGTTTTTGAGTTATCGTGTTCACAGACACACAGACACACGGACACACACACGGATCTTTTTCTGAAAATGCTTTTTTTTGGATACAGGGGACCATAAAATACATATTTGCTGTGAAATCTCGGTATCGAATTTTGGGTGGAGTGCAATACCTTCTCTATACACTATATGCATGGTGTGTATACAGAAAGTAAAAAAGTAATAATAAGTCTATTTAACTTTGGTTCCTGACATTTTTGCGTTGGAATAAGCCAAACTCGTATTTTAAAATACACCTTTTACTACGGTGTCACTTAAAGTATTTGATATTATTTAATTTATTTAGTGTTTTTATACTTTGTGTATGTGCGCTGAAATAAATTGAAATTTTAAACGGTATAGAAGGTCTCAGCGGTTCTGTGTAAACCCATTTCAAATTTTAATGCTTCAAAACTGATAAACAGCTAAAATTTGTATTTAATCTGTTATGAGTAGTTCAATGTTTGCTTTCTCTACCGCTTACAGAAGGTGTTGCATTCTAATCAAAAGTTAGTAATCGAGATGCACCAAAATAGATGTTTTGAAGTCCCTGAACCCATAAAGGTGGTAAAAAATATCCCACGTGTCTGTCTTTATCTAATGTTTGTCTGTGAGCAACATAATTCAGAAACAAACTTTTGGATAAATACCTATTATTTCATTCAATATTATTCTAAAGTTTCAGGAAAATCTCCCCTTTGCGGAAAAAGTTTTCGATTTTTTTCTACAAAAGGGTTTTAACGATTTGATTCAAATACCATATACTTAAAACCTTCATACGGCAAATAAAATGTGTATCTTCAATTTTCTGAAATTGTTCTTCATTCTGATTGTCTTTTGCATAACTAGTAATCTGTAACTATAAAAAAAACCGTAGTCCACAAATTATGTCACACAATTTTTTATAAAAATTACTTTTTGTTTGATTTAGAGGGTCTCAAAACATATATTTCCGATGAAACCTGGAGATCGAATAGTTGGCTAGAGTATAATACTTCTCCTGTATACATTTGCGTGCATAATAGGTCGTCATTCCCCTAGATTGTAAGGTTGGTCCGTAAAGATTCCATATTCGGGTAACCAAATTTTTACTGCAATTATCTTTGTAATTAGCCAGCTAAGCAACTCAGAAACATACAAACTAAACAATAAACAATGTTTATTATAAACAATTGTGAAATTGAAAGGTATTTTTATAGGTATGAAAGAGTTTCCATGAAATTGGCAGACAAATAGAGGATAAACTACTTGCAACAGCGACATGCAGACGAAGATTAAAGTTATTGCATTACGGAAAAGGAATGACCAAACCAATATTTAAAAACGGTAGTATAGTATGAATATACAAGCTTTAATACTGACCTTCTGCTGTTTGGCCATATTTTGTTTAGTTAAAAGTGCCCTGCCAATCCAGTAACTAGAATTATACCCAGGAAAAAGACATATTCATGTTTGTAGAGGGAGGAGAATATTTGCTCCGTACAAACATCAACGGCTCCTTTCGAATATGGACCAAATTTTATGCACGAAGGTCTACTATTCGAGTACCGACTGTGATGGGTCAGGTGATTTCGTCTGAGTCCCGCATTCGGGAGAACGTGGGTTCGATCCCCATGACCGTCTTACCTGACCCATGGTTTTGGGGAGGTTTCCTTAGTTCGCCAAGCGAATACTCGGTAGGTTTATTCCATCCTCAAAATTCTCTGTCCCTCCATGTCCTTGCCATTGTTATTTCATCCATCCTTCCTCCCTTTAATTTCTTTCAGAGTTGGAAATGTTGGTGATGGTGCTCTGTGCAACGTGGCAGGAATAAAGAATGTCAATTGTGACTCAGCTGGTTTCCGGGATGAGAACCGCCCCTGGCAAGAGCGTTGGACCCTATGTGGGGCCCCATCTTCCTGTCCGACTCTCGGGTACTTCAATCTGGAAACTGTAGGGATCTTAACATCGCTGGTCGTCGCTCCTGTTATCCTCTCACCTCACCCCTCGTTTCTGTGGGGCTCCGCGCCGGACCATATAATCATATAAGATTCGATGCCGAGTCCCCACCCTAATCCTATTACACTCTCAAAGTCACAGCTAAAGCATGGGTAAAACAGAACCACCTAGATATGTGACAAACTTACTCAGGAAAAAAGTTAGCTACAGACTAGCTAGGGTCCCTAATGACGTCTTATCTAGGGCTCTTAAGAACAGATGGATGAAAGTTTAAAACAGTGTTTGCATTTATTACTGGACATGGCCATTTTAAGAAACATCTACGTACGGTGGAGATATATCAGAGATCCCACTCTTCGAATGTGTAAATGAGCTGAGGAATCAGTTTCGCACATTTTGTTTGATTGCCCATCTCCAGAAATAAGAAGATACACCCTTTTTGGAGTGTGGGAATGCTTAGGATCCCATCCTTGTATTGGAGCCAAGCTTTTGGAGCTCGTAAGGGCACAGAGTTGGGAGATCGATGTTAGGACAATCTCAATGGGGTTACACAATTTTGTGGAGGCATGGGTAACCTTCAGATAGCTCCCTCTCCCACTAACTAATCTAATCCACTTCACGTTGTACAGAAGGTACTAAGGTTTCTAAAATAGTACACATTAATAAACTATAAAGGCTAGAGAATGTAACACAGCAGTCCTTTTTATCAGTTTTTAACTTCCGCTCTTACCCTATACGACGTAGTAGGCGGAGTCTTTTATGAAACATGGAATAAAATAAAAATTGGAAAAGAAATTTTGGGAAGGAAGTTTTTTGGACGTGTGTTTAGCGCACCTCACCGCCAGAATATGAAGTTACAGCATGCCTTTGGAATCAATTTAGTTTGCTTCATCACATTAATAATTTCGAAAAAACTTTACTTGGTAAACACGAGAAAGTTTTAGCGTTCGTCAGAAGGGAATAATTGCGATAGGTGATAACAGAATGTCGGCTGGATGTCGAAGATTCAACCAAGTTAATGCATCTTCCATGTCGAGAGGTAGTATAATGTTAGACTATAACCTTTCTCAGAAGTTGTTATGGATTCAAACCAATTCGAAGTCTCTGAACCTTAAATGTTTCTGGATAAGATGTCAATCAACTTATTAGATGTCATACATCAGCACAAATATTATTGAATTTATAAGTTGCATGTTTTCGAGATATTCTCGTTATGGGTCGCTGAGGAGCACAGAGATTGCTTCAGAAGAATGAGATGCCGCCCCGCCGAAACCAGTAGGGCGATGGAAATCGACTCACATCATGTACCTGAAATCTCATATAGGAAGAGGACTACTAGCATGGGTGCCATGCCTATTCGAATGCAAACTGCCAATGTATTCGATTCTTGTATATTCTCGAGATATTTCGAAACTGAATGCGATATTCCAATGCTTCACTCGAGTGGGTATAAGTGCACTGTTCTTGTACGGGAATGTCCTGACTGCTGTATTCGAATGCGGCACTCGGATAAATACAGATGCACCAAACTGAATCGTGATGGTGTTGGCATAGCTTCACCTAAATCACAATAGAGGTGTGATATGGCTATAAAATTAAACCAAAGTACCTTCGTGCTTAAATACTGCCTCTAAATATTATGTTAACATTCCTTTGCTCAAACAAACTGTGTCCTGCCATGATTAGCATCAGAATCACTGCATCTCAGCATCCACACATGAAGAGTAAAGCAATGACGCTCATGTGCGCTGCAGTGAACTGTTTAGAAGTAAACGATCCAAGCGTGCAATTATTATTTGATGAATAGCACATCAGCACTATTCAATTTGTTATTTATTTTTGTCATCCAATATTTCCTGTGTATGGAGAAAATAAATAAATAAACCTAGCATCTAAATGTCAGCACCTAACTCTTGTAGTATTTCTCGTCCATCATTTGAAGTAAATGCTTTATTCGAGAACAAATATGGTGGGAACATTACTCCAATGACGATGACGTAGCATCCGAGAACTTCCATACGAATGACTTCGATTAGCGCAAGCATTAATGAGTGATTGAGTAATCGCGAACTTGTAGAGGAGTGAAAGTTTCGATTCTTAAAAGTAAATTCTGTGTTTTAATACTCATCAGATGCGAATAATTGTGATTGGTGACTGTGGAAGGCCGGCTAATGTCGAAAAATTAGCCAAATGAATGCAGTCTCCATGTCGAAAGATAACCTTTTTGGAGGTTGTAGGTTCAAACTAATACGAAGTCTCTGTACCTTATTGTTTCTGGATAAGCTGCCAATCAGTTTACTAGATACGATTAGATGAGCAAAAGCATGATTGACTATATAAGTTGCACGTTTCCCTATGGGAAGCTGTGGAGCACAACATGAGATCCCGCCCCGCCGAAACCAGTAGGGCGATAGAAAGCGGCTCTAGGCATGTAAGTGAAATCTCATAAAGGAAGGAGACTACTAGCGATGCGGGTGTCATGACCTTATTGCCCCACCCGACTGACCCGATATTACAGCATCCACCTGCTGCTGGTTCTGGACAGACTACCAGCAAAACTGGTTCTCCCGGTCATCTCCCACATTCCTCCCCCGTCTCAACCGAATTTCTTCTACTCCGCCAGCATTCGCAAACGTCTGCTTCGGAAACTTTGTAGCAAACCGTTATCAAGAAAACACTGCCTACAAAGACACCAGTTCTTCCTTCTCTTAATTTTGCAATTTATTTCTATATGTTTCTTGACTACAACAGTAAATTACAATTTCAGCTGAAACTAAATGAAATGCATTACAAAATATAACTGCAACATACTAATGTGTTTAATGTCAAAACACTGAAGGTACTTTCGGTAAGATATCCTTAGCACTATGAAATTGGCTACATTAAATGATTCTTCTAGATTATATACAAAATATGGTTATTTTGAAAGGATAGGCTGTTGTCTTTTTCAATACACCCCTCACAAACGATCCGATACACCCAAAACGTAGAGACCTTTAAAAGGAAAAATGTATTTAAAATATCCTTTTTTGTAATATATTACGAAATATTTGTCATTAATGGTTTGTGTTTTATAACGTCTTAGTTATTATTTAATTTATATATTTAATGTTAAATTTAATTTAAAATGTTAGAAAAGTTTATTTATTATTTAATCTAGGCTTTTCCTTTAAGGTCTTTTATTTTATTTACACTTTCTCTTCTTCTCAAAGTGCTGACTATCCCTATTAATCACTTTAATTTATATTTATTATTTCTTCTTTGTACATCAGGTTTCCTATAATGATGATTAATTATTAAAATAGGAAACTATTAAAGGCATATTAATAGTTTATACCTTAAGCTAATTCTTTCAGCTAACATAATAAAAGAAAGTGCTCCTTCCTATGATATATGCATACTTTTTAAATCTATTAATTTTTTAACAAAAAGGATATTTGGACGTAGCGATAGCCTATAGTTGGATGTGGAAGGTAGATACAGATTGAACAATTTTATTCCATAGCCGGTATTTGAACTAAGGATTTCGTGGTTTTCGTCCAGTTGCTCTAACCACAGAGCTACGATGGCAAAATGCTGACAAAACATTAAATTATTTCACTAACTCGCGTTAATGCTGTGCCGGCATGTTGACATGGTAGCTCAGTGGTTAGAGTAATTGGACGGAAACCAGCAGATCCGTAGTTCAAATCCCGGCTATGGATTACATTAATTTTTCAGTCTCATTCTAACCTTTTATCCCCACCAGGCTAGTGTGGAAGAAACAATTGACTATAGTTGGATGTTTTTGAACTATTGCCTTTTATTCTAATTTTATTTTTAGTGTTTGAACAGGCAGGTTGTAAACATACCTTATTTATCAATAAAAATTTAATTTAATCTGTTGAGTTTGAAATTACATCCATATGAAAGAAAAATCTTATATGTTTTATTCACATGACTTTCTCTACATCTCTGTAATAAATTATTGTTAAAAAGCTTATTCCTCTCTCTACTTCGTGATAATCGAAATAAACAATACCAGAAATTGTTCTTATTGCTTGTTTCCTTGTAAGTACAAGGGAAAAAAATCTGATGTGCTCTATTCACATGACTTTCTCTACACCTCAGCATAAAATTATTGTTAAAAAGATTATGCTTCTATTTACTTCATGCTGATTGAGAAAAGTTAACAGAAATATTCTTATTACTTGCTTCCTTGAAAGTAGAAGCGAAATAAGGGAATACTATAGGTTAAAGTGATAGTTAAAAGCTGGTTGCTATGTGACTGAAGTTCATTTGTTTGTATGAACAGGAGTTAACAAATTCCTGTATGAGAAAAGTATAACTATTTCAAAGCTGAAAGCTACAAATACGAATATCTCAAAAACGATGAACTCCACGAGAAAAAATGTTTATAACATAAATCGTGTGTTTTAATGTGCTCTACATTTTTGTGTAGTAAGTTTTTGTCCATCTCTTATGGTTTAGCAGTTATGCAATATTCCGTAATATTCATACAGAATAAAGTCGTCTTCAGAGCCCATTCCCAGAAAATTCATGATATACATTTTATTTGGCATGTAAATATCTTAAATATAAGAGATTTTAATCAAAATCGTTAGAGCCGTTATTGAAAAAAATAACATTTTCGAAAAAAGTTCCATGTACAGGGTAGTTGAGAGTAGAGGGGATTTTCTCGAAAATCTTAGTGTCGCATCCTTGGAATACGCCAAACTTAAATACCAAATTTGGTATTTAACACTCTTTTCGTTTTTGAGCTATGCTGTCCACTAACACACACACACGCACACACACACACGCACACACGCACACGCACATACGAACCTTTTTCCAAAACGTTTTTTTTATTCAGGGGGACTCAAAACGTGTATTTCTGATGAAATCTCGGAATCAAATTTTTGGGTGAATACAATAATCGTCATAAGCAAACAGAATTAGTCGTATTACTAGTTCCTTGCAAGTAGAAGGGATATAAGAAAATGCTTAGGCTAAAGTGATAATCTCGTCCTTTAAAAACCGACCCCAATGTGAAACAATTGAAAGTCCAAACTCTTTGTTTGTCAGGAAATAACATACAAGAACAGAGAAACAAAATCTCTTCCCCGTTTGAGAAAAGTTTAAGTGGTTTAAAATTGAAAACAATAATCCAAATATCTCGAAAGCAGTTAACTTAAAAAAAAATTATATGACATAAATGTTGTATTTTAATGAGATCTACATATTTTATGTAATTGGTTTTGTATATATTTTACGGCTTGCCAGTTATATAAAAGTCATCCAGAATGAACAGGTATTCACAGGCTATTCTCAGAGGCTATAACTTGATATACATTCGTTCGTCATAAAACTGTGTTATACATAAGGTATTTTAATCAAAATCCATAGAGCCATTTTTTAGAGAATCCAAATTTTCGAAAAATGTACCATGTAAAGGGTAGTTTGGGGTGGGAAATTGTCTTCAAAATCTTCTTGTTGCATCCTTGGAAGATATCAAACTTAATACCAAGGTTTAACGGTCTTTTCGTTTTTCCAGAGTCACACACACATACACACTCAGACAGGCACACACGATGGACCTTTTTCTAAAAATGCTTTTTTTGGATACAGGGTGTTCCAAAACATGCATTTATGTTGAAATCTTTTGGGTGCATTACAATACCTTTTCTATACATTGTACATAGTACGTATATAGAAAGTAAAAATCTTACAACTAGCCATGTTCTGATTTGTAACAGTTCTTGTTCTCGTATCTCTGTCTAGTTTTCACGATACTGTAATAATAATTACCACTGATTTTAATTACTTCTGATAATTCTGCATCAACAGAAAATTAGCTCAGTTAATTATTACAACATCAACAACAAAAAAACAGAGCGTTTAAAACCGAGATTGTGGTGCAATGCAAGCGTGATTGAGGGTTCCATTCTAACTCTGATCATGGGTTTCTTCGTGGTTTCCTTGGTGGGTAAGTGAAAGTGGAATTTTTTGTTTACTATTTTCTTTTATCGGCTTTACTTCATGATTGTAGTTCTTTGGAGCGACGGCGACAGATCAATGAGCCAGAACGGTGGAATTGGCGATCTGGAGTGATTTCTTGTCAATGTCTTTGAACTTCAGAAAAACTAAGCACTTATAAATGGTATACATTAATTTATATAAACAAGTAATCATCGGATGCTCTCTTTCACCGGGTTTATTAAATATGTATATTAATGTAACCATATCTCAATGGCAAAGAAAGAGATTAAGATATATTTTACGTCAGGTGCTTTAATTTAGACACCATTTTATTTGCTAACGACAGGGTTATCCTCCCACATTCTGTAGAAGGCTTACAAAAAGTTGTGCATAAATTATAAGTAACGGTGCACTATAATTTAAAAAAAAAATCTGATGTGTACCATTCACATGACTTTCTCTATATTTCAGCAACACATTATTGTTAAAAAGCTTATGCTTCTATTTACTTAATACTAATCGAGAAAAAATTAGCCGAAATAGACTCATTGCTTGCTTCCTTGTAAGTAGATGCGAAATACGGGAGTACCATAGGTTAAAGTGATAGTCAAAAGCTGGTTGCTATGTGACTGAAGTTTCTTTGTTTGTATGGACAGGAGTTGACCAATTTTCATAGACGAGTTTTTCATAGCTGAAAGCGAAAACAAGAAATATCTCAAAAACGATCAACTCGACCATAACCATGTATATAACATAAATGGTGTGTTTTAACGTGCTCTACATTTTTTGTGTGGTAAGTTTTTGTTTATCTCTTACGGTTTATCAGTTATGTTATATTCCGTAAAATTCATCCAGAATAAAGTGGTCTTCAGATTCTATTCCCATAAATTACAAGATATGCATTTTATTTGTCAGGTAAACGTCTTTAATATATGATATTTTAATCATATTGGGGTTGGGGGGATTTTCTTGAAAATCTTCGTGTCGCATCCTTAGAAGATACCAAACTTAAATACCAAGTTTGGTACTTAACGGTCTTTTCGTTTTTGAGCTATGCTGCCCACAGACACACACAGACAGACATACAGACAAACACACACGGACTTTTTTCTAAAAATGCTTTACTTGGATTCAGGGAGTCTCAAAACATGTATTTCCGGTTAAATCTCTATATCGAATTTTTGGGTGCATTACAATACCTTCTCTATACACTATGTACATAGTACGTGTAGAGAAAGTAAATATTCACAGCTAAATCCAATTTGGTGGCTTTAAAAGGAAAGTACCAATTAAAAAAAAAATATAACTGAATTCACGTGTAATTGAATAAGTTAATACATTTAATTATTCATAATGTTTAATTTCATATGAAAGAACATGATATAGATACTAATTAGCTAAATGTCAATATATGTACTGCACTACCCACGGAAATTGGAAGAAAGTAAAAAACAAGAATTGAGAGAGTTTTAAGATTTTAAACATTTCTGATTTTCCATTTGTAAATACGACAGAGAGAATTGGACATCGGTAAAGCAATGAAAAGGAAAAGGGAAGCATCCAGAGAGTTGGGATGTTTAAAATGAATACTAGTACCTACCACTTTAAGAGATCATATACCTATGCCATACAGATATGAACCAAATAAAAACCAGCTGCCTACAACAAAAAATTCACCTTTTCAAACAATGATGGTACACACACATTGAAAAATTGACCTCAATAGAATAACAAAACAAGTGTTTCTTTATACTCCATGAAGCAGATCTATATAAAGACCGAGATTGCGATGAGAAGATAGTCCTTGAGACGGAACAAACCTTGAAGTCTATCATAGAAATGAAAAGAGGCGGAGAAGAAGAAGAAGAAGAAGAAAGTTTCTCTTTGGTTGCGATCCCCTACCTGACCTCTCTGACTCATGAATTTTTAGGGGGACTTTTCCCGGACACCAGGCGAATGCTCCAATTTCCTGCCCCTTCATTTCATCTCCATTCCGACTGGTCCCTTTCAGAGTTGTGTCGGCGAAGACTGCGGTAGTGGCGCCTTTCCGTGGTGGTCAATGCGATTTGAAAACACAGCTGTTGGTGACTGGGTGGCAATGGAATTGTCTAGAGGCGGGCTCCTTGCGCTCCCCGTGCCGAGAACTGCTTGGACTATGTTAGTGACCCACCACTGTTGCTCTTTCCCTGCGGTCCGATTTCGGGCGCCTGTTGATAAAACATCACATATTCTTCTGGGGTCTGAGGCACAGTAAGCCCATGGGTGGCTGCAGTGCGGAACCCACTCCGAAATATACCAACCAACTCTACCTGGCACTTGCTTCATCTGCCAATAAGTCCCCAGCTACCTGACATTAGAAATAGCACCATGTTAATCTTTAGGGAACCCGTCCTTGCTAATGCACATAGTTCGTCCGGACATAGTGGACCTTTTGATATTCTCTTGTCCCTTTTCCCTTGGGTTCACGTTGGAAGCAAAGGAAACAAAACAAAACGTTTGCTATATCCTACTTGTGGCTCTGTGCTCCAGTTAATGGAGTCCCCCTCCATGGAATACAAGAGCTGCTGCATCTTAAAGCCATTGAAAATTTGACACATCGAATCATCTCCTCCAAGCACCTAGATAACTCTGAAATGTAGGTGTCAGAACTGGTTGTAATTATTAGAATTGTGGTTCTCAGAACTTTCCATAGATGTTTCCTGTGAGAAGAAATACCTTTTTACTTTCTCTATTATTTATATAAATAGGGAAAGTATTGCCTTTCACCCAAAAATTCAGTATTCGAGTTCACCAAAATATGTCTTTAAATCTCTTGAGTAAAACAAACAAACATAATAATAATAATAATAATAATAATAAGAAGAAGAAGAAGAAGAAGAAGAAGAACGGCTCATTTATGTGACTCAGAAGAAGATACCTCAAAAACGAAAAGTCTGTTAAATTCCAAACTTAATATTTCAATCCTGCACCTTCGAAGTAAGTGACTCGCCGTGGCCGAGTGGTTAGATCACTCGCCTCTCACCTAGATGGACGGGTTCGATCCCAAGTGACCGCATGTGAGATTTGTGGTGGACAAAGCGGCGCAGGTGCGGATTTTCTCCGGGTTCTCCGGTTTCCCCCGCCATCGCATTCCACTAGTGCTCCATCTTCATTCCATGTATCACCGGTGTCATCGCCTGCGGTGCCATAAGTAGTAAAAGCGGGCGTTATACACCACCAAAAAACGAGATTTTCAAGAAAATTCCATCCCAAATTACCTCGTACATGTAACTTTTTGGAAAGTATCCTTTTTTTTTTTTTAAATCCCATGCATTTAAGAGATTTCCAAGACCAATGAAACGTGTATCTCGAATTTTCTGGGAATAGCCTCTTCATTCTGGATGACTTTCATATAATTAGTAAACACAAGAGAGACAATATATTACCTCAAAAAATGTAGATCTCTTTAAGTACACAAAGCTACATTTTTGTGGAGTTAGCCATTTCCAGATATTCCCTGTTATTGGTTTAAGCTTTTAAATAGTCTCACGTTTCTCAAATGGGAAGTCGACACACATTTTTCCTTCTTTCTTTTTTTTTTCATGTTTTTAAAGCTCGTGATGCAAATAAAATGGAATTTCAATATTATACATAATGACCAACTATTGAAATATTTGAATACCCCTTCTTCAGCTTAAAGTGTCCCATATTTCTCTTGTACCTACATACATGGAAATAATTAATAAGTAACATTTTCATTAATGCTTATCTCAAACAATTTGTTGTAGAAAGTCTTGTGAATCGAACGCAGTAACTTTTTAATGCAACTTAACATCAGTAGTTCAAGTAGAACTAATCAGTGTTGTGATAATCAGTTTTATTATTCATTTCTTACTTAAATGAGCTTAATTGCTATAAAACGTTTTGTGGCGTAACTAATCCTTTAATTTAAATGTGTTGTACCTGAAAGAAGGAATATTTTGAAGGAGAGAACGATTCAGCTAAAATATTTTATCCAATTTAAATAATATATATTTTATTGTTATTGGGGTATCAGATTTCATAGAATATTTTATTACATTTTACTATTTATTACAGTATAATTAATCAAATGTCCATACTTTTGAAGAAAGCCTGGGGAGTATGGATGGTACGGAGGTTCAGATATTTCCTGTTTTATGTTTGCAGCATTTGAATATTTGGTTAATGAGAATGCTATGTTTATTTGGTGACTTCAGCAATAATTTAGAACAATTCGGCCTAGGGATACGGTGTCATGAATAGAGAGTGCATTTGGAGTAAGTAAAGACTGAAGTTAGTGAATATTTACATTTAGACCGGTTTTGAACAGAGAACATAAAACAAGGAGGCGGGAGAGGTAGCAGCATCCATCGAGCGGATAGTGAGTAGCGACTCCGCCTCTCATGTCATTCGCTGTAGAGCTGTTAATTTGCAATCCCTCGAATGTTACCGTCTGCGTTCTCTAATTATAAATACCAACTTCAAAGCTGGTTTGTGTGCCATTTTGGATTCAATCAATTGCAAAGACTAACAATGATAACCATAAGCTAAATGGTTTCAAAATGCATACTTTTATTTTTATACGTCTTTGATCAAAAATTCAGCTACTCACTGAATGAATAAGAAATCTACACAATTTCACTTCAAAACCATGTTTCAGACTCTTATCAAAGGACAGTGCCTTAAAATTTGTTTAACTGAAACTGTTCCATCCAAGAAATTAGGATAGATAAAAGTTGGTTTGTTAAAGAAAAATACTTTGAAATGCCATATTCATTCTGAATTATAAATGGAATGTTTTTATTGGATTTTGTAGCTGCTAAGACATAGCTTATGACGAGATACACGTATTGAATTGTAGCTGCCTTTCCATAATCTTGAATTGATTTATATTATATATTTATTTGTGACTATTTATTTATGTAATAAAAACAACAACTGTGTAAGCAACACGTGTTTCCCAACTATTTACGACTAAGCCATTAAAACGGCTAAGAGATATATGAAATCATCTTGCTAAAATTCTGCAACTTAATCAGAATATTTTCAGAATTTAAATACTATTTAAATATTCTCTAAATACAAGCTGTTAGGCGCCTAAGTGCAGATATTTATAAAAGTAATTGTGGAAAGAGCAATGAACTGTATTACCTCAAACTTTGCTTCATTTACGTACTAAGAATTTTAGTTATTAACAGTAGCATGTTTTCAGGTTGGTTAGTGTGGAGGCTGTGTGTCATACACATAAGACACACATATTTTCCCCGAGAGCACGGGGATAGAGTATTAGGAAGGCGTAACGCAGAGTGGGCAAGCTTCGCTATAATGAATAGTCTAAAGAAACTGTGTTTGAGTGATTTCGCAAGACCAATGACTTCACGCTGTCTCGGGCAGCAGGTCAAGTACTTAAGTGTGAAAACGTGGAAGCAAAAGGACAGGCTATGTTGACAGGCGCTGTTAATTTATTTTATGCTGTTCAGATCATGCAGAAAGCAAGTAGTAAATTATGGATTGGTATATGCAAAAATTATGAGACAAAATGATTGTATGTTACATTTAATGTATGTACTTAGGTTATACATATAATAATACATACCCTGTTACTTAAACTATATTACTTAAACTATATTACTTATCCAAAAGAATGTAAGTTTGAGTACCGCTTAGGCACTACATCCGCATAACTCCCTTAATATTAGCGAGTGTAGCTCTTTAGATTGTGCTACCTCTGTTTTTTCTCTCCTTTCTGTTTTCTTTCTTAAGCACGTTTTTACTCTTCCCAAATATTTCCTTATTTTTTAATTCTTCTCTTTCCCATGACATTCAATATTTTCATTGATACCATCTCTCCTTACATACTATCCCATTTGTGCTCTAAATGTCTTTCCTACAATTTCTGATTTCTTTACATTGGGTTAAACAGTGAATAGAAGACGAAGAGAAAAAACAACTAACACACCGAGTGTTAGTCAATCGTATATTAAAATATCTATAAACAAGTTTGTAAGAACAGCTTATTAGAGGAATAATGATGGACTAGATTAAATTCAGTGGTGTACTTTCTCTGAGAAGTTTTTAAGTTTTAAGAGCAAAACAAAGAGACAAATAGAGACAACAAAGTTGCTACTATGTACAAAATATCAGCTACTAACAAACTAGAGGGTATGAAGCTCTGATATAGCCATATTGATGGAAGATACGACATTAAAAGTGTTTCAGAAAGGAATAAAGGAAGTGCCTTTAGATGTTTGGGCCTTCTTTGCCTAGGCCTTTGGGCACCACTGTTTGGCATATTAAGGTCCAATGAAGGCTTACAGTTCTTCAAATTCTTAAATGATGTTGTGATCAGGTCTGAGCAGGCTTCATGCCCAAACTTGTGGTAAATAATGAGACCTGGCTACATTGCCATAGATGGACATGGATGGCATCAACCTCATCATCCAGTTGCAACCAGCAATAAGCGTTAATAGCGCCACATGTGGCAGATATTTTGATACAATGATGTGAACACCGCTATGTTTTTGGAGCTACGTAAACATTATTTGACAAAACTCAGATAAATATAAACAAGTTATAGAGTGACGCACTGCAGAAAGCTAATTTAAGGAGTTCATTGATGGGATGTCCAGAGTAGAGTGTCGTAAGTGTATTCAGGCAAAGTGACTGTATTAAGATGGTAGATCCAACTATTGAAATGCAAGAGATTTGTGGGGAAATGTCATTAATATATTATATAATAAGCTCTGTGCTCCTCTAACAAAGATTAAATTAAATGTTATTAATGGATGATCTTTAACTGCTGAGATTCTCAGGGTGCTATTCTATAATTGGCGTGAAGGATCGCTTAATCTTGCTCAGAGGTCTCTTTATTAGATTTGAAGGTTTTTTTATGTGCCATAAATCTACAATGCGGGACCAACGACTTTACTTTCTTTCCGAAGGAAACTATGCCAAGGATTTTTACGCCCGAAAAAAAATCCATCGCCCTCCGACGGGTTTGAAACCGCGATGCTAGCAGGTTATCCCTAGACCATAGAGGATGACAGTAACCGAATTAGCGGACTTTGTGGTACACTTGAAAGTTGTAAATTTATCTCGCACATTGATCACCGTAGAGTAAGAACTGAATTCTGCTGTGACTATCCATAACGGTCAAAGGTGGGTTGTGATTGTTGTATCATCTGCCTTCGTCGCACATGGTTAAAGTTTGCAATTATAGAGTTGCCAAGTGTGAGAATATTTAGAGAGGAACCAGTATGCGGGCATATTAGAGAATGAAGAGGATGAAACTGCCACACATAATCCTCAAATGCGAAGCACTTTGTAGAAAAAGATATACATTTATGGCTACGGTAAACCAAATGATAATTTTCCTAGGGAAATTTTAGTTTACAAACTATTCTCCCTAATTAAAGGGGCAGGACTGTTTAACTGAAATAACAATGATGCAGCAAATCCTTAAGTTTCAGTGTTAAAAGCAATTACAACCCAACTCCATCACTACGACAGTCAAGTCAAGTCAAGTGTGCTCGGCTATTAATGAATGGAACTTAAACCTGAGAACCTTTAATTTCCAATCCTGTTGTTCCCAAACATTTTATGGGGCTGAGTGTACCCCGTATGAGAATTCTAATCATGAGAAAATTCGCATACTAGTATTGGATTTAAACCTGGGTCTCCTAGTTCCACTGGCAGCAACGTTACTGCATTGCTATGAGGAAATACCATTACCGTCATTATCATTATTTCTGTTTATTTATGCATCGGTACCATTGTTCCAATAATTCCTTTCTCTTTTGCCTTTGTTTCTTTGATAACCATTATTGAGTAGCTGGTTAAATTTATATTCGCTATTTTTGTAGCCGTTAATGGTTAATAATTTACTGTATCCGTTACTAAGAGACTAAATTTGCTCGTTACTTCTGCGAATCGCCAACTGCGTGGAAAGCAAGTGGCAGTATGCTATATTTTACGTTTGAAGTAGTAATACCTTATTATAGGTTTCATAATTGGAATAAAAATTACTTTATTATGTCTCTTGCATTAAATGTTGTACTTTGGCTATGAGCTTATACGTATTTTCATATGTTTACTGGTAATTGGTGCTCGCAAAATAAATAATTGCAAAACTAATGAATTATATAGTAAAAACACAGTATTATAATGATAAAACAACAAGCTTCTTAACTTGGTTTATTGTAATCGCAACAATATGAGAATTAATTTGTAAAAAAAAAACAAAAAAAAAAAAAAAAAAACTTTAACATTTACAGCAATGTATAAGTACAAACCTCTTGGCAGTTGATTGGGATCAACAACAATTTGAAAGAAACGTCTTCTCCTTGGAAACTGTCATTCTCACTTACATAGCTTACACAACCATTCATACAAACCTGCAATTAAAAGACTACCTTCGCACAGTCAAATTGAATTTTCTGAGTGCAGACTTTGCGGTAAACTAAACACTTCTTCCGTCACTTTTTATAAATAAGAAATATTTCTCTTAGGGGAAATAAACAAAGGAGTCGATGGCTTGCATGTTGGATTGCTTTCTGTTCCCGATATTATAAAATAACACACGACACACTATACTAGGATGGGAGACGCATTGTCATTAATTTATTTTTTCCCACAAGGACAACAGTTGGATAGGTAGAATCAGAAAAAATCAATGTCATAGCCGGGATTTGAACCATGGGTATCGCGGTTTCCAGTCAGTTGCTCTAATCACTGAGCCACCATGACAACATAACAGCACAGCGTTATACTCCTCAACTGACTCGTATGTTTACCAGTAAGTAATTTCCGGTCTCACTCTACTTGTCCAACTCCTGTCCTACACACGGCTTGTGTGAAAAACAATTAAATTAACACTAATTGAATAATAGGTGGCTAAACTATGACCTAAAGAACTTAAGACCTTAAAGTCGCCATGGGGTATGTCGTCTCAAAATAATTTGAGATTACCTTGTGATTTACCGGGAAACATGTGAGCCAGTTGAATTTAGCGCCATGCCGGCTTACTGCCATGGTAGCTCAGTGGTTAGAGCGACCGGCTAAGGGCCGAGAGATTCTTGGTTCAGATCCCAGCTATGGCATTGAATTTTTCAGTCTGACTCTAGCTATCCAACGTTTACCCACTGCATGCACGGAGCTTTGCATGCACAAAGTGACCCCTGATGTATAGTAAGAAGCAGTTAAATGCACTCAAAAATTAGATACCGAGATTTAATTGAAAATAAACGTTTTAATGCCCCTAATCCAAAACAAAAATAAATAGAACAGGTTTTTAGTTTGTGTGAGTTATTTATATTCTGTGTCTATGAATACCTTTAACTCAAAAACGAAAAATCTGATGGGTTCATTCACATGACTTTCTCTGCATATCTCCATCAAATTATTGTTAAAAATTAATCTTCTATCTACTTCATGCTAACCAAGATAAACATTAGTAAAACGTTTCTTAATTACTTGCTATCTTGTAAGTAGAACGAAAATAAGGGAGTACACTAGGCTAAAACGATAGTCAAATCTTTTAGAAATTGGTTGCCACGTGATTGAAATCCGATTCTATGCAAAGCCAGGAGTTTACAACTTTCCGTGTGAGAAAAGTTTAAGTATTTTAAATATGAAACAAGGAATATCTCAGAAAGTCAATTCACGAAAAAAGCAAATATGACATAAATTACGTATTTTAACGTGAGCTACATTTTTTGTGTAGTAAGCTTTTGTCCAGCTCTTATGGTTTACAATACACAAAATTCAGCCTAATGCATTCAGAGGTCTTTAGAGATTATTTCGGAAAATTCAGGATATCTTTTATTTGTCTTATAAATATCCTTAATATACGGTATTTTAATCAAAATCGTTAGAGCCATTTATGAGAAAATAAAAATTTTCGAAAGTTTTTCCATACAAATTGTAGTTTGGGGAGATACTAAGATACTGGAATATACTAAACCTAAATACCAAGTTTGGTATTTTACTGACTGATTGCTTTTGAGTTATATTGTTCACAGACACAAGGACATACACGCACCTTTGTCTAAAAATGTTTTTTTTTTTAGATACGATTATTTCTGGTGAAATCTCGGTATCGAATTTTAGCGTGGAATACAATAACTTATCTATACACCATGTACATAGTACGTATAGAGAAAGCTAAAAACAGTTGAGTGCTAATATTTGTACTAATCTTTGTATTTAAGATGCTGTATTCGAATATGTTTATCTTTTTTTATTTTATGTTCACACTTTTGTTTTTTTTTTTTTTTTATATTTCTTATTATTTTGTGTATTACAGAAGCACATACGGTTTGTGGACCCGTGCTTCATGAGGGTCAGTGTGTGTATACTGGAATTTAAATAAATACACTTTATCATTCATTCATTATTTATATCAACGTATTCAAAGAAAACGGCACAAATAGTTTAAGAAAACCTCACCAGAATCTGTGCTTAAGGCGAGAGATGGTTAGGGTACTGCATTTTATAAATGTTATTTTAATGTACCATAGTGATACGAAATACTTAATTGATACCAATACAGGATATCAGTTGGGATCTAAAGAAAATTGCTCTTAACTAAATTTAACGTAGTTTCATACATAGTGTCCGAATAATATTCAAATGCAAAGTATTACAAATGCGTAGCCAACCTATAGTCTAGGAATACGCAACTACGATGTATAAGGGTATACAATTCCAAATGCGATCTACATAAATAAATATTCCTATTAAATGGCATGCATTTTAAAG
Organism: Hymenopus coronatus; assembly: GCA_030762935.1. Classification (NCBI taxonomy): domain Eukaryota; kingdom Metazoa; phylum Arthropoda; class Insecta; order Mantodea; family Hymenopodidae; genus Hymenopus; species Hymenopus coronatus. Next base: position 37,018,622 of record CM060890.1, read on the forward strand.
AACGAAATGAGCATTGTAATGAAATGAACATAGCTTTCAGGCACTTAAAGCAAATGAAAGAACATGCAACTTAAATACACTCACCTCAAACAAACAATTCACGACTTCGGCAACCAATGCAATGTTTATGCATCCATTATTTATTGCACGGAATACACTTTCTCCAATCTGCTTTGGAGGATCTGTGTATTTCTCTCCACAAATTGGAAAAGCATTTTCAGTGTTCTCAAGTATTCCAGGAGTATTCCCCTTGGGATGTTGCTTTTTGGTTGCCTGTTCCTCTCCTAGAGCTTCCTTAAATGTTGAGTTAATGAATATTTAAAGTTGTTTTCCTCTGCGTTCGCTCTTCTGTCCTATTTGCTGTACATCCCGAAAAGGATGAATGTCCATTTGCGACTGTTGGACGGTCCTAGCTTCTGGTTTGATTTTGAGGGAGTTTTATTTACACGAGCAGACAAACGACTCCCTTATGTTCTTCACTGTTTTCAGTTGGCATTAGCGAGGGCAGGAAGTTTGTGACACTAACATGGGAAACCATTTCCATTGTACGACCATGCATTACAAGTTTTGAAAGCTTCAGTAGCTTTTTCAATTGAAATAATTCTATTATTAAAAATTTCCAAAGAATCTCAAATATCATTGCTCTGTGATGGACCTCCACACATATTAAACTTGGCGTTTGTCACACCCTTGTGTAAATAATCTAAAAATCCAGCCAAGTAGTTGAATTTTAAAACATCTGATTTGTTTTTCACATTACTTTCTCTCCATCTCTGCAACAAATTATTGTTGAAAAGCTAATTCTTCTATCCATTTCATGCAACTCGAGATCAAATAGTCTTATTACTTGCTTCCTTGTAAGTAGAAGGGAAATAATGGAATACACTAGCTAAAGCAATAGTCAAATCTTTTAAAAGCTGGTAGTTATGTGAAACTACTTTCTTTGTATGGCTAGGAATTGATAATTCTCGTACGAGAAAGTATAAGTATCTTAACGCTGAAACCAGTATCAAGGTATACCGCAGAAACCGTCAGCTCTACAAAATGTAAACGTAAATGATGTGCTTTGGCGAGATAGGTAGTTTGTGTTATACACTTTTTGTCTATCTGTTACAGTTTACCAGCTATAAAAAATTCAGCTAAATTCATCCAGAATAAACAGGTCTTCAGAGAATATTCCAAGAAAATTAAAGATAAACATTTTATTTGTGTAGTAAATATCCAGTTTTCAGAAAACAAAAATTAAAAAGAATGTCCATGTGAAGTGTAATTTGTGGGGAGGGAGGGTTTCTTAAAACTCTTCGTGTCACATCCTTGGAAGACACTTAACATAAATACCAAGTTAAGTGTTTAACAGTCTTTTTGTTTTTGAGCTATGCTGCACACATGAGCACGCACATACACGGACCAGTTTCCAAAAATGCTTATATTTCCTGTGATCTCGACATGCAATTTTTATTGGAATACAATATCTTCTCTGTATGACATTTACATTGTATGTACATACGTATAAGAGAAATTAAAAAGCGTGAAATATTTAAGAACAAGAATTCACACAACATGACAGAGGTATATGAATTCAAAATTACGCATGTGAACATTTATGTAGAAGTGCTAAAGTGATCTATCTGTAAATTTTGGAAAATCCAAAGCATGTAAGTTATACCAGTTACTGACAGATATTTCTGTCAGTATTAAGATCCTAGCTTGCATGCTTATTTAAATAAAAGTGTATTGTCTGAATTCAGTGTTTTAGTAAAAATGAGCCACGCGATGCATTGTTTAAAATATTCTCATTAAGGAGCTCGGCTTTACAGTAAATGAGTTTACAAATAGACCTGTCTTATTATATTTCTATATAAGCCATACTTAGAAAAATAAGTGGAAAATCATTATAACTCCATGACACGGCAGCTCACAAGGAGCCTTGGCCTAAGGCCCGGCCGCTGCGTCCCCCATCTCGGTCCATGACAGACGTCATGGATGGGGTGCAGTATTGGAGGGTGAGACGTGGTCAGCACCTTGAATCCCTCCCGGCCGGTTAATTCGGTCCGCATGACCTGGAGCCGCTACTTCTCCATCAAGTAGCTCCTCAATTGGCCCCCCAGGGACCTCACGGGGCTGAGTTCACCCCGGTCCAGGTCTCCTAGCGGGGGGAAAATCCCCACGCCGTTACTGGGAATCGAACCCAGGTCTCCCGCTTGGCAAGCAGCTGCGCTACCACTGCACTAAGGAGACGACCAGTAGAAAATCATTACTTTTCGAATTCTCCAACTCTCTTGAACGTTCAAAAGGCATTAATGTATTTATTAAAATTGGAGTATTATTTCGAAATTTCCTTTAGTGTACTTTTGAGAGGCAGTATAAAAATTAGTGAAGAACTGCTTCGTATGGAACATTTGAGTATAAAAAAGTGCTGGAAAAAATGTATGAGTAAATTTGAAAGTGCCTAGTGGAAAATGCGATATATTTCCATTCTATTATAAAACAAAATAATTGTTTTAATTTTTAGCAGGTTTTGGATAAATTTCTAAGGTGCAACAACTTAAGAAAAATTCTTCCTTATGGTATATACAATGACACACCATTTAGTTAAACTTAATTTAAATTGAAAGAAGAGCTCAAACAGTAAAAAATGTATGTCTTACCTTAACCAAAATTATCGGAGCAGACCTTCAATAATACATATTGTCTTTTTTAATAGCTACCTTAACGACACGTCAACAATGAAATGCCTTAACTGTTAATAAGTATCTATTTGTACTGTTATTTCTTGGACACATTTCACTATATGGAAAAGAATCCTATGTGTCTCGTTCATATGACCTTCTCTAGCTATTCGATAAAAAAGTTATCTTAGAAAAGTTTATTCTTCTAACTTGAGCAACAAAAGGGGGATTTTTTGATCTGGTGAAAGCATTTGATACCATAAATAGAGAAGCTTTGTGGATAAAATTAAAAAGCAACGGGATAAGTCATACAATTATAGAAATAATACGTCAAATATATCACGAGAATCAGTTCTATATAAAACCGACAATGTTCACCAATTGCAAGCCTTTTATCCCAGTATAGCTTCCTCCCCTGGACCTTTTTGTACCTTCCATCATTTAAATTATTTCAGTGGGTCTGGGGGATTTTTGGGGATTATTTCAGGGGATTTTCTTGAAAATATTCGTATTATATCCTTGTAAGATACTGAAATTAAATACCAAGTTTGATTTTTAATAAACTTTTCATTTTTGAATTGTTCACAGACAAATGGGCACATACACGAACTTTTTCTAAACCGCTTTGGGAGGGTGGCGGCAGGTTCAATTCCGAGATTTCAACAGGAATACATGTTTTGAGAACCCCTGAATAAAAAACACATTTAGAAAAATGTCCGCTTGTGTGTGATTATCAGTGTGTGTGGGGGGGGGCATCATAGCTCACAAACGAAAAGTCCGTTAACCACGAAACTTGGTATTTAAGTTCAGCATCTTCCAAGGATGCGACACAAAAAATTTCAAGAAAACCCTTCACTCCCATGGAAAAATGTACTAAAAGTTTGATTATCTCAGAAATGGTTCTAAAGATTTTGATTAAAATATCGATATTAAAGATGATTACATGACAAATAACATGTATATCTTCAATTTTCTGCAATAACTTTTGAAGTCACGTTTTTTCTGGATGAATTTTGCGGAATTCTGCATAACTGGTAAACTCTAAGAGATAGACAAAAACTTACTTAGCAAATAATATACAGCTCGTTACAATACACAATTTATGTTATATACACATTTTTCGTGGAGTTCACGGTTTTGAGATATTCCTTGTTATTAGTTTCAGCTTTAAAATACTTATACTATTCTCATATGGGAATTTGAGAAATCCTGGTCATACAAACAAAAGCTTCAATTACTAAGCAATCATCTTTTAAAGGGTTTGACTATCGCTTTAGCCTATGTTACTCCCATTAATTCATTTCTGCTTTCAAGAAAGCAAGTAGTAAGTTCATTTTTACTAGTTTTTCTCGATTAGTATGAAGTAAATAGAAGATGAGCTTTTAGCAGCAATTTGTTGCAGAAATGTGGAGAGAATCATGTGAATGGGACACATCAGTTTTTTTTCCAAAGTGGCTCTAACGATTTTGATTAAAGTATCGTATATTAAAGATATTTACATCACAAATAAATAAATATATATATATATATATAAAACAATGTAAAAAAAATTCCCCTCTACAGGTTTTGAACCCGCGACCTAGGGAACTAGGCTAGCACATCTAAAACACAGAGGACGACCTTATATTTATCCTGGGAATAGCTTATGATTCCTGTTTATTTGAAAGACTTTTCAATAACTGGTAACCCCTAAGTGATAAACAAAGTTGTAGTACACAAAAAATGTAGATGACAAAACGCACAATTTATGTGTGACATATTCTTCTTGTCGACCTAGCCATTTCCAAGGTAATAGTTGTTATTGGTTTAAATTATCCAATACTACGTCAAACCGGAAGACGTCATCCGTTGTTACTTTTTTTTTTACTCCTGGACATAAAAAGAGAACCGAATTTGACTGTCATCGCAAAGTGATAGATTTTAAAAAATGACCACCACTTTATCTTACTTATTGCTTTATTTCCCTTCCATTACAAGGAACACATCTCTGCTAATGTTTATCTCCATCAGCCTGAAGTAGATCGAAAAATAAGCTTTAGTAGGAATAGTTTATTTGCAGAACAAGTGGAGGAAGTCATGTAAATGAAACACATTATCATATTTTTACTTTCTCTACCCTACTATGTACATAGTGTATAGAGAAGGTATTGTAATGCACTCAAAATTCTACATCGAGATTTCACCGGAAATACATATTTTAAGACGCCCTGAATCCAAAAAAAAAAAAAAACCTTTTGGAAAAATGTCCGTGTGTGTGAGTGAGTATAACTTAAAAACGAAAATATCATTAAATACTAAACTTGATATTAAAGTTTGTTATCTTCCAAGAAAATCCGTCTACCCCAACTACCCTTTACATTGAACATTTTTCGAAAATTTTTATTTTCTCAAAAATGCTCAAACGATTTTGATTAAAATATTTTATATTTAAGATACTTACATGGCAAATAAAATGTGTAACTACAATTTTCTGGGAATAGCCTCTGAAGACATGTTAATTCTGGACGACTTTTGCGGAATTTAGTATAACTGGTAAACCGTAAGAAATAGACAAAAACTTGACAGACAAAAAACGTAGAGCTCGTAAATCACACAGTGTATATGATATGTACATGTTTTTTCTTGGAGTTATCTGTTTTTGAGATATTCCTTGTTATTAGTTTCTGCTGAAAAATACTTATACTTTTCTCATACGGAAATTTGTCAACTCCTGTCCATACAAACAAAAGAACTTGAATCACATAGCAACCAGCTTTTAAAACATTTGACTATTGACTTAGCCTATGGTACTCCCTTATTTCACTTCTACTTATAAGGAAGCTAATGTTTATCTCGAATAGCATTAATTTAATATAATAATAAGCTTTTTAACAATAGTTTATTGCAGATATATAAAGAAAATCATGAGAATGGAACACATCAGATTTTTTCACGTAAACATCATGGCGTTCTCAAATTAATTTTGAGATGATGGGACTTAAAATTTATAAACACTTTTGAACACCGAGCTTCATGATCACCTCTATTAGGTCAATCACAATTGATTGTTTCATATAAGAATATAAATAAATACACGTATATATGTGTGTTTTAGTGTATAATGAATAATAAAAGTATTAAATTAATTAAATAAATTAGGTATTGTATTACTGTTTCATATAAAAATAATTCTTTAGTTAAATAATTAATTAAATAAAAATTTAAAATTAATATGTAAAGGTAATTAAATAAATTAATATTATTAAATAGAATATTAACATATAATGATTAACTGAAATAAATATTGCTGGCAACAATAATAAAGAGGAATATTTTGAAATCAGGAAAAAAAACAGAGAAAAATGCTGAAATGTGTAGTTATTTTAACTTTAGTTTAATTAATTAATATTTAAAATTATTGTTATGTGGTTTTATAAATTAAGTTTTTAAGTAAAGGAGTAAGAATCTGGAATGCATTCCGTGGTTTCAAAAATTGGCTATCTCTATATAAATAGTAACTGAAGATTTTGATTTACCTATTTATTGTTTATATAAGCCCTGTGTACAACGTTGGAAAGATAGATACGGATGAAAAATTCACTGGTTTAGTTGGGACTTGAACCTAGAATTTTTGACTTACCGTGCTGCTACTCTAACAAATTGAATTACTATGTCAATAGGGTTATATGACATGAGATTCTCTAACCGACTTAACTTGTCGGTGGACCAAAAAGCTATGTTATTGAACATGAATTTCAAAGCTCCTTAAACGGGAATATTGTGTGATCTTCATTTTATAACACTGCAGCGTAATGTTTGTCACAAACCTTCCAAACAAATTAATTTGATTCAAAATCTTCTCGGGCTTCTAGAAGCCCGAGAAGATTTTGAATTAACACGTCGCCAGGAAAGCTTCAGTTCTTATTTTAAATTAATTTGAGTTTTATTTGTGAACGTTCTTTAATTGCTGTGGGCGTCTTATTCTACAATGGGCGTGAAAAACCGCGTAATTTTCCTTAGACGTCTTTTTATCAGGCTTGAGGCTTTTTACGATGATAAATCCGACATGGGACTAACGGCTTTACTTCCCTTCCAAAGCAAACCATGCTATGGATTTTTACGTCAAAAAAAATTCCCCTCTACCAGTTTTGAATCCGCGACCTAGGGAACTAGGCTAGCACATCTAAAACACGACCTTATCCGAACAGCCTATATTTAATTGAGAAATAAGATTAGTGATAACTTTTCTTCGCCTTATGAAACATCGATTTTATAACCTGAGGTTAAAGTAACCCAAACAAAAGCTGTGATTATATTTAATTGAATACTCAAAAGGAAATAATATAATTGTTCCGATTATTCGATTAACAGTTGCCTTCAGCATACGTAAACCAGTTCACAGAGTTTTTTTTTCTAATCTTAGATAACAATTAATTAACATTTCTCTAAGCTTGCGGTTGTGCACATTTCAGATTATCTCTCTAATAGCTGGTGTGCACTGTCTATCAAGCTATGCCAGGAGTAACTTCAATTGGAAAATATAATTGCAAAACCAACACACTCCGCTCCGTCACTGGCCGCGGTAATAGAATGATTTATTTGTAGACGCTCACAGATATCTGCACATTAAAACAATAAAACCAATGCATTCTGCGGCAGTGGTACTTAGATCATTTAGTTCATTTCCGTGTTTTTTTTTTTCGTTTTTTTTAATCGAACCTCACGTTTAGTTTAGCGATCATTTATCAGTCGGCAAATCGTGACCAAAGACCTGCAGCACTTTGCTACCTCTGCAATTGAACGCTTGGTGGGCGGAGTGCTTTTCAGGCAGTGACAAAGTTGTGCTATTATAAGGTTACTAGATAAATACCTTGTGCCCTAAATTGGTTGGTTTTCCAGTTATCTATATCGTAAACTTGCGAAATTTCTAATGATATCTTGTAAGAAGGTTTTAAAGAGTTGCCCAGCTCTTGTAAACATTTGTTTTTTTGTATATGTAGGCTTTGAATATTATTCGAAAGCTAAACCTACATCTCAGTCCCTTAAGTTGAGTTTCGTGTTAGAAAGTCAATCGTTTCTTACTCCTAACTTTCCGTTTAATCCTCTCTAAAGTGGGCCAGATTAGAAGTCTCTAGAATATGTAAACACAAAATCAAATTCTTTCTGTTCAATAGATGGCTATCTAGATTTGAACTACTAAATGTTTATTGTTTTCAAATTTTTTTTTCTTAAGCAATATAGATCTGAAATCATTACAGGGTGTATTTTAATGGAAATGGAGTTTTATATAGGCGCTCTTTAGCTGCTGTGGTTCTCAGCGTCCCATTCTATCCTGGCTGTACTCCGTTTATAATTGCTAAGATTTGAGGTTCTTTTACGTGCCGTAAATCTACAACGCGGGACCAACGGCTTTACTTCCCGCTCGAAGAAAGTCTTGCTAAAGATTTTTACTCCAGAAAAAAAAAATCCATCGTCCTCCGTCGGGTTTGAACTCGCAACCTTGGGTGTATGAAGTTAGCATAGTAACCATTACACCACGGATATCTTGATTAACGGTACCTTAATGTGTATCTACTTTGGTGTGTTACTTGTGAAATGAACAACTCTTTATTAGTATAGACTATTAACTTTGATTCCACTTTTCACACTCAATTCGTGACCTGTTTGCCTTGCTACTGTGGGGTCATTGGCATTTCAAAAACATTTAAACCCATTCCGATACAACATTCGTTAAGCACGGCCTGCCCAATCAAGGTTACTCCTTCCGAGCCGCGCTCTGAGGGAAAATAAATACCTCTATGTCTGTGTGTATCTGGCGGAATAAGAGGTACTAACCAACTTGAAAACATGCTAGTCTAAGAAGTAAAATTATAAGTTAGAAAAATAAGGTAAAAAATGTTGAGATATTGATATTTATTACGCTGTCCTTAATTACCAATTAAAATGTCTGCACTTATACTCTTAATAACTTGTATATATTTGATTGCCATAGCCACAGTTAGGCCTTGGTAAGAGGTGTGTGGTTACACCTTTGGCCACGGTGAGGCCCGTAGCGCTGCTGGTGTGCCGGAATTGGGTCACGCAGGAGGTTTTTCATCTGCCAATAAATCTACTACATGGGGCTGTCGCTTTTAAACACACTTGAAAATTATTGGTCTGGGCCGAGTTTGGACCCACGACCTTGGGACTAGAAGTCCAGCGCCTAACCAACAGAACCACCCAGACCAATTTCTATTCCATTTCATTCTCAACTATACAACTTGGCCTACATTGCAGGCATATTGTGTTTTAGTTTCAATGTATTCATATTAAAGTATAAGGGTTTTGTAAATCCTTTTTAATTGCTTTCTCTAATTAGACCCTATTTAATTAGAGAATTTAGATAGATTGAATGTATCTAATTAGATATATTTGTTTTTCACTCAAAAATTCAATACCGAGATTTGACTGGAAATACACATCTGAGGGTCTCATGTATCGAAAAATAAAGGATTTTTAGAAAAAGGTCCATATGTGATGTGTGTGTGAACTACATAACTCAAAATGAAAAGTCAGTTAAATACCAAACTTCATAATTAAGTTCAGCATCTCCCAAGAATATGACACAAATATATTCAAGAAAATTCCATCTCACCAAAGTATCCTTTATATGGAAATGTTTTAGAAAATCCATTACAGGGCGCATGACTAGATACGTTGGATAATTGGCTCATACCACAGTTGGAAAGTGATGTACATCAGCTAACCACCTTGCTGGATGGCGCTCCACCTTAATGTTCGTGGCTTCCTGAACACCAGACTTCGAGACCGATTAATAGATCGTACCGGAGGATAATGTCATGGTCTCCTCGATTTCCTGACCTAACACCTTGTGACTTTTTAGTATGGGGTTATGTGAAAGATGCAGTTTACAGGATTCCATTACCGGCAGATCTACGAGAATTAAGGGTTCGCATCATCAATCCCTTTTGGTGAAATTAACAGGAACATTTTACGTCGAGTGTGGGTCGAACTCGTGTATAGAATTTATGCTTGTAAAGTCACTCATGCACTTGTAAGTTCTTAAAACACTTTATGATATGATGTATCTGAATATACAGATTTCGTAGTGATAGGTAAAATAGTAAAGCTACAGGAATGATTTGAAACCGCCACAATCATTTGTGCACACCCTGTAAGATAGCCATTAAAGGAATTTAATAGCAATATTCATGGTCAAATAGCTCTCCTTTTTAAGCAACTTCTTTTGTGTTTACGTTTTAAAGGCATAAACATACGTAATCTTATGAGCTCACATTCCTTGATATTTCTTCTTCTTTTTTTCTCTCTCACATCCGTTGTTTATTTCTAAAATACGTGTTTTATATCGTCTGCCCCAAATTTGGCTTTATCTAATAATACTTTTTGCTTAGATGACAAATAAGAACAGTGAAACTCGGAACATTTTATTGATAATAATTTTGTTATAAATGAAACTTACGGAAGCAGATTTTATCAGTGTGTAACCTGTTATAGCAATTTGGATTGTGCAGAGAAACAAAGCATGGTGCCTTCACCCAGATTGAGTACTGACATTCCAAACAAGAAGATAAAACCATTAACTTTATACAACGATAATTATATAATACAAATTTAACTCACCAAAACTACTGATGTTTAAAATAAAATGTCAGCTCAAGTAGAAACACATTATAGTAACCACAAATGAACACATTGCAATTATCTAAGTAGAAATACGGCTATTCAGATATATCATTATCATTTTTACTTCGTATTAAATGTAGAGAAACATCTTGCTTGACATGAAATTTGTGGAAGTTTTTTTACAAAATACGTTGAAAGTTTGTCGAAATCTTATGCATAAAACCGTAATTTAAGTTTTTTTCAAAGTTGAATAATCAAAATATGTTTACTTTCTCTACACGTACTATGTACATAGAGAATAGAGAAGGTATTACACTCCACCAAAAATTAGATACCGAGATTTCACCGGAAATGTGTGGTCTAGGGTCCCCTATATCCAAAAAAAAAGTATTTTCAGAAAAAGGTCCGTCTGTGTGTGTGTCAGTGTGTCCGTGTGTCTGTGAACACGATAACTCAAAAACGAAAAGTCGGTAGAATACCAAACTTGGTATTTAAGTTTAGTATCTTCCATGGGACAGAATATTTTGAGATATCCCCCCACCCCAAGCTATTCTTTACATGGACTTTTTTCGAAAATTTTGATTTTCTAAAAAATGGCTCAAACGATTTTGATTAAAATATCGTATATTAAAGATATTTACCTGAAAAATAAAATGTAAATTTTGAAATTTCTGGGAATAGCCTATGAAGAGTACTTTATTCTGGGTCAATTTTACGGAATTTTGCATAACTGTTAAAGCGTAAGAGATGAACAAAAACGTACCACACAACAAACATAGAGCACTTTAAAATACACAATTTATGTTATATACATTATTTTCTTGGAGTTGATTGTTTTTGAGATATTGCTTATTTTTGGTTTCAGCTATGAAAAATGTATACTTTCCTCATACAGGAATTTCTTAACTCCTGTCCATATAAACAAAGGAACTTCAGTCACATAGCAACCGGCTTTTGACTATCATTTTAACCTATGGTACTCCCTTATTTCGCTTCTACTTTCAAGGAAGCAAGTAAGACTATTTCTGCTAGCTTTTTTTTTTTTTTTTTTCTCGACTAGCATGAAGTAAATAGAACCATAAGTTTTTAACATTAATTTTTGCAGAGATGTAGAGAAATTCGTGTGAATGGAACACATCAGATTTTTATATTTTGTACTTGTTATAAATTTAGAATGCTCCACAAAACAATCATTTCAGAAATTATCAATTATGATTTATTACTTTCCTTACACGTACTATGCATAAAGTAAGGTAGAGAAGGTGTTGTATTTTATCCAAAAATTCGATTTTGAGATTTCACCGGAAATATATGTTTAAAGGTCCTCTGAATCAAAAATACGCATTTTTAAAAAAACGTCTTTGTTTGTGGAAATGCGTGTAGTGTTCATGTATGTATGTATCCGTGATCCACGGTCTGTGAACACATAACTAAAACGTGAAAATTCCGTTAAATACGAAATAGAACCACACTGGAAGATTTTCCAGGACTTCCCCCCTAAACTATTCTTCATATGAAAAAAAATATCGAAAACTTTGTTTTCTTTTTTAAAACTGGCGCTAATGATTTTGATTAAAATGTCATATATTAAATATATTTACATGACAAACAAAATGTAATATCTTGGATTTCCTGGGAAAAGCCTTTGAATTCCTGTTCATTCTGAATGATTTTGGATTTAACTGGTAAGCAGTGAGTAATAGACAAAAACTTACGACACAAAAAATGTAGATGTCATCAAAGCACACAATTTATATGCTTTAAATTATTGTTGTAGAGCTAATCGTTCCCGAGACATTCCTAGTTATTCGTGTCAATTTTAAAATCATTATTTTCGTTTCGTATTCTGCCTACCCTCCCTGTAGTTGTAGGAGTGACAACCCCCTAGGATTTATTTACACGCCAATGCCTAAGGGTCAGAAGCCTGTCGGGGAGCCAAAGGTACGCTACAGAATGGAGAACCTGTTTGCGTGGGGTCGACCCCGTAGCCAAGCATGAACACGAGGAAGTGGATGATATGAAATGTAAGCGAAATTTATGATTGGAAAGGTAATGGAGCAATTGGTGGAATGAATGGTGGGGAAACCGGAGGACCCGGAGAAAACCCAACCCAGACGCCGCTTCGTCCCAAAAGCCACATTCGGGCGCTTTGGATTGAACGTTGGCCGCCTAAATGGGAGGCAAGCGGTCTAACCACTCAACCACGGCGCCACCTATAACATATTTATACTTTTCTCAAACGAAATTGTCCGTATTTCTTCTGTTTTACTCCTGGCCACGCAAAGACGAGAGTTTCAGTGACAATCGCTTAGCGGCAGCTTTTAAGATATTTGACTATCGCTTTAACATAGTGTATTCTCTTAGTTCACTTCTACTTAAACGAAACGAATTAGTAAGAATATCTGCTAATGCTTCTCCTAATTTTATTAGCATGAGGTGCAAAGAACAATAATATTTTGTAAGAAGCTAACAGAACGCTGGATTTAAGTAAAAGGATAACCAAGACTAATTAATATGAGGTTAAGACTATATATATATATATATATATATATATATATATATATATATATACGGCATTTTAAGTAAAGTGTCTAATCCCTGTAAGGATGATAATGATGATGATAACAGTACCCACAACTCTGTTAGTATTATTGTACGAAATGTGGAAATGTTCTCTGTACCTTCTTCCCCAATGTTCTGTGTTTGCCTCTCTTCCCTTCTCATTCTCCATGATCTCCGTTTTTCTCTTTCCCTTTTTCCGCCTAACATTTTCTTCTATTTCTCCCCTCTCCCCCATTTTCTCCCCTTACACCGCTCTGATCTCTCTCTTTTCTTTGTGAAATTAACATACTATTATTTGATGCTTGAAAACGCCGATTGTAAAAGAAACATAAGGAAAGTATCGTATCTACAAAACAATGTGCTTCTTCTTCGTGCTACAAAGCGATCGGGGCAATTCTCTAACTACAGGACGAATGCACCTGTGCCTTGCTGGTCCGTAATCGCCGCACATGTATGCGTAGCGTGCTTTCCGAATTTGTGGAAGTTTGTTGCATATGCATAGCCGGCTTCCATTCATTGTTCTATTATCATTGTTACCTGTATGTGTGAACACCTGTGCAGTCGGCGAGTGCAATATCTCCTATTATCTCACCTGGGTAAAGAGGTCACACAACTGTTACTTGCACACTTGCCAATAATGACTTCTACTTCTGGAAGTTTAGTGCTATATGGTCGACAGGTTAAAAAAAAAAGGGACAACTTGGTCCAGAAAGTTCAATTTTCGAGTGAATTCTGCAATTGAATTAGAGAAAAGAGTCAACTGTATAAGCAGTCGTAACGAGTAGATTAAGAGATATACTGGAGAATTGCAATAGGGACTTGATTGTTATCAGTATTGAAGAAAAAATGAATAAGGGCATTTATTTAAATACCAGTATTGATACACTGATCATGAATCACACGGGTCCACCGACCGTGCGACTTTTGTAGTACACAAAATAATAAGCATAATTAAAAACAAAAATGAAAAGTGTGAACATAAAAATAAATAGATAAACATATTCAAATACAGCATCTTAAATTTACGACGCATAATAAAGCGTATTCCAATGCATTAGTGCACCCTATTGTAGTAAACAAATGCAGTTAAGATATACACATACGACACTAATACTAATATGTATACACATATATACACATATATGCATATGCATATAGCTCTTCTTATCGCCTTCCTCCTCTACTATCAGCTTCTCGCCTTAAGTAGAAATTAACTTATTCCCTTCGCGTCTTCAATGCCTGCCAGAAGCGTCAAACATGCTCCTAACTCGCGGTGGTAAAGGATCGCGGTAAATACTTTCCCCTCCATCCCTCCATGTCCCTATATGTTGCCAAGATATGAGCTCACCACTCTTCCTCCTCGCAAATGGGGCAGATTCTCATATAGTTCTCATCAGTAAGTTTTATCATCCGCCATGCTCTTAGTCTAATCCTCGCGAACTCCTATCTAAAGAGTTTGGTACCTGTTTTGATGTATTGCTCCATACCCCACACCGATTTTAGCCCAGACTGTACTTTCAACGAATTATTAGCAATTATTTTTTGTCTGTCAATATCATAGAGTTGGTCCTTAATCATTCTCCAAATACTCCATTGTTTCCTTTCCCTGCCGTCCATATCCCAGTGGTTTCCAAATCGTTCTTTAACTTTTATGCCCACGTCGAATTACCTTCCATTCTTAGCTGTTCACGGTAGCAGATTGCCCTAATTAGAGATTAGTTTCCGCCAACGATTCTCATCAATTATTTTTCTGCTCTGATTTTGCACTCTATCGTTTCACTATGTGCCCCGAATCCCCTCATTATTCCACAGGTGGCCGTACCCCTCCCTATTCCCAGAACTCCTTTCAAAAATGGGTCCTCACTTGGTCCAGATTCCTTGTTTGTTCGCAACCCCATATTTCTCCTACATATGTCATTGTGGATCTAACTGTAGCTCCGTTTCCAGTTCCAAGAAGGTTACGGATATATCTGGAATTATGCTAATTATGCGGAGCTCTTACGCTGCTTTCACCTTGCCTTGTGTTTCGTGATATCAATGTGTTTTGTCCATTTTTCGTTCATTGTAAATGTGAGTCTTAAGTACGCAAAATATTTAACATTCTCCAGTGTCAGTCCTGTATATGTCCAAATCTCTTCCTTGCTATAAACAGAACCATTTTTGAAAGTCATTGCCTATTTTGGTTACAATACTGTTTCTCGCGGTGGACGGTTTACGTACAGAAATAGAAAAAAAGCGTTTTAAATGTCCAGTCTATCGAAACGTCTAATCTTGTGAGAAGCATTATACAAATAAACTATATGCAAACTGTATTAATAAAATCGAATTATATTGTACGAGGGTTATCCAGAAAGCAACGAAGTTTTGGCATAACTAAATAAAAACGAAAGATATCAACACAAAAACGCTTAATTACAAGGTTATAGTACCTTACTCTTTTTCTTAACATAATCCGTATTCTATCAAGACATATGCTGTCACGTGGTACTAGTTTTTCAACGCGATGTTACACTTTCTACCGCCAAAGAATTTATTACTTTTTTGTTGCACAAAATTTTCGGCCAATCAAATTTTATAGAAAAATAATGGAAGTGTATGGTACAGTGCAATAGACGAGTCTTCAGTGAGGATATGGCTCATAATTTACGAGAGTAATCAAGGAAGAACCAGGCACATGACAAAGAGCGGAGTGGAAGTTCATCAATCATTATGGAGGAGTTGAAAGCAAATGTTGATAAAAGAATTAAGAAAAACAACTGTTTCACATTGGACACCGCACATGGAAAAGGTTTCCAACTGATGAACACCTCAAAGTGGCTCAGTTTTTTAGCGGTGGAAGAGTATAGGTATCTTTATTGTAAAAACGGTATCCCGTGACAAAAAATACCTTGATAGCAAGGTGATTACACTGAGAATGTTATGCCAAATCGTTCATTACTTTCTGGGTGGCCTTCATATATTGCTTGAATTGTATAAAGGTGGAGAAATATGCTTTCTAACTTGCAGTGACATCTAATACTCTGGCGCAGTTTTGACCTAAAAATATAGTGGTTGACAGTTCCATGCCGACCGGAGTTGGAATCTGAAAGAGCAAGTAGTGAAGAATCATAATTTCGCAACCAAGGCAATAATTTTATCAACAATGCCGGTCCCCGTGGCCGGGCTCGCATCTTTGGTGCTTCGTGGCGCAGAGGATTGTGGGTTCGAGTCCCGCCTTGGGGATGCGCATTTGTTTATTTGTTAATGTGTATATGTAAGTAAAAAGAATACGGTAAACAAATAGGAATACAAAGGAAATGTAGGGAAAATGGAAAAAAGAAACAAAGAGGTAAAAGAGAAAAGAATACAGCACAGGACTTCTGTCAAGACTCCGGGACTTACTTAAAAAAAAACAAAAAAAAAAAAAACACTAAAACACATAGAAACAAATGAATACGAGGAGCAAATCATAGATTTGTAATATTTCAGATTTTCTTGAAGATGTCCAAGAATTTTTACTGAAGTCACTAAGGAAATTCTTTCCCCAATTAAGATAGATTACTTATACGATATTGTCGGAGAGTAGCAAATGGTACGCTTAAGACAATGCCTTGCTGGTATTGTTGGAGAACTCGTTGGTATTATCAATGCTCCAGATTCTTCCCACATTTTATGATAACAACTTACCGAGCAGGATGGTCCAGACAGTACCGCCAAAGTCCAAGAAGTCCCAATTTAAACCATCGACTAAGCGTCCTCCAGCATGATTTGTACTGTCCATTAATCCTATGATGGTTTCTTGCGAATCAGAGTTGTTCTGTCCATTCCTTTTCATTTCACCCTCCTCTACAGGGCCGGCAAAGGGGATGAAGGTGTACCAATGCCGAGTACGCGCTTTGAAGAGAAAATTGTTTGGCGTCGAAACCTTTTTAATGAATCTCTCCGAGAGGACACAACAGGCGCAACATAGGAGCACTCTGCCAGGATTCACGATGTGGATGCTTTAGGGAACCGGCTACACTACACTTGTCGCCAGCAGACCTGACTACTCTTGGGAATTCCTCATCTCATCCCGTTAAGCAAACTTCTCCTCTTTCAGCAAATGTTTACGGCAATTTTGATGAGAACTATACATAAATAAATAATAATTTCATTTGAGAGAAAGTTTCGATATGTGTAGCTCAAGTATCTACACACATAAAATATAACAGAAAACTCTTATTGTAAACAATGTTCAGGGAGCTCACCTAAATGCAAAAATCAAAATACATACATTTCAGCATTCAAAATATAATATTGTAGGACAGAAAACATCAGGGCAAGTTGCAGCCTTTTTATTCCTCTACTACATCTAGGAGGTAGAAGTATCGCATCCTTCTCAAAAAAGACAATATCGATGTTTCACTTAAATATCTTTTTTGAGTTCCCCTAAATTAAGAAAAACGCATTCATAGAGAGCTACCTGTATGTGCATTGTTGGATAAATAACAAAATGGCATTCAGTTCAAATATGACACGAAAATTTTCAAGAAAGCTATGCCCTACTCCAGTTACTTCATAACATTGAACATGTTTCGAAACTTTATATTTTATAAAATGTTTTCTTATTACTTTGATTAAAATGTCATATGTTTAAATATGACGTATAAAATATGTATCTTGATTCTTTGAGAATAGCCTAGAAGTGCTCTTCATCTGGAAGTAACTTTCTATAATTTTGTATAACTGGTAACCCATACGAGAGGGATCAAATTTTGGTATTCAGCCCACTCTTTTTTTTTTTCTTCTTCTTTGGTTTTAGCTTTTTGATTATGTCATCCACAGAGAGACAGACAAACACACACACAAAACATGGAACTTTTTCTAAAAATGTTTTTTCGGGTTCAGAGGTACGGAAATACATATAGGATGTAGGTGTATAAGTGTAGTACTTGTATTGATAATTAATAATAATGTAAGGACTATTATACATCAATATTTGCTTAATTTGCGGACTTATAATTTACTTGTTAAGAGTACTATGTTTTCAAGTTGGTTAGTACCTACAGGTATGTATGCAGCATGAGTAACCTTTAGTGAGCTGGTGGCTTACTATACGAATGTTGTATTGGAATAGAGATTGAACGATCTCTGCAAGACCAATAACCCCACACTACCTAGGCCACCACGTCACCTATTTTGACGTGAAAACATGGAAGCAAAATGGTTAGTCAATACCGACGGGTACGTTCATTTCGTGATGCGGTTATATATTATTTCAACTACTCATTACACATAGAGGAGAAAATAAATCACGAATGTGAGTAAAGAATGACTATAAAGGTAGCACATTATGTATGTAATGACAATAAACATACAGTCCAAACAAATTAAGAATTATAAAAATTATAATATATATTCAGATAATGTTTTAAAATAATTAATGAATTATAAGTAATTTATCTTAGAAAATACATTGTATTGTACGTGATTGAATTTAGAATTGAGAATGAATAACTGTTTATGCATGTATTCGTTACAATTCTCAGCATAAAAAATAATACATAAAAAGGCCTAAGCTCTGTATTATAAGATACCTTTAAATGCTTATAGTCATTGTTTCATGAGTATCACATTGTATATAATTTCAAGATGGCTACATTTTCACATCGTTACTCATTTTGTTCTATGTTTATCGAGATTAAGGACAGATAAAAGCAGATGTATTTTACGTAGAAAAAAGTTATTGCTTCTTGTCATGGATACAAAATATTGTGGATTTCGAAGAGCAAAAATATTGAAGATTACGCCATTTGTATTCAAAGCGTGCGCGTCACATAGACTAACGTCTATGCATAAAATAATTTGCAATGTGTTATAATTAGAACTTGAAAGCAATATTCATATTTAAATGTTGAGGTATGCAACGCTAAGAAGTAATTTAAAGAAAAACAGAGTATTGTAAGTGTAAATGACCTACATATATATTATATATCTTAATGTAAATCATGTTAACTTATTCAATATTTAATTTCGTTGCATACGCAATAAAGTGCATACATTTCAACTAACCTACATCGTTCATTGTAGTAGTAATTGCAACTTTCCTAAATTCTCGACCTGAGATTTATTCCTGTGTACATTAGTTTATCAAATATCAATTCACACACAGAGAGGCAAACGAACGAAGCAAAGATATTCGAAGAACTCTTTGTCGCTATCGGAAAGGAAATTAAATCTATGCGGGAAGCAATAACGTTGGGAGGGAAGGATTGTTTCCGATAAAGTTGGTAAACTGCTGATAAATATACTCATCTGTTTACAACAAATTTCCCACTGAGTTGCAGATCAGGTATATTACATTTTCTAAATGTACTACATTCTTAGTCACTAACTACCCTTTACATGGAAAAAAATTCGAAAGCTTTGATTTTCTCAAAAATGACCAGCGATTGTGATTAAAATACCGTATGCTAAGGGTATTTACATGTTAATAAACTACATATCTTCATTTCTTGGAAATATCCTCTGAAGACCTCCTTATTCTTAAAGAATTTTGCTGAATTTTATATATCCGGTTAACCGAAAGAGACAAAAACTTACTACATATAAAATGTAATTGTCGTTAAAGAACATAATTTGTCATATACATTTTTGCGTGGGGCTTAGCATTTCCGAGATATTGCTTGTTATTGGTTTCAGTTTTAAAATACTTAAATATTTTTTCATACGAGGATCCCATAGCAACCAGCTTTTAAAATATTCGATTATTGTTTTTTTTTCCCCTTCTACTTAGAAGGAAGCACATTTCTGCTATTGTATATCTCTATTAGCAAGAAGTGAATAGAAGAATAAGCCTATTACCTATAATTTGTTGCAGAGATGTAGACAAAGACATATGAGTGGAACTTATTAGACGCTTTTTCAATCCTGAGATATTCCATTTTGATGTGAGCATACATCTATTGGTGTACAGTGGAACTATTCCAAAAGCCCTGCAACCAGACTGAGGTCGTCAAGAGGTTTGCCAATAATGTATGAGAAAATTAGCGGACATAATATTTCCGTCATGTCATTTCTAAATCTCATTAATGTATCGGGAGTACCTGATTAAGAAAAGGCGAATATTGTGCTATACAATAGACTAGCATGATGAAGTGTGTGCTGTGGCTTGGCTTATAACAGCACGTCCCACACAACATTGCCACCATACATCTTTACACAAGGTCAGTCTACACGGCCACCCACTGACATACCAATCTTCCACTTCTCTTTTTACCCCCTCACTAATTAGTCCGACAGGAGCAAAAACACTTCTCCCGCGCTACTTCTTTCCTCACTGATTCATCTTGGACCTTTTCTCTCTGCCTTTAGTCACCTCCATGACGATTTTTCTTTACTTACAAAGAAAAAGTCTTCTGTGCACTTGTTTTACTGGCTATAAAACTTCAACTAGGAACTACTTCAGTTCTCATTTCCTTCTTTTCAAGTACTGATCAACCAAATAGCAAAATACGTTCTGTAAAGTATAGTTATAAACAATGGCGGGTCCTGTATAAGAGCACAGGAAAATTTCAACCTTCGATACCTTACATTTGAGGCTATGTATCAAAAAGAGTAATCTCCACCAACCTAAATTGTTCACTTACAGCTTTTTCTTCAAACTTGATCTGCTTGATTTTTGTCTTCCATATTCATCAAGTGATTTTAATGTAAGTAACTAGAGGAACTCAACATTGTATTAACAGTTTATTAGATATTTTAGCCTTAATGTTGGAGATTGTTCATTTTGATTCTCACCTTAAGGTTCTTGTGGAGTTTGCTCCATTTGATACCAATATGCATGGAGATTGCTCTTTCTGTTAAGGAAAGAAGGGATTGTTGTACCTGGGCATTTATTTTAGTAAAACTACAATAATTTAATTGTATTACTATTTTGCACTGAATACATGATCAATAATGGTAATATAAGATAAAGTATCCAGTAGTCTTAGAAAAGTGAAACAGATTATTATCTAAACTGCAAGGAGGGAAAAAGAGGAAAAGAAAACATCCATGAAATTATTCTCCATTGAGCTTTAGGTAATTTGGAGTGACAAAAATATTTTACCCAAGTGCAGTTTTGTTATATAACTTCAAAATATTAGCTTTAGAGCATTAACTAGAACAATGAAATGTGGAAATTAAATTGCTTAGAACTATTGAGTAATTTTTAACACAAGGTTCTTTTCATAGCAGACTTTACCATAAAAGTGTGGATAAAATTGTATCCAGATATTAATAAATAAATACTTTTTACTTTCTCTAGACGTATTATATACATAGTGTATAGAGAAAGTATTGTATTGCACCCAAAATCGATACTGAGATCTCACTGGAAATATACGTTTTAGAGTTCCCTGTGTCCAAAAACAGCATTTGTAGATAAAGGTCCGTATGTGTGTGTGTATGTGTGTGTGTGTCCGTGTGTCTCTGAACATGATAACTCAAAAACAAAAGGTTGGTAAAATACAAACTTGGTATTAAAGCTTAGTATCTTTCAGGGATACGACAGGATTATTTTGGGAAAATTCCCCCACCCCAAACCACTCTTTGCATGGAATAATTTCGATTTTGTCAAAAACTGTTCCAATGAATTTGTCTAAAATACCGTAAATTAAAGGTATTTACATGGCAAATAAATTGTATATCTTGAATTTTCTGGGAATAGCCTGTGAAGACCTCTTTATTCTGAATGAATTGTGCTGAACTTTGCGTAAATTGTAAACCGTAAGAGATAGGCAAAAGCCTACTACAAAAAAAAATATATATATATATATATATATGTATATATACATATATATATATATCGCTAAAACACATAATTTTTGTCATATATATATATTTTTTTTTTTTTGGAATGGACCATTTTAGATATTCCTTGTTATTTGTTACAGATTCAAAATACTTAAACTTTTCTCACACGGAAAGTGGTAAACTCCTACCAAATGGCAACCAGCTTTTAAAGGATTTGACTATCGTTTTAGCCTAGTGTGTCCCCTTATTTTCCTTCTACTTACAAATAAGCAAGTAATTAAGACAATTTCTGCTAATGTTTATCATAAAGTAGAGAGAAAAATATGCTTTTTAACAATAATTTTTACAGCGATGTAGAGAAAGTCATCAGATTTTTTCTCACATGTATATTGGCACGCATAAAGTGTGGCCCATAATGGAACGAAGCTGTACACGTTGGTACTTACTAAATCTCCCTATCCTCTACAAACGTGAATATAACTTTTTTTCGGGAATACTTTTAGCCTCTAGATTGTTTCCTGGTACTTTACCTCACCCAAAATATGACCGAAAAGCGTGCACTAGTAGGTGACGTTTCTCCAAAATTATGTTTTCATACTACCACTACAATTACCGAGCCGGTTGACTCAGGCGTTTCGTCTGGGACTGGCACATGGGAGATTCGAGTTCAGTCCCCGTTGACCGCGCACTTTGGCCCTGGGTGTTTTCATGGTTTTCCTGGGGTAACTTAGGCGAATGCTGGGGTGCCATATATTTACCACAGTTCCTTTGCCTTTTATTCCTTCATTTCATTAACCTTCTTCATTTATCAGGTCGGCGCAGCTTGAGGCTTTGCAGGCAGATGGCACTTTTGCTTGCTCCGGGTGAAACTGTCTTTCACCTGGTTGCAAAGGTGATGTTGTAGAGGCCTTCTTTTGGCCTTCCAGTGCTTGTGTAACCTTCGCGGCGCGCCAGGGCTGCCATCTAGTGAACTGTTAGGGACTTCCGTGTATCTATGCGCTTAGCTCTGTCGTTTCCACTCCTCTCATCCTTTCTCCCGTGGGGGAGGGGGAATTGTAGCCGCAATAGATCAGTACCTGCTCGCAATTGCCGAGGTGTCACCGCTCTGCCCTCTACCACTCCAATTTTACGTCAATATACCTAGGCGGCAGCACACTACGACAAAAGCAGCAACGTGCAAGAGCGGACAAACTGTCCTACTTTCTCTAAGCTAACCATTCTCTCAACTACTATTTAATGTATGCATTCCCTTAAGCGCTGATTATGTTCATCGTACATAGGTAGAAAAAGTATTGCATTCTAGCGAAAAACGGTCCATCTATGTTTATGTGTGTGTCCATGTGTCTGTAAACAACATAGCTTAAAAAGGTTAAGTTAGTTAAATACTTGATAATAAGTCAGATATCTTCCAAGTATGCGGCGAAGATTTTCAAGAAAAATCTACCTAAAACTACACTTTATATGGAAAGGATTTCGAAAATGTATGTTTTCTCAAAAATGGACAATGATTCTGGTTAAAACACGATATATTAAAGATAATTACTTGGCAAATGCATTGTATACTTTAAAGTTTCTAAGAATGGCATCTGAGGCCCTCTTCTCTCTGAATGGCTTTTGCATATTTGGTAAACGGTACTAGATAGAAACATTCTTACTGCAAAAAAAAAAAAAAAATGTATATCTCGTTATAACACGTAGTTTCTGTAATATACGATTGGTTTGTAGAGTTAACCATTATCGAAATATTTTCATTCATTGGTTTTAATTTTAAAATACTTAAACCTTTCTGCAGAGGGAAGTTCTCGTCTGTATATTTTCTTTTACTTCTGAACATGGAAAGAAAACTGAATTTCGAGGCAATCGCTTTGCTACAGCTTTTAAAATATTTGACTATAGCTTAGCCTAGTATATTCCCTTATTTCCTTTGGAAGGAAGTAATAACACATCTTTGCTATGTAAATAAAATACATCAATTATTTTACTTTCTTTCTTTTTTATTGTTTCCTGTGTACATCTCCGTTTTACTATGATCATATCGGAGGTTTGAACTTGTGATTGTAGATTATTAAATTAGTTATTTAGTTAATTAATTGTCTGTAACTCCTAAGCGGCGCATTGCAGGGCGAAATCACGATTTACAGACGCGAAATGGCAGAATTTTACCCAGGAACTTCTTTCTTTCAATTGTGGGATTTTTAAGCACAAATAAACGTTACTGGGACCATCGGATTTACTTCCCTTCCGAAGGAAGCCATGCTAAGTATTTTTGGTCCGAAAAAATCCATCACACTCCGCCCGGTTTGTACCTCCTGATATTTGGGTTTTAGAGGCTAGCATAACAACCACTACACCACTGAAGACGATAGTTATTAACTTGGCTTAATCATTTCTGTATTCAAACACACGCACTTCCATTCTCTATGTGCCCCAGTCAGGAACTGAACGCGGAAATTACGGCAGAAGTTATCTCACTAGCAGACTACGAACGTTGTCTACCAAACTTCTGTAGAAGAGTTGGATAGTAACTTTATGATTAAATTAGTAAATAAAGTGACATCTATTAAATGACTTCTCAGCAAAACCTATGTATGTAAAATTATAGATTATCCAGGATGAAAACTGTAAAAAGAAATGCTGACGTTATAAATTCTTGCAAACTAAATGTCTAATACCTAAACCTAATATTTCTCTTTAGTATAGCAATCGTTATTATAAGTGATAGAAGAGTAATTCAGTTCATTGATGTTTTTAGACCTATTGATACACGTATTATACATGCATTAGTAAAATAACGATTGTTGTACTATAGACACATATTAGATGTATGTATTAGTCATTTAGTCAGGAATCTATAATGCCACCATTCCTTTTTGCATTTTTGATCATTGATGCTTTAGATCTATTGATACACGTATTAGACAAGTATTAGCAAATCTATATTTAAAAGTGAAAATATAAATAAGAAGTGAATGATGAGTCTCAAATTGCTGTATGAGAAAAAGAAAAACACCACATTTTGTTAAAAGTACGCGATTTAAGGCTAATCTATTGAAAAAAATTCATGAGCTGTATCCACATGCCTTTCTCTATTTATTCTGCAACAAACTATTCTTATAAAAGCACATTTTTCTATCTATTTCATGCCAATCGGGATAAAGGTTAACATAAATTGTGCTAACGCTTACTTCCTTATAGACAGAAGTGAAATAAAGAAGTGCACTAAGCTAAAGTGACAAACGAACCTTTTAACAACTGTTTTCTGCACGATGGCATTTCAATTCGGTTCTCTTTGTATCGCCAGATGAAGAAAGAATACGAACAAAGAAAACATAATGACATTTGAAAAAAAGAAGCGTATTGGAACATTTAAGCCAACACTATTTCTGAAATGATTAACTCCACAAAAAAGTGTATCCGAAATAAAATGTGTGATTAAATGATATCTATATTTTGTGTGGTAAAATTTTGTATATCCTTTATGGTGTACCAGTTGCACAAAAGAATGAAGAGAACTTCAGCGGTTACTTCCAAAAAATTTAAGATATACGTTTTATTTATATTGAAAACATTTAAAATATACGGTATTTTAATCCAAATTGTAAGCGCCATTTTTTTAGAAAACCTAAACTTTCAAATAAGGCTGCATGTAAAGGTTAGTTTGGGATGGGGAGATTTTATTGAATATCTTTGTATCCTATCTTTGAAAGATGCTTAACTTAAACATCAAGTTTGGTATTTATTGGACTCCTCGTTGTTGAGTTATGCTCTACACAGATACACATAAACACAGGCACGTCGGACGGACCTTTTTCTAAATTTTTTCATAGGTCTCAAAAAATGCATTTCTGATTATTTTTCAGTATTAAATTTTGGGGTGAAAGACAATACCTTCTCGATCCATGATGTACGAGGTAGAGAAAAAAAATATGCGGCATAAGTGCAGTGAAATGTGTGTATTATTTACTGAAGAAAACTTCACTGTTATGATTCCTTGTTCGGATTTTAACGAAAATCCGCATTGCTAATGTTATAAAACAGTACGATAGTCGTTTCGGATTAATGTGCTAATATTGCTATCTCATAGACCATTCACATTCAAACGTTAACGCAAACGCAACACAAAGAAAAAAGTTATAGCCCTGTTATTAAGTGGAACCAACCATTAAATATTATGTTCGTTAATATGAATGCGAACGCTATTTTCAGGCCCTAATGTCTAACCCATCAATCTTCAAGCTTTCATGTTTGCGTTCATAGGATTCGAGAGCAAAAATAACACTGCATAGAAATAGAAAAGAGGAATTCAGTCATGTGATGAGAAATTAATTACTTTATTATTTTATTATTTGTTGTTAAGATAAAAAGCGTAAACCTACCAAGAAACTCTTCAAAACTAAGTATTTGCAAATGAAGCACATCAATTGATATATAAAAGTAGTTTTTATTATTATTATTGTTGTTGTTATATTATGTTTTTCGATGAACTGTGAAACTTTATAGGTATGAACTATACGTTTTCTTTTAAATATGGAAAATATAATATATGGGGTTTACGAACTCAAGCTAATGTAGTTTTCATAACATAAAATACACCACTGTATCGCCCATAATCATTGGAGTCTCCATTTTAATCGTTTTCGCTTAAGTTATCTTGTTTGCCGCTAGGGATAAAAAACTGAAAATAAATTAGTTTTCATTTTCAAAGTAAGGTTTTTTCCCCTAAAAATGTCATTAGAAGATGACCTGCAATTATATTTGCTGCTATTCGAAACATTGTCTCATCAATAAGATCAATAATTTCATTTATCGCAGTCCTTATATATATATATATATATATATATATATATATATATATATATATATATCCTCAGTTTTGTTGACATAAAATGTCAAAGTAAGTTTTCTATTTATGTTGTACGTTTATATTCTTGCGCTAATGTTAATGTTTCTATGTGAATGGCCTTTACACTTATTTAATGAAGCATACATTAATTTTTGTTAGAAGCTCTATATATCGTTGGAATCACATCTAAACTGGCTAATACTGTAATAGTTGCTTGGACAACGGGCTTTGGGACTATAAACGCGCAAACAGCATCAACAAACTATAGTTGAACACTATCGAGCGAGATAGTACCGCGATTATTGGCGAGTCTCGCATTCAAATCAATTCCACCATACTATCGTTTTTGTGGTTTCCCCCGGTCGGGAGGCGAAAGCTAGAATGGCTTCTCTTCTACGACTTCCTGTCCTTCATGTCCTAAACATATTATTTATTTCATAATTTTTTTCAGTGTTGAAGTCGTCGGGGAAGATTCTGACCTCAGTGCTGTGGTATGGGAGCTGCGGACCCCTAGTATCCGTGGTAATTTTGGCGTGACCAGAAGCATGTCGGGTCGAACATCTGATCCCCTCGGATTGGGTTGTACTCGGCGGTAGTGTTTTTCGAGACCCCTGAAAGATTGGATACGTCTGGCAGGGATGCATAGACGGAGTTGTAAGACGCCTCAATGTCTTCCGCCACTAGCCTAGATAGCTAGTAGACATGCTAGATTGTTTCGCTCCGACTGAGATTTTTTGGTACTCTTTCCTCTGGAGTTGACGCGCGTAAATGGTGTATCCAATTCTATCCTGGTGTATTCTCACGCAGAGGAGGGAGTTTAGATTCAAGGTAGTGCCCTAATGGAAGGAGCCACGGACAAAAGAGGGAGGCTCCGCTCCGCATAGACTTGCCCCGTACATATTCGGTCGGCATGTTGAGGCTGGCTCAAGCTCACGAATCTGCCTCCAGGTGTTCTCGGAGCGGCTCAACTTTAGGGTACCCTGGGAAATAGTGACTTGTAGCTGAGCTTGGGTGGCGTCGGATAGCTTTATTCAGTAATCGATAGAGACTCAGTCTATGCCTGTGAAAGTCATCTCGCGAATTCGGTCACTCTTCGGTTTCTTCCCCTCATCCCTACCTCTCAGCAGTCACGTTAGAAGCAAAAAAGACCGCATAATTTTGTGCCCATGTAACGGAGGCCTTTCCACAACATGTCGTTTTTTACATTAATACTACACAATACCACCTTGAGATAGCTTACAAGTATTAATCTGTAGCTATCTCAAACCTGAAATATCTTCCATTATCTACTCTTACCATCGAATATACCTTTTCATTAATACTTTCTCTATCACGTGCATACAATTAAAGAGGGAATCGTATTCCATCCAAAGCTTGGGTACCAACATTTCACAGAAAATACATGTTTTAAAGACCACTAAATCCATACAATTTTTACTTCATCTGTCACTTATGTACAATGTACATAGTAAGTTAAATGAATTACATTCCACCCAAAAATTTGATATCTAGATTTCACCGATGTTGTGAGGACATGTGAATTCAAAAGTAGTTATTATTGATAGAAAAAGAAAAAGTTTGTGTTTTTGTGTATGACTGTGTTTGTGAACATATAAAACATGGTATTTAAGTTCAGTATCTTCCAATCTGCCCATCTCCAAATACTCTTTATATGGACATTTTTTTAAAATGTTGTTTTTCCCCAAAAATCTATATTTTTATTAAAATGTCATATGTTAAAGATATTGACATGACATTAAAATGTGTATTTTAAACTTTCTGCAAATTGCCTCGGATGAACTTTGCATAACTCGTAAACCGTAAGAGTGTTCAAAAATTTACTACAAAAAATGTAGAACTCCTTAAAATACACAATTTATGTTTATTGTAGATATTGTACCTTTTTTTTTGTAGATTTAGCCGCTTCCAATTGATTCTTCGCTATTAGTTTCAATTTTAAACTAGTAAAACTTCTCAAATAGAAAGTCATATTTCGTTTCATCTCTCTATTGTTATACTCCTGGCCATGTAAAGAGAATCGAATTTCAATTGTTCACATAGCAGCCTGTTTTTAGAAGATTTGACTAACGTATTGGCATAGTGTATGTCCTTATTTTCCTTCTGCCAGAAGCAAGTAATAAAGGCAATTTCTTCTGTTGTTTATCTTGATTATCATGAAGGAGATGAAAGAGTCGTTTGTAAGAATTGTTGTTTGTGGAACAGGTAGAGAAAGCCATGTAAATGGTTGGTGAGGGGTGAATTGGTTTGGTTCGTGAAGGGTAAAGCGCCAAAAGAAAAGAATTTTGCCCAAAATCCGATTTGTAATATAAAAATCTTATGTGTTACACTCACATGACTTTCTCTAGCTGTCCTACAAACAAACATTTTACAAAAGATTATACTTTTTTCTGACAATCGTAATCGAGATAAACATTCGAAGAAAGTTCTTATTACTTAGTCCGTTATAAGCAGAAGGGAAATAAAAGAATGCGTTATGTTAAAGTGATAGTCAAATGTTTTAAAAGCTGTCGTTATGCGATTGTCATTGCAAGTCGCTTCTTTGCTTGGCTAGGAGTAGGGGAAAAGAAAAACGAACACTTCCAGGCCGAGAAAAGTATAAGCACTTTACAATTGAAACTAATAACAAGGAATATCTGGAAACAGTAAACTCCACGAAATAAATCAAAGGACATATCTCTTACGGTTTACTAGTTATGCAAAACTCAGCAAAATTCATCCACAATAAACAGGTCATCAGAAGCTATTCCCAGAAAATTCAAGATATACCTTTTATTTGTGATGAAAATGACTTTAATATATGGTATTTTAATCAAAATTGTTAGTTATTTTTTAGAAAAACAAAAATTTTCAAAAAATTTTCCATGTAAAGGGTAGTTAGAGGTGAGGGGATTTTCTTGAAAATTTTCGTTTCTCATCCAATGTAGATACCAAACTTAAATACCAAGTTTGGTGTTTAAAGGTATTTTTGTTTTTGAGCTGTCCCCAAACAAACATACACACACGGACGTTTTTCTGAAAATGTTTTTTTATTAGGGGGTCCTAAAACATGTATTTCCGGTGAAATCTCGGTATCGAGTTTTTGGATGGAATACAATACTCCCTCCATACACTATGTACATAGTACGTGTAGGAAAGTAAAAAAGCAAAACATCGGTTCTATAAACAATGTTTTACAGTTATTTTTATACTCACATATTCCATTTATGTATATACGCTTTAAATATAATTTAATTATTAACGAAAATAAATGAATACTTAATGCTGTTACTCATTTTATCCTCGGGGCATTATTTAGCTGGCAGTATTTGTGCTAAGTGAAATCGCCCTAAGACCACCTGGAGTACTTAAAAGTGAATCTCCCGCTGGTCATGACGTACTTCAGATATTAGAAGTGTATTCCAATTAATTCAGAAAATGCATGCACGCTTCAAGTAGATCATTTTAAACGCCAGGTTAATTTTTCTCTATGACCAGAGAGGAACCAGTTGTTAATTTCTCTTTTGGAAGTTTAATCGAAGTGCTTGATAGCCCACCCGGTATGGCTCCCTGGTGTGCAGACTAGCCTGTCATCGCCAACCTGTGATCAACAGCGTGCCAACTTCATCTGATTAATATCCCTCCCCATGAAGCCATAAATTAACATATCTGAACCTTGTACTTTACGCTATTTCATTATTAATCATTTTCATGCCCTCTATCAATCTTAATTATTGTTGTGCAGTTAAAATTATTGTAATCAATAACTTAAACTGGTAATCATCGCATTCTAATTAAGAGTTTGTTACGGTTAAATGCTCCGAGATCGATATGAACTTGTGACCATGTTGTCTATAAGTGAATCATTACTGGGAATAACAACTTCATCCTGTAAAGTAGATACAGGTCGTTGAACGCAACTTTTCCTTTTGCAAATATTACTCCACTTAGGAGAAAAGTAATAGTCAGTGTTCCCCAGGCCGCGCCGTGGTCGAGTGGTTAGACCATTCGCCTCTCACCTAGACGGCCCAGGTTCGATCTCAAGCGACCGTATGTGAAATTTGTGGTGGACAAAGCGGTGCAGGGCCGAGTTTTCTCTGGTTTCCCCAGCAATCTTATTCCAGTGGTGCTCCATCCTCATTCAAGTGTCAGCGCCTGATGTAAAAAATGAAAATGGAGTTTTATTTATGGGCGCTCTTTAACTGCTGTGGTTCTCAGCGTCCCATTCTATATTGGGCGTGAAAGACCGCTTAGTTTTGCTCAGAGGCCTCTCTATCAGGCTTGAGGTTCTTTTATGTGCCGTAAATCTATGACACGGGACCAACGGCGGGCTTCTCTTCCGAAGAAAGCCATGCTAAGGATTTTTACGCCCAAAAAAATCCGTCGTCCTCCGCCGGGTTTGAACCCGCGACCTTGGATATATGAAGTGAGCATGGTAACCACTACACCACTGAGGGCGACAAATCGCCTGCGGTGCCATGGTGGTAAAAGCGGTCGTTAAACTCTATGAAAAACGGTGCTCTATGGTAATGCTTTTATTTTGTTTGCATACCAGAAATATTAAATTCTGATGAATATTTCATTAATGATTCATAAATAAATAAAACTTCATTATTTTTACTCTGAAATCAGAACCTCATTTATTAAAACCTTATAAGGCAGAATACCAGGTTAGGTAGTTTAGAACTATCATAAAAACTTAGAAAGTTAAGAAAATGAAATCACAACACGAAATTTCTGGTGTTTTACCTTTTCTATTACGTATGATAAGTAAGTGAAATATTTTTATTCCAAAAAAAAACCTCGCTACGAGTTTTCAACGAAAATGTATGCTTTGAGGACCTCTGAATAAAAAAAATAAAAAACGTCTCATTTACAGTCCAAGAAAATATACGAGAGTAATGTATTCCAATGCAGCAATGTGCGACATGAATGAATGAATAAGTGTATTTATTAATATAACAATATCATACATAGAATTTCAACAGTCGCACGGGTCTACAGACCGTACGTGCTTTTGTAATACACATTACAAGCAATATTAAAACAACAACCACAACAAAGAATTAAAAGAGTAAACACGAAAATAAAAAGACAAAGGAAATACACAGTCAAAAGCAATATTAAACAACAATAAAAATTAAGAGTGAATCCGAAAATAAAGATACACAAAGATATTTAAATATAGCAATTTACATTTACAGCACAGAGTACACCTTCATAGATGCACCCTCTTATCATAGATAATTACACTTAAAAGACATATATACACATAATATATACAACCCTAGCACAACAGTGACCTAAGTATGATATAATATACATGTATGTAGAACACTGTAGTCACTTTTGTTTAGTTGATCTTATCCCCCCCCCCTTCTCTATTGGCAGCCTCCTCAGATCTCAGCTGTCTTGCCTTAAGTATAAATTTACCTAGCCCGTCCATGTTTTCCGTGCCTGCCAGTAGCGTCCAACATGCTTCTATCCCTACATTCGCAGTGGTAAAAAATCGCGGCAAATAATTTTCCCGCCATTCCTCCGTACCCCTACATCTTGCCAAGATGTGAGTCCACGACTCTTCCTCCTCGCAAATGGGACAGATTCTTATACCATTCTCGTCAGAAATTTTCGTGCTCCTCCATGCTCCTAGTCTAATCCACGCGAGCCCCTCTCTAATGAGTTTGGTACCTGTTTTGATGTATTGCTCCATACCCCACTCCGATTTCAGCCCAGACTGTACTTCTAATGACACCTTCTCTATGCATTGCGCAATTATTTGCTGTCTGTCAATATCACAGAGACGTTTCTTAATTTTTCTCCAAATACTTCGCCTGTTTTCCTGCCCCGCCATCCAAATGTCTCCCATCCCAATGGTTTCCAACCCTTTCTTTAATTTTGATGCCCACGTCAAATTACCTTCCATTCGCAACTGTTCACGGTAGCAGACTGCCCTAATTAGAGATTGGTTTCCGTGAACGATTCTCATCCAATATTTAACTGCTCTGATTTTGCACTCTATCGTTTCACTATGTACCCCAAATTCCCTCATTATTCCGCAGTTTGCCGTACCCCTCCCTACACCCAGAATTCCTTTCAAAAATTGGGTCCTCACTTGATCCAGATTCCCTGTTTGTTCCCACCCCCATATTTCTCCTCCGTATGTCATCGTGGATCTAACTGTCGCTCCGTATACAGTTTCCATTAAGGTTATGGAGGACACAGTGCTTGCAACGCTGAGGGACTTTAATTTTGTGTTGTATATTGCAGCAAATATCGCATGCCACTGGGTTGTTTATACTCAGGGAGAAAAACTGAATTGGAACAATTTACAAAACGTGATTTTTTAGAATAGCAACAGCATCATTTTTCATTGTAAATGCACATTACGCATGCGCAATGCACATTCAGATTGTGAACCACACTGACTATGAAAGCGCATAGTCCCAAAAAGTGCAGCACTATGCTCCTCACCTGAACAAAATAACTGTCTCTCTGCCATATCCTTTTTCATCGTTGCCGTTTTTACTTTCTCTATATAGTGCACGATGCATATGTAGAAAAGTATTCCACTCCATTAAAATATTCCACACCGGAAATACAAGTTTTAGGGTTCCCTGTATCAAAATAAAGCACTTTTAGAAAAATATCCGAATGTATCTGTCCGTGTGTCGGAGTGTCTGTGTGTTCATGTGTCTGTGAACACGATAACCCAAAAAGAAAAGTTGGTAAAATACCAAACTTGGTACTTAAGTTAAGGATGCGACACGAATATTTTGAAAAAAAAAAAAAAAAGTCCCCGCTCCAAACAAGCTTTTACACGGATAAATTTCGAAAATTTTGATTTTCTCAAAATGTATCTAACGTTGTCTTTAAAATGCCTCATTTTTACGATATTTACATGACTAATAAAACGTATATCTTGAACTTCCCGGCAATAGGCTCTGAAGATCTCTTTATTCTGGACGAATTTTGCTAAATTCTGCATAACTGATAAACCATAAGAGACAAACACCTACTACACAAAAAATGTAGATCTTCTTCAAACAAATTTATGTCATATATATTTCTTTTCGTGAAGTTGACCATTTCCTAGATATTCCCTGTTGTATGTTTCAGTTGTAAAATACTTAAAAATCCAAGAAAATATTAAAATACTCATAAATAAAATACTAGAATATTCTCTTTAAAAATTAATGCCAATCAACCTCTTACATTATACCCGGAACTAATTCAGTTTCTACTTCAACAAAATCAAATGGTCCACGATTTTTCTCAGCATGACAAGAAACAAATCAAACATTACATAAATAGTTTTCTTATCAAGGGGTTTGTAAACTACAGGGCATGCAAAGAAAGCGATTTCAACCACATGGAAAGCAGCTTTTTAATGATTTGACTATTGCTTTAGCCTAGTGCATGCTCTTATTTCCCTTCTGCTTTTAAGGAAGCAAGTAATATGACCATTTATGCTAATGTTTATCGCGATTAACTAACAATAATTTGTTACAGATATGTGGAAAAGTCATGTGAATGAAACGCATCACAAATTTTATCCTGGTTTCCACTTCCCCAATACTACATTTTCTCATCTCAGTGATAAAACATATCTTTTTCACTCTATTATTTCTGTAATTAGTGTTTATCAAATTCCACAAAAGTTCATTTCTGTGGTAGTCCTTTATAAATTCGAATAGTTCTTCGTTGTTCCTCTCCATCATCTACTTATATACAGAAGGTTAATGTATTTTTTTTTCCTTCGAAAATAATTGATTATTGTTTCAAGCCTATTAGATACTCTGCAAAATTTGCTTCAGTAGACACTTCAGTTGCATCCATAAAGATTAACAATTTTATAAGGTCTATACCATTATCAGTATATCTGTATTTTAAACATTTCAAATTTCACACAAAATTTACATCAATGAAATAATTCACATAAATAAGATTATTTGTACACGTTATGATTTCAAAAATTCTACAGTAAAGATATTTTTTTTAAAATTCTGTTTTACATAGCCACAGTGCCTCATAGATATACTAGCTCTCCCTCAAATAGGGAAGATATTTCGTTACATGAAGCATCGTAAAATCACCTACAAGATGCATCATATTGCGCATTGCTGCGTTAGTGTAATCCCAATTTAGACAAGGTGTATGCCTTATGCGAAACCTCCATGAAGCCACACTACTCTTATTCATGGAAAATGCTTGAATTACTACTTATAAAAATCTAATGCGATATAAACTGTCGCAGGTGTCACCACTTATCTGCATGACATAAGACCTCGCCTGTAAAAGTTGTTCTAATTCTACCAACAACATTTTAGTTTTTGGATAGTCAGCTTGGGTTAAAAATTGAATAGCATTCTTTTACCCCAACACTCCAAACCAAAGCGTGGATTAAAAACATACAATAAAAGGGGGAATAG
Source organism: Hymenopus coronatus (assembly GCA_030762935.1). Classification (NCBI taxonomy): domain Eukaryota; kingdom Metazoa; phylum Arthropoda; class Insecta; order Mantodea; family Hymenopodidae; genus Hymenopus; species Hymenopus coronatus. Next base: position 37,053,499 of record CM060890.1, read on the forward strand.
TTGAACAGCCTAATAACACCCTTCCTTTTCATTCTGTACCGATATATACATACATATGTATTATATAGTATGTAATAGTATCGCCTTCAGCAATATATGTTATAATCCTATACAACAACCGCTCAACAGCAACTGGAAAATAATTTTCTTTTATAGCATCATGGCTGTAATGACGAGTGGTTCGCTTGGTATATGAGACGCACCGAGATTTTACTGGTTTTCATGACTTGTTATGCTAGAAGGGAGGATTGGTACACACAAAACCTACAACATTATAAATTAAAGTAAATACAATTTATTACCCGGTATTCTAAACTCACGGGCGTTGATCATGTAGCACCTGGCGTTGTGCTGAACGTCCACTTCCTAGCAGAGATTCCCTAGCTTCCTCTCACACTAACTGTGGATAGCTTCTCTCTATCGCCGCGATCGCCCCCGCGGCGCTAATAGGGCTAAATTAGGTCAGTGATTGGACACTCCAAATGGCGTATTGTTCTGATCTAACTAACTAAATCGTCACAAACGGATTTTTCTACCAACTGCCATTAACGAACATCAAAAATGTTTATCTGTTAACACCTAAACAATAAATATATTTACACTAACATTCAAATGTTACAATAGAGACTTCAGGTTTATGTCTCCTTAAAAGCAATAGGAGGGGAGAATCCGAGAATGTGAAATGTGACACTCACCAACTGACAAGAATTCATTGATCTGGAAGTTTACGATATTTCAATATGGTTCCAAAGATGCTTGAGAATTTTAGCAATAAGGACAGCTAAAACAGATGTAAAATATACAATAAACTAATGTAATTTAAATTCTCTAAAATCCCGGCAAAAATAGCATCAGTAAGATTCAAGATTAGTTTCATATAAAAGAGAGTGGCAGAACTGAAAAGGGGGGGGGGAAAGGCATTTTGCATTTGCATTACGAACTTTATTCATAGTCAATCAGCTATACACTATAAACTGAAAATGGGAGTGTTAAGAGAATGAGAAACATCACTAATATCAAGAGTTAATAATTAATAAACATACATATCAACTGTTAATAAAGTCAAGTGTGATTAATGAATAGAGAAATGTGACGAGCAATTAGTATTCATTTATTGACCTGTTAAACCACACCAAGGAAACAGCGAATAGTGGAGGCCATGAGAGACACACTTTTTTTTTAAATGTATTTATCTAAAGTCGCTTTAACTGCACACACTTTGTTATTAAGTAAATCCCCCAAACGTACATTTTGCCTGAGCACCCGTACATATCCGTCGCAACACATGGAACTCTAATCCTACTTAATATAATTCTCAATCTGAGTACTCTTGTGAGAATGTAGGTACGTTGCAGCATATATGTGTTACTGAGTAATCCAAAATTATTTTCCACATGCACCTTTAGAAATACCTATACTCTCAAGGTCTCTCATTAAATTATGGCGTAGAAAACTATTATTCGCAGCATTTTTGTAAGTAGCAAGAAGTATGGATGGCGTCCAATCTCCTTATAAAATATTACAACTTCATTTCAGACTCATTTTCCTGTATATATATAAAGCAGATATTGATAACTTATCTTTAAAATGCACTTGTTTCATATAGATTTTATTTTACACTCTATAAATTGGAAGGATATTGTAAACTTGTCGCAGCTTTAGTTGCGAATTAAAGACCTTTGAAAGCAGCAATGTATGCATTTAGGTATAAACTGTCTCTGTCAATTAGATAGCTCATCAATGTGTATACCATATGGATCAAGAGCGCCATGTGTGCAGAAAACCCTTCGTGCGATAAAAGAATTACAGAATACAACGGGGAGCTTGCAAGCAAACATCGGTCAGTGTTGAGTAAGCAATGTTTTGCTGCACTACATAATTAATATTGTTACGCTTAGAAAATTGGATAAAAATGAAAGATTGATAACGAAAAATATGTAAACACAAGGGCACGTGATACAGTAAAATTTTACCTGCATGTGTTTGCATGTTTTTGTTGGATTATAACGGGTATTTGAATATTTATTACGGATTAGTATATTAATGTATTTTGGCTATCACGCTTTAATGTTTGATTTATTCTGCTGGTGTATAATGGGAAACAATAATGATAATAATAAAATTAAATACTAAGTGCTATGTCTCGTTTTTCCAGATTTTTCATGCTGACACTATTATATTTTGGGTAAATAATAACAAAAGTAATAGTAATAATATAATAATAATAACAATAATAATAATCATAATAATAATAATAATAATAATAATAATAATAATAATAAAAAACTGAAAAAGCGCATACTTTCGTGTTTACTGTAATCGTGTTTTGACTTATTCTGCTATACTGCATATTAACATTAATAATAATAATAATAATAATAATAATGATAATAGTAAATCTACTCTCTAATGTTAAATAAGAACAATGCATACACAATTACAAAACTAGCTCTTGGTGGATGCTGATAGGTTAATGCATTCTCTCAAAAATATAAGCTCCGTAACTGAAGTGGAAAACAAATAACAAAATTTTCGTTTTAATATATCATCACTGATTCTACAACAAGCCTGGAAACTCTAGATGAGCGCGATTCCTTCATCGTTTTCGCTCATATACGAGCACAAGAGGAGTAGAATGTGGGTCGCTCACGATATCTGCTAACCCATCACTGACCGGTGTCTATTTCCAATTCCCCCTGCATAAAATTCGGTGCTTTTGAGCCACCTCGTATAATGTAGGTATAACAGGCTATAGCCAATAGTTTCGCTCTGTTATTATTTTCCTGCAATGAACTATAGTTTAGTTTTAGGATTTATACTCTTTGTGAAATATCCAATAGTTGTGGATTTATTTGTTTGCTCATCATTCGTATTCTGGCTCTTTCTTTTAAACCCCTTTAAACAATGAATACCAATGGACATGGCCATAACAAGCTACTGTCGCGAAATCGATGCATGTTTTGCAAATACCTGCTAATTAAAACAACAATATTTTTGTGACGTAGTAAAGACTGATTTTGATTTAATTGAAATACCACTCTTGGTCCATACTTTCAAGATTACTGTGTACATTTGTTTACAAATTCAAATTATACATATGGATTGTCTGGAATATCTTTTTTTATTTTATTTATTTATTTTTTGTGGCAGAACATGAAATGAATGATAATGCCCGCTGTGTGTACGGATATTGATTTTAACCATTCTGAGCACGTGTGTTGTAAAATTTGTAACATTTCGAAATACGCGTCCTCGTCTTGCTTTTTGTTCTGTTGTACACTAACCAAAAGATATGTCTTTGTACATTAAAGCAAAATAAAGGCATACAAATTATGAATTACACAAATTTTGAGTAAGCTACGAAATTATAGCAATATATAATGAACTAAACCGTAATAATTTAAGAAATTATAGATATGTCTGATTTAACTAACTCCAAAGGAAGTGCATCATGGTCCACGGTTAAACATAATACAGTCATAAAGAGTTAAACAAATTGGTTTCAAACACTGATAAGTTGATTTTAAAAGAAAATCAGAGGTTGGGCTGGCCTGGAATGTCTTTAAAACTGATACGCGAGTTTAGAAATGTCGAGTTTTAGCAACTCGTTATTCGCGTTCTTAAGATTTCCTGCCATAAAGTTCTCTCAAATCTCGAACATATCACTTGACAGTGCGACACTGTCCATAGATTAACTTCCATCTTGCGTTATGTAACCTACTCTACAGGCATTTAGTTAATTGTTCCTGTGGCTTAATGTGTAACGCCAAAACTAATGACTCGAAGGTCATAGTTTCGTTTCCTACCATGGATTTGACTTTTTTCTTTTAAGTCCATGCTAATAAGAGCTGCGCGGTGGAGAGATTCGGAAATAAATACTGCCAATTGTGCGAAGTTAATGTCATAATCATTATTCCATAAAGCTACGCTCTCCAACGGCCCTTCGTTTGTGTTGTGTTCTTGAACGGTATCATCAGCAGCCAGTGACGGACTGGTACTTTAGAAGCTTATATCAGTAACTTAAAAATATGAACAAACAGACCACAGTTCTCCTACCTATTCAAATTTCTTGTTTAAAACACCTCCTTATTCTCTGTAAATATTTCGGTGTAGTTCAGTAACATCCTGTACATATAGATTGGAATATGCAAGAATATTTCAATTCCAATTAAATTCAAACTTTTTTTGTAAGATGAAGTATGAAAAACTCAAAAAGTTTGGAATTTGACATTTTCACCAAACTAATGTTTTTAAATATATATATTTTACACTTTGTTGATAGCGACAATGAATGCATATAAATATTGAACACTTCTACAAAACTTTATCACACACTTTTACTCTTCGAATGGTAAATGATGTTGAAATAGTTTGTAAACAAGAATAACAATTGTCTATTAAGACAAATAATATAAACACAACTGGTATAGCAAAAAGTATATATTGGTTCAATATAAATTATATGAAAATCATCTTAAAATAATTTGTAGCAATAATGGATATTTAGAAAATGTTTTGAGATTTAAGGTAACAGTTTTCACATCTGTATTAAATAAACTTATGTTCCTTTTGTGGTGTGGTAACTTAAATAGGAAGTGACATGCAGTCATCATAACGACCAGCTATTAACTTGAGGCAATATTTATATCCTAACCACAAAATCTGCCAACATTTTGTGAATTTCTTGTTATTTTTGTAATATTTGATGTTCAAATGTTTTTGTTCTGTTGCATTCCGAAGTTGAAATCGCTGGATGCAAATGTTTATTATTCCTTGTGCTTTCATCGCGTATAAGTGCTTTGATTTTCTCTATGCGATATTGTTTTCCAACAATAAGTATCATAGTTACGGTTGATTTTCTTGCTTGTGAAGCCAGTTATCAAAAAGAGGCTTTTTCACAAGTATGGAAAAGCCCACTTGGAGATCACACTTACATTAATGTATTCGAGTAGAATTATATATTAGCAGCATTCAACAAAACACATATATTACATCGAGCGATTGCAGTTTCACTTTAGAATTGTACGAAATGATTAAAAAATAAACTACAATTCTACAAAGATATCCTAGTGATTTATTATTTAAGAAGTCATCAGGTAGTCTGGGTCTGTGAAGCCCAACAAGCCGGTTAAAACGTCCTGAGAAGAGTCGATTGCTACTCCAAACCAAGCATAAACGCGAGTAGACCTTTAGTTCAAATTTAGCACGAAAGTGAAGAGGGTTTATGCTTCAAACCGCCGCAACAATCCATTAGCTTTAAGCTGGTACATTTTCTATTTGCCCTTGTCTAACAAGGTTGAAAACTCCTTAGATTTCTTTTATTTAGAATGTTAGTCCATTTTAATTATGTACTCTAATTACCTGCGGTGGTATGAGAGTAAGATGGCAAATCCTGTAAGTGGAGTAAAAGAACAGACAAATAAAGAATGATCCGCCATAGGCTTTTCTGCCCTGACTGATTCCTATAAGAGGGACGGCGTAGAAAGAAAGAGATGGTGAATATTTCCCTTCTTTTCTAAAAACCATGGTCAAACTTACAGCTAGTTGATAACAGGTGTATGTCTTGCAAGACACGTTTAAAACTGACTGGTGGACCATAAAAGTGAAAAAAAATTTTTGCTGACACAGTAAAACAAACAAGCAGGAGTAAATACCCTCCGACATTATCCATATAGGATAATGTGAGGCTTCTTTAGGTCATAGAAATATTCTTAGAAGATAGAACTGTACATCAAATTTGAACTCTTTTCATGGCATGAAATGAAAATGTGTAACGTTTACTAGTTTGGATCTTCTAAATTCAAATTCGAAGTCAGAAATTACCTATCTCTTACCGTTTTCTTTGGCAACCATATTTAATATTTTGGTTAAAATTCAATATTTTTTTCATAAATGTAGTTACACAGTCAAAATTTGATGCTATCAGCGTTCAAAAGTATCAATGTTATTGAAATGGATGTGATGATTACTGATAAAATGTCAAATAGTTTTAAAAGCTAAAAAAAACGACATACAAATAACTTTAATTTTCTTTAAAAACTTACATTTTTAGAATGTTTTTTCTGGAAGACTTTCTTTTGTGGTTGGGCCAGAAACATTCAGAGACAAGAAACCAACAGTACTCAGCAAGCATGTTAGGAGACTATTTTCCTGCATATCGCCTTTCTATTTGGGATATTTGCTGATGAAATCTTTCTCCACGCTCGTTGCTCACCAATCCTAGGTTCGGTGGAAAGAAGTTAAGATGGGAGTGTAGGAAATACATTTAAGGACATATTGCACCCCATTATCTCATATACCCTTAAACATTTTTCACAATTTCGATATAGTTATCTGCTCTGTAATTTCCCAGGAATTTTAAGCATAAGTTTTTGAACACACACCACGCTATTTTTTCTGTTTCCGTGAGCTTTTCCTCGAAAATAGGATCCTGCTGGGCTTTCCGGATTTAAGAACCAAAAAACCTTCACTTAACCTGGGAAATTTTTCTCTTAAATACTGAAGACCATTCCCATTTTTGTTAATTGCTTTAACGAAATTCTTCATTAAGCCCAGCTTTATTTTCTGAGAATCTACGAGTGGGTGAACTATAGATTTTTCTCGCCTGACACTAAACTTTGTCTCAAAGACTCTGTAATAATTGACTCACTCACATAAAGAGCAATAATATTTCGTATATGCCGATTGCAATCCGGTTAATAGACCAAAACTTTTATGTCTCCACATATTTGCCATTCGTAGTCATTATAACTTACTGTTTTTAGGAGGATATCTATGTTTTCGTACGTTTCTTTCATATTTACACCATCAGCCACTGGTAGCGGATGATAAGCATTACCATTGTGAACAATACACCTTTTAGACTTGACTTTGAAGAGTCCATAAACAAACGCCACTCATCAGGAATATATTCTCTACCTAGCTGATGCATAAGTTCCCTCACATTATTACAATAAATAAGATCGTCCTTTTCAGAAAAATGTGTCGAAAAGCTATGTTGACGCTTACGATAAGTTGATACTATGGTACCTGGTTGTAAAGATTCCATTCCTTTAGTTTAGATGCTGGCAATTCAGACTGGGCCTGTGAGTGATTTGAATCTTCTATAAGCACATTTAGCATTGTGAAATTAGACGGGGTATTTTGGATTCCACGGATTCAGAATCAGAATTAGAGTCGGGAATGAAAGAAGTACTAGGACCAACCTCAGGGGAAGAACTCGATCCTACCTCTCGTGGAGTCCATTTTCCAGGTGGCGGAATTTACAATTGACGTGAAAGACAACCTACAGATTTAGGATAACGTTCATTGGCTCCCGTCTTGCGGCAATATCAGCTGCGCTTGTGGAAGGTCGACCTGGGCGACAATGTCTATTCGTTATGTTTCCCTATGGCTTTATTCGTTGGTCCATCCTCTCTAAATTTTAGTCGCAGCTCATACCACGGAATACCCTGTTGACGCCATGTGACAGTGGCAATACTTTCAGGAATAGTTAGGCCGTGGTTAGACCACTCGCCTCTCACCTAGACGGCCGGGGTTCGATCCCAAGCGACTGCATTTGAGGTTTGTGGTGGACAAACCGGCGCTGGGGCGGGTTTTCTCCAGGTACTCGGTTTCCCTCGCCATCACAATCCACCGCTGCTCCAGCATCATTCATGTATCACCAGTGTCACCGCCTGCGGTGCCATAAGTAATTAAAGCGGCGTTAAACACACTACCAAGAATAGTCAATATACTACTCAATTATCAACATGTAACAAAAGGACCTTCGTAAGTTTACTCATTCACGAAACAGTTACTAATTTTGTGGACATCCTGTATTACTGCCTTTCGGCAAAGGTGTTAACTTGCATAAAATTCTCATTGGATTTATTTCTTCGGTTTTTTTTACATTAGATCTCTCTCTCTCTCACACACACACATACACACACATCTAGAGAAAATCTCCCACCCCAGGCAGGAATCGAACCGGGGTCTCTGCCCACAGCTGCTCTGCTGACTGAACTACGCAGCTAAACACCTTTTCTTTGTGTACTAATCGTAGGGATACTCTTTCTTAGAGACGGTAGGCGGCCCACGGCCTATATTTCACAACGATTATAACATCGTTTGTTACTTAGTTCTTAAGTCGCTTGTTTGTTTTCAGGTCAAATACATAGAGAGCTTATAGCGGCTGGGAAGATGAAGTTTGGCTACCTGAACCTGGAAACGTTAAGGAGAAAAAAGAACTATACAGTAGTGCCATTAATTCTGAACACATTTTTTTTTTTACTTTCTCTGGCACGAATATAACATTAACATACAGGCCGTTTAAAAACGACATCAAACGAAGATAACAGTCGATTACCTTACACTTCGACTTGTCCGAAACTTGATGTTGCAACTTTCAAACTCTTCTATTTAAAGTTTTGTACCTAACATTTGGGATTAGGCAGCGAAGGAACAACGGTTGTCATACGTCACACCCACATGCTACGTTATCCATTACTAAGGTGACCTGTCCCGCGCCAGCGTGTCTACCAAACCACGCCAACACCACGCGACTGGGACCATCGCTACCAATCGGCATCTTACTTGGAGTGGGCCAGGCATGTGCCATCTGGTTATGCATTGCGATTTTATGGCAGTTTTTTCTGTATGTGCCGAATTTAGAGATGAAAATGATATCCACGTATCACTACGGTATGACCAACAAGGTCCAAATCTTCGTTTAGTGTCGTTTTGAAACACCTGTATATAGTAGGTAGAGAAGGTATTTTACTCCGTCCTAAAATTCGATACCGAAATTTCAACGGATATATATGTTGGGACCCATCAGCCCAAAAAAAGCAGTTTTAGAAAAAGATTAGTGTGTCTGTCTGTGAACACGATAACTCAAAAACGAAAAGTTAGTTAAAGACCAAACTTGGTATTAAGTTTAGAATCTCCAAGGACAAGATTTCCATACTACCCTTTAGATGGAAAAATGTTCGACAACTTTTAATTTTCTCAAAAATGGCTATATTTTGATTAAAATGGCGTATATTAAAGATACTCACATGACAAATAAAGTGTATAACTTGAATTTCCTGCAAATAGCCTCTGAAGTTCTTTTCATTCTGATTGACTTTCACATAAATGGTAAACCGTAAGAAATAGGCAAAATCTTACCACATAGAAAAAGTAGCTCCTCAAAACACACAACGTATGTCCTTGTCGTAATGCTAACATTTCCGACATGTTTCTTGTGACTGGTTTTAGTTTTAAAACACTTACATTTTTCTCAAATAGGAAGTCATCCGCGTTTTTTTTTTTATTATTATTATTTTTACTCCGAGCCATGGACAGAAGCGAATTTCAATTACAATGACACAGCGACAGCTTTTAAAACATTTGATTATCGCTTTACCTCGATTAATATGGAGTAAAAGGAAAATTAATTATTTGTAAGAAATATGTTTGTAGAACAGCTAGAGAAAGTCATATGAATGGAACATATCAGATTTTTTTTAATATTGCACACAACTTACATTCAACATCATTCCTATCTGAAAAACAATAGTTAGGAAGTATTACAGTATTGAAGTTTTTACTCTAAAATGGAACTAATTTGATCCTATAGCGGGTTATTTTGACCCAACGTTTGAAAAGCATATCACTTTATGATTATACACATACCTATTTTATGTTAGTTAAATCCAAAATTAAAATTGTATTTATTGCTCTCAAACTGCACAGATATAGATGCATTTGAAAAATCCTTTAATTTTGCGATTATGACATTTGAACACAATAATCTTAAAAATACCAGATTTCCATAATTTGGGCTTCCTTATTATAGGAGAGAATAATTCATTATATTTCATATCAGATACAGTATAATTGAAATAAAAAAGTATAATTCCCAAATATACTTTTCATTTTATCATGCATTTAAATTGAAATATAATAAATATAGCATTAATCTCTTATAATGGGGGGAAATTCAGTATTTGTAAGATTGTGGTGTTCATGTTGTTGATCGTAGTATTGAAGACATAAGCCTAAAATTACTAGTTTTTCCAAAATTTGAGATCCTCTGCATAATATGAGAGGAATAATTCCGATTTTTGGATTGAATATAATATAGATGTGTGTATGTATTTATAAAATAATGTATTTTCTAAAGATATGCCAAATTAACTGTTTAAGAATCAAATTAGCTCCAGCTTATAGTAAAAGGTTCAATATTGCATTGTAACATTTGCTGGCTGTAATTTAACAGATAAAAATGATCCTGAATTAGAGTTAAATGTAATATTCAAATTTGAAGATTAAAATAACAAAGAAACTGTTCAAAGCTAATGCCACTACATCTAGAGAAATGTGTCACATTCTATGCACGTGAGTGTGCGCAATAGAGAAAGGTTTTCCCTGGGAGTTCACGCAGCTTCCAAAAATGTTAGAAGCATTTGGACGAATCTTGTTTAAACGTTTCGAATCCAGTTTCATAACACATGATATATTCTTGCGGTAAGCAGCTGGTTACAGAAGTTGTATCCTTTCCAATAAACAAGGTGACACCTACAACAGCACAGCTGGAGGACACGAGCATTTAGAGAACCCACGCCACCAGAAAGAAAAACATGATGGTGTTGCAGGGAGTGTCAGACAAGTGTTTTGATTACCTTCACGGCTTCATCTTGATATGACTTGCGCAACATACAATGATGCAAAAATGTGCTTGGCTGGTGTTTAGCAGCCCACAACTGATGCAGTGCAGATAACTTTTGGTAAATGTGCACAAGTCTTTGTATGTACGTATCGATGCCACATATTCTCGTCAGAAATAACTCACAACTGTTGAAGTTTACGCAGGAGCACATTTGTAACATTTCAAGGAAATCCTGGTTTCGGATTTATTTCCGCATGCACCTCCACACTATTCGACACCTTTAATTTGTTTCATGTCCATAGTTCCGTGGGACCTATAAGACACAAATATATTAAGGGCTTGAACGCTTTTACAAGTCCATGAAACGCAATGATAAATTAATAGCTCGCGATACACCTCGTGCACGCTAAACTAATTTTGATCAAGCTAAAATCATGCATCTGTATCTCAAACACACAACATTTTAATTAAAATCGTTAGCTTAGTTCAAATTAAAATATCCTATTCTAAACTTTTAGCCTAGATGTCGAACTTTATTTCCTTTTTATTGGCTCGAGATCCGGTACACGTTGCTTCTGCATGGACTTCACCCCACTTGTGAGTCACAGTCTGGCCATGCGCAATGGGACAGACGCGCATTTACAACCTGCGCAGAAATCTGCCGTTCGTTTGTAAGAGAGTACAGAGTTGTAAAAGGGCAGCCATGTGGGAGATAAGTTGCTTGAATATGTGCACGAGTTTGGACATAGATATTTCAGTATAAGAAGAAGAAATATATATTGTAACGTAAGTCATATATAGTTAAAAAGCCAGAGAAAGTTTTTCATTCAGAATCACTGCTATTCTAACCAGGACATAGAAAATATAAAGCTGTTTAACAAAAACTTAATTGAAGATCGGAATTCCTTCACTTTTGACACTTTAAAAATTATGTTGTTTTATTGTAATAGAACTGCAGAAACATAAATACATGTTAATAAAAATAATTAAAACTGTTATATTCAGTGAAGCTATCATGTTGTACGTCCTTTACTGACACGTGTTGCTGGTGGTCTGGACCCGTTTCGACAATTTTCATTGACATCTTCTAGCGTCCAGGTCACCAGCATCAAAATTAGTCGAGCAAGTGTCAGTAATGGACGTCCAAGCTTGTACAAAACAAAAATCGTGGGTTATAAAATATAATACTTAATTGTTTATATTCTGCTTAAATATGCATTATTTTATGGTATCAGAATCGGAACACTGAAACGTTATTCCAAAAATGCTGACTTTCATTCAAATCAAGTAGCAATGGTATTCATCGCAAGTATAGAATGGGTCGAATGAGTCATTACCTCCCGTTTCTCCAACTCAAAGTCTTGGCATACATTCCAAGTAAACAATGAAGTCCTTGCCCCGCACAAAAGTTCTCTTCCGTGGCGCGTTTTCTTCCCCTTTCCAATGACTGGCCAGGTTCATGTTTGAATGGAAATACCGATCCCGGTGGCCGTGCTCGCTAAAGTGTCTCGCTTTGGCGCTTCATGGTGCACAGGATCGTGGGTTCGAGTCCCGCCTTGGGCATGGGTGTTTCTGTGTTTGTAAATGTGTCTATGTTTGTGTATGTATGTGTAAAAGGAAAACGTTAAGAATAACGAGGTCTACTAAGGAAATATAGGAAACTGGAGAGAGAAGAAAGGAATACAGCGCCGGAGTCCTCACAAGACTCCGGAACGGTATTTTTTGTAAAAAAAAAGAAAAAAATGGGGATATGCAATACCTATGCAGTGCAAAGTCAGGCAGTAAAAGCGATGTAAACACCCATGATAGAAGTGCGTGATTTCGTTATCTGAGAGGCAGGTTTAAAAGTCCTTCTAAATGTATTTATTAATAAAAATGTTCGCATATTTAAGATGCAATAACTCTGTTATACGGACCATTGGCCGATGTGTATAATAGAACTCGAATGTATTACATGACATTCTGTGCCCTCTATAGTTCATTAAAGTGAGCAGAAATTCTTTTTACTAAAGATTAGTTTCCAATATTCATTTTAAATGAGATAAGCGTTTGCAGAAATAGCTATTTGGCATATTTTATTACAGAGTACAAGGATATGGCGATAAGGGTGGTACGCATAAAAGTGAGACGTGACTTAGGAGATACGGCTAACAGAAAATATGAGACGCAAGTAGTCTTGAAATATGTCTCCTTCATTTCGTATTAATAAAACTGTCCTCACTGAGGTGAGACGCGCTACCTGCGTACACGTGCCGTTGCTATATTTGTGTGAACAAGTCAATAATGTATTGTTGAATTGAGTAAAGGCTTGTTTCAACATATATGATTCAATTTATACTGTCAAAATAGATAAGAAAATATTAATTTTTAATCGCGATTCGAGGATGTTTTAAAAATCTATTTAATAAACTCGTAAGTACCAGAAAATTAGAAATTTACAATGACAGTAATTAAACAAGATTTAGGAATAGCTCTTGATTATAACGAAATTTAATTAGTTAGGAAAATAAGCAATAACAGAAGCAGAATAAAACAAAAAATCTGATGTGTTCCACTCACATAACTTTCTTGAGCTGTCCCACATTCAAACTATTCTTACAAAATAGTATTCTTTTATCATTAAAAATTGATCCTTCTACTTGATTCTTTGTGAGAGGAAGTGAAGTAAGGGAATATATTATCTACTAGGCTAAAGCGATAGTCAAAGCTTCTAAAGGCTGGCTTCGCTTTGCATGGCCTGCAGTAAAACTAGAGAAACGAAACGAAAGGAGACTTCGTGTTGGATAAGATTTAACGTGGGTTAAAATTGAAACCAATGCCAAGGAATATTTCGAAAATGGTCAACTATACAAGAAAAACGTATCTATATTATATTAATTATGTGTTTTAACGAATCTACATTTTTTGTGTATTATATTTTTGTCCATCTCTTACTGTTCATCAGTTATGCAAAGTTCATCCAGAATGAATAAACTATAAAATATATAAGATATACATTTTATTTGTGATGTAGATATTTTTAATATACGGTATTATAGAGAATCAGTAGATCCAATTTTAAGAGAAATAAAATTTTCAGACATGTAATGAGTACTAAAGGGCCCCTCATTACATGGATAAATGTCTGAAAATGTTCTTGAAATTTTCTTGAAAATCTTCGTGTCACATCCTTGAGAAATACTACACATAAATACCAAGTTTGGTATTTAACGGTCTTTGCGCTATGCTGCGCCACACACGCACACACACACACACACACACACACACACACACCACACACACTCACACACATAGACCTTTTCCTAAAAATGCTGTTTTGAACTTAGGGGATCCTAAAACATATTTCTGGTGAAATCTCGACATAGAATCTTTGGGTGGAATACAATACCTTCTCTAGATATTTTGTGCCTTGTATGTACACACGCGCTAGAGAAAGCTAAACAATGCCTTTCCTGGTAATGATTTCATCTACATGAAATTTCGGATTCTTGATTATAATATGGGTATAATCCAAAACTCCAATTGCATCAGGGAATATATGACACTGTTACCATATCGCTTTATTTATTTGAAATGGAACAGCATTTATAAGAAAATTGATTCAACCAAACGCTTGTACTCTAGCGCAATTACAGCAGACCAAGTTTCCAAAAAGTTTTGGATACTAACCTGAGAGGCATCTGTATCTTGTATGATACCACCATACGGTTTACTATATGCGGTCGTGTGGTCACCATTCATGCTTCTCGTCCAAAGATCCCGGGTTCGATTTTCAGCTGGGGCAGCGACTTTTTTTAACTAGAATCATCTTCTATTCCCATTCTATTGTGTTTTTCTGTGTATTTAATAGTATAAAACTAATAAAATGACGTTAAGAGACCTTACGGTTATTTCTAAAGTAACTCTAAATTAAATGACCATAGAAGTTAAAGTGGACTATATAAATGAAAAAATAATATTACTTTAATCGTTGCTCCCTTTCCTTTGCAGATAGCTCCATCTCTTGTTCTTGTTGCTTCGGGCAGAAAATGTTCTACAAGTCACTGCGCAGTTGTTTTAATATTGAAGTCCGTTGTAATTCAATTCTTCAGAATCCCTCCTGGTTTAATAAAGCCTCCTTCTGCGCTCAAAAACCACAAAAACTGGTACCAAATCTGCCTATCTGAAAATGAGACGCAGCTACTTTTTATCCATTTGAAAACCTGAGGCACGTATCATTAAGTAAGCGAGTGAAACGTTAGTCGGATCAATTTTGTTGAGTTTTATTCATACCATCCTGTGTTTCAGAACTGGGTGCTGTGTTATATTGACCATAAACATCAATGGTAATTCTATGGAATTGCGAGAAACAACTGAATATCGACAGCAGTTTAGCGAAAATCCAAATTTCACATGTCCAAAGATAGAGCTTTTAAATGTTGTATATTTATTATTCTTGCTTGTGGTATTCTACAAAATTTTAGTAATTTAATCCAAGCAGTTTCAGCCTTATTGACTTTTTATCTGACAATTTAACTGTTTTATACAACATGTTCTTTGAGGAGCAGTTTTCAACTTCCTAATGTACATACAAACAAAGTTTGGTCTAGATTTTGCTGTATAATGAAAGCAAAAGCTACAGGAATTTTTAACGTGTAATTTTAATTTTTTAAACAAAATTATATATTTTAAATATTTGCTCAACTATCTCATTGTCCCCAAAATCAGACAAAATTATAAAACAAAAGTTCTAAGAGCTATAATTTAAATTTCAAAACATTTGGCCAAAATTATTACGCAAGGTTCTTTTATACAAAGAGTATTCAGTTTTGAAAACGAAAAAAAAAAGGATGCGCTTTTCGTGTTTAATTGACCTCCGACTCGGCTAAAAACGTTGCAGAGTAAAAACTGATACCACTTTTAAATAGAGACAGAAACAAATAATGTTTTAATTATTAGACTTTAAAAAACCTCGGGTTTTCAGTTGACTCGCTGCTTAAAAGAATACACATTGAACAACTTGAACAATTAATAACGGATGTCACTAAAATAGATTATATCACAAAAATAATTTACTTTTAGTAAACTGTGTGTTTAAAAGTGATTAACATTTTTATTCAGTAGCTTTCTCGTTTGTTTACTAGTTATACAAGATTATACAAAATTCCTTCCGAATGAAGACAGCGTCACAGCTATTCATAGAGAATTCAAAATATTCATTTCATTTAACATGTAAATATTAGGGTACGTGGCCCTCATCGGTGTCGTCGTTACCTTATACCCAAGATCGCGGGGTCAAATCCGGTGGAGGGCGATGGATTTTTTCGAGAGTAAAAAGCATTAGCATTGCTTCCTTTGAAATCGAAATAAACCCGTTTGTCCCACATCGTATTGCAGAAAAATAAAGATTGATGAAGATGCCACTGAGCAAAATTAAGCGGTTCTTCACGCCCAACTTAGAACGGGATGCTAAGAACCACAGTAGTTAAAGAGCGCTGACAAATACAACTTTTTTTTTTAATTTATATAGTATATAGTATTTTAATTGAAATATATACCCGAGACATGTTTTAAAAAAATCGAAATATTCAAAAAATATATCTTGGTAGGTACAAAGGTAGTTTCATGTGGGATTTTCTTGAAAATCTTCATCTAGATGTAGCAATCTTTACTACCAAGGCTGGCATTCATCCGACTTTGAGTTTGAGATACTTATTTTGACTTTCTTCTAAAATGTCTTTTTATTTATAGAACCTCCAAATTGAATTCTGGTATCGAATTTTTGGGTAGACTCCAAACCTTATCTATCTGATCCGTACGTGGTAGACAAAGCAATAAAAATGGAGCACTTTTAAAAAAACGAGGAGTAGTCTGCGATTTGCACTCGTGCCTAAAGTGTAAAAAATTCATATAACAGATTGAAAATACGGGTTTTTTATTCGTGTGTACAGCAGAGAATATATAAATATCATCAACATATTATTGAAGCTGGTGGATATATATCTTTACTTTTACTACTAAATACTGTATACGACTACATATACTGTAGGTAGAGAAGGTGTTGTATTCCACCCAAAACTTCCATACAGAGATTTTACCGCAGATACATGCTTTGAGGCCCCTGAACTCAAAAAAGCATGATAAGTAAAAGACCGCGCGAGAGCGTGTATCTGTCTTTGCTTGTGTGTGTTGTATAAAACAGAAAAACGAGTGAGATAAATACCTAACTGGATAATTAAGTTCTGCATCTTCCAAGGATGTAATATGAAGATTTTCAAGAAAATCACCCACTCCAATCCAAATATGGATTATTGTATTTGATTATTTAATACTATTTGGTATGCAAATTAATGTATTTCTTTACACGGAAAATTTTTTCGAAAACTTTTATTTCCTAGAAGTTATCCAGAGGATTTCGATTAAATTGCCGGATTTTAAAGTTATTTGCATGACAAATAAAATGTATATCTTGAATTTTCTGTAAATGTCTGGCATCTGAAGATCTCTTTATTCTGGATATCACTGATAAACTGTAAATGACAGTCAAAAGCTTAATACACAAAAAATACATTAAAACACTCAATTTACAATTTACTTTTTTTTTTTTTTTTTTGTGAAATGAACCCTTTCTGAGATATTCTTGTCGTTGGTTTCAATTTTAAAATACATAAATTTTGACTATCGCTTTACCCCAGTGAATTCTCTTATTATTCTTCTAATTATAAGGAACTAAGTAATGAGCTTTTCTGCAATGTTTATTTTAAATAACATGAAGTAAATAGAAAAAAATGTATGTGCTACACTCATATTAATTTCTCTAGCTGCTCTACAAACAAACTTCTTACAAAAGATTATTCTTCTTCCTACACAATACTAATCGAGATAAACATTAGCAGAATGTACTTATTACCTAGTTCCTTATAAGTATAAAGTAACTAAGGGAATTCACTAGGCTAAAGTAGTGGTCAAATATTTTAAAAGCTGTCTTTATGCGATTGTCATTGCAAATCGCTTTTTTGTTTGGCCAGGAGTAGAACAAAAGAAAAACGGACCCGTCCTGTCTGAAAAAAGTAAAGTAGTACAATTGAAACCAGTAACAAGGAATGTTTCAGAAATGGTTATCTCCACAAAAAAAAAAAAAAAAAACATAAAGGACATACATGTGTTTTGACGAGATCTACATTGTTTGTGCAGAAAGTTTCCGTCTATCTCTTACGGTTTAGCAGTCAGTAAAATTTGGCAAAATTCATCCAGAATCAAGAGGTCTTCAGAAAATTCATAATATACATTTTATTTGGAATATAAATATCTTTAATTTACGGAATTTTAATCAAAATCATAAAGCCATTTTTAATAAAATGTTTCCATGTAAAGGTAGTTTGTAGTGGTGGAATTTTTTGCAAATCTTCCGGTCGCATCCTTGGAAGATATTAAACCTAATTACCAAGTTTCGTATTTAACGGTCCTTTTCTTTTTAGCTATGCTGTCCACAGACAAACACACACGGACCTTTTTCTAAAAATGTGTTTTTTGGACCTATGGGACCCCAAAACATATATTTCCGGTGAAATCTCGACATCGCATTTTAATGGAATACAATACCTTCTCTATCCACTATGTTATATTGTACTTGCGGGCCAGAGAAAGTAATGCATTTTTGCGAGAATTGCTGTTGCAGACGAGGTAGAGAAAATATGTAAATGGTACACATCAGGTGTTAATGAGAAACTGCAAACAGAACAATGGCTCCTATCCCGAAACTTCATCCTATTTTCAGCGCAGTTTTAGCCATAGCAGAAGAACATGTTTTCTACTAAATGCTTAAGAAATAGCATTGTAAATACCACACATAAATAATCTGATGTGTTCCATTCACATGACCTTCTCCACATCTCTGCAACAAATTATTCTATTTACTTCATCTAATCGAGAAAAAATTAGCAGAAGTAGTCTTATTACTTGCTTCCTTGTTAGTAGAAGTGAAATAAGGGAGTACCATAAGTTAAAGTGATAGTCGAAAGCTGGTTGCTATGTTACTGAAGTTCCTTTGTTTGTATGAACAGGAGTTGACAAATTCCTAAATGGGCAAAGTATGTTTTTCAAAGCTGAAACCAAAAACAAGGAATATCCCAAAAACGATCAACTCCAAGGAAAAAAATGTAGTAACATAAATTGTGTGTTTTAACGTGCTCTTACATTTTCTGTGTTTTAAGCGTTTGTCCAGTTATGCAAAAGTCCGTAAAATTGATCCAGAATAAAGTAGTCTTCAGAGGATATGCTCAGAAAATTCAGGATATACATTTTATTTGTCAGGTAAATATCTATAATATAGATATTTTAATCAAAACCGTTAGAGGCATTTTTAAGAAAATCAAAATTTTCGAAATTTTTTCCATGTAAAGGGTAGTTTGGGGTGGGTATTTTTTTTTTAAATCTTCGTGTCGTATCCTTGGACGATACCAAGTTTGGTATTTAACGGTCTTTTCGTTTTTGAGCTATGCTGCCCACAGTCACACACACACATATACATACAGACACACACTCACACAGACAGACACACACACACGGACATTTTTTTTAAAAATGCTTTTTTTGGATTCAGGTTGTGTCAAAATATATATTCCCGGTGAAATCTCGGTACCGAATTTTTAGGTGCAATACAAAACCTTCTCTATACACTGTTACATATAGAAAGTAATAAGGTTCAAAATAGTATAAACTAAGAAAATGATAGACCTGTTAAATCGTATTATTTACTACTTTCTCTAGCACGCATTTACAATAAACATTGTAGGTAGAGAAGGTAATGCATTCTACCCAAAAATTCGATGCCGAGATTTCACTGGAAATGCACTCTACAGAGTCCCTTATATCAAAAAATGATTTTTACAAAAAGCTCCGTGTGTGTCTGTTCGTCTGTAAACACATTAACACAAAAACGAAAAGTCGGTAAAAACTAGAATTTATATTTCAATTTAGTATCTTCCAAGAATGCGACACGAATATTTTGATCAAACTCCCGCCACACCAATCTACCCTTTATGTGGAAGAAGTTTCGAAAATTTTGATTTTTTCAAAAAGGCTGTAACTATTACGATTAAATTTCAGGATATTAATTATACTTCAATGGCGTATCAATTAGGTATCTTGAATTTTCTGGGAAGAGCCTCTGAAGATCTCTTCATTACAGATAACTTTTGCATATCTGGTAAACCGTAAGATATAGACAAAAACTTACTTCACAAAAATATAGATATTTTAAAACACGCAATTTATGCCACATACATACATTTGTGTAAAGTTAACCGTTTCCGAGATATTCCTTGTTACTGGTTCCATATTTAAAGCACTTAAATCTTTCTCAGACAGGAAGTAATCTTTGTTTAGTCTCTGTTTTGTTCTACTGCTGGCCTTGCCAAGAGAAATGAATTTCAATTGTTTCACATAGCAATTAGTTTTTAAAGGATTTACCTATCACTTAAGTATTGTGTATTCCCTTGTTTCTCTTCTACTTACAAGTAAACAAGTTAAAAGGCCATTTTGCTAATGTTTTACTCGATAGCATGGTGTAGATAAAAGAATAATCTTTAGCAAGAAAAGTTTGTTTGCAGAACTTAATTGAAGGGAAGAATGTAAATTAAGATAACTAAATAAACAAAAATGTTTAAACAAACACACAGTGTTACAAGGATACTATTAAATGAACTAGTGAAAGTAATGATTACTAAGTCATATTTTTTATGAATCAGATTAGTAATTATGTGGCTCTGTTTTCCTTGATGTTTAGTTTCAAATTTGACAATGAATGCATCAATAGACTGGTTGTAATAATGTAATTTCCATGAACTTTGGTTTAATTCTTAGCTCTATAGGATAGGAATTTTTACTTTCTCTAGCCCGTATGTACAATGTACATCTGTGGACAAGAAAGTCATGTTTGGAACGTCAAACTCGTCAACATTCTACAGGCCCAGCGCCTTGTGTACACCACCCGCGATACAGTTCTGCAGTGGCAGCAACCAGTTATCACATGTTCCAAATCTTCATACTAGCCCATATGGGCAATAATCATAACCAAAACTACTTAAGATTCTTCAACAATTCAGACAATCAATATTAACTCAAAATATTAGCGACACAAAACATGATCCAATTTGTATTGAAATGCACCAGTAAACCTGACAACTTCCGTGTGAGTTTGTTGTAGCGCTGTGGCAAAACGTAGGTTACTCCTCTGGTGCGGGTCGTAGATTCGCTTCTTTCATGTAGCAAAAATATTCTTTTCCTTCTCTTAATAATGTTGAATAAACACATAGCGACTATTTATTTTAGACCTACTACATACATATTATTCAATAATGATGATGTTTGGGGCTTAATGGCGTTCAACTTATGGGTTATCAGCGCCCTTAATATTCGATAGTTCTTATGATGCTTCTTTAATGCAATGATGCAACATGCTGCACACGAAAGCAGGTGGTACGTAGAATGGTGTGCAAACGCATTAGGAACGAACAATTCTCTCTCAATAGGGGAAAAAGATGGAATCAATATAGTATGTTCTTTACCTTTATTACTTACTATTCCAGGGATTATTTGTTTGCCCAATTCGCATTAAAATCTTCTGCTAAAATTATGTTATCATTTCTGTTTATTTTATCTATCGTTTTCTGCAACATTTCATAAAATTTTTATGTTTCTTGTTTCTTCCCTTCTTTAGTTAAGCAAACTCCTACAACCGTTAAATAGCCTCTTTCGTGTTTCATTCGTAAAGCTATAATTCTTTCACTTATATAAGTATAACTATGTATTTTATTTTTACATTTTTGTTTACAAATAGAGATACAACTGCTGAGCAAGTGTATTTTGTCGAACTTCACTATAATCATATATATAGTTCTGAACCTTTCAATTTCAGTTTGGTTTCACTTATTACTGCAATATATATTCGACATAATTTTAATTCCTTTTCTAATATTTCTACTTTATGAGCTATAGATCTAACATTCCATGTGGCTACATTAATTTTTATTAGTTTCCCTACTTTTTTCTCGTTGTTGTCGTCTTCAAAGCAATATAGCCACAAGCCAGATAACAAGGCAGATAAGAGAGCCACCATTTTATATTACATAACATTTTTAATATATAAAATTTCTTTCGAGCTCATATACAAAAATATTACTATTTTAAATTGTTCTGCGCCCACTCAGACTGTTATACTCCCCCAGTTTAGGAACCCGCTCTAGGGAAAGGGAAATAGCACTTTTCGTCGCAACAGAAACGCACTCGCTGACTTACCCTTTCATTAAATTACTTGTCAGTCCCCTCGCTTATACTAGCGCTGGTTAGATTCTAGAACAGTATAGAAGTGTCTTGTTATATGAGAATAGCATTTACGGTATTGGTGCTGGGCGAGCGCGCTACTTATCTCTGTTTACCTTTTTACTGCTTATACCTGGGGCCATAGCTGCTGTGATAGAATATATTCGTTTATGGTTGATAAGGGATTTAAAGAGCATTTTCTGTATTTAATTATATTTTTGAATTCACCATTTAATTACTTAATATAGGATTCACTTTTTAAAAAAAAAAAATATAAGATTTCTCCCGGAGAAGTTTTAATCTTGCACAAAATTTAATGTTGGACCGTTAAATACTCTAAACATTAAATGGAACATTTAACTATTTACACATTCCATTTTTGGTTCGTGAATGAGAGTTAATTTTCATAATTTGAAAGCTTAAGAAGCTAGTAAGCTGAAAATGAATCTTTTATTATGATAATGTTCACAAATTTATTATGGGACGTGCTCTTTGATTCACGTAATAGCTATCGTATATTTTATGTACCAAAAGAGTACTTCACACTTTCACCCTTATATGACGCTACATTGTTCTTAACATAATAAAAGATAGGTTCGTTAAATCAAGCTGCACAGGAACACAATGAGGTGCAGGCGGAATGGGATAAGGGAGTCAATTTTTATGGCCTTAACTTTGGTAATTTATTTATAGCTATTAAATGAAAAGCAGCTATAGTGCCATGACTTACTGCTGAAACTAGGCACATAAAAAATGTAACCCGAAAGAAAAGGTTCGACATCATCTAGTGTCATCGCAGCGGGGAGGATCCGGGGCGTATTCTCACCTCTACATGCGCCAATCAAATCTGGGCGTCAACCCGGACTGATACCGGTTCCTCATGTGTAAGCTACACACTGGCAGTTTACTGCCAAAGCTGCTTAATCACCTCCACTCTTCTGTATAACACTTTGGACTCCCACAATCATATAGATTTTTAGTTTATTCCATTTTTCTCATAGATCTCCTGAAATATCAAGTTTTACATTTGTCTCTTAGGTAATAAGGAATAGGCATTTTAGCTATGAGCGAATAGCACGAAGTATTAAATTATATATAATAACTATAAAGCATGCATGTATATAGAATTACTAATTCTATATTAAATATACACTAATTACCGAGCCAGGTGGCTCAGGCGTTTCAACTGGGACTGGCATTCGGGAGGTCCTCCGACCTCTTTGATCCATAGTTGTTTTTTTTTTCGGGGTTTTCTGGTGTTACTAGGCGAATTTTAGGGAGGATTCTTCAATCCCCCAAATTTCCCGTCCGTCTATTTCATCCGTTTGGTCTCTCTTTCAGGGTTGTGTTGATGAGGACTGCGGAGGTGGCGCTCCCTCGTGGAGATGATTGTGCTATGGAAACTCAGCTCTCGGCGTCAGGATGGCACGAGGGTCGTCGATATACTCAGGGGCGTTTCTTCAGACCTGAAGCGTGGGCTCCTAGCACTCACCGCGTATAGATGAAAAACTGTTTGGGAACTGTTAGGGACTTCCACAGTCTGGTTCCAGCTGGCCTCTGTAATTGCTCTGACAAAAAAGTCTAATTACTGGCTGAAGTGCACAATCTCCTTTAGTACACTACACTACACATTAATCCATACGGTAATCAATCGAGCATAAGACAGGTTAGGAAAAGTGGTATTGTATATTTACTCTCCTCGCCTTTCTTGGCAATTCAGTCCCTTAAATGCTGAAATTACTTTTAGGCAACGGTTTCACATCAACGGTTTTCGTGTACATTGGTGTGCCTAGCTTCAACTCATATCTTGGTTTGAGTTGCTCAGATAAGTATTTTCTCCGGGATTTGGCCTCATCCCAAAAAATATCCAATAGCTCTGAGCTCCTTGGACCGAACACATTGAAGCAGCGTTCCACATATTCTATACCCATGTGTGCAACCTGAGTGTTTAAAAGGGACAGTAAATTTTGACTGGGTTGATTTACATTCACATGAAACTTTATCTACCATTCTCCAATATATTCTTTTTTCTCACCCTGGAACTTACAAGCTAATGCCTGTAGTCAGACGCCTGTTCAGAAGTAGAGACTCTGGATCAGAGAGAAGCTAGGATGGGTAATCAGCCCGATGGTATGAAGTGAGGTGGATGACAAAAAAGATAATGATGCAGAAA
This sequence comes from Hymenopus coronatus, assembly GCA_030762935.1. Lineage (NCBI taxonomy): Eukaryota > Metazoa > Arthropoda > Insecta > Mantodea > Hymenopodidae > Hymenopus > Hymenopus coronatus. The sequence continues at coordinate 37,077,606 of CM060890.1, forward strand.
TTTCTGGAATGAATGGCGAGAAACCGGAGAATCTGGAGAAAACACGCCCAGACACTGATTTGTCCACCATAAATCCCACTTGTAGCCCACCGGAATCGAACCGGGCCGCATAGGTGAAAGATGAGTGATATAACATGTCGTCCATAGCGCCTTCCACAGATTATTCTTAAATAGCTTATCCTTTTTTACTTACTTCACTAAGAAAGTTTGTAGCATTGTTTTAAAGCATTATTTCCAAGTAGATAGAGAGCGAATAAGGGGTCTTAGACTTGAGCGATTGTCAAATTACATAAAGGCTCGTCGTTGCACAATGGGTTAGTATTTCGTTGTCTTTGTATAATAAGAAGAAAATAAATTGAATTACTTTTAAAAAAAATTATTAGGAATAACAACAATGATGTGTTCCATTCCCTACATCTCTGCAGCAAATAATTGTTAAAAAACTTATGCTTTTACTTACTTTATGCTAATCGAGAAAAAAAAATGGCAGAAATAGTCTTATTACTTGCTTCCTTGTAAGTAGGAGAAGGGAAATCAAGGAGTACCATAGGTTAAAGTGATAGTCAAAAGTTGGTTGCTATGTGACTGAAGTTCCTTTGTTTCTATGGACAGGAGTTGACAAACTCCCGTATGAGAAAAGCCAAATACAAGATATATCTCAAAAGCGACCAACTCCACGAAAAAATGCATAAAACATAAATTGTGTGTATTAAGGTACTCTACATTTTTTGTATGGTAAGTTTTTTCCCATGTCTTACGATTTAGCAGTTTTGCAAAATTCCGTAAAATTCATCCAGAATAAAGTAGTCTTCAGAGGCTATTCCTAGAAAATTCAAGATATACATTTTATTTGAAAGGTAAATATCTTTAATATACAATATTTTAATCAAAATCGTTAGAGCTATTTTTCAGAGAGTCAAAATTTTCGAAACATTTTCCATGTAAAGGTTAGTTGGAGGTGGGGGGATTTTCTTGAAAATCTTCGTGTCGCATCCTTGGAAGATACTGAACTTGTATACCAAGTTTGGTATTTAACAGACTTTTCGTTTTTGAGATATGCTGCCCACAGACACACACATACACAGACAGACACACACGGACATTTTTCTAAAAATGTTTTTGGATTCAGGGGATCCTAAAACATATCGAATTTTTGGATGCATTACAATACCTTCTCTATACACTATGTATATAGTGCGTATAGAGAAAGTAAAAATGTATTTGATATAGATAGGATATATCTTGAAGAGAATTCAGCACTTCGACCTAGAAGATTTTTGAACCTTTGCCTCTTGCGAGCACCCTCGGGAGGAAGGATGAGATGATAGGAGACAGAAGGAGGCCGATTGAAGGAGTCACGACAGAGCAAAGGGATTTCCAGATTGAAACTCCTCAGCGGTGGTTAGTACATTCTTGCGGGCTTAAGACATCCCACTGGAGCGGAGGAAGGGTGCTCGGTGACCGAAGACCACCCTGCAGGGGAACGAAGATGCCCATAGAGCATTTCTTCTCTGCCGTACAGGACCGAGACCCCGCAAACATTTATAACTTTGAACAGACCAACTAGATGAAGGGTGAAATTGTATTTGCCATAAAGTATGTGCCTTAACGAGATCTAAACTTTTATGCAGTGAGGCAAGAATAACCAGAGAAAGCAACTTATAAAAACAAATCTAGTCAAAAGTACTTTAATGTATAAAGGAGGAATATATGTCAAGGAAGTAAAAATAAAATGTGACAACAGATGTGAGGACGCGTGAGAACAAAAATTAAAATGCATAAACACTGTTAAATCAGGAATTTTAAATGATTGCAAATTTCTCTAATAGCTTAAGAAAGGTTTAATGTAAACATTTTTGTACAAGACTTGACTCATTAATCTCCACGAAAAAAATGTATATGAACATAAATTGCGTGTTTTAACGAGCTCTACATTTTTATGAAGTAAGTTTTTGTGTATCTTTTACGGTTACCAGTTATGCAAAATTCCGCGAAATTCATCCAGAATAAAGATGTCCTCAGAGGCTATTCCTAGAAAATGCAATATGCACATTTTATTTGTCATGTAAATATCTTTTATATGCGATATTTTAATCCAGATCGATTGGACCATTTTTGAGGAAATAAAATTTTCAAATATAAAGGGTTGTTGAGGAGGGGGCATTTTCTTGAAAATCTTCGTGTCGCATCCTTGAAGATACCGAACTTCTATACCAAGTTTGGTATTTTCGTTTTTTAGCTATGCTCACACACATATACACAGGGATTCAGGGTACTAAAGACACATATTTCCGCTGAAATCTCGGTATCGAATTTTTGTGTTCAACACAATATTGTCTCTATACACTATGTACATTGTACGTAAAGAGAAAGTAAAAATAAAGTTTTAATTCAAGTAATAAACGAACACATTAGGTAAAAACAAAGTTCGGTAAATGGCTTTAGTGGCAAGACTAAATTATCATATATGGATTCAGTTTAAAATATAGTTTTATTAAAATCTGGACATCTATTTCCAAGAGAAGCACGTGTCCAGATTTTAATAAAATTGACAGCTTCACTATATGTAATGGCTTTTTTAACATTTTAAAATTAAAATATAGTGTCTAAGAAGCTATTTATTTCGAAAACAGAATATTTGGTGCTCGATGCTGATTGGCGAAGGTAATATCATTCCGTACGCATCCACTGGTTCATTCACCTCACTGGATAGACCTGTCTGAATGTGTGAAGGGGTAAAACGTTTTCCTCTATCACCTGTTTAAAAACGATTGCATTTATTTTAAATAGCTAAAGTGCGTTACTTAAACTGTTTACCACTTACGAAATAAGGCGACATTTTCTACGGAGTATTTTGCAGTTTCCCAACGATGCTATGGAGGAAACGCGAAGCCAGACATATGATGCACGACAATGATGCCCAGTTGGAACGACTGCGGAATCCTGATCGGCTGTATGCATCAAATTGACCACAAGCCTGTAACAAAAAGACCCTGTGATTATTGTGTTAGTGCCGCCTCATGCAGTGGTTCTCACGTTCTCTTTGATATGTGAAGCATCCCAGTTGGAGACCTTGGAATGTGTAACAACACAGGAAATACGGGGCGACGGTAATTGGAAGCTTCGGGAATGCAACTCTCAGTTCTTCTCGAAGTTTCAGCTTCCAGAAGCTTCAAGGAAGTTCTCTGACGTAATTTTCTAGCTATAAAAGGAGGAAGAGGTGTGTAATTGTGAATTGTACTGAATCATGAGTGACTGGATGGTTAGCGCCCAAATGATGTGAGGGGCCATGGATGGCATGCAGTTGTAAACTACCTACGCGTCGAAGCGTCGAGTGTGTTATTTGCAGCAGTGAATTTAAGACTTTAAGACTTTATATGTAAACAATTTGACCTTCGTCAAATTAAAAATATCACTAGAGAAGTTTTTGCCTCAAATCCTTATATCAGATGTAGCAAAAAAAAAAAAAAAATTTAAATGGCGTGTTATTTACGGACGCTCTTTAACTGCCTTGGTTCTCAGCGTCCCATTCTATACTGGGCGTGAAAGACTGCTTAATTTTGCTCAGAGGTCTCTCTATCAGGCTTGAGGTTCCTTTACGTGCCGTAAATCTACGAAACGGGACCAACGGCTTTACTTCCCTTCCGAAGGAAGCCATGCTAAGGATTTTTCCACCCGAAAATATCCATCGTCCTCCGCCGGGTTTGAACCCGCGACCCTGGGTATATGAAGTTAGCATGGTAACAATTACACCACGGAGGACGACTATCAGCTGTAGCGCATGGGTAGGAGCGATCATATTTTGAACATCTTTGAGTTTACAGTGGATCAAAATAGAAGCCCCTATAGTAGGGAAGTAGACCATCTTATAATATTCCTCTTTTTTCTCTTTATGAGTCCATTATCAAAAATACTGCATCTTGGTGGTTTGCTTTTCATATTATGCATGCAGCCTAATAAGAATTGTCTAATTTGAAATTGTATACACCAGAAAGGTTATCTTGAGTAGAGTAATGTGAACAGAAGAATTACTTTTATCTATACTTTGGTATAATATTTAATAAATAATGCGAAGTTGTACTGAATAGGCCTAGTAGGACTAATTGAGGTATAATATGTACAAAATATAGTTCATATTAAATCTTAGAGTTTAGTTTTATGTTATGTATTCCAGAAAGAATGCATCTTAAATAGAAATAATGAAATGCAATTTCTCATAACTCCTGCACAAAAAGTCGACACTTAAAAACAAAGCCCTATTTAAGGAAACTGTGCCATGCTGCATCTAGTTAACAAGTATGCTTCGAATTGTTATCTGCGTTATTTAGCAGCTCCACATACTTCGTCATGAAGAACAACATTTCTGTTCCTTCTGAACTCTATATTGCAAAATAGCTCATTTCATAACTTCACCGGGTAGCTACTTGCTGGCATATTGCAATCGCTTATCAAAGTAAGACTTGGAAGCTCTTATCTTATCTTCCTGAAACAACTATACAAAAGTTATATGACAGACCGTTACATTTTTAATTTAGAAAACAGATAAGTTCTGATGCCTTACAAAAATATCTGATGTGTTCCATTCACATGGCTTTCTCTACATCTCTGCAAAAGTATTACTAAAAAGCTTACGCTTATATTTACTTCATGCTAAAAAAAAAAATTAGTAGAAATAGTGGTATTACTTGCTTCCTTGTAAGTAGAAGCGAAATAAGGAAGTACCATAGGTTAAAGTGATAGCCAAAAGCTTGTTCCATGTGACTGAAGTTCCTTTGTTTTATGAACAGGAGTTGACAAATGAGAAAAGGAGCTGAAACCAATAACAAGGAATATCCCAAAAACGACCAACTCCACGAAAAAAATCTGATGTAATCCATTCACATGACTTTCTCTACATCTCTGCAACAAATTTTTGTTAAAAGTTTATGCTTTATTTACTTCATGCTAAGTGAGAAAAAATTAGCAGAAATAGTCTTATTACTTGCTTCCCTGTAAGTAGAAGCGAAATAAGGGAGTAACATAGGTTAAGGTGATAGCAAAAGATGGTTGCTATGTGACTGAAGTTCCTTTCTTTGTATGGACTGGAGTTGACAAATGTATCAGAAAAGTATTAGTTTTTTAAGACTGAAACAAAAAACAAGGAATATCTAAAAAACGATCAACTCCACGAAAAAAATGTATGTAACATAAAGTGTGTGTTTAAATGTGCTCTACATTTCTTGTGAAGTAAGTTTTTGACTTTCTCTTACGGTTTACCAGTTACACAACATTCCGTAAAATTCATCCAGAATAAAACAGTCTTCAGAGCTATTCCCAGAAAATTCAAGATACACATATTATTTGTCAAGTATATATCTTTAATATATTATATTTTAATTAAAATCGTTAGAGCCATTTTTATAAAATCAAAATTTTCGAAACATTTTCCATGTGAAGGGTAGTTGGGGGTGGGGGAATTTTCTTGAAAATTTTCGTGTCGCATCCTTGGAAGATACTGAACTTAAATACCAAGTTTGGTATTTAACGGTCTTTTCGTTTTTGAGCTATGCTGCCTCAGACACACAGACACACACAGACAGACAGACAGACAGACAGACAGACACACATACGGATATTTTTATAAAAATGATTTTTTTTTATTCAGGTGGTCTCAAAACATGCATTTCCGGTGAAATTTCGGTATCGAATTTTTGGGTACAATGCAATATCTTCTCTATACTCTATGTACCTAGTACGTATAGAGAAAGTAAAAATGTATATTATATAAATTGTGTGTTTTAACGTGCTCTACATTTTTTGTGCAGTAAGTTCTTGTCCATCTCTTACAGTTTAGCAGTTATGCAAAATTCCGTAAAATTCATCCAGAATAAAGTAGTCTTCAGAGGCTATTCCCAGAAAATTCAAGTTATACATTTTATTTGTCAGCTAAACATCTTTAATATACGATATTTTAATCAAAATCATTAGAAAACATTTTTGAGAAAATTAAAATGTTCGAAAAAAGTTACATGTAAAGGGTAGTTGGAGTGTAACATACCAAACCTAAATACCAAGTTTGGTTTTTAACGGACTTTTCATTTTTGAGCTATGTTGCCCACAGACACACACATCCACACACACACACACACACAGACACACAAGGACATTTTTCTAAAAAAAAATTTTGGATTTAGGGAGTTTCAAAACATGTATTTCCGATAAAATCTCGATATCGAATTTTTGGGTGCATTGCAATACCTCAGACAGACAGACACACACAAGGACATGTTTCTAAAAATATTTTTTTATTCAGGGAGTCTCAAAACATGTATTTTCGGTAAAATCTCGGTAGCGATTTTGGGTGCATTACGATACCTTCTCTAAACGCTATGTATATAGTACGTGTAGAGAAAGTAAAAATCGCTTTTTGTTTGTAGTCTTCTCTTTCTTTAGTCTTCTCAGGATAAGGGAAAACCCCCCCAAAAAACCCTTATCCGGGTAACTCCCCCTAAGCGAGATTCGAACTCACGACCTTTTGAATGTGAGGCAGACACGCTACCACGTAGCTATAAAACTGTAAGCATATTCATAATCTGAGTTGGGGTTTCTTTTGCATGGTTTCCATTACTGGCCGCCGGGATAGATCTTCATTACCGTGACCAAGAGTTCATTTTACAGAACAAAAGAAACACACTTAAAATATAAAGCAGTAGATGACTACGCAAGTTAGACAATTTATAACAGCATTTAAGTTTCAGTAGCGTCCTTACTCTACAGAGAATAAATATGCCTGCTTTTATATATTATAATATTATATAACGCACTATAATTTTAATAAGTACGCTATTTACACTTATAAGATGGCAAATAATCTGACAGGATGCTCTCAACACAACTGGCTGACACTATATTCTCTCTTGCAACTTCAAAAGAATTTTTTTTCTAAAATTGTTTTAGAGATATAATTCTGTAATACAGAGTGTAAAGGGTGTATTTTATTAATAGTTGAGCTAGATGATCGGTCTATATTTAGGATCTGTTTGTAAGCATTCAAGAGGTTTTATTCTTTTATAATACGTATATGCAAATTAAGAGCTCCCTATGCTTGATTTGTGATTCGTGCAAATTATGGCTAATTTGTTCTTTAAAATTGAAGTTCAAAAAGAGTATTTAAGTGAAATTTATCATATCAGAGAAAAATGGTAATCTATATTATTATTGGAAAAGTAGACAGATGAAAAAGCAATTCCTTAACCGGGATTTGAACCACGGATCTCCCGGTCTTCAATCGGTTGCTCTTGGTACAAGACTACCTTGGCAGCATGCCGACGCGACATTTAATTCCTCTACTGACACAAGGAGAGATTAAATTATTTTGACATTTCATAAAATGGTGGCTTATAATGTCGCAAGTACTTTAAATACTTCATAGTTTAATCAATGTTAGATAAATTATTGATAATAATTAATAGTTTATTCCTTATTTTTGTACAAATATCATGTGTAGGAAATGTATTGGAAAGGTACTTGAGTTCACCTTATTCTTCTGCGAGAAAATACAGTCACTTGGAGAATTTAATATCAGCAAACGGACGGATACTGGGAGATCCATAGTTCAAATCCCGGCTATGGCATTGCATTTTTCAGTTTACTCAGCTTTTTCAGTACACACGGCGTGTGTGGAGAAGACAATTATTTATGTTAGCATTGCCCACCCTATGATCTACAAAGGTGAGGAAGAGCCTGTTTGTTAATATCTTACCAAGGACTTATATGGGCCTTTTTCTTTTCCGAAGCCGCTTGACTACCAACATGAGATTACAGACCTGCCGAGTGGGCACCTGTGCCGTCGTAAATATCAATAGACTTTAAGACAATTGGCACTGTTCACACATACATATCGTAATCTGTTATGTTCTCCTCCTTCCTTCTTCTCTCTCCTTGTCCCTATGAAACAACATCGAAGCTGATAATAATTATATTTTTAAAGCGATCATTTGCGTTTTGATATATGAAGGACGCGTGGACCCAGGTCGTGTTCAGCGTTTTGGTCCAATTGGTCTGGCGTAGGTTGAATCTGCATCAATCTCCGACAGTGAAAACCTGTTGTTCTGAAATTAACAACCTTCCCTTCTGACCGAATTACCTCTGCCCCACAGTACAGTTTCTAATCTTCAGCAACATTTCTTCTACATCGTTTCAGTGAAGGCGATGATAATTGCTTTTTAACAAAACTCTTAATATTTCATTTCATGAGCCATTACAGCAGTTTCCAATTGTGTTTTATTGATTTTTCAATGAAGTATGTGGCTTTAACACCATTGGTAAATTATTTGGCTGAATAATACAGACGGTTTCAGAAAACATACACACTTTGAGTGGACATATTTGATATATTCTAAAGTTGAACCAAAAACAATAGTAATATGTAGTATGATATTCTGTAACACTATGACTCACATGCGTTACAAATTTATCGTTTGAACAGCGGAAAGAAATTTTGAAATGATATTGCAAAACCGAGAATGTTAAAGTTCAACGCCAATGGCGACATGTGTACAGAACACAGCCACCAACGCGAGTAACAATTTTGCTGCTTTTAGATAAATTTGAGACATTACGCGATGATCACAAGGGCAGATGGCAGATCTCAACAAGCACCGAGTTCTAGGCTGTGGTTTTGTAACATTTTGAGCACTCGCCGCAGCAAGTAATCAACAAAGCAAGTGAAACTAGGATAAGCAAAGCCACTTACAGTACTGTATTCTCCGGTCAGGGCCAACTTCATTTAATGCATGCGAAAACCTTGGAATAAAATTTCTTTGTGATTTTAATAATACGACAATCTTCCGGGAATAGTTCGACGAGGTCTAATTGAATTTCCACCGCGTTCTTCGGATTTGCTTCTCCATTGGACTGTATGTGTACTATAGAAAACCTGATACATTGATGCACTTGGGAAGAAATAAACGAAATTGCTGCAATCGCTGAAAACTTTATTCGATCAATAGTTTAACGTACCCAAAAGTGTATCAACGCCAATGGTGAGCATTTTGAGCAACTTTTGTAACTGTAAAGGTTTCAGTTGATTTGTGCTCATCATTTTCTGTTTGTGTAAATTCATGTATGAATTCATTATGTTAAAACAGTGTTTTCTTTACTTGAAGTGCGCATTCGTTTGTTTGTTTGTTTGTTTGTTTTTTCACCCTCTGTAGATCGAATATCCAGAAATAGAGATTCCTATTATGATTAACCGAAAATAACAATGTTGTAGCTCAACATGACTTGAAACATCAAGTTAATTCGGTGTGGCAAACATAGATTCCGTTGAATATATTATGATTATTTGCAACACTACTCTACTGTTCTGCACCTCCTAAGCTCATGTGCCTCGCTTCTTTGTCATCGTTATTATATGGCATGTAAGAATTGTTCAACTGTGCTGTTCCCAACTTTTATCCTGATGATTTCACTTCAAGCTTGGCTCACTCACCATCCAATACTGAAAATACTTCATCCAAGCAGCAAAAACTGTGAAACAGTGAACTATTTAGAGGGCCAGATTCCAAAAACTACAGAGTTCCTAGTCAGCTTTCTATTCTGGAAGTTCCCTTGGATTTGCTTAGCTTTGAATCATACACTTTTCTACCAGCAACTATAACTAACATGAGTATGCGGCCACGGTTTTTCTATGTGTTTGTGTTTTTACTTTGCCTTTAACCTGGTAGGTTATACCGTCGAAGAGATTAAAGGATGGAAGGATACTAAAATGAGTCCGGGTGACATTTCAGGAATAAGGGAAAACGTTAACTCACCCTAGATTAAATTCGAACTCGGAATCTCTTGAATATGAAGCAGACACGCCTACGCCCAGGCCTCAGAAAAGGACTGGTCATTTTATTACATTGCTAATTTTAACTTAGAATAGAAAGGATTGCCTAAAAATTCCACATGTAAAGTAGGACTAAAAAATGCAATGTCCTAGCCGGGATTTCAACCACTGATCTCCCGATATCGATCTGATTGCTCTAACCAGTGATTTACCATATAGTAGCATTTCAACCTGGGGTAGAAATCGTTCCTACACTGCGCATACTAGGGGTAGTAGTATCATAGATATAGCTACTCGCGCCTGAGAGGGTAGCAGGTGGCCTAGAGGGTATACATTTGATAGATCAGGAGCTATGAATAAATACGCCTCGGTGGAGAAGACACAGGGCTTATACTATCAAGAAATAAGTTGTGGTTAGGGGTGAGAGAACCCAAGGGTTAACCATCTCCATTCAACCCACCTGGTATATCGTAGATCTTTCAAATAAAACTAGGCTCGATCGGTACGTCAATCAGTATGTCTCACATCGTCAGCAGCTCAGATGAATAAGGCTCTTATGACCTATTTATTGTAGTTTTTATAATAAACCCATGCTCATGCTAGCATTGCTTTAGGAAGACACAGCTATATCAGCATTTCAACATCTTGCTACTAATAACGGTTGCCGAAACTGGTGCAAAATTACCTCTCGCTAAATGAAATATAATTTATTCAAAATGACCGTATCATGTACCCTACAATGTGAACATGCTGACACAAAATTAAGTCGTCATTGGAGTATGATAGCATTTCATCTCGAAAAAATTTGAGATCTCCTCGTGGTTTACTCGGTAACATATAAGTCAGGGGATTTAATGCCTTGTCACCATGTAAATATATGTCTTTTATATTATGAGTAAAAGTTTTACTTAAATTGGCCCAAATTAAAAAAATATACAAAATACATTTTTTCCAATAAATTAATGATGGTGGCTCAGTGGTTAGAACAGCCGAACGGAGACCTAGAGATCTGTGGTTCATATGACACTGTATTCTTCGGTTTGACTATCTACTCCTCTCCTACATATAGTTTGTGTGGAATAGCTATACGATAAGATATTATGCTTATCCATTTCGCTTTCCTTGCTGAATGTTACTCATTTGAATTCTTATTCTGCAAGTATTGTGACACAGCTATGACTCAAAACTATTGAGAGAAGTACGCCGGTCAGTTGGAAAGATAAACAGAGATAAGTAGCTGTGATAGAGCTCTCGCCCAGTATAAACAAGGAAGCGTCGTCGACCAAAATCTTCTGGAAATTTCCCTTCTCTCCGTCTCTAGAACGCGCTGGAAGATACCAGCTGCCACTAAAGCGAGCGTTCTTGCGATTGGGTATTTCAGAGAGAGTTAGTCATTGGAGGGCAGGGAGTTTGTGAGTACGTTTCTGGTGAAAATACGAGCGAGTTTGGGACAAAAGCAGTGATGTGAGTGAGTGGGGCTACTGCAGGAGATTAGAGAGATATTTAATTTGACTCCCCGGCAAAGAATTGGCTGCGGCCTACCTACTTCATTACGCCACTGTGTCGCGAAGAAAGTGAACTGACAGTGAGAACTAAGTGAAGCATGAGAGAGAACTTTAACCAGATCATTAGTGAAGTGATAGTGAAAACTCAACAGGTCACACTTGTAAATATACTTACTTTTGCACCCATTTCCTGTTAATCATAAATATTTACCAAAATTAACATAGATTAGGTAATACTACTATGGTATTATATTCCTGTAACAGCTCACGAGAAACAAAACAAGGTACACTTAAATCTGAAGGTGTCCAATGTTTCAAGAAATGGGTTTTATACAGATATCAATAGCATTAGTTATTTTTAAAAATAAAGCATAACAAATTTTGTTTATAGAATTGTTTGGGTTTTGATGCTACCTGAAAACTTTTATTTTTCATTCTTAGAAGCTGCCTTAATAGTATGTATCTGACATATCGTGTTTAAGTTATGTTTTACATACATACATACATACATACATACATACATACATACATACACACACACACACATACATACATACATACATACATACATACATACATACATACATACATACATACATACATACATACATACATACATACATACATACATACATACATACATACATACATACATACATACAATATATACAAAGCACAAACAGACGATAGGTATTTTTGTTTGTTCTTTTTTTTTTATTCGGAAAACTCAAAATTTGATTTCCGGTGAAACTTCAATATCAGTATTTTATCTACTTTGGATATCTAAGTGACACAAGCAAAATTTTTTGTGTTCTTTTATATTCTCAGCTATAGCATTATCACTGGAGGACTTTAGACAACTTTGGATAACTTACAGAGCATATAGATAAAATCAGGGATATTATATGATTCAATTGCTCATTTCATATTATGGCTCTCACGGTTAAATAGCATAACTCTTTATCTTTCTTTCAATGTTAATTTTGCTACACTATATGTTTTTGTTATTCCAGATCTCTTTCCATTAGTACGCATAATTAATCTGTAACAAATTCTATATCGCTGCTGCATTCTAAACTTTTTATGGGGTTTGCTAAACGTGGAATAGCAGAAAGTCCGTGTCGACTGCGTTTGGCGCGGGTGGCAATACCGTAGATCAGGGTTTGGACCGCGTACCGCTTTGGTATAGCCTCATAAAATCTTCAAAAATATAAATCAAAATAATCGGTGCGCATGTATTATCTTGTTTTATACGCGAGTTTTGAATGATATCTAAAATTAAGTAATCAGATTTTTAACTGTTATGACCCACCAAAAACAAATAGAACGAAGTATAGTTTGTTGATTTTAGAACTAGCCGTCGAATGAAGAAAATTAAATACTACATGTCTCTAATGAAAGTTTAGAGCCTGTTTGATGATGTGTTGCATAAAATTACAACCACAAATGTCATCATTTTCTGACACAGTAAATTCAGCTTCATTGAATAAGAACTGCTGTTAACGAAAACTGTGATATGTTATATTCATATACCTTTCTAGCGATTATTCAACAAACTATTCTTATAAATAAAAACGTAATAGGGAATACATTAGGCTTAAGTATTAGGCAAATGTTTCCAAAACTGGTCTCTTGTGATTGATTTTGGAATTCCATTTTCTTTGCTTGACTAGTAGAAAGAATAACAAATAAAAACTTTCCATTTGAGAAAATAATAATTATGGAACAATTTAAACCAATAACAAGGAATATATTGGAAATGTTAACGCCACCAAACAATAGTTGCATAAATTGTGAGTTTTGACGAGAGCTAAATTTTTCTATAGCAAGTTTTTGTCTTTCTTATGGTTTACCAGTATTCAAGATGAAGAGAAATTTGAGGATATTCTCAGAAAATTCAGAAAATTTCATTTGTCATGAAAACATTTCAAATATAATCTATTTTAATTAAACTCTTTAGAGCTGATTTTGAGAAAATTATTTTTTCGAAAGAAATAAATACTCCATGTAAAGAGTAGTTTGAAGAGGTTTTCTAGAAAAGCTTTGTGTCACATCTTTGCAAGATTATAATCTTATACATCAAGTTTGGCATTTAACCGAATTTTCATTTTTGAATTATACTGATGTCAGACACATGGACATTTGGACAGACGCGCGCACACATATCTTTTTCTAAAAATGCTTACGTTCAGGTGAACACAGAACGTGTATTTCCAAATCGAAATTTTGAGTGGAATACAACACCTTCTCTACTATTACGTGGTAGAGAAGTTAAAGTACGTCTGTTTGTGTGTGTATGATGTCTGTATTGCCTATCAGCTACATTATCAAGAGACTATGAATGAAAGGCTGATTATTATTGCTTGGTATTTAATTACATCACTGTTTAATATGTAAGCATACACTTTGTGTCATTAAAGTATGTTATTGCTTCATTTATACAGCCCCCTTTAACATTTAAGGTAATATCGGGAGCTTTGCATTAGAAACTACTCAATGTCTATAAGTTCTTTACGTTGGATTTTTAAATCGTTTTTAATACAAATACACACACACACACGAGCGCGAGCGCATTCATTCGCACATGCATGCTTCAAGGTGGATAGTGAATTATTCCGGTTAAAGAAAAATTCCCCAGCCGGGAATCGAACTCGGGACTTCCAGGTGAGAAGACCACTCGCTGACCACTCGACCACGGAGGTAGTCTATACAGTATTGTGTATGATAACTAATGTGATCTGTAGGCCTAGTGTCTCTTAGTTTACGGTCTCTTAGTCCTATTTTAAACGCACATGACAAGCGAGATGGCTCTACGGTAACGAGTGAGACTCGCATTCTGGAGGTCCCGGTTTCGATTCCCTGCAACTATCCGCTGTTGTAGCGGCTTTTCCCTTGGTCTCCAAGAGCAATGCTGTGTGGTGTATACCACGATTCTCCTTTCCCTCATTTCGCTTTCATTTTTCAGGTTGACTGCGGGAAAGAGTTTTTGTCATGGCGGGCAAATGGAGCAGAGGCCTGCGATTTGGAACTTCTTCACGACCCTGCCAGAGGGAGGAATGTTGAGGCTTCACTGCTGGATGTGTCTCCTAGAGTAACCATCTCGTGGCCGGTTATCAAGCGTCTGTTGAAAATGCATTTTTGTTTAAAGAAAACAGAGGAATTTAGGAAAGTGCATCATGCTCCTATCTATGAATTAGCACATAGTGAAATTAATATATTCTACGCGTATCTGTCGTCTGTTCTTTACTACCTGCATTTCATTCATCTTCAGCGGTTCCTTCACCTCATCCGTCCCTCCTGGAGGTGTAGACCAAAAGCACTCTTGGGTCGAGGTACAATGTGTTCACCTTCGCCCGTGACTCATTCTCTGACAATTATTAGGTCACTGATATAAAACGCTTGGTAACCCCTGCCATCGGCTAGAAGTTACACTTCTCTCGAAATAATGTTTTGACAGTTAATATGGTTACCTAGTGAAAAGTTTGGTAACCCCTAGTTTAGTCGAGCAGTTACACTTGTCTAGAAACAGTATTGAGACAGTTAATATGGCCACGTTGTGGAAAGTTTGGTAGCTGAGCAGTTAAATTTATCTAGAAATAGCATTGTGACAGTTAACTTGGTCACTGTTGCGAAAAGTTTGGTAACCCCTATCGTAGCCAAGCAGTACACTTGACAAGAAATTGTTTAGTGACAGTTAATCTGGTCCTTGTTGTGGAAAGTTTGGTAACCCCTGCCGTAGGAGGTTACATTTGTCTCTAAATAGTGTTCTAACCGTCAATGTCACCTAGACGGCCGGGGTTCGATCCCAAGCGACCGCATGTGAGATTTGTGGTGGACAAAGCGGCGCTGGGGCGGGTTTTCTCCGGGTACTCCGGTTTCCCCCGCCATCACATTCCACCGGTGCTCCATCATCATTCATGTAACATCAGTGTCACCGCCTGCGGTGCCATTAGTAGTTAAAGCGGGCGTTAAACACTACCAAAAAAAAAAAAAAAAAAAAAAAAACCTTAATGTGGTCACCGTTATGACATTTTTGGCAATCCCTATCATAGACTTGAAGTCGTGTTCTGACTGTTAATGTGGTCACTATTATGAACATTTTGGCAACCCCTATTGTAGGCGAGCAGTTACACTTGCCTCCAAATAAGGTTGTCTTCTAAGTGAAATAAAGAGAGTTTTTAAATAGTCAGTAAGTATTCATGTTGTCACACCTCCGCAGTATTTCACACATAAAAATATTGCTCAAAAATCTGAAAGCTGTTATCAAGTATTAGTTGACTGGCGTTGGAAAGTAATTAACTGTCATACCTTTGCTAGTTTTATGTGAGAGGTTGAGTGCCACCATTGCAGGTAACACACTGGTAAGAAATATACAGAATAATTTCATTATAAATACTCTCAAAAATCTGATGTTACCTATTCTTCAAGGAATTATTGTTTTAGAAATTTCATTGTTCTATTTTTTCACATAAATTTAAATAAATATTTCCAGCTTAAGCGATAGTCAAATCTTTTAAGAACTGATGTCTATTTTTCTTTAACAATTTGATCCTATTTAGGGGTTTCCCATTGATTCCTTAGTAAACGAGTCATAAATGAGTCACATACAAATAATATGGTGTGTAAACCAAACTTAACAAAGCAACAATAATAAAACAACAACAAAACCTCTGCTAAGTATAATATGATATAAGACTATACATTCAAATTTGTTTATACTATATAGTTATACAGTGTGCTTCCCATAAGGATAGTATTTCAAAAATAAGTATAGAATATTTTACAATCCCAGATTGTAATTGCTTTATTTACCTTCTCTAGCGGGTATATATAATGTATACACAAAATACAAATGGTATTATATTCCACCCATTATTTCGATACCGAGATTTCACCATAAAATAAGAATGCATTAGGCTAAGGGTATAGTGAAATTTTTTCAGACCTGATCACAATGTAATGGCATTGAAATTCCATTTCCATACATGACTGGGATGACACACTCTCACTCTCTCTCTCTCTCTGTCTCTCTCTCTCTCTCTCTCTCTCTCTCTCTCTCTCTCTCTGTCAACTGCCACGTCCTGTCTGCGGCTCATAGTATCCTTCAGTTCCTACATGCGTTCTTCCCTGGAATTGCACATAAAAGATCCACTGGGTGTATCCCATCCATTAAGCGGTCATAGAAATAAATTGAATTGTAATTATGGACGCTATTTAACTGCTGTGATTCTCAACGTCCTATTCTAAATTAGGTGCGAAAGACGCCCAAAGAGTAATTTTGCTCAGAAGCCCATAACGGACTTGTAAATCTTACGATACGGGACCAAAGAAAGCTAAGGATTTTTAAGGCCGCTACAAAGGATTAGACCAGTTGCATTTCACAAAGGTAGTTCGGGTTCGATCCCAGGCAACTGCATGTGGGATTTGTAGTTGACAAAGCGGTACAGGGGCGGTTTCTCCGGGTTCTCCAATTCCCCTCCCCCACATCGTATCCACCGGTGCTCTATCTTTATTCAATGTATCATTGCCGCGGTACCTGTGTAGTAAAAGCAGGTGTTAAACACTATAAAAACAAAACCAATAAAACAAACACAAGGATGTTTACACCCGAAAAAATCCGTCGCCCTCCATCGGATTATAACTCGCGACCTTCAACTTCAGCTGGTATGTTACCCCTAGACCAAGGACGAACCTGGCTCTAGCAATAACCGTAACACTATTAGGTTAAGCTGTGATAAATTAATAATCGCTCTTCTATGTGAACGCTAAAATTGGAAAAGTAAAATTAAGTGACAGAACCAAATCCTTACTATGCCATTGAAATTTTCAATTTGATTCTACCTTTCCACAGTATGTGTGTTTAAATTATGTATAGTACATAGTAATCGTTCTTTTATGTTCATTCTGGTCAGACTTCGGCTGCAGCTTACATCATATTTTAAGAATATATTTGAATAAGATAAGAGAAATCAGTTGCGATCTCTTAGGTAGTGTGTCGGGCTGATGATGGCCCGAATATGTGAAAATACATATTAATTTGATGCAATTTTCCAAATTTTGGCCTATGCATAGCAAGAATGGAAGAATGATGAACGTTATTTAAGTGAATTCATTTAGAATGAGTTTAAGATAAACCCAGTTACAAAACGTACATAAGTGAAAGCTGCATTAAGTTACGGCACTTAGGGTAACTGATGACGTTTTGATTTAGCATTATGAATAACGAACCCGAAGCATACAACCTATCCAGGTTCGCTTCCGACACGAGAAAATCTCATAGAGTAAATGGTGAGGTGTGAATTGGTTTGGTTTTTGAGGGGTGAGTTGAGTAAAATTAAACAAAGGTCCTTCTTCCCAAAGAAAAGAATTTTGTCCAAAATTCAATTTTCTATAAAAAAAATGTGTCCTGTAAACAATACTTTTACTATATTTTTATACTCACAGATTTCATTTTTGTAATTAGGGCGGCTGCTATCATGAACCCACCTGCTGTCGCATGGTCCAAAATGCTTACACCATTTACGCGCATCAGCCCCAAATGAAAGACTACTGAACAATCTTGGTGGAGATACAGTATCCTCCAGGTTAGTCACCAGAGGACAGTGAGATGTTTCACAGCCCTGCCTAGGCATCACCTCCAGAAATGTCCAATATTCCATGGCCTTGGGAATCACTGCCCGTTTGAATCCAACCCAATCCGGGAGGGGCTCAAATGTTCGGTCCGGCGTACTTCTAGTCACATCAGAAACACCCTGAGGGCTAATGGTTCGCAGCACTCACACTAGGACAACCAAGGTCCATCCGGAAGCCGATGCTCTCTTCTATGAAGCAGGGAAAGGCGCCAACCGATAGCAATCTGTCCTCTATTGGGATTTCCATTAGAGCAATTTATTGAGTCTAAATTCCTACAAAGGGACACGCTTAGGCGCGTCAACCCCGAAGGAAAGGCTACGATAACCAATCAAGGCAATAGCTATCTAACATGCCATTTACTAATTCTCCAGGTTAGCTCCGGGGCACTCGAAGCGTCTCAGAGCCCCATCTGCATTTACGCCCAGACGTATCTATTCTCCCACGATAACCTCAGAAATATTATGAATAGAAAGAGAGAAGTATAGTACCAGTTAAATGGGACAAACTGCATTAGATCGATCAGGAAAACCGAAGTTCTGTTGTTTCTGTCCTGACTGATGCATTAAGCTTTTTAAATATTGTAGCAAATGAAAGTACCAGTTACTGCTACACACTTTATTTACACACTTTATCACTTAATCGAAGACATTTATCACTCAACGAAGACAAATATAACATTCTAATCAACGGTGGTTCATGTTCGGAACATAACAAAGCTGATTCGTCGAGTCAAATCTCTGAAATGAAATGCACTGTACACTAACTATTTCTAACTTCGTTACTTCTTTATGTAACTGAACTCTAATGAGCCCCAAATATAGGCCCCAAATATAAAACGGAACGTAATCGTATGTGAGGTACCAGAAGGAACCTTGTGGAGCAGTAATTACTCGTACTGAGGGTATACCACTTAATGAGTTTGTTGCGCTCACATTTGAGTTGAAGGCCCAGCCATAAGTTCCACCCAAAAGCCCCACCAAAGCATGCGTTCGAATCCCACTTAGAAATACGTGAATTAAGTGCGACAAACTCTGATACCTCTCGTCTATAACCTTTCTAAAATATCCACGGGATAAATGTTTTTGTACACTGCCTATTTTGATATGATCTAGCAGCTGCTAACACCTTAAATAAACTCAAATACTGAGCTGTTCAACCCCTTTCTTCGCCGTGTAATTTAAATATAGAATATTATAACTGTTGTTAGGAAGGAAAGGATTAAAGAAAAAGTTTTAAAAGTAAAGTATTTTCAAAGAGCACAAAGTTAGTCATGAAAATCTTCAACTTATTCTCGTTAACCTCCACTGTACTTAAATATAAATATTTGCGTTCTCATTACTTTTCATTTTTGAGTCATGTCATTCATCGTTTAACAACATTGCACATTCACATTTAAAAGCCTTATTTTGAACCTACTGATCTCAAAAATTACATTTTCTATTAAAATAGAGATTACACATTTTTACTTTCTCTACACTACTACGTACGTAGTGTATATAGAAAGTAGTGTATTCCATTTAAAATTCGATGCCGATATTTCATCAGAAATACATATTTTGAGACACTCTAAATCAAAAAAAAAATTTAGAAAAAGTCAGTGTGTGTATGTTTCTTTGGATAGTGTTTAACGCCCGCTTTAACTACTTATGGCACCACTGGCGATGACACCGATAATACATGGATGCAAATGGAGCACCAGTGGACTGCAATGGCGGGGGAAACCGGATAACCCGGAGAAAACCCACCCCAGCGCCGCTTTGTCCACCACAAATCTCACAAGCGGTCGCTTGGGATCGAACCCGGGCCGTCTAAGTGAGAGGCAAGTGGTCTAACCACTCGGCCATGGCGCGGCCAGTGAGTGCGTGTGTGTGTGTATGTGAGGACACACCAAAAACACCATTAAATACCAAACTTGCTATTTTAGTTTAGTATCTCCCAAAGATGCAACACGAAGATTTTCAAGAACATCCCTCCATCCCAAATTTTGGTTTTCTCAAAAATCGCTCTAAGGATTTTAATTAAAATATCATATATTAAAGATTTTACATGATAAATACAATTTAAATCTTGAATATTTCTGGAAATAGCCTCTTAAAACCTCTTTATTCTGGATGAATTTTGCATAACTGGTAAACCGTACGAAACAAACTTTAACTACACATGCACAATTTTTGGTGGGCCGTTTCTGAGATATTCCTGATTATTTATTTCAGTTTTAAAATAGACTTTTCTCATAGGGATTTTTTTAAATACTGGTCATGCAAGCAAAGAAATTTCAATCACATAGCAACGAGCTTTTAAAAATGTTGACTATCGAATTAGTCTAGTGTATTCCCTTATTTCCCTTCCCTTACAAGGAAGCAACTAATAAGGCCAGTTCAGCTACCTAACGTTTATCTCGGTTAGAATTCTGTAGATGCAAGAATACGATTTTTAACAATAATTTGTTATAGAGATGTAAAGAAAATCATGTGAATGAAACACATCAAATGTTTGTTTTTCGATCGACTGTAACACTTCTTACTGATCACATCTAAATTGTTCTTTTAACAACTTTCGTTATATACCATACCCTTTTGCCTAAAAATGATCTCAAATTATGCATTATATGCTCAGATATTTACATACAACTCAACCAGGAGGCATAAATTTAGAGGTGTAGTGAAATCTTACAAAGGAAAAGAAAAAACAAATATTAGCTCCGTTTAAAATACTTTCCCTGAGAATATGCATTACTGAAAGAATAAATCTAAAACAGGAATACTTTAAAACATATGTGTAGACGTATTATAAAAAGGGTTGCACTTGATCATTTTGAAATATTAGATTGATTTTAAAATAAGTAAAACTCTTTTTAGGTTTAATATTATAAATAATATTGTGATTCATAAATAATGTTTAAAAGGAAAGTAAAATTAAAAATTTTCAGAGAATTCCTATCGTGCGGTTTGTTTTTCATGTCAGCATTTCAAATTTAAGATATTTTGATGAAAATTGTCACAGGCCGGTTTTATTAAATAAAAAAATCAGCATTTTTTATGTTGTAAAATACTTAACTGAAATACAAAGTATGGTATTCTTCCGAAATTTCGTCTTGCGCTCACGCAATCATGCACCCAACCCAGACAAGTGCGGGTGGATAATGTTCTTCAAATACTCTATTTGGAAGGGTTTTTCAAAAGTTTATTCGGGATGGAAAAATATTGGATTTTAGAAGAAATACAATACTTCCTCTACCTTCCATCAATAAACGGCAGAGAAAATAAAAATCGAAATAACAGAACACATAAAATGAAAATGAAAAATAATAAGCTTAAAAGTAAATATCTCTCAAGTCTCATTTGAATACGTTCTGCTACTTACCATATTTAACGGATACGCATTAAGGTTAATACATATTTCATGATAACATCGTTTATGTGAGAAAAATAAACGTGTTTACTGAGCTTAATAAGCAGCCAGAGAAAGAACACTGGGCGGGGGAGAACAAGCAATAAACATGCAAAAGCCACGGAGTAAACATGCAAATCGCCTCGCCTGTAACAGAGTGAAAATCCTTTGAAAACAAATAAGAATGATATAATGATGAAGGAAGAACTCGTTTATCGAAAAAGTTTGCATTATTCACCACCTAGATCTTCTATCCAGCAGCGCACAATGCAGATAGTGTTGCATTGATGGTTTTATAGCCGTTTAATAAATGTCGAATAAAGGAGTGACGTTCTATTTGTTCTGTTTTTGATGTAAGAACACATTACTAAGGTGCAGTGTAGCTTATTACATCTTGCTGAAGGCTCTTTGTTTCATCAAGCGCATATAAGCGAATAGCTGCTGTTATTTATGCAATTCGCAGAATAGCATTACCTTCTTTTTCCACCGAGGCAGGTGGCTCAGGCGTTTCGTTTGGGACTAACAATCGGGAGACATGGGTTCCATTCCCTGCAGCCGATTTCTTTCACTCATTGTTATTTTCGCAGGTTAAACAAAAGTGAGTATAATATTTTACATACATATTTTATATCATACTTAGGTCACTGTTGTGTTATGGTTTTATATATTGTGTATATATTATGTGTATATATTTCTCTTAAGTGCATTCATCTATTATAATAGGATACATTTATGCGTAGATTTAAATTGCTGTATTTGAATATCTTTGACTTTTATTTTCGTGTTTACTCTTTTAATTCTTTGTCGTTGTTTTAATATTGTTTTTTATTTTGTGTATTACAAGAGCACGTATGGTCTGTGAACCTGTGCGATTGTTGAAGTTCAATGTATGATATTGTTATGTCAATAAATACACTTATTCATTCATTCATTCAGATGAATGCTGGGAAGTTTGCTTCATTCCCGGACCTTCCTGTACTTCATTTTATCTTCATTGCATCTCCTTCAGGATTGTAAGTGTTCACGAGGACTGTGACAGAGGCGCCATTCCGGGGAGGTGACTGCGCTCTGGAAATACAGCTCTCCTCGGCGGGATGGCGCTGGTGGTTGACTACAGACTCAAGTGGTCTATCCAGGATTGAGCCCCGCATCGAGATGAAGAACTGCAAGTGAACTGTTAGGAACCCTCCAAGGTGGCTTTCTCCCTGTCCGTTTGTCGGCCGCCGTTTAAAATTACAGTGATCTCATCTTCTCCAGGGGTCTGACGAATGCCGGTCCCCATGGCCGCGCTCGCCAAAGCGTCTCGCTTTGGTGTTTCGCAGCGCAGGGGATCGTGGGTTCGAGTCCCGCCTCGGGCATAGGTGTTATATGTTTGTGTATGTGTGTGTAAAAGGTAAAACAGAAATTCAGTAATCATACAGTAATCAAAGTAAACAAACTAGGTAAATAAAAAGTAGGGTATACAGCGCCGGAGTCCCGATTAGGCTCCGGAACTGTATTTAAAAAAAAATGACTGCAGTGCGAAATACCCCTCAGTGACATTCGCACACATACACTCCAAACTGTAAAGATTAATCCTAGTAAACAGTAGTATCAGGATTACGATTACTGGGGCAGAGCACTGGATGTAATTCTCTTTGTCACTTACAAGCGGGAAGGCGCATATTACACACACGGTTAAGATAACATTATGGGTCGTCAAAAGGACATACTCACAAAGCGCACACGTGAACTGTTTGTACTGCACGTAAAGCTTTTATATTCAAGTTCCCTAGAATAAACATATTCAACCTCAACTCATACTTCGAGATTTCTCGCTAAGGAATCCCGAAATATTATCAGAACATACCACTAATATGTTTTAGCATTACTTCGGTGGCTTAAATTCCGTCTTTAGTTTATAAAATAACAAACTAAACATAAAAAAAAAATTAGGTAAGTTGTTGTTTGCTGCAGTGGTGTTTGAAAAACTTAAAGCGGCTATTTGTCCCAACTGGTATTGTAATAGGTATAATGGCTCAGTACGTCTCCTTAGCTCGGTGCTAGCAGAGCTGTTGCCAAGCGGGCGACCTGGGTTCGGTTACCGGTACCAGCGTGGGAAATTTTGCCCCTCTGGGAGATCTTGCCAAGGGTCCCTCAGGGACCAATTGAGCTACTTGATTAAGAAGTAGTGGTTCCAGATCGAGAAGACCGCATAACCGGCCGGGCGGTACTCGATGCACTGATCACGTCTCACCCACCAGCACTGCACCCCATTCATGATGCCTTCGGCCCGAAATAAGGTATGCAGCGGCCGGGTGGTAGGCCGTGGTCTCTTTCCATGGAGTGCCATGAAATTACTTTTACTCTGTTTTTTTTTAACGTGAATAAAAACAAATGTATTTGGATATATGCAACTGATTCCTGTAATAAAACCGATGGTAGTGTTCACATAAAATTGTGTAGCATGTAATCTAAGTTTCCATGAAATGGCGTGAAATGAACGCAGTGTGCGCAAAATGACCGCGATATCAATATATATAAAGAAGAAAGTCGTGTTAGTTACACTATATATATACAACTCAAGGACGGCTGAACTAATTTGGCTGAAAATCCGTGGGGAGGTAGCTTAGAACCAGGAGACGGACATAGGATACTTTTTATCCCGTTTCCGTGGGACGTGACATAAAACGTGGTATAACAAAACTCAACAGACAGAAAAACGCATTGTTGTCTATAGTGTTTGTTTCGAGTTTCTATTAGCTTATTGTGCCGATATGATCATTAACAATGTCGAATCTTTCCCGACAAAGGTCTCGAAACATTGCAAATGAAATTGCACGTGAAGAGCAACTGTTCAATTAAATTTTTAAACTCCTTGGATATGCCTGGCTTACCACCGCACAATTTACGACTAAAGGTTGGCTCCGAAGTAATCATGCTTCGAAACATAAACCAACCAAAACTGTGCAACGGAAGGCGTTTGGTGGTAAGTAAATTGATGAACAATGTGATTTACGCGACGATACTTCGACGATATTCGAAGGTGAGGAAGTTCTCATTACGAGGATCCTGATGATACCAACCAATTTGCCGTTTGAGTTTAAACGACTTCAATTGCATTCGCCATGACCGTTAAGAAATCTCGAGGCCAATCCTTGAAAATTTGTGGTCTGAATCCACAAAATCCACGTTTTTCCCATGGTCAATTATATGTGGCATGTTCACGGGTCGGAAGACCGTCTGTGTTATTTGTTCTTGCGCCTGATAAAACAAGAAATGTCGTCTATCACAAGATGCTTCGCTGAAGATTGCAACCCATGCACCAAAATAAATGGTCAATAAAGAATCATTAAAATACTTGATTTTTTGTATTTATATTTATTATCCTAATACAAAATTGAGCTTAATAAAATCCAAAATCTGCTCATTTATTGCTTCTAAGGCGGAAGAAAGTTCGCCGGGTCAGCTATGAACGCTATGTTACAATGTGTCCGCGATGTTCGATCTAACCGTGCACTATGTGACCATTGGGCGCGATATGCCCCACCTGAATCGGGCGGTACTGACTAGCACGCCAGAATATACCGGAATTACAGTGAACTTAACGCAACGTAACGCGTTTAATACATGTTATTAAATGGAGATATTCAAGGTTGATTTAATATGAAAACTGACTTAATTTAAGAGTTTCTGTTACGTTATGTCACATGGTAATTAGAACCAATCGGCGGAAAACAGTAATAGCATGAGGTGATAAAACTTACCAAGCAAGATATATCCTGTAACTTTACTTTAAAATGTATCTTAATATGTCTTCAGTTTAGCAGCATTTCTAAATTCTTAGCATGTATGCACAATTTACGTAGAGAAGATACTGAAAAATGTCCGTGAATATGTGTGTGTGCATACGTGTGTGTCTGTGGATAGCATAGTTCAAAAAAGGAAAAGTCTGTTAAAACTCCCCCACCTCCAACTACCCCATATATGGAACGTTTTCCGAAATGTTTTGATTTTCTCAAAAATGGCTCTAACAATTTTGATTAAAATGACACATGTTTAAGATGTGTTTATAACTTACGAAATGTACACTGAATTTCCTGAGATTAGCCTCTAAAGACTTCTTCATTCTGGATGACATTTGTATAACTTGTAAACCTAAACCATAGTACTTACGATAGCTTTTAAAAGATTTGACTATCGCTTTAACTTAGCGCATTCCCTTATTTCTCGTTTACTTACAAGGGAGAAGGTAATAAGGTCATTTCTGCTAATGTTTATCTCGATTAGCGTGACGTAGATAAAAGACAAATCTTTCGTAAGGAAAGTTTCTTTGTGGAACAGCTAGATAAGGATATGTGAGCGAAACACATCAGATTTTCTATCTTCGCGTTACATCCCGTCACGTTAAGTAAAGTTCAACGTAATCCCACCTAAACCTGTACAGTATGCAAGTCACATCCAGCCGCAACACAAAGAAGTCTGGTCATTCTAACCTGAAAGAGGTGACTAAGAAATGATGGGAACAGGAAATGGATCGGAAAATTTGTAATGAACTTAACTAGCATTTGCCTGGCGACCTGGGAAACCCCGGAAAAACTATGTGTAGGAAGGCCGGCCACGCCTCGACATCCGAATGGTGGCTACGCACTAAACCATTTGACCCACTCCGCTCGGTAAGTAAACAGTAAATAACTGCGTTTGCTCGGATGCCTACATAGATAATACCAGGGTTTAACCCTTTTAGTACCAATCACGAGCTAATCGTCATTAAATAATTCTGCCATTTTCATACTTTTAACTCTTTTCCAGCGGGAAGTCTATGTACTTTCTACGTCATAGCCAAGTCTCAGGGCATTAACTTTACACTCTAAAGCGCTAAAATAGCCAGTGTTTATGTTGGTTAAAAACGGCGTGGGTTAGCAAAAGGTTACGAACCGAAGAAGAAATAAGAGCTGCAGTTCGCAACGTACTAGAAGAGCGAGTGATTTTGAATTTTCATACTTTGATGAAAGCGTTTCTCACATTACGTAAGAGAGAATAGGAATAGGTATATTCTACCTTCAGTGATGAAAGTGCGTACTCGTACGCATGCAAAAAGTCAGTGTACTTATCAAAATGGATCAACGGAAGTGTAACCACACGACGCAATGTGATTAACCCTTTTAGCTGCGCAACAGCACAAGTGCTAAATTATACTAATATACCTAATTACTTTGATATCATTTTAGGCTGTATTATGCTGATGAGTGTGTTTTTGATGATTTTTTCAGATGCAGGATACATGAATTCATTTTTTGTACTTTAAAAAATAAAACATCAGACCAAAACAGATTGCTATTTTAATAAAAAATACCTGTATCTTCATTTCACTAGGCTGAGCTTTCTGTATAGTAAGGTTTTGTATGCGTAATTATTGATTATTTTGGGATTTGTTATTTTATTTTCAAACTTTTCTTATGCTTTTATTTTTTTAAAAATATTGAAGAGACTGATCATCCATATAAACACATTATACAATAGACAAACACGTTTACTATAAATTAAAAAAAATATTCGGCTCCCTATGTCATTTGGTACCCATTTTATCACTAATAATTTAAAACCCTGTAATCTGCTCTAAAATTGGTTGCCACTTTTCAGAGAGCATTCTGTTATCCGGGCTGGCATTAAAAGCGGTAGGTTACAGTCGCTTTTGTCGCATTTTGCCGCTCGAGTTCAGAATGCGATGAACCTTATAGCAGAATATGCAAAACTGCGACAAGTTTCCATTACACATACGTGTAATTTTCATATATGTGGCTGTTGAGACAGGCCAATAGAAACCGATGGGACGTCGCTAGATTTTTACTTTCTCTAGCACATACATAATAGGAGAGAAGGCATTGTATTGTATCAACAATTCTAAACCGGAATTTCGTTGGAAATACAAGATTTGTCCTTTGGGGATTTCCTAAATAAAAATATTTTGCATAAAGAAATTACAAAATGTTATCACATTTGAAATATTTAGTTTATACACAGTTACAATTAATAAAATTACGTTTATTTAATCACAATAATGCTTTAAATTTTTCAAAAATAAAACTAAACACAATTCATAATCATTTATTACAAAATCGAAATAAAAAAATAATTTCATATTCCAAAATTTAATATTTGGTGTGTCTGTGTGAATAGCATAACTCAAAAACTAAGAGTCGAGTAAAGACCAAACTTGATATTAAGGATACAACACGAAGAATTTCATGAAAAGCCCCTTTCCCAAACTTTAAAAGGAACGCTTTTCGATTCTTTTTTATTATTATTATTTGTTATTATTTTCTCAAAAGTTTCTCTAAGAAGTTTTAAGTTTTTTATAAAACATGAAATGCATATCTTAAACCTTTTTAGAAT
Source organism: Hymenopus coronatus (assembly GCA_030762935.1). Taxonomy (NCBI): domain Eukaryota; kingdom Metazoa; phylum Arthropoda; class Insecta; order Mantodea; family Hymenopodidae; genus Hymenopus; species Hymenopus coronatus. Next base: position 37,105,320 of record CM060890.1, read on the forward strand.
AGCCTCTGAACTCCTCTTCATTCTGGATGACATTTTCATGACTGATAAACCTAACAGGAAGACATAGTCTTACTACAAAAAATGTAGATCTCCTTAAAGTACACATTTTTGTTGAGTTAACCATTTCGGAAGTGTTTAAATTTTCCTTTCTCAAATGGGGTTTCGTCATTCCTGTTTTTGATCTTCCCCATTTATTCATTCTGGCCATGTAAAGAGAGCAAAATTTCAAATTCAGTCTCTTAGAGACATTTTTATTCGGTTAGCCATTTCTGAGATATTCCTTGGTAATGATTGCGCACCAGTAGAAATTCCAATTTGTACTATACAGTTTTTCTTTCTTCCAGTCAAGCAAAGAAAAATATATTTCAAAACTATGATATAGCGAACGGCTTTTTAAAAACTTTTTACTCTTGCATTAGGTATCTGTATGGCTCTTGTACAAGGAAATACTACAGTAAAACAATTTCTGGTAATATTTATCTTGATAAGCGTAAAGTAGATAGAAGTATAAACCTTAGTAAAACAGTTTGTTGCAGCATAAGTAGAGAATGTAGAACATCAGATTTTTAAAGTTTTGACTATTGCTTAAGCCTACAGTAATTCTCTAGTCCTTGAAATCATGTTCTGTAGATGCTTATTTTAATCTATGTGAAGTAGAATAAGCTTGTTTAACGAATAATTAAATTGTTGTGAATGGGTTGAAAAACTCACGTGAATGTGCCAAATCAAAATATTTTCATTAATACATACCTATTTTTACTGTAGTTAAAATTCCTGGAAGATGGTTATTCATTCTTCTGCACTAATACTACTATGAATACATTATTTATTGTAAATGAAAATCAATTTAATATATTACATTAGGAGGATACGAAAGACATATTAGAACTGAAAGCGCCTTTATACAGGAGATTATTATTATTCTGTGTATGAACTCTTATAACGGCGTAGACCAGCATTCCGAAAGCAGAGTGTCTGATTCTATGAGAGTAGTTCAAATTTTGTACCGAAGCTATAATAATAATAATATTAATAATAATAATAATAATAATAATAATGATAATAATAATAATAATAATAATAATATATACCCTTTTGACAAAATTTAGATTCAATACCATGCTGAGTCTTTTATATTTTCTATTAAAAATACTATAAACAGTTTAAAAACCACAGATTGTGACATTTGCAACCTTCTTCAATAATATACCTTTTTGAAGGTATATATCAATATGTGATGACGAGTATTCAGCCCAAATGCCGGTCAATGGTTAAGAGGGAATAATGGGAAGAACCACATCCCGGCGTTGGCGTTGAGGCAAGGTTGATATTGCAGTAGTGTAATTAATATATGGAGTCCTGAAAACGGCGCTTTCTAGCCAATTAGGTTTTATTACTCTTGAAACTTTCGTTTAATCTGGTCTTTGTTCCAGGTTGTTAGTTTGTCTAAGGACATTTCAAACCCGGCTCATCAGAAGCTGATTAGGAATTCAATGATAAAGACATGCCTACTGCCAACGTTAGATACTTCTAGATAGTTCTGGTAATATGATATTGGACCTCGATGATCCCTATTGAAGAATTGTAATTAATGACATTGATGAATCAATATATTGTCTATGGAATTTCCACAAACTCCATTGAGTTTCCGAACAGGTCTGGCGTAATTTATAAACTTCAAAGTTGTTTGTACCTTCCTGCAAGTATTGCTCCCTCTCTGGAAGAGAAAAAAACGAGCAACGTGTTTCTTAATTGAACAAGTAAGCCATATATGGTTTGCATTTCTCTTGAAACACTCAACACCCTGAAGTAATTAATTAAAGGAAGAATAGGAGCTCTGTAACATTGATTTCGCAACCACAAATCAATCACAGCTTCCGTCCTTTTACAAGATGGAGGAGGAGGGGAGAAAAAATAATGAGGAATCTTTTAACACAGCGAGGCAATCAGTAGCCGCGCGTCTCACCGATTGAATTAATTGCAAATATGTCTTCTTGACCCCGGATACTCTTGCCTCTGATCTGACCGCCATTCCACTGACACTGCATCTTCCTCAATGTCCATCTTGACGGTGCTGCAGTGGCTTACATGTCCACTTACCATAGCGTCCAACCCAAAGCATGTGAGCGAAAAGGCAACGAAGGAAAGAAATGCTGACCTCCAGAAGTTCGCGTAATAAACAATCACTAACAAGGGATGCAGTTGACCTCGACACACAAAACCACACCAAGTCATGGTTAGAATACAAATAGTCCACCAGAAAAACAATAGTTTCTTTGCTTGCTACCACAAGAGCTATTTCAATGACATCTACTCAGATCTTATGAGATGTACTTTGGTAATAAATAGAAATAAGATGTGAATGCATAAAGACCAAGTCACACATTTGAACGCCGCGATTATATTTTCAACTGAACTCCAAATGGCTGCTCATCAATTACATGAAATTACTACAACTTATAGTTTGTCCATTCCAAGTAATAAAATTAAATTAATTTCTTTGAGGGTTAGCAACCAGTGAGATAAAAAATAATTATATGTAAATAATGAACTAGTAGAACAATTTTCTCATTTTAATTATCTTAAGTGCGATGTATAACAAGATAGGACGAATAACTACCAAATAAATTGAATACATTTCAGTACAAGTGCTGAACAAAACTTTAAGCAACAAAACTTTAACTGACTTACAAATCAAATTCTATAAGGTAATGACTGTACCTATGTTGATGCATGATTCTGAAAATTGGGAGTTAAATAAATGTTTCGGAAGTAAAATTGAACAAATGGAATTAAATTTGAAGAAGAATGGCTAATCTTACGCTTTTTATGAAGTAAACAATAATAAAATCAGAAATAAATTTAATATGCTTAACTCGAATTAAAAAATCTGATATGTTACACTCACATGACTTTCTCTAGCTGTTCTATAAACTTCATACATAAGATTCTTCTTCTTTCTGCACCTTGCTAATCGAGAATCTCATTAGCACAATGTTATTATTGTTTAGTTCCGTATAAGTAGGAAGAAAATAAGTGAATGCACTAGGCTAAACCAATAGTTAAATGTTTTAAAAGCTGTCGTTATGCGAATGTCATTACAAATCACTTCTTTTCTTGGCCAGGAGTAGAACAAAAGAAAAACGGACATTCCCGTCTGAGAAAAGTATAAGTACTTCACAACTGAAACTAATAACAGCGAATACCTCGAAAACGGTAAGCTCCATGAGAAAAATGTATATAACATAACTTGTTTATTTTAACAAGACCTAAAGTTTTTGTATAGTAAGTTTTTGTCTATCTCTTACGCTTTACTAATTATGCCAAATTAAGCAAAATTCATCCAGAATAAACAGGTCTTCAGAAGCTATTCCCAGAATATTCAAGATATACATTTTATTTGTTAGGTAAATATCTTTAATATATGATATTTTAATCAAAATCATTAGAGCCATTTTTAAGAAAATCAAAATTTTCGAAAAAAGTTCCATGTAAAGGGTAGTTTGGGGTGGGGGCGATTTTTCTCAAAATCTTCGTGTCGCATCCCTGAAAGATACTAAACTTAAATACGAAGTTTGGTATTTTAGCTACTTTTCGTTTTTGAGTTATCGTGTTCACAGACACACGGACACACGGACACATACACACCAGGACCTTTTTCCGAAAATGCCTTTTTTGGATACAGGAGATCCTAAAACATGCATATCCGGTAAAATCTCGGTATCAAATTTTTGGGTGGAATACAATACTTCTCTATCCCTATGTACACTGTACATATGGGGCTAGAGAAAGTAAAAATTAGTTAAATAAACCTGAGTGACATGATCACATCGATAATATGAGAAGTAAACATATCTTAAATTACAAGCCAGAAAGCTATAGAGGTGTTAGCCTCCTAGGGCCTCTCTCTCAGTCGGAGCAGGCCTCAGGGTCTACCGTGCTAAAGAACAAGATGATGAGCAGTATCACTAGAGCAATAACCATATCTGAGCCTCTTCTGCTGACCTGGCAGCTTCAAAGAGTAGATTGTCGATTGTCGATCAAAGTAATAATGGAGCAAGCGGCTTTAGTGAGCTGTCATGCTATACAACTCTTCTTTGCTTTGCTCTGACCACTTATTTAAAATCCCATTTTGCATTTTCAAGACTGGATAACAGCATATCAGGAGAGTAGAAAAAATTCTAATCCCAATGTAGTCTTCTCTATCTTATTCTCCGTCATGCTGCAGCTTATGAGACTCCAAATTGCTTGATTCTAACTTTTTGTTTGGTTCTTCTGGCTTGATTTTTCCCTGAGAATCATATTCAATGCTGTTTTTGGTAACTTATTATTTAGCTTCTATCCAAGTGTTATTTGTATATTTATGTATACAGTTGCATTAGTCTATTTAATACATATCTGCTAAGCTCTAACGCATAAATGGTCATACAGATTTGTCTCATAAAAATTAATGTAAAATAAATACTGAATGCACACCTCACGTTTTATCCAAGAAAGCATATGACGCGTCAGTAGGACTCGAAGTAATCAGCGGCATTCTAGTTGCGTAATTTCCAAAGTACTTTGCTCATAAGCTTCATTATTCCAAAGCATGCGCACAAGCGCTTGATTTCACTTACTTGTTACATAAATGTCTCAAAGTAGTGTCCGTCAGCACTCACACATTGCGACATCGTTTGATGAAATTTGTATTCATATGTAAAGATTTCTCGGTCGGCGCATGATCAACATTACTGATGGAGACTCATCCCATTTGCGAGGAGAAAGCATAGTTTCACATCTTGGTAAGCTGTAATTACGTAGAAATGCAACGAAAGGTTATCAAGGTAGCTTTTTGCATAGAATAGAACGTCTATTGGCAGACAGAGCAGATGTAAAAAAATATGATGTGTTCCATTCACACGACTTTCTCTACATCTCTGTAACAAATTATTAAGTTTATTCTTCTATCTGCTTCATGCTAATCAAGATAAACATTAGCAGAAACGGTATTATTATGCAGTAGATCGGAATAGGGGAATACACCAGTGTAAACTGACAGTCAAATGTTTTAAACTGTGGTTGCTATGGAATTAATATCTGTGGCCAGAAGTTGACTATTCCTGCATAGAAAAGTATAATATTTGAAATCTGAAACCAATAACAAGGAATATCTCGAAAACTTGAACTCCACGAAAAAATGTTTATAACATAAATTGTGCTTTTAGTGAGATATACGTTTTCCGTGTAGCAATTTTTGTCTATCCCTTATGGTTTACCAATTATGGAAAATTCAGCAAATTTCATCCAAAATAAAGAGGTCTTCAGAGGCTATTCCCAGGAAGTTCAAGATACACATTTTATTTGTCATGTAAATATATTTAAAATAAGAGATTTTAATCAAAAGCATTAGAGCCAGTTTTTGAGAAAATAAACACTTTCTAAATTTTTTCCTTGTAAAGGGAGTTAGGGGTGTGAGAATTTTGTGAAAATCTTTGTGTTTCATCCTTGGGAGATACTGAACTTAATTATCAAGTTTGGTATTTATCGGACTTTTCGTTTTTTTGAACTATGCTGCCCACAGGCACACGGCCAGTTTTCTATTTTTTTTTTTTTTTTTTTGGATTCAGGGAGCCCTAAAGCATGTGTTACCCTGTGAAAGCTATGTATCGAATTTTTGAGTGCACAATATCTTCTCTGTACACTATGTACATAGTAGGTATAGAGAAAATTAAAAGGCAAGAAAGATGCCTAAAATAAATTGCAATAATGTTTATTGCTTTATAGTTCCTAATTAATATGCTATACTTAACTGTTTTATCTTATTTCATCTTTATTATATAAGCGTGCAATACCTCTTTGACCTTGGTATTATTAGCAATATATATTAATTTAAAATTAATTTAATTCTCGATTCATCCATCCATCCATCTATCCATCCATTCAGGTGACTTAAGACCCATTACCTACTGAGTCAGTAAGATGTTACTAATTATTAAGTAAGATAATGTAAATAAATATATATAATAATGGAAATAAGATTATATTATTACAAGATGTTAGCATATGCTTAGTTACAAGAGAGACAAGATAGCTAAAACTGTACATACGTTATAAAAGAGAACTCTTTCGCAAGGTTTATGTAGACCGGGAGCTGGGGTGAAATGTATAAAAGAATATCCTTAAGCAGCGTAAGCTTGAGTAGGTGGTAAGATTGTGAAACTTATTGTAAAGTTACTGAGTGTTAGAAGCTCAAGTTAAATAGTAAGATATTTCTATAGGCTCATGAAAAGAGACGCTACTGGAAGCGGTAAAACAAGTCAATTAGAGCACAATTTTAATCCTTAGGCAGAACAACGGAGTTCGGATATATTTACAGAGGCGCAGTTCTCAACTCAGTTCGTTAAGTAGAAGTGTATTTAGTTATTCTACCCCAGTATTTTGATATTACAAATTACTTAGGCAAGAAACCTGATACGCGAAATGTAAGTTTCATTTGTAAGTGAATGCATAATACTGTTTCAGCAAAGATCGAATAAAAATATAACGTGTACACAGATTATGAAATCTCCTGGTTACAGTTTAAAGAAGTTCCTTAAACTAAAAGTTACTAATGTGTTAAATCTGAAATAGTTCCTTTTACCGTTCACGCCCTGTTAAGAGAACTTGCTCTACGGAGGAATACCAACTAACTGGAGCAAATATGAATAATGTATGAAAACTTACAATATAAAATTAATCAGAGATAACAAGAAGCAGGGGCAACGCTGCACTTGGGTGCGCATGAAACATGCTAATATTCACTAGAGAAACTTCTGAATAAGATGCTGATATTTATTCTGCACACATTCCAAGAATGTGCCTCGTGTTGCAGAGAATACCCAGGTACTTATCTAAAACAGCGCTGGTGCGTTTCCCGACTATATTTAAAATTGCTTTTTCGACAATGTTCACAGTAAGATGCGAATTTTTACATTCTCCACGCACTATCTACTTAGTGTCTAGAGATGGTATTGCTTTCGAGTTTTAAAGTTCCCTGTATCAAAAAAAAAATCATTTTAGAAAAACGTCCGTGTGTATCGTGTGTCTTTGAACACGATAACTGAAAAACGAAAAGTCGGTAAATTACCTAACTTGGTATTTAAGTTTAATATCTTCCAGGGTCACGACACGAAGATTTTGAGAAAAGTCTCCCATCCCAAATTACTCTTTACATGGAAGCATTTTCGAAAATGTTGATTTTCTCAAAAATGGCTGTAACGATTTTGATTATAATACCATTATTATAGATATTTATGTGGTTATAAAACACATATTTTCAATTTTCTGGTAATAGTCTCTTAAGACCTCTTTATTCTGAATAAATTTTGCAGAATTTTACTTAGCTGGTAAACTATAGGATATAAACAAAACTTACCCTACAACAAATATAGATAACGTTTAAACACACAATTTATGTCGTATACGTTTTTGTTTTTGTTTTTATCGTGGAATTGACCATTTCTGCGGTATTTCTTGTTATTTGTTTCAGATTTAAAATATTTAAAATGTTCTCTCACGGAAAGTTGTAAACGGCTGGCAATGCATAGAAACGGATTTCAACCACATGGCAACCAGCTTTGAAAGAATTGACTATCAATTTAACCTAGTGTATTCCCTTGGTTTCCTTCTACTTACAAGGAAGTAAGTAATTAAGACAACTTTTAACAATATTTTCTTACAGCAATGTAGAGAAACTCATGTGAATGGAATATATAATAATTTTTTCTTTGTAGTGAGTGTGTGTTTTTTTTCTCCGACTATTCAATTAATCTGCTAGTATGTTTCATAACTACTTCTAAGCAGATGCCTAAAGTGATTCACTGTGATAATAACACGGCCGTTTTTTTTAAACTTCCGATAGGCTATAAATAAAATACAGGTTCATAGAAAACACTTATTTTATTACTAAAAGTTTTGTACACTTATGGTTACTTTTCAACATAATCACCGAAAATATTGAGACATTTATCGTACCTGTGCACAAGCTTTGCAATACCCGCTTCAAAAAATGTTGCCGCCAATGATTTCAAATGAACATTGATTTTGTTTTGAAGATCTTGGTTGGTTTGAAAGCGCTGCCCTCCTAGCCACGTCCTCAGTCCAGGGAAAAGGTGAAAGTCGCTGGGTGCCAGGTCAGCACTTTAAGGCAGATGATCGAAAATGTCCCATTGAAACGGTTCAAGGAGCCGATGGGTTGTGCCAGCAGTGTGTAGACGAGCGTTGTCATGGATTAAAAAAATTCCTGAAGTCAGAATTCCTCTTCGTTTGTTTTGAATGGCTCTCCGCAAACGTCGTAAAGTACGATCTTCAAAACAATTTCAACTCTCATTTGAAATCATTGCGGGCAACATTTTTTGAAGCGGGTATGGCAAAGCTTGTGCACAGGTGTCAATCTTTTCGGTGATTATGTTGAAAAGTTTACATAAGTGTACAAAACTTTTAGTAATAAAATAATTGTTTTCTATGAACTTGTCTTTTTTATAGCCTATCGGAGGTTGAAAAAAAAAAACGGGCCTCATATATCGTAAACAGTAAAGATTCGTGCCGACAATATGTGCCGAAAAGTTAACCTATGAGTAGATAAATTTTACGTTTACTTAACCGCAATTGTGTTTGCAGCAATAATCTTTATGATCTGCAATTAAATGCAACAAATTGCTTTCTCTCTTGAAAAAAATGTATAAATGTCTACCCCATATTACTTTTTGCATGTTTTTCAGCTGCATATTCCTTTACATTATAAACACAGATCGTGAATTATAATACTAATGATGATCCAATGCTAAATACATACTACATCTATGTAGCGTTTTATGTAGTAATTATGTTGCTGGTAGTTTTGCAGTTGTTCCAGCTTAAAAAAGAATATTTAAAAGAATTTTTGAATAATAAATAGCTTAACGTTGCTCCTAAAACCATCCATCATTTAAACTTGTTACAAACATAATATAACCATAACACAAACATTGTGCTTATACAAATACGTCACAATTTGATAAATGATAGTTCTTTAATAACAACTGATGTAGACATTATGTTGCTAAGTTGAATCTTACTGTTGAAAAATGTGGTGCCACACGAAACCATGGATATTTGCTGTTTGCGTCGACGCTCTTACAACTCTAGATACATGGGCGAGAAACCTATCAATGCGGGATGTGATGCCCGAACGCTATGGCAGCTCAAACATAAGAGTGTCAATACTGAGACTCAAAGCCTCATGATTTTGAATTTTTAAGGTCTATTTAGCTTTCAAAAAAGTAATTTTTGTAGATTTAATTTAAAACAATTACTGGAACACTTTAAGTCAACCCACTATAAATTAAGCTAATGGCATGAATAAAAGAAAACTCTAGCGTATACTTTTCTTTTTGCCTCTAATGAATGTATGCAGTGTCGAATAAAATGTATTGCATATATTTTTACATTAAGGAAAGCTTTTAAAAAAGTTTTCTTTGAGTGATTCCACCATATATATAATCCATATAATATATATAATTTAATATGTAAAATGATTGGCGGAGTTATTGTCGAGAGGTTAGATCGTTCGCCTCTCACCAAGGCGGGCCGAGTTCGATCCCAGGAGTTTTGTGGTTGAAAAGCGCAGTGTAAGAGTGGTTTTCTCCGGATCTCCTCACATTCACTCCACCGCCTGCTCCAAAAAAACTTCCTTTCCATTTAATTCATATCCGTTTCATAATATCTTGTTACTCACTCTCATACTAGATAATGGAATGATCTCCCATGTTTCTCTCTCGCTGTCTCACTCTTTTCCTCTCTCTATCTCTCTCTCTCTCTCTCTCTCTCTCTGCTCCTCAACAAGCCATCTGACCCCAGACACTGAAGTGAGTATCCTGAGGGGGTGGGAGGTGTTAACTTCCATACGAGGAGGGTAAATGGCGAAAGCAGATCTCTAATATATTTAATTAAACTATATATTTTAAAACCATAAATTTTGATTATGAAAAAATACGGTTTGAAATTTTAAAAATGTTGATACATAATTAGAAACGTAAACAGTATAATACTTTGTGTTAACCAGCCTTTGCTATAATTAATTGTCCTCACAAACAAATCGTTAGTAAAACTAATTTACTGAAAAGTATTTTTGGAATCCCATTAAAATTCATAAAAAAATTAGAAAACCTAGAACGTTGCTAAAAACAAGACATATGATGCTAGTTGATCTCCTCACGGTATTTTCAAAGGAAAATTCATTCTCGTCCAAGTTGTAGCAGAAGTATGCGAAGGAATTCCCTCCATTAATTTCCAGCGCCATCATCTTGCCAGCTATGCGGTGAAATGTCTCTGCTTTTGTTCTACACCGCACTATCCTTTCTAGGCTTTGTTCGTTTCCCTTCAGCTGACTTTCCTAGTTCCCGGATCTGGGACCCTCTCCCTTGTAAGATGGTTGAGCATTTATGGAAAACCAATATGCACCATAAATATATTGCCATAACTGAAAGAGTTTAAACTAAGAGGACATTCTGGTAGGACTTCTATGAAGTCGCTACCACGCTGACCTCAAGTATTCAAGGTTTCGGGTTCAAACCCGGCGGAGGGTGATGGATTTTTTCGGACGTAAAGCCATTGGTCCTTATAATGTTTATTTCCTTGAAAGAAAAGGTCCTGGGTTAAATTTTCCATGTTTTATGTCCACAAATCATAATTTCATCTACAGTCAATGAGTTGATTCTCGTCATCATGTATATATAGAACTGAACTCTCGAACTAAATATGTTAGGATCAAGATACCGTAAACGTTGTTCCAAATTCGCCGACATGGCTTGACAGAATCTAATATATTAAACCAAAGCTGATAACACTTTTAGTATACCAAACCTATATTAAACTTCTTCAAAGTCTTTGATTCAACATTTTTCAAAATAACAATTTTGAATTTTTCAAATCGTGTATCAATTTGATAAATATGCTTTCAAAATAAAGTTTGAACCAGGTCTTTGAGAATTTGCATTTTCATAATACTGGTAATTTTATTAAACATATGGGTTTTAAAAATATTGTATATCTGAGGAATCATTAATTTTTCAACATTTTAAGGCAAATAAGTGATTTTTTCTTAAAACTTCAATAGAATAAATTAAGATATCAAAAAATCTATGCACAGTTTCGTTTATCGTGCCTGATTACACACATAATAACATTTCCATCCTGATCCGTGAAAAAGTATTGGATAAAGCATGCCATGAAATTTAAATTTTGTATTTTGTGGGAAAACTCAATTAAAGTTTAATATTCAAAGAATCTCCCTCCATTTAGAATCACCCTATTCTGTAAAAATACTTTTCTATTCCGGTTTGATATCTATAACCCTTTGAAGAACTCCTACAACATATTTCTAACGTTTTTATTTGGTAGAAAATAAATTTGAGAACATGCTGCTGGAGTATTTTGCTTGTTTTTCACATCTAACTTAATTTTAACATTTAAAAACCGGGGCTTCGCAATTGTACCGTACCCCTTTTTCAGATTAGGCAAAAGCTATTTTTGTTTATGTGCGTATGGTGTATTAAGATTATTATTTATTCCACTAAAATTGTTACAATTTAGCTTAAAATTATAAATGATTTATTAAAAGTAACTGAAATTGCTGGTTATCATGCAAAGTTGTTAAAGTGAAAATAGCAATATGGTTTAGAAATTTATGCAACAAATGAATGAAATTTTCTACCCATTTCATAAAAAGGAAGCATAATAATTTTTCTACTCGTACAACATACATAGTGTATAGAAAAGGTATTTTATTGCACCCAAAAATTCGACTGAGATTTCGCCGGAAATATATGTTTTGAGACCCCCTGAATCCAAAAAAAGTATTTTAAAAAAATGTACATGAGTGTGTATGTGCGCCTGTGGGCAGCATAGCACAAAAGCGAAAAGTCTTTAAATACCAAACTTGGTATTTATGTTAAGTATCTCCTAAGGACGCGAAATTAATATTTTCAAGAAAATACCTACATTTTTATATGGAAAATTTTCGAAAATTTTTATTTTCTCAAAAATGACTCTAACGATTTTGATTAAAATGTATATTTTAAAGATATTTACATGTCAAATAAATCGTATATCTTGAATTCTCTGAGAATATCTTATTCTGGATGAATTTTGCGGAATTTTGCATTACTGGTAAATCATAATAGATACACAAAAACTTACTTAACAAAGCTTTTAAGCGAATAATGTTTATATTAAAATAATGTTGTGAAACATCGTATCATAATAAATGGTAAAAAATATTAATTTAAGAATTTTAGATTAAAACACATGGAAATTTGCACAGCTCACGAAGATATGTGTTTCATTTTTAGGCTAAGATTAAGCACTTTTGAGGGCTCAAGTTATAATTGCATTACGCCTTCGTTCCCAGAACGTCGTAAGAAAATTTACCATTTGTTAAAATCAGTGGCTATCACAAAGTTATTTACCAGCTTTTCATGACTAGAGCTCGATCCGGGGAGTAGGCGTTTCGAAACGTGTTGCACTATCTAGAATTGTTCATTGCCTGGCCAGGTTCAGTTCCTGCTAGTAGATAAACCAGTGAACACTGAAAGAAAGCTCAGATTGAAAAGTGTCGAAAATACGGATGGGTAAGCGTTCGGCACTGAACCAAAATATGTTGAGTGTATTCTTTCGATACAGCATATATGTATCTTGAAATTCACAGCAATGGATTCTGATTGAGTTTGGCTGATATATTATGTCCATTATCTATTCAAAGTTCTACACATTATTAGCCTGATTTTTTGTATCAAGCTTTATACTTTTATTTGTAAAAGTATAAGATGTTTTATTTACTACTCATATTACGAATAATTAATTTATTGTGTTGATTAATGAATTAGAACATTATAGTGTCAACACATGTAATGAGCTATTTTAGAACTGATTACACCTCAACGTGTGCATGTTTACCCTACAAACCCATCCCCACTACCATCTCTTTATACCGCTTACTGCTCTGTGTGTTCGTAACTGTGTGTGTTTCGGAACCCAAAACCCAACAGTAGTCATAACCATTGAAAATGGAATGTGCTGAGAAGAGCTTAACAGAAAGCAGTTAATTTGGTTTTAAAGTGAAGTAATTTGCGTATGAAAAAAGCTGATACGTTCCATTTACATGAATATCGTTACCTTCTGCAAGAAAAAAAAACTATTCCTACAAAAGGGAATTCATTTTTACTTTTTCTAATCCGTATTACATACAATGTACATAGTAACTAGAGAAGGTACCTATCGTATTTTACCGAAAAATCGATGTCGAGATTTCACCGGAAATGTATATTTTAGGTTCCCTGAGCTCGATAAAAACATTTTTTAAAAAGGTGTGTGTCTGTGTGTGTGTCTGTGTGTGTGTCTGTGTGTGTGTAACTGTGCATAGTTCAAAAACGAAAAGACTATTAAATACCATACTTGGTATTTATGTTTAGTATCTTCCAAGGTTGCAACAAGAACATTTTCAAGACAATCCCCCCCACACCATTAACCAGCCTGTAAGTGAAAATGGTTTTGAAAATGTAGTTTGTTTGTTTTTTAAATTGCTCTAACGATTTTGATTAAAATACCGTATATTAAAGATATTCACATCAACTATAAAATGTTTATTTTGAATTTTCTGGGAATAGCTCTGAATACCTCTATTCTGGATGAGTTTTGCAGAATTTTGTATAACGGTTAAACCGAAAGAGAGGGACAAAACCTTACTACACGAACATGTAAATATCGTTAAAGTACATACGTTATGTCATATATGTTGTCCTTTTCGAGCGTTGTTAGGCCACGCTCTATATACTTAACTTGGCCGTGTCAGTGATGACAGACAGTATATAGGCAATTAGATGAGTCCACCATACTTGATGCCGGATCTTTTTGAGCATGCACATACCTGGTAGAAGATATAGATTCTTTGCCTCGGCTTTGCTGTTGCGGGTTTGGTATAGCACTTAATCTAGGGGTGGTGATAGGAAAACTACACAGGTAATGCTACTGGATGATTAATAAATGAAGAAAACAGGATCCTTTTTCACTCTGATGATTATTTTATAACGTTGAACATAAAGTACTCTTGGCGAAGTCACCTCGGAAAAACAGTTATTATAATACATTTAATTATAGGCACGTTGAAGCTCGGAGAAACCTCCATAACACTATTAAAATACAACTGAGTCCACCATTTTCCACTGTTACATTTCACACAGTCTTGTAGTCAATACATGTCACACACATAATGTTTTTGGTGCGATTTCAGTGTGACAAGTGACGCAGATTACGCCTCTGAAGGACAGAACACACCCTATGGATTTTCAGTTTGTTACAGCTTAAATAGGCATCTAAGCAAGATGTCTTCCTTACTTAACGCTTATTGGCTAACACTTGGTGCTAAAAGCTACAGCCCATGTCTTTAGATCACGAGATTCTATTGTAAACGTGATAAACTATTACAATGAAAAATACCCACTTTGCAGAATATTTGGGACTTATACCTCTTACTGATACGGAGATACTTATACCTCCGATGTATGCAAGAAACATAACTAAATACTGCAAATTCTCAAAGTTTTCACATACAATAGGGGTACCTTTATTAATATTCCATTTCGTAGTTTTTATCTTTACTTTAGCACAAGTTAACATAGCTAACGTTACAACAAATAATACAGTATGTCACTTATATAAAACATGTAATTAAGCTATTTAAAGTGCTGCAGATTGTCTAGAAATACTTCACAACAAGACAACTGCTATTATGCAGGGACGTCAAGAATTGCCGTCTTAATGTTTTTCATGTAGATTTGACCGGTTTCGAGATATTCTTTGTTATTGGGTTGAATTTTAAAGTATCTAACTTTTCTCAAACGGCACCATGCAAAGCGAAAAGGGGTTAAACCCCCTTATTAACTTTGTTACTTATCTAAACCTTTAAAAGAAAAGTTTTAAGCCCAAATAAAAAAATAAAAAATTTAAAGATAAAGGTAAAAATCTCCTCCACGAGATGTAGTTCGAGAAAGAGCATATCAAGGTTGACATTGTAGTAAGTAATAACAGGATTACGATGAGGAATAATCCTCAATTGTCTCACAAATCGACCAGCTTTTAAAAAAGTTGACTATCGCTTTAACCTAATGTAATCGCTTATTTCCCTTCCACTTACAGTAATAATACAAATTCTGTTAATGTTTATATCGATTAGCATAATGTAGATAAAATAATAATCTTTGGTAATAATCATTGAAAAGCTAGAGAATGTTGTGTGAATGGAATACATCAGATTTTCTATATCATGCTAATCGATATAAGCATTGGCAGGAATTATCCTATTTGTTGCTTCCTTGTTACGGAATATAGTATAATTAGTGTATAGCGAATAATAAATGAATAAGTTATTCCAATTAAGAAGATGTGTTGATTGAATAAAAGAAGATGTGTAGATTGAATAAAAACTAATAACATTTAAAGAAGGATATTCCCAGAAAATAATAAAAATCATCATAATGTCATTGTTGGTATCAAATCTAATAAGCATTTCGTCTACCAAGCTAGCGCGATAGTCGAATTTTTAAAAGCTGTCATTATGTCAAACAATGAAAATTGAGTGCCTAGGTGTAAAACAAAAGAAGTATGAAACGAAAGATGACTTCCAGCTTGAGAAAAATGCATGTAGTTTAAAACTGAAACCAATAACAATGAATATTTTGAAAACAGTTAACTCTAAAAGAAAGAACTTTAAAGAGATCTGTATTTTTGTGCAATAAGTTTTTGACTATTTCTTACGGTTTACCATTTATACAGTAGTCATCCAAAATATAGAGGTTCCCAGAAAATGCAAGATATATATTTCGCTTGTCACCTTAAATATACTGTGTTTAAATCAAAATCGTTAGAGCCATTTTGAGAAACATTTCTTTTTTAAAAATGTTCCAAGTAATGGGTAATTAGGGGTTGGGGGATTTTCTTGAAAATCCTAGTATCACACCTTGGAAGATCTGAACATAACTGCCAAGTTAGTATTTACTGTAGTATATAATACACTCCGAATGGACATTTTTCTAAAAATGCTTCTTTCGTTTCGGGGATCTCAAAACGTGTATTTCCGATGAAATCTCGGTATCTAATTTCTGAACGAAACACCTTCCTTGCTCTATCTCTTATGTGCATTGTGCATACGTACTAGAGAAAGTACTAATTCGAAAATACTCATAGAAGCAACATTCTCCCAGATAACAGAACCAATGCAATTACCTATTCCTTTTTTTTTTTTTTTTTTTTTTTTTTTTGCAATCTTCCACTACCTTAAATAATATGGATAAGTATCGTATATTTCAGAGAATATGAGAATCATAATTCATAAGAATTATGAATCTCCTTCAAAGAGAAAGATACGAGAATATATGTACAGAACTGAATTAAAGGCAACATTGAATAAAAATCTGATGTGTTCCATTCACATGACTTTCTCTACATCTCTGCAACAAATTATTCTATTTACTTCATCTAATCGAGAAAAAATTAGCAGAAATAGTCTTATTACTTGCTTCCTTGTTAGTAGAAGCGAAATAAGGGAGTACCTTAGGTTAAAGTGATAGTCAAAAGCTGGTTGCTATGTAACTGAAGTTTCTTTGTTTGTACAGACACGAGTTCACAAAGTCCTGTATGAGAAAAGTATATTTTTTATAGCTGAAACAAAAAACAATCAACTCCACGAAAAAAATGTATATAACATACATTGTGTGCTTTAAGGTCCTCTACATTTGTTGTGTGGTAAGTTTTTGTCCATCTCTTTACGGCTTAGCAGTTATGCAAAATTCCGTAAAATTGACCCAGAATAAAGTAGTCTTCAGAGGGTATTCCCAGGAAATTCAAAATATGAATTTTATTTGTTAGCTAAATATTTTAATATACCTTATTTTAATCAAAATCGTTAGAGCCATTTTTTAGAAAATCAAAATTTTGGAAAAAAGTTCCATGTAAAGGGTAGTTTGGGGTGGGGGCATTTTTCTCAAAATCTTCATGTCGTATCCCTGGAAGATACTAAACTTAAATACTAAGTTTGGTATTTTACCGACTTTTCGTTTCTGAGTTATAAAAAACACTGACACACGGACACACGGACACACACACGGACATTTTCTGAAAATACTTTTTTTGGATACAGGGGATCCTAAAACATATATTTCCGATGAAATCTTGGTATCGAAATTTTTGGTAGAGTGCAATACCTATACACTATGTACATAGTGCATATAGAGAAAGTAAAAATGAAACAAGCATCTACTTAAGTGTAAATGATGGTATATATTAAAACATCAAAAAATTCTACACAGCTGATATACTCAAAAAGTATTATCAAAAGCGTAAGCAATGAAGACAATATAGCAATAACTATAGATTGATATAAATTAGTAATACATGTATCAAAGTAATATGGACATCCATTTCTGTGTTATTAATTATTTTGCCGCTCTCTAGTAACCTAAATTTGGATTTCATTTTACTTCTGTTCAATCGCTGTGCGAGATTTCCTACTAACATAATCTAATTCTTTGAAGTCCTTCCTGTTCTAAGTAGGTAATGACGCGAAGCTTAAAATTCGACATAATTTTATTTTATACCTTTCATGTAAAAATGTCATGTTACGCTTTCTCTTCATCTTGGCATTGAATACAAAATTACTCAGTAGTCGGTATCCCGGAGAAAACAAGACGCTATTGAAGAGCGTACGAAATTTTGATTAGTCACTCCAGTGCTTACAAACCGCAAGGTAACAAATCGCTGTAGCAAACCAGTTTATAGAATGCCAAATAAAGAAACTTTTGTTAAAGGAGTTGTTTAAGCATAATAAGCAGTTAAAGCACTTTAATAATAACGGAGTTGCCCTGATTGGCTTGTAAGTCCTTCGAATGAAAATCGACAATAAGAAGAGGAATCAGAGAAAGGCGGAAGTTTTTAAAAATATTTTATTACACGAAAACTAATAGAAATGTATTTTCTGAGTTAAAATTATGATTGTTACGAAGCAGATAGACAAAATACGTCATTTTTGGCTAATTTATACAATAACTTGAAAAGAAAATCAGACTCAGAATGTTTCAGATAGTACTTTCTCGACCACGTTTGCGAAATTTACAAGGTAGATAGAGAAGTTATTGTATTACACACAAAAATTCGATGCCGATATTTCACCGAAAGTACATGTTTTAATCCGAAATAAAATATTAATCCAAATAAATTATTTTAAAAAAAATCGTGAATATGTCGAGGTTTCGGACAGCATAACTCAAAAAGAAAAAGTCGGTTAAATACCAAACTTAGAATCTTTCAAGCATGCGATACGAAGATTATCAGAAAATCACCCCAACTACGTTTACATGGAACATTTTTCGAAAATGTTTATATTTTCAAAACTGGCTCTTACGATTTTGATTAAAGTATCATATGTGTAAGATATTTTCATGACAAAAGGAAATATATATCTTGAATTGTTTAGGATTAGTCTCAAAAGAGCTCTTCCTTCTGTATGACTTTTGTATAATTGGTAAACCATAACGGATAGACAAAAACTAACTGAACAAAATTATAGATCTCGTTAAAACACAATTTATGTCAAACAATTTTTTATGTTGTTACTATTACATTTTGTGTAGTTAATTTTCGAGATATTCCTTGTTATTGGTTTCATTTTAAATACTCAAAATTTCTCAAACAGTAAGTCATCTTTCGTTTCCTATTTTTTTTTTTGTTATGTTTTGTGTGTTTGTTTTTACTCCTGGCAATGCAAAGGAACCTGATTTCAATTGTTTCACATAGTGACATTAAAAGATCTGTCTATTGCTTTACTATAAGCATACATTTCCTCGTTTTCTTCTACATACAAGGAAACAAATAATAAGATAATTTCTGCTAATATTTGTCTTGATAAACATGATGTCGATAAACATAGTAATATATTGTAAGAGTAGTTTATCTGTAAAACATGTGAATGGAACACATCAGATTTTTTTTCAATTTGTAGCTCATTCAGTTAGACAGACAGATTTACTGAAAAATGATATGATTTGAACCATAATACTATTATTATTATTATTATTATTATTATTGTTGTTGTTTGTGTTCTTAATTCCGTGTTGATACATTCATCAGCTCAATGAAAACAATTTTCTCAACAAATACTTTTGAATTAAGTAATAAACTTATAGTAATAAGGGTACCAGGTCAGTATTTTTGTGAAAGACTGGAAAAATTATACCAAGGTAATTAGAACAACAAAATATAACTTACTGACGCTAAAAGGAAGTCTGATGTGTTCCATTTATATAATTTTCTGTATCTGTTTTGCAAACAAACTGTTCTTACAAAAAATTATTCTTTTGTATGCATCATGCTAGCCAAAATAAAAGAGAAAATAAGGTACTAGAATAGACTAAAGAGTCATATCTTTTAAAATCTGTCACTTTGCGTTTGTCGTTGAAATTCGGCTCTCTTTCTAAGACCAGAAGTAAAACAAAAGAGATTTGAAACGAAAGATAATTGCCCGTTTGAGAAAAGTTTAAGCAGTTTGAAGTTGAACCAATAACAAACAGCATCTCGGAAATGGTATATAAAGGGTTAGCAGTTATGCAAAATTCATCCAGATTTATAAAGGTATTCAGAGATTATTCCCTAAAAGAGACCTGCATTTCATTCGTTCGTATGTTGTACATACATGATAGAGAAAGTAAACATCAGGTGTATTACATTCACATAATGATAATTACGTAGATGATAGACAAAATACGTCCTTTTTGACTGATTTATGCAACAATTTTAAAACAAACAAGCCTCAGAATTCAGATAATTTTTGTAAATTGTTCAACAAAGTATTCTAACACATTTTATGCTTCTACGTTCTTTATGCTAACCGAGATAAGCATTAACTCTAATGATTTCATTACTTATTTACTTTTAGATACAATGGGAATACGGGAGTATATCAGGCTTAAACGCTCAAATCTTTAAGAGCTGAATGCTATGCGATGGTTCTGAAATTCCGTTCTCTTTACATGAACAGTTGATAAAAAGTAATAACTTTCTATTTAGGAGGTGTGAACGTAAATAGATATTTGGTTATTTCAAACCAATAACAAGAAATATGTTGGATAGGTAGGAAAATGTAGACTGAAAAATTCAACGGCATGGCCGGGATTTCAACCACGGATCTCCCAATCTCTATCCAGTTGCTCTACCACTGAGCTACAATGGCAACATACCGGTATAGCACTGATTCGCATGTTTCCCGGTAAACGACAAGATCTCTATGCTATGCTATGCCGGCATGTAGCCATGGTAGTTCAGTGGTAGAGCAACCGGCTAGGGATCGGGAGATCCGTGGTTCAAATCCCGCCTATAACATTGAATTTTTCAGTCTGACTCTACCTATCCAACTCCTGTCCTACACACGGCTTGTGTGAAAAACAATTAAAGCAATACCAACAAGAAATGTGTCCAAAATGTTAACTGCATAAACAATTTTAACTGTATTATGAGTTTTGAGGGCATTTACGTTTTATGTTTAGTAAGATTTTGTATATTTCTAGTTATCACTTAATAAATCGACTCCGTGGTGTAGTGACTACAATGTTAGTCTCTAATAAGCAAGATTACGGGTTCACACCTGGCGCTGGGTAAGGAATATTTTTCGGATGTAAAATTACCAATAGCTTCTTTCAAAAGGGAAGCAAAGCCATTGATCTCAGGTAGTGTTCACTTGAACATAAAAGAACTCCATTACCTTGAAAAAAAAAAAAAAGGTCCGTCGCAGGGAACCGATCTCATCACCTCCCGAACACCAATTCCAGACGAAACACCCGAACTACCTGCCTCGGTTGCTAATCTCTAATTCACTAAGGAGATCTATGGTGATCTGGGAAGGAATGCGAGGAAGAAAGCCAAGAAGCAGAACACAGACCCCATGGTCTTCAGGTTACTCTCAGCTAGCAATATGTTTGCCATCATTTGATTGAACGAGGATCTTCAAAATAAGTTCCTAACTTTCGCTGTCAATATGCATGACATCCTAAAAACTCCTCAAACAACATTTAGCTGACATCTCAGTCTTAGCAGTATGTAGTCCTTACAAAGTATTGTTCATAGCATCTTTATAACCTCCGGAAGTATCATTTATCTTTGAATAAAAATCAAAGGGTTATTGCTACCAATCAGAAGCGTTCGTTTCAAAAGAGCTTCTTGGCCTGACGACGTAAAGCTACATGGCAATTATAAAATGTTTGCCCCTCCTACACTCTCTTGAGATCGGTTAATGGAGGTCAATTTCTCAGCCGACCAAGCTCTTGGTGTGACCCTTGGGGTCCTTTCTGCCCAATCTGCCGCGCCGCATCCAATAGTCGTTCAATTACTCAGTGCCCACTGAAACAAAACAAAAAGTAAAGTATTAGAATCAGGGGCGTTGGTCGTCATCAGTGGCTTGCGTGGGCGACTCTCTCATCTCCACTTCCAGAACGGTTTCTCTGGCTACCGTTTTCTTCTCCTGGAATTGTTCGCTGTGAGAGAAGTCCCTAAAGTAGATTGTTATAAGAGCGTGTCATCCACGTGTTAACAGCTATGTTTTAAACAACAATGAACTACAGAAATCAGTATGTAACTTTGTCAGGATGGTTAACCAGATTCACACTAGGTTTATCATTGACTAAACAACATTGTTATACAGTTTTGTGATTTAAGGTGATGCTTCTGTGAAATATTTTTCTTCCACATGGCTGGTGAAATATCCGTTCCGGCCAAGTGGAATGTGGCGTCCATCTTTTACGGGATCTGCCAACTTCTCTTATCCCTCTTGGTTTGTATTATATCCTATCATCATTCACCCTCATTAAGTATTCACTCCGTTTCTTGTTGTTTGTTTTAATTTTGTCTTCTAACTTATATTAGCTTTCGGATTCTATCTTTATCCTTTTCATATGTAATATCACATCCTAACAACTTAAAATACCTTACTTGTATCAAATTTAATACTAAATGCCGTTGCTTATTTTTTTTAATTTTTTTTCATTTGTATGGCCCCCTTTAACATCTATGGTCATATTGGTGACTTGAACTTGAGAAACAACTGCCCTAACCAAGAATCGAAACCGGGACCTTTGGGTGAGAAGCCAGAACGCGAGTTAATCGACCGCAGAGTTAATCATTGTTTTTATCTGTTTATTTATATTTTGCAGTTATATCTAGAGGCCACAAATTTGAAATGGATGTGCTATTATTTGGAGATTTCTTTCTAATTATGCCATAAGCAGGACATCCTCCGCAAATAATAGACATTTATTTCACTCTTTTTGTCGATTAAAATTCCTTCATTATTTAATAAATCTTTACATCTGTTTAGAATATCGTCTATGTAAATATTAAATAAAACAGGTGATAAAGCACGCCTTGTCTCACTCCTTGATTTGTTTTTAAAAATTTGAAAGTTAAAAAGTTGCATAATAAAATAATATGAATTCTAAATCTCTTTTCTTGGCGCATGTAAACTACCAATTAAATGAAACCTAAATGGAGAGGCGTATGCTTACTAATAGACACGCCCAACTTTAAATCTTGTTTTTCGCATACCTTTTTTCAACACTTTTCATAACTCAAAATGCCTCACACGATGCAAATTTTTACTCATTTGTTTTTAAAATGTTATACTACCATTACAAAGTACATCCAAGAAAATGCCCATAGTTTTTTTTTTAAATAAAGTCCTAGCTTTGAAAAATAAATTATTAAATTTTTAAAAATCAAGAGTTTTGGATAGTACGAAGCGATTTTTTTTTCAATGATCAGGGTCAATATAAAAATATGACTGTAAAATCTATTTTAAACTAACTTGTTATAAAACTGAAATTGCATATGAATAGTTTTAAAAATGCACCAATGGTTCATTTTATTACAATAATGAATTTAAACAATACAAAATTATAATTTAAATAGCCATGCAAGCTAGAATGTTGGCAAAATATCATATAATATCATATCATTCTACGTAATAGTTGGTATAAATTTCAACATCTTGCATATTGTGGATTTTACAAATTTCGCAAATGCATCACTTTGAAACTCAATGTTTCTTAAGCAATTATGTAATTTTTAGTACATAACGCTAATATTATGTGCAACCAATTCTGAAATTTTGAAACAAATATCTCAAGTAATTACTTTGATTACTCTGTCAAAAAAAAAAAAAGCTCCTTGTGCTTCAGTTTTCAAACTTTTGGAACAAAACTTCATATTTACGTTCCCTGAATATTACTTTAAATTATCAGATGCATTTTAAATTAATTAAATATTATTTTAGAAAAAGGTATAATAAATTATTCTTTCACACCTTTTTCATTATTTTTGAGGATTAATTAAATTTGTTAATATAGATATATATAGTTAATTTTTCTTTATTATAAAATTAATTCAATAATTTTTATTTACCATGATATCAAGGTCATCTATTAGAACAATAAAACTAATTGGTTGAAATGTGCACCACAGGGAGCATTTTGAACATTTACATGCGTTGGAAAATGCATTTAGAGAAACGCCTTTTAACATTTGAAGTTCCATAATCAATATTTTTAAGAATTTGGTCAAATTTCATAGGTTCATCCACTTATGCACATCAATCAATATTCGTTCATTGAAGGATACGTTATCATCTCTGAATATTCACAACATTAAAGTAAAAAATCCTATATGTTCCATTCACATGACTTTCTCTACATCTCTGCAAGAAATTATTGTTAAAAAGCTTGTGCTTCTATTTACTTCATGCTAATAGAGACAAAATTAGCAGAAATAGTCTTATTACTTGCTTCCTTGTAAGTAGAAGCGAAATAAGGGAGTACCATAGGTTAAGGTGATAGTAAAAAGTTGGTTGCTATGTGAGTAAAGTTCCTTTGTTTGTATGGACAAGAGTTGACAAATTCCTATATGAGAGAAGTATAAGTTTTTCAAAGCTGAAACAAAAAACAGGGAATATCTCAAAAACGATCAACTCCACGAAAAAATGTAAGTAACATAAACTGTGTGTTTCAACGTGCTCTACATTTCTTTTTTGTAAGTTTTTATCCTTCTCTTACGGTTTACCAGTTATACAAAATTCCGTAAAATTCATACGGAATAAAGTAGTCTTCAGAGGCTATTCCCAGAAAATTCAAGATATACATTTTATTTGTCGAATAAATATATTTAATATACGGTATATTAATCAAAATCGTTTGAGCCATTTTTAAGAAAATCAAACATTTCAAAAAATGTTCCATGTAAAGGGTAGTTGAGGGTGGGGGGATTTTGTTGAAAATATTTGAACATACCAAACCTAAATACCAAGTTTGATATTTAATGTATTTTTTCGTTTTTGAGCTATGCTGCCCACAGACACACACACTTGGACATTTTTCTAAAAAGATATTTTTTTGGATTCGGGGTTCTCAAAATATGTATTTCCGGTGAAATCTCGGTATCGAATTTTTGGGTGCATTACAATACCTTCTCTATACACTATGTGCATAGTACCTGTAGAGAAAGTAAAAACCAAAAACTGCTCCAATCTCGGAATCGTTCTAAAAGAAAACTTAATTCCAATTATACAGTTTCCTAAATAAGTCCTCTATGTACTAACGCGATCGTTCAATCATTTCATAACAAGTTCCAGAAGTAACGCTCTGACCATAGATAGTGATTTGCATTACAATACACAGTTATAGGTTTGTATGCGTGTTGCGTGACTTTGGGAAGTGTCTCTACTTTCAAATATAGAGTAAAACCCACAAGAAATATACTAGAAATCCAGATTTCGTATACCATTGAGTTCTTGCAAAACACATGCAAAGTGTGTGTGTGTGTTTTGTTTTTGTTGTTATGGAGGAGTACTCCACGCTGCCCCCTGGAGGAAGGATGAGATTAATGTAATTTTAGAGGGCGGACAACATCCGGTAAGGAGTGAGAGAGCCGCCGTAAAGGTTCTCTAACAGTTGACAAGCAGTTCTTCATCTCGTCGCGGGGAGTGCCGGGAACTGCCACTCAGTCCCGGATAGACCACCTGAGTCCGCAGACCACCAGCGCCATCCTGCCGCCGAGATCTGTATTTCCAGAGCGCAGTCACCTTCACGAAATGGCGCCTCTACTGCAGACCTCGTCGATACTTGCAACCCTGAAAGAGACCCTCTGGGATAAAATGAAGATGAAATAAAGGTATAGAAAGCTCGGGATAATTAAGAATTCTCCGGACGTAAAATCCTTAGCCTAGCTTCCTTCGAAAGGGAAGAAAATCCGTTGATCCCATGTCGTAGACTTAAGGCACGTAATAGAAAGATAAACAAGTTTCTGAGCAAAATTAACCTTCTTTTACGCCCCAAATAGAATTGAACGCTGATAACCATATCAGTTATAGAGCGTCCATAATAAAACTAAATTTTAATTTAATTCAATTATTGCTGTCTGGTTCTCCGTTACTATATTCTCCACTATGCACTTGCTTTAAGTAGAGGAATTATTTATTGCAATCCACCCCGTCTAGATGTCACCATAAATACATGTTTCGATGTTCCCCTGAAGTCAAGAGATTTAAAAAAAAAAAAGCCTAAGTTTATACAGGCTGTTAGTGGCGTAAATGCATATATTCAAATTAAGAATAGTGTAATGGACAACATTTGCTTCATTTGCGGACTAATAATTTTACTTGTTAAGGATCTGAATGCCTTCTGTAATGCCAATAACCCCACACTGTCTAGACCAGCAGATCACGTATTCAGGTGTGAAAACTTGGAAGCAAAATGATAATCTATATTGAACGTCGTTGTTCATTTCGTCACTCAGGAATGCAAAACACATCAGATAGGAAATAATGTGCTTGGTTTATGGGGAAAATACCAGAGGGGGGGGGGGGAAATAACTAACACACTGATGTGGATACACATTAAGAAACCACTTATAAAAACATCTGAATATGTGTGTTTGAACTACATACCCCACGTTCAGCTACATTTTACATGGAACACTTTTCGACTTCTTTTTACTTCTTTAAAAATGCCTCTATTTTAATTAAAATACAGTATATTAAAGATATTTGCAAGACAAATAAAATGTATATTTTATACCTTAGTATTTTATACTTTAATAAAATGTATATTTTATACTTAAATTTTTTCGGAATACCTGTGAAATACTCTTCTTTTGGAAGGAATTTCGTAAATGTTGTGTTACTGGTAACGTTAAGCGATAGACGAACATGCTCGTACCACACAAAAAAACCTAGATCTCTTTAAAGAACACAATTTATTAAAAGTGTCATAAGTCGTTATTAATTACTGAAATTGTTCAACACTTGTCAATATTTTAAAGACTTGATGATTTTCAGTTGTTTTTCGCGTACATAGAAAGAGTGTGAAATTTTAAGCATGCGGAATTCAGTTCTTAAATATTTGACTCTCGCTATTCTCTATGCAGCTAACGGAATGTGTAATGTAGCTATTTCCGCAAATTTAAAAAGAAATGTTCATTACGATGAAGTAGAGTGTAAAATAAAACTTTGTACGAATATCTTCGATAACCACTAATAAACGACAGGATGAAGAGAAGGTCATGTGAAGTTAAGGCAGTTTTTATTTATTTCTATACTACGTATACTAAGGATAGTATTCCACCCTAAATTGACATTGACAATGAGGTTTCAACATGTTTTGGGACTCATGAAGACAAACATTCTCTATAAGGAAAAGGGCGTGTGTAGGTCTGTCTGTATGTGTGTGTGTGTATCTATGAACATCTTAAATTCAGTAGCATAAACTAGGTTAAGCATCTAACTTGGTGTTTAAGTTCATTATCTTCCGAGTATGAGGTTTATGAAGAAAATCCCCCACACTTTACTACCCTAAAACATGGACCATTTTCGAAAATGTTTTGTTTCTCAGACACATTTTAAGATATGTTGATGATAAATGAAATGTATATCTTAAACTTTCTTTTCTTGCAGTAAGTTTGCGAATTCCGAGATATTCGAACCTATTTAGCCAACCAGATGAAATTCTCTCTCCTACTCTAGACCTTCATGAAAAAATTGAGCCTTTTCGGCACACATCGTGACATATTCTGCTCATTTTTGGCTGAACCATTGTAAAAGATCAGCATCTAAGTGATCGAATGTAATCTCTTCATGCTTCTTCGTGCAGATGGTTCCAAATTAGATAAAATCCTGTTTTTTCTGTTTATTTTTTTAATGTACCTGCATTACAATCTCATAATCAGCACTTAGTTTTGCAAGTTTCCCCTTTCTCAAATCTTTCAGTTAATTCTAATTTTTGTTTTAATGTTGTTCTTTTTTTTTGTTTCTCCGCCATCTCTTTTACAAATTTCTTTTAACTTGCTTCTTTTAACACGCTCATTAACATCACAAAAACTGAACTTTTTTTTTTTTAAGCTTAACGTCCTTTAACCTGGTTGGTCATATCGGACAATGAATGAAATTGGTGAAATAATGCCTAAATGATCTCGGGTTCCATGGAGCTTAAAGTTATTCGATATTTGCCTTCTCAGGATAAGGAAAAACCCCGTAAAAACCTTATCTGGGTAACTGTCCCTAAACGAGATTCGACCGTTTTAATTTACATCAATGGAAACGGTACTCTTGTTACACGGTGGTCATCTAAACAATGGAAATGACACTTATTATCACACGGCGGGTCTTTATTGCCCTTTCCTAAAGAAAAAGAATCTACAGTCATTTTGACTTTCTCTATAGGCACTATGTACATAGTGCATAGAGAATGTATTGCACTCCACCAAAAAATCGATACCGAGATTTCACCGGAAATATATGTTATAGATTCCCCTGTATCCAAAAAAAGTATTTTCAGAAAAAGGTCCGTGTGTGTGTGTCCGTGTGAACGTGTGTCCGTGTGCCTGTGAACACAATAACTCAAAAACGAAAAGTTGGTAAAATACCAAAGTTGGTATTTAAGTTTAGTATCTTCCAGGGATGCGGCACGAAGGTTTTGAGAAAAATCCCCTACCCCAAACTACCCTTTACATGGAACTTTTTTCGAAAATTTCGATTTTCTCAAGAATGGCTCTAACGATTTCTATTAAAAAATCCTATATTAAAGACATTTACCTGACAAATAAAATGTATATCTTGAATTATCTGGGAATAGCCTCTGAAGAGTAGTTTATTCTGCTAAACTATAAGAGATGGACAAAACTTACTACACAAAAAATGTAGAGCACGTTAAAACACACAATTTATGTTATACACATTTTTTTCGTGGAGTTCGTCGTTTTTGTGAAAACCCTTAATTTTGGTTTCTGCTATGAAAAACATATTTTTCATACAGGAATTTGTCAACTGCTGTCCATACAAAAAATGGAACTTCGGTGAAATAGCAACTAGCTTTTAATTATCATTTTAATCTATGGTACTCCCTTATTTCGCCTCTACTTACAAGGAAGCAAGTAATATGGCTATTTCTGCTAATGTGTTACTGATTAGCATGAAATAAATAGAAGTATAAGCTTTTTAAGAATAATTTGTTGCAGGGATATGGAGAAAGTCATGTGAATGGTACACATCAGATTTTTTTGGAAGTGGGTTGCACGGATAATCTGCAAACCGGATAATCCGCACACAAATAAGCGGGAATATACTGTACTTAAGTCCCGGGCTTTATAGTTAATGAACTATTAGGTCGATCAATCAGATGATGGAGAGGTGGAGTCTACCTCTATCTTCTGTCCTACACAGAAGAAACAATACAAGTAGACAGAAGTATGCTGTTTGTTGCAATACGTAGAGAAAGTCATGTGATTGTAACATCAGATGCTTTGCCTTGTGTTCATCCGCCCTTACATAGTATAAATATGCATAACGGATGCTTGATGCCAAGGATGATGAATGGTGAGTTAACCAACAGACGAAGACATTGCAACAGCGATATAAAACATCTATTGTAACATCAGCAGCACTGAAGAAGGGCGTCAACATGCTCTGCTAATTATGTAACATCCTCAGAGACAGTATACAAGAGCAGCAATCATAATAACAGGAGGAGAAGCTACAGCAATTGAAAAGCAAATACTAAGTAGCCTGGAAAGCAAATGATCTAGAGCTAGTTTTAAAAATCTGATGTGTTCCATTCTCTGAAACCAATCATTGTTAAAAGCTTATTCTTCTATCTACTTCAAAATTGACCCACATAACTTAAACACCTAGTGTCGAAAGAATACAAAACTTATAGTATCTTCCAAAGATGTGACACAAAGGTTTTCAACAAAACCCCACGTCCAGCTACATTTTACATGGAATGGTAGACAATCGAGAACAAATGTAAATGTAAATGGTGTGTTATTTATGGACGTTCATTAACTACTGTGGTTCTCAGCGTCCTATTCTATATTGGGCGTGAAAGACCGCTTAATTTTGCTCAGAGGCCTCTCTATCAGGAAAATTACGAAAGAAGAAATTAATATTACAAAACTTATAAATAATAAAATATCCAATCCAATAATAGTAATTTTATGAATGGTATCTTGTGTATCAGAGTATATTAAAATGAATTATAAATTTTGTTTGTCTCGAATTTAAAATATTTAATTTAGTGTTGTAGTTATTGATGTTCTTTTACGTAAATCTACGACACGGGACCATCGGCTTTACTTCCCTTACGAAGGAAGCCATGATAAGGATTTTTATACCCGAAAAAAACCAACGTCCTCCACCGGGTTTGAACCCGCGACCTTGGGTACATGAAGTTAGCAGCCATTAGCAGAAATTGTCCTTATTACTTGATTCTTTGTAAGCAGAAAGGAAAAATCTAATGTGTTCTATTCACATATCTTCTAGCTGTTGATAAACAAATCCTTTATTCAAAACATTAGTCTGTTATCTATATCATGCTAATCAAGATAAACATAAGCAGAATTAGTCTTATTACAAGCCTCCTTTTAAGTAGAAGGGAAATAAGAAAATGCACAGGCAAAACCGACATGCTTTAAAAGCCGGTAGCTATGTGAAGAATTGAAATTCCAATATCTTTGCTTGTCAGGAGTAAATAAACGAGAATCGAGAAGAAAGATATCTTCCAGTTTAAGAAAAGTTTAATAGTGGGATCTATATTTTTTGTGTAATAAGTTTTTTAATATCTCTTACGGTTTGGCCATTATAAAAATCATCCAGATTGAGGAGGTCTTCAGAGGCTATTCCTAGAAAATTCAAGATATTCATTTCGTTTGTCATAAAAATATCTTATACATAAGGTATTTTAATCAAAATCATTATAGCCATTTTTGAAAAAATTAATCCATGTAAAGAGTAATTGTGGGTGGGGGGATTTTCTTCAAAATCTTCATGTTGAATCCTTGGAAGATACTCAACATAAATACCAAGTTTGGTAATTAACCCTTTTCGTTTTTGAGCTATACTGTTCCCAGACATACACACACAGATAGACATACACAGGGACCTTTTTCTAAAAATGATTATTTTGAATTCAGAGGTCTCAAAACATGTATATCTTGTGAAACCTTGGTATCGAATTTTTGGGTGCATTAGAATACCTTCCCTATACACTATATACATAGTACGTGTATTGTTATTGTTACGGCGAGCTAATCGATTTTTGTAGGTGTTTAACGTCCGTCTTTATTACTATTGCACCTCAGGCGATGACATGGAACAAAGATGGAGCGGTGGTGGAATGCGATCGCGGGGGAAACCGGAGAGCCCGGAGAAAACCCGCCCCTGCGCCGCTTTGTACACCACAAATTCCACATACAGTCGCTTGAAATTAGTGAGAGCAAGTGTTTAACCACTCACCACAGCGCAGCCCCGGGCTAATTGAGATAAACATTAGCAGTAATTGTCTTATTCCTTCATTCCTTGTAACTAGAAGAGAAATAAGAATATACAATAAGTTAAAGCGATAGTCACATTTTTAAAATATGTGAAACAATTGAAATTCATTTCTCTTTTGCATTTTCGGGAATAAAACAAAAGAGGTATGCAACGATAGTTCACTTTTCATTGGAGAAAAATTAAAGGAGTTTAAAACTAAAACCAATAACAAGAAATATCTCGGAAACCGTTAACTCTACAACAAAATGTATATGACATAAATTGTGTGTTTTAATGGCATCTACGTTATTGTGTAGTAAGTTTTTGCCTGTCCCTTACAATTTACGAGTTATAATAAATCATCCAGAATGAAGAAGTTTTCAGAATCTATTCCCAGAAAATTTCAGCATGTACATGTCGTTTCTCATGAACATATCTTAAACATATGACATTTTAATTAAAATTGTTATGGCTATTATTGATAAAATCAAAATTTTCGAAAAACTTTCCATGTAAAAGGAGTGGGTAGGGGTGGGGGGATTTTCTTGAAATTCTTCGTGTCGAATCCTTGGAAGATACTGAACTTAAATGTCAAGTTTGGTACTTTTGAGCCACGCTGCACACACACACACATATATACGGACACATTTCTAAAAATATTTTTATACTTTCTCTAATATGTATTTACATATAATGTACATAGTAACTAGAGAAGATTTTGTATTGCACCCAAATATTCGATATGGAGATTACGTTGAAAATATATATTTTGAGATCCTCTGAGTCCGAATAAAGCATTTTAGAAAAAAAAAAAAGTCCGCGCGTGTGTGTCTGTGGAAAGCATAGCTCAAAAACTAAAAGACGATTGAATGCCAAACATGGTATTTAAGTTTAGTATCTTCCAAGAATTCGACGAAGATTTTCAAGAGAATCCCCCACCACAAACTACCTTTTACATGGAACATTTATTGAATTTTTTTTTTAAAAATGGCTCTAACGATTTTTATTAAAATACCATATATTAAAGATACTTCATCACGAATAAAATGTAAATTTTTAATTTTCTGGGAGTAGCCTTGCAGAACTTGACATAACGTTTGGAGTATAAGAGATGGACAAAAAATGTAATATACAAAAAATTAAATCTCATTAAAACATAATTTATGTTATATACGTTTCTTTTGCAGAGTTGACCGTTTTCGAGATATTCCTTGTCATTTTCAATTTTAAACTACCTTAACATTTCTCAAAAGAGGTCATGCTAAGTGAGTCGAACTTCAATTGTCTCACAGAGCTTTTAAAAGATTTGACTATCACTTTAGTTTAATGTATTCCCTCATTTCTCTTCTACTTACAAGGAAGCAAGTAATAAGTCAATTTCTGCTAAGGTTTATCTCGATTAGCATGATGTATATAAAAGATACAAATAGTTTGTTTTTGGAGCAGCTAGAGAACACATCAGATTTTTATTCAGGGGATCTCAAAACATGTACTTTCGGTGAAATATCGGTAGCGAATTTTTGGGTGAAATATCTCCATCTACTATCAACTATATTTCACAAAAGTAAATAACCACCTTCGGTTTGAAACGCGCAAAAAGTCACCTAATTTTCAAGCGTTCCTGCATAGATAGCACATGAGTGAAATTTGCCATACTAGCCTTCCTTTCCTGTTCAAGAGCGCATGGCAGTCACCCTCTCACCTCGCAGTTTTGGAAGCTAAAGTTTCTGCAATCATTGTAAACTAACGCGCAAACATTGCAAATTCAATTTCAATTCACCTGCAGAAAATCTGTTATTATTGTGTTTCGATTAAGTTGTGGGCCAAAAGCAAAACGCTAGTTTTGGGTGCTTTGTTTACAAAGATAATTTTAATCGGCAACAGTGGGGGCTGCTCTAAGTAGAATAGGTGAAGTAATTAATGTGCGGAATATCAGAGTAGACGGAGAGCGGATAAATCCCATGTAATGCTTGCTTTGCTTTTTTTTTTTTTTTTTTTTTTTTCGAAATATGAATTTGGCAGATTAATGGAATCTCTCTCTGATAAAACTCCTTCTGTAAGGAAGCAAATTACATGTCTAATTGTATTCTACATAGCGCTGTAACATCTTATTTCGAATCATGATCTGCAAAAAGGTTCAAATTTTACCACTGAATGCTTTACAAATTGTAAATGTTGCAAGTAAAACTGGGAAATACACCTACCTCAATTGTCAAACATTCTTCACAAAAACAGTATTGTCCTTTAATTCAGAGGTAATCGTCTATAGTCAAAATAATAATTGTATGTTAAAGGAATTAATTCTGCCATGCATTGATAATCTTTACAAAGAGGCGCTTATATTTCTTGTGTATTAGAGTATCGTGTTCGAAAAGGACATTAAAATGTTACAGACACACTAGAAATATTTGTGAACTCAGAATAATTACACTACTTTATAGTTAATTATGCAGTAATACGTCACAAATACAGTCAAAGCTATGTGAGAATAGGAATCAACATCATAAAAAATATATAAATATATATTGTTTAATGCCCACTTTTACTACAGACGGCACCACAGATGGAGCTCGAGAGATGGATGCGAGATCGGAGAAAAACCACCCTGCGCCGCTCTGTCCACCACTAATCCCACATGCGATCTCCTGGGGTCGAACCCAGACTGTCTTGGGGAGATGCGAATGGTCTAACTACTCGGCCACGGCGCGGCCTATCACACATTATCGAAAGCAAATGGTGTTAATACATTACACGATTCAGGATGTAAGTATTGTTTGCTGCAGCTTTGGTATTGAAAGTTATGTGAATAGCACATTAGACCTTTTAATTTAGGAACTTTTCCGCACTAGTTTGTTTTTCAACCCAAAGGAATATAATCGCTCCACAAATTTCTCTCTTAAAGCATCTTCTTCCCTCAGTCTCAGCCTATTCTTACTCCTCCTTATCCCATCCATCCATTGGGTTTACTTTTCTTCTTCTGCATGCAGCATTACATACCAAAAGCATTTTGGATTCTGTTTTTTATCATCCTTTTAGGTATCAAAGCCATTTTATTTTCTCAATTACATTTATTTATATCCACTTTTCTTTACTCTCTCATTCTTTGATTTCTAATTTTATTCATTCTTGGTTATTTGCAGCGCTACGCAAATGATTTATTTGCATGTGGTCCGCCTAATATCCAAGTCTCGCCTCCATATAACATTATAATTTGAACTAATGAATATATGAACTATTTCTTTTGAGTTATTTACAATATTCTTGTTCCAAAAAACTGATTTTAGCATACCAACTATTATTGTTCTACCAGCATTTATTCCTTTTTCGATTTTTGTTGAGTTCCTTCTACAGATTCTGAAATATTTAAATTTGCCGACTTTGTGAATTTTTCTTTTTGAATCTCCAGTTTATCATCATCCAGACTATCCATCTTTTATGTATAATATTCAGTTTTCTTAACATTCAGATTCAACCGCGATTTTTATATTCTTCAACCATCTTTCTGGAGCAACCTTTATACATTAAGTTCTAATAATGTGATCATCCGCAAAAGTGGTATAGGAAATGTGGTGAATTCATTGGTATTCCCATAACGTTACACATACAATGATGTATAATAAAATAATTTTATATAATATTTAAATACATGTATAAACGTTGTATATAATTATCTAATAAACTATCGGGAAGTAACAACATATTTGTAACAATCCATTTGCTATACAAACGTCTTGTGATAACCAATTTCCAATATTAGTATAGCATTTGTTATGCCTATTATATTGAAAATGATTACATTTTGAATAGTGGACGCTTCTTTTAGAACTTACCATAATAATTTTCTGGGGAGCCAATCATTGGATTTTTTGATCACTCAACACAAGATCTATTTCTGCATTAATAAATAATATTAATAGGTAACCACCAATATCAATAATAATGAAATCATGGTAGACAAAACTTTTAAAACTTCTAAAGTTCTTTACAAAACAGTCATGTGACCTTAGGCTACAAAAAGGTATTAAAAATAGCATTTTAGGCAGTAGCATATTTTACCAGTAATATACTTGCTTATAACACTAAGGAACAAAATAGTAGCTCCCCGCAGAGGAGTATTTTAATACCACATATTTTGTCCGGTTACCAAAAATTAAATATGTTTGCTTTATTCTAACGGATCCAAAGATGCAAAATAATCTTAGTAACTTCGCCTATAAAAGATACCATGGCAGTTAATATCAGCTTGTTGTAATTACAATGTTTCTTGGAGAACGTATGCTATTCTGGTAGATACTTAACAGCTATAAGTTCCCAATAAATATTCTTCTGTCTTCTAAATATAACATATTGAATAAAATTACTGATCTAGTATAACAATATCATTTAAACCAAATGATATGTATTTACACTACCTTATTTACCAAAAACAAAGTAGTATGCATCTCTTGTATATTATATTATTCATATATTTCTGATTCTACTGTTCACAACACTTACTCAAGATATACAAATGTTTAAATAGAAAAAAATTGGAATAAAGCAATACTGCTTAGTTGCATAAACCGGTGGAAAGAGCTTTCAAATATTTATTCGCAATAACTAGCTCGGTAAAAACAAGAAGGAAGAAAATAAGAAAGAGAGAAAGAAAAAAGAAAGAAGGAAAAGAGGGAGAAAGAGAGAAAGATAGAAAAAAGGAATGAACGAAGGGAGGAAGAAAGAAAGAAAACAAGAAAGAAATATGGAAAGAAAAAGGAAGAAAGAAAGTAACCAAACAAGAAAGAACGAAAGAAAAAGTAAAAGAATGGAAAGAAGGAAGGGGAGTAAAGAAGAAACGAAGAAAATGAGAAAAATAGAAAGAAAGAAGAGAGGGAAAGGAAACAAGGAAGGATAGGAGGGAAGGGAAGAAGGTAAAGTTGCTAGTTTTCAGGCACTCATACTAAGGAAACAGTAAATTTGCAACATGGAACATATAGGAAACGGCTAACGTTGCGAAGAAATGTGTTTTTGTGTTTCAAACAAAATTCTATATTTCAATAAGCTCTGCATTTTATTGCAGGATTTTGTTCTGTTTAATATGTTTATATTAAGTATAAATATAGGTAGTCCTCTAAACTGTGTTAAATCCATATAATTAACGCTATATACAATTATTGAAATATAGTCAAATAATGTCGACTACAAGGACTATTTACAGATTATGAATGCCTTCAAAAACTTTAATGGAAACCGTTTGAACCATTTTCTGTATCCATCATTTCTTCGTTGTTTTTTTCTGATTTCATTCTAACAGCATGGCATTTGATGGCCTTCTTTTCAAAGATTAGGGTACCGTTAAAATCTCCAACATATTTATTTTACCTACAATGAAATGCATACTGAAACCATTTCTGAGAATGTATAGGCAGGCAGGTAGGTAGACAGATTTTTATTGCCAAGAACATAATACATGTCTAGCAACGTCAATTAAAATGTATTAAATTCAATGTTATAAAACTCCTGCACCTTATAGAGAGGATTTTTCTTCAAAATAATTAGAATCTCTCTTTTAAATTTGTTGAATGTAAATTTCTTAATTTGTCAGGTAAAATGTTGAAAAAATTAATGAATACTATTTCAAAACTATTTTGCGTTTTACTATATTTGCATGTCCTAAAATAGATATTACTGCTACTTCTTATAAGATAATTATGCCTAGTTTCACAAGAATCATAATCTTGTCTACTCTCCTTAATATATAGTAAATAATTTAAAATAT
The DNA here is from genome assembly GCA_030762935.1 of Hymenopus coronatus. Lineage (NCBI taxonomy): Eukaryota > Metazoa > Arthropoda > Insecta > Mantodea > Hymenopodidae > Hymenopus > Hymenopus coronatus. The sequence goes on from CM060890.1 coordinate 37,141,961, forward strand.
ATATACAAGGAACAGTGAGGATTCCAAGTTCAATAAAATGTGCTTTACAATGTGTTTTTGGCGGAACTGCACATATTATTCTTACTGTTCTCTTTTGTAAAATAAGAAGCTTATTAGTATAAGAATGGTAGACCTAAAGTAAAATACCATAATTCGTTATTGAGTATATATTACTATAAAACACTGACAGTAAAAATTTTTTGTTTGGCTCAATACTCTTAACATAAGGATCCCTTTACTTAGTTTATAAGAAATATAATCTATGTGGGATTTCCACCCTAAATTAGACTCGAAATGAATGCCTAAAATGGTAGTTTGAAGAAGAAATGCTAGTAGCATAATTACTAGAACTTAGATCTACAGTTTTAGCTTGATTAAGTATTAGTCTAATTGAACCACACCAGTAATTTACGTTAAATGTTATATATTTTACTTTTTGGTGAGAGCACCATTATCATCATAACATATATTGCATGCTAAATCATCAGCAAATAAAAATGATTAAAGGCATTCATCTTGGATAGCTTCAAGGAAATCACATATATGTATTAAAAAGAAAAGAGGTCCGAGGACTGAGCCCTGAGGCACAACATGCTTAATATTCTTGAATTTAGAATTTCTGCCTGATACTGATACTTAAATATAAGCGTATGATGTTTACACTAGTGTCATTAAAACCATAATAGGCCAATAGTTCGAATAACATGAAGTAGACAGAAAAAAGTAAGTCTTAATAAGAATAGGTATACAAATAGTAGTAAAAGCCATGTGAGAGTAACATGATGACATGATCCTATTCCTCATCGAGACAATCATAGTCACCAAATTCAAAGCAGAATGGATAAATCACTGGAATTACATATCCTCCAGCAAACTACATGACATAAACAACCAGAGTGTTCTCTACAACAAATTCCACAGAAAATATCTAGTTACTAAGACAAGAATAGGCCATACAAAACTGACACATTCCTATTTACTATCATATATTGTGATTTGTGTATAAGCCCTCTTACAGTTACACATATTATATTTCAGTGTCCAAAATACACTTATGTAGAAAACAACATAACATTGCATTAACACTTACAGATCTTAGTTCATGTATTAACATACCTTAAAGAAATCAATTTTTACAGGTAATTGTATATAACTTTCAAAATTATAATTATTAACATGTTATACCTAATTTCTTTCAATTGTTACTGTTTATTGTAATATAATTTTAATATTGTTATATTATTTCTACTTAAACCACTGTTTTCATATACCAATAAGCATTAGATGTATATTTTAATCCCTGTGTGCACAATGATTTACTTATAATGTTCACATTTTTCATTATATACTGAATGTAAGACTTTTAATGTGGTCGGTATAAGACCTAGGAGTTCATCGACCTAAAATACAGAATATAAAAAATGAGAGAAAAGCTACTTAAAAGTTACAATTCCAAATAAAACAGCATCATCATAAGGTCTGCAAAGCGACAGAGTGGTGGAAGAGATTCCTCAATAGGTGGCAGAACACTACAAGTAGAGTGTGCTTCGATCTCTTGACGAAAGTTCTAAACAGAAGCAACCGGATCTTCTGGCTCAGCCAATGTGATATTGTTGTCCTGTGTAGTGTTCGTTAGTACTAGCTTAGGAGTTCGATTATTCAATATACATTCAAAATCCCCACATATAAATTTAAATCATTACCATAAACATCTTATGTGTTCATTCACATAGCTTTCTTTTCCCACTCTTCAACGCATTACTCTAAAAAATAAACAAATGAAATTATCCTTCTACCTACATCACATTGTTCGCGATAACTAGTTGCACAAATGTTTTTCTTACATATTCCCCTGTAAATAACATGGGGTTGTGGCAAAAAGAAGGCTTAAGGGAACATTTGCGTCAGATTGGACAAAAAAAAAATATCTGATGTGTTACACTCACATGACTTTCTCTAGCCGTTCTACAAACTTCTTACATAAGATTATTCTTCTTTCTGCACCTTGTTAATCGAGGTATTCAGCACAATGTTCTTATTACTTAGCTCCTTAAAAGTAGGAAGAAAATACGGGACTACACTAGGCTAAATTGATGGTCAATTGTTTTAAAAACTGTTGTTATGCGATTGTCATTACAAATCGTTTCTTTTCTTGGCCAGGAGTAGAACAAAAGAAAAACTGACAATCCCGTCTGAGGAAAGTATAAGTACTTCACAACTGAAACTAATAACAGTGAATACCTCGAAAACGGTAAGCTCCACGAAAAAACTGTATATTACGTAAATTGTGTATTTTAACAAGGCCTACAGTTTTTGTATAGTAAGTTTTTGTCTATCTCTTACGGTTTATTAGTTACGCCACAGTAAGCGAAATTCATCCAGAATAAACAGGTCTTTAGAAACTGCTCCCAAAAATTCAAGATATACATTTTATTTTTCAGGTAAATATCTTTAATATACGGTAATTTAATCAAAATCGTTAGAGCCATTTTTAAGAAAATCAAAATTTTCGAAAAAAAGTTCCATTAAAGGGTAGTTTGGGGTGGGAGATTTTTCTCAAAATCTTCGTGTCGCATCCCTGAAAGATACTGAACTTAATACCAAGTTTGGTATTTTAGCTACTTTTCGTTTTTGAGTTATCGTGTTCACAGACACACGGACACACACACACACACGGACCTTTTTCTAGAAATGCTTTTTTTGGATTCAGGGGGTCCTAAAACATGTGTTTCCGGTGAAATCTTGACATCAAAATTTTTGGTGGAATGCAATACTGCTCTGTCCCTATGTACATTGTACATACGGGGCTAGAGAAAGTAAAAATCAAATAAGTTTTAGCTTTCCTGCAAAGTATAATTTTTTCTTAATATTTCTTTATATCTATATGTGACCTCAAAGGATATTTAAATCAGTTCTTATAAATACGACAGTGCAATAGCCACGCCCATTTATATCTCTTTAGATATACGTTTGGATTGCAAACTGAAAACGCAACTTTTCTTCAAAGTTGGCTTTCTGACTGCGAAGCTTTTACTTTCTTTATAATGTATAGAGAAGGTTTGCATTCCACCCAAAACTTTGATACCTGTATTTCACCAGATATACACGTTTTAGGGTCCCCTTAAAACAAATCATTCAAAAAAGGTCTGTGTGTGCGTATGTGTGCACGATCTAACTTCTGCGCACTCGGCTCCGAAATTGATACTTTGGAAAATCGTAATCAGATCTTAGATCAAGTTCAGCATTTCTACTATTTAGGAAGCCATATCACTTTTAACCAGGAAAAGTATATCAACACTAAGTTACAGAAATAGCGAGAACATTAAAAAAATACACCAAGAGATACAAAAATGAAATTTTATGTGGTGTTCTACTGTACGGCAGCAATCCTGGGTGATGAGGACAAAGGATTGTAGTCTTGTACAGGCTGCAAAAATGACATTTTAAGGACATAGGAAGGCCAGTTAAAAGATGGAATTGAGGCCGGAAAAGTCGAAAGACCTAATTCTTGAAAGAAGGAGGAGGAAGAAGAAGACGACGAAGAAGGAGGAGGAGGAAAATCGCATTACATCTTGTCGCCAGTTTGGTTGATGCTCAGAAGCTAACAAATGGTGCCAGCTGGAAGCCCCGCCGGGAATGTTCCTCTGGATCTTGAAAAATAACATCGGAACTGTGGCAAAGAGGAGGACTGGTTTGGACTACTGAGACAAGATTGATAGTAATTGATGAAGTTCGGATTTATCGACTGTATTACAGCCCTTTCTCTCCCGGTTTGACGTTACCAACTCGTGACCCCTCTTCTATCACTAAGTCAAGCTTCTTCCTGCTGTGAGGACGACTCATTCAAAGGAAAAAAGCAAAATTCACCAACATGTAAAATAGGAACAACAAAGAAAGGCGACAAAAATATATAAAATAAAATTAAGTAAAAACTCGAAAATAAAAAAACAGAAACACTCCTTCGGACTAATTTATTCTGGTTCTTGTTTTTTCTATTAACTCTTCCTCTCAAGAGCTTCCTTCACGCGGTTTATTCGTTTTTACCGGATCTTCCTTTCTCCTTTTCATCTTCCATTTGAAGAAATAAAAACGTTTATCGAACAAAATGATTTAGTTAACATAACATTGCCAGAAAAAAACAAAAAATAAAGAAAGAAAAAGAAAAGCCCACCCTGAAACGTCGAGCGAGAATGATTTTAACTTAGGCAAACACTGATATTACTCAATCACGAGATAGAAAATCAGCAGTGCAATATCAATAACTCAGTTAATTAGTATGTGTTATCTGATGCTCTTTGGTATCTAAACTTACAAAGATCAAATAGGCCAAGAAAAAATAGATTTGAGACTAAACTGGGAATTACCGTTTCCTGTTTGTTTGTGTTTGTGTTTTATGTGAGATGGGGAAGAACCAAATTGAGTAATTTTAAGTGATGACAAAATGCAATCAGCTTGGAACGTAGGGGAAAGTAACCAAAATATTAATGATATTACACTCCTAATTATGGAAAATTGCTGTATTATATTCACATAACATTCTACATTTTTGCAACAAACTATTCTTACAAAAGCTTATTATTTTCTCTACTTCATGCTAACAGAAGTAAGCAGTAGCAGAAATGGTTATATTACTTAATTCCTTATAAGTAGAAGGAGAAAAGGGAATGCACTAAACTACAGCGATAGTCAAATCTTTTAAGAGCTGATCGCTAAGTGATGCAGTTAAAATCACCTTCTCTTTGCATGACCAAATGTAAAGTTAATAATTTAAAGTTTTATTTAATTATTTTAATTGTATTAATTTAAATAATGTTTATAATTATAGTTTATGTATTATGTATATCTTATATTTAAGTTTTTTTTTATTTGGGTTTAAAATTGGCCTTTTAAAGATTTAAGTAAGTAAGTGAATAATGAGTTCCCATTTGAGAAAAGTATGAAGTAGATACAGAAAATCTTAAAACCAATGAAGACATCATTGAGAACTACCATCTTCCCGTTTTTGTATATTTTATACGAGATGGGGAAAAATCAAATTGAGTAATTTCTTCAGTGTTGTCAAAATATTTAATCATCATAGAATATAAGGGAAAAGTAGTACGATATCATACGAAGAGTTTTAGGAGAATCTCCCTATCACATACTATTATTACATGGAAACGTTTTCAAAATTTTTATTTTTTCAAAAATAGTTCTAATGATTTTAACTCAAATGCCGTATATTAAAGATATTTACAAAACAAATAAAATGTACATCTTGAGGAATAGCCTCTGAAGACCTCTTCATTCTGGATGACTTTTGCATGATTGGTAAATCCCAAGAGATAGGCAATATCAGTTATATAACATCTCGTCTAAACACAATTTATGTGACATAAATTTTTGTTGAGCAGATAACCATAATTTATTTGTTATGGGTTTAAATTTGTCAGTGTCTATACTCTTCTAAATGGAAAGTCGTTATTCATATTTTTTTATCCAGGTCAAGCATGGAGAACGTAATTTCAATACCGTCAGTTGCCGACCGGCTTTTAAAACATCTGACTATCGCTTTGGCTTATTGTATTTCCTTATTCCCCTTGTGTAATATTACACGATTGCTGCTAATGTTTAACTTGATGAGAATGAAGTAGATAAAAGAATGAACTTCTGTACGAATATTTTGCTGCAACATAGCAGAGAAAGCTACGTGAATGCAACACATCCGATTTTGTAACTTTATGTGACTGTTGTTCAAAATTTGAGGCAACTTGGTATCAAATTACATCCTCCTGAACAATGTAGTGTGGAAAGATTTAAGAAAAATTGATTCCTAATTAAAGACATTGAAAATAAACAACACATTTTCTATTTTTTTTTTTTTTTTTAAATACAGTTCCGGAGTCTGATCAATATAACACCCATGCCCAAGGCGGGACTCGAACCCACGATCCCCTGCGCTGCGAAACACCAAAGCGAGACGCTTTGGCGAGCGCGGCCATGGAGACCACCTTCTATTGAGCATTTACATTGTAACGTTGAAGCGTTAAAGAGATCTGAGAGGAAAAGCCACCGAATTTTAGGAATTTTTTAAACGCTTCGAACATATTTCAGTTATGGGTGCTTTTAACCCTAGAACCACCAAGCACCGGTAAAAATGTCCCATATATTTTTACGTTCTCTAGCACGTATGTACATGCATGTACATAATAGCTGGAGCTGATATTGTATTCCACCCAAAATTCGATGTAGAGATTTCACAGGAAATGTGTTTTGAGGTCCTCTGAGGTTTGTGGATAGCATAGCTCAGATATGATAATTTGGTATTTATATTTAGAATCATCCAAGGATGTGACTCAAAATATCCCCCACTCTACAACCTACCCTTTACATGGAAATATTCTTGAAAATTTTGCTTTTATCAAAAATGGCTCTAAATATGTAAATTAAGATACAGTATATCTAAGCTACTTACATAAAAAAATAGCTGCTTTTGTGTATTGTTGGGGGAAATAATGCTTTTGTATCAGTCACGCCTCGCAAAGAGAAAGTTGATGTGGCGTATTTATAGGGGAACCACAAGACAATTAAGGTAAAAAAATTACGTGTAAGACGGACTGGCCAATTGCAAATAGTTATGTTACGTTGAGAGTTTTGCGCGTTGGTAAAATTTATTATAAAAGTAGAGTGTTTGCTCGAATCTACACACTGTTAGAGTATAACGTCAGGCGGAACCTGTGTCGCTTAGAATACGAAATCCGCGCCAAAAAGTTAAAGGGTCCACAAATGTTCTGAATGTTAGTAATTGTGATTAGCGTCGCGTAAATTAAAGTTTCTTTTGTGCTTACGCTCTCTGGGAGAGAAATAACTGTGTTGAATCGCACCCGGAACTTTCTACGCGAACGTATGTGTAAGGAAATAAAACCTTTAACTCAACACAAGTGCCGATAGTTACTGTGAGATAAGTTCCCGTACCACTTCCCCAGATTTCCTTTCGCTTACTACCGTAAGAAAAATAAATAAGTCTCTATTGCTCGCTGCTGAGTAGTTGTAGCCGTGGAGCGCCCAAAACTATCACCTCCAGCTCCGACTCCTGCGAGAGGAAGGGATAGAGAGGACCAGTCATCGCTTCACAGACCAGCACATCAGGTACGTCCCTAGTTCCCGCCTTAAATGCGACATAAAGATTTCGAAGAAAATCCCTCCAACCCAAACTATACTTTATATGGAAAAATTTTAGAACATTTTCATTTTCTCAAAAATGGCTCAAACGATTTTGATTGAAATACCATATATTTAAAGTATTTAAATGACAAATAAAATTTATATCTTGAATTTTCTAGGAATAGCCTCTGAACACCTCTTCATTTTGAATGAATTTTGCTGAATTTTACATAACTGTAAAACCTTAAAAAATAAACAGAAACGTAGTGCACAAAATACTTAAAACTTTTCTCATACAAAAACTTTTCTATTTGTTAAATTCTGGTCATGCACCATGGATTTCAATCACATGGCAACCGGTTTTTTAAAAAAATGATTATCGCTTTAGCCGTGTATTCCCTAATTTCATTTCTACTTACAAGAAAGCAATTGACATATCTGCTAATGTTTATCTCGATCATAATGAAGTAGATAGTAGAATAAGCCTTTTAACAAAAATATGTTAGAGAGATGTACAGAAAGTCATGTGAATGGACATCTCAGATTTTTAGTTATATAACTGAGCACTCATTAATAAACTGAGCTCACACTGGAAATATAATCACTTAAAATAAACACATATTCATAGCCTATTGTAACTGTAACGCAGACAAATGTTGCTATTGGCTGATACTCCATGTAACCTAAATTAACGTATTCTCCTAGGTTTAAGGGAAAAGCTGCAAAAAACTAGTAACAGAAAAAGAAAGACATTTTTGACAAAAAGGAGAGAGAGGAAACAAATTCCATTTTATGCTATGCAAATTTTTCTGAGTGAACCTAAGAATTAGCTTTTACCGTTTTACTTTCTCTACTTCGTATATAGTACATAGGTAGAGAAGGTATTCAATTCCACAAAAATTTAGTACCGAAATTTCACTGGAAATACACGTTTTAGGTTCCCCTGAATCCAAAAAATATTTACTTTCTTTAAACGTACTATGTACATCATGTATAGAGAAGATATTGTATTCTATCCAAAAATGCGATGCCGACATTACCGAAACTATATATTTTGAGGTCCCTGAATCCAATAAAATAGATTTTCAGAAAGAAAGTCCGTTTGGGTATATGCCTGTGAATAAAACTCAGAAACGGAAAGCTAGTGAAATACCAAACTTGATGTTTAAATTCAGCTCTTCCAAGGATGCAACACGAAAGAATTTTCAATATAATTCCCTTTCTGCAGACTATCCTTTGCATGATTTTCTCAAAAATGGCCGTAACGATTTTGATTACACTACCGTATTTGAAATACATTTACACGACAAATAAAACGTAGGTCTTGAATTTACCGAGAATGGGCTCTCAAATGTTTTTCACTCCGAATGATTCTTGCATTACTAATAAAAAGTAAGAAATAGACAAAAAATTACTACAAAAAACACAATTTTATGTCAAATACATTTTTGTAGAGAAAAGTTTCATACCTTGTTTCTTTTACTCCTGACCACTGAAAGCGAATCGAAATTCAATGTCAGTCGCATAACGAAAGCTTTTATAAAATTATCGCTTTAGCCTAATGTATTATCCTATTTATATTTACTAGGAAGCAGATAATAAGACAATTTCTACTAATTTTTATTTCCATTAGCATGATGTAGATAAAAAATTAGTCTTTCGTAAAAACAGTTAGTTTGCAGACCAGAGACGGAAAGTCATGTGAAAGGAACACATCAGATTTTTATAATATATATGAATCATTTATAAATTCTTTGGAAAGTGACGATAAGAAGGCGTCAGAGTTTCTTTTAAATATAGAGATATATAAGCGTGAACGTAAGTATATTTTACACTATGTGCATTAGTTACGTTGGTCTCATTACCGTCGTTTGTGATGGCAAGTGGCTGTTAAAACGAGGAAATATGGAGTTGTTTTCAAGAAGTAGGAGAGCAGCGTGTTAATTAGATAAACGGGTTCTTGAAGAATTGCGAGGTGCGGTAAGCTGTTTGTCAATTAGGGATAAAACCAGTAATTCTTCAACAATTTGCCGGTGTAATTATTCTACTGCTTACCAACCTGAGATAGAGTAGCCAACGTATGCATAAGAAAGAAGATTCGTCTTTAGCACTCCACGGTCAAATATGCTCACTGCAATCATACCTATAAAAACCCTTTTCAAAAAACTTATGTCTTCTATTCACATGACGTTCACAAGCTGATCTACAAACAAACTTTCCTTACAAAAGATACTTTTTTATGCACATCATTCAAATCAAGATAAACATTAGCAGAATTGGTCTTAGAAAGCACAAAAAAGAATATATTAAGCTAAAGCGATAGCCTAATCTTCTTAAAACTATATGAAATAATTAAATTCGGTTCTATTTGGCATTCCTGGGAGTAAAACAAAAGGAGTAAACGAGAGTTGACTTCCCGCTTGAGAAAAGTAGTTTAAATTTTAAACCAAAAACAAGGAACGAAACCCTACGAAAAAAAAATGTATATGACATAAATGTTGGACTTTAACGAGATCCATAATTTTGTGAGGTAGGTTTTTATACATCTTTTATATTTTACTAGTTACACCGAAGTAATGCAGAATGAAGAGGTCTTCAGGGCTATTCTCAAAAAATTCAAGTTATGCATTTGGTTTGTCATAAACATATCTTAAACGTATGGTATTTTAATATATATCGTTTGAGCCAGCTTTGAGAAAAAAATCGAAAAATGCTCCATATAAAGTGTATTTGGGGCAGGGGGATTTTTGAAAATTATCGTGTCCCATCCCTAGAAGTTACTGAAACCTCCCCCCCCCCCACACACACACACACCACACACACACACTCACACTCTCTCACACACGGACATTTTTCTAAAAAGGATTTTTTTTTTTTGGATTCGGGGCCTAAAACATTTATTCGCGGTGAAATGTCGGTATCCCTTCTCTATCTACTATGTACATTGTACTTACCTGTTAGAGAAAATAAAAACGGAGTAATCCACCATGATCCGAGAACGTTGTCATTATATTTCAATGAAAACCTTAAATGCTGCAGCCTATTGGCTTTTGAGTAAACCTTGTCTCTCGAATTCTCCTAATACTGTGTAATCGTAGTGATCAATTCCTAGCCCCAGCCGGGAATTGAACCCGGGATTCATCTTACAAATGGCAGATGATTTACCTACGGAGGCAAGATAAATCGTGTTGAACAATCGATGAAAATCAAGTTACTTAGAGCAGTTTTATTCTCTCTACCATGAACATAGAGGATGGAAAAGATATCCACAATCTACAAAGACTCCCACGAAAATACATGTTTTGAGTACTCATAAATCTAAAACCAGCCTTTTTAGAAAAATGTCTGTATATGTATGTGTGTCTTCTGTATGTGTCTGTCACTCTGCCCTTGCTTCTGCGGCTGTCTATCTGCCTGTTTGTCCTCCCCTCTCTCTCTCTCTCTCTGTCTCTCTCTCACGTGTCTGTCTCTCTGCCCTTGCTTCTGCGGCTGTCTATCTGCCTGTTTGTCCTCCCCCCCTCTCTCTCTCTCTCTCTCTCTCTCTCTCTCTCTCACGTGTGTGTATCTGTGTACAGCATAACTCAAAATAATAGATATATACCAAAACTTGGCTCTGAAGTTCAATCTTTTCAAGTAAATTCCTCAGTCCGCGGTTATACTTTACATAGAACATTTTTCTAAGTTTTTCATTTTATCAAAAATAGTTCTAACGATTTTTATGAAAATTCAGTATATTAAGGGACAATGTGACCAGAAGGTTAATAATTTTTATAGATTTTATAAAAAGATTTTCTTTGATTACATGGATATTTTGTTAATACTTTGCAAGATATAAATTCTTCCATAAATTCCATTAGGTGAATATATTGCATACCTAATCAAAATGTCCACGCACCTCAAATTTTCAGAAAATTAGCTGGCATTTTCCAAAAAGATGTACATGGTGATAACTTGGATTACTAAAATATGATATTTTTATAAAGAATGTTAGAAATGGTAATGTCTAAAATTACTATTGCTGTTAGGATAATTTTGTCGCCTGTATAATTCACGTTCTGGGAAGTTTTAGTGTCTTTAAATAAATACTGAGATACGTGGAATATTTCGTATGTGATTCTTAAATTTCTGTAGAGCCTAAAGCAAGGGGAGGAACGCTAAATATTGATTCTTTGGGAATGCTCAAAGGTTCCTACAACCATTTACTAAAGACAATTATTTCCAAGTTTTTGGCCGAATGTAGCAACATTTCCCTTAAAAATACGTTCATGATATAAGGTATATCTTGAATTTTATGGAAGAGCCCGTGAAATAATTTTTATTCGGAAAGAATTTTTGTAACTGATAAACGTTAAGCAATAGACGAATTTTTTTTCGTAGTCTCATCCTCCCCTTATTTAGGACTGACACTTCTCAGGGACTTAAAAGACATAAACGTAACACAAAAAAATCGATCTCTTTTTTGTGGCATAAGTCATTAATGGCTCAAATTAATCAATAATATTAAACCCCTATTTATAATATATTAATTTCGGTATTCAATTGTTTCTCGCGATTGTATGGAGATAGAGTGGCATTTTAATTCAAGCATATGGCGCCAAGTTAAAACAAACAAAAAACAAAAAAAAACAAAAAAAAAAAACAACTGATTATCGCTATTCCCTTAATTGGAACAAAATATATTATGGCGCTATTTCTCGATAAAAATGCAGTGGACAGAAAAATGAGATTTCAAAAAAATAGTTTGTACGGCCACTGATAAAGAATATAGGTTAAAAAAAGGTCATGTCAATTTCACACAGCAGATTTATTTTTAATTTCATGTAATTAATCTAAGGTTTTTTTTTAATTATAACATTTAGCTCTTGCTTATTAATGTACAATTCAGTCTTTTTATAAAAGTATTTATTTATTTATTATAAACAGCACATTGTAGCTACCTAACGTAACAGAAAGGTAATCCGTGCATTACTAATAAATATTACACGATTAAAACTACGTGTTTGTCCTACAACGATAATTGTAAAGTACTTCGGTTATATTTTTCTATTATTGTTACTGGTATTATTTAAACAAACATGTAAGCGTATAACTTTATCAGGATTAAAATGAAATAATATGCATTTCTACAGATTATCAGCAAAAATACTGCTTATATATAGATGGAGTTTATTTCTTCCAGGAGCATTCTAGACCAATGCCTTTCGGACTGCATTCTGAAACAAGTGAATTAAAATATTAGTTTTAGTAGTTAAAACGTTTAACTCTGATTATTATTTTCTTTAGTAAGTTCATAGAAATTTTGCGTTATTTGCATTATAACGTATATCGTCAAACCTAACTTAAAACACTATGTAACAAAACTATATTCATTCACTTAAGCAATTCTAAGCTTCGTTATGATTTTAGAGAATTTAGAAATGTATTTCTTGTGTTGCATATACATTGCAAGGGTGTTGATCGTAATTATATGAACACATACATTAAAATAAGAATGTTATAGTAAATACACACACATATATACATATATATTAATGCAAACAAACTTCGACTGTATCGAATTAGATTAATTAAAATTTAGAATAGAGTGTTAAAATAACTAATCCCATTCCCAAATTTCTTAAAAGATAATAGTGCAATGCCGATATATGTGCAAAATATATAATAGTGGATGATGAAAGTCTATATATTATGCTGCCGCAAGGGAACATTGAAGTCGTAAAACAATTTTAATACTTAGGTCCAATTTTACATGAATCTGCTGATTTCAAATCAAATACAGATTATAGAGTGGTAAGAGGATCAATAACAATATTGAATGGAGCTCTATGGACTAGAAAATAAAACAACATATTCTTAGGACGGCAGTAGAAACTATTATGACAATGGAGAAGAGAATTAACTGAGAATCAGAAAAGCTAATTATAAACAATGGAGATGATAGTATGCATAGAGGAGGTATTGAGGTTAGGTTGGAGAGGAAGTGGAATGAAGAATTACAAGGCAGATAATGGGGATGGATGAACAAGACATATAGTATTGAAAGAAAGGCTCCCTAGGTATGACTGAAGAATGACTGAAGAAAGATGACCTAGGATCATTTTGTAATTGTCACAATAAGGGAAAACGGAAACACTGAAGACCAAGAGCAAATTGGAGAAGTGGCATAGTTAAGATGAGGGATCGAATTTAAAAGAGAAAGATTGGAAGAATCGTGAAGAATAGAGCGAGGGAATATAGGGTAACCACTGAAAAGTGGAAAAAAACTCAAAATTAAATAATTGATAATAAAGTCATGATCTTCTTATACATATACAAGTCCAAAAATACAGAATTTTGAATTTGAAAAATGGTAGAGAATTTTGTAAAACTATCGCTAAAAATTTGATGTTAAAAAGCAAATTAGGCACTCAAAATCCATCGGTTGTTACAACGGCAGATGACATTTGGGTTAACTTTAAGTATGACCTATTCTCCTTACCTTATTCTGTGTACAAAAGGTCGTGCTCAGCTATCCGCTACTGCCTAGTCTAAGTCAGATAGCGAAATATAGGGCCGCGCCGTGGCCGAGTGGTTAGACCACTCGCCTCTCACCTCTCACCTAGATGGCCTGGGTTCGATCCCAAGCGAGCGCATGTGAGATTTGTGGTGGACAAAGCGGCGCTGGAGCTGGTTTTCTCTGGGTACTCCGGTTTCCCCCGCCATCTCATTCCACCGGTGCTCCATCATCATTCAAGTGTCATCAGTGTCACCGCCTGCGGTGCCATAAGTAGTTAAAGCGGGCGTTAAACACTACCAAAAAAAAAAAAAAAAGCAAAATATGTTGTGACAGTTCTAAGTCTGCTCATTTAGAGACAGTGATTTTTATGTTAAGGAGATATGGAAATTGTTATAATGTAAACGCCGTTTATTTTCTCGTTTATTTTGTAAATGCCCACAAGAATTCCGAGATGCTATTTTGGAACTTATAAAAATATGTAGCATCAGGGAAGTTGATAAAAATCGAATAATATGCTGATATTGGAATTGTATTAGGTATTTAGACATGACCATATGTACTATTATGTTGCAAATTTTCGTTCGCAGATGCTGATTCTGGAAGAGAATGTGGAAAACTCACACCATCTGCATGTAGCGAAGCCATTATAATAACCAGCAGTCAATATTTATAAACTTATGTATTTCAATTTTAATGAAAAATCATCTGCACTCAACGAGAAGTTGTTTTGCAATCAGATTAATCTTAAAGTTAAGGTTTGCATTTACGTTGGAATTATTTATTGTGTGATTCGATGTAAGCTCAGATTAATTTTATTAATATATAAGTTATGTAAATTTAATTGTTGTCAAATAAATTGATAAAATGTGTGTACTATATAAAGCTATACCATAATTAATAGCGCAAACCAAAGCGGTTGACAGTACGCAGTATACATTCAATTAATAATAACTCCATGGCACGACAGCTCAAAAGGAACCTTGGCCTTCCGCCGCCGCTGCTGCGTCCCCCATCTCGGTCCATGAGAGACGTCACGAGGCTGAGTGCACCCCGGTCCAGGTCTCCCAGTGGGGGAAAATTCCCCACGCCGGTACTGGGAATCGAACCCAGGTCTCCCGCTTGGCAAACAGCTGCGCTACCACCCTGCTAAGGAGACGACCATACATTCATTACAGAAGCAAAAATGGTCCTGTAAACATGTGACGGCAGACAAACGTGTGCGAGGTTTATTACTGCAAATGTGTGATTATAAACCGCTACTGTCGGCCTGAGTTGTGCTTCACTCGTAATGATCTTAAGAAACATCTTAAGAAACATATTTACAAAGTGAACATTGACACCAGGTGGAGTTGTAATTAAAACATCCATACTCGATAGACAATGTACACAACGGAATAAGTTAGCTTACATGTCGGAACAGTGTATCACGTGTGCCCAACTCTACCAAGCAGCAATGAAGAGTATCCGGACATGCACTACATGTAATAACTGCGCGCCACTACAGCCCTGACGATCCTGGAGGCTGTCAACCCGAATGTCCGCCTCACGCCACTAACGGCAGAACCGGGCGATCACCCAACCGACATGGGAGGTGATGTGGCCAGCACCATGCATCCCCTAGCCGAAATGTTGGCTATCGTTGGCGGGTTTGCTATCCATCGCAGCTCCTCACTTTCATGGCGATGCTGGGTGGGCACCAGTCCTATACCCAGGAATGGATTTCAGGTACATAAATAAAACATCTGTTTCTCAAATTAATTTGTGCTACTTGCGACGATGTTTTTTAATGAAGTCAGCGACAGTTCATAGCCCCACTTTTGCAACAATAAGTCTCCCATTCGTTTTTTTGTGAACCCATTTTTACTGGAACATTTTTGCTTCTGTTATGGTATACTTTCAACAATTTCGGTCTGCGCCTTTAAGTACAATACACTCTAGTATATGGAATATGTTTGCGAATCAATAGATGAAATAACATCGAGCTTAAAACTGAAATTGGAAATTAATATTTGTTATAGTCATTATACTTAATAAATACTTTTATCTTCCTTATCAGTTATATTTATAATTTATTCAAATGTCATTTTTGAGTAAAACACTGAAACTGTTATTCAGATAAGTTATTATCTTTGAATATACCTAGGTATCTATAAAGATTAAATTGTTATTTTTATAATGAAAATTTAATTCTTTATTTAAACTATTTAATGTGTTATTTTGCTAACAGATACTGTACATTTGAGTATGCCCTTATTCTATTCTTTCGCTAAATTCTGGAAAATATGCATTAGTGAATAATCCTTTAGAATTTTTAATTTTACTTTCATTTTAAAATTTTCAATTCATTGTTTTAATTAAATTGCATATAATACCTTCATTCATTAAATACTCTATTAAATTAGATTATCTTACTTTAATTTTAAAATTTGATATTAAAATATTGTTTATATTCGTAAATATAATTTGATAACCCGTTTTGGTTATTTCTTGTGTTATAATTCAATTTAACTAAACCAGTTTTGCTTAAAAATTGCCGTATTTTGTTGCACATACGTATATAACTTTATGTGATTAAAGAGTTTAAAAAATAGTATTTTAAAAATCCTATATGCTGCATTCACATAAATGTCTCTATATCTTGAAACAAATTATTGTTAAAACGCTTACTCTTCTATTTCAGGCTAATCGAGTTAAATATTAACAAAAATTGTAAGTAGAATGGAAATAAGGAATACACCAGGCTAAAGCGATAGTCTATGTTTCAAAATCTGGTTGCCAGTGGTTGATATCCATTTCTTTACATTGCCAGGACTTGACAAATTCCCGTATGTGAAAAGTTGCAAATATTTTAAAACTGAAACCAATTACAAGGAATATCTCCAAAAATGGCCAATTTCTCGAAAAACGTGTGTTTTAACCAGATCTACATTTTTTGTTTGGTAAGTTTTTGTCTCTTTCTTACCATTTAGCAGTTATGCAAAATTGAGCAAAATTCATCCAGGAATGTCAAGTCTGCAGAAGTATTCCCAGAAAATGCAAGATATACACTTCATTTTTACTTTTTCTAGTCCCGTATGTACAATGTACATAGTGGATAGAGAAGGTATTGTATTGCACCCAAAAATTCGATACCGAGATTTCATCGGAAATACATGTTTTAGGACCCCCTGATTCCAAAAAACGTATTTTCAGAAAAAGACCGTTTGTGTGCATGTCTGCCGCACTGTGTGTCTGTGGACAGCATTGCTCGAAAAGACGGTTAAATACCAAACTTGGTATTTGTGTATGGTATCTTCCAAAGATGCGACACGAAGATTTTCCATAAAATCCGCCCACCCCTAACTACCCTTTACATGGAAAGATTTTCGAAAATTTTGTTTTTCTTAAAAATGGCTCTAACGAATTTGATTAAAATGCCCCATATTAAAGCCATTTCCATCACAAATAAAATGTATATCTTGAATTTTCTGGGAAAAGCTTCTGAAGATCTGTTTATTCTAGACGAATTTTGCTGAGCTTTGCATAACTAGTAAACCGTAAGAGATAGACAAAAACTTACAACATAAAAAATGTAGATCGCGTTAAAATACACACTTTATGCCCTATACATTTTTTCGTGGAGTTTACCTTTCTTCAGGTACACCTTGTTATTAGTTTCAGTTGTAAAGTGCTTATACTTTTCTTAGACAGGTAGTGTCCGTTTTTGTTTTGTTCTACTTCTGGTCAGGCAAAGGAGCGATTTGCAGTAAAAATTGCATAACGACAGCTTTTCAGCAAGTGCATTCCTTTAGTTCCCTTCTACTTATAAGGAATTAATTAATAAGAACATTCTGGTACTGTTTATCTCAATTAGCATGGTGTAGAAAGAAGAGAAATCTTTTGTAAGAAGTTTGTTTGTAGTGCATCAAGAGAACGTAATGTGAGTGTAACACATCAGAATTTTCAAGTAAATATCTTTAATGTACGGCATTTTAATAAAAAACGTCACAGCTATTTTTGGAGAAATCAACATTTTTGAAAATATTTTCATGTAAAGGGTAGTTTGGGGTGGCGAGATTTTTCTCAAAGTCTTCGTGTGGCATTCTTGGAAAATACTATACTTAAACACCAAGTTTGGTGATTAGCGGTGCTATGATTTTGAGTTAAGCAGATACATACACACACTGGTATTTTTCTAAAAATTAAATTTGTATACAGGGGCTTCAAAACATGTATTTCTGATTAAATTTCGGTATCGTAGTTTTGGGTGGCATATAATACCTTCTCTATACATTATGAACTTACATAGTAAGTGTAGATAAAGTAAAAATATTTTATATGCATAAGTGTGATTTAATAACCAGTTTTGATTATTCCTTGTGTTGTAGTTTGCATCTAACTAACAGCTTTGCATAAATATTCCCGTATTTTATTATGCATAGTAATTAACGTTATGTAATTAAAGAATTTGGTAAACAGTATGTTATAATGCAGGTATTACATATCCTAGCAACCGCAGAAATGTTGCTTTTAAATATGTGATCAGATATTATTTAAGGGAACAAATTATAGAACTGAGTAAGGATACAGAATAGAACTCATTCTAGACATTAAAATTGAATATCATCGCAAAAGTACGTATAAATATATTTATTCTTGTAAGTCTTGAAATTTGAAGTCAGGAATAAAAAGCTTAAATGACACACCTTTAGCACAATATTTAAAGAAAAAGCGTGTAAATAAATAACGGCACTTAAAGCAAGTTCAAATATCCAAGGCTAGTTGCAAGGTCATTATAGTGCAGCATTTATCACAGACTGACATAACGAACAGCTGATGTTATCTACTTACCAATGGCCTCAACCTGTCCCATGACCTGAAAAAAAATAAAAAAAACAAATGTTAACGATCGTTTGTCTGTTTTATGCATTATATTTGGTTTGGTGGTTTCTTAGTAAGTATTATTATTATTATTATTATTTGTAAATTTATAATATTTCTTTAAACGCTGGATTAACGTTAATGTTAGTATTATTTCTCTCCAATGACTAAATAATTTATACCAATAATGAGTTACCTTTATATTATAATTATTATTACGTTAATACTACTGTCTTCTTATAAAACTATTTTATTTCCTCATGTATTAGATAATTCCATGATCATCTAGTGTAATAGTATTCCAAATATTGTTATGCTGTAATATATTTCTATTTTTTATAGTGTTTAATGCCCACTTTTACCATTATGGCACTGTAAGCTATGACACCGGTGATACATGGCACGAACATGAGTACCGGTGGATGGGATGGTGGAGGAAACCGGAGAAAACCCATCTCTTTGTACCCACCACAAATCCCACATGATGTCCCCTTGGATCGATATATATATATATATATAACTCATAAAGAAAGCTTAGTGATACTAACTTATACCATAGTAAATTAAATAAATCCCTTTCTACAGAAGATATACTGTTTTCTGAATTAAATGCAGCTTTATCTATATTAAAATTAAATGAAAACTGAAGCAGAGCACTAATAGTTAACAGAGCATAATAGTATGATCTATGTTCAAAAAGTATTAATTCTAGGACACAACAAGCTATTTGTTGGCTTTTTAGATCAAACCAATAGCTTAACAAACACAGAAGTGATTTCTTTTATCAATTTTTGTAAAAAAAAAATGCAGACTTTTTTTATTTTTGGTGCAAAAACAGCACCAAACTTTAAAGTACATTTAGCAATCTTTAATCCTCTATGCCGGATCTAACGCATGTTCTGGATGCTTTTTACTTTCTCTACACAGAACACAGAACATTTTTCATTTTTTATTCAGGGCTATCAAAACATGTATTTACGGTTTCTAACTTCTGCGTGGAGCGCAATACTTTCTGTATACGCTATGTACATACAGGATAAAAATATAAATTTGAATGAAACTTTCTAACACTTCTTTCTGTGCAGGTAATTCCTGTGTACGAAATTACAGTTCTAGTATATTCCCCATCATATTTCCTAACTATGAGAGTATTCATGTTCATATCATGTATACAGACGGTTCATTTCCCTACCACGAAATTACTGGAAAAGCTCAAGTTGGGTGTGCGTTTGTTGTTTACTATAATTATGTTTAAAATATCTCAGTGTACTGTATTGCAGGCAGAACTTCTCAAGGAATAAGTGCAATGGAGTATAAATAATGGAGTTAATGTACGTATTTTTAGTGCAGCACTTAAAGCAGTTAATGGCCTTAATGTACTGGCTGAAAATTAGAAAATAAATTATGGAAAGTAATTAACGCATTTTATAGTGCAGATACGATGATATGATGGGGAAATGGCAAAGGAGGCTTCTATCGGACATTCAGTAGCTACAGAATATGTGTAGTAAGTACTAATGTATTGCTAAGAATAAACCTGTTATAATTTGAATTCCTAAACATAATCCTAAAAGGGAACCAAAATTTCATCAAGTTGAAATATTTGATGGTGTTGGTAAATCAACTAGGGCATTATTGGCTGATATAGCTCAAATTATTCCGTAATTTCCAAATGCTTCTTTTTTTCCTCTTTCCATGTGACATATTAAACGATTATATAACAATCAAATAGTATAAAAATGGAATTAAGAGTGGATTACTGGTGAATTGACTAGGCAAATGTTCTTTAATGCTGTTCAAGATACTCTTGAATGTAGAGGGTTTATAACCAATCAACCTTTCACTCAGTTTTTCTTTTTTCTGGACATGATAATTTCGGAGATTATTTTGAGTGATTTAAAATAAATGTTACAACTGGCTTTCTCTATGTGTTTCAAGAATATATTTCATCTGTGGAACACATTTTGTTTGACTGTCCTGTTTTTCACAGAAGTAAATTTTATTTAATAGCACATTTAAACAACTGTAGTAAGGATTATAATCCTCCACTAGAACATATTTTAAAATCTAAGTGCTGTTTAAAAGAGTTTGAAAAATGTATTAATGTTATTTTTCTAAACTTAAAAGTTTATTATAGGTTCTCTTTACAGTATGTTACATTGTTGAATCATGTTGATAGTTCTTTTCTTTTTTTTTTTTGTATGCTATCGTACTGTATATTATGTTATTATATGTTATTGTATGTATGTTATCGTGAAACCCTAACACACTTTTGTAAAATAGGGTTAAATAAATAGATATTCAATAATAATAATAATAGCTGTACTACATGAGAAAACCAATTTTTATGATTTCGGTGTTCCCTTAAGCAATGTAGCTCCTGGACCGAAATACAACTCAACTTCAGAAAGACGAATTATCTGTAAGTCCTCAATAATAATTGTACTACTGTAAGAATGTTTTTAATAACTATTTCTTACAATGGTGTCTGTAACCATGTTCTGGGTCCTTCTCGTTTTCTTTCTTTCTATTATCCTTTCTTTCCTTCTTTCTATCGCCTGTTTTAGGCCAGTCGGTGTCTTAGGCAATAATATGTGACAGCTTTATTTAATGTTGAAAACTAATTTTTACATTAAAAACAAGACGGTTATGGGGCGAATGAGCCATATATGTATCATATTAATATATTCAATGTATCATGTAAATGGCACATGCCTAAAGTTAGAGGTAAGCTTTGATATAATGTTTACTTTCTCAATACGTACTATGTAAATAGTGTATAGAGAACTAAGATACTAGGATTTCACCGGTTTCCCTGTATCCAAAAAAAAAGATATTTAGCAAAAGGCCCGTGTGTGTCTGTGTGTGTCCGTGTGTCTCTGAACAAGATAACTGAAAAGATTTCGATAAAATACGACAACTTGGTATTTACGTTAAGTATCTTCCAAAGATGTGACACAGAGATTTTGAGGCTGTAACGATTTTGATTAAAACAGCGTATATTAAATATATTTACATGCCAAATAAAATGTTAACTTTATGGAAACAGCCTCTGAAGAATTCTTCATTCTGGATGAAATTTTGCTGGATTTTGCATAACTAGTAAACCGCAAGACAAAAACTTGCTACACAAAAAGTGTAGATCTCGTTAAAACACATAATTTAGGTCACATGTATTTTTCGAGAAGTTAACTATGTTTGAGGTATTCCTTTTTATTGGTTTCAATTTTAAAATTCTTAAACCTTTCAAATACGGAAATTTGTCAACTTCTTGTAACGGATTTCATCCACCTGGCAAACAGATTTTAAAAGATCTGACTGTCAATTTAGCCTACTGTATTCCCTTATTTCTCTTTTACTTACAAGAAGACATTTCTGCTCAGGTTTGTCTCGATTAGCATGAAACAGATAGATAGCTTTTTAACAATAATTTGTTTCAGAGATGTAGAGAAGGTCATGTGAATGGAACACATCATATTTTATTTTAGTACATAAGCCAAAAGTGCTGTTTCCTATATTTCACGATGCTCTATTTTTACTTTCTCTGTCACTTAAAATAAATAGGAGAGGTAGATATTGTATTCTAACCAAAAACTGCATATCGATATTTCGCCAGAAATATAACTTGACCCAAAAAAAATAATTTTAGAACAGGCAATCGTCATAACTATAAAATAAAATTCAATTAAATATCAATAAAGGTCTCTGAGTTCACCATCTTAAAATAACATGATTCGAAGATTTTTAAAATAATCTTTTTACATGAAACATTTTTTCACAAATGTTGATATTCCCAAAATAGTCCTAGCAATTTGGATTAAAATACCATAATTTTAAAGATATTTTCATGATAAATTAAATGTATATCTGGCCTTCTCTGGAGCAACTTCTGAAGTCTCTGATGACTTTTGTATAACTGGTAAACAGTAAGAGATTGGCAAAATATAACTACACAAACAAGTACTCGTTAAAGCACGCAATTTATATCAAATACACTTTTGTGGCATTGCAATTATTATATTATTTGTTATTAGTTTCAGTTTTCTATTAGCTACTTATATCTTTCCCAAATGAAGTCATTATTTTGCAATTATGTATCTCACTCACTCTCTCTCTCTCTCTCTCTCTCTCTCTCTCTCTCTCTCTCTCTCTCTCTCTCTCTCTCTCTCTCTCTCTCTCTCTCTCCTGGGTCATGCAAAGAGAACAAAATTTAAAAGCCATCACAAATAGACCAGCCCTTAAACGATTAGACTTATCACTTAAGCCTACCTTATTCCGCCATTCTGTTTGTACTTTCAAGGAAATGTTTATCTGAATAAATATTATATAAATAGAAGTATAACCTTTTATAAGAATCGTTGAAAAAATCAAATTGAGTTCTTTTAATGGACGCTATCTGACAGCTGTCCCTTGGACGTGATAGACCGCTTAATTTTGCCCAGATGCTCTTTTTCAGGCTTGAGGTCTATTTTTACGTGTTGTAAAGCTGCGAAACGGGACCACCGACTTTATTTTCCTTCTGAAGGAAACCATGCTAAGCATTTTTTTAAGAATGGGCAGAGAAAATCATATAAGTAGAACTATATATGATTACTCAATTACTTGTGCATTAATATTTGTTAATATTCAATGAAGTGCAATTTTATTACTCAGTTTAGAAGAAACTAAATATGTGGGTGCTATTGGAATAGTTACCTGTAGGATCGCAACAGCTACTAAAGCCAGAGCAGCTATGACGTAACCCTTCATCTTGCTAGTAATTTTCACTGCATCAGTGGCAGGACCTTGCCTTTATATACACCAGTTATCAAAAGTCATCTGGAGGATTCCTGGTATTGATATGACTTCACATTAGGGGACTACCAGCTTTGGCGTCTGCTATGTGTTCGAAAATAACATCTCAATCAAACAAGGATTTACAACACTATTGCCGTTATCACTCGAAGCAGATTCTGTCTTCAAACCTTTTACCCGTAGATGATAATATTCTGAGCTCGTTTACAAGCAAATATTCTCTTGGGGCAGATTAAAATGTGTTCTTTTTTTCTTCCAACACATTTTTAATATCAAATAAGTGCTTAAACAAATGTTTATAAGCGAGTGCGACTACTTCGCGAGTTATTTACACATTAATAAAAGCAGAGGAGGAGTAACTTTTGGTTTCATATGAGAAGAAATCAAATTTCGTACCTTAATTGAAGCTTTTCATGAGTATTACACATTTTCAAATGCGGTAATTATTCCTGAACAGTAATGGTATCCCACAAAAAAGTGTGTAAAACATAATTTCACTGCATACCATCCACACCTAATAATTGTCACTTCTTCGAATTTATCACATAGTTCTGTACGGTAGAATATACGAGCGTGAAATCATTTATATATTGCAAAATATTTGAATGACATTTGGTATTCATATTAACTTAACAACAATGCAATCACAGCAAAACTTTCAGAAAAATCTATAAAGAAATATTAAATTTAACTCCCAAGATCCCTTAAGAACCACACGATTATTTAAATACGATAACACAAGTGAAAAATCCACTGTAACACTTTGTATGAGAAGTGTTTCTAGTTACTGAATATTAGTTTATAGTTTATATGCTCACCTTCAAATTAAAGAGTTAGGCTGCATGAGGAGGTAGGCTGCATTTTTTTTTTATTATTTTTTTAAGAGATACAGTTCCGGAGTCTTATCGGAACTCCGGCGCTGAATTCCTTCTTCTTTTTCCTCTTTTCTGTTTTCTCACCATTTTCTTTTTCCATTTGAATTCCATTTTCCGTTTTTAATACACACACACATACACATTTACAAAAACGCAAACACCCATGCCCAAGGCGGGCTTGAAACCCACAATCCCGTGTGCCACGAAGTACCGAAACGAGGCACTTTAACGAGCGCAGCCATGGGGAACGGCTTGTTCAGCACCAGACACACTGTGACCTATGGTTCAGCTGTTAATCCCCTACGTACCAATTGACAGCCCAATAAGCAAACGAAAGCACTCCATCACATATAAAACCAACCATTGCCAGCATCCAGCACATCAACACACCAGCAATGAACATGAAGGGTTACATCGCAGCTGCCGTGGCTTTCGTAGCAATAGTGATTCTGCAGGTAAACATATTTCTTCTGGTTGCTAATTTGAGTAAACAACTAAACACTCCTGCCCTACACACGGCTTGTTTGAAAAAAAAAAAACAATTAAATTAACACTAATATACTTAATAGCTAGCTAAACTATGAAATCCGGGACTTGAAAGTACGATATTGTAAATCGCCATTGAGTTTGTGGTCACAAAATGATTTGAGATCACGTTGTGGTTTACCAGAACCATGCGAGTCAGTTGAGAAATTTAATGCCGTGCCGGCATGTTGTCATGTTAGAGCAACTGGCTAGAGATGGGAGATCCGTGGTTCAAATCCCGACTCTGGCATTGACTCTACCTATCCAACTCCTGTCCTACACACGGCTTCTGTGAAAAAACAAATTAAAAATAAACTCCTGAAACTCTAGAAGTGTCAAACGTATTGACATAATCAATTCTAAATAGTTGCATGATGATATAATGTCAAAGCCATTAAAAGAGAGGAGACCTATTTCATATCTTGGAGAATATGAATGTAAAAAGATTAGTTTTCCATCTTGAATAGAAGAAAATACTCGATTTTTTTTTTCGATGTACTTTTTGCCTCGTTTGGATTATATTTTTGTTATCTATTTTGAAGTTAACGTAAGTACAACATCAGGGGCTGAAGTGTGTGTTTAATTTTATAGGTAGGTTATCCTAGTTATTTGCTACACATCACTGGCATTTGACTGATTCGTTATTATGTGATTAATATTGCAAGCAAAAAATGTTGATTAGGAAACTTGTAATGTAGACAAATTAAATATGCTTTCACAGTAAGTTTAAGCACAAAATTCCTTGTTACAAACTCTGCGTTCTTTAGCCTTTTCTCTGATAAATATTTTATTCAATATCAAGTAATTAAAAGTTATCACTCTAGATTCAAATATTTCTAAATAAGACATATATACTATTTAATTTTTTAAATCTTTGAAACATTACCAGAGGACTCACAAAAATTTAACATTAATTCGCAATCTGAATTATGCTCCAAAATTGCAAAAAAATAAATTATTAATGTATGAATTTATGAATAATACTTTATTACTTTAGCACTACAAGACAGAAGTGATAAGTGTCAAGATTTATTACCAAAAGCTGCAATACTATAGTATTAACTGGCTGTGTGTATTTGCGCGCGCGCAAAGAACTCCTAGAGCTTAAAGTAATCGAATGTATATCTTCCTAACTCTGGAAAAAACTCATCCAGGCAAACCATTCCAACCGAACTCAGATCGTTTTAAGAGTATGAATATAAATACACACGCTATCCCCTACACATTTTAGGTGAATCCAAATGTAATGTCTCTTCTTCCCATAGATTACTTTAAAATAATCCATTTTTGAAAACATGTACTTAATTAACAAACCACTAAAATTAATTTAACTAGAGTTATATATTCGAACATTTGGCTCATTTGTGTACATTATAAAACTGGAAGTAAATTTCAGAAAATGTTAAATCAAATAGAAAACATATGCCGACACCACTCGAAGGAAGAAAGAAAAAAAATATCACCTTGTACTAATTCTAATCTTTGAAGTTTAAAACAGTGCTCACCATTTGTATATTTACCTTGCGATGAAATATGCAATTGCTATAAGATTCATAAATAATTATAAAAATAAACTTTAATAAGGCATAACGAGTATCTCGAAAAATTCCTTCCTAATCTAGCAACCTTTAATGTAATCAGGTGGTGGTGGTGGCAGTAGTAGTAGTAGTAGTATTAGTAGTAGTAGTAGTAGTAGTAGTAGTAGTAGTAGTAGTAGTAGTAGTAGTAGTAGTAGTAGTAGTAGTAGTAGTAGTAGTAGTAGTGGTGGTAGTAGTAGTAGTAGTAGTAGTAGTAGAAGTTGTAGTAGTAGTAGTAGTAGTAGTGGTGGTAGCAGTAGTAGTAGTAGTAGTAGTAGTAGTAGTAGTAGTAGTGGTGGTAGCAGTAGTAGTAGTAGTAGTAGTAGTAGTAGTAGTGGTGGTGGTAGCAGTAGTAGTAGTAGTAGTAGTAGTAGTAGTAGTAGTAGTAGTAGTAGTAGTGGTGGTAGCAGTAGTAGTAGCAGTAGTAGTAGTAGTAGTAGTGGTGGTAGCAGTAGTAGTAGTAGTAGTAGTAGTAGTGGTGGTAGCAGTAGTAGTAGTAGTAGTAGTAGTAGTAGTAGTAGTAGTAGTAGTAGTAGTAGTAGTAGTAGTAGTAGTAGTAGTAGTAGTGGTGGTAGCAGTAGTAGTAGTAGTAGTAGTAGTAGTAGTAGTAGTAGTAGTAGTAGTAGTAGTAGTGGTGGTAGTAGTAGTAGTAATTTTTTCTTGTATTATAAATTCTATATTATAAATGAAGAATACTACAAAGTAAACAATAGTAAACTGAGAAGCAACTTAGAACATGTGTTTTAACTATAAAGTATCCGATATTTGGACAAAACACAGCTATACACATATACATATATATAATCATAATGAGTTCGAATTATTGATACCAAAATAAATAAACCTAATGCTCCTACACAGGTCGCAAAACACAAAATAAAATAGTTATAGATGATCTATAAGATCTGTATAGAATAAGCAGATATATATTGAACATGAGTTTAATTATATAAATTTGTTATCCTAATGTTAATATAGAATTGTTCCCCAAGTTAAAAGCCCGGATATGAACATAGTATTTAAGTGGGGCTATACTAATGAAACAATCACAAAATAAAAAAAAAAAGTTCAATTTGGATTATCGATAGCATAACAGATTCCTCTAAATAGACTGTAATACCGCTCATTCTTTAGTTGAAATATCATTACTGCTAATACTCTAGTTTAAAAATGTTACAATAAAAATAATATTTTTAATTTCACAACAATCACACCATTATATATGTACCTCAAGATATTACAAATATTTCATCTTAAAATATCCCAATTCCCATATAATAAATGATACATTATAATTATTAAAACCAATAACGTTTATTCAATTTTGCTGTACAACCGCGGATGCTGGCAAGCCTTTACCTCTTAAATTAAACCCAAAATAATTTAATTCAATAAAATTATCTACTGCTACTCTTAAATTCAAAACCTCTTTTTGAAATTTCAAAATACATACATTTACATATACACCAATATTTAAATGAACAATCCAAACAAATAATAAAACTCATTTCATTAAAGAAAATCTTAATAATTATTTGTTTTCTATCACAGGCTATCGGAGAGTCTGAAGCTTGCTGGGGTAAGTTACATCATCATCTACTGATTAATACTACTCAAACACCCTTTTTTTTATAATATTTCAGTATTAATTCAATGCCGTCAGCATAGCTTACAATTAAGAAACGAAGACTGTTCATTTCATGCTTAAGAATTTCTTCTAATGACACACTAAGAATATGTTAATTCAATACCGTTATGGATATTGTCCACGTGGTTCCTCCAACATTATTCGCACACTTTTCCTTGAGCTCCCAGATAGCGCATTTGCTGTAGGATGGGAACAGCCTTTTCATGTCTTTTAAACAGCCATACCTTAAATTATATCATAGAAGTCCCTGCGAAATACAGTCCACCATTGTTTTCTCCAGGTTGACATACGGTTGAATTAGAATACACTTTTGAGGTTATGCTTCACATATTTAACAAATTAACCATTATAATTTAGGTTCATTACACTGACGAGCAACCCATACTCTCAGTGACATTGCAGATTCTAGTTCAGTTTTAGATTTGACTCTACCATTGGTCGATTGAACAACATGGCTGCCCATGCGCAAGCAGACAGAACGAACGGAAGATTGTGCATTTCGCATTGGAAAGAAGAACCGACTTTCAGAAAGTGCATTTTACCCCTTAATTTGATCCAGTTCATTTACATACACTTAAACTAATCTAATGTAACCTAACCTCGACGAAATCTTGAAACCTGTCGTTCACCTGTCACGTAGCCATATTGTCACCGTAACCAATAGGATAGGCTCAGGAAAGAGCCTTAGTCTAACACAGAACTAGAATCTGCAATCTCGCTTATTGTAAATGCTAATTTAATTCAGTCATTTTAAAATTAAAAATGCTGTTACAATTAGTTGAATACAAAGTAAACCAAAATAAGGGACGCATTACAGTTATATGCCATGTAGTAAACACTGGAGCATGGCAACGTTACTCAATTGCTCCTTTCGCAAAGCATATGCCTTCTTGTCTTAGATCACTTGTAGCGGGAGAGTTCAGGGCCTAAGAAAAAGTTTGTGAGTGGTACAACACCTAGCCCAGTGTAATTGACATTCGTAGAGTACTGCAAGCGGCAAAGAGAAGGTAATGGACAAAATTAGCAATATTTTTGTCAAATCAAAAACAATGTGTCTGGTTAACCAAGAAAAATAATTTCTGCATTGCACTCCCATCAAATCACCTACTAAAGTTACTTTGTTTTTTGACAGTTTATGAATATCTGTTTTCTAAATGCAAATTAATTTCCATGTGATTGTTATGTGCTATTATAAAGCGTTTTGATGAAAACTTTACTCTGATTGTCTCAATTTAATAATAGAACATTTTAACAGTAAAAATAGTTAAATATTTGCGGATAATTAAAGTCTCAAAGAGAGTTATCAGAAGGAAAATTGTGATTTCTAGAGTTTGGGCTTTATCAACTCGAAGGAAAATTGTCATTTCTATAACTTGGTTATTCTGTACTTTTTCCATAAAACGCTTTGACTATGCATGTGTCATTTAATCTAAATGTAATTTATTATTAAGCTTTTGAACAAAAATCCCGCTGTTATTTACCGAACGATTGAAATTTTAGAGATGCAATTTGAGACATAACTAGACCGCTTCCGCATCCTGTGGTTGTTTTAAAAGAATGATAAAAATGTATTCGTAAATATGGGTTTTGGTATATAGTTACTAGATCTCAATTTTAGGAACCTTATACATTATATTTTAAAGAAATATAAAGGTAATTAATGTAGAAGCGAAAGAAGGAAAACAGACAACAGTATATAGTACTGCTGTGATCGTCCAATGTGCCAGGTATGTCAGGCAAAAAATGTCGAGAATGATTATCAAAACTCAGATAAAACTGTTTAAAATTCCAGTTTTGTGCTATGATTTACATTAAAAGCCTACAAAAATGTGATTTCCTTCCTTCGTTTCTAACGATCCCCACACGAGGTAATTTCATTCCACCAAGCGGATCCCTTCCCGGATACCGGATCATTTCCCAGTGGGTAAGTGCCCCTTACCTCCGATGGTAAGGAGCTTGATGAGAATAACGGTGGAATAAGAGGACCTACACTTTTTGTAGACTTTGAACCACGTAGGCCCTTGGAAACACTCTCATGTACTAGTCAGATGAGAAAGCTTATATAGAACCGTAAGATTGCCAACCCAGAGCCGGGAATCGGGCCAAGGTGTCTCAGCCGCGGACGGAGTTAGTTAGGACGCCCATGTTGTTATTTTTACACCTACATTTTATTTCTCATATTTCAAAATATAAACAGAGTAAATATCCAATTTTTAGTTTTGCACTTGTGCTAATTGAAAATTGGTATATTTTACGCATTATAGTTTTATAGAATAAAATACTTCTATGATAAATTACAGCATGTTACAAGCATGTATTACCTCATTTTTTGGATGATTACAACAGCAGAAATCTGCATATGCTACAAAGGTTTTACAACTCATAAATTTCATCTCATATCTGTATTAAAAATATGACAACAAATATGTTGTCTTACCTCATGAATGTAACTCGATTAATTAGTATCATTCTTAAGAAACCCTGAGCTATGAGAAGATTTTGAAGTAAAACAAGAAAACTGTCATCCATAAAATTAATTACATTAAAATGTTGACATTAAATTACATTCGTCTATATGTGTGTAACATGTTGTAATACAAACCCACGTATTATCTTAGGGATACAAGATATCCAACTTATTGATTTGAAAAGTTGTTGCACCTACATTTTTAGGTCCGAAAAGCTCTCCTATTTAAGTTGGCTTTTGTTTTAATTGTGATGAAAAAACAAATTTTGTGAGCTGAAATTTAACACAAAGCCATGAATCTATACAATATTCACAATTCTACAGTTTTTATTTTTATTATATTATATTATTATTATTATTATTATTAGTAGTAGTAGTAGTAGTAGTAGTAGTAATAGTAGTAGTAGTGGTGTGTTGGTGGTAGTGGTGGTGGTAGTGGTGGTGGTAGTGGTGGTGGTGGTATTGGTGGTGGTGGTAGTGGAGGTGGTAGTGGTGGTGCGAGTGGTAGTGGTAGTGGTGGTAGTAGTGGTGGTGGTAGTGGTGGTAGTGGTGGTGGTGGTAATGGTGGTAGTGGTGGTGGTAGTGGTGGTAGTGGTGGTGGTAGTGGCGGTGGTAGTGGTGGTGGTAGTGGCGGTGGTAGTGGTAGTGGTGGTGGTTATGGTAGTGGTGGTGGTAGCGGTAGTGGTGGTGGTGGTACTAGTGGTGGTAGTGGTGGTGGTGGTCGTAGTAGTGGTAGTAGTAGCAGTAGTATTAGTAGTAGTAGTGTAGTAGTAATAGTAGTAGTAGTAGTGGTGGTGGTAGTAGTAGTAAATATCCTTTTAGAGATCATACATATTTGGTGATGAATAAAATGAATGAAAGTGGTAGTAGTGGTAGTAGTAGTTGTAGTAGTAGTATAATAGTAGTAGTAGCAGTAGTAGTAGTATAATAGTAGTAGTAGCAGTAGTAGTAGTATAACTACTACCCAATAGAGTAACTACTGTGGTTCTCAGTGTTCCATTCTAAACTGAGCGTGAAAGACCGCTTAATTTTGCTCAGAGACCTCTTTTACCAGGCTTGAGGTTCTTTTACGTGCCGTAAATCTACACTCGTGTCCAACGGCTTTACTTCCCTTCCAAAGGAAGCCATACTAAGGATTTTTACGCCCGAAAAACCTCACCGTGACCTCGGGTATATGAAGTTAGCATGGTAACCATTACACCACGGAGAGCGACAATAGAGTAATAAACATGAAATCCAATTTTTGGGTTCTGTGAAGGAAGAATGCTTAAACATAAATTAAAATAAAATTTCTGTAATGTTTATGTAATTATCTTCTACTGTGATACTGAATTTAATTTACAAATGTTTCAGAACGTGAACTAGATGGTATTGGTATCAAGTGCCGATTTCGGAGATAAACACTAACTGCCAAGGGCGAGCAACTATTTACTTCAAAAGCAATTCATTGGTTCAATTTCTGAAGAAAAATGTATGTTCGATGAGTCAGCCTGCTAAATAAGGTATTTGTAAATAATCATTTGTTTTATATTCAGTTTAGGACCATCATACATCTGTATATATTTGTATAATATCAATGAACAGCAAAGAAATGTCATCAGTGTATACAACGTGTAAATTAAATAAACTCTATCTTTGTACTGGTGACTATATTTCTCTAATAAACATGTTATGTAGATGCTTGGAATGTCGTTCTTAGCTCAGTTGGCTAGACGCTGTCTTACTAATCACAGACTTGCGGGTTCAAACCGGCAAACACCAATCGTTTCTAAGTGTGCTTAAAAGTGACAGGACCATTCCTGTAGATTTCCAGGCATACAAAAGAACTCTTGCTGCGATATCATTTATCAAAACATTTAAAATAAGAACGCTAGTCCTTAAATGCTTATTTTACCAACGATGCAATCACATAATTTGTACAAATTATGTTCCACTCTGCAATATAGACTAAAAGGCTAACAAGTTACATAAAAGTAACACATGCTATTTCATTGACGTTTTTACATAAACGGTTTCATAAAATATGTTATTGTATAATTTTATTCTAAGGAGCTTATTTCTAATAAGAATACCGATTTAAATATACATGGCATATTTTCCCTCCATTTACAAATGCAGAATATTTACGAAAAAGAGGGAAATAGTTTCATTGTATACCTATATAGTGATAAGCAACAGTAGGTACTGCACAAGAAAAGAAAGAAACAATAAAAATCTGATATGTTACATTCACATGATTTTCTATACTATTCTACAACAACCTATTCTTACAAAAGCTTATTCTTCTATCTCCTTCATGCTAATCAAGACAAACCTTAGTGGGAACCGTTTTATTAAATATTTCTTTGTATATACATTTACAACGGGAATAGGGAAGTACAATATCATAAAGTAGTAGTCAAATATGTTAAAAGCTGGTCGCCACGTGAATCTTTGAAATTACAATTGCATTGGCATAACCAGGATGAAACAAAAGTGATTGACGACCTCACATTCGAAAATTAGACAATTTAAATCATTACATTGAAACATTTTAGAATTTTATTTTTGTAAAACCAAATGAAATTTATTTGTATTTGGCAGCTACTTTCAAATGTTTGTGAGTTCACTGCATGTACTTATTTCCATTTTAGAATGTCATTTTATTTGTTCATGACTTTGAAATTTTATCCACGCGGCCAATGTGCCAGATGTTTGTCACCAAGGGATTCTCTTACATGCAGTAAATCTACTGGCAGGGGCTGTCGCTTTTAAGCACACTAAAAACTATTGATCTGGGCTGATTTGAACCGGTAGTAATATATACCTTTCATTTGCCACGAAAATATCTTATATATAGTATTTTAATTAAAATCTTGGAGCTAATTTTGAAAACATGAAAATGTTTAACACATTTTTCTTGTAAATCATATGTTTGGATCAGAGAATTTTCTTGTAAATCTTCGTGTTGCATTCTTATAAGATTCTGAACTTAAATACTAAATGTAATTTTAACCGACTCGTTTTTACTTTCTCTACTACATATAGTAAGTAGGACAAAAAAAATCGATTGTATTTCACCCAAAAATCTCCATAATATATATATATATATATATATATATATATATATATATATATATATATATGTGTGTGTGTGTGTAGCTCAAAAACAAAGGTAATTTTAAACACCAAACTAGATATTTAACTTCAGTATTTTCTGTGGTTGCGATACAAAAATTTTCAAGAGCATCTGCCCCCTCCCCCCCAAAATACTCTTTGTATGGAACATTTTTTGATAAGCTTTATATTTTCAAAAATAGCTCTAATTGATTTATTTAAATACCACTTGTTTATTAAAATACCATGTGTTACTATTTGAATTGAATTAATAATTCAATTTACTTTTATATACATTTTGTATTTTTACTACACAAAAAATGTAGATCTCGTTAAACCACACAATTTATGTCAAAAGCCTTTTTAAGTTAATCATTTCCCAGATATTATTTATTATTGGTTTAAGGTTTAAATTTGTCAATATTTATATTATATTTTCCCAAACGAGATGTCTTGTCCAGATGTTTACCTTATTGTTACTTATAGTAACGATATCTCTTTACTATACTGTATGCATTCCATCCAAAAATTCATACCGAAATGTCTTAGGAAACTTTGAGATTCCCTGAATAAATAAAAAGTTGAATAAACAAACAAAATAAAGAAAAGAATTTTAGGAAAAGGTCCTTGTGTCTGTGAACAGCATAACTCTAAAACGAAAAATTGGTGTGACAAAGATGTGACACGAAAAGTTGCAACAAAATTTCCCACCCCAAACTGCCCAGTTACATGAGTATTTTAAATCGTTCATTTTCTCAAATAATTGTTATTTAAATACCTACCAATATAAAATATACTTTTTTGATAAACGAAATGTATTTCTTAAATTTTCAGGAGTTATCTATCTTCATGGACTTATTCATTGTAGATGACTTTAGCATAACTGGTATACCTCAATAGATAATTACAATTTTACAACACAAAAAATGAAAATCTCGATAGCCGACAATTTATATAAGATATATATATTTTGGAGTTAACAACATCCGAGATTTTCTTATTTTCCTTATTTCCCTTTTTTGCATCCTGGTCATGCGAGGAGAAGGGAATTTCAACCCCATCAGATAGCAACCCGCTCTTAAAAATGTAGACTATTGTTTAAAGCTAATGAATTGCGCTACTCCTATTGTACCTACAAATAAATATAATAAAATGTTTCTGATACTACTTATATCGATTAGCATGAATTAGATAGAAGAATAAGCTTTTGTAAGAATAGCTGTTGAGATATCGAATTCTTGGGTGGAGTATCTACAATACTACTGAGTCTGGTGACTCGGGCGTTTCATCTGGGACTGGCATTCGGGAGGTCTGGGTTCGCTCTGCGTTGACCACGCGCTCTGACCCTGGGTTTTCCTGGGGCTGCTAAGATGAATGCTGGGGTATTGTATATCAACCACGGTTCCTATTCCTTCATTTCATTTCCCTTCTTCATCTTTCAGGTCGGCGGCAGGCAGGCTTAAGGCTTTGTAGGCAGATGGCACGGTGTCTTGCTCCGAGTAAAACTCTCTTCCCCCTAATTGGCTAGGTGCCATTGTAGAGGCATCCTTCCGGCCTCCCGGCGCCTATAAAGTGCCAGGGGCAGCCATCTGGTGAAATTGTTAGGGACTTCGGTGCGTCTCTGCGCTTAACTCCGTCGTTTCCGTGTGCTGCCCTGTGGTTTCTTCTCCTCTCATCCCTTCCCACGGGGGTGGTAGGCCGCAATAGATCAGTACTTGCTCGCAATTGCCGAAGTGTCCCCTGACGTTAACATGCTCATACCTCATACCTACAATACTTTCCCCACTTACAAATAGATAAGAAAGTAAAAATTCACTGTTTTATGTTCTTTTATTTTGTTGCCGCCTGTTAATATCAAAACCCTTCTTTCATTATTTCACATATGCATACCTAATTATAATACAGTCTTAAATACTGGACGATTAAATCAAAAGGTTGCTTGATTTAATCGTCCTGGAGTAGCAGTTATAAACTAGTCGTCTAAAACAAAATATTTAGGGGTAATGTTAGACCAGCCTTTAAGCTAGAACAAATATTTTAGAGAATACTTCGTCAAATAAACAAAGTTTTATTCTATTACGAACATAATATTACTTTCTGTACGCGTATTGTGTACATAGTCTATAGAGAAGATATTTTATGAACCCAAAAATTCGATACCGAGATTTTACCGGAAATACATGTTTGGGATCCCCCTAAATCCAAAGAAAGCATTTTTACAAAATGGTCGTTGTGTGTGTGTGTGTGAGTGTGTGTGTGTGTGTGAGTGTGTGTGTGTGTGTGGACAGCATAGCTCAAAAACTTGGTATTTAAGTTTGGTATCTACCAAGGATGTGACACGAAGATTTTCAAGAAAATATCCCCACCCCAAAATGCCATTTACATTAAACATTTTTCGAAAACTTTTATTTTTTCAAAAATGGCTCTAACGAGTATGATTAAAATGCCTTATGTTTAAGATATTTTTATGAAAAACGAAATGTATATCTTGATTTTCTTGGAATAGCCTTTGAAGACCTCTTCCATCTGGATGACTTTTGTATAATTGGCAAACCGTAAGAGATATAAAAAAGCTTACTTTACAAAAAATTTACATCTTATAAAACGCATTTTCGAGATAATCCGGACCATTCGTTTCAATTTCAGCTACTTAAACTTTCAAACGGGAAGACATCTTTCTTCTCATTTAATTATTCCTGGAAGCCAAAGAGACTGAAATTTCAATTGTTTCACATAGCGACCGGCTTTTAAAGCACGAGACTATTGCTTTAGCCTGTGCATTTTCTTATTCCTCTTCTGCTTACAAGGAATAAAATTCAAGTATTTCGGAACTAACCGAGCTGCAACGCGTGTCATGCCCAAACAATCGTTTAAAGTGGTACAAATCGATTCGTGAGACACAGATACTTCAGCGGCAATCTTTCTCAGACCTAAATGACAATTTTTAAACACCATTTTCTTCACTTTAGCTAGTAATAAGACTAATTCTGCTTATGTTTATCTTGATTATCATTTAATGTTTTGAATAAAAGATTTGTTTGCCGAACAGCTAAAGGACGATATGTGAATGGAACTCATTAAATTCCTTTTCCCTCCTACTTATAAGAAACCAGGTAATAAGAACAATTTCTGTTCATGTTTATCTCGATTATCGTGAAGTAGATAGAATAATAAGTTTTTTAACAATAATGATATAGAGATGTACAGAAAGCCATGTGAATGGAACACATCAAATTTGTTATGCATTAAACATCATTCTATTCAACTAACTTTTGGGTCAGTCTTTATGGGTATAGTATGTATACTTGCATGCATAAAAAGCGACCCATTCCTCTAGATCGTAATAGCGTCGTTCTGCACGTGAGGTTCCCACCTTCAGGTAACCAAGATTTGGCCCCTTCTAGCCGGTATAAATTATCTAGGTGGCTGACCTTAAACATAATTCAGGGACATAAAAACTAACAAATGAACAAAGTTATAATCATTGGGAAATTAAAGAGTAGTTCGGATACCGTCTCTATGAAAGAATGGCACACAAATGAAGATTAAACAACATAATTCAGTCTCCTAAAGGAAGAGATGCTGTTAGTCATCAGTTGCATGTTAGTCAAAGTGAATTACAGCTACGAAGCTTAGATATAAGAGAGCTTTCATCAGCTGCCGTTATCGAATGAAATAACTCACCGATGTTACGCAATGGTTTAGGAGCATCAAAACACAAGGTTTAAGTTGTAATGTTACCCTTCGGTAGTTCAGCCATATTTGGTAGAGGTGAAGGACCTGCTAATCAGTGGCTATAATTATTCTGGGAAAAGGAGGTGGTCACATTTGTATAGAGTATGGAGAGATTTTGGTAGTACCAAAATAAACAGCGTTGTTCCATTAAGGACCATATTTTATGCTCCCCAGTATAAGTCCATTTCCTCTCCTAAACACGAGATATTTTGTTTTAGGAATACCAACAGAATTAACCATTATTTTTTATATTTTAGGTAGGTATTATGTTATAGAATAAATTAAAATATTTTATAATGCCCATTAAGGTTACACTTTTTGCACGTCATATAATACTATTACAAAGAATAATAATGATGATAATAATAATAATAATCTTGCAGACAATAATTTTCAAAGTATTAAACATATAATCCCCCTCTCATTTTGGTTATTAATTAGAATTAAGGGATACTGGGAAGGACATTTTGGCTACAATCGGTCAACAAATCGAAAATGCCTTTCTTTATTACAAATAGATGTTAGAAGCTTTCGACGTCTATAGAGAATCAAATTTTAGCTGTCGTTCCCTTGCTTCTGGTTCTACAGAAATTTACATATCGTACAGTCCTTCGTTTCCTGGATACTATTTCGTTAAACAGCATTTTTCTCAAAACTCCGCGCGCCTCAGTTTTTATTCAAATCCAATTAAAATTTCCAAGAGTATGCAGAAGTGTCTATTGTAATATTAGAGGAACAAAACTATCCGAACAACAAACTTTTTCAAAAAATACATTTTTATAAAAAATGTATCAGTTTTAGAGATTAAAATGTCTAGTTTTTAAAAATATTTTGATACTTCAGCAACCAAAGTTAATGAGAGTTTTTGTGTCTTCTTCAAAACTCATATTCAGAAAACTAACCAATTTTCTCAAAATTTAAGGCGTGTGGGACATTTTGACCATGCAATATAAATATTCAATAGTCTATATAAAATAATTTATATATTATAAAGTATTTATGCAATTTGAATGAATTTTGAAATTTATATTAATATAAAACAATGCAATTACAGTAAAACTTTCAAAAAATGTGATGTATTCCACTCACATGAATTTCTCTTCATCTAGGTAACACATTACTGTTAAATAGCTGATTGGCCTATTTATATCGAGATAAATATTATCAGAAATGGTCTTATTACTTACCTTTTTTGTAGGTAGAAGGAAAATAAGGGGATAAACTCGGCTACAGGGATACCCAAAACGTTTAAAATCTGGTTATCATTAGGATGAAATCCGTTTCTTTGCATTGCCAGAAGTTGTAAAATTCCCGTATGTGAAAAGTTTGTGTTTTAAATATAAACAAATAACAGGAAATATCTAAAAAATGGTCAACCCCTCGAAAAAAATCTATATTACATAAACTGTGTGCTTTAAATAGATCTACATTTTTATTTTGTAAGTTTTTGTCTATCTCTTACGGTTTATCAGTTACGCAAAATTCAACAAAATTCACTAAGAATAAACTTTTCTTCAGGGGCGATTCCCAGAAAATTCAACGTATACATTTTATTTGCCTTGTAAATATGTTTTATACACGGTATTTTCATCAACATTTTTAGAGCCATTTTTGAGAAAATAAAAATGTTCAAATTTTTTCTATATAAAGGATATTTGGGGGTGGGGGGAATTTTCTTGAAAATTACAAATGACATCACGGAATAGCAACCAAGTTAAATTGGAATCGGAGAAATCCAAGCTTTTGACCATCCTGACGAAGACATCAAAGTCAAGCTGATCGAAAGTTTGGATTTCTCCGATTCCAACTTAAATCTGTTGGTATCCCAGGAAATCATCCGTATTAACTAACACCGAGAAAACTTAAAATCTTTAATTTCTTGAAAATTTTCGTGTCCCATCCTTGGAAGATACTGAACTTAAATACCAAGTTTGGTTTAACGGACTTTACATCTTTAAGCTAAGCTGGCCTCAGACGCACTACACACAAAACACACACACCTTTTTCTAAATATGTTTTTTTTTTAATTCAGGAGGTCTCAAAATTACTTTTCGGTATCAGAAATCTCGGTATCAGATTTTTGGGTGCAATACAATTCCTTTTCTATACACTATGTACATAGTACGTGTAGAGAAAATATAAATGCACTGTCACACTTTGTATTAAAAGCCTTTGTATTTACTGAATACTAATTTACAGTTTATATGCTGACCTTCAACCTAAAGAACGCATGAGGAAGTAGGTTGCGACACTCAGCACCAGACACACTGTGACCTAAGGTTCAGCTGTTAATCCCCTACGTACCAATTGGCAGCCCAATAAGCAAACGAAAGCACTCCATCACATATAAAACCAACCATTGCCAGCATCCGGCCCATCAACACACCAGCAATGAACATGAAGGGTTACATCGCAGCTGCCGTGGCTTTCGTAGCAATAGTGATTCTGCAGGTAAAAATACTTCTTTTATTTGCATATTTAAGTATAAACAACTAAATACATCACTCAAGACATTACAAACCTACTTATATGGTCAATTCTAAAAACTACAAATTGCAAGGATTTCAAACCACACTAAATGAGAGGAGAGCCATTTCACATCTTGGAGAACCTCAATGTAAAATGATTAGTTCCCCATCTAGAATAGAATATTTGTGCTTTAAATTATTATTTTTACTAAAGTATTTGCCTAGTTTGAATTATCATATCTGTTATTTTCAAAACTAACATAAGTACAAAATCAGGAAGTTACACGAGTTTCTATACATATTAAAACAGAGTTATTCATGTTGTTTGAATTATTTGTCATAAATCGCTAACGCAATGACTGATTCGTGCTTGTGTGATTAAGTAACAAGCTAGAAATTCTCATAAGTACATTTGTAATATAGACTAATGAAATCGTAGTATTATAATCAAAATATTGGAATTATCATTATTATTATTGTTATTATTATTGTTATTACTAGCATTATTATTATTTGGCCCATCAGCTATACAATCCAATGATAAGTTAGATTAATAATTACTTTATAATATCACAAACTGTAGACATAGCCTCTAACATAATATGCAAAAAGTAACAAAATGATACATTAACAATTGGTTAATGACTATAAGTATGTGCTATTATTACCAATTAGACTATCGTGGATAAGTTAACAAATTTTAAAGATGTTAACAATCAATCAGCTAATCACAATCAATGCTTGACAAAGCGTTTGGATGAGTGAAGCTAACAGTTAGACAGTGAAATCACTGTCTTCGGAATCACCGAAGAGGATGTCTTTAGGCCCTTCCTTTTAGTCTTCTCTTTTGAAGATTTCTTAGTGTAATGTGATGTGTTAATTGGATTTCTGAGTAAACACTTGGATTTCCGAGTAAACGCTTTTCTGATAAATGTAAAGAGGTCCCTAACGAAACAAAGCTGCAGTCTGAATGAAAGCTATTGCTTATACTTATTATGACCCTTCTTTTGTTAGAAATTCACCTGAAAGAGTACCACAAACATATCAGTGTAAACTCTTTCCTAAGGCCATCATGGCTATAAACACACACCAGATTTCTTCTTGTATCAGAAATTAAAAATGTAATGTAAACAACACTAAACTGGGAAGACTTAATATATGTTTTAAATATGAAATATGCGATATCTAGACAAAATTTACACACAAACACAAACATCTGCAATAAAGGCAGAAGAGATAATTATAAGTTGAATAAAATAATTGGTAGTTAATATATAGAAGATTAATATTAATGGAGAAACCTTCTGAATCGATGAAATCAGAAAACAATTCATGAAAGACCTTCAACTAGTCACGCATACATGTGCACACACATACATATTCATGTATGTATAATGTACACGTAATAATTTAATAATTGTTTTTTTCTGTCACAGGTCGTTGGACAGACCGGGGCCTTATGGGGTAAGTTATATTATCACCGACTGATTAATGATACTAAAACATCCTTTGTAATACTATTTTAGTATTAATTTAATAGGGTCAGAATAGTTAACAGTTAAAAAAAACGAAAATTATTCATTTAATGCTTAAACATTCTTCCAAGGATACACTAAGAATATTGTTATGTATATTGTCCACATGGCTCCTCCAGTACTTCCTCTATCCTACTGGAGTAAGCATTGTTGAGGCGCTGCAAGCCAGACTGCCCTTGGGTATTTATTGCCTAAGCTAAACAAAAGGCAACCGCAAAATTATCAACAGTGTTGTCCAATCGAAAATATTGTGCTTAGCTAATCAAGCAAAAATACTCTACATTACCTTAGCTAAAATACTCAAGTGCCTTGCTACTGTTGGTTTATGAATATATGTTTCCTAAATGGCAAACTACAAAATAAAAAAAATAGCTAAATATGTGTACATAATCAAACTCTTAAGCAACGTTTTATGGTATTTTTCAACACGAAAGGAAATTGGAAACGTTTTTGTATGTGTCGCTGATTTTTTGTCCAAAAATCAATTCATTATTAGGTTTTTGACATGAAAACTCCACTATTTTTAAAAAGTATAACATAACATTAATAACAACATTAAAGTTATAAAAAAAAAAATAACTTGTCTAACGAATAACAGAATAAAATGGATAACACAAATTCAAGATCTTAATACTACTAATCCATATGATAATAATCATGAATGATTGAAATTGTTGAGATGTAAACTTATATATAAGTAATTCCAGTCTCGTACACCGAGTGCTGCATTAAAAGATCGTTAGTATTTTGTAATCGTGAATATGGTTTTTGGTATGTTGTTACTTCATCTTAATTTCAGGAATTTGGTATGTTATGTTTTAGAGAAATACAAAGGTAGTGGTCAAAACGATAGAAACTAAACTAAGATAACCATTAACATAACAGTTAACAGTTGTGGCGGTCCAGTGTGTCAGAATGTCAGGCAGGCAAAGAATGTTAGAAATGATGAACAAAACTCAGATAAACCCTGCCTCGGTAATGTGGCGTAATACGTCTACTTGCATTCAAGAGTTCGGGAATTCGAATCTCGCTTAGGGTGAGTTACCAGAACAAGTTGTTATTGTTTTTTTTTTTTTTTTACTTATCCTGAGAATATGATTGTGAGCAACCTTAATTTCCAAGGACAACATTTGAGCATCTTTCCACCGTTTCATTCATCTTCCGACATGACCAACCTGGCTAAAGAACGTTAAACTACACAAAAAGAAAAACTCAGATAAACGAAAAACCCTTTAAAATTTCAGCTTTGTGCTATATTACACTAAAAGCATAATATTTTGATTTCATTCCTTCGTTTCTAACGATCCCTACATGAGGTAACCTCATTCCGACCCATACTGCCAGTGTGCAGTGCAAATTACCTTCGTTGGTTGCATCACGAGGATGGCGTTGGAATAAGAGGACCTACAGCTTTTGGTAGACTCCGAACACTTTGGCCCTCCACATGGGCTAGTCAGAAGAGAAGGCTTACATATAACTGTAAAATTCCCACCCCAGAGCCGGGAATCGGGCTACGGTCTCTAA
Source organism: Hymenopus coronatus (assembly GCA_030762935.1). NCBI lineage: Eukaryota > Metazoa > Arthropoda > Insecta > Mantodea > Hymenopodidae > Hymenopus > Hymenopus coronatus. The sequence goes on from CM060890.1 coordinate 37,184,704, forward strand.
GCACGAGAGCCCCCGACGAAACAACTGAGCTACCTCGACGCCCATTATGTGGTTTTTACACCTATATTTTAATCCTCATATTTATAAAACCAAACAGAGTAAATATCAATTCACTATCTTATCTTGCACCAATTGAAAATTTTTATATTTTACGTATTATTGTTTTTAGTATAAAATACTATGGTAAATTAATACATGATACAGACAGGCATGTACCGCTTCGTTTTCTGAATGGATTATAACCCAAAACTCTGACTATGCAAGAGGATTTACAGATTTATTTGAGAGATTAATTAAACTCATTTTTCGATTAAAACATGATATTTTCTAAAAGTCTTTTTCCTACTTCCTGAATGTAACGTGCATCAATGTCAAGAAACTCTGAGCTATGTGAGGATTCTGAAGAAAAAAATAAGAAAAATCTCATTCATAAAATTAGTTTTATTAAAAATGTGAATACTAAACTACGCTTCTCTATATGCTGTGTATAAAACATGGTTGTAGTACAAAACGCAGAAATATAAGGTATCCAACTTTAATCCAAAATCTAATTGATTTGAAAATTTGTTACACTTACATTTTTGGGGTGAGAAACGCTCTACTATTTAAATTAGTTTTGTTTTAATTATGATGAAAATATATTTTTGTTAATTCAAAATCTTTTATATTTTTGTTAGTTTAGATCTAACTTAGATTTTACAGAGTCATATGTTTTATGGGAGTAGACCGATATTAAAACAATGACTTCTAAAATAAATGAATCTGAACCTATTCACAACTATTTATGTTAAACTTCATTTAAACTTGTAAGTCACATTGGGTGATGAATTAATGAGTGAAATAATTTTAAAATGAGTCCAGAGTCCATAGGGATTAAAGTTAAATGATAACTGTTTTCTCACGATAAAGCAAAGCTCCGGAAAAGATCTTATTTGTTTAACACCCTAACCGAGATCGAACTCGGGATCTCTTGAAAAACTACCACACACCACAGAGGCGGGAAATGGAGTGCTGCTAAGCATGCAATCTATTATATTTACTATTAAGGAAGAATAGGAAATATTCTTTAGGTGCTTAAATAAATATTAAAATAAAACTTATTAAAATAACATTTCTGTAATGATTATGTGATTTTATTTCTTGTGATACTAAATTTATTTTAATTTCAAATGTTTCAGAATGTGAACAAGATGGTATTGGTATCAAGTGCCGATTTGGGAAATAAAACCTTGACTGACCAGGGCGAGCGAATATTTACTTCAAAAGCAATTCTTGTATTGAATTTCACAAGATAATCTTATATTCTATGAATCAGTCTCCTAAATAAGATATTTGTGTATAATAATTTGTTTTATATTCCATTTAGGATCATCATAACTTATATACTTGTATAAAATGTATAGTATGAACAATGCCGAAATATTTTAACTGTATACAACATGCAAATCAAATAAAGTTTATATTTTTATTGGTGACTGGGTATATTATTCCAATTAATATGTTAGTAGAATTTGTCAGCTGCGTTTGGAATGTTAGAAATACAAAGTGAACCCACGTTTTGTCAGAATTCAATACGTATTCCCTAAAACCTTTTTTCCTTAGGTAGGTAATATACAAAACAATCGAATTTGCTCATTTCGCATGACATACTCTACCTATTCATCAACGAATTATTCTTAAAAGCTTTATTCTTCTTTTCCTCCATGACACATGAAATAAACATTAGTAGAAATGCACTTATTCTTTGTAGAAGGAAATACATTGGGCTAAACTAATAGACAACCTTTTTAAAAACTGATTGCTGTGGATTGAACTTCGGTTCTCTTTGCATTGTCAGGGATAAAACAAAAGAAAACGAAATGACAAATTCCCATTTGAGAAAAGTTTAAGTATTATAAAACTGAAATCGATAACAATCGATGTCTCAGAAATGGTTAACTCCACATAAAAATGTATGTTCATAAATTGTATGTTTTGACGAGATCTAGATTCTTATGTAGTAAGTTTTTGTCTAACTCTCATGGTTTACCGGTAATAAAAAGTCGTCAGAATGAAATGGTCTTCTAATGCTATTCCTAAAAATTTCAAGCTATACCTTTTTTTGTATTTACTTAAAATCGTTAGAACAGTTTTAGAGAAATTCAAAATTTTGTAAAATGTTTCCATTATTGATAAAGTGTATTTAGGAAAAATATTATGCATACTTTTCTTTGTGCTTCTTTTTTCAAAAAAAGAATTGTTTTACATTCATTCTTTCCTTTCCATCTTTTCTAGATCTTTCACGCTTCGGCAGACAAATTTTGCTCTGTTTTAATATAACATCCTTTTGACTAATGTAATCACCTAAGGCCCACTGGCTGTTTGTCCTATCTTCTTTGGTAAAATTGGTAGAGCATTTAAAATGACACTTGCAACTAGCTTCTCTAGGTGTTCTTGCATTATATTCCCCATGTTATGAAATATATGCCTGTCTGGAGTTTTGCAATTTTTTTATGTTGCGGTTCCAATATGATGCATTAGCTTTATTGCATCTACTCCTTTTCTTGACTACAGGATCTTCAACACTTAAAAATTATTTCAAATATAGCCTAAGTGTTTATAAAAAGTAATGTTGAAAATTTCTATGTATGTACTTATCTGGATATTTATATTTTATGAAATAATTGTTAGTATTCTCATTTTTCCAACATTATTTCTTGTATTATTTAATATAATTCATTTCTGTCTTCTTGATTTACATATTCTATAAAGGTCAAATAATAAGTATAATTACAAAAAGCTCCGACTGAAACCTGGAATCGAAACTTTAGCCTCTGCATTTATAAGTTAGCATGTTATGCCCAGGAAGGCATTGCTCCACGATAAAACATTACCTTTGGATTGCCTCAGTACTAGAGTGGTCAGCAAGCTGACATCACCCTGTGGTCCCGGGTTCGATTCCCTCCTGGTCATATCATTTTTTCTCTAATTAGAACTATTCCATTCCCTCCATAGAGTCTGGAAGAAGAGACATGAGAGTGAATGCGCTTGTGAAAATAAGGTAATACATGATGTGTTACACTCACGTGGCTTTCTATAGCTGTTCTATAAACTTCATACATAAGATTCTTCTTTTTTCTGTATCTTGCTAATCGTGGTACTCATTAGAACAATGTTCTTATTATTTAGTCCCGTATACGTAGGAAGAAAATAAGGGAAACAATAGGCTAAACCAATAGTCTATCGTTATGCGATTGTCATTACAAATCGCTTCTTTTCTTGGCCAGGAGTAGAACAAAAGAAAAACGGACACTCCCGTCTGAGAAAAGTATACTTCACAACTGAAACTAATAACAATGAATACCTCGAAAACGGTAAGCTCCACGAGAAAAATGAATATGACATAACTTGTGTATTTTAACAAGACCTAAATTCTTTGTATAGTAAGTTTTTGTCTATCTCTTACGGTTTACTAGTTATGCCAAATTAAGCAAAATTCATCCAGAATAAACAGGTCTTCAGAAGCTATTCCCAGAAAATTCAAGATATATATTTGTTAGGTAAATATATTTAATATATGATATATTAATCAAAATCGTTAGAGCTACTTTTAAGAAAATCAAAAATTTTGAAAAAAGTTCCATGTAAGGGGTAGTTTAGGGTGGAGGGATTTTTCTCAAAATCTTCGTGTCGCATCCCTGGAAGATACTGAACTTAAATACCAAGTTTGGAATACAATACTTCTCTATCCCTATGTGCATTGTACATATGGGGCTAGAGAAATTAAAAAACTACAGTAATTTAAACTTAAGTTCAAACAGTAATAAAAAGACAATAATGTTTCAGGCAAGGCCCGATATGACCATAACAGTTAAAGAGATGGACAAACAAGCAAAAATTACCTCCAAATTGTATTAGTCAGATCTGTCTTCTTTAGTAGAAGCTTCATGGTCAGATGTATCCTCTGCTTTAGGTACAATTGCTGATCTGAAACCATAATCTGTTTCAGAAGTTTGCAACCAAGTGCTAAATGCACCATTATTATTATCCTATTAAAGCACATAAATATATATTTAGTTATTTTATGGGAAAAATAATAAAATAAGAGTATAATATAAGTGTTTAAATATTGCTACTTACATGAAAATTTTGACTCCAGATTCAAGTTTAAAACACAAAGGCTTAAATATTGATATTATCAGACTTACTTGAAAATTATGACAGTCAGATTCTGATTCTGTAGTACTCCGTATTGATAATCTCAACATTCTTTAAAGTAAAATAGTTTCTTCCTTCGCCACTTGAGTCAGCTTCAACAGATACCTGAAGCACAGACTGAGTTGCCAGGCAAATTCAGAGAACAATAAGTTCACCAAATTACTCAGATCATTTAATAAATAATTATTCAAAGTACTACTGGATTTGTTTACAATCTATAACTTACCAATGTTGAAAGCGTCTTCCTCATTTGTATTATGTTGATTACTATGTAACATTAGTTGATCTCGGGGTTGAAAAAGTAATTTACATTTCCTAAACAGTATTTTGTAGCACATAAAGCTTCATTCCCATTGTGAGAAATAACTCTCCCTAAATTGAAATAAAACTTGATTGGAACACATGACAGCGACCATAACATTATCCCTTTTCAGTGGATTCTGCGGATGCACAAGTGGAAATTACTAAGTCCAGTAAGTGATTTCTGCCTTTCTAAGAAATGTGAAATTTGGACTTATAAAAATATGAAATAGGCCTAACTTAAAAAGCCAGATGCACTCCATTCACATCATCTTCTCTACATATCTGTAGCAAATTATTGTTAGTAAACTTATTCTTCTATCAACTTCATACTAATGGAGATAAACATTAGCAGAAACGGCTTTGTTATTTAGTTTCTTATAAGTAGAAGCGAAATAAGAGAATACACTAGGCTAAACCGACAGTCAAATGTTTTAAAATGTAGTTGCTATGGGACTGAAATCCGTTCCCGTATGAGAATAGTATATTACAAAACTGAAATCAATTGTAAGGAATATCCCAAAAGCAGTCAACTCCACGAAAAAAATGTATATAACAGAAATTGTGTGTTTTCACAAGCTCTACATTTTCTGTTAAGTAAGTTTTTGGCCATCGCTTACGATTTACTAGTTATTCAAACTTACGCAGAATTCATTTAGAATAAAGAGGTTTTCAGAGGCTATTCCCAGAAAATTCAAGATATATATTCTATTTGACATATAAATACCTTTAATATACGACATTTTATTCAAAATTGTTAGTGTCAATTTTGAGGAAGTCAAAACTATCGAAAATTGTTCGAGGTAAACGGTAGTTGGGGGTAGGGGGATTTTCTAGAAAATCTTCGTGTCGCATCCTTGGAAGATACTGAACTTAAATACCGAGTTTGGTATATAACGAGTTCTCGTTTTTAAGCTATGCTGCCCACAGACAAAACCACAAACATACACACACAAACACACACAGACACACTCACACACACAGACACACACACACACACACTGACTGATAGACAGACACGCAAACACATGGACATTTTTTCCAAAATTACTTTTTTTTTTTCGGATTCTGGGGGTCTCAAAACAAATATTTCTGGTGAAATCTCGGTATCGAATTTTTGGGTGCAATACAATACCTCTCTTTAACTGTGTACTTACTTTGTGTAGAGAAAGTAAAAACAGCCCTTTTATAAAAAATGTGATGTGTTCCCTTCATATGAATTTCTCTACATCTCTACACCAAGCTAATTGCTAATAAGCTTATTCTTCCTTCTATTTCATGCAAAAATATTGGCAGAAACGGCTTATTATTTAGTTCCTTGTAAGTAGAAGGGAAATAAGGGAACACAGTTGACTAAACCGACTGTCAAATGTTTTAAAATGTCCTTGCTATGGGTCAGAAATCCGTTTTTTTACGTGGCCAAGCGTTGACTAGTTTCCGTACGAGAAAAGCTAAGTATTTTTAAACTGAAATAAATAAGAAGAAATATATCGAAAACGACCAACTCCACGCAAAAATAGCATATGATATAAATTGTGTGTTTCATCAAGATCTACATTTTTTGTTGTTGTAAGTTTTTGTCCATGTCTTACGGTTTACCAGTCGTGCAAATTTCAATAAAAAAAAATCATCCAGAATGAAGAGGTCTTCAGAGACTATTCATAGAAAATTCAAGATACCTATATACTTTATTTGTGATGTAAATATCTTAAATAATAGAGATTTTAATCAAAATCGTTAGAGCATTTTTGAAAAACTCAAAATTTTTAAAATTTTTCCATCAAAGGCAACACACACATACATGGACATTTTTCCAAAAATGCTTGTTTTTGTATTCAGGGAGTCTCAAAACATCTATTTCCGGTGAAATCTCAGTATCGAATTTATGTGTACAATACGATACATTCTCTATACGCTATATACGTAGTAGTGTAGAGAAAGTAAAAATACACTGTAAAAGTAGTATTAAAATAGTTTCTAGCTACTAAATACTAATTTATAGTTTATAGTATGCTGACCTTCAACCTAAAGAACGCATGAGGAAGTAGGTTGCGACATTCATTGCACCAGATATACTCTGACCTATGGTTCAGCTGTTAATCCCCTACGTACCAATTGGCAGCCCAATAAGCAAACGAAAGCACTCCATCACATATAAAACCAACCATTGCCAGCATCCAGCACATCAACACACCAGCAACAAACATGAAGGGTTACATCGCAGCTGTCGTGGCTTTCGTAGCCATAGTGATTCTGCAGGTAAACATATTTCTTTTACTTGCAAATTTAAGTATAAACAACTAAACACATCACTCAAGACATTTCAAACTTATATGGTCAATTCTAAACACTATACGTTGCAAGGATTTCAAATCACACTAAATGAGAGAAGAGCCATTTCACGTCTTGGAGAGAGTCAATATAAAATGATTAGTTCCCCATCTAGAATAGAATATTTGTACTTTAAATTATTATTATTATTATTATTATTATTATTATTATTATTATTATTATTATTATTAGTATTATTATTATTATTATTATTATTACTATAGTATTTATCTAGTTTGAATTATAATGTTTGTTATTTTCAAAATTAACATAAGTACAAAATCAGGAAGTTACACGAGTTTCTATACATGTTATAACAGAGTTATTCTAGTTGTTTGAATTGTTTGCCATACATCGCCATGCATTGACTGATTCGAGCATGTGTGATTAAGTTACAAGCTAGAAATTCTCATAAGTACATTTGTAATGTAGACCAATGGAATATATATTTACAGTAAATATATACACAAAAATGCTCGTAAGAAATGCTGGTTCCCTAGCCTTATATTATGCTCAATATAAAGTAAGTGAAAGATATCATTCTAGAATTTATATATTTCTAAATAATATATTATAGAAAACCGTAAAACCGTATTATTTGTAACCTGATAAACATCACTGTAAGTTAGCATCTAACAGGATGTCTTTCTGACTTGAAAAGCAAGTAATTGAGGGAAAAAGTAAAAAGAAACTAAATCTTCCGTTGTTATTATCTATTAGTATTATTCTTTCTCAGCCGGAATGTGGATACAAAATTCAGAACTCTGATTACTCTACCATAGGGCAGCCCCTCATTAATATTAACGGTATTTCAATCGTAGTATTACAATCAAATTATTGGAACTATTATTATTATTATTATCAACATTGTTATTGTTATTATTAGTATTATTTTGTTATTGTTAGCATTATTATTATTATTTAGCCAATCAGCTATATTATCCAGTGATAAGTTAGATTAACAATTACTTTATAATATCACAAACTGTAGACATAGCCTCTAACATAATATGCAAAAAGTAACAAGAAGATACATTACCAATTGGATAATGACTATAAATATGTGCTATTATTACCAATTAGACTATCGTGGATAAGTTAACAAAGTTTAAATACGTTAACAATATATTCAGCTAATCACAATCAATGCTTGACAAAGGGTTTGGATGAGTGAAGCTAACAATTAGGGTGTGAAATCGCTGTCTTCGGAATCACCGAAGAGGATGTCTTTAGGCCTTTTCTGTTAATCTTTACTTTTGAAGATTTCTTAGTGTAATGTGATGTGTTCATTGGATTTCTGAGTAAACACTTGTATTTCCGAGTAAACGCTTTACTGATAATTGTAAAGAGATCCCTAGCCAAAAGTGATGTAATGGTACCTTGCTAACCTCCTATACCCAAGGTCGCTGGTTCAAACCCGGCGGAGGACGATGGATTTTTTTCGGGTGTAAAAATAATAACCATGGCTTCCTTCGGAAGGGAAGTAAAGCCGTTGGTCCCGTGTCGTAGATTTACGGCACGTAAAAGAACCTCAAGCCTGATAAAGAGGCCTCTGAACAAAATTAAGCGGTCTTTCACACCCAATTTAGAATGGGACGCTGAGAACCACAGTAGTTAAAGAAGGTCCATAAATAACACGTCATTTTCCCCCTAGCCAAACAAAGCTGCAGTCCGAATGGAAGCTATTGGTTAGCCTTATTATGACCCTTCTCTTTTTGGAAATTAGCCTGAAAGGGTACCACAAACTTAATATCAGTGTAAACTCTTTCCTAAGACCCTCATGGCTATAAAAAACACTTGATTCCTCTTGTATCAGAAATTAAAAATGTAATGTAAACAATACTAAATTGGGAAGCAACTTAATATATGTTTTAAATATGAAGTATAGATATCTAGACAAAATTTAATACATGAATATATACATACACAAACACAAAACAGCTGCAATAAATGTGGAAGGGATGGTTATAAGTTGAATAAAATAATTGTTGGTTAGTATAAAGAAGATTAATATTAATGAGAAACCTTCTGAATCGATAAAATCAGAAAACAATTTATTCCTAAAAGACCTTCAAGTCACCTTCAACTGCTCACGCATACATGTGCACACACATTCATACATATTCACGTATATATAGGTATAATGTACACGTAATAATTTAATATTTTTTTTTTCTGTCACAGGTTGTTGGACATACTGGGGCCTTATGGGGTAAGTTACATCATCAACGACTGATTAATGCTACTAAAACATCCTTTATGATAAAAAAAAGTATTATTCGTTTAATAGGGTCACTATAATTTATAGTTAAAAACGAGAATTATTCATTTCATATTTAAACATACTCTCAAGGACATTCTAAGAATACTATTATGGATATTGTCCACATGGCTCCTCCAGTACTTCCCGTATCCCAGTGGAGTAAACATTGCTGAGGTGCTGCATGCCAGGCTCTCTTTGGGTATTGCCTATGCTAAACAAAAGACAACCACAAAATGATCAACATTGTGTCGCATTCTTCATTCGTCTACTTTGGAGTCGGTCCGAATTAGCACCAGTGAAATATTATTAAAAAAATCTTATGTGTTTCATTCACATGACTTTCTCTACATCTCTGCAACAAAGTATTGTTAAAAATCTTATGCTTCTATTTCCTTCATGTTAATTGAGAAAAATTAGTGGAAATAGTCTTATTATTTGCTTCCTTGTAAGTAGAAGCGAAATATTGGAGTACCATAGATTGGTTGCTATGTGACTAAAGTTCCTTTGTTTGTATGGACAGCAGTTGACAAATTCCTGTATGAGAAAAGTATAAGTTTTTCAAAGCTAAGTCAAAAAACTAGGAATATCTTAAAAACGATCAACTCCACGAAAAAAATGAATTTAACAAAAATTGTGTGTTTTAAATTGCTCTACATTTTTGTGCAATACGTTTTTGTCCATATCTTACGGTTTAGCAGTTATGGAAATTCCACAAACTTCATCCGGAATAAGGTACTCTTTAGAGGCTATTCCCAGAAAATTCAAGATATACGTTTCATTTGTCAGGTAAACATTTTTAATATACGATATTTTAATCAAAATCTTAAGAGCCATTTTTGAGCAAATCAAAAGTTTTGGAAAAATTTTATGTAAAGGGTAGAGTGGGGTGGGGGGATTTTTCTCAAAATCTTCGTGTCGCGTCCCTGGAAGCTACTGAACTTAGGTACCAAGTTTGGTATTTTACCGACTTTTCATTTTTGAGTTATCGTGTTCACAGACACACGGACACACATGGACTTTTTTTTGAAAATACAGGAGACCGTAAAACATATATTTCCGGTGAAATCTCGGTATCGAATTTTTGGGTGGAGTGCAATACCTTCTCTATGCACTATGTACATAATACGTGTAGAGAAAGTAATCGTTGTGTACATACTTCCTTGATGTTCAGTGATGCGCTAGCTAAAGCTCATCGATACTTGAAGACACAAATTCGATTCTCACTGAGGGGAGGAAGAATGACATGGGTATGTTAAACTAGGTAGACTAAAAAAAATAAGTACTTCACTAGATTTCTCAGAGCTGTTTATTCTTAATTATATTATTATTATTATTATTATTATTATTATTGAGGGACTAATCCGACATATTTCTTGAAGGTTTAGTAAGTCACGCTTATAACTGGTGCTACTTCTTATGCACACAAAGTTCCTTATTGCCACGGCCGTTAATAGCTATTACCACCTTTAATGGATACACATAAATTACTTACTTCACTGTTACGCGATATAAAACTTGCACATCAACTAACGCGATAACTGCACTTCTTCGCGTAAGATTTAATATGACGGACGTCACATAACAAAGAACAGACAATACAAAGCTGAACGTACATACAGAGTGCTTTTGCGTGCGTGTCTGGTAGACTCGTGGTGAGCCTAGGTGTTGTTGCTGTGTACCTACCCTGGTAAGGGTTTAACCACTGGAATGAGGTGAAGGTTGAGGTTTTAATTTTGGAGTTTTCGAGTGTTGGTGTTAAGGAGGTAGCGCTGGTAGGCTCATCGAGCGGTTGCACTTTCAGGAGCAGCATCCTCTCCTCTGCTCCGCTGGAGTTTATTTTTTATTTAATTATGGTGGTGAAATTTTGATAGACCTCTCCCAATGGGATGGGGGGAGTGCTTTGTTCAGCTATTACGCTGTTGACTGGTTTAAAGCCGTTGTACCGGAGGTGCCCACAAGCCATGCGGGGAACCCGGAACCGCCTCTTTCGGCGTTCAGAGGGTAAGTACTCCCCTAGAGATCTGACAAGTGCGTTCTCATGGTCGCCCAATCTGGCGTAGCATTTTTGAGCCCGGCGCCTAATAACATCTTCCACATATGGGAGGGCCGAAGCTTCATGTAGTAGCCTCAAAGGGAAACGTCGACATACAGAATATATGGACCGGAGTCCTCTATTCTGTACCCACTGTAACCAGAGAAGCCAGGAGTCTGCTGCCACACTTCGCAGCATAGAGCATCAGGGGGAAGAGTGCTTTTCCCGTGTGCTCACCACTTTTATGCCCAAAATATCCAAGCTTTGTGCTCATCTCTGATTGGATACTTAACAGCGCGAAAATATAATTATCACATGGTTACGTTTTGGTATTTCATTGTATTTTACTCACGTGACCACTCTTCATAATGGAAGAGACCCAAACTCTGAACTTTTAAGCAAAAAGCCTGTCTCTGTAGAAACTCCCTGTTACTTAGACCTTTAATGTACCAAAACCTTGTTCTTACAAAAGCGTTTGTATTTTCTGGATTAACAAAGAAAGTCGCCTTGGTAGATATAATAACAAATCTTACCCTCCTGTTTGTGTTCTGCGATCTGTCAAATCTTGGCTACTAAGGCAAATAAATATCTTTCCTATACTAAACTTGTGCAAGTTAACAATCAAAGCAATGGACTGAAAAACGTACTAATATACTGTTGCATACTAATATACTGTTGTAATTGTTATCTAATTGAAAATATCTGCATTGCACTTAAAAGTATTCAAGTGCCTTGTTATTGTTGATTTATAAATATATGTTTCCTAAATGGCAAACAATAAACTAATAAAATAGTTAAATATGTGTGCATAATCAAGCTCTTAAACAGAGTTGTATGGTTTTTTCAACAAAAAAGAAAATTGGAAACGTTTTGTATGTGTATGTGATCTTTTGTCAATTCAGAAAACTCACTATTTTTAAAAAGTATAGTGTAACATTGTTAACAATATTAAATTTATAAAAATAATAACTTGTATAACGAATAACAGAATAACACGAAAAACACTAATTCAAAATCTTAATATTCCTAATCCATATGTTGATAATCATGAATGATTGAAATTGTAGAGATGTCAACTTATATATAAGTAATTCACTCTCGTGTACAGAGTGTCGCTGTAAGAGAGCGTTAGTATTTAGTAATCATGAATATAGCTTTTGGTACGTTGTTACACCATCTTAATTTGAGATACTTGGTTCGTTATGTTTTAGAGAAATACGAGGGCCGTTTTCTTCAACCTCCGATAGGCTATAAATAAAAGACAAGTTCATAGAAAACAATTATTTTATTACTAAAAGTTTTGTACACTTATGGTTACTTTTCAACATAATCAACGAAAAGATTGAGACATTTATCGTACCTGTGCACAAGATTTGCAGTGCCCACTTCAAAAAATGTTGCCGCCAATGATTTCAAATGAGCACTGACATTGTTTTGAAGATCTTCGTACTTTACGACGTTTGCGGAGAGCCATTCAAAACAAACGAAGTGGAATGCTGACTTCAGGAATTGTGTTGAATCATGACAACGCTCGTTCACACTCTGCTGGCACAGCCAATCGGCTCCTAGAACAATTTCAATGGGACAGTCCTGACCTGGCACCCAGCGACTTTCACCTTTTCCCTGAACTGAAAGCATGCTAGGAGGGCAGCACTTTCAAACCAACGAAGATCTTTAAAACAACGTCAATGTTCATTTGAAATCATTGGCGACAACATTTTTTGAAGCGGGTATTTCAAAGCTTGTGCGCAGGTACGATATATCTCAGTCTTTTCGGTGATTATGTTGAAAAGTAACCATAAGTGTACAAAACTGTTAGTAATAAATTAATTATTTTCTATGAACTTCTGTTTTATTTATAGCCTATTGAAAAAAAACGGCCCTCGTACAAAGGTAGTGCTAGAAGCGAAAGAAACGAACCTAAGATAACCATTAACATAAATGTTGCGATGTTCCAGTGTGCCAGACATGTTAGGCAAAGAATGTTAGGAATAATGAACAAAATTCAGATAAACCCTGCCTCGGTAGTGTAAGGTTAGTACGTCTGCTCGCATTCAAGAAGTCGCGGACTTGAGTCTCGCTCAGGATAAGTTTTTTTTTTTCTTCGGAGTTTTCCCTTATCCCGAGAAGATGACTGTACTGTAGGTTACATGCACCCCGACAACATTGAGCATATTTACATTCATCTTCCGACATGACCAATCAGGTTAAAGGACGTTACACAAAAACTCAGATAAACGAGAAATCCTTTAAAAGTCCAGCTTTGTGCTATATTGCACAAAAAGTATAGCATTGTGATTTCGTTCCTTCATTTTTAATGAGCCCTAAATGAGGTAACTTTATTCCTCTAAGAGTTGAAGGATCCGTTCCTGAGATACATGTTCCCAGTGACAGTGCAAATCTACTCCGATGGTTGTATCATGAGGATGGTGGTGGAATAAGAGGACCTACAGTTTTAGTGGATTCCGAACATTTTGGCCCTCGGGAATACTCCAAATGGGCTAGTCAGAAGAGAAGGCTGACAGAGGAATGTAAAATTGCCACTCCAGAGCCGGGAACCGGGCTACGGTCTCCGAGAGCAAGAGAGCCTCCGATGAAACTACTGAGCTACCTCGGCGCCCATGTTGTGATTTTTACACCTACATTTTAATCCTCATATTTATAAAAACAAACAGAGTAAACATACAATTCATTATTTTGTCTTGAGCTAATTGAAAATGTGTATAACTTTTCGCATTATTGTTTTATAGTATAAAATACTATGGAAAATTAATACTTGATACAGAATGGCATGCTTCGCTTCATTTTTGGATGATTATAACACCAGAAATCTGATTATGCAACAGAGGATTTACAGATTTCTTTAAGGGATAATTTAACTCATTTTTCGTTTAAAGCATGGTATTTTCTAAAATCCTTTTTCCTACTCCCTGAATGTAACATGCATCAATGTTATTCTTAAGAAACCCTGAGCTATGTGAGAATTTTGAAGAGAAATAAGAAAAGTCTCATTCATAAAACTAAGTTTATTAAAATTTAAATACTAAACTAAACTGCATGCAATACTATGTATATGACATGTTTGTAGTACAAGATATCCAACTATAATCCATAATCTAATTCATTTGAAAAACGTATACAGTTTCATTTTTGACGTTAGAAAAACTCTCCTATTTAAATTAGTTTTCTTTTAATTGTGTTAAAAATATTTTCCAGCTCAGATTTAAACTAAGTCATATGTTTGATTCCATATTATGGACGTAGACCGATACTAAAACAGTGATTTCTAAAATAAATGAATATGAACCTATTCACAACTATTTAAGTTAAACGTCCTTTAACCTTGTAGGTCATATTGGGCGATAAATTAATGAGTTATGATTTTGTAATGAATCTGGAGTTCATAGAGCTTAAAGTTAACTGACAGTTGTCTTCTCACGATAAGACAAAGCTCCAGAAAAGGTCTAATTTGAATGACACTGTAACCGAGATTCGAACTCGGGACCTCTGAAAAGCTATTACACACCACAGAGGCGGGAAATGGAGCGATTCTAAGCATGCAATCTAAGTTTAGGTAGATACTGTGAAGAAATAATAGGAAATATTCTTTATGTGCTTAAATAAAAATTAAAATAAAATTTCTGTAATGATTATGTGATTTTCTTTATTGTGATACTAAGTTTATTTTAATTTCAAATGTTTCAGAATGTGAACAAGATGGTATTGGAATCAAGTGCCGATTTGGGAGATAAACTCTTGACTGACCATTGCGGGCGACTAATTATTTCAGAAGAAGTTCTTGTATTGGATTTTTCAAGACAATCTTATCTTTTCTGAATCAGTCTTCTAAATAGCATATTTGTAAATAATAATCTGTTTTATATCCAGTTAAAGGGCCACCATAACTGTATATACTTGTATAAAAAATGGTAGTAATGAATAACGCCGAAATATTTTAATTGTGAACAACATGTAAATAAAATAAAGTTTATATTTTTACTGATGACTGGGCATATTCTTCCAATTAATGTGTTAGCAGCATATGTCAGCTGCGTTTGTTAGAAATACAAAGTGAACCTACGTCTTGTCAGGATTCGATACGTGTTCACGAAAGACTTTTTACTTTCTCTATACGCAGTATGTACATCGTGTATAGAGAAGGTATTGCACTCCACCAAAAATTCGATACCGAGATTTCACAGGAAACATATGTTTTAGGATCCCCAATATCCAAAAAAATCATTTTCACAAAAAGGTCCGTGTGTGTGTGTGTGTGTGTGTGTCCGTGTGTCAGTGTGTCTGTGTGTCCGTGTGTCTGTAAACACTTTAACTCAAAAACGAAAAGTCGGTAAAATACCAAACTTGGTATTTAAGTTTAGTATCTTCCAGGGATGCGACACGAAGACTTTGAGAAAAATCCCCCACCCCCAACTACCCTTTACATGGACCTTTTTTCGAAGATTTTGATTTTCTAAAAAATGGCTCTAACGATTTTGATTAAAATTTTGTATATTAAAGATATTTCCCCGACAAATAAAATGTATATCTTGAATTTTCCCGGAATAGCCTCTAATAACTGCTAAACACTTAGAGATGGACAAAAACTTACTACACAAAAAATGTAGAGCGCGTTAAAACACACAATTTATGTTATATACATTTTTTTTCGTGTAGTTCGTCGTTTTTGAGACATTCCTTATTTATGGTTTCTGCAATGAAAAACTTATATATTTCTCATACAGGAACTTGTCAACTCCTATCCATATAAACAAAGGAACTTCATTGCATAGCAACCAGCTTTTGACTATCACTTTAACTTATGGTAGTCCCTTATTTCGCTTCTACTTACAAGGAAGCAAGTAATAAAACTATTTCTGCTATTTTTTTTTTCTGATTAGCATAAAGTAATTAGAAGTATAAGCTTTTTAAGAATAATTTGTTGCAGGGATATAGAGAAAGTCATGTGAATGGTTACACATCAGATTTTTTCCTTAGTAAGGGAATAGACAAAAAATTGTATTTGCTCATTTCGCATGACATTCTCTACCTATTTGTCAATGAATTATTCTTACAAAACCTTGTTCTTCTATCCTTTCCTACCAATCGAAATAAACATTAGCAGAAATGTTCTTATTCTTTGTTCCTTCTAAGTAGAAGGAAATACATTAAACTAAAGCGATAGACGAATCCTTTAAAAGCTGGTTGCTATGTGAGTGAATTTCGGTTCTCTTTGCATGGCCAGGAGTAAAACGAAATAAAACGGAATGAAAATTCGCGTTTGAGAAAAATTTATGTATTTTAAAAGTGAAACTGATAACAATTGATATCTCAGAAATGGTCAACTGTTCATAAAAATGTATGTTCATAAACAGTGTTTTAACGAAATCTACATTTCTTATGTAGTAAGTTTTTGTCTTTCTCTTACAGTTTACCAGTAATAAAAAGTTATCCTGAATGAAACGGTTTATGAAGCTATTTCCAGAAATTTAAAGCTATACATTTTTTGCATTTAATTATAATCGTTAGAGTAATTTTTGATAAATTCAAATTTTTCGAAAATATTTCCAAAGAGTTTGCCATGGCGGGATTTTCTTGAAAATCTTTGTGTCACATCCTTGGAAGATGATAACTTTAATTATCAAATTTGGTAAACTGACTTCTCGTCTGAGTTTTGTTGTTTACAGATACACGGACACACATACACACGGATATTTTTCTAAAAATGCCTTTTTTGGATAAGGGATTACTAAAACGTGTATTTCCGGTGAAATCCGGTATCGAATTTTTAGGTGGAATGCAATAACTTCTCTGCCTATGTACTATGAATAAATTAGAGAAACTGGAGTCTCATCCTTCATACTTTAATCTATCATCAGGAAAACAAACGCACTGATAACTTCTAATACACACACGGCCGCGCTGTGGCCAACACTCACCTCTCACCTAGACGGTCCGGGCTTGATCTCAAGCGCCCGCTTGTGAGATTTGTGGTGGACAAAGCGGCGCAGGGGCGGGTTTTCTCCAGGTTCTCCAATTTCCCCCGCCATCTCATTCCACCGGGGCTTCATCTTCATGCATCATCAGTGTCATCACCTGCGGTGCCAGAGCAGTAAAAGCGGGCGTTAAATACTACCAAACACACTATATAAATCGTTTATTTCGGAACAACATCTCATAGAAAATAGGGGAAACAAAAAGCATAATTACATACAGGCCTTTACAGGGATCATAAAGACAATGTTTTACTTTCTCTACAGTTTAACCCAAACTACCCTTTACATGGGGGATTTTTCGAAAATGGCTCTAACGATTTTGATTAAAATACCATATATATTTTAATCAAAAATATGAAGATAATCTCATTACAAATGAAAGGCACGTTTTGAATTTTTGGAAGACATTTACATTCTGTATGGCTCTTAAACCGCAAGAGACAGAAACATAGATATCGTTAAAACACTCAAGTTATGTCATATATATGTTTCTTTGTAGAGTTAACCATTTCCGAGATACTCCTTGTTATTCTTTCAATTTTGAATATTTATAATTTTTCTCAAATGGGAACAGTGCATTCGTTTCATTTTGTGTTACTCCTGGTCTAGTGTATTCCCTTCTATAAGGAAGCAAGTAATAAGACCATTCATTTCTGTTAAGTTTTATCTCGATTAACATCATGTACTTAAAATAATAGTTTGTTTGCAAAACAGGTAGAGGAAGTCATGTGAATGGAACACATCAGAGTTTTAACTAGTTTTGCAGATATCTAGGAATTGATATGACATTAAGAATATGTATATTTTTGCTTTCTCTACAAGTACTATGTACATAGTGTATAAAGAAGGTATTGTATTGTGATTTTATTTGTTTTCTCACAGAAACTGTGTGTAGGTTTGGAACTGGCTAGGTAGAGTCAGACTGAAACAGTTCAATGCTATAGCCGCGATTTGAACCACGGATCTTACGGTTTCCAACCAGTTGCTCTACCACTGAGCTACCATGGCAACATGCCGGCATGGCGTTGAATTTCATGTTTCCTGGTAAACCACAAGGCGATCTGAAATTATTTTTAGATGACAATTAATTTGAGATCACCTTGTGGTTTATCAGGAAACATGCGAGTCAGTTGAAAAATTCAATGCTATGCCGGCATGCTGCCATGTTAGCTCAGTATTAGAGCAACCGGCTAGAGACCGGGAGATCCGTGGTTCAAATTCCAGCTATAGCATTGAATTTTTCAGTCTGGCTACACCTATCCAAGGTATTGTATTGCACTCAAAACGTCAATACCGAGATTTCACCGGAAATGTATGTTTTGAGGTCCCCTGTGCCCAAAAAATTTTTATTTAGCAAAGGTCTGTGTGTTTGCTTACCTGTTTTCGTGTGTCTGTGTGTGCGTGTGACTATGGTCAGCATAACCAAAAACGAAAAGTCGGTTAATACCAAACTTGGAACATTTTTCGAAGATTTTGATTTTCTCAAAAATGCCTCTAACGATTTTGATTAAAATGCATTTTGTTTAAGACATTTTTGTGACAAACGAAATGTGTATCTTGAATTTTCTGAGAATGGCCTCTAAATACCTCTTCTACCTGGATGACTTTTGTATAACTAGCAAACCGTAAGAAATATACAAACACTTACTACACAAAAAGTGTAGATCTCATTAGGTAAAATACACAATTTTTGTTAAATACATTTTTGTAGAGTTAGCCGTTTTCGAGATATTTCAGATTATTGGTTTCAATTTTAAGTCACTTAAACTTTTTTAAATGGGAAGACATTTTTCTTCTCGTTTCTTGTTTGTTTAGTCTTGGCAAGCAAAGAGATTGGAATTTCAATTGCTTCACATAGCAATCGGCTTTTAAGAGATCATTTTAGCTGTGTTTTTCTTATTTCCCTTCTACTTACAAGGAAGTGGAAATAAGACTAATTCTGATAATGTTTGTCTTTATCAGCATGTTGTAGAAAAAATATTTTTTTTGTGTGTGTAAAAGGTCCGTTTGCCGAACAGCTAGAGGACATGATATAAATGGAACACATTAGATTTTTTTCCTTCTACTTACAAGAAACCAAGTAATAAGGAAAAGTTCTTCTAATGTTTATCTCGATTAGCATGATGTAGAGAGAACAATAAGATTTTTAACAATAACTTGTTTCAGAGATGTAGGGAAAGACATGTGAATGGAACACATCAGATTTGTTTCTCTTTTAATCAAAATCAATGACGTGTTAATTCAAGATCTTCTCGGGCTTCTAGCCAGGTAAAAACTTGGCTTGACACCAACGTTTCGATGAAGTGCATCTTCCTCGTCTTCAGGGTGAACTGATATAGTTCTTATTATAGTTCTTATCAGTTCACCCTGAAGACGAGGAAGATGCACTTCTTCGAAACGTTGGTGTCAAGCCAAGTTTTTACCTGGCTAGAAGCCCGAGAAGATCTTCAATTAACACGTCGCCAGGAAAGCTATAGTTCTTATTTTAATGACGTGTTGTTTCTGAAATAAGACACTTTTCAGCCCCTAGTTTTATTACTTTTATTTAACTGCAAGAAATTTCAGTTCTTTTAATGTTTAATTGCAGAACATTATTGCAATACTTGTATCAGATAATGTACAAAAGGTATTGGATATTTAAAAAGTTACATGGGTATTTTAAAAAGTAAACAAAACTATCTGTTTTCAAGTCTGTGTGATATATTTTAGTCACCACTTGAATATCTCTTTATTGAACTGTATAACTTTATGAACTGTGTAAATGGTCCATAAAAAGTATTAACTATTAAAAATGTATTGGGTACTTTTAAAAATGAAACAGGATGATATCTTTCCATACTCTGTCACATGTTGGATACTTGAATATCTCTTCATTTATTCGTTATTTTGTTAACAAATATGAGTAATCTATCTTACATTTCACAAAAATTTAATTTAAACCTGTTGAAATTGCATAAATCCCACCAATAACTATCATTTTAACTGAATCAAATATAAAAATTTGAATAATTACAAGTATTTTATTCTTATTAATTTTAACAATTGGTCTAAAAACTGTGTCACCTTTTCCTCTTGTGGCATAATACTTACTCCCTCAGTTTGAAAATATCATCTACTATCTTTTCCCTCTGGATATGCCAATAACTTGACAACATTGTTATTAAATTACTTCTAGTGCGAAAATTGATGAAATCTGAATCAAATATAAAAATTTGAATAATTACAAGTATTTTATTCTTGGATGCGTAGGCTTCCACGACTTGAGTCTTGATATGTCTTATTAGCTTCCGGAGAAGGCCGCGTTATCTTGCCGTGAGCTTCTTCTGGGCTCTTGTGCGGTGGTTCCAGTCCAGTGTGATTGGCAGGCTGAGGGCAGCCCGAGGTGTGTTAGACGTGTCCCTGTTCTCAGAGAGAACTTAACCACGTTCTGACGGGATTGTGGGTTTTGTAGGATGGCGGGTGTGTATTGGGGTTGTGGAGTGACAGGAGGAGGCGAATATTGCTCCTCGACGGTTGCCTTGATGGTGCAACGGCCCTTGTGCACCGCTGGTGTGTTTTTATCAAAATGTTTCTTGAGGTTAAATTTTGAATCCAAGCAACTCTTGAAGGATAATAAGGAGCTTAGCCGTAGCAGCTGTTGGTGGTGCTCCTTCGTTACCGGGAATGCCCGCAAGCCATGCGGGGAAGCCGGTATCGCCTGAAGCGGCGGTTTGTGGGATCGTAATCCCCAAGAGACCTAACGAGGGCGCTCCGATGGAATGGTAACCCTTCGTTGAATTTTGTTGCCCGACGCCTAATCTCGTCCTCCAGGTATGGTAGACCAGAGGCTTCGTGCAGGAGTCTCGTTGGAAAGCCTCGAGGCACAGAATAGATAGCCCGGAGACACCTATTCTGTACCCGCTGAAGCAACAGCAGACTGGAGTCTGCCGCCATGCCCCAGATCTCACAGGCGTAGATTAATAAGGGGATAATAAGAGCCCTCAAAAGGCGCAACTTAAGGGGAACGGTCATCGAGGACCTCAGCATCGGGTACAGTGAGGCCGCAGCCCCATTGCCCCGGCACCACAGCCCCCGGACATGCTCCCTAAAAGTGACGCCCCTGTCGAGCTTCACCCCCAAGTAGGTGATGGTGTTGGTCCATTGTATCCTTCGTCTGAGGTACGTGAATGTGGGGAAGTTTGCGGGAAAGCGGCGCTTGGTGAAAAGAATAGCGTGGCTTTTCTCCGAATTTATGGACAATCGCCAACGCTCGCACCACTCTTGGATGAGGCAGAGGTGTCTCTGGATAGGGTTGAAGGCTCTGCGTGGGTGTTTATTTGTACAGTAACAGCACGTCATCAGCATACTGAGCTATGTTGACTTGCTGCACTGTTGGTAGGTCGGCCATGTAGACGCTAAAGAGCGTAGGGGAAAGTACAGAGCCTTCGGGGACTCCGCCTCTTACTGGCCTAGGTGTTGATTTGTGTCCCGCAACTGAAACTACAAAAAATCTGTGTTTGAGATATGAGTGTAGTAGGTGTATGATGTGTGTCGGGAGCTCCAGTCGGATGAATTTGAGGAGCAGACCCGCGTGCCAGGTCGTAGAGAAGGCTTTCTCCACGTCCAGCGACACTGTCGCAGTGTAGGCTCTGTCCTGGAAGCCCAGGGCAGCGGCCTCCACCACTCTCAGTAGTTGCTGGGGTGTAGAATGCCCAGGGCGAAAACCAAATTGGTGATCTGGGATGGCATGAATGTCGCCCAAGAGAGGGGACAAGCGGGCTAGTATTAGCCTCTCGAAAACCTTCGAGAGAACTGACAGGAGACTGATGGATCGGTAATTGGATGGGTGTAACGGGTCTTTCCCCGGCTTCAAAATGCATATCACCCGGGCCTCCCTCCACTCGCGTGGAAAGTGGCACAAGGTGAGGCACATGTTGAAAGCCTTGGTTAGAAAGAGTACCGCCTTGATGGGAAGGCATCGGAGCATGGCGGGGGTTAGTCCGTCAGGACCCGCTGCCTTTTTGGGGTTGAGGCGCCGGAGTGCGCCCTGGAGTTCACTGGGTCGGATGACGGGAAGTCGGTCCGCCTCGTCGGGGGGGCGCCGAAGGTATCGACGCACCTCCCGCCGAGCACGGTCCGAGAAGTCTTCGTCCTGGGGGTCTTCTCGTGGCCTCATAGACCTTTCGAGGTAGTCAGCGAACACATCAGCTTTGGCTCGGGGTTCATAAGCCAGGCCTTGGGTGCCTTGGATTGGGGAGGTGATTTGACCTCCGCGGTGCCGGAGAGCTTTGGCAATCCTCCACACGTCGCCATCCTCGAGCCTCAAGCGGGTCATAGTCTCCTCCCACGCTCGCACCCTGTGCTCGCGTAGTCGGGTCCGGACCTCTCGGCGTAAACGCCTCAGGAGTGCTCGGTTATGTGGCGTGCGGTGACGCTGGTATAGTCTGCGGGCAGCCCAGGAACGGCGTACAAGCAGATGGAGTTCTAGGGGTAGGACTTCTGGGTGTAGAGGAGCTGGGGTGTGAACAGTTAGGTTATGAGCAGTTCGCACCACGATGGAGGTAAAGGATTGGACCGCAGCCTCTAGGGATGGGATGTCTGTGATCCTAGGGTTCGGCGGGATGGAGTCGTTGAGGCAAACCCTGACGCATTCCCAGTCAACGTCGCGGTTTTGAACCGAGACGTCGTGACTGGCAACCCGTGTGTTAACCTCAGCTAACACGGGATTATGATCGGAATGAAGTGCGTTGATCGATGTGAGAGATGTATGAAAAGGGAATTGTTTGATGATCGCGAAGTCAATAACGGATGCCCGTCCTTGACCTCGTGGATGGTGTGTGGGTTGCCAGGGGCCCTCTACTCTGAGTTGAGGGTCCGCATCTATCATGCGTATGATGTCATTGCCTCGGGCGTCCGCCCGGGGGCCGCAATGCCAACGCGGATGTTTGGCATTGAAGTCCCCGGCCAGGATGACATTAGGATGAAGGGCTAGGATGGAAAGGTAATCGTTTAGTACGAACTGCCTATGGGGTGGATGGTATACAGACACCAGTAAAACTTCCGTACCGCCTAGGTCAACACAGACAGCCGTGGCTTCCATGGTTTGAAGAGGTGGGAGCTGGATGGGTTTGTGGACTACCCTGTTTCTCACGAAGATCGCTGTGCCACCTCCTCGGCGGCCCACACGATCCACTCTGAGGCAGTTGTAGCCCGGAAGTCGGAAAGGGGTATCTGGACGGAGATGTGTTTCGCTGACTAGCACAAGGTCTAGGGCAAATGAGCCGGCAAAATGCTGGAGCTCACTCCCCTGACCGTTCAGGCCACACGCGTTCCAGAACGCGAATCGAAAAGAGGTACGAGACCTATTTCGACTCGCCATTCTGGGCGGTCTGGACGATCACGGTCAGGAGGGCAAGTCCCTCCATGGCGACAGCCATCTTTGCGGCTGGGTCTGTGGCATATAGGAATCTGACCAGCAGATCACAGATGCTCCGGCCGTGGTTCAGCAGTAGCTGCTGTATCCACGCCATCACATCCGACATCTGCAGGACAGGAGGAGTGGTGGGGGTTATGTTTCTGGGTGAGGGTGTAGGAGTGCTTCGGGGCGCCGGCACGCCGCCAGCCGCCTCCTGCCCCTGCTGTCGCTCGGGTACGGGAGTGCCGTTCCCTTGCGCAGCCCTGGGGGAGAAGTTAGGCTGCCTGGCCGGCCAGCGCACCTTAGCTTGGGTGGGGGGCTTTTGTTTGGGTTTGGCTGGAGCTTCTTTGTTGCGTGGGGGTTGGTGGGTGTTATTACCATCCCGTGGCTTCGCAGGGCCACGCTCAGCCCTTTGCGCCGTAGTGGTGTTGGTGGCTATTCTTTGTTGCGCCGGCTGTCTTGCAGGAGGGGCAGGTGCAGATGTTGGCGCCTCTGGTCGCTGGTTGGCTACAGGTACTCTTCTTGTGTCCTGCTGTAGTTCTGGCGGCGGTCTCCTGGCCGCTATGACAGCGATCCTCTTAGGACAGCCACCATAAGATGCAATATGTTCGCCACCACAATTTGCGCAAGTCGGCTTCGCGGTGGGAGATATCTTGCAGACCTCTTTAGGGTGGGCGCCTCCGCACCTTAAGCAGCGCAGGTTACGGAAGCAAAAGTGACTGGAGTGGTTAAACCCCAGGCACCGGTGACATTGAGGGGGCCCGCCAGAGCCCTTGGATGGTTCTATTTTGACCCTGAGGTAACAGATGGCGGTGACGCCATCTATCTTGGTCTCAGGGTCATTGGCCCGCTCCACTACTACGAGGAAGAGGGGGAGGGGAGATTTGGGGCCTTGCCCATCTGGAGCGGACCTGGTGAGCTGCTTCACCAGTCTTGGGGTGATGCCCTGGCGGATGAGGTCTGTCGAGATATCCTCCACCGAGGTGTCGACTGGTAGGCCACGAATGACCCTGCGGATGTCACGGGACTTATCCAGTCCAAAGGTAAAATGGGGAACACTTTTCCTCTTGAGGGCTTGCAGGATGAGATTATAATCCTCTATAATCTTCGCCTGGAAGACGTAGCGGTGCTTGTTCTTCCGAACCGTGCACTGACTCGATAGGGATGGCATAACCTCCTTGAGGAAGCCTACCACCCCCTTAAAGTCGTCCACGATAATCGGTGGAACGTGCCTCCTCGACCCAGGATTCTGGGCGGGCCCAGAATCTCCGGGGCGGGATGTTGCCTGGGATTGGCCAGAGGGCACGCCCTCTGCAGCCAATCGGGTTTGCCTCTTCTCCTTCCTCGAGGCCACTACTCGAAAATCGTCCTCTCCGTCTGTGGAGAGGCCGGAAGAGGACTCCTCATGATCTACCATCATGGAGGATGAGTGGTACGACAGGACCGAGGTCCTGCCGCTGCGATGTGAAATATTACTGCACACGCTGGCGCAGTCGTCGTCGGAGTCGTGCTCCGGAATTTGGCCTGCACGTGAAACTGGTTCGCGCGGGAGGCCCTCGTTGGTGTCTTGCTTGGATGAGTCCAAACAGATAATCTTGCCTTTACCGCCTTGGCGTTCCTGGCTAGATCTCTTTTTGCCCTCTACAGTAGCAGGGCCACTGGAGGGCAGGGTGGCTGCACCAGTGCTGGTGCTGGCAACGGTCGTTGCTTCATCATAGGCAGGCCCGCTTGGGGCTTTGCCTTTGGATGGTTTTGTTTTGCTCCTGGTCATGGTGGAAGAGGACGAGGACAGGGATACTTGCCCTGCACCCTAGGGTGCAGTGCACAAAAACACACCTCGGTTTACCCTCACCTGCAGGCAGCAGGGGCTAAGAAGCAGGCCGAAACAGAGGACCGGACGCTTAGATTAGCGCGCCTTACCCGAACCTAAGAGGTTGGGTGGCTGTGGCCTTGTTTCGGCAACCCGCTGCCTTTGCACTTCCGATGGTCTGGAAGTGCACTCCGCTCTTATTGGAGTTGTGGCCGGCCAATCAGGGTCCTCGGTGTTTAGTTGGTGTTGTTTAGCTGTCGTCTGCGGTTGGTAGCAAGGAAGGCAGGCTTCTGCATGTGGCGCTAAAAAGTGCCTGGAATGCCAGAGATGGCCTGAAGAGCAGGAACTGAAGTACCCAGAACAGCCGAGAAACACGAAGTCCCGTCCCTGTGCGGTGGTTCAGTCCAGTGTGATTATGGTTGCTTCTTTGCTCTCGCTTATATAGTGGCAGTGCGGTGGAGGTTGCCCCGCCCTCTCTCTTCTGGTTGGCTAGTTGCCTGGCAATTGGCGTGGGTGCTGGCGCCGCTCTTTTCTGGTAATGTTGGAGTTGCTTTACGCTTTCTTTTTCCAGGTTTTTGTTTCCTTTTTGTCTTATTTCTTGTTTTAGATTGTGGTTTGGATCTTCTTTTAGTAAATGCTGCCGTGGATTGCCGTCCGTTTCTAGAATGCCGCATGTCTCCGCCCCTTGCCTCTCTTTGGCTGGAGGCCGGCCTATTATGGCTCTCCTTGTGAGCAGAGTTTTCCAGATGTTATGGAGATGTTTTCCGCCGTCCCTGTTGATGTTCTTCTTTTCTTTGAAAATCTCTATGCTTTCACGGGTCATTCTGTGAAAATTGCTACAGGTTGCTATGAGCTCTGTGTTGTCAAAGTCGATGTGGTGGCCGGTTGTTATTACGTGCTCAGCTAGTGCGGATTTTTCGGGTTGGTTGAGTTTTAGACTGCGTATGTGTTCTTTTCTGCGTGTTACTATGGACCGTCCTGTTTGGCCAATGTAGGCACTTCCACAGTCGCATATAATTCTATATATGTCCGGGTTTAGGAGCAGGTTGCTGGTATCTTTGGCTGGTCTTAGGAACGATCTGAGCTTTCTTGTTGAGGTGTAGCGAGTTGTCGCAAATCTATTCACAAAAATGAACTGATGCGCTCACAAAAACCAGCATCGTCTTCATCATGTCGCAACATGTCGACGCAAAAGTCACGCCGTATGACCTTATCTTCTTCACTCAGAAACTGCAACATCTGTAATCTGTAAGGCATCATGTGCAGTCGCTTCCGCAAGATTTTCCATACAGTTTGCTGTGGAATTTGTAATTGCATGCTTGCCCTAGATGTCGACTTCTGTGGGCTTCTTACGTAGGCGCAGAACGAACACGCTCAACGTTTTCTTCCGAAACTCTTGGTCTTCCCGAGCTCTTCCCTTTGCACAAACATCCCGTTGTCTCGAATTTCCTATACCAGTCGTAGATATACTGTCTAGTCGGTGGCGTTTTGTGGTAACGTGTTCTAAAATGTCGTTGGACAACAGTTGCTGATTGCGTTCTAGCAAATTCCAACACCCAATATGCCTTTTCCACAGGATGTTCCGCCATTTCAGCTTCTGCAACAACAAACAAAACACTACAGCGTTACCAATAGTAACAGACGAAACTTTGAGAGTTTCTCAACATACCTCCAAAATAATTAGGTTGCTACCTCTAATAGTTTTTGTTTTATAGGCAGTTGAAGTTGTCTATTTCTTTTGTAGTAAGCCTGTATAATTTCCTTACGGAACCTATTTTTATTAAGAATGTCCATTTAAATATAAAAATATACATAGTATGTACACAATCTTTCCCCTCTATTTATATACAGAATGTTCAAGAAGTCTAGCGTAAAAATTGGCAGCATTGTAGAGGAGTTCAATATTATTAGTTTCAGATAGGGAAGCTGATCAATCGCCACGGACCATGACCTAAACACATACATTTCAGAGAGTGTAGCTATAGTGATATTATTTTGCGCTATAATTAGCGTGTGGTAATCTGGCCAAGATGTTGAAGGAGTTGCAGGTTCAAGTTTCTGTAAGCATTTTTGTTATGTTGTCTCCTTTGTTTGAATGTTGTACTGGCAAATAAAAAAAATGTAATCTACGATAAACATTTACATGAACGGAGAACGTCCAATAACAATCGTATTAAACACCTGAACGGGTGCAGATCCCGCACCTCTCGAAGGATTTTATAAAATACAGTGTATCACACATTGACGTGTTATTTAGATAATCACATATTACAATTATTATTGTAGACACAGAATTTACGAAACAATATCATCCTTTCAAATGAAATTCAAATTAAATACAATGGTAAAACAAGTTCATAAAACTAATTCTTAATGCAGCAGAAAGAGAATCGCATCTTCCTTTTCATCTGCATGAAAGGCAAATAAAAAGAGACTTTGAGAAATAATACAATATCCGAAGTACAAAATGCAATAGGTTACAGATGAACTGTTTGATGTGACGACCAGCAACGTCCCTGCAGAGATTGCATATGATCATAGTAGCTGAAGTGATTAAAAGAACATCAAAGCTATATAGACAAAACCACAGTACCATTGTTCAAATCCTAGCAATAACAATTTTTTTTTTATTCACCGCTAAAGTCATAGTTTAGTTTATTCGTTTCAAAGCAGACGTTACATAAATAATTTCAACAAACCTAATTGGTTTATTAAATTAATCCACGCAGATGCCCTAGTAATTACTGCAGTGAACATTGAACGCTATATATATCATTCAGCCTTTTGAAAGTGATTTGTGCTGAAGAGTTCAACGTATTGACTTCAAAAACAAAAAAAACAAAAGAACAAAAAAAAAAAAAAAAAAAAAAAAAAACATACTCACCCACCAGTATGTTACAGCGGAGCGCTCTAAATATGATCTGCAATCAATCGTTTATCTGTGGCGTGCACTTCCTCAAAGAACATGCAATTTTGCCAATATTGCAAATCCAATAGTTTTAAATATCGTATTGATTTTGCATCAATACTCATTCTTTCAACTACTGGCACACAAATGAGGCATTCTGAATGAGAATAGAACACGCCGTCCACCTTTTTTTAAATTATATTCACTGATGTGCAATCCAGAAAACATGCCTTAGTTTTGACATTTGGCAAAAGGGACAATAGATTCCTTACCTCAAAGTGTTTATCTAGGATCTTCTCCACAAGTCCGGTTGAATTCTGGGACATTCTGTATATACAGAATGTTCAGGTTGCCTGGCAGTGCTGTCCTCAACTCTTTATAATTCAATAAGGTATTGGTGGATAAGCGGTTAATGATATTGGATGTTAAAAGGCGACTTATGAAAGTTGGAGACTTTATCGGTGCGTTCCGTAACTGTTGCTTGTTGTGCGACTCTTCTTCTGGTACATCAGGGTGTGGTTGCGTCCTGGATCCTTTCGAAAACTAACAGAAACGTTTACCGACGATTGAAGATTAATTTTTCCCCCTTTTGTTCACCTTCGTTTCGCCAATGTTTAATTACTTAGATAAAATGTGTTCCTCACTTTTCTGACGGCATGCAATAATACTTAAGCCCGAAAATCTGAAGATTTCTGTCCTGATGCACTGTTAAGTTGCCCGCATGTCGACTCCACTAGGAATGTTTTCGAATTGTGCTGTGTTTCAAAATCATGTCTCTGCCATATTGAAATATTTCTCCCACTACTACTTAATTTTACGTTTTCGGGTCATTATGTGACATTTATGATAATTCTAATTGGCTCTCCATCTCATATTTTATACAGGATAGCATTTTCTATTTTCTGCACCTGGGAACATCTATACGGAACGCTTCTCACAGTAGCATTTATTCATGCGAAAATACTTTCATCTTTCTCGGGTAAATATAGTTTCCCATGTATAAATTTATTTTAAAGGTTCGATTCCCGGAACCAGGCATCAAATTTTGAGCCTTGAATAAATGTTGTTGCCTCTTTCTGGAGCCATTATTGGAACCATATGCATCATTCACTCAAGAAGAGACCTGCACGAAGACCAGCTAAATCACCTTCAAGACTTCAAAGAGCTTTAGAAGCACGCACCAAATGTCTGCAGTTGCTCAAAAGGCAAACTTAACTTTCAACCTAAATCCATGCAGATGGTATAGCAAGCTCAAGGCATGTGCTCAAGCCAACGAATTTCTATACTTAGTAATTGATATTCAAAGTGAGCAAACCAATTTGAATACTTCCATAGTAGGTTCCATGAGGTTTAGCTCTTCTTCGTGCAGGTCTCTTCTTGAGTGAGTGATGTATATGGTTCCAACAATGGCTCCAGATAGTGTTGTTGACGTAAAGTCAAGATGCAGTTTCCATCCTATTTATGTTCCAGAATCGGATACTGTCCAAAGCTGTAAATTGTTGTTTGTGACGTCTGTTGTAATAACGTCTGTGCGCGGCTGGCATGGCTACATTATTGAAGAAAGAAATGTCACAATATTGCCATTTACAAGGGGGCTGTGAAAATTGACCCTGTTCACAGACATTGTTTGCGGTGGATTAGCCTTTGGAACGCATGGTTGTCTTTGTTTTTATATGATAATTTTATTTATAATTAATCTGTTACAAAATCGTTCATAATTTATAGCATGACAGATCTGCATCAATGTTTATGAAAAAACAGCGAAATATTTTCATGGTGTATATAGTGATGCCTTAGACAAGTAAAGTTTAGTTCGCAACATGGTGTCACAGATACAAACTGTTGCAATTAATTAGCTAGGTATTGAAATAATTGGGTATGTTCATGCTAAAAAAAATTAATTTGAGAAAACCACCTTTAGTCAGAACTAAAGTAGCAACAGTAGGTACTGAAAAAGAAATGAAAGAAACAATCCTGATGTGTTACATTCACATTATTTTCTCTATCTATGCTGCAACAAATTATTCTTAAAAAACGTATTCTTCTATCTGCTTCATACTAAACAGGATAAACCTTAGCAGAAATCGTTATTAGATATTTCTTTGTAGGTAAATACAACGAGAACAGGGGAATGCAATATGCTAAAGTGATAGTCAAATCTTTTATGAGCTGATAGTTCTCTTTGCATGACCAGGATAAAAATTGCGATTATTGATTTCCCATTTGAGAAAAATATAAGTACATGAGAGCCAATTCGAGAGACGACACTGAAAATTTTAGAATTCAATGTTTCTAAAAACAAACGAAATTTGTTTATATTTGATAGTTACCTTTAATTTTTATGAATTTATTGCCACGTACTTGCTCGATTATCAGCACCGCCAATGTGCCAGAATTGCGTCCCATAGCGGTTCACTTACATGCCAATAAATCATGAGGCTGTCGCTTAAGTACACTTAAAATCATCGGTCTGGGCTAAAATTAAGCACGCGACCTTGGTATCTGAAGCCAGCGTCTAACCTGCTGAGGCCCAGATTGATTTCATTTGATTTGCTCTAATATTTTGTTAATTATAATCAACTAAAGATGTTGTGCTCCGGCGAAGAAGTGTGCTCTATGGCAGAAATGTATAATTGTTATAGCGAATCCGAAAGAGAGTTTTTTTTTCTTAGTGATGTCTTTCGCGAAGGATGGCCAATAATTGCTGTTACTGATGAAAATATTGTCGCTGTTCGAGCCATGCTTGAAGAAGATCGAAGGACATCTTATGAATTTATTTTGGCGACATTGGTCATTGGTAGAGTCAAATCCAAAGCATTTTACAACTGATGTGAAAAAAAACTTTTTATTGATATATTCCACATCAAAAACTCTGGAAAGATTTAAAAGCGTCACTTCAAATTGCGTTTGAAATATTATTACTGGTGATGAATCTTGAATTTATTGTTATGGTCCTGAAAAGAAAAGACAATAGGCGCAATAGTGCCTTGGTACAGAAACTAAACTTACAAAATACCAACAAATTTTCAGTGCTGCTAAGTGTACAGTTAAATAGGTAGAGCCTGACTGAAAAATACAATGTCATAGCCAGGATCTGAACCACGGATTTCCGATCTCTAGCCGTATGTTCTACTACTGAGCTACCATGGCAACATGCCGGCACTGCATTAAATTTCTGAACTGACTGGCATGTTTCCCGATAAACCACAAGGTGATCTCAAATTATTTTGAGATAAGACCCAATGACGACTTACAATGTCGTAAGTACTTTTAAGTCCCAGAATTCATAGTATAGCCAACTATTATGGGCAATTAATGTAGATGTAATTATTTTTTTCACAAAGCCGTGTGTAGGAAATGAGTTGGATAGGTATAGTCTGAACTCCAGTCCTACACACGGCTTGTGTGAAAAAAATCAATTAAATCAAGTGCATAGTTCCAAGTTTGTTTGCTTTTCTTTTCTAAATCGGGTCATTATGATACGGTCATTAGAAGACAGATGTACGTTACTGTCAATTCGCACACGCAGTTTGTTTCCGGCAGCTATTTTAAAAAGTTCATGAAGAATACCCAAAATGAAAAATAATTTTGCTCATGACAACGCGTCGTCACTTATAGCAATACGCACAACTGATACCCTGAAGGTCAGCTCCATGGGCCCTCCGCTATAAAGCCTTATCTAGCACCCTGTGATTTATTTTGTTTCAACAATTTTAAAGTAAAATTCTTGGAATCAATTTTCTTCATCCGATGAAACGTGGAATATTATAAAATCCTGGTTTCTGCAATGCCTCAGGAGGAGTGGCATTTTATCATAACTTGATTAGAGTTATGTCAGCGATGAAAAAGTGTATAAAGTGTAAATATTAATTCGGTGTTGTTAGATTAACTCTTGAAATACTCAGAACATTAAACAATAGCACTGGAGTGGTGGCACTGCAAGGAACAATCCGATTTTTGCTATACACATAAAGCGCAGTTACACGTTGGCCGCAAATAAAAACGCTAGAAATACTTATAGTCCTCTGTAGTATATTGACACTCAGTGGACTAGCTTCAAGAGGTCGGTGCTGGCAGTTATAGAGATAAATAGCATCTCGCATAAACATCAGAAGCGTTATCGCCAAATAAACAGAATCTTCTAGAAGTTTCCTTCCCCCCGCCTCCAGAACATTCAAAATGTCCTGTGGAATATCAAATGGTTACATGAGCTAGCGCTGTCGCAAAGAATTGAGTCAGCTAGGATGGTAGTGTTCGACAAAAATGCTCTTCTCGGAACGATTTTGTGTCCACTGATGTGATGTGCAATGAATGGTGTTTCTACAAGAAGATTAGGGACATCTTGTGTTTGACTTCGTAGAGAATGAAGTGAACCAAAAGACATTCTGCGTCGGGTATATTTCATTACACTGTTACGTTGGGAAGGAAGTGATTACAGAGAATGTTGAACTAGATCAAAACATTGAAGGGCAGTTAGAACCGAGAGAAATGACAGTGAAAATTGGACAAAGGCACAGTATATATATATAGTTTGATGCTACAAATTGTTTTGTTTTTCACAAAAGCGGTGTAGGACGAAGGCTGGACAGACTGAAGAATTCAATGAGAAATGAAAAATTCAACATCTTATCCCGGCTCTGGCATTAAATTTTCAATGTGACTTTTCTTATATTAGGATTACGTAATCATACTAGAGATACGCTACAACTACGGTTTGTTCCACAAATTTTGCTTTGCATCCCTTAACTGTCACGTAACTAGTCGTCTCTCTTTGGCTGTTGTGGTGCGGTAAAACGTATTTTCTTATTTAACATTAATGTTTACACTAATATATTCGAAGATAATTGTCATATTTACATTTTCATAGCTGCATACGTAAAGCAAATAGTTCATGCAACAAGACTTAATGCTCTTAAAATAGTGTAGTTTTTAATCAGCAAATGCTCATAGGTGTTCTAAACTTAGCTCTCAGGATGACGACAGCACATACATACAACTCTTATGAAGGTGCGATTTTAACGCCTGAACGTGCAGTTTGTGTATCGCCATTCAAAGGAGTACTTAGTCAATCAGGGGAAGGGGAAATGTAAATGGAGCGGAAGCATACATATGGCGAGGCAAGCTTATAAGAAACAGCGTATTAATTCTTTATAAATATTTATTCACTAGGGTGACTTATGAAATATATATTTCCGGTAAAGTAGTGAACAAAATACTGATTCATGGATCGCCTTTCATAGTCCAGTGCAGGAGTTTACTTCTTACCAAATCGGCACTTGATACCAATATTATGTTGCGTGCATTCTGAAACATATTAAAACCAAATTTAATTAGTAGCATTGTGGAAAAAAATTACTCTATTTTATTTACAGGGTACTTATTTTATTTTATGAGCATCTTCTTTTTATTTTACATTTAAATATTGGATGTTGTGCTTAACATTGCCCTATTTTGAATATAGCACTACATAATTTTAAAGAGCCTGATTTTAATATCTCTTCATGAAATGTAATAAAATAATGTACTTATGTTAAATCACAGCTTCCAGAAATACACAGTGCCTCCTCAATAGCTAGTATGCCTTAAGTGTGAGCTGTCAAGCTCCAAAGATATCAAAGTTTATGCTTTTCAAAGTCCTTAGTTGTATGTTACATTTATATAATATTCTTAATTTCTAACATAATGATTGAATAATTATACCTATATGATAAGAGTATAATACTAATTCACATTTACATAGATTAGTTTTATTTAGCAATTGAGCCTCTTGTTATTAAAATGTGCTTAGTTTTACTTAATATATTTTGTAAATAAGGGGATACATACGTGGTAGATGAACTAATACTAAATTATATTATTATTGTTGTTGTTACCATTTGATAAAATATATGTTAAAGTCTGTTTTACCATAAAGAATTTTAGGGTTAAAAATTTAACCACAAAAGAAGAATACGTACATATTATACAACTGAGAGCAACTAAAAGAAAAAGGAATAACGTTAAGTGCACATTCCATAGAATACATTATTATATACAATTAACAAATCTTATTTCATATAAAAAGCGTTGCCATGGTAATCAAATGAAATTACACTATATCCAAACATAATTGAAATGTCAATTTCTCATTTTCATTTAAAAATTGTTAGAGTTAATTTCTACAAATAAATTGCATCAACACCATTACAATAATTAGCTATTTATTTGGAACCATAGCAACGTTTGTTTTGTAAAACATTTATATCTTACATAATCATACACTATAATAAAAATATTTGATACAGGCTGTCATTTAAAAATGTTTTCGATGGAATCTCGGCTTTCATGGGCTATCCCAGCATAATAGTTGATGCGCTCAATGCATTCCAGCAATCTAGCCTATGCATACCAACCAGGGTGATATGTGGAACCCGATTAATGTATGAAAGTGCGAAACACACTTGATATGACTATCACTTGGAGGGTTGTTTTTAGTGGATATACAGCGTCCGAGCGGGGAACTCAGTTCAATTGTCTTAACAAATGCAACTCGTGATTTTGAATTTCTCTATATAAACAATACTTGTATTACTTATGATTCTATAGTACGAATACGATCAGGCAGTAATACAATACGCATTACATTCTCTGTACAAGAGTGCAGACATGACGCTTTGAATCTGTAATAGATGAGTATCGCCAATTCTAATTGTTGTACCATTTGGAACTATTTCATTATCTTTAGTTTCTTAATAAAATATATGAAGGGAAAACATTAAACTACCAACTGAAAATTACTATTGAAATATTAAATTACTCGTATTAAGAGTTTAAAGGTCGTCTCCTTAGCGCGGTGGTAGCGTAGCTGCTTACCAAGCAGCTGGGTTCGATCCCCAGTACCAGCGTGGGGATTTTTTCCCCCGCTGGGAGACCTGGCCCGGGGTGCACTCAGCCTCGTGAGGTCCCTGGGGGGCCAATTGAGGAGCTACTTGATGGAGAAGTAGCGGCTCCAACTCATGAGGACCGCATTAACCGGCCGGGGGGACTCGAGGCGCCGACCACGACTCACCCTCCAATAGGGTAAAAAAATTATGTGCTTAACAGATTTTCTTTTTTGTGCAATATTTTTTCTTGCCGTTGCGGCTACCAGTTATACCATAGTCACATAGAATGAGGAGGTCCTCACACCCTATTCCCAGAATATATCATGAATATATCTTAAAATATGATATTTGAAACAAAATTGTTTTACCATATTTCAGAAAATAAAGTGTGTGCTGTAGGGTAGGGCATGTAAAGAGTAGGTTTGGGTTGAGGGATTTTCTTGGAAATATTCCTGTCGCATTCTTGGATAATGCTGAAGTAACGATTTTCATAGACATACACACACGCACACACACACACACACACAGAATTATTTTAGCAACTGCAATTAAAGCTAAGAATAAATATGATGCAAATAAGATTATAATTAGTAGCGTCAGCTTCAGATGTAATTAAAATTCCTTTTTCGTTTATTCAGAGAACTCAAAACCTATTCATATTTTTTCGACAAATCTGGGAGTCTTTTCTTTTTCTAATGCCGTACTTGTTATAGGAACGAGAACAGTGCAGAAAGTTAAAATAATAATAATAACAATCATAAATTTAAAATGGCACCCTAGCCAAACAAGAATAGCGTTTTAGCTCGTCTCTATGGTGGTAGCGTGGAGACGTGTCTGCCTCACATTCAAGAAGTACTGAGTTCGAATCTCGGTTAGGGTGAATACCTCGGATTTGGTGTTCTGGGGGTTTTCCTTATCCTGAGAAAACGAATGGACGAATTTAAGTTCCATGGACCCCAGGAATACCAACACTAAACTATCTCACCCTCTCCCCCCCCAAAAAAAAAGTTTGCTTAGAAGCCTGACAGATATTCGAAAACTCCATAGAATATAATTAATCCAATGACGATAGTTAATGGGCCCACAAGAGAACTTGGATGCAATGATATTCACCCAAAAGTTTTCCTTCTTGGGATAAAGCATATCTCTGAGGAAAAACAAATATGCTAGCAATTCATTTAAAGTAGGTGGAAGGAACCAAGTAACCTACTTTTTAGTATAAAATTCTATGACTTTAATTATCTCCCTTTCTTCTCCCGCCTAATTCACAGATTCCACATCTACTCACTGTTGAATTTATTTAACACTACTAGCAGTTATATAACAGGAGCTACTGGTGATTTCAAGGTCATCTATTTGCTAAATTATCTTCTGCTGGGGTGTTTATCCTAACGACAAGCGAATGTCAAATTAAATTCCACTTAAGTCCCATCGTTCTGGCAAAATCTTTGTATAAAACAACTATTGTGTCTTAATC
Source organism: Hymenopus coronatus (assembly GCA_030762935.1). Classification (NCBI taxonomy): domain Eukaryota; kingdom Metazoa; phylum Arthropoda; class Insecta; order Mantodea; family Hymenopodidae; genus Hymenopus; species Hymenopus coronatus. The sequence continues at coordinate 37,221,272 of CM060890.1, forward strand.
ATAACTGCTGACGTCACTTACCCAAGGCCTCAGTCTGCCCAACAACCTGTGGTAGAAATAAAACAAAACAGGTGTTAGGATTTTATCCAGTGTAGCTACAAGTACACATGTGTTCTATAGTATGTACACTTGTACACCTCTATGTATATAATGTTATTTATCTCTAACAGCAGAAGAAATAAAACACATTAACCTTCTGTTGGAATAGAATTAACAATGACTTATTCTTTCTTTGAACCTTTTTCAGTGTAGGCGAGAAGATTGCCATATAGTTTTTCTCCTGATAGCATATGTATTTGCCTAGAACACGCGTTAGACTTTTGTTTGTTTTTGGTTCAGAAGTTTCTGTACTCTCTACACATGCGCATATTTTACAATAACAAGATGTTTTAAATTAATAATGTAAAATTCATTTCATATATTTACTCTTCATTTTACTTTCCTGATCTGTTTACCCCCTTCAAAACAATGTGGTATATGCTTTCAACTTTAGCCAAAATATATTCACGCAATAAAATGTTTTTGAGGATAACAGATATGCTGTATAAACTGTATAATTTTTATATATTCTTAATTCAATGAATTAGGAATTTTGTATTAGAATCAATAAAATCATAAAAATGATTTCTTTACATTTCTATCCCCAACGTGTCAGGCTATGAATTTTAATAAAACACCAAAAAACAAATAATTTCTCAGAAACTTAAGAACATAGATGAGATGCTTTACCATTGACTGCAAGTTTTCTTCCAATTAGTATTCGATATTTAGATTGTAGATAAAATAAATTGCTTTAGAATAAGGCTTCATGTGTTTTAATTATGTAATAAATTAATGTTAGTAATTTATTATATTAATTAAATAAGTGTAAAAGGCTAGTTATTTATATAAAAAGTATTTTCCAAAGCTACAACAGCCTTTTCAAATATTTGAAAACTCTTAAAAATTCTGAATCACGTAATAATTTTAGTTGTTTGTAGAAAGCAAACAAATATATGTTTCATTCACATGACTTTCTGTACTTATTCTACAACAAACTTATTCTTTTACAGATTTTGTGATAATGGCGATAAACACTAGCAGACATTGCTTGATTTAACAATTCCTTATAAGTACATGAGGAATAAAATAATATGCTACGTAAAAGTGATGGGCAAATGTTTTAAGATCAGGTTCATACATGAGAACATCGAAATTCTATTCTCCGTGATTGGTCAGGATTAAAAAAAGATTTTAAAAAACTTAGTGTTAAAAAATTGAATCCATTAACAAGGAATATCTCGGAAATGTGTTACTCCATAAAAATGTAGGTATATAAGATAAATTGTGAATTTTAACAAAATCTACAGTCTTGTGAAGAGCTTTGGCTATCTCTTACTGTTTAACAGTTATATAAAACTCATTCAAAATGAAAAGGCCTTGAGAGGCTTTATTTTTCATAAAAAATACACCGTTGGAGCCATTTTTTGATAAAATCAAAATTTTGGAATTACCGTGTAAAGGGTGGTTTTTTATGGGAGCATTTTCTTTCTAATGACATCCTTAAAAAATGCAAAACATAAATGTCATGTTTGTTACTTAACCGTGTTTTCGCTTTTAGTATTATACAGTTCACAGACACACAAATATGCACATACACACATTGATCTTTTTCTAATGCTTTTAATTTAAAGTCAGAGGTCCCCAAACTTGTATTTAGAGTGATAAAATCTCGATATTGAATTTTTGTGTGGAATGCAATACCTATATCTACCTGTTGTGTATTTGGTAGAGAAAATAACATATTTAACATGATATTAATACATTTACAATTATATTTTTTGATGAATGATATACTATTATTCAGACAAATATTCGTAATGATTACAAATAAATATTGAATTTCAATGAGTGTGTTCCCCAGATTTAGAAAAAAAAGAGGGCTATTACGTCTTTCATACCGGGGGCTTTTATCTTGAGATACAAACTACCAATGTTTTCCTGGCTGAATTGTTTTGGGTTTTTCACTTTTATACTATTAAACACACATATTCACGCCACACACTCTCAAATTCATTCTTCCATAATATGTGGGAATAGAGAATGATTCTGGTTAAAGAAATATACCGCGCTCCAACTCGGAATCGAAATTGGAACCGCTGGGTTAAGACACCAGTATGCCGATCACTCGACCGCAGAAGCAGTCTTGCTGTTTTGTTTCTTTAAGAATATCAAAATTCTGCAGTAAAGCATTCCTTCATGACCTGAATATTATCTGGTCAAAAATGTAAGTTTTATCAGGTTATGTTTGCTTCTACAAATGGCGGTATTAATTCAAGTCAGTTAATTTAACTACCCAAGTCAGTAAACAAAATAGGATATTTACCTGGAGAATGACGATGGCTACGAAAGCCACGGCAGCTGCGATATAACCCTTCATGTTTATTGCTGGTATGTTTTCAGTTGATGTGCTGGCAACGCAAGCAAGCCTTTATATATGATGGATTGCTTACGTCTGTTTCTAGCCTGCCACGAACAGTGCCCGTTTTCCTGGTAAAGAAAGAGACGTATGCATTCAGAGAATTAACAAGCGAACCTTTAACTTTGGTTCAATGCACATTGCAGCGTACTTCCCTCTTTGCTTTCAAGGTTGCAGATCAAATTTACTAGTTACTAAATGTAAATTCCCTGAAAACAATGTTTACAGTGACGTTTACTTTCACTACAATTTGTATACTTATAGTGAATAGAAGAACTATGGTATTCCCCCCCAAAAATTCAATATCGGAAGTTCACTGCAAATGTATGTTTTAAAGACCCTGAATCAAGAAAGGATTTTATATAAAGGTCTGCGTGCTCGGAAGTGTGTCTGTGTATGTGCGCGCATGAGTGTGAGTGAGAAACAGAGAACAAAATAACCTAAAAACGAAAACCTGATAAAGGTTGTTTAATATTCAAGAATGAACACAAAGGTATTCAAGCAAATTCCCCCATCCCAAACTACACTTTTTGCTATTATACTTTCTCTGCCACGTATATAGCGGGTAGAGAAGGTATTTTATTCCAAAAATTTGGTAATGAGATTTTACTGGAAATACTCGTTTTGAGCTCATCGAATTAAAAACCTATTTCTTAGTAAAAGATCTATATGGCGTGTCTATCTATCTGTCTATGAGCATAACTCAAAAAAAAAAAGAAATACCAAACTTCTTCTCTGAAGTTCAGCAGGTTCCAAGGACGCACCGAATATTTTTAAGAAAATCCAAAATTACCCTTTAAATGGAAAGGTTTAAACGTTTGCTCAAATTAGGTTTAACTCTGCGTAACTGCTAAACTGTAAGAGATAGACAGAATCTTACCACGCAAAAAATGTAGAACTCGCAAAAGCACACACTTATCTCAAATTATTTTTGTGGAGTTCCCCATTTCCGAGATAATCCTTTCTTTGTTTGAATTTTAAAACATTTATACGAACAAAATTCTCAAATGGGACGCAGTTAAACGTTTTTACTTTCTCTAGAACGTGTTTACAATGCATAGAATGTATTTCATTCCGCCAAAAATTGGATACCGGGATCTTACTGGTCCCTCGTAACCGTAAAAATCTGATGTGTTCCATTAACATGACTTTCTCTATATCTCTGCAACAAATTGTTGTTAAAAAGCTTATGCTTCTATTTACTTCATATTAATCGAGGAAAAATCAGCAAAAATAATCCTACTACTTGCTTCCTGTAAGTAGAAGCGAAAAAAGGAAGTACTATTGGTTAAAGTGATAGTCAAAAGTTGGTTGCTATGTGACTGAAGTTCCTTTCTTTGTTTGGACAGGAATTGTTAAATACCTGTATGAGGAAAGTATGTTTTTAAAGCTTAAACCAAAACAAGGTGTATCTCAAAAACGACCAACTCCACGAAAAAAATTTATACAAAATAAATTGTGTGTTTTAAGGTGCTCTAAATTTTTTGTGTTGTAAGTTTTTGTTCTTCTCTTACGGTTTAGCATTAATGCAAAATTCCGTAAAATTTATCCAGAATAAAGTAGTCTTCAGAGGCTATTCCCAGAAAATTCAAGATATACATTTTATTTGTCAGGTAAATATATTTAAAATACGAAATTTTAATCAAAATCGTTAGAGCCATTTCAAAGAAAATCAAAATTTTCGAAAAGAGTTCCATGTAAGGGGTAGTTTGGGGCGGGGAATTTTTCTCAAAATCTTCGTGTCGCATCCCTGGAGGATACTAAACTTAAATACCAATTTTGGTATTTTACCGACTTTTCATTTTTGAGCTATCGTGTTCACAGACACACGGACACACACACACGTGCGCACCTTTTTCTGAAAATGCTTTTTTTGGATACAGGGGACCCTAGAACATATATTACCGGTGAAATCTCGGTATCGAATTTTTGGGTGGAGTGCAATACCTTCTGTATACACTATGTACATAGCACGTAAAGAGAAAGTAAAAGGGGCAATCCGGTGCACCGAAATATGCTGATGCTGTAATTGTATTTTGATGTGTTTCTTTATCTAATTGTCGGCGGAGCCTTTTCACCATTTGTGTTCCACAAAAGTCCTGGGTTTGCCAATATTCTATTGGTTTGTATTCAAGTCCCAACGCAGTACTCATCGATGAACAAGCGAGGCCAGGATGAGGGTTAAGGAAACAATTTAACTCTAGGGGAATGAATGTCAACACGACTTCCTGGCAGAATGGATGCTATTATAACAAACAGGGCTCGTTGATTGATCACTAGAACATTAGCTCACTTTAGTTCCATGATCGTCTTAGTGCTTCCCCCCGTATGCCTAATTACTCAATGAAAACATGCTTTAGAAATACATTTGTATGCTTGGTATATTATTTAATTTACAGAAACATATTTTGTAATGAAATTACATGATCCTTTGTGAATGGCGCAATCCATTGCACCATTCACAAATAGTCTATCAGATCATGAGGCACAAATATTACACATTAAAAAGTGAGTTTGAATTTAAAAGTTAGGTATAAATATTAAAAAAAAATCCAGTGAAATGGATGAAAATGACCTAAGAACTTTTAACATATATGTTAAGAATCTTGTAGAATGTATGTTGTAAAAGAATTAAACAACAAATCGAAAAACTTTCTAAAATATTTTAAAATTCACTTTGAGGCGTGTTTTCCAATGAAATTCACCAAAGTGCAAATCCAAAAGAGGAATAACCCCTGGATCAAGTTAGGTATTAAAATGTCATGTAAACGTAAAAGGCAACTATATCAGGAAATTAAATATAACAACAATAATCCAAGCGTTTACTATAAGAGGTATTGCAAAATCCTCAAGGAAACAATAAGATAGTGCACGATAATTACATATGTAATTCAGAAAACAAAACAATAACTATTTGGAATATAATAAAAAGAGAATGAGTCCCCCAGTAACACTAAATATCGACAATCAAGTAATTTGTGATCCTCAGAAAGCGCAAATAAGTTCAACAGTTTCTTTCTTAAATAAAACAAACAAATTGAACTTAAACTATAGAAATGAGGAATAAGCTTTAAATTTTTGAGAACTTCTTTAATCGATTACATCCCTGAATTTAACATAAATTTGGCAATTCCTTCTGAAATCTATAGCATAATAAATTCTCTTAAGACCGAAAGCTCTTGCATATATGATAAAATAAAAGCAAAGTTTAAAAAGCATGTTCGCAACAAATGAGCTTAGTTATATAATAATGAATAATTAAATACTGGAATTTTGTAACACTGCAGGAAATGTTGAGGATAAGTTTCCTACAACAGATGGCGCGGACCGCTATTTAGCAAATTTTGGGAGGTCCGAAAGCCGCCAGTTTGGTAGTGCCCAAAAGTTGGCAAACCTGAGACGATCGGGAGAAAGAGTCGAGACCCGAACGCCTCATTCTCATTGTCATTCCGATTATGATTGTGTCAGTGGGTCAGCATTCATTACGTGAGTAGTAGAGTTGCGACTGGGTGAGTGATTAGCTAACGCTGACGTGATACAACCCCATAGTATGCGGTTCAGGGACGTGTTATGTGAAGCAGCCATTGACAGTAACTCTTCAGCAAAAATATATACGGCACTGGCGTTACGTAAATGTGAAAATGTTCATTTACGCAAATTAGCAAGTCATCTAGAACAGTAACGGGAAAGCTATATTCTCGATCGGGAAGGAAAGAAGTATTTCTTCCTTTGTGTCGTGTGACCGGTTCAAAGGTCAAGTTTCTGAAGGCTCTTTGTTGCTGGTTTGAGTATAATCAGTTTGATGCTAGTCTGCCTGGACGTGTTAATCGTTGTTTGTCGGAATGCTGTGAAATATAGCGGCATTCACTTTTGGTTTCTTCGATGGAATAAGGTGCTGTTATAGATGGAATAATTTTGGGAGCAGAACGAGCGATTCCTCCACCCGGAATTTTTCCTGGTAAGGGCATGGATCCTCTCTTGGGAGAAACGAACCCTGGGTCGCCGCGAGTATATCTGCTCAAACGTATTTTGTACCGTGGTTGAGTGGACAACGTGTCTTACTGTAGTCCGCATTTAAAGCGTGGAGGCTGAGGTGCAAAACAGACATTAGTTCTGGTTTGCTAGTTCGCCGACGTCACAAATAAATACCTGAGGTGAGTGTAATTGAAGCAGCTGAATCCGTTATAATATTTCTGATTTAATTGCATACTCAACAGTCAAACCTCTTTTCAATAAAGGCAAAACATAATTAATGTATTCCGAATTACAGACTAATATTTCTGTTATCAATATTCTCGAAAGTATTCAAGAAAGTAATTTTTAAAAGATTGTACAATTGCACGAAAATAACAATCTATTTATCCCAGAACAATTTGGGTTTAAAGAAGAGTATCAACAAACTATACAATTTACAAAATTATGCATGAAGTGTTTACAGCTTTAAATGACAATCTGCATATGGGTGGAATTTTCTGTGACCTAGCAAACAATTTTAACTGCGTCAACCATGAGATTTTAAATAAAGAAAGAATAAAAAACGAAAGTTTAAATTGGTTTATATCAAACCTACAAGAAAGAAAACAAAGGGTCGAAATTAGCAACCACAATCAATATAACAACAATTTCTCAGATGAAAAATTAATAAAATATGGCGTTCCCGATTGGTCAATTGTAGCTCCTCTGTTATTTTTAGTTTACATAAATGACTTCCCGTTGTACAAAAGCAGCTTTGCTAGTATCTATCTACTTGCAGACGACACCAGTGTTCTAGTAACAAGTAGCTTGTCTAGTAGATAAGCATTTAGATTGGAAGTCAATATTAATTACATTCCCACATAAACTTAATGCAGTATGTTATGCCATTCAACCAATTCCCTTAGAGGAGTTTATTTTGTGTGTGTTTAATTCACTGTGGAGCATGGAATGAGTTACTGGGGTAATTCAGTAGATAGCAAACGCATATTATAACTCCATGGCACGACAGCTCACGGGGAACCTTGGCCTACCGCCCGGCCGCTGCGTCCCCCATCTCGGTCCACTACAGACGTCATGGATGGGGTGCAGTATTGGAGGGTGAGACGTGGTCAGCGCCTCGAGTCCCTCCCGGCCGGTCAATGCGGTCCTCATGACCTGGAGCCGTACTTCTCCATCAAGTAGCTCCTCAATTGTCCCCCCAGGGACCTTACGAGGCTGAGTGCACCCCGGGCCAGGTCTCTCAGCGGGGAAAAATCCCTACGCCGGTACTGGGGATCGAACCCAGGTCTCCCACTTGGTAGTAAACGCATATTTCTAATACAAAAACAAGTTATACGAATAATGTGCTACACTCAGAATAAACAGGCATGCAAAGAATTCTTTCGTAAACTGGATATTCTAATATTACCTTGTGCATACATATTATCCATTTTAAAATGTTAACCGACATAGCTTTATAACAAACATAGAAATATACAATTTTAACACTAGGCAAAAGGGAAATATTCAACGTCCTAATGCAAAACTCTCTCGATTCCGGAAAAGTGTATACTACGAAACAATTACAATATTTAATGCTCTCCCTAATAACCTCAAGGAAATATCTAGTAACTACAATATTTTCAAAAGTTTCTTTTAAACAGTATCTTTGTGATAAATCATTTTATTCTCAAAAGAATACTTAAATCAATAATCAACCTAAATATTTTCTTGTAATGCCAACGTTAATTCATGTGACACAGGCTATTAAAGTCAATTGAAGTGTGATTTTATGTTTCATATACGTACTTAATATTTTAGATCGTATATCTTAGTTTCAAATTTTAACACTTTTTACATACACTCAAGATGTAAAGATTAATATGTCATTATAATCACATTTTAACCTGAAAGTATATAGTTCAATACTAATTTTGACATTCCGTACACATAAATAAGAATGAAAATACTAACAGACTAAAAGTCAAGTGAAGTTTTTTATGTTTAGTAGCTGTTACATTAAATGGACTAAAAATAATGTTTATAGCATGTACGTTTTTAGTACTGTATTTGGGAATATATAATTTGTATATGTAGTTGTAAGAGTAATAACTAAATTTCTATATATTTAATATTTATAGAAAGTAAATCTTAACGTTAAATCCGGACATCCTTGTATATAAGGATATAAGCACCGTGTAGTAACATAGGTTGTAAAAGCCAAATGATATTGAAAGCTTAAGATATTTATTATTAGTTGTGATGCAATAACTTTTAATTGTTGTTTACTTGGTGTATTTAACTTTGTATGCTTTGACATGTGCTTTATTCAAGTTTAAGATATTTATTATTAGTTGTGATGCAATAACTTTTAATTGTTGTTTACTTGGTGTATTTAACTTTGTATGCTTTGACATGTGCTATATTCAAGTCCAGCTTGGCCATCATGAACCTACAGAACGTAATCTAATCTAATCTAAATAAGTATGTGTAATGTGGAGCTTAAGAAAACACACAAATTTATGTCATCTCTCATTTACTTTCTTCGAAAAAATACGCAAATAATAGAATTTTCATTGATCAAACAGGAATATCAATCTGGTTTTTGCTCCTTTCCTCAACAACCACTGATAATAAAATCAAATTAAAATAATGTCTTTCAATGCATCTCAAAACTGTCTAGGCCTCTGGTTGGCCTCCACCATCGCGAAACAAAGGGCAACCGCATGTTACCAATCACGCATTGGTATAGCTAATAGAAGTTTTAACTGGGGACGTGGCGAAGGAGTGGCATTCACCTACCAACTTAAACAGCTGTTCCTCATAACGAGACGTATAAAGAAACTGGTTCATTCCACCAAAAATTCGACCTCGAGATTTCATCGGAAATATACATTTTGAGGCCCTTGAATCCGCAAAAACAGGATGTTTAGATAAAGGCCCTGTGTGTGTCGATGTGTGTAACTCAAAAACGAAAAGTTGGTTAAATAATCAACTTTTAAGTTTTGGTAACATTTAATTTCAGCATCTTCCAAGGAAGCGACACGAAGATTTCCAAGAAAATTCCCCCCACCGCAAATTACCCTTTACAAGCAACAATTCTCGAAAACTTCGATTTTCAAAACTAGGTTTAACGATTTTGATTAAGCTACTACATGGCAAATTTCTGGGAATGCCCTCCGAAATCTTTTCACTCTGAATGACTTTTGTATAACTCGTAAAGTATAAGAGATAGACAAAAGTTACTACACAAATACCTGAGTTTCCATTCACATGACCTTCTCTAGCTGTTCCGCAAAAGAGTGTTCTTTTATCAGCACACGCTAATCGAGATAAAATTAGCAGAATAGGTTTTATTGCTTAATTCTTTGTAAACAAAAGGGAAATAAGGGAATTCAGTAGACTAAAGCTATTGTTCTTTAAAAGCCGGACACTATGTGAAACAATTGATATTCGTTTTCTTTACTTGCCAGAAATAAACAAAGGATAGTCGAAAAAAAGATGACCTACCGTTTGAGAAAAGTGTAAGTAGCTTAAAATTGAAACCAATAACACGGAATATTTCGAGAACAGTCAACTCTATAATAAAAATGTATATGACATTAATTGTATGTTTTAACGAGTGCGTTTTTTGTTAGTAGCCTTTTGTCTATATCTTGCGGTTTACCGATTATGCAAATTTCAGTCTAATTCATTTAGAATGAACAGGCTTTCAGCATCTATTCCCAGAAAATTCAATATATACATTTTATTTGTGATGTAAATATCTTTAATATATAGAATTTTGATGCAAATTTTTGAGAACAACGTTTTGAAAAATTGTACCATGTAAAGTGCAGTTTGCGGGGGAGGGGATTTTCTTAAAATTGTTCGTGTCGCATCCTTAGAAGATACTAAACTTAAATATCAAGACTGATATATTACGTCTTTCAGTTTTTGAGCTATGCTGCCCTCAGGCACATACATACACAAACACACACGCACGCGAACATTTTCCTCAAATACATTTTTTGGACTCATGGGACCTCAAACCCCGTATTTTTGGCGAAATCTCGACATAAAATTTTTGGGTGTGAAATTATGCATATGTACTAGAGAAACTAAAAACGTAGATATTGTTAAAACACGCAATTTATTTCATATACTACATTTTTGTTGTGTTGATTATTATAGGTTTGAATTTTAAAATACTTCAACTTCAACTTTTCTCAAACAGGAAGCCCTCATCCGTTTCACCTCTTTTTCTATTTTGCTTCTGTCTATGAAAAGAAAAATGTAATTCAATGATAAATGCTTAACGACAGCTTATAAAACATTTGACTATCGCTTTAGCCTAGTGTATTTCTCTATTTCCCTTCTACTTACAAAGATAAACTAATGTGAATTGAACACATCAGATTTTAGAATGTATGCCTCTGAAAGTGACAATAAGAAGGTCTCTACTTCGGTGTCAGAGTTTCTTTTAAATATAGAGATGTCTAAGATTTGAACGCTCCTATATTTTACACTGTGTGCATTAGTTACGCTGTTCTTATTACCGTCGTTTGTGATGGCAAGTGGCTGTTAAAACGAGGAAATATGGAGTTGTTTTCAAGAAATAGGAGAGCAGTGTGTTAATTAGATAAACGGGTTCTTGAAGAATTACGAGGTACGGTAAGCTGATTGTAAGAAGGTTAAATAATTAACAAGCAAGATAATATAAATAAATGTATGTATTATAGAAGTAATATTATATTATTAGAGGACGTTAGCATAAGCTTAATCATAAGCTGAAATTGTACATAAAAGAGAAATCTCTCGCAAGATTTTTGTGAGCAATAGACAGAGAGCTGGGGTGAAACGTATAAAAGAATGTCCTTGAGTTAAAAATTCTACGCAAGTCTTAGAAGGGGGAAGAGATAATAAAAATGTGAAAGTTTCTGGTTAGCTAGCAGCCTAAGCGAGAGACCGGGATAGCTTTTAAGATACGCGAGAAGTCTAGCCAATCAGAATATAGTTTTAATGCTTAGGCAGAACAGGTGTGTGTGATAATGAACTACACCGAAATAATTTGCAAGATTGTGCACGTGACTGATATAAGTAATTTGAGATCGGCGATGCATGGCCCCCGGGTAAACATAACACAGCTACACAGCGTTAATCGTGTGGGTATCAGGTGCTCATAAGTCGGTGTTAAAGCAAAGCAGGCTGAAAAAATTGCTTAGAATGTCTTTAAAACTGCTGCCCGAGTATAGAAATATCGATTTTTAGCAGCTCGGGACTAGCGTTCTCAAGATTTAATGTCGCAAAAATCTGTAAAATCTGGAACTAATCATTTGACAGTGCGACACTGAGCATTCATTAACTACGTTCTTGAGTTATGTAGCCTACTGTGGAGGCGTTTTTTCAACTGCTCTGGTGGCTTAATACGTAAGGCAGGAAGCTGCTATCCTAAAGGTCATAAGTTCGATTCATGTCATAGAGTACATATTTTTACTTTCCCTATACGTGCTATGTATATAGTGTATAGAGAAGGTATTGCACTCCAACAAAAAATTCGATACCTAGATTTCACCAGAAATATATATTTTAGGGTTCCCTGTATCCAAAAGAAGTATTTTCAGAAAAAGGTCTTTGTGTGTGTCCGTATGTCCGTGTGTCTGTGAACACGATAACTCAAAAATGAAAAGTCAGTAAAATACCAAAGTTGGTATGCTAGTCATCTTTCAGGGATGCCACACAAAGATTTTGAGAAAAATCCCCCCACCCCAAATTACCCTTTACATGGAACTTTTTTTGAAAATTTTGATTTTCTAAAAAATGACTAACGATTTTGATTAAAATATGGTATAGTAAAGATATTCACCTGACAAATAAAATGTATATTTTGAATTTTCTAGGAATAGCCTCTGGAGACTACTTTATTCTGGAGGAATTTTACGAAATTTTGCATAACTGCTAGACCGTAAGAGATGGACAAAAACTTTCCACACAACAAATGTAGAGCACCTTAAAACACACAATATATGTTATATACGTTTTTTTCGTGGAGTTGATTGTTTTTGAGCTATAAAAAACTAATACTTGTCTCATTCAGGACTTTATGAACTCGTGTCCATACAGACAAAGGAACTTCAGTTACATAACAATCAGCTTTTGACTATCACTTTAACCTATGGTATCCCCTTATTTCGCTCCTACTAACAAGGAAGCAAGTAATAATACTATTTCTGCTAATTTTTTCTCGATTAGATGAAGTAAATAGAATAATTTGTTGCTGAGATGTAGAGAAAGTCATGTGAATGGAACACATCAGATTTTTTATTATAATTTTTTTCCAGACGAAGTGCCGCGATACGTGAACGAGACCCGAACTCAGAAACTATCTTTCACTTGAAAGCCAGAATTATAACCTCTACATTAGAGAGGTACGCTGTAATATGTCCCTTCGTTTTTCGTGCTATGCTCTCAAATGGTTGATAAATTAGCCAGTGGCGTACTGGCACTTTAGAAATTTATAGCCGTTACTTCGACATTTCAACAAACAGGACATAAGTCTCCTATCTCAAATTACTTATTTAAGTAATCTGCATATTCTGTGAAAATATTTCGGTATAGTTCATTAACATCCTGTATATTCTATGGAGACAGAGTTCTCAGTTCGTCCTCAGCTATTGTACAAGTTGGTTTTCGTTAAGTATACAGTGCAGTTCGTTTAGGTAGAAAGGCATTTAGTTTGTTCTCCCCCAGTATTTCGGTATTACAAATTAATTTAATAAACTAATACGCGAAATCTCAGTTATACGTGTAAGTGAATGCGTAATACAGTTTCAGCTCTGATCGCTTAGAAATATAACCTGTACGTAAATTATGACAGCTTGGTAACAATCTAAATAAATTGCTTAAACTAAAAGTATATCAGAAATAGTTCCTTTTACCGTTCACGCCCTGTTACGAGATATTTGCTCGATCGAGAAACCCAACTAGCTAGAGAAAATATGAATAACATAAAACAAAACATATACAATACAATATAAAAATAATTCAACGATAAAGAGGAGAAGGGTTCCACCGCAAGTTCCGCAACAATTTGTCGCTGGAAGTATTCAACTCCAAACCAACCTGAGGTCAAGTAGCGAATAAGAGAGAAGATTGTTGATAAGAAATCATGATTAGAGATGCCTATATCTCTCGTTGCAATCATTTTGGTTCTACTTAAAAAAAAAAAAAAAAACTTGTTAAAAAAATTAAGATGTGTTCAATTCACATGACTTTCTGTATCTGTTCTGCAAACAATGTATTCTTACAAAATATTATTATTTTATCTACATCACTCTATTTAAGATAAAGATCACCAAAAATGGTCTTGTTACTTTGTTCCTTAAAAGTAGAACGGAAATAAGGAAATGCACTGGGTTAAAGCGACAATAAAATGTATTAAAACCTGTCGCTGGGATTGTCATTGAAATTCAATTATATTTCTATGGCCAGTAGTAAAATAAAAGATATATGAAACGATCGAGGACTATCTGATAAAATTGTATCTATTTTATAATTTAAATAATAAAACAACAACAAATATCTCCGAAATGGTTAATTCTACAAAACATTGTCTATGACATAATTTATATTTTAATGAGATCTACTTTTTCGTGGACTCACATTTTGTCTGCTTACCAGTTATGCAAAGGTCATTATGAATGAAGAGAACTTCAGGGGCTATTTCTAAGAAAGTTGGGATATACATTTTATTTGCCAGTTAATAACTTCAATATTCGGCATTTTATACAAAATCGTTGGAGCCAAGTTTGGGATGGGAGGATTTCCGAAAATGTTAGTGTTGCATCGATGTCTCTCTCTCTCTCTCTCTCTTTCTCTCTCTCTTTCTCTCTCTTTCTCTCTTTCTCCCTCTCTTTCCCTCTCGTATGTGTGGTGTGTGTGTGTGTGTGTGTGTGAGTGTGTGTGCGCGGGCATGTGTGTCCGTGAACAGCATAACTCAAAGCAAAAGGAATATATATATATATATATATATATATATATATATATATATATATATATATATATATATATATATAAAACTTTGTTTTTAAGTTCCGTACTTTCCAAATACTTGGCACCGAGACATTCAGGAAAATCCGTAAACCCACAACTACGCTTTACATGGAGCAATTTTTAAACTTTTTTTTTTGTTTTATCAAAAATAGCTCTAGCGACTTTTATTAAAATTCAGTTCATTGAGGGACACTGGGAGTGAAATTCAAATTTTCTATATTTCTGAATATATTTTTCTGTACCATTTAATGTTATTACAACGATGTTATGTTAATATGAATACTAAATATCATTCAAAATGGTTATAGGTATAATTTGGAAGATGTAATTTATTTCATAACTTGCATTGTGCAAATACATTGTATAGTGTAAATGTTCCACGCGCTTCAAACTTTGAGTAAATTGGAACTTTGAACCATACACAAAACCTTTGCGTGCTAATATTTAAAAAACATTTATTACTAAGTTGCGATAATTTTTAAAAAGTATTATAAATTTTAATCTTTAATCATTTTTCATAAGTATATTTTTGGAAAATTATTAATATTAAAATAGATACTTGTGAACATTCTGGGAAATTTGATCGTATTTAAAGAAACACAGAGACGCGTAAAAACTTTTGAAAAATTACTATTAGTGTTTTTACCGACTGTAATAATATTACAATAAATACTTCTGCAAGTTCTGGGAAATTTTAGTTGTATTCAAACAAATACTAAAACGCGTAGAATATGTTGAAAGTGTAGAAATTAAAGTTTGAGAAAAATGCTGTATGCTAGGAAACATGTGCATTATATAATCTTTAAAAGACTGTAGATCCCGAGCCAAATGGGAGATAGCTAAATGTAGAAATTCAACGAATGCTCAAAGGTTCCAACAGCCATTTGCTAAAAAGATATTTTTGAGTTTTTGTCTGATTGTAGACAAAATTCCACTTCCAGTGCCCCTATAAAACGTTTTCATTACAAATAAGAAATATAACTTGAATTTTATGGGACATGACATATCTTCATTCGGAAGGAATTGTGTAGAACTGATAAACGTTAAGTGATAGACAAAAACGTATCACACAAAAGAATTCTATCTCTCTAAAGTACACAATTTATTGCAAATAACCTTTTTTTTATGAGAAACCATTCCGAAGTATCTGTTGTTAATGCTTCAAATGGATCAATTCTTTTTATACTCCTATCGATATTTATTTGTCTCGGGCGATTGAATAGAAAGCATACGGAATATAAAGTTCTTGAACAGTTGACTATTGCTATTTTCTTGCCTATAAAGAAATAAATAAAGGAGTTATTTCTGCAAAGCTATTTATAACATAAAATGGGTAGAAATATAAGTTTTTGTAAGAACAGTTTGTATAGCCACTTATAAACGTTAGATGGTAGAAAAAGTGCTGAATGTAACGCAGCAGATTTTTGTTTTATTTTAGGTAATGTATTGTTGTTTTTTAAAGGTATAACTTTAGCTCTTGATAATTAATATGCAATTCAGTATTCTTATAAATGTTGGTATTTATTTATTCTAAACCACACCTTTTAGCAAGCTAACATGACAGAAGGTAATGTAGGAATAATTATTAATACATAAAACATTAATATAACTTATCAGCTAATATGTGTCTTAAAATAATTGTAATGTATTTTTGGATACATTTTTCTATTACTTTTTCAGGTATTATTTAAATAAAGGTATAAGCGTACAGATGTATTCTGATTAAAATTCAATAATACCTAGATAAATACATTCCTACTGTTTATAAACCAAAAATACTGATATATAGTCAGACAGCTCATTTTCCAGGTGCATTCTAGACCAATGCTTTTCGAGCTGTTTTCTGACACAATAACGATGATTTGTTAGATTCAGCGGTGTAAGAAGTTTTGCTCTGGTTATTTTTCTTTTTTAACAATTTCACACACTTTCGTTTATTTTTTTTTAATTTTATTTTCATCTTCAAGTCGCCCAACCAAACCTGAAACACTATATAATAATATATTATTCATTCCACTTCATAAATAAGCATTAACCAATTCTAAGCTATATTATGATTTTAACGAATTTATAAATGAGGCATACATTCATTGCAAATGGCGTTCGTCATAGTTCTGCTAAAGATGTTTGGAAATAGACCTATAAAATTAGTATATAGAATAATAGAGAAGATAGAAATGAAAACGAATGTAGATTCTTTATTAGTTTTTTCCAATTAAAAGTTTAAATTATTCATGGATTTTATTAATAATTACATTTCATAAAACTGTTCTTCGACTATATTAATACAGTAGATTACAATAATAATAATTTTGTAATATGTTGGCTTTATGATGCACTAATTAATGAAATCTTAAACTTCGATTATATTGATTTAAATAGTTAAACGTTTAACAGTTGAGTGGCTACAACTCGTCCCAGATCCTCATTATTATCATTCTTAATTGATAATAAGCCCAATGTATATATGATGCTAAATATGTAATGAAAAAGCTATGAAGCCATTGATGTAGGAGGGTTGCAGGAAAACAAGGAAATGACAAGCTATTATTTACCATAAGGGATTAAAGGCGTAAAAGAATATGAGTACTTGAGACAAGTTTTAAATTTATCTGCTAGGCAAGGGAGTTTATAAAACTGCTGATTGAAGCTCTAATAACCAGAGTTGTATCTATGAAATATAAAACAACATATTTTTAGGACAATAGTGGAAACTATTATGGGACATAGGTGTACTTTGTAAATCTATCATTTCAGTTTCAGATGATCATAACTTGAATAGAACTATATTTCCTACCAGCGGTGAAAAGGAGAAATTGTATTTCATTCACATGTCATACATAGTGTGAATATTAATTCGGTGTTATTTGATTAACACATGCAATCCTCAGAACATTTAGAGTAGCAATGGTGGCGCTGTTATCGCGTTTACACGGAACAATCCTATTTTTGCTGTACACATAAAGGGCAGTTGCAAAATTGGTCGCAAGCAAGTGACGCTAAAGATTGCGTCGTTCTTTGTTGCAGAAGGGAATTCGCAGTATTGTGAGTTATCTTATTGTCTAACACGTACCTGGTGTTGACTTTTGCGTTGGTTTCGACTGCTCTGGTTTCACTTAGTCGGCAAACATTTTATAGAACTCACTCTGGGGTGGGAACAAGTGGCGGGTAAAATTGTATTTTTACATCCGAAATTACACTCGCAATATACTGTAATGAATAAATTTCACTTTATTCCTAAATATTCCCTAACAAGCACCTTTTCGTACAACTGTTAGCTGACAAGTACGTCATACCTAGACAACAGTATAGCGTATCCAGAAAATAAGTGCCTATTTTGTAGAAATGAATACGTTATGACCACGTTGTATATGGTAGATAATTGCTGGTACATTTAACATATTGTAGATGTAATAGGTTGCCTGATGTGCATTAATCGCAAGCTACAAATTAAACATGTGTTTCATTGTTTACAGAATGAATGCGCAGGATGTTTACCGAAGAAGAGACTTGGAGGCTACAGAGGCTACGATGACATTCGGATGAGATTTAACCGCAGATTCCATCACACTGGTCCCACTGACAAAACAATCCGCACATTGGTAAACAAGTTCAAGCGCACTGGATCACTTCGACTTTCGGCAAGATGGGACACCATATCATGATACCTTAGCAGTACACACCTTCCTGAATTCACATTTCCCTGGGAGGTGGATTGGACGCGCAGGCCCCATGTCGTGGGCAGCACGTTCCTCTGACCTCACGCCGATGGACTTCTTTTGTGGGGATTTATCAAAGGGCGTATGTTCACTCGACGCATTACCACACACTGCAGGAGCTCAGGGGTCGCATTACAGAAGTTGCTACTGTCATAACACCCGTAATGCTTCAGAATGTGTTTCGTGCCACTGCTGAAAAATTGGATTGATGGTGATCATGTTGAAAGTAACCACTAATAAACCGATACCATAGCAAACATTGCAGGCACCATCACTATTTCTATGAAATAGATACTTAATTTCTGAC
This sequence comes from Hymenopus coronatus, assembly GCA_030762935.1. NCBI lineage: Eukaryota > Metazoa > Arthropoda > Insecta > Mantodea > Hymenopodidae > Hymenopus > Hymenopus coronatus. The sequence continues at coordinate 37,239,741 of CM060890.1, forward strand.
ACCTGTACTTTTAATCACGTTATCCATTGACTTTCATGACCCTAACTTCGTAGACCTATGGCGCACACCCGGAATATTGAAATGCTCTACCTTATACAGTGATATCTTCTCCTACCTCTGCTTTACTCTTATTGGGTGAAATTTTGCGCCACATCACTACGTAAACTGCGCATCCCTTGGTCATGTGACAGCTCAAACTGGCCATGTAACGCAAAATACAATGAAACTATCCCTTTTTCTATCTTATTTCAGGATTAAATGTTAAGCTATTTTTATAACAAAGGCCCTGGGGCTATAAACAAATACTAATAACAGCTTTCTACACTTGTTTGAAAACCCTGTGCTGGTATAAATCCATGCTCAAACTTTGTTTTTCTTGTACATGAATCAATATGATATGCTTGCTATCCATAATCATATTGCTTTACATAAACCATTTGATTATTATTGCAATACAATTACCACGGAAATACCGTTCCATGTAGTAAGTATATTGGAATGCAGAAGTTATGGCCTTGTTCTCAGAGCTTCTGAGGATGGCCAAGAAGAGCAGCCTTGCTTCGCCGCCGGCCGCCACCGCAGTCTCCCCGCAACAGCAACCGCAGTTGCCGCCATCACCGCCGCCACCGACGCCTCCGCCCAGCTCCATGCCGCCGCCACCCCGGTTCAGTGCCGTGGTACGGGGGGTCCCTCGGGACCTTTCCACCCGGCATTTGCTCACCGCCGCGCAGTCGCGATGACCTTCTTGCTTGAGGGCCACCCGAATATACTGCGACCGGGGGCCAACGCCGCTGATTCACCTGGAGATGCAGGATCAGGCTGACCTTGAGGCTGCCCTCGCTTCAGGGTTGCCCTTGTTAGGGCGACTCCTGGCAGTCGAGGCAAGCCGACAGGAACGCTACAGGCCCTGTCGACGCTGCTGTGCCTTCGGGCATCAAGCTGACACCTGTTCCTCGTCGCCGCGGTGCCATTACTGTGGCTCCAACAAGACCACCGCCGAGTGCACTGGGCATGATCTGCGCTGTCGCCGCCGGTTCTGTGCCATCTGTAATGGCACAGGGCATTTCACCGGGCAAGCCCAGTGCGCGCTATACCCCAGGAGCAGGCCATTTTCACCACCAGCCCGGATTACACCACAGACAACCACATTCACCGACGCCACACCACCTGCGCCTACAGAGTCAGCGACGCGGGATGCCATACAGGACCTCCACGCGGAGATCCTGAACATCGGCGCACGTTTAGCTGCTCTGGAGGAGGCATTCACCAGCGTCGTTTCACAGAAGCTACAGGACCTACAAGCTGCCACCACCGCCGCCATCTCCACTTTATAGTCTTCCACCGCTGAGTTGTCCGACCGAACAGCCAGCATCCAAGCGCAGCTACAGCAGCAACATGCATACCAGCAGCTCCAATCCGCCGAGAGGGCCCTATTCAAGAACCGCACATCAGTTACAATGAATCCAAGGACACCACAAGAGGCTCTCAGGTTACTGAGAAATAATCAAAGAGACGCAGCGGACTCTAGGTAGCACGGTTTCCTTCCCACTCATCCAATTAACCTACTCCAGAAATTATCCTTAAAATATCTCCTGAAATTCGCCAGGGGGCAGGCTGGGCCTAGGCCAAGCCTGCCTGCCGGCACTCAATAACTCCTCTGGCGGCCGCACAACGGGCCAGTTATTACCACCAGTACTACGCGGGTGCAACAGCGGTACCGCAGAAATCCTGAGCTGCAAGTGAGCTATTGCTAGAGGGCTCTATTGATGCTACAAATTGTTTTGTTTTGCTTTGTTTTGTTTTTCACAAAGGTGGGACAAAGGTTGGAAAGATACAATCAGATTGAATAATTCAGTGAAATGTGAAAAACCCATTTTCTTGTCCCAGCTCTGGCATTGCATTTTTCAGCCTGATTTTGTATTGAATTAAGACTGTTTTATCATATAGTGTATACGATGCATACATTACAGCTAAAGTTTGTTCCACATACTTTGTCTTATATCCCTTAACTGTCACGTGACTAGTCACCTCTCATTGGGTGCTGCGGTGGACTAGTTGGTTGTCCTTATTTAACATGAATATTTACGTTAATATATCCGAAGATAATTTTCATATTTACATTTCTATAGCCGCATACATAAATATTTAATGTAACAAGAGCTAATGCTCCTAAAATAGCGTCATTTTTATCAACAAATGCATAGAGGATGGTCTTTCGTTCTAAACTCAGTTCTCAAGATGGCGACATCACATACAACTCTCATGAAGGAATGCCTATATCGATTTCATCGCCTGACCTTGCAATGCATAGAGTTTGTGTACCGCCATTCAAAGGTACTTCGTCAATCAGGAAAGCGGTAACGTAATTGTGCGCGGAAGGATACACATTGTCAAGACAAGTTTATAAGAAACAAGGTATTAATTGTGTATAAATTTTTATTCAGAAGATGACACATTCAATATAGGGTTGCGGTAAAGTAGTGAACAAAGTACCGGTTCATGGCTCGTCCTTCATAACTCACTCTAGGTGTTTACTTCTTTCCAAATCGGCACTTGAAACCAATATTCTGTTGTGTGCATTCTGAAACATATAAAAACCAAATTTATAATAACATCGTGGAAGAAACCTACTCTATATTTGTTTACAAGGCACTCATTTTGTCAGCATTTAAAGACTATTATTTTTGTTTTACAATAGAACATTGATTGTAATGCTTCTATAAATACATAGTTCCTCCTCAATAGTGATTATAGTGTGATTGTCAAGCTCCAAAGATAGCAGTAAAAGTTTCTTTTCAAAGCCCTTAGTTGTAGGATACAGTTAGTTAATATACATAATTTCCAAGATAATTCATGAGTAATTTCAAATTATACCAACATGATAGGCTATAATAGTAATTCATATTTACATAGATTAGATTAATTTAGCAACTTTTAAGTAATGGAGTATCTTTTTGTTAAAATAAAGATTTTTGTAGGTAAGAGGACACAAGCGTTGCAAATGGTTGCTGTATTATTATTATTATTATTATTATTATTATTATTAGTAGTAGTAGTAGTAGTAGTAGTAGTAGTAGTAGTAGTAGTATTAAGTATTATTATGGTTGTTATTGTTATTCTTATTATTATTGTTATTATTATCATCATCATCAAAATATTTTGGACTCTATTTTACCATAAGGTATTTTAGGTTTAAAATCTTAAGTACAAAAGAAAAATACATACATATTATACAACTAAGAGTAACTTGAAAATATGGTGAAGAATAATATTAATTGCACGTTCCATGGAATACATTATTATAAGCAATGAACAAACATCGCTTTATAAACAATCTTTTCGATGGTCATCAAATGCATTTTCACTGCATCGAAACATAATTAATGAAATGTAAAATTGACATCACTTAAAACATTTTTAGGGTTAGTTTCTGCGAATAAACTGCACGAATATCACCGGAATAATAAATATTTATCATAGTAACGTTTGTTGTATAAACATTTGACAACTTTTACAACCATACATTATAATAAAATCTTTGAGAGGGATGTCTTAAGGATATAGGTGGCATTTAAAATGCGTCACGTGTTTCATGGGTGCTTGCAAGCAATGCATGCCAGCAATCTAGCTTACACATCCTAACCCGGGTGCTATGAGGGATCCGACTGATGTATGAAAACACGAAACGCACATGCGACTAATATTTGTTTTTTTTTTGTTTTTTTGTTTTTTTTTAAGTGAATATACAGCATCTGAGTGGGGAATTTAGTTGATTTGTCTTAATAAATGCAACTCCTGTTTTTGAAGTTTTCTAGACAAACAGACCACACTGTTAGCACACGCCGCTCTCATAGGCGGCCTAGATTTGTGGTAGGCAAAGCGTTGTAGGGTGGGTTTTCTCCGGGTTTTCCGGTTTCCCACGCCATCGCATTCCACCGGCATCACCAGCGGTGGCTGATGTAGTAAAAGCGGGCATTAAACGCTATCAAAAATTTCTCTAGACAAACACTACTTGTATTACTTATGATTCTACAGAATATTGTGAATGCGATACAATATGTATTACATTCTCTACACATGATGCTTTGAATCTGAAATAGATGAATGTCGCCATTTCTAATTGGTATATCATTTGGAACTATTCGACAATCTTTAGTTTCTTAATAAAATATATGCAGAGAAAACACTAAGCCATCAATAGAAAATTGCTGCTGAAAGATTAAGTTACTTGTGTTAAGGGTTTAAATAATAAATGTGTTCAGTTCAAATAGATAATTAAAATAAATGAACAGCCTCCTAAACACGGGAATATGTACCTAGGTAGACATACTCCGAGTGCTGCAATTACTAAAAAGTTTGTGTTCAATCACATTACCTTCTCAAATCACTGTTCTAAAACTATTCTTATCAAATTTTATTATCCTATTTATTTTTTGTGAAATCAAATAAACTTAATCCAGATAAAAACGTCATCAGGAAGAAGAAGGATGTCAGAAAATTCTATATTGATTTTTGGAAGAAAAACATTTAATATGACATCGGCACATAAAGGATATCGGCAGAAACATTACCACAAATGGTCATGGAATAGGAAGAAATAAAATTGAGGGAGTTCACCGATCACATGGATTCAAGGCATTAAGGCAGCAACGAGAAGCAGGAACATTGGAGAAGATTCAAGGGTAGAAAGACACACATAAAGAATGAAAATTAAGTTAGGTGTAACATCATGGTTTATCGGAAAATGCAATACCTTGTAAAACCGAAAAAAAGTGTAATAGGTAAAGTGATAGAAGATTTTAAAAGAGTTGTCGACAAGTGATAGCTTTGAAATTCCATGCTGTTTGCATGACTATCAGAGTAAAATTAATATAACTTAAAATGTCATCCTAGCGAAACAATAATATCGTTTTAGGGTGGGAGTAGCGTGTTTGCTTCATATTCAAGAGGTATTGGGATCGAATCTAGGTTAGGGTGAATTACACAGATATGGAAAGTTTTCCTTGTCCTGAGAAGAGGAATGTCCAGCAAATTTAAGCTCCACGGACTTCAGGCATACCAACGCTAAACTTCCGCACCCCCCAGAGAGACTGACAGAATATGCGATACGAAAACGAAGGTCATAACTTAATACAACTTCAAACGTTTCAGGTCCACAGTAAGCAATTGATTCAATGACGATGACTAATGAATCCTTAAGAGAACCGGGGTACAATGAAATTCATCCCAAAAGTTGCCTTTTTAGGATAAGGCGTATCTCTGAAAAAATGTTATGCTGGCAATTTATTTAAACCCGCCTGGCTAATGTGGGGGTAGCATGTCTGCCTCGCATTCAACAGGTCGGGATTTCGAATCTCGCTTAGTTTTCGGGGTTTTCCCTAATCTTGAGAAGACGAATGTCGAGTAACTTTAAGATCCCGTGATCATTTGAGCATCATTTCACCGATGTGACCAATCAGGATTATATTTCTCTGTATAAAAATATGGTTCTACGTGTTGTAGAGTGAAATAGTTTAACAAAGTCTGAATAGCTATCTTATCCTTAAACAACTACTGCTGACGTCACTTACCCAAGGCCTCAGTCTGTCCAACAACCTGTGGAGAATAAAACAAAACAGGAATTAGAATGTATTCAGTGTAGGCACAAGTAAACATATGTTGTATATTATGTTCATTTTACACACGTAATATAATATGCTATGTATGTATGTATGTATGTATGTATGTATGTATGTATGTATGTATGTATGTATGTATGTATGTATGTATGTATGTATGTATGTATGTATGTATGTATGTATGTATGTATGTATGTATGTATGTATGTATGTATGTATGTATGTATGTATGTATGTATGTATGTATGTATGTATGTATGTATGTATGTATGTATGTATGTATGTATGTATGTATGTATGTATGTATGTATGTATGTATGTATGTATGTATGTATGTATGTATGTATGTATGTATGTATGTATGTATGTATGTATGTATGTATGTATGTATGTATGTATGTATGTATGTATGTATGTATGTATGTATGTATGTATGTATGTATGTATGTATGTATGTATGTATGTATGTATGTATGTATGTATGTATGTATGTATGTATGTATGTATGTATGTATGTATGTATGTATGTATGTATGTATGTATGTATGTATGTATGTATGTATGTATGTATGTATGTATGTATGTATGTATGTATGTATGTATGTATGTATGTATGTATGTATGTATGTATGTATGTATGTATGTATGTATGTATGTATGTATGTATGTATGTATGTATGTATGTATGTATGTATGTATGTATGTATGTATGTATGTATGTATGTATGTATGTATGTATGTATGTATGTATGTATGTATGTATGTATGTATGTATGTATGTATGTATGTATGTATGTATGTATGTATGTATGTATGTATGTATGTATGTATGTATGTATGTATGTATGTATGTATGTATGTATGTATGTATGTATGTATGTATGTATGTATGTATGTATGTATGTATGTATGTATGTATGTATGTATGTATGTATGTATGTATGTATGTATGTATGTATGTATGTATGTATGTATGTATGTATGTATGTATGTATGTATGTATGTATGTATGTATGTATGTATGTATGTATGTATGTATGTATGTATGTATGTATGTATGTATGTATGTATGTATGTATGTATGTATGTATGTATGTATGTATGTATGTATGTATGTATGTATGTATGTATGTATGTATGTATGTATGTATGTATGTATGTATGTATGTATGTATGTATGTATGTATGTATGTATGTATGTATGTATGTATGTATGTATGTATGTATGTATGTATGTATGTATGTATGTATGTATGTATGTATGTATGTATGTATGTATGTATGTATGTATGTATGTATGTATGTATGTATGTATGTATGTATGTATGTATGTATGTATGTATGTATGTATGTATGTATGTATGTATGTATGTATGTATGTATGTATGTATGTATGTATGTATGTATGTATGTATGTATGTATGTATGTATGTATGTATGTATGTATGTATGTATGTATGTATGTATGTATGTATGTATGTATGTATGTATGTATGTATGTATGTATGTATGTATGTATGTATGTATGTATGTATGTATGTATGTATGTATGTATGTATGTATGTATGTATGTATGTATGTATGTATGTATGTATGTATGTATGTATGTATGTATGTATGTATGTATGTATGTATGTATGTATGTATGTATGTATGTATGTATGTATGTATGTATGTATGTATGTATGTATGTATGTATGTATGTATGTATGTATGTATGTATGTATGTATGTATGTATGTATGTATGTATGTATGGTAGTTAAGGGTGCGGGGCTTTTCTTGAAAATCTTCGTGTCGCATACAAAACTTGAATACCAAGTTTGGTACTTAACCATGTTTTCGTTTTTGAGCTATGCTGTCCACATTCACGCAGACAGACAGACACAAACAAACGAACTTTTTTCTGAAAATGTTTTTTTTTTTTTTGGATTCAGGGTATTTCCGATGAAATCGCAGTATGGAATTTTTGGATGGAATACAATACCTTCTCTAAACACTAACCATGGGGCTAGAGAAAGTAAAAAAGTAGTATCGAAAAATTGAATCCAATAACAAGGAATATATTAGAAATATACCCCACAGAAATGTATATGATATAAATTCTGTATTTTAATAAGACCTACAGTCTTGTGTAGTTCGGTCTGCCTATCTAATACGGTTTATCAGTTATACAAAACTTCAGGGATATTTCTAGAAAATTCATAATAGGAATTTTATTTTTAAAAATGTTTTAAATAAATTTAATTTAAATCAACACCATTAGAATCATTTTTGAGAAAATTATAATTTTTGAAAAATGTCCAATATAGAGGGTAGTTTGTTGCGGAAAGACTTTTTTTTTTGGGCAGGGGAGGGGGCAAATCGCATTCTTGAAAGATGCGAAAATTAAATTTCTAGTTTGATACGTAACCCTGTTTTCCATTTCTGGTGAATGTAGTTCACAGACACACTTACTTTTCTCTAATGTTTTTATTTAGATTCAGAAGACCCCAAACTTGTATTTACAGTGAAATCTTGATATCGAATTTTTGTGTGGAATGCATACTTACCTTATCTACCCATTATGTATTTGGTAGAGAATTATGTATTTGAAAGTATATATCTTTGATGAATAAGATACTACTATTCACACGTGCATTCGTATCAATGACAAATGTTAAATTTCTATGATCCATATGGGTTTATTTTCCCCCAGACTTAATATAAATAAAAAAATGGGGTCTGTTAGGTCTTTCTTTAATTGCTTCATTTATATAGCCCCCTTTATCTTTTATGGTCATATCGGGGTTTTCGCCTTGAGAAACAAACTATTACTTATTTTTTTTTTTTTTTTTTTTTTTTTTAGCTGAGCTATAGTTAATTAACGTTGGATTTTTCAGTTTTATACTGTTAAACACACACACACACACATACATACCACGTATTCACTCCCATCTGTGAGGCATAGGGAATGATTCTCGTTAAAAAAAAGAAGCCCCCACTCAGAAGCTGTCTTGCTATTACGTTTTGTTTATGAGTGTACAAATTCTGCAGTAATGCGTTCCTTCATTTATGACAGACAACAGAATATTATCTGGCCCAAAATGTAAGTTTTATCACATTATCTTTGATTATACAAATTATGGCATTAATTAAAGTATGTCAATTCAATTATACAAGTCAGGGTAAAAGTTTAGTTTAACGGATTTATGAATTTTTCAAAGTGTAGTATGTACTTGTACTTATACTAATTTTGAGCCATAGTTCTATTTGGAGTGTGTCTGGGAAATCCTTGTTTCTTGAGTATTTAATGTTTCAAGTGTTTTCTAATTTTCGGATTTATCACATTTTCGTATCTTACTAGGCTGCCAGCGACTCGAAAGGTATGCTCTCATTAGTTAATTGTTCTGTTAAATGGTACGAGACGATGTTGTGAACCAGTGAATTCGATGATTTTGATCAAGTGTTAGGTCATTGAGTTTCGACATTTTGAGTTGGTTAACAACTTTGAATTTGAAAAGAAAGAGTAATGGCCGTGATGTTCTGTACATCAGAAAGTGAATGTGAGCTGAATTAATTGCGGTGTATTGAATTTTCCTCAGAGAAATTGTAGAGCTATTGAATAACACGGATATATGAGGGGCGTTATTTTTTCGACCTCCGAAAGGCTATAAATAAAAGACAAGTTTATAGAAAACTTGTATTTTATTACTAAAAGTTTTGCACACTTATAGTTACTTTTCAACATAATCACCGAAAAGATTGAGACATTTATCGTACCCGTGCACAAGCTTTGCAATACCCGCTTCAAAAAATGTTGCTGCCAATTATTTCAAATAAGCATTGACGTGGTTTTGAAGATCTTCTTACTTCACGACGTTTGCGGAGAGCCATTTAAAACAAACGAAGAGGAATGCTGACTTCAGGAATTGTGTTGGTCCATGACAACGTTCGTCCATATACTGCTGGCACAGACCATCGGCTTCTTGAACAATTTCAATGGGATATTTTCGATCATCCGCGTACAGTCCTGACCTGGCACCCAGCGACTTTCACCTTTTCCCTGAACTGAAGATGTGGCTAGGAGGGCAGTACTTTCAAACCAACAAAGATCTTCAAAACCTTGTCAATGCTCATTTGAAATCATTGGCGGCAACATTTTTTGAAGCCGGTATTACAAAGCTTGTGCACAGGTAAAATAAGTGTCTATATTTTCGGTGACTATGTTGAAAAGTAACCATAAGTGTACAACATTTTTAGTAATAAAATAATTGTTCTCTATGAACTTGTCTTTTATTTATAGCCTATCGGAGGTTGAAAACAAAAACGGCCCTCGTATAAACGAAAGCTTGCAGCTTGTTTTTCGAGTGAAAATATGAACTCAAAAGAAAGCAGCTGATGTCTTGGATCAGCGAAATATTAAGGTAAGTTAAGGTTGAGTGTATTATGTGTTTTCTTATGTGTTTTCTAAGAGTTTTTTAAAAAACGAATATCTGGCGAGCGGAGGCCGAATATGTGGCAAGCCGTCGCGAATAAGTTCCTCTAGTTTCGAGATTTCGTCGAGATTAGATTAGGTTAGGTTAGGTGTATGTAAATGAACTGGATCGATATAAGGGCTAAAAGGGTGTTTCGAAAATTCCTTCCAAGAGCTTGTTTTTTTAAAACACTGCAAATTAAGTTTGTTTTTTGTAGGAAAAAAGCCTGAAATCCGTTCTGTGGTCAAAGTAAGCTTTTACCCAAGTCAATAAACAAAATACAATATTTACCTGGAGAATGACAATGGCTACGAAAGCCACGGCAGCTGCGATGTAACCCTTCATGTTTGTTGCTGGTATGTTCTCAGTTGATGTGCTGGCAACGCAAGCAAGCCTTTATATATGATGGCGTGCTTACGTCCGTTTCTAGGCTGCCACGAACAGTTCACGTTTTCCTAGTAGCGAAAGACGTTTGCATACAAGGAATTAAACAACCTGTGACTTTGGTGCAATGAATACTGCTCAGTACTTTTCTCTTCGCTTTTAAGGTTGGAGATCAAATTTGCTAGTTACTAAATGTAAATCCCCTGAATACAATTTTTGCAGTGATTTTTACTTTCACTACTATTTAAATATTTATTGCAAATAAAAGAACTATAGTAGTCCCCAAAAAATTTGGGATTCACTGCAAATACACGTTTTAAAGTGTCTGAATCATGAAAGGATTATATATAAAAGGATTGTGTTTGTCTATATGCACACACGTACATGTGCGTGTGATAGAGAGAGAGAGAAAGAGAGAGAGAGACAAGAGACAGAGAGATAGAGTGAATAATATAACTTAAAACGAAAAGTTGAATAAATACAGCAAGAATGAACACGAAGATATTCAAGCAAATTCCCCCAAACCCAAACTGCACTTTGTACGCACATTTTTCTACTATTATTTTTTCTTCCACATCTTTATCGGGTAGAGAAGGTATTGTTTTGCACACAAAATTCTTTACGGAAATTTACAGGAAAAAAAAAACACTTTTTGAGGACATATAATTAACAACAGCATTTTGAGAAAAAGTACATGTAGTGTGTGTGTGTGTGTGTGTGTGTGTGTGTGTGTGTGAGTGAGTGGGTGAGAGTGTGTGTGTGTGTGTGTGTCTGTGATAACTCAAAAACGAAAAATTGGTTAAGTTCTAAACTTTAAAGTTTTGGTAGTATTTAATTTCAGCATCTTTCAGGGATGCGACACGAAGATTTTGAAGAAAATTCTCCCAGCACAAATTAGCCTTTAAAATGAAAAATTCTCGAAAACACTGGTCTTCTCTAAAATGGTTGTAACGCTTTTGATTAAACTACCGTATCTGAAAGATATTTATATGACAAATGAAGCGTATATCTTGAATTTTCTGGTAATGTCCACGGAAATCTTATTCACTGTGAATGACTTTTGTATAACAGGAAAAGTGTAAGATATACACAAAAGTTACCATACAAAAAATCTTATGTTTTCCATTTTCCACAAACAAACTTTTCTTACGAATGATTATTCTTTGTTGTACTTCATGATAATCAAAATGGGCTTTATTGCTTAATTCTTTATAATCAGAAGGGAAATAAAGGAATACACTAGGCTTAGGTGATAGTCAATTCCTTTAAAAACCGGACGCTTTGTGAAACAATTAAAATTTCTTACTTCTGCCTTGCCTTCCAAGGAGCAAAGAAAGGACAAACAAAAGGAAGATGATTTACCGTATGAGAAAAGTTTAAGTAACGAAAAATTGAAATCAATAACACGAATACCTGCTCTACGGTCAACTCTACAACAAAAATGTATAAAACATAAACTGTGTGCTTTAAAAACATCTACATTTTCTGTGTGGTAGGTTTCTATTTCTTACGGTTTACAAATTATGAAAATTTCTGCAAAATTCATCCAGAATGCTATTGCCAGAAAATTCAAGATATACATTTTATTGGCGATGTAAATATCTTTGATATACGGTATTTTGATCAAAATCGTTATTGTCATTTTTGAGAAAAATATTTTCAAAAATATTTCCATGTTAAGTATTGTTTGCGGGGGGAGGGGAATTTTCTTGAAAATGCTTACGTCGCATCCTTAGAAGATTCTAAACTTATATACCAATTTTGGTAGTTTACGGTCATTTAGTGTCGCCCTCCGTGGTGTAATGGTTACCATGCTGAGTTCATATTCCCAAGGTCGCGGGTTCAAACCCGGCGGAGGACGATGGATTTTTTCGGGCGTAAAAATCCTTAGCATGTGTTCCTTCGGAAGGGAAGTAAAGCTGTTGCTCCCGTGTAAAAGAACCTCAAGCCTGATAGAGAGGTCTCTGAGCAAAATTAAGCGGTCTTTCACGCCCAATTTAGAATGGGACGCTGAGAACCAGAGTAGTTAAAGAGCGTCCATAAATAACACGCCATTTACATTTACGGTAATTTAGTTTTTGAGCTATGCTCTCCACAGACACAACAATCGTATACACAGACACACAGACGCTCGCGCTGGCCTTTTTCTAAAAATGCTTTATTGGGACTCAAGGGACTTGAAAACATATATTCCCGGGGAAATCTCCACATCGAATTTTTGGGTGGAATACAACAATTATCTTCTCTATCTACCATGTGATTGTGCATACGTGCTAGATAATGTAAAATCTTAGATCTCGTTAAAACACGCAATTTATCTCTATATATTTTTGTAGAGTTGACGATTTCCGAGATAACCCGTGTAATTGTTTTCAATTTTAAAATACTACAACTTTTTAAAACAGGAAGTCCTCATCCGTTTCATGACTCTCTCTCTCTCTCTCTCTCTCTCTCATTCCTAGCCGTGAAAAGAGGTCCGAATTTCGATGTTAGTTGAATAGCGACATCTTTTAAGAAATTTTACTCTTGCTTTAGCCTGGTGTATTCCCTTATTTACCTTTACTTACAAGGAAGTAAGTAATAAGAGCCTTTCTTGTAATGTTTATCTCGATTAGCATAATGTAGACGAAAGAAAAATCTTTTGTAAGAATAGTTTGCAGAAGAGATTTTATTTGGTTATGTTTAACGCCTGCTTTAACTGCAGGCGGTGATAATGAATGAAGATGGAGCACCGGTGAAATGTGATGAGGGGGGGAAACCGGAGAACCCGGAGAAAACCCTCCCCAGCGCCGCTTTGTCCACCACAAATCTCACATGCAGTCGCTTGGGATCGAACCCAGGCTGTCTAGGTGAGAAGAGATGGACAAAGCCATGTAAATGGATCACATCAGAGTTTTAGAATACATGTGAACCAGTTATAAATGCCTCTGAAAGTGACATTAAGATGTCGTCTATCTTAGTTCCTTTGAAATAAAGAGATATATAAGCGTGTAGGCTCCTGTATTTTACACTAAGTGCATTAGTGACGTTGTTCTCACTACCGTCGTTTGTGAGAGCAAGTGGCTGTTAAAACGAGGAAATATAGAGTTGTTTTCAAGAATTAGGAGAGCAACGTGTTAATTAAATAAAAGAGTTCTTGAAGAATTTCGAGGTGTAGAAAACTGTTTGTCAATTAGGAATAAAACTAGCAATTCTTTAACAATTTGCCGGTGTAATTATTCGACTGCTTGCCAACTGAAATAGAATATCCAATCTTACTAATAAAAGAGAGATTCAATACAACAGATCACGGTCAAACATCCCTACAATCACTCACTGCAATCATTTTCCTGCACTTATAAAAATCCTTTTAAAAAAAATCAGATGTGTTCCATGCCTACATCTATCTGTTCTGCAAACAAACTATTCTTACAAAAGCTTATTCTTTTATATACACCATGGTAATTAAGATAAACATTACCAGAAATGACCTCATTATTTAGTTCCGTATAAGTAGAGCGGAAGTAAGGAAATACACCAGATTAAAGCGACAGATAAACGCTTTAAAAGCTATCGCTATGAGATTTGTCATTAAAATCTGATTATCTGTCTATGGTCAGTAGTAAAATAAAAGAGATATAAAACGGACGAGTACTTCGTTTGAAAACATTTTAAGTATTCTAAAACTGAAACCAATAAAAGGGAATATCTAAGAAATTGTTAGTTCTACACAATACTGTATATAACATAAATCTTGTTTTTAACAAGATCTACATTTTTTGTGGAGTTAGCTTTCGCCTATTTCTTACGGCTTACCAATTATACAAAAGTCATCAGAATGAACAGGACTTTGGGTGCTACTCCTAGAAAGTCAGAATATACATTTTATTTGCCATGTAAATATCTTAAATATTCGGCATTTTAATGAAAATCGTTAGAGCCTTGTTTTAGAAAATCGAAAATTTCGAAAAATGTTCTATGTAAAGGGTAGTTTGGAGTGGGAGTATTTCCTGAAAAAGCTCGTGTCGCATCTTTGGAAGATACTGAACTTAAATTTTATGAGTTATGCTGTCCACAGATGCACACACACATACACGCACACACTTGCACACACAGGTTTCCACACCCAGACAGGTACACGGGCCTTCTTGCCAAAATGTTTCTTTTGAATTCAGGGGTCTTCAAAACATGTATTTTATTATATACAATTCAGTCCTTTTATATAGGCTGGTATTTAATTATTCTAAACACCACCTTGTAGTTAGCAAACATGACAAAAGGAAATGTATCAATAATTATTAATAAATAATGTATAATTATAACTTATAGCCTAATATTTGTCTTAAAATAATTTTAAAGTGTTTTCGGTTACATTTCACAGGCATTACTTAAATAAAGCTATAAGCGTATAATTGTATTGTGATTAAAGTTCAATAATAACTAGATCAATACATTCCTACAGTTTATATCACAAAAATACTGGTATAGACAAACTTACCGAGAGAGCTCATTTATTCAGGTTTATACTAGACCAGTGCCTTTCAGACTCTATTCTGACACAAGTAAACTAAGTAAAAATGAACTGTTAATTTCAGCAGCATAAGAAGATTTGTTCCGATTACTTTTCTTATTTAGCATTTTCTCGCAATTACGTGTTACTTTTTATACATTTTCATCATCAAATCGTCCAACCTAACCTGAAGCACTGTGTAACAAAATGTTATTCATTCTATGTCATAAATAAGCAATAACCAATTCTAAGCCACATTATGATTTTAAAGAATTTATAAATGAGACATATATTCATCGCAAATGGTATTCATCGTCACTATATTAATACAGTACAATAAAATAATAATTTTGTAGCATATTGGGCTTGTAGTGCATTATATCTGCATTAATTAATAAAAACTTAAACTTCGATTGCATTGATTTAAAATAATTAAACAATTAGCACTTTTTGGCACTATAAGAACTCGTCCCATTTCCCAATTATGTTCATTCTTAATTGATAATGAATCCCATGCTTATTTGATATGATACTTGAGGCTTGAAACTTACCTGAATCTTTTGCACGATATTTGAAGACTAAAATGTAAAACTCCGTTTTATTATGATTTTAAACACATTTTTCTATTATTATTATTAATTATTATTATTATACATATTTCCACTATATTTCCTTAAGTAGGGATTCCTTGTTATGGAACTAAAATTACTTCAAGAATCCAAACTCATCCCTGACTCAAAAGACTACCTTTATTTGTGAAACTTTAACAAATTTTCCATATGTGTATTACACATACAAGAATGCATTCAAATTTAATTATTAAATATCTAGGTTCTGCGAGCCAGAAGACTCTCCTTACCTTGCTTACCCGGTGTCACATTATTTCACTTCCTTCAAATCTATGGCAGCATATTTAACCATCCTGGCTAGAGTAGATGTACTTTGTACATCATTTGCAGATGAATCAGTTTATCATAACTTTGATAGAACTATATTTCCTACAGCGGTGAAAAGGAGAAATTGTATTTCATTGCAAATAGTGTACATATTAATTCAGTATTGTTTGATTAATACATGAAATCGTTAGAACAATGAGCAATAGCGCTGGATTGGTTGCGCTGTTATTGCATTTACAAGGAACAATCGTATTTTTGCTATACACATAAAGGGAGTTCCAATGTTGGCCGCAAATAAGTAACGCTAGAGATACACGTCCTATGAAGTATATTAGGACGCACTGGAAATGGTCTAGAGGTTGCTGCTGACAGTTGCAGAGATAAACACAGATAAGTAGCCTCTCGTCCAGTGTTATCGCCAAATAACCAAAATCTTCTGGAAGTTACGTCCCCCCCCCGCTTCCAGAACATTCTAAAATGTTCTGCGGAAATATCACATGACTACATAAGCTAGCGCTGTTCGTAAAAAATTGAGTTAGCTAGGAAGTTAGTGTTCGACAAAAATTCTCATCTTAGAACGAGTTAGGTCCTCAGATATGACGTGCAATGAAAGGTGCTACTGCAAGAAGATTGGAATGTGTTGAAGGACAGATAAAAATTAGAGAAATGGCAGTAAAAACTGGACAGACACAGTAGATATCTTTTGATGGTATACTTTTTTTTCTTATCTCACAAACCGGTATAGGAAAAAGGTTGGAAAGGTAGAATCAGACTGAACAATTGAATGAAACGTGAAAAATGCAATAGCTTATCCCGGCACTGAATTTTTCGGTCCGACTTTTCTTATATTAAGATTACGTAATTGTATAGGCGATACGATGTACTGATTAAAGCAAAGGTTAGTTCCATATACTTTACCCTGTATCCCTTAACTGCCACGTGACTAGTCACCTCTCATTTGCTGCTGTGGTGGAATAGGCGGTACAAAGTATTTCCTTATTTAATATGAACATTTACGTAAATGTATACGAAGATAATTGTCATATTTACATTTTCATAGCCGCATGAACAAAACATGTTATGTAACAAATGTTAATGCTCCTAAAGTACGTATAATTTTTATCAACAAATACACATAGGAGGATCCTTTGCTCTAAACTAAGCTCTCACGATGACATCACATATAAAACTCTCACGAAGGAATATTTATATCGATTTTATCACCTGAATTTGCAGTGCATAAAGTTTGTATATCGCCATTCAAAGGAGTACTTAGTCAATCAGGGAAGTGAGATGGTAATTGTGCGCGGAAGGATGCATATTGGGAAGGCAAGCTTATAAGAAACAAGGTATTAATTGTTTATACATTTTTATTCAACAAGATGACAATTCAATATAGAACTGCGGTAAAGTAGTAGTGAAAAAATACAGGTTCGTAATTCATAGCTCAATGCAGGAGTTCATTTCTTACTAAATCGGCACATGAAACGAATATTGTCACCTACGCAGTCTGAAACATATGAGAACCAAGCTTAATTAGTAACGTCGTGGAAGAAAATTACTCTATTTTTATTTATAGGATACCATTTTATTTTATAAGCATCTAAAGATTCTGTTCTTTTTATTTTACAATTGAAGATTGATTGTTATGTTAAACAATGCTCTATTCTGAATACAATACGACATAAATTTAAAGAGCCTTGATTTTAATATCATGAAAAAATCTTATGTGTTGCATTCACATGAATTTCTCTATATCTCTGTAACAAAATATTGTTAACAAGCTTATGCATCTATTTACTTCATGCTAATCGAGAAAACAGTTAGCAGAAATAGCCTTATTACTTGCTTCCTTGTAAGTAGAAGTGAAATAAGGGAGTACCAGAGGTTAGAGCGATAGTCAAAAGCTGGTTGCTCTGTGACTGAAATTCCTTTGTTGTAGGGACAGGAGATGACACATTCCTGTATGAGAAAAGTATGTTTTGCAAAGCTGAAACCAAAACCACGGAATATCTTAAAAATGATCAACTCCACGAAAAAAAAGGTATATGACATAAATTGTGTTTTATTGTGAGCTACATTTTCTGTGCAGTAAGTTTTTCTCCATCTCTTACGGTTTAGCAGTTAGGCACAATTCCATAAAATTCATCCAGAATAAAGTAGTCTTCAGGGCCTATTCCCAGAAAATTCAAGATATACATTTTATTTGTCAGCTAAATATCTTTAATATACGACATTTTAATCAAAGTCGTTAAAGCCATTTTTAAGAAAATCAAAATTTTCAAAAAAGTTTGGGGTGTGGAGATTTTCTTGGAAACCTTCGTGTCGTATCCTTGGAAGATACTAAACTTAAATACCAAGTTTAGGCTTTAACAACGGTCTTTTCGTTTTTGAGCTATATTGCCCACAGACACACACATACACACGCAGACAGACATTTTTCTAAAAATGATTTTTTTTTCTATTCAGGGAGTCTCAAAACATGTATTTTCAGTGAAATCTCGGTATCGAATTTTTGGATGCAATGCTATGTACATAGTACGTGTAGAGAAAGTAAACATTTAAATTTAAAATGTCATCCTAGCCAAACAAAAATGATATTTTTCCCGCCTCTATATTATGGGCTAGCGTGTCCGCCTCATATTCAAGAAGTACTGGGTTCGAATCTCGATTAGGGTGAATTATCCGGTTACCAGCTTTTCCTTATCCTGAGAAGATGAATATCCAGTAAATTTAAGCTGAATGAACCTCAGGTATATAAGCGCTATACTACCCCCCTCCCCCAAAAAAAGTTTACTTGGAGAGACTGAGAAGCATATGTGATACGAAAACGAAGGACACAACTTAATGCAACTTCAAACTTTTCAGGTCCGCAGAGTGCAATTAATTTAATTACGATATTTATGAATCCTCGAGAGAATATGAATACAATGAAATTCACTTCAAAATTTGCCTTCTTAGGATAAGGCATATCTTTAAGAAAAAAATGCTAAATTTTTTAACTAAAGTAGGTAGCAGGTACCAAGAAATCGTAGTTTTTAGTGATAAAATTCTACAAATTTCCTAATTCCTGTCCTCCTCTGGTCCTTTCACAGATTCCACCTCTACTTACTGTTGAGTTTATTTAACGATTACTAACAGTTTTATAACAGCAGCTGCTAGTGATGTCAAGTTATCCATTTGCTAAATTATGCTCTGCTGGGACTGTTTATCATACCGATATGCCAATGTCATAGTTCTGGCGAAATCTTGGGCATAGATTATGGTATTTCTGTGTATAAAATATGATTGGTCTACATGTTGTGAGGTCGTCTCCTTAGCGAGGTGGTAGCGTCGCTGCTTGCCAAGCGGGAGACCTGGGTTTGATTCCCAGTACTGGCGTGGGGAAACCTGGACCGGGGTGCACTCAGCCTCGTAAGGTCCCTAGGGCGCCAATTGAGGAGCAACTTGATGGAGAAGTAGCGGCTCCAGGTCGTGAGGACCGCATTAACTGGGTGAGGGGATTGAAGCGCTGACCACGTCTCACCTCCCAATACTGCACCCCATCCATCACGTATGTAATGAACCGAGATGGGGGACGCAGCGGTCGGGCGGTAGGCCAAGGCCCTTAGTAAGTTGTGTCAAGGAGTCATATGTTGTGAAATAGTTTAACCAAGTCTGAATAGCTATGTTGTCCTTAATCAGGTGTTGCTGATATTACACACCCCAGGCCTCAGTCTGTCCAACAACCTGTGGCAGAAATAAAACAAAACATGTATTAGATTTTATTCACTGTAGCTACAAATAGACATTTGCTCTAACCTATAGACTTTTGTACACCTCTAATAACACACTAATATGTGTTTACTGTTATTTATCTCTAACAGCTGAAGGAATAAAACATATTAAGCATTCTACAAAAATACAATTAATATTGAGAGTATTCGTTCTTTCTCAGTACAGTCGTGAAATTTACCACACAGCTTTGCTCCAGATAACATCAATATTTGGCTAGAATACTCGTTATGCTCCAGTTTATTTTTAGCTCGAAAGTCTCTGTATTTTCAGCAAAGCACATGTATCACAATAACAATATTTATTAAAATAATATTGTGAAGTTCATTTCATACATTTACTCTATATTTTAATTCCCTGATCTGTTTAGTCCCTTCAAAACAGAAGGACAATGTTATATATGCTCTCAACATTAACCAGAATGTTTTCACATTATAAAATGTTTTCAGAGATAATTGTTGTGTTTTATAAATGCTTATTTTGATAATTATCTTCTTATCCATTATGCCTAATAAGTTAAGGAATGTTTTTATGACCTTAAATATTATAATTCAGAAACAGTAAAACCATTCTTTTACTTTCCTTCTCAAAAGTGTTTGGGTACGCATTTTTCTCAGAAACTTAAGAACACGGATGAGATATTTTAACATTCAATATTAGTTTTCTTCCAATTAGATTGTAGATGAAATAAATTACAGAAAAGTAATGTATGTATTAAGTTAATGCATTGAATGTATTTTATTAATTACATGTATGTCATAAAAAGTAAGTTCATTTCAAGTATTTTCCAAAGCCGTCGACAATATTCTCAAATTATAGTTTTAGAAATTCTCAACGACGTAATAGATAACTTTTGTTGTGTTTTAGAAATAAAAAAATATCTGCTTTGTCACATCTACATCCTTCTCTACTCTTCTGCAACAAACTATTCTTTAGAAAAGCTTATTATTCTATAAAATCCCTGCTAATCGAGATAAATATTAGCAGGATTGGTTTTATTTCGCATTTTTGTATGTATGTGCTAAATAAGGAAAATACTATCTAAAGCGATAGGGAAATATTTTAAGAGCGGGTTGCTATGCAACTGATTGAAATTCCATTCACCTTGAATGACCGGTATGAAAAAAGAGAAGAAAAAATCGTCAAGAATTTCTCATTAGAGAAGTATATAAGTATTGAAAAATACACAGGCAAGCACACCGGCACACGTACACACATACACAAGCAAATGGACCATTTTCTGATCCTTTTAATTTATATGTAAGTTTACAGTGAAATCTCGGTAACGAATTTTTGTGTAGATTGTAACACCGGCATATCTACCAATTATGAACCTGGTAGGGAAAGTACCTAATGTATTTTATATGATATTAATACATTTACAATTATATTTCTTTCTATGTGCTTGGTAGGGAAAGTACTGAATTTTTTTTTTTTTATCAATGAAATCCTACTATTCATATCTGCATTCGTATCGATTACAAATAACTGTTAAATTTTACGAGTCCTATAAGATTTGAGGAAAAAGGACGGCTGGTAAGTCTTTTTATAATTGTTTCATTTATATAGACCTCTTTAATTTCTATGGTCATATAGGGGACTTTTCTCTTGGGAAACAAAGTACTGGTGTTTATCTGGTGGAACTGTGGTTTCTTAACGTTGGTTTTTCAGCTCTATACTATTAAACAGATAGACACACAAACATATCTCCCAATCATTATTCCAGACTCTGTGGGGGATAGGGAATGATTCTGGTTAAAGAACAATTCCCCGCTCCAGCCGGAATCGAATCAGGGACCTCTGAGTTGAGAAGCCAGAATACTGATCACTCAGCCATAGAGGCTATTATGTTTTGATTATCCAAATTCTACAGTAAAACATTCCTTTATTTATAGTAGACAACAGATAATTATCTGGTCACAAATGTAAGTTTTATGACGTTATCTTTGCTTCTACAAATGAATGTATTAATTCAAGTCAGTTAATTCAATTTGTGCCGATTCGACACGATAGGGGCATATTCTTTGCAATAATTGCAAATTGTTTTTCGCCCTAATAATCCGGTAGGAGCGTCAACTTCTCTAATGTAGCTACCGCAGAATAAACAAACCTGTACCTAGTTGAGTGTGGGAGATGTACCTTGACCAGCGCGTAACGTGTGTCCTCCCTTCCGCCACATTCTAGTACATTCTGGGTAAGTCCAACCATGACTTGACGCCTTACACTTTCTAAGTGCTTGTTTTCTTTTTCTTGGTTTTTTCTGAAGGCGGCGTTGAGGTTGCCGAGCTGTAAATTGCGTTTTGCCAGATTGTTAATTGTCATATAGTTGAAGTCGGCAAGTTATAAATTTATAAAGACAGTGCATTTCAAGAAGAACATATATGTCTGTGTGTGTGTATATATATTGCGGTATTTGGCGCTCCTGGCTGTGTAGCGATAGATAATGGCACCCAATTTTCCTCGGTAACATTTCGCAATTGTTGCTTTAGCTGGGATGTACGAGCTTTTACAACTACACCGTACTATCCTTGCCTGTCACATGCAGAGAGTTTTAATAGAGACCACATGTCTGCCTTAATCGCGTTCCACAAATCTACGTTGTTTACAGTCTGCCTTCAATGCAGTCCCTCACGAGGCGCATTCTACCGTGTCGTCTTGTCTTATGTTCGTTTATGTATCCAAATCGCCACTTTCAAAACTTTGGAATATAGTTGATATCCTTCAACAGTTTTCTGTTGCA
This sequence comes from Hymenopus coronatus, assembly GCA_030762935.1. Classification (NCBI taxonomy): domain Eukaryota; kingdom Metazoa; phylum Arthropoda; class Insecta; order Mantodea; family Hymenopodidae; genus Hymenopus; species Hymenopus coronatus. The sequence continues at coordinate 37,262,097 of CM060890.1, forward strand.
AACATATATCACAATTGACAATCAGGCAAAATGCTATTTACAGCTCGAATGCGGCCTTCAGAAAAGACCAAGAAATAGAAAGGGTATGACTAGATGTCATGGTTGGATTTACCAAGAATGAACTAGAATAGTCTCTGGAGGAAAGAGAAGTAAAACATCACGCGCTGGTCAAGCTACACCTCCCACACTCAACTAGGTCGACGCAGAGAATACGTCCCTATCGGCCAATATTTACACCGACTGGCATCTGTCATGCCGAATCGGTACAAATTATACAAGTCAATAAACAGAATAGGATATTTACCTGGAGTATGACAATGGCTAGAAAGCCACGACAGCTGCGATGTAACCCTTCATGTTTGTTGCTGGTATGTTTTCAGTTGATGTGCTGGCAACGCAAGCAAGCCTTTATATATGATAGATGTTTACGTCTGTTTCCAGGCTGCCACGAATAGTTTATGATTTTTCTGCTTGTGAAAGATATTTTGTATATGGGAAATTCCAAAGTGAACCCGTGACTTTGGTTCAATGCATATTGGCAGCGTAGTTTCCAAAGTTGGAGATCAAATTTTCTAATTACTGAATGTAAAACCTCTGAATATAATTTTATAGTGATTTTTACTTTCACTAACATTTACATACTTAAACTGAATAAAATAGTTATATTATTCCCCAAAAATTCGACATCGGATTTCATTGCAAATGCACATTTTATAGTCCCTGAATCAAGAAAGGTCTGCCCGCACGAAAGATTGTGTGTGTGTGTGTGTGTGTGTGTGTGTGTGTGTGTGGTGAGCACGCAGGTATGTGTGTGTGAGAGAGAGAGAGAGTGACAGAGAGAGCGAGGGGGGGGTAAGAAGGAGGGAGGAATGGAACAATATAATTTACAAGCTTGTATAACCTTCAAGAATGGAACTCGAAGATATTTAAACAAGTTCGCCCATCCCAAACTACACTTTGCATGGAAATTTGTGTTGCTATACGTTCTCTGCCACGTACATAGCGAGTAGAAGAGGTAGTGAATTCTACCCAAAATGTTGATACTGAGATTTTACTGAAAATACATGTTTTGGGGTCAATTAATTAAAAAAATACATTTTTAGTAAAAAGTCCATGTGTGCGACTGTCCGTCTGTCTGTCGTCTGCGTGTACGTGTATGGTCATAACTCAAAAACGAAAACTTGGTTAAATGCCAAACTTGATATCAAAGTTCAGCATCTTCCAAGGACGTGCACAAATATTTTCCGAAAATCCCTCCACTCCAAACCATCCTTTACATGGTAAAACTTTCGAAATGTATTTTTCAAAATGGACCCAGAGGTTTTGTTTAAAACTCCGCAAGTTTAAGACAATTAATGATAAATAGAATGTATATTTGGAAATTTTGGAGATAGTCTCTGAAGATCATGTATGCTGGATAGCTTTTGCGTAACTGGTAAACTGTAAGCGATAGACAATTTCTTGCTAAGGTAGAAAAACAGATCTCGTAAAAGTAACACAATTTATGTCAAATCATCTTTTCGTTGTTTGTTAAGTTCCGCATTTACAGGATAATCTTGTTATTTTATTTCAATTTTAAAATATTTATATCAGTAAGATTCTCAAATGGGAAATAGTTATTCGTTTGTCTTTCTCCTCGTCAAGCAAAGAGAACAGAATATAAAAGCCAGCTAATTGCTACAGTTTTTAAAAATTTTACTACGACTCAAGCCTATTATATTACTATGTACCCGTTGTAGTGTTTCGATAAATATTTATATCGACTTACAGAGTATATAAAATAATAAACTTTGCTAAGAATGACTTGTGCAGAGTAATTAGAGAAGACACATCGGACGAGAGTATCACTCAGATCATTTTACTTTCTCTATCACGTACATAGTAAGTAGAGAAATTTCTTATTGTATTTCATCCAAAAAACTTGATACATAGATTCACCGTAAATGCATGTTTTGAGACCTCTGAATTAAATGATAAATTTCAGAAAAATGTCCGTGTGTATGTGTGTGGGTGAATAGCATAACTCTAAAACGAAATCTCGCTTAAATACCAAACATAGAATTTAATTTATAGTCATTTATGTCGATAATCGAACAACATTACCAATAAAAGTATTAACACGAATTCTAATCTCATCTGAAGATGTAATTCATTCATGAACAATTCCTAGTCTTGGAGTAAAAGCTGATGCTACTCCAGGACGATTAAATCAAGCAACCTTTTGATTTAATCGTCCTGGAGTATTTTACAATAATTATAATAATTAATAATATGGCAAATTCCAAGGTTGTGACACGAAAATTTTCAAGAAAGAAAGACGCATCCTTCACGTGGAATATTGTTTGAAATTTTGTATTTTATGTCAAAAATGATGTATATTAATTAAATGTACATGAGAAATGAAATGGTTGTTTTGAATGTCCTTGAAATGTGTTTGGGAAGACTTTTTCATCAAAATATATGTATATATTCTTGCATGATAGTAAACTTTAAGCTACAGCAAGAATGTAATTCACAAGTATAGACCTCTATATAACACAGAATGTAATTCACAAGTATAGACCTGTATATAACACAGAATGTAATTCACAAGTATAGACCTCTATATAATACAGAATGTAATTCACAAGTATAGACCTCTATATAACACAGAATGTAATTCACAAGTATAGACCTCTATATAACACAGAATGTAATTCACAAGTATAGACCTCTATATAACACAGAATGTAATTCACAAGTATAGACCTCTATATAATACAGAATGTAATTCACAAGTATAGACCTGTATATAACACAGAATTTGTTTAAATAAACTTTTTGGGATCAGCCATTTACGGATTATGGGTTATTAATGGCTCATATTGTTAAATATTTTGTCATTATTTTAACCCTGTCGATTTTCAGTTGTTTATCGCGATGTTATGGAAAGATAATGGAATTTTAGTGTAAGCATATAGCGTCCAATTCTAAACCATTTGAGCGTCGCCATTTCTTTGTATCTGAAGGAATGTGTAACATAGCTACTTCCGGAACACGTTATCTCGATTAAAATGAAGGAGATAGGAAAACAAATTATATCTAAGAATAATTTGAATACCCACTAAATAAGCGCTAAATGTAAAAAAAGTAAATTAATTTTTAAATTTATCTTAAAAACGGCTGTAACGAATTTAATTCAGATACAATGCATATTTCAGACATTCATTACAAATAGAATAGGCTATTCGCAGATTATTTCTGCGAATAGTCTGTCAAATCCTGTTAATTCTGAATGAGTTTTGAAAGCTGATAAATCATAAACGAGATAAGCAAAAACCGTTGACCTCGTCAAAACACCACTTATGAAAAATGTATTATGTGACATCAATCTTTTGAGAACAACTATTTATTAATTTGAATTTCCAATGTTATACATTTTAAATGCTATTACTACTCATTTAATTTCCGAGATGTTGTGGAAACAGTAGGGAACTCTAGAAAAAGTATATGGTTACCCGCTTTTTAAAGGCATTCCTGTTGCTTTATGACTCCTGTATAACCATTGCGTCTACAATTAAATATGTAATGCAATTATTTCTGCAACGATTTTATCTTGATCAATATGACATATTACATTAAAAAATAAATTTCAGAAGAACATTTCCTGAATGAAATATAAATAAATAATGGTGAGCAGGAAAAACTATGTGCATGTAACACCAAAATATTTATTTAATAAAATATATGAATTTCAAGTATTTGTTGTTCTGTATTCTGCTCGAACTACAAATTTGCATATTAGAGATAACATAATACAGCCATATTTCATACGTTGACGTTAAACTAATCTACGAAGAAGATATGTCGTTACAAAATGCTTAGCCCTAATGAGCATTATGTAATTGTTAAACAGTGAAATAATTTTGCAAGCTTGTGTAAGTTTAAAATTTTCATTTGATTAATATAAATTAATTTGATTAATATAAGTTTGGGGAGGGGCACCTCTTTTCTGTAAAATATTTACTGCTACTTATGAGAAAATAAAGAGAAAAGAAACAGAAAATAAAAACCATAAAATATTTACAATTCATAATGGATTAATAAAATTTATGGAAGGGACTTTAAAATGTTACAACCTCTAACATTCTTTCAGATTTATTTTAAAACCACACACTTCAAAAATTGTCAGAACGTTGCAGCTCAGACATCTTAAATACAGAAAAATTGAACTACTGGATCACAATGATGTAAGCTACTAAAGATAAAGGTTTAAAATAGGAACAATGCATTTCAGAAAGGACAAAAGCAGAATATGACGACAGTGAATATAATTGTCTTTAAATTTTTAGCCGAAGCTGACATTCTAACGAGCGAGGTGATGCCGGAATAACGTGTTCCTCTCGCATTTTGAAGTGCCAGATTTTCCAAGATCGCTAGGCGTATTCTGTGTTGGATAATTTTATGCATTTCATTACTATATTTAATTGCATTGCATTACAATGCAATCTGTGGATCCTATTTTGAGATTGGGCACAAAGTCCAACTCTAGAATCAGAAATTATGTTTAATGATTACTAATGCATTTATTTACAAATATTAATCCTGATATTGAATTTTTCAGAGGAGTCAATTTTGCATAATTTACAATTATATTTGTGTTTCCAAGTACCATTTCGTACGGTATGCATTCTTAGAATATCCATGTAGATTGCATTTACATCACTGTATTAATTATTACTGGTATGTTTTGATTAAATGAAATCCCCTTATGTATAGAATGTGTGAATAATGAGGTTCTTTTTAATTCTGACCTAAACTGTTGTTTTTTGTTTTTTTTTAATATGTAATTCCTTTATAGCAGATGGAAGTGAACTATACCGCGTGTAATAAACCCTTTTTGGTATGTCTGCAAATTATTTGTTGGTCTATGTAAATCCTGTTTGTGTCTAGTCTCTCTGTTATGTATATCTGCATTTTTGTCAAATTTTCTGGGCTATTTATTACAAAATAATAACACAGCTAGAATGTATTCGCAGTCTAATGTAAAAGTTGATTTTGATAAGTGGTTTGCTGTGAGTTGATTGTCTTCCACCCGCCATTATTCTTATTACTTTTTTGCATAATAAATGCTCTTTTGGCGTCTACCGAATTTCCCCAGAATATTAATCCATAGATCATCGATTAACGAAAATAATCATAATAATTTATAAGTTGAATTAATGATCTCATTGCAAAACACGCAGAGATCAGTTTGGGTAAGATATAAACAATGTGGTGTTTCCAATTCATATTAAGATATATAATAAGACGTGGGGATTTTATATTGGTTGCTTCTACAATTTGATTGCTCTCATATTCTCTCCTCTCTGAAATGTTTTTTTATCTTTGTGCAAAATTTACTGTAATTATTTTTGAAAAATGTTTACAAATTTTGTTACTTTCAAGCTGAAGATTTTATTAGTTGAACCTGGGAGTTTACTGGTTTCGTGTTCTTTAATTATAATACTTGTATCATCCGCATTGTATCATTCCTTCTTCGACGCCATACCAGGCATTGGGCTGATCACCCATTCTGGATATGTCATACGTGATCCAGGGTTTGCTTCTCGCATGATGAATATTTTATTTTATACTATATAGTTGAAATACCCGGCCTTGCCCGGGGTTTGATAATTTAACAATTTAACCTTAGTTTACACTTGTCCAATTATCGTGAGTTTCTTCGGACGTATTTAGAAATTCTTAAACAACACACACACAAGCAGTTGGTAGTTAAAACTCGGATATTATAAAGAAAGAAAACTAACTGAGAAAATAGTATACAAAAGCACGGTTGAACAACCGCAAATATCACAGTTTGTAATGATGGTTTCGTGTGAATGCAGCTGTGACTTTCGCGTTGTCATATTTGAGGCGACTATCTCTATTTACAGAGAAAATCTCAGCTGAGAAGAAGTAATGCCAGTTAAAGTAACGTAAATATCCTATTTATTCTCAGTAAGCAATATAAAACTATCAAAAAACAATAAATAAACAAAATAAAGAAAAATCAATAAAACTAATATATAAAAGAGAAACGAAGGCGAAGTGGTACTCGTTTGGTGCTTATGTTGTTATCCATACCCACTTATGCCATTAGGTTTGTTTTTCTTATAGTAAAACATCACAAACTTCCCATAGAACCGCTGGTAACAAAATCGAGAACTACATTCTAATTAAAGTGAACATCGGAGTGTGAGCACAGAACATGTGGATGTATTCCTTACTCTATGTTAATGTTTGAGCACCATAGTTTTTTGTAGCCAAAGCGATTATACCAACTCCTCTAGTGTTTCATATCAATATAAAATAAATAATCAAATGATGACAATAATCAGATGACAATAATCAGATCATTAATCTGGCTTGATGTTGTTGCCATAAAATCTAATGTAATGCAATTCAATTAATTTATCAACTATGCTATTATATCGCCTTTGCATTTGTGCAAGCAAATGAGTGTTGTAATTATTTGTTTTATTACTCCATGATGAATTATAGTATACTGACGAATAATATTTGAACTCGCTGTTACTTTGTCATTTTGTGGGGTCGTGAAAGCCTAGGTAGGTAATTATTTTTCTAATATTGGAAAAATTCCAGTTTTATGATAATCCTTGAGAAATATATAGATGGTCTTGCGATCTTTGTAGGCATTTAATAGAATTAAATAAATAATCGTATGAAATGGGACGGGATTTTGAATTCCTCACTAAACACTAACTTTTGCCTTCTGTCATAGGTTTGGTAGAAATCGGTACGGTGTAGAAGCCTATAAAAATGCCTGCCTGTCTGCCTACCTTATGTGTTGATCCTTCGGGGAAGGAAAAGAACAATTAAGTTTAAGAATTGCCGACAAGCAGGTACAAAAATACCAAAACAAGGCAATAAATCAATAAAAGAGAGGCAATTTTCTATTAATCTCAGCAGTTTTAGTTAAAATGAGCTCAGTCATGCAAAAAGATACGGCTACAAAGAACTCTCTGGAATAGAATTTAGAAAAGGCATTTGCAATTTGGAATAGAGGTCTTAATGACCTCACGGATAACAATCTATACTATTTTTATAACATTTTAATAGTCATATAGTGTGAAGGCATATTCAACGAAGACATTCCTTTATGCTTTTTAAACGTGAATTATTTATCATATAACTGTTATGAAACTACAAATTATTGCTTTACAATACACCAAAAATATATTTTAATGCTGTTTTTCTAAATATTATTCGCATCACTCAAACAGCCGGTAATACACACAAGGAACGCGAAGTCACCTAACTGCGCCGCATATTTTTCTTTCATGTCCATGAAAAGTGTCACTTCTTTATCAGTCTATGCAAAAACTGTGGCACATTTTCCTTGTTCAACCAGCCTGTAATTCTAAATGTAGTAAGTACTCTTTAATCAAGCCCATCAACAAATTATTATCGTCAGTAAAGGATTATATTGTTGATAGCATCTCAGACGACCAATTAATTTATTACAATAATTGTTAAAATTCCGCGTCACATCATTCAGTTTATGACGGCACACTGCTTGGGAAATACTGTTCTAGAGCATTTTCAAGCTTTCCTTTCTCCGTCTCCAGAGCATTAAAACGTTCTATGGAAACGTCAAATGGTTATATAAAAGTAAGCCCTGTCGCAATGAAGAGAGTTAATGTCTGCGTTTTTGCCTCAACAGAAATCTTCTCCGAGGGAGTTTGTGCCCACTGAAGCGACGTGACTACAAGAAGTGGCTTAGAGATGTCCTGTGCTCGATTCCCCATCGATAGAAGTGGGCTGTGCTGTGTGTATTTCATTGCGCTACTACATCGCAAAGGAAGTGGTCGCAGTAAAAGTTTAACCAGGCCAAAATAATGAGGACAGAGAGAATTTTAGAGCAATGGCAGTGAATGGCACAATATGTTTGATGCTATTATTTTTTTTTTTTTTTTTTACTCAAGCCGGTGTAGGATAAGGATCGGAACATTTCAATGAAACGTGATAAATTCAATAACTTATCCCGGTTCTGACGTTGAATCTTTCTGTCTGACCTTACCTTAGAAAATACGACACATTTATGAGAGTTTGTCAAGTTCCAACGATATAAGTCAAAGTTTTTTCTTTACAAAGCCCTCAGTTGCAGTTTACAGTTACGTGATATTCATAATCTCTGAGATAATGTATGAAAAATTTCATACTATTCCAATATGATAGAGTATATTCATTCATATTCATAAATTAGTTTTGTTCGGCAAGTTTTTAATTAACTCTTGTGAGAAATTTTCCTAGGTTTACTCAAAGCATTTTGTAGTTTATGGTAGGCATACTGATACGTATGCTATAGCTATGTTGCAGTATTATTATTATTATTATTATTATTATTATTAGCAGCAGCAGCAGCAGCAGTAGTAGCAGTAGCAGCAGCAGCAACAGTAGCAGTGGTAGTGGTGGTAGTGATGGTGGTGGTAGTAGTAGTAGTAGTAGTAGTAGTAGTAGTAGTAGTAGTAGTAATGGTGGTGGTGATAATAGTAGTAGTGTTATTGTTATTATTTTGTGATATATAAGATATGTTATCCATTAAACCATGTCGTATTTAAGGGTTATAGTTTTAAGTAACAAAGTAAAATGCATCTATTTTAAATAGCTGAGAATAAAATAAAAGAAAATATGTCTCGAAAATATAGTAGGAAAAACCTTAAGTTATTGCATATTATATATAATGAATAAAGACTGTTTTATAAAACAAACTATGCTACGGTAATCAAAAGCATTGCCATTATATCCATACATAATTAAATTTTTAATTTGTAACGAAACTTCAAAACATTGTTTTTGTTAATTTCTGCAAATGAACTCCACCAATAACACCAGATAAAATACCATTTATTCGGTATCATGGCAACAATCGTTTATACAATTGATATCTTGTACAATTATACACTACAATACAATCTTTGAGATGGTATACAAAAACAATATACCGCCTAGGTAGTGTGGTGGTAGTGCGTCTGCCTCACAATCAACAGGTCGCGAGCTCGAATCTCGAGTAGGCAAAGTTATCTGAATAAATTGTTTTCGGTGTTTAATTAAACGCTAGTTGTATTGGCATTTTATAGAATAATATCAATACATTCACTACACAAAAATGCAAATATTATGCCTTGAATCTAGACTGGATCAGCATTCCCAGTCCTAACCTTTAGAACCATTGAATCTTAATTTTCTGAATGAACAACATGAAAGTATAGGGTTTTTGGGGGGTTTTCCTTCATCCTGAAAAGATGAATGTCGACTAACTTAAAGCTTCCTGCACTGCGAGATCATTTTAGTATCATTTCACCGATTTCATTTATCATATATCACCAACCAGGATAAAGGAGGTTAAACTACAAAATAAAAATATTATAAAATAAATAAATAAAAATATGAAGGTAAACTATTAAACCTTCAACTGAAGATCATTGTTTAAGATGTAAATTATTGAAGTGCTTTACTAAAACATAGGAATTCATTATTTTAAAAAATTAGATGTGCTCCATTCACATTACTTTCTCAACCTTACTGCAACAAGCTATGCCTACATAACTTTATTCTTCTATCTACTTCATCAATGTTGCCAATCAAGCTAAACATTAACATAAATGGTCTTATTACTTAATTCCTTTTTAGTAAAATGGAAATAAGAAATTCGTCAGGTCAAAGTATTTTAAAATTGAAACTAATAACTATAAATATCTCAGAAACGGTAAATTCACAAAATAGTATTAATAATAATAATAATAATAATAATAATAATATAATAGTAATATAATAATTATAATAATAGTATGACGCGTATATTACTAGTTCAGTTATTAGTTTTGTACATATTTAATATAAGAAATATCTGCTTCAGTAGAACGCAGAACCTTAGGGTGTATAAGCTCGCATTATATTCTTCAATGCTACTTGCTTTGTTAAAAATAACAAGAATTTTAGAGAATCAGGGACACAAGTAACAGCCCAAGTTTAAGGGAAGGTCTTTTCCCTTATAATCTGGAGAGAGGGACTTTCTCATTGTAGAGAAGGGTCACATGGGTGGAATATAAAGAAAACTCCCAGACAGTCACGTGACAACGCTAATTTTCGCGCCTCTTTCCAGCCAATCAAAAAGGAGAGAAATATTAGGATCTTTTGATATATAAGTGAGGTGCGTACTAGAAATCACACGCAGTGTAAGAAATACTCAATGTAGGAACTGTGACGACATACAATGTGAGAAATCGCGCGGCGCCTAGTGTAAGAAATCGGCTTGTTATAAGAAAGCTGACGGCGATGAATACTAAGAAATACGCATTAATTGTGAGTGTGAAGTGTTAGAGTAAAAGTTAATCTGACGGGCAACTATTACCGTAAATGTTATACGGACTGTGAAGCTTAAGGTTACGGTGACGGTTGTAAAACTACGTATAATAACTCAGTAAGAGTGGAACTAGCACTTATAAGATTGTCATCAAGTTCGCGATCGTTTATGTCGGAACTCGCTCGCAGGGTTAGTGCCTCAAACCAGCAACAGATAATCAATAAAAGAAGTCATCAGTGAAATTAAGTGAAATTTCTCTTTTATTTGAGTCTACTACGTGTTACACACCTTTGTTATTCTTTCGCCCCTGAGCAAGAGACAACTCATGATCAACTAGAACGAGCTTAGCCAGAGCAACAAATGAAATCTGCAAGGTATGTACACTCTTAATGTAGAGAATTTCACGAGCACAAGCCCTCGACCAACTCCAAGTAGACTCACATGATAGCGCCATATTGGTGCACAAAATAAATAACAGCGACAATGTATCGGAAATAAAGTGTGAGTGTTTTAGGGAAATATACAGTTTTTATGTAGCGAGAATTTTGTCTAGCAGTTATGCAAAATGCATCCATATTGAATAGCATTTCAGAGGCTATTCCCAGATAACTCATTTGGAATAAAATATCTTAAACATTAGAAACTTTAATCAAAATTGTTTGAGACATATTTGAGAAAGTCAACTTTTTTTAAAAATGTTACATGTAAAGGGTAGTTGTGGTGGGATTTTCTTGAACTACTTCGTGTCGCATCTTTGGAATATGCAGAACTTAAATATGAAGTTTTGACACAGATTTTAGCTTAAAACAATCTAGGTAACCAAAACTATGCTGCACTAAATCATACTAAAAATAATAAAATATTATTGTCTGGCACGTGAAAGCAAAGGAAATGTATATGAAAAAATTAAAACGTGGCGCTATCGCCTCGCGATACGCACGAAAACTGCTTAAAATGACGTATTTAAAAACTCCTTAAAATGGCGTATTTAACGAAAGTAACATAGCCGAGAATATGTAATAAATAACTCGTCATTATTATGAACAAAAACTATTAAAACATTTAATGTTAATAATATTTTATTTTATATTTTTTTGTGGTTTGTGAGTATTTTCTTCTAAATGTAAACATTTATTAATGACTTTATTAAGATTAGAATTTATTGTTTTAACTTTATTTATTATTTTGTATTATTATATAGTTATAATATTATAGTTATAATAAACAGAGAATTATATATAACAAGTTGTTTTTGTCTTTTGCGGTTTGTGATAAAACTTCGTGTTTATGAAAGTCTACTAACCAAATAAAACCTAAATAAATATGTAATAGAAGAAGAACAACAACAAGAACAAGGGGAACAAAAGAGATTACGATATACCGGATACTGTAATTTATTTAAGAATGTGAGCACTAAAATTAACAAATAGCCATCCAGAAAAGGTATATGTATTTCAGGAAAAATGAGGACACGAAAATCTGTCCTCCCCATAGTGACGTGCAGATTATTGCGCTTAAAAACAACGAATGATCTTCAATATTATGAGATGAGAGAAAATGCTATAGAGTTCCGGTGTATAGCTTCTGTGAATAGAAGACGAAGCAAATATATGCTATTCGTTAATCTCGAAAATCGACGTTAATATTATAGTAACTGTATATAAAATCATGCACTATAATAAGTTTCATCATTAATTTATGCATTTACCATAAGATAAATACTAGGCACAATTTCTGTAAAGAAATTCAGCTCAAGTTACGCGTCTTGGCACGCCATGATGTTAGAATACTTTCCATGAATAAAAGTTTTAACGTTGGTAAATCTACCAAATTACTTCTAACTTCACTTCCACCTATAAGATTCTACCAACCAAGTATGGGGATGGAGAGTCTTATACTCACCGGTGATGCAGCTAGTATTTACTTGAAGTAAGCCAGGGCAAATAGCAAAGTATCGAACATGAAATAAAGGTCTGCTGCTTTCCAATTCCGCCAATGTAAGTGTGGCAACATAACAGGTTCAGCGACAAATTAAAATCTAACAAACACCCTTCAAGCTACCACACCGAGGATCCAGGGCTCGGAGGAGCAGAGCTCCAAAGACGTACAGCACCCAGTCAACTCCAAAAATACATGCTATTCCAGAAAGAATTCCCGTTCCACAGAGCACCTCAACGAGTAGCGAGAACACCGTACAACACTCAATTTGGCAAATACACAAGAAAATGATAGTGTGTAAATAGTGAAACACAGTCACAAAAAGATTATAGCAACTGAAAAGTTCAGGAAACAAATATCAACATGTCATCGTAGCTGAATTCCAAGCAATTAGAGCTAAATTCCAAAAGAGAACAGAGCAAGGATGAGCTGAAACTAAAACTTGTAAATAAGCTAGAACAGAGTAAGCAGGAAATGAATTCTAGAGAGAAAATAAAACGGAAAGAATTCCAAGCTAGAACAGAATAGGGATGAGCTTGTAGCTATGAATTCTCAGCTAGTACAGAGTAAGGATGAGTTAAAACTAGAACTTGTAAATAAGATAGAACAGAATAGGAAATGAATTCTATGTTAGAAAAATAAAATAAAATGGAAATGAATTCTAAGCTATAACAGAATAAGGATGAACTTGTAGCTACGAATTCCAAACAATTAGAACTTGGAAATAAGCTAGAACAAAGTAAGCAGGAAACGAATTCTAGGTTAGAGGAAAACAAACTAGAAATTAAAGGGGAAATAACATATGTAAATGATAAGCTAGTAGGATTAAATTCTTACTTATAAAGTAGACTTGATTTCCTGAACACAAAGCTAGCATCTCAAAATGAGGAATTAAGGGCTGCTGAAAATGAAATCAAAGAGGAACACATAAACTAGAAAACACAGAAAAGCTAGAAAATTAAATACTGAAATAGATAAAATAAATCAGGAGTGTACTAACTTAAGTGTTGCTATTGAAAATGTAAACAAAGAAATGCTATAGTACATGTAATGAATCCTACCAAGAGGAATTTAAGAAACAAATACATAAAATCCAAGAATTTAGCACTAAGGATAGGCAAAACTTAAACAATGTTAACCGTGATAGCATTTCAAAACAAAGAAAAAGAAATGCCTGAGTATCTCAATAATTTTGAAAGTGTAAGAGTAAATAGTGTACTTAACAAACGTTTTGAGGGTAATCACACCAACAATAGGACAAGGTACCCTCACACACAAATTGTGATAATACACTGAGAAACAATCATACACATGATCATTGTCAGTATACAACCCAGATACTAAGTCAGATAAATGCTCCAATCTTTGAGAAGAACTGGGGGATTCTCCCAAAACCTTCTTGAAAGAACTAGACTGGCATTTCAAAATAAAGAAAATTCCGAATGAGTTGTGAATGCTGATAATTAAGAAAGACTTAAAAGAAGAAAGGCAATTCTGGTTTAAATCAACATTCGGGGTCAACGAAACATACCAAACTTTCAGAATTTATTTTTGGCTAGGTATTGGGGAGCAGCTAGGCAACATCAGATAAGGGTAGAACTGGCTACGGGGAAGCTCGATCCAGCACAAGACAAAAGTTTCACGGATTATTTATAAGTGCAAGCTTATAGAATTGCCATAGACCGAACAAGAAATTATAACGGCAGTCAAACGGCAATTTCCTGATTCTGTGAGAGCAAATTTAATTATCGCTAAACCCGTTGACATGACTAACATTCTGACATTATTGACATTTTTTCAAGAACTACCAACCGGCCGGAAACACCACCTGCTGGAGCGAAAACCATAACGGGAGAAATATGTCTAGCCACCGCATACAAACGCCCACAAATAGGCAAAACGGTCGCCAGAACACAGAAATACAAACCATAAGAAATAGGAACGAAAATTAAATTGGTTTTTGTGGAAAGAGGGCACCGACCCACACAAACACCAGAAAACACAAGGTCATGAATATAATCCACCGGAATAGGAACCCGAGGAATGACAGGCAAAGATGAAATAGGTGCAGGGGTGACATACATGTCACATCTGGAGGATCATACCACCACCCACGCCAATGGTACAGATCGCTCCAAAGGTTCTAGCCCCTAAGAATTCTTGACATACGGGAGAGAGATGACAACAGGAATACCTGGGGAAACAGAAAACAATACAGCAATAATGCGGAAAATAATAGAAATGATACACAAGGAGAAACACAGCCGTCGATAAGAAATGACAGGATTCAAATGCAGCTTAATCAGATGCTAAACTAAGCCAGGTCCATGCTTTTTTTTTTTTTTTTTTTAGGTAGTGTTTAACGCCCGCTTTAACTACTAATGGCACCGCAGGCGGTGACACTGATGATACATGAATGATGATGGAGCACCGGTGGAATGCGATGGCGGGGGAAACCGGAGTACCCGGAGAAAACCCGCCCCAGCGCCGTTTTGTCCACCACAAATCTCACATGCGGTCGCTTGGGATCGAACCCCGGCCGTCTACTTGAGAGTCGAGTGGTCTAACCACTCGGCCACGGCGCGGCCCCAGGTCCATGCTACAACTCCGATTGATGGCCTTATCACACAAATAGGGGTCACATACACACTTTGTTACACAAAAATGAAGCAAGTGCGCTTGGTAATAAGAAACGAACTTAGGAACCCACCGCACATCGAAATAAGGATTAAGTCAGAACATATGAGGTTATGTTAGACATAGTTTATACAACTGCGGCATGTTTCGAGGCATTCTTCTGAGAAATAATAAGCTGACACAAAGTCAACTATTTACTTGATTTCGGAGTATATTGTAGTGTGGCCATAGACAAGAAAAGAGAACGAATTAGGAATCGGATTATGTTGGAGATCAGTATAGGCAACTTCAAGACTAAGATAATAGCTCTTGTTGTTTCCAAGCTGATTACAAATCTAATCTTGGACAGTGATATAATGATTTACTGGTAATCAGAAATAATTTTTAAGAAGCGCTTATTTTCTGTTCAGGGGATTGGTAATAGTGAAACCGCTCCTCTAATTCATGATGAATACAGATGTGTAAATAATAACATTATCGACGAAGAGGAAATAGAAAATGAAAGATTTTTCATAGAGTTTTTTTTTTTTTTTTTTTTTTTTTTTTTAGCTTAACGCCCTTTAACCTAATTGGTCATATTATGCGATGAATGAAATTGGTGAAATGATGCTCAAATGATCTAGGAGTCAAAGGAACTTTAAGTTACTTGACATTCTTCTTCTCAGGATAAGGGAAACCCCCGAAAAAAACCTTATCCTCCGGGTAACTTACCCTAAGCAAGATTCAAACTCGTGACCTGTTGAATGTGAGACAGATACATTACCATCACAGACATAGATAATATTGTTATAGAAGATATGGAGATAATTAAAGTAAATATTGTGAATCAACGTGATATAGAAGGAAATAAATATGGAGTCACTCCATATGAAAACATTAGCTATGCTGATTGCAAAGAAGATGAGAATTATTTTGCTGACCCAAAGGAAAAAGAAACAATGGATTGTTGAGAATTTTCTAATTCAATAAGACTTTTAGAAAAAAAAATTAGGCAATGTTACAATATAACCAAGGAAACTGTTATAGATTCTGCATGAATATGAAGACGTATTCTGCGAAAAGCCTAGAAAGTCTACTACCTGCAATCACAATTTTGAGGTAGAGGAAATATCAAACCCTACACTCATAAATGCCGTGCCATCCTGAAGAAGCGGATATGGTTCTAAAAGAAATGCTTCACAATGACAGACAGTGGCAAATTCAAATCTACCAAACCCGCTTTCAACACAACTACCACGCGGACAAGGAGGGGCGGACTCCAGAGACGTACAGCAGCCCAGCCAACTCCAAGGGTACAAAGGTACCAGCCAATCTTTGATTTCTGCAGCTTCCAACGACTAAAATTATTCCGTCTCCCTCTAACAGTGTAACTGAAATACACTTTTGACAAGAATAAGGACACGTACATTCAGTTTTAATGTTATAAACATATAGATTCTGCCAGCCAGTAGGCTCTCCTTGTCTTGCTTACTCGGTTTCATGTTCTTTCACTTCCTCCAGATCTATGGCAGCACGTTTAACCATCCTGACTAGAGTAGGAGTACTTTGTACTTCTAACATTTCAATTGCAGATGAAGCGGTTTATCATAACTTGATTCGAACTATATTTCCTATCAGTGGTGAAAAGGAGAAGTTTTAATTAATTTATATCTCATATATAATGTAAATATTAATGCGGTGTTGTTTTATTAAGAAGCGAAATCCTCAGAAGATTTAGCAATAGCACTGGATTGGTAGCACTGTTATCACATTTACAAGAAACAGTCCTATTTTTGCTATACATATAAAGGGCTCGGGAGGTCTTTGCTAGCAGATAAATAACTTCTCGCCCAGCATAACCACCAGAAGCGATATCGCCAAATAACTAGAATCTTCTGGAAGCTTCTTTCCCCCGCCTCCAGAAGACTCTAAAGTGGAATATCAAATGGCTACATAAGCCAGCGATGTCGCAAAGAATTGAATTAGCTAGGACAAAATTAGTGTTTGACAAAATTTCTCTTATCAGAGTGTTTTTGTGTCCACTGATGTGACGTGTACTGAATGGTACTACTGCAAGAAGGTTAGAGACGTCTTGTGTTCGAATCCGTAGAGAGTGAGGTGCACCAAAGTAGAGACTGCCTCGGATATAAGTATTTTATTTCGCTGTACGTTGGGAAGGAAGTGCTCACGAAGTTGAATTAGATCAAAAACATTGAAGGACAGTTAGAACATCGAGAAATGACAATCAAAACTGGACTAAGGCACAGAATGTATAGTTTGATACTACAAATTGTTTTGTTTTGTTTTTCTCACAAGCCGGTGTAGGACAAAGGTTGGAAAGGGGAACCAGACTGAAGAATTCAATGAAACGTGAAAAATGCAATATCTTATCTTAGCTCTGGCATTGAATTTTTCAGTCTGACCATGCCTTATACTAAGATTACGTAATCATATAGAGGGTAGGATACTTGCATTAAAGCTAAGGTTGTTCCACATACTTTGCCTTGTATCCCTCAACTGTCACGTGACTAGTCACCTCTCATTGGCTGCTGTGGTGGAATAGGCAGTTGCACAGTACAAAATATTTCCTTATTTAACATGAATATTTACGTCAATATACCCGAAGATAATTGTAATATTTACCTTTTCATAGCTGAATAAATAAAATATTTTGCGTAACAAGAGCTAATGCTTCTAAAATAGCGTAATTTTTATCAACAAATACGCATAGGAGCATCCTTCGCTCTAAACTCAGTTATTAGGACGACGACAGCATGATTATATCGATTTTATTGCCTGATCTTGTAGTGTATAAAGTTTGGGTATCGCCATTCAAAGGAGTAATAAGTCAATCAGGGGAAGAGGAAATTAATGGTGCGCAGAAGGATATATATTGGCGAGGCAAGCTTACAAGAAACAATATATTAATTGTTTATGCAGTTTTATTCAGCAAGATGACTCAGAAAAATAGTGAACAAAATCCGCATTCATGATTCGTTCTTCATAACTCAATGCAGGAGTTTACTTCTTACCAAATCGGCACTTGAAACCAATACCACTTTGTTCGCATTCTGAAACACATCAAAACCAAATTTAATTAGTAATATCGTGGAAGGAAATTATTCAAGGTTTATTTACAGGGTACTTATTTTATTTTATAAACATCTAAAGATTCTGTTGTTTTTATTTTACAATTGAATATTGAGTGTTATGCTTAACATTGTCCTATTCTGAATATAGCATAATATAAGTTTAAAGAGCATTGAGTTTAATATTACTTCCCGTTCATGAAATATAAAATATTACTTCTGTTATTTCACAGCTCCTAAAATATGACGTTCGTCCTCAATAGTGAAGTATACCTTAAGTATGAGTTGTCAGGCTTTAGAGACATCAGTCAAAGTTTCTTCTCTTCAGAGCCCTTAGTTGTAGGTTAAAGCTAGGTAATGTTCATAGTTTCTGAGATAATGCATGAATAATTTCATATTATACCAAAATAATAGATTATAATATTAATGAACATATACATAAATTAGTTTAATTTAGCAAATTTTTAATAGTTGAGACTTTTGTTGTTAAAATATGATTAGTTTTAAAAAGAAATGTAGCTAACAGGATACATGCGTTGTAAATGAGCTAATAATAGATGACAATAATAATAACAATATTATTATTATTATTATTATTTGATACAAAATATGTAGAATTCTGTTTCACCACAAGGTAGTTTAGACATCAAGTTTTAAGCATACTATTTTACAACTAAGAGAAAATACTTGTCTTGAAAACATGGTGAGCAATAACATTAAGTGCACATCCCATGAAACACAGTATATATACAATGAACAAATATAGCTTTAAACAACAAACATTGCCATGCCAATCAAATGTATGTTCACTATATCAAACATAATAATAATAATTAAAATGTCAATTTCTCATTTTCACCTAAAACATTGTTAGGGTTGATTTCTAAACAAACTGCACCAACAACTTCAAAACAATCAACTATTTATTTGATAACATAGCAACGTTTGTTGTGTAAAATATTTCATAGCTTGCACAATCATACATCTGTGAGATGGATACCATAAGGATACAGGGTGTCATCTAAAATACCGATGCTATATTGTGTGACCCGACTAATGCATGAAAGTACAAAACACAATGCATATACAGCATCTTAATAAATGCAACTCGTGCTTTTGAAGTTCTCTAGACAAACAATACTGTATTACGTATGATTCTATAGTACAGTATAAATACGATCACGAAGGCAGCAATAGAATATGTATCACATTCTCTACACAAGGATGCAAATATGACGCTTTGAATCTATAATAAATCAACAACACCAACTCTAATTGTTATACCATTTAGAACTATTTCATAATCTTTAGTTTCTTAATAAAATATATGAAGGGAAAACATTAAAGAACCAATTAAAAATTACTGTTGAAAGATTATATTACTCGTATTAATTAAGATTTAGAAAATAAATACGTTCAGTGCAAATAGACCTTTTAAAATAAACCATCATGCTCATAAATACGGGAAAATATCTTTAGGTAGACATACTCCGAGTGTTGAACTACTAAAGTGTTTTGTTTCAATCACCTAACGCTCTCAACTCACTATTCTACACACTATTCTTCTCAAAGTTTATTACTCTATTTCTTGTTGAGCCAGACAAAGAAGTCATCAGAAAGAAGATGAATATCAAAAGTTCGATTAAAAAACAGCTTGGACACAAAAAGGATGTCAAAAGAAAGATTTCCACACCTGGTCATGGAATGGTAACCACCAGGATGAAGTAAAAGAGGGAGCTCACCGACCACATGGATTCAAGGCATTAAGATATCAATGAGAAGCAGGAATACTGGAGATCAAGGACAGAAATGGAGAAAGGAGAGTGATAATTAAGTTTGACGTATGATCATGGGTTATCGGAAAGGAAATTGTGATAGGTAAAGTGATAGAGATTTAAAAGAGCTATCGATATGTGGTAACTTTGAAATTCCATGTTCTTTGCATGTCCATCGGATTAAAATTAATAACGATTTCCCAGTTGAGTAAAACATAAGTATTTGAAAATTCAAACTAATAACCCCTAGCAAAATATTGGCATAAATTGTGTGCTTTAACGAGATTTGAATTTTTGGGCAGAGATTTTTTCTATCCCTTGCGGTTTACCAGTTATACCATAATCATTCAGAATGAGAAGGTATTCATAGGTATTCCCAGAAAATTCAAGATATCATGAAAATATCTTAGAAACGTTGTATTTGAACATAAATCGTTGAGACATTTTTGGGAGAATAAAAAGTATAACGAACATGTGAAAATGGTAGGTTGGGAGATTTTCTTGGAAATATTCTTGCCACATTCTTGGATAATGCTGAAGTAATGATTTTTATAGATGCACACACACTTACTCACTCACACATACACACAGATTTTAAAACGTATTTGTTGGCGAAATCTCGGGAACCATTTTTTGTTTTTTGTGGAATGTAACCCTTTCAATTGGGGCGAGAACATGGAGAAAGTAAAATAAAATAAACTTAAAATGTGATCCTAGCCAAACAAGAATAGCCTCTATAGTGTGGAGGTAAGGTGTCTGCTTCACTTTCAAGAGGTGTTGATTTCGAATCTCAGTTAGAGTGAATTACCCGGATACGGATTTTACCGGAGGTTTTCCTTATCCTGAGAAGACGATCGTTCAGTAAATTTAAGCTTCATTGACCCCAGGCATACCAACGCTAAACAACTCCCGCCAATGTTTGCTTTAAGAGACTGACAAGGATATGCGATACGAAAACGAAAGACATAACTTAATGCAACTTCAAACGTTCCCAGTCCAGAATGCGATTAATTCAATGACGATGATTAAGGAATTCTCAAGAGAAACCTGATAGAATGAAACTCACGCTAAAATTTCCTTTTTAAGTTGAGGCAAATATATAAATAAGCCTTATACTAACAATTCATTTAAGTAAAGTAGGTGGCAGGAATCAAGAAGCTACGTTTTAGTAATAAACTTCTTTGAATTCTTATTCATTTCCTCCTCCGCCCCTTCATAGATTCCACTTCTACTCACTGTTGAGTTTAATTAACGATTATTGACAGTTATACGTATAACAGCAGCTGCTAATGATGTCAACGTCATTGATTTGCTAACTTCTGCTCTGCTGGGGCTGTTTATTCCACCGATAAGAATATGTCGTATTAAATCACACTTAATTGTCATCTTTCTGGCCAAATCTTAAACTTAGATTAGATTATGGTAGTTCTGTTTATAAAATATGATTCACTTACGAAATAGTTTAACAAAGTCTGAATAACCATCTTATCCTTAATCAGTTACGGCTGACGTCACTTACCTAAGGCTTCAGTCTGTCCAACAACCTGTGGTAGAAATAAAACGAAATAGGAATTAGATTTTTATTCAGAGTAGTTACAAATACACATGTGTTCTGTACTATGTACATGTTTACATTTCTATGTAATATAATATACTATATATGTGATATATTATGTTATATAATATTAACTAATGAAGAAATAAAAAATATGATGTGTTCCAGTCACATAATTCTCTCTAGCTGTTTCATATACAAACCATTCGTACAAAAGATTATTCTTTTATCTATGTCATGCTAATCGAGATAAACATTAGCAGAATTGGCCTTATTACTTAGTTGCCTAATAAGTAGAAGGGAAATAAGGAAATATATTAGGTTAAAGCGACAGTCAAATCTTTTAAAAGTTGTCGCTCTGTAAAACAATTGAGGTTCTGTACGCTTTGCAATGTCCTGTTTGAGAAAAGTTAAGGTAATTTAAAATTTAAACTAATAACAAGAAATATCACGAAAACGACAAATTCTACAAGAAAAAGATATATGACAAACATTATATGTTTTATACAGATCTGCATTTTTTGTGTAATAAACTTTTGTCTATCTCTTACGGTTTGACCGTTATTCAGAATTCTGCAAAAATCTTCCAAAATAAACAGGTCTTCAGAGGCTATGGCCAGGAAATTCAAAATATCCTCTTTATTTGTGACGTGAATACCTTTAATATAGGGTATGTTAATCAAAATCGTTTTAGCCATTTTTGAGAAAAACAAAATTTAAAAAAAAAAATCCGTGTAAAGAGTGGGGACTTTTCTTGAACATTTTCGGGTCGCATCCTTAGAAAATATTAAGCATAAATACCAAATTTGTTATTTAACGATTTTTTTCGTTTTTGAGCGCTCTGTCCACGGGCACAGACAGACACACATGCACACACGGATATTTTTCTAAAAATGCTTATCTTAGACTCTGGGACGTCAAAACATATATTACCAGTGAAATATCGACTCGAATTTTGGTTGAAATGCTGCTTGGTACAGTATATATTAATGTGTATATGTATATAAGTGCTTGCTGTTGGAATAGAACTAATTATGACATTCCTTCTTTGAATTTTTCTCACTACTGACGAGAAGGTTGCCACATGGTTTTCCTCCGGATAACATTTATATTTGCCTGGAACGCCCATTAGATTTATGTGTACTTTTAGTTTAGAAGTTTATATACTTTCTGCACATGCGCGTATGTTAAAATAACAATATTTATTAAAGTAATAATGTAAAATTAATTTCATATATTTACTCTTTATTTTACTTCCCTGGTACCTTTACCTCTTTCAAAACAAAAGGACAATGTGATATATGCTCTCAACTTTAGCCAAAATGTTTTCACGCTATAAAAATATTTTTGGGGATAATAATTATGCCTTATAAGCATTTATTTTGTTATTATATTCTTGAATCAATAAGTATTTCATTATGCCTAATTAACTTATGAATTTTAACATTTTTAAGATTTTAAATATTAGAATCGGTAAAACCGATTTTAAAGTCCTTTCATTTTCTTTGTTGTTTCAAAATGTATGGTTACGAATTTTATTTAAAACAAACAGCAAATAATTTCTCGGAATTTATTATTATGGATGACATTTTTAACACTCAATACAAGTTTTTTTTTCGAATTAGCGTCGAAATGTAAGATTACGCAAGAGCGGATTGATACATGACAGCTTTGAAATTTCCGTTAATGACCATTATAACAAAAACAAAAACAAAAAAAAAGTTACTACAAATGTGAAACCAATTACCAGGAATATCTTAGAAATGGTTAATACCAGAACAACGTATATGACATAAATTGCGTACTTTAACAAAACCTAGGCTTGTGTAGTACGTTTTGTCTACCTCTTATGATTACCAGTTATACAAAACTCATAGAATGAAACGGTCTTCGGGGGTTGTTTCCAGAATATTCAAGATAGGCGGTTTATTTTCATAAACATGTCTTAAATACATTTAATTTAAATCTGCATCATTAGAATAATTTTTTAAAGAATAACATTTTCGAAAAATTGTAATGTGAAAGGTAGTTTGTGGTGGGAATTTTTTCCTGCATATCACATCCCTGATAGACACGGAACTTACATTTCAAGTTTGATACTTAACCGTGTTTTCGGTTTTTGGTTAATGCAGTTCACAGACATACACACACTGACCTTTTCTAACGCTTTCTACTTAGGTTCACAGGTCTTCTAACTTGTATTTAGAATTTTTGTGTGGAATGTAGTACCTATCTACCTATTATGTATTTAGTAGAGAAATTAATATATTTAAAATGACATTAATACATTTACAATTATATACTTTTGATGAATGAGATATTACTATTTAGATGTACCTGCGTAATTATTGCAAATAAATATTAAATTTTTGAATCCTAAGGGAGTGTGTTCCCCAGATTAGAAAATAAAAGAGAGCTGTTACATCTTTATTTAATTGTTTCAAAACGAGATTCATCTTTTATACAATGGCTTAATATAATGTGGCAAACAACTCATCTTTGCATGGATACCATCTCACCGTAATATACCAGGCAACGATCTTGCTGACACTGCCGCTAAGGAAGCTACATAGTATCCATGTACCTTACCAGATCTCAAGCTTCCTCATGAAGACTACTTAGCACATCTAAGACGCAGTATCCTACAGCCTTGGAAGACAGACTGGACTACAACATCCACCAGTAAACTACATGATGCCTGCCCAGTACCTAATCTGGCTACGTCTATTACGACTCTTGCCCGGCGAGATACTAGTAACTCGACTATGCATTGGTCACACTGCGCTAACCCATTCCTACCTCCTGTCTCATGAACCTGAGACATGTACTCTATGTAACTCTGCTCTCACCGTTCATCATCTGATCACAGCTTGCCCGAGATATACTGCTGAACGACTTACTGTAGAGTTCCTTTAAACCTACAGCTGGCCTTGGGTGAACAACATTGCCGTAGGAAAGTCATCAACTTCATGACAATGTGCAAAAGTATTAATGATATTTAAATTGTTGCAAATTTTGTTATTATTAATTAACCACTGTAAGATTTAATGTAACATTTTGTAATTCTACCTCATTGTACAACTCAGTGTTCAGTCGCGATATGACGTAATTGTTGAAGCAACTATAATAAATTAAAAAAAAAAAAATTGTTTCATTTATATAAGCCCTTTAACTTCAATGGCGATATCGCGGCTTTTGTCTTGAGCAAACTCCTAGCGTTTTTCGCTGAACTGCAGTTTCTTAGCGTTGATTTTTCAGTTTTATAGCATTAAAGACATACATGTTCACTCTCACGTTCATTCTTCGTGACTCTGTGGGGGGATAGGGAATGATCTGGTTAAAGATATATTCCCAGCTCCAGCCCGGAACCGAATCAGGGGCCTTTGGTTTGAGAAGCCAGAGTGCTGATTATTCAACCGCAGAGGCAGTTTTGCTGTTACGTTTTGTTTATGGATATCCAAATTCTACAGTAAGGCATTCCTTCATTTGTGGTAAACATCAGAATGTTGTAAAAATTGTAAAAAATGTAAGTTTTATCACGTTGTTTTGTTGCTACAAAGCAAAAACGCGTTTCAGACTTGAGAATATAATATGAAGGTAATGACATGGCAGAAGCTACCAATATAAACTTCCTGGGTATTAGTATAGATCGTAATATGAATTGGATTATGTATTACATATTATCCAAACTGTGCGCAATCAGCTCATTAAATCAGCTTTTAACTAAGAGTATTTTAAAAGCAGCTTATTATGCTTATTCTCAATGATTGATGATCTATGGAGAAATATTCTAGAGAATTCCAAGTGATGCCAAAAAAGTGTTTATTAGGCAAAAAAAAAAAAAAAGGACATTAAGAATAATGACAAGGTTAAGAGAATCAGCTCACTGCAAACAACGATTTAAAATGTTTGAAATTTTGCCGTTAGCTTATATTAGCTTAGCTTACTACAACGGTTTAGTTTTAATTCACTCAAACTCTTCTATACAGAGAGGATTTCATAGAATCAAAAAATAATTAATGCAGTGTTGTAAATGTAATATATAAGTACATGAATATTTTAAGAATGCATACTGTAGGAATTGGTTTTTGGAAATAGACATGTAATTGTAAATTATGCAAAATTGACACCTATGAAAAATTCAATAATAAAGTTAATATTTGAAAATAAATGTATCAAGAGTAATTGATGAATATAATGATCTACATTCTAGGGTTGGACTTTGTGTCTAACCTTAAAACAGGATCCACAGATTGCAATGTTATGTAATATAAAGTTAAAAAAAAATAGAATATTTACCTGGAGAATGACGATGGCTACGAAAGCCACGGCAGCTGCGATGTAACCCTTCATGTTTGTTGCTGGTATGTTCTCAGTTGATGTGCTGACAACGCAAGCAAGCCTTTATATATGATGGAGGGTTTACGTGAGTTTCTGGGCTGCCACGAACAATTCACGGTTTTCCTGGTAGCGAAAGACGTTTGCATACAGGGAATTAACAAGTGAACCTTCGACTTTGTTCAGTGCATTTAGCAGCATACTTTCCTCTTTGCTTTCAAGGTTGGAGATAAATTTGCTAGTAACTGATTGTAAAGCCCCTGAATATAATTTTACTGTGATTTTTCCTCTTACTACAATTTACACACACACACACACATATAGTGAATAGAGGAATTGTAGTATTCACCTACAAATTCAATATTGGGATTTAACTCCAATGCACGTTTTAAAGTGCCTGAATGAGGAAAGGATTTTATATAAAAGGATGTCTCTGTATGTACGCGCATGCATGTGACAGAGAGAGGGAACACATTACAAAAACTAAAAGCTAATTAAATACAGCTTGTTTAACTTTAAAGAATGTGCCATTAACATATTCAAGCAAATTACACTTTGTATGGCAACCTTTCCTGTTATACTTTCTCTGCCAGCGAGTAGAGAAGGTATTGCGTTCCACCCAAAAATTCAATTCCAATTTAGGATCATTTATAAAAAAAATAGAAAAAAGTTCCATGTGGTATGTATATGTATGTTTTTGTTGGTCTATGAGTATAACTTATAAAGAAAAACTCGGTTGAATACCAAATTTGATATCTAAGTTCAGCATCTTCCCAGGACACGACACGAAGATTTTCAAGAAAATTCCTCCACTCCACTCCACTCTATATAAAGGATATAGAAAAAGTTTCCAATTTTTTTTCTCAAGATGGATCCAACAGTTTTTATTAAAATACCCTATGTTTTAGATATTTATATGATAAAATGTGTATTTTGAATTTCCTGGGAATAGTCTTTGAAGACCACTATACCTTGGATAGCTTTTGCCTAAATAGTAAACCTTAAGAGAAAGACAAAATCTTACTGTGCAGAAAATGTAGATCTCGTAACAGCACACAATTTATGTCAAATCTTTTTTTATGGAATACTTGTGATTGTTTCAATTTGGATACATGTGTACAAGTAATATTCTCAAATGGGAAGACGTCATTCGTTTTTTTTCTCCTGGTGAAACAAGGAAAATGACATTTCAAGGTCATCTAAAAGCTACCAACCTACTGTATTACCATGTTGCCATTGTATCTACATTAAAATAGGAAATAAAAACGTTATTGTAATGTCTATCTCGATTAGGAAAATATATAGAATAATAAGCTTTTGTTAGAATGGGTAGGAAAAGTCACATCAGAGCTTTTAACGTTCTCTATCACATACATAACAGCTGAAATATTGTATTGCATTCATTTGATACACAGATTACAGATTACACCAGAAATACATCTTTTGAGACTCTGAATTAAATGAACATTTTCAGAAATGCATTGTGTGTGTGTGTGTGTGTGTGTGTGTGTGTGTGCGTCTTTGAACAACATACCTCTAAAATGAAAGGTTAGCATCTTTTAATAATGGGACATAGCTGGGTCATATGTGAAACATTGAAGTTCGCTTCGCTTTGCATGGCCTATAGTAAAACAAGATAGATGAAACGAACGATACGTCACTTCCATTTGAAAAACATTTTAAGTAGTTTAAAATTGATACCAATAACAGAGAGTACCTCAGGTACGGTTGACTCTATAAAAACCTATATGGCATAAACTGTGCTATTTTAAACAGATATGAATTTTTTGTGTAAACAGATATGTGTTTTTGTCTATCTCTTCCGGTTTAACCGTTATGAAAAATTCTGCAAAATTCATTCTAAATAAAGAGGTCTTCAAAGACTGTTTCCAGAAAATTCAAAATATATATTTTATTTGTAATTTAAATATATTTAATATACGGTATTTTAATCAAAACGTTTAGGCCATTTCTGAGAAAAACACAACTTTCAACAATATTTTCATGTAAAGGGGAGTTTGTGGTGGGAGAATTTTCTTGAAAATCTCCTTTTCACATCCTTGGAAGATACGTACTAAATATAAATATCAAGTTTTGTATTTAATAGGATTTTCGTTTTTGAGCTATGTTGTTCAGGGAAGCGCACACACACACATGCGAGCGCGAACCTTTTTCTAAAAAGATGATGTGTTCCATTCACAAGATTTTCTCATGCTAATCGAGATAAACATTAACAAACGGTCTTATTACTTAGTTCCTTATAAGTAGAAGGGAAATAAGAGAATACACTAGGCTAAACCGCCAATAAAATTTGGTTGCTATGGAATTGAAATCCGCTTCCCATATGAGAAAAGTTAAGTATTTTAAAACTTACCAAAACCTTGATTTGTACATAAAAGTTTGAATTTTGGGCGAAAATTCTTTTTTTGGGAGAAAGGGCCTTTGTTTTATTTTACTTAATTCATCCCTCATCAAGCAATCCAATTCATCCTTCATCAAGACTGAAACCAATAACAAGGAATATTTCAAATGGTCAACTCCACGTAAAAATGAATATGACATAAATTGTGAGATTTAAGGAAATCTACATATTTTGTGTAGGTAGCAAGTTTTTGTCTGTCTCTTACGGTTTTCTAATTATACAAAATTCAGAACAATTCATCTAGAATAAAGAGGTTTTCATAGGCTAGTCGCAGAAAATTCAAGATATAAGTAAATTTTGTCATGTAAATGCTTTAAGAGATTTTAATCAAAACCGTTAAAGCGGTTTTTGAGAAAATAATTGTTTTAAACACTACCGTTTTTCTATTTTTTTTTTTTTTTTTTTTTTTTTTTTTGATTGAGGGGTTAAATCTCAGTATCAAGTTTTGAGTGCATTACAATATATTCTCTTTACACTATGTACCAACATAGTACTTGTAGAGAAAGTAAAATGGTTTTATGGATACAGGGACTCTAAAACGTGTATTTCCGGTGATATCTCGGTATACAGTTTTTCGGCGGAATGCAATACCTTCTCTATACACTAGTACTGTAGAGAAAGTAAAAATATTTTTTCGGACTAAAGGGACTTCAAAACGTATATTTCTTGTGAAATCTAGACATCTAATGTGATGAAATATAATACTTTCTCCATCCAATATGTACATGATACATACAGGCTGAAGAAAGTTTAAAGGAAAATGTGTATGTTAACGAGATCCCCATTTTTGTGTAGCATGATTTTATCTATCTCTTATGGTTTACCAATTATGCAAAATTCATTTATATTGAACAGGACTTCAAAGGCTATTCACAGACAAGTCAAGGTATAATTTCATTTGACATAAAATATCCTAAGCATGTGATATTTTAATTAAAATCTTTATAAATATTTTTGAGAAAATCCTAACTTTTTAGAAACCTTTCATGTAAAGTATGCTTGTAATGGGGCAGAATTATGCGTCGCATCCTTGGAAGATACTGAACTTAAATTTCGGTTTGTTATTTAATCGACTTTTCTTTTTTACTTTGGAGAAGGTATTGTATTGCACCCAAAAATTTGAAATCGAGATTTCACTGGAAATATATGCACTGAAACCCTCTGAAGCAAAAAGAGCATTTTTAGAGAAAGGCCAGTGTGTGTGTGTGTGTGTGTGTGTGTGTGTGTGTGTGTGTGTGTGGACAGAATAGTTCAAAAACGAAAAGTCGCTAAAATTCCAAACTTGGTATTTGATTTTAGAATCTCCCAAGGATGCCACACGAGGATTGTGAGCGAAATTGCCCCATCCCAACTACCCTTTATATGGAAAAAATTTTGAAATTTTTGATTTTCTCAAAAATAGCTCTTGATTAAAATATGTTACATACGTTTTTTGTGGAGTTGACATTTATGAGATATTCCTTGTTTAAAATACTTAGAACTTTTCACATGCGGGAATATGTCAACTCCTGGCAATGCAAGAAAACGGATTTCATCTACATGGCAACCAGCTTTTAAAAGATTGTAATGTCACTTTAGCTTCCCTTCTACTTGCAAAAAACAAGTAATATCACCATTTTTGCTAATGTTTATCTCGATTAGCATGATGTATATAAAATAATAAACTTTTGTAATAGTTTGTGTTTGGAAACGCTAGAGGAAGTTATGTGAATGGAACACATTAGATTTTTTAGGTTAAATAACTTTTTAATTGCCTGAAACAAATTTAATTTTACGAATATTTTAATTTAAATTAGGTAGATTACATAATTCTTAGAACTTTTACAAAATTAATTGCAATTATCTCAAAATGTCGTAAGTTTTACGTCTACTGTTGTTGTTTCGGAAAATGTACCTTGAAAGTATTTCAGGTTAAACTTAAAATTAAGATTTTCGTGTACACCGAAGTTATTCATTCTATTTCATGTTGATTATAGTTGGATTTTGACTCGAATTAAAGGCTTTTGAGTAAAAAAGGCTACAAACTCATTTGAGCATGAAGTCATCGATTTCATCCATCGTGCGATATAATCTTCCAGAGACGTTTAACTACTTGTTCCTTAGAGACTGGCAGACTGAGGCGAGCTAAAGGGTACATCGAAATAAAGGGCATAATGTATAACATTCTGGTCCACAGAATGCAATTAATTCTGTAACGATTAATGAATCCATTAGAAAACCGGGATATAATGAGAACCACCTCAAAGTTGCAAATCCCTGAAAAAACCTTATCCGAGAAACTCATTTAATTAAAATGGGTGGCAGGAACCGGAATTCCCACTTTATAAATAGGTATTAAATTCTTTGAATTTTCAATTTGCTTTTCCTCCTCCGCCCCTTCCACAGATCTCACTTGTATTGAAAGGTTAATTTATTTAACGACGATTGGTAAATATAATATAATAACAGTGCCCACCTGGGTAGTGTGATTACCTCACATGTGTCTGCCTCACATTCAAAAGGTCGTGAGTTTGAATCTCGCTTAGGGTGAGTTACCCGGATAAGGGTTTTTCCGAGTTTTCCCTTATCCTGAGAAGACGAATGTCGAGTGACTTTAAGCTCCATGGACCCCGAGATCATTTGAGCATTATTTCACCAATTTCATTCATCGTCCGATATGACCAGCCAGGTTAAAGGACGTTAAGCTACATTAAAATAAACAGTGCTGGTCATATCAACGTCGCCGAATTACTGAAATTATTCTCTGCTGTTCATCCTACTGTTAAGCACATCTCATTGTGCTGGTGAGATCTTTGGCACAGCAAATGCTATTTCTTACCATCATTCGTCTACATACGGAGTAAAATAATTTAACTGAGCAGTATTCTTGTCTTTAATCAGTAGCTGCCGATGTCACTTTCACAAGGCCTCAGTCTGACCAACAACAACCTGTGGTAGAAATAAAACAAAATTATTAGGATTCCATTCATTTTACAAGTACACATACCTAATTTTTATGTCAAGTTTAAGTTTTTAGTTGCAATAATATGGGTATATAACGGGTGTCTTAAAAGAGCCTCAGCAGCACACACGGACGCTTGTGGCTGTAGTGACGTTGGGAGGAGGAGCATTATTTATATTTGAATAATATTGTGAGAACTGTTTGCTTCAAGTTGGCTGTGCTTGTGAAGTCAAAATTTAACAATTGAAAAGAGAGCGTTGTACTTGAACACATATTCATTAATGGTGATAAGATTTCATAAAATGTAAAACGTAAATCTCTTGAAGGTTTTGTATCGTTATGCGATGTGAAATTTAATTACTAAATTCCAAATTCTCTGAAACAGAATGATGCTCCGAAAAGCGGTTGATCTAAACTTTTAACAGACTAAAATGGACGAAATTTCGGATATAGTGTTAAGGAATCCCACTAATTGAATGCAGAATTAGCACATTAGACCCACTGTTTCTGTGCAGGCAGAACATAGAGCCGTTAGTAAGACTGTGAAACTGCATTCCTATAAATGTACAGCTGTCCGAAATAAAAATTATGAATTAAAGGAAATCACAAATTTACGCGGAAACCCTACACAAAGGGTCCGAAATAAGGATAAAACAGTTGAACTCTACCTATAGAAATGAGGACAGGATTTCCAACATCTTCTGTAACAATGATAAGTAAGTAATCTCAGTTTGAGTTCACCTTCATTTCCAATAATTAACTAGCGCAATCCGTTACCAACCGAACTGTGATGAGTGAGCGTGCTAGCGCATTCATCTCACTGCGGAGAAACATTTGAGACACTCGTTATATCATGTATTATAAATTTTTCTACAGTTTCTTATCGTCTGCTTTGTGCTATATTCCACTAAAATATAATTTATTTCTAACAACAGAAAAATAAAAAATATTAGCCTATGCCTTTTAGGATAGAAAAAATAATTAAATTATTAATCTTTCTTTGAACCTTTATCAATAATTTTTAACCCGCGAGAAGATAGCATACAGAATTTCTCCAGAGAACATCTATGTTTTCCCATCTTTAGACTTCTGTTTATTTTTTGCTTGGGAAGTTTCTATATTTTATTCACGAACATTTAATAAAATAATAATGAGAATTTCCTCTATTTATTTTGTATTTTATTTCCCTAATCTGCATACTCCCTCCCAAACAGTAGGGCAATGTGATATGATTTCTCAACCAAAACATATTTCACATAATAAAATGTTTTCCTTATGTTATGCCACATACATATTTATTTTGTCTATTATATTCTTCTATCAATAAGCATACCATTGTGTCAGTTAAATTTAGAAATTTTGAGCATTGTTTGAGACGTACATATATATATATATATATATATATATATATATTTTATTGTTTCATTTGTATAGCCCCCTTTAACTTCAATGGTCATATCGGGGGCTTTGACTTGTGAAAAAACTCGTATTACTGTAGGTTAGAACTTTAGGTTAATCACTGTTATATTACTAATACACACGCACATTCACTCTCACATTCATACTTCCAGACTCTGTGGGGGATGGAGAATAAATCTGGTTAAAGAAAAATTCCCCGCCCCAGCCAGGAATCGAACCCGGGACCTCCGGGTGAGAAGTCAGCTCGCTGACCACTCGACCACGGAAGCAGTCTGTACGTGTTAAAATCAGTAAAATCAGGCTATTTTGTCTTTCTTTGTTTTTCTTTCTTTCTTCCTCCGCAGTATCTGGTTACGCATTAAAACAAAACAAAAAAGCAAACATAAAAATAAAACAGACAAATAATTTTCAGAAATTGAAGGATATAGATGAGATGTTTTACTATTCAATACAAGTTTTCCTCCAATTAGCGTTCAATTTTAAATTGTAGATAGTAAAATTTAGTGTGGAATAAATTTTCGCGTGTATGAGATTAGTTTTATTAATTGAATGCATGTTAAAAAACTGATTCTTTTTATTACAAAAAGTTTATAAAGTTATCCATAACACATGTTAGTGTTCTTTTAGAAATTCTGGCCAACGTAATAGATAATGTCTGTTATGTTGCAGAAAACAAAATATGTTTAAGATATTAATGAATATACAAATACATTTCCTTAATGAAAAAATAGTAATATTCCGACATACATTTATATTCGTTAAAAAATGAAAAAAAATTGTTAGCTCTATGGAAATGTCCCCCCCACCAAATTGAAAAAAGGAGAACTGTTACATCTTGTTTATATTCTGCAGTAAAGTATTCCTTCGTTTATACTTTATGGTATACAAGCGACAATTTTGGACAAATATTAAACATATATTTAACAATATTGCTGTTACAAATTATGGTATTAATTCTGACTAAAAACCAGTTAACAAAATAGGATATTTATCTGGAGATGGCTACGAAATCCACGACGGTTGCGATGTAACGCTTTTTGTTTGCTGTGTATGTTTTCAGTTGACGTACTGACAAGGCTTTTGTTTGCCTTTATATATGATGAATATCCCACGTCTGCCTCTGCTAAATGCACCTTTGAGTTGCACCTTTGAATTCCATATTCAAACCTTTAGTAGAGCAAGGTCAGGTGATAAAAGCAATATACGAGAGCGAATCGAAGAGTAACACACAATAATGTTTTTACAAAAAAGTTTAAAAGTTTAAAAATCACAAATCAATTTACACCTTTTACCTACTTTTCGACATAGTCACCAAATTTCTCAATACATTTGTCCCATCGTGATACCAGATTCGTAGATGTCCGTTTCCCTGGACTATAGACATCGGCGGACTGCTGATTTCACTTACACATCTGTCGCAAAAAGTTGGCCGAGAAGGGATTTTCTATCTGCTGGGACCAAACAGATGAAAGTCCGACGGTGCAAGGTCCAGACTGTATGGTGGATGCTGAAGTACCTCCCAACTAAATTTGGTGATTTTCTGACGAATAGCAGCAGCAATATGGGAGCGAGCATTGTCACGAAGAAGTTTGACATCATCAGCATTAATGCTGTGGCGTTTGTCACGAAGGGCAAGAACCAACTTCACCAAAGTTTTAATGTAGGCTGCAGTATTCACAGTGGTCCCGTGTTCAGCAAAGTCCACCAATAAAACACCATGCTTATCCCAGAACATTGTCATAAGCACTTTCCTAGCAGATTGAGTCACTTTGAATGTTTTCTTTACTGGAGAACCATCATGTTTCCACCCCATACTTGCCTGCCAGTGACGATTCAGAAGTCATGCCGCTCTGCGGTGTACCGTGTTAAGTGATCCAAGCTTGTCATCATTCGTTGTAATTGTTTGTCAGGTTCTTGGGCATCTAGCGAGCACTAACTTTAGGAAATTTCAACGTGCCATGAACAATATCTTACACTACATCATAGGAAATGTTGAGCTGTGTCGATTGGCAGTAGTTCACGCCGGTCGTTCAAAATTGCCGCCTCAATTGCCGCCTCTGACATTCTGGGGTGTTGCAGTTGTTACAGGCCTCCCGGGTCGTGGCGAATCACTAAGATTCACACGGCCTTCTTGGAAGAATGCACACCAATGCACACCAATTGGGCACATTGCTACGGTTCATACTATGATCCCCATACACACCACGCATGACCCTGGAATTTCACCCGGTTTATGTCCTTTGGCCCACAAATATCAAACCACACTTTCATGCTCTTCACACGTGGACGGCAGTAGCATGCGTGCCATCTTTGTTACGTACTTCCCACTTCTCTCGCTAGAGCTGCACATGAAACAAACAAAAAAGTCTGATGTATTCCATTCACATGACTTTCCCTACAACTCTGCAACAAATTATTCTATTAATTCATGCTAATCGAGAAAAATTAGCAGAATTCCTAGTAAGTAGACGGAAAATAAGAGATTAACATAGGCTAAAGCAATATTCAAATCTTTGAAAAGCTGGTTGCTATGTGGTTAAAATTCCTTTGTTTGTATGACAGGAGTTGACAAATTCCCGTATGAGAAAAGTGTATTTTAAATCTGAAACCAATAATAGGAATATCTCAAAAGCGGTCAACTCCACGAAAAAATGTACATAACATAAATTGTGTGTGTGTTTTTAACGAGCTCTAAATTTTCTGTTAGGTAGCAGTTATCATTTACCAGTTATACAAAATTCCACAAAACTCATCCAGAATAAAGATGCCTTCAGAAAATTCAAGATATACATTTTATTTGTGTTGTAAATAATTAAAATATACGATATTTTAATTAAAATCGTTAGAACTATTTTCAGAAAGTAAAAAGTTTTGAACATTTTTCCATATAAAGAGTAGTTGGAAGTAGGGGATTTTTTTTTTTTTCAAAATCTTCGTGTCGCATCCTTGGAAAATGCTGAACTTAAATACCAAGTTTGCGGACTTTTCGTTTTTGAGCTATACTGCCCACAGACACACATGCTGACAGAGAGACACATGCACACATACGGATATTTTTCTAAAAATGCTTTTTTTTTTTTTTTTTTTTTTTTTTTGGATTCAGGGGTCTCAAGATATATATTTCTAGCGAACTCTCGGTATCGAATTTTTGGGTGCAATACAATACCTTCTCTATGTATTATGTACATAGTACGTGTAAAGAAAGTAATATTTTCTGTAGTGAAATTGCAACATTCTGCAATACCAATGCAGAAAAAATTATTGTGCGTTACTTTTCGATCCGCCCACGTAAAGAGATGTTCGTGCTTTTCTCAGCCGAGAGGCAGGAAAACAAAGGCTCCTTCTATATGTATTTGCTTATAAAACTATATGGGTATATTATATATTAAGTCTTGTTATATATTACATTTGTTTCATGCTGCTATAAAAATGTAAATTTTAAACTCAAAAACGAAAAGTCTGTAAACTACTAAACTTGGTATTTAAGTTTAGTATCTTTCAAGGATGGGACACGAAGATTTTGAGGAAATTCCCTCACCTCAAATTACCCTTTATATGTAAACATTTGAAAACGTTTATTTGCTAAAAAGTATCTAATGAATTTGATTAGCAAGCCGTATATTAAAGATATTTACATCACAAATGAAATATCATCTCTAGAATTTTATGGGAATAGCATCTAGAGACCTCTTTATTCTGGATGGATTTAACAGAATTTTGCATAACGTTTAAACCGTAGGAGATAGACAAAACTTCACTGCACAAAAACTGTGGATCTCGTTAAAATACATAATTCCTGTCATATACGTTTTTCTTGTAGAGTTAATCGTTTTTTAGACAGTCCTTGTTTTGTTTTCAGTTTTAAATTAACTTTTTTTAAACAGGACAATGCAGAGCGAACCGAACCTCAATTGTTTCACATATAGACTAGCTTTTAATCGTTTTAGCATAATGTATTCCCTTATTTCCCTTCTATTTACAATGAAGCAAGTAATAAGACCACTTCTCGATGTTTATCTTGATTAATATAATGTAGGTAAAAGAATAGTTTGTAAGAATAGTTTGTATTTGCAACAGCTAGAGAAAGTTATGTGAACGAAGCATATCAGATGCTTTTTATTCAGGGTACCTTAAAACAAATATTTCCGGTGAAATATCGATATCG
This sequence comes from Hymenopus coronatus, assembly GCA_030762935.1. Classification (NCBI taxonomy): domain Eukaryota; kingdom Metazoa; phylum Arthropoda; class Insecta; order Mantodea; family Hymenopodidae; genus Hymenopus; species Hymenopus coronatus. The sequence goes on from CM060890.1 coordinate 37,298,703, forward strand.
AACTTTTGATTGGAATATAATACTTGCCCTACTTACTATATGTAGCAAGGAAAGTAAATATCTATAAACAGTTATTTTTCTTAACCTGGGCGTTGCAATCTGATTCTTTTAGTCTTAGGTTGACTTTCACCATACCTTATGTTGCTTTGGAGGCATTTAAGAATTATTACATGACACTTATAGAATTAAAACCTGAAACACCACAAAATAAAAATACTATTAACCTCCTATGCAAAAATAATGTTCATAATTGTTGTTTCCTAGTCGGCTTACCTTGGATCATATAATGCCTATATTTCAACTCCCACATTTTGTTTTCTGTTTGACACGTGAGTAATTGCTTCTTTTAAATTGATTCGTTAACATGCGACGATGCTGTACTACAGCGCCCTAACCTCTATCAATTTGAATTTTGTTGCCAGGAAACAATTTTCAAAAACTCATCACGTTATCACACTTTCTGAATACGGGGTTTTCTTCTTTTCCTCTTTTTGCTATTATGCACGATGTGCTCACATAAGAAACACACACTTTTCACCCTTTGTGAATAACGACCGTTAATAAACTGAAACTTCAATTACTCTGACAGCTTGCTCAGTGAAGATGCAGTTCTGTTCCAATAAAAAGAGCGATAAAGCTCTCTCATATTTTAGAATATGAATCTACAGATGCGTCATTGCTTGAAAGAAAAGCAATTTGACTGAACTACTCTGAATGCAGAAAATAAAGTATTATTTTAACTAGTTTCTACGGCGGTATGCACTTATAAGTCCAGCAGCCAACAAGAGTGGACTAAAGCACGTCATACTGTTGACATACGGGGTAAGGTAAGGAAAAAAAACGTTGGTTCCTCTTAAGCGATAACAATGCCCTTGTAGTGAATGATGCTCTCGGTAATGCCTCGTAACCTACAACATAACCATATATTCACTTTTAAGTTGATCCGCACAAAAACAAAACCCAGACAACCAGTGTACCGTTATAATGTAGCCTTTCCATTCGCGCCAGAAATAGTCATACTTTCACGAAGTGACGAATACACACGGCATGTAATGAACTGACCTTTTATTCCGACAACTTAACGGTGAGTTCTCCTATTCTCCTAGTAGTTAAAACAGTAGTGGTTATTAAGGTGAAGCTTCACTTCACTCATTTTAATTTAATTTGAATTTCTCTCAGTTTAGTTGAATTAAATTGTATATGCATATGCAGGTGTTTTATATTTTGTATGCTCAAGTAATCCGATCAATAGGCAACATATATTATCCGTGAACGAAGAAGGAAGAGGTGGGGACTACTACGCCTTGCCTTCTGGCCTCGAAGAGAACCAAAGGAATGGAGGGGATGATCTTAATATTGCTATCATTTATATATCTATTTAGTATAAGTATATCATGTATCTATTAATATGTATATATTTAGTTCGGGTATATCTTGGAGTGGGGCTTCTGATTGTCTCTGAGTTAGTTGTTGGGGGTAAAGTTCATCCTTGTGACTACGGCTGAGTGTTTATTGCGTACCTGTGATGAAGAAGTTGCCCTCTCGTTGCTGCTGCTGTGAGTCGCTGGTTTTACCTCGACTGCTGTCGTCGTGTAGACCAAATTTTACTAATCAGGGGCGATATGAATATGTTACTGCTGGTTTCCATTAGGAATAGTAGAAAAGCTGTATATGTTATTTAAGGTAGCTTTTAGGTTAAGATTTTATCTGTACAATAATTATTGAAAATAATTGTAATGAAGAATTCAATAACAAATTATGAATTTGCAATATATATATATATATATATATATATATATATATATACATTCTGGCTTGGATATCAAGCTGCTAGGATGATATATTATAGATTTGTTCTATTTTATATAGCTCTGTACCCCTAATGAAATATGTAATGTAAGCTATTTCTGAATAGATTTCATCTCAATTAAACTAAAGTAGGTAGGAAAATAAGCTTTCGTAAGAACAATTTGTATATCCATTAATAAACGATATAGGGCAATATCATATACACGGAGAAGTGGCCATATATGCCAGTAAATATGTCATCTGTCATTGTATTGAGCAAGATTTTGAAGCGGCGGGTATTTTAGTACAAGAATGTAAACTAATTGTAATAGTACTGTATAGGTTTCCCAATATTTCCTTGAAAAACTTGAGGAGATCTTCAATTTTTTCTTAACACCTAAATGGAAGTATTTTAACGTTGTAGTTGGTGGAGATTTAAATGCAGATTTTGAGTAAAGTTGATAAGGAAAGTGTAAAAGGCTCTTAAAACTTTCTCAGACAAGTCAATTTCAATTGTACAAATAATAAACCCACAAGAGTGTAGGCCCTCCTAGATAACATATGTACAAATATTAATCTAGCAAGAACAACATGTGATACAGTAGCTTTTCCTTATTCGGACCACGACTTAAGTCTGGCTCAAGAAAAAAAATTATACCAAGTGTTCAATTAATGTCAAAGACTAAAACAAAAGAGGTGATCTCAAGGCCTATAACAGATAGTAAATTTTAAGTTTTAAATTATCTCTATGTAATATAGAATGGATGAAGGTATGTAAATCACAGCTTTCTAATATACTATCAGCCAAGGAAATTTTTGAAATGTTTTTCACAGCCTTTAAGAATACTTTCAAACTATTTATACCGGAAAGAAACTGCATTGTCAAAATTAACTCCAATAAAAAGAAAGTCACATACAAAAAAGAAAACAGTCTGTTTACCCCACAACTTGCAGACATGAAAAGGAAAATATAGATGTAACTAGGTCTATTTAGAAAAGAAAAAGTTCAAGCAATCTTATGTGAATGCAAGAAACGAATATAAACTTGCAATAAATGAATAAAAAAAGCTTCATAACCTTAAAAGCATTGAATTGTCAGGTAATAAATGTAAGAAAGCAGGGAGTCTGTTTAATTTTTTTTTTTTTGTAGTTTAACGTCCTTTAACCTGGTTTGGTCATATCGGACGATGAATGAAATTGATGATATGATGCTCAAATGATCTCGGGGTCCATGGAGCTTAAAGTTACTCGACATTCGTCTTCTCAGGATAAGGGAAAACCCCGAAAAAAACCTTACCCGGGTAACTCACCCTAAGCGAGATTCGAACTAATGACCTTTTGAACGTGAGGCAGACATGTTACCACCACGCTACCCAGGCGGGCCTATTTAATTCTGTTGTGAGAGATCATAAAGATGATGTTATAGAAATTCAATGAAGTTCAATAACTTCATAAATTCAGTATAAGAAATAAGAGGTCATTAGGACACCTGGAAATCTGCTAGATAATTTTTAAGCATAAATTTATGACTAGCTTGTTGCAACGCCTTTTTATTCCCCTCAAGAATGTTTTGAAATATAATAAGTGCCTCTACTGTGCTACTGTATTTTATTGGTAGTATATATTAGGACTTTTATTTTTATTGTTTCATTTATATAGCCCCCTTTAACATCTAAGGACATATCGGGGGCTTTGCATTTGAAACAACTCGTCTATAGGTTCTTTCACGCTGGGCTTAAATCGTTTATTGCAACTTCGCTGCCTCCATTTGGTTGTCACCCGCTGCTCAGAGGGAGTTCCGGGACATTTCAGTAACAATACAACTAATAATAATAATAATAATAATAATAATAATAATAATAATGTGAATAAAATAATAATAATAATACTTTTATTGTTATTGAGCTCAAACAGCAATAGACAACGTCAGAGTAATACAATGAAATAATTACAAATAATTTTACATTTACAATATTTCTGTATTGTAAATGTAAAATGTAAAATTATTTGTAATTATTTCATTGTATTACTCTGACGTTGTCTATTGCTGTTTGAGCTCAATAACAATAAAAGTATTATTATTATTATTTTATTCACATTATTATTATTATTATTATTATTATTATTATTATTATTATTATTATTAGTTGTATTGTTACTGAAATGTCCCGGAACTCCCTCTGAGCAGCGGGTGACAACCAAATGGAGGCAGCGAAGTCTGCTAGATTGGCGAGGTGTTAAATTATTAGGTTCATTGAGGTTTAACTTCACAGGCCAATCGTTGCACTTGAATCTCCGTGCCATTGTATACATGAGGGAGCCTTATCTTTGGCCAAGCACGCAGTGTTCCAATTGTTTAAAAGGTGTTTATGCCCCACCTGTATTTCACTACTTTTCTACCTCCTTCCGACTGAGGTGAACACGATTGACACCATCCTGGCAATGTTACATAGATGCTTTTCTAGCCTCTGACATTAAAAACGTGACTAATTTTTGTTGCTATCACACATTTACTACACATCTATGTATCTTCCAGTAACACCGTAAAGTATCCTTACACCATTTGCACGCCGTAAGGACTGAGTATATTTTGGTGTTGCTCATTAAAAAATGTGTAGTTTAATGCGATGTTACACTAGATTTATAGTAATGTGGGTGAAAAAATTAATAAATTATTATTCATTATAAATATTTTATTCAAAAGAATGATTCAGAACATTATGCTTCATATAAAATACTGAAGAAAAGATTGGCTCCTGGAGTACATCGTCGATCGCCCATTGCAGTTCGGTGCAGCGGTTTACTTTCCAAAGCGGCACTTGACACCAATACCATCCCGATGGCAGTCTGAAACGTTTAAAATAATAAATTAAAAATGTTTTAAAATAATAAAAATAATCTATTATCTACTAATATAGAGAGGATTTTATTTTCATGAAAACTATAAAAAAATTACATTTAATTCTTCCTTCAAAATACAAGTAAGTCAGCTTTTATGTGCAGTATTATCCTACTCTAAACATCACAAATATTAATGTGTTTAAACAGAATTACGTTGATATGGTTCATCTTCAGTAAATGCTATATAACAAATAATTGCATAAGTCGTAAAATATTTTTTTCATGAAGTGAGTAGAAAAGGATCTGGATAGGTAGAGTCAGACTGAAAAATTCAATGCCATAGCCTTTAAACCAAAGATCTCCCGGTGTCTAGCCGGTTGCTCTACCACTGAGCTACCATGGCAATATGCCGAATGCTATGCCGGCGAGATTTGCGAATGCGTTTCTGATGCGACATAAACTACGTTTTCCAAGCAGGTTTGTAACACTGCTGCGACGTACACTAAGTGTTGCTACTGCAAGGAATTAAGAGAATCTTGTGTTCCACTCCCTTGTGAGTGATAAATAAATGTTGCAGAAGAAAGTGAAATATGTGATAACCACGTGAAGTTTCAGTGAAAGTCAACTTAGATCAAAACATCGCAATTAAAACCTGGACAGAGTCAGATTCACTATATTTCCAAGGAGACTGCACATTCCGTATTGAATACTGCAAGGATACACGGAGTCAGATGTATTGAATCTTGAATCTGGTCCTCTTAGAAAGGACTTCGGAACGGGATCGAATCGAAATTACATGGAAACACCTCCGTATTCAAATCGCATTGAATACTCCAAGGATACTGTGTTCTATTGTACTCTTTGTAATGCGCTGTATATTTCTTCTTCTTTAGTCAACTCAATAAACTTGAGAACACAATGCGTATTGAATACTGCATGGAAACGCGGATTTAGATCGTACTGAATCTTGAATCCATCCTCTTAAAGAGTGGGATGAATTGAAAAAAAAACATCCGTACTCAAATCACGTGGAATACGTCAAGGATACTATATTCTACTGTACTCTTTGCAATACACTGCACGCTAGTCATGCTTTCTTCTTCAGCCAGTAACTGATTAGTAAAATACCAACGCAGTATTTTTTATCGTTTCCATAATTTCTGTATTATTCTTAAAAGACTAACTAACCTCAAAACGTGCTTATAATTCACAGACTTATGTTTAAGAGGTTCACCAACATAGGTGCAAATCGACCACACAAAACCTTGCATATTCAAAAGATTTCAATTCGTATTCAATTTAACATGTGAAACGCTGATATTCAGATCAAATTGGAATCAATTGGATTCCAATTCCCTATGGAAACGTAGCAAATAGTGTATGTATAGTAATCATTAATTTATTGCTTTAAGTCTTTACATTTTTTGCTTCAGTCGTGAAATATTATTAAACTAAATTGCACTGGTGCTCTGAATTTCTCTGAATTTAATAGTAAATATCCATTTAATGAATTTATTATAAATAAATGACAATGCTGTCTTCGAAGACCAGGTTGTAATAGACCGATAAAATATAGTCTACCTAAATACGACCATAATGCTTGTTCAGGTGATGTGAGTATTATTTCTGTGTGAAAGACTTCAGCATGCACGGCTCGTGCCCATATTGTACCTCTTACATGTCAATGACCGTAAGGTACGAGGCGAGCAGAAGTCTTCCGATAGACGAGAGGGGGTAGGGGAAAAGGGAATAGAATTTTCTTATCATTAGTCGCGCCTGGCCCAGACAGTATTGTCTAAACAATTATTATTTACCTGTTCTTGCGTAGGTGAGCGGTGAAAGTTCTTTCGAGTAAACAAGAAACAAATGCTTCATTCTGTCTAATTCCATCATAAACGAAAGAAATTAACACATTCTTTCTCCATGTTTAATCAAGTAATATTGAAGATTTTGTGGTAGTGCTAATAATGTTTAAAAACATTGACAAACAAACAATTGTTTAAAAAAAGATAATGCATATAGTATAATAATAATAATAATAATAATAATAATAATAATAATAATAATAATAATAAGAAGAAGAAGAAGAAGAAGAAAACATGTTATAAGCATAGCACTATGGACTATTTGTTTAAAAGTGGTTACTAGTAGAAGACGTTTATTCTTATTTTGGATATATCTATTTACATTTATAGGTTTACTGTCACAGACCAGACAATGTTTTGCACAAAACATTAAGTCTTCATGCCTCTGGCTATTCAATTACAACAGTTATATTTAAATTAGAATTTGAAAATACCTATTCAAAAATAATATATATAGAATTGTTAAGTTTTTCTGTAAATAATAATAATAATAATAATAATAATAATAACAACAACATTATGAGCTATTTCGCGAAAAAAATGCCAGTACAAGGTATTTACTTCTGAGTTTGGGTATACATTTGTTTCCTCCAATGTTGTGTCTTTCTTAACCCTGTGCCAGATTATTGCAATACACCCGTATTTTTAATGAAAGTTAGTGGTTTTCTGAAATATAACATTATCATGTAATACACATATAGAAAATTGTAAAATCCATAAGAAGTTCCTTTACGTTTTCGATGTAGGCTGGTGTGATATATGAGAGAAAGATAGTGATAGATATTTTAAGGTATTTGTGATTGCCACCACTGTATTCCATTCAGAACTTCGATATCGAAATTTCGCGTTAAATACATGAATTAAATGCCTAGTGGAGATTATAGAAAATACCCTAAAAGTTTACATGCAAAAATATTTGTTTTTTGTTATTTTCTCGCAAATGACTTTAGTGGTTTTAATTTAAACAACATAAATGTTTGTTACATCAATATAGCACACACACATTGACCTGCCAACTTTTCATATAAAGTGTTTTAAATCTCACCGAGCTATAACATTAGTAAGCACCCAGGTCCTTGAAGCGGGCACAATATATCCATCTTAAGGACACATTTTCGAATCTCGTTTGAGGTGTCATCTACCATCATAAATGTTTGGACATTTCTAAGCTCAATGGAATTGATTTATTAAACGACAGGTTAAACTCCTTTGTATGGTGTGTATGTGTAAATGGAAACATATGAAGTAATGCCAGTAATTAACTTATGGTTATCTGAAGCTCATTAAAATATGCCATTTGTATCAAAAGAGCTGTTTGCAGTTACCAAAATATTCGTTAATTTATAAAGTTGTCAAGTATTGAAGACCAGATTGGCTCCCGCCTCTGAGCATTTAAACCAGCAAACCTCTTCAATGGTATTCAATGAATTTGGGGCAAATAAAAATACTTCATATGTATAGTTGAGTGTAATCACAGCATCTTGCATAAAATTAATGAACGAAAATAAAATATACCAAAACTATTCCTTAACCTGAAATCATTTATAGGAGAGTACTTCATTCATATAAGGAAAATGCATATAGGAAAGCTTTATAAATTAATACTAAAATATGTGGAATTGATAATGCGTAGAGAAAAAGATCAATACTCCACATCTTTAATATATCGTTAATATATTGCGTTCCAATTCCCAAAAATATTGTTGCATTCCGTTTACGTTAACTCCTATTTTTCATGAAGATCGGACTGTATTACTTAACAGTGTAGCTTTGTCCTTACTTTCTCTGACCTCTATCAAAATTGTATATTCCAGAAAATTGTGATATCAAATTCAACCGGAAATTCATGCTGAGCAACAAAAATTAGAAAGATATTCTCTGAGTGAGTCAGAGAGAAAGAGTAGTATAATGAAAGATCTTTACGTGGGATAAATACAATTTCTGATATGTTCCATTCGCATTACTTTCTCTCCTGTTCTGCAAACTATTCTTACAAAAGAGTATTCTTTTATCTCCATCATACTAATTGAGATAAGCATTAGCAGAAATAGTTATTTGATTCTTTGTAAGTAGAACAGAAATAAGGAAACACACTAGGCTAAAGCGATAGTCAAATCGTTTAAACGATAATCACTATGTGAAAAATTGAAGTTCGGCTCGCTTTGTATTTCCAACAGTAAACAAAAGAGAAATGAAACGAAAAGTGACCTCATTTGAGAAAAGTTAGTAGTTTAAAATTGAAAGCAATAACAAGGAATATCTCTGAAACGGTCAATCTACAACAAAAATGTATATGACATAAATTGTCTGTTTTAACGAGATCTACATTTTTGTTTAGTAAATTTTTGAATATTTCTTACCCGTTACCAGTTATGTAAAATTCAGCAAAATGCATCCAGAATGCTCAGGTTTTAATAATCTATTTCTAGAAAATTCAAGATATACATTTTATTTGTGTTGTAAATATATTTAATACGGTGTTTCACTCAAAATCGTTATAACCATTTTGAAGAAAACAGAATTTTCCAAACCTGTCTACGTAAAGGGTAGTTTGGAGCGGAGGGATTTTCTTCAAAATCTTCATATCGCATTCTTGGAATACACTAAATTTAAATATCAAGTTTCATATTGAGTTTTTGAGCTGTGCTGTCCACAGACACACACGGAACTTTTCTAAAAATGTTTCTTTTGGACTCAGAGAACTTAAAAATATACATTTCCGGCGAAATCTCGACATCGAATTTTGAGTGAAATACAATACTTACTCTATCCGTTACGTACATTGTACATGCATACTAGGGAAAGTAAAAATGTGACACCTAAATGAGATACAGTTTAAGCACCCCAGATGGAGAATTACGTCATTCCTCCAACACAAATTACTCGTCATTTCGAAATTATTTCGTATGTTTGTTTTATCAAAACCTCTAACGAATATATTTGAAGTACTGACATAACAATAAAGTGTGTATTCTTGAATCCTGTATGAATTAGTATTTGAAGTTCTCATCAATCTCAATGAATTTTACATATATAAGTGGGAAGTGCAGCATAACATTTATACAGGGCAGAATATAGAGCTCGGGCGTAAAAATCCTTAGCATGGCTTCCTTCGAAAGGGAAGTAAAGCCGTTGGTCCCGTGTTGTAGATTTACGGCACGTAAAAAAACCTCAAGCCTGATAGAGAGGCCTCTGAACTAAATTAATTGGTCTTTCACGTCCAACATAGAATGGGACGCTGAGAATCACAGCAGTTAAAGAACGTCCATGAATAAAACGCCATTTCCATTTCGTTACATTAGCCATTTCGGAAATATGAATTAATTCATGTGTAAGCTATGTTAAGCTTAGGTTATCGTCATCTATGAATGTTTTGAAACTAAGAGCAGAAGCTGCATTTTTTTTTTTTTTTTTTTGCACGAACTTATGAAAAATAAGACAGAAAAAAATCACTTTACTATCAAGTGATATAATACCCCTGATCACGAACATTTAATTTGCATTCTGGAATATGTTGTTCTGAGTTTTTCCCCTTGATTTATAACAATATTTTTGTAAGATTTTTTTCTTTCTTAATTGTGAGTGAAATGTGTTGGAATTATATTTGCTTTTGTCTAGAGGAATTTATAGCAGGCACGTATACCTTTGATACGATCTGCATAACTTTTCAAGAGACTCCCTTTCTCCCCGAGGCTAAAAGTGGGTTTCTAGAAGCTTTTGGAACTTTCTGTACGAGGTGTGTATACCTAGGCTATAACTGCATGGAGAAAATGGATCAAGTGATTGGTATTATAGATTTTACGCATTATAGATTCGGGCTCAATTTGAAATATAGTGTTCTGACTCAGCTTTAAAATAAAAGACAAAGACAAATTAATATATCACAGTCAACATAGCGTTTCATTTATAATCTTAATATCTTAAACACACGATGTTTCATTTAAAGTTTTGCAAATTGAAAATATTTTTAGAATAAAAAATAGTGATGTATGCAATGGGAAAACAAAGTATATTTAGAAAAGACACTGTTCCATTAGCTTATATTTTATGAGTTAAAAACTCTAGAAATTCAATATTATCTACACTAAAAATGGTTATTCTTAGTAAAAACTATAAACTTCAAAAGCGTGAACATTTTGTATAATTTACTCCATAGGTTTAGTGAAAATTGCATAAAATGTACTCTATAGTGTAATTTCAAAAACACTGAATGAGAAATAAAAGCTCTAACAGAATTTATATGTAAGTTTTGTACAGCTCATGGAAAATGGAAATTCAATGGGAGTTTAATACTCATAGGCTACCATTATTTTATTATATGGATATCTGCCAAATATCTAAAAACCAGATATACTGTTACTGTTCCTTCCTGAATAAAAGTCTTTATTGTAGTCGTTAAAAGAATCTGATGTGTTCCATTCACATTACTTTCTCTACATCTCTGTACCAAAGTATTGTTGAAAAGATTATTCTTCTATCTATTTCATGCCAATTGATTAGCATAAATGGTCTTATTACTTGCTTCCTTGTAAGTAGAAGGGAAATAAGGTAATACACTAGGCTAAAGCGATAGTCAAATGTTTTAAAAGCCAGTTGGTATGTGATTGAAATCCATTTTTGTGCATGACCAATTCCCGTATGAAACAGTTTTAAAGTGCTCATTATTTCATGAGTGTTTCAAAACTGAAACCAATAACCAGGAATATTTCAAAAATGGTCAAATCCACGAAAAAATGTATATGACAATTTGAGTGTTTTAACGAGATGTACCTATGTTTTTTATGCAATAATTTGTCTCTTACGGTCTACTAATTATGCAAAATTCTGACAACTTTAATTTATGGTATTTTAATCAAAATCAAAATTTTCGAATATTTTTTTCCATATAAAGGGTAATTTGGGGTGACGTGATTCTCCTCAAAACCTTTGTGCTGCATCCTTAGAAGACACGAAACTTAAATATCAAGTTTGGTATGTTACCGACTTTTCACGAACACACGGACACATTGACACCACAGACCCTTTTTCTAAAAAGTGATCATTTTTATTCAGGAGATCCTAAAATGTGTATATCTGGTGAAATCTCGGTATTGAATTTTTGGGTGGAGTGCAATATCTTCTCTACCTACGTACCATGTACCTACTATGTAGAAAAAGTAAAAAGTATTCTGTTTTAGTAAAGCTAACATTGCTAAATGTGTAACTAATTGCTTTAATAATTTACAAATAAATAAAGCCATGTTAAAGCTCTTTTGGCATTATATAGCTAGCTTATTTTATCTGGCAGTTAATATAATGAATAGTTGATGAAGTCACTTACCTATGGCCTCAGTCTGTCCAACGACCTATGATAGAAAGAAAAGAATGTTAATATTTTATTACTCTATACAGAGAGAGATAAAGAGTGAGTGAGAGAGAGGGGTGTGTGTGTTCTAAAATCTAAATACTTAAATATCAAACCCATCTACATATTGGTTATTAAGTATGCATATATAAATGAGGACCACACTGAATGTGATAGAGAAAATAAAACGTTGCACATTCATTTCATCTATTATTTTATGTGAAGTTTTCTTTTTCGGCAGTTTAACGTCCGCTTTTACTACTATGGCACCACAGGCGAAGTCACTGAGGATACATGGAATGAAGATGGAGCACTGGTGGAATATGATGGCGGGGGAAACCAGAGAACCCGGAGAAAACCCGACAAGTGGTCTAACCACTGCGCCACGGCATAGCTTATGTAAAGTTACTTATCGAGTTAGAAAATGCAAGAAATATATTTACCTGCATAATCACAACTGCTACGAACGCCACGGCAGCTACGATGTAACCCTTCATGTTTGTTGCTAATGAGCTGGGTAGCAGTAAGGCTTGGTTTTATATGCTGGACGTTACGTCACTTTCCTCGGCTACCGGGAATTCTTCACGGTTTTCCTGGTACTAAAAGACATTTGTATCTCGGGGATTAACTGTTGGACCATAATTCACAATGCTTCTTTTGGCACACTAAACGTCGCAGCCGGCTTCTTTATGTGTGTTCTAGGTTGAAGGTCATATGATAAGCTATTCGCTTAATGCAAACGCTTAGAACACAGTAAGTCACAATGGATTTCATTTTACTGAACGAGAGTGTTTAAATTCAAACGATTTGTCATTCTTTATGAAATTTGAAGTTAAATATTCCGTTTCTGTGGTAATTTCATTGATATTAGCTTTTCTTTCAAATACGATCAAACATCTGATATCTAATTTTTTCTACTAAACAATTCCACTTAAGAAGTCAATGCTAATACTTCACTGAATTATATGCTTTGAGACCCATTGAATAAAAACCAATCTGATGTATTCCATTCACATGACTTTCTCTCCTTGTTCTTACAAAGCTTATTCTTTTTTTTTTGCATCATGCTAATCGAGAAAAACATTAGCAGAAATTGTCCTATTACTTGGTTCCTTCTAAACAGAAGGGAAATAAGGAAATACACTAGGCTAAAGGATAGTCTTTTTTTTAAAGCTGGTCGCTATATGAACAATTGAAGTTCAGTTCACTTTGCATTGTCAACAGATGACTTAGTTTGAGAATGGTTACGTAGTATCAAAATTGAAACCAGCTACAAGGAATATCTCAGATACTGAACAACAAAAATATAAATGACATAAATTGTGTGTTTTAACGAATTGTACATTTTTGTGCAGTATTTTTTTTTCTATTTTTACAGCTTACCAGTGATGTAAAATTCAGAAAAATTCATCAGAATGAACACGTCTTCACAACTTATTCCCAGAAAATTCAAGGTATACATTTTATTTATGATGTACATATTTTTAATATACAAGGTTTTAACCAACATGGTTGGAATAATTATTGAGGGAAACATTTTCAATGTTTTTTCTATGAAAGGGGTAGTTTGGGGGTGGAGGGATTTTTTTAAACTTCATATCGCATCCCTGGAAAATACTAAACTCATATACCAAGTTTGGTATTTAAGGATATTTTCATTTTTGAAATATGCTGTTCACAGAAACACACACCCACACGGACCTTTTTCAAATTTTTTGACTCAGGGGACTTCAAAACATATTTTCCGGTGAAATTTCGACATCGAATTTTTGGAAGAAATACAATGCCCTCACTATTCACCATGAACATACTAAGTGTAGAGAAAGTAATATGCGTGTGTGTGTCATGACAAGAGAATGCAAAAAAAGAAAAGTAGGCTAAATACCAAACTAGGGTTAAATTAAGCATGTTACAAAGTTTTAAAGAAACTGCTAACAACCTCAAAATTTTATATGCAATGTTTTTCGAACATTATGATTTTTCCTAAAGAGGCTGTAACGATTTTAATTAAATTACCATGTGTTTAAAATATTTTCATCACAAATAAAATGTATATTATCTTGAATATCCTTGAAATAGACTCTGAAGTCCTTTTCATTCTGGATGATTAAAATTGGTAGACCGTAAGAGATAGAAAAAATCTTATATGTTCCACTCACAAGACTTTCTCTACATCTCTGCAACAAATTTTTGTTAAAAAACCCATGCTTCCATTTACTTCATGCTAATCGAGAAAAAATTAGCAGAAATAGTCTTATTACTTGCTTCCTTGTAAGCAGAAGGGATATAACGGAGTACTATAGGCTAAACTAATAATCAAATGCTGGTTGCTAAGTGACTGAAGTTCCTTTGTTTGTATGGACAGGAGTTGACAAATTCCTGTATGAGAAAAGCGTACGTTTTTAAAGCTGAAACCAGAAATAAGGACATCTAAAAAACGATCAACTCCACGAAAAAAATGTATATAACATAAATTGTGTGTTTTAACGTGTCCTACATTTTTAGGTGGTAAGTTTTTGTCCATCTCTTACAGTTTAGTAGTTATGCAAAATTCCATAAAATTCATCCAGAATAAAGTAGTCTTCAGAGGCTATTCCCAGAAAATTCAGGATATACTTTTTATTTGTCAGGTAAATATCTTTAATATACGATATTTTAATCAAAATCGTTAGAATCATTTTTGGGAAAATCAAAATTTTCAAAAAAAGTTCCATCTAAAGGGTAGCTTGGGGTGGGGGATTTTCTTGAAAATCTTCGTGTCGCAACCTTGAAAGATACCAAATTTAAATACGAAGTTTGGTATTTAACGGTCTTTCCGTTTTGGCCCACAGACACACATACACACGCGCGCGCGCGCGGGCATTCTTCTGAAAATGCTTTTTCTGGACTCAGAGGGACCCAAAACATATATTTCCGGTGAAATCTCGGTATCGAATTTTTGGATGCATTACAATACCTTCTCTATACACTATGTACAAAGTACGTATAGAGAAAGTAAAAAATCTTACGTGTTTTCCATTCGCGTGGCTTTCTCTAGCTGTTCCGAAATATTTTTTTCTTACAAAAGATAATTATTTTATCTACATGATAAACATTAGCAGGATTTTCTTGTTGCTTGTTTCTTTGTAAGTAAAAGGGAAATAAGGGAAATACAGAGGCTAAAGCGATAGTTAAATATTTAAAAGCCGGTCGCTATGTGAAAACATATGAAATTTAGTTATCTTTGCCTGCTAAGTGTAAACAAAAAGGAGATGAAAAGAAAGAGAGAAGTTTAAGTACCTTAAAACTGAAACCAATAACTCGAATATATCGAAAACGATTAATTATACGAAAAAAGTATATGAATAAATTGTGTATTTTAACGAGATCTACACTTTTTAGTAACTTTTTGTCTATCTTTTACAGTTTACCAGTTGTACAAAAGTTACACAAAAGTAATCTAGATGAAGAGGTCTTAGAGACTATTTCCAGAAAATTCAAAATATAAATTTCGTTTGTCATAAAATATCTTAAATATTTTATTCAAAATCGTTAAAGTCATTTTTAAGAAAATCAACATTTTCGAAAAATGTTCCATGTAAAGGGTAGTTGGGGTAGGGCGATTTCCTTGAAAATCTTCGTGTCACATCCTTGGAAAATACTGAATTTAAATATCAAGTTTGGTATTTGTTTGATTTTTCGTTTTTGTGCCACACACACACACACACACATTATGTACATTGTACATGCTAGAGAAAGTAAAATATGTTGTGTTCAATTCACACGACTTTCTCTACCTATACCCAACAAACTATTCTTACAAAAACTAAGTCTTCTCTCTATTTCCAGCTAATCGAGATAATCATTAGCAGAAATTGTTGTATTACTTAGTTCCTTCTAAGTAGGAAGAGAATAAGGGAATACACTAGGCTGAAGCGAAGTGAAGTATTTTAAAAACCGTTGCTATGCGATGTAATTGAAATTACCTTCTCTTTGCATGGCCAGAATTTAAAGCTAATAACAAGGAGTATCTTGCGAATAGCTCCACATATAGGATAAAACGTATAAGACAAATTGTGTGCTTTAATGAGATCTGCATTTTTGTGAAATACTTTTCTTCTATTTCTCGTGATTTACCAGTTATGCAAATCATTCAGAAAAGAGAAATCGGAGGCTATTTCCAACTAATTCAAGATATAAATTTCATTTAAATATATTTAATATACTTATTTTAATCAAAATCGTTTGAGAAAATAAAATATTTCGAAAAATCTTCCAAGTAAAGCTAATTTGGTTTGCGGGGATTTCCCCGGTAGTCCTAAGTGTCGCATCCTTGGAGGATATTAAACTTAAATACCAAGTTTGGTAATTAACGGACCTTCGTTTTGAGTTTTACTGTCCACGTACATACACAAACACACAGGGATTTTTCTAAGAATGCGTATCACTTTCTCTACACGTACTATGTATCTAGTGTATAGAGAACCATAAAAAATCGATATCGAGATTTCAACGGAGATATATGTTTTGAGCATCGCTAAGTCTAAAAAAGAACAAAACAAAATTTTTTTGAAAACGGTGTGTGTGTGTGTGTGTGTGTGTGTGTGTGTCTGTGGACAGTATAGCTCAAAAACTAAAAGACCGTTAAATACCAAACTTGGTATTTAAGTTTAGTATCTACACGATAGATGTTACACGAAGATTATGAGGAAAATCCCCCCAAACTACCCTTTACATGGAATAAATTTCTAAAATTTTGATTTTCTCAAAAATAACACTAACGATTTTGATTAAAATACCGTTTATTAAAGATGTTAAATGGCAAATAAAATGTATATCTTGAATTTTCTGGGAATAGCCTCTAAAGACCCTTCGTTCTGAATGAATTTTGCTAAATTTTGCGTAACTTGTAAACCGTAAGAGATAGAAACTACACAAAACATTTAGATCGCGTTAAAACACACAATTTAGTTCATATATATTTTTTTCGTGGAATTGACCATTTTTGAGATATTCTTTGTTGTTTGTTTCAGATTTAAAATACTTAAAACCTTTCTCACACGGAAAGTTGTAAACTCCTGGCCCTGCATAAAAGCGGATTTCAATCACATGGCAACCAGCTTTTAAAAGATTTCACTATCGTTTTAGCCAAGTGTACGTCTTCATTTTACTTCTGTTTACGCGGAAGCAAGTAATTAAGAAAATTTCTGCTAATGTTCATATCAATTGTAATATTAAAAGAAGAATATGTTTTTTAACAATAACTTGTTACAGCGATATAGAGAAAATCACGTGGATGGAACACATCAGATATTTAAATCATCTGATACCAGCAGGGAAAGTAGTACTTGAGAATATTCTTCTCCTAATGGGTATGTTACAAAAGTTACGTCATATTATAGTTTTTACTGCTTTTACATTACACACAAAGGTATAGTATACTTCCGATTAGTCGGGGTATTGTGGGAGAGAAGCACAAATAATCGAAAAACACGAATAATCGAGGAACCTGTAAGTTAATATTTTTAAGGTACAAAATACATACGCAAATAGGAAATGGTCCCTCTAACCCTAGAGCTTCATGAAAAAACAGCCTTTTCGGCACACATCGCGCCTAAATTACACCTTCTGCTCGTTTTTGGTTAAACAATTACAAACGAGCAGCATCTAATTCATCGAATGTAGATATCTTCATGCATGTTCATGAGGATGGTCCAGAATGGAATAGCAGTTCCTGACAAAATCTTGTATTCTTTTTAATATCCCGAACAGTCTATACTCTAATATCATAATCAGCACTTAATTTTGCAGCAGCTTCCCCCTTCTCAAATATTTCAATTAATTCTATAATTTTTATTTTAAAGTCAACACATTTTTCTCCGCCACCAGGAAACTGAGCTTATTTTCGATTTAAGGGAACAGGTAGATAGATAACAATGGAATTGGTACTCTGATTTCATACGGCGACCTTTTAAACAATGGAAATGCCTCTTGCTGTCACGCGGCGGGTTATTTATTGCTGTTTTCTAGAAGAAAAAAAAAAAGATTGTACTTTTTTTTAAGATACATGGATAATCCGCAATTGAATAAATGGGAGTGTATGTATTTCTTTTATCTTATAACTCCATGGCACGACAGCTCACGAGGAACCTTGGCCTACCGCCCGGCCGCTGCGTCCCCCATCTCGGTCCACTACAGACGTCATGGATGGGGTGCAGTATTGGAGGGTGAGACGTGGTCAGCGCCTCGAGTCCCCCTGGCCGGTTAATGCGGTCCTCATGACCTGGAGCCGCTACTTCTCCATCAAGTAGCTCCTCAATTGGCCCCCCCCCAGGGACCTTACGAGGCTGAGTGCACCCCGGGCCAGGTCTCCCAACGGGGAAAAATCCCCACGCCTGGGGATCAAACCCAGGTCTCCCGCTTGATAAGTAGCTGTGCTACCACCGTGCTAAGGAGATGACCATTTCTTTTATCTTACAAATGTGAATTTAAAATGTTAAAGAAGTAGAAAAAAGTAGAAAAGGAACAAAAAAACAAAAAACAAACAAAAATAAGCTATTTTCAGGACAGTTTTTGGGCGGAACAAGTTTGAAAGGCAAGGGTAGCAAGTTAAGGTGACTATGTGTCGCAATTTATATCTATTGTATGATTGTAAGGGTTTAAAATGAGTGCTGAGTGAACATGTTTCGTAAATTATAACCTCACGACAAGGAGAAATGCCAGGTTTATCTCATATCCTGTGTAACATTATAAAAGCTCTTGAAAGGACACTTCAGTGTATAATATTATGTCTTTCGAAAATAGAATTTGAAATGCAGTTGCTACCTGAAAATGCTATATATATTTTTTTTGAAACCACCTCTATCACTAAATTGTTTTGTTACTAGACCTTTGCTTATGAACTGAAAATAACGTAATTTATTTTTCAATACTGACTTTCAAGAATTTTGTTTAGCTTGTTAAGATAAGAACAAACACCCAAGGAAGAAATATAAATAACCTGGGTGTACATAATGCAACGATAGGAAGTGAAAAATGAACGCTATTGTTATCTGCAATTAGGTTTAACAGTTGAGCTCCGTTATAACAGGTAAACCTCACAAAACAAAGAAAAATAATAATTGGCAAATAGAAAATACTACACATTTGATGGTTTCAAAAGAGTCTCTTATATGACTACCATCTTACTGCTAAAACCTCGCAAGAAGTAACATTTTGTAGATAATTTTAGACATTTGCTGCAGTGGCGGCTTGTGACTTGTAAGTTTGAAGTTTTCGCTTTACACTGCAGTTTCTATGTTACAATTTACCAGAAAACATAAAACCAAAAGAACCGTATAATCGAAAATACTGGTGCATATGATTCGCATTTTTACTTTCTCTATACGCACTACGTACACTCCACCAAAAAATTCTATACCGATATTTCACCGGAAATATATTTTTTAGGGTCCCCTGTATCCAAAAAAAGTATTTTCAGAAAAAGGTCCGTTTATGTGTGTGGCCGTGTGTCCATGAATCTGTGAACACGATAACTCAAAAACGAAAAGTTTGTAAAATACCAAACTTGGTATTTAAGTTTAGTATCTTCCAGGGATGCGACACGAAGATTTTGAGAAAAATTCCCCCACCCTAAACTACCCTTTACATGGATTTTTTTTCTCGAAAATTTTGATTTTCTAAAGGTTGGCTCTAACAATTTTGATTAAAATAGCGTATATTAAAGATATTTACATGACAATTAAAATGTATATTTTGGATTTTCTGGGAATAGCCTCTGAAGACTACTTTATTCTGGGTCAATTTTACGGAATTTTGCATAACTGCTAAACCATAAGAGATGGACAAAAACTTACCACACAAGAAATGTAGAACACGTTAAAACACACACTTTATATTATATAAATTTTTTTCGTAGAGTTGGTTGTTTTTAGATATTCCTTGTTTTTGGTTTCAGCTATAAAAAACATACTTTTCTCATACAGAACTTTGTGAACTCGTGTCCATACGAACAAAGGAACTTCAGTCACATAGCAACCAGCTTTTGACCATCACTTTGACCTATGGTACTCCCTTATTTCGCTTCTACTTACAAGGAAGCACGTAATAAGACTATTTCTGCTAATTTTTTCTCGATTAGCAGGAAGTAAATAAAAGCTTACGCTTTTTAATAATAATTTATTGCAGAGTTGTAGAGAAGTCATGTGAATGGAACACATAAGATTTTTTGTTTACTGCTTATATTTCTGAGCGCGTACATAATCCCTTGTCTTAGCGAAATTTAAAATACTTGAAATAAAACACATCAGAACGAGCTATACTAAACTAAATTAATAAATATTGCCGCGTCATTTTAAATAAATTATGTTTCATTTAGCAAGAGGTAAGGTTGCGCCAATTCATCAATCGATATCGACGGCAAGATTAAAAGCTGAATAGTCGTATCATAAAGTAATTCTAGCATAAGCATGGTCTAAACTCAAAGTATCCCTTAAGTAGGTCACGTAGAACTCTCAATTCTCAGCTGACACTGTTAGACGCAATCCGACTTTGAGAGAGCGTTATTTAAAAGTGTTAACTTCAAGAACATCAAAATGTACTAGGTGAGTTGAGTAGAATGAGGGTAATTCCTTGGATTTTCTCCCCTTTTGCTCCTTAAACGTGCATTCTTAAAACACCTCTAATTAATAGTAAAAGTACTGTATCTCCTCCTATCCTTGGAGTGCTTATTTACGGCTCCCGGTCTCCCCCCAAATGTGCAACCCTAAGGCCAGCTGCTTCCCTCTCACACGCGCGAGCACCAGCTGTAACCCTGAGCACCTCCTAGAGATGCACAGTGATAGGAGTTATTCCTACCCTACACTAGGTATCCTAAAATATTGTATAATGATTTTCAATAACAGGAGCCTTGAGCTATTTAACGTTAAATTATAAGATAACTTTGCTGCGGCCTCTCTCCATTGCGCGAGAGATCCGATATTCGCCTGGAAATTGGCGCCGGCAAAATTGTATTAAAATACGTATTTTAAGATAAATCATGGAAATGTTGACCTGCTTGCATACGGACAATAAAATTTACTAAAATAGTCTCCCTCACTCCTCTAAGCTTAGCA
This sequence comes from Hymenopus coronatus, assembly GCA_030762935.1. Lineage (NCBI taxonomy): Eukaryota > Metazoa > Arthropoda > Insecta > Mantodea > Hymenopodidae > Hymenopus > Hymenopus coronatus. Next base: position 37,319,633 of record CM060890.1, read on the forward strand.
GCAGGAATCCTTGTGATTTCTTGCATGAAGTTATTACTAAGTAGATTACACAGGGATTTCTGCTGAGCTTAGGTGAATGAGCAAGGACACCTTTAACTTATTATACTGCCTATTTAGGAGCAGATGGTCAATATTTTCAACATTTATTTAAGGTAAGAACTCCAGTGGTCGTCTCCTTAGCTCGGTGGTAGCGTTGCTGCTTACCAAGCGGGAGACCTGGGTTCGATCCCCAGTACCGGCGTGGGGATTTTTCCCCCGCTGGGAAACCTGGCACCTGGCACTCAGCCTCGTAAGGTCCCTGGGGGGGGGCCAATTGAGGAGCTACTTGATAGAGAAGTAGCGGCTCCAGGTCGTGAGGAGCGTATTAACCGGCCGGGAGGACTCGAGGCGCTGACCACGTCTCACCCTCCAATACTGCACCCCATCCATGACGTCTGTAGTGGACCGAGATGGGGGACGCAGCGGCCAGGCGGTAGGCCAAGGTTCCCCGTGAGCTGTCGTGCCATGGAGTTATGTTAACTCCTGGCGGCTATCGGATCTCTGACGCAGTGGAGAGAGGCGGCGAGATGGGTTAGCTTATAATTTAATTACCCTCTAGCACACAATGAACCCGTTTGCGGAGAACACATGATCAATAACAAATGCATTTTCTCTTCCTTGTTTTTACAGAATAAACTATTTATTAATCTAATCACACACGCTTTCATTATTCGAATTTTTAATTTCACCAGAATTTATTCAAAATTTGTTAAACGGAAATCTTTGAGTTTTTTTTTTTTTTTTTGAAAGTGTTTAGCGTCCACTTTTATTAGTATGGCAGCGCAGATCGATTGAAGATGGAGCACCGGTGGAATGTGATAATGGAAAATCCGGAGAAAAGCCTCCCCTGTGCCGCTTTGTCCACCACAAATCTCACATGCAGTCGCTTGGGATCAAACCCGGGCCTTTTAGGTGAGACACGAGTGGTCTAAGCACTCGGTCATGGCGCGGCCTTACTTTTGCTGGTAGTGATTCTCAACGTTTGTGATGATACCAAGCATTCAATACGCATTGGAAAATGTTCAAAGAGTGCAAAATAAAGCCAGATATTTGGTTAAAACCGGTAAATGGGAAATTGGTTGAGCTACCTAAGTTTTAGCCCTCTTGCTTATCAGCGGAGACGGTCAACGGATCGCGCTAATTGGAAGGATTAAAACAAAGGTCGCGCTCGCCAGTTCTTCACTGGTCGGTTTTAACTTTAAATAGCCTCGTTAAGTTCTGCAACTCTTAACGCACGAAGAGATATCTACAAACGTCAAATACGAAGCCACCTGGTGGACCATGGCTTCTCTGTTAGAAATACTCATTTAAGACTCTCTGTATTTATGGCGCATATTTTTCTAAGTGTTAATGAACACTCAGTAAATTTTGTTATTCTATGGCAGATCGCAATGGATTTCCCTGTCTCAAGGTCTTTTGAAATGTTATGTACGTCTGTTTTATCTGAACTTTCGTAAGCAAATTATAAGCTTTTGTGTCAATAAGGAAAAATATTATTCATAATCATGGATGAAGTCTATGTATATACGTCAAGAATTAGTTGACATCAAGAACGATATATTACGTGGAACTTACTCGTAAAGCTGATTTCATTTAAGATCATTGAAAAAAGTCTAATGTGATACTCAACATGACTTTCTCTACTCTTTAGCACTTATTACTGGATATATAACTTATTCCAAGGAAGTTTTTTTTTCCTATATTTATTTTAATGAGCTAAACCTTTCTAGAAATAGCTGCATAACACGTTGCTCTATAGATAAAAGAAATAGCGACAGTCAAATATTTTAGAACTAGGCGCTAAATACCAGTGGCCGTAAAATCAACGTTTCATGACATCGCAAGAAACAACTGAAAATCGTCGAAAAATGTTGCATGTACAGCCAGCTTGAGGGAATATTTTATTGAAAATCTTGGTTCTGCATCTTCGGAAAGTACTGTACTACTTAAACACCATTTGGCATTTATCCGACATTTCGTTTTTTGGTTATGCTGTTCACACATACTATCTCTCTTTATCTTTATCTCTCATACACACACATACAACTTTTGGAGGGGAGTTAATGATGCTGTCAATTGCCAGGATCATATCATCGTCGCCGGTGTGCCGGAATTTCATCCCGTAGGAGTCTTTTACATGTCAGTAAATCTACTGACATACTGCTGTCGCTTTTAAAGAAACTTTTAAAAACCGTCGACCTTGAGATCAGAAGCATAACGCCTAATCAACTGAGCCACCTTCATATACATATAGGTACAACTTATTCTAAAAATGCCTTTTTCGGGTTCAGGAGCCTTAAAACATATATTTTCGATGAAATCTGGAGGTTCAATTTTTTAGTGGAATGTAATACTTCTATAAAGTAAAAATGAACATAATGATATTTAACTTCAGTTGCTGAAAAACATGCTCAAAGCTATTGTAGTAAAATGGTAGTTTCTATAGAATAATTTTTCGGAATCATTTGTTTATTATACCCTATTTTAAAAGATAGATAATAAGACGTCTGAATGTACCTTCTGATATTATTTTAAAAGGATTATAATTAACAGTACACCGTTAGTTTGGTAACATTTTCGTATTTATTCTACCCCTTAACAATAGCAGCGAGGAAAGAAAAGGCAATCCCACTGAGGTGTCGTCCTGGCCTGAACGCTAAGTCGGCTTGCGGTCTCTCCAACAATTCCGTCCCGGCCATTGATCGACGTTTCGGATTGAATACTAGTCATCATCAACTATAGTAAGTAGAGGAAGTATCTACACAATCAAAAATTCCGATTGAAATTTCATGTTTTGAGCTCACTCAGCCCAAAAGAGCACTTTTTAGAAAAATGTCGGTATGTATGTGAACGACACAACTCAAAAATGAAAAATTAGATTATAAACATAACATTTTATTTTGTTTTGGGCACTGTTTAAGCATTCTAGGAAAACATTCTAAGAACATATCCACACCCCAAACCTTCCCTTACATGGAAAATGTCTTATATTTCACTGCCTCAAATAAAACAGTTTTAATTATTCTGAATAAAATAGCACTACTACTCCACAAGTCCCAGAATTAAAACTACGGGTGCTAACCATAATGTGGCACTACAACGCTTAACGAATTTCTCAGGTGTATTTTTGGTCTTTCAATAAAATCACGTTTTATATTCAGATGCATCAAAATGTCTTCTTTTGATAACTTTATTGTGCTGTGATGCATAACATAATTAATTTATCTATGGTAATTTTCAGCAGTTTCACTAAAGCAGACGAACGAAGTGAGCGTGTGTGTGTGCGTGTATGTGTGTGTGTGTGTGTATTTGTGAGAGGGGTGTTAGTAATTGTGCAATACTGGCAAAATGACGTGTTTTTTTTTTTTTTTTTTTCCACGCCAGGCATACTTTCATACCTTCTGGTATTTAAGAAAGTGTTTTAATAGGGTGGGCGCTGTGGAATAGTTCAAGTCGTGAGATGATACTCCGCAGTAAATAATGTTTGTTTCAGTTTCAGTTTTTAAATGACTTTTTTGTTTATTATTTTTTCTGGGACAGTCAGAATGCTGCCAAATTAGCATATGTTTTAGATGTTTTCATAGCTAATAAATTGTATTTCCTGAACTTCCTGTAAATAGTCTAAAGTTTTCATAATTTTGAATGAATTTTATATAATTAGAACTGGTAAACTTTAAGAGATATAGAAAAAGTAACCTCAGGAGGCGGGTGTAGAGCTAATATAAGTACACAATATGTTCCCTCTTATGACATCTGCGGATAAACTATTTCATGAGATTATTTTCTTCTCCATAGGACATATCGAACGATGAATGAAATCGGTGAAGTGATGCACAAATGAGTTCGGGGTCTATGGGAAAACCCAGAAAAAAACCTTACCCGGGTAACTCACCCTAACCGAGTTTCGATCTCGAGGCCTCTCGAACTAGAGACAGCAACACTACAGAGGCGGGTTGAAATATTTTTAATTCCCATCATGTATACAACCAAAATTTCTTCCTAATTTGAAATTATTTCTAGACTAACGTTTATTGTAACGTAATTTAAGTAGTAGAATTACTTTCTACGTACCTATGCATACACTATAATATTTAGTGTATGTAAAGTTGCAATGGGTAGAACAAGTCTAAACAAGCAAATATTTTATAGTTATTTTCTATTTTAATATGTAGTTATTGTGTGGTATTACATCAAATGTGCGTTGGTAATTCTAAATGTATGAAATTAGCAAAAAATTACTTAAAAGGATTCCGACTATCGGAAGAGATTTCTGTACTTCACCCGACAAATGCAGCAAAACGGCGGGGAAAGGATTGCGCAACTTGCATGACCTTAGAACCACTATCAGATACGCATCAGTGGGGGATCACTGCCACCAAATACTTAGAACAACAGGAAAGTTTCAGGATATAAAAGCACCGCAATGCTGTGTTCCCATACATCAAATCGTGCAACATGAGAGCTTACATTGTGATCGCAGTTGTTTTCATCACCACGCTGGTTCTTCAGGTAAATATTCTATATTCTATAATTTATACTCTTTGTAACAGAAACTTAATGTTTTATCAACAGCTTTAGGACTTCATAGATTTATTTAAATTTAGCATATTATTAGAAACCTTAACAGTTGTATTTGTCAATATGAATAGGATTATTTGTATGTGTGTTTTTATAGAAACATATATTGCGAACCAACATATGGAATGATGTTTTCAAAAAACAATTCCCTGTCATCCTCCAACATTTATCACTGTTTTAACTAGTGAAGGAACGATAGCACTGTTTCTTGAGACTCAATATCGAAACTGCTTTTTGGGCATCAATACTCGATACTCGCTTTATGAAAAGCTATTTAAAAAAGTTGTTCAATGAATTATGTTATTAGTAGTTTTCAATGTACAAATTATGTAACTAATGGTGTTGCATGCGAATTCCGAAACTGTTGCTATTTGGCATTCTCCATTTGGTCGCAATTTTTTAAACATCTTGATGCTACAGGTTATACATCTCCTATTGTTAGTCAAGGCCAACAGCAGCAAAATCAACAATAATAATAATAATAATAATAATTCCCTTGCTTCCTATTTATGTAACTATATTTTGTGCTAAAAACGTTATTTTAAAGGATTTTCTATTCATAGAAAAATACTATTATATATATAAATAAATAAAATACTCATGTCACATGATCATTTCACCGAAATGAAATATTTTACACCGATAGCCGTGGAAATAAAATATCTTTATAAAGATAGCCGTGAACCGAACAGAATGACTTGGCGGTAACATCTAACCGAAGGTCTTCTTTCCATGGCTTTCTCGGTCACTAGACGAATGTAGAAGTGTTTAATTTGGTCGGTGAATTTTCCCATCCTCCGCTTCATCACTGCATTTCATTTCCTTCTCACCACGCCAAACCAGGATTTCAGCTGATCATCCATCTTGGATATATGATCCAGGGTTTGCTTTCTCCTCGCCAGGCTGTTGACTCAAAGTCTTGGCTTGGGGGTCCTTGGGATCATGGGCTTGCGCGTCCCATTAGTTAGGAACGTCTTCTTACTTTCTCCACACGTTCTAGGTATGTACATATTGTACAGAGATGATATTGTATTCCACCCAAAAATTCGACTCCGAGATTTCACCGGAAATACATGTTTCTAAGACTTCCGAATTAAAACCAAAGCAGTTTTAGAAGAGGCCTGTTTATGCATGTCTTTGGACAGCATAGCTCATAATTTAGAATATTCCAAGGATGTGACACGAAGATTTTCAAGGAAATTCTCCTACCCCAAACTACCCATTCATTACACGGAAAAAATCGTAAATCTTGGTTTTCTCAAAAGTGGCTCTAACAATTTTGATTAGAATATCGTACATTAAAAATATTTACATGACAAATAAAATATATATCTTGAATTTTCTGAGACCTCTTCATTCTGGATGAATTTTGCATAACATTCCGTTTTGAATAATTGAATAGGTGCTGCATCCTGTTCCATAAAAACACCAACCTTATTTAAATCGTAGTTAGTACCCAGAGATAATATTATCTTTACTGAGCTCTTTGAAACACATTTTGTTTTCTCCAATAAACTTGGCAAGAACTAATGTTAACTAATAAAGCACCCAAGAGAGTCACTTTGATCGTTTACATACATAGTAATCTCGTAATTTATTCTCCTCAGAAACATTACCTAACCTCAAAACCTACTTATAAAACACAGAAAAATAAGTTTAATAGTTTTGCAAATCTAAATTCAAGTTGATCATTTATGTATTTATTCTCGAACCTTGCGTTTCGAAAGATCGCAATTCGTATTGAATTTTACCTTGAAGAGCAGATCTTATTCAGATTTAATTGGACTCAAATAGATTTCAATTCCCCAGGGAAGCGTGAAATGTGCCATTTACAATGAAAAGTAAGCGCATACGCAGCATAAGAGCGAGACTATGTTATTTATGGAAAAATTGACACCAGGCTGTTTCAACTCGCTTGATGTGTCAGAGAATATATGCGCATACTCTGTCGCAAAACTCGGAACAGAGCTGGAGGAAGAATGTGGTTGCCAATGGTAAAGGCCATACCATACTATTTGCGTTCTGCCACTTCATCTTCTATGTTTGATTCAACCATGATGGTAGCTTGCCCTCAATGATGTACCGTATTGCATGTTGCAGGTATCTTTTTGTGAGTCGCGATTTACTCCCTGTTTTTTTGGCGCGCACCCAAGCTGGAATGCACAATTCACACAGTCATGCAACGTGCTGCATAACACAAATTCCAAAAGTTTATGCTTGCATTGCTGCAAGAGAAAGAATTCTGCATTTTTTCTCTATACCTTGACACTTTTGGAACAATACACAATTGCAATTAGAGATTTTATATCAAATGCTGTTCAAACATGGTTCTTTTTAATTTGACTGTGCTTAGTCATTTTAATTGCTGATGCTAGACAATGATCTGATATTTGCTTGATTCAACACTTATGTCCTATTTACCATTAAAGATTAGATGAATTTTCATTTTGGACATTACTGCTGATGTTATTCAGTGGCATAACAGGGGTTGAGGGTTGGAACAACTTTTACAAAAATGTATGTATGAGAAAATAGCAAAATTTAATTGTAATTCCAGTTGCTGTAATTTTCTGCTGAATACAAAATCCATTTTGTTTAATATTTCAACTTAGGATTAATTAATATTTATCGCTTAATTTTATAGAAACTGTTTAAAAAATGGGTTCTATACATAGCCCCCCTTAATATTTTTCTGACATTCCGACTGATGTTATCCAATTTCAAACTTGTGGTACACTAACAAGGTGTTCACATGTAATTTACAGCACTAGATGCCTATACCAAATTCTTGCATTACATCTATGGCTCCATTGTGAATGGTACCTCTTCAGTCTTGAACTTAGCCTGGGTTGTATTAATGCCACAAATGCATTGTGAATAGAGCCTTAATAATGCTATAAATAGGAATGAAACATTTAAAATTCATTCATATTATCAAATAAAATGAAGATTGCACAAACTGTAAACATTTTATCTCAGGAAAAAAAAACAACACAGTTTTCTAATTTTAGAAATAATGCCCATTCATCCGTACTTATCACCTAGGAGAACATTTGCAATATTTATTATATACATAGTACTAAATATATAAACATATTTTAGGCTTTGTTGTTACTTAGGATCATTAAAGTCAATGGACATGAACTATATAGAAAAATAAGTTATCGTACAACTAATTTGTAACAGAAATATAGAATAAAATGGCAGCAGCTACAGAACATCATTTTAAAGTAACACCTTGGGTTTTCTTTTAAAACTATTGATATTTTTACTTGTTCTTCTCTATTTATAGGTAAATCCATTTTTAAATAAGTTTGATTATAACATTTATTTCACAACAATAATAGTTGGTTATACTATGAATCCTGGGACTTACATCATTAGCACAGTGGAAGAGCAACCAGCTAGAGACCAGGAGATCCGTGATTCAAATCTCAGCTATGGCATTGAATTTTTCACTCTGACTCTGCCTATCCAACTCCTGTTCTACACATGGCTTGTGTAAAAAAAACAAATAAACCAACAATAATAATACTTTTATTTTGCATTTTCAGGTTATTCCTGGGTACCTTGCATCTCCTGAACCTAAACCAAGTAAGTATAACATGAGAATGAGAAAGTAACTATAAGCACACTTGAAACTTGAGATAGCTTATTGTAAAGGAAGTAACAATTAGTAACATGAGTAATAAATTGGCAAGCATATGTATATGAATCTTGATTTCAAAATAATGTTCATGATTGAAAGCTACAGTGTGTTATTTTATTACCTGGTGGCAGATCTCATGTATGTCACATGTTCTGCATTCAGTTACTAGACTGGGGAGAAATTTCCATTTAAAACTCCCATGTTACTTGTTCATGAGTAACAGTAACATTCATAATAATGAATATTAAATGTGTTACAAGTGGTGCTGAAAGTGGTATCCATCTGCATTGAGACAGTCCTAACACCTCTGAATGAAATTTCCAATAACAAGCTTAATTTTCCATTTTTCTATTCTAATACGTCTTTAAAGTCATCTATGATGTGCTAATTGTCCCTATAAACTTTATTTTAAGGGTCATTCTCACACAGAAGTCAAATGCAGTAAAGAACAGCAGGACCATAACCCTTTCGAAATTACCCTGTGACCAAATATTACCTTTATGTCTTCTAAGGAATTTAGAGCTGTGGCAGAATCCTGCTGAAAATATAAATTTTCTCTTATCAGCTGAAAAAATTTGGCAGATTTTATTACCGATCAGAATAACTTACAGTAATGTTGAAAGATATTCCTTTAACTGTCAAGATAAACACATTCTTGAAGCTTTGCCAGGATAAATTGTATCAGAAATTCTTACAAAAGAACACAAAAAGTACTTATTGGGAGTATTGCTCCATTCTATGTCCTCATAAATTACCAGGATCATCAGGACTTCATTGATAATCAGCAGGAAACTTTTCAGAAGGCCAGGAATAGATGAGTTTCCAACGAAAATGAAAGAAGAGGGCAAGCAAAGAGCCACAATTTAACAATCTGGACAAACTAGGACATGAACATGAAAGAACTAAAAAAATAAAAACAAGGCAACAGAAAGTGAATCAATTTCATGTAGAGTTGTAGGAGCATAACTGTTTTATTATTATTATAGCGAAATGGTCCTTTTCTAAACTGCACATATCAGTTCTGAATCAGTATTATTGACTCCATCAATCTATAAAAATAGATAATTCCTAGTGGACAGATTTCTTATGTTCACTATAATGATATGCATCTATATAACAACAGATACAGCAGTTAGTTCATTAATAAATTTGTTTTTGGTGAAGAATGCATATTAAATTTTCTGTTTTCATTAACTTAACATTCTTTAACTTGGTTGGTTATATCGACCGATGAATGAAGGAAATTGGTGAAATGATGCTCAAATAATCTCGAGTACATGGAGCTTAAAGTTATCTGATATTTATCTTCTTAGGTTAAGGGAAAACTCTGGAAAAAAGCTTATTCGGGTAACTCACTCTAAGTAAGATTCATATTCACAACCTCTCGAATGTGAGGCAGACATGCTACTCTCACACTACTGTGGCAGGTGTATATTAAGACTGTAATCACTGCAAAATTCAACAAAAACACCCAATTTCTCCAAAATACCCAATTATATTATGCCCAATTACCTACTGTTATAACATGATCAGTATTTTACTTAGAACATCATCTTTTTTTTCTTTCTTTCTTTTAAATGTATGGAATTTAATTCTGAAGTACTATTATAGAAAATAGAAACATTATTTTTTTAAAATTTAGAGCCCTTTTCCTAGCCAGAAATACATGCGATTATATATAAATATTTTTGTTCACATGTGAATTTTTAGTAGGCATTTTCAATGGACTATTATGAGAACAGCAAAAATAATATTCTTTAAATTCACATACAAGACTGATGTTTAAATAATACTTTTGAGATGCGCAACTGAACAAACTCTAGTGTGTTGCAGCACAATCAGAAGGCAACAACTGACAAATTTCATAGCCTTTGCAATCATTCACTGCTACTAGCTAGCAGAACAATACTGAACTCACTGCAGTAAAAGCAAACTATGCATACACCTGATCTGTGACTGGGCCAGAAAACAACTTCTCTGTATTGTTGAACAAATAAATCTATTTTTGCTTAGGTGGTAAAGAAACTGTGTGTGCTTATAAAACTCTTTATTTTGACGGAACAAATACAGGATTATTTTTTTGTTGCATGAGGTCATCAGTAACAGAAGTGATTGTTTCTGCATTGTGCCCATAACCCAAATTACTTAGTCTGAAATCTATTGTGTTTAATGTAAATGGGAAGATAAAGTCATGTTTTATTATATTGAAAAATTATTTTAGCATTTCATTAGAAGTGTTCCTTTCCTCAACAAATATTTTCAAAACTCAGAAATGTAAGTGAAAGGGAGGAAGTAAGAAGACAAAAGAAAGAGAGAGAGAGAGAAAGAGAGAGAGAGAACAACAATACTTAAAACCAAAAAGATGAACAAGTGCTAATTTTATATGAGTCAATTGTTTAAGCACTTTAGACAAAAATTTTCAAGAATGTTTCTCTACCCTGAACTACTGTTTAAAGGAAAGGTTTTTTTTTTCTCTCAAAAATGACTCTAATAAATATATGTTTACCTATGGAACATATTGCTTACATAAGCATTATTTGCATGACTGATAATATATGTACAATATACTGCATTTTTCTATGAATACCATATTAAGCCCTCTTTATTCTGAATGAACTTTGTGTAACTGGTAAAACAATATAGACATAAAAATGGCAGAGCTAATTGAAATATCAGTGGCACAGCCAGGAGGGGGCTTTATTAAAAAAAATATAAGTATTAGCAATATCTAATTATAATTCCAACTGCTGCAATTAATCAAGTAGTGGTAGGTAGTATTCTGCCTTTTGGCAGGTCCTCAAACTGGGTATGCAAATTAGTTCCTCCATAGTTTCCTCCTTCAATATCTAACATTTCCATTTTTCCCTTAATTTATCTAGTAACTGAATTATTCTTACTCTGGGTCTAATTATTCCTTTTACTTTACCTTCTATAATGTCATGTAATAGTAGCAACAGACAGTTTCTTCTTTGAGTGTGACCTATCCAGTTTGTTTTCCTCTTACAAATTGTGTTTAACAATGATTTCTTCTCACCCTTTCTTTTTAGAACCTCTTCATTTGGCAACATGTCCATCCACTTTATTTTCTATCCCTCTGCAGGCTCACATCTCAAATCTCTCAGAACTATACAGAACAATACTCCAAATGTACCTAATAGTTTACCAGACTTCTATGTAGCTCCAAGTTCAAATTGCTATTCAGCAATGTTCCTTCTTCATAGAGGCTTTCTTTACCATGGCAATCCATGATCTAATCTCCTTGGTACAGTAGGCATCCTTTGTCAGTGAGCTTTTCAAGTATTTGAACCTTTTTTAATCCTTGATTTCCAATTACAATTTGGAGCTCTTGTCTCTTGATATATTCAGCACTTTCAATTTCTCTATATTGATTTTCATTCCATATTTTCTTCCTGCTTCCAGCAGTTTGTCCATTACTCCTTTCACTATGTTTTGTTCATTGCCAGAGGTACCAGGCCATTTGCATACTTTTTTTTTTCTTTATTGTTTCATTTGTATAGCCCCCTTTAACATCAATGGCCCCAGCTGGGCATTGAACCCGAGACCTCTGGGTGAGAAATCGGCTCGCTGACCACTGAAACAATCAAGTTGCATATTTCATGGTTTAATTACTTATTTTCCTACCAAAGTCTCTTAATTCATGAATATAAATCAACTTTTTAAAATATTTCAACTGAGGATTAATAATAATGTATAATTTGCATTCACAAACTATTGAAAAAATATAACCCCCTTAATATTTTTCTGGCAATGTTACCTTTCTGTAGCATTAGACAACTTGAAACATATGTAATATACGTGTAAGCATAAGTTGAATTATCATGCTGTAAAGTATATATCCTATGCTACTCTTCTTACCCCAAAATAGTTGTCTTCCATGGTCTAACATGCTAGCTTCTGATTCTCATGGTTGTAGGTTCAAACCCAGTGATGGGTGATGAGTAAAAATCCTTAGCATGTCTTCCTTTGGAAGGGAAGTAAAGCAGATGGTACCATGTCATAGATTTACAGCACTTAAAAAAATCTCAAGCCTGATAAGACACCTCTAAGTAAAATTAAAATAGCCTTCATGCCCAATATAGGCTGTGATGCTTAGCATCCATAACTAGAACTCAATTTAAGTTTCACCTCAAAATAGTTCATTGGTAACAAGAACTGACACAATATGTTCTTTTTTCTTTCTATTTCTGTATGTGTACAACCAATTCTATATTGCTTCATTTGAAATTATAGGTATAGAAAATCAGTGAGTGAGGCCTACCAGATTTTATACATGTTTTAATTCCCTTTAATCCTAATCAGCAGCTTGTAGCATGTTGGTTAAAAACCCTTAAACTCATTATGAATAGCATTACAATAATATACAGGTTTAAGCTTCGGCATATAAAATTTATTGGTTTTAGGCACAAAATACTAAGATATGACAGCATTTTAGAAGTAGAACCCTTCTGGATCACTATACCACATTGTTACATAAATGTAATATTTTTAAAAAGCTCAGATATGTAGAATATTTATTTTTGTTTTATCTTTAAGGATGCTTATTTAAAACACTACTACATTCTTCTGTATAATTACAATTGTTTTAGAATGTCGTCTTCGGGGTGCAGGAATTGAATGTAACTTTGGCTGAAAGATAAGATTTTCATCACTATGGAAGAAAATTTAAGATGCACTAGAGGAAAATTGTGAAGATCATCTCTTATTTATTTTTACATCTCCATTTCTGATGGCTACGAAGTGAAAAAGTGGATTACTGCTGCAACTGTTTACTCCTGGAGTGCTTTTTCAGAAACCAATATTTATGAACATTTCATATTTGACACTGTAAATTACAACTTAAAGTGCAAGTGAAATAAACTGTACTAATCAAATGTATACCAAAGTTATCTTGTGTGAGTCTTCAAGTTTCCTTCAATATGAAATCCTATCTTGAACTATCATGCTGCAACCAGCCTATTTCTATAATTTTCTTTTACCAAACTGCCACTTGTTCACAAAAAAGCAGACTAGCCTATCCTTCACTTGTTCCCTAGAAAAAGCAGTGTCTAGGCCAGACTATATTAACAAATCCTTCATTGCGTCTTTAGGAAACCAAAAATGTAGACCATCTGTACTCACCATTCCTCCATAGCAGAGAGCAATATGCCAATATTAGCCAATATATTGTTGCTTTTTTAACTGTTCCATTTATACTCTACCTTTATCTTCAATAGTCATATTTTTTTTTACATCACAATTGTGAAGTAAAAAATTCACTCATTCATACTTCCTGACTTTGTAAAAGATAGAGAATAATCTTGTCTAAGAGAAAAATTTCCATCTCCTAAACAGGATTCATTCTGTCCTAGCCTATAGGCCAATCTATTTTCCACTCATTTTTTAATGAGGTAACCTGAAAGATAGTCTGCCCTAGCATATTTATTCACTTGCAGTCAAACAAAGCAGGCTTCAGGCTAACCTTTTACAGTACTAGAGCAAAATCTTTAAAAGTTATGCTTTGAATGATAGATCTAAAAGAATCAAAATGAAAGATGGTTTATCAATTAGTGGAGATTCAAGTATTTCATTGTTCTGATGGAGTTTAAGCTCCTTACCAAAAAATTGGTAATTTTATTGTTTTTGAAAACATGGTCCCTAACCAGATATCCAAAGAATGGACTAACTGACCTCCAGAGTTGAATTTTACATTGGAAGAATCCATGATAATTTTCAGACTGGGGAGCTGCTAAACACAGCTTCTGTGGACATTTCTTAATATTTGCTTAAGTTATTAAACATACAAATTTAAACCCTATCACCATTATTATTATTATGACAAGTGCCCACAAGGTAGTAGCATAGCCACAGGTGGTTAGAGGTTGCTAAAAAAAATGCAAATACTAATAGCAATGTCAATTCTCTAAAGATACATTTCCGAAAGATACCAAATACTGTACGTATCAGGTAAAAATAGCTGATGTGAAGCAAGAGGTGGTACAATCCCTCACAGAAGAATCTGGGATCACAATTAAAAGCACGAGTCACATGCCTATTCAATGTTGATTCCCCTCTAGCCAGTGCAAGAGAGACAAGAGTTTGCAGGCAGTGTACTTATCTACCAAATTAGTAGGCGACTGACAGTTTTTTTTAACTTCTATTCTATGTTACTATTAAATGCCATTACTCTTTAGGATACAGTAATAGAAACTCAAATTAGAAAATGATGTTTTTTTTATAATCACTTTCTTGCTGTTATAATTTGAAGAAGGTTCAAGGAAGAAAGAACTATACGCTTTCAGCACAGAGCATTCATGCAATTGAAATGTGTCAGATGATACATTTTCTAATTTATTTAAGAATAAATATTGCTGTTAGAATATACTTTTTTTTTTTTTTTTTTTTTTTTTTAGTTCTTGTTATAACTAAATTGTGTTTAAATACATATAAAATTAAATTACATAAGAACTTACGGACTTTTTGCTCTTGACAAACAAGTTTTATTCACCGAATTTATGATAGTAAGGCAGTAGTAATGGAAGATGTTTAAATGCAGTGGCAATAGCAGTAATATTTACTGTCTCATATCGCATCAGTGGAAATAATTTGAACTATACAACAGACGAAAAATCAATGTTTAGTTTACAGTTGGTTATAATCAGCTATTTAATTACAAATTAATATTAGGTTTATGCCTGAAAACTGAGAGTACCTCAGTTAACAAAACAATTCTATGCTATACTTATCAAATATTGTAAAATATTGAAGATTGTAAACAACCTTCATCTAGGTAGAATACAAAAGAAAGTAAGAAAAAAAAAATTAACATCTCTTTGTATAAAAACATGCCTCAATTCTAGAAGCTGGTGCTCATAGCACTCTGGACTTAAATATAAATAAACTTGAAACTTAGGTAACTTCCTTTTGTGCTATCTCAGGTACTTGAAATTTATAAGGAGCACTAGGAATATCTCAGATTCTCCAGTCCAGAACCTCATCATCTACAAGGAATGCTGGCAATCCACAAATCAAATACTTGGGATATATCCAAATTTTCCTCTACTACTTGTGCAGTAAGAGCTTAAAAGGAGAATCACTAAATTACAATCTAGAGTGCTTGTTCTTAGGGAAATTAAGGAAACAACATATTTTAATAATTTGTTCAACCAAAAGAGATTTATAGTTTACCTTTATAATTGCTTACTCCTTGGAGAACATGAAATAAAGATTATCATAGGCCAAGTTCTCCTCCAGCTGAATCCTAATTTCATAAACCAACACACTAATTGTTAGTACAAAAAAGTAACCGTACCAACTATTCAAAATGCCTTATGGTTTGTTTTCACTTGGGAGAGTGAAATCAAAGGACTTTGATATCATGTAATTTGTACTGACACCACTAGTCATCACTTTGAAATGAAACCAAGCTTGGTGGATTTCTTGATATAGAATTTAAAAAAAAAAATCACCCAAAAATGTTTTTCATTATCATCATCAGTAAATGAAATCTTGCAAAACATGGACTATACGAAGAGGTATGGGGCAAGTTCATCATGTAATGTCAACAAAGCCGAGATGCGGCATTATTGGGTGAAAAGAAAAGTTGTTTTATTGTGTACGTACAGTATTGTATTAACGTCAGTGTAGTTGAATAATTAGTTGAGTCGATTTTGTAACACTACATCACTACTTTCATTATCAGAAAACATGTTTCAGGAGCCATGTGCTTCCATTGCCAATTCCTTTAATCGACTGCCAGCATTGCTTGCTGAGGTGGTTGTCTCTGTCCCTGGTGGTGGTTTGATGAACCTCAGAAGCTCATTCTAGAGATCCTTGATTTCATTCATGATATAGACCAATTGTTAAAATTAATGTTATTGGTAGGATTAATACAACTTCTGCATTAGTAGGTTGCCTGGTGGGATTTCAGAATTGAAAATGTGGTTCTTGTTTTTCCAAATATATAAGTTTTCCCAAACTTTTAATTCTATCTTCCTTGTGATATTTTTTAGTATTTTTGGGCTTCTATTTATGGTGTGTTGCTCTTTCCAAAAACGCCAAGCAACGGCAGATTTGTCTTCTTGTTTGAGTTTAATATTTCCGCGGTGTTCTTTTGCTCTTGTTTTTATGTTTCTTTTTGTTTGGCCAATGGAGATTTTTTCACAGTCATTGCAGCTGAACTGATATATTCCTGGTATGTTTTCTTGTGGAATATCATCTTTTAATTTAGAATTTAAAATGTTTTTATGGAGTAATTGTTTTTTGGGGCTAGAATGATGTATCATTTGAAGATCCACTGGAATTTGTAGAAAGTTATAAGGTGGTATGTAAGCTTCTTGTAGATCTTGTTTTCTTTCTGGTTTTGAGAGAGTGTACTGACTTCTTTAATTCTCTTCCTATTTTCAGCCAGAAGTGTAATATTTGTATGTGATTTTTACAATCGCAGTGTCCTTATATTACTCATCTTACACTACTCTTTATCCTTCTTTGCATTCTTTACACTCAATGCCGTCACTATTTGCAGTAAAATATACACCTCCAAATTCTTCCACAATTCATGTGAATATTTCGATTTTTGTGTTAGAGGTGTTGTGTATGAGGTAATCACGATAGAATAGGCAGCTGTAGGAATTGTGCTTATGTTTTGCTGTGACTATACTCATGCACTGACATCACATGTCACCCTCTGTGGTGTAATGGTTACCATGCTAACTTCATATACCCAAGGTCGTGGGTTCAAACCCGGCAGAGGACGATGGATTTTCGGGCGTAAAAATCCTTAGCATGGCTTCCTTCGGAAGGGAAGTAAAGCCATTGGTCCCGTGTCGTAGATTTACGGCATGTAAAAGAACCTCAAGCCTGATTGAGAGGCCTCTGAGCAAAATTAAGCGGTCTTTAATGCCCAATTTAGAATGGGACGCTGGGAACCACAGTAGTTAAAGAGCGTTCATAAATAACACGCCATTTACATTTTTACTGACATCACACAATGGACACACAGCAGGTAGTTTGCAGCTGCTTACTTCTGTGATTGCTGTATTAAGATTTGAACCCTAATTGTTATTATTGCAAACACATTACTATTGTATTTCACTTTTGGTAGATTTGTGTTAAAGAAAATATGTTTAAATTCTATGAATATATACAATCATATGAAGCCTGATCAAAAAAGACAAACTGATTTTTTCCTGTAGCTTTCGTAATAGTTTCGTAACTGGAACATAAATATTTGAAAAGAGCGAGTTTTCCTGTATGTCAGTAGGCGGCAGCACTCTTGTATAGGTAGGTAGTAATGCCTGTTTTGTAGACTGTTCATGCATTTCACATACCAGACAATGGAGGTGACGCAAGAGGAGTAGTACAGCGCAATCAAATTCTGTTTTCGTTTAAATCATACAGCCACCGAAACTTATGAAAAGCTGAAGCAAGCGTACAGTGAAGATGCACTACCTTGTGCAACAGTGTTTAGGTGGTTCAAGGACTTCAAAGAAGGCCGACTTGTCAGTGTTAAGCACGGTGGGCCTGGTGTTTCGGCTTCTGCTGTGACTGAAGTCAACATCAACACAGCTGCTGTGATTGTCCAAGAGGATCGGCGTATAACATTACATAACCACAGTGAAGTGTTGAGAATTTCATATAGCAGTGTGTTTACAATTATGCATGACCATCTCCATATGACCCGAGTTTGTGCTTGTTGGGTGCCACATCTGTTGACTCCCGAACAAAAGGCTGTGCAAATGGAGACAAGCCGTGAGGTGCTGTGTCTCTTTGCTGATGGAGGGGGATGCATTTTTTAAATTGATTATCACCGGTGATGAGTCATGACTGCATCATTATGATTCTGAAGGAAAACAAGCCAGTACAGTGTGGAAATCACCAGGTTCTCCGACACCAAAATAAGGCAAAATTTGTTCCATCTGCAGGGAAAGTGATGGTGATAACATTTTTTGACTGTAATGCAATGATTTACCAGCATGCAGTTCCCCCTCACACTACTGTTAAAGCAGCATACTACACGTCAGCATTGGCTACACTGAGGAAGCACATTGCAAAGAAATGACCAGAGCTTTCTTGGACTGGGTGGAAACTTCAGCATGACAATGCACAGCCTTAAGTCGCAAATCAAGACATGCAGTTTCTGGCTTGATTCAACATTACCTGTGTACCACATCCACCTTATAGCTCGATCTTGCACCCTGTGACTTTTTTTTTATTCCCATCACTAAAGGCAAAGCTTAGGGGTATTCGATTTGAGAACTCTTGAAACAGTGCTCAAGAAAAGTGAGGTGATTCTCAAGGACCTGACAAAGAATGGTCTGCAGCACATGTTCAAGGACTGGCAGAGACGCTATAAAAAGTGCATTGAAGTAGGAGACTACTTTGAAAAAGATCATGTAAACATTGAATTGGAGTAATAAACATCTGTGAAAAATAATCAGTCTCAGTCTTTGTTGATCAGCCCTCATATTTTTGTGTGTCTAATGCTATTAAAGTGATATCCACAATGTTAATCTTTGAATTTGACACAGTTTGCCATCTGTGTAAGCTAGCATATTGAAAAGGAAAATAACTAGAAAGGGTTTAATCCTTATTTAATTCACAATTAGAACAATATATAATAATGATGTGATGATGAAAATATTCCAGGTTAATCCCAGAATATGAATCGCGCATCTTTAGCTTTACAAACTGACACTTTGTCACTGAGCTCTCATAGTTGCCTACTATCATCCCAACTGAATCTACTTCATGTGATTTTACTTCTAACGATTGTCTATATAACAATAAATTCTTTCCACTTTTCTGAGAAGGGACTATTGTCTGTTCAGTCTTACTTCACCGGTAATGTAGACAAAAGCAACAGGTTGCAATGGCTATTATTGGTTGCTGAACATTTTACTGATTTTCTCCATAACAAAATAGTTCCTCTTAAATTGCTGAGTGAGTACAGAAATATTGTATTACACTATGCAATGTTGTCTAAATTATATAGTATGGATGATTAAGGAACAAAATTTACATTTAATCAATATTTCTTTATATAACAATGCATATCCGTTGTGAGGCCCAATGTCTGCTCTTAGTCAGCAAGTAATGATGGGGACGTGTAATACCAGTGTAGTGAAACATAAGCAAAGAAAGAATTATTCCTAGTGTATATAAAAAGTTTTGTATAAAGTATCTTATCTTTTAATTAAACAATGTACTTAGCTTAATAGTAGAATTTACTGGTGTTTCCAAAAGCCGCAAGAGTGTGCAAAACTTTCAAATTAGCCAAGGCGCAACATCTTGTGCAAGCAGCTTTTCAACAAGTAAATGCAGTGTATCACACATTGTTCGGGAAGAGTAAACATAGTAAGATTTAGATGGAAAGGTGGACCTAATTATTAATCTCTTTGATGATTCAGACAGTTTGATTGCAACTGCAACATATGACTTGTATCTTGAAGGAGTGGGACCAGTTCCATCTTCAGATTAGCTCTTCTGGTAAGTCACTGCATTATGGCATTATATTAAAGAAATGTGCAGTGTATTATTGTGCATATATGAGTGCTAAAATTTGCAAAAAAAAGCTGTTGGAGTGATGTAAGTAATACTTCAGCAAACTTTCAAAACAACACATCTGCATTTTATAATTTTGCATTTCCTACTGAATGTATAGTGACTCGCCTACCTGCTTTATTGTGTTTTATTTATTATGCATTTAACAGAATTAATAATTATCTGGGAAAAGCAAAAGTAGATAGCTAATTCTTTTCCTGCCAACGTAGGTACGCAGTTTTACACTTGTACGGCAGATGAACCAGCTTAGTACCATGTGGTGTGTACACGTGCATTCGCGGAAGAATCCATTCTGATTTGCTTACAACATCATCGGAAAGTAAGGATGGACAGGTAATACCAAATATGACAACACATAATAAACAAACTGTTCTAAGCCTAACGATGGAAACAGTCAATGTAATCAGTTATGATAAAACAGTAAAGTGACAATAGCAAAAATAAAACGAAAAGATAAGAATGCAAATTTGAAGTAAAATAAATACACAACTATAATTATTATGTGAATGGAAATTGAACTTCTGACTGCAGCAACTGCTATGCTATAAATGGATTCAGTGTTTTGCTTGAAACATTTGTAGAATTTTACAAAGATGCTCAGTATTATACTCATGCCCACCATCAGATAAGTAACTTCGATGGAAGTAAACTTGTGTTTTTCATATAAAAAGGGTATCATGACTATTATTATTTACAAAGATGCTCAATATTATACTCATGCCCACCATCAAATTACTTCGATGGCAGTAAACTTGTGTTTTTCATATAAAAAGGGTATCGCTATTATTATTATTATTGTTATATTATTAATTATTATAATATCTCAGCATTAACAATGCACACTAAATATAATATTCAAAGCTTTTGTATGTAATAATAAAAGTTACTTACATAACACAAACATGTAAAATGAGTATTATATATATGAAAAAAATACCTTCACTTCTAAGACACAGAGGTAGTCTACTTAACCAAAAAAAATAAAAACACAAGTCCTTGACCTCTGCAGTGCCAATGTTCCCCTTTACACTAAATTGAACAGACTAGAACTATGCTTATTTTTGCATTTGATGTCTCTGGTAATCCCTTTCCACTTCTGTTGAAAGAATGAACAAAGTACATGGAACAACTGTGTGTGTTATAGCCCCCAGATGCTTTTGAAAGACATGAATTAGGTACTGAAGGAGCTGATTGAGGAATATTTTTCTAACACTGCTTGGAGGCAGTATGATTTCCAGCTACAAATAAAAACTTTAGCATATGCAAACTTATTGTTGGCAAACAAACAAATTTATACCTATAAAATGTAGAAACAATATTGTGTTTGTACTTAGCAGACACTTTCAATTGAATTTTCTTATACTTGCCATTCATTTCCATGATCTGGTCTCGGTGCATGAAATATATAATTATTTAATTAGATTCATTTCTCTCCCTTGTTCTTTTGTTGATGTACATGATATTTAATTATGATTATTTCAATAAAAAAAGTAATACTTCTTCCACTTGAGTGGGCATTCCTTAACTTGTTTTCTTTCAGCATTCCAGGTTTTATTTTATGCTTTTGTTAATTTTATTTCACCATATATCCTATCTCTACTTATCAGAACTGGCTCAGCAATACATGTTACATTAGATCCTCTAATAAAAAGTCACTTTCAGTGTACCAGCCTCAATCTATCTCACCTTGATATTGCAGTTGTCCAATTTTTATTTTAGATTCACTTAGAGTGCATGGAATAATGGGACTCACGGCACTTTCACACTGTTCCCTCCTCAGGCATCCAATCCCAGTATCACATTCTCATTTACCCTTGCAATAAACACCTACAGGTGCACAGTGCTCCGTCTCAGTATCAATTTCAGCAGGGCCTCCTATATACGGGATGATAAGAATCCTTTGTTGGGTAATATAAGATTCACCAAAAACTATTGTTTTTTCCTCCCAATTTCTGCTTTAATGGAAAACACTTACAGGAAAAAGGACTTATAAAAATGCCTGATTAAAGAAAAACATATGACAGATTTTATAAATACACACATTCAATTACACATATACAAAAAAATCATTTGATCTACACACAGATTACAAAGAATTAACATTGTAGCTTTGCACCACATTATTTGTACAGAATATATTAACAACTTGCATGCAATAAACCACTTTGAAGTATACCTTATTTTTACACAGTTCTTCTCTGAACACAACATTGCAGCGTTCACACATTTCAGAGCCAGTGCCCTGTATTGTTTATAAACAGCACAAAATTTAGAATCACTGTGACTTTTGTAGGACTATGCATATCCATGGAGCATATATACATAGTTTGCTCATTGTTTAATTTTACAGAATGCAATCGAGGTGTATATGTAAACAAATAACAACATTATATTTTGCACAACTATAGAAAAATAGCAACAAAATTGACTCTTGTCCACAAAGCAGGATGACAGGTTATATGGAGTATCCTAACACTTTACAATACTTTTGTTGTATAAATCCTACATAATGTTAAGTTCACTTGCACTGTCTCTTATATTTTACAGGAAATAACATATTTCATATTTTCTAGCTAAGTATATAATTTACACTTTGAAAATAATATTGCTTTAAATATTGCTTTGTAGTTCACTTGAGAAATGTATTTTTACTCCAAGCCTTTTAAAATGCAGTTCCTTCCAGAAATTTCAATATTGAGGCCACTTGCAGCAAAACAGTACAACTAAATAAAGACATACACTATGGACATTTGTTCCATAAATACTACAATTTCCAAAAGTAATAGTCTTTAATTGCGCATGTGCCTTAACTGTGTTATTAATTCATAATTTTTCACTCTGTGTGACTCAAAATATTTTTAATGTCCCAATCTAACCTTAAAGAAGGTTTATGCAGAGATTTCTATATCAATTTCCCTGGTTCAATTAAGACATTTTCTTTGACCAATCACGCATTCTATTTAGAGCATACTTTTTTAATTTCACATCAAGTTTTAATTGACAAAACAAATTTTAAAATACAGTATGCATTAGTGAGTGTAGTACTTTTATTATTTTCTCTAGCACGTACGTACAATAGACATTGTTGATAGAGATGCTGTTGTATTCCATCCAGAAATTCATTGCCAAGATTTCACCAGAAATAATGTTTTGAGACCTCATGAATCCAAAAATAGAATTTTTAGAAATAAGATCATAGAGAGAGTGAGTGTGAGTGTGTGTGTATGTGTACAGCATAACTCAAAAACAAAAAGTCTGTTAAATACCAAACTTGGAATTTATATTTCGCATCTCTCAAGGATGTGACACAAAGATTTTCAAGAAAATCCCCCATTACAAACTCCCTTTACATGGAAAAATTTTTGAAAACTGATTCTCTCAAAAATGGCTCTAACAATTTTGATTAAACATAACAGCTATTTACATGACAAATAAAATGTATATCTTGAATTTCCTGGGAATAGCCTCTGAAATCCTCTTCATTCTAAATTACATTTATATAACTGGTAAACTGAAAGATATAAACAAAAGCTTAGTAGACAAAAAATGCAGATCTCGTCAAAACACATAATCTATGTCCTACTCATTTTTGTTGTGGAGCTAACCATTTTGGAGATCTTCCTCGTTACTGATTTCAATTTTAAGATAGTTATACTTTTCTCAAACAGGAATTCATCCATGTGTCTTTTGTGTTTTACTCCTGGCCACACAGAGAAGCGAATTTCAATGATAATCGCATAGTGACAGCTTTTAAAAGATTTGACTATCACTTTTGTGTATTCCCTTAGTTCCTTTCTACTTACCATTCTGCTAATGCTTTTGGAGTAAAGAATGTTTTGAGAGAAGTTTGTTTGCAGTACAAGATAAAGTAATGCGAATGGAATACATCAGATATTTTTTAACATTATTATAGATCAGGGTCTCTCAGGGTGCATTACATGGCACAAGTTGCAAAAGATGGCTTCTATAGGTTGGCCAGTGCAAACCCCCACTCTTTGATTTTGAGCAATAGCACTGTCTCTCTCTCTTTCCTTATGCATGCCTTGCATGCTCGGTTCTCTTCCCCTTCTTCACCTTCTCCAATGTTTCTTCCCCACTACAAATTGCTCAAGCCAAGCTGCACTCTAAGATGGCGGCGGCAGGAATAATTACATGTTCAGGCAAGCAAGTTTCAACATTAAATTACAGGGAAGCCGTTGATGTGCCTCAAGATATGTCACAGGGACATATAAACGACCGGGGAAGAAGTGTGAATAAAGATAACTCCGGGGAAGTAATAAATGTCGGAAATTCAGAACCTTTAAATATGAGAGGAACACAGATGGAGAATTCAACGATGTGCGATTAAAAAACGATAGCATCGCTTCATTTGGCGTTGAACATATTAACAAGGGATCTTATGACCGACCAGAAAGAAATCAGTGTGTTAAAATTTGAAAATGAAAGCCTAAAAATCGCAATTAAAGAAAGTAAAAAAAGCTCATTTGCCACAATTCTGAGGAGGAAGAAATCAACAGAGAACAAGATGGCAGAAGGGCCATCTCAAACGTTTGCCAACAAAAACAGATTTGAAATACTGAGTGAAAATGCCATAATTAGTGATTAGTGTTTCAGAAGAGTGTGCAAATAATAATAATAAGAAAGCTCCACGGGTCGTGGTGATTGGTGATTCACTCTTGGAGTACTCCGGAGAAGCATGCAAAGAGAAAGGGTACAAAATATAGCTTTTCGAGCATAATGCTACATGAATTAAAATACAAAGTGGACAAGTTGGATTTTAAGGATGAGCAGCCGAATGTTGTACTTGTGCATGCAGGTTAAAATAACATTCGAATCGGTGTTAGAGCTGAGCACATAGCGCAAGAAACAAGAAACCTGGTGTACGAAATTAGAGCACAAGCACCTGATGCCAAAATAATAATCAGCAGTATTCTTTGCAGACAGGATGTGACCAACAGGAAAGTTAGAAGGATCAATCAAGAACTGGACGAGATGTGTTTCAAGAAGAGCAATTTAATGGTGGTAATTATTGGGTACATGATAATGATTTTGGTAGAGATGGAACTCATCTAAATCGTAGAGGTTCCTTTAACTTTGGTCAGCTCATGAATAATGCAATTTTTTCATTGCTGAAGGGAAACAAGTGAACGAGATAGTGGATGAAACGGTTTCAAGAGCTGTAAATGATATGGATCAATTGGCTAATAGCACAAATTTAAGTAATTTTAATTTGATACATAAGAATCAGTTTTCTGTTGAAGGTTGCAGTAAAAAAGATAGCAATGAAAATTACTTGTTTCTCATGCATCAAAATGTTCAGAGCTTAAACAATAAATTGATACAGTTAGAAGTACTATTAGATGTAGATTTTAAATATATTGATATATTATGTTTTACCAAACACTGGATGACACCAGTGCAGATATATCGGCCTCTGTGGTGTAATGGTTACCATGCTAGCTTCATATACCCAAGGTCCCGGATTCAAACCTGGCGGAGGACGATGGATTTTTTCGGGTGTAAAAATCCTTAGCATTGCTTCCTTCGGAAGGGAAGTAAAGCCGTTGGTCCCGTGTCATAGATTTACAACACGTAAAAGAACCTCAAGCCTGATAAGAGAGGCCTCTGAGCAAAATTAAGCGGTCTTTCATGCCCAATATAGAAGGGATGCTGAGAACCACAGCAGTTAAAGAGCGTCCATAAATAACACGCCATTTTATATAACCAAGGTCGCGGGTTCAAACCCGGTGGAGGACGATAGATTTTTTCGGGTGTAAAAATCCTTAGCATGGCTTCCTTCGGAAGGGAAGTAAAGCCGTTGGTCCCGTGATAAGAGAGGTCTCTGAGCAAAATTAAGCGGTCTTTCACGCCAAAATTAGAATGGGACGCTGAGAACCACAGTAGTTAAAGAGCGTCCATAAATAACACGCCATTTACATTTTCTTAACAAAACTGGAATCAATGCTCAATTTTTTAATAAAGAATATGAAAACCATCATACTATGTGGAGATTGGAATATAAAATTCATGTGTGAAACCGTCAAGCTAAGTAAACTTAAAGAATTGCTTGATATGTATAATTTGACCAACACAATAAACTCTGCAACTAGATTAGCTTCATTGTTGGATATAATAACTATTAATAAAACAAAATTCATGAGGCAGGCCACTGTAATAGATCTAAGTTTTTCTGATCACAGCGCACAAGTAATTCAACTTAATTCTCTAGTAACTAATAGAATGGACAAATCCAATGGTATTCTAATAAGAAACTTTAGTAATGATAATATTGTGCAATTTTACATGGGAGAATGTTCTTGATGAAATTGATGTCAATATAAAATTCTTAAATGCATTTTTGTATTGGTTTAATATAGCTTTTCCACTGGAAAAGAAGTTCTTATATCCCAAAGGAAGAAAGGGTGGATAACAAAGGGAATTATTACATCCAGCAATAGGCTATGGTTTTTGTCCAGGCTAGAAAAAACAGGGTCTTGCAAATAATGATACCAAAGAGTATATTAAAAAGTACAGAAAGACGTACAAAATAGTCGTAGCCGAAGCCAAAAGAAAGGAAAACAAAAGATTCATATTGAACTCACACAGCAAAACAAAAGCTCTTTAGTAATTAGTCAACCAGGAAGCAGGGAAATCATCTCTGAAAAGTTGTATTAATGAATTATATGTCAACAATGATAAAATTGTTAACCCAGAGGATATTGCGGAGTCATTCAATGCATACTTTACAGATATTGCAGACGATTTGTAGCCCATAACATTAATCCTGTAGGGTGTAATGATATAAGGGACGATATAAGGCAATACAGTAAAACAATGTTTATATCACTCATTGCAGAAATTGAAATAAAAGGCATAGTCCATGGTATGAAGGGTAAATACTCATCTGGAGTTGAAGAAGTACCAGATGTAATAGTTAAAAAAATTATACATTCCATTGCAAAGCCCCTAGTTAATATCCATAATGCTTCTTTACAATCAGGTATATTTTCAGATAAATTAAAAGTCTCTAAATTAATGCCACTTCATAAAATGGGGGAAAGGAGTAAGAGAGAGAATTACAGACCAATTTCCGTATTATCAGCATTTTCTAAAATATTTGAAAAACTGGTTTATAAAAGGATATCTTTTATTTCAAAATACAATATTCTTTCTGATGCGCAAAATGGGTTTAGAGAAAACAGATCTACTATAACAGCCAGTGGTAGTCTAATAAATAAAATCCAAGAAGCTATTGATAAAAAGTTAGCAATAGTGGGTTTATTTTTAGATTTGACTAAAGCATACAATATTTTAAATCATGAAATACTACTTACAAAATTAAATAAATATGGTTTTAGGGGTGTTATGAATAATAATTGGGTTAAGTCCTATTTAAGTGACAGAAAACAGTTTGTAGAGCTTCAGTGTGCAAATAAAGGGAAGTTAAATACAATTCGATTCCAAGTAAGAGAAGTTAAACGAGGAGTTCCTCAAAGATCAGTTCTGGGCCCCTTGTTATTTTTGTTATATATAAATGATTTGCCAAGTGCCATCGATTCTACAGATGTTATCTTATTTGCAGATGACACTGGGATGATCAAGAGAGCATACAAACTAAACTCGATAATACTCTATTTAAATTGCACACATGGTTTCAGGCAAATGAACTAGTTCTTAATAAAGATATATTTCTTTTCATGCTCACCAAAATAGAAACATTATTAAACCTCATATTATATATGACAAAAGTGCTATAAGCTACGTTGCTGAAACAAAATTTCTGGGGCTGCATATAAATGAAAATGTAAAATGGACCACTCATATTCAACAGTTAATAAATAAACTTAGTTCTGCATGCTATTTGCTTAAACGCTTAAAAAGCTTGATAAATTTTGCTGAATTAAGAAATATATTATGGGTATTTCCACAGCCAGTTACAATATGGAATAGTGTTTTGGGGGGAAAAGGCAGATAGAATCTTCAGATTGCAAAAAAGAGCCATAAGGATACTAAGTGGGGTAGATAGCAGAACATCCTGTTGGCCATTATTTAGAGAACTTAAAATATTACCTCTGGCTTGTATGTTTATTTTAGAAATGGTTTTCCATCTAAAACTAAAATACAGACGCAAAATGACAAAAATGCAGATATTCACAAATACAATACATGTCAAAAGAATGATTTTCACTTTCAGAGTTGCAGAACTGAAATTTTCAAGTCCAACGGAGTCAATAAAGGAATAAAATTGTACAACAGACTCCCAGGAAATATTAAACAGATAAAGAGCCTAGTACATTTTAAAAAGGCAGTAAAATCTTTTCTGCTGCAACTTTCATTTTACTCAGTGAATGAGTTTATGAGTATATCATAAATTGTAACCAATTATCAAGTTGTACATATGTAATTTGTAATTGTAAATAATGTTTATACTTATATAACATATGTAAAATGTTATATAAAAACCTCTATTATGACATGTCTGATATCAACATATGATCACAAAGATAAAATAAATTGAATTGAATTGTATGATCACTGTTGACAGTACACAGTACCTCTGCACCTCGGTTTGCACACATGAGATTTACATATTTGAGAGGGTGTTATAGATATACAAATAACCTAATCAAGCGATATAAAAAAGAAAGTTATACAAATAAAATTAAAAAAGCTACCAGTATATACAATGATCTTTTTAGCACTAAAGTGATATCAATTATATAAAGAAATTAGAAATCAACACACACACACACACAATGGATTCAATGAGTGTCAGTCCAAGAGTTAATGCACGTTGAATTTTTCTTTCTCCAGCATTTGAATGATTCTGGACAGTTATTAAAGCATTGATTCACATTATTCACAGTTGTATAATTTTAGAGCATGTCAAATTCCCTGACTTTTGTGTCAACCAGAACTGACTTCCCTGATTTTTATCACACAATTTCCCTGACCTTCCCTGAGAAATTTTGGTTTCCCTGAACCATGTCATTCATCATGTTTGTGTGAACCATGTCACTCATAAATCTCACCATTTTTACCTTATAATATCACCTTTCATTTTATAATTTAACCATTTAACTAATTTTTTTAATTGTATTAGGTACTGTTAAACAGAAACACAGTAGGGCTACAAATACCATTAGGGATATACTGTTTAAGTGTTCAACAATTACACTAGCTCTTATGATCAACAAACATCAGATCAATGTATTAATTTTATTGTACTTTGGGTAATGATTGCCATTGTGCTGGTAGGTTTGCCTTACAATTCGCCAATATTCATTTTCCAA
The DNA here is from genome assembly GCA_030762935.1 of Hymenopus coronatus. Classification (NCBI taxonomy): domain Eukaryota; kingdom Metazoa; phylum Arthropoda; class Insecta; order Mantodea; family Hymenopodidae; genus Hymenopus; species Hymenopus coronatus. The sequence goes on from CM060890.1 coordinate 37,348,751, forward strand.
ATCTATTTCCTTAGAGCCAGTTAGTTTTTTTTTAGTACAGTCTTATTATCACTTTAGCAGAGCATATTACAAACATAATGGGAAAAATGTTGCACATAAATATTATGAACATACATTTACAATCTCTGATTGTAAGACGTGTCAAAGTTTTCCAATATTTTTTGGTTCTTTAAAGTTGCATTCATATTAGAGAATCATATAAACAATGAAGTTTCAAGACCATGTCTTATCATTATCTTACAAATTCTATAAAAGCAAAGAAATTTATTCTTAATTAAATCATTAAATGGGAATGCACAGTGAAGTAACTAATTAAATAGGAGTAAAACATTTATTCTTCTTCACCATTGTATTATTCCAAAATTTTGAAATTACTAATAAAGCACAATTTTGTTCAACAAATTGTTACTGCCTGTGAACAATGACAGAAAAATCATAAAATGCTAGGTGTGCAGTTTTCCAAGTTATTAATGGAGCACAAATAATAATAATTCATGATTTGCATAGGTACCATTATGTTTCATGATAAATTTTCATACCATCTCATAATTGGTTTTTTCTTTTTGTGGAGAAAATTCAGATATTTTACTGAGATTCAAATTTTAGCAGCATACATAGGAATGCATCTGCACACAGAACTAATTCTATAACAAACTGTTGATAAAGAAAAATACAAGCATTTACATATAAACTCTTACAATAGTATAAAAAAATGTATGATTATCAGATACAGAAGAAAAAATTAATTACTGGCAATGTTTCATATACATTCTGTCAAAATACATCATGGTCTTAAACTACTGTTTTGCTGTTTATAAACAGACTGCCTGGTTCCCTTTCATATTCCAAATGAATCAAAGCACTTTAAACCTGCATCAGTTATTCTCATGAATATGAATACTCTCAAGAAAGAGAATAAGTTGCAAAACTTCATCTGAACTTGCTGAGAATTAGAGACAATTCAGTTTATACAATTTTTTGCAAAAAAGCTTTCAATTAATGCTGCCTCCTATAATGAATTTATAAATTAAATATGCTACAGAGAATTCAAAACAATATATGCAAAGACTACAAACTAAAATTTATACTAAAAATAGATACAATAACCTTCCAAAAGAAGTTAGGCATCCATTAACAAACTGCATGGATTGTGAAAAATTCTATGTTGGACACATAAAACATAACCTTGAGGAAAATTCATTCACAGATAGGAAAATTCATTGACAGAGAAACATATCTGTAAACTTATGAGAAATCTTTCATACACAAACACAGAATATTTAATGAATTTTGATACCCCAAATAAAGAAAGGTTAATTAAAGACACGAGGTTAGCTTGTATGCAATTTGCAAATATTAAAAAGCATAAGCCCAACATTCTGCCTAAAAGTTCAGCTGCATTAAAAGTTGATACAACACAGAAATTACATCTCATTTCAATTTCTGATCGTAACAATAAACTATCAAATGTAGCTCAGAACAATAATATATGAAGTCTTAAGGCTCACAGCTAACAATAATACATTTTCAATGTTATAAATGATCACATTAAGAAATGAAATGAGTTTTATTTATGGACTCTCTTTAACTGCTGTGGTTCTCAGCATCCCATTCTATATTGGAAGTGAAAGACCACTTAATTTTGCTCAGAAGCCTCTTTATCAGACTTGAGGTTCTTTTTTGTGCCATAAATCTATGACATGGGACCAACAGCTATACTTCCCTTAGGATTTTTACTGCTAAGGATTTTTACCCGAAAAAATCCATTGTCCTCCGCTGAGCTTGAACCTGCAACCTTGGGCATATGAAATTAGCTTGGCACCAAATACACCACAGAGGGCGACAAGTCACACTAAGTGAACATATTAAGTCTATTTGCCATACATCATCTCCATTTCTAAAAGTTGCAATGAAGACTGGCTATCAATCATATTATAACAGAAAAACTATATTGTCAGCTATAATAAGCTTACTCCCTTGTGCAATGCACTTTCAAAAGAAGCTGCAAATGTGCGCTAATATTACAAGTTTATTGATGCCTTTGTTATGAACAGAACAAACCCAAGTAACTTTGAGCTCTAACATTAGGATTGTACACCATAACTTGCTGCTGTATAAAGCTTTCCTATTGAGGCAAGTTATAAATAAATATAAAAAAAGTTGAAACATTTAAGAAACTTTCGGTTGAGAGTGAAGTTGAAGAACAATTCTTTTTTTTTTTTTTTTTGTCGCGATATGACTACTTTATAAGTTAAAGCGATATAAAATAAATAAATTAAAAAAAAATGCTTTTTCATAGGGTGGTACACAGAAAAGTATTACAAATTCAAAATAATACATTTTAGTCCTCCTGAAGAACAGCACTAACTGTAGTAGAAACTAAACTAATCCACTGCTCTTGAACAAATGTCTTCTTATATTTATTGTTGAGGTTATGTTTTCCTGAATGTTTCCATTACAACATCTGTTAATCAGGCTCACATTTATTGTTTGTCAAGATTTTGTTTTCCTGGCTCTTCAAAAATGTCAGTCCTATAAGTGGTTTCAAATTGAAATAAATTTGAATGTTGATTATATTTAATATGCAATTTTTAATACTTTTTGAGAAGCCTATCAATGTCAGCCTTAAGTTACTTTGCTTGGTAACTCACAAAAAAAAATGTATATGCTTTCATGAAATGTTTAAGTGGTTCATCTAAGTTTTCAATAAGTATGATCCACTATGACAAGCTATGAAGTTACACTCAGCAGTGTCCAACATCAAGATACGAGAGCCATTCAAAAAGTCCTTAGAAAAAGATACAAAAATAAATTATTTTTGGTACATTTATTTTTTATTTTTCAACATAATCTTCTTTTAGCTCGATACACTTTTCCTAGCATGCCTCCAATTGTTTTAAGCCTACCAAAGAGTAGGATTTCAGAAGGTTCTCAAAATAGGCATCTGTTTGGCAGATGATTTCTTTGTTAGACGTGAAACATTTGTTTTTTAGTTATCCTGTGCATACATACACATGGGCTGAGCCACTTTTCAAGTTTGGAAATAAAAAAAAGTTACTAGGGGCAAAATCTGGTTAATATGGTGGATGTTGTAATAATTTAAACCTTAATTCTACGATTTTCACCAGGTGCAGGTATGTATCCTTGCATAGTCTTGATGGTAGAAAATCTTTTTCTGTGCCAGGCGAGGGCATTTTTTCTTGATTTCTCCATTCAACCAGTTCCATTTATTGTTTTTCCTTTCTGAAGTCAATGTAGATGATTCTACGTGCATTCCAAAAAACTAAGGCCATCACTTTGCAGATTTCACCACCTTTGCCCTCTTTGGAGCCGGTTTGCCTTTAAAAACCCATTGTTTTGACAACACTTTTATCTCTGGAGTGTAGTAGGGTAGCCATGTTTCATCCACAGTTATGTATTGATGCAGCAATTTGTCAGGATTGCGACGGAAAAGTGCCAAACCAGTTTCCAAATTGATCACACAATTGCATTTATTATCCATTGTGTAAAACTGAGAACACTGTAACATGTGATATGCCTGTGGTCTCTACTATTTTGTGAATAGTAGAGACCACTCAAAAGCATATCCTGGATTTTGTCAACCATTTCAGCAGAGATCACTTCTACTGGAGGTCTGGAATGCTGTTCATCATTTGTGGACGTATGGCCACATTTAAATTCATTTATCCAACTGTAAATTATTGCAAACACAGGAGAACTTCATCCAACTCAGCTTTTATCTCTTTCAGTGTTAAACCTTTTAAATAGAAATGTTTAATCACCCACCCGAAACTTGTTTTTTCCATCTTTCCAAATAAGCACAAGATTGTTGATTCAATCGCCTATGGCAACGAAACCATGTGATGTATTTAGCTGATACTTTAACTGGCATCTAGTAAGAGATGATGGTTACTAATTACAAACATTTTTTATGCCACCAGTGTAATTTCTTGGATTTTCTAATGACTTATTCAACCCCCTCATATGTTATTGCTTATGTATGCGAGGAATGAGATAAAATTAGAGATGCAGTTAATTCTTTACTTCTCTACTGTTTAGCTCTAGTAAATAGAGGAGTGTTGTATTTCACCCAAAAATTCATACCAAGATTCCAATATAAATGCACATTTTTGGTCCCCTGAATAAATAAAAGAAAGTATTTTTGGAAAAAGACCCATGTGTATGTATGCACAGGATAACTAAAAAACAAAAAATCTTGTTAAATACCAAACCTGGCATTTAAGTTCAGCATTTTCTAATGATGCAACATTAAGATTTTCAAGAATATTTCCCTACCTGAAACTACGCCTTACTTGGAAATATTTTAGAACATTTTGATTTGCTCAAAAATGGTTCTTAATAATTTTGGTGAAAATACCTTAGGTTTAAGATATTTTCATGAAAAATGAAATCTGCATCTTGAATTTTCTGGGCATAGCCTCTGAAGTCCTCTTCATTGTGAATGACTACCAAACTTTATATTGAAATTCAGCATATTCCATATAAGAGACACAGAATTCAAGCAAAATTCATTGACTCCAAATTTTGTTTACATAGAAAATGTTAAAATGTGTTATTTTCTCATAAAAGGCTCTAACAATTAAACTAGCATAGTTTTAAGAAATTTTCATGATATATTAAATGTATGGGGTTTTTCAAAAATTACTTCAAACTTTAAACCCTTATAAAAATTATATTTGACATAGGAAAACAAAAGATGTTACATATCTACTGGGAAAACAATGGGGCTTTTATAAACATTGGGAAGATATCTTCCGTTCTCTTGTTCAGTGTGCACTATTCTTTCTATAACTGCATGTGCACCATTTTGCAGATTATGTCTTGGAATATTAGCAATTTCGTGCAAAATATTATCTTTCTTGCTGTCAGATTGTTGGATGTAGCAATTCTTTATGGTAATCAAAAGTCAATTGAATCATTTCGTTGGAAAGTGTCTACTGATGACACGATGGTCAAAAATCTGGATTAATTAATTGTTTTGCACAGTTTTAGTTTGAATTTTCAAATACTTATAGTTTGCTTAAGTGGGAAGTTATTAATTTTTTTCTTCTTGGGAATGCTAGGAGAACTGAATTTCAAAATTCACTTCACAAAACTCTTAAAAAAACTGATGTGTTCTATTTACATGACTTTCTCCATCTGTTCTGCAAACAAATTAATCTTACAAAAGATTTCCTTTTACCTACATAATGCTAGGTAAACATTATCAGAAATGGTATTATTACTTAGTTCCTCATTAAGTAGAAGGGAAATAAGAGAATGCACTAGGCTAAAGCAAACCAAATCCTTTAAAATCTGTTGCTATGTAATACTCATTGAAACTTAGTTATTTTTTATGACCAGGAGTAAAACAAAAGAAATAAAAAACAGATGAGGGCTTCTCATTTGAGTAAAGTCCAAGTATTTTAAAACTGAAATCAATAACAGGGAATATCTCTGAAATGTTTAGCTGTACAAAAACTTTGTGACATAAATTGTATATTTTAATAGGATTTACATTTTTTGTGTAATAAGCTTTTAATATAATAATGTCTTACAATTCAGATAGATAAATATTTTATTTCACTGCTTAGAGCATGGCACAGTGGGAGTACTGTCATGTAATGTAAAATACAAAAATTATAATTAATATCAAGTTAAAATAATAATGCAATAGTCATTCGAATGAAGAGGACTTCATACAGTATTTCCAAGAAATTCAGGATACACATTGTATTTGCCATGCAAACATCTTTAATAAACATCATTTTAATCAAACTCGATAGTCATTTTTTACAAAAATGTTAATGTTCCATGTAATTGGTAGTTTGGAATGGGGGGATTTTTCTGAAAATCTTTGTGTAGCATCCTTGGAAGATCTCAGCTTTTCATTTTTTACACACACATGCAAGCTCACAGACCTTTTTCTAAAAATTATTTTTTGGGATTTAAGGGTTCACAAAACATGTATTTCCAGTGAAATCTAGTATCATATTTTTGGGAATACAATACCTTCTTTATTTACTATGTAAATTGTACATATGTGCAAGAGAAAGCAAAATTTGACCATTACATAAAGAAGGGCCTCTCAGGCTATACAATATGACATGGATAGATGGACAACAGTAGAAAATACAACTCCTCCATTTGTAATACTAGCAGTTTCTTTCTTTCCTTATACTTGTCACCCTGTCTCCCTCTTCCTCACTGAGCCAGATCTGTGCACAATACACAGAACCTCTGCACCTTGGTTTGCACTCATGTATCTTATGCAGCTGAGAGGCCCTGGCTTAAAGCCTTATGTATTCCCCTAATTCTCTTGTACCAACAAGGAATCGTGCAATAAGGCAATTTATGCAAATGTTTATCTCACTTAACATGATGAATAAGTGTTTGTAAGAATAGATTGTACAAAAGTGAGTAGAGAAAGCATGTGAGTGCAACACATCAAAATTTATTTTTTTAGCATGTACAAAAGTAGGCAAACTACGGAAAGGTGATCCATAACAAAATGATGGCATATTTACTGATGTTAACTAGATCAGTGCACATATAAAACTGAATGGGCATTTATTGACACATAATTTGAATATTCATTGTTTTAATACAAACAAAAAGAAGCAAACATCAATTAAAGACCAAAACCAGGTGGGGAGATAAACATCATCTATTCAGTATTCTTCCTCTTCAATCCCTTTTATTTTCTGTTGCTTTTTATAAAAATGGTGACCTGAGATTTAAATGTACACATTCAAAAGATTGTCAGTAAGCCTATGGTATTCTAAGTTCTCTTTGTGAAAACTCTTGTAGTTTATATTTAAATACATATAAATGTATGGATGATTTAAAGGACATTGCTACTTAATTTTTAATTACAAAAATAAAATACAATATCTTAATGCCATTCTTAAAAGTCTAGGTATTTATAATCAAATGGCCAGGTCTATGTATGTGCAACTTAAATAAATAACTTATATTACTAGTGCTCCAGATAAATTAATTTACAATGAATTTACTACACATGTTCTTAAATTAACAAGCTGCAAATTTAGAGAGATAAATTTTACTTAAATTGGAAAAAATGTATTTGTGTCTGTAAGGTATTTTATCCAAAAAGTAACACTTATAAAAATAAATTGTGGACCTGTCTATTATTGCCAGATATACTATTAGATATGTATGCTACAATTTACTTAATTTAAAGATAAAATATTTTCTCATGCATGTATAAAAATTATCTGTCGATTTAAACAAACAACACTACCCCACAAAAGAAGGGTAAGAATGAAAGGGAGTGTTTAAGACACAGTCTGTATATTGCTTAGCTAATTCCATGATTGAGGAATGTCTCATTGTTGGTGTGTGGGTTCATGAAAAAGAACAAACTGGCGAAACGAAGAAATCAGAGAAAACTTCTTTCTTTGTTTCAATAAAGCAGCTCACAGTGAAGCTAATCTCCAAAAACTGGAAAAAAAAAAAAAAGGCTTTCTCAGTCAGAAGACCTAAAAATATTGTGGTGATGATGTTAGTAATCTTCTGTCTGAACCATTGCATCATTTGTCAAAAACAAATGGCTGAAATGCAAATCCCAAGAACCTGAAAATATGCAACAACTGGCTGTGGTCCTAATTAAAAGAAAATCTTGGAAAGATTTGGATGGATTCTGTTGAACAACTGAAGAGAGAGATCATCCGCATTTTCAGAATGATCACTCCTGAAATGCTGAGGTGGGCAAGCAGATGGACATGGCAGCGCATTCAACTGTGTGTGCTGACAATGATGGTGAACACACCAAAATATTAGATGTTTAATAATGATGTTGACTGGCCCAGTTATGTTTATCTGTTCATATTTACATTCCTTATTAGTGCAGCAATCAATAAATAATGTCTTTACATCACTTGTGACATTATATCACACCTAAACTTAGCTCAGCATGTTATGCTCTCTGTGCACTGGTTAAATTTCACTCAATCGATATACTTAAATTGGTGTATTTTGCCTACTTTAACTCCATCATCGAGTATGGAATAATATTCTGGGGTAATTCAGTGGAGTAAATGCATATTCCAGATACAGAAGAAAGCTATATGTATAATCTGTAATGCTTATAGCAGACAGTCATGCAAAGGACAATTTCAAAAATTGGGCATACTCACCTTCCTTGTGTTTATATATTATTCACTTTAAAATTCTATACAGTTAATCGACATAGTTTTATAACAAACATGGAAATTCATAACATTAATACTAGACAAAAGGGATATATTAATTGTCCCAATGCCAATCTTCTTTGCTTTCAGAAAGGTGAATATTATGAAACAATCACGATATTTAATGCTCTCCCTAGTAATCTCAAAGAAAATGTTGGGAATTTCAGGGCTTTTAAGGCCTCTCTTAAGGAGTACCTTTGCAATAAATCATTTTACTCTGCAGATGAATATTTAAGTGAAAATCTGTCTGACAATACCGTTAACAATCATTGTATTTATAAGTATTATAATGTATTGCATTTTGTGTATATTAGTGTGTGTGTGTTTTATTGATGTATACTTTGACTTGTACGAATGTGTCAAATGAATTTTTTAGTATTTAGCAATGACACAAGGTCTGTAAAGCCTGATGCTTTGACATTTTACGCTCTAGTAAAATTGTAAAATTGTAAATTTTTGCATTAGAAATTCTATAACATATTTGCAAATATGTATTGTGATTTGTTGACATTTATGAAGAGTACTTAATACAATAATCATATTTTAGTTTTATATAATTACTAGTAGTAACTATTATGTCGATAATTAGAAAACTATCATCTGACATTACATCAGTGTTACATCTAATTTTTTATACTCTTTGTTTTTATGTAGTATATATAAAAAAGGAAGTACATATGCTTTTATAGAGCACTTTAAGTGCAAATGATGTGATTATATGTCTATTCTGTTTTTTGTAACCCATGCTTTTAGCACTAGAGCTTTATACATTATTTTTCCATAGTATATAAACATATGTATACATGTATATGCATTGATAAGTTTTATGTTCAGTGGCTTCCTGGCCTAAACGAACCTCAGAATGCTTTCTAATCTAATCTTATTAATGTATAAATAAACTTAAATTACCGATCACAACTTTTGGCCTCTCCCTGTACATAAAATCAGACATAAAAGCTAGAAAAATAAACCTATGAAGAGCTCCAGGAAGACAGGAATTTTGAGTTATCATTAACAGAGATAAGTGATTAGAAGGTATTTATCATGCACATTAACAGGGTGCCAAATTAGATATTTTTTTAACTTTACTGGAAGTTGTTCTTTCCTGCCTAACTAGAAATTAAGATACTCATACTTTTGAAAGCCGTAGTGTGAGTAACTCGTTAAAACTAATAGATAATATTAAGGATGTTAGCCTATCACCAATTGATATTCTGGTGTCATTTGACATCAAATCACACCCAAAATTACTTAAAACTCACCAAAATTTGTATTGAAAAATGTTTTTTACAATCCGGGGTAATTGCTACCAACAGCAATCTGGACTAGCAATGGGAAACCCATTATCTCCCTTCCTTGCCAATCTGTTTATGTGTCATTTTGAAACATGAATTATTACAGTTTTCCCGCACATGTTCAAAACCTGGTACAGATGCCTGGATTACATATTTGCAATAGCCAACAAAAAACATAGCACAGAGCCCTTAAACTGCTCAACCTACAGGAACCTACCATCCAATTCATAATAGAAATTGAATCAAATAACACACTACCCTTCCTAGATTTACAAATAGTGAGACATAATGGCAAAATAAAATTTGAAATCTTCAGCAAAGACACTAACGTAGACAACTACATCAAGTTTCAATCCCATACCACACAAACATGCAATCATAAATAGCCTAACCCACTGACTGGTCGAACAGGAGTATATGATTAAATACTCCACTATAATAGAAACAGCTACAAAGAACGGCTTCAACAAAAAATTAGTAGACAGCAAAATAAAAAAAAAAAAAGTAGAAAAAACATCTAAAGCAAATCGCCACACTGACACCTTCTATAGACAAAAAGGTATATAAGAAATTCATGCAGCATCCCTGGGCAACCTATAAATTTCAAAAAGTCTTCTTCAAAAACTTATCATCTTAGCACCTGTCAATAGATTCAGTGTCAGAAATCTCCTGAAGAAACCAACAACTGATAAAATCCCCCTCCCCCCGAGAAGAAGTCCGGCATTTATAAACTTATCTGTTCACTGCAATAAAGTATACATCGCAAAACCAAAAGGAACAATTCAGCAACATCAAAAAACAAAGAAACCAACAACACACTTTTGGAATGGCCATCACAACATAGAGAGAAAAAGGCTCATCTATTAAAATCAGTCAGTCTTATTTCAGAATTAAATATTTGGGAAAAGATTTATATAAAAAAACACAGTGATTTTCTTATGAACTTTTGAATTCCACCAGAAGTTAACTCGCTACTAAGCCTCATAAAACCTCCATTAGATGCCTCTACCCCAGAGAAGCAAGATCCACAGAAGCACCGAATGCATCGGGAAAAGTTTAGGTATGTGAAGCCATAAAGTGTCTGGTCGACTCAATCTGAATTATTTTATAAATTATTACGTGCTTCACAGTGTGAATTACAATTGTTTTTTTAACTATTTTCTAAATGTTAGAAATATTACAGTTAAAAATAATAGAAAATGGCAAGAGGTATATATCCAAATCTATGTATGTAGATGAAACTAATGCTAGTGAACTAAACACATTAATAAACTGCTTTAAGAGCAACAGATTTTGTGCCTGGAATGGCTTTTTCAGCTATTATGCTTAAAAAATGCAGACATGCCCTAATAGATATGTTGATGTACTTGATAAATTACTTGATTAATGAAAGTATTTTCCCTGAAAATCTTAAGATCAGTACGGTGTGTCCTATATACAAAAGTGGAAATACAATGAATGAAACAAATTATAGGCCTATTACTTTGACATCAGTATTTGCTAAATAATATGAAAAAGAAACAAATGATAAATTACTTAAATACTAATAGCATAATAGTTAATTCAAAACATGAACTTTGAAAGGGATATTTGACTATTAGTGCTGCTGTAGAGTTCATTCATGAAGTACTGACAAATATTGTTAACGGCGAAAATACAATAGGGTTGTTTCTGGACCTATCTAAGGCCTTTGACTGTGTGTCATACAAAATATTGTTAACAAAACTAGCAACTTAAGGGCTAAGAGATAGAATAAGTAAGATACTTCATTCCTATTTAGAAAATCGTAAACAATGCTGTGTACTTTATTGGAAGTTTGGAAAGAATCTAAAATTATTTCAATCAGACATTCAAAGCGTAAAAGTTGCGGATCACCAAGGATCTGTTTTAGACCATTGCTTTTCATTATATATGTAAATGATTTGATGGAATCAACTGAGAGTAAACTTATATCATATGCAGATCTCTTATATGCAAAGAAAAGAACTTGCAGCAAATAGAAAATAAAATTACTCAAAACTTGTCACAAGTATAAAATCATTTAATGTTAATTCTCGCAAGTTGAATACTAAGAAAACCAAACAGATTCATTTTCTACATCGACAAAATAAAAATGAAGTATTATGTTACATAAATGTAAGACTGGATAATACTAAAGTAGAACAGGTATCTATCTATAACTCTTTAGTAATATACTTTGATAAATACATAATGTATGAAACCCATGTAAACAAAGTTGGTAAAAAAAATCACAAAAAACATATACCTATTAAAATACTTGGCAAATTACTTTAATATTGAACAAATTAGATATACATACTATGGAATTATATATCTGCACATGGAATATGGCATTGAAATTTGGGGAGGGTGTGGTATAACAAAATTAAGTAGGTTATTATTACAGCAGAAAAGATGCATATGTTGCATTTATAAATGAAAAACCACATATGTACATGTAAGCCAATTTTTAAAAAACACACAATTTTGACAATCATTGCAATCTATGTATATAAAGTAATAACACTGATTCAAAGCAAATTACTTGTTAAAAATACATATGTTTGTGCACACAATACTAGGGGGAATATACGTTATTATACATCAAATATAAATAAGGTATCAACAAAAGAGAATCCTATCACAATGGGAATTCCCTCAAAAAGGTATAAAAGATCATTCAGGAAAAGACTCTTTTGCTAAACAGCTAAAAAAAAACAAACAAACAAAAAAAACATCTAATTAAAAATTTTTAATTTGTACACAGATTTGTAATAATTGTAAATAGAATATGTATGTATGTTTCTAAAATGTCTTGTATTTTATATGTACTAGCTTTTGAAATGCTTTGGGCTTGTAATATAAATTATATGAGCAATAAAGGATTGAAATTGGCTCCCAGTGCAATTGATTTAAATTATATATCCTTAATGCAAGCATGCCTTAGTAATGATCCACAAAAGATGTATTTACTCTCTGTAATACTTCAATGGATACCAGCACATTGTGGAATACAGGTAATGAAACAGCTGACTTTCTAGCCAAGAAAGGTAATAAAATTACATCAAATTCATCTGATTCAATAAGTTATCACTCTATCAAAAGAATCATTATATCAACATATAACAAAATTAAAGAAGATAATGTATTACAAACAAAAGGAAAACCATGGAAAAATTTATGTAATGACACGACCAGAATCACTACATTACCAAGAAAATCCTCTGTAGCAACTTTTAGACTCCTAACAGGCCAATGACTGTCTCAATAAACATTTATTCAGGATTGGTATAGTGAAATCTACTGTGTCCTTTCTGTACACTTAAAGAAGATATGGATGGAAACCATTTACTGCGCTGCCCAACCTTGAGTTGACTCGATAATATGACATCAAAATACTGGAATGCAAGAGAGTGAATGGCTTCACTGCCAACTGCTCAACATTAGATACCAACCAACCAACCACCTTCTGTAAGATAGAACATACACTCATCAAAATGTGTTTCTGCTAAAGCTTTTTCAATTCAACTTTTACATAAATGGGCAATTTTATTGGATAATTATAACCATTGCAATTATCTGCCTATCATAGTACAGATCCTAAGAAATAAAATAAAAAACATATTAAAAATTTAGTACTGATATTTCTATACAAAAGTATACGTGTATAAAAGGCTAGATCTATGTTTTAGTATATTGTCATCGTTCCTACTGTACTACTAACAAAGTCATTTTCCACATTAATTATTCAAAATATCAATGAAGTGTTCCAACTAATTTCAAATTTAGATTCTTTTTGACTGTATCAGTGAAAATGTTATGAGTGAATCCATAAATACAGAAATTTGAAAACTTGTAACAATGTCCCTTAAACAATACATCATCATACTAATGTTTAAAGCTTTATAGCTTATATCAACCTTGTTACAACCAAAAACTAAAAGGAAAATTATTTAAAAGTTTATTTAGAATATTTTCCTCCAGCTTTAATATTATAGCCCACCTGCAAAATAATGAAACATTTTTCTTTTCTTAATTTTAAATGTACAGTATTCACAAAATGTAAAGAAAAACACCTGTATTTCCTAAACTTAAATAACTATTACTTATTATACAGAGTGTAACAAAAGTTTCTGGTACAGTCACATGTGTTCTGACCAGGATATGTTCTTATAATCAGATTGGCATCCTGATACTACTTAATAATTTGTAGTAATAGTTTATTTACCCAAATTTGTTATTTTGCAGGAGACATTTTTAAAAGTCTGAAAAGACTTGGTTTGGGCACAACAAACTGATCTTTAACAATGAGTTATCAGTCAAAAATGAATTTTGAATAACTCATTTCATACTAATAATTCAAAACTATCTAACATTTTTATATATGAAATTTTTGCAAATGAGAGTTTGATCCAACGTTTTAATAATAATGATAATTTCTACTGAGAATACCTACTCTTAAGATAGCTGGTTTTATTATATGTGCTTGAAAATTAAGGGAGGGATGTTAACATGGGATATGTCCTGGCTGTGGGGAGAAGAAAGATTAAATACATATTTTCCAGTTTAAAGCAGTGCTCAAAATGGAAATATATAAGTGCCAATATACTTTCTCACAATAAAATTAGTTATACCTTTTGCAACATGTTGTTTATAGCCTGCAGAAAATCGCAAAATGTGATGCTTTGGCAGCCGCATCCACCATCTAAATATGCAGTCAGGCCATATGTATCATGATGGAGAATAGACTGAATTTTTAAGTTCACATTTCATATAGACTGGCATTATTGAAATACAAGTATACTGAAGTGTAGACTTATCTACTTACAAGTTATGAGCAGTGCTTCCATACAGCTTCCATTCCGGAGCTGTCTTCCTACTTACTTTTTTCAGTACTGTGGGACCTGCTAGTCGTCAGCATATCATACATATCCTTCAGGATGAAAAATGTGGAGGGGGATTCCATTATTCTGTATAAATATTAAATTTGCAATTGTCTCCAGAAGTACCAAATTTTTTTTTGTGTACACATGTGATTCATTCCACTAAATACGGTTCATATACTGCTATTGATATGATCAATGTGTTCACTATATCAAGTAAAGGCTTCAAGGCTTCATGTTGAATTTGAAAAGCTGCAGACTGTGGTTCAGAAGACATAGTAAAATGGATCCCACAAATACATGGTTGTACATCTTTCAGTACCATGTTGAAATTTCTTCCTAGAATTCTAATGATAGAATCTCCAAAACAAATATCTGGATCAATAGGCCACTTGTTAATATCTAAAACTTCTAGTTTCATCAGATGTTTGAATTTAATTTCAGTTTCTACATCCGCTGTGAGATTTTTAGAACAATGTGCAGGAATAGTTGTTTGCATCCATGCCTTCAGATCATTACTTAGATTTGGAAGAACTAACTTGTTTAATTTTCTTTTAATTTCTCTTTGTGCAAAGGGATATTGTGGAAGATTCCTACAGAGACAGTTTGTACAGTTTCTTTAAGAGTTCTCATCCAATTAGAAGACAGTGAGTTAAACACATGAATTTTGGTTTCTAATATTTTATGAGCATGTGGCAACGATACAGTGCACTTCTGCAATCCTAACGACGATCTTCAAGCCCAATCAGGGCATCCAACATTCAGTGTCACTTTAGATCCTTTATCTTTACTGCTGCTATTAGTGTCATTGCCAGCTGCCTTGAAGTGCTTAACAAGAGCTTCATAATTATGCCAAACTGCTCAGCTGTTGATCTAGTGCTGTAAGCAATCCCTCAAACTACAAGAACTCGCCAGATAGCTTTTAAACTTACACTTAATGATCGAGCACATTGTTGCAGTTCATATTGATTTTATGGCAAGTCAGAATACAAACTATAGAGTTTATTAAATAAATGTTGCATATGATCAACTTCGGTAATTTCATGAAATATGACACTAACAGCAAGCTCCAAATGTGATTACTACAATGCCAGAAGAGAACATCTAGAATAACTTCAACAACACCGTTGCATAGTTTTCCTATGAAGATATTTGATGCACCATCCAAAGCAAACAAAACCAAATGCTGTGAAAGATATTCTTGTGAAACCATGTTTAAGTTAACAGTTCAACATTGCATCTAAAATATTATTTGCACAAGCGTTATTTAATTCTACTAAGGCACAAAAGAATGTACTGGGTTCAGATGAATCAGGAAACACAGTTTTAAAGCAGACAGCAAGTGCTGTTTTCTTACTGACTGGTGGATTCATCAATCATTACTCCAATTTTTAAATTGAAATTTATTATAGATTTAAATAAATTGCCTTTCAATGTCTTTCATAATATCTGCACATGAGTGATCAGACTGGAAAATTCTATCTACCTCGAAATCATTCAAAGTCTGCATGTCTAATAGCATCGGCAAGTCATTAAATGCCCTGTTAAATTTTGCTATCAAGTACATTGTTCTAAAACACACAACACATATTTTCATGATAACCTATTTCTTGTATGGATACTGCCTTTGCAGTTTCTCTTCTTTTGCTTAAGTCAAAATTTTAATGGCTCTTTGATGTGAATTACTGTTTTTGTTGTCAAATATTTTCTTTTGACTTGACTGCCTCCTTTTTTCATTACTGTCACTGAAACACACAACACTACAATTTTTCCATTCCGAAGAAA
Organism: Hymenopus coronatus; assembly: GCA_030762935.1. Classification (NCBI taxonomy): domain Eukaryota; kingdom Metazoa; phylum Arthropoda; class Insecta; order Mantodea; family Hymenopodidae; genus Hymenopus; species Hymenopus coronatus. Next base: position 37,364,927 of record CM060890.1, read on the forward strand.
GTCTAAGACCCTGAGTTTTAAAAACACTGGCAGAACACACATCATGACACTCCCCGCAACCTAGTTTCACATTATGAATCTTAAGCCAATCATATTCTTTCAGCTTCTGAAGTCACTGCACTCGGTTCCAATATGTAGGAAAATGTTCTGAATTTAAATCAGTTGTTTCAGAAACACAAACATTAGCACTAGAAGCACTATCCACACTATCACTAATTATTGCAATATCAGGTATACGTATATCACCGTTACATTTTCTCTTTTTGACTGTAAATTTATTTAATGTATTCATCTTTCTTATGAGTTAAGTTTTAAACTACCTTCTGTTGTGTTTCTTTACAAATTGGCGATCAGATTATAAACTTTAGTTTGTAACAGATTCACTTGAGATAATTTTCTATTCTTTAAGGTTGAATGTCACTTGGCATGGTCACACAACACTTGGTATTTACAAACTACTAATCAATTAAGATGGTTTGTTGATATTACTGCATTGTTGATGGAGCAGCATGCATTTGCAGATGCAAGTACCATCTGATCCAAAATTGTGTGAATTTTGATTCAAATAGCATAAACTGAGTATGATTTGATGTACTACTCTTATTACTTTGTGTTTAATATAACTATGGCAAATAACATACCTGTATGAATTTTCTCAAATAAAAAGTGTTGGTATGAAATTTGCTGTTGCAGAAAAGTACTGGTATGGTATACCGGCTCATTTCGAGTACTGGTTTAAAACAACAAAAGATTGAAGGGAAAACTTGAGTAACAAATGGTTATTACAGATCAAGGAATATGCATTAAAATAGATTTTTGAAGATCATTAACAGCTATCTAGATTAGAGAAGTTTTTTTGGAATGGTGAAAGACAATTTAAAGAAATATCAAATGAATTTGAAATTAGTATACTCTTTTACCCCTCTTATATTAAGCTATTTACCTTTTAGTCAATTAACTTGGTTAAGTCAGAGCACCACTATGCATATATGTGCTTAGTACTTAAATAAATACAAATAAATATAAGTATAAAATTACTATTTACAGAACATAAACATTTTTAAAATTTCAGTCTTTAACAACAGCTGTTTACTACACTCCTTATTTCAAGAGTACATTACGAGGGAGAGTTAGGAAGATAAAATTGCTCTCCTGTAATCAATTAAATTAGTTTCTCTAACCATTTTTATTTACTTTAAGCCAGGATTATGATGAACTTCTTAACATGACATGAAGTTAAGAAATTCTGCTAAACTGTAAACCTATTACAACGTACTTAATGTAACAGGAATGGCTCTTGATTGATAGTTGTTTTTATTACTTCATGCTATGCTTCATCCCAATTGGTTTAATTACCAAACATTACTAAACATAATGGGCAGGAACACTCCCAAACTCTAAAGTTACTTTGCATTAAGTCATGTTAAACCCTCTGTTTAATACAGTATGTTAGCTTTCAGAATTACGTCATATTATGCTAAGTTCATCTCAATCCTTGCATTAAACCCTTTTTCTTGATAAGGTATTCAAAACCACAATAAATGGCTCTAATACCAGTATACAAAATCTTACTGTTACTGAATCACATGTTTGCCAATAGACACTAGGCATTATTGAGTTGAAACACTACAAATTCATTACAGAAAGGGTGAATTCCTGGCATAACGTTTTCTTATATTGGCAGACTAATAAGCATTATTTGGCTAATTTCATGAGTTGGTGTCTAAAAGGCAGTGGCATACAGTGATTGTCCAAGCAGCCATGGCACTTCACGTTACGATTTTTAAGTAAACATTGTAAATTAAAGATGGGATTCCCTTTTATAAAGTCAGAATTGGAATTTGTAATGAATTAAATTAATTATTGTTAAGAAAGCATAATAAATAGACAAAACCTTGTTTAAAATAACAAATTTCTAACTTTGACTCATTTATGGTACAAATTACAGAAAAATATGCGCAATAGAAACTCCATCTTTCAGTTCTGAGATGAAAATTTGGCAACCAGCTCCTCAAAGAATTGCTCAATTTTTCTGAGATCTTCTAACAAGTGCGCTTCAATTGAAATAATTCAAAATGTGATAACCTCTCTTCCAGTTACTCTTCAAGAGTAACTTTTAATTCTCTTCAGTTTTGAAAATAACCTTTTTATCATAGAACTACTCACTGGAATTGTATACAGTACTGGCACAAACAAATTAATCTGTTCAAAAACTGTATTTTAAAGTTGAATTAGTGCTGAACAGTTTTAAAAGTTTAATTGTGGATTTTTTCACTACTATACAATACAATCAGCTCATTTTTCGACCAAGTGGCATCAAACATTTTCCATAAGTAGTTAAGAGACTTCAAAAGCAGCTTTTGGGGAAATCTTTTATTATATTGCCCATAGTTTTCATGAGCCAGTAAATTTAAAAATCTCACTTTAGTATAATCTTAAAATCATATTTCCAAATGGTTAGTAATGTTGTCAAAACACTTCACAGTAAATGCATTTATAGTTTACATTTCTTTTCTTTGATGGTTTTTCTACTTGAGAGAGTGTTTCTGAAAAACCTCCTCAAAATTGTCATGCAATGCTGTTACTGAGCAACAAGTTTCTTGAATTTTCCCCTGACAATGCAGAATATCAATTGCCTAGTTATAGAGGATGTTACACAGTACATCTATGAAGGAAAATATTTTGTTGAATGTGTTAAGAAGGAAAACAAATTTGAAATCTGCAAGAGGTGACAAATAGCCATCAACTGATGCTAAAATGTCTGATTCAATCTCTACAGGGTGTCCTAGCATTGCACAAAATACATCATACAGTTGAGTTCTGTCCCTGCAAACAATGTTTGCTACACTGGAGGAATAATTCCATTGCATTGGGCACATGTATGGTATAGTTAAAACTGCAAATATTTTGTACATTTAAAAAAAGTGCTGCAAGTCCATTTAGGGTGCTAAAAACATCTTGCATTCAGGTATCTGGCACAAGGTTTAATACATGGGCGTAACAATGAAAAGTAACGATTCTGGATGCATGACCTTGATTCGTGCTTGAACTCCATTCAAATTTTCGACCATTACTGCTGCACCGTCAAAAATCTGTGCAATCAATGTATCATTACATCTGAATTCTAATAAGAAATGCTCAATAAGTTCAGGAACAGCTTGGGCATGTTGGTCACTGCTCACATCACATCATTCCAAGAATCTATCTTTGATCTCTCTATCATATATGTACATAATGCAGAACTATAGAAACTGTTTTTGATTTGCCATATCAGTAGTTTCATCAACCATAATTGCCACAAAAGGAACATTCACTATTTCTTGCTTAATAGCTGATAAAATAGCTGAACTAACAGCAATAATTAAAACAACTAAAATGCAATATTATATGCTGAACTATGAGCTCAATGAATGGATGCAATCAATGAGTGACCACAAGATAATGAAGCATATATGGGAATGCTGGCAACATAGTCTTGTTACCATAAGAGCTTCCCATGTTCCTATATTTTTATAACTATAACAGTATACAGCAGTATAGCAAATTAGCACTATTGTTTTGACTTCTACAATAAATGCAACACATTGACTGAATGGTGGCCATAAGCGGATGTGTTATATGTGGTGTTAAAATCAGAAATGCACAAAAATCCTTAATATTCAAATCTAATTGTGTAAGAGTGTTTCATGTGAAATGATGTGAATTATAAAGATTTATGAGAGAATAAGAATAAAAAATGGAGTTGCCACTGACAAGACTGTGTAAAACAACTAACCTGAAAACTCCTCTAAATTTAGAGGAGAAAATTATGAATGGGTTCAGGGAGAAACTAATACAATTAAACAACAAGCTCAAACTGCTGCAAAATAAATTGGACAGCTCCTGCACTGAAATGACAAAAGAAAAAGAAGAGGTATTAGCCATGACTAATAACATGGATGACATATTTGAACAAGAAAAGAATGAAGTTACTGACCTTAAGGCACTGAATATGTCTGGAAAGTTTCAATTATTTAAAGACCTACTCAACAAGGTGGAACAATACCAAAGAAGAAACAACTTTAAGATCGATGGCATTCCACTTCAAGAAAATGAGGGAACAGCACCTTTTGGAATACTTGAGTCATTATGTTAAGCCCTAGAAGTAAACATTGTTAAGCAAGATGTTGACATAATGCACAGACTTCCAGCTCGTCCATCCAGATAAATCCTATAATCATGTATTTTGTTTGCTGATGGAGGAAAGAAGAAATATTAAGTGTAATTTGTCAGAAGCAAGGCCTTACTACGGGAGATGCAGAGAACCAAAAAGAAATATATATATTAACAATCATCTTAACAGGCTGAATGGAAACCTAACAAAGAAAGTAAGAGACCTCAGAAAGAATGGTAAGATATTTACGAGCTGAGTTTGAGACTGCCAAGATATTTGTGAAACTACAAGAATAAGACACTCGATCAACACCAGCTGAAACAACTTGTAAATCAAGGACAATGATAACAAACAGTACCTACAGGTTAATAAAATTAGATTAGTGAATAATAATTATGGATTGTAGTACTAAGGACTTTTGGCAAGGTATGTACAAGAATTATAGTAGAGTATATAAATATAAGTATTGCTCAATTTATGATGTTCCTGTAATAAATGCAAATCAGCAGAAGTAGCATAACTTAACTCTTCTGTACTTCAATACCAGAAGCATAAGAAATAAATCTGATGAAATAAAAAAGCTTAATGATCAGCGGCGGCTGCTGTGTAGGAGCACAAGAGCATGTGAACCTCCAAAATTTCTTAGTGGATCTCCTTTTTCTCTTCCAGAAAACATTTAATAAAATGCGCTATCCCTGCCACTTGTTTAAATATACCGCACTCTGCTCTTCAGATTGAACACAGCCGAGAACCTGAGCATGTGACAACAACACTTGTAGCACAGGCCTCATGTGCTAGCGTATTGCTAACGTTTAGTAGCTTTGCGCTTGCGCGGGCAATAAAACAGCTCGGAAATTTACAGCCAGAAATGAGCACACTTCGACCGTGCACTTTCGTTCTCATTAACACCTCAAGGGTTCTGTTTATCAGCGGGAGGTGCTGCTATCTTTGAGATTTAGTTGAAACTATCCAGAAGTGCAACTGCAGTCTGTGAAACGCGCTATTTTTCTTAGTAATTTGCATTTTATGCGAGAGTTAAGCAGTTCATAACAGTTCCGCAACTAACCGAGCTACTGAAGATTGTTATCACTACGACCATGACTACATCAGAACCAGAAGAATTAAAACCTTTACTAGGAATACGATGACTGAAGACCGACTTTCAGGCACTGAAAGTGGCAATGCTTGTTATTGAGAAGAAACTGCTCAACAGCATAAAAAACTTTAATCACCGAGTGATAGAAAAGTTTGCACATTTGAAAAACTGGAACTTCTGTACAAATAAATTTGGTGTTAATTGCATAATTCAAACAATATAAATATTATTCACTGTAAATACCATTCTTCACATGAACTGCATCAAAGGACTTCACCCCTTCATCACCTCATATTGCTGTTAACTCTCGAAGACTAAGAAATTCAACATCTTTACAATACTGAGTGGGTGACGATTTGTGTAACAAATTTATAATTTTTCTTATTAGGCACTATCATTGTTTCTAATATTACTGGATTTGATGTTGCGGCGGCGACGGTAGCAGTAGCGGCTGCGGCGGTGGTACATTGCTGATTTTGTGAACACCTAAATTTTTAATTCACGAGCCGCCACTGTTAATAATGCAGGCAAACTCACCAGATGTTATAGTAATCTCAGAAACATGGCTTTCCAGCAATGAAATGAAATACATTAATATTCCTGAGTACTCATTTCATCATGCAAGTAAGTCCGCAGGCCAAAGAGGTGGTGGTATTGGCATCTACATTAATACTTGTTATTCATGTGATATAATTTCCACTGTTGAAGGTAATCATAGCATAATTCTAGTTAAACTATATGATTAAAAATGTGCAATGGATGTTTTGTCTGTATATAAACCACTAAAAATAAACATAAATTTATGTTAGATTTAGAAAATACCTTAGAAATAATAAAGGGTGAACATTGCATATTGGTTGGAGATGTACATATTGATGCTATAGCAGGGAACATAGATTGTATAGAATATTTACAGCCGTTATTATGCTATAACCTCAAACTTTGCAACAGGAAATTCCTGACAAGAACACTGGATACTTCTGCATCCTTAATCAATCACATTTTATTTAATATGGACTGCAGTACATATGCTGTATTCACCATAGAAGCTTCCCTAAGTGATCATAATCTTTTATTAATGAAAATAAACTGTAATTGTAATAACTTTGAAAATAGGCAACAGTCTTAGCAAAGAATATCATTTCATACTCAATAATCAAAAACTATTTAGCTACAATAACTTTACCTACAGCAGTAATAACCCAGGAACTGTGTGTAATGAACTGACGTGTTGTCTAGAAAAATGTATTAACTATTCATCTACGACTTTAACAAAGTATAAACAGAAAGAGGCTCCAAACCAGCCTTGGCAACCTAAGAATGTATTCATTTAGTTAACAGGAAGCATGTAATGTACAAAAAAAAAAACACTGAAAACAAGGTGCTTCATTTAATACCACAGAAGATTATAAAAGAATCTCTAAAGATGTTATTCATCTCAGTTGTAAACTAAAAAAAGATTACTATCGAAATTTAATTCAGAGTAGTGACCATCAGCCAAAACAGGTTTGGCAAATAATTAATTCTGTTCTCACTAAATCTATAAATAAGGAACCTAATAATATATTCTTTCTAAACTATGAAGGAAAGAAATATCACACTGACTCGGAACAAGCAAGTGTTTAAAACACTTCTTCACATCCGTTGCCAAAATAGCATCTCAAACAAAATCTACATCAATAAATAACAATCTTGGTTCTCTTTTTCTTTATCCAGTTTCTAAACAAGAAATTAACATGTATATATGAAATATAAAAAATTCTTGTTCAAGTAATGCAGATATGTTTAAAAGTAAATTTTTAAAAGAGCATAATTATGCAATATTATCCCAAACAACCCTACTAAATGCTTTATTTTCCTCAATTCCAAGTAAGCTTAAGACAGCAAGAGTTATTCCTCTTTATAAATTTAAAAGTAAAAACGATCCTTATAACTGACCTATTTCTGCTTTGTCATGTTTAGATAAAATTATGGAAAAAGCTGTAAAAAACAGATTAGAAAAATACTTGCATAATTCAAATTATTTTGGAAAAAAAAAAAAAAAACAATATGGATCTATTCAAAACTCAAGCACTCTATGTGCAGCTGTAGATATCATACAGTACTTACAAGGACTAGATGAGGGATTGATAGCTGGTGGACTGTTCATAGATTTATGTAAAGCATTTGACACTATTGATCACAAATTATTAACCCATAAATTAGAGAAAGCTGGTATAAGAGGGCAAGCACTTAACTTAGAAGTTATTTGTCAGATAGAAAACAGTATGTAGACATGAATGGTACCTAGAAATTAATTATGGAGCTCCGAAGGGATCAGTACTCGAACCTATTTTATTTCTAATTTTTGTAAATGATATTTTTTATGTTGATTTAAAAGGACAAGTATACTTATTTGTGGATGATACAGGTTTGTTTTACAAAGGAGAAAACCCAGAAATTATTACTTCCCTGATTCAAAGTGATTTTGAAACCATCCATAAGCAGTATAATCAAAATTATCTTACTATTAACATAGAAAAAACTATCTTATTCCATAAAAAAAGTTATTGTATTAACAACAATCAAATAAATACTATTAATTTGCAAGATAAAACTGTAGAGAAAGTGGAGCAAATAAAATACTTGGGACTATACTCAGATCCCAACCTATCACGGAAGCCTCATATTACTCATATTATAAACAAAGTAGTACCAGTCATTGGTATCTTAAATAGATTAAAAGAGATAATGGATCCTGGGAGCTTAAGGTATTTATTATACACAGTCACTTCGAGTATCTAAATCTATTATGGAGCTTTACTTCCAAAGAACAACTACATATATTTAAAAAAATTGCAGAATAGAGCTATCTGGATTTTATATGGCTTTCCCCTCTAACACCAAGAATTTATCTGTATATCAGAATTAATCCACTGCAGCTTAGTATTTCACATTCATTATTAGAGCCCAGATTCTTATGTAATGTCAAGGTGCGAAATATGTACACATTTATGTAACAAAAAACATCAAAATATGTAATGAAATGTGTAATATCAACAGAATATGTAAAATTATGTAATATTCTAAATGCTAAGATTACCACCTCAAATCTAAATGCAGACTGCAAATTACCCAGAAATTTGTAATTTGATGGGTCTGTAAGTAAGTAAATTAATTAAAGGACTTAAAATTTAAAGACTAAATATAGAATTAACTATAGGAAAATTGTTTTGTTTTATGCAGAATTTACCTAAAATTTATTTTCAAGTAGGTAATTACGAAATAAGAAATATATGCTTTGGATTATATGTATGAATTCCACATATTATTTTACTTAAACTTTAAATGGTAAAGCAATGTAGAAATACTGAACCAATTTATCAATGAGTGAAACAATCAACTCAAAATAATTAAATTTTATAATGAGGATGCATTTTCATTTTGAGTCTTTTGCTTCTTTCAGCATACAGTGAATAACCATATACTTTTCTATATTTTCAGGGATCAATGTTTGTCTCCTATCGGATAAAATGTTCTTATAAGGAGAGAAGCTTCTCTCCAAGTCACACGAATTAAGGGAGCATATTTCAGCATAGGAATCTGATTTTCAGAGAAATGTTTTGGTAAATCGACACTGTCACCATTTAGCTCTTTAGACAAGGACACAAGCATAGAGTACCCTGGATTGCTGTTTTGCACAGCATTGCATTTTTCACCTACCTTCTTTCCTACATCTCAACTACACTGTGATACACATTCCATTAAATCCCTAAATTTGTGAAGAAGGGAACCTGATGTTTCCAACTGTTTGATGGTGCTGGGCAACCAGCTGAAGTTACTTTTGATGTAAGCACAGGAGCTTGCCACTTTCGGCTCTTTAATGATGTCCTGAGATTCATGTATGGAAACAACTACTTCTGAAGAGAACATGTTCACCACTGACTGGACTCCTTCAAAATGTTCACAATAGAAGTTCACAGCTTCTAACCACATACCCCATCTTGTAAGGGACATGTTGGAGATGATTTTTATAGCACTGAATTCTGTGTGATGCTTTGATGAAGACCTCTTTTGTTGCTGATATCAACTTATTCACATAAGGAAAATTACTTCTTACTTCTTCAGTAACACGTTGCAATGCATGGGGCCAAGCAGGTGAAGTGAAGTACATTTGGGTAGAAAACCTTAAGAGCAGTAGCAGCTTTAATCATGTACGCTGCGGCTTCTAAATATATAATTAAAACCTTTTCCTCACACACACCCTCTGGCCAAAGAACCTTCATCCCATCATTTACGAATCTTGCAATTGTAGAATGATTTGTTTGTTCTTACACCTTGCAACACATTAGAAATGGTTTTGCTGGACTTTCGGAATCCAGTTTTCCTACTACTAAATTTGCTATGTACCGACCCATGTCATCTGTAGTTTCATCGACGGCAAACCAAATACAGGAGTCTCCAATTTCATTCCCTATATGAGCAACTGCTTCTTCATAACACACATGAAGATACTTTTTCCTCAGAGTAGATTCGTCAGGAATAACCTTCTTGCAATATTTTTCTAGAAAGGAGCAAAATTGAGGAATTTGAAGTTTATGCCACAGAATATTAGCTGCAACCATTGCATTGCACAGGTCTTTAAAAAAATCATTTCTGGACAGTTCCTGTTGCATTTGTGTCAACAGAACTTGCTTTCTAGAAGACTGTAGGTGTTTGTTGTGTATGTGAAGAGCACTCTTGATATGTTTTTCCAATTGAGATTTCATTTAACAGTCAATTCTTTTACCACATGCTTGACAGACTATTATTTTTCTGTCAGTTGTAAAGGCGCTAACTAATTTCACCCATGAATTAAACTTGCAGGATAGAGAGGATGCAATTGGTATGCCATTTTATTGAAACTTGCAAGAAATTAACAGCAGTATTATCGCCTTGTTATATTTTGATGGTTGTCCAGCGGCTCACTTTGTTTCCTCGCAGCTATTATACTACAAGATTCCAACTACCGCGACAATGGTAACAATCAATTTCTCCAGTCCTTGTAAATGCCCAAAACACTACGAGAAACATGACACTGGAGGTCAACATTGTCGAGCAGCACCTGCTTTGATATAAACAGACAACAATCAGAACGAGGCGAGGCGGTTATTATCGCATTCTTAATTTAATTTGCTTCCAATTTCACAGATTGATTTTTGTTGCTTTCAGCAAAACTTGTGAAAACAGTAGTTTATAATGTGACTACAATATTTTTTAAAAAATAATAAAATTGTAACAAAACCCAGAAAATATGTACATTTCATGTAACACCGTTAAAATATGTAGAAATGTGAAAAATATGTAAAGAAATGTAAAATAAAAAGTTGTAAGGGAGTCCCAAACGATATAATTTGCCAACATTTTTACTTCTCATTGAAATATTATGCAAGATATAAAATTAACAAATCCAGGCTCTATTCATTATGTTTTTGCATACAAAATAAAAAATGGATTTATTAAATCCAAAATTTACTCTTGGAACATGAAACTGAAGACTGTCTTGTTGCACGTTGATGTATTTGAGCATTGCAACAAGACAGTCATCAGTTTTATGTTCCAAGAGTAAATTCTACAAGATATACAGACAGTATAGAGGTATATAGGCCTTTAATTTACTACCAGACTACTTAAAGGAAATGAAAATGTATGAAGGTTTTAAAAAGCAGATGAAAGAATTTCTTTGGACAACAATAGAAGAACATCTATAAAGTATGTAATGTGTCTGATTTATTCCTATATTTATTATAATTATTATTATTATTTATCTGCAATGATTGTTACATTATAGAAAGCCAAGTTTAAGCTGAAACTTGTATTGTAATGTGCAATGATTGACTTATATGTATTCATCCTTAATTCTCACATTTAATATCTTTAAAATGAATCCTTGACCTCTGTTCTTGCTGTTTATTTATGTTTATTTTATCCTTATGTTTGTGTTCAGTCATATTGATATTTAAAATCTTACATTACTTATAATGGGTAATTAATATAACTCTTTATATTAACTTGTGCAACGTCAATAATTATACATCTGCATTGTAATGTTCCCATAATGAGCTTATGGATCAGGGAATCCTTTTTCCAAAAAAAAAAAAAAGTGGTTTTAGTGCTTACAATTCCCTAATTTAATTAATGTGTTTACTGCAAATTTCAGTTATTGATTCTTAAAAGTAGATCATTAAAAAAAAAAAATTATGCCTATGCCTCATTTTCCTTTTCATTTCAAGGGATGTGTTAATATTCATAAAAACAAAGATAAAAATAAAGAAAATGCAGGGCAAACATAATGCAAACAATAATTATAAACTAAAGGATTTATATGTTTCTTACAAAACAATTTTACAGCTCATTGAATGCTTGTAAAATACCTACAAACCCCACTTTAGTGAATAGGGACATCTGTTTTATTTCACAACTTTAATATCTGGGACATGCAAAACGTCATTGCCGTGGCAATGGTTATTAATCATAATATTGGACTGAGGACCAGTAAAGTGTTTGGAATGGGAAGTTGCCCGAAGTTGCTCATTAAAAAATCACAGCCCAGCACTCCTTGCTTATGTGCTGGCTTACCCACTATTCAATAAGTGAGGAACTAGGAAAAGAACAGATGCAAAGTGTCTGATAATCACATAAACACTGTTATTAGCTTTGAAATAAAATTGGAAGTGTAAATTCCTTTATGTACCATTCCGTAAGTATCATTATTTATACAAATTCAGGACAGCCTCCAATGCAAGAGAAGCCCTTTTTTAAGATCTTAATTTCTTAGATATCATCTGTATAAAATCATATAACTTCATTTTTAAACAAAATTTACAGTTGCACATATATTTTGAGCAAACTAGTATTTTTTTCGCTTTTATTATCTAATTCATATTTGTATGGAAACTACTCACATGGTGGGAGAGAGAGGAAGAAGGGGGAACAGAAATGCACTGATATGTATGTAATAGGAGAGAGCAATGGCAGCAGTGCACAGCTTCAATAGTGATGATGGATCAATGTTCTATTTAGACAACATATTGACATAACACATTGTTGTAAAAGTTTACCTCATTCAAATTTGCATGGAAATTCAACTTATGGGTAGGAGAGAGAAGAAAAGCAGAGAATGAAAATGTTTAGAATGTGGTGGTGGAAGGAGGGAGACATCCCTCCCTATTTGACCCGCCTCCCAAAACAATGTTGGGCAAAACCACTGATGCGAGAGGAAATCCAATATTTTTATTTTAGTTTTGAAGAGATTTTTCTAAGAAAAACACCTGTAATCTCTTTAGGTCTTAAAAGCTAACTATGGTGCTAAATAAAACACACAAAATTTGCCATGTACGTTATGACCTTAGTGGTAACATTTACCATTTCATCCATGCTCACTGGCATACCTACAAAGTTTGAAATATAGTTTTTCCAATATGCAATTTGCAGAGCATATATCGCGAATGCAAAATGATACCCCATTCTCAATATTATGGAAAAAAACAAAACATTGCCCTCTATGTGGATAAATTTGATAGTAAGTTATTAAAAACATATATATGGATATACAGAATCCTCAATTTGTTAATTACCATATTTATCCAAATACAAGTCGACCTCAAATGCAAGATGACCCCCTTTATGAGAATTCAATTTTGGAATCTAGCATATCAGCTATATAAAAAAGAAGACATGATAATTAATTCTTAAATAAAATTTAAAGCTTTGTCTTATATTTTGAACAAATTAAGGGACACCTAAGCTGATAAAGTCCCCCATTTTTTATTTAATTTGAATTTTACAAAAATTCATGTGATAAGTGGGAAAGAAGAGAACAGAACTAATGAATATGTGAAGGTAATACTGGCAATGGCAGCACAATTGAAACATTAATAAATAAGATTTTCTATTTAGATAATTCATTTAATAAATACTGTTGTAAAGTTTTACTACAATTAATAATTTGAATTTGCGCAGAGATTCACGTTTTGAGTGGCAGAAAGATGGGGAGGGGAGTAATGTATGGTATAAGTCAGTCAGCTCCCAGATTCATTTAATAAAATCTTCAACACACTAAATAATTGGTTTGAAAGTAACAAAATTCACATAAAAAAACTAACTACATTAAGTTTTGCACAAAGTATAAAAACATCACAGACCTAAAGATAGAATATGAAAATAATCAGATTGCAGAAGCCTGTAATACAAAATTCCTAGGTCTTATGTTTGATCGTAACATGGATTGGAAACACCATATTGATTATATCTTACCCAAACTTAGCTCTGCATGCTTTGCAATCTGATCTACAACTTAGCTCATAAATAAGAGCATACTAAAAGCAGCTTATTATGCATATTTTCATTCATTGATGACCTATGAAATGATATTTTGGGGAAATTCAGTAAATGCTAAAAAAGTGTTCATTAGCAAAAAAATCTGATGTGTTCCATTCACATGACTTTCTCTACATCTCTGCAACAAATTATTGTTAAAAAGCTCATGCTTCTATTTACTTCATGATAATCAAGAAAAAACTAGCAGAGATAGTCTTGTTACTTGCTTCCTTGTAAGTAGAAGGAACTTAGGGACTGCCATAGGTTAAAGTGATAGTCAAAAGCTGGTTGCTATGTGGCTGAAGTTGCTTTGTTTGTATGGACAGCAGTTGACAAATTCCTGTATGAGAAAAGTATAAGTTTTTCAAAGCTGAAACAAAAAGCAAGGAATATCTAAAAAATGATCAACTCCACGAAAAAAATGTATATAACATAAATTGTGTGTTTTAACGTGCTCTACATTTTTGGTGTTTTAAGTTTTTGTCTATCTCTTACGGTTTAGCATTATGCAAAATTCCATAAAATTCATCCAGAATAAAGTAGTCTCCAGAGGCTATTAGCAGAAAATTCAAGATATACACTTTATTTGTCAGGTAAATATCTTTAATACATACGTTAATCAAAATCGTTAGAGCCATTTTTGAGAAAATCAAAATTTTCGAAAAAAGTTCCATGTAAAGGGTAGTTAGGAGAGGGGGAATTTTTCTCAAAATCTTTGTGTTGCATCCCTGGAAGATACTAAACTTAAATACCAACTTTGGTATTTTACTGATTTTTCATTTTTGAGTTATCGTGTTCGCACGCCCGCCCGCCCGCACGCATGCACACACACACACACACACATCGACCTTTTTCTGAAAATGCTTTTTTTTGGATACAGGGGTCCATAAAACATGTATTTCCAGTGAAATATCGGTATTGAATTTTTGGGTAGAGTGCAATACCTTCTCTATACACTATGTACATAGTACGTGTAGAGAAAGTAAAAAGGTAATAAGAATGGAGGGGAAAGATTATCAACTCACTGCAAACCACCAAAATATTTGGAATTTTACCATTAGCCTGTAAATATGTTCTAGCCATATTGTCATTTGTAATAAATAACCCAGAAAAGTTTACAAAAAATACAGATATTCATAACATAGAAACCAGACATAGGCAGGACTTACATAGACCAACAAATAATTTGCAGTTATTTCAAAAAGGGGTTTACTACAAAGGAATAGTTTTGTTTAATTCACTTGCCTCTTCTATAAAAGAATTGCAAATAAACAAAAACAAGTTTACATCATAATTAAAAAGATACCTTATTATTCATACCTTCTATACAGAGGAGGATTTCATTCAATCAAAAAACACTGGTAATAATGTAACATTGTAAATATAATAAACATGAATATTCTAAGATGCAAGTGTACGAGTAGGCTTTTGGAAACAGACATGTAATTGAAAATTATGCAAAACTGACACCTGAAAATTCATTGTCAAAGTTATTATTTGTAAATAAATGTATTAATAAGTATGAATAAATGTAATTCTTGGCATGATCTACATCCTAGAGTTTGAGCTTTGAGTCTAATCTCATAATAGGATCTACAGCTTGCAATGTTGTGTATGTATGTATGAATAATGGCAGAATGCATTGGCAGTGGTGGTGGCGCATATTTGTAACCAATTATGGATATGATTTTCTATTTAGACAACATAGATTACTTAAAATAACACATCTTAAAAACTTTAATCTAATTTGAATTTGTGCAGAAATTCACATTATCAGCAGAAGAGACAGAGAAGGGAGCATGAAATGTACTAGTGTGTCTGTACTCGGTGGTGATGGTACCAGCTTAGCAATTATGGATGCGATTTTCTATTAAGACAACAAAGTTAATATAATTTATTTTAAAACATTTTACCTAATTCGAATTTGCACATTAACATTTTGAGTGGGAGAGAGACGGAGATGTATCGAATGACGCGATGATAAAAGCATGACAGCAGTATAGCTGAAACAATTTTTTTCATAGAGCTTAACTCCTGCTTTTACCACTTGTGGCACCGCAGGCAATGACACTGATGGTACAAGGAATGAAGATGGAGCACTGGTGGAATGTGATGGTGGGGGACACTGGAGAAAGCTAGTCCCTGCGCTGCTTTGTCCACCACAAATCTCACATGCAGTTGCTGGAATCGAATCCTGGCCAATGATGATTATGGATGCGATTTTCCATTGAGAAAATAAACCCAATGTAATATATCGTAAAACGTTTTACTTAATTCGAATTTACACGTAAATTCATGTTTTGAGTAGTAGAGAGACAGAGAGAAGAGTACAGAGGTGTGCGGGGTGTTTGTGATTAGATACGAGATGGTGGCAGCATAGTTGTAACGACAATTATGAATGCAATTTTCTATTAAGAAAACAATTTTAACACATAATAAAATGTTTTACCTAATTCAAATTTTTATCGTAAATTCACTATGATGGTGTCACAAAAGGTGGAGGGGAAAATGTAAATATTACCGGCCTATATATGTCCGTCACTGGCGGGATCAGTTGAAATGCACAACTCTGCTTGACCAGTGTCTCCCAATACAACCTTCTTGTAATAACCAATGTGAAAGGAAGTCTTCTAATTTTATTTTAGTCTTGGTGAGAAATCTTTTTTCAACAGTTAATTTTTGGCACTAAATGAAAAGTACAATTAAATACATCATAACCTTGCTGTAATCTTTACAATTTCCTCCAGGCCCTGCCACTGCCATATTCGTGAAGTTTGAAACTTACTAACCCCCTGTTACTCGGAAAATATATATAACAAATGCCAGATGACCCCCAGTTCTGAACTGTAAATATTTTGGAACATTGTTTAGTATTTGGATAAATACAGTAATTACAATATTTATTCCATACAACTTACTGTGTTATCATTGGGTAAAGCACAGTTCACAAGCTATTGCATGTTCTTTGTAAAGTGAATGAACTATCTGAGTGAATTTGTTCAACAATGATGAGAAAACTAGAGCAGGAAATTTCTGCTTACAGAGATGTCTATATGGAAACAGGGACGTAGCATTACATCTGATCCCTGCCCACTTTATCTTTGTCACCCAATATCACAGCATTCTCATTTCTCTTCAAGGTATAGACAAGTTTATGAGGAAATCTATTTTAAAAAGTTATTACACATATGTATATTTTCCTAAATCGAAGTATAAACCACACAATTTTAATTTTAAAATGTCACTGATATATTCCATTTTCATGTACTCTATTTCTCTAAATTTAACACAAGCCTGTGTTATGGAACATTTGCAAGAGCTCAAAGGTTTTCTTTACAAGGTAAAAATGAAGGAAGTTATGAATCAGTTTTTTAGGAGGGTGATATATCATTTTTTGAGTGGGATGAGAGATTCTTTTTTTGAGGGGCAGATGGAGCAGTTTTTAAGAGATATATATGAGTAAAACTAAACAAGAGCCGCTCCTCCCAAAAAACTTAAATTTAGCTCAAATAATTACAAGATAATCAACAGTTAAGCAGCCAAGATAATACAAGAGTAAGTGGATTAAGGAACCAAACTATTACTGTAAATTTTAAGTGTCTCATTTCACCAATAATATTCAAACTGGTGTAATCTAATAGCTCCCTATAAAGAGGGAGCTATTGGATGTAAGATGCTAACCTAGATGAAAGGTAGAAAAAGTAAACACTGATTGTGTGGAACAAAGTGATGCACAAAATACAAACTGAGAAAATGATGACTCTAAATTTTAAGTATCTTATTTCATTAATATCATTCAGTAATGTAGTATTTGTTCTGAGCAGTTTGTTATCTCTCTTGAAAGCCACAATAGAGCCAGCATCATACCACAAACAAGCCTTAATTTCAGAACCTAACCTTTAATCATTATTTCTGAAATAATAAAACCTAAATAACATGATACACTTGTAACTGTATTAGAAACTTCAGCATTTATGCAATGAAAATGCTGTACATCTGGATAAAATATACCATACATTTAACACTATCCATAAAATTATAATAACAAAAACTTACTTCATTTTTTACATCTTTCTTCCCTTTTATATCAGGCATTATTTTCAAGGCATTGGACTCAAATGCAAACCTCTGCCTATCACTTACTGATGCCAGTGTCGCTCTCAGTACTGACAGTTATCAACAAATACTTCAGAAAATGACATTTAAATGCTATGGATTATATGCTCCGAAGTCGGCTCCTATTATGCGAGTTATAGTAACTTCATCCAACTCTTGTGCATCAGAAGAGGATGTGTTTGGAGGATGTTGCTTTGAGTAAGCACGCTGTGCTAGTGCAGCTGCTTTTTTCTCTAACTGTCCATTTCGTTGGTGACCAAATTCAAAACGTATTCGTAACTCCCCAATTTTGCTGACTGGTAAAATGTCTGGAATCCATTCTATTAGAAAAGGTGTTGGCTCAGTTTGATCAGGTGACATGTTACCTGTAAAAGAAAGCATTATTTTTAACATAAGTATATAATAGATATTATACAAGTTTAAAATTTAGAACATTTTATTTAAGGAAAACAAGAAATAAGAAAGTTCAAGATTTATTCACATTTTTTTTATGGTATTCATTAATTGAAATTCAATACAATATTTCATTTATTAATTTATCACATAGTTATATACAAAATATCTGTGACCAATCGTATGTTCTAAGCAATATAAAAGCTGAAATTTACCAATAAACTTTTTTCTTACTCATATCTATTGATCTTGAAAATATTTGACTATATACTAGACTTTCAATCAAGCATTTACCGTATTTATCCGAATACAAGACAATGTTTTTTTCCAAAATATTAATGTTCAAAACTGGGAGTCGTCTTGCATTTGCGATATATGTTTTCCAAATTCCACACAAGGAAAAAGTAAGTTTCAAACTTCACGAGTACAGCGAAGTCTGAGGAAAACGGTATAGATCACAGATGCGGCAGATTTTGTACACTCCATTTTGTGCCAAAAATTAGCTGTTAACGGCCTATGAGCATTCTCATTGGAGAAAAGATTACTTTCCAAGAGTAAAATAAAATTAGAGGACTTCCTAAGTATTGTCTTAACAGAAAACACCATCCATAATCATCATTACAGCCACCGTTGTTGTCGTCACATACCATCACACATATTTCATTCTCCATTCTCTGATTCTCCCATCCAAAATATGAACTTACATGCAATTATGAAAAATATTTTATGACATATTATATTAAGTATGTTGTCTTAATTAAAAATTGTAACCATAATCATCATTACAGCTAAGCTGCCAATGTCACCACCAAACACAGAAATACTGGCACATTTCCGTTCTCTCTTCTCCATCTGTCTCTAGCTTGCAATGTAAATTTCTCTGCAAATTCAAATTAGTTAAAAAAAAAAATATATATATATACAATTTGTTATAATAAATATGCTGTCTAAATAGAAAATAATATCCATCATTATTGTTACAGTTACACTGTAACTGTTACTGTCGCTACTGATCTATTCTATGATCGCACACATACCGTACATTTCCATTATCCTGTCTCTCCCACTCACAATGTGAATTTATGCACAAATTAAAATTAGGAAAAAGCATTAGATGTTGTCTAAATACAAAATCATATCCATCATCGTCATTACTGTTATGTGCCCCCACCACATTGTACCGCACCCATACTGTATACTGTACATTTTGTACTCCCCTCTCTACCAATCGCTCAAAATGTGAATTTCCGCACAAATTCAAATGCAGTAAAAAAAAAAAAAAAAAAAGAAGGGAAGGATCAATCAGCTTAAGTGTCCATTACTTTGCTCAAATTAATTTCATTTAAAAGTTCTTCTTTTTATTTATGTCTTTTAAATATCCCTTCTTTTTATATATGAAGGAAGAGTGTAACCCAAATACCTGCTAAGTGCTATTTTTGAAAACGATCTAGTTTATCATTACAACCCATCTATGCACCATTGCCAATGCTATGTGCCACAGTGGTTAGTTTAGATGGAAGCTCTATGTTGCTCATTTGTTTACAAGTCTGCTTAGAACCAATAGCTAATTTCAGACATG
Source organism: Hymenopus coronatus (assembly GCA_030762935.1). Classification (NCBI taxonomy): domain Eukaryota; kingdom Metazoa; phylum Arthropoda; class Insecta; order Mantodea; family Hymenopodidae; genus Hymenopus; species Hymenopus coronatus. The sequence goes on from CM060890.1 coordinate 37,384,601, forward strand.
GAGGAAACAAATTCCTAGTATCCGGCCATAGCTTCTTGCCATGCGATACTGACTTCGCCCAGATTGAGAAGAGGAAGACCTACAGGATATTGTAAGATCTGTTACATATGCTATCCAATTTGAAGTTGTCGCTGTAAATGAACAAAATATATTCAATATTCAGTCTGCTGCTGATTCCTTGATGGCAAAGAAACATTTGCAGATCTCAAAGGTTGTTACACTTCTCAGCAAGGAATCCCAGAGTCATAGGTGTGAAGTATACCTTTAGCAAATTGGAAATTTGGAAAAATGTTAATATTCTAAGGGAGTGAACATTTCTGACATCAGAAATGCAATATTCCACGGAATCGAAGGGCAAAGAGTACTTAGCAAAGAGAAAGCAGACATGTTATCAATGATACCATATTTGGATGTAAAACACAGACTTTGGTCATTCTAATGTGGACTGATTTGTTTGAGACTTTCCTCCTAATAGCATTTCGGTACTAACACTGACACTATCTTGGCACTTAGCTGATTTTTGAGTAAACAAGAATGGGCACTTATCATAATTAGTGTCTCTGACTTTAATAATGTGATATGTAATAATATCATTTACGCATAACAATCTTGTTACAATTGTCCAATTTAGTGTACACTATATTACATAGTAAAATTTAAAATGAAAACTCCTGTGATACATTTTTTCACTATATCTACCAAACAATTTGTTGGCACTTAGCAGGTTTTTGGGTTACATTCTTCATATGTAGATGGTATGCTAAATTATTCTGAAATTGAGTTCTGAAAAATGGGGGATGTCTTGCATTCAAAGTCGTATTGTATTTAGATAAATATGGTACATATGTAGTGATATGGTCACGCCGTGGCCGAGTGGTCAGACCATTCACCTCTCACCTAGACGGCCTGGGTTCGATCCCAAGCGACCGCATGTGGACAAAGTGGCACAGGGGTGGGTTTTCTCTGGGTTCTCCGGTTTCCCCCAGCCATCTCATTCCACTGGGACTCCATCTTCATGTATCATCAGTGTCATCGCCTGCAGTGCCAGATCAGTAAAAGTGGGCATTAAACACTACCAAAAAAAAAAAAAAAAAAATGTAGTGATATGCATTAGGACTAATTGAGACAGGGCTTTCAGCAAATTTGCATCACATCTTTGAATTTCTAAAATGCAAAAGGGTTTTCTCCACTAATGGCAAATCTACATGTCTGTTATGTAATATAATAATCAGAGATGGGACCTCTATACCAAAGAGTTGCTGAACTATGATTTTTAACTTTACATAAATTTTCCCATGGTTTTCCTTTTGTTTGTAATACATTATCTTCTTTAATTGTTTATTATATGGTGATGTTATGATTCTTTTAATAGAGTGATAACTTATTGGATAAGGTGAATGTGATGTAATTTTACAACCTTTCTTGGCTAGAAAGTCAGCTGTTTCATTATCCTGTTTTTTGTATATATTATCAATGAGTTTTTTCCATGTTAACTTTGTATCAAAAATACCTAAATATTTGACTTCACATGTTTCTGTGAGAGTTTTTTCTTTTAGTTTATGGGAAATATTTATTGGTTTCTTCCTCAGTGTAAATAATTGAAAATTTGTTTTCTGTGTATTAATTTTCATTAAATTATTAGATACCCAATTCTGTAATGTTGTTAAGGATTGTTGTGCTATATTTATTAACTGTTGATTTTGATTTTTCAGTTTGGAATGCCACAAGTCTACATCATCTGCAAACATTTGATTTGACTGTATTTTTTGTAATTGATATGGAAGATCATTGACATAAATATTAAAGAGTGTGGTACTAAGGATACTGCCTTGAGGTACGCCACAGTATGTCTGTTGATATTTTGATAATTTATCATATTTGGTAGCAATAAAGCATTGAATAATGAATTCATTGATCCAATGTAATATTTTGCCTTGGATTCCTAGAATTTTAAGTTTATTCAGTAGTTTGTATCTCCAAATATAATCACATTTTCCTTGCAAATCAATAAATATTGCTAGAGTGTCTTGTTTTTTTATTTAATGCATTTTTAATGTCTTGACTAAGATTTAGAATCTGTTCATTTGTTGAATGGAGTTTTTTTAATCCTGCTTCTTTAGTTGAAATTAAGTTACGTTTTTCTAGAAACCAATTTAAACAGTTGGCAATCATTTTTTCCATGATTTTTGCTTATACACTGGTAAGTGCTATTTGATAACTTGAAACATTTTCTGCTAGTTTGTTTGATTTCAAAATAAGTATTATTAATTATTATTATTATTATTATTATTGTTGTTGCTTTCTTCCATTCATCTGGTACAGTCGAATCCACTTGTACTGCGGAACGATGCAGTATCCAATGGAACTAACTCAGATTTTGTCTGCCACTGCATGCTCTAACTCTTCCAAAAGTAGTTTTCCTTTTCGGCAAGAAGTGTCGCTAGGTAGCAGCACAAAGTACTATAAATCATCAGCAGATGACAGGCACTCCAATCATGTGACAATTGACGACCAGCAAAACGCAAATAACCATGTTCTGTTGGGAGTGCGCGAAGGGCATTCTTGCATAGAGGGTATGAAAATAACATTTGTCATAATATGCTCCTTTGCTGTTTAGAGCTAATGGCGTGGGCAATCATTGTAAACTAATGGGCAAATATCATGAATGTGATTTCAATACATTTGTAGAAATAGAGCTGGTGTTGTGTTTCAATTAAGTAGTGTAGCAGAAGTAAGAATGATTCCAGTGTTGAGTACTCTACTTACAAACGTAACCTTAATTAGCAAGGATACCTACATCTGATTAGGATAGCTGAAGTCGCTGAAACACGACGCTCAGTAAATAACAAAGAAGTCAGAAGGTGGTTTGAATCCCTTTGAGTATTATTTTTTTTTTCTTTTTAACAGAACTGCGTTATTTAGTAACTTATACAAAATATAACATTTTACAGTTTAATGAAACCTCTTTCTGATAAGAAAAAAAAAAAAAAAAAAAACCTTTATAGTAGCAAATTACAAGGCTTTTTATTTTGCATAGCATTGTAATAATGCTGTCCTCTTACTCACAAATACTGCAATACCGTTAAAATTTTGCAACTGAATGTTTTATAAAACATTAATTGTAAATGCTGCAAATAAAACAGGTAAATACGACTACCTCAACTGTCAATCATTTCTCCCAAAATTAATAATATTTTCTTTCAATATCCACATTCAACGGTATCTGTATTAAATCTCCAATTCTATTATCATCTTCCATCATGCATTGTTAATGTTTAATTAACTCACAGAGAATCTAAGGAAACATTATATCTTCATATTAGAAAGTCTCACTCGACAAGAAGGACATTCAAATGTTTTAGGCACAAGACACGAAAATAATTATTTTAGAAATTTTGAATGAGTTCAACATGATTACATTCCTTATATAGTTAACCTTGCAGTAATGCAACACAAATACAATACTATGCGAGAATAGGACTCGTATTCAAAGTACATGAATTTAAAACTTTACATAACATAGCAAAGGTTGTCTCCTTAGCGCAGTGGTAGCGTTGCTGCTTACCAAGCGGGAGACCTGGGTTTGATCCCCAGTACCGGCGTGGGGATTTTTCCCCCGCTGGGAGACCTGGCCCGCGGTGCACTCAGCCACTCAGCCTTGTAAGGTCCGCGGGGGGCCAATTGAGGAGCTACTTGATGAAGAAGTAGCGGCTCCAGGTCATGAGGACCGCATTAACCGGCCGGGGGGACTCGAGGCGCTGACCACGTCTCACCCTCAATTCTGCACCCCATCCATGACGTCTGTAGTGGACCGAGATGGGGGACGCAGCGGCCGGGCGGTAGGCCAAGGTTCCCCGTGAGCTGTCGTGCCATGGAGTTATGTATTATAACATAGCAAAGAAATTAATATAAAAAACGACATTAATGGTTAAACAAGTATACTTAAAAGTGCCAGATGCCAGCGAATCAAGTATTTAATGATATATTAAACAGAGCACAACAGAGTTGTAATTAGCTGAATGTCTAGAATAGTCTTTAACCTGATTCTCCATTTCTGATAATAATCTTGAAGTATTAAATTATTGTTCAATGTCAGAAAATAAGCATGCGGGACACAAGATGGGAACCAGCGACAGATGGTGTTGTAGAATTCAATGGATAACCACGCAACAACCTCGACTATTCTTCAGTTGGTAGCGGTGCGCTCTATTCGTTTGGTAGTATCAACCAATTTCATTGCAAGGTGGAAAGTTTGTAGCACCCTGAGAAATGGTTTAGATATTTTGCTTTTGTTTCCAGATATTTCTTTAGTTTTAGTTAGGAAATGAAAAGAGAAGATTATCCATAGCAAATATGAGTATCGCAGTGTTCAGTGCAAGGTATAAGTTTTTTTACTTCTGTTTATTGACGACAGTAAAATTTAAGAAATAATTAAAATGATTTCATAGTTTTTACTTGTTCCGTTGATAGCACAATGATGTGCTACCATTTTGGTCTGAAAATCATAACATAAAGGAAGAAATAGAGTTAGTTAAATGTGTAAGAAACCTTTGGAATTACAAATTTGGGAAAATATCTTTATCACCAAAGAAGACTCTCTTATGAATTTTGAGGTCCCTGCCGTTGATGATGTCATCCTGTTGACAAGAGTAGAGGGCAACACAACACCAGGCTGCACACAACCACCTGTTGCATGTAGCGTCAGTCATCACCAGAACTGAAGATAGGGTTAAAGTACCCTGAAACCAATCTTCCCAAACGAAGGCAAAGTTGGAGCAAAAAGTGTAAAAAGGTGACACATTACATTTAAATTTAATTATGGCGCTCCACTGTCTAAAATACTTCTTTTTATTTGATATAAATCAAAAGAAACTTGGAAATTAGACTCAGACTTAGCTAAAGCAAACAGACAAATGAAAGGTATCACACCATTTTTGGGCAGAAAAACACAATATTTGTCAAAATATAAAACTGTTACAACCACTGAGTCAAGAAGATGCCATTCAAAACTTAGAACATCTTAGTACATGCTCTGCTCTTAGCAATTTTGGGACAAGTCAAATGGATAACTGTATTGGAAAGACAGGAGGCTAATGACAATTGTTCAACAGCCAGAGCATTAAATAAATAAATACATTTTTTCCCCCTTTTTCATGCAAATTATCTTTCCTTGATTTATGCCTTTTAAAAAATATACTAATTCATTTAACCATCAAAATGCACTTTAACATAGTATGCCGAACTTTCTAACTCCAAAGGCCTGATATTTCAGAAACAACATTTTAGTTTTATTACACTTGTATAAAATACAACAGGGTCTTGGTTTTCAGATGATAATGACTTAAGAACTACTAGTTTTGTACTAAGCAACAGACACTAAACCTGCAAGTAAATACATATATATTTTTAATTAGGAAAGCTAGCATCTAGGGTGGGATATAAGAAGAAACAGAAGTTCACAGATATTTATAGAATATGCAAAACACATATTTTATCAAGCAATCAAATACCTCCATTCCTAGAAAATACAAAATAAAATAAAAATCTAGAAATATTGCTGTCTAAAAAGGTTGATTAGGTGAGGGATAGGAACTTCCAGAAAATCTTTGCCTTGCATCCTTGATTTATGCACAAACATTTGGTATTTTCTTAACCTTTTCACTGCTAACATATTTTTAGGCGAGAAACACCTCCTTGCTAGTTAAGACAACAGAATGGTGAAAAATTACTAAAAATCTGAAATTTGGTGTTCACCAATAACATTTGGCCTTAAATGTGTGTATTTCAAGTTGAAAATACAATACTATGCACTAATAACTAAAAAAAGTGAGTATAGTAATATGTTTCAAAATTTACAAAACAGGTCTCATGCCAGGTACTTCTACCTGAATTGTCATCATACAGGCATACCATACCACCGATTATTTAACCTGAGCCCTCCCCATCCTAAACCACAGGTGAGATATAGCACCCAGCAGGCCTCCCACACCCCACCAACAGCATACTTCCAGCTGTGAAATAACAACTGCTTTGACGACAGAGTGCAGCTTGACTCGGACCAAATGACTTGCAGTTTTTCTTTGCTTTGTATATTACTCTGCATTAGTGTAAACATCCTGTAAGAGTTGACAGATATTATTGATTTAAAAATTGTTGCTGGAGAATATGAAATTCTAAGACTTGCTCAAACCTATGGTCAAGTTATCTCGACTGTAGCACTGAAAGGGTTAATGTTTTGGTGTTAAAACACATACAAACGGAGATGTATTTTCAAAAGTGTCTTTTGGGATTCAAGGTGTCTCAAGGCATGCATTTCCAGTGAAATTTCAATATTGAGCTACTGGGAATAATTATTTCCTCTGTCTATTCCATAAATAACAGAAATTAAGAGGAAGGAAGGAGAGCATAAAAGCAGAACCGTTGTATTTTAAAACATAAAGCAGCATATTATTTTCACTTTACTTACCAACTTTGAGAAAAGTTTTCAGCTCCAAAGGTTTAATTAAAGGCTGACCTTCTCTTTTTCTGTACACTTCATTTTCATCTTTACTCCTGTAATAAGGTTCATAAGTACCATCACGATTTTCCACAAAACTGCGAGTGATTTCAAGGGGCATCTGAAATATATACAAATGAGATAAATTACATGTTTTAGCCCTTAATAAACTATTATAAAAATTATGAATAATGCTGGTGTAGATATTATGCCTAATGCTATTATAAATTAGGCTCCATTTCTGTAGTATTTTCACTATGTGGCTACTTAAATATTTAAAGAGTGCTATACTCAAAAAAATCATGTCTAGGAAAACACAATGCATTAATTCTACAAATACAAGGGCTGTGTTTCTTCAAGCTCTGATAGGCTATAAATAAAAGATAAGTTCATAGAAAACAATTATTTTAGATCTCCATACTTTACATTTGTGGAGAGCCATTCAAAACAAATGAGAGGAATGTTGACTTCAGGAATTGTGTTGATCTATGACAACGCTCGTCCACACACTGCTGGTATAAACCATCGGCTCCTCGAACAATTTCAATGGGACATTTTCGATCATCCGCCTTAGAGCCCTGATCTGCCACCCAGCGACTTTCACCTTTACCCTGAACTGAAGACGTAGCTAGGAGGGCAGTACTTTCGAACCAACGAAGATCTTCAAAACAACGTCAATGCTCATTTGAAAACATTGGCGGCAACATTTTTTGAAGCGAGTATTGTAAAGCTTGTGCACAGGTATGATAAATGTCTCAATCTTTTTGGTAAGTAACCATAAGTTTACAAAAGTTTTAATAATAAAATTATTTTCTATGAACTTGCCTTTTAGCCTATCGGAGGTTGAAAAAGAAAAAAAGAAAGAAAGAAAAAAAAATGGCCCTTGTACATAATGATAAATACAATGGTGAAAATCTGATATCTCAGTATCAAAGAGTTCTCAAATTATATATCTTGGAAAGGAGTCATGCTGTGATGAGCTCATTCTGCGATCCAGCCACGTTAGTAGAGCTCTAGCCCAAAGCTCAAGAAATATAGTTCCTCAGCTCAAGAAATACAGTTTCTTTCTTACTGGGTTTTACCTTGGATAATGACATAAGATTTTGTGGATAATTGCTGTCTGTTATGCCTGAAATGGTACAACCTGCTCATTTGTTATCTATATCATTAAGCTGACAGTCTTCTTATTGAGCTACCATTCTGTAATGTTTTCGAAAATTCCATTGTTGAATATTTTAATTTCTTTTCATGGGCATTATGTTCAAGAGCTGCAATTAATAGATCTTACATATGTGCTCATAGATATAAGTGCAGCCTTTTACAAACATATTTCTTCACTCTCTCATTATGGAAACATTTAAGAAGCAAAGTTTGTAAAAAATTAGTTGAATGACTTAGATCTTAGAGAAATCTTTTATCACAAATAATCTCTTGTAGATCGAAATGTTTCTTTAAATGTTTTTTTTTCCATCACTTGTAAACCATAAGAGACAGATAAAACTTGCTATACAAAAAAATAGATCTTATTAAAACACACAATTTATGTATGTTGTATACATTTTTTTTTTTTGTGGAGTTGACTGAGATATTCTTTTATTGGTTTCAGTTTTAAAATACTTAAAGTCTCATACACGGATTTGTCAACTCCTGGCTATTTAAAGAAATAGAATTCCAATCCCATAACAACCAGATTTTAAAAGATTTGACCATCGCCTTAGCCTAGTATATTCCTTATTTCTTACAAGCAAGCAACTACATAATAAGACTATTTCTGCTAATGTTTATCTTGATTAACATGTAGTATATAAAAGAATAAGTTTTTTAACAATAATTTGTTATAGGGATGTACAGAAAGTCATGTGAATGGAACACATCAGATTTTTCAATAAGCTGTTTTCAAGATCATTTTACTTTCTCTAGCCCTGTATGTACAATGTACATAAGGATAGAGAAGTATTGTACTCCATCCAAAAATTTGATGTAGAGTTTTCACCAGAAATACATGTTTTAGGACCCCCTGAATCGAAAAAAAGCATTTTCAGAAACAAGTCTCTGTGTGCATGCATGCATGTGTGTGGGTAGGTGTATGCGTGTGTGTGTCTGTCTGTCTGTGGGTGTGTATGTGTGAGTCTGTGGACATCAAAGCTCAAAAACAAAAAGACAATTAAATATCAAACTTGGTATTTAAGTTTGGTCTCTTCCGAAGATGCGACAAGAAGATTTTCAAGAAAATCCCTCCCCCCCTAACTACTCTTTACTTAGAAAATTTTTCGAAAATTTTGTTTTTCTTAAAAATGGCTCTAATAATTTTGATTAAAACCCCACATATTAAAGCAATTTCCATCACAAATAAAATGTATATCTTGAATTTTCTGAGAATAGTTTCTAAAAACCTGTTTATTCTGGATGAATTTTGCTAAATTTGGTTTTAACTAGTAAACCATAAGAGATAGACAAAAACTTACAACACAGGGTGCAGGACAGTATTACATTTAGAGCATAAGATTCTTGCTCTTGACAGATTCTCGTCAAATAATAGTTTAAGATAGGCCTCTCTATCACTAGGGTAAACCTTATCAATCAGACGAGCCATTTCTGAATCTATTATAATCTGCAAGGATATTGCCAAGAGCATACAATCTTCACCTCTTTCACTATAATAAATTCTGCTTGATTACATCCATATTTGTAAAGCAATAAAACCTGAGAGAAAGCTTGGTCAGACTTTTCAAAATTACTGGCTGTTAATACTTTCCATATTATTTGTTATTCAGATGTCTGGGGATAATTTGCTGAGATTAGCTATGATTGAGACAAATGATGTGCATGTTGGCTGCTATGCGAGAGGCAATAAGGTCATTTCTGTCTGCTTGCACATGTGGATTGGTGAATCTTTGGACATAGAATAACTGCTCACCTCCTCGTGTCATATATTTGAAAGTAATACCAGAACCCTCATTTATTCTTTAATGCAATACAGATGGCCAGCTTCCACATGTACATAAATGATTTCCTGCCTTATTCACTTGTTAGGGAATCCATTACTAGCTTGATATTTGGATAATTGTTTTTCCACACAAGCCGTGTGTAGGACAGGAGTTGGATTGGTAGTCTGACTGAAAAATTCAGTGCCATAGCTGGGATTTGAACCACGGATTCTCCCGATTGGTTGCTCTGCCACTGAGTTGCCATGGCAACATGCCAGCATAGCACTGAATTATTTCTCAAATAATTAATTCAATACCAATTGACCACAATAGTTGGCTATACTAAAGTACTTACAATATTGTAAGACACTATTGGAGTTGTCTCAAAATAATTTGAGATCACCTTGTGGTTTACCGGGAAACATGCGAGTCAAATGAGAAATTCAGTGCCTTGCCGGCATATTGCCATGGTAGCACAGTGGCAGAGCAACCGGACAGAAATTGGGAGATCCGTGGTTCAAATCCTGGCTATGGCACTGAATTTTTCAGTCTGACTTTACCTATCTAACTTGATACTTGTAAATGATGGAAGTTGAAATTCTGGTATGGTTTTCTAATTTGGTTTTCATTGCTACCTGTCTGACATTACAAAACCTTGATTGCAAAGGATGCAACATTATTTTTACTGAAAAATTTGGCTTACACGTAACATATTCCACATTACCAATTGCCTATTGAGATGGTGAATTATATTCAAAGGAAACAATGCAATGGACATCATTCAAAACACAAATTTCAGATCTTTGGCTTACCCTGCTGCATTTCCATTATACCATTGTGATACTGTTTAAGCTTAGCCTTCAATCTGACTGAAATTTCCAATCTTTCAAATAGTCAGCAAAATATGAAAATTTATATTTGCTATATTTACCCGAATACAAGACGACCTTAAATGCAAGACAACCCCAATTTTTAAGAACTTGTTTTGAAATTTAGCATATCAGCTGTAAAAACAGAAGACATCAGTTTTAAATAAAATATAAAGTTTTGCTATATAATTTGAAGGAACTAAGAGATGTTTAAGTTGATTTTTGCTTAATTTGTGCGGAAAATCACGTGGTGGGTAGGAGTGAGGGAGAGAGTAGAATGGAAATGATGTACTGTTATGTGTGCAATCAGAAAAACATATCTAATATAACACACTGTTGTAAAAAGTTTTTACATTGGTTAAATAATTGAGGGAAGAGATGGAGCAGGGAGTATGGAAATGTACTGGCAATCTGGCATATATGTGGTGGCAGAACATAACAATGGGGCAGGAGTGGCAGTAGTGTAACTGTAACGATGATGATGAATACAATTTTCTATTTGGAGGACATACCAAATTTAAGGCATCGTTTGAATTTTCGAATATGGCAGAAATTCACATTGTGTGCAGGAGAGAGACGGTGTCTGCGCTTAGCAGTGAGGAAGGCAGCTTAGCTGTAATGATGAAGATAGATACACTTTTCTATTAAAATTACATACTTAATATATCATTATAAAAGGTTTTATCTAATTTGAATTTGCATGTAAATTCACATTATGGGTGGCAGAGGAGTGTATTACCAAAATACACAGAAATGTGTGGTGGGAGGAAGGAAATATACAGCTGCTTGAAATTGGCTTCCAATACATTATGCACAAACACCATGTGAAAGGAAGTCATGTATTTTTATTTTAGTTTCGAGAGAATCTTTCTTAATGAGAATGCTTATAGGTCCATTAACAGCTAACTTTTTGGCATGAAATGAAGTGCACAGAATCTGCTGGCATTTTTATCATTTTCCTGCAGGGTTCGCCACTGCAATACCCACAAAGTTTGAAACTTACTTTTCCCACATGCTAATTGGAAAACATAAATCGCGGATGCAAGATGACCCCCAATTACAAAATTAATATTTTGAAAAAAAACAAAAAACATTGTCTTGTATTCGGTTAAATATAGTATATTCATATTTGTTAATGATCCAGGGCTGAACACTGGTCATATTCACCTGTATATAGCTTAGCATAAATAAATAAAAATATTTGTTAACATAAACATTATAAGACAATCAATACTTACCAATGGAGTTTCAAAGATTTGTTTAACATGAATGATGTTAGTTATGTGCCATGTATATTTTATGAAGGTTCCCAGTGGGACTGCATCTTTTCGTACAAAGCCACTAGTGAAATTAGGAAGTCTCTTTTTCTTGCCACCACAAGAGATGCGTTCCCTCAAGCACTCAAAAAACAGCTATTAACAAAAAAAATTAATATTAAGACTGCATTTAAGATTTTAAAACCTATGTGATTTGACACAGTTAATATAAAACTTTACAAGTTCTTTTAATACTGATTATACTTTGACTATGTATTCAGCTAAAGAATGGGTATGATACATAATGCACATATGGTATACTGTGCTTAACTTTTTGTGAATGTAAACTTGTATAAGGAAATATTTACTTATATCTTTTATGAAGTATATAATTTTGACATTTTGTTTTCCAATAATTTATTTTCTGCAATTCATATGCTATGACGGGGAGGGTTTTCTCTGAGTACTCCGGTTTTCCCCACCATCACATTCCACTAGTGCTCCATCGTCATTCATGTATCATCAGTGTCACCACCTGCGGTGCCATAAGTAGTTAAAGCAGGCGTTAAAACACTACCAAAAAAAACAAAAACAAAAAACAAAAAACAAAAAAAACACTATGAAATAAACAGGCATCAAGGTTTTCTTATTTTTCTCCCCTCTTTAATGTATCATTCAATTAGCGTTATATTAAATCAAAGACTCTCTCTTCCTCTTTTTTAGCATTTGCCCCCCACCCTCCCCCTCATATTTCAAAAACTAATTAAAATTATTTTCTCTGAACCATTAACGAAAATCAAAGCACAAATATAAGATTTAATGCTACACAAACTTCTGCCTGTTCTTTATGCTTGTTATGAGTCTGAAACCATAATTTCCATAGTAATCTTAATTGAATAAAAGACACACTGAATAACTTCTAAATTAATTATGAATGATTTGAACTCTTGATCATGAAGTATTCAATTGTGTTTTACCTTGTTCTATGGAGCATAAGTGTGTGGTAGGCTTAATCCACCACTTTCCTCTAGCTCATGTATGCATGTGCGCTCTCATGCATGCAAGCACAACACACACATTCACACCTAACTACCTTTTCATAAAAATACTTTTATTTTGGTTTAGGGGACCTCAACACATATATTGATAGAAAAAGTTTAGGTTCTACCTTAACTGGTCAAGAATTTTGATGTTCTAGACACCATTTGTACACCTACCTGTTCCTACTATATATGGCAACACAAGCAGTGAATGCTGATAAGTCATGTCATTTTATTCATCCTTTAAAATGTACAATAAAGGACATGTCAATGTTTAAATCTATGTACATGATTATTACAATGTGTATTTACAATTTACATTTCCACTCTTCCATGCTATAATATGCATTCTCAATTAAATCTTTTTTTATTGTGCTTAGAACCACTTTAGTGTTACGAATTTCTTTTATTTCTTTTGGTAATCTGTAATATAATTCTTTTCCTATGCTATTCAAGTCTCTATTATTTAATGTACCTCTAAATGCTGTTCTGTAATAGTCGTCATTGTTTCTCAAAATATATGTATGTATATTACTATTTGTAAAACTTGCTTTACACTCTCATAAATATATATGCATGGGACAGTTAAGATATTTGAACTTTTAAAAATATTCCTACAACTGTGTCTTCTATCTACATTTCCTAATATTCTAACTGCCTTTTTTGGAGTAAAAAGATTTTTTTCATTTCCCCCACAGTGTTATACCGTATTTAATGTGTGGGTATATAAATGCATAGTAAACCTGTTTTACAGTATCATCATCCGTTTTCCTAACCTGCCTCATAATATTGAAATGAAAAGAACTTTAGCAAGTAAACAATCCCAGGCATAAGTGTAGGGTACCCCCTCAAATTGGGTGGTATGAATAAAGGCGAGATGCGTCTTATGAGACACCAAGACCAGAAAATGTGAGATTCAGGAGATTTCTCATGCAACCTGATACTAGCTGTACATAGCCAGCTTCACGTTGTTACATGTGTGGAAAAAACCTGTTCTGCCATTTTTTATTTCAGTTTACACACTCAAAATGAAGGAAACATTACATTTTCAACTGTGTTTCATGGATGTTTTAAAAAACCATTTAATGAAATTGTGATTTTCAGATAATTAGAAAAGGAATACAAAAGCAATGGCCAGAATTAAATAAGATTTAAGAAAAATTCTTTACTTGGATTATAATGAAAATGAATTGTTTATTACATAATCAGAAACATGAAGAGCAGAATAAAACAAAAAGCAGATGTTTCAGAAAGGGCAACAATCCTATACATCCAAAAGAATGGCAAAGGAAGTTTTTTGACCTGACAGGAGCAAAGATTCTCTGGAAACCATAAAAGTTAAGAATAACAATATTCAGTTACTTTTGCATAGGAATGCTTTTATAAAACTTCTGCTTAGTTAAGGAATGCAACCATCTAATTTCATTGTAGAACATAATAAAGAATACTATCTCTTGTAAAAGAAATGCCATTAAAGTCATCTGTATCGATGAAAATAATTTAATATTTCAAGAGTGAAGTTTGAGTGTAATCTATGTTTCTACTCTTAATTGATTAGTTATTCCACTGTGCATTCCCATTAATGTTTTAATTAATACCACTTGTTATAATTTAACTGATATAATACAAAGGTTGGTACTTATTAAAATACCCTTAGATGCTGATATTGTTTTTGTTATAAAAATGTGTTCATATAATCACTGTAATAAATCTGTTATTCTTCTTGCTATTTGATCTTTTTTTGAGTCCTCTTTCCCTAATGTTACTGCCTGCTGTCCATCATCATCATAAACAGTCACAGTTCCTGCTCTTACTCCTCTCTGTTGTCTTGCACCACAGGAATCTTGTAATTATCTTTCTAGAGATGTTTGGCTATATTATGCAGAATCATACAACATACAATAAGCAAAGGACTTTGTAGCTAGCCTTACCCTTTATTGAAGTACTGGAAAGCTCTGTTTTGGCTGGCCAAAATATCATTGTATTATAATATGTTATCTGTTACCAGTTATCTGTGTTGCTGGATTCCAGTAATTAGTAATAACTGATTTATTGTCTGAAAATTGTTTTACTTTTATATATACATATATGTATACTTCTTGTGGAAATTTACTTTACTCATTTTTATTCTATATTATCCTATTTATTACTTTCTCTACACGTACTATGTCCATAATGTATAGAGAAGATATTGTATTGCACCCAAAAATTTGATACCGAGATTTCACTGGAAATACATGTTTTGGGTCCCGCTGAATAAAATCAACATTTTTAGAAAAGATCCGTATTATGTGTGTGTGTGTGCGCGCGCGCGCGCGTGTGTGTGTGTGTCTGTGGACAGCATAGCTCAAAAACGAAAAGACCTGTAAATACCAAATTTGGTAATTAAGTTTAGTATCTTCCAAGGATGCGACACAAAGATTTTCAAGAAAATGCCTCCACCCCAAACCACCCTTTCCAAGGAAAAAATTTTGAACATTTTTATTTTCTCAAAAATGGCTCTAACGATTTTGATTAAAATCTCTTAGATTTAAGATATTTACATGTCAAATAAAATGTATATCTTGAATTTTCTGGGAATAGTCTCTAAAGACCTCTTTATTCTGAATGATTTTTATTGAATTTTGCATAACTGGTAGACCGTAAGAGTTGATAAACATTTACTGCCTTTGATCATGATAAAACACACAATTTATGTCATATACATTTCTTTGTGGAGTTGGCAGTTTTTGAGATATTCCTTGTTATTGATTTCAGTTTTAAAATACTTTTAACTTTTCTCATACAGTAACTTGTCAAAGCTTGGCTATGCAAAGAAACATATTTCAATCCCATAGCAACCGCATTTTAAAACATTTGACTGTTGGTTTAGCCTAGTGTATTTCCTAATTTCCCTTTTCTTATAAAAGAACTAAGTAATAAGATTGTTTTTGCTAATGTTTAGCATTAAATAGATAGAAGAATAAGAATAATGATGTGTGGAAAAAATGATGATGTATAGAAAGAAATGAAATGTGATAAATAAATTATAAAGTTTACAATATACGTCCTGGTGTAGGGAACTAGATGCCAGGATGCTGCTGTTGTTATTATTATTATTATTGCATATATTTCTGCTAACTCTAGAATTTTGCATCAACACTTGTAAGCAACTCCTTTCCTGGCAATGAGATTTTGATTTCTTGATTAAGATACTGGTATACTCCAAAGCTCGAATTGTTATCAGGGAATATATAACAATGTTGACATACTGCTTTAATTGTTTGAAGTGCAGCAACTTGTGACAGAAAAGTGTTCCATCAAATGCTCATGGCATTATGCAATTAGAGCAGACATAACTTTCCAAAATGTTTTGGATACTGAACTCAAGGCCTTTGTATCTTCTGCAATATTACACACTTCCAATATTCTGATCTCTGCTTCTTACCTCTTGTTCCTGTTGTTTCAGGAAGAACATGTTATGTAAGTCATTGCACAGTTTACTTTAACTGTAAAGTTTGTTACAACTAACTTCATCAGAATCCCTCCCGGTTTTATAAAGCTTCCTTTTGTGCTCAGAAAATGCCAAAAGTGGTATTAAATCTGCCAACAATTTATTGCATGAACCTGCATTTCACATGTTGAGACACCTACTGAGGTGACTTAACAAATCAGTAGATGCATCTCATGAAAATAAGATGTGGCTTTGTTTTATTCATTCCAAAACCTGAGACAGATCTCAGTACATAAGCGAGTGAAATGCTGATCACAATGAAGGTTACCTCCATCTTGAGCCATTGAGTTTTATTTATATAAAAGTAAGAAGTGTCTCGCTAATTGTACATTTTAAGATGGATCTCATTTTTATTCATAACATCAATTAATGAGGACTAAGCAAAATCTGGAAAAATATAAGTCTGGGAACATGGTCTTGGTAAGATATGAACCCATATAAGAGTCTGCGCCACCTGTGTCAGTCTCTACTTGAACACACTTAAGGTATTTATATCCTCAGAAAATTGAGCTCACTGTTTATGAGGAGTTTTGAGATGCAATAGATACACAATCAGCTACTATGTGTTAGCAATTGTGACAATGTCACAACATTATGCAAAGCCACACATCCTACCAGTGCAATGTGTGAGCTGTGTTAGATCTAGCACATAAATCATTAATCAGGTTAATTTGCAACCTAGACTGCAAAAATGAAGTCCACAAAGTAAAAATTTTAGATCTTTTTTAATGGTAATGGATACAGGGAACCTATAAATATATTCTTGAAGCTTTGATTGTAGCATGCAGTCTTGCTAAATAGGTAAATATTTTTATGTAAATACATGCAGAACAGTATTAGAATATTAGCAAAATGTCCTAACCTGAGGAATATGGAACACAAGAGGTTCTGGTTTCCCATTAAACTGGAAATGCATTGCTTGATTAATCCTTTCTGTCACTGATGCAAGCCATTGCATAAATGTGAAGTTTGCAGTTTTCTCATCCACTGGCTCTAAATACAATATAAATAAAGCATATATACACATACAATATGTAATAAAGCATAGATACATATAACATATATACAAATGCAGAATTCAGGTGCATATTAGTTATCAGCTATTCACAATTTGCTTTCACCAACTTTTAACTCATACAGGCACGTATATGAATTTATTTATTTACCATAATACTTTACATGAAATCTTAGTTTTTCCTTACACTTCGCTCCGATTTGCTATTTTATCACTTAGTCCACCATACATTATACATTGTGGTGAACAGAGAACATATATAGATGAATATTAGATTAGTTGATGTTCCTTTTATTTGTTTTCTTGCACCATTTTTCTTTTGCTCTACCAATAAATTCCCCTAACATTTTTCTTTTCTACCTCCTTCCTTCTTTAGCTTCATTAACCTGATTTTTATAACTTCTATACTGGTATTCTCTTACTGTTCCCTCCACAACCTGTTTCTTCACAACCTATTACTAGTGCAAGTCATTATCTGTCCCCAACATTAAGGGTATCTTGAGTTCATTCCCTTCCAATCTCCTACATGTAAACATAGACAAATCTACTCTGAGCTTGTTATTTAATGAAAAATTAGGAAATATATTACCAACAAAAGATCAACAGATATTGCTTGAAAACTACATGCATTATGTGCTGTTTTTAACTAAGAAAGTTAAATACTTATCAAAAATTAATAATATTCCTCCATTTATATTGAATTTTGCTATTAATTGAAAATTATAATTTCAAAGTTGTATGGGAAGGAACATGTGAAACTAAGGGTTAACTCAATTCTGACAGTAATGGCCCCTTAAAATGGTGTAATGAATAAATCTGGCACTTTTATCAAAAAACCCAAATGGAAATGTATAGTGCTGCCATAATCAACCACAAATTAATTTCTTTGGTTTATGCCATCGTGTAGTAATCCATCTCTGTAGTGATATATATTGGTATTCTTTAACTTTTGGCATCATGCATTAATATTTACACAGAATTTTAATGTTGTAGAGTGCCATATTGTTATTACTGGATTATCATATTCATGCAAATATAAGATATCTCAAATGCAAAACAATCCCAATTCTCAAAACTTCAAATGTTTTTGTATGTAGGAGGTGACGGCAGCAGAGCATCAATGACGATGGATAGGACTGTTTATTTCGACAATATACTTAACATAACACATTGTTGCACCTAAAACGAATTTGCATGGGAATTCTTGTAATAGGCACAAGAGGGGAGAACAGAAATGTACTGATTACACTCAAACTTCAACAGAGTTTCACTGATAAACTCATGGTAACAGCATGTGGAGGTCTCTCTTCTAGATAGACGAATTATGACATGAGTCTGTTTGTTTGTGGTATGTCAAAATTTATGACTTTGTTTGTTTTTTAAAATTAATGGATTTTCCGAAACTGTTAAGGGTCATTCACATTGAAAATTAGCCGTATACTTAGAATAGAATATAGATGCAGAATTAAATGCACCATGAACATTCTCAATGACAAACATAAACGTAGGCAATAACCAATCAGAAATTAAAACAAGTGAACTGCGCCTTGCAAGTGAATAGCAAACTAAAATGGCTGGCTGAGCGAGAGTGTGGCAGTATTTGTGCACATGCAAACTAGAATAGCCAATTTTCTTGGTGTTTTATATTTTAAAGAACGGTTGTCTAGTCGTAGACGATGTTGGATTCATCCCCTTAATCAAAGACAAATTAATGGGAGCGGAATGAGAGAGAATCATCAAGCGAAGCTATTTTAATAACACATCGAGCAGTGGCTCTCATTGGTTGATTCCTACGTTGCATGTTAACTTTGATGCAAAAGTTTGGCATTTGCAAGCTTCTGTGTTAACGTACTACGGTCATGTCTACGTCAATGCCAATGTAAGCATCGTGAACGAGCCTATACATATATTGGCTGTTTCTGTGTCTACAGTATGTCTACGGTTGATTTTCGATGTGAATGGCCCTTTAATCCAATTGGATAGTCACTAATTGTAATAACTTAGGTTCACTGTGAAAATTATGTCTGTTTACACTTTAAATGTCTCATGTGTTCTTTAAAATGTTGTCTAATGTTTCTTTTTGTTTTCCCAGTATACAACTTTTTACATTCCTTGCAGCTGATTTCACATATCCCTGATTGTTTTAATGGAGGGATTTTATCTTTTGTGTTTGTATGGAGGAGGTTTAGAAACTGTGCTTATTAACTGGGACTAAGTTCATGTTCTGTTGTTTGAAATTCTTTTAAATTTTTTAAACTTTTATTCTTTTTAGAGTGCTAATTTCTTTTACTTTCTTTTGTTTTATGAATTTATTAATCTTCTTCTTTACTAAATGTTCTGTGTAGCCATTCTTTTGTGCTTGTCTATGATCCTATTACTTCTAATTTGTATTTCTTCTGGCTTAATGGTAGGTTTACCAGTCTGAATGCAAAGCTGTTGATCATGGCATGTTTGTGTGAAATTGGATTGTAGCTATTGTTAATTATGTAGTTTTCTGTCTGTGTTTCTTTCCTATAAATTCCAAATTCTAGTTTGTTATGGTTTCTGATTATTTTTAGTTCCAAGAAGGGAAGCATGCCATTTGTTTCTTTTTCTATTGTGAATTTGATGGAACTCACTTGAAGTTCATGAGTGAATCTCCATTGAAAATGGTGGCAACAGCTGCCAAAACATGTCAAGAGTGAAGTTTGAATGTAATCTATGTTTTTACTCTTTATTGATTAGTTACTCCACTATGCATTCCCATTAATGTTTTAACTGAAAATGTACTGATTTGTGTATGATAGGAGTTGATGGTGGTGCACTGCAACAATAATGATGAATAACTCCATGGCACGACAGCTCACGTGGAACCTTGGCCTACCGCCCGGCCGCTGCGTCCCCCATCTCGGTCTATTACAGACGTCATGGATGGGGTGCAGTATTGGAGGGTGAGACGTGGTCAGCGCCTCGAGCCCCTCCCGGCCGGTTAATGCGGTCCTCACGACCTGGAGCCGCTACTTCTCCATCAAGTAGCTCCTCAATTGGCCCCCCAGGGACCTCACGAGGCTGAGTGCACCCCGGTCCAGGTCTCCCAGCGGGGGAAAAATCCCCACGCCGGTACTGGGGATCGAACCCAGGTCTCCCGCTTGGTAGGCAGCTGCGCTACCACCGCGCTAAGGAGACGACCATAATGATGAATAACATCATTTATTTAGAGAATATATTTAATATAACACACTTGTAAGATATTTTACATTATTTGAATTTGCAAGGAAATTTACAGAAGAGAGAGGAAGAACTGAAATGTACGCAGTATGTCTGCGATGGAGCAGGGAAAACTGCAACTAAACCTCTATCTTTCTGTTTGACCATTGGCTCCCAATACATTAGGTGCAAATTTTTATTTTAGTCTCAGAGAGTAGTCCCCCCCCCCCACGGCTTTATGCCGTGAAATGTTGCCAAAATCTTCTGTATATATCATGACCTTGATGTAATGCTTCACCAATGCCATAACAGTGAAATTTGAAACTACTATTTTTCCCGGATGCTATTTGGAAAACATTGTGAATGCAAAACGAGACCCCCTAGTTCTCAACCTTAACATTTTGGGTAAAATATTGTCTTGTATGCAGATAAATACAGTATATTTATTACTACAATCAAGGTTATTTTTTTTATGTATTTTTAGACACTAAGCAAATATTTTGACAAAATTATAATGAACTGCTCACATCTTGTCTAGCCTAAGTACACTTATAGTCTGATTTTTCTGATGTACTATCTTCTATCTTATCCATTTTCCTCAGCTTTTCTTAGGCATTCCACCATCATACCCAAACATTCCATTTTTCCTTTACTGCTAGTATTTTTATGGTCATATTTTCCTGATTAATTCTGCGTCACTTTGTATTCAAATTTTTAACTCATTCCACTACACAATGTACTACAATTTTCTGTTCATGCATTCTGCATTCCTAGTTCTGCAACACACTTCCTGTGCTCATCCAGCTATCTCCTCTTTCCTATTACAAAAGTCAACATGCTGTTCTCTCCTATCAATTTTTGTCAAGCCATGTTTTTCTCTTCTCTGCTTTGTTTAAGTGCTAGACAAGAAGCCATTATGAGGGTCTCTACGACATTTTGAGATACACAAAAACTAAACTGGATAAAATCAATTTGACTGCTGGAGGTTTTTTAAGGTATTCACCACCACACTGCATGCAATTTCTCATTCTCTCAAACCACTTTTGAAAGCACTCCTGCTACTCATTTTCATGTTGGTGTAAAAGTTCACTTTCAAATGCTGCAACAGCCTTTCTTCAGGGCTCGAAAACCTCATTCCACGCATGCAACTTTTCACTGTGGGGAATAAAAAGAAGTCACATGCATCCGAATCTGGACTTTAAGGATGAGTCATCAACTTCATCTCTGTGGACTCCAGAAACTGGATAGTTGCATTGACTGTGTACGCAGAAACGTAGCAGGATTCCTTGCAGTCCTGTTCTTGACTGCAGTTCATAAAGCTTCTCAAAAATTTATGGTAAGCAAACTGTTGTGTACCAGAATAGAATAGAATAGAATAACTTTATTTATCACAAACATTTACAAAGTGAGCAAGAGCTCAGTAAACAGGTGACACGTCAAGCGAAATACAATGAGAAATATATACAGTTGAAGTTACAATATTTAGGGCGATAAGCCCTTATAAAATTGAATTAATACAATTTTTTAACTTTTATAAACTATCCTCCATAAATTCTCTTACCGAATAGTGTGACTTTTTTACAAATATGTTTTTGATGGTTTTAGCAAATGAATTTATATCTTTTATTTGTCTTATTTTAGTGGGTAATTTATTATACATTTTTATTCCTGCATAGAGTGGGCTTTTTTCAAATAATGCTAGTCTATGTTCTAGTGGTTTTAAATTGCCTTTAGTTCTAGTTTGATAGCCATGTTGATTTTGAGTATTATATATAGCAGTGTTTCCCAACCTTTTGAAGTTCACGGCACCCTTGGGAATAACATTAAACACCAGGGGCACCCTTCCTTGAATTAAAAGAAAATTAAGCTTAATATGTTAATTTATTGAAATATTATATACTAAGAACGTACACCATAACATAATACAGTAAACTTTACTACAATCACTGAGTAAAAATACATCAATAAATTTTGTTCGATTAATGATTAATGTGAAACTTGTGATTGATGCTTAGAGCACAGATATGTGATGTCGGGTCTTACAGTTGACAGTGAAACACGCAAATCATCCTCAAGGTTATTCAGTCTATTTCTTGCTTTGCATTTTATTGTCACCATAGCAGAGAAGGCTTGCTCGCATAGATAGGATGTTGAAAAGGGCAAAAGTGCGTTAATTGCTTTCTTCATTAATTTAGGGTACTCCTCTCTCCGTTGAAGCCAAAAACTAGCCACCGACTCCTCGCTCTTGGTGAACTTACCTTTGAGTGTGGAATCAGCGCTAAGATCAATAAATGCATCAAATCGTTCACAAGCAGTGAAATCTATTTCCTCTGCACTATCTACGAAATCAAATGGTGAGACAACCGAGGGATAAAATGCGGGTACAGGGAATTTTGTAGGGAGAAGACACGCCCACGGGCGCTTGCGCGGGCCAATCAGGAGGCTGCGCAGTTTTCTCCCGCCTGGAGCAGAATTAAAAGTTTTAATTTGGATTAAGCGCTCAGATTCGTAGTGGAAATAGTTGGAAAGTACGCATCTATTGCATCTTGCAATCTTGATAAGTGATCACAAATGCGGTCTTTCAGCTTACCCAGATCTTTATCTCCTGCCACATTAAGAAGAGATGGAAAGTTTGACAAATCTCCTTTTTGAACTGCAGACTTCCAAGAACTAAGTTTTCTTTTAAAACCTTTCATTTTATTGGTTGAGGAGATTGATTATTGTTTCATGTCGACCCTGCATCGAAACATTCAGTTCATTCAGCTTATGAAAAATATCTGCCAGATACGACAGTTCAAAACACCAAGAATCACTTAGTAAGAGCTCATGAAATGTGTCTTGATTTTCATCCTTAAAAAAAGTTGTTAGCTGTTCTTTAAGTTCGAGAAACCGGTTCGATACACGACCCCGCGACAACCACCTTACTTCTGTAACAAAGAGGTATGAGATGCATCCGTTGCGCAACATAACTGTTCAAAAATTCTGCACTTTAAAGGTCGAGACTTCATATAGTTCACCATTTTCACAACTTCGTTAAACACTTCAGCAAAATCTTCATTACACGCTTTCATGGCTAATGCCTCTCTATGCAGAAAACAGCGAGTTATAATAATGGATGGATTTTCATTGAGAGCTCTGGCAGTAAAACCTTTAATTTTCCCAGACATAGATGGTGCACCATCTGTACATATACCACAACAGTCTTTCCATGAAAGATCATGGTCATTGAGATAGGAATTAATAGAAACGATAATATCATGCCTGTGGTTGTAGTCTCCAGCGGTCTACAGAACAGAAACTGTTCACTAATATCTTTTTCATCAATATATCTGACAAAACCAAGGAGTTGCGGTTTGTCACCAATATCGAGATTCTCATCTACTTGCAAAGCAAATGTTCTATAAGTTTTTATTTTCTCCGTGACTTGTTCGTTGATATTGCATGACATTTCAGATATCCTGCGGCTGGTTGTGTTGTTGTACAGAGGAACTTTCGAAATTTGAGTAGCTGCTCCTTCGCCAAGTATTGTTGAAACTATAACTTGACATGCAGGGCCAATGATTTCCTCTCCAAGAGTATGAGGTTTCTTTTTTTTAGCTATCAGTTCTACTACTTTAAATGAGGCTTCAAGAGCAGTATCACCTATGGTCATTCTCTTTACCATTCGCACAGCTGTTTTCTTCTCCCCTTCTAATATATGTGAAAAATACATTACACTTTTCTGTGACAAACTAGGATGCTTTGTTGTAAGATGCCGCTTCAGTTTGCTAGGTACCATGGCCTCGTTGCTAAGTGTTTCGGCACAAACTAAACACACAGGATAGGGTTTTCCTCGTTGTTATTCCACTTAAATACATACGCTAAGTAATTACTGTCCTGGTATGTTCTTTTCTTTCGTTTGTCTTCTTTATGTGGTGAATTCGACGGTCCGGGAGAAACTGTAAGATTTGGCTTCTTAAAGCAAGCAGTAGGAGCCGACTGTTCACTTTCACTGTCCTGGCGTTTATGTTTAACAATGAACTTATCCATAGCTAAACACTGTGAATCAACGCGAGGAAGACAACTGAAAGCGCCAAGTGGCGTACACTTTTATATATTCATGTCGAAGTCTCGGAAATGTTTGTGAGGAAGCGAGTAGTCTCGGGAATGTTCGGCAGGGTATAGCTGTAATGCCATCTGTGGGATACTAGTATAACTGAATTATTGAAATGAATCGACCACTATTACCATCTGCCGTGCATGAGAGTAATTGATTTGACTTATTTTATTTCAAGACTTTACAAGACTTAAGGCTTCAGTAGATGGTATTTTTTTTTGTTTATCTCAATATCTCGCGGCACCCCTTAGCCAATCACACGGCACCCTAGGGTGCCGGGGCACACCGGTTGGGAACCGTTGATATAGAGTATCGAAATTTACATGTATATATTTGCAGAGTTCCAGTATATATTAAGATGGGAAGGTTAATATCTCTAGATTTTTAAACAGTGGTCTACAAGATTTTTTTGGCCCTGTATGTGTTATTGTACAGATTATTTTCTTCTGAGTTTTGAAGATTGATTCCCAACCTGTTACCTGACCCCAGAGAATTATTCCATATGTCATAACCGAATGAAAGTAGCTAAAATATACTATTTTCCTAGTCTCTAAGTTTGTAATTTGGGAAAGGCAGAACATATTACAACAGGCACTGTTTAATCTTTTAGCTATGCATTGTATATGTTCTTGCCATTTTAAATGATTATTTACATATATTCCAAGTATTTTTGCTGAGGTAGTAGAACTTATGGTGGTAACAGGTAACATATTATTGTCTACTTTTGTTTGTGTTTTGAAGTGCATAACAGAAGTTTTGGATGTGTTCAGTTTTAGTCTATAGTTATTAAACCATTTTTTAGTGCAGTCATTGTTTCGACCGTGTTTTGCATCAGCTCTAAGTTAGTTACTGCATTTATTCGAACTGTTGTATCATCTGCATACATTATTGTTTTCCCACTGATGTTTTCCGGGAGATCATTTGTATATAATATGTACAGTAATGGCCCTAAAACACTTCCCTGTGGTACCCCGTTTTTAATCGTGCTCCAGTTTGAGTGTGCCTCACCGTTACTACTTTTTAGAATTACTTTCTGTTTGCGATTATTAAGATAAGACTGGAACCATTTTAATGCCATGTTATTTATACCATAAAATTCTAACTTTTTTATCAGTATTTTATGGTTTACACAGTCAAAAGCCTTTGAATTGTCACATATGATCAATGAAGAAGATTTTTTTTCATCCAGTCTTTGAGATATGTCGTTCATGAGATTTACTAGTGCTGATATTGTTGAATGATTTTCCCTAAATCCATGTTGTGAATCCGATAGTTTGCTATAGTGATTTAAATATGTAATTAACTGTGAGTGAACAATTTTTTCAAAGATTATTGCTAAAGCGGGAAGTATCGAGATGGGCCTAAATTTTTAAATTCATTACTTCCCCCTTTGTGAATGGGTTTAACAAGTGCATATTTCATTCTATCTGGAAAAATGCCAGTATTCATTGATTGATTGATTATTTGACTAAGTGGCTCACTAATTTCATGCCTGATTTCTTTTATTAAGAATGAAGACAGCTCATCCCAACCCTTGGCTTTTTTTGGTTTAGACTTTATTATTATTTTATTAATTTTATCAGGAGAGACCATTGTAAAGTTGAATGTAGGTGTGAGCATGAGGCAATTGTTTTTATATAGGGCTGCTATTGCATCATCAAGTGATGGAGGAACCTCCTGGGTCTCTCTACCAATGTTTATAAAGTAATCATTTAGTGCGTTGGCATTTTTCTTGGCTTCTGGATAATATAATTTCAGCGAGGAAGGCCCAGTATAGTTGGTTTCACTCAATCCTAATTCCCCTTTAATTACGGACCAAGTAGCTCTATATTTATAATCCGCTTTTTTTTATGAAACTCTCAATTGCCATTTGCTTTGCTTTATTTATTACTGTTTTAAAGATTTTGTTGTACGTTTTGTAATATTGTATTAAATTTGGACAAGTGGTTGTTTTATATCTACTGTGTAGCCATCTTTTTCGTGCACTAGAAATCCTGATGCCTGTAGTACACTAGTTGAGTGAATATTTTTTAATGAGTTGAGTACATGTGACTTTTGGAAAACAGGAGTTGTAACAGTCTATTAACTCCCTAAGGAAATTGTTATAATTGGTATCTGTGTGAAGATCCGGATCAAGCGTCCATGTTAGGTTACTTAGTTTTACTTTAAAATTGCTAATGTTCCCCGTGTTGTAGATACGTTTAGTAATCACGTGTTTACGTTTTACTTTTGATCTCTGGTTTTTTGGGAGGCTTACCAAGACTGCTTTATGGTCGGAAAGACCCGTTTCAAGAGGGAAACACTCTTCATTTCCATACAATATATGTGTTAGTATATGGTCAATACAAGTGTCAGAAGAGCTAGTACTTCATGTAGAGAAATTATTTCTAATTTCAAAGCCATGGCGGTGTATAGTGTTGAGATAAGTTTTTGACGCCCCACTAATTTTACTATCAGGCAACATTGCTTTTGATTTTAAGTCCAATTTATACTTAGAAGGTTAATATTACTATCTAATGCGATTATGATTTTTTTCTTTTTTTCATTTTGTAGTTTACACATCAATCTTTCCAATTTATTCAAAAATGGTTTTAATGAGGAATGATAAGGTACCCTATAGGCAGAGATCACAACTGTGTTTTGGCTGCTGATTTCTATTGCAGATAGTTCCAAATTTCCCTCTTCCCCCAGCATTTTTATATCTTGTCTAACCTTAACTTGCTCTAACAGTTCTTCACATACCAATATACATGTACCACCATGGGTTGCATTCGTTCTGACATAACTATCAGCTAGTGCGAAACCTTTCAATTTATTAAGAAGGTGTGTCTCATTTTTCCCCAACCAGTGCTCATTTAGGCAAATTATTCCTAGTCTGATATCTTTGATTTCATTTATGAATAGATTAAAATCATCTATTTTAGAACGAATTCCTTGTGTATTAAGATGTAGAAGCCAGCAAGCTAGATTACTTTGTGATCTCTTCAGTTTTACAATTGTTTTTTTATTTACAGGGGGTTTTACCTTAGGTACTACAACATCTGATTCTGCATTTAGTTTCCCTGAGTTTTAATTACTATGTTTACCATGTTTTCAAGAACTTGTTTCAACCTCCAAGATCCTCTACGATTTAAATGGAGACCATTCTTACCCAGGCATGAATTATCCATATATTTATCAACATCTACATACAAAGCATTTAGAGAGCAACATGCCCATCTTATGCTTTCGTTAAAAGACCTTAAAAAGTTTGCATGAATGTCCCGTCTTTTCACCACACTGTTTACTGCTACATATGCCTTAGGAAACACTTTCTTTGTGGATTTTATTAGCTCATATACCTCACCTAGAATTTCATCCGCACTACTCGCCTTCCTTAAGTTGTTTGTACCGACATGTAGTATGTCTACTTCCGGATTTTCGGGATACTGTTTCTTCGTGCACTGGTTTTCAATTTTTTTTTTTTTTTCAATTCAACATTTATACCTCTGTGCACTTTGGTAATAGCACGTTTCACTTTCACATGCGCAATCACTGAGTCACCGAGCACCAACACTTTCTTCTCTTCTTCATGGCTTGAAACAGCTGGGCTTTGTGGGTTATGTTTAGCATGAGTAGCGTATAATTGTTCTTCTTCTTCTGTGGATAGCGCTGCAAGGACGTCATATGTATTTGTGGTTAGGAGCGGAGATACTTTTGCAGATTCATCTCTGTTTGACCTCCCATTTCCTTTCTTTGCCACAGTTGACCATCTCATATTATTTTCGCTGTGGTTCCAGATCAAGGATGTTTGGGCACAGTAACTGTCTTTTGTTTTGCAAGTGGAATGGTAGCCACATGGTGAGATTTAGAGAAGAAAGTGGCCACCATTTTCTTCTTGATGCTGCACGGCCACTTCACTTTCACTGGAAGATCGTCATCCAGAAAGATCCACACAGCCAACTGACGCTTAGTCTCAGAGTCAAACTGGTAAATCCAAGTTTCATCACCAGTGACAATGTCAGAAACCCACCGAGAATTGCCTCCATCAAATCTGGCCAGCATTTCTTCACACCATTCAACACGGGTCTGATTTTGCAGAACAGTTAAATTGTGGGGCACCCAACGGGGTGACACCTTCCTCACGCGAAGATACTCATGCAATATTTTCAAAATTTCTGGTGATCTAATCTCCATTCTTGCCTCAATTTCCTTAAATGTCTCAGATTGTTTTCGCAGACCATTCTTTCCACAGCAGCTATGTTTTCTTCTGTCACTGTCATAGACAGACAACCACTCCTAACCTCATCCTTTAATGAAGTTCGGCCTCTTTTAAATTTTTGAAACCACTGAAAAACTGTGGCACAGAATGGAGAAAGGTCCCCAAAAGCCTGTTGTAAATGCTCAAGACTTTGGGTCTCATTTAAACCCATTTTAAAATTATACAAAATCATTGCACGAAAGTGCTCTCTTTCCACCTCCATGCTGACAAGCAACTGATGTCACATTAGAGCTTGTTAACCTTGCGCTGTAGACTGCAAGGGGAAGCAGAGGATGCAAACTGATACATGTTTATACTTGCAAAGAATGTGGCTATCCAATGGAGCAATCCGTTTAAATTGATCCACCTTAGTTTATGCCTATTTCAAAGTTTCGTAGTGATCCTTGTACTGCCTCCCATCCAGTTGGTTAAGTATATAAGGCAAAATAAACAGTGCACATAGCAATGTATTTATTCTGGTAAGACACATAATCATAGTCCAAGGAACAAAATAGAACACAAATAAAATACAAATACTTCACTGTTTATAGTTAACCACAGCTTTACCATTAAAAAGCAAATGTTAGAAGGTATGCCCATAAGCATGCATCAACATGCCATATTCTGCTGTCCTCTCGCAAAGACATCAGACATTTCTCAGATTTTGACAACTGCCCAACCTTTTCATATACAACAGCATTTCATTCAGTATAACCTTCATGTACTCCCTCAAAATAAGCCAAGCTGGTTAAAGTCCAGGGATTATGCCAACCAGGCAATGGGTCTACCACTGCCTATTCAGTGAATGCTGTGTGTAGCAGTAAGATGGCAACACACTTCAGCTCCAAAGCGAGCTGGCATCTCACCATGTTGAATGCACATGTCTTATCTGATATGTAGAAAAATTGTTTCCATTAGATCAGGCAAAACTTGTTGCACAAATAAAATAGTGAGTAACTGTGAGCATTTAGTCAAGCTGGTAAAATGTTTGGTCCTATTAAGAAGTTATCCACAAAACTAGCCCACTAACACGTCTAGCACTTAAACAAAGTACTGCAACAAAAAGTGTTTCAAATAATGTTATCTATCAGCTCCCAAAGTTTGTCGGTGTAATTTTGGGACGTTCTGTATAACTTAGAGTTAATTTTGGCAGTGAAACAAGTCAGATGCACTTCTGTATTTTTTAAGTAGTTCCAACAGAAAATTCTAGTATATTTATCTTTGAAGATATACAGTACTTGTAAATGGTAGAGGTTCTATGAATTATTTTATATATAATTCCTTACTAGTATTAAATTATGGAAATTTGTTGTTAACCTCTATTTAAATAAGAGCTGTATGATTTTGTGCATAAAAAGGCTCAAAAAGGCAAGTAGTAAATTACTATTCCGACTCATTTTCAACTATCACATTAGTTAATTTCTGATGAATTTTGAAATACCGCCACATGATTTTGAACTTCTACTGAGAACACCAGATGGCTCCACCGTAATAGACCACAGAGCACAAATACCAGCCATCAGTCGGACTTCAACTGAAGAAGAGGGCAATTGCCCTTGAAACATATGTTTTGAACATAATTACATATAAGTGAGGTGAGTGTTACTATTCCGACTCATTTTCAACTATCACATTGATTAAAACTTCACTTGTCTCAAACTTCTGAGTTATTTAATTTAAGTTAATTTCTGTTTAACAAATGGAAGTTTATTTGTTGTGTTTATTCTTTATGTCACACAAGCAAAATTAAAGTTCAAATCTGTTGTTCATAAATGAGTTATTTATTTTTCCTTATTCTGTAATTCATCCACATTCCAATTTGATTCAGTTTCCAAGATGCACAAACACTTTTTGCATTGACTATAAATACCTAGTTTGGTATTTTATGGACATTTCATTTTTGAGTTATTGTGTTCACACACCCAACACAATCTGATTGTTCTATTCACATAACTTTCTCTAGCTGTTCTTCAAACAAATTTTTCTTATAATTTTTTTTTATCTACATCATGCTAACTACATAAACATTAGCAGAATTGGTCTTATTACATGAATCCTTGTAAGTAGAAGTAAAATAAGTGAAGTAGATGTGAAATTTTAAAATTGACCACTATGTGAAACAATTGATGTTCAGTTTGCTCTGCATGGTCCGGTTTGAGAAAAGTTAATTAGTTTTAAATTGAAACCAATAACATTATCTCAACTCTACAGATAAAAGTGTATGACATAAAAATGTGTTTCAATGAGCTCTACAGTTTTTGTATGGTAAGTTTTTTTCTCTCTTGCGATTTAACTGTTATGCAAAATTCTGCAAAACTCACCCAGAATAAAGGGCTCATCAAAGGCTATTCTCAGAAAATTAAAAATATATATTTTATTTGTGATGTGAAAACTTTAATATAAAACACTTTAATCAAAATTGTTAGAACTATTTTTGAGAAAATCAAAATTGTCGAAAAATTTTCTATGTAAAGGGTAGTTGGGGGTGGGGAAAATTTTCAAGAAAATCTTTGTGTCCCATCTTTGGAAGATACTGAACTTAAATACCAAGTTTGGTATTTAACTGACTTTTTCGTTTTTGAGCTATGCTGTCCACAGACAGACAGACAGACAGACAGAACACACACATGGACCTTTTTCTAAAAATGCTTTTTTCACTCAGGGCACCTCAAAACATAAATTTCCAGTGAAATCTCGCCATCAAATTTTTGGGTGAAATACAGTGGCTTCTCCTTTCACTATGTACATTGTACATATGGGCTAGAGAAAATAAAATTGCTTTTTTTTTTTTTGATACATAGGACCCTAAAATGTTTATTTCCTGTGAAATCTGGGTATCAAATTTTAGGTGGAATGCAATACCTTCTCTGCCTACTATGTGTCTTGTACATACATGCTAGAGAAAATAAAAATAAACTTGCTTTTTATCATTATTTTGCTACTTGAAACAACCTTTGCAAGATCATATAAACACAGTGAAAGGTGTGTGATTGCTCTGTAATGTACATTAACAACAAAAACATTTGCAAAGTATTTTATTTTAGGTATATGCTTACTACAGTTTTCATTTATACAAATAAGAACATATCAGGGATAATCAAAGATTTTAGAAGACTTGCATTAATACAAAATTGCAGATATGAGGTCAGAAGGTCTTATGTTATGTCTCATCAACATGGTGGGCAGATTCTTCCAATGCTTGATTAAATAAGAAACCTGAGTTAATAAAATTAGCAAGAACATGAAAAGTTTGGTGTGGTGTGATAGAAGAGAGCAATGAAAATGGCTTTTGGGAAGAAGTTAAACAAATAATTATGATATGGAAATTCAGGCGATATTAGGTAGTTTCAGAAACAAAAAGTCACCGAGGATATACAGGGAGATAAATAAAATATGGGGTAGAGATAATTATGTAAAGAAAACAAGTGAACAAGGGAAGGTCTGCATGGGCCCAAACAGCAGTAGTGAAATGAAAGGATCGAGAGGACATTTAAATATATATATATATAAAAAAAATGAATTGCTGAAATGTTTGTACGTGTATCATTTCCGAATGACTGCATCAAATTGAACAATTCTTTTTTTGTTGTGTTTGTTATTGTCACGCCAATGTTAGTGGGAAAGAAAATGTTTAAAAATAGTACGGGAAAGTATTTAAAATCTCATAATATGAATAAAAGCTGTGCCAAGCGAATGCATTTCGGTTAGTAGCCTCCAGATGGCAGTGGTATCATGGTTATTTGTTTCTAAATGGTTGTAGTACTGCTATATTTTTCCCTCCCCATTCAATGTTAAGGTAACACATCAGTTTATCGACACAATGATGCAATGCAGCAGTGAAATTCAAATACGTTTTTATATATTAACTGTCCTTTCCTTACTCCTATCGTTTAAAATAAACAATCAAAGAAGCTTTCCTAACAATGAACACCTAGAGTAAGTACTTTTTTTTTCCCCAATAGATAGCGATAGTAGTATTTTTCCTCCCCATCCAATGTTAAGGTAACGCAACAGTTTATCGAGATGACACAACGCAGCAGTGAAATTCAAATACATTTTTATGTATTAACTGTTCTTTCCTTACTCCTATCTTTCCTATTGTTTAAAATAAAGAAACTTTCCTGCTGCCAAACACCTAAAATATTTACTTATTATTTGCCACCAGATAGCCATAGTACCTACTGCTCTATTTTTCTTTTCCATTTAATGGTTATGGAGACAATGACGCAAGATAACTGTAAAAATCAAATATATTTGTTATGTTTTAACTGTCCTTCCCTTTGTCACATTTAAATAAAGAAATAAGTATATTTTTGTTATAATTCTTTAAAATGAACAAATTATAACCAATGCACATAACCATTAACCCTTCTTGGAATCTGAAAATGGCACAGAAGTAACAGGATCCATGGCCTTAGTAGTATTTTTCCTCCCCATCCAATGTTAAGGTAATGCAACAGTTTATCGAGATGACACAAAGCTGCAGTGAAATTCAAATACATTTTTATGTATTAACTGTCCTTTCCTTACTCCTATTGTTTAAAATAAAGAAGCTTTCCTAGCGATGAACACCTGAAATACATACTTTTCATTTGCCACCAGATGGCCATAGTATCTACTGCTCTATTTTTCTTCTTCAATGCTAAGGGAATAATGCAAGATAACTGTGAAAATCAAATATATTTCTTATGTTTTAACTATTGTTCCCTTGGTCACATCGTTTAAATAAAGAAATACGTATATTTTTGTTGTAATTCTTTAAAATGAACAAGTTATAAACAACGCACATAAGCATTAACCCTTCTTGGAATCTGAAAATAATAGGATCCTTTTTAAGTTTAACTTCGTAATGCAGATGTTTATTTGATGTTATGTGATACTTGAGCTCGCTAAAGAAAATGAAAATGACCGCGTCACCATCATACTGCAATTGCGATGCTGTGAATACATTTGATCATGTAATATTGGGTTAAATGGAGAAATTTAATACACAAAGCTATCATGAAATAAAAGCTTATCAATTGACCAACCAGATCTACTTGCGCTTTAGTTATGTCATTGTTAGCCTTAGAAATTGCTGCTTTGACATAGAAGAAAATAAAGAAAGAGGTGGAAAACATTAGGAGTAAAGGAAAGAAAGAGATTCGGAAGAAGCAGGAACGTTACTTTGTGACTTTCTCCTTAATGTAATTCATTACCTATGCCAGCATATACCCGCCACACTATGGATGCGCTGCCATTACTGTTATTATGCCTACTATATCTTGGTTGCTCACGGTGTTAACTGCATATGTCATCCTTTCCACATTACCTTATGGGTGCTCTGACTTCGTCCTTTTTGCAATACCAACTATTTATGCTTCATGCACTTTTCAGATTCAAAGGTATTATTAGACATTGACAATGGGAAAATTCCTGTTGACACTTCCATTGACCTCATTTCATTTCCATCAAATCTTTGTCACTTCACGTCAAAAGAAGAATTAATATCGAAAGTGTTTCCAAACATTGGTGCAAATTACAAAAAACTATGCTTGGTTAAGCGAACGAACCATTTTAGCAGCAACTTGTAGAAGAGTTGAATGTAAAAATTCAGGGTAAAATTGATGGACAAATGCATTCATATAAGTCGATCAATTCCATTACCAGTCCAAATGAAGTCGGCAATTATCTAACTAAATTCACTGGATTTGCCAAATTTACAGCTCAAGGTTGACTCGGTGATAATTATACTATGCAATATCAATCAGCCGAAATTATGCAGCAGAACAAAATTTGAAAAATTTGATTTAAGTTACTATAACATAGGAAAGTTCAAAGGCGAGGATATACTTATTCCAAGAATACTGCTAATGTCAACCGACTTTCCGCTTGAATTTAAGCGTGCCTTGCATTTGCAATGACAATAAATCCCAAGATCAATTGTTAGAAGTGTGAGTAAAATACCTTGAATTGTGTTTTTTCATGTTGTACGTAGCATGCTCGAGAGTCAGCAAACTATCTCTCTCTCTCCGGAAGGAAAATTGTACATTACAATAAAGTGTTTGTCACCTTATTTAATTTTATTTCATTGCATGGTCGTACTGTAAATGGAAGATTTTGTCTGAGCTTTCTTCATTAGGTACATCACCCGTGCGAAGCCGGGGCAGGCAGCTAGTATGGAATAAAAAAAAAACTTTATATTGGCATTCAATCTTGGAATGTAAGAAACTAAAGAAATGGGAGGAAAACTTGGGATTTAGAAATGGACTGATTTACCAATAGAGATATGGGAGGGGGGGGGGGATTGGTAAATTTGAAAGCTGGGCATGAAATCTTAGAATTTGGGGATTATCTAGGCAAGGTTAAAAGAAAATGACCGAAGAAAAGAAACAAAAATGGGGAACTAGAGCAGCTAGAAACATAATTTAAATGGATAGAGATTTAGGTCGTTTCTAGATGTAAGTTGGCCTGATAGTTAAAACCTCCAAGGTTGAAACTACTCAGCCACTTGGTTATACAGTGTCTCAGGAGAAGGTCCAGTATTTGTATTGATGTATTTTCTTTGAGGTCCAGCAATTGTAAAATAGTATTACAGAAACTCATTGTAATTTTAAGTGGAAATCAATTCAATTCAAATTAAAAAATGGAACCAGTCTATTTCTTCCACAGATAGCACTTTAAATGCTGGACCATGGCATTAATTACAAAACCAGTAAATCCAGGAAAAATATTCAATCCGACAGAAAAAGTTAGTTATAGGCTACCACAGGGGGGTGTTTTGGGCCCTTTACTCTTCTAATTATTAATAAATGGTGTACCAAATTTGCAAAACTCTAAATGCATCTCATATGTTGATGATACCACTGTCATATGTTGGAAAAAATTACTAATAAATTAGAACAAAAGAATAAAGAAAAGTGCAGATTGTCTAATAACATATTTTGAAAGGCACAATTTAACTTTTAACATAAGCAAAACAGAAATGATCTTCAATGTTGATTACAAACAGACCAGTGAACTAGTTGCTCAGCTAGATAATCAAATGGTAAACGAAAGCAAAAACAATACATTGTTTGGTCTAAGTATTGATGAGCATCTAAGCTGGGAGGGTCATGTATAGCATGTGTACAATAAGGTTAGTAAAGAGATCTACTTACTAAAATATTTCTCCAGATATCATAACATTTCTTTATTGGACAAAATATATGCTGGGGTGATTTTTCCACATCTCAATAAGGGATTCGGTTGTGGGGGTCAGCAGCCAAGGTTCATATGGATAGAGTACTAGTTCCGCAGAAGAAATGCATTAGAACAACGCTTAACATAAACACCAGGCAATCATGTAGAGATTATTTTAAATAATATTTTATACTTACTATTGTATCATTTTATGCATATAGGACTTATTTGCTTTCAACTCAAACATAACTTTAAAAAAATATGATGTTTGTTAACTACAACACAAAATGACATCTATCGACAAGAGTACACGCTAAAGTTCTTAGAAAAAGGACCCAACTGTAAATGGTGCTTGACTATCCAATCTGTTCCTGAGAACATAAAAACTGCTAAGGGAAATACTTAGGAAATACTTAATAGAAAATCTACTGTACAGAATAGAGGAACATATAAGAAGAAAGTCAGTACTCAATAGTTATTGTAATAACTTGAATATAGCATTTGTAAACATAGCATTAAGGTACCATTGTACAAAACAATGTAATAATTTATAATCGACTATGCTAAACGCTTGTGTACAAAGTATATTCTTCTTCTTCTTCTTCTTATTCTTATCATCATCAGCATTATTATTATTATTATTATTATTATTATTATTATTATTATTATTATTATTATTATTATTATTATTATTAACTGAATTGTATATTACGAAGAAAGACAAAATAAAAACTTGTATTTTGCAGTTAAATTTTTATTTTTTAGTTGTTATTTCATTATTATTTTATTATTATTATTATTATTATTATTATTATTATTATTATTATTATCATCACTATTATTATTATTATTATTATTATTATTATTATTATATATATTGCCAATTGTAAATAATTGCTCACACTCCTCATTATGTGCTCTGAGAAATATTTAAATGACAATGGTAAAATGTATTTAATGTGTTACTAGTCTTTACTGGATTTTGTGAGACTTTTCATTATTTCCTGCAATATGCAATTCATGCAACATTATTATTTAATTTTTTACATTAAGTGTGTGCAGTTAAAAGCCTTGTCTTATTCATTACATCACAGCTGCCAGGTAAGAAGCTTCATAAAATTTCTATTGATGACAAGCAATGGAGTTCTATCTGAATAAGATGAAAATGACGATTATAATGTCAGCAAAGATCCTGAGAATGAGGTCATGGATTTTAATGGTACTGCGAAATTCTTTGAAATAGCTTAGAGATGATTTCTGTGGCATGTCTAAACAGAAATTAATAATTTACAACTGAAAGGCACAATTCATACTCAACCAAAAAATAACCAAATGCCACATTTTTTCTAAGAAACCATTCTTTTTTCCTATGTGGATTTCTTTTATCTAAAACATTATGGTAGTTTTAATACAAGTTTATATAATTTTATTTCTGTGTTATTTACCTTTGCTTTTGTCTGATGTACAAAATGTGATGTAAGCACTTTTCATGAATTTCTTTTGTGTTAAGGTTCCTGAAAACACATAAGCAATGTTTTACTCTATTTGTATTGGATCAAAAGCTAATCATTTAGAAGAAAGTGAAGTGTAACTATAAAAACCATCAATGTTAAAAACTATGTTTCACAGATTAGTACCATATAATAATGATCTTGGGGACAATGAAAACAGTACAGTATTGCTCCTCTTGTGCAATTTAGTTGGGAATCACACAAGACACAGTATTGTGTATGCCAGTGACAAATAAAAATCACATTTGTATTCATTATTACTTTGGCTACTGAGAGCAAAAAATACTCTTCATAAACAATTTTCACACATGTGATAACTTTTTATTGTCTGTATGTGCATTTATTTACTGCTGCTTGAAATTAGAGCAGAAATTTAGTCAAAAGTAAGCACATACTCTGAGGAAGTAATGGACTTAAAGACAGAAGAGAGCCCCAAAGTTGACTTATGCATACAATCTATTCAGTTCTATTGATTGAGAAGAGTGAATACTCTTACATTTATTTCTGTATCATTCAAGTAACTTAATATGGTGGAAGAAATTTAATTTGAGTGACTATCAAATTAGTCACATTCGTATTCTGAGATTCCAGTCAGAATCAAAATGTTAGACCCTATTTCTCAGTACTGAAGTGCAATGTATCAATGAAGAGAGACTGTCAAAATTTATTGAACAAAATTTATTCAGCTGCAAGAATTTTTATGATTATTTTTAAAAATTGTTATGTAACAATGTAACAGTTGTTCTTTTAACCTAGTCATGTGTAAGCCTACGGTAGAAAGTTGTACCACAAGCACTATTTTTTAAGTCAGATTAAATGTTCTAATACAGCATCAACTGAATGAATCCTTAAAAATAGAATTAAAATGCTATTTTTGTAACAAACCTTGTTTTTTGGATGCAGCAGAGTTGTTTTTCCTTGAAGATGACTTTTTAGTTCCCACTTCTTGAAGTGGTGGTATTGAAGAATGGTCTTCTCTTTTTCTTTTAACACTGAGTAGCTACAATAGAATTTTATACCTTTAACATTCTATGAAAATCTTAAAAATGTAAAACACTTAAAAAGTAAAGAGAAAGACATGTTTGGATATTAAGAGTAATAGCAATAAAGGAGTAGTACTCATGTGCAAATAGAGACATGAATTTTGCCATATGCCTATAGCAATATCCAGAAACTGCAGCTTAGAAAGAGAAACCCTGAACAAATGGAAACCATAAACAAGAATTACTGAAAAGCTTTGCAATTGCTTACAAGAGAAATAGTGGAATAAAGTTATTTGTGTTAAAATATTCATTACTATCTATAATATTTATTACAGATGATAAGTTATGAGATTTTGCAACATTTGCTATGTCACTGTAATATTTATAATAATTTTTAAGAATTTAAAATCATTTTGCAATTATAGATTTTCAAATGCAGTGACATTTAGGTGCCATTTCTGTTAGAACTATCTTACACACCTCACCAGTAAGTGCTTTTTACTGAGCCATCTTCATGATTTTCATAATTTTTGTTATTTAAATTCCAAAATAAAGATGAAAAAAATATTTCTTTCCCAAAAAGGTTGTATCAAAATTCTGATGAAAAGGAATGGATTGTAGTATTTATTCAGATTTTGTCTAGGATGATTTACTTATTCCTTATAAATAAAATCTTTGAAGTATGAAAGACATTCCATATTGATTTACATTTTATTTTTTCTCATTACTCATTATCAGCCATTTGACTCATCATTGTATGTAGTATATACAATAATCTGCACTTTTCCTGTCACAAAAACACTGGTGTTGCTGCAAATCACGTATATTTTCGTTGTTGTATTATATGTAACTACGATACAATGCAATAAATTGCAGGCTTCCGCATAAATACCACTCAAACTAAAACAAAATATGTAGCAGCTGATGCTGCATCTGAGTGCTGGCAACTGAGCAGAAAATTGAGATAAGTGAAAACATTTCAAGGAAAATGAATGCTGCCAATGTTGAAAATGTATAAAAGGCAGGAAATACAGCCATTTGAAAGTTGTAAATGGAAAGAATGCTATGTATTGCTGATATAGGATAAACGTCAAGACCTGCAAAAAATGATGTAAATGACAGGGGACATAAAAAAGGGTTTTGCGGTGTAAGCTCTCAATCTGCAGTCTGAGAAATACTTGGATCTAGTTAGAAAAATGCATTTCAATGTGTAAATAAAATTTGTTATCAATTTTGCACCATTACAAAAACTTTTAATTGCTTCCTGTAATATGTAAATGAAGTTAGAAAATTAAATGCCCTTTATTTTCTTAAAATAGGTAATACATTCTATCACAGCTACATGACAATATGTGTCAGATGCTACAATCCACAATTGATTTTGCAAAGCTGGATTTCAACAGAATCCTAATGATGATGATAAGCAGTGAAACAAAAGAGAAGAGTAAGCGTCCTTGAAGATTTCACTGATGTGAATGAACTACTGAATAACTACTGAAGCCATGACCATTTCTGAGTTAGTTAAGGACATTAATCAGAAAAATGTAGTCGAGAAGATGAAAATAATGGTGGTGAAGAACCAACAAATGTTCCTATGGATTTCAATGATGCTGTGAAAGTCTAAGAATCACTCAAGTGCTTTCTGGTGCATCATAATATCTCAAGAGGACTGTGTGACATAGTTATTGCAATTGAAGGACACAATTTAAGCTGTGGCTTCAAACAACAATAAGTAATCTAAGATTACAAACTTTTTGAAAGTATTTTGTAAAATATTTTCTATATAACTTATAAATAATGTAACACAATTTAAGCTGAGGTGAATAATTTAAGATTAGAAACTCTTTGAAAGTATTTTGTAGAATACTTTCTACATAACTTATAAACAAATATTACATAACAGGATTGTATAATTTTGTATTTTCTCCATCCATGCACTTTTCCTTTCCTGGGTAAGCTTTTTATTTATGCATCTTCCACACATCTTTCCTCTCCCTAAGATCTCTGAGAAGCATGTAAACATACAAATATTATGTATATCTGAACATAAATGTTTGTATGTAAACAGTATTTTTGTTTCTAAGAAAGCTTATAATAGTTATTATGGTTTTGTTTTGCAACTTACTTCTGTTTGTTGTGATGGTGGTGCTTGAGCCATTTGGGCAGTTAATACCTGAGATGTACTTTGCTGAGTATCTTCTAATACACTAGGGTCAGTCACAGGATTGAAACTGAAGGAATCCAGTTCTTGAATCTGTACTTCTACTTGGTTACCTAAAGCTTCTTCCAGTCCATGTACCTATTGTAACGTGAATGTTGAAGTTTAAAATGTAGAATTAATTTTGATTTACAAGTCCAATATCTTTTTTTAAAACTTTTAAAGCATTGAATGTTAATGATATTTGATTTCATATTCCTATCCATTAATTGAAACCAAATGGAGGTATATAATTTTAATGATAAACTTGAATTATATATTATTAGCAAAAAGAATCAGTGGTGAATAATGGGATATATGCATTACATCTCATAGATTTCTGCATCTCATAATGGTCACACCCTTATTTAGACTCACTGAACAGGAACTAGAAATTTTACTTAATATTTCTGTTTATCAAAATCAAAAAGTACTTTAATATTCTACTGCTAAAACACTGAGTACAATTACATTCAAGGTTGAATGTGAGAGAAACAGTAGAGACTCCTGACTAAATTAATGAAGTGGTACAAGCAGTTAACACTTGGTCAGTTTGGAGCACCAAAC
This sequence comes from Hymenopus coronatus, assembly GCA_030762935.1. Taxonomy (NCBI): domain Eukaryota; kingdom Metazoa; phylum Arthropoda; class Insecta; order Mantodea; family Hymenopodidae; genus Hymenopus; species Hymenopus coronatus. The sequence goes on from CM060890.1 coordinate 37,425,638, forward strand.
TAATAACTGTCTTCAGACTTCAGTTCAGTACAGCTTTTGGATGTATGTAATTGTCGTTTCAAGTGTTTATTTTTTGAAATATCAATATCTGAAACAAAATGTTTTGGGTTATGGTTATATTTTTGAGTATAACGTTTATGCAGTTAGAAAAATCATTTTGGACATAAAATCATTGAATAAAAATGAGGCAAAACTCTTAAAAGTACAAAACAAAGTAAAAATTTCAATCTGGAAAAGATTTTTATTAAATGAAGTGAATGATGCCAGTGTCCCTGTCAGTTGATCTATAGCTATGGTGAGTTCAGTGGATCCATAAAACTACTGTTATTTTAAAAGTGAAATAGTGTCATTAATATTGTTGGTTTATAATTTGTTTCTAAAACTTCACTGTCTCTAGCTTAAAAAGTTAACATTTTAGGTGCCAAGTTTCAATGTGAGAAGGTGCAACTTGCATGTATAAATTGTCAAAAAAATGATCCAATTTGCAGAGGCTGGTTTTTACATCCAAATAACTTGCAATTCATGCAACAGATATCGTAAGAGCATCTGCAATATTTAAAATGCACTTAATAGCATTTTTCCTGTTTATTTAATTTTTCTTTGTGTGGTTGTTATGTAGCTCTTCATAAACAGAATAGTACATGATGGTGTTGTGTTGCACCTATTATCGGTGAGAAATTACCTTGTGATTGACATTCTGCTGAAACGTGGCCGCCTCGGTGTGCTGTTGCCCTATTTACTTGCTGTCCATCAGCAGCGACCCCTGCTTCCTCTAAAATGTTTTCTTCTCTCCATGCATACCTCTCGTATGTTGAACTATTTTTCCCCATTTCTCACTAGTTACCTCATCTATTCCTTTCCACATTGGGTCCTGTATTTCACTAAACGGAAAAGTTTTATTATTTCGGCTAAGGTAACCTCAACTTACTTATCACGGATGTAAGACATTTTCAAATTACAGTGAAACTCGTGATATTTCTAGGGTGAGAACAAGAGCAATGTCCATGATATATAAAAGGTATTAATGATTATAAATATAAATCTTACGATCAGTATGTATAATACAACCAAACTTTTCACAGAATGCAATCAAACAATCAGATTGCAAACAATTGATCAATCATGTATGAGAACGCATGCGTAAATTTCCACTGAACCGCGTAGGTGTTGCAACGCCAATGACGTCACGTCTCTGGCAGTTATGTATTCTTACACAATGATTGGTCAGCAACCTGACGAGCCCCTGCCAACAGACAAGACACCCCCACAAATGTCAATCACAAGGAAATTTCTCACTGATAATAATCTCAGTCATTTTATCATTTACTAAGTTAATTGCTACATTGATTATTCTCAGCATATCATTGAACATTATATTTTATCTTTAGTGCTTGAACATTAGTTAATCATGTGATGGGTACTTGATAAGTCAAAACTTTTATACTTTGACTTGCTAAAAAACAAGCAGCTTTCAAGTATTAGTTTACATAATAATTGACACAATTCCCTGTGACAAGATTCAAATGAAAGATATATAACCGATTAACTGATACATTATATTACACATTTCAACAAAATGTTGATATTAATAAGAGATAAACTCTGACTTTATTACAACTTATTATGTGCGGTCTGTAGTATTGCAAAATAATTAATGTATTATTTATTTTATACTTAATGAATTATATGTCATATGTGTTAGTACAGTATGTTGACGGGATAACTGTTTCCCGCTGGTCTATGGTCTGGTGAACAACTCACATGCCATGAGCACTTATTAGAAATTGTGCATTTCCAACTTCATGTCTGGCTTCCTCTGCTACAAATCAGAAACACCTTTGTGGGATTAGAGCTTGGAATGAATGTGTTTATTTACACAATTTAATGTTACAGTATAGTGTTATTCATAATGCAAGCAAGTATACATATTAAAAACTTTTAAAAAATAAGAATTTGAGTGGAAAAGCTAGATGAAGATTTACTGTTGTTTTTTTTTCCCCCCTTCTTTAACTGGTATATAAACAATGAAGTTGGTGAAATGATGCTCAAATGAGTCTGGGGTCCAAGGAGCTTAAAGTTACTGACACTTGCATTCTAAGGATAAGGGACAACCCTGGAAAGAAACCTTATATGGATAACTCATTCTAACCCAGATTGGAACTCAGAACCTGTTGAATGTAAGGCAGACAGCAATTTCCTAGGAACACTGAAAAATAAAATGTTTGCCACTAATCCACATATGCTTGAAGAACTTAATCTAAAGCTTCTAACACAAGTCCATTGGTGTAGAAGAACTGATTCATGTGAATGATAATTATATGAGAAGATATGAAATAGTATAAGACAAGAGAGTCAGTCTTCTATGATAAGGGTGAGTAATGCATACTCTTATTTAATCTCCTGTGTTCAATTTCTATTGAGTGCTTGTGGCACGCAAGAATGGGAGATGATGTACCAGACCCACAGATCAACAGTTATCCTGTCAATGATGACCAAGAAATTGCCTAAAACTTAAGTCATTGTATCAAACATATATACATTAATATCTGTATTAGTTAGTTGCCATTACAGGCGCTGTTGTCTTAGTGAAAAGCTTTGTTGAAAGCTAAACACTGTATAGGGTGAATGGAAAGTGCCTTTATGCTACCTTTGAAACTATATAATTATGTACAGCTTACCTCCTATGGGTCCAAAATGCCTGTGTGGGTTTCTCCATGTTCATACCATAATTTAATGCACCACCATGTTTAATTGTTCATCTGCAACAGATATTAGGGTGATGGTTTCAAGCGCTGCACAAACTGTGTTTTTCAGCTGTTCATCATTATATCAGCGCTTTCACACATCTTCTTTCACAATACCCCATAGTGCATTATCGGGTGTGGTGAGGACAGGACTTCTTGCAGGCCAAGGTAATGCAGACAGAGATTGTTCTCAGCCATGTCCAATCCAGCAATTTGGAAAAATTTTGTCCAGGCATTGGCAGATGCAGACATCAAAATGTCCTGGTGCCCCATCATGTTGACAAGTGTTGGCAATTTCGTGTCATCAACTCTGGAAGTAACCATTCTTCGATCATTTAAAAATAAGCGTGTTGATTGATAGGGTCATTGAATAAATAGGGGCCCAGCAGGTGTCATCTCTGCCCAAACCATAAAATAAGGTGGATTATTCTGGATCTCTTCAAAAAAGCGAGGATTGTCTTTCGCCCAGAAAAACACATTACAGCAATGAGAGCTGTGATAAATCACATATTCATCAGAAAATATGACATTCTTTTTGTCATTTGCACTCAGAAAGGTTTCAAGCAATAACTGACATATGTGCACATGTTGATCCAGGGCAGCACCTAACAACACTGATTGGATAAAAACATTTCAGTTTTATATCCTTCTTTATGTGGTCTCGCATGTTGATGTTGGAATGCCCAAATCTGCAGTGCATTTGCATAATGATTTCACTGGGGAATGTTCAATTGATGCTTCCACAACAGCAGAAGTTTCAACTCGAGTGCTCAGTCACCGATTGTGTTGGACATTGAGGACACTTCCCATTGTAAAAGTCTGTTTCTCCCACTGCAATAATGTTGGACATGATGGTGGTGCTTTGCCAAATGCACAAGAAATTGTTCTGGATATCCTGCATTGTTTGTCTGGTGTTTCAGCATTTGTGGACCAACACAGAGCCACCAAATGCTCTTCCACACTAAAAGGACTTGAATCAGTCAAATCTTTACCGGTCATTTTGAGACTATTGTGCACTGCTTCCGATATAAATATTGGTGCGGTAAGACCTACCCGTGTTATTGAAATTGCATTAAACATTTGATAATTCCTATTCATATTATACATTTCCTTCCTTCTTTGCTTCATAGAACCAGGTTAAGGTAGTGTAAAGGGACTTTCCACTCACCCTGCATAAGGGTATTCTGCTATATCTACACAAGAAAAGATGAATAGGCGGCTTTGAATTACCTCTGCTATGGCAACATCATCTCTAACAGAAATGCCTGTGGCCTCAAGAAGTGCCTCATCTGGCAGAACTTCTACCTCAACTTCACAAGTTCCAGCTCCATCTTCATCACTCAGGATGGCCACCAAATGCTGAGATTGTCGTTTTTGTTCTACACTGACTTGAGATATGGGTATCACTGTTCCATTAATATTGTTAGGGAGCCTGTCCAGGTTTATGTAGTAAGCAAACTCTTCACTCAATTTTGCATCACTTGCAAATGCACATACACAAGCATAGAAATGTACACAGCATTTGAAAGAGGGATCATCTTTATTAGCCTGCTTCACTTGGCCCTAATTGATAAAACACGAGAGTACAATACTTAATGCTTTAAAAAGTATATATTCAGTTATAATATGAAAAGTATAAGAGTATTTATGAATCAAATTTCTCAGTTTTTTTCACGAACTTTGATTTATATGTTGAACATGTTTTGAAGGCTATCATCATACATCTACTCATATTTTAATCTATGTAAGTGAGGCTGAAGTGTCTAAATTTATCTCATTAAGGTAATGCATTTGAGAAAATCTAAGTCCACAGTTTTCTTTCAATCTCTGACTATTTTACTGTTTGCCAAGAACATAAAATATATAGTGCATAGAAAATTTAAGAAGCAACGTCAAACCACTATTAAGAATTTTGTTCACGTATTATTAAATTTTCAAAATTTTACAACAATTTTAAATGTAAAATTACTCTCCTGAAAATTTCAAGCTAAAAAGTTTTAAACTGTGGTCCAACGAATACTCTAAAATGTGAAAAAGGCTTAAAAAATGAAGCTTAAAGCTCAATTGCAAATTTTCACATTTTTTTATATAATTTGTAAGATGCATTGCCCTAACACTAATTTAATATTATGAAAATCTCATTGTGTATAAGACAAGTTAGTATTACAAAGGTAATCTAAATGTGTTACATCATTTTTCAATAATTACAAAATACTGCAATCAGATAAGGATAATAGACAAAAATTGTTAAAAAAATTCCCAGAAGATTCAACTACATCGAATACCAGGCATTTTCACTTAAATAGTGGCATTTCATTATCATAATGAGATCTGAGTTTCTTAATGCTTAATTTCTAAATAACTACCAAAACATATAAAATAGGTACATTGTAATATTTATATGCCCAAATTGAGATTTTTATTACTTTTTAAGTTCACTTTCTACACCAGTACTTAATGAAATATACAAGGGGCATACTGAAAGTCATGAGCAACCCATTGTAAAAATTTAAATTTCAACAATGTAACTAAACGAATTGCAGGATCGTAATCTACAGACTTTAAGCCACATATTAACATATTGTGACGTCATTAGCTTCTATCACGTGACCACAGACGGTGTTTGAAAAATGGCTGACATTGATGTTTCGTTTCGACAGCATGCTGTCATTGAATTCCTTGTGAAAGAAGGAAAATCTGCTTCTGAAATTCATCTCAGACTTCAACGTGCGTATGGAGGTGTCTGCATGGGTGCCAGCAGTGTTAGAAGATGGGTGAAACCTTTCAAAGATGGAAACACGAGTCTGCAAAATGCGCCTCGTAGCGGGCGTCCTCGAACTGCCTCTACAGAACTCAACAAGGAAAGAGTTTATGAGCTCATTACAGGAGATAAGCGTTTCACTGTGAATGAAATTGCTGCGCAACTTGGAATAGGACATAGTGCAGTGCAAGAAATGATCCACAGCTTGGGTCATCGAAAGGTCTGTGCCCTTTGGGTCCCCCGTTTATGGACTGAAGACCATAAACTTCAGAGAACCATTGCACAAAACCTTCTTCAGAGATTTCATAATGAAGGTGATGAATTTTTGACATGTATTGTGACTGGAGATGAGAGCTGGTTCCATCACTATGAGCCAGAAACGAAACGTCAGAGTATGGAATGGCACCACTTGAACTCACCATCGAAGAAGAAAGCGAAGACAGTGCAGTCTATAGGAAAAGTTATGGGAAGTGTCTTTTGGGATGCACAAGGTTGCATTCTGGTTGACTTTCTTGAACCTGGACAAACCATAAATTCTGCCCGCTACATCAAGACACTTCTGAAGCTCCGTCGGGCTTTGCATGATAAACGCCCTGGAAAGAGGATCATCCTTCAACAGGGTAATGCGCGTCCGCATACTGCCCGTGCCACTATGGAGAAGATCAGGGCATTAGGGTGGGAAACTCTTCCACATCCTCCCTACAGTCCCGACTTGGCACCCTCCGACTACCATCTTTTCGGTTCTGTGAAGGAGCAGATGCGTGGCCAACGCTAGGAGACGCTGGAGGATATTCGGAAAGCAGTGCGTCAGGTTCTGCGGGCAGCTGGAACGGAGTTCTATCACAAGGGCATTTTCAAACTTGTAGAACAATGGGAAAAATGTGTGCAAAACAATGGAGACTATGTCAAAAAGTGAAAGAAAGTCTGTAGATTGTGATGATGTATTTAGTTTGGCTTAAAAATAAATATTAAGATTGTAAAACAGTGTTGCTCATGACTTTCAGTATGCCCCTCGTATTTTGGAGACCATCAACATAGATTCACTGCTACATCTTAATTAATTCTACATCTTAAAAGGTCATTTACAACAAAAATTACAAGTCATAAACATACAATTTAAAATTTATAAAGCAGATTTAGAGTGTTCAAACTTTCTTTCAGCTATTTATATGTAAAACTCTTGCACATCACACCAACCTTTTGTAAGTAATAGTATTTTCAGTTTAAGCAGAATAATTGAAATAAACTTACCTTGAAAGCTGTACAACTACAAAAGTACTTGTTCTCAATGCGATCCTTCAGTTTTGACATAAAAAAGCTAAAATGAAGGTAACCAAGAGGATGCTTAGGACTCGCTTTACATTTCACTGCCATAATATTTTTTGACACGCGTTGTACTATTGGCCCTGATGTCTCAGAAGCCAGAAGCCATATAGCCTGTAATGCAAATTAATTTACAATCATGATTTCAATTATATTAATCAGCTCATAGTTACATAATTGAATATTTTACCAGCTGTGTGCTTAGACATAACATTATAACCAGTGTAAAAGGATCCAATTTATAATTGCCATATTATAACTTGTGTCTTGAGACAAACTGTATAAGTCAACAATATAAATAAATCAGTAAATAGTGGAAGTATTGATGTTATAGGCAGAGGGGAGTATTGACAGTAACTGTTTCAAGGGACAATTTATGACACAGCGAGTATAATATTAAACCATGAAAGATATGGTTTAATGGTATTCATTAAGGGCCAGTTGTATGAACTCGGAATAAATCATGGAATAGTTATTTTTGGAATACATGGTATAAATGTGGTGACGAGTTGTACGATGCAATTTTATTCCTTAGATATCTATTCGACTGTTTGTAGATTTAAAACTAATGTTGGCTATGCTGCGAGTCATTCGAGGCCAACTTGATACGTAATTACTGCTTTGTTTTGCTGAAAACTTCATAGTTTTCACAATCAGCTGTTCCTAAATTATGTATTATTTCTTATTTTAACTACTTACGGTACTATGAAATCATTATGAATGTTCATAAGCGTGTTCGGATGTAGAATTGCTATACATTTTACAAAACATAAACACATATGTATACTGTGACTTCTTGCGATAGGTTAGGAGTATGGGAATATAACCTTACCGTATGTGCAAAGCTGTATCTTGTGCTGATATATGATATCTTTCCGTTTCGGTGATCAAAACGTACTTAGCCTCATTTCTGTATTTTATTTATTAAAATACTTAGTAAGTGAATTTTGAAAATTACATTTTAATGTTGCCAATGCCACTATCAACTTAAGATATGTATAATTGAATCGTTGCACCAAGAAAAATAGAAAACAATTTGCTATATAAGTATTATTAACCAACAGAAATATTAGTAGTTATGTCGAATAGTACATTAAACCGTTCCCATTACAGTTTGCACTTTGCTGATGGCAATATTTAATACAAGAGCTAGAAATTGTCAACCAAACCAATAAAACCGAGAACATTATATTTTAGGGAAAGCATTCTCTATTCAATCAAAATTGTCTCTAATGTGTTAAACCTACAGCATATAATACGAAAAATTATGAATTTATTGTAAAATAATTTGTTTATATTTACGAGCTCTGATGGCGTCTTTTAATCTGGGCATCTCCTCCCTACATCACAAAGCTTGTAGTGTTATAGTTTTTAAACTTGCACATAACTTCCAAAATCTGATTATAGTACAGAATGTCGCTAACATTAATACTTGTTTTTATTAAAATCTGGACATCTATTACCAACACGTGCTTCACTTGGTCATCACCCTGCTGTACTCCATCTATACCATGACCAAGTGAAGCACGTGCTGGAAATAGATGTCCAGATTTTAATAAAATTGACAGCTTCACTGTATGTAATGGCTTTTTTAACATTTTAAAATTAATACTTGTGGTTATATTACGTTTTGAAGCATATTGCCGTAGAAGTAACCTATCCTTTGTATTTCATCAATAAAACGTAACCTCACTCTTTACAACGTTATACATTGTGCTGGTGAATTGCTGCACTACACTATTTTATATCTATCTTGGGTTGGATTAAATGTAATTGTTTCCATAAAATAGAGGTATTTTGATGATAATATTGTAGGTAGATTTTACTTTTTTATAAATGAAACTTTATTTTAACTATCTTCTTGTCATATTTATCTTATAACCATCAAGTTGTCTGTGTGATATCATTTCTCAACTTTAATTTCATTATAGCCATGTTGATTTATCAGACTATCTCTACAAAATATTGTATTTAGGTATAATATGTCCTTAAAACATATTATAAGGAAATGAATCGTTTATATCGGTCAAAATTATGCCGAGTACCCAAGCGGCCATTTTCCTTTTTATACTCTATTCTCGGAATATCGGCTTATCCCCGCAAGGAATCACGGAATAAGTTATTCCATGTTTATTCCCTTGATAGTCTCTATTCCGTTGTACAACACAATTTTGCACATAACCATGGAATAACGACTAAGACTAACAGAGGTTCATTCCAAGTTCGTACAACTGGCCCTAAGTAAATTATGAATTAGCAAGCTATTTGTTAATGACATTACCTGCTTAATCTCATTGTTAACATTTAGAGACGACAAAACAGAGTTTTTCAAAGGAAGTGGCTGAGCCTCAGCATAACATCGTAGTGCTGCCTGAATGTGCTGACATGTTGTTAATGTTAGGGGTGCTGTCTTCTCCTTAAATATCAACCAAGAAAAAACATGTCAAGGCAAATGAGAAGAAAAATCCACCCAAACAAAAGCAGAAGATAATGCGCAACAATTTCATAAATTTCTGTGACAAATATTCTTTATTTTTAGAATTGTTCTTCATATTATTCATAAGAAAGCTTATTCCTATAACCAGTTACTATAATACAATTAAGAAAGCATTAAGAATAATTGATCAACAAAGTTTAATTTTACTTTCGGATAAAAACTTATGTATTGCATTTAAACGTCTTTCTCTACCTATACTGAAATAAATAATTGTTACAAAAGTTTATTCTATATTTCATGCTAATATTGGTAAACATTAGCAGAAATGGTTTCATTTCATACTTCCTTTTAGGTGCAAATAGGATAAGGCTATATATTAGGATAAAGTGAGTCAAATCTTTTAAGAGCAGGTTGCTATATGATAATTTGAAATTCTGTTCTGTTCATGACCAGGATAAAAAAAATTAATAATGATTTTCCATTTAAGAAAAATATAAGAATATCTCAGAAATGGTTAACTCCATAAAATAAATCTATCTAATACAAATTATATGCTTTAACTAGGTGTACATTTTTTGCGTAATAAGACTGTCTATATTTGTTACACCAGTCATACAAAAGTCGTTCAGAAAGAAGAGGACTTCAAAGGCTTATTCCCAGAAAAATCAAGATTTACATTTCATTTGTCAAGAAAATATCCTAAGCATAATATGGTACAGTCAAACTCGGCTAATCCGAAGTTGAAGGTACCAAGAAAAAAAATTGAATTATTCAGGATTTTGATTTTTTAAAAATCTTTTTAATTAAAACAGTTCTAAATTAAATGAAATTATAGGAAGGATAACATTCGAGTGTGTACTTACAGATAAGGAGTCCACTTACTGGAATTTTTTTATCCTGTGCCTGCTTGAACCACTTTTTAATGCACTCATCGACGTCAGGACTTTCAGGCCCTTTTGCTCTTTTTTTACTTTTGCCACTGTAACTACATTGTTCAAAATTCTTTCCTTATTTTGAGGTACATAGAAAATGTATTCTGGGGAATTCCAAAATCTCTTGAGATGCCACACTTTTTTTATAAACCTTTTTCCACTTTGCAAATGGCTGCTGCTTTTTCAGCTAAAGTAAGAGTTTTGTAATTTACTCTTTTAGGTTTGGAGAGAGCCATTGTCAACTCAGATCACTACACTGATGATATTGATGTAACTGTCTGTGTACACTGTTTAAAAATGCTCACTTTACTGCACAGGAAGTTATTTGCTGCAAGCGTAGGCCAACATGTGACTGCAGGTAAACAGAATGGAAAGGAGAGCAGTGTTTACAATGACAACAAGTGCCTTGGCTGGCAACAAGTTCCTAGAATTGCACAAAGAAGTCTTAGTAACCCACATTCCTTACCAGCAGAAGAGGGAATTAGAACTACAATATGATGCATTTCGTGGAATTTAGTAAGGGAATGGGACCACAGTACAGCACAATTCCTGGAATTTATTCAGCAAGTTTAACTAACCTATAATTTTTTTCACTCACTCTTGTTGAATATTATATTGAATTATCCAAAAAAATATTGATTTACAGAGGACTTTTTAACATTGCTTTGTATAGGATTGTCAAGGGACCATGCTAAAAGCTCAAATTTTTCACAATTTTGAATTAAAAAATTTCAAACTAATCTGTATTAATTTCAAATCAAAATTCAAATTAATCATTTCAATCAAAATCATTACAGCCATTTTTAAAAATATTAATATTTTTGAAAAACTTTTCATATAAAGAGTAATTTGGGATGTGGGGTTTTTTCTTAAAAACTCTTTGTGTTGCGTCCTTGGAAGATACTGCAAATAAATACCAACTTTGATATTTAACTGACTGTTCACATGTAAGCACGCATGTGCATATATATACAGACCTTTTTGACTCTCTAGCATGTATGTACAATGTAAACGGTAGGCAGAGAAATTTGATACTGAAATTTCACCAGAAACACAAGTTTTAAGGACCCCCTGAATCCAAAAAGAGTATTTTTAGAAAACAGTCCATGCGTGCATCTGGGTGTGTATGTAGGCAGCATAGCTCAAAAATGAAAAGTTGGTAAAATACCAAATTTGGTATTTAAGTTTGGCATCTTCCAAAATTGTGATACAAAGAGTTTTAGGAAAATACCCCCCCCCCCCCACTACCACTACCCTAAATTTAGAACATTTTGATTAAAATACCATAAATTTAAGATATTTTCATGACAAACGAAATATATATCGAATTTTCTGGGAATATCCTTTAAAGATCTCCGCATGATTTTTGTTTATTTGATAAACTGTAAAAGAATGGAAAAAGCTTACTTATTACACAAAAATCTGATATGTTCCATTCGCATAGCTTTCTCTAGCTGTTTTACAAACAAATTTTTCTTACGAAAGATTATTTGTCTATCTACAACATGCTAATCGAGATAAACATTAGCAGAATTGGTTTTATTACTTGCTTCCTTGTAAGTGGAAGAGAAATAAGGGAATACAATAGGCTAAAAGCGATATCACATCTTTTAAATGCTGCATGTGAAACATTTGAGGTTTGGTTCACTTTGCATGGTCCCATTTGAGAAAAGTTAATTAGTGTACAATTGATATCAATAACAATGAATATCTCGAAAACTGTCAACTCTACAAGAAAAAAATATATGACATAAATTATATGTTTTAACATAATCTACTATGTAAGTTTTTGTCTATCTCCTACAGCTTAATTTTATGCAAAATTCTGCAAAACTCAACCAGAATAAAGAGCTCTTCAGAGGCTATTCCCAGAAAATTCAAATTATACTTTTCATTTCTCATGTAAATAGCTTTACTATACAGTATTTTAATCAAAATTGTTAGAGCCATTTTTTGAGACAGTCAAAACTTTTGAAAAACGTTCTATGTAAAGGGTAGTTGGCAGTGGGGGGATTTTCTTGAAAAATCTTTGTGTCACATCCTTGAAAGACACTAAATTTAAGTACCAAGTTTGGTATTTAACAGAATTTTCATTTTTGAGAGAGAGAGAGAGAGACACGCACGCACGCACACACACCCACCCCCACATTTTTGTTTTTCTTCGGATTCTCGTTACTGGATTCAATTTTAGAATATTGTTTTTAGCTTTACATTGTTTAAGCTGGTTAGTCATTTTGAATGGTAAATGAAATTGGTGAGATGATATTCAAATGAAGCTGGGGTCCATGGAGCTAAAGTTACTCATATTTGTCTTCTCAGGATAAGAGAAAACTACAAAAAAAACCTCATCCAAGTACTCACACTAAGCGAGATTCGAACTCATGACCTAATGAATGTGAGGCAGGCACGCTTACACCATAGTACCCAAGCAGATTTTAAAATAATTATAGTTTCCTCAAATGGAATATAATTACTCATTTTGCTTGCTCCTGGTCAAGCATATGATATGTAAAACCCATTATTTAATGACCAGCCTTTAAAAGATCCAATTATCACTTAAGCCTAGTTAATTATGTTATTCTTTATCTCAAAGAAGTATGCAATAAAAGCATTTATGTAAATGTTTATGTAGATTGACATGAAACAGAAGAGCATTCCTTTTGTGAATATAACATCATATTATTACTGTTAATTTTATACACAAATCCATATCAAAAATTCTAAAACCTAATTTATTTACAATTATATCTCCTAAAGTTTTTTTTTTTAAACTTTCCTTTTTCAATTTTTTTAGTTTTACTTTTGTTATTTAATTTACTTTCAAATTATTTTTGCCCTAAATTTCACATTTACAATAAAAAGGGAATAATAATTATTTCTCAGTTTATTTACAGATCTTCCAGGTGTTTCTATTTTCCTGTTTCATACTGAGAAACAAAAACCATGCGTTCTAGTTAACTACATGGCCAAAGTATTAATATTCTATAATGTGTGTCAGAACTTTTTTCAATATTTCTTAAAAGTTGGAGGGATGAACAGTCCAGTTTTAAAAACCTTTGACCATTGTACTTTACAATCGTCTGATAATACAATTTGAGAATGACGGATTCAGATAAATTCCTAAAGGTTGCAAATAATTTGAGTAGTTCCATGTAAGATTTGATAAAGAAGAGAGACACAAAGTGACTTAAAAACTAAATTAACAAAGGTAGAGGAACAACAGCCATGTTAAATAGTAGTTTATGGGACATATAACAAAATTAAATAATGAGAATTCACATGCAGTTGAAATCTGAAAGCTCAATAAAGATTTAATATCAAAGTTATTAATAAAAATAAAGTAAAATCAGAATTAATGTGGGAAAATATATTTATGCACAAATTCAAAAAGAATTAAACTTTTGACATGAAAATTGACAACTGCTGATTTTCAAGTTCGTCAAACCCACTATAAGAGGCAGTGTAATAGATCGAAGGAAGGAGATGCCTTCAAGCCAGATGATTCAGCCATGCAAAAGAAAAGAAGAAACCATGTGGCAAAATCATGATTTTGTTTTAAAGTGTAAGTGAAGTCTTTGAGTATTAATCAAGCTAGCTCAAATTACAAATTATTACCTATGGAGATGTAAAATCAGCAAGGCATTCAAAATAGGAAATATGTTAGTATCTTTATTCCTCAAATAATACTTTTAAAGGAATTAACATTTTCATTCTCTTCAATTAAATTAATGTGTACCCTTCAATAAAAGCACTTCTCTTCCATCAACAAAAGTAATTACTAAAGCTTAAGTTTGAAAATGATAACCAATTTATTTTTAGTTTTTGATCCTCTGAGTTCACATTATTGAAATCAAAATTGATAAACCTAATGTTCCTTCACAAAATGCACAAGGGAAAAAATTGCTATGAATACTATTTCTCCACTTAAAAGCTACACTAAATACTAATCTATCATCTGCTTTTCCCAGTGAGTTTGGTTTAATTTTTACTATTTTTGTTATGGTGGGAGCAGCATTTTTTACTTTTTGGGACAAAAATTATTAGGTTATATTCATCTTCATAAAGACCCTAATAAGGTTGAATTTGTAAGTAATGAAAGTTAAAAATTATTGACAAAATATGTAAGTCACAAACATTTTGGTCATGTCATGGGATTACCAGATGGAATACCCAGAAATAGTTGGATAGAAATTAAGGATGGGAATGAAAGTAAATGGATTGGAGGAGGAGGAGGAGGAGGAGGAGGAGGAGGAGGAGGAGGAGGAGGAAGTGTTGGTGATGGTTGTGGTGGAATGGAATGACTGGAATGAGTGGAGAAGAAAAAACAAATTTAAGGAACAGAAAGATATAAATACATTATAATTCTGTGTGCTTACTGGCAAAACTACCACCTTCACTTAGGGTCTCCTTAATAAACAGCAATTTTTCTCTGTAATCAATTAATTATACCATAAAGCCTGTATTATTATTCCCTCTCTCAAATCCTCACACTGCACCATTTTTCAGAAGAACTGGTGATTGCTTAAGGCAGGTTTCAATTCAATAAATTAATTTCATTTATCTCCCTTATTTTTTATGATTTTACTGTGCAATTTTATAAAAGGTATTTATAGCGATTTCTTTTAATTATAGCAATGTACAGTCCTAAATATTCCAAATAATAGATGAGAAACCCCCTGATATTCATTTAAAAGCATGTGAAACATTGGCTTCCTAACTTCCCCCCAACACTTCAAAGTTCTGGAAATGCTGCATAGCATATAAGTACCTTTTGGCAGTGGAAAAATCCTGAATTGGAATGATTAATTTTGTAGATAACTGTAAAATGTTAAATTTTAAACCTTTGTTTCTTATTTTTAGTCCTACAGTAACATAAAGGTTACTTAATTTTCCCATAATGCAGAAACTTTTAACATATACAATGAAAGGCATCAGGCCGAGTGGTTAGACCACTCGCCTCTCAACCAGATGGCCCAGGTTCAATCTCAAGCGACCACATGTGAAATTTGTGGTGCACAAAGCGGCACAGAGTTCTGCGGTTTCCCCCACCATTGCTCCATCTTCATTCCATGTAACATCAGTGTCATCGCCTGCAGTGTCACAAGTATTAAAAGTGGGCATTAAACAATATCAAAAAATTACAATGAAATAAGATCCTGCACTCTTAGACCACTAATTATCTCTTTTACAAATAGCCCAGCATCATCAAAAAAATTAATCTTCTCAGATAACTTACAATATTGGTTCACTAAATTCTAATGTTAGCAATTTTTTCTCTTAATGCAATTATTTATGCTAAGGAATTGATTACAATATATGTACAAAGCAAATAAGCAAAACTTTTCTCACATGAGGGTTATTAGAAGGTTCTGGGATCCAGAAACTATAGAAGATTAATCAGACCTTAATTTTGACCTTACTTCATTACAAACCCATCTGCAGTATTAGTAAATGGCAATTATATAAATTAATATATCACAGGATTGACTGTTCTTTTTAAACACTTGTCTTTGTTTGCTGAAGTGTTATAATTATACCACATGCATATTTCTTGGAATAACTGGCTTTTATTACATTTTATTGCAAGGAATTCTGTGCAGTAAGTATTAAATAATCTGTAAGTAACACAATTATTATCTGCTCCCTAGCATTATCAACGAAATGTCAAGGCTTTATTTGCAAACATGTTCTTTTATAATCCCAATGTGTTCATACTGAAGTACAAGCTCTTTATAATTATTTTTAATCCTTTAGTAACTAAAGAAATGAAATTAGGTGTTTATATATATATGTCTGTCAAAGTGAATTAGGTTATCAATCGTGAAAGAATTAGTAACATTGGATGTGTGCTTTTTGAAATTACCCTACATACTTAAACAAATTTTCTCTTTTAATAATATAATTATACACTGTAACTAACCATTTCTGTTGAAATAGTACATTAAAACATTTCATTGCTACTTACATGGCATTTTAAAATGCTGGCATCAAAAGATCTTTGACAAGTATCAACAAAACAAAGTGCCGCAGTTTGTGTGATGAGAGAGGCCTCTGAGTCCATTGGATCGCCAGATTCTGAAGACTGCACAACAGGAAGTTGAACAAATCCTCTGTAATCTGGTCCTTTATCTCTCACTCTCACTGAAAAAACCTGAATAGTATAAAAGCACTTGTTAAGATTGGCAATTTAAATTTAAAGAATACAATACAATTAAAAAAAATCTGATGTGTTGCACTTGCATGACTTTCTCTGGTTACTCTACAAACTTCTTAACAAAAGATAATTTTTCTTTTAACACCATGTTAATCGAGATAAACATTATTATTGAGTTTTTTACTTTCTCTAAACATACTATGTACATAGTGTATAGAGAAGGTATTGCACTACGCCCAAAAATTTGATACCAAGATTTCACCAGAACCATATGTTTTAGGGTCCCCTGTATCCAAAAAAAGCATTTTCAGGAAAAGGTCTGTATGTGTGCATGGGTGCGTGAGTGCGTGTGTTTTATCAACTCCTGTCCATACAAACCAAGGAACTTCAGTCTCATACCAACCAGTTTTTGACTATCACTTTAACCTATGGTATTCCCTTATTTCACTTCTATTTACAAGGAAGCAAGTAATAAGACTAGTTCTGCTAATTTTTTCTGGATTAGCATGAAGTAAATAGGTAAGGGAATACACTGGGCTAAAATATAGTAAAATGTTTTAAAAGCAGTTGTTATGCGATTGTCATTGCAAATTTGTCATTGCTTTTTTGCTTGGCCAGGAGTAGAACAAAGAAAAACAGATTATTTCCATCTGAGAAAAGTGTAAACTAATAACACGGAATACCTCAAAATAAGTCCCACGAAAAAAAAATGCATGACATAATTTATGTATTTTAACAAAAACTATATATTTTTTGTATAGTAAGTTTTTGTCTATCTCTTACAGTTTACTAGTTATGCCAAATTAAGTAAAATTCATCCAGAATAAACACGTTTTGAGAAGCTATTCCCAGAAAATTCAAAATATACATTTTATTTGGGATAGAAATATGTGGTATTTTAATCAAAATTGTTAGAGTCATTTTTAAGAAAAACAAAATTTTCAAAAAATTTTCCATGTAAAGGGTAGTTGGGGTTGAGGGATTTTCTTGAAAATCTTCATGTCGCATCCTTCAGTATTTAAGGGTCTTTTCGTTTTTGAGCTATGCTATCTCCCACCCACCCACACACCCACCCACGCATGCACTCACACACACACACGGACTTGTTTCTGAAAATGCTTTTTCTGCATTCAGGGGGTCCATGTATTTCTGGTGAAATCTCAACATCACACTGTGTATGATATCGCTACATAGTGCCTGATATCACTGAAATTTAAATAGCTCATTCAACTAAATGCATAATATATCGATAAATTGTGTGCTATTTTGAATAAATGTTCTTTTGTAAAGTTACAATTTACTTACATCACTTTCAATACAGGGTATGTTCTCTCAATCAGAGTAAACATATATAGTTTTATGAGAACCTGACACCCACAACACATCCACATGTGTAGAATAGGAGAAAGATGTGGCTGGTCCACATGTAAGAAAAAAGTTATTTTCACTTCAAGTTTTTTTTTTTTCTAAAATGTACCTAAGCCACCAGTTTTTATCATACACAATGGTGATGTAGCCTGATATGTCTTGTAACTTCAGTTTGTCTAGTGATGTAGTCTACCAACCTTGCACATCATCTGAAAAGTGTTTCTGTTCCTTTGATTGTCAATGCTTCTACAAGCCGGCTTTTTAAGAAAATTTCTGAAACAGTGTAATTTTCTTGAGCGCAGTAGGCAAAGTCATTTTTGTTAAGTTATCTACTGCCCACTCAAATAGATCTTGTGCAGTTTGGACCTAGTTGTGGTATGGCCTTTGCAAACTTGCACTAGTTTCCAGTCTCTTAATGGAATGACGTCATAAATACTACACAAGTTTGTTTTGTCTAATCTCGAAGTAGTCTTCTTGGGAGTTGATACACTTGTCCCAGCGCATCTGCCACTGCTGAAAGCAACTCTGGAAGTCCTCTTCTTTCAACATGTTCAGAGTCTTCTGCGATTCGCGATGGCTGGAATCAATGTCCTCAAAACAGTGCTCACGGAACCACATTTTAAGTTACGGGAAAAGAAAAAAGTGTGCTGGTGCTAAATCTGGAGAATAGGTGGGATGGGGAACAGTATTCATCCTATTTTTATCAAAAAATTGGCAAACAGAAGGAACTTTGTGCGCAGGCGCATTGTCATGATGCAGGAACCAGTCACCACTCCTCCATTTCTCCGGCCAATTGCATTGCATATTCTCCCTTAATTCACTGTTTGACCCTGTGGCACAAATTTCTTATGTACAATGGCTTTAATGTCAAAAAATACAATAATCATTGACTTCACTTTGAATCAAACTTGTCTGGCCTTTTTCGGGCGAGAAAGGACTCTACCATTGTGAAGATTGTTGCTTCATTTCTGAATCGTACCCATAAATCCATGTTTCATCACCAGCAATAATTTTCTCCATAAACTGTGAAGCATTTTGTAGCTGTTCTTTAAGATCTGTGCAGGCAATCACACAGCTTTCATTTTGGTCATTTGAAAGCAGGCAGGGCATGAACTTGACGGAATTCTTCTCGTGTCCAAATTGTCTTTCAAAATACTTTGAACTTCCAAAGGGGAGTCCTAAGGAGTCAGAAAGTTCTCTTATTGTAATGCGCCTATCATTTAAGACCATTTCCCTCACCTGATGATATTTTCATCAGTTTTGCTGGAACAGGGTCGTCCTGAACGATCTGCATCTTTTACTGATGTCATACCATTTTTAAATTTCAAAAACCACTCAAATGCTTGAATTTTGCCCATAACTTCCTCCCCATACATTAACATTTCATAGGCTTCAGTTGCAGTTTTTCTGAGTTTAAAGCAAAATTTGATGTTCGTCCTTTGTTCTTTGTAATCTGATATTTTTGCGTTGCGGAAAAAATGCAGCACATGCAAAACACCTGTTCACTTCGGAGCGTCTACCTTGTCACTGCATGGTCACAGAAAGTTGTGTATTACTTTCTCTATATGTACCATGTACATAGTGTATAGAGAAGGTATTTTATTGCACCCAAAAATTTGATACTGAGATTTCACCGGAAATATATGTTTTGAGACCTGAATAAAAAAAAAAGCATTTTTAGAAAAATGTCCATGTGTGTGTCTTGTCAGTGTATGGGTGTGTCTGTGGGCAGCATACTCAAAAACGAAAAGTCTGTTAAATACCAAACTTAGTGTTTAACTTCAGTATCTTCCAAGCATGCAACAAAGATTTTCAAGAAAATCCCCCCACCTCCCCAAATATCCTTTACATGGAAAATTTTTTGAAAATTTTGATTTTCTCAAAAATGGCTCTAAGAATTTTGATTAAAATGTTGTATACCAAAGGCATTTAAATGACAAATAAAATGTAATATCTTGAATTTTCTGGGAATAGCCTCTGAAGACATCTTTATTCTGGATGAATTTTGCATAACTAGTAAACCATAAGAGGTGGACAAAAACTTAATAGAAAATGAAGAACTTGTTAGAATACATAATTTATGTCATATACATTTTTTTCGTGGAGTTGATCAGTTTTGAGATATTCCTTGTTATTGTTTTCAGCTATAAAATACTTATACTTTTCTTATATGTGAATTTGTCAACTCTTATCCATAAAAAGGAACTTCAATCACATAGCATCCAGCATTTGACCATCACCTTAGACTATGGTACTCCCTTATTTCTCTTCTACTTACACGGAAGCAAGCAATAAGAAGATTTCTACTAATATTTTCCTTGATTAGCATGAAGTAAATAGAAGAATAAGCTTTTTAACAATAATTTGTTGTAGAGAAGTAGAGAAAGTCATGTGACTTTCTTTTGTTCTACCCCTGGGCAAGCAAAGAGGTGAATTGCAATGACAATCACATAATGACAGCTTTTAAGACATTTGCCTATTGCTTTAGCCTAGTGCATTCCTTCAGTATCCTTCTACTTAAAAGCAACCAAGCAATAACTGCATTCTGCTAATGTAGCTCAATTAGCATGGTTTAGAAAGAAGAAGAAACTTCTGTAAGAAGTTTGTTCATAGAACAGCTAGAGAAAGTCATATAAGTGTAACGCATCAGATTTTTTTACTTTCTCTATACATACTATGTACATAGTGTATAGAGGTGTTGTAATGCACCCAAAAATTTGATACCGAGATTTTACCCGAAACACATGTTTTAAGACACTCTGAATACAAGAAAAACATTTTTAGAAAAATTGTGTGGGAGTGGGGTGGGGGTTGGGTGTGTGTGCGCGTGTGTGTGTGGGGGGGCAACATAGCTCAAAAATGAAAAGGCCGCTAAATACCTAACTTGGTATTTAAGTTCAGTATCTTCCAAGGATGCAACATGAAGGTTTTCAAGAAAATTCCCCCCCAAACTACCCTTCACAGGGAAAAATTTTCGAAAATTTTTATTTTCTAAAAAATGGCTCTAACGATTTTATTAAAATACTGTATATTAAAGCTATATACCTGTCAAACAATATGTATATCTTGAATTTTCTGGGAATAGCCTCTGAAGACTACTTTATTCTGGATGAATTTTACGGAATTGTGTATAACTGGTAAACCATAAGAGATAGACAAAAACTTGCCACACAAAAATTGTAGAGCACATTAAAACACACAGCTTATGTTATATACATTTTTTTCGTGGAGTTGATCATTTTTTAGCTATTTTTTATTTTTGGTTTCAACCGTGAAGAACTTAGTTTTCTCATACAGGAACTTGTTAACTCGTGTCAATAGAAACAAAGGAACTTCAGTCACATAGCAACCAGCTTTTGGCTTTCAGTTTAACATATGGCACTCCCTTTTTTCGCATCTACTTACAAGGAAGCAAGTAATAAGACTATTTCTGCTAATTGTTTCTCGATGAGCATGAAGTAAATAGAAGCCTAAGCTTTTTAATAATAATTTGTTGCACAGATGTAGAGAAAGTCATGTGACTGGAACATATCAAATTATTTTTGTAAGGGGCAATATTCTTAATCAATATAAAATATAAACAGGTGCGTAAATGCAACTGAAAAAGCTTTTGAAGCAACTGGGATAAAACTCACTGGCTTGGTGAAGATAAACATTTTCAAGTTTTATAGATCCTCTAGTGAACCGGTCACTAGTTTCATTGATAGCCTCAGTGAACTTGAACTTGCAGGTCAGGGCTGCATGATATTGCTAGCTGGGGATTTTAATATTAACATAGACTGTAGGAATACTTAAAATTATTTGATATTTTCAATGCTCACAATCTAAGGGATCATATTCAAAATTACCACAGCTACTGTTATTGATCATATTCCTAGCAATATGCCTGAAAAAAATTATATCAACTCAAGTTGTGAATTGCTATCTGTTAGAACATTTTGCACAAGTTGTAATAAAACATGTCCCCAAGACTGATGTGTTCCGTTCACATGACTTTCTCTATATCTCTGCAACAAACTATTGTTAAAATGCTTATGCTTCTATTTACTTCATGCTAAACGAGAAAAAATTAGCAAAAATAGTCTTATTACTTGCTTCCTTGTAAGTAAAAGCAAAATAAGGGAGTACCGTAGGTTAAATTGATAGTCAAAAGGTGGTTGCTATGTGACTGAAGTTCATTTGTTTGTATGGACAGATTCCTGACAGGGGTTGACAGATTCCTGTATGAGAAAAGTATGTTTTTCAAAGTTGAAACCAAAAACAAGAAATATCTCAAAAACGATCAACTCCACAAGAAAAATGTATACAACATAAATTGTGTGCTTTAAAGTGCTGTACATTTTTTGTGTAGTAAGTATTTGTCCATCTCTTATTGTTTATCAGTTATATAAAATACCATAAAATTCATCCAGAATAAAGTAGTCTTCAGAGGCTATTCCCAGAAAATTCAAGATATACATTTTATTTGTCAGGTAAATATCTTTAATATATGATATTTTAATCAAAATCGTTAGCCATTTTTTAAAAAATCAAAATTTTCGAAAAATGTTCCATGTAAAGTGTAGTTTGAGGTGGGGATTTTTCTCAAAATCTTTGTGTAGCATTCCTGGAAGATACTAAATCTAAATACCAAGTTTGGTATTTTACGACTTCACACACACACACAGACCTTTTTATGAAATGATTTTTCTGGATACAGGGGACCCTAAAACATACATTTCTGATGAAATCTTGGTATCAAATTTTTGGGTGGAGTGCAATACCTTTTCAAAGCACTATGTACACAGTACATATAGAGAAAGTAAAAATGCATACTTTGAGCCTTAATTATGTAAACTGGGAAGCAGTCTATTGTGAAAAAAACATTAATAAAACCTGAAATTTATTTTATCCCAGATATTTAATTTTATCAATCAAAAAGCATGCGCAATATGTAAAAAAATGATATAAAAAAAAAACCCTCATTATTGAAGCTATTAAATTAAGAAACAAAATAAAAAACATGTACATACTACAGAAGTCAACTAAATTTGTCTATTATCACATTGAATATCAGAAATGCTATTAGATGTTTTATGAACATCTACAGTGCCCGAGGTCAAATTATTACACTAGTAAGATAAGAAACTCCCCCAACATATAATCCAAAACCGCATGGAAAATAATTAATGAATTTAGAAGTACAGATAAAGTACATGAAAATATGCATTTAAATGTGGAAGTTAGTAATTACTGAATGAATTTTTTCTGTGCTAGTGAAATAACAAAACACTTGGGAGAACCGTCTATGCTTAATATTCTATCAAATGATAAATCACCTTTTAGCTCCCTACCACTGAATAGGAAATTATCAGAATTCTGAACATAATACCTGGAAAAGCTTCCCCATAAATGGGATGGCATACAACCTAAAACTTTTAAACAGTGTAAACTTGTATAGCAAAGCCACTTACATATTTAATTAATGCTAGCATCAAAGATGGAGTTTTTTCTGATATACTAAAAATAAGTCTGATTAACCCCTTCATAAAAAGCAATAAAAGTGTCAACAACTACAAATCTACTTTCCGTATAGGAAAACTATTTGAGAAAATTGTCTCTCAAAGACTTGTAAAAAAAAGAAAAAAAGAAAAAAAAAAAAAAAAATTAATAATAATAATAATAATAATAATAATAATAATAATAATAATAATAATATCATGCTAACCTAACATGTTTTTTTTTTTGTAAATCCTTTTAACCTCAACAGCCATAATTACATTTATACATGATATATTAGCCAAAATAAATCAGAATAAAAAAGTGGCCAGCTTAATAGTGGACTTAACTAAACTCGGAGAGGTCTATATTGATCCCTGACAAATGCCTTACCTTCATCTTCATCGTTGCTTTTAAAGTCAATGTCACTGTCATTATTATTGCTCAT
Source organism: Hymenopus coronatus (assembly GCA_030762935.1). Classification (NCBI taxonomy): domain Eukaryota; kingdom Metazoa; phylum Arthropoda; class Insecta; order Mantodea; family Hymenopodidae; genus Hymenopus; species Hymenopus coronatus. The sequence goes on from CM060890.1 coordinate 37,449,283, forward strand.
ATTTACAATTACAGTAGGACCACTTGGCGCCAATTGAAACTGCATTGAGGAATGTTTGTTACATTGAGCAACAAGGATGATATCATTTCTTACGTAGCATGAATCAATTGGCAGAGAAGCAGATACACCTCTTATCAGCTGAGTCTGCATTGGCTGTCAGGTATCACTATGGATCTCCCTGAGTTTAAAGCTTTTGACTGCATGATATTCTTAATTGATAAATTGAAGCTTATGGCATTAGAGGCCTACCATCCAAATTATTAGCAACTTACTTCACTGGAAGATTACAGTGTACAGAAATAAACTATAGGTAGTAGCTCGCTAAACAGTGTAAAATCAACCATTACTGAGGTAAAACAGAGTGCCTCAGGGTTCAGTTTTGGGCTCTTTATTGTTTATCATTTATAATAATATCCCAAATGGCAAAACTTTTGCTACAGTCAGCAATTCTGATGATGCCACAGTTCTTTACTGGAGAGAAACCTTAACTTCCTTGACAGATAACATTAAATCTGGTACAAATGCATTAGTAAACTACTTTGAATCTAATAAACTACAAGTTTATGCAGGTAAAAACAGTCATGATATAATTTATTTACACAAATTTTCTTAATACTTCATTAGCATTTCTATTTAAATTGCTAAGAGTATTAGATTCCATTACTAAAAGATTATCATTAGTGTAAGCAATGATTTTACATACTTCTGGTAGTAGTAAATCGTCATACAAAATTATCCAGGGGGCTCCAAGCAGGCCTTGTGAACAACCTTTAGTAATATTTTTATTTACTGTTAGTCCACATAATTTTAACTTCCACTGCTATTTGTAAAACAATTTTGTACCATAAAAGCTGGTGAATCCGACTCAAAATTTGCATATAATTTAATATTTTGAAATAAAATGCTGTGTTAAATGTGGTGAAGCATGGAAGCTATGTTCCTTCATATTTGACAATAATGATACAGAAATATCGTTATTTACTGACTTCAACAATGGTATATTTATTTAATTGTTTACCATCGGTGTCACCTGCGGGTGGTTCCGATCATTCATTTATTTTCGTTCAATGTTGTTTTATTACTTTAATATGGGTGAATACGATCACAACTGTGATTTTTAAAAAAATAATTTCGTAAATTACACAGAAACAACGAACAATGGTATGTAAATTGTGCATTTATATTCATATTTATTCTGTAGGACTCCAAATGTTTCAGCAGATGTTCATAACCAAAGGTCTATTACAGAATATGATTACAAAGAAGAAAAACACAGCTGAGTTTATCAATAAACAGGTTCTGATCATTGAAACTGTTCCATTACTCAATTTTATTAATCATATCATCTATGTTTCTGAACAAGTAACTTTCTCTTCTTTGAGTTTTGCATTGGATTTTTCGAATTATTTCACTTCTCTCTACTTCTGCAATGTCTTCGATCTCTGGAAAAATGAAGTGAGTGTTCAAGTTATCACTTTCTTTTTTTCTTAAAAACTTAACCTCAAACAAATCTTTATCAACTTTTTCCTCAATCTTTCCAATAAAGTATCAAACCCTCTTCTTCGTTGGGAATTTTACCACAACAAACTCTCCTCTTGAAATTTCTTCAGTTTCATCCTCATTTTCCTCAACTGTTGTTGATGCTTCATCATCATCATCATCATCATCATCATCATCATCTCTCTCTGTTGGCTCATCTGCACTGGTTCCTTCCCTGTAATGTGGACATTTTGTTGACTCTCAAGATCTTCCACAGCCACTCCCTTACCTGGCGCCATATTCAAATGAGTCTTACGAACCACTTCTGTTTTCTTAGCTGCTTCTCCAGTACGAGACTTCTTTAAGTGATCCACAAATGCTTCTGTCCATGACTTTTCCATATCCTGTGTACCATTATCATCATTTAGAGAGAACTTTTTTCTGGGTAGAAGGGAACAATCCCTGTCTTTGCAAAACCGGATATGATATTCTGTTTCTTATTATCTCCAATTTCATCAAATGCCTTTTTAAGAAGGCGAGGAAATTCTGATTTTGGAACTACACCTCTGTTATGTTGCTTCCACTCGTCAAGAACACTCCTCCAAGCACATTTGAGTGGTCGAAAGAATGCTACATTGAGTGGTTGGGTCAAGTGGGTGGTGTTAGGTGGCAATAGAACAAATCGCACATTGTGCAACTCACACTGTGTGATGACATGTAGAGAAATGTGGCTTGTTAAATTATCCCCTATTAGCAACTTTGTCCCTTCTAATCTTCTTACAAAAGAACCAGAACGTCCGAAAACCATGCTTCAAACATACTCATATCAAACCATCCACTCATATTTTTATTATAGCCAGCACCAGGCATACCCCCTAACAGCCAGGTGTCATAGAGATGCTTACTCTTGTACACTGTATACGGAGGAAGCAATTTTCCATCTGCTGTAGCTGAAACCATAACACTAATGCTGTTCTTTGAAGAATCAATTATTCTTTCCGGGTGTTTTACGACAACGACTCTAACTTGGCCCGGATCATCTGAGAAATTGGATTCATCATAATTAATGATGTTAGATGGAGGGACTCCCTCCATTGATGTCTCTAAATTATAAAAATATTCACGCACTGTAGCATGTGTAACAGCTGCTATGGCCCTCTTTATATTTTCACTTAATCTTACACTTAATTCCTTGTTTCTTCCAAGGAATCCACGTAACTATTCCTTGCCAGGTCTGTGGTCAGTAAATCTTTTTTCTATTTTCCCTATCCTATTTAGATAGCTTTGTACTACGTTTCTGATATCACGATCTCTTAGCGGGAAACCCCATTTGGCACACACCAGTAATCCTTCAACAAAAGCTTTTTCTTCTTCTCTACTTAAAGCAGTTTGTCCTCCCATTCTGAATTTATATTTGTTATTTATTTTATCATTGAGGGTGGTATATTGCACACCATATTGCTCCGATGCTTTTCGGATGCTTAATTTCCCTGATTTCACAGCATTTACCGCGTTAGTTAAGTATACAGGATTGTAATTACATCTACTGCCAGGACCAACTTTCTTTTTGTACTTCCCCATGCTGATCGGATTCACCCTACAATGTAACAAATTCTAATGTCAGACAAAAGCTACCATTAAAACAAAACAAACTTGAATAAGTTTAGTTACTGATACTACCGCAAGAAACATGAATGAAATAAAATACGTTAATACATACCTAGTTATACAAAAGCGATGAAACGTACAACAGAACTTTTCACAAGTAAGCTTCTTCCACCACTATGACGTGTTCACTTTAATCTGATGTACTGCTATAAAAACAATAATAACAGTTCCGACGGAACAATGTTGTGTTCTAATAGTATTCTCGCTCCGAACACACGATGCAACAATTAACTCTAAACAGTTGTGCCGCCGTTTATTGTTGTTTTCCGAGTAAAAGAAGAAACGATCGGAATTATCCACCTATATCGGATTCACCCGCTTTTATGGTACCAGATGATACACATTTGCTGGATATTTCAAAAGCATTGGCCATCAGGCATTATTAAAAATCAGTTACATCCAAACATATTTCTCCTGTTTAATAATATTTTTCATTAAAGCATTATTAAAAGCATCAGTTATATCCAAAGAGATTAAAAGTCCATATTTCTCCTGTTTAATAATACTTTTCATCCAGTGTAAAACATTATTAACAGCATCTTCTATGGGTTTCTCAGGCATAAATTTATTTGGTTGACAAAGCATCATTGGCAGTTATGTGATACATAATCCTATCTATTAACTTAGTTCAAGAATTTTTCCCATCACAGGTAATAGCATTATTGGAATATAATTTTTTGCTTTGGGTTATTTACCTTAAAGAGTTTGATTTTGGAATAATTTTAATTATACCAATTTTCAATTGGTCAGGGAAAAACTCCAAACGTTGGTTAATTGCACAGGAAGGTAGACTTAGAGCACAAATTTTGAAGTTTGGATTTAAGTTGAATTTGTCATATAACAGTGAATTTTCCATAAACAATTGGTACTGTTATAAATTTAGCACACAGTTGGCAGCATTACTCTCTAATTGGAGGGAAGTTCATGAAGAGGGTGCAACATGAAGATCACTCACCCAATAAGGCTTTAAAAGCTTGAAGCATATATGTATTTCTGTGGTGAACCACCACATATAACTTTTTGGACAAAGGCCAATCAGGCCAGAAAATCATAGTGTATAAGAGGGTATGAACATAGTTGGTGAGATCGCCTGTTGGAGGCTCTGTATACAAGTAGAGATGGAGCCACCATGCTAAACAGGGAAAACAGAAGGCATGAGTTGCAACTATATAAGGCGCACAGACCAGAGGGAAGGCAGTCAAGTCTGAGTTACAGGAGAAGCAACATCTCCATACCATGGGGGCCTGTCAAATTCTACCTTGATCTCGTTCTTATTTATACGACCCTGCCTCTGTACTCCCGGCCAAGGTGACCTGTGTTCTAGTAGGCGACCCGTCTGCATTTGAGCTCATCAAGGTAACCCCTTGTACAGTGTGTCTTGATGCGGAACCTGCTAGGCACGTACATCTTGTTCACTACTTCGACCTAAAGGATGATCCCGCTAGGCATTTCAAGCTCACTGAGAATAAACCCTCAGTTGCGTGTCTCGATGTCACCCCGTGAAGCCCAATAGGCTACCCACCTGCTACCTACCTTCCGTATAAGTTAGAGCCAATTCGCAACCGCACAGAATTACTCACCAGCATGGAGTCCACAACATGGTGACCCCGACGATACTACCATGGAGAAACGCAACGCAACCCAGCAGACGGACTCATCCCAGTTGGAGGCAGTACACACTTCCAGTGACGCTGCCTACATTCTACACAGAAGACCCGGAAACCTGGTTTCTACAAGTGGAAGCAACGTTCGCAGTCAACCGCATCACGACTCAAACCACACGATTCTACAAAATATTGGCACAACTCCCACGACAAGCGGTGGTAGAGGTGGCGGACATCGCTACCACACCCGGACCGGAACCATACCTCGCCCTCAATACCGGACTCATTGAGGTATACGGACCAGCCGATCAAGGAAACTCAAAACTCCTGGAGGACAGCCCCTTAGGGGACCATAAACTGTCCCTCCTACTCAGAGCCATGCAGCATCAAACAACATCCTTCGGTGCACCGGTGCTCCACCTCCTCTGGCTGAGAAAACTCCCAGACCGGATTCGAACCATCCTCTCGGCGTGGGAAGACGAACCTCGGACCAAATTGACACAGATCGCCGACCGGCTGATGGAAACACCGACACTGGCACCGGTGACACAAAGCCTACCACTGGAGGCAGAACAGCAGATAAAAACCCTTTCCTAGAGGCTATGGGACCTGGAGCTCAAACAAGCCCCACCTCCACAACAAGAATACGTCAGAGGGAGGACCTTGTAGCCACCCGACACCTACTGGTACCAACGCAAGTGGGGCCGGCAGGCCCGGAACTGCACACCGCCATACCGATGGCGCCCAACAGGACTACGGCACGGAAACTAAAAGATCGCGGCGACCAGGGCAGGGGCCACGGTGAGCATTTCACACCGACTTTTCATAACATGCACCGTATTCCGTTCCTGATCGATACGGGTGCCTGCATATCGGTACTTCCGAACATCTTCCACAGGCGTGCGCAGGCGGACTACAAAGTCTACGCAGCCAACGGTTCCACCATTCACACCTTCCACTCAACCTCGGGACCCGGCAACTATACTCATGGACTTCGTAGGAGGCGATTTCCCGAAAGCCATCATAGGGGCCGACTTCCTGATACACTACAACCTCACAGTCAACCACGGACCATCACCGACAACCTCAACCAAACCATTCACGGCACCATAGAACATACAACATCCTCTGTATCCTCCATCCCACCCATGACCCTGTTCAAGCATCTCTTGGACTCCTACATCCAAATAACAACACCCGCCAGCAAAAACCCTTATAAGGACAACGGCATTTTTCACATCGACACATCAGGGGCTCCGGTGAACGCCAAGGCTAAGCGCCTACACACGGCAGCATATACAGAGGTCAAGAGGAGTTCAACAGAATGACTGCAGGGATAGTATGACCCTCCAAATCACCCTGGACATATCCGCTGCACATCGTAAGGAAACCTGATGGCTCTATCCGACCGTGTGGCGACTACAGGACTCTAAACAAAATAACCATCCCAGACCGCTACGCAGTACCACACATCCGAGATTTCAATACCTTGCTACAAGGCACCAGCATCTACTCCACAATAAACATCCAAAGGGCCTTTCACCATATACCGATAGCTCCGGAGGATATACCTAAATCAGCCATCATCACCCCTTTTGGACTCTTTCGAGTTCACCCGAATGGGCTTTGGGCCACGCAATGCAGCCCAGACATATCAGCGCTTCATGGACCATCTGCTCCGCGACATGCCTTTTACATTTTGCTATCTGGACGACGTCCTCGTGGCCTCATCACCACAGGAGCACGAGCAACATCTCACCAGAGTCCTACAGCACTTCTCTGAGTACGGCCTACATCTAAACATAGCCAAGTTCTCCCTTGGGCAGACTTCCGTTAATTTCCTGGGGCACGTCATCACCAGAGACGGCACAACACCATCACCAGCAAAGGTTTCCGCTGTCACCGAGTTCTCTAAGCCCAAGATAATTTCCAAACTACGCCGGTTTTTGGGTATGGTAAACTTTTACCGCCGCAGCATTAAACAGGCAGCGGAAATTCAACGCCCGCTAAACGCCCTATTGCACAACTCAAAGAAGAACGACAAGACACCAATAGCGTGGATTGATACACTGGAGCGGGTCTTCTCACTAACAAAGGACCCGTTGGCAGAGGCAACCCTCCTGGCGCACCCCTCCACAGAGATCCCGCTCTATCTATCTACGGCGGGCATCGGAGGGAATATAGAACCACTGGTTTTTTTTTTCCAAGTAGCCTGAACACGGCACAAAAATCCTACTCCACATTCGATAAGGAGCTGCTGGCAATATACGAGGCCGTCCGCAACTTCCAGGACCAGCTCGAGGGACGGAATTTCGCAATCCTCACGGACCGTAAACCTCTGACTCACCACATCGGACAAAACCCAAAGAACAGCAGCCCGAAACGCATCAGACAGCCTAACTTCATCTCTCAGTTTACCACGAACATCCAATACTGGGAAGGGGAGAAAAACACGGTAGCAGGCACCCTCTCCCGGTTGGGGCTCTGGGAAAGGCCGGGTCATATGGTGGATCATTTTCTTTCCGATTGTCCAGTCCAGTGTGATTGGCAGGCTGAGGGCAGCCCGAGGTGTGTTAGACGTGTCCCTGTTCTCAGAGAGAACTTAACCACGTTCTGACGGGATTGTGGGTTTTGTAGGATGGCGGGTGTGTTTTGGGGTTGTGGAGTGACAGGAGGAGGCGAATATTGCTCCTCGACGGTTGCCTTGATGGTGCAACGGCCCTTGTGCACCGCTGGTGTGTTTTTATCAAAATGTTTCTTGAGATTAAATTTTTGAATCCAAGCAACTCTTGAAGGATAATAAGGAGCTTAGCCTTAGCAGCTGTTGGTGGTGCTCCTTCGTTACCGGGGATGCCCGCAAGCCATGCGGGGAAGCCGGTATCGCCTGAAGCGGCGGTTTGTGGGATCGTAATCCCCAAGAGACCTAACGAGGGCGCTCCGATGGAATGGTAACCCTTCGTTGAATTTTGTTGCCCGACGCCTAATCTCGTCCTCCAGGTATGGTAGACCAGAGGCTTCGTGCAGGAGTCTCGTTGGAAAGCCTCGACGCACAGAATAGATAGCCCGGAGACACCTATTCTGTACCCGCTGAAGCAACAGCAGACTGGAGTCTGCCGCCATGCCCCAGATCTCACAGGCGTAGATTAATAAGGGGATAATGAGAGCCCTCAAAAGGCGCAACTTAAGGGGAACCGTCATCGAGGACCTCAGCATCAGGTACAGTGAGGCCGCAGCCCCATTGCCCCGGCACCACAGCCCCCGGAAGTGCTCCCTAAAAGTGACGCCCCTGTCAAGCTTCACCCCCAAGTAGGTGATGGTGTTGGTCCATTGTATCCTTCGTCTGAGGTACGTGAATGTGGGGAAGTTTGCGGGAAAGCGGCGCTTGGTGAAGAGGATAGCGTGGCTTTTCTCCGGATTTATGGACAATCGCCAACGCTCGCACCACTCTTGGATGAGGCAGAGGTGTCTCTGAATAGGGTTGAAGGCTCTGCGTGGGTGTTTGTTTGTACAGTATAACAGCACGTCATCAGCATACTGAGCTATGTTGACTTGCTGCACTGTTGGTAGGTCGGCCATGTAGACGCTAAAGAGCGTAGGGGAAAGTACAGAGCCTTCGGGGACTCCGCCTCTTACTGGCCTAGGTGTTGATTTGTGTCCCGCAACTGAAACTACAAAAAATCTGTGTTTAAGATATGAGTGTAGTTGGTGTATGATGTGTGTCGGGAGCTCCAGTCGGATGAGTTTGAGGAGCAGACCCGCGTGCCAGGTCGTAGAGAAGGCTTTCTCCACGTCCAGCGACACCGCCGCAGTGTAGGCTCTGTCCTGGAAACCCAGGGCAGCGGCCTCCACCACTCTCAGTAGTTGCTGGGATGTAGAATGCCCAGGACGAAAACCAAATTGGTGATCTGGGATGGCATGAATGTCGCCCAAGAGAGGGGACAAGCGGGCTAGTATTAGCCTCTCGAAAACCTTCGAGAGAACTGATAGGAGACTGATGGATCGGTAGTTGGATGGGTGTAACGGGTCTTTCCCCGGCTTCAAGATGCATATCACACGGGCCTCCCTCCACTCGCGTGGAAAGTGGCACAAGGTGAGGCACATGTTGAAAACCTTGGTTAGAAAGAGTACCGCCTTGATGGGAAGGCATCGGAGCATGGCGGGGGTTAGTCCGTCAGGACCCGCTGCCTTTTTGGGGTTGAGGCGCCGGAGTGCGCCCTGGAGTTCACTGGGTCGGATGACGGGAAGTCGGTCCGCCTCGTCGGGGGGACGTCGAAGGTATCGACGCACCTCCCGCGGAGCACGGTCCGAGAAGTCTTCGTCCTGGGGGTCTTCTCGTGGCCTCCTAGTCCTTTCGAGGTAGTCAGCGAACACATCGGCTTTGGCTCGGGGTTCATAAGCCAGGCCTTGGGTGCCTTGGATTGGGGAGGTGATTTGACCTCCGCGGTGCCGGAGAGCTTTGGCAATCCTCCGCACGTCGCCATCCTCGAGCCTCAAGCGGGTCATAGTCTCCTCCCACGCTCGCACCTTGTGCTCGCGTAGTCGGGTCCGGACCTCTCGGCGTAAACGCCTCAGGAGTGCTCGGTTATGTGGCGTGCGGTGACGCTGGTATAGTCTGCGGGCAGCCCAGGAACGGCGTACAAGCAGATGAAGTTCTAGGGGTAGGACATCTGGGTGTAGAGGAGCTGGGGTGTGAACAGTTAGGTTATGGGCAGTTCGCACCACGATGGAGGTAAAGGATTGGACCGCAGCCTCTAGGGATGGGATGTCTGTGATCCTAGGGATCGGCGGGATGGAGTCGTTGAGGCAAACCCTGACGCATTCCCAGTCAACGTCGCGGTTTTGAACCGAGACGTCGTGACTGGCAACCCGTGTGTTAACCTCGGCTAACACGGGATTATGATCGGAATGAAGTGCATTGATCGATGTGAGAGATGTATGAAAAGGGAATTGTTTGATGATCGCGAAGTCAATAACGGATGCCCGTCCTTGACCTCGTGGATGGTGTGTGGGTTGCCAGGGGCCCTCTACTCTGAGTTGAGGGTCCGCATCTATCATGCGTATGATATCATTGCCTCGGGCGTCCGCCCGGGGGCCGCAATGCCAACGCGGATGTTTGGCATTGAAGTCCCCGGCCAGGATGACATTTGGATGAAGGGCTAGGATGGAAAGGTAATCGTTTATTACGAACTGCCTATGGGGTGGATGGTATACAGACACCAGTAAAACTTCCGTACCGCCTAGGTCAACACAGACAGCCGTGGCTTCCATGGTTTGAAGAGGTGGGAGCTGGATGGGTTTGTGGACTACCCTGTTTCTCACGAAGATCGCTGTGCCACCTCCTCGGCCACCCACACGATCCACTCTGAGGCAGTTGTAGCCCGGAAGTCGGAATGAGGTATCTGGACGGAGATATGTTTCGCTGACTAGCACGAGGTCTAGGGCAAATGAGCCGGCAAAATGCTGGAGCACACTCCCCTGACCGCTCAGGCCACACGCGTTCCAGAACGCGAATCCGAAAGAGGTACGAGACCTATTTCGACTCGCCATTCTGGGGGGTCTGGACGATCACGGTCAGGAGGGCAAGTCCCTCCATGGCGACAGCCATCTTTGCGGCTGGGTCTGTGGCATATAGGAATCTGACCAGCAGATCACAGATGCTCCGGCCGTGGTTCAGCAGAAGCTGCTGTATCCACATCCGACATCTGCAGGACAGGAGGAGTGGTGGGGGTTATGTTTCTGGGTGAGGGTGTAGGAAGAGTGCTTCGGGGCGCCTCCTGCCCCTGCTGTCGCTCGGGTACGGGAGTACCGTTCCCTTGCGCAGCCCTGGGGGAGAAGTTAGGCTGCCTGGCCGGCTTGGGTGGGGGGCTTTTGTTTGGGTTTGGCTGGAGCTTCTTTGTTGCGTGGGGGTTGGTTGGTGTTGTTACCATCCCGTGGCTTCGCAGGGCCACGCTCAGCCCTTTGCGCCGTAGTGGTGTTGGTGGCTATCCTTTGTTGCGCCGTCTGTCTTGCAGGAGGGGCAGGTGCAGTTGTTGGCGCCTCTGGGCGCTGGTTGGCTACAGGTGCTGTTCTTGTGACCTGCTGTAGTTCTGGCGGCGGTCTCCTGGCCGCTATGACAGCGATCCTCTTAGGACAGCCACCATAACAAGCAATATGTTCGCCACCACAGTTTGCGCAAATGGGCTTCGCGGTGGGAGATATCTCGCAGACCTCTTTAGGGTGGGCGCCTCCGCACCTTAAGCAGCGCAGGTTACGGAAGCAAAAGTGACTGGAGTGGTTAAACCCCAGGCACCGGTGACATTGAGGGGGCCCGCCAGAGCCCTTGGAAGGTTCAATTTTGACCCTGAGGTAACAGATGGCGGTGACGCCATCTATCTTGGCCTCAGGGTCATTGGCCCGCTCCACTACTACGAGGAAGAGGGGGAGGGGAGATTTGGGGCCTTGCCCATCTGGAGCGGACCTGGTGAGCTGCTTCACCAGTCTTGGGGTGATGCCCTGGCGGATGAGGTCTGTCGAGATATCCTCCACCGAGGTGTCGACTGGTAAGCCACGAATGACCCTCTTTCCGATTGCTGTCGTAGGCGATCCTTATATACCCCTGGAGCGTGTGCCGAGTTGTCCGCCTAGTGGCGGGTGAGCTGACGTGGCCGGCCGGTGTTGTGTGCTGCGTGCTAGTAGTACCGGGCTGGTCCACTGCGGCGCTAGCTGTGTCCGCTTGGTGGGCGTCGGGCTCTCTCATCTGCTCGCCACTGCTCACTGATCAACTTAACGGCAGCGGAAACGCTAGTTATAGCACAGGCAGAGGACATCGAACTCCGCACCTACGCACAAACACAAACCAACATCCAACACATATCAGTGCCTAGCACTACCCTCTCGCTGGCCTGTGACTTGGGGACGACCATACAGCGCCCTTTGTACCTGCACCCTTATGCAGACAGGTCTTCGAGATAATCCACGGCCTTAGCCATCCGGGAATCCGGGCAACACGTCGACTCATACGACAGGTATTTTTGGCCTGCTATGCTGTCCGACATACGTAAGTGGACACTAGCGTGCCGTCGCCCTCGCGGTGTAATGGTTACAATGCTCACTTCATATGCCCAAGGTCGCGGTTTCAAACCCGGCGGAGGGCGATGGATTTTTTCGGGTGTAAAAATCCTTAGCATGGCTTCCTTCGGAAGGTAAGTAAAGCCTTTGGTCCCGTGTCGTAGATTTACGGCACGTAAAAGAACCTCAAGCCTGATAGAGAAGTCTCTGAGCAAAATTAAGCGGTCTTTCACGCCCAATTTAGAATGGACGCTGAGAACCACAGTAGTTAAAGAGCGTCCATAAATAACACGTCATTTACATTTTTACACTAGTGTGCCAACAATGTCAAAGGGCCAAAATCTACAGGCACAACAAGACACCACTACAGGCGTTTGCAGAAGCCGACAAGCTCGAGCATGTCCATCTGGACATTGTAGGACCACTACCGCCCTCCAGGGGCCACACCTACTGCCTCACAATGATCGACAGGAACACCAGTTGGCCAGAATGCATACCGCTACGAAGGATTGACGCAGAAACCATAGCAAACAAGTTTCTTCAGCATTGGGTCGCCCGTTTTGGCCCAACGGCCAGGATCACCACAGACCAAGGGCGACAGTTCGAAGCAGAACTGTTTACCAAGTTAACAACCTCCTCGAATACACAAGTTCCAACCAAAGCTTACCAACCACAGGCTAACGGTAAGGGGGAGATATGGCACCGATGCTTAAAGGCTGCCCTCTGCGAGTCGCTGAATATGACCACATGGACGGACAACCTACCGACTATACTCTTGGGGCTCCGCACAGCCGTCAGCTCAAAGGACGACCTCAGTCCGGTGGAAAGAGTCTATCTCCAAGCAGTCCATGGATGTATTTACGCCTACACCACCGCCAGGCATCACACACGCACACACACACACACACACACTCACACCAGGGACACAACGTAGGCTACAGGAATGCCTGAAAACATGCATACCACGAAACCTCGGAACAGTCAGATTTGTGTACATCCGGCAAGAGGTGGATAAACAGAAGCAAACACCACCGTACAAAGGGCCCTTCGAAGTCCTACATAACGATCTCAAAACCATCACCATACGAGGCGAGGATGGCTCAAGCAAGAAAATATCAATCGATCATTGCAAGGCAGCACACATGCTGAGCAGTGGCGAGCAGATGAGAGAGCCCGACGCAAACCAAGCGTACACAGCTAGCGCCGCAGCGGACCAGCCCGGTACTACTAGCACGCAGCACACAACACCGGCCGGCCACGCCATCTCACCCGCCACTAGGCGGACAACTCGGCACACGCTACGGCCGCCAGGGGTATATAAGGATCGCCTACGACAGCAATCGGAAAGAAAACGATCCACCATACGACCCGGCCTTTCCCAGAGCCCAAAATTTAGGACTAAGAAACCGGAACATAGAGATGACGGGGAAAAAATAAAAGGGAAAAACCCCAGCAGGCAATAACAGCTCCAACCACCGATCTGGAGGGAGGCATGTGGTGAACAACCACACACAACTTTTTTGGACAAAGGCCGACCAGGCCGGAAAATCATAGTATTTAAGAGGGTATGGACATAATTGGAAAGATCGCCTGTTGGAGGCTTGTATACAAGTAGTTAAGGATAATAAAAAGAGATGGCGCCACCGTGCTAACCAGGGAAAACAGAAGGCGCGACAGTCGCAACTTATAAGGCGCACGGACCAGAGTAGTAAATCCGCGAGAAAAGCGGATAGGTACCGTGGTGATTTGCCCCCGCCCGAGTACACTCGGGCGACTAGTTCCTGCTCCTGGCTCCAGGGAAGGCAGTAGAGTTCCACTGAAGCAGCAAAGGAGAGAGGACTTCTAGAGTCGCAGAGAGCCAACAGCCGGAGGTACCAGCATCCAGCTCGGCGGCGGAGCAGCCCATATCTCATCGATCACCGCTGCTTCCATCGGAACCTAGTAGTCTATACGAGAAAGGTAACAGTATTTATACTAGTTTTTAAGGCGCCCTTTAGGGTCCGGTCCGCTGTTGCCTGCGCTTTTTAGCACCCGATAGCTATTCTATTTCTCTTTCATCTTTTCTATCCCTAGTTTTTAAGACTTCCCCAGATAGGCTTACCATTAAATCAGGTGCCACTATTCAGTCCACCAACAAAAGAGCAGATATCCCACAGGTTGTTAAAGGTGGACTGGTGGTGGCGTTTAGGTTTCTTCTCTTCCACAAAATATTTTTATTCCTAGCTAGGTCTAGATATAACAGCAGACATGGCAGGGCGAACGCGTCATGCGATGCAAAATGCGCAAAGCATACATGATTATGTAGCCCCAGGTAAACATTCACATAAACAGCAAAACACAAACGTGTGGTAGCACCCATTGATTTAAATGATGTTTCTGTTGACACAAACAATGCGCAACTAGACCTTGTCCCCCCCAGACACGTTGCAACAGGTCCTGGCAGAAATGGATCTCAGCACTGACAGCGCTGTCGACGCACAAACTACGTGCCCCTCAAATGGGATCCCAGAAGAGATTCCAACACCTAGCCAAGAGCAAGCTGCTGTAACAGCCCCCCAAGACCAGGACTACTTGAACAGACAAAGGAATTATCTGTCTAAAGTATTTATAGCAGACTACTGCCCTAAAAGCCTAAATGCTATTACTAACGAGTTTGACAAGGTATATCGCCCCAAAACATAAATTTCCCAATACAGGAATAGTTCCCATGGGTTCCCTTAATGCCTACAACAGTGTTGTTCATTTCTGTAGGAATGAGAAGCTACCGTTTCATGTAGCGGCCCAACCCGAACAGCGGAATCATAGATTAGTCATTAAGGGCATATATGCAAATATGGAGGATACTGAAGTCACGCAAGCAGTACAGGCACTAGGTTTTGATGTAATCAAAGCATCAAAATTGTGCTCTAAGAGGACACGGACTCATATACCGATCTTTCTTATAGAACTGCCAAATGAGCCGGATTCTGACCGGCTCAGAGAAATCCAAGATATTACACATTGCCGAGTAAAGATAGAATTGTACCACCCGCCCAATGGTCCTCCACAGTGTGGGAAATGTCTGCGGTTCACGCGGCACTGCAAGGCACCATAAACTTGCAGCAGATGCGCTGGTAATCACCACGTACGTGCTTGCAACAGCCAGTCAAGACACTGCGCGCTATGCGGCTCCAACCAACATGGCGCCAGGTGGCGTGGTTGCCCAGTGTTCATGAAAATGACAGGCAGAAACAGGGGCCAGCACAACGTACGGAAAGGCAATGGCCTTTAACATCAGCATAGAGAGGGTCCTTTTCACAGGTGCTAGCTGGCCAGGACCACCCCATGAACCGCCCGGCATACGACTTAGTGCGTAGCAACACAGCGGGTACTAGCAACGCCACAGCTGTCCACCCAGCGCGTAATTTTCAGGCGCAAACAAGCCAGCGCATGCAATGCCCCTCAGCAAGTCAAGAACAAGCACGCGCAGTGACCCCACCCCTCACACAACTGAGTATTGCAACTCAGACATTAATGTCGCCTCATGAAGTCTCCCCGGCCTTAAAAGCCCCAATCAAAAGTTATGAAGATCACTTTTATGTGGACCGGGATGGGTAAGTATTACTCAACTTTAGTGGCCCAGCCAAGTGGTACATGTCCTCCTTAGGCTCCAAGAGAATAGAAAAGGGGTACCATAAACTAAGGCCAATCTATGATACATTGTTTAACCACCTAAAATTAAAGGGTTCACAGGCAGAGAATTGCGCAAGATTCATCAAACTGTTAGGCACCTTTGTAAAGGAGCGACAGCGCGAGGCGTGAGCTCAGCGAACCAGCCCGAGCCAATCCGTCTCCACCCCCACCATCCTAACCAATGGCTGCCAATATAAACCATACCAACAGCCAATACAGGATACTCCTCTGGAATACCAGAAGAGCAAGAGCCAGATTGCAGGAATTAAAGCACCATCTGTACAACGATCACATAACCATAGCTCTCCTTACAGAAACCTTTTTAACCAGAAAATATGACAAGGAATATCTCAAAAATGGTCAACTCCACGAAAAAAGCGTATATGAAATAAATTGTGTGTTTCAATGAGATCTACATATTTTGTGCAGTAAGTTTATCTTTATCTCTATATGGTTTACTAGTCATGCAAAATCCATTTCAAATAAAGAAGGCTTTCAGAGGTTATTTCCAGGAAATTCAAGATAAACATTTTATTTGTCATGTAAATATCTTAATATACAGTATTTTAATCAAAATTGATAGAGCGATTTTTGAGAAAATCGAAGTCTTTGAAAATTTTTCCAAAGGGTTGTTTGGGGCAGGGGGATTTTCCTCAAAGCCTTTGTGTGGCATTCTTGGAAGATAGTAAACTTATATACCAAGTTTGGTTTTTTACTGACTTTTCATTTGGGAGTTATGATGTTCACAGACACGTGGATCTTTTTCTAAAAATGCTTTTTTGGATTCTGTGGACCCTAAAATATCTATTTCTGGTGAAATCTCAGTATCAAATTTTTGGATAGAATGCAATATCTTCTCTATGCACTATGTACATAGTACACGTAGAGAAAGTAAAAAGGTATTGGAAAAAAAATACACATTCGAACCAATACTCAAGCAAATCTAGAAACCAAAGGACCCTGTTGACTTACTGCAGCTTGCTATGCTCAGTAATTCTGCACACCAGCTCTATTAATTCTGCCGTCTGCAAAATGGAAACTACGTTGTGGTATCTATAATAGGAAATAAAAGTGAAATGTGTGGATTGTGGTGAGAACACAAGTAATTTAAAATCAATTAACAAATAGTAGGTGCAGAATTACTCTGATTTATGTGTTATTTGGCAGGTATTGAATTCACAGCCTCTGTTACATCGGAATTGCAGATTTTCTATTTATTAACCAATTTTAAATTACTTTCTGACACTTCAAAGTAGTCTCTGTTTATCAGATGGTAGAATTAATAGTCATTGTGCAGAATTACTATGAATTACCCTTGTCACACAACACCCTTGTCACTCATGTAATTTGGCGTACAAAATGAAAACTAATCTAGGTAATGAAATGATGCATTTGTCATAATTATATTACTTAAATTATGAAAGAACAAATAAAGATGCTAAGCTTGACAAATGTTATATCTATTTATGGATGTAATTTGAAATCAATTAACACTTATGCACAATTTGTTAAACATGAACGATTTTTAGGACTGTTTCTTAAAATGTCTATTAAACAAAAAATACGAAGCATATTGTACAATGCACCTGAAACAAAATGCTATGAGCATATTTACAATCTGTTAAAAACACTACTCCAGTACTTGCTCTACAAATTTTAACAAATAAGCCAAGACTTGAACTTGACATTGAACAAGCAGCCATCTTACAATATGAAAAATTAATTAGACTACCTTGTAATGACAAAGTTTGCTTAGTAAAGTCAAAAAAATCAAACATAGATTAAAACTTTTTTACTTAAAAGAAAACATACAAATAAATATTAACCTGTTAGAATTACTTGATACTGAACACTACCTACGCTTAGACAAAGAATTTACAAAATCTGATACCTCTTCGTGTGTTCTGAAACAAATGACATTAGAAAAAATAAATTTAAGATACCCTACCAATGAATGGCTACATGTTTATACCGATGGTTCCAGCCTACCAAATAACAGTGGTACTGGTGCAGGTGCAATACGCCCTTCTCTTTCTACAAAAGATTAAGTTTAAATACCACAAATTTTTATGGAGAGATTTTGGTAACACTTCAGAGCTTACAAAACCTACTGTATCATATAAATAAATTTGAAAAAGTTGTATATATTATTATCTGATTCAAAAGCAGCTATTAAATCAATAACATCTGAAGTAACACCTAATAACCTAAATATTGCAGCATGCTACAAAATCATAAAACAACTAATGAATTTAAATAAAAGATTAATACTCCAATGGATACTAGCACATTGTGGAATACAGGATAATGAAACAGCTGACTTTCTAGCCAAGAACGGTAGTAAAATTAATCAAATTTATCTGATCCAATAAGTTATCACTCTATCAAAAGAATCATTATATCAACATATTATAAAAAAAATTAAAGAAGATAATGTATTACAAACAAAAGGAAAACAATGGGAAAATTTATTTAATAACACAACCAGAATCACTATATTGCCAAGAAAATCCTCTGTAGCAGCTTTTAGACTCCTAACAGGCCATGACTGTCACAATAAACATTTATTCAGGATTGGTATAGTGAGATCTCTGTGTCCTTTCTGTACACTTAAAGAAGATATGGATGGAAACCTTCTACTCCACTGCCCAACCTTTAGTCAACATAATGTAACATCAAAGTACTGGAATGCAAGAGAGCGAATAGCTTCACTGCCAAATGCTCAACATTAGATAAATCTTCTTGTACATTTTTCTACTCCCCACAAAGCTCTAAAACCTCCAACCCATATCCCATAAACATTCCATACAGCAATGTATGTCACCAATAGTTTATGAATAATGCTACACTGTATATAACAGAACTGTTGCTTAAAAATATGTAGCAACAAGGGCAGTTAATGCTATTAAGGAAAACAAAATAAAAATGTTGCATTTTTTGAAGATGCTTAAATATTCATATCTCAACAGAAAAAAAAAAAAAGATGAACTTCAGACATTTGCACACACAGGCATACCTAAGAATTGGGTGGGTACTTCATGTTCCCAGAGCTCTCAGCTGTTAGCTATGATATTCTTGGATAACAGCAAGGAATACATACAATGTACCCATGCATTAAAACAAGGTTCCACACAGAATCAACATTTATTTCAAATTAAAAACAAGTTATGGAGATGACATTTACTAGACTTATCTAGTCTTATGACTTCATTTTCAAAATTTAAACAAACTCTCAAACTTTTTTACTTGTTTTCGTGCTAGCAGCGAGGGTACTTGGCAAACACTTGACGACACCAATTAAGGTAATATTTTGCTGGTATGCTCAAGTAAAATTTTACCTGTGTAGATGTGCCCGTGATAAGTTTACAAGCCTCTGTGGACATTTTTCTTTTTTCACCTCCTTCCTTAAAGACCACATCGCAGGCTCTATTTTTGCATATAAGTCCTCGAGTACCATTATAAGTTCCACACTTGGGACACTTCCTGACTCCTCTAAGAGTAGCCCTACCCAAGTCCGACAATAGGGCTTTAAGTTTTTCATCGTTCGGCATCTTTTAAATGTTTAATTCAAAGTATGGTCCCCATCATCGCTCCTAGCAATAAACACGCCCCACATTATTCTTCAAAAAGTGCAAGTTATCTCACGTGTATTATTCCTATGCTGCTTTATTTGTTTTATAAGCACACATCAAGACCACTGTAAATTTATTCAGTATTTTCCACAACAGAATTAGCTTTAAAATTTTGGTTACGGTCCTGTCCAATCCCTCATTTACTTCAATCTCTTCTTGTTCTTATTTAAAGACGCTTACTGCCAACCTAAAAGATTCAGCTTATGGTCCACAAATAAACTTTGTGGTCCAGCTAATACCGTGTATTTGGTAATGCTCAGGAGGACTGTTCTGCTGATTAATTTTCGTAATGATTCTGCTCCTGAGGCGACAGAATTTATATCCTGTTCCGGTAAAATCTAAACAATGATGGCGACGCTGATAGAAACTATATGGAAGCAGGGAATGCGTACATTTTCTAAAAACGCTGGGCACTCTTTTGAAGATAATTTTAAAATATTAAAAAACTTAGCAGATCATATTACATCGGCAGATGTGAATCTAGACCGTAGGTTATTAGATAAGCGTAGTAAAGCCAATGTTGCAAGTGGTCAGGAACCTCCAGTGACATATATTGAAATATATGAAGACAAAAATTTCACAATTGGCATCTTTATATTACGACCCGGTGTTAAAATACCATTGCATGACCATCCGGGAATGCATGGAATTTTGAAGGTGATAGCTGGTAGTATAAGGATTCAAAGCTACACAATGTTGGAAGATGTGACTAGTGACTGTGGTGTGCCAGCCAACATGTTGGCTTGTAAAATAGCTGAAAAATTACCGGAGCTACAAGTGTCAGAAGAGGATGATGCTTGCGTTTTAACACCTACCATTCGTAATTTACACGAAGTGCGAAGCGTAAATGGTTCAGCAGCTTTTGTTGATATTTTAGCACCACCATATGACACCTCAGACCAAGGTGGACGCTCCTGTCACTATTACATGGAAGTACCACCTCCAAAAAATGCTGAAGTATTGGATAGTTTACTACAAAGCAAAAGTCGTGTAAGGCTAATACATACCCCAAGTCCTCCAGAATTTTGGTGTGATGCAGCATCATATGAGGGACCGGAATTAAGGTATACCCATATTCAGAAACATTAAAACGATAAATAGTACTTTAATCTTAAAGGAATGCATTTAAGCAATTTTAATGTCAGCTCTCAGAAGAATAATGTACGTTTTGCTGTAAGTATTGTAAAAGAGCCACTCCATGGTTGCATATATACATTCACACAAGTTTGAATCCATAGAATAATCAAACATGTGTAGAAGTAGAAGCTACTTACACATCAGCAGTTAGCATTTTACTTGCTATTCATCCCTGATATCAATTTTGCATGAAGTTTATGAGGTTATTGTTTATTTTGCATGAAAGTAGTGTTGCATATGTTACAGCAAATGGATATACATTCTATCGTATGTAACTCAATTCAATTTATGGTCTTTATTCCTTTGGGGATCTAGATTTTGCAGTATATTAGTTGACCTTTAGGAGTGCTCCTGTAGTTGTTTACAAGGTTTTTGCTGTTTCCGTCTAATATTCTTTGTGGCGGCAGCTGCCAACATTAATAAAAATAATACTGTGGCATGACAAGCTGTCATATATACTGACATCTAAGGGCTTTGTAAATTTTTAATCACAGAGGAAGAAATGCGATTCTAATACAATTCTGTGGGTTACGGTATGTGCATTAAACAATATTGCTTTACTTCAAGAATTGCTTATGGAAGTTCTCTAGTGTTTGTTTAAATATAGACATATTTTTTAAATGAGCTGATTTTAGTAGTATATATGTGTAAATAGAGACATTTTCCTGTGAGTTTTAGTAATTTCCACTGTTTCGTTAGATATAAGTTTATGTGAATGTATGTGTAAATGGATGTTTGTAATTTTATTTCTAGCATTTTAAAAAAAGAATGCTCGCTTGGCTCATATGCGCTCAGTTAGCTCTAAGTTAGTGTTTGTGTGTGCAAGTAAATTTGATTTTCAGGTAATTTGTTTTTATTAACTCTAAGTTTGTGTGTGTGTGTAAATTAATTTTCAGTAATTTGAGTTTAATAATTTCCACTGCATTTATCAAAGCTGCTCACATGCACTCATGAGGCTACACGTTAGAGAGTGTGTGTGTGTGTGGTTGAATTTGCTTTTAGTAAGCCACTGCTTTCACTAAAATATGCGAACAAAAACAGCATTCTCTCTATTACATTAGGTTTAGGCTAGTGTGTAAATTAATTTATTATTATTTTTTGTAGTTAATTTTTAGGCATTTCCAGTGGTTTTGCCAAAGCATATGAACAACACATGCCTAATAGAACAGAAAACTCACGGATTTCGTGAAAAAAAATAAAAGTTGGCAGTATAGTTGTGCGTTCGTAAAAATTACAAAATGGAGTATGTTGTTTACATTTTGCGACAAGTTATGTATATAAGAAAATATCTTAATTAGGGCAAGTGGATGGGTCACAAGTGATCATATTTATTACAAGACACATGATCCATGTGAATTTTTATTGCTCAGGTTAGTGTTTTCAATTTGGACGTCCTGCGGAACCTTTACCCAATTTATTTTTGTACTGTTTGATCATGCACATGACATTTGGATACATCAGTTTACATTTAGAAGTACAAATATTTACAATAGTAAGCACAGTACAAATTCTGTGAGCAGCAAGTGTGGTCTATTTACAATAAAAGATTAGTACAGATCAGTAGGCATGAAATGCGAGCAACCTGAGCCGGTGTCACAGATATACCAAGTTATAACTATTTTAGACGAGAGGAGATTCTGTCAAATAAGTGTCGCCCTCCGTGGTGTAATGGTTACCATGCTGGCTTCATATACCCAAGATCGTGGTTTCAAACCCGGCGGAGGACGATGGATTTTTTCGGGCATAAAAATCCTTAGCATGGCTTCCTTCAGAAGGGAAGTAAAGCCGTTGGTCCCGTGTCATAGATTTATGGCACGTAAAAGAACCTCAAGCCTGATAGAGAGGCCTCTGAGCAAAATTAAGCAGTCTTTCATGCCCATTATAGAATGGGACTCTGAGAACAACAGCAGTTAAAGAGCGACCATAAATAACACAGCATTTGCATTTTGTCAAATAAGCCTCAACATTATAGAAACAGTTTTATTGTAAAAAGGATACAACACCAGATTTTAATTTTTTTAAACGTGCAATTGCTCACAGTGACTGAGGTAGTCTATTGTACAAAATAATGCAATTAAACTGTGTACTATGCTCAAATAGCGTTGTGTTATGAGTTATAACAATCTAATATTTAGATTTTTATAATTTTTAGATCTATATATAATTAACCTTCTTTTACATATTTTACACCATATAAAATCACTAGCAGTTAAGTGTTTAAATTTGACAGTACTTATTAAGCATGTATTTATGGACTTTTTGGGAAAACAAATTTTAATTATTTTGGTTATTAATGGCACTGTCAATTGCCAGGACATATCAGTGCTGTTGGTGTGCAAGAATTTCATCCCAAAGGACTTCTTTAACATGCCAGTAAATCTAGTGACATGAAGCTGTCGCTTTTAAGCACACTTAAAAATCATAAGTCTAGACCTGGTTTAAACCAATGACCTTGAGCTCAGAAGGCCAGTACCTAACCAACTGAGCTACCCAGACTGATGCTGCCGCCTTAGATTTTTATTAATTCAGACTTAACACCAATTTGTAACATATTATGACACTAACTAAAAGTGTAAATGCTGCATGTAAATTCCTGTGAAGATATGCCAACTTAACTAGATTATAAAAGCTGATGTATTTCATTCACATGACTTTAAAAAATCTGATGTGTTTCATTCACATGACTTCTCTACATTGCTGTAACAAATTATTAATAAGCTTATTCTTCTATTTAATGCTAAAACATTAGCAGAAATGGTCTTATTCCTTAGTTCCCTTATAAGTAGAAGGGAGATATGGTAGGCTAAACCAACGGTCAAATGTTTTAAATTTAGGTTGCTATGGAATTGAAAAACAAGGAATATCTCAAAAACGACCAACTCCACGAAAAAAATGTATGACATAAATTGCGTATTTTATCATGATCTACATTTTTTGTGTAGTAAGTTTTTGTCTATCTCTTATGGTTTACCAGCAAAAATTCAATAAAAATCACCCAGAAGAAAGAGGTCTTTAGAGGCTATTCCCAGAAAATTTGATATAAACATTTTATTTGGCATGTAAATATCTTAAATATAAGAGATTTAAATCAAAATTGTTATAACCATTTTTGAGAAAATCAAAATCTTCGACATTTTTTTCATGTAAAGGGTAGTTAGGGGTGGGGTGATATTCTTGAAAATGTTTGTGTTGCATTCTTGGAAAAATACCAAACTTAAATATCAAGTGGGAAGCAAAATTGTATTCATGTATGTACTTGTGTCAAATGTTGGCTTGAAAAAAATTGTCCCCATAACTCTTTCCTCACTAATGGCACACCAGACACCAATTTCTTTATCATGAACAATATTAGGTTGTCTAGAGCCCCAGTAGCGATTATTTTGTGTACTCACTCATCCATGAGCCAAGCTGCGTCCATAAAAATATTATTATGTAGGTTTATTTTGCCATTGTATACACTATTGAGAAATCACTCACAAAATGAGCACTGAATTGCAGGATCACCTGATTGAAGAGCATATCCACAGTTATTTTATATGGTTTTAACCTCAGCAATTTAGACCTCTTTGTACAGAACCATAAGAAATGCCTACCTGTTGTGTAAGGTGCCTAAGGGATTTTTGGAGGGAATTCTCCAAATGGTGACTGATGTCTCCAAATAGAAGAATTGTACCCTGTCTTTTAGATTTCTTAGTCTGAATACTTCCTGTGGCCTGAAATTTATTTTAAAGTTAATGGATTGTTGTATAGCCTAGAACTTTTACCCCTGGAAATCTTTCCGCAAATTATACCTTCACTTGGTGAGCTGAATTAACACACATGAATCATAAATAAATACACACTGTGTAGTAGAAAACATGTGCTGAGCCTTAAGACACTTTACAACTAAGAATAGAACAAAATAATAAATCACTTGTAATAACTGAACTACACCATATCACTGTCAACTCTGCACTTTCAGAGCAGAACAAAACTGCATCACAAGCGTGACCTTATTTGCATCAGCAGGAATCATGTGTCCACACGCCCAGTGGAAAAACACTGTGCAACCTGTTCGGATATTTTTGGGCTCACTCAGTATTATTCTTTAAATAAAATGTAAGTGCAGGCATAAAGTCAATAATTCGTAAAACCTCCACAGGCAATCAAAATTTGAATGTGTTGAAAACTTTTTGGGATCATTGGAGTTTTAATTTCACAGATCTCCTAGCTACACCATGTTGTCGCTCTGCTCCACTCCTCTACTTATAAAAAACATCCCTCTGCTACTCTTTTCTGCTTAGGACCCTCCTCTTTGGGATACACTTTGTGGCTTGGGACCCTAAAAGTTTATAACTGACCAGTAAGTAACTACAAAGCTGCTTAATGGCAGAGTAACAAAAGGACCAGATCTGGATCATGTATGGAAGTAATGCCCAAACATTATGGCAAATGACAGAAGGAACTGGTCAACAAAACATCCAATTAAATTAGCATGCACACCAATTTTATGTTTGCTCGAATACTAGATTGTTTTCATTTTGTCACCCTTTAATGTGTGACACCATTGTATAATAGTAATAGTCAGCTGCCATTAAATTTAGTGCCTGCCATAATACTGCACACTTTAGCCACTTCCGCTATCCTAGTCGCAGGCATAAACTTATCTTTGTAAGCAAAGCGCCCAACTCTAGGAACATTTCACTTCAGGTCCACTACTTAATCAAAACACAATAATAACACATTTTCTGCAAGGTATTGAAGTAAATAATTATTTCAATGATTATTGAAATATTGGTTTACAAAACTGCGAGGTGAGCAAATGGTACCATCCCCACTTGAACACAAAGGGAAGGCAGGCACATGGCAAATTTTATTCTCATACCACCTATGCAAGAATGCCCGAGAATTAGGTGACTCATCCGGTATTTCTTTTTGTGAAAAGTAGTCCTTGGCTTCCGAGAAATCAGCAAAAGCTTAAAAATCAAAAACCTACTCATAAATTAATCACTTCCAAAAATCAATTTACACACTAAAATGGTCAAAGTTAAACATAAATGTATCCCAGCATTGAAAAAATCAACAGATCCGTTCTGTAGTTAAAGCAAATAATTAAGATTGATACTGATATTGAATGAGCCATTCTGGATTTTCATAAATGTTAAATGCATTTTACTAAGATAGCTGTAACAACATTCAAAATAGAATCTAGTTCAAATCTAGTGTTTTATTTCCACATGTTCTCTATTCTCTACCAGCCATAAAATTGGACTATGCTCTTGAATCCTACATCTGTTCTGGCGTCAATGTGCATCAGGCTTGCTTCTGAAGTAACTTACTTCATATTCACACATGAATAACTTTAGGAATGTTTAGAAGTGTTTAGTTTTGCTTGAAGTGCTTTCAAAATGCAGTACAGTACCACAAAGAGTAAGAATAATTTAAATGAAAAGGTATTTTGGAACAGCAATACATATGGAATGAATATTTTTGAGTTGGTTAAGTAACACTCAAGTATAATTTTTCCAGACTGATTTCGAAGCCATGTGGGCATCATTATCGATGGTTTCCAACTATACAATACATATGTGCTTACATCATCTTGTAGGGAGGTTGTAAGGCAGTTTGAAATTAAATTTCCTGGCATATTCCGAGTAGAGAGGCTGTTCATTTGCTTGTAAATAAATTCTGGGAGACAGTATTAATTTGTAATAGGCAAAGAGAAGTAAATAGGCATGTGCTTATGTAGCAGAAATTAGATTAAATCAGAGAAAGGTTATAACAGTCATCTTCAAAATCTCAGGTGCCTTGCACAAGAAACTGACATTTCAAAAACTTCAGCATGGAAAGCAACAAAACTTTTCAAACTCAAACCATATAGGGATATATAGGAATTGCTACCATGTGATCACCAGAGTTGGGTAATAATTGAGGAATCCTAATGATGGAACAATTGATCCACAAGTAATACTGGTCAGTGATGAAGTATGCTACTAAGATTGTACCACACTGTGTAATCTCAATTGCTTAGTTTGAATTTTTTTTTTTTTTTTCCCCTCTGAAGGAGGTACAGGACAAAACTTTCAAAAGGCTGAATGAAATCTGTGTATTGTTCAATATTGAATTCAGTAATTGTTTGTCAAGAAACCTGCATAGATTAAGATAATAAAACAAGTAGATTTGTTGAAAACATTTATGTAATATGTACTTTGAAACAGAAACCAAACTATAATTCTAGTGGTGGAATAAAAAAAATTTGTCATTGCTAGGATTCGAACAGTGGTACTTTGGTTTGTTGTGTGGTTATTATGTCATTCCTAACCACTTGTGCCACTCAGGTCTTACACGACTGTGCTTCTAAAAATGTGCTCTTTGGTGTCATGTGATACAATTGCGCATGTGTAGTTATTAATAGTATAAACCCGAGCTATCAAGGGCCAGTTTAACTGCTTTGTGTTGCTTACAGTTGCTCTGAACCATAGCAAACTATATTTGTTTGCTGAGTTGCACTTGATTTATGAGGAAGCAAGATGGATCTTTAGCTGAAATAGAGTATTGTAGCAAAATATGAACAGCTCATAAAATGCAAACAAAGGAGACGGCATAAAATAAAGGTACTTAAGAGGCTTGAAGCTTCAGTTCCCTCAACTTCGTAACCTGATGCCCACATGCAAACCATATCACTAAATAATGCTACTATATCTATGTTCTCTGAAATACAGGTGTTTAGATCACGATTCACTGCAGTTTGATCAGTGGCATGCTAACCCTAAACTGTGGCACAGAATTTATAGCCCATAGGTCCCCTACCTCAAATTTATCTTGGACATCTCTACAATCCTACCAATTTATGCATTTGAATTCTCGGACATCCTATGCCTGTTTTTCATTAGTTTTGTAGGAATACCACATGCCCTTCTGATTGCATAACTGCTTTATGATTTGAAACTTGAACTTAAGTAATATACAGTTGAAGGCATCAGCACAGTATCTTTAATAGAATACATATTCAGTTCATTATATTCTTCTCATGTTTATAATGTAAGACTTAATCCATTATGTATTGCATTTCACTTAAGAATGTTCGAAATACTGGGGCCATCTGTTGAGATATAGCATGCATGTATCTGCAAATATATATATATATATATATATATATATATACAGAACACAGATTAATTTTTTCTCAATAATTCAACTTTTGCAAAATGTAAGAAAAGAGAAGAAAAAAATCTGATGTGTTCCATTCTCATGACTTTCTCTACATCTCTGCACCAAATTATTGTTAAAAATCTTATACTTCTATTTACTTCATGCTAATCAAGAAAAAATTAGCAGAAATAGTCTAATTACTTGATTCCTTGTAAGTGGAAGTGAAATAAGGTAGTACCATAGGTTAAAGTGATAGTCAAAAGCTGGTTGCTATGTAACTGAAGTTCCTTTGTTTGTATGGACAGCAATTGACAAATTCCTGTATGAGAAAATTTTAAGTTTTTCAAAGCAGAAACCAAAAACAAGGAATGTCTCAAAAACGATGAACTCCAAGAAAAAAATGTATATAACATAAACTGTGTGTTTTAACATGCTCTACGTTTTGCATGTAATAAGTTTTTGTCCATCTCTTACGGTTTAGCAGTTATTCAAAATTCTGTAAAATCCATCCAGAATAAAGTACTCTTCAGAGGCTATTCCCAGAAAATTCAAGATATACATTTTATTTGCCAGGTAAATAGCTTTAGTCTACAATATTTTAATCAAAATCATAAGAGCCATTTTTGGGAAAATAAACATTTTCGAAAAAAGTTTCATGTAAAGGGTAGTTGGGGGTTAGGGGATTTTTCTCAAAATCTTCATGTTGCATCCCTGAAAGATACTAAACTTAAATACCAAGTTTGGTATTTTAGTGACTTTTCGTTTTTGAGTTATTGTGTTCACGGACACACACACTGACATTTTTCTGAAAATACTTTTTTTTTTTGGATACAGGGGACCCTAAAACTTTTATTTCTGGTGAAATCTGGTATTGAATTTTTTGGTGGAGTGCAATACCTTCTCTATACACTACGTAGAGAAAGTAAAAATATGACACATAGATAACCGAGGTTTTACTGTATATTATAGTATATCAGCTGTAATAAAAAATAAATATAGCTGAATTACATACTCTTACTTAGATGATGAGTCTGACTTCCTAACGCAAACATTACTAGAGATTTCATTTGTAAATGTTTTGGAGGCGAGGTCCTCAGCAGTTATCCAAATTGCTAGATTTGAGGGTTATTAAAGCAGATTTTGGTGCTCTCTTGCAGTTGGGAGATGAACTTCCATAAAGAATATTCTGGCTGTAAATTAAAATTTTACATAAGTATCCTCTTCCACATATCAAGTTGCATATCCGACTGGTTTTAATAGTTTTATATTAGGTATGATTTTGTAATCGATAGACCAGAAATGCTGGGCTATTGCAGATTTTTTCCGTTTCAAATTTCATGTTTTCCTATAGTGTAGTCTGTATCCTGCTTTATGCAATAAGTTCTACATCAGAAAAACAAAAAGAGTACATGAAATATACACACAAAAATCTGCAATAGCCTATTATTTCAGGCCTATCGATCATGAAATCATACTTAATATATAAGCATTAAAGCCAGCAGATATGCAGCAGAACTCCACATATGAGAACAGGTATTGATAATAAGAAAACAAGTCGCATCCATTACATTTTTATTTGCTGCCAGAAAATTCTCTATGGCAGTTCATCTCTCAAGTTGTGGTGCAAGATAGCACCACAGTCAATCTACTTCAACAAACCACAGATCTCCAATTGGGTAACTGAAACATGTATAAATAAGCAAAATCTCTGGTGATTGTGCTGAATGCTGACTGATTTTGTAACCTTCTGTTTTATATTATACATCCTCACTCTTACAAGGGGAATAAAACTTGGCAAGTAGCCAGATTCTAACCATGTAATTTCCCTCTCCTTTGTTATTTTACCATATATGATTGATTTATATGCATAGCATCTGTATAAAAGATTTTTTTTTTTTTAATGGTTTAACATCCTCTAACCTATGTGGTCATATCGGACGAAAAAAGATAATATTGTAGCACATTCCATTGGCAGTGCTGTATGTCAGGACATATATTATATTTAGCTCTACCCTAATAATTCTAAAATGTTCAGTAATAAAACACTTAAAAATAATTAACTTACCTCTTGTGTGTCAGGTTATACTGTCTCCCTACCAACATCTAAACATGTGTGTCTAAAGTTAGTTACATTCTTCCCGAAACTAATAACACTAAGATGGAACAATTAACTTAATGTAAACAATCTCAAAATTAAGATTTTATGACATTTTAATGGATGCTATGCAATAATGGGTTAAAACATTGCCTTTTGAAACAGGGTTTTGGCCTCTCATAAGTGTAATAGATTGTAGTCAGGAACTCTGTATTTATGGACTTCATGATTCCTCTGTTATTCACCTTGTATATTTTCAAAGCAGTTTGCTCTTCTCATACTTTTATTTATTAAGGCAATTTTTTTCCTTAGATATGAGGTCAAGCTCTATAAAGTTAGGTCAAGGTTTCAAAGCAATAGTGATGGAGTATGTTGCTATGACAAATTTATGCCTAGATTTCCAGGGATTAGGAAAGCTGTCTATAATACTATGAATTTAAGTCCAGGCAAATGTGCTTAAAGGAGTCAGTCAACCTTATATCAGTAAATTTACTGGTATGTAAATAACTGCAAACATTCTAGCATATTGGTAACAGTTCTGAAAGCATGTCAATGGAAGAATTGTTATAAATTATAAAGTGCTGTGTATGTTCAAATAATACTTTTGTAAATGACATCTTGTACTATGACAAGACATCACTAGTATTAAGTTTGTCATATTAAGTTCTGATAATCATTAATGCAAAGATAACATGAGACTCAGCACCAAAGTATTACACCAGTTTTATTACATAGGTGTCGTGTATTAGGCCTAAAGCTGACATTGAATAAATAATTTACATCAGAGATATCAAATAATAATCTACACATTAGATTTAAGAAGCCAGGTATGAAACATAACACTAGCCAGGAATGTAGTGTGAAAGTTTATGCTCCTCTGCTTTCTCATAAAGATACAACCAACAGATTATTTCTAAAAAAAGGAAAATTAATAACATTTCTCTCAAAATATTTTACTTGCAAAAAAATGCTCTATTTTTTTTTTTATTCACACAAATTATTGTGACGTGTGCCAAAAGCATATGCCTGTACCTTGCCACTGTGAATTTTTGCCCATAAGCCAACAGCTTCCTTTTTATAACTCAATGCATTGTTTGCACCTATGTGTAAGGAGCACGTGGAATAATGATTCTACCCTTGTAAATTTCTGACTGTATAATTAAGAGGTATAAAAAGGGGGCTGCAGAATCAAACTACAGCACCAAATGTACGAGCCTCTATGCCCAATACAGAATGGGACACCAAGAACCACAGCAGCTAAAGAGCATCCAGAAATAGAGCTCATATAACCCAACCTAAACAATGCTTAGCAGCTGTCTCCATATTACAGTGTAATTTATTTGCTTTTTAACCTTTCTTTTTCAGTCAATCTTTAAGTTTCACTGTGCATAATAATCTTCTCTATATTTTGAATTTCAGGAAATCGCCTTAACATGAAACATAAGGACAAACCATGGTTGTGGAACTGAGAAGTCAAGAGATGAACTTGGTGCTTTAGTGATAATGGGAGCATTAACTCTCATTTATGTGGCTGTGGTTTTCCTAGACATTAGCATTTAATTTAGAAAGAAACATTTGATGTTTACAAGTGGACTACAAAGGAAGAACATCACTTTTGTGGCACCATTGTTACAAGAGCTGTGGAAACTTAACAAAAAGAAAAAAAGAATGGAACCAGAATAAGAATTAAGTTTTATAGCTTCAAGCAGTACCTGGTCATAGAAAAGCCTTACTCTTCTTGTATTGCTGCAACCAACACAATCCAGACCAAACAATGTAAGATGTACCTTTGCGCAGTTTGTTATGGAGTATGTTAAAGGAATTGTTGTACCAGCATTATGTGTTTTGTTTTATTTTGTTGTTTTGTTTTTTTAATATTATTCTGTCAGTGTTTTAAGGGAACAAAATATGTAACCTGAAAAATTAAAATTGTAACAAAATAAAAACATATTTATATTTGTAGCTTGTTCCACGTAGTTTCAAGCATGGAGTTGTTCTTTAGTAGGAATTCCATTTTGTTAAAACACCCAAAAATTCTATGTATAAACTACTAATTTTTATGTACACCAAAATAGGTACATCTAAAATAGTCATCTTTAAGAGTCATTCCATTGTCACAGTTATGACATTCAGTTATCCACAAAAGCAACTTGGTAATGCAGTGTTTATAATGCATTCTGAAACAACTAAACTTTCCAAGAATTTTTTTTACAAGTCATGAAAGATTTGAAAATGCTGAGCTTAAATATTTTTTAAGTTTTGGTCACAGATTACACTTTTTAAGGGAAAGGAAATGATTTTATTTACATTTAAGAAGCTACATGTTAGATATAGCTTTATACTAGGGCGTGAGCATATATATATATGATAAAATATGGTTTTATTTCTGTGTACACGTAAGATATTTTTTCTTTAAAAATGCTTGATGATATTTTTCATAACAAAAGCCTTTCGCACAATTTGGAATGAAAAGACTGCAGTTGCTTTTTAAAATTAGATATATGTGTTTGGGATACAATAATGCTTTATGTTGTTGAAATAGGAGAAATGTAAATACAAAAAGCTTATATTAAGTGCACATAAAATTAAAAACAACACTTCTGAATTTTTATCTCATTTCATACTATTTCAATATGACATTCTGGAAATTATTTCTATAACATGTCAAATTTCTAATTTGTAGTTTCCATTTGTGTTTGAATATACAGAATGTTGTGGAATTAAAATAAGAGAAAATTATTTCAAAGCTTTATAGCATAGATTAATTTCATGTGGTGTGTTACTTAAAACTGTGCTTTAATTAACTTTAGAAATATTTTATTACACAAGAAAAATCTGAAATGTTCCATTCACATAACTTTCTTTAGCTGATCTTACAAAAGATAATTCTTTTATCTACATCATACTAATTTAGATAAACATTAGCAAAATTGGTCTTATTACTTGCTTCCTTGTAAGTATAAGGGAATACATTAGCCTAAAACAATAGTCAAATCTTGTAAAAGCTGGTTGCTATATGAACAATTGGAGTTTGGTTCACTTTGCATGGTCCCATTTAAGAAAAATGAAGTAGTTTAAAATTGAAACCAATATCAATGAATACCTCAAAAATGGTCAACTCCACCAGAAAAACATATGATATAGGTTATGTATTTTAACAAGATCTACATTTTTTGTGAAGTAAGATTTTGTCTATCTCTTACGGTTTACCGTTATGCAAAACTCGACCAAAATAAGGAGCTCTTCAGAGGCTATTCACAGAAAATTCAAAAGATGGATTTTATTTGTGATGTCAATATCTTTCATATATGGTGTTAAATCAAAATTATTATAAGTTATTTTTGAGAATATCAAAATTTCTGAAAAATGTTCCATGTAAAGCGTATTTTGGCCCCCCCCCAGAAATTCTTGAAAATCTTTGTATCACGTCCTTGGAAGATGCAAAATACAAATACCAAGTTTGGTATTAAACAGTCTTGATTTTTGAGCTATGCTAACCACACACACATACACACAGACCTTTTTCTAAAAAGGTTTTTATCAGGCTCAGGAGATCAAAACATACATTTGTTATGAAATCTTGGTATCAAGTTTTTTGGGTGGAATACAGTACCTTCTCTTTCCAGTATATATGTTGTACTTACAGGCTAGAGAAAGTAAAAATTACAATTTTTTTGTTAAAAGAGGCCAAACTATCAATTCCTGAATGTACAGAACAATGAATAGTACCTGCTTTAGTAAGATTTGACTAGGCCTGCTCAAAATGGTGGTCAGGTAGGAGGTATAGGAGAGACTAAAGAGTTATGCCATTAGATATAAAAGAGAGTGTTATGCTCCCGTCGCTGAATCCTTGCACTTGACAGTTTGGGTGATTTTGCCTAAGGTTGGCTACGCTGCCTTTGCGGCATTACCAGAGTAATTAATACACAACAGCTGATTACAAATGTCTATCATGGATACAGACAATTATAAACAGTGTACCATAGAAAATGAATGCCGATGAATAATGAAACTAATTTGTTATTATTGATGTTAATTGAAAATAACAGTGACACTATAACACATGTTGCATACATACGTATTTACAACAATATTGAACAAAATGCAAAATAGTTTGTTACAATGAGAGAAAGGTATAACAGTTTAGACTTTTAATGGCTCAATTCCATCTATCTCCGTTATCATCACCAAGACCTATCATTAGTGGTTCACATTCACTGATGATTCAGTCTAATTCCTGTGCTTTTTGTATTCTTTTGTGCACATGATTCACTTTCTTCTTCCATGAAGCTGCATCCACCCTCACCACACCTTCTACAAAAGTCTGTCCCACAAACAAAACAACCAACAATAACAATGAATATAAACAATGAGTAATATGTAGCTTGTATAGAACAGTTCAGCATATGTGTTATAAGTTCACAAACTGAGCATGCGGTTGGAAATAGCCAAATATTGTAACGGTGCAGCATCTAGATCCGTTTCCATTTTCTGACCAACTGATCAGAATCCTGCTTTGTGATTGGATCAAAATGTCAAATGGGTAAAGTTTTTCATCTGTTTTCTGTGAGTATACGAACTTAACTCCTTTCAAATGCAAGGATTTAGCAGCAGGCGTAAAGATTCACATTATTTTCTCTATCTGTTCTGCAACAAATTATTCTTGTAAAACTTATTCTGCTATCTATTTCATGGTAAATCAAGTAAAACATTAGCTAGGCTAAAGCGATAATCAAATATTTTAGTGCTGTATGCTATGTGATGGCTTGACAAAGATGATAAAAAAAAAAGACTTCTCATTTAAGAAAATTAGGAAATTTATAGAAAACGACAAGCAATATCTCAAAATGGTCAACTCCACATTTTCTGCATAATTTGTGTGTTTGAACAAGATCTACATTTTTGTATAGTAAGATTTTCTCTATCTCTTATGCAAAATTCATCCAGAATGAACAGGACTTCAGAGGCTATTCCCAGAAATTCAATATATACAATTTATTTGTCATATACATTGTACATGGCGTTTTAATCAAAATCATTAGAGCCATTTTTGAGAAAAATTAAACATTTTTCCATACATAGAGTAGTTTGGGTGAGAGAAAATTTTCCTGAAAAATTTTTATCACATCTTTGGAAGATACTGAACTTAAATACCAAGTTTGGTACTTACGAATTTTTTATTTTTGAGTTGTGCATTTCACACATACACATTTTTCTAAACATGCCATTTTTTGATTCAGGGGTTCACAAAGCATATTTTTCTATAGAAATTCAGTATCAAATTTTTGAGTAGATATAATACCTTCTATAGCTACTGTGTATATTGTAGGTGCTAAAAAAAGTAAAAATTTGATGCCCTCCGTGGTGTAATGGTTACCATGCTGACTTCATACACCCAGGGTCACGGATTCAAACCCGGTGGAGGTGTAAAAATCCTTAGCAAGGCTTCCTTCGGAAGGGAAGTAAAGCCGTTGGTCCCGTGTCGTAGATTTACTGCACGTAAAAGAACCTCAAGCCTGATAGAGAGGCCTCTGAGCAAAATTAAGCAGTCTTTCATGCCCAATTTAGAATGGAACGCTGAGAACCACAGCAGTTAAAGAGCGTCCATAAATAACATGCCATTTACATTTTTTGATGCATCAGTTTACCGTATGTTATTTTGTGCTATTTTTTCCTACTCACATTCCGTTACTTTCCCATTTTACAAAGCATATGGAGATTTTGGCCAGTGGGAAGGGGGGGGATGGGCTTTATTATGAATGAGAGAGCCTGCCAAAGTAGCTTATTTGGGAGCACAAAATTTATGTGGGTGGTTCTGCTCCTTTTTACTTTCTTACATGTACTACCTACATAGTGTATAGAGAAGGTATTGTAATGCACCCAAAAATTTGATACCAAGATTTCACCGGAAATAAATGTTTTAGGTCTCCCTGAATCCAAAAAAAGCATTTTTGCAAAAAGGTCTGTGTGTGCGTCTGCCTGTGGACAGCATAGCTCAAAAATGAAAAGACCGTCAAATACCAAACTTGGTATTTAAGTTTGGTATCTTCTAAGGATGTGACATGTAGATTTTCAAGAAAATCCCCCCAACCACAACTATCCTCCACATGGAACTTTTTTTTAAAATTTTGATTTTCTCAAAAATGGCTCTGACAATTTTGATGAAAATATCATATATTAAAGATATTTACGTGACAAATAAAGTATATATCTTGAATTTTCTGGGAATAGCATCCTTGATATGTTCTTTCTCGGACTACATCTCGTCATCATTGGATAATAGTTAATGTTAAAATTATTATACCTGTAAATATAAGTTTTTCATTAAATTCATAGGAAAATTTAAAGGCTACTCTATTATCAATGAATTTTGCAAAATTTTGCATAACTGCTAAACCATAAGAGATGACAAAAACTTACTACACAGAAAATGTAGAGCACATTAAAACACACAATTTATGTTATATGCATTTTTTGATCGTTTTTAAGATATTTCTTTTTTTTTTTTTTAGTTTCAGCTTTGAAAAACTTGTACTTTTCTCATACAGGAATTTGTCAACTCCTATCCATACAAACAAAGGAACTTCAGAAACATAGCAACCAGCTTTTGATCACTTTAACCTTTGGTACCCCCTTATTTTGCTTCTACTTACAAGGGAGCAAGTAATAAAACTATTTCTGCTAATTTTTTCTCAATTAGCATGAAGTAA
Organism: Hymenopus coronatus; assembly: GCA_030762935.1. Taxonomy (NCBI): domain Eukaryota; kingdom Metazoa; phylum Arthropoda; class Insecta; order Mantodea; family Hymenopodidae; genus Hymenopus; species Hymenopus coronatus. Next base: position 37,485,458 of record CM060890.1, read on the forward strand.
ATAGAAGCATAAGCTTTTTAACAATAAGTTGTTGCAGAGATGTAGAAAAATACATGTGAATGGAACACATCAGATTTTTTTCTTTCTCTACACGTATCTGAATCAAAAAAAAAACATTTTGGAAAAAGGTCCAAGTGTGTGTCTTGTCTGTGGACAGTTTAACTTAAAAACAATAAGATCGTTAAAATACCAAACTTGGCTCTAATGATTTTGATTAAAATCTCTTATATTTAAGATATTTACAGACCAAATAAAAGGTATATCTTGAATTTTTTGGGCATAGTCTCTGAAGACTACTTTATTCTGGATGAATTTGACAGAATTTTGCATAACTACTTAACCATAAGAGATGGACAAAATCTTACCACACAAAAATATAGACACACAATTTTTATATTTATTTTTTATGTGGAGTTGGTAATTTTTTAGATATTCCTTATTTTTGGTTTTAGCTTTGAAAAACTTATTTTTTCTCATACAGTAATTTGCCAACTCCTTTCCTCACAAACAAAGGAACTTCAGTCACATAGCAATCAGCTTTTGACTATCACTTTAACCTATGGTACTACCTTATTTCACTTCTACTTACAAGGAAGCAAGTAATAAGATTATTCCTGCTAATTTTTTCTCATGAAGCAAATAGAAGCATATGCTTTTTAACAACAATTTGTTGCAGAGATGTAGAGAAAGTCATATGAATGGAACACATTAGATTTGGTTTTACATTCTCTACACATAATATGTACATAGTGTATAGAGAAGATATTGTAATGCACCCAAAAATTCAATACCAAGATTTCACCACTAATGTTTTGAGACTCCCTGAATCAAAAAAAAAATCATTTTTATAAAAATGTGAGAGAGAGAGAGAGAGAGAGTGTGTGTGTGTGTGTGTGTGTGTGTGTGGACATCTTTATTCTGGATGCATTTTGAGGAATTTTGCATAAGTGGTAAATTATAAGAGATAGACAAAAACTTTACTGAACAGAAAATGTAGATCTCGTTAAAACCCACAATTTATGTTATACATATTTTTTATAGAATTTATGATTTTTGAGATATTCCTTGTTATTAGTTTCAGCTTTAAAATATTTTTCTCATACAGGAAGTTGTTAACTCCTCTATGCAAGCAAAGGTACTTCAATCACATAGCAACCGGCTTTTGAGTATCGCTTTATTCTATGGTACTCCTTTATTTCCCTTCTACTGAAAGGGAAACAAAAGTTATTTTTTTGTATCGGAATCATTTCAAAGCTCTGCATCATAATAAAACCTTAAAAAGCAGTAAAATTAGTTTTTATTCTCAATATCTAAATATTAGTGCACTTTTTTTCAACATCTACAATGACAAACAGTATGTGGAGACTGCACTATAAAAATACAGTATTTGCAAAAGAATTGCTTTCTTAGGTTGTACTTTTGCCCTCAACAATAACGGAATGCAATATAAACACTAACCACAATATAAGAAAGCAGTGTCTGCACATCATTACTTCCATTAATTTTTTTAGTAAGAAGTTGTGTGGTTTAAAAACATTGAATTTTAGTGAGTAAATTATCTGCAGAAAGTGTAGGATCCATTGCATTGCTGGTAATAAGAACTAAATATATTTTCATTTTTTAAAATGATATACAAAATGTACAGAGTGAGAAAAATGTTGGGAGTACTGAGTCTGGCTCAAAAAGATGCACTGGATAGAATAGGCATAATTTATCACCCAAAGTTCCAACCAAGAATTTCCCTACAATGCAATGACATTCTAAATAATATATTGTTACAATTTATAAGTAATGGTGTGTTTATATAGATGGTTATAATTTTGATCTTATTTATGAAGATATTAAGCATTTCAAGAAAAGAATTCAGCACTGATTATCAATGCCCAAAGAAAAGATATTCATGTAAGATATGGTCTCTATCCTAGATGGATCAATGTGCCAGCTCAAAAGGTGAATTACAATGATTGCAAAAACTAACAGGAATTCAGCATATGTTTATCATTTGCAAAACAGCAAAGGATAGGTGCAAGTTTGCAAAATTACTTATCTGACAGCATTAGGCTACAATAATAAGAATGATAAAGTATTGTACTCTGCCCAAAAATTTGATACCAAGATTTCACCAGAAATACATGTTTTCAGACCCCCTAAATCCAAAAAAGCATGTTTAGAAATGTGTGTGTATGAGCGTGTGTCTATGGACAGCATGGCTCTAAAAACAAAAAGTCTGTTAAATACTAAACTTCATATTTAAATTCAACATCTTCCAGCATACGACACAGAGATTTTCAAGAAAATCCCCTTACCCCCAGCTACCCTTGACATGGAACATTTTTTGAAAATGTTAATGGTTTTCATTAAAATGTTTAAGATATTTTCATGACAAACAAATGTATATCTGGAATTTTTTGGGAATAGACTCCAAAGACTCCTTCATTCTGGATGATTTTTGTATAAATTTTAAACAATAAAAGATAGGAAAAACTTACTACACAAAAAATGTAGACTCATTAAAACACATACTTTATGCCCTATATATATTTTTTGTGTAGAGTTAACCATTTATAAGATTTTCCTTTGTTATTGGTTTCAATTTTAAAGTACTTACTTTTCTCAAGCAAGAAGTAAACTTTCGTTTCATCTCTTTTGTTTTATTCCCAGGAATGCATAAGGGAATCAAATTTTAATTGTTTTACATAGCAATAAAAGATTTGACTATTGCTTTAGCCTAGTGCATTCCCTTATTTCCCCTTTGATTACAAGGATGCTCGTAATAAGACAATTTCCACTGTTTATCTCATTTAGCATGAGGTAGATAAAAATATGTAAACAACATTTGTGGATTAGCTAGAAAAAAATCATGTGAATGGAGCATTAGATTTTTCAATTTTCTACACAAGTCAAAACAAGGATCCCTTATTCTAAATGAAGACATGATCCCAAAGTTCAAAATAAATCAAGATATCTGTAGTCACAATGAAACTTTCCATCTAACTTTCATTTATCAATGTGAACATGCTCCAAATGTTAAATATCTCTATAGTGATGTAACAATTATGATGATGCTTTAAAGAATGAGATTATGACGCTTCCTAGCTAAAATATTCATACGAGACATATAAAAACATTGTTGCTGGTGGGGACATACATTTACAAAACTGAAACATAAGACAATGTGACTTTTGGTGGACACAACAAAAACAATCAGGATCCTGAATGAATAACCTGTATTCATTGGGATCAGCACATTAAATTAGCTCATTCTCTTTACTCTCTAGTGACCCCTTGTATCATATAGGATACATTCATATTTTATTTTTTTGTTCGCTTGGGGATGCAAAAATTGTTTCGGAGCTGGTTGTTTTGAATTCCCCACACTTAGCTCCACATACTCGTCACTTGGTTTTGCTTCCAGCAGCATTCGCCAGGTGGATACACAGGAGGAAAGTAGCAGCTGATATTGCGTCATGTTTTGCAGGAATAAAGGTAAATATGTTATTTTAGGCCCAGTAATGTCAAATCTTATACCCCAAATGTTTAATGCTTACTATGAAAGTATGTGCATTGTTCATATTGTTAGTTAATGTTTTATATGTATAATTTCTCAATGTATCACATTTGATACAAAAGGATTTTAGTACATTTTATGCAGTCAGAGATTAGAATTTATCAGTAGTATACTTTACAATTTAGTCACATTTAAAGTGATTTCTTTGTCTTCAAAGTTAGATGTTTAGTCCAAATAATGAATCAGGATGTACAATAATTATAACTGTATGTATTGGGCATTTTTCTTGGGTTGTAAATCTTATAGGTTATGAAATAAAACGTTTTTTGTTATTCTGCTTTAGGTTTAACTGAATCGGAAATGATACAGCTACTGAAGGAACTATTTGACCCTAATATCTCCACCCTAGAAATTGAAGGCCCTCATTCACAAGTATTGTTATAGGATGAAACTGCAGAGGAGGAGAATTGAGGAAGAAGCCCCTCCAGATAAATCTATAGCTCTTTCCTCTGCCAGAGACCAAATGGCACCATAAAAATGAGTATATATTTTTTTAATTAAATGTTATATTTCAGCATGAATAATGTCTTACGGGTTTTATTCCATTGTTAATTTTGCAGTTGCTCTAGTAACCTTATTAAGACTTGTTATCTTTTTCACCCATTTATTCTCATTGTTTATATAATTTCATGTAATAAATAACATGTTTGCTTCAATCCACGTTTCAGATTTTTACCACAGTTGCCTACTCCCGGTTCAAGAACATCAACTTCTGATGAAAGCTTAACTGCTGATGGAGTAATAAAACCCTTCGAGTATTTTCAACAATATTTGAATAAGTAACTTTTTAATGACATGACTGAAAACGCAAACAGGAGGCATGTTTTGATGTTTGAAAAATCTCTGAACTCTAGTCCTGAGGAAATCAGAAAATACTGGGCTGCTAGTATTGTTGCTTCACTTGTGGGTTTCTCTAAACTTAGGATGTGCTGGGAGCAACAAACTAGATACCCAGTGGTAGCAGATAACATTAGCAGGGATATATTTTTTAATCTCAGATCAAATTTAAAGATTGTTGATGACAATTCAGTTAGAGATGAAAACTTATGAGATAAATACTGGAAGATTAGGCCAGAAAAGCATGTCTGTTACACCCTAGGCCCAAAATAGTTTCAATCGATGACAAATGGTGCCATATCATGGCCAGGTTTACGTGAAACAATATGTACGAGGAAAGCTTCAGCCAGTGGGATTAAAAGACTTTGTAATGACTTCTTCAGATGGGCTTCCCCTAGATTTTTTCTTGTATGAAGGTAGGGGAATTGAAATTAACTCTGCCAGGACTCCTATGCCAGCAAAGCTTTACATCTGAAGTTATCAGATACATTGCCCACAGGTTCGACGATTGTTATGGACCAGTACTTCACATCCATACCTCTGATCAACTCATTGTTGACCCATAGATCTATTCTAGCTTGTGGAACTATAATGGCCTCTAGGATACCAAGGAATGTTCAGCTAAAAAAGGATACAGAACTAAAACGAGAAGGTAGAGGTTATTTTGATCAAGTAGTAAACATTGACTCTATGCAGTCATAAAATGTCAAGATAATTGCCCTATTCATTTTGCATCTACACATTATGGAGTAAATCTAGTTGAAAACTATTGACAGTGGTCCAAGCAGCAGAAAGAGTGCATCCAAATACCCCATCCATTCGTCGTTAAGTTGTATAATTCATGCATGGGAGGAATGGATTCTTGATAGAATTATTGCTGAATATGCTCTGAGGGGCAGAACTAATAAATGGACAATAAGAGCTCATCACTTTTTTTATTTTACTGTTGCAGCAGCATACATAGAATACCAGCAGGTGGCAAGAAAGCAGAATTGGAAAAGAAAGGAGATGCTCACTTATTTTCTTCTCAGGATGGATATTGCTGAACATTTGATGTACTTTAGTGGCACAGCCGAGGACAGCAACATTGCAAGCATTGAAAATGAAGATGATGCTGATAGGCATCCAGTAAAACAAGGAAGAGAAAACCAGTTCAAGCACTGCCCACACAGGCCAAAAGATGCAGAAATGCTCTTCACATGCCAGAAATTGCCCTAAACACAAAGAACAGGTCTAGATGCAGGAATATAGGATGTTCAAAGTTGACATTTGTAAAATATTCAGAATGCCAGGTTTTCCTTTGTTTCCCAACAGAGTTTCTCATGTATATTCATGTTCACTATGTGTAAAGTAAAAACCTGATGTATCAAATGTGATACATGGTCTGAAAAAAAATGATTCTGATGTAAATATAATTTTCATAAGCTGCTTCTAACATATTGTCACAATTTCACTTCCATTGATAAATACATTTACTCTCAAGTCTAGAGGTTATAGGAGGCATGCAAGAAGCTTTGAATCTGGAAGAATATGTGTGTTTGCTCATTTGGAAAAGGTTGCATTGTTACCTCATATTGAGGCATTTAAAATAGCAATATACACTTGCTTCTAATGAAAGTTTGCACTTATGGGATCAAATCAGAACAAGCTGTTTCCTTTGCTGCCTTTGTCATAGAGGGATCACAGGAAGGGCAATGGAAGAGCTATTAAGCACTTTCATGCAGATCATCTTGCTTCACAGGAATTCAGAGCAGTTCATATTTTGGTTGGACAATTGTGCTGCCCTATATAAAAATTGGGCCTCCTCTCTTGGTTTATTAGTAAATTATTCGATAGTGTATGTGAAATCAGATGAAGTGAACATTCATGTCTTGTGAGTTTTACTACCAATTTGAATTATCGTTGAAACTTCAAGAAAAGACAGGCTTCAATGATTTTATCAGTGTTCAGTATGTAAATAAAGGCAAAGCGATAACAGTCATTTCAGACTTTTATAATTTTCAAGATTTGTCTTTAGTTTCTAAGCAGAATTTAAAATACTGTAATCCTGGGAAAGTTTTTCTTTTTAAAATTATGCATATTAATGCAGCAAGAGGTGCTTATTTTCTGCAGTATAAAGGCAGCATCTGTCATAAATCAATAATTTGGGAGATATATATTTATCATACATTTTTTCTGGTTGTTTTATGTTTTGATTTCAACATCATCCATAAGTAGAAAGTTTTAAAAATTGCTTAAACCTTGCCCTCAGTTTTCACAGTTTTAAAGTTCACTAGTTACTGCCTTTTTCTTAGCACGACAGGAGCCTCAGTTGCCTGAGATTGTTTTCCTCATGCAATGGAAACCAGAAAATCCTCCAACTAATAATGGCTGCCATTTGCAGAATGTGAGAACCTGTACAGGGCAATAGACTGCAGAACCACTCTAATAATGTGTGCAAATCTATAGTAATTTTGTATTTTATTTTCCAGACTGTTCCAACTCAACTCCTCAGAGTCCTTGCATACTCAATGATACATGTACTCATCTGAGTCTTGCTAAAACACATCATTTGGCAAAGATAATACCACGATATTTGCAATCTAGAACTTAATTTCAAAAGTTTTAATAGCCGTGACACTGGTTCAGTGCAGCAATGTATTGCATATTGCAGGTAGACCCCTTAGGGCTTGAATACCTTGCTGCTCTTTTGGCGTGCACCCAAGCTGAAATGGCTTGCCCTTAATGATAGTTTGTCAATCTGAGCGTTTTAAGGCTTCTTAGTGTAACTCTTTAAGCTGTTATTAGGGTGGATTGTAATTGGCCGTTTCAAAGCTGGGGTATTATACCTTTGTGGGTGCATGTGCATGCTTTTTTTTTTTTGTTATTTTTTTTTTCATTCCTATCATAAAATTCCATATCACAAAATCTGAATTATAAATTTGAAATAATAGTCAAAGTTGGTACTAAGATATTTATTATAATCTATACATTTGTACAGTTTTATTACTTATTTTCATTCAAGTCTCAAGAACTTTAAAAATAAATAAACTGTGTGAACATATATACACATTATGTACATACTTGTTTACTGTCAAGTGCACTGTTCAGTCATCCACAAATAGGTCTCTCTTTAAACCACACATTGTATGAAAAAGGCAGTCATATCCATTTTTCGAAGCACTAGCTGCGATGGATAAAACCATTTTGCTATTTTTACCTGCAACAGTTAAATTTGATTTTTAATATTTTACGAACACTGGTTGTCAAGTTATGTTAATTTATTTATTTATTTATTTTTTTTTTTAATCAAGGAAATATGAGTTATAAAGTTTAAGCAGTAGTAGTTACATCCTGTAGAACCAACAATGTAATCTTAAAATACTGGAAACCTAATAATCCACATTTTAAGTAATTTAATTCAGTCAACATACTAACATTTATTGTAGGAGAATTTTGAGATCAGGGGTCTGATTCTGCAGCTGGAAAATACAAGTACAGAAGGCCCATTGTATGGCAACCATGGGAATTGCCAATGTTAGAGAAGCTGTATTATGCCAAAGTCACTTGTTGGTTCTCCATATCTTGTTGTGCTGCTTTCTGTTATCCTCTCTATTTGTTATCTGTTATGAATTATCACTAGACATCAGATGTATATGCACTAATAATATGCATTCATCATGCTCTAAGCTTATGCTTTTTAGTACTTAAATGTCTATTCTTCCTTATCATTCTGACCATTGTAATTTCATTTGCATGTAGAGTGATTATTTTCTTGAACTGTTCAGGTATAAGTTTATGATGTTTATGGTACACAAGTTTATATCCAAGAAGAATCTTTCCATGCCTACGAATGTTAATGGGAAAAATTTAAAGCAGTTGTCTTCAAAAAAGTATGACTTCACACCCCAATATGATTATATTTTTCACTTTATAGATAATTTATACACAGAATACAAAACGTTAATGTCAGGATTTCTCTGTAAAACACTGCACAATTTACCATTTGAAAGTTGGTTGTTCATTTAAAGTTTGCAGCAAAATTATTTACTCTGAACCTCTATATGGGATGTCTATAGTAAACATTAGTTCTAAAATTAAAAATTTCAAATTATTTGATTATATTCTTGATGCATGAAATAATCATAAAATATGTAGCAGCATTAAAAATATGCAAATAAATGCATTCTAGAACAGTACATACAAGCATAGAGGAAGATGAAATATGTTAAAATACTTCATTCCATATCACAAGTAAAAATAAACTAAATATTCATTTGCATATAAATCTAATATCTCGTTATTACTTATAAGCTATTATAAGGAAATATAGTATTTCAGTTTGAAGAAATATCATGAGATTGATATGTTTCAAGGACCCCTGAATAAATAAAAAAAAGAACATTTTAGAAACAGTGATGAGAATGTCCTTTACATGCACAAATGCTACTTATTTTACATTTTCCCAAAAATAGCTCCAACATGCATTACAATGTTTCAAAATAGATGGTGTTGGTATGGCAAGTTGGTGTTACCATTTGTGGTGTCATTTTTTACATGTTGCTAAAACTACTACTGATTCATAGGTTGATTTGGATTTGGCAGGCATTTTAATTAATTGTTCAACATGTTTGCTAAAATGTAAAAACAGCCATATCATTCAAACTAATCTTAATCAACAAGTTGACATAGCTCAAATTATACCATAATTTCCAAATGCTTCCTTTTTACCTCTCTCATGTAAAATTACACGAGAAGTAATCCTAATGCCTGGAAGAATTAAAATGTAAACTTCGGACCTTTTGCCATATGTGTCGTCAGATATTGGTTCAACATCCATTTTTACTTTCATAGGTGGAGAAGGTATTGCATTCCATCCAAAAATTTGATACTGGAAAAGTTTGTTTTAGAAATAGGCCTGTGTGCTTGTGTGTCCCGATTGTCTGTGAATAAGAAAACTCAAAAAGGCAAAGTCAGTAAAATAACAAACTTGACATTTAAGTTTAGTTTCTACCAAGGATGCAACCAAAGATTTTAAGAAAATCCTACCCCATTGAAAACATTTCGAAAATTGTTATAGCTCTGACAATTTGGATTAAAATAGCATATATGAAAGATATTTACATGACTAATAAAATGTATATCTTGAATTTTCTGAGAATAGCCTCTGAAGATCTCTTCAGGATGATTTTTGCTAACTGGTACACTGTAAGAAATAGTCAAATTTTTAGTACACAGAAAATGCAGATCTCATTAAAGCACACAAATTATGTCATATACATTTTTTTCATTGAGTTGACTATTTCCAAGATATTCCTTGTTATTGATTTCAGTTTTAAAATATTTAAACTTTTCAACTCTTGGTCATGCAAAGAAACAGATTTCAATCCAGCCAGCTTTTAATAGATTTGACTATTGCTTTAACCTAGTGCATTTCCTTATTTCCCTTACACTTACGAGGAACTATAAGACCATTTCTGCTAATGTTTATCAGTAGATAGAAGAATAAGCTTTTTGACAATAATTTGTTACAGAGATGTAGGAAAAGTCATATGAATGGAACACAGAATTTTTTATGAGAAAAGCTTGCACATGAAGTTACTATGATGATTATTGAAAAACTCAATGATATAATTCTCGCTGATTGTTAAGCAAAAGTTTGCAAAGTAGCAGAGGCGATAGGTGTATTGACAGAAATGGCAATTTATATTTTGCATGGTAAGTTGGAAATAAACAAATTGTAAGCTCAATGGGTGCAGCAATTGCTCACTATGGATAGCAAGAGAGTACAGCTTTCAACTTTGAAGCTGTGTTTGGAGCTATCTAAACAAATCCCAAAGGACTTTTTGCATCAAGTTATCACCATTGATGAGACCTGAATTCATCATTATACTTCAAAACCAAGCAACAATCAAAATACTGATTGGCTTCCGATGAATTTGCTTCAAAGAAGGCTGATGATCCCATCAGCCAGGAAAGTGATGGAAACAATTACTGGATAATACTACGGTGAGTTATTGGCCAGATGCGACAAGAAATTGGAGACGGTTGGTGAAGAAGAAAGTACTATTTCACCATGGTAACATAACACATTGTCGCTGCCAAACTGCATGAATTGCTGCTGCATGCCCCATATTAGCTTGGCCTGGCTCCTGCAATTTTTTCTTGTTCCCAAACATGAAAAAATGGCTTCCAGGTGCAAAAGACGCATGTATTTTGTAGAGTTTCACACTTTTATTCTTATTTTTTGGAGAGGTTTTAATCCCTGACAGGAACATTCAAATCCTCCCTATGGCATTGAATTTTTCCATCTGACTCTCCAACAAACAAACCTCTCATTCGATTACAAGGAGAAAATTTATCCCCCCCCCAGTATTTGTTGCACCCCTATTGCACAATAGATATTCAAAACAGTTTTATGATTTAACACTCAATGCAAAAAATTAAAAAGTGTTTTGTATGAGCAATACATCAGTATTTGATTAATGTAATATGTAGCCTTTCATGATCATTGTCGGGTGTAGAACTGCATTTTTCAAGTGTAAATATATTTTGTTATTAAATGCAATGCACGAGGAGTAAATCAAAACTTTAGTCTTGATAATGAATAGTTCCAATAAATTTCATTTTTAAATTAATGCTGTTAGGTACTGTCAAGTTCTGTACAGCTATGAGGATTAAGAAGATTGTTACCAATATTCTACAGCTAATGAGCTGTGAACAAATCTGGTGGTATTTGGTATTCTGTAACTGTGTTTATTGAATAATTAAAAATTAGTATGCTTTGGATGTGTGTTTTATATTTTACATTCTCAGTACATCAATATCATTATGTTTTCTATGTTGCTGCTCTGTGCTGTTAAAACTGCTCCAGAACAGTATAAAATATATGTTAATAATGCAGGAACAATCCTATTATGAAAGTGGGAAATTTAACTCCAATAGTGTTGCAACATGGTCATATTATATATTTAGGTAAATTTATAGCTGGCAAAATAAAATGTTGCTGTAACAACAGGCAAGTGATGCATGCATCATTACCAATTAGAATATATTTCTATAATGATGGATGCAAAAATGTTTTACACTTATTGCCCAAGTTGCTTATCCCAAAAGCAGTGAGGCCATATGTATTTTTAACTAGAGATAATTTTGAAGAAAAATAAATATCGCAAAATGTGGCAAACATTTCCTGAGGATGAAAAGTTACACTAATTGAAATTACTTGGGCTCCTCATACTTACTCCAATGGCTAAGAGAGCGGTGGTTTCCATGTTAATGGTGATAACTGCCCCTTGCCAAACAACTCCAACCAATTAGGGCAAGTCATCCCTCTTTACTCATATTGTAATTGGTTTAAGGGACAAAATTCACTTGAAATTGCTATAAGGTACACATATGCATCTGAGGTATTTTATCAATAAAATGTGGGGAATACATGCTAGTAACTCATTCACTTACATATGGCATGTTTTATTGCATTTATAACCAAAATTTTTTACTTTTATCACTTTCGTTTCTCATACACAATGGACATCACAGGAAAATGATGTAAACTTCGAACCAAGGCATCATTGGAACATTGCTTCTTTTGTCTTTGTCTTGCCATGTGTTATCAACATTCACAATCTGATATAGTGATGGGCATTATTAAATGTATTATAATGGTGAAAAATTACTATTGAATAATTTGGTTTTTCATTCAGATTTTAAAACTATACATTTTTGCAAAATACGTGAATTAGGAGCATAGATAAGTTACTAAAGTAACCAGTTTTCATTTGAATTTAAATGTACTATGTAAATTAAAAAGACTACACATTATTTTTGCAATATTAAAATACAATTCCTTGCAGTTATTCTCTAGCATCTAAAGCAATAATTAATTCCATGAATAACAGATTGTGAAAGCATACTACTTCTTAATCTGACTAGCATGTACAAATCTGAAGTGGAACGCTCTATTTTTTAAATAAAGATAAATATATTTCCCTTTTTAAGGTTATCTACCTGTATCAGAATTATATGTGGTTATGGTTCAATAATGAGGCTGTTATATAGGGTATATTTTATTTATTATTTCATATTCATTTGATTGGAGGTTAAAATAAATATGCCAAAGATTATTCCCTTATAATATGGGGATACCTAGATTTACTAATTAGTTCTCATGTATTCATGCCCAGTATAGAATGGGACGCTGAGATCCACAGCAGTTAAAGAGCATCCATAAATAAAACTCCATTTCATTTCTTTTGTATCTGTGGTACTCGGTCCTAAGTTTGGTTAAATGTTATTTTGGGCTGAATTGAATGTAAGGCATAGCTAATATTCTAAGCTCCATGTAACCATTTGCTTCTTAATTTTAATGCATAAAGATGGAAGACTGAGAATAAAAAAGGGTACAGGGTAGTGAGAGAATGTATTTATCTAGTAGTTAAAAAAGACAGTGGTGGAAATTGGGAAAAAACAAAAGAAATTTGCATTGGCAAAAGGAAAATGAGCTTTATCAGCTATTAAGTTGCAAATACAAAGTACCTAATATAAATATTAGATGGTTAGAAAAAGTGTACAATATGGTGGTTGAGGCAAAAATGCTATACAGGATAGAAGTATGGGGATTAGAAAAATGGAAGGTTATAGATGAGGTGCATTGGAAATTTTGCAAAGAAATATTTGGGTTACAAATGCAACCGTTAGTCAGGTAGCACAAATAGAACTGGGTAGAGTGGCAAGCAAGGGAAAGATTATGGAAAGGGCATTGAAATTTTGGTATAGAATATTGAAATTGGAAGAAAGGAATTTGTTAAAACACTGTTTAGTATATCAAGAGAAAAGCTTAAAGAACAAGGGATGGGTAGACTGTCTCAAAAATAACTTGGAAATTAGTGGGTATGGGGAAATGTGGAGAAGAAGAGAAAATAATGTGAATAATTTCTGGAAGTTGGCAAGGAAAAGATTTGAGGATATAGAATACAAAAAAAATTTAGTGAGATAACTGAAAAGAGATCTTCAGTTTTCTATATACCAATGAAAGACTCATGGGGAAGGGAAAAGTACATAGATATGACAAATAAAGAGGAGCGAGAAGGTATTGCATGTCTGAAAGCAGGAGTATGGAGATTAAAAAGTTTAAAGAAAGGTATTCCATAAAATCAATGTCCTATATGTGGCGGAAATGAAGATATGGAACACATTTTATTTAAATGTAAAGGGACTGAAGTTTGGAGGAAAGAGTATATTAATAAGAAATGGTTTAAAATAGAAATGTAGCAGTAGTTGAAATGTTTCAAAAAGACAGTAAGAAGATTGGACAATTCTTATACAAAGTGAAAAATAAATGGGTATGGACAGTAAATAGACAAAATGGTGTAATAAACTATTGTAAAATATGAATATACAAATATACTGTAAAGAGCCAGGGCTGAACACCGGTCATATAATCACCTGTATATAGCTTAGCATAAATAAATAAATAATACACAAATAGATGGGGAGCTACAATACTTCTTGTGGTTGTAACTAGCTTGGAAATATAAAGCAGCAACTTTACTACAACTTTAACTTCTGTTATGCAAAAAATTTTATATGTTCCATTTACATGACTTCTCTAACTATTCTACCAACAAACTATTTTTGCAAAAAATTCTTTTATCTATATCTACATGCTAATTGAGATAACAGAAATTATCTTATTACTTGCTTCCTTCTAAGCCAAAGTAAATATGGGAATAATTCCGTGGCACAACAGCCCAAAATCGGGCCAAGGCTTACTGCCCAACAGCAACATACCCCATCTTTGGCTATTACAGGCATCTTGGATGGGGTGCACTACTGGAGGGTGGGACATGATTAGCACCCTGGGTGCCTCCCAGCTGGTCTATGCAACCTAAAAGTGGCTCCTCAATTGGCCCCCTGGGGCCTTATGAGGCTCGGTGCACCCAGGACCAGGTCTCCTAGCAGGAGAAAATCCCCACACCGGTACCAGGTATCGAAGCCATGCCTCCCGCTTGGCAATCAGCCGCATTACCACTGCACTAAGGAGATAATTGAAGTTTGGTTCTTTTTACATGGCCAAGATGACTTCCTGTTTGAGAAAAGTTTTAGTAGTTTAAAATTGAAACCAATAACAAGGAATATCTCAGAAATATTTAACTCTGCAAAAAAAAAAAGTCTGATGTACCTCACATGACTTTCTCTTCCTATTCTGTAACAACTATTCTTACAAAAGCCTATTCTATCTTACTTCATACTTATCAAGATAAACATTAGCAGAAATGGTCTTACTAGTTAGCTCCTTATAAGTAAGGGGAATAAGGAAGGCTAAATCCTTTAAAAGGTGTTGGTATATGAAACAATTGAAATTTGGTTCTCTTTGCAAAGGTCAAGAGTAAAACAAAAGAGAACTGAATCCAAAGTGTACTTTTTGAGAAAAGTTTTAGTAGTTTAAAATTGAAGGCAATATCAAACAATATCTTGAAAATGATTAACTCTACAAAAAAAATGTGTATGACAAATTATGTATTTTAACCAGATGTACAGTTTTTGTGCAGTAAGTTTTTGTCTCTCTCTCATGGTTTGCCAGTCTTCAAGGCTATATCTAAAAATTTAAGATGCATATTTTATTTTTCATGTAAATATCTTTAATCAAAAGCATTAGAGCCATTTTGGATAAAAATAAAATTTTAGACATTTTTCCCACGTATGAGATAGTTTGGGTTGAGGGGATTTTTCCGAAAATCATGTTGCATCTTGGAAGATACTAAACTTAACTTGGTATTTAACTGACATTTTTAGTCCCCCACCCCTTTTCTCTCTGCACGCATGCACACAGAACCATTTTTGTATTAAGGGGACTCTTAAAAAATGTAATTCTGGTGAAGTCTCAGTGTTAAATTTTTGAGTAGAATACAATACCTTCCCTATCTATTATGCACATTTTACATACATGCTAGAGAAAGTAAAACATGTATATGAATTAAATTGTGCATTTTTACAAGATATAAGTGTTTTGTGTAGCTCTTACGGTATATCAGTTATGCAAAAAGTCATCCAAAATGAAGAGCTCTTTAGAAACTATTCCCATAAAATTCCAAATATATAAGCTAAACAGATTATAATCTTCATATACTGCTGTGTATCTGACTACTTGCAGTATCAAAGTGCTTATGAGTCCAACATTGGTTGCTGGTATGCATCAGTGGACTAGGCCAGTTGTCAGGAGGAATGTAAAATTTATTTGAAGAGGCATGCCTTAGAAATTGGTGGTTTGATGAGAATGCTGTCTCTCACTCATAATCAAAATCAACAATTTTAAGTACTTTCTCTGTAAGTACCACTGAAGCCAATGGAGAGAGGGTCACTGGGTCTTTAGCAGTGTGGAAATATCTGCAAGGTGTTTCTTGACAGCAGTATCGCATAAGATGAACATAAATAAGTGTCTACAAGCATTTTGTTGTTCTCCACAACAAAATATTTATTAATCCACACAACCCTAAGTGCACCCAGAAGGCAGAAAACATGTAGATGTAAGCCTAAGCATAGGCTGCCAAGGCATTTTGGCACCTTCTGTGAGATCTATTTTCTTCTTATGTGCATGAACACACTGAAAACTATCCTGCAACCTAAGTTGTTATATTTTCCTCCAGAACCTCAATTGCATCATTCTTCCCTACATGCTTCTTCCATGTCACTTCCTTTCCTTTACTCCTAACTTTTTCCACATCTTTATTTTCTTTCTTACTCTCTTAGGTTTCTTCCGCTAAATCCTGCCAAAACAGACTTTTTTAAGGCTAACAGTTGAATAACTAAAAGAGCAAGTTTAGCCATGTGGACAATTATTCTTAAAATTGATTCTCCTTATTGTTATTACTCCATTTACTGCTATATGTGTGCGATAATAGTAAAGAACAAACCAATTGATAGTTTTGTTATAGATAGTAGCTTCAAATTCAAATTTATTTTTTTGCCTGGAGAGGTAACATATTAGACATTGTCAGGTATAAATACAGTATACAAAATAATATTTACAATGGCTTAGAAAATATTTACAAACAAATACACCAGAATAGTAATTAGTTCTTATATAGAATAAATGCCTCATCAATTTGATATTTATATAGCTTCTTCTTAAATATATTTACACACATTATTGCTTTTAAGAATTTATTGTACAATACAATTCCTTAATAATTTGGATTACTTTTAAAAGCTGTTAACCTATGATTTATAATACTATAGTCATTCCTATTTCTAGTGCTATAGCTATGATTTTCAAAATTAATTTTATTAGTATTTGCCATCATATGTAGCAATCATTCTAAAATAATTAAGTTTGGAAAGGAAGTAACCTTAGGTTTTTAGCTTTATGAACATTAGTTTACACTTTCTTTGATATTTAATTTTAGCATAATTTGAATTTCTTTCTTCCTAAGAATTTGTTCATAATTTAAACTGAAGAGGCTTCCCATATAGTTACACAACAATTTACATAGCTCATGAACAGATCATGATAAATGTTTAATAAAATCAATGTTGCAAAAGAATGCCATAATCTTAAAAAGTGCTGTTTAACTTACTGCAGCATTCATGTACATGAGCATGCCAGCTAAGGTTATTGGTAAACAATATTCCAAGCTATTTAACAGTTTCCACATACTCTAAACTATGTCCATCAATATTTACATCAGTTTAAATTCAGGTACTCTGTAACATGTAAAAAAGGAGCTAGTAACAGTGAAGTAACACAAAAATGAATACAACAATTAACAATTTGTAAAAAGATAAGTGAAGAATTGTTACAAATTGTTAATTATATTTTCAGGTAATCTATTGAATATAAGCATATATTAGGTTTCTTTACATTAATATTTAAATTATTATAGTTAATATTTGCATAATAGATAACATTAATTTCCAAATTATGTAAACATTATCATTACAGCATATTGCTATGTCATCACACATAATAATACTCCAATTATTTATTGGTATTTTATACAAACTAACTGCATCATTAATATATATTTTAAACAATAAAGGGCTATGGACAAAATCTTCTGGCACAGTATATTTTATTGTATTTAAAGTTGATTTGCTAATGCCATTTTTTTCCTTTGATTTCAAAATACTGTTGCCTGTTATACAAGTAAAGTTGTATCCATTCAGTGCTTCCCCTCTTATGCCATAACTGTTTAATTTTTAAATAAAAATTGTAGCTTGTTAACTTACCCAAGTTTTTGACAGTTTTGATCATCAGATACTTATTAGTAAACTTGAAATGTATGGCATAAGAGGGATTTCCAAGTACTGGATTACTTCATATCTAATGTTGAAATATATTCCACCAGATTCCAAACTATAAGTTATTAAAATATGGAGTCCCACAAAGCTCACTCAAGGGACCTTGACTTTTTCTATTATTTATTAATGATCTCTCGAAGGCTCTCAACCTATGCCATACAGTATTATTTGTGAATGATACAAATCTACTTTTCTCATACAATAGTACGACATAATTGAATAAACTAAAAAACTGTCAATTATCTCTAAACTGCAACAAAACATCTTTTATAAATTTCACTTTTTCCTTCTGTAAGGGAACATCTAGGATGTCAATTTTCAATAACCATATTCCTGTGAGTAAATAGTTTCAAACTGAATCGGAAGGACCATATACAGCATTTATCTTCAAAACTTTGTAAACTAGTATTTGCCTTTAGATGCTTGAGTAACATCACCATTACTGCCTTAAAAACTATCTATCGTGGTATATACAGTCAATCATTAGCTATGCTATGCCTTACTGTTATTCTACATTCAATAACCTTCAAAAACTAAACTGCAAAAGAAGATCATACAAATTATACTTAATGTACCTTAGATTTTTCCCAGTCAACCAATTTTTTGTTAAATTAAATGTACTACCTCTACTATGCTTGAATTTTTTAGAAACTGTTTGCTTTATACATAATAATATAAGGATTTTAAAACACATAGGGAATAACATGATTACTTTAAAAGAACAGCAAAACACATCCATCTCTCTACTCAAAAAACCTCTATTAATTTAAAATCCAATGATCAAGGTATAAAATTATATGACAAAGTAAGCAGAGGATCAGGAGATCTGAGTGCACACAGATTCAGAAAGGAAATCAAAAATGTCTTACTGAAACACAAATATTGCTCTACAAATGACATATTAGAAGGGATTTTTAATATACTGTTTAATCTGTAGTGAACATTTATGTAACTTACTTTACTGCACTAAGCACAGTCCAATTAACATTATATTGTAACTATATTGTACTATTGTATTTATATATTAAATAATTTTAACATGCACACTGTTTGACTGATTGTAAGTACATTGAAATTATCATGTAAATACATTGAAGTTATTACCTAGTGATTATTTCTTGTATATATTATATACAGTATGTTAGTGATGTATAAAAAAACAAAAAAATTGTATAGATTTCAAAGGTGAATAAAATTGAATTGAATATGCGTTAAATTCCTCCCATTTAATTTAAAATATCAGTTGCCAATAAAACAGCACCTCAATTGCAGTATGGAGGGAGGCAATCTTCATATTTTAATGAAAACATCTTGCTAGTTGATGTAGCACACAACCTCAAATAACTACAACTCTGCAATAGATATATTAGCCTTAAATCATGTACTATTTCCAGGGCTATCCGACTCTCAAACTTTTGTGAACACCTAGAATGTATACTCACAAGCTGCTACTGCTACCACCATGGCTGATTTAATTTTATACCCTCTATGCATGAATAATATTGAACTCCGAAAATGTGCATAAATTGTTATGCTTTTTGTAGTATAAGAAATAAATATTCAAAGATAGTTGTATGAGATGTAAAATGTTTCCAAAAATTCATCATCAATACCACCATCGGAATCTTTAATAATGGAGAATTCCCTCTAATTGGTTTCCAATTAGACAGAATGATGACTCACTCTGTAAGAAGTTAGCTGATGAAATTGAAATTAAAATATGTAAATGTGTTCTGTGTATTTTTTTTATTGCTCCCTTTCCACATATTATACTGCAGAAGAAACATCACAAAAAGCTGAGATTTCACTGGAATTTGTGCAATGCATGCACATACACAGCAACATAAGTGGCTAAGGCCATAAGAATGGAAGATCTGCAGTTCATATCCTGCCAGGACCTTTTCTTTGAACTTCCAGTCCTCAGAACTGGCAAATGCGGGGAAGTATCCTAAATCTAAAAGTAGATGTTTCCTTCCCCAAGAATTTCTTTTCCAAATTATTATTTAATTTCATTGCTGGTGTCCACTGTCTGTGGTGCTATATGTAGTAAAAATAAAAACTAAACATACAGACACACACACAGAGAATTTTAAAAAAATGTAATGTGTAATATACCACAGCACTTTCTCTACCAATTACCCATTTCTGGAATCAAAATCCCCTATTCATAAAGGAGATTTTTCCTATCCGCAACTTGCCTAGAAATAGCTTCAAATTAGGGAATTAAAGAAACAACAGGTTTGCTTATATCACATGCCAAGTTTGGTTAGCAATATACTTATGTGTAAAAAAACAAAACAAAAATGTCATATTTTTATGTGAACTACTTTATGTTTGCAGCCAAATAAAATTTACTTAGAAAAACTTTTAAAATGTTTAACAAATATTGGAAAAGCTGCCAAAAAAAAAAAAATTAGCCATATAATGTATATTTTACTGTTTTCCCAGTAGTAAATTTCTGTGTATCTTTGTGTTAAAACAAACTATTTATTTCAATTGCTGTTTAGTACAGTGTTGAAACACAGAGATGTGTCAATGTCAGAATCATACAAAGAATTACAAAAATGATGTATACACATTATTAACACCCACACAAGCACAATAATTCCACATGCACACAGAAATGCTCCTTATTATTAATGGTTACTTACAAATTCATCAACATTGTAATAAGTATGTTTTAATTATAAACCTTTTTAGCATTGTTTGAATTTATTATTTTTGTACAGTTTAATGTAATTTAGAAGGGCATTGTATAGCTCTATTCACACGAAACTATACATCTTTTCAAATAAGTGTAGCCAATGACTGGTGATGGCTAGGTATTCCTTAATGTCTAGTATTATATGTTTTATTAATTTGTTGAGTTGGTTTTTTAACACTACATCATCAACTCAACAAATTAATAAAACATATAATTTGACCATCACTGTTACTAAATTCCTCCAAACATCAATCAATCTAGTATTTATTATGTTTTAGTATCAGAATCGGTTTCAAGGAGAAAGGTGAACTTTCTTAAATGCAAGATAGTTTATTGATGTATAGGCTAGGGAGAGTTAGGATTTTTAATTATGAAATTTTTTTCCAACAAGACTCATTGTATCTAAGACCACCATGTTATTTGACAGCTTTCTTCTGCAATACAAATATTTTATTAAAGTTAGCTGCAGTTATGTTTCCAATAGTTCACATCCATATGAGAGATATAAGTGGATTAAAGAGCAATATTTTGGCCATGTCTTTGAGTACATTATTTAGCCAAGTATTTGAGACCAAAAAGAATTTTACTGATACTATTTCCTAACTTACTGATGTCAGATGTGGTATGTGAAAGTGTGGCTACAGTTGTGTTTCCCAATAGTTCAAATCCATATGAAAGATGTAAATGATTTAGGAGCAATATCATTTTGACTGTGTCTTTGGATACATATTTAGCCAAGTATTTGAGACCAAAAAGGTTTTTACTCATACTATTTTCTAACTTACCGATGTGGTTTATGAAAAAGAGAGTTGCATCTATTGTAACTCCTAATACCTTTATTTCATTTGCTATTTTTACTGAATTTTTACCAATGCTCAAATTTATCTGGAAGTTAGTGTTTTTTGTTTCATATAGGATTAATTTACTTTTGCTAGGATTCACCATGTGCATATATTAAAGTGTTGCTGTACTTTATATGTGGTATCATTTAAAGTAGTATCTAGTACAATAGCATCCTGGTGGAATACAGTGACTGTGGAGTCATCTGCATATTGAAATAATTTGGTATTTGCAGGCATAGAATAAATAATAAAGATCCTAAAATGGATTCTTGTGGTATACCGTGAGTTAGTGTTTTGCATATTAGATATAAATTCATCATGTTCTGTTTTTTTTGGAAATTACAATTATGGTAATAATGAATATTGAATGATCATGAAAATATATAAGTTGCTCTATTAGAGGTGAAGTACTATCTTGTGAGTCTAAATTTGCTTGAGTTCTAGTGAAAATATTTGGAAATAAATCTATAAAATTGTTAAATAAAATAATAGAAAAAATAGAAATTTCGGTAGTCATATAAGTTTTAAGGATTCTTTTCCATCAATATATTCTTTTCTACTTCTGTAGAATTATGGATTGTTTCCCGTTAGTCATATAAGTTATAAGAATTTTTTATGCA
Source organism: Hymenopus coronatus (assembly GCA_030762935.1). Classification (NCBI taxonomy): domain Eukaryota; kingdom Metazoa; phylum Arthropoda; class Insecta; order Mantodea; family Hymenopodidae; genus Hymenopus; species Hymenopus coronatus. The sequence continues at coordinate 37,507,310 of CM060890.1, forward strand.
TGGTTTCTGATGCTAAATTTGTTAATTTTGTCCATCAATATATTCTTTTCTACACAGTTAAAGGCTATTGTGAGGACCAACAGGACACCTGCTGCATATTATGCAGTCATTATTGGCTATTACCTCTTTGATGCAATCAGTTATACATTTTATGTTAAGAGCTATTTTTCACAAACCCATATTGATGTTTGGGCAATAACTCTTATTTTTCTAGAAAGTTCATAATTCTTTTGTAAAGAATGTGTTCAAATATTTTAGATGAAACAAATAAAATAGATAAAATTCAATAAAAATAAAGCAGGCAAGACTAAATTTTGCCATATAATATCTTGAACCTGGAATATTTTAATCAAAATCATTACAACCATTTGTGAGAAAATCAAAAAATAAAAACATATTTTCCAAATAAAGCATTTGAGGAGGTGGAAATTCCTTCAAAATCTTCTCCTTACATTTTAGAAAATACCAAGTACTACTGTGTCAAGAAAGTTCCGGGAATTTGCCAATAAAACATAAAAAAGTAATTATTCATCCAATTTTATTTTATCGCCTTCAAAGTAGGCCCCTTCTGAAACTATACATTTATGCCAACGAATGATCCAATCATCAAAACATTTTTTGTAGGCACTTTTAGGAATCGATGTCAATTGTCACCACAAATTTTCCTTTATGTCTTCTATTGACTGAAAACGGGTGCCTCAAAGTGGTAACTTGAGTTTTGGAAAGAGAAAGAAATCAGCAGGAGCCAGATCAGGTGAATATGGTGGTTGTTCGATGAAATTTGTTTAGTTTTTGGCCAGAAATTTGTTCACAATAATAACCTTGTGATTGTGGTGCAGAATCCATGAGTTGTCGTTCCACAAATCTGGCCTTTTTTGCCATATTTGTTCTCTCAAATGCCGCATAACTCTCAGATGATAGTCTTTATTTACCTTCTGGCAAGAACTCTGAGTGCACGACACCGTGATAATCGAAAAAAAACTGTCAACATGACCTTCAGTTTTGATCGAATTTGATGTACCCTTTTATTGGACAAAGCGACGCTGGGACGGGTTTTCTCCAGGTTCTCCGGTTTCCCCCACCATCGCATTCCACCGGTGCTCCATCTTCATTCATGTATCATCAGTGTCACAGCCTGTGGTGCCATAAGTAGTTAAAGCGCACATTAAACACTACCAAAAAAAAAAAAAAAAAAATGTACCCTTTTAGGTTTTGGTTTAGGCGCCATTCGGAAGCTTGTTGACTGGTTTGAGTGTCAAACTCATAAACCCACATCTCATCACCAGTTACAATGCGTTTCACGAATGTGGAGTTGGAACTGCCTCATTCTAGCATGTCTTCAGCAATCCTTATGCGATTGAGTTTTTGTAGAAAATTCAAGTCTTTCAGAACTAACCGAGCTGCAACACGTGTCATGCCCAAACAATCGTTTAAAATGGTACGAATCGATTTGTGAGACACAGAAAGTTCAGCGGCAATCTCTCTCAGACCTAAATGACAATTTTCAGACACGATTTTCTTCACTTTAGCGATGTTCAGTTCAGTTGAAACTGTTGATGGCCGACCAGAGCGAGGCAAATTTTCCACCACATCTTGACCACTTTTGAATGCACTGTACCACTCATATGCATGTGTTTTTGATAAAGCTGATTCACCGTAAGCCCTCTGTAACATTTTCAGCAATTTGGCACACAAAATACCATTTGCAATGCAAAATTTGAGACAGATTCTTTGTTCAATATTTGTATCCATCATAAAATTGCAAATCATCTTTGAGATGAACTAACAAAATGGTGTACTGTAAACAAATTAGATGATAGATGACGATCAAACTCTGCATGAGCATAGAGGAAAATTGTGCCAACTTAGCGACAACAATAATTTCGAATCCCCTTTTAAACAGGATTTTTAAATGATCGATTCCCAGTACTTTCTTGACAGAATGTATTTGTAAAATCCATACATATGTCTGATATATTATTTTCTATATGTGTGCAAGGATCTTTTTCTAAAAACATAATTTTTGGAATGCAGCATGTGTTATATCTGGTGAAATCTCAGTGTGAAATATAAATCACACACAATCCACAAGGGTGGAGAAAGTAAAAGTTTTAATTTGTTGAGATAAGTAATTATTTATTCAGTAAGTTTACCTGCTTTGTTTGATGCAACAGAAATTCATTTCCAAAGTTTAATTACACCATCTCTAGACCCAGTCAGGAGAAAACATTGGGAGGCTTGGCACATAGCAACTTCACTAATCCAGTCATGATGACCAGCCTGAGGTTGATCTGGCCCAGGTCTTGGAGGGTCTTCCACTCTTTGAATAGGAACAGTACCTCCTGGAATGGTCCTGGGTTTCACTGGCGCTTCATGAACCACGTTTATGCCATCAATGATACGAGGCCTGCATTAAAATAAAATTGCAATCTTTTGATAACTTTCTGGAAAGTGATGCAACTGCAAAGTCATACAATTCTTTATTTTTGTATGCTTGACTCATCGATATGGTAAACATTTATTAAAAATAAAGAATAGCAATTTCTTAACATTTGCGTAGCATATTTCCTTGCAGATCATGTAGAAATTACATTATGATTAATTCTGAATTGGAATATTATATTAATTTGAGTAAACTTAAACAGAATCTGTTTCAAACATAAGGCAAATGTCATTCATTATACAGCAGTTTGATAACACTATATTATGTTCTTTTGTTTTCTGCAAATTGATTTCAAAAAGAATTGATAATTAATTAAAAGTTAAAAACTTCAGCAGACCTTTAAAAACACTATTTTGCTCCACTTTTCAATTTTTTAAAATGTTTCGAGGAGACATTCATCATTTGCTGATAGGTGAAAACATGTCTCCGTAAAATGTGTTTTAAAAATTTGATAAGTGGAGCAAAATATTGTTTTTAAAAGTCTGACAAAGCTTTTAAACTTTTGACTATCATGCATCACTTTTAAACAGCTCTTAATTTTTAGTTTATATTGTTAATTAAGCTAAAAGCAAATATTTTTATTGTGAATGTTGACCAAATCAACTGAGGATGAGGAGGATGTCTCCTCAAAGCATGTTTAAAAAGTTGACAAGAGAAGCAACATAGTGCTTTTAAAAGTATGACAAAGATTTTAACTTTTGATTATCATGTTCCACTGTTTTAAATTCTTCTTGATTATAAATGTAAAAAGAAGCTAGTAACAGTGAAGTAACACAAATATTAATATAATAATTAATAGTTGTAACAAATCTTCACTTATCTTTTGGAATCCTTGGACTAGTTTCTCAATACATGTATCTATTGCATCCTCAGCATAATTAATGTATTTGTGAAACTAGTCCAAGGATTCCAAAAGATAAGTGAAGATTTGTTACAACTATTAATTATTATATTAATATTTTTCTTGATTGTTAATTATATATTAGTTAAGTTAGGATGCTAAGCAAACATCTATTGTAAATGTTCTCTTATCACCGAGAATGATAAGAAAATTAAATTATATTAAATAACAAGTAACTATTCTGACATAATATGTACAATAAATGCAAACAATATATAATATAAAAATTCAGAACAAACATTGAAAAGCACAAACTTTTCCACCAATTTTCACAACATAATTTGCACTACACCTATGTATAAGTGCAAGTTTCATTTATTTATTTGTTCTAAACTCTTTACAGAGTCTATGGCCTGGAGATAATCCAGATTCTATTCCAGACCATGCAAGATATAAATACACTTTTTATAATTACTGCTGTAGTTTATGCATTGCTGTTACCAAACTGTTACTATGCTTTATAACTAACAAATTAGGCTTGTTCACCTCATTGCCAACACTTCAACTATGCAGCAGTTTTCTCAGTTGAGGTTTGAAGGGGTTGGCTGTGATGAGATTGGTGCTCTTATTATATACATCCAGAGGGTATTGTGTGGTAGCAAATTGAACTTTGTTACCTATGTTATTTGGTTTTTAATGATGTGATTTTCTCCCAAACATTCAATTTTGCTGCATATCTTGCAGGTTTTATGAATTATATTCTATATTATTTCACGGTTTATAAGAAGTATTGGACAATGGGAGATTTGTCTGTTTATATTGAATTGCTAGGTGCTCTTTCGGTATTGTTTCCAGATTTCTCTTAGTTTTTACTATGTTGAGCTTTTTGCAGTTAAATACCAGATTTTTGCTGCTCAGCGATCTTTTAGATTAGTGCACAGTATTTTATTGCAGGCTAAAGTTATTTTGGGGAACTAATAGTTCCTCACACACACACATACACATGGATGGATCTTTTTCTGAAAATACTTTTTTTGGATACAGGGGACCCTAAAACATATATTTCTGGTGAAATCTCGGTATCAAATTTTTTGGTGGAGTGCAATACCTTCTCTATACACTATATACATAGTACGTGTAGAGAAAGTAAATATAGGTTAGGAGATATTTGGAAGAGGCTTTTGGAGGGATGTGAGATTGAGAATGGCGCTATAGATAGGTAGATCTTATTTGCCATGGTCAGGGAAAAAAGCTGTTGTTTTACAAGGACTAAAACATGACCCAGAGAAAGAGAGTATATTTTAATTTTTACAGAACACAAAAGAGAAGGGTTAGTCTGGTTTAGATTGGTTGTTTGGAAACTAAGGGGAATGAGGGGGGAGGTTATCTCAGAAATGTGCTCCATCTGCAGGGATAAGGAAGATGAAAGCCACATTTTACTTCAATGTAAAGCCACAAAGGATTGGAGAGAAAGTTCTAATAAATAAGAAGTGATAATTGAGGAAAAAATAAATTCTATATGGGAATATTTTTGAAGATCAGAAGCAGATTCCATAATTTGGGGAGTTTTTAAAGAGGAAATGGAAATGGTCAGTTAGAAAACATTGTACCTAGATCAGGTTTTAGATGAAAAACGATAGCTATTTAATATATAAACATTTGTATAATGAAATAGTTATGCCTGGCCAACTAACTTGGGTTAAGGTCAGTCCCAACTATGTATGTTTAATAAATAAATACTACTGCTCTATTACTGCTATTTCTGCTATCTTCAACCATTTATTTTTATAAACTTTTTCCTCCAGATATCAGTGCCTTGCATTCTGGTAAAATGTCTTGCATCTTCTTTTTCCCTGCATAGAGGGCAAATTCCTTCTTCTGTCTCTCCCCCATAACCCTTTACTAGCCAAACACCCAGTTTAAACCATTTAATACCTTCTCTTTGATCCCTTTTAACCTTTCAATATATATCTCTTTCCCATCGTTACTCCAAAGTCTTTAAAAATTGTTTTAAAATTTTTTCTCTTCCAGCATTACCCATAAATTTTCCATCTACATATTCCAACTGGCACCTAACCAATTCCCAGAATCCTGTCAATGTACCCTCTTCATAGCCATATATCACCTAATTCTTTATTTAAGTTGGTATCTAATTTCACCTAGTTTCATATAATTCTGCAGGGCAAGGAGTTACATTGGAATTAGACAAGGTCAGTGTGCAGGGGTGATAATGGAAAATTGGTTCAGAATTTATCATTTACCACAAGAGCACAAAAATATTGCATAGATGTACAAGAAAAGTTAGCATTTATTTCAACAAATTTTCTGTTTGCCAATTTGCAGAATATAAATTTAGGTGCAAGTTAACGTCCAGGTTTGAAGGACCTTACAAAATAACTTATTTTAACTCTCAGCTGTCTGTTAACTCATAGTTAAGGCCCACGTATCACAAATGAATAAGTGAGGCCGCTGTCCAGTAGTTTTAAGGTATACTTTTATCTATGTATTTATATGTCTATTTTATTGTAGTTGTCAGGTGTAAAACTTACAAGGATTTATAACTTTTATGGGGTGGTTTATCCTCTTGCTCCCTCATTATTATTAATTATTCTTCTTCTGCTTATTATTATTATTATTATTATTATAACTGTATTTTAAAGTATATTGATGTGAGCAGATAGCTTTACTTATGGAAGCACTGACCACATTATGCTCTTCCTATGCAAAGACAAATGTTTTGGTTAAAATAAGAGTTGCCGCTTTTATTTTTTAAGGACAGAAGGGGGAGTGTTTGGCATCAAGTGGAATGCTACAGATAAGGAGAACATATTATTTGGCAAGTAGAGAAGCCCTTCTAACAGTGGTGATATGGAAGGTAGGCTGCTTGCTGGGCAAGTGATAATCATTAATAGAAAGATGTTGGGAGCAAAGCATAATGAGCATGCTTACTCTCCTCCAGCCTATCTTCCCCATGCCCTTCCAGCTTATAAAACGACAGTTCCATTATGCAGTAACATCAATGTCACTTGGCCAGAATGCTACATAGAGATATCATTCAGTTTTTTTTAAAGTAATTTGTACTGGGATTTATGTCTAAGCATATTAGTGCTGCTTAAATTGATACCTCTTGGAGAAAAACAAGAAATCTAGAAAATGGATTTTTCAGAGAGCTGTGCGATCTTCGCACCGTGGGATTCAATGACCAGCGCTATACCAATTTACCCACCAGCAAAGCACTCTAGATAACTATGATCTGAAATCAACTGAACTGTCATCAGTGGCATAGAATCCTCAAAGAACAAGCGATTTTGCCAAAGTTGCAAGTCCAATAATTTTAAATATTGTATTTCTTTGACTACTGACATACAAATGAGGCATTCTAAATGAAAACACGGCATACACGTCCATGTACTTTTAATTTATGGCCACTGATGTGCAATCCAAAACACATGCCATAACTTTGACATTTAGAGAAAGGGACAATAGTTCCCTATTTCAAATCGTTTATCTAGACCCCTCTACAGTTTGTGCAGTTGAATTCTGGGATATCCTGTATATTCTCCTTTCTTTGGAGCAGTTTGTCTGCATACAACAACTACTCCACTGACATGACAAGTCTAAGCCATTACTGGAACCAATGGGAAACTTAGAGATACTCAAATCTGGTGAAGCGTTCAGCTGGTTTATGTTTTTATGCCCAGGAATTGTTAGAGATTCCTGTAATTGGAACTGTTTAATGGGATACCATCATAATCCAAATGTACCGAATCAGTATTTTAGTTATTACAATAAATATTGTGACCCAGATTGAATAATTTTATTGAAATTAAATGTAATATAATTCAAAGATAGAAGTAGTAACAGATGAAAGGAGTTTTATTTAATGCAATAAGTTAATTTTTACTTTGTTCAAGCAAATGGACAAATTTTTTGGAATAAATGTAATACAATTCAAAGGTAGCAAAATTAACAGAAAAGTTTTAATACTATAGAGCTAAGTTATTTTGTTCACGTAGATTTAATATCTCATATAGAGCTTTAAAAGCATTTTCACCTTCTGTCAGTTTACATTCTTAATGAGTATTAGTTTAACCTCAACACTTTTCTTATGTATTGTTCTATTTAGTATTTATTATATAAAATTACAGTTAACTATATTTGACTATTTACTAATTTTCCCCTTGTAAATCAATCTACTTTCTATTCTTTTCACAAAACATAAATTCTGTGGGTAGTATTTTTGAAAGATCTTGTGTAAAGACTACAAATGAATGCATAGCAATGAGTATATCAGTCTATCATTATCATCATCATTATTACTATTGTAATTATTATTATTATTATTATTATTATTATTATTCCAATAATGTATTATTATGTTACATTATAAATGAAAGAAATGAGCAGATACAAAATTTGTTTATGTTTATTCCTCATAGCTGATGTGAACACAAGACTAATGCAGAGGGATACAAAATGTTTTAATTCAAAAAAAAAAAAAAAAAAAGAAAAAAAAAAAAAGAAGAAGAAGAAGAAGAAGAGAGAAAAGAAAGAGCTGCCGAGGATGAAGGTTCTTCAAAACATATCCAAATAAAATTTTAAAGTGAAATTTAAAGTGCCTATATAATGACAAAAAATTACTTTCCCTGGTATAAAAGTTTTATTTACCCTGGTTATAAGGCTGGATTAACTATATTTTAAAACAATATCACATTATGATTGTTTCTGTAACATACCTTTCTTTTTTTTCCAATTTGAAACATCCTTATCCAAATACTGCTTTGTCAAATCATTCCTAATATTTGTATTATTTATTACTTATTTATTTTGGCAAAGTTAAGGCAATTTGGCCTTCTCATTAAACATCCTTAACACAATGATGGCACAGTTACAATTATCCAAATGAATACACGTGCAAGCTCGCACATAAATGAAAATGAGAATATTACCTCTAAATTAATAATTATTTTTAACTAAAATTACCAATTATGATACCAAAATCATTTAAAGTTTGACAGCCTCTGATATCCTACTTACATGTATGTTACTGATGTAGGGTTGAGCGTATCATTAGCTGCAGGAATTGCCATAAATGAATCTGATGGTGAATCCAAATCCCAGTAACGAAGGCGCATATCTGTGCCTCCAGTAAGTAAAAATGGAGAGCGATCAATACTGCTTCCATACATAGCACACACACTATGACTGTTACCCTGAAAATGTTAAACTGTCTATTTAAATATTCGAGTGTGAAATACAACTGGACTAATGTTAAATATCAAGATATACAAGAGTTTCCAACTCTCTACCTAACACAACATTTCCTCCATTTTAATACAATGATGATATTTCAACAATATCTCAAGCAATTTACCTACTTTATTTTCAAAATGACGATATGTCTGAAAATGGTCAACATTTGCATTCTGCCAGAGTGAACCAGGAATGAGCCGACAATGGACTCATGTTTAGAGATCCAAAAATAGTAGTTAAGATCACCAATTAAGATTACCCATCACATCACTTGCCACAAGAAATAATTTCAAAATGCTGGATAGTATTAATTTCTTCTAAATATTTATTGTTCTAGCCATCTTCCTCAAGCATATAATTGAACAATCTGTACATCATACTGCTGAAAAATGCAAGTTTGTATATTATGAAATATGAATGTTATATTTGTTGTAGTTTTACAAGTAAAATTCTTTATTGTCGTAACAAGAACTTCAAAGAAAATCTAAGTAAATAAGAATGTAAATCTGTGGTCCAAAGGTTTCACACAAGTTATTTGAAAATGAACAAGGTAATAAGTATTAAAATAAAAAGCTATCATAAATGTGAAATATGCTAATTTTTGGCTGAATTTTACATGTCCAAACTTTAGAACTCCATGTATAGATTCAAAATTCCAGAACTACTCTTTTAACTTATATGACAGTTATATGACTCAGTGCCCATGTAAAAATGGGAAATAAATTATTTAAAGTGTTCTGCATAACTAAGAATTAAGGTAAGATTGTTGTATGTCACAAACAAAACTCAAAATATTTTGGGAAGTGTGTTAAGAAGATGCAACAGTGCATGCTTCAAAATAGGTATTGAAATTAATGACAAAACAATCTATTGTAATTTGTTATTTGCTGATGACCAGGAATGATAGGACAAGATCAAAATGAAATTGAATTTATGACACACAAGCTTGTGTATGCTTTTGAGCACGATAGATTGAAATTGAACTTGGAAAAGGCAAAATACATGGTGGTGAAAAAACCTGGAGAAAATCTTAAAATAAATGGCAATATAATATAAAATGTTTAAATATATTTGATCTATTAGTGACAGATCTAGCACAAGTGAAAAAGACACAGCTAATAGAATTAATCTTGTAAAAGGTGCATTAGATCACTGAATGGCTTCTTTTGAAACAAAATAGAGTATAAAGGTAGTATAAAACATTTTAGCACATGGGGAAGGGGAGGAAGTTGGACTCTTTAAGTGAAAAGGTGAAAAAAAATAAAATGTTGACAAAAAATGGTGAAATGAGGAGGAACATAAGAATTTCAAGAATTCAACATTTCAGGAATGATTATATAAGACTAGGAATGGATGCAAAAGAGACGGTGATTGATAGGCTAGAAGCATGAACTTTAAAATGGTATGGGCATTTAAAGTGAATGAAGCAAGAAAGATTACCATGATTAAGAAATTCAGGAAGGGCATGCTTGACATGGATGGAAGGGCAATGGCAAAATAGACCAATTTAGAAAATTGCAACAGGAATTAAAGGCAATCGCTGAAAAGTGGAAAGCCTGTAAAAGTATATATGTCCTATATTTATACCTCATACAATATTACTCACCGGATTATAAGTAAGAGGTGGAGCAATACTAGCCCAAAGCACAGTCTGCCGAAAATGAGTTTCAAGGTTCCATACAGTCACTTCATTGTTGTTTTGCACAGCAGATATAATGCAAGAAGGTTCTGTAGGATGGCATATTAGCTTGCGTATTCTAGCACCTGCTGCTTGAAATGGTCATAGCAAGAACAAAAGAAGACCAATTTGTTTGTAAACTTTGTTGCTATAAGAATAAAATAAATGACTACTTCCTATTTTCTTAAAATATATTTATATCTAATTTTTGTTTCAGCAGCCTAGTTTCAATTATAAGGTAAGTTCTTAAGCGCTTGTGGTTTAATCCCTAATAATCAGCAGCTTTAAATTCTAGATGGCATATTAGAATGAAAAGTTATAAAATCTCTAATACTGCTTAAAATAAATAATTTTTATTTGGAAAAAGAAAAAAAGGGGGAGATAAAGTTCACACCCATTCAACAACACAACACAACACACACACCACACCACAACACAACACAAAACAACACACACACACTTCTTTTAAGGTGATGGAATGCAATGCTTCTTCTATCTCCCATATTTAGTGGTAGAGAATGTAAATATCACATAAGAGTTTTTATTTTTACTATGTGCGAAGCGAAACATTGACTACATACTTTATTCTATGTTAGCTACAGTATAGCTAATGGAAGAAAGGATACAGGAATGCTAAACTAATAGCACTATTAAATAATTTAACTAATTACATATCTGATGTCAATACAAACAACTTAGGAGATGAAAATACAGGGTGTATATAAATGAATATCGGGGCTTTAACTCTTTATAATATTTATTACATTCAACTTACAGTTATTATTGATATGTCAAATGAAAAAGCAACTCAAACAGTTTTACCAAGAAGCTTATAAATGTTCAATGTGACTACTTGTCACACGGCACATATCAAGTCTATAGCCGAGTTCTTCCCAAACATTGATGAGTCTGTATTCAGTAATTGTAGCAACAACTGCTTCAATCCGGTTTCTTAATTCAGGGAGGTCAGCTGGTAGCGGAGGCACATACACACGATCCTTGATGAAGCCCCATGGCGTTAGGTCAGGAGAACGTGGAGGCCATGCATAGAGCTGAAGACAACACAATCCATAAAATCGTCATGAAACAACATGTCGTTTGTGAATTTGGCACGTAATCCGTGGTCTGTCGGCTTTAGAGCCTGTAATAACTGTAAATGGTAAGGACGTAGCTGTAAGCGTTTTCTTATAACTTTCCAAACAGTCGACACAGGAACTTGTAATTCACGACTTGCCTTCCGGACTGATTTCTTTGGGCTACGAATGAACGACTCTCATTCGCTCAACAGTCTCTTCACTTACTCCTGGTCGTCCCGTGCTCTTCCCTTTACAAAGGCAGCTAGTATCTTCAAACTGATTATACCATCTACGAATGTTTTTGTCACTAGGAGGATCACAACTGAACTTACTACGGAACGCACGTTGCACAGTAACTACAGATTCCGTCTTTGCAAACTGCAAAACACAAAACGCTTTCTGTTTACTAGTCGTCATCTTTGCTACTACCGCTGTCTAGCGGATTGCGGCAGAAACATTGCAGGCACATGCGCACTTGTGCCAACAAACAAAACTGTTTGAGTTGCTTTTTCATTTGACGTATCATTTATAACTGTAAGTTGAATGTAATAAATATCATAAAGATATGATATTCATTTATATACACCCTGTATATATATACATGAGAAGTCATTACTCACGGTTAGGATGATCAATTGTAGAAATTGGTAACTGAAATCGAAGGTCCCAACAAATGTGGTAGCCACTTCCTGTTCCAACTGCCAACCATCTCTGGTGAGGGTCAAGACAGAAGGATGTAATTACCCCTGTAAAACAAGGCTTTAGTTAATGTACTGGCCCACAGAAACAGAATTAGTCACAGAGTTGGCCTTGGATTTGCACCATCTCTAACCAGTGCACACAGTTGCAAAAATGTTAAATTGGAATCATCTGCAATATGAACGTGGAGAAGATTGAAGTTTGAGAAATTGGCAAATAAAACTTAAGGTACTTTTCTTATCATGGAAGTTTGAAAACAGTGTTGTTATAATCATTTATTTGACAATGAGTCGATTAATTACACTAAACAACATTTACTTGGGATTTTTGCTGGAACATGTTTCAAAGGACTAGTTTCAACTTTTCAACCAGACATTGACCACTAGAGGAGACAGCACTTATAACAGCGCCAGGTTCATCATAAGGAATTAATCGATGTCCGTTTGCAAATGAAGGAAACTAGTCCTTCGAAACATGTTCTGGCAAAAATCCCAAGTAAGTATTGCTTAGTGTAATTGACTCATTGTCAAATAAGTATAAAAAACTTACGGAAACTTTATTAAATCCAACAAAATGACAGAAACAGAAGAAAAAACCAAGGAGCATATTAAATCATCTGATTTGATGCATCAGAGAAATCCACAGAAGTTTTAAAGTAAAATTGAAAGGATACTTTAGAAACATTAGATATAAGCAGACAAATTAATATAGCCAATTATTTCTGGAATATAAAATCCCAGCATCAAAGTAGAAACAATATGTTAAACTCTATGAAGAATTAAGCTGTGGGAGAAGAAGATCTTTAACAAGCATAAAGAACGAGAGATAAATTTTGAAATTTCCTGTGAAATTGCTGAACCCTCCCCCCTCCCACTGTTAGTGAAAGGCCACGAAAATTAATTTAAAATTTGGTATCACTGTGTAAGTTCCTTTTCACATTTATTTAACTGGTTAAAACTAATACCAAATTACCATTCTTGCAAATGATGTGCAATTTTTCTCACCTAAACTTAAGTGCTTACCTTGAGAGTTCTATATTAAAGCTATCTTGAAATTTCACTTTCAGGTACTCATGGTATCTCTGGAATGAGTTCAATACATTAAGTTAAACCACTGTTCAAATCTTGACTTGATGGCATAAGGATTCTGACAAGGCTATTTGTTAGTTGTTCCCTTATGTAGCCAGCATACTTAACTAAAACAAAGCAAGGGGTGGTGGATGGTGTGCTAACATTGTGACCACTCTGTAAATGCTTGCAAAGCTGCATGAGAGTGTTGTTAGTCTGGAGAATAATAAATTATAGATTTCCAGTATGCAATATTTATATTTATTGAGGAAACACTTTTAATAAGCTTAAAATAAAAAATTTTCTCTTCTTGAAATTATTTAACTTGTTTAAATTTTATTCATTGCTTCCCTCACTTAAAAAATGTAGAATTTTTAAACAATTATCTGCATTTGTTTTAAACATATTTCACAGCTTGTAACTGTAGAAACAAATCAGATATTTATTACTTCATTTACTTTAATATTTACTTTACTAGCTTCAGGAGCATTCACTGTCATTCTCAGCTGGAGACCAAATGCTGATTGAAACTGCTGCATCACACTGGTCTTATTTTGGCATTTGGTGTCTTCCAGAAGAATACATAAAGGTAGTCTGTTGAAGGGGACATCAAAGCTTATTAGATGACCCTAGTTCTTGAAAATGTAGATGAATTCTAGTGTTTTTTTTTTTTTTTTTTTTTTTTTAAATTTATGCTTCAATTTCTCAGTGATTGTTCCAAAAGTGAGTTGGAATCGGCAATATGACCATTTGCTTATATCATTTAAGTTTCCAAATTTCTTTAATTTTTCTAGCCTAGTTTACAATGTGACTTTTTGTTAACCTATAATGTAACTGACAGAGGTTTCCTGAATTAATTTTAATGATGTAGTGATAGCAATAAACCTGATTCAATTTAGATTATGAATTAGTAACACTTTATTGTTCTTATCTTTTCTATTTTCATTACCCTTATATTACTCTCATTGACTTTCTGAAATATAACTAAGCAGACTGTTTTGTTTCTAATTTGTTATTTTGTTTTCTCATAAAATAAATGTAGATCCTGTATTAAATTTTTTCTTTCCAAAAAGTAATTTAATTCATGATCTTTATTAATAATTAAGTTCCATAGAATTGTTCTTATTTCAAAATTTAGAAATGTTTTATTTACTGAATGGAAGATTGAACAACAATGCATTATAAAGATTATACTCTATAATCATTTTGTAGATTGTAACACAAAGTTCCATTGGGGCACATATTCTTTGAAGGTCTACTGGAGAACACATTATATCAATTCAAATCAAATTGAATTTATCCACTTTCATTACAGAAATATTGACTTTGTAAATTATTAATAATTGAATATTGCAGAATACTGCCTTAAAATAAGTTATATGTACAGATTAACACAATTAGTAAATAAATGAACAAATACAAGGAAAAGGTGTTAGTTACTATTTATAACAAATTACAATTTATTTCAAATATAATACACATTTGTAATAGAACTAATTACCTTGCATTTCAAGATATTCATTCACAGTATAAAAATAACACTGTAATAAAAATATATTTAATTATTTTTTAAATATTGTTAAATTTGGTAATTTCTTAAAAGATGCAAGGAGTTTGTTATATAATTTAGTACCATTACAGTGTGGATATTTTTCATACGAGGTTTTATGTCCTTAATGTGATTTAGCTCTAGTATTGTGGTTATGAATTTCAGAATTTGTGTCAAAACTGTTGTGTGAGAACATCAGTGTTTCGTAAAGGTAGATACATAGAACTGTCAAAATATTTAATAATTTGAAATATGGTCTACAGCTTGTACTGCTGGAAAGGTTTAGCATTTGTTACATTGCCCCCCTTTGTATTATAAAAATTCTGTTAGTAAAGCTCGACTTTCCCCAGAAAATTATACCATGAGAGTGAAAGTATGCAAAGTAGGCTATTCTAAGCACAAAGATTAACAGATGAATTTAGGGCATATAATGAAAAATAAATTTAGTATAATTTTTAGATACAACATCAATGAGATTTTTACTGTTAAAATCAGTTGAAAAATTTGATGCCACAGCCAGGATTTGAACATGCCTTTCCCACTCTCCCTGCAGTTGCTCTAACTATTGAGCTACCATGACAACATGCTAGTATGACATTCAATCCTCTAACAGATTCAGTTTTTTTTTACGCAGTCAACCAACCAGAATGTCTCCCTTCAGAGAACACCTTAATGGCAACCTACATTGTAAGTACTTTATATTTCTGGGTCAAAAAAGTATAAATCAGTTGTTGGAGGACTGAATGTCATACTGGAATGTTGTCAGAAAAGCCCAATGGTAAGAGCAAGAGAACCATGTCAAACCCCAGCCTTCGCATTGAATTTTTCAGCTGGTTCTAACAGTAAAAATATGAGTTCATTCACATGATTTTCTCTACATCTCTGTAACAAATTATTGTTAATAAGCTTATTTTTCTACCTGCTTCAAGCTACTTGAGATAGACATTAGCAGAAATGGTCTTATTACTTAGTTCCTTATAAGTAGAAGGAAAACAAGGGAATACATTAGGCTACACCGACAGTTAAATGTTTTAAAATGTGGTTGCTATGGGATTGAAATCCATTTCTTTGCATGGTCAGGAGTTGACTAGTTTCTGTACAAGTTAGGTATTTTAAAACTGAAACCAACAATAAAGAATGATCAACTGCTTGAAAAAATGTATATGTCTAAATTGTGTGTGTTTTAGGAGTCCTACATTTTTTGTCTATCTCTTACAGTTTAACTATTATGCAAAATTCTGCAAAACTCAACCAGAATAAAGAGCTCTTCAGAGGCTATTCCCAGAAAATTCAAAATATACATTTTGTTTTGTGAATATTTTTAATATACAGTATTTAAAACTTTCAAAATTGTTAGAGCCATTTTTAAGAAAATCAAAATTTTTGAAAAATTTTCCATGTAAAGAGTAGTTGGGGATAGGAGGATTTTCTTGAAAATTTTCGTGTTACATCCTTGGAAGATACCTAATTTAAATACCAAGTTTGGTATTTAACTGGCTTTTCATTTTTGAGCTATGTTGTGTATACACACACACACACACACACACACACACACACACACACACACACACACAACACACAGATGGATCTTTATCTAAAATTGTTTTTCGACCTCAGGTGATCTCATATTTCTGGTGAAATCTCGGTACCACATTTTTGGATGGAATACAATAACTTCTCTATCCTACGTGCATTGTACATATGGGCTAGAGAAAGTAAAAAGTATACCAATGGAATAAATGTACCAGCGATATCAACATACTCCCTCCGTCCCATAATGATCTTCCTCTGTCCATAATGATTGTCCGGTACACATCTCTCTTTGTCCCATATTAATTGTCCATTACTCGTCTGTCCCATTTAAATTGTCTGGTACGCATATCTCTTTTGTCCATATTAACTGTCCGTTACTCATCTGTCCCATATTAATAACCTCGTATGCATACCTCTTTTGCCACAATAATTTTTGATCTGCATACTGTGATGGCAGTGGTTAGGAATATGTAGGACAAAAATAAAACAAGGGAATGATTCACACAGCTTTAATGCTTCAGAATGAGTAAAAACTGAAAACAAAACAAACAAAATATTCTACCACACTGTAGACTGATTGCTTCAAGATCAGTACAAAATGACAACAAAACAAAAAATGAGCCAAATAAAATACTCCTACCAAATTTAGACTGTGTGTTAGTGTGAGAAGGCTGTCAATCCAACAGCTTGTCTTGTACCAACAGGTCTACTGCTGTAGTGCTACTGAAACCTTGTTATAAATATATTGAGGATACTCCAAATGAGAAGGCAGGATGTTGCAGCGGTCCAAGCTTACCTTTGGCACATGGAGAATCTTGTAGTTATTCCCACCATACACTTGCATTATTTGAATAAAGCAGAACTGCAAAGTGAGAAAGATTCATTGAGCTCGTCATGTGTCAGGATTGATGACAGTGGTAATCAACTTGTCAATGGTTTGTGGGGCTGCCTTTGCTGGAGAGACTGAATTGGCCAGAAGAACCATAGATCTAATTCAAATATGAGCTGTTTGGAGGTTTTCATATGAGATCCATGGCTGCTGCTGCAGCATCCAGCCAGATGCGATCACTGGGAATACTATGTCCTGCTGTATGTACACTAGAATTCTCCTTGCACGCATTCCACAGGCCATTTTGCACCTATTACTGGGATTAATTTGTTGATGATCATATCCCAGTAAACATCTTTGGTGACAGCTAATGGTGTGGTGCCCTGTGCACCAGCAGAATGATTCCTGTTGTTCTTCTTGGCAGCTCCTTGCTGTTGAATGGCCAAATGACTAATTTACCATCAAACCATTGATTGTGACCAGTACCCACTAAGGCCAAGCTACAGTAGAAATATAATCTTTGGAATAAATGATTCGCTTTTGCACGTTTGCTGTGGGTCAGGTGAATCTGGCAATAGGCACATTTTCTGACCCTCCTTCATCATTTTTCATCTACATGAATGGTCTATATTATCATGTTGAACTTCAGACTTTCATTTTCAGGACAGTCAATGATAGTAAGATCCAGCATTGATAAGACAAATTGTAGATGTTCTGTTTTGTTGTGATTGGTCAGTGCAATTATATGGACTCTCAACTCTCCCGTCTTCACATGCCTATGTAGGGTGCTCTTAGAGATGTTTAGTGCCACTGCAATAGGACAAATATTATGCCGCTTTTGCAGTGTCAAGTGCCATAGCGATTGTAGAGTAATATCCTGCTTCTTTGGACCAACTTGCCTTTCATAAGAGAGACAACTGCGGCACAAATAGATCCATGTTCCAAAAACCTCTGCCCTATTGCCAAATACAACACTGTGTTCTCATACTGACATTACATTTCTTGGCCACACCTGTGATAGAACTTTCTTCACCATGCAGGCTGCACTGTTTTCCAACAGAAACTCGTATAGTGCCTGCTGTTTATTGTCTGAAGGCTTATTGCTATCCCTATTGCTCCCTGCTGTGAGTTGGTTCCCAGAGTGCTCATTACTGTTGTTTACAAACATACTCACTGTAGGATTATGCTTGGCTAATGAATTCCAGCATGATTTGCTTCACTAGACTGCATACAGTGCCTTACCAATGTTATGAAAACCAATGCCCTTTATTGGTAATCGCCTTGACAGTGTTTGTTGATCGTGATATGGTCATATGATTGCTCAACACTCACATAATCGTTTTCACTGACCCACTGAGCACCTCCCTGTAAATCCCAAATACTCCCTTTGTCAGTAATTACTGTAATGCTATTTCAGCAAACCAGACAATTATTATGAGACAGAGAGAAATAATAAAATTGCTCAATAGTTGGCAATAACCATGTTAATGTATCCCAATATGTATTATGTAGTTACAACTGTACGTCACCATTAGGGCATTCTCTGAAGGGAGACATACAAATAAGTTGACCAAGTAAAAACATGAATCAGTGAAGGATTGAATGTCATACCAGCATGTTGTCACAGTAGCTCAATGGTTAAAGCAAGCACATGGAGAACAGGAAAACTCTGTTCAAATTCTGGTTGTAGCATTGAATTTTTCAGCTGGTTCTAACCATAAAAAGTATACCAATGTTAACATAAACTATTGTTAACATAAATATAGGAGTATTACCAATACAATAATCAATATGAGTTTTCTAATCAAGATTCCTTAAAATTCAAATTCCAAGAAATTTAATTTTATCTGAAGTAGTTATTAATTCATTCTCTAAGCATACATTGGAAAAACATTGCATTTTTAATTTATGAAGAAAACCTATAGTAACACTTTTGTTCTTATTATTTTAAGTCTAATGTCTTTAAACCAATTAACTACAAAATCTGTTATTCCATCAATGTTAGTTTTAAATTCCTGTTTATTATTACCAGAAATTAGAAGACTTATATCATCAGCAAAACGAGTAAATTTAGTATTACTGCAGTTACTGTTTTCGGATAGCATTAATATAAAGTAGGAGAAACAAGCAATCCATTATCAAACCTTCTAGACAAGAGCGAGAAGCTTTGATTTTCTCAGAAGTGTATTCAATTTCAGTTAAGCATCTATTTCTTAAGTATAATTCAAACCATTCCAATGAAATTCCTCTTATACCATAATTATATAGTTTGTATAATAATATATCATGGTCGCCTAGGTTAAAAGCTTTTGATTGATCCAGGAATATCCCTATACACTAATTTCCAGAGCCTGTTTTCACAGGAGGACTTCCACTCTCTACTCATAAGAATTATTCAATCTACATGCATAAACAAATTAAAGAAACATTTTAGCAACCACACTGTTGGTGTAGAGAATCCTTTAGTACAGGTTTGAACTGATTTGTCAACATGCAGTATTTAAAGTGAATTCAAACTTTGATAGAGGTAAATTCAGATATAGCAAAATTATCTGGGCATTTGATGAAAAAAGTATGTAAAGCTTCTAATGTCCTTACTACACATTCTCTTAGTTTATTTACATTTTCCTCCAGAAATAAACAAAAAGCAAAGGTTAATTCATCAACATGAAGTGTGTAAGTTAGAAATAGTAAACTGTAATCACATTATTTAATGAGCCAGTAATAACTTTCAACTTCATTTACTTCTTATTGTTTTTATCCAAATACAAGAGGATCATCTTTTTAGAACTTAATTTTGGAATTTAAAATATAATCTATATAAAACAAAGACATGATAACTTACTCTTTAAACAAAATTATATATCCACATATATTTTAAATATATTAAGGAACACTTATTACTTAAACCATTTTTTTTTGCCTAACATAAATGTGCACAAAAATTCATGGTGAGCAGGAGTGAGAACAGAAATCTATTGTATGTGTATGGTGGAAGAAGGTGACAGTGGAAAAGGCAATTGCAATGAAATGGTGGATAAGATTTTCTATTTGGTCAATGTACCTAATATAACATATTGTTGTAAAAGGTTTTAACTAAATCAAATTTTCACAAAGTTTGTAAAAGAGATATTGAATGTGTACTCACTATTAAATGTTACCTTTATTCATTTCAATCTATTTTCTTAAATTAAATATTTTCTCATACAGAAGTTGTAAAGTAATAATAGTAACACAGTAATTACCACGTTTGAGATCATTATCCAGCTTCCAAGCAGTTCCTGGAGCCCGTAAGTCCCAGCCCACAATAGAGCCATACATGGTAGCATACACTAAAACTGACTGAGCACCTGAAACAAATTAGAATTCAGTTGCTGAGTTGTTTTCCACTCTGACACTACTTCTAGCAATATTCTAATCTTGAAAAATTATTCATGGTACTGGATTTTTCACAATACATTAACTGAACTTACAATAATCCTCATTTCTATACCTTTTGTATGATATTCAAATTTTTAATTAGAAAAAAGCAAGGCCAGAATGCACATGACGCGATGAATGCACATAACAATTAATCTCCTATTATATTCAATAAAAAAAGCTGTAGCAACATTCATTGCAAAGTCATGCATTACAAATCTGATGTGTTATATCACCTACTCATCTATCATTTATTAATGGAGTATACAACTATTCTTATGAAAGTTTATATTCCTAACTAATTCTCTTTAATTGAGATAAATCTTTTCAGAAATAATTACAATACATATTTATAAATATAAAAACAATAATGATAGATATTTGTTTAAGAATTGGATGCTATATGCTGGCTTTTAAATTCCATGCTCTTTTCAAGTTATTGCAAAAAACAAATGAAAATCAAAAAGACTTTGAAAAGAATGATCAGCTATTAAACAATTCAAACCATGAATAATATGGAAATGGCTTATGGCATTTGTACACCACAGATGACATTTGAAGAAAAATGCCTCTAGGTTGAGAAGCATAGCACAGTTTTCTTAAAATGGTGGAAGTTCACTTTTCATGCTGTTAAAAAAAAAAAAAAAAAAGTAATCTAATGCTATACCACGTGAATGTAAATGAAAATAATAGTAACTAACCAGAATCAAAGTAATGAATATCTACAGCACAGCCATCTTCTTGGAGATCTAGTTGACGTGATTGGACCACTGACATCTTGTTGCTATTTGCTTCTATCCTGAATAAATTGAAGACATATTAACTGAAGATTTCACATATCAGTACTATAATAAGTACATTCAGAGAGAAACAAATTATCATTTTATTACCTTCATTCAATTGAAAAGTAAATACCACTAATTAACTGATGACATACATCATCTCCATCCCTCTCACTTTCTCTCTCTCTCTTGCTCTCCTCTATTCTCTCTATATCTCCTCTAACCTCTTCTATCTCTTCTCTCCCCTTTTACCTCATCATCTATTCTCTCTCCTCTATCTCTCTTCTCTCTCTCCATTCTCTCTCCTCTATCTCTCCTCTCTCTCTCTCCTCTTATCTTTCCTTTCCTGTATTTTCTCTACATCTCCCTCCCGCCTTAAATCCTCTATCTCTCTCCATCTCTGTATCCTCTCTATCTCTCTCTGCCTCTTCTATCTTGGTATATATCTCTCCCTCCCTCCCTCCCTTTCTCCCTCCTGTATCTACTATCTCTCTCTATATTTCTCTCTCCCTTTATCCACTCTATATCTCACCCTCCCTCTGTGTATCCCCTCTATATATTTATATGTCTCTCTCTCTATCACTAGTTGCCCTCTGTGGTGTAATGGTTACCATGCTAACTTCATATACCCAAGGTCGCAGGAAGATGGATTTTTTCGGGCGTAAAAATCCTTAACATGGCTTCCTTCGTAGTAAAGCCGTGGATCCCGTGTCGTAGATTTACGGCATGTAAAAGAACCTCAAGCCTGATAGAGAGGCCTCTTAGCAAAATTAAATGGTCTTTCATGCCCAGTATAGAATGGGATGCTGAGAACCATAGCAGTTAAAGAGCGTCCATAAATAACACACTATTTACATTTTTTTCTCTCCCTCCCTCTCTGTATTCTTTCACCTCTCCTTCCCTCCCTCCCTGTATTCTTCCAACTACCCTCCTTCACATGCAACCAGAATTTTCTAAATTGGTTTATGGGCTTAGGGACCTCAAAACAAGATTGCTGGTGTAATCTCATTTGTTTTTCCTTTTATGATGCTGTCAATCACCTGGATCATATCAGCACCACCGGCATGCCGGAATTTCGTCCCACAGGAGTTCTTTTACATATCAGCACATCTACCGACAAGCGGTGGACTGGGTTTGAACCCACAAATTTGGGATTAGAAAGTCAGCACCTAACCACCCAGGCCGACCCTGAAATCTCAACATCAGGTTTGTTGGTTGAAATGCAATACTTCCTCTACTTACACTAGGCAAGTAATAATTAAATTAGTAAAGACAAAGTATTTTATGGTATGAAAAATTTATAATGGATATAAATAAACCAAAATTAATGGCAGTAGTATAAGTGTAAATTGAAATGTTTACAGAAAAGGGAGAAATATTTATTCCTGAAGACATTCTAATGGATCCTCAGAGTGCAGGAAATTCATTGGTCCCTGAAAGGTATGGCTTTATAAATGATAAACAGTACAAGTAATTTTGTGAGTGAAGAAAGCAAAGAAATATGAAGGGAGTTAACAAAGATATTATTCTAGCATATCTTTTAAACCATTGATGCTGTGTCATATAATTCTCTGTTATAGGTCATATCATTCTATGTTATAGAAGTCATGAAATGTGAATCTATTAAGTAATTGTTAAAAAATTATTTCTATTAATACTGTTTTGTTAAAATGAAATCTTCTTTTTTAAATAAAATAAAAAGATAATAGTAATGCTTAAAAGTTTCAACTCACTACTGTGATTACAGCCACTATTTAGATTGCTAGGAACAATAAAGCATATTTTTGTTTAATTTAATGCATACTTATAAATGAGTGAAGAACTTATTAATTCACAAAAGTAACAGTAGAAACTCCTCTCAGTAATATTATTTTCTGTAAAATAAATCCATAAAGTGTTAACAAATATTTTATTAGTTATAGTAAAATAGTTACAAATTGAGACTATTTTAACACACAACTTCACTACATGGCTTTTTTTATCCAGATTGAAGCTGCATGTTAAAATATGTCTCAATTTATTTTATTTTTTATTCTGAAAATAATTATTTTGGCATGGACACCCAAAGATGCATATTTCAAACACTGGGAATTGCATTAAATTTGGACTGATTCTACCTCTCCATCATTATTCTAGACATGGCATATGTTGAAGATTATTCATCGCAATAGATATAGTTAACTATGGACAGCAATTATTCCTTACATTTCCTCATGACCAAGAGAAGCATATGTTAAATCAACTAAAAGAAGCATAATTTATGTGTAGAATAGAAGGCATTACAATATTCACTTTTCAAGGGGTAATTCTTTGCAATAAAATTAACAAAAAGATTTTACACTACTGTGCATTGCAAATGTCCATATGCTCAAAACTTAAAATCAAATTTCTCTATATTCATGCTCTTATTACATATGTACAAAAATCAGGGAATTATGGTTGCCTTACTTTTTAATTTTGAGCCGATATTTATATCCCTACCCCATGTTACTGACATTGAATACTTGTTATTCAGATGTTTTCTCATTTCATATCAAGTCAAAATCAATGGATGCAAGATAATTATTCTTTCATTAGATAAAGTATTTTGATTTTCTCTCTGTAATTTTGTTTGTTGTAAATCAGTTTTGGGGTAACCTGTGTTCTTCTTGGTCATGAAGGCAGAAAATAAGAGGCTAACCATGACAAAGGAAAAGGCACTCTGAGACTATTTGTGGTTAAGTGAGGTCAATCCTGTCTTCACATGGGCAATCCTAGGCAGGGGATCCTAGGCTACAATGTGTACAGTTAATTTTACGTGTTGATTGGAGAACGCAAGTATATTTGCAGTGGAATATAATTAACTTTCACTAATAGAATCTGAAAATAATTAAGCATTATAGTCTGAGAGAATGGATATATTTGTTTTATCAGAATCAACAAGAATAAGATAAATAATGAGATAGAATGTTCATATTAACAATTCACACCAAATAGCACTAGTGACTGCAATTTTATGAATTGTTTGTAAAGATTAATAGAAATAAACTTCAGTTCTGCCAAAGAAAATAATTTTGGTTATAAATTGTTTGAAGTCATCTACCCACGTTTACAGCCTGGATCTAGAACCCATAAACCCCTGATAGCGCCCTGAGTAAAAGGTCTCATAGCTCTCACCAACTTCTAACATGGGGCAATTCTTCGTCACTCTGATACCTCCAAGAAGCCCTTAACGCTTCAATTTTCAGAATGTATGTAACACTCTTCTCTCACAATTATGTTGCTAGAGAGCTATCAAGGTATATATGATAATAAAAAGGATGACTGCTTCCCTTCCTTCCATGATAGAATGGAAGAGGGGATTTTTTTTTTTTGGGGGGGGGGGGAGAGTTTGTTTCAATGGCACCACAGCAGTAGTACTGATGATACACGAAAGGAAATTTGGGAAGGAAATGTTTCAGTCCTAACTTTAAGATACCTTCCAGTAGAAGAATTGCAAATCATATTTTACAATAATTGTTGCTGGGACTAGTTCGAAATGCCTTAACACATCACTAAATTTGAAGAAACACTAAAAAGTGCAATGAGGAAATGGCAACAATATTACCTGCATTGCTGAATAGACTGTTGAATATGTGTCATATTTGTCCAAATACAAGATGACCTCAAATGCAAGCCAATCCTCCATTTTTTAGAGCTAAGTTTTGGATTTAAGCATATCATGCATATAAAAAGAAGATAACTTAATTTTTAAATTAAATCTATATTTTGAACAAACTAAGGGACACTTAAGCTGATTAAGTATTTTTTTCTTTCTTTTTTTACTTAATTTGAATTTGTGCAGAGATTCTTGTGATGCGTAGGAGAGAGGTAGAACAAAAATTTTATTTGGGTACCTATGTATGCGGTGAGAGGTGATGGTAATGGCAGCACATTTGTTAACAATATAATGGATAAGATTTTATATTTAGAGACATACCTGATATAATATATCATTGCAAAAAGTTTTATCTAATTAGTAATTTAATTTGCATGGAAATTAAGATTTTTGGCACAACAGAGATGGAGAGGGGAATATAAAATATGTGTGCAGTGGAGAATATAACAACAGCGGCGACAGCGTATCTGTTATGATGATGGATACAATTTCCTATTTAGTCAACATATCGAATATAATACAATATTAAAATAAGAACTAAAGCTTTCCTGGCGACGTGTTAATTCAAAATCTTCTCGGGCTTCTAGCCAGGTAAAAACTTGGCTTGACACCAACGTTTCGAAGAAGTACATCTTCCTCGTCTTCAGGGTGAACTGAAGACGAGTTCACCCTGAAGACGAGGAAGATGTACTTCTTCGAAACGTTGGTGTCAAGCCAAGTTTTTACCTGGCTAGAAGCCCGAGAAGATTTTGAATAATACAATATTGTACATATTAAACCTGACGACACTTTGAATTGATTGTATTCTTTTAAGCAGATAATGAATGAATGAATGAAAGGTTTGCCAGTTTTGAGGATTGAACAATACCTGGAAAAATCCTCAGTCAAGTAGGGTGGTCCTGATGGGATTTGAACAGCATTCATAACATTTTTGGTTACTTTTGTCAAGGAGTGTGTAGGGGGGAAGAGTGAGATGTAGCATAGCAGCTAACTACAAATACAATTTTTTATAATGAGGTAAGTCTGTTACAAAATATTACACTATTTATCTAGTTTCCACATAAACTGTCAAAAAGTCCAAATTACAACATTGCCAAATGAATGACAACACTGTGCAAGTGAATGAGCAGAATCCCATCATGGAATGCATGAGCATGCTGAATGTCATATGCTGAACTCCTTGGACATGCAGCTTAGTGTGTCAACTTAGTATGGAAAACAATTATTGGTATTGGATAGATGGAGTCAGACAGAAAAATTCAATGCCATAGCTGGGAATTGAACTATGGATCTCCAGACTCCAGTCGGCTGCTCTACCACTAAGCTACCATGACAACATGCTGGTGTGGATTTAAATTTCTCAACTGACTCGCATGTTTCCTAGTAAACCACCAGGTGATCTCAAATTATTTTGAGAAGACCTACCCCAATGGCATCTTACAATGTCATAAGGCTTCATAGTTTGACGACTATTATGGTCAATTAAATTAACACTAATTATTGGTATTTCTAATACTATGAAAGATACAAAATTGAAACAGAAATTTTATTCCTCTTAACCAATTCCTATAAGCTAATCTGCATACCTGAGAACAAACACTGAGCCACTGTGTGAAGCAGATGCAAGTGATTGGTTATTCTCACATACAGCTAATCCCACTAGAGCACCTGCTTGGCGGTTATATACCTGGCGAGATCGATTTGCAATGTTGCGTCCCTCCATTTTTCCACAATCCCATACTCTGATGCAACCATCACTAGAACTACTGGCAAACAATGGAGTGTCTGGTATACCTATGAGCCTAAAACAAAAACGGACCTTTATTTTCTATTTTCCTCTATGTTTGCCTATTTTAGACATACTTTTAATGTAATCTAGCGCTACGACATGGGAACAAGTAAAACATTTCACTTAGATATTAAGATAAAGTGAAGTAACAATAGAAGTGGTAATAACACAAGTTCATTTTTGCTTTTGCTCTACCCATAAGACTGAAACACTCACAAAACTTGGCATTGGTTGACCATTTTTGGGGTGCACACCATGGAATAAAATACAAAACAACTTTCAAACTGCATCAACAATACAATAGATTTCAGCATGTGGGAAAATATATTCAGCAATGGAAATTACCCTCTGAGCTTTGACAACCTTTCAGTTATTTTTAAATGTTATTAAGGACACCTAATGTCTCTGCATCTATTTTCTAATAAATGCAGAGACATTAGAACAATAAACACTAGTGGAGCTGACAGTCACATCCATTAAGGATGGATGTAACAGCTCTATCCAAACTATGCTTCAATTTATAATATGTATGCAAAGTTATAATGTTACTACCACCCAATCAGTATTACTATTTAATCTAATGTAATGGTCTTATATTGCATGCATGAAGGTAAACCCACAAAATGGAAATGACGTGTTATTTATGGACCCCCTTAACTGCTGTGGTTCTCTGCGTCCCATTCTATGTTGGGCGTGAAAGATCACTTAAGTTTGCTCAGAGGCCTCTCTATCAGGCTTGAGGTTCTTTTACGTGCCGTAAATCTACGACACGGAACCCTTCCAAAGGAAGCCATGCTAAGGATTTTTATGCCTGAAAAAATCCTTCGTCCTCCGCCAGGTTTGAACCTGCAACCTTGGGTATATGAAGTTAGCATGGTAACCATTACACCACAGAGGGCGACGTAAACCCATGATTTTTATTACTCAAATAAAACTGAATTGTGGAAAGTTTATTTATATTCCAGACATATTAAGTGTTATAGAATTCTACTACACAAACTAAATATGATTAATACATACTACAACCCTGTGTTCTTTGCAAAACTGTTGCCTACAACAATTGTAGTATACTGTGGTCATTTTCCTCTTCTTAGCTGAACATAATGCTCTTCAATACAAGTATTGAAACCCCACAAAAATTATTGTTTTCTACTTTAAATTCAGTAACATGGATTCACTAAGTATCTAAGAATTCACAACTTTTGGACAAAAAAAACCAGAGAAACACAGTATACATTACTGGAGGCTAAATGGACTGACCCATGAAGTTTTACAACAATGGAAGGTATTCAGAATACTGGAATGTAATTTATATTGGAATGCAAACAGAACAAAGAAATGTAAAGAAATAATAAGTAGCCTTATAAATTTTATGAGCTTTACTTGTCTAAGATAAAGTAAAGTTTTGTTAACTTTAACAACCAAGTTATGACAAATACAACAGCAGAATTTTCTAATGTCAGTGTACAACACAGGAGTTTGGATGCTAAGGTTTTGCATAGGCACAATAATTATCATCATAGTGGCTTTCACTACCTGCTTGTGCAAATTGCCAAAAAATTACTAGAATCTATGCAAAATCCAACATCTAACTAGTCTAATATGAACAGGTAAGAATGGAAGCAAACATCATGAAAAAGTACAAACATTTATTATTTAGAAAGAGTTAAAGTGATCATACTTAACTTATTTCAACAGCTAGGTACAAGAGTTTGTTTTTTTATTTTCTTTCTTGGAGGAGAAAATGCTAATGGAAGCCTGTTTCACTAGCAAGTTTGGAACTCTCATCTCATTAAAAACTACTAAACTACTCTGAATATCTTGTAGCACTCTAGAACTACCTCTCGGCATTACTTCACAGTTTAGGAAAACAATTTTATCCTTCCTTTTCATCCTTTTCCTTTGCTTTGATAGTGTTGACTTTTATTTCTTGTATAGTATCCCAGTTCCTTTTGCTCTCTTAACATAATTTCAGTTATTTTTACTTTCTCTACACGTACTATGTACATAGTGTATAGAGAAGGTATTGCATTGCACCCAAAAATTTGATACCAAGATTTTACCGGACATACATGTTTTGAGACTACCTGAATCCAAAAAAAGCATTTTTATAAAAATGTCTGTGTCTGTCTGTCTGTCCGTCTGTCTGTCTGTCTGCCAGACTGCCTGCCTGTCGGTCAGTCGGACAGTCTGTCCATGTGTGTGGGCAGCATAGCTCAAAAATGAAAAAAAAACCAGTTTTCAGTATCTTCTAAGGATGCAGCACAAAGATTTTCAAGAAAATCCCCCCACCCCTTCACATGGAAAAATTTTTGAAAATTTTGATTTTTAAAAAATGGCTCTAACGATTTTGTTTAAAATATGGTATATTAAAGATATATACCTGACAAATAATATATATATTTTGAATTTTCTGGGAATAGCCTTTGATGACTACTTTATTCTGGATGAATTTTACGGAATTTTGTGTAACTGGTAAACCGTAAGAGAGAGACAAAACCTTACCAAACAAAAAATATAGAGTACATTAAAACACACAATTTATGTTAAATATATTTTTTTCGTGCAGTTGATAGTTTTTTAGATATTCCTTGTTTTTGGTTTGTCTTGAAAAACATACTTTTCTCATACAGGAATTTATCAACTCCTGTCCATACTAACAAAGGAACTTCAGTCACATATCAACCAGCTTTTGACTATCACTTTAACCTATGGTATTCCCTTTTTTTGCTTCTACTCATAAGGAAGCAAGTAATAAGTCTATTTCTGCTAATTTTTTCTCACTTAGCATGAAGTAAATAGAAGCATAAGATTTTTAACAATAATTTGTTGCAGAGATGTAGAGAAAGTCATGTGAATGGAACACATCAGATTTCTTAATCTTATTTCATTCCATTTGGACATTTTAGTATTGTATGCTCATATTACCACGATATGACACAATTAACTAGTCTCATTCTAAATAAATATAAAATGCCCATGATTTCTAGTTATCCATGTCTTGATTTGCAGTATGAGTCTTTTAATCCGTTAGACCACTTCTGTTTCTGTCTCCCATTCTTGGAACCACTTTTTCAATGGTACAATGACAAGACAATGCAAGCTTCTTATGTTTGTCATTTCTAATTTAAAATCTATATAGCATTTACATATGTGTTTATGTCGCAGCCTTCTTAAAGTGGTATCCTCTTAATGCATTATTGCAGCAGGGTGACAGAGAATTTGGTTAACAGAACTTTAATGGAAGGCTTCATTCCATTAATAGGAGAGGGTGTTTTATCTTTTATATGGTGTTAAATGCATTAAAATTCATATATTCTGATGATAAAACAAATACTAAATAAATTAATAAAAAGCATTTAATGGTTAAATAACACTACCCAACAAAAAATTTACCTCTGTGAAGATATGTATTTTTAGTCCATTTTCACACCTAGATTCCGAAAATAATGCTTAAAATGGCTCATCACATCACAATTTTTAGATATTCAGCATCAAAAACAAGTTCGCATACTAGCTGGTAAAACATGTGACATAGGTTGCCACCCTTATCCTACGCGATTCCTTATGCAGGTACTTAAAAAATGTAAAGATGAAAATATCCTGTACAATTTAACCAAGTATTTGTCAAATACACCAGTTTTACATTTGACTGTACTTCTATAAAAGCAGACACTGCAAAGAGTGAAATCCAGGTAGAGACCTTTAGCGGAAGTTGAAATTTATACCTGGGTGGGGATGTCAGTTAACATTTTAAAATAGGTTATTTCACTTGTGAAAAGAATCTGTCAGTTTTATTGTGGATGTGTTGATAACCGTGTGGTACATTGTGATGTTTATTTTTCACTTAGAGTAATTCTTTTTATGGCTCAATGCAAAGAAGTGCATCAGAAGTGTAGAAATAATCTGGACAATTTTTGTTATATTTGTGGATGACTTACTCCCAAAAATTTAGAGGATAAACGTATAAATGCGCATATTCTTTATATTTTGAGTGTGAAATTGGTGACTAGGTAAAACAATCTCATCAATGTTGTATCACTTGTACAACAATTCTCTGGTTATGGTCACATGACAAACTCAAAGCAATACTATTTGCTCTGCCTATGGTGTGGCGATAACCAACAAATCATATTAATAATTGTTACCTCTGCATAACAAATATATCTGGACTGTCTAGGAAAAGTAAACATGTTATTGAGTATATCAAATAAAAAGAATTATTTTAGACGGTGGAGCGGCATAATTAAATTTAAATGTAATGATTCACCTTTTTACACTTTTTGCTCCAACTTTGCCTTCATTTGGGAAGACTGGTTTCAGAGTACTTTAACCCTATCTTCAGTTCTGGGGATGACTTACGCTACATGCAACAGGTGGTTGTGTGCAGCCTGGTGTTGGGTTGCCCTCTATTCTTGTCAACAGGATGACATCATCAATTGGGGGGGGGGGACCTTAAAATTCATAAGAGAGTCTTCTTCTTTGGTGATAAAGATACTTTCCCAAATTTGTAGTTCCAAAGGTTTCTTCTTTACACATTTAATTAACTCTATTTCTTTCTTTATGTTATGATTTTCATACCAAAAATGATGTGCTACTGCAAATTTGTCTACATGCTTGTACCTAATGTTTCTCAAGTGTTCTTTCATCCTAGTTTCCAAATTTTGTTTTCTTTATCCAATATAAATCTTATTGTAGTCTTGGGCAGCTCATTCAGGAATTTATAAAATGAGCTGCTGAGACTGCAATAAGATTTATATTGGAAAAACAAAACGAAATTTGGAAACTAGAATGAAAGAACACTTGAGAAGCATTAGGTACAAGCATGTAGACAAATCTGCAGTAGCACATCATTTTTGGTCTGAAAATCATAATGTAAAGGAAGAAATAGTTAATTAAATGTGTAAAGAATCCTTTGGAATTACAAATTTGGGAAAATATCTATCACCAAAGAAGAAGACTCTCTTATGAATTTTGAGGTCCCCACCATTGATGACGTCCTCCTGTTGACAAGAGTAGAGGGATACACCACACCAGGCTGCACACAACCACCTGTTGCATGTAGCATCAGTCATCCCCAGAACTGAAAATAGGGTTAAAGAACTCTGAAACTGATCTTCCCAAACGAAGGCAAAGTTGGAGCAAAAAGTGTAAAAAGGTGACTCATTACATTTAAATTTAATGTTATTCAGTGTCCAGATATCCCTTCTGCCATATGACCTGTTCCACATAGCCAGTAAATTACCTGTTCCTGTACCCCCTCAGGCATTGAGTACTGACAGTAATGGTGAAGGAAATAGTGATTTCCAGGCTGAGTTATATCAGGAGCCAGAGGCCTCTACTTCAAAACATCCTGACTTTCAACCAGAAAATTCTGAAAATGAAAGACATCTTGCAGAGCAAACAGACTTGAATTATTTGGCAAACGACTTAAATTTGTCAAAAGAAGACTGAACTGCTAGGTTCCAGGGTGCAACAATGGAAATTACTTATACCTGGTACACAAATTACAGAGTTTTGAAATAGACATCAGAAATTTGGAAAATATTTTTCTATAGAAGAGAATTTGAGCTTCCATATACACATCAATGGTTTAATGAGTGAGCTAGGAATTGACTGGCAATGTTTATAGATTCATCAAAGTTCATCTAAAGGCTGTGGTACTTCATAATGGGTACTTCCATCTGTTCCAGTTTTCCATTCTGTAGGTCTTAAAAAAAGTCATGAAGTATGGCCAAGATTGTACATGTTTTAAAATATGAGGTTCATTGTTGGAAAATGCGGTGTATTTGGTTTGCTGCTTGGATTACAAGGGAGATTCACAAAATCTTGCTTTTGTTTTGCTTTTTGTTTTTTATGCTTGTAGGACAGCCGTGATACACAAAAACATACTGTGATACAACAGTGGGGCAAGTGGCAGAAGTATGTCCCAGGGGAAAGTAACATAAAGCAAACACCACTGGTTCATCTGATAAGATTCTTCTCCCTCCCTTACACATAAAACTTGGACTGATGAATTTTGTTAAGGCACTCAACAAGAATGCTAGTGGATTTGCATATTTGCAAGGTAGGTTTCCACAGTCAATTTACACAAAATTGAAAGAAGGAATTTTTGTTGGACCTCAAATCTGTAAGCTCTTGGAAGACGAAATGTTTGAGAAAATATTACAAATAGTGGAATCATCAGCTTGACAATCATTCACAATGGTTGTAGTGGTTTTCTTGGAAACACAAAGGAAAAAAACTATAAAACTTTGGTTACAAATTTGTTGAAATGCTACAAAACATGGGTTGTAGAGTGTCTTTGAAAATCCATTTCCTCCATTCACATCTAGACTTTTGTCTGAAAAATTTGGATGATGTTA
Source organism: Hymenopus coronatus (assembly GCA_030762935.1). Classification (NCBI taxonomy): domain Eukaryota; kingdom Metazoa; phylum Arthropoda; class Insecta; order Mantodea; family Hymenopodidae; genus Hymenopus; species Hymenopus coronatus. The sequence continues at coordinate 37,540,271 of CM060890.1, forward strand.
GTGATGAACAAGGGGAACGGTCTTGTCAGGTCATTTCCATCATGGATAAGAGGTACCAAGGTCATAGGACCCAGTAATGATGGGAATTACTGTTGGTTTCCTGTTAGAGAAAGCAGGCAGGTGTACAAAAGGCAATCACATAATACCAACCACTTTTAAGCAGAGTTACAGGTATGTCCCTTAAATATATTATTGCATGCATATAAAACAACATTTTGAATTAATCTTAGTTCACCATGATATATAGTGGAATATCATAAGTCATTATATCACAACAATAACATAATATCTGATATGATCTGAAGCCTTGTAGGTGAGAACCTAAATGTCTTCATATCTTTTTAACCTAGCATGATAGGAAGTTTCTGTAGTGGTTTTAAAAATCAGCACATCTTTTTCCTTGCAGAGAACCTATTTTTATTACGGAGGAATAAAAAGGTTTTTATTTTATTTTTTTTTGGGTAGTGTAATTGTTATTTTTTTTCAATCAAAATATTATAATGCAAAGTATGATTAATAAGCCCTGAGATGCCAGAATTAGGAGAGCAATAAAGGAAATTGCCTATCATTAGCTAAATTTTTTATCGTCTTGATGGGTTAGTGGAGATCAAGAATCAAATTATCTGGGACATTTTTATAAAGATTTGAAATATCCACAAAGTTGAAACAGTTATTTATGAAAGAACTTATGTCAAAAGTATACTAAATGAGACTGTAAAATTGAAGTACACAAACCTTGTGATAGCACTTTTATGTTCATGGAGATGGGCCATAAGGGATCCTCGTAGCCGCCAATTGGGTGGGGGTAATGGAGGCCGCCATGCTGCCTGCTCTGCCCATTCTCTACTTCGCACAGCTATTGCATATTGCTCCTGTTTACGGACAATTAGGTCACGTAGTTCTAGTCGACAAGGAGCACAACGATCTTAAAACAAAAGTGAACACTAAATAAATCAGAGTGTCATTTGAATAACATGATCATGATAAATACTTTTATACCTACTTTTATTTTCAAAGCACATTTTAAAACTAATGATTTAGCAAATTCAAAGGGAAAGTTTTACTATTGAATCCTCAGAAGAAAGAAACAGAAAGAAATCATAAAATTGGACAAGTTGAAAGTAATAACTTTCTTTTTAACCACCTTGCTGCATTTTGTTTTTTCTCCCTTTTCACTCCATATAAGAAATAGAATAAACTCAAATATTTCATATTCTTTATCTTGCCAGTATGAAAAGAAACTATATTATATTTAGTTAAAGAGCAAAGAAAAATGAGTGATAAAGAGTAAAGACCCTCAAATACTGGAAATTCTATGGAAACCTGAATTGCAACTTAATTAATAATACTGTTAATAACATGTTACACATAGGGATGGAAAGTTTTGTTTAAACGATAAAGGTGAAAAGCATTAAAATCATGAAAACATAATGGGAATACATTTTAGACATCCAAAAATGGCAGAAATTGCTGATTATAAATTACAAAATAACATAAAAATTGAGTTTTTATGCAAAATACTGTACTTTGTGCAATTTTCTAACCATATGAGTTTTATCCAGGTAAAGAAATGATATAGCTGATATAGTACTACAAATACTTTCTGGCAAAATAAGTACCATATTTATCCGAATACAAGACAATGTTCTCCCCCCCCCCTCCCAAAATATTAATATCCAGAACTAGGGTCATCTTGCATTTGAGATAATATGTTTTCTAAATAGCATGCAGCAAAAAGTGGGTTTCAAAGTTCATAGGGGCAAATCTTGTGGGAAATGGCAATGCTTACAACCAAGGTGGTAACCAATGCAGCAGATTTTGATCTTTCATTTTGCACCAAAAGGTTTGCTTTTAATAGGCCTATATGCATTCTAATTAGGAAGGAGATTTCTCTCTGAGACTAATATAAAATTAGGTCTTTCTTTCACATCATTAGTTGTGCATAATGTTGCTAATAGTCAAGCACAAAGAGAGGTTTATCTGCACATTTCCTTCCTTCTGCCCCACCACACATACACTGGTCTATTTCCATTCACCCTTGTTTACGTGCAAATTTGAATTAAGTAAAACCATAGTAAAACTTATTACAACAATGTGTTATGATTAGTTATGTTGACTAAATCATATTCATCCTCATTACAGCTAACTTGCTGCTATCACTGCCATGCACATAGTGGTACATTTTGTTCTTCTCCATATCTCTCTCACTCACAATGTGAGTTTTTGCACAAATTTGAATTAGGTATCTTTTACAATAATGCATTATATTTGATATGTTGACTAAATAGAAAATTGTATCCATCATCATAACAGATACCCTGCCACCGTTGTTGCTATATTCTCCCACTGCACACATATTGTACATTTTTATATTCCCCTCTCAGTCTCTGTTGTGCCAAAAACATTAATTTCCATGCAAATTAAATTACCAATTTAGGTAAAACTTTTTGCAATGATATGTTATCTTAGGTATGTTTCTAAATATAAAATCTTATCCATTATATTGTTAACAATTGTGCTGCCATTACCATCACCACTCACCGCATACATAGGTACCCAAATAAAATGTTTGCTCTCCCTTCTTCCTCTATCCTACCCATCACAAGAATCTCTTCACAAATTCAAATGAAGTAAAAAAAGAAAGAAAAAAAATACTTAATCAGCTTTAGTGTTCCTTAGTTAGTTCAAAATATATGGCAAAATTTTAGAATTAATTTAAAAATTAAGTTATCTTCTTTTTATATGTATGATATGCTTAAATCCAAAACTTAGTTCTAAAAAATGGGGGTCGTCTTGCATTTGAGGTGCTCTTGTATTTGGATAAATATGACACATATTTAACAGTTGGCTGACTATTCAGCAATGCAGGTAATATTGTTGCCATTTCCTCATTGCACTATTTCAATTTCAATTTTTTTATTAATCCTTTAAAATCAATTTTGTACATTGTACTCTGATACAGGATACGTCAATGATTAGATTTATATTACAACAGTTACAGCAAGTTAGATATGTACATATTTACAGTATATAATGGGTTTATACGGATATGATACAAGATAGTTAATACAATGATATAGTATGAGGATATTTATTAAATTGTAAGTATTCCTTTACAGCGTAGAAGCAGTGCTCCTGCAAGAAAGCCTTTGCTCGTTTTAAATGCATTATAGTTTCCAGTGTTGCTTCAAATTTAGTGATGTATTGCTAAGGCATTTCAAACTAGTCCCAGCAACAATTATTGTAAAATATGATTTGTAATTCTTCTACTGAGTTTTAAATTTCTGATAACTTTCTTTTAGGTTTAACAATTTGACTTAAGTGGACCTCAACTTAATTTAACAATTTGGCTTTAACACTATTAAAGTTGAAGCAGTGTTTGTTAAGGAATGTACTTGTAACCTCACTGCATTTGCATAGCATCTTGAGGGATCAAATTCTTTAATGCCCACGATTTATACCTAAGGTTAAACAACTTGGAGTATGGTTTAAAATTGATTAGTCAAGGTATATTTGAAGGTGAAATAAGTCAACTTTTAGAAAGTATTAGCAACAAACTGCTTAAAGCAGAAGTCAAGCATTCTCTTATGCGGGTAGGCTTACATCCTCAAAATAAACTCTCAGAACTTTTGAGGCCTGATCCCTCAAAGCTTGTGTTCAGAGGCTGAACAAATCTTTTAATCTCAAGTACATTGTGGTAAATGCTGTAGATGAAGGTCTTGTGATGACTGTGTCAACTGCTGCTTCTAGAGTGCAGTCACAATTCTGAAAGCATTACAACCAGCTGTAAAATGAAGACAAATTACAACTTTCAGTTTAGAAGGTTGACATTGTTACATGTCTACAGGCAATGAAATTAGATAGTCCTAAATTGATGCTGCAGCTCTATGAGCAGTATGCATTTCGTGTTCCAACATGGTAAACAATTATTTTAACAGTACAGTTGGATTCTGACTGAATGAAGACACAATATAAGCAAAGAAAATTTGTAACTCATGACCACGCTATCATTTGAAGTGTGATTCAGCAATCTATTTGGCAAATATGTGAAGAATGCATTTCATAGTGACTGATATAAAAGCAATTAATGTACAAGTAAAACTGCATCATAATTCTTGATAGTTTGCATACTTATTTAAAAAAAATCTGATGTGTTCCATTCTCTTGCCTTTCTCTACATCTCTGCAACAAATGAGTTTTAAAAAGCTTATACTTCTATTTACTTCATGCTAATCGACAAAAAATTAGCAGAAATAGTCTTATTACTTGCTTCCTTGTAAGCAGAAGGGAAATAAGGGAGTAGCATAGGTTAAAGTGATAGTCAAAAGCTGGTTGCTAAGTGACTGAAGTGCTTTTGTTTGATACAATTTGACAAATTCCTGTATGAGAAAAGTAAGTTTTTCAAGGCTGAAACCAAAAACAAGGAATATCTAAAAAATGCTCACTCTACAAAAAAAATTTATAGAACATAAATTGTGTTTTTTAATATGTTCTACATATTTTGTGTGGTAGGTTTTCATCAAACTCTTACGGTTTACCAGTTATTCAAAAATTCTGTAAAATTCATCCAGAATAAAGTAGTCTTTAGAGGCTTTAGAGGCTATTCCCAGAAAATTCAAGATATACATATTATTTGTAAGATATATATATTTAATATACAATATTTTAATCAAAATCATTAGAGCCATTTTTTATAAAATAAAAATTTTCTAAAATTTTTCCAAGTGAAGTGTAGTTGGGGGTGGGGGGATTTTCTTCAAAATCTTTGTGTCGTTCTTGGAAGATATACATTTTTCTAAAATGGCTTTTTTTGTATTTAGAGTATCCTAAAACATGTAATTCCGGTGAAATCTTGATATCGAATTTTTGGGTGCATTACAATACCTTCTCTATTCACTATACACATAGTACATATAGAGAAAGTTAAAAGGGTGCAGGAATACATCTATGGTATGAAGAACAGGCTGACCAAACAAATTAAAATCTGGCATTTGCCAAAAACTGTCCCAAAATTTACATTGGGCAGACTAAGAGAAACCTTCAAACAAGATTAAAAGTCCTCAGGAACACCAAACTCATGCAAACATCATGATGTGATACACGTCTGTGGTATCACATCACTTCTGGACATCACAACACATCAAATCAGACATCTAATAAAACATATGAAAACTACAGCAGAACTATTTGGGAAAATGTACATTAGAAAATTACACATAGTTATGAATTTTGAAATACTACTGACAACATCTTAAGATTACCACAAAGAAAAGCAGGTGGCAGCACAGATGAAATTATAATAGATTTATAATATTTATACCCTGACTCATATTGCCTAAATTTTGTAAATCATATTCCATTTTGTGTATTTGTTGTGCAAATGTTTTCTTGTTGCATACCAAGGTTGAAATCATGGATGCAATATAATTATTCTGTGTACTTTTGTTAGATATACGTGTTTTGATTTTCTCTCTGCAATTTTCTTTGTTGTAAACAAGTATCATGATAGCATGTTGATTGTCTTCGTTGTGAAGCTAGAAATTATGAAAGAGGCTGTTCATAAGCAAGGAAAGGGCACTCTGAGACTACTTATAGTGAGGTCGACTGTGACTTCATGCAGTACACATTTCTTAGGAATCCTACGCTACTATGCATGCAGTTAAGTTTCCACGTTGATTTAGAGATAAGCAAATATTTGCAGCGGGATTAACTATTTATTTCTACTTATTGAATTGGAAAGTAATAATATATTGAGTTCCAAAGAAGTAAGTAGATTTTCCAAGAGACAGAATTTTTGCGTCAAATAGAAGCGCTGAAGTGCACTAGTGATTATGATTTCATATATGGATTGTAAAATCGAATAAAAAATAAATTACAATTCTTCAAAGAGAATTTGTGTTATCGATTGATTACTTTTGAAAATATTGACCAACATCAATAGCCTGGATCGAGAGTCCATAAAACCTTGACAGCACCCAGAGATATTTAGAGGTGCTATTTACTGCCTGAAATTGGCACCAATATAAAGGCAAAACCATTTATTGTTTCAAACTTTCTCCTCTGTAGCCAGACAAACACCCACTGACAATGAAGATGAACTTCTTTGACACAACAGTATCCATAATTGACTCCAATTAATTTTGTAATAATTTAATAGTTTCACTTATAAATCACTTCATATACATATCTTGTGTTGAAAAAACTTCTTAGCTAATGACTGTAAACAGAGAAGTCATCAAGTACCCTGCTCCTTATAGTGTGCAAAGTTTGAAATACAAACCATAAGGAGTACCAAAAATTTATTGATTCATGTTTTGTGAAGAGATATGCACTATTAGAAGACCATATAAATAAAGTTACTTTCAGCTTATACATTGACGAGTCCACCTCTAAATTTGTTTCACAGTTCATTGCTCTCATTAACTAACAACACCAAAAGAGTAAAAGTGACAGACAACTGTGAAATGACAAATCAGACTGGTAGTGCAACAAGATGCAGTGACAATGATAATAAAATCTACTTGTACATCCGCCATCACTCTCCCCGATTCTCCGCTTAAATATGGAATCAGCAGCAAAATGAAGCCAAACTTGATTATTTGCCATTCTTATATGTTAAGTGTTAGATGCGCTCAATCCTTAACCCAAAACTTACACATGGATTTTAAATGCTCAAACTGCATTAAATAAATACATTTCTTAATTTTGCTTTTTCCAAATTATTTGAAACATAGTTATTACGCTACTAATATATTAAACCTCAGGGATCTAAATTAAACTCTGGTTTTGTTAAAAAATTCCAATCTATGAGCTCATTTTCCAGTTCTGTCATGTTCTACAACAAGACCATTGTCAGAACAGCTGAAAAATAAATGTTTGATTAATCCTTTCAGTTCTATCTAACTGCTTCACATGTATTTAAAACATTGCTAACAATATACTTACACTGTATGTAAGAGCGTTCATGCAGACTTGCATGATCAGTTTCAAAACTGTGCTGTGGTGATGAATGCACATCACTAATCATGCTACCTCCACCTGGTGGTGATCTGTAATGTATCCCACATTTTATATTACTCAGTTACATATTTATATTTATAGTAAATAACATCTATAATCAGTATGTCACATAAGCTAAGTATTGTAGACTTTATTTTAATTCCAGATTAAAATTTTATTTTATTGCCTTTATTTCTTCCACTGGAAAATATTTTCATCCCCATATATGGAAAAAAACTAACTAGCAAGTCACTAGCTTTCTACTTACATATTTCTGTTGTTTCAAAATAAAATGCAAGGTTTGTTTAATACAAAATCTATCTACAATTACACTGCTATTATTTTATGGTATGGCCACATATAGGCTTAGCATACAATATATACAACATTAATAATTACAAATTCAGAAATCATTTGAATTCATTTTAATTTATCTGAAACATTGCTACCAATTTAAAATCAAATTAACACAAAATCTCCTTTTAAAATTAATAAATTTAAAGAAGTTAAAATATAAACTTCAGGATGACTAAAAATTAAATGCTGTTCAAGATTAACTTTATCAGCTGTTTTTCAGCTCTTGTTACTGTCTTGTCATTAGTCCGCTGAAATGCCTACCAACAAATTCATTCTTGAACAAGGAATTTTTGTTTGATACATATGTATAACCCAAATCATGTAGACAATTTCACAGAAAGTTTGGTTATGCAGTTTCAAGTAGAAATGCTGTAAGATGTCTGGTTGATAAGTTTAGGACAACAGATCACTAAATGATAAACCCAAGAAGTGAAAACAACATGTTCCAATGGATAAAAAAATGGATGAAATTGGTACTGCTCTTATAAGAAATCTTTTGGACATGTTGCACAGTTATGGGTGTTTCGAAAACCTCTGTTCTTACAGCTATTAAACTTTTAAAATTGAAATCCTACAGAGTTACTATATTTCATACATTACTACCTTGTGAGGACATAAAATTAATCAATTCCGGTTCCGCATTTAATAACTCTTTTAGATGAGGCATGTTTATTTAAATGGTTATGTTGCCTAATAAGTGGAGCACAGAAAATTCTCATTTAGTTTATGAACTTCCATTGCATGAAATGCTCAAAAACACTTGGAAGCCAAAGGCAGGTTTTGTTTGATGACAGGATATTTTTAAAGGAATATAGCTCCAATGTTCACTAGATCTTATTGTATGTGATTTCTATTTGTGGGCAAACCCTGAAATATAAAGTTACAGGAACAAACCACACACCATAAATAAGATTAAGGACAATAAAAAAATAAAGAAGAACATTAACCAAGAACAACTTATGCATGTGAATGGAAATTTCAGCCGAAGATACAGAAATGTTTTCATGCAGATGGACTCTAGTTTCAATACCACTTCCAGCAAGTATTTATTAAAGTTCATGTTACTCTCCCTCATGAGTAACACAAGACTTACAGATCAGAAAACCCCCCAATACAAGTATAATAGACTGCGAGGTATGCATAAACACAATTATCAACATAAACGACCACACTACACTAAATCTATTTCTCTGATGTACACTTTTCTGCCTCTAAATAGAATTGTACTCATCTCTCATATTGTGTAAAATTCATTTATTAAGTATTTTATAACAAATATAAATTGATATTTGGGCCTCATTGGTCAACTCTGGATCCTGAGAGCTTCAACAAATCCTTATTTTCTTTATAAATACCTTTGTGCATGCCTAATACATCTGTTTTCTGTCTTTTTCTCTTCTTGCAAAAGAAATAAAAGGTGCTAATATCTTTGCTGAGAAATTCAGAACTATGTTTCATTTATAAACATTTTGTAGAATACCACATGCATCACTTCTCAGAGACATTGCTTTAAATCAGTTGGAAACACAATCATCATTTTATTAATGTTCCAGATACATTATCCAATTTGGGAGCATAGATTTCTGTTCATTCCACATTCAATGATATAACATTTCACTGTGCTAGTCATAAATGACATGCATAAATTGTGTTGGCTTCATTACTAAAAGTAAGCCCTTAAAAGGCAATAAATTAAACTAAATATTAAATAAATGTTAAACTAAAACTTTATCAAACTTAACACTCTTAAGCTTCGTTATTTTAGGTATTCACCTAAAGCCTATACAGCCATAATTGATCCTCGCTAAAACAGAACCCAGGTGACCAGTGCACCGTTATAATGTAGCCTTCTGTCATTCGCACCAGAAATGCTGTTATACTTTCACGACCACATGGTGCATACAAGCGGCATATTGTAATGTAACACATACAGAGCCCTTATTCTGACAACTTAAATAGTAAAATATTGTGTTAGGTATAATGGTGATAATATTGATAGTCATAACAAAATAAATGGGTACACATGAAATAATTAAGTCTAAAAAATGCGAGCAAAAAATATATAACTTGTATACAATAAGTTACATTTTTTTCTCCTCCAGATCAGAATCGTCATCTGAGCTGTTTGTGCTGCTGCTTTCCACTTCAAGGTTGATAACAGGTTATCAGCAGCAATGCTGCTTCTTTTGTTCTAGCACTTTATCAGTTGTTCACGGCTCAATTTTAAAAAAGAAATCATGCACTATTATGCAAATTGCATTCTTCATAAAATCGCATATTTCATACACTTTCTTTTTTTCCTGGCTGTAACCACTTTTTCTGATTCTTTGCAAATACTGTTTATATTTGTAACTGAAACACTGGTGAATTCAGATGCTAATTTCACCACTTCTTTCATGGGAAGTGTTGGATATCTCTCACAACACTTACAACAAACATTGAACATGATAGCTTTTTCAAAACTAGACAACAGTTTACCAGCTTTATGCTTTATGTAACTCAACAAAGATGCAAGAAGGAGCTCATGGTGATGATTCTCCATGATTCTAAACAGCAGCAACCAGCAAATGTTACTATGTATATAATATTGCAGAAATCAGGTGACTCATACAAATAGCATGTTGGGACTTGTAGCTCTGTTTAAAGATACAAATCAGCATTAATTTAGCTCTTATTTACTTGTATAGAATATTATACAATTTAAGAATAAATTCATTCTGTAATTTAGATTGTTAGCATGGGATTACATTCTTGCATGCACTACTACTGCATTGTACCGCAGTGCACTGGCCACACGGATCCATTTTAGTGTGGATCAACCTAAGAGCGAATAGAAAATAGAACATGTTTCACAGAGTGTTTCCCGAATCATCAGCTAGGATCAACTGTCTGAGCCTGGTGAGAAACATTGTAGTCATGTCCTCCTCTGGTAGTGGTTTGACGAACCTATAGTTTGGATTTTCTCCCACATTTACTTCGAAGTTCATTTTCATATTTCATGTAGAGTTTCTCTCAGGTTTACAACTGAATGTGGTGCCATATGCTTTTTAACAAATGTACTTCTTCAAAATCATGGTGATTTTTTTCAAAAATGATAGGCAACAATAGGCTTGTTCTATTTCCATTATGAAAATGTCCGAAATGCTCTTTTTTCTTAATTTGATTAAATTGAATATAGTTATGGTTTCCAAGTATTGCCAGCTCAATTTTTTTGCAAAATTTGTTCTTAAGAAAGAAGGATGGAAAGAAAAGAAATAGATGTAAGGGGACTTTTTGCTCATACATAAAATGAGGGTTACTAAAATGAGATTTGAATTATCAAGTGGGGCTAAAGCTCTGCAACTCTTTAGAATAACTATTCCCAAATTTAATTTTAAATTTTTTCCCATATTCTCCTAAATGAAAACTAATGGATCAAGGATATATTGCAGTAAAAAAGATTACTTATTCAAATTATGTAAATAATAGAAAGTATTAAATGGTGTTAACAAAATAGTTAATTAAAATTACTACTTTTCTATAATTATTGCATCAATAGACACTTTATAAAATTCTAAGTGCATAGCATAAAAATATAATTTTTCATGAAATTGCATATATTGGATCTGCAAAGGCAACAACTACTTTTATGGTTAAATGTTAAACGCTTTTGACTCTTTGAAGATGTTATGTATATTAATATCAACAAACTTGTGAAATAATGATAAAAAAATCTAATGTGTTAAATTGTAACAATTCATTTACTATCTAATAGTATGCTGTGACCTGTTTTTCTCAGGATCTGCGATAAGCTTTAACAGCTTGTCTGGTATTTCCCTTCTACTTTAAAGGAACTAAATAATAATACAATTTTTGGTAATGTTTATCTTGATTTGCATTGAGTAGAAAGAAGGTCAGTATTAAATTTTGGTCACTTACATACTTCCTGTATCAGAAAGACGCTGCTGCAACAATGGACTGTGAGGTTCTGGTGTTCCACCAAACATGTGTTGCCATTCCTCATTCATAGTGGTAAGGTGAGATTCTGGTGGAACTTGAATTTTTCTTACCCTTTGGCTCTTTCTAGATAGCAACACAAAAATAATTTTTAGAATCAAGCAAAAACTATCAAGTGTTTTCCACTATTAAAGAGCAGTAATATATATATAATAAACCAAAAGCTTCAACATTACAAAACACTAACCTTGCCTGAGTTCCTGAAATCATATTTTCTGATTTTCCTGCACCTCCTGCACTGCTGACTGGTAATGGTATAGCATGACATGGTACAGGATTCCTCAGACTTCCTAAGTCAATCTGAAACAAGTTTTTTTAAAATTCTTAAATAATGAATACAATCTTACTGCAATTCAAAATATATACTGAAGTTTAAAATAAAGATTCAACTTTGAAAAAGTCAGTACTTCTATTCTTGAATAAAACTAATTTTTGTGAAAAATAGCTTTAAATACTAAAAGTATTCTCTAAAATACAATATAAAATTCAGAAATAATTAAATATGCCAGAATGAAAGAAAGAAAACAAAACAGGAGAAATTATTTACATGTCCGCACATGCCATTTTCTGTTGAGGTTAGTTTATTCTGGATAGTGTAGATGTCAAAAGGTTTGCCTAAGCAGAACTGTAAAGAGAGGTCCATAAAAACAGCGTGGAAACTTTGCTAAATGAAAGTCCAATGTTTGAAAACAACATTAACTGCTACATCTGGTTAGTTAGTACAGCATTTGCCTGGGCTCAATAAGTTTTCTCCAATCAAGAACCTGTCACTACCTATTAGATTGGATTCATATTGACAAATGGAAGCTCAGAGGGAATCATTTCTCCTAGAAGCCTTCTAACCTCCATCATTTCCTGAGCAGCAGAAAAGTAATAATTGCTGATCCTTAGAAAGAGGAAAATGACAAGGCCTTTGCAATTATGAGGTGCCTTCTGATGATATATTTACTGATGAATCATTAGAATCTGATGTGAGAAAGAGGAAAATAGGAAAGCCCATATACCAGCTTTAACAGATGTTAATGATAGTTTTTATTTTATAGTGTTTAATAATTGCTTTTACTTCTTAGACACTGCAGTCAATGACATTGATGATACATGGAATAAAGATGGAGCACGGTGGAATGCAATGGAGGGGGAAACCAGAAAACCCAGGGAGAACCTGGAGAAACCCGGCCCTGTGCCGCCTTGTCCACCATAAATCCCACATGCGGTCACCTGGAGTGAACCTGGGTTGCCTTGCTGACATGCAAGTGATTTAATCACTCAGCCATGCACAGCCCATTAGTAATAGAGTTTACATTGTCATACAAATTTACGAAGTTTGCAAGGATTGGAAGTGGATGGTCCATCTCAAGCATAATACTTATCTGTAGATGAAAATCCCAAAGAACCTTATGTTGTTAAAAATACTTGACAGAGGAACATTTGCTTAAAAATGGTATTTCAGGGCATAAGCTTTCCAACATAATCTGATGTATTCCAACTTTCTCTAGCTGTTCTAAATACAAACTATTCTTATAAAAGATTATATTTTTATCCACATCATGGTAATTGAGATAAACAGCAGAAATGGCCTTATTACCTGCTTCCTTGTAAGTTGAAGGGAAATAAGGGAATACACAAGGATAAAGTAATAGTAAGTGCTTTAAAGCCTGATAGCTATGAAAAACACTTGAGTTCAGTTTGCTTTGCATGGTCCTGTTACAGAAAAGTAAAGTAGTTTAAAACTGAAACCAATAACAAAAAATATCTTGAAAACGGTCATCTCTACAATAAAAATATATATGACTTAAATTATGTGTTTGAACGAAATGTATAATTTTTTTTTTTTTTTTTATCTCTTGTGGTTAAACCGTTACGCAAAATTCTGTAAAACTTATCCAAATAAAGAGGTCTTCAGAGGCTATCCCCAGAAAATTCAAAATATACATTTTATTTGTGATGCAATTATCTTTAATATACGCTTTTTTAATCAAAACTGTTAGAGCTCTTTTTGAGAAAAACTAAATTCTCTCACACTCACACATGTACATGTATGCAAATATGCAGACGTTTTTCTAAAAAATCTGATGTGTACCACTCACATGACTTTCTCTACATCTATGTAGAAAATTATTGTTAATAAGCTTATTCTTCCAGTATGAGAAAGCTTTTAAGTATTTTAAATTAATAACAAAGATTATCTAAAAATGGTCAGCTCCACAAAAAATGTATATAACATAAATTGTGTGTTTTAACAAAATCTATCTGTCTTTCTCTTACGGTTTATGCAAAATTCAACAAAATTCACCCAGAATAAAGAAATTTTCAAAGGCTGTTCCCAAAAACTTCAAAATATGCATTTTATTTGTCATAAAAATATCTTTAATATATATTTTAATCAAAACTGTTATAGCCATTTTTGAGAAATTCAAAATTTTTAGAATTTTTCCACATAAAGGGTAGTTTGGGTTGGGGGATTTTCCTCATGTTGTATCCTTGGAAGGTACTAAACTTAGTCTGGCATTTACCTACTTTTCGTTTTTGAGTTATCATGTTACACACAACTACACACACACATGGACCTTTTTCTAAAAAATGCTGTGTTCTGGGTACAGATGACACTGATGATAAAACATGTATTTCCAGTGAAATTTTGGTATCTAGTTTTTGGGTGGGGTGCAATACCATCTCTACTTACACACCAATCTGAGCAGAGAAAGTAAAAATGCTTTTTTATGGACTCTGGAGAGCTCATTACATATTTCCGAAATATCGATATCAAATTTTGGGTGTAATGCAATACTTCCGCTAGCTACAATGTATACTGTATGTACATAAATGCTAGAGAAAGTAAAAATGGTATGCCAATGGGTTAACGTTACTGATGGGATATAAATTTGAACAGTTTAGAGAAGTGACTTTCATTCAACTCAACTCAAAATCTTATCTGTCCATAATTTATACTGAATCACCAGTTTACTTGCTTACTGCTTTTATCTCATTAAAGTTACTGATAGGAAATAATGCAGCTGGTATTTGAATTGTTTACAGAAAAGGCTTTCATTTATCCACCAATCAATTAAAAATTTGTTCATAATTTATACATATTTGTTGGTTCCAATTACCAGCCAAGATGGCCAGGCCTAGTCACCTTTGTTCACATTTAATGTATGTTATCCAGTGAACAGTGATATTTTTCAGCAGTATTTGAGCCAATTAATATTATTGACAGGAAATAATGCAGCCTGTATTTTGATGGTGACTTTCATATAGCTATCATTTATTCCATAATTATACAGTTTTACTGGACAGATTACAGAACTTTATAATTATTTCCTAATGAGTAATCTCAGCTAAAATCACCTTTGTTCTAATTACTGTTTTCTATTAGAAAAAGTATAAGCCAGGCTTGTGGGCCTTGGTCTACTGGGCTGCTGCTTCTTCTTCTTCTTCTTCTTCTTCTTCTTCTTCTTCTTCTTCTTCTTCTTCTTCTTCTTCTTCCTAGACATTTCATCTGCAACTAAGGCAAACATCTTCAGTGGCAATGGTGAGGTCGAAGTACTGTTGTAGAAGTTCTAACCGTGACTGTCTATGTTGTAAAACTAACCGTGACTATGTTGAACTTCTAAAACAGTCCTTTGACCTCACCACTACCACTGAAGATGTCTGTCATAGTTACAGACGAAACATCTAGGAAGAAGAAGGAGCCCAGTAGACCACGGCCCACAAACCTGGATTATACTTTTTCTAGTATTGACACCGGCCATGAAAGTCTACGAACTTTGTGATGTTTTCTATTAGCTTCAAAGTATCGGCCTGGAGTAAGCAATACTTTTATTATAATTTTTGTGTATTTTGTGCACACCTTAGGGGGTGTTATTCTAGCCCAGTTAAGTCCAGAGCTAATTTTTGGCAGTTTGTTTTTCAAATCTGGTACCCCATTAATGTTTGGTGAGTGCCCTGCAGTTACTTCATTGTGGGTTTTGCCTTTTGATAGGCAAGAGTTGTGAAATTTTGCTCAATTGTTATTTGTACTGGGCACACCTTTAGTAATAAAACTGTACACCCAGACTGATTAATGAGCTGACTTTTACACATACTTCACTTACTACTGAGTAGAACAATTGCTTTGCATACCCTTGCAGCTGTTGAATTACTGTTTGTAAGTGTAAAAATTAACCACATTAATGCTAATTAGCCTTCACCACAAGTAGCTTCACAATATTATACATCTTTGGTTATTCTGTTTTCCTTTGATTCCTGGTAAGGCAAGTTCAAGGTGGCCTCAGGGCAGCATACCCTAACATGTGTAAAGCCCAGTAGTTTATAGTATATATCTATTATTTCTTGTTCTCTTACAAATTTTCTCATATATCATAAGCTGCTCCCTTGAAAATTAATTGTTTCTCTCAGTAACTGGCAATAATTTGGATACTGTGGGAGATGTTTGTGCTAAATGTAAAATTCATGATTACACACCAAATAGTCAAAATCAATATTAATGAGACTTTAGTTCCCTTTCAGCTTTTACCAGGCAAGCTGATTGCATTGATCTTACGTTTCCTCTGCCAAAATTATTCTGTCGGGATATAAATCAAAACTTTTAACAATTATTTTCTCTCTCTGATACTACTATGTTGTTTGCTTCCTAAATTTACCACATTTAGAAGCATCTCTCTCATTTTCCCATTGTGCAATGTTTAAACTTACAGTTTCACTGGTGATATGGCTGAAAAACAAAGACTAAATACATCCACTCATATAAATCCTTCTCTCCTCTTCTTTGAAATAAACATATGCTACTTTAAAGTTTTGAATAAACCCTGAAAGGTTGGTTTACTAATACTTTGATTCTGGTGTTTGGGGAAGCATGTAGATGCAAGCTCTGAAACACTTTCAGCCTTATGATTTATAACCCTTACTAGAGAAGGTTCATCTGCTAGCGTACACAAATTTTTCATAAGCCGATTTGATTGATGATATAAGGTTCTCTCAGAAGTTCATTTATTTTTTGTTACATTTTAGTGTCTCTAAGAATGCCCGAGAATACACCTTACCTGCAGCACAGCTACAATAGACTTTCTGTTTACAAACTTTAAACACAAGGTTATTCAAAATAGAAATACATAAGACAGTTAAGTTTTCTAAACATACTGTTTATTTCCTGCAATTTAAAATTATTACTGTTGCATATACTGTCATTTCTCTGCAAGCTTATAAATTTCATTTCTCCAAAATGTAGGAGTTTTCGGATTGATAAACTCTTGATGTTCAGTCTGTAGTCCTCTAAGCAAGTGAGTCATTTGCCATTCAGGAAATTCTGCAGGGAACGGAATAGAGGAAAGCATTGTTGTGGTGAAAGATAACAATGTTTCCCAATTCCAATTTTTTCTCTTCAATGGCTGCCTTCAGATGAGCCAACTGAGAACAGTATTTCTCAAAATTTATAGTCTCATTCTTTGGAAGAAGTTTTCCTTTGCAATCCCACAAATACGTAGCATAACCTTTCTCGGATGCCGCCCTGGTTTAGGATTTACTCTCTCAGGTGGTGTTGTACACAATCTCCAGTTACCACCCATTCCAGTAAAGGTTCATTCTGATTGTGTCTCAATAAGGAGTTACAGATGGAAACACGCTGAATCAAATTTGCTTCACTCAGTTCGTTAGGAACCCACACATCACAAATATTCACATAACCCAGTTTTTTCAAGTTCCTGGGTAAAATAGCATAAGTTAAATTGAGCACCAAAGCCAACCCCAAGTTGTCATTTGTGGATTGTTGATTGTTATTTCATTAATTCTTATATGTCTGTAACCATCTGTCCAGTTCGAGGATTGTGTTTTAGGGAGAGATTCCAGCTCGACTAAACCACTTTCGACGTGCTCAATTCGTCCTGCATCTTCCCCATAAACTGTACAAATTTTCTGCCAGCATTGTGAAGTGGTTTTACCCTTATGATAGTAAAACAGCATAAGATATCAAAATAATTGTTTTTTGCTTTCCATGTTTGTAAGCACAACTGTTCCATCCACCTTTGGTCACAAACACACACTGACATATTCAATAGTGAGTCTGGTTGTTGACCTCTAAGTCATGGGGTGGATAGGCAGCTATGATAACTTGATGGCACAGAGGGGTCAGGGTTTTCTTGCACAATAGATGGAACTTGTGAGCAAAACGAATGAACTTATGAGACAAGCTTACACCATGTTATAAATGTACTAACCTTTCCATCTGATCCTCTGCTAGAAGTCAGTTTTGTTTCTGAGCCACAACGGTGCCTGTGAATCTTGCGCAAGTGACGTGACATGGCCAACAATTGATCTTCCACCACATCCGTCATGCCTTCCGAGCTTAAACGCCGAAAAAGCTGAGCCAAAAACAAGAATATGTAATTAACAATAGCAATTCTTACTCTGTAATGTTTTTTTAGGGACAGGGGAGATATAGCTAGTATGCTGTGGGAATAAAGGAAATGAATTACTAATGATGGCACAAATGAACCAATAGTCTTCATACTAATAAATTACTTCTCGTTCATCTTTAAAGTAAGAAAAAGTTAAAAGTAAGAAAAATTTCAAACATAAAACACTGTCTCTGGAAGGAATATCACAGTACTGCTGGTTCAAAATGGTATGTCCAAGTCACAATGGAGCACACTATGATAAACAAATTCAGTAATATTAGGAAATGGGCAAGGAATTCTCTTAAATATAAATGTCAAAAGAAAGTTCGTTATATTTTTGTTTTAAATGCATAGTGCAGCATATTGGCGGGATTCTTTCTAAATTTATTCTAGCTATTCTGGAGGCAAATAACTAACAAATATGCTAAAACATGTTCGCAGCATATATTTCACCAAATAATTAGAGATATTATAAATATTGTTATGAGAAAGCGTAAAGTGAAGACGACGATATCTAATGAAATGCACATCAGTTATATATGCAGAGGTTTACTCATTTCCGTCTTCATTGTATCATCTTCACTTTATAATTTCGTTGGGCGTAACTAAGCTATTATGATGCAAAAAAGTCAATGTTATTTTTCATGTTTCCACTTGAAATGGAATATTAATTTCCATTTAAAAAATAAAATTAGTTTATGTTAAAAACTATATTTGCTTACGTTTTGAATGGGCTATCATCTACTTTTGGCTTCATGCCTGTGAAAGTTGCTGTCACTATATTTGTTTCATAGATATTTACACTGTAAGTTTTATGTGACTCACTCAGTGTATACTACTCACTGGATTGACTGCCATAGATATTACACAGTTAAATGTATTCTGGAAGCCACAATATATTACTGTCTACAAAGTAATTAAGAAGAGAGCAATTTATAACAGATTACAAATATTTTATTAAAATCAGACATTTTAAAATTATTGTGAAAATCTATAATTTTAATGGAAAAATTAATAGTTTTAATGCTGTATTAACAAGCCAAAAATCCAAAATAATTAAAATCCAAAATAACTATGAAAAATTATTACTTTGTAAGTAATACAAAATTGCAAATCACTGTTCGACAAGACATATTTGCTATCACATAATAAGATTGTGATTTTAAAATATGGTTAACATACTTCTGTCTTTGCAAGTTCAAGAAGATAGGAAAACCAATCATCAATTGAAATACAGATTTTTAATTATTCAGATTAATTAATTAATTAATGTATAACACTACATCACTTATTATTTAAATGGAAAGCAAATTATGCATTACAAAAATTGACAAACTAAGCAATCTCAATGATTAGAACACATCACTGTCACAAAGTCCACTATGTTAAATTATAATTTTAAGTTAAAGGTCTCTAAGTACCCTTACATTCTTTAGATTGGGTTGTAAATCCAAATTTTGAGGAACATGACCTGCCTTTACCAGGCCTCGTGCTCGTTGCCTCTCCTCTAAAGTTGCTAGTAGCCCATCAATATCTGGGCATTTAACAACACTGTCATACACAACTCTGGGAATGGGCCGCATCAATGCATTCAAGAGTAGAACCTAAACACAAAGAAAGGAACTACTGAGAAAAACCATGTTGGCCATTTGATAATAAGCAACATATTGAATAGCTTTGAAAATAACAAAATAGCTTGTGCTACATTAATAGATCCTAGCAAAGCATTTGATAGTATATAAACTGTTAGAAAAACTTAATTGCTGTGGAATTAGAGATCAGGAGCTAGTACTCATGTTACCTTATTTAACAAATAGATAATAAATAATTGTAATTAATAGTGAACACAAATCTAAATTTAAAAATAAATTAGGAAAGATCACAAGGTTCTTTTTCTATTCATAATTTATAGTAATGACTTGTATTCATTCCTTCCAAATCTGTTACATATGCCTATAATACAATGTTTTTAAATATGATTCTCATATTATGAACTTCAATGACTAAACATCAAATACCTAGTTGAAAAATATACTACATGGTTGCATGTTAATGAACTGTAGTAAACAACATCTTTTATTAAATTAAATTGCCCTTTTTGCCATGTAAATACTTGTTTTACTCCGCTCAAACTTCCCTGAAAAAGAATACATATTGTGTATGAGCATAGAAGAAAGCATAATATGCTTTAATATAACTTTTATACTATCACTAAACTTCAATTTTTTGAGTACACACAGAGCTCTGACAATCTGATATATACCTACTTTAAAAGTATGTTGACTTCAGCTCAGTTTTCCATTATATATTCCTAACAATTTAATAGACTTATTCTCTTGATCTAATTTAGATTTTTAAGAAAAATAAATTTCCTTAATCTTAGTGGACTTTAAAGAGCTTGCCATGATTGGCAGATTTGACTTACCAAGGGGCCACATGGATGCAAACTGTCACATTTCATTGCTTTGGAATGGAATGCACAATCAAGCATTGTATTTTCATGATCAAAAGCTATTTCTATCTCTTAGCATAATTCATGCAATGCTACCCTTTACTTGCATGGATTTCTTCTTACTTTTCTTGAATTTCAATGGTTTTCATGACAATGCCTTGGGTTGTACTGCACTTATATTTGTTTTCTCGTTAAATAAGGGAAGTGATGTTTTGTTTTGTTTCTGCTTATTGCATTGTGATTATTTTCTCCTTTTATTTGCATAACATAGGACACATATTCTTTTTATTCAAGTTAGGAGAGGCTCAAGTTCAAATTCTGATAGATGCTAGTTATCTGCTTAAGTTTGCCGGTCCCCATGGCCACGCTCGCTAAGGCTTTGGTACTTTGTGGGCAGGAGATCGTGGGTTCGAGTCCCGCCTTGGGCATGGGTGTTATATGTTTCTGCAATGTGTATATGTTTGTGTAAAGGAACAGTAAAACCAGTAATCATACAGTAATCATACAGGGGGGAATGTAAATAGGGTATACAGCGCTGGAGTCCTGACCAAACTCCAGTACTGTTTAAAAAAAAAAAAAAAAGTTTTAATCCAAACTTCTCCAATATTGTGAATATTGGGTGACTAAATATTGTGAAAGAATTATTACATATGGAGACAGAGTCAGATTGAAAAATGCCTATACATGGCTTGTGTGGAAAGAACAATTAATTAATTAATTAATACAAATTTTACATACGTTTACAATTGGACAGAATTTTAATTTTATTTGTTTTATCTTGTTATCAGAGTAGGCATATTAAAATGGTGTAAAGCTTAACTACATGTATGATGGGTGTGATAAAGTTTATTCACTTGCTTACAGGACAAATAGTACCTCCGAGAGCCATTGTCACACCTATTTGTTGAATAACTCTTGTTCAGCCAGCAAGAAGAACTGTTACAAACAGGTTGCTCTTAGAAGTAACTCATGTTCAGAACACAAAAGGCACCGATATATCCAGGATGAGTAAAAGTAACACATTCAGAATACAAAAGGTGCTGATTACACATGCTGGTCTCTCCTGTTCTCAACTACCATTTTGTGCACTTTTCAGCAGGTGCTCAGAATTATTTGACTAGGATAGAGATTCTATAACATGATATCATCAATATAAATTCTGTTTTGGTAAATGACAAATAAATTTGATCACTCAGATTTACTCATTGTAGTAGTGACTTACTGTGCAGTAAAAATGAAGATTTCAGGAGATACTTTTCTTAATATTTAATATCTTTCTTAGTTACTTAATAAACTTATCTCAGTCAGATTACCCTTCCCACACGGAGGATTTACCCCTCCCTCTCTAGAATTTATATATGGTCTGTTGACCAGCCAACGAACATTTATTCATAAAATGAACCACCTAGAACAAGAGGTCAACCTGTAGTTAGGCATGAGAATGAGGGAAGCAAATAAAATGAAATAAAGGTGAAATGATGATACAAAAGGTGATGGAGTAATTGGTGGAATGAATGGCAGAGAAAACCCAACCTCATTTTGTTGTCCACCACAAATCCCATATCCCTGGGATTGAACCCAAAATTCTTTATTTGCATACATTCAAACTTTAGCTTCAAATACTGAATCTCATTGTTTTACAAAATAATGGCGGTTCCTACCCTATTACATGGAAGTGAGACATGGATCACCACAAAGAAAATGAAAAGCTGTTCACAAAGTGCAGAAATTAACTTTTTAAGGCAAACAAAAGCATGTACAAAATTAGATCAAATCCGAAATGAAGACATAAGAGCAGAACTTAATATAGAATCAATACATTCCAAAATTGAAAAATATCAGAACCAGTGTATGCAACATGTTCAAAGAATGGCAGATTCAAGACTGCCTAGAATAGCATTTGAATATGAACCAAAAGGGAGAGATGTTGGTCGACCCAGAAAAAGGTGGAGGGAACAACTGTGAGACAGAACGGGCAACCTGCCCATATCATGAAGTGAAGAAGAAGAAGATATGATTCTCAACAATTGTTTATATTTCCTCTACTGTACTTAGAATCTCCATTGTAAAATTCTTGAACATTTGGTATATACGTTTGTTTTCTGCTAGCTTCATATCTATAACACATAAAAGGGCCATACCTCTTTATCTGCCTGAATCAACTGATGGCGTAAGTATGGTTGAATCACTACCATCACTTTGCACTGCACATCCACCAAATCTAAAGTTCTTGCCATTGCACTAAGAAATCCAACAGTAACCTGCAAAAAATATGCATTAGAAAGGTTGAATGCTATGTTAACTTTGATATTTTAAAAAACAGTCTGTGAAGCATGTTCAATATTAGTACCATGATTATTACTATATTTATACACACCTATCCCACATTTATTACACCAACAGGCACAAGATACTCATATATGGAGTCCACCTCCATTTCATAATTGGTTATATGCTCTAGGCACAGGTTGCAAATTTTAGCACTAATCTTTATTCTGTTACGCGATATACACTTGGAACAGAATACTTATTAATCGTATGACACTTTTGAAGTTAATTCCTCTATTATCAAGAGTTAATAGTATAAAATATGAAGATTAAAAATCCAAGCTTGCATTGGCAGAGAAGGCAGCTAGTAATGAGATAAATAAATAATATATAATCTCTACCACTTTCATTAATCAAAAATGATAAATAATCTCTATTTACAAGCATTTAGCATTGAACAAAGTACCTTTTTCTAATAATTTCAAAACTCACTTATTTTTCAGCTTCAATGCAATATTTCTTCTATAGAGAAGATTTATATTTTATTTTTCTTAGTGTAGTAACAATAATTTTTATTAAAAAGTATGCTGCAAAGCTTTCAATGAGCATTATTAAAATTGTAAAAATAATTTGGGTATTACATTTAAATTAAGAGAAATGGAATCACTTTCAGCTAAACAGAAATAGAAAAACGTTAGTAATACTATTTTTGGGCTGCCAGTATATGGATTTTAATGTACACCAGTTTTATGTGAACTACATAGTTTATGGTGAAGGATGCCCTGTGTAAACCACAAGAAAACAGCTGGGAATGGGGAAGAATTTACATTAATTTTCATGACTTTCTCTTAATTATTCATTAAAATGGTTTGAGGAGGTAAACTTTCTAATTTTATTTTACTGATACTATCCATAAATTTAACACTTCGAAGCCCAGGCATTTCAGTAGTTGAAATGCCAAGAAACCCAGGGTTTTTACGCCTACTTTGAGTTATTATTTACACCACATCAATCAAATCTGCCGAAAAGTATTGGGACAATCTAAAAGTATGGCATTTAAGGATTTCTCAACAAATAAGAAAATAGTCATAACTTCTGTATTAATATTTTGTTTTAAATTTACAAGTATCAAATATGAGTTTGAAAAAAAACTGTGTAAAGATGCTTACACCCCATTTATTCAAAGTTCGAAAAACTTTCCCCTGAAATCAGAATTTTCCACAGCTTCATTTGTATCCTAAATTTCAGCTTCAATTCACAGAAATCGAGGAAAGTGAAGCATTTTAACATTTAAGAGCACAAACGTAACAAACAGATCACCACCTTCAAAGAAAATGGCGCGACTACCCAAGAGCAACCAATATTACTAAATCTCCTAAAATTCCTAATAGTTGACTAAAGCAAGGACAGATGGCAGCACAAATCAGATAACTAAATGATAACTTACATATGTTCTTTGCCGTATAGCCCAAGACCGAGTTAAGGTCCTGCAATTGCATTAAAAGTGTTAGAAATACCTGCCTGTGCTATGCTTGGGCATGGGTCTCATGAACATTTCGATGGCCCGAGCTTTACTCGGGCTTGGGCTCCAATGTGTTAAAACTGTTAATCCCATCACAATCATAACCAAGAAAAATTACACATATTAATATTCTTATAAATAAAATCATTTGAATTTACAGTTTTGATTTAATTTATTATTTTATATACCAATATCTAAATAGCCTGCTCCTTATCCAATT
The DNA here is from genome assembly GCA_030762935.1 of Hymenopus coronatus. NCBI lineage: Eukaryota > Metazoa > Arthropoda > Insecta > Mantodea > Hymenopodidae > Hymenopus > Hymenopus coronatus. The sequence continues at coordinate 37,564,477 of CM060890.1, forward strand.
ATGAGGTTGGATCAAAATACATAAACCATTTGTAACTTTGAATGAGAAATGGGAATGATTAGATTAGAAAGCATTCTGTAGGTTCGTTTAGGCTGAAAAGCCATTGAACATAGAACTTGTCAAGGCATATACATGTATACATATGTTTATATACTATGAAAGAAAATGTATAAAGCTCTAGTGCTAAAAGCATAGGTTACAAAAACAACAGAATACTTTTTTTTTTTTTTTTTTTTTTTTTTTGCATGCACATAAAAACAAAGAGTATTAAAAGATAGTGTTAAAATGTATAAATAAATAAATATAATTTCATTATATGTAAAACTAATGTTATGTCAGATAGTTTTCAAATTATTGATATAATAGTTACTAGTAGCAATCATATAAACTAAAACGTGATTATTGTATTATGTACTCTTCATAAATGTCAACAAATTACAATACATATTTACAAATATGTTATATAATTTCCAATGCAAAGATTTACAATTATGTACTAGAGTGTAAAATATGAAAACATCAGGCTTAACAGACCTTGTGTCATTGCTAAATACTAAAAAAATTCATTTGACACATTCGTGCAAGTCAAAGTATAAATCAGTTTAATTTTAATATAAAACACACACACTAATATACACAAAATGCAATACATTGTAATATTTATAAATACAATAAATACAATCAGACAGATTTGTCACTTAAATATTCATCTACAGAGTAAAATGATTTATTGCAAAGGTACTCCTTAAGAGATGCCTTAAAAGCCCTGAAATTTCCAACATTTTCTTTGAGATTACTGGGGAGAGCATTAAATATCTTGATTGTTTCATAATATACACCTTTCTGAAAGCAACAAAGATTGGCATTGGGGCGATGAATCAATCCTTTTTGTCTAGTATTAATGTTATGAATTTCCATGTTTGTTATAAAACTATGTCGATTAACTGCATAGAATTTTAAAATGGATAATATATAAACACAAGGTAAGGTGAGGATGCCCAATTTTTGAAATAGTTCTTTGCATGACTGTCTGCTATAAGCATTACAGATTATTCGCATAGCTTTCTTCTGTATCCGGAATATGCATTTACTATCTACTGAATTACCCCAGAATATTATTCCATACTCAATGATGGAGTTAAAGTAGGCAAAATACACCAACTTAAGTGTATCGATTGAGTGAAATTTAACCAGTGCACGGAGAGCATAACATGCTGAGCTAAGTTTAGGTGTGATGTAGCTAATATGCGACTTCCAGTCCAAATGCTTATCTACCTGAAGGCCAAGAAATTTGACTTCATTTAGCTGTTCTAACAATGTATCATTAATTCCTATTTCTATGTGCGTTTGTGGTGAGTGAGTAGTTATAAATTTAATTGTTTTTGTTTTTTCAAGGTTTACTGAGAGTTTGTTTGCTTTGAACCAATTTGACATACAATTTAGAACATAGTTTAATTTAACTACACATTCATTGAAATCTTTACTTGTTACTAGAACACTAGTGTCATTTGCGAATAAATAAATACTTGCAAAACTGTTAATGTATAATGGGAGGTCATTTATGTAAACCAAGAACAAAAGAGGCCCTAAGATTGATCCCTGGAGAATACCGTGTTTTACTGACTTCCATTCTGAGGCACTATTTTGATACCCATTGGAGTTATTAATTTCGACCCTTTGTTTTCTCTTCTCTAGGTATGAAATGAACCAATCTAATATGTTATTCTTTATTCCATAGAAATTTAGTTTAGCTATCAGAATCTCATGATTCACACAGTCAAAAGCCTTCGCTAGGTCACAAAAGATTCCACCGACATGTTCCTTTTCATTTAATGCTGTTAACACTTTATGCGTGAGCTTGTAGGTTGCATTGTTGTCGCTACTCTTTTTCTAAAGCCAAACTGTTCTTTGGCAAATAAGTTGTTCTTTTCCAGGTAATTATAGAGCCTATTGAACATTACTTTCTCAAATACTTTTGAGAAAACAGACAAGAGAGATATAGGTCTATAATTTGATATATTATCTTGTTCTCCTTTTTTAAAAAGTGGTTTGACAATAGAGTACTTCATTCTGTCAGGAAATATTCCACTCTTTAGTGATTCGTTGCATAAATAGCTAAGGGGAATGCATATTAGGTCAGAACATGCTTTTAGGATTTTACTTGATATTTCATCATATCCAGAGGAATTTTTGGTCTTGAGCAAATTTATTATATTTTTTATTTCAAATGGTGTAGTAATTTCTACTGTAAATACAGGGACTTTGTTTACAAAAGAAGTTTTCAAAAAGTTTATTGCTGATTCTTTACATCCATAGTTTATTTTTAATTTGTCTGTTACATTCAAAAAGAAATTGTTGAAAATATCTGCGACCTTTTGAGGATCATCAATTTTTTGATTACCAGAATTCAGTGCAATTGGGGGACTTTCTTGAGAGCTCTTACCTGTTTCCCTTTTTATTATATTCCAGATAGTTTTTATTTTATTATTAGAATTGGATATCTCTTTATTATAATGCAATATTTTACCAGCTTTTATTGTTTCTTTTAGAATTTTACAGTACTTTTTGTAGTGACATTCTAAGTATGGGGACTTATTATGTTTCAATTCTTGGTATAATTTTCGCTTATGTTTGCAAGAAGTTTTAATGCCTGTTGTAATCCAGGGGTTATTTTCCTTCTGATTATATATTTTACAATATTTGACTGGAAAGGATGCTACAAAATGAGAGTTGAAATGTTGTAGGAAATGATTGAACTTGTTATTTACTCCATTTATTTCATAGATTTCAGTCCATGTTGAAGGGCATACTTAAACAATGTGAGGGAGCTTTCATCTACTTTTCGTGTTCTACAATATTTATAGATTGGTTTTAACTTTAAGTTTATCTCTTTAATGAGAAGTATTTGTGCCTCATGATCTGAAAGGCCATTTGCAAATGGTAAGGTTATTGAAGTTTTAATTCTATCTATATTAATGAATATGTTATCTATTGCTGAAGAGGAGCTACCCTGAATTCTTGTAGGAAAATGTACTGTGTGTGACATGTTGTATGTAAAAAATATAAAATTGAGTTGGTCCTTTCGGAGACTAGGTATAAGATAATCAATATTTATGTCACCCCAAATTATCATTTCTCGTTTTGGTTTCAATATAAACTTTAAGGAATCATCTAACTGTTTTTTTGAATAACTCATAGTTACCTAGTGGGGACCGATATAGAGCTATTATTGCAAAATTTACTTCATTTATGTTTAGCTGAACTGCGCACATCTCTATGTCTAGCTCAAAGCAAACCTTGTTTAGATTAATGACTTTATAGGGTACATCATGTCTTACAAATATGCAAACCCCTCCTTTTTTTAAATTTTTCCTTGAATATGCTGCTCCTAAAGAGTACCCATGCAGCGAAATTGGCAAGAATTCCTGTTCTGTTAAGTGATGTTCAGATAAGCATAAAACGTGAGGCTGTAATTTTTCAGAAGCAAGACTAAAAGAAAGTTCATCAACTTTGTTCCTTAAACCCCTAATATTTTGGTGAAATATACACAACGAGCTACTGCTATTATTTATCTTAATAGAATTACTGATATTTTCTGTATTCCTAAAATTCTTTGTTGGTGAACTTTTATTTATTTTCATTGACTTTAGAGTTCTTTCATGACCATTTTGGGGGATTTCCTTTAACCTAAAAAAGCCCTATCAAATATCATAACAGGAATTCTACCTATAATTCTGTCGGCAATTAGCTGCAAAAGCTGCCTTTTGCCTCTAGAATTGAGGTGTAGACCATGAGATGTGTAACCATCTCGGCCTATACCGCTAACATGTATCATATCAATGTGAGAGGCAGCAGGGCTCAACAAGGCATGCTCAAGTTGCAGATTCATCTCCGTCACCCTCCTATGAAGCCGCTGCTTGTCGTGCCTATCGAAAAGCCCCACAAACTTCACATTGGTATGGCTACTGGATTCCCTTATGTCACACAGATCTTTTTCAAATGAATAATTACTATCTCTATCCAGGTTATTTCCTGGCCCACCCACTATAACTACATGATCCCTCTTAGTAAAACCAGAAGTCAGTTTTACCAGATCTTCGGTAACATGAGAGAGCCCAGCACTAGGTTTAACTATGCCTACTACGTCATAACTACTTCCCAAATCCTTCTTTAGCAAGGATGCTATGCCCCTACCATGGCTACTCCCAAGCAACAAAACCTTGCTTTTAGTGCAGTTATCATCTAAAACCTGCACAGGAGGATTTGGGGACTGATCAACAGTTTCAAGAACACTGAATCTGTTGCTCAGTTTGACATCATGCCGGTCATCGGCAGAGAAACGCCGTTTCCTCCTCAGATTTTGTCTGGATGGCACCTTAAAATCAGGTGATTTACAGTCCAAAGTTTCTAAATTAGCAACTTCGCGTCCTGTAAAGTCCTTTTTGAAAAAATCCAGTTCTTTTCTGAGGTTAGAAATGGTTTCCTCGTGCTTTTTGACCAATTCTTTAAGTCTACAACATTCACAGAACCATTCACTACAATCTCTCACATCATCACTAACAGTGTTACTGCACGCCCAATGAAACCAAAACTTGCAACCTTCACAAAAGACACCTTGACTAATCTTACGACGGCATGCACCACAAATTCCACTAAGATCACACGCTTTTCCACTCATTTCACAGCACTTTGCACAAACACTACACTTAAATTCAGAAACAGGTACGGCTTAATTGGTTAGAACAGATTTGTCACAAGAGTTAAACGTATGAAATATGATACAACATAGCACTAGCTTGCCGAAGATTTATATTCACACTATAGAAGTAATTTATTTACCAAACACTCGACATTCCTCAATTATTTTCATATAACAAGTTGTTTCTGTCATCAGTAGCACAATGAACAAGTCAACATCTGTTGAGTTATGCATTATCATAAAGTCATCTAAAATTCAATGAAAATTGCAATTACAGATTGTGACAATAGCTCTTTCAAAGACTCAAGCGTATAAGAGGCGCAAAAGTTTTTTCCTTGAGACAGGAAGCTGTGTTGTACTAATGACAATTATGTCAGTCTGTCCATAATGATTTATCAATTGTGTTTGAGATTTAAATGGGCAGATTTTCCTGATGAGAAAGAGGAACAACAAACGCTGTCTACAACTGCAGGCTTATAGGTAAAAGCTGCTTATCATAGCAAACCACCTTGTACATATCATATGTTCCAACTTCTTAAAGCCTTAGGGAATAACAGAATTTGCATGGTAAATACCGGTTGCAATCATTTTCCTTTTCTTGTTTGAAAGGAATGACAAAAACTTTTCAATTTATTGACAAAAGCATATTTTGAAATTAGAAGAAAAATTATATGCTACTACTATGCCTTTTCATTGGTTCAATTAATTATTTAAAATATTTTGGTTTACATTTAATCCACCCTCATATATTCAAATCTTAATGGAATCTGATATTTCAACTTACATGTCTTATCCAGAGATTTGGATGTACCAGAAAGCAAGTAGCATCTGCCAGCAGTTCATATAAACTAGATTTTTGCAGCAAGCCAAGCTCTGTCAGTGAACGCATTGCATTAATGGCCTTTACAACTACAAATTCCTCCAAATCTGTCAGTCCCTATAATCATAATACACAACCACAGACTTAATAAGTTTTGCAAAATATTTCTATACTTATTTTATATGAAACAAATTATGAACTATTTGTCATCTGTACCTGCTGAAGAAGAGGGGTGAGTATTGGAGAAGAGTGCCACCCAACATATGCTGCCACTCCCACAATGCAGTCAAAGAATGCTCCACGCAATTGTTTATCATCTTTATCATTTAGGAATGTTATCATGTGGGAAAGAAGAACATCATTGGCTGAAATGAAAAAATTATAACAAGTGAGGATAAAAAAAAATTATTTTTATGCAAATCATGTGCAACCAAAGGTCAAGAAAGAGCTCCAGAAAGGCTCCAAGTATATTAAATAATCAAAAGAGCATGGTCTAAATTTAAAAGGCAACAGTGCATTTTAAATGATTCCCTATTTTATGATATTAATGGGGATAAACTGGAGGTAAAAAAATCTGATGTGTTCCTTTCACATAACTTTCTCTACATCTCTACAACAAATTAATGTTAAAAAGCTTATGCTTCTTTTTACTTCATGCTAATAAAAAAAAAAAAAAAAAAAATTAGCAGAAATAGTCTTATTACTTGCTTCCATGCAAGTAGAAGGGAAATAAAGGAGTAGCATAGGCTAAAGTATTAGTCAAAAGCTGGTTGCTATGTGATTGAAATTCCTTTATTTCTATGGAGAGGAATTGACAGATTCCCATATGAGAAAAGTATAAGTTTTTTAAAGCTGAAACTAATAACAAGGAAAATCTCAAAAATGATCTCCTGCATGAAAAAAGTGTATATAAGATAAATTGTGTGTTTTAACGAGCTCTATATTTTCTATTAGTAAGTTTTTGTCTATCTCTTATGGTTTGCCAGTTATACAAAATTCCGTAAAATTCATCCAGAATAAAGAAAGGTCTTCAGAGGATATTCCCAGAAAATTCAGGATTTGTCAGGTAAATATCTTTAATATACAATATTTTAATCCAAATCATTAGAGCCATTTTTGAGAAAATAAAAATTTTTGAAAATTTTTATTTTTGAGAAAATAAAAATTTTTGAAAATTTTTCCATGTAAATGGTAATTGGGGGTGGGGAATTTGCTTAAAAATCTTGGAGTCGTATCCTTGGAAGATACTGAACTTAAATACCAAGTTTGGTATTTAACAGACTTTTCATTTTTGAGCTATGTGCGCAGGTGTATACACACACACATACCTTTTTCCAAAAATGCTTTTTTTGGATTCAGGGGGACCCAAAACATGTATTTCCATGAAATCTTGGTATCAAATTTTTTTGGTGCATTACAATACTTTCTCTATAATTTATGCACATAGCATGTGTAGAGAAAGTAATAATCTCATAGCAATAAACATACAAGATATCATTTCTTCATATCATAAAAATACACAAAATGATTTTGCTCCTCCTATGGTTTGTTTAAGATTAAGATCACATACATCTAACACCCTGGTTGTTTATCTCTTCTTTATACTATGCATATTCCTCAAATCCCTGCTTAACTTTTTCACCACTTCTATAAGCTACTTTCTCATCATTTATGGTCTTAAGTTCCTCTCTTTCTTTAATAATTTTCCTCAACCACTCCTCTCTTGCCTGCTCTACATATTTGTCTAGCTGTTTAAAAACCTCTAATGTGTTCCATTTATGTGTCTTTCTCAACATCTCTGTAACAAATTATTGTTAAAGGCTTATTCTCTAATCTATTTCATGCTAATTGAGATAAACATTAGCATAAATGGTCTTTATTATTGCTTTTCCTGTACAAGGAAATATCATAATAAAACCATTTTCAGTAAAGTTTATCTTGATAAGCATGAAATAGAGAATAAGCTTTTATAAGAATAGTTTGCTGCAACATAGGCACAGGAAGTTAGGTGAATGTAGCACCTCAGATTTTTCCTATTGTATCATTGCTAAATTAACCAAGTTCCTCACCTAGATGGCCCAGGTTCGATCCCAAGTGACCGCATGTGAGATTTGTGGTGGACAAAGCGGTGCAGGGGCGGGTCATATCTGGGTTCTCCAGTTTCCCCCACCATCAAATTCCAGGGGTTCCATCTTCATGTATCATCAGTGTCATTGCCTGCGGTGCCATTGCAGTAAAAGCGAGTGTTAAACACTGCCAAAAAAGAAAACCCAAGTTCCTCAATTCATTTTTTTAAAGATTAAGAAGCTTGTGACAATGATGTGAAATAACTTAAATAAATGAGTTGGGAAGTTGTAACACTATGAATATTTTGACTCTACCATGTTTAAATATAAAAGAATTATTAGTCCATGTCAAGAATAATGTAAATAATTACATCACCATTTAGCAAATAAATGTAAAGTAGAAATATTCAAATTTTTAAAATAAAATCGCTTCTAGTCTGTGAATGATATATTTAGAATATTATATGAGGAAAACATAAATTAATATTTATTTTCCTATGTTTCATGTGACCATGATTTGAAGCTAAAGCCAGGCAATGATCTTGAAGTTACTTGAATATAATGATGGTGACTGAACCTAGATGATTTTGACTAAACCTACAAAAATTGAATTGACTAGGATAAATGTATCCAAATTATGTACAAGTATATATTTTTATTTGATGAGTTGATTAAACAACAACACACAAATAACAACACTTATGTGAGATTTCTGTCAGAACACGTTTTGAAGGACTGTAATCAGATTTATATTGGAAAAATAAAAAGAAATTTAGAAATAAGATCCAAAGAACATTTCAGAAACATAAATCAAAAACAATTGGAAAAATTAGCAGTTGCCACCCACTTTTGGACAAAACACCACAATATAAATTCAGAACCAAAACTTTTAAAACATAAGAGTTGGCCACCTGGGAACACATCTTCACCATAAAAAATAGAAACAGGGTTTTCAATTTTGACGTTCCAAAGATGGATGTGTTTAGCAAGTTCATTGAACCACCACCAGCGGAGACAGCACTTACAACATCGCCAATTTCACCCCAAGGAATTAGTCAATGTCTGGTTGAAAATGAAGGAAACTAGTCCTTTGAAACATTTTCCGGCAAAAATCCCAAGTAAGTGTTGTTTAGTGTAATTAACTGACTTGTCAAATAAATGACTATAACATTGTTTACAGACTTCCATAAAAAGAAAAGTGATATATTCTTTATATTTCTTGACAATACCTTGCTCGCTTGTAAGATTGAAAGTAAAGAAAGAAAGAAAGAAAAAGTATCACAGATACACACTTAATTGAACACATTTCATGAACATGGACTTATTCCCATCTTCAGCATGTTTCTCACATGACTCATAACCTACAAGTCTAGAAGAAGAAACATTTACCAATTGGTCTGTCCATTAGTTATTTTAAAGGATGGAGATAGAAACAGTCTTACACAGCAAGCAGGAAATGTGTGAAATGTTTCTGAAACAATGTTCTTGAAATGCATTCAAGTAAGTGTTTACCTGTGATTAGTGTTAGAACTTCCCAGCTCAAAAATATTCTATTCATACGTATCCTGTTCCAAAACACTCTTTCATTAAATTGTTTGTAAATTTTTTTCAATTTTGGAGTTATGCTGAGTCATATTTATGTGGAGGTGAGTGTAAAAAAAGTGTGACTCAGCATAACTCCAAGATGATGAACACTTCGGTGTTAATAGTGCTTCTGTTTTTAATATTTAAAATAAATTTCTTCAATGTTAATTTGCCCCTTTTTAGTTTCTTCGCATCTCAAAATAGCATTCCTTCATTCTACACATTAGACACTTGCGTATATCCCTTCTCCCTCCTAGAAATAAAGTATAATATAATGACAGTATCATTGTTTTTGGGTGGTTATTTTTTGGGTAAGTTAAAATGATCCAAATAATTTCTGATTTTGTGATTGTTAGTGTTGTATACATTATAGCATAGGATTCATAATTAGAAATTGTACTTATTTAAAAAAAATAGATTCTATGCTGAACCTTTTCAATACTTGAGTAATAGTCAAACCGAAATATTATATTCTAATTTGATCACTGTACTATAAATCTTACATATCCCAAATTGAAACAGTGATGAAAAGATTTTTAAAAATCCTTTACTATAAACATTTCAAGATATTACCTAGTTATTGAAGTATACTGATCTGCTAAACGTGAATAAAAATATATCATTAAAAAACCGCAGAAAAATAAAACAGCTATTCCTTTATAAAGTAGCTAATGGTGTAATATAGATAAGTGAATTTCTGCAAGAAATGTAATTAAGTATCAGAAACTACTCAACGTTTAGTACACATCCTTTATTTTATTGTAACAAATCACATGAGCTATGATTTAGATTACAGTAGTTCACATCACAAACATAAGAAAATGCTTACTAATATTGAGTGACAGTGATGTATACTATACATAAGAATTATTTGAGTCGATTGTAACACTTTTACATCACTTACATTTTATAATTACGGATATGTTTCAGAAGCTCTGTTGCTTCCATTGTCAACTTTCCCTCGATTCAGTCGTGGTTTGCAGGTGTTGTGGTGGATGGATTCACCTCTGGTGGAGGAAGACTAGGAAATTTTAATGAACTTTGAGATCCCGTCTGGAGACATGCTCAACCAGAGATTCTTAAATCCACCACCAGAGGCTCACCACAATACGGCAAATCATGACACTGGTAGTCAAGGGAAAGTTAATAATGGAAGCAACAAAGCTTCCAAAACATTTCTTTAATTATAAAATATAAGAGATGTAAAAGTGTTATAATCGACTCAAATAATATTTATATAAGAAAATACTTTTGAAAATATTTTTATAATTTGTTTCTAGGTGTGCATCATATGGTAAATCATTAATTTAATTTAATGGAAACCGATTAACCAAGGTGTTAGACAAGAATGTAGTCTTTGTGCACTATTATTTCTCTTTGTGGGAAAAAAATCATCTGCAAACTAAAATATGCCTTCTCAATAAACCTGTGGAAAAAGGAAGCTAGTAACAGTGAAGTAAGAAAAATATTAATATAACAATTAATAATTGTAACAATTCTCCACTTATCTTTTGAAATCCAAGGACTAATTTTGCAATAAAAGGATCTATTGCATTGCCAGTTCAATTTCTTTATGATCTTGTTTATTTACATTGTTATGGTTACTGCTACTAGGTGGATTGTGTACTAAGGCATTGCTAACTACTGGAATCAAAACAAATTGGGTGAGAGAATCAATTGATGGTATATCAAAATTCATTGCATGATTTTTATTCTTTAATATAAATATTTTCCCCCAAACCATTAAATCTATATGTCCATTTAAGTGTTTTAATAATTTAAAATCTGGATATATTTCATGATTAAATTTTCAAAAATGGTTTGCCACAGCTGACAGGTATCATTATTCAAGTATTTAGGATATTGTTTAAGTTACGAAACAGAAAAATATATAGTCATAAAATTAAACAATTTCAATTATGCTATAGTACTATTAATAATATCTTGAAACTGTCTTTGGTCCAAAGATACACTATGATAAAAGCTTATAAGCACTAGCGAGGCCAGTTTTAATGTGTGGAAGCGAAGCTTGGGCCATACAACAAAGTGATCAACTATATATCACAGTTAATGAAATTAAATTTTTAAGAAGAACTGCAGGATACACCAAATTGGATAAGAAAAAGAATATAGATATTATGAAAGAACTGAAAATTGATCCAATAATAGAAAAAATTAAAAATTATCGTCAAAATTGGAGGTTCCATGTACTCAGAATGCTTGCATCATGAATTCAAGTCAAATATTAAATTACAGACCACAAGGGAGAAGACTATTGGGCCATCCAATGAAGAGATGGAATGAGACTGTAATAGACCACTAGACCTAATATGGCAGGAAGAAGATGATGATTAATTTAATAACCTCTCTATACAACTTTACGTATTGTTAAATTGCTTTATGTTTTTGTGTTGTATGCACTGTCATTACATTGTAATTGTAATTGCTATTACTATTCATTTCAACACCTTTTATTTTAACTTTTGAGTCATTCACACAATAAATTTACAAATATTACATATCACAGTCCTACAAATTTTTAAACATTTTAAGGATCTGACCTGAAAGTGCCTGATTTACAGTAATTTGGCCATACTGATTTTGAATCTGCCATCCGTGTTTTCCCATCACCCTCAGTTCATTTATTATGGTACCCTTTCTTATTAAGGGGTGTTATCTATCCATATCTATAATGCTATATTGGTGCAGATAATACTAGATCTATGTGAATAACATTTAAATCATACAATTCAGGTAATAAAATGAGTATGTGAAATTGTTTTTATTGAGTTTTCTATAGTTCATAATTTATATAAAAATAAAATGTCTTTTTTTTTTTTTTTTTTTTTTTTTTTTAAATTTTAGAAGTTTATTAAGAAAATATTATTTTTTTTATTTTATTACATTTGTATCATCAAAACAAAGTAGCACACTCAGAAAAAAATGCATAAACATGCTGTAAAAATATCAGATCTCTATATCTCATATTTTCTGAATAAATGGCTCATTAGTGAGGTAAGTCTTAACGAATTCTTATTACATCACAGATTTGGTTGGATGCATCGACAAAATTAGGACAAAATTCGGAAATTTGAAGTTCTTATTTATCACAAAATTAACATTACATATGGAATTTACTGTACATTACCTTCAGACTACAATCCTGAAGCAGTTAGGAAACTTTTTCTATGGGATTTTCTTTTATGCAAAAATGGATCTTCATGTCGAAGAAACCAACAATAGTCACTCATCATGGAGGGATCCCATCTACATTGATGTATATGTTTCATTTGTAGCATATCTTGGTGAAAAAGTTCCCCTTGCTCATCGCTAACTGCACAAACATTCTCAGGAAAGAGGTCTAAGTGTGAATATAGAAAATGCATTTTCAATGACATCCTACTTCCAAAGTTTCTGTATTAATTTAAAAGATCATTGATAACTAAATCACTATTTTGTACTTATTTGTTACCTAGGAACCCATTCACCATTTTGAATGACAACTACGCAGCAAGTTCAGCAGGATTCAGCTTAGCAGCAAATTGTGAATTTTTAAGCAATTGTCTTATCTGTGGACCAATGAAAATTCTTCCTTTTATCTTGGCTGCACTTATACTGGGAAACAATTCAGTTAGGTATTTGAAACCTCCTCCTATTTTGTCCATTCCCTTCACAAAGTTTTTCATGAGCTCCAGTTTTACATGTAAAGGCAGAAGATACACATTTCAAGGGTTCACGGATGGTTTGTGTTTTATATTCTGCTTCCCTGATTCAAATTCTATTCTTTTGAGCCACTCTTTGACTATGTGATGCTGTTCAATAGCTTGACTATTCACTCTGTAATCCTAGGAGAAGTCCAATAACTTACAAATCACCACAAATACGCCAGTTGTGTTCCCTGTATTTAATGGCTTCTAGAATCATTGACATATTTTTGTGTTTTTCTTTCATACCAGATGCATGGCCTCAGGCACTGAAGTAGTACAAACCTCAAATAATTTAAGAAGAATCTGTAAACGAACACCAATCTTCAATATTATACACAATATTTAGTTTTCACATCAAGCCAATCACATCAAAACAAACACAGAGTGAACCATCTTGCTTAAAATATGGTAACAGGTCTTGATTCCTATTTCAAAAGCAGGTCCTTTGTGTCCTTTCTCAGTAAATTCCACTCCAGCATGTTGCTTTGACAGGTGTAAGTCTCGCACTAAATTTATTTTTTGAAGGAAAATGCAATTTCTTTCTTCCATAGCACTGAAAGATAACTCATTGGATGTTGATACTATTGCATTGTTGTTTGATACATTGTCCTCTGTTTCTGAACGTTCTTGCCAATTTGAAGGCGCTACTAGTATTGGCAAATCATTCCCAAGAGGTATTGGTCTAATGGCTGAACGAAAATTGAGATATGAGATTTTCTGTTTTTTTTTTTTTTTATGAAAACCCTTATTTTGGTTATGCAGAAATAACACTCACTGGTATGATTTTCTTGTTCGCACCATATCACTGGAGCTGCAAATGGCATATGCTGTTTCTGCCCTTTTAGCCACTAAGTCAGTTTTACATAGCATTGGAAGCAACTTATATATGGTGCAAAATGTTTATCTTGGTCACCGAGCAGGCAGCTGAAATACATGCAATGTGCAGTTTTCAGTAGTGTTGTAATTTGTTTCCTTTGTTTACTAGTTGTGAATTCTCCACAGGTATAACAAAAGCAATCTGGGGAATTAATATATCCATGTCTTTGCTTCTTCATTCATTAAGTATAAGAACCACAGAAAAGTTTAAAATTCCACTCTGTATGAAAGATGTAGAACATACCACCATGGTTTCAACATCGATACTAGTTAGCTGTATCTGCAGGCTTCCATGGCCGTAGTCCATTGAGATCATGGTTTCCAGTGTAGGCCCCATCATTTCTTATACTGCTCTCTGCCAAAATTTTGCTGCAACTTATGTTGAGCTTCTTCCATGGGCCACTGGCACCCTAGCGAGCTGATACTCGTATACTGGCAGGTCCCTCCTCTCTTCTCCTATTGGCTGTTGGTCTGCCCGTGGAAGATGCTCAACATAAGTTGCAGCAAAATATCGGCAGAGAGTAGTATAAGAAATGGCATGGCCTACACCGGAAACCATAACCTCAATCGATACTAGTTAATAGAAATCTAACATCACCTCTGATAAGTTCTATAAACACAGCTGCAGTCATCTGTTTTGCATAAGGTCAGCAGTTCTAGTCAGATAAGCTTACTCAAGTATGTTGTGTGCAGATGGGGTGAGATTGCCATGTAGCGAAAAACAAACAGTGATAACTTTTTTCCCTGATGTGATAGAAACATTCTGTTTTCAGCAATGTAATCAGTACATTATTTGTAATAAAACCCACTACTTCCCTTCCCAGATCCCAAAACCTAGTTGAGTTGTGATATACATCACTGTTATCATATTTGTTATGGTATTGTTTATTGGTTGTGTTCCATTATTGTTTTTTACTCATTTTATTATTTATGCATTTTTATCATTTAATTAAGTGTTTAACTTTTATGTGATACAAAAAAATGCATATTATATGTAATACATTGTATACAGTGCCATAATTGGAGTGAATGCTCTGTAGCAGCACACTGAATTCAAATAAATAAATAAATTGTATATAATAATGTTATTGAAAGATGACCAGCAATTATATTGGCAGCAAGTGAAATTGCTACAGAATGAGGTTGGATACTATTACATCATTCAATTTTATACCCCTGTACTAACCAATGCAATTTATTCCCTGGTTGCTTTATCTCCTTTCCTCATTCTAGTTTTAACTGCCTACAGAAATTTATTCTATAATAATTAGCAAATCAGGCCATTTTACACACACTTGAACATACCTAGAAACATGTTTTGAGGGTTTTACCCCAACTTCAGCTGGATCTTCACTGCAATATCCTCTATTCTGGCTGTTGAACTCCCTTTGGCACTGGTTGATATAAAAATATAACCAGGTTGCTCTCCTTGGGGATTTCAAAATTAATTGCTGCAGTTAGCCTTAACATCTAATTGCTAACTGCCATCACCCAAAAGTTTAGAAAACTTCACTGTATTCTTATACAACAGATTGTCAGATTGTGTTTTCAAACATGTCTGCTATAAAATGTTTTCAAACAGGTTCATGCTCAAGTTCAAAACATTAAGTATATAACCGCCATATATAGTTTTCTATAAGGTCCATGCCTATGCCTCAGTTATATTAAATATTAGTTGCTTTGCAACCAAAAATATATCATATGAACCATGAGATTCAGTCAGGCACTATAAATATGCAAATCTGGATTTCCAGATTATCAGTTTACCCTGAAGACGAAGATGACGTACATCTTCGAAACAGAGTCAATCCATGAACTTACCTGGCTAGAAGCCCAAGAACACTTAGAGTTAATAAATCATCAGGAAAGCTTCAGGTCTTACTTTACCTTTCTGTTTTCCAAAAAATACACACAGCTTGGTAATGCCATTTTCCATCAGCGTTTGTTTGACAAGGTTGCAGGGATCAGTAAGCAACATTGCCACAGCCTGCTGGATCATTTCATGCAGTGTCTGAAGTTCAGTCTCATAGCTTGGCCTTATCGCATCTCCTCCTCCACCACCTCCCTGTTGAGCTACAGCCACCTGGCACTGTTCCAAAAATCTCAGTGCTGTTTCTGCTAAGCAGGCAATATTCTCTGCATATGCAGCTCGCACTATCACAGCATCATCAGAGGCAACCTATGAAAATGTACACAGATTTCTTCTAAAAATGTTAAATTCAAATATTTAATATACCACAAAACATACTTAACCATGGGGACAGCTTAGCAGTCCAACTCTTTGGAGCAGATGCCCCTGATCTTCTGCTCCAGTGGGCTTTATCTCTAAATGCTATACCAAAGGTGGAAACTCCATGCCCACATCAAAGGCCATTTAGTGCTGCCATGAGATGGCAGTAGGGTAACTTCAGAGATGGAAAATTTCCCCAAACCATGAAATTCTCCTGCCTAAAGGAGATCTCTTTTTAAAAATCACCTTGCAAAGGAAAGTAAGCTAAGTATTATTAAATCACTCACTCTCACTATCAAACATGAAAATCTTGTGTGAAAGGAGCAACAGCAGTGAACATAATGAAGAAAGAAAAAAAAACATTGCTAATATTATTTATTACAGTTTCTAAATAGTAATATGGCAATGGCAATACATTATAGTTGCCATTGAAGTGTGTCATCTAAAGTAATTTTAGGTCACCTTGTGGTTAACTGGGAAACATAGTCAGTTGAGGAATTTAATGCTGTGCATGTTGCCATGGAGCTCAGTGGTTAAAGCAACCAGCTAGATCCGTGGTTCAAATCCTGGCTGTGGCATTGAGTTTTTTTTATTTGACTCTACTTGCCCAACTCCTGTCCTACACATGGCTTGTGTGGAAAAAATAATTACCACTAATTGACCTAATAATTGATTAAACTATGAAGCCCAGGACTTAAAATACTTGCAACATTGTAAGTCACAAAATAATTTGAGATTACCTTATAGTTAACTGGGAAACATGCCAGTCAGTTGAGGAATTTAATGCAGTGTCAGCATGTTCTAAGGTAGCTCAGTGGTTAGGTTAGAACATATGGCTAGAGACCAGAAGATCTGTGGTTCAAGGCATTGCTTTTTTTGGTCTGACTAACTATCCAAAAAAGACGAATGACTTAAATGATATTTTTTCATATGCTCGGTAGAAAAAACAAAGTAAAACCTAAAAAGCCAATTGTTGAACTACTTGAGCATTGTGAAAATAGATTCTACTATCAGGTTAGCCCTATTTTCCATGAAGTCACCCCAGAAATTGTGTTTAACACCATCAATGGCCTTAAGACATATGATAGTGTGGATATCTATGACTTATATAGCAACTTTCTAAAAATAATACATTGTATTTTATACCCACTCACATTTTGCATAAACAAAGATCTTGTAGAAGGACTTTTTCCTGCTTCACTAAAAGTTTCAAGTGTCTTTCCAATTTATAAAAATGGTGATAAGAACTACCTTGTAGAAGGACTATTTCCTGCTTCACTAAAAGTTTCAAGAGTCTTTCCAATTTATAAAAATGGTGATAAGAACTGTCCACCTAGTTACCGTCCAATATCATTAGGTACAGTTTTCTCAAAAGTGCTTGAAAGGGTCATGTATAATCAGCTCCAAAATTATCTATATGAAACTAAAGCAATAAGTGAAGAACAATTTGGATTTAGAAAAGGTAGGTCAACAACAATGCCATTGTTTCTCTTGACAAAAACATACTAACAGCTTTTTAAACTAAAATCCTTGAACAGGTCACCTTCTCTTATTTGATTAAAACTTCAATTGTGTAGAACATACTCATCTAAGATAAACTTTTATGGCACATGTGAGAGAGCATTAAAGCTCAATGAATTATACTTAGCTAGTTGTGTGCAAATTGTGTGTATTGGTTAAGAGAAATCCAAAATGATCAGGAGCTTAAAAATGGGGTCCCACAGGGTTCTATACCCACGCTATTATTACTTTGTTAATGATCACTGGTTTACCTTTTTTGTAACTCAACACACACACTATAGGCAGATGATAGAACTTTCTTTTAAACAGTACTGATCATCAATAGCAATAACAGAAGACACCTTAATTCATGTTATGTTACATTTGAATAACAAAAAGACTAAATGAACACTAAGAAACATAAACAAGGAATTAGGTAAGTGTGCAGTAACAGCACAGTTTTGGAATAATCACCACCAAATCAAGAAGGAGGCATATATTATAAGAGCAACAAACAAGAAGAAATTTATATGGTGGTTTGAGTCCTGCCTACTGAACTTTGATGTATCAACAGAAGAGTTAATATTTCTAAAACTCACGAAAATAGCATTAGACGTCTCCCATAGGTTCTCCGTAGGAAGCAACAAAGAGACCACCAGTCAACACTTTGCTGACGATACCCTCAAGTGACGGTGAAACATGTTCAAGGTATTAAATAAAATTTGTGAAGCTTATGAGATTTATGTTGACTCAGTATACTACTTAAAATTACAAAATAGTTAAAAACCAATTGGAATTAACACTGTGAAGCACTGTAGTAATTTATAAAATAATACAGATTGAGTCGACCAGACATTCTATGGCTTTACATATCTAAACTTTTCCCGACGCATTTCACCTTCGGTTGAAGGCATCATCAACGTGTAGACTTGCTGGAACTTCGGTGCTTCTGTGGATCTTGCTTCTCTGGGGTGGAGACATCTGATGGAGGTTTAATGAGGCTTAGTAGCGAGCTAACTTCTGGCGGAATGTCAAAAATTCATAAGAAAATCACTGTGTTTTTTTATATAAATGTTTTCCTAAACATTTCATTCTGATGTAGGACTGACTGATTTTAATAGATGAGTCTTTTTTTCTATGTTGTGATGGTCATTCCAAAAGTGTGCTGCCACTGCAGATTTGTTGGTTACTTTGTTCTTGATGTTGCCGAAATGTTCCTTTAATCTAGTTCCATGTTCCTTTTGGTTTTGCCGATGTATATTTTATTGCAGTCAAAACAGTTAATTTTATAAATGCCGGATTTCTTTTCAGGGGGAATTTTATCAGTCGTCTGCTATTCCGGGACTGACCACTCTCAATAAGGACATCGTCAGAAAGGAATCAAAGGACATACTCCAGAAAGTAAATTTGGACCAATCCAAGAATAATTTTAAACAAAAAAGATGTTTACACAAAAGCCGACAAATGCAATAAAATAGTCGTTATGGACCAGACAGAACATATCTTCAGCATGGGAAATCTTTTAAAATCAGAGGAGTTCATAGAAATTAAACAGGACCCACTTAATAAATGCACCAAAATAGTCAATGAGGCAATAAAAGGCAGCTGCATAATTCCAAAAGAAATGCAATATAAAGTTAAAGTAGACAATCCAAAACTGTTAAGTATCTATGGATTACCCAAGATTCATAAACCAGGAAACAGCTTAAGATCAATAATCAACAACATCAATACACCATCATACCTCTTGGCAAAATGGTTATCAAAAAAGTTCATGTCACTACCTACCTTTGAAGCTGCAGTGTGAGTAACTCATTAAAACTAATAGAAAGTATTAAAGAGATTAGCCTATCACCAAATGATATTCTGGTGTCATTTGATCTCACATCGCTCTTCCCTAGTGACCCGAAACATAACCTACTCTCCATCTTAAAACACTGAAATAGACAGCAATCACATCCAAGAGTACTTAAAACTCATGAAATTTGCATCGAACAGACTTTTTTCACATTCCAAGGAAATTGCTACCAGCAGCAATCTGGACTAGCAATGGGAAACCCATTACCTCCCTTCCTTGCCAATCTATTTATGAGCCACTTCGAAACACAAATTATTACAGCTTTCCCACTCATGTTCAAAACCTGGTACAGATTCATGGATGGCATAGTCAAAAAACATAGCATAGATGCTTTTAAACTGCTCAACCTACCATCAAATTCACAATGGAAATTGAGTCAAACAACACACAACCCTTTCTAGATTTAAAAATAAGGAAACATAATGGTGAATTAA
The DNA here is from genome assembly GCA_030762935.1 of Hymenopus coronatus. NCBI lineage: Eukaryota > Metazoa > Arthropoda > Insecta > Mantodea > Hymenopodidae > Hymenopus > Hymenopus coronatus. The sequence goes on from CM060890.1 coordinate 37,584,251, forward strand.
AATTTGGCATCTTCAGAAAAGACACTCACATGGACAACTACATCAAGGCAAATAGTTTCAATCCACACCACACAAACACACAATCATAAATAGCCTAACCCATAGATTGGTAAACGTGTCATTGGATGAAAAGGAATATAGGATTGAATACTCCTATATAATAGAAACAGCTACGAAGAGTGGTTTCAACAAAAAGTTAGTAGACAACAAAATAAAAAAGTTCAAAAGACAATAGCATCTAAAGCAAATCACCACACTGACACCTTCCATAGATAAAAAAGCATATAGGAAATTCACATATCCCCCCTGGGCAACTCATAAGTTTCAAAAAGTGTTCAAAAAACTCAACATTATCTTAGCATCTGTCAGTAAATTCTGTGTCAAGAATCTCCTGAAGAAACCAACGACTGATAAAATTCCTCCCAAAAAGAAGTCTGGCATTTATAAAATTAACTGTTCTGACTGCAATAAAGTATACATTGGCAAAACCAAAAGGAACATTGGAACTAGATTAAAGGAACATTTCAGCAACATCAAGAACAAAGAAACCAACAAATCTGCAGTGGCAGCACACTTTTGGAATGACCATCACAACATAGAAAAAAGACTCATCTATTAAAATCGGTCAGTCCTATATCAAAATTAAATATTTGGGAAAAGATTTATATAAAAAAACACAATGATTTCCTTATGAACCTTGACATCCCGCCAGAAGTTAACTCGCTACTAAGCCTCATAAAACCACCATCAGATGTCTCCACCACAGAAGAGCAAGATCCACAGAAGCACCGAAGTTCCAGCCAGTCAACACCTTGATGATGCCTTCACCGAAGATGAGATGCGTCGGGAAAAGTTTTAGACATGTGTCTGGTCAAAATGAAATGAAATGTTGTTTTATTTATGGACGCTCTTTAACTGCTGTGGTTCTCAGTGTCCTATTCTATACTGGGCATGAAAGACCACTTAATTTTGCTCAGAGGCCTCTCTATCAGGCTTGAGGCTCTTTTACGTGCCGTAAATCTACGACACAGGACCCACAGCTTTACTTCCCTTCTGAAAAATCCATCGTCCTCTGCCAGGTTTGAACCCATAACCTTGGGTATATGAAGTCAGCATGGTAACCATTACACCGGTCAACTCAATCTGTATTATTTTATAAAATACTACTTACTGTTAAATATTCAGTAAATACACAAATAAAATGTCTTGGGAATAATAAATTTGGTTTTGCCCCTTAAAATATACACTTCTTTTGCAGCATTCTACTTATGTAGAATCATTTACTGGTGGAAAATTGGACTAAGGGCACACTCATGACCACGTTTAAAAATTTCAATCACAGAAATTATTGTAATTCATGATCAATGACTATTATCAATGTTCTTAACCAAAAAGACTGCATAACATAAAATATATGTAAGATGAAATTCTGGCACACCGGCCAGATGATAGTGGCAATTGACAGTGTTGTTAACAAAGAATTCTGGGGAGCTCTCCCACATTTCATTATGTAGATGAAGCATCAATTCATCACTACATGCCAGACACAAAGAAGCAGTCCAAACAGTGAGTTGGAACAGGTAAGAATGCACCAAAGAAAGCACAAACATTTTATAGGCATACAGTTTTCTGGAGTACTCATGATGTGGTGCTCATTGACTATTTTCAGAAGGTTAGAACCATCACCAGGGAGCATTACACTTTCACCACTAGACCAAGGATGCTATTCAGCCTAAACATCCGCAACTTATGAAGAAGAAAGTTATCTTGCATCATACACCTTCATACAATAGGGATTGTTGCTGCAAAATTCCATGGCGTATCTGTCATACTTGTTGGATTTGACTCCCAGCAATTGCTTTTTGTTTCCAAACATTAGATGGCTAAGTGAAAGAAGATTTACACCAATGACGAGGTTGAAGCTACAACAATGCTTCTTTTGCAGTTGGGCATACCTTATTTTATTTGAGGGTATTAAAAATTTGGAAAGTCAGACTAATTGCACTGATTTAAGTTGACTATGTGTTGCTGTTGATGATGAATGCTCTCCATATGGTCCATGACCTTCAAGGAATTCTAGTTCCACCAAGCAATGCATGGATCTATTTATTAACTGGAGAAACCCAGCTTGCAGAGTCTGTTACATCCAATGAGACAATATGGATGGTAAGGAACAAAAAGACCTAGTAAGAGCCTTCACTATGAGCTGTAAAGTGAATAAGTCAGTGAAGAAGAGAGAGTAATTTGTCTTAAATCTTGTTTTTCCTTTGTCAGGCCAAGAACTTTTAGAATATTTACTCCTTGTACAATTATAAATCACAGCTTGAAATTATGATAAAATGTAAAAATCTCCTAAAAATAATCTAAGAACTACTCAATAGTTATGTAAGCAATTCAATACACCATTCTTTAAACACTATAATATTTACTTACCCCTGCAAGACTAGGAAGAATGTACTCGGGAAAAATATTTGCATCGCTACAAGGAATATTCTTTACTAGCGCCAAACAATTCGTAAGTGTATGAATTGCTCGTAGTCTCACACGTGGGAATGGATCATGTATTAAATGGATCTGTAACATAAGAATTTGATGTTTGTATTACAAAACCTGACTCAAATTCTTTTGTTTTAAGAATCTGATGTTAATGTACATTTTCTCATTTAGTAAATTAAATTTTTAAACACCTATGAAAAGCACCCAAGAGTGTTTTATTATATGGAGTAGTGGCTACAACAAAAAGATTGTGTGTTTTTATAGTATGGCACTAAATCCCTTAAACTTAACCTAATATTTTGTGACTAAGGATCCCTCAAGCAGAAAAGTTATATAGATTCTTTAAGATAATAAGTTTTTATATTTGGTTTATACTATAATATTTAATAGCCAAATTGCAGAGTTAATAAGTGCATCACTGGCATAGCATGGTATATGGACACTTCAAAGTTTAATATTTAGAATATAAAGAAGAAAGAGTACAAGTACAAAAAAAAAAAAAAAAAAAAAAAAAATATTGAAAACATGTTACAAAAGTGAATTAGCTTTTCTTCTGCATTCCACATAGCATCCATAAAACTAATGAATTGTACTTCAAATAGTTCAAATTGCAGATGGTAGTTTTGACAGTTGCGACTTCTGTGCTAATATCAGAGAAACATATGTTTCAAAAGCCTCTTTTATAATTTTGTTTGCCATCATTGTGCTGATGTGGAAATTAAGTTTTCTGTATCTCAGGCAAAGTAGCATGAAATGAAGTGGGCTTTCTCTGGTGGTCTTTGAGACACACATCATATGTTGTTATACAATGAAATTCAAGTGATTCAGCACTCTCAATGAGGCCACAAAATACAAACCCTTGTTTCCCCCCCCCCCCCCCCAAAAAAAACAGATGGCTTGTATGAAATGTGCCAGCATTACTCAGTTTTTTCTACCTTACTTACTATTCAACGGTAACTTTAGTTCATATTTTATATACAAAATTTAATTCTGCAATTTTTATCAAACTTTTTAGCTCTTTTTTATAAGGGATGTATCACAGCAACATTTGTTCTTTACTGGTTTATATATACTGTGTTCCTAGCATTCAATGTTGTGGGTTCTAAATGTTACTAGCTCAGTTTTTATGCACAAAAATTTTTACAGCAAGAAAATAAACAGCATGTTCCAAGTTTTTGTCCACACTAGGATTCATTTTACATTTCTTAAAACATTTTGAAGACTTACAATATAAGGAAGAATGCGATCTAAGATGGTTTCTGAAGATGTGTGTGCTGCCAGTTCAAGCAACATATCTAGACATTGCAGTTTTGAACTACAATGGTGTAAACCCCTGCAAAAACACAAAGTATCGTTACTTTTACTCATGCAATTCATTTGTTCATGCTCCCTTGCCACTATAAGGAAAAGTAAAACAGTTTACATTGGGAAAACATTAATTGGTTAATGAGTGTAGGATCAATATGACTAGTATCATATGAAGAAGAGGGGATTCTGAAAACCAAAATATACATGATAACTATCTAATATTATAGTCAATTAAAAACATAAAGGAATGCAAATGTTCTGTGGTGTTTATCACAATAAATTTCATAGAAAGCAGGAAAGTCTTTATTACCTCATTTAACAATTTTCCTTAACATAGTTATATTTCATGCGTATTAACATTTCATCATCAGGGCTTACAAATAACTCACTGGATGCAAAATAATATAAATGTTCTGCAATTTTTTCATAACACATTTCATAGAAAGTATGCAACTCTTTCTGACTTCATTTAACAATTTTCCTTAACATAATTATGGCTAATGTGTAATAAAATTGCGTATTAACTCAGGGCTTATAAATACCTCATTTGATGCAAAACAGACTTTCATATATGCTTAGATCTTACTTGCATTGAGGTTTACTAAATGAGGAGCAGATTTCATTACTTAATTATAAAATTACAAAAACCAACCTTTAATAACACTATTGCCTTAAAAATACCATAAATTCTTATTTCCCCTAAGTTGTTAATTATATCAAGAATGGATAAACAGTTGTGAATTTTAAGTTGGCTACATTGAAAACCTGCACCTGTTCCAGTCAGTATCTGATTCCTCATACACATTCAGTCAGCAATAAGCTGAGGATGAGAACAAGTATTCTCAAAAAAAGTCCTAAAAATAGGTTTGTGGAGCAGTAGTATGAGTTTATAGTTTAAGCAATAAAATCTCATTACTGATATGTCCCATGTCACTTGATAACATAAAACTTAAAATTACAAAACAACCAACATTTTGAAAAATCCAAAGGAGCTCAAATCAATATGGAAAATACCAAAGATTCTGATACTGAAATGCGCTGAAGACTATAAAATTGTGTATCTTGATGATAACTTTAGGATATATAAAACTATTACATAAGGCAGATTGATGTGTAGCAAATTTAAATGAAATGGAGGGAACTTATGCTATGAGTGTTGGCAACTGCTTCCTTGTAAGAGTTTTGCTCACACTTCAAATGGATGCAGCCTGTAGTTTTTTGTTGGTAACATTTTTAATGATCAATGTAAAATATTTTATATATATGGATAAAGAAATACATTTGTTGCTAATAAAATATTTTTATTTAAAAACGTGCAATCAGCATATACAAATCTAGTTGAAGGAAGTTCATGGAGACTTTGAACTAGCACTCAAAATCATTTACTAGACGAAGGAATTTAAAGTAGCCATATAAGAATTGCAGGTACTGCATATTTTGGATGCCTTACTGAATTGGTTATTAATATTGCCATGGTAGCTCACTTGATTAGAGCAATAAGAAAGCACGAGATCCATGGTTCACATCCTGGTTAGGGCACTTAATGTTTCAGTCTGATTCCTTTCAAACTTTAGCCTACACGTGGATTTTCAGTCTAATTATACCTTTACAATTCCAAACTTGTATTTCGAAAAGTTGCAATATAATCCAATGGACTTCAGGCAGCATTTTGTAACTGTACTTGTAACCTAAGTCCACTCCTGAGAAAACTTCAGTCAAAACAGTGAGTAGCAATGGTTGAGTGCACCAAACAAATCTAAAATTTTTGTGTAAGTAGGAACGATAATTGCAACTGCTTTTTGGGACTCTTAGAATATCATGATGGACTATTTGAAAACACAATACAAAAGACTGACTGTTATTATGCAACATTTGCAGGGTAAGCTGTAGCAGATAAACCAAAATAGCATGCAAAAACTGCTTCTCCAACAAGACAATGTGTCTGCTCTTATATTGGCTGCTGCAATGGCAAAAGTGTAAGAGCTGGGCTTTGAAAAAGTTCTCCATTCAGCTTTTCCCCCAGATTTGGACCTTTGTGGCCATTTTCTAACTTCAAAAAGTGATTTGGAGAAAAGACATTTTTGCTAAATTATTTTATTTATTAGTCTGACTCATAAATGAGTTTGCCAAGTGACACAGAACAATATACATACGTTATAATAGTTATATAAATGGATATTATAAATCACAATTTGAAAGATTTGGGGGGGGGGATCAAAATGTTGGAATCTTGCTGGACTAAATGTAGTAAACTCAAAGGAATTACATTGAAAAATAATTTTTTTAAAAACCTATTTTTACCAGATTTCATAATTTAGCTAATTAGATAAAGCAATCAGATAATGTTTTATGAGAAACTGATGAAAGACTACCATATTTATTGCAAAAATTATTCTAATTGTACATTGGATAATGATTGGAAGAGAAAATGTTATTGAAAAGTGGAAGTCACAATTTGGATTTAAATCTCACATCTTCAGTTTTCCATGCAGATGCTTTTACCACTGAGTTGCTTGCGTCTTCAAAAATGAAAAATATTACAAATAACTGCCAACAAAATACTTATTCTAATGAATTTGAAACAATTTTATTTAACTATGACAGTAAGATATTTAACAATAAAAACAATTTACCAAAAAATTGAATATAATTCTCCTATTTCATACAAATCTACTGTACAATATTGAATTTACTGTATAAACTTAAATAAAATTTAAGGTTGTATCTTTATGCAGGCTTTTATATAGATTGGTCAAATCATAACAATTTATGGCCTTGCCAAAAATACAATCTCATGAACTCTGTTGTTAAGTATACAATGTGCTACTTATGAGATACACAATAATATTCAATCAAGGTTACATTAATGTATTACGTAGAACATATTCTTAAAATGAATATAAGAGCTATGTAAACTATATAAAACATCCTAAAACCAGCATCCTGAAAGAGAGAGGATATTCTTGAATACGATAGTATCAAAATTCACTGATGCTAAAAGGTACAAACTCCAGTAGGATCTGTTGTACTGATTTTTAAGATCCTCTATGTTTAAGTCTCTGATATTTTGTGGCAAATGATTGAATGGGGATCACTCCAAAAAATTTGAGAATGGACAACAATGAATTGTGATAAGTTAAAGCAGCTTTCCCTAACTTCAGATAGCAACATGTGCAACATAGGCACACTCCAACAATGTGCATCATCACTGTATGTGTTATGCATATATTGCTTTGTCACATATTAGGATGGATCTCAAGCAAGAGAATTTTCTGCTATGATTTTCTATGACTTTAAAGTCAGTTTAGGGGAGAGAGAATGCCTTGAAAGTTGCATCATGTATTTGGGATTCTTTTCTGTTTGCAATCCAACATTTTTCGATGATATGCAGAGGTTAGAAGAGGAAGGGATTCCCTTGAAGATGAAGACTGAGCAGGATGGCCAGCTACAGCAACAATGGATGAAAATGTGGGGAAACCAGAGCATGTTGCAGGAAGATCATTGTAGCACATATGGTCAGACTCAAGAAGCCCTAAATATAAGATTAGTACCAAAAACAAGCCTGAAAGAAAAAATTTGATGTCAGGAAGCTCTGCAGTCTTCGCATCTACCATCACCCCACACATGAGCAGAAACATTTGCAATGGTGGCAACAAATTTGCGAAGTTCAATAGAGGAAGATCCAAAATCTTAATTTAACATTCTAACAGATGACAAAAGTTGTATTTCCCAGTATGATGCAGAAACTAAATGCAGCCATTGGGGTAAGGCCTTCCCAGGAGAAGATTCTGTGACAAAAGTGAAGCGAACAAGAAGTTTTAGCTAAAAGCTGATCTGTTCCTTCTCAGCAAGTGTCCAAATTGTGATGATTCTGTCTGAGAGACAAAAGACTATTACTGCCAGATGACACAACACAAATGTCTGCCACAAGTGTTCAATGAGCTGAGAAAAAAAGCATTCTAAAATTGGTCTGCATGGAATTTTGTTACATCATGACAACGCCTCTGCCCACTCTGCATAAGAAGTAATCCAATTGCAGGAGTCACATATTTGTCCCATCTCCTATAGTCCAGATCTGACCCCATGTAACTTTTTTTTCTATTTCCCAATAAAAAAAAAAATTGAGGTCAACGATTTTACTCACGTAAAGCTGCTGCTTGCAAAGCATGCATTTGCACTCTCTCGAAAGAAGAATAGGATTCAGCATTTGAAAAATGATTTGAAAGGATGAGATGGTGTTTAGAATGCAATGTAGAACAAAGATGCAATTATTGTAATATTTTATTGTGCCCATTCTCAAACATTTGGAGTGACCCTCATATGAAATACAATCTTGATATGAGGTATGCTAAGGCATATGGTAAGTTTGTGAGAGTATGTGTATGAATAGTTAGGTAACCTTTTATTGTGATCATGTGCATGAGAATTTTTGCTAAAGATTCAAATTTTGTGAAATGAAGGATACATATCCCAACATATGAGGGGTTAATATTTTCAGATCTTTATAAACTGTTTTACTCTCATAGGTGCATACAATATAATTTTCAATATTATCTTTAAAGTATTAGTATATCTTTAGTTTTGGTGATGACTTAATGCAATTATGCTATAAGCAAGGAGAGAATATAAACATCCAAACTATACTTAGTAATAGAGCTCAATGATTACCTAATTGTTTTTGCTATGCAACTCTATATAAAAAAATGTAGAATGAACTCACCTGATACAGGAAGTTACAAGGGATGTTATAATAACTAAGCCTTCAGCTCCTGATTTACTATGTATACTTTTTTCCACTTCACATCCTTTCTCTGTTTCTTTTTCGGACACTTTCTTTTCTTCCTGATCAGGATTCAAGATTTTTATGATATTCTGAATATCCTTCTTCAGTCTGAAATTAAAGGTGTGTTAATATCTTGTTTAGCTCAAATGACATGTTCAAAAATCTGATGTGTTCCATTCACATGACTTTCTCTATATCTCTGTAAATTATTATTGTTATATGCTTATCTTTTATTTATTTCACGCTGATCGAGAAAAATTAGCAGAAATAGTCTTATTTCTTGCTTTATTGTAAGTAGAAGCGAAATAAGGGAGTACCATAGGTTAAAGTGAAAGCCAAAAGTGGTTACTATGTGACTGATGTTCCTTTGTTTGTATGGACAGGAGTTGACAAATTCCTGTATGAGAAAAGTATGTTTTTCAAAGCTGAAACCAAGAAAAAGGAATATCTCAAAAACGGTCAATTCCACGAAAAAAATTTATATAACACAAATTGTGTGTCTTAACGTGCTCTACATTTTTTGTGGGTTAAGTTTTTGTCCATCTCTTACGGTTTAGTAGTTATGAAAAATTCATCTTCATGAATAAAATAGTCTTCAGAGGCTATTCCCAGAAAATTCAAAATATACATTTTATTTGTCAGGTAAATAACTTTAATATACGAAATTTTAATCAAAATCGTTAAGAGCCATTTTTTAGAAAATCAAAATTTTCGAAAAAAGTTCCATGTAAAGGGTAGTTTGGGGTGGGGGAATTTTTCTCAAAATCTTCGTGTCGCATTCCTGGAAGATACAACTTAAATACCAAGTTTGGTATTTTACCCACTTTTCATTTTTGAGTTACTGTGTTCACAGACACACGGACACACACACACACACACACACACACACACACACACACACACACACACACATGGACTTTTTTTTTAAAATACTTTTTTTGGATACAGGGGACCCTAAAACATATATTTCCGGTGAAATCTCGGTGTCAAATTTTTTGGTGGAGTGCAATACATTCTCTATTCACTATGTACATAGTGAGTATAGAGAAAGTAAAAAATAGAAAGCATAATAAAATGTAAATTATATTTAAATTCTAAAAGAGGATTTCATGAATACAAGAGTGATTCAATAAATACCCATGTCAGAAATGTAAACACCATTTTTTCATACACAAAGTAGTTATTTTTCAATTTGGTGTCCTTAAGGATATACACCTCTCCCATCGTTCCTGCTGTTTTTTTTAACCCCTCCAAATATAAGAATTGTACATGCAAAATATGTCTCTGTCTTGGAGACGAACTCAGTTGAAGCAAATGTTGTTCCCACAAGCCATTTCTTTATGTTGGGAACAAGGGATGAATGTTCTTGTATTGTCATGGTGAAACAACACTTCTTTTTCACCCAATGAGGCCATGTCTCCTCCAATAGGTCAATAATTCACTCCAGTAATTATTTTCCTTTTACTAAGAAATCAACGAGTACGGACAAGAAGACCCTAAAGAGTTTAATAAATGTATATATTATTTGGGTTAATAAATAATTTAAATTATTGTAAGATTGATTTAATTGGGGTGATTTAAAGATAAATAAAACTCTTTTTAAAATTGAATGTTATAATTAGTTGTGTGATCCATAAATAATGATTAAAACATGAAATTACCTTAGGGATAACAGCCTAACTTTTTTTAAGAGTTCTTATCGAAAAGAAATTCTAAAAAGTCCTTGCAACAAGGGATGAATGTGCTATGTGTTGTCATGGTGAAACAGCACTTTATTTTTCACCCAATGAAGCCAAGACTTCTCCAACAGGCCAATAATTCACTGCAGTACTGGCCAGTAATTATTTTCCTTTTACTAAGAAATCAATGAATATGGCACCCTTTAGATTCTAAAACATCCTTGTCACCACTTTTTCATCTGAAGGGACTGTATTTGTCTTCTTTGGGGCAGATTAACTGGAAGCAACCCATTGTTTTTTTATTATATTGGAGTATAATGCTGGGACCTAGGGCAACAACTTGATGCAAAAGGTCCAGATTTTGTTTAAATAGCTTTGAAGTTGAAAGCTGTGCACACTTCTTATCCAATGTGAACAATCATGGCACCCACTGAGCGGACAACTTTTTCATCTCCAACTTCTCATGCAAAATATGAACTGCTGTTCCCATCAACACTTTTGTTTGACAATCAACAAGAATCACATCATGATTTTTCAATGATTTTCTCAGTAACCACATCTGCTGGGCATCCTGGGCACTCATCAAAAATGGAATTTTGACCATGTTTTAAGTTGTTAAATCAATATCCAACTGTTGTCATAGATGGCAAAAGGTCCCCCTAAACAGCATTCACTTTTGCTTATGTCTGCTTTTCCTGTTCAAAAGTAAGAAGCAAATCTCTGACCGATACTGTCTTTATTCATTTTAGCAAAAGTATGTTGAACAACTGAAATACCTGTCAAACTAACCTATGAATCAGTGACAAATTTGTTTTGGCAATATGTAACGAATAAAAATACATGATGGTATCAAAATTTGCTTTATTAACACCATCTATTTTTAAATACAACACTTATTGAACTGGTCTTGTAATGAATGATTAATGACTTAATTACCAATGTAGAAGTTAATGATCTAAGAGCAAAAGAATAGTGGAAATTGATATCCAGAAAATATAACCAAGTTTCAGGATCTTACCTTGTGATTTTCTCATCTGGTGACAAGATAGGAGCAGCAGAGAATATAAGCATGTATGATTGCAAGAAGGAATAAAAATATTCAGGGAACACTCTGCCTTTTTCTTGGGCTAAATACAGTTCTGCAGATTTCCTTTTAGTTGGATCCCTCTGTAGCATGTCTTTTATCAGTTCCTAATGAAACAGGATAATAAGAAATAAAATTATTTATTCTGTTCTGAATATTTCTGCACAAGGAGTTATAATATACTTGAAAATGATCACTGGGTAAGATGATAACTATTCAATTATATAGAGTATCAGTTAAATGAACTCTTGATTTTTATGTCCACTTGTTATGCTAGGCCCACTGAAATAACTTAAATTGTGGAGGGCACAAAAACAAAGAAGGCCCAGAGGAGGAATAGAAGACATGCAATAAGTGAACTTTGTTAAATTAAATCAAATCCAATTTCAGCACATTTAATTGATAAAGGAACACAATATTAGTAATTTAAAATAAAGAGTATTAATTCCCCTACTTGCAAAAACTCAAAAACAGAACTAGCGTTGAATAATAAAATGCTTGCACAAAATTACAAATTTGAATTTACATTGCCATTTAACCGTTTCTGACTAACAAAATAAATGTTTCTCTGGTTGTGAGCAAGGTTGCAAATTTAGCCAATTTAAATGTATGATGCATAAGAAAGATTAAAAAAAAAAAGAAAAGAAAAGAAATTTAGACAAGCTGAATTGTGCTCACACCAGACTCATGCAAGATGGCCAACTGTATGGCACGTTGACTCCTAAGTTCCTCCTGGAAGGCTGTAGTGAGTGCCCACACTTCAGATAGCTCTTGCATCGTCTTCGCCAGGTGTGCCTGGGCATTGCAACTGGCTGCTGACTCCACCCAAGTCCAAGGATACAGTTTTCATAGAACTGCTCCATGGAGATCAGAATAACATTAGTACTATGGCAGGAATTTGGCTGTACTGTTGCTGAAGTACTTAGCTTGTAGTCATAATGTCAAGTGACACACTCTCTATTAAGTATTTTGATTATAGGCATATTCTGGAAGCTAAATACTACAGAAGTATTTTACATAGCTGGTCATTCAGTAGGTCTACCTGAGCATTCCACTGACCATGGCTTTAGTTTAGATATACAACAATGATACATAAAGTAATAAACATTGTAGAAGAAATTCTGCTTAGCAAATTAACTTAAAATGTAAATAGTCACTTTCACTTGAATAACCTCCCAAACTAGAAAGAATAAACAACATTTTTTACAGTTTAACCACCAGAACACACATAGAAATTTAATTTTTATAGCATATACTCTAACAAATTTATCTAATATCCCATTTAAGAGATTTTTGTTTTTTTAATTACTAGTATATATCAAAACTTGACTTAATTGATAAATACAAGACTATTGAGAAGTTTTGCCTCCTAAGCAAAAACTGCAATAATATAAACAATGGTGGGATAATGTCCTGAATGATTATCTGCTTCAAACTTGAAATATCCTCACCGATCGATTTATTTTTTTAAAAACTTGCCAACCCTTCACCTCCCTCTTCTGTCATGCTACAATGATGAAAATGTTAGCACACCCATCTGGCAAAGATATTAGGAGACTGCTGCCAGCACCGACATTCTGCTGTTTGGACCTCTTCTTCATATCACATATTGTTTGAGATTTGGAAAGAACAAAATGTCAGTAGGTGCAAGGTCCATTCTATACAACAGGTAGGAGGGTAAAATCTAGTGAAATTTATGAATCACTTTGTGATTGAGCATAACCATAATAGAAAATAAAAAATAAAAGAATTTGAGTCAGTTTTTGTAACACAAACATCACTTATTTTTACTTACTGGGGACCGGTTTCGAGTAACAGTTGTTCCCATTTTCAACCCTTAATTCCGTCTTCTTTTTTTTTAATTTTTTTTTAATTTTTTTTTAAAAAATTGTTGAGAATGGCTAACTGAGATTTGTTGAAAGTTTCGTTTTTAGATAAGTTTATAACATGATTTTCGGGAGGTCTCTTGTGTTTGATTGGTCTATTTTTATTCTGCTTTTTGCAAAGATGATCTAATTTTTTCTTTAGCGTAAGCGTTTTCCTGCTCATTTTTCCACTTAAGATCGGCAGGAAATTTGCGCGCAAATTATCCCAAAGAGCGTGGCCTAACTTTTGCGGTAACGCTAAGTGTAGCTCATACAGTTGAAGTTCTAAACTATGTAATCTCGCATAGTGTTTGTTCTTTTCGGTTTCTATTACCTTTTTATCTGCGAGTCTTTGATATTTACTGTTGTTACCATATTTTACATATCTTCTGATGAAATTTGGCGTGACCTGAAGTTGTTGACAAAGATTTAAGAAACTTATGTCTGCCGAAATGTTTTTCCTCTTTTCTTCTAGTTTTAAAAAAGTTTTAACACCTACCTTAGCTCCATCAAGATTTTCGTTGAATTTCATAGATTGCCATATTACCTCCATTTTTCCTGGTATTAGTTATGCACCACGTGGCAACATGTTGAGTTTTCCGGGAAAGTTTGCTTCTAACAATTTGTTAATCGGATTAAATTCAAAACTTGCAAATATGCATAGAAGCATGTGACAGTGATGTGATTAAATAAAAAATAAAAGAATTTGAGTCGTTTTTTTTAACACATCACTTATTTTTACTTACTGGGGATCGGTTTCGGGTAACAGTTGTTCCCATTTTTAACCCTTAAATGGGAACAACTGTTACCCGAAACCGGTCCCCAGTAAGTAAAAATAAGTGATTTTTGTGTTACAAAAACCGATTCAAATTCTTTTATTTTTTATTTAATCACATCACTGTCACAAGCTTCTATGCATATTTGCAAGTTTTGAATAATAGAAAATGTTTATTTTCCAGAACAAATTAACAGCAGTTGAACATGGAATTTATGTTAAGTTTCTACATAAATTCCAGAAACTGTACATATACCATTACAATCTCAGAACATATTTAATTATAAATATAAAACACAAATTCATAAACAAGCTATGGTTAATCACTTTTGGTCATTTAACAATGAAATAAATCCAGAAGTTAAATTATTGCAACACTTAAATGACCCATATATTTAATGGTTAGGAGATTTGAAGATCAGAGATCACATAATGAGTTTTTATATACTGCCAATTGATTCTGTCACTAATGATGTAATCCCAATAGATGGCAACACCAAAGTAAAGAATCTACGACCAATAAGAAAGAATTGAAAACTTGCAAATATGTTGAGCAGCTTGTGACAGTGATGTGATTAAATAAAAAACAAAAGAATTTGAGTCGGTTTTTGTAACACAAATATCACTTACAAAATTACATAGTTTAGAGCTACAACTATATGAGCTACACTTAGTGTTACTAAAATAAATGGCGTGTTATTTATGGATGCTCTTTAACTGCTGTGGTTCTTAGCGTCCCATTCTAAATTTGGCATGAAAGACCGCTTAATTTTGCTCAGAGGTCTCTCTATCAGGCTTGAGGTTCTTTTACATGCCATAAATCTACGACACAGGACCCATGGCTTTACTTCCCTTCTGAAGGAAGCCATATTAAGGATTTTTACACCCGAAAAAATTCATCGTCCTCCGCCGGGTTTGAATCCATGACCTTGGTTATATGAAGTCAGCATGGTAACCATTACACCACGGAGGGCGACTTTTAAGTGTTACTGCAAAAGTAGGCCACACACTTTGGAATAATTTGAGCTCAAATTTCCTGCCAATCTTAAGTGGAAAAATGAGCAGGAAAATGCTTACCTTAAAGAAAAAACTAGGACATTTTTGTAAAAAACAAAATAAAAATAGACCAATCAGAGACAAGAGACCTCCAAACAACTATGTTATAAACTTATCCAAAAACGAAACCTTCAACAAATTTCAGTTAGCCATTCTCAACAAAGGCCTAAAAACATATGTGGATTATTGCAACAAAACAGATATAGATATAGTAGCATATAGTAGCACATATAGAAATAGCCACAAGCCACCTAAAAGAAATAGACCAAAAAGCAATTAAGAAGCAGTGTGAACCAATTTTGGATCAAGTACATTCAAGAATAAAAAGAAAATATCCGCACCAAAAAATCATAAAACCTTAACTCTGAAACCAGTTGTTTACCCAAAATCAGACAAAGGCAATCAAATAGTAATACAAGAAGACTACAACCAAAGAATAGAATCCTTGTTAAGCAATCCAAAATATCAAGAAATAGCCAATCCACTAAGTGAAAGTATAAAGACATTACAAGAAACAGTATCAAATTGTTAAACTATAACAGAAAAAGAGAAATCCAAATTATAGCCAGATTTACCAACCTTACCCAGATTATATGCCCTATCTAAAATACACAAACCTGGTAACAAAATGAGACCCATAGTAGATAATAGCAATGCACCCACATATAAACTCTCCAAATGGCTCACACAGAAATTCAACTCCTTCCCAAAATTCAATAGTAAAAGTGTATCAAATTCATTGGACCTGATTACCTCTTGAAAGATTTCAGTATTTCACCTAAAGATATTATGTCACCTCCCTATTCCCCAGCATACCCAAAAACCTGGCTACATAGCATAAACATACCAACAGAAGAAATAGAAAATCTTGTCCAGCTAACCAATTTATGTGTAACACAGAACTACTTTACATTCAAGAATAAATGTTACAACAAACAGAATAGCAATGGGGAATCCTCTATCATTCCTAGCCGACTTATACACAAGTAATTTTGAAACACACATCACTGAGGCATTCCCGTATATATATACAAAAAATAGTATAGGTATGCAGATGACATAATCGCCATAATTCTGGAAAAACTTGTAAACAATGCAGCCAAACTCCTCAGCTTACAAAACAAATCTATTCAGTTCATTATAGAGATCGAACAGGAAGAAGTCCTACCATTCCTATACATCAAAATAATAAGAACAGAAAAACATAGCATAGCATTTGGAATACTTACAAAATCCACAAATAGATATAGCTACATAAAGCTTGATAGCTACAACCCCACAACACACAAATATGCAGTCACGAACAGTTTAACGTATAGATAGTACACATTCCCATGGACAATAGTGAATACCAAATATAATACCAACAAGATACTCCAAACAGCTACCAACAATGGCTTCCAAAAAAGTGCAGTACACAAGAGAACACTCAAATACAAAAAAGTGAACTGCATAAGTCACACAACTACCCTACAGAACCTCCATGATCAATCTCAGTTCAGAAAATTGGCATACAACAAACTTCTGAAAATCTTCAGGAATTACAACATCACCTCAGCTCCAAAAAACAACTCCAGCATTCAGAAACTGCTGTGCAAAAATTTAAAAGATCCTACCCCTGCAAACAAAAAACTGAGAATTTATGAAATTACATTCTCAGAATGTAATCTGGTACATATAGGAAGGACAGAGAGAAGTTTGGAGACCAGATTAAAGGAACACATGATAAATCTAAAACAAGCAAACAGAAAAATCAGCAGTTGCCTATCATTTTTGGACATCAGGACACGAAATCACACCGAATATAAAACTTAAAACCAGCATATAAACCTACAGAATTAGATGTCTGGGAGAAGATCTACATCATAAAGAAAAAGAGCCATATCGTGAATTTTGATTTACCTTTGGAAGTTCATAGATCCAGCAACAGATGCCTCCACAAGAGACACACCACCATTGTTGATGCCAATGAAGCAAGATTTAGTCAGAATTAAGGGTTGAAAATGGGAACAAGTGTTCCCAAAACTGGTCCAGTAAATAAAAATAAATGATGTTTGTGTTACAAAAACCGACTCAATTTTTTTTTTTTTAAAGAAATAAGCTGATGATGTAATCAATGTGGATTCCAAAATATGCACTTTAATTGAATTTATTCATAAAGATAAGTGAAGTTTTGTTACAAATTATTGTTAGATATGTTGCTTCACTGTTACTAGCTTCAGTTTTTATGTATTATAAGCTGAAGAAAGCTTAATCTCCTGCTGCCTGAGGAATTCTCCGTTAGTTATGATAAATCGATGTTACCCGGATATGAGGATCCTCCAGTTTGTCAAGATGATGTGAAGCAGTATACTCCTCTGCCCTATAGGCTAGAAGCTGGGAGAAGTCAAATGGTGCATCATGACCCTCACTGAAAAGCTCTGCAAGTGCACATCCAGCTGAGAAAATGTCCATTGCTGGTGTAAGATCACCTTTCTGCATTGTTTCTTCTGGCAGAAGTAAGTGACTTGAAACATCTGTGCTGAGTGTTTTAATGAACCTGGAAAACAACATATAACAATCACTAAAATTCTAAAAAATGCAGAATTATTGTATTTTAATCAAAATTGTTAGAGCCATTTTTGATATATATATATTTTTCAAAATTTTTTCCATGTAATGGGTAGTTTGGGTTGGGGGGATTTTGCATTCTTGGAAGATTCTAAACTCAAATAACAAGTTTGGTATTTTACTGTCTTCGTTTTTGAATTATTGTGTTCACAGACACATGGACACACAGACACACCCATGGATCTTTTTCTAACAAGTGCTTTTTTGGACATAAGGGACCCTAAAACATGTATTTTGGGTGAAATCCCAGTATCATATTTTTGGGCGGAATGCAATACCTGCTCTATGGAGATTAGAATAACATTAGTGCTATGGCAGGGATTTGGCTGTACTGTTGCTGAAGTACTTAGCTTGTAGTCATAATGTCAAGTGACACACTCTCTAATAAGTATTTTGCTTTATTTGGTTTCCATACTGCCAATAATGAACTGGTTAACCTCCTCTCGTTTGTCTCGCCAAGAGGAGGTGATATTGACACACTTAAGAATCGGCCACTGTACTTTTATACATCGCTACCTTCTTAACCATGAACCAGCTCCTATTTGCCCATTCTGTCGAGAAGATCTTTCAGTCAGCCATGTGTAGAGCATTTGAGCATGGAGATTTGATCTCCAAGTTTATATTTGGCAATAAGGCAGCTTTTCATTTACTTGGGAAGGTTAATCTGTGTGGGTGGGTGGTTAAAGTGTTAACTCCAAAAAGTGGCTTTTACAGTAATCAGAACATGACAACTTCTCTTTGCACCATTTTTACATGATCCAAGTTCTTCAGTTTTGCATTCTTTTTCTTCTTTTCTGTCCAGATAGCACATCTTTTCTCACTAATTCTAGCAATATCTTTCTCTTCTAATATTGAATTTATGCTTCTTAGATTCCGATTCCATATTAGGTGAAAACTGCAAGGAAACTTTTTCCGAGGGCTGTAAATTCAACTCTTGACTGGGTATGCAAGAAGTATTCCTGTACTTTTGTAGATGGCAACTCATGGATAAGTACACTGGGATCTGAGATGAGATGGTCTGCACATAAAAAGGAAGGGGTCAGCTAAACTAGGTAATTTGCTACGAGTGTAATTTCCTTTCTGACAAAAAATCGAACATTGAAAATGAGCGATGTAACCTCAAATTGTCTGAACAAAGAAGGAGAAGAGTATCTTACAACTAAATTAATGCATGAATTAAAACCATTAAAAAGAAAAGGAAACAATTCTGTAATTCCAGTTTGTATGGGTAGTGTTCCATTGGATGTAGACGTTTCCCCAAAAAAGACCCTAAACTCGACCAATGATAGCACTAAATCAAATGCCTTAGTGCTCAGAATCTTACACTAAAATACAGAATATATTAGTAATAAGATAGAAATAGTAGAAAGTATATTAGAGAAACTTGATCCTCAGGTAATGGTTTTCTCTGAACATGGTCTAAAGGAAGAAGAACTAAAGATATATAGTTTTAGTAATTATAACCTCAGCTCTTTTTTCTATAGAAAATTACACAAAAGTGGAGGCTTTGCCGTCTATACTAGGAGTGAAATTAAATGTAAACCAATAAACAAACTATCAAATTTTAGTATAGAGATGGACTTTGAAATTGCTGGAGTTAAACTAAGCACAGAAACTGGGAGTAATCATAATAGGGATTTATAGATCACCCAAATCAAAAGTGGGAAATTTCCTTACTCAGCTTGAACGGTTAATAAATGAGATACTTGAGCACGATCAAAATGTTATTCTTGTAGGGAATCTAAACATAGATGTAGGAAATTATGCTTTTAATGATCTTTTAAAAAGTTTTAACCTATATGATGCTACATCTTATCTAGGGCCAACCAGAATTATAAGTCATTGAAAATCTATTTTGGATTATATTATAACTAATGTAATTATAATACAATAAATGAAGAATTTCATGTTTCTGATCACACAGCACAAATAATAGATATTTGGAACTGCCAGCCTAAAAGTGAAAAACAGAATTATGCATGGGTAATGGACCCAAATGAAAATAAAATAAATGAGCTAAATAAAATGTTACAACAGGCAAAAGTGTTCAGTGCAGACAGTTCAGAAGAAAAATGGAATATGTTTTTTAATATTCTTAACCACTACCTAAATGTTGTTTGCCCAAAAACAAAAAAAGTTAGAAGACTGTAACCTCTGTCAGATGTTAATGTTAAGCCTAGACAAACACTTAGCTATGAAGAAAACTATTTGAGAAATAATGTTAAAGAAATGCATAACTCTTACAGTGACACAAAGCTAGATATATATAAACAATTGTATAATGAATATAAAAAATGCTACAGATTGGCATTATAAGCAAACAAAGTAAATTTTTATGCAAATAAAATTACAAATTCAGAAAACAAAACTAAAACAATGTGGAAAATCATTAATAATCACAAAAATCAGGAACAAAAACAGCATAAAAATATTTGTCTAGAGAGGGATGGGAAAGTGATAGCAGACCCTATAAAAATTAGTAATATATTTAATAATTACTTGTTAATGTTGGAAATACTTTAGGCCAAAATAATGTGGAATTTCACAATAAGAATATATTCAAAATTACGTACATATTTGAAACAAATGCAAGTGAATTAAAAGATATAATAAATAGTTTGAAAATCAAGAGATCTGCTGGCTGGGATGATTGCTTCCCTGCTATGCTCAAACAATGCATATATGCTTTATTAGATATATTATAATAACTCCTTGGCACGACAGCTCACGGGGAACCTTGGCCTACCGCCCAGCCGCTGCATCCCCCATCTCGGTCCACTACAGACGTCATGGATGGGGTGCAGTATTGGAGGGTGAGACGTGGTCAGCGCCTCGAGTCCCCCCCGGCCGCTTAATGCGGTCCTCGCGACCTGGAGCCGCTACTTCTCCATCAAGTAGCTCCTCAATTGGCCCCCCAGGGACCTTACGAGGCTGAGTGCACCCCGGGCCAGGTCTCCCAGCGGGGGAAAAATCCCCACGCCGGTACTGGGGATCGAACCCAGGTCTCCCGCTTGGTAAGCAGCAACGCTACCACCGCGCTAAGGAGACGACCCTATTAGATATATTGGTACATTTAATAAATTACTCAACAAATGAAGCTATTTTCCCTAAAAAGCTGAAAATTAGTATGGTTCGTCTTCCTATCTATAAAAGTGGTAATAAAATGGACGAGACTAATTATCGGCCCATTACTTTAACATCGGTTTTTGCAAACTATTTGAAAAAGTGCTAGAAAAACGAATATCATGTTTCTTAAATGAAAATAGCATAATAATAAATACCAAACATGGATTTTGGAAAGGATTCTCAACTATTACTGCGACTGTTGACTTTATTCATGAAGTGTAGACAAACATGGAACAAGGTGAAAATAGGCTTATTTTTAGTCTTATCAAAAGGTTTTGATTGTGTATCACATGAGCTATTATTAAAAAAAAACTAGTAACTTATGGCTTAAGAGGTAAAATAAATGAAATATTGCAGTCTTACTTATTTAATCGCAAACAATGCTGTGAACTTTATTGGCAGTATGATGATGATTATTGGGAATTAGGGTGCTCAACTTCTATGGTCATTAGCATCCTTAAAAATATCAAATTGTGGTTATAAACAGAGCTAAAATAAATTTAAAATGAACATATGAAATTAGAGCTAAAACCAGGATAAAAATCCAGCTTAAAAGTGCAACTTATTGGTAAAAAACCAGGAGTGGCGCTAAAACTACTATGTAAAATCGTTAAAAAGAGCAATAAAAGGCACAGAATATAGCTCTGTTAAAACACACAAAGGAAAAAATAAAACATTGAAAAAACCAGACCAACAACTAAATGAGCATCGCAAATAACAGAGACTAAAACCTGAGTGATATAGGTACTTCAGGTAAAAACGTAAAAAACCAGGTCTACTGCTCTGGGGTATATCAGCCAGAACCTCTGCAAGAGAGGCCAGCATGGCTAAAGAAGACTGAATGTGTGCTAGAGGACCACACTCTAGCAACACATGGTGGACTGAAAGATCTTCTCGACAGAATGGGAAAATAGGAGCTGGCACACGGTTAAGAAGGTAGTGATGTGTAAAAGTACAGTGGCCGATTCTTAAGCGTGCCAATATCACCTCCTCTTGGTGAGGCAAACAAGAGGAGGTTAACCAGTTTATTATTGGCAGTATGGAAACCAAATAAAGCTTATTCAAAATGTAGAATCAGGAGTTCCTCAAGGATCTGTTTTAGGACCATTGCTTTTTATTATATATGTAAATGATCTGGCAGAATCCACTGGGCAAAAAGTTACATCATAGGCAGATGATATGTCACTTATCTGTAAGAGTAGAAACTTGATACATCTAGAGGATAAAATTACTCAGAATCTTTCTTGGGTTTCAAATTACTTGTCCAACAATTCTTTAAAATTAAATGTTAAAAAGAATAAACTTATTTACTTTTGACACCAATCAAATAGAAATGAAGAACAAAAGAACATAAATGTAACACTAGAAAATATTAAGACAGAGTAGGCACCTGGTCAAAAAATTTTAGGAATATATTTAGACAAACATTTAACTTATGAAAAGCATGTAAATGAAGTCTGCAAAAAAATTACAAAAAATCTTATGTGTACCATTCACATGACTTTCTCTACATCTCTGTAACAAATTGTTGTTAAAAAGCTTATGCCTCTATTTACTTCATGCTACTCAAGAACAAATTAGCAGAAATAATCTTATTATTTGTTTCCTTGTAAGTAGAAGCGATATAAGGGAGTACCATAGGTTAAAGTGAAAGTCAAAAGCTGGTTGCTATGTGACAAGTTCCTTTGTTTATATGGACAGGAGTTGACAAATTTCTATATGAGAAAAGAAGTTTTTCATAGCTGAAACCAACAACAATGAATGTCTCAAAATCGATCAACTACACGAAAAAAATGTATATAACATAAATTGTGTGTTTTAATGTGCTCTACATTTCTTGTGTAGTAAGTTTTTATCCAAGTCTTACGGTTTAGCAGTTATGCAAAATTCCGTAAAATTCGTCCAGAATAAAGTAGTCTTCAGAGGCTATTCCCAGAAAATTCAAGATAAACATTTTATTTGTCAGGTAAATATTTTTAATATTTTATATTTTAATCAAAATAGTTAGAGCCATTTTTGCAGAAGTCAAAATTTTCGAAAAAAGTTCCATGTAAAATACCAAGTTTGGTATTTTACCGACTTTTCGTTTTTGAGTTATCATGTTCACAGACCTTTTTGTGAAAATGCGTTTTTTGGATATAAGGGACCCTAAAACATATATTTCCGGTGAAATCTCAGTATCAAATTTTTGGGTGGAGTGCAATATCTTCTCTATACACTATGCACATAGTGTGTGTAGAAAAAGTAAAAATGCTTACCAATTAAAATATTTTGCCAACTACCTCAATGTAGAACAACTTAAATCTATATATTATGGAATAATATATACCCACCTGGAATATGGTATAGTAATTTGGGGAGGATGTGGTGTGACAAAATTAAATAGGCTACTGCTGCTACAGAAAAGATGCATACGTTATCTTTATCACATAAAAATTACTGATACATGCAAGCCATTCTTTAGAAATAATAAAATCTTAACCATTATTGGCATTTATGCATATACAATAATAATCCTTGCTCAAAACAAACCACTCCTCAAAAATACAGACATTCATTCCTATAGCACTCGAGGAAAGGCAAACTATTACAGAGTATACCTAAACAGAGCCTTAACAAAAAAGGATCCTATAATTATGGGAATGATGCTGTATAATGCTCTACCAAAAAAAAATTAAGGGTTGCTCAGGGAAAAATACCTTTGCAAGAGAATTAAAAAAACATCTAATTGAGAAGTGTCCATACAAACTGGAAGACCTATTGCATTAAAATAGTAAACATTATAAAAATTGACAATGTAGATTCAAGAAAACCTATGCTGGTTTATGGTGAGATTGATTAAAAAGAGAGATAAGGAATTAAATTAAAATGTAATATAGTTTTATGTAAAAATGTGTAAATAACAAATAGACTTTGATTTTAACTTGCACTCACAAATTGTTTTTTAATTATTTATTATCAGTCAACGTTTTGTAAAGGTATACAATTGAAAATCTTTCTTAAACTGTATGTACATTTGTAAAACAAATTATTTATTATTAGATGTCAACTTTAGATTTGTAGCTATAATTGTGTACAATTGAACAATTTGGAGTGTGTGTGTAAAAATTTTGACAATGCTCCATGCTTGTAAAAGTTTCATGAGCAATAAATGAACTGAATTGAATTAATTTTAAATCGAAGGTTTAAGGTTCTTTTTACACAGGACCACTAGTTTTACTTTCCTTCTGAAAGAAGCCATAAAAAAACTACAACAAAGAAATGAAAACCAATAGCAATAACTTTCCTCTTCAGAAAAGTCAAGAATGTGAAAATTCAAACCAATAACAAAGAATATCTTGGAAATAATGAATGCCATGAAAAATTTTATTTCACATAATTTGTATCTTTTAATAAGATGTACATGTTATGTGTAATAAGGTTTTGTCTCACTTATGATTTACAAGTAATGTAATTTTTTAAATAACAGAAAAGGCATATTCCAAAGTCTATGAAGGTATTTTAGATGACCACATCCATTCCATAATGCAATTTTACAGTTAATAATGACCTTATTCTCACAGTTGGAAGCATTTAAAGTTGAACAAAAGAATGAAATTACCTGACTTTGCTGGTCTTTATAGTTGCCTAATTTGAATATTACCATGCAAATGCATTAGGAACCACAGCATAGACGCATTACCTTCCTGATACCTCATAGTATTGGTGCAGTTTTTTTTTTAACAATATTGTAAAATATACTGAGAAAGGAAGCTTTTTTGTAATGTGGTAAAACAATATTAATTAAACATGCACTTGAACACAAACATGTGCAGATAAAATGTTTAGTGCTGACAAACTGACTCATTTTTATTTTCAAGAATTTGTAGAATTCCAGTCTCTACCATCCAGGAATTACTGTGAATCCATTCCCATAACTAAAGATTTCACCACAGTCAAAGGTAATCTCACAAGAGGGGTGTTGACGTTGCTATTGTTCAATCCCAGCACTTAAACATTGTCTCTTTATCCACCAATAACATATGTGATCAAAAACTTCTATCCCATTAATAGCCTAGACTTTATCATTAACTAATAATGCTTATAGCAGAGAGTCATGCAAAGAACTATTTAAAAAATTGGACATACTCATCTTAAATTGAATTAATTAAAGTGGTGTGATAGTTGAAAATGAGTCGGAATAGTTTCCCAAAAATGATGTGCTACAGGTGAGACTCACCATGAAATAAATCCGAACATCAAACTATTGAAAGAACTTTTGAATCCGTTTCAATTATCAGCATGGGAAAAAATCTATATTCATAAATACCGCCACACATTGATGAACATGAAGTTCCCCCCTAAGGATTGCTTAACAAGTCTCATCGCCCGCCCAACAGATGTCACCACAACCAACACATCCACAAGCACAACTTGGAATCCAAACCCAAGCAGTAGTGGTTCAACAGCTGAGGATGCGAGCAACGGTCCGCGAAACAATTGTCCTACTCAATAAAAGTAAGTGAAGTGTGTGTTAACAGTACCACTTTAATTAATTCAATTTGATTATGCCTTCACTGTAAGCAGCTTCAAAATTATACACTTATACTCATCTTACCTTGTGTTTATATATTATCCATTTTAAACTTCTATGCAGTTAATCAACTTAGTTTTATAACAAACATGGAAATTCATAACATTAATACTAGACAAAAGGGATGTATTCATCGTCCCAGTTGCTTTCAGAAAGGTGTATATTATGAAACAATCCAGATATTTAATGCTCTCCCCAGTAATCTTAAAGAAAATGTTGGGAGCTTTAAGTTCTCTCTTAAGGAGTACCTTTGCAATGAATCATTCTACTCTATAGATGAATATTTAAGTGACAAATCTGTCTGACAATACTGTCAACAATCATTGTATTTATAAGTATTATAATGTATTGCATTTTGTGTATATTAGTGAGTGTGTTTTATATTCAAATTAAACTGATGTATACTTTGACTTGCACGAATGTGTCAAATGAATTTTTTAGTATTTAGTAACGACACAAGGTCTGTAAAGCCTAATGCTTTGATATTTTACAATCTAGTGTATAATTGTAAATTTTTGCATTGGAAATTCTATAACATATTTGTAAATATTTATTGTAATTTGTTGACATTTATGAAGAGCACATAATACAATAATCATATTTTAGTTTTATATAATTACTAGTAGTAACTATTATGTCAATAATTAGAAAACTATCATCTGACATTACATCAGTGTTACATATAATGAAATTATATTTATTTATACATTTTAATACTAATTTTTGATACTCTTTGTTTTTATGTGAAGTTCATGTGCTTTTATAGAGCACATTAAGTATAGTAGAGGCTTCAAATACAAATGGTGTGACTATATGTCTATTCTGCTGTTTTTGTAACCCAAGCTTTAAGCACGAGCTTTATACATTGTTTTTTTTTCCATAGTATATAAATATATGTATATATGTATATGTCTTGACAAGTTCTATGTTCAGTGGCTCCTGGCCTAAACAAACCTACAGAATGTTTTCTAATCTAAAATAACTAATATTTTACCATTTAATTTATCTTAGAAATATAAAATATTTGTCTGCAATTACAAAAATATGCCTTTTCTTCAATACTATGACAAATCTAGATTACGGAATTAATAGACAAACCTTTCTGGAGCAATATAACAAGTCCTTCGACGTGATGTATCAAAGAAATATGAGAAATCTGCTGGGTTATCCTCAGGAAGATAGGTGGGTTTGAAGGAAGCAAAGTCTGCAAGGAGTACCCAGTTCCATGATGTTATTAGAACATTTTCTAGCTTGATGTCACCATGACACACCTAAACAGATTGAAGAGCATTTAAAGTTATACTATGCATTAGTCTCTATTGCATAAAGTATCCTAGCAAATAACAAGAATAATAATAATAATAATAATAATAATAATAATAATAATAATAATAATAATAATAATAACAATAATAACAATAGTTTATTGACCCATAGACACAATATACACGCATCAGGCTTTGTCATGTTTCATTTTTCATACAAGTACATTATTTGAATTATTATCATTTACATCATTGCTCTACACTGTACAACTATAATAAATAATAGTAACTGAATATTTAAAATTTATTCAAGAATTCATTTCCCTTCACTTGATACACAAAATTACACATCATTTATACTAAGCACTACCTAAATTTATACAAAATACTAAAATTCATCTATTCTATATAGGGAACTTTTATTTAGTATATATTTCTAACAACATTTTAAAGGAATTATTCTGTACATATTTTACATAATTTGGTAATTTATTGAATAGAATATCAAAATAGTTGATATATTACGATAGTTAGCTATACTATGAATCCTGAGTCTAAAGTACTTACTTACAGCATTGTAAGTCATCATTGGGGTTGTCACCTCAAAATAATTTGAGATCACCTTGCGGTTTATCGGGAAATATGCAAGTCAGTTGCGAAATTCAATGCTATGCCGGCATGTTGCCATGGTAGCTCAGTGGCAGAGCAACCGGCTAGAGATCGGGAGATCCATGGTTCAAATCCTGGCTATGGCATTGAATTTTTCAGTCTGACTCTACCTATCTAACTCCTGTCCCAATATAGAATGGGACGCTGAGAACCAAAGCAGTTAAAGAGCGTCCATAAATAACAGGTTATTTCATTTCCTGTCCTACACACAGCTTGTGTGAAAAAAACAATTATTCCAA
The DNA here is from genome assembly GCA_030762935.1 of Hymenopus coronatus. NCBI lineage: Eukaryota > Metazoa > Arthropoda > Insecta > Mantodea > Hymenopodidae > Hymenopus > Hymenopus coronatus. Next base: position 37,611,779 of record CM060890.1, read on the forward strand.
TACATTAGATTATGTTTTTTTCCAGTAAAAATTATCCATGGTACCACTTATCTTGACATACTCGAGCAATTCTTCTTTCCACAAATTAAACATCTGCATCTTAACATTCTTTTCCAACAAGATGACACTCCTCCACAATGGTTCAATGAAGTTTGTACATTTTCCCTGACTGTTGGATTGATAGGGGAGGATTGATTGTGTGACCCTGAGATCTCCCAATATAACACTGCTTGATTACTTTCTCTGGGGCTACATCAAAGTTAAACTTTATGCCACCCAAGTCAGAGACCATGATCTTCCAGAGTGCATCACACAGGGTATTGAAAGATTTCAGAAGGATGCTCCAATGTATTCGGCAAGAAATTGCTCATCGCCTTTTTATCTTTCTTTTTTTTCTGTAGCTTAACGGCCTTTAACCTGATTGGTCATATCGGATGCTCAAATGATCTTGGGGTCCATGAAGCTTTTAAGTTACTTGACATTTGTCTTCTCAGGATAAGGAAACAGCCCCCCAAAAAAAAACCTTACCTGTGTAACTCACCCTAAGTAAGATTGAACTTGTAACCTATTGAATGTGCAGCAGACACACTAACCCCACATTACCCAGCCAGGCATTCATTGCCTTGACATCATCACAGTGACTGTTACAGATCACAGATGTGGTGATATGCATACCTAAATTTGGTGAGTTTTCCTTTTATACACAGTTGTTATAAGTTTCTATCTTCAACCATTGACCTGTCACTAAAATTGAAAGTAGGGGCAATCAAACAGACCTCCCTGTATATCCTGTTATAGTCGTATAAATACCATATCACATACAATTGAAAGCAGGGACACTCAACAGATCACCCTGTATATTCTGAATATTTTGGTATTATAAAGAGCATAACAATTTTTACTTTCTTTTATCAGACCACTGTAAGAAAACAGTTCAAATATATGAGACAAAAGCTTTTATGTATCAACCATTATTCCAACTTATATTAATTGTTATTATTATAATTCTTGTTCTTGTTGCTGTCATTATTATTATTATTATTATTATTATTATTATTATTATTATTATTATTATTATTATTATTATTATTATTATTAAGTTAGCTCCAGATATTGTACTATGTACTTAAGAAATACCATCTCTGACTAACAATAGATGACTAACAAATAGATACTTACCCCCACTTTATGACACTGATGAAGGGAATACAGCACTTGAAATGCTATCCAACGTTTTTCTATATTTGTCAGGAATGGTCGAGTACTAATTCTATCATAAAGACTGTACTTAACATATTCCCGCATTAGGAAACCAGCTCGATCTGTAAGCTGAAAACAATAAATAAAAAAAACTCACATAAAATAAGTTTTTTTTCACTTACTACTGCAACATATATTCACAACATTTTCAACATGATTTTGTACTTTAGACCATGGTTTGTCAAACTTTTCACAATTGAAACTACATTAACCATCAGGCCAATAAATAAAAATATTAAAAAAATAATACTAATAAGAATATATATTGATATTGAGTATGGGCAGCATAAAATTAGAACTCAAATGTCTCAAATTATATTCAGAAAAATCAGTTTCATTCTTTTCCATTCATATGAACTACTATTAATGCAAGAATACTTCATGTAACAGTTTTTATATATACATACACATGCATGCTTCACCATTAATGTCATAGATTTACACATAAAAAAATCTCAAGCCTGATAAAGAGGCCTCTGACCAAAATTAAGTGGTCTTTCATGTGCAGTATGCAATGGGATGTTGAAAACCACAGCAGTTATAGAGCTTCCATAAATAAAACTTAATTTCATTTCAATTCATTTCATTAATAGAACAACTTATATTTTCATTAACATTCAATATTTATTATTTGCAAAATTAAGCAATCTCAATGTCAAAAATTATAAAAACAATTAAATTAATATACACTGCTCAAAAAAATTAGAGCAACACATGTTTAAACCAAAGCAAAAAATAAAATAGTGAGACAATGTAAATTTTGATAATCAGATGTTATGTTTTGAAGTATTATTTAAAACCATAAATGAAGTTCCAAAAATGTGTTAGTTTTTCTCTGAATAAATCAGTGAAGTTGAAAAATCTGTGGAAATCAACGTGACAGCTCTTTAATTTATTGTTATTTTGTGTTCTCTGAGGCTAATGTAGAGGAATGAGACATCTGAATGAAACAACTGTCGTACAAGCAGTTGCATGGTTTGAAGATGGCCATTCCATTTGCTTTGTTTCCAGGATTCTTTCATGTCAGTTCTTCTGTCATTCATAGGGCTTGGAGACGAGGCAAGTGGTTCAAGTTGCAGCTCGGCAAGGACGTAAGAAGAAGACAACAGTGGTACAGGATAGATATCTTGTCTTACCAGCTTTGCATAGATGCAAATCTACATTTAGAGATATGCAAAATTACAAACAACAACTGCAGTGGTGATTTCTGATCAGACAATAAGAAACAGGCTGAGAAATGCAGGGTTGAGATCTAGAATCCCTGTTAAAGCCCCTGGTACGTCAGCACAAAGAAGCCCGGCTAAACTTTGCTCAGAATCATGTCAACTGGCAGCTCTGCCAATAGAAGACTGTTCTCTTCACATGCTGGGTTGTGATGGTCATACAGGTGTATGGAGACATCGTGGTGAATGATTTGGAGGCAATTAGGTTACTGTTGATTCTCGGACAGAGCTTGTGGTTGTCTGACAGTGAGTGAATGCTGATGTTTACATTAATAACATTATCCTTCAATATGTCACACGCTCTACTTATAGTATGGACCCTAATTTTCTTCTACAACACATAATGCTATACCCCATACAGCACAGAGTACCAAGGATGTTTACAAGAATGCCAAATTCGGGTAATGGACTCGCCTGCACACAGTTCTGACCTCCATTCAGTTGAACATCTGTGGAAAAACTTGTTTGCAAGTGGCCTGTTGTATCATAACAGCATATCGGAGAACTAACAAATGATACTTGTTGAAGAATGGGAGAAAATCCCACAAATTACTAATAGGAGGCTGGTGCAAAGCATGCTTATTCTTCTACCTATTTCATGATAAAACATTAGCAGAAACAGTCTTATTATTTAGTTTCTTATAAGTAGAAGGAAAATACAGGAATACTCTAAGCTAAACCGACAGTCACATGTTTTAAAATGCAGTTGCTATGGGATTAAAACCTGTTTCTTTCTTTGCGTGGCCAGGAGTTGACAAGCTCATGTACCAGAAAAGTTTAAGTATTTTAAAACTGAAATCAATATCAAGGAGTATCTTGTAAACCAACTCCACAAAAAGATGTATATGACATAAATTGTCTGTTTCATCGAGATATATGTCTTTTGTGTAATAAGAGTTTGTCTATTTCTTATGGTTTACCAGTTATGCAAAATTCAATAAAAACCTTCCAGAATAAAGAGGTCTTCAGAGCCTATTCCCAGAAAATGCAAAACATATATTTTATTTGTCATGTGAGTATCTATAATATACAGCATTTTAATTAAAATCACTACAGCCATTTTTCAGAATTCAACATTTTCAAAAATGTTTCCATGTAAAGGATAGTTGGGGGTAGTGTCACATCTTTGGAAGACACCACACTTAAATACCAAGTTTGGTGTTTAACATTCTATTTGTTTTTGAGCTATGCTGTCCACAAATACAGACACATACACACACATGGACCTTTTTCTAAAAATGATTTTTTTTTAGATTCAGGGGACCACAAAACATTTATTTCTGGTGAAATCTTGGTATCAAATTTTTAGTACATTACAATACCTTCTCTATACACTACGTACATAGTACATGTAGAGAAAGTAAAAAGGTCTGTGTGAAGGATGTGACTCAAAGATTTTCAAGAAAATTCCCCCACCACAAACTGCCCTCTACATGGAACAATTTTTGAAAATGTTGTTTTCTCCAAAATGGCTCTAACGATTTTTATTAAAATACTGTATACATCACAAATAAAATGTATATTTTAAATTTTCTGGGAATAGTCTCAAAAGACCGCTTTATTCTGGATGAACTTTGAAGAATTTGCATAACGTTTAAATCATAAGAGATAGAAAAAAACTTACTACACAAAAAATGTAGATCTTATTAAAACACATAACTTATGTCATATTCATTTTTTTGCAGAATTGACCATTTTCGAGATATTCTTTTTTGGTTTCAATTTTAAATTTTTCTCAAAGGGACCATGCAAAGTGAACTGAACCTCAATTGTTTCACATAGCAACCAGTTTTTAAAAGATTTAGCCTGACATACTCCCTTATTTCCCTTCTACTTGTAAGGAAGTAACAAGACCTATTCAGCTAATGTTTAATTTGATTAGCATGATGTAAATAAAACAATAATCTTTTGTAAGAGCAGTTTGTATATGGAACAGCTAAAAACGTTATGTGAATGGAACACATCAGAATTTTCGTCTTGGTACTATGCTATGTGGCAAAGGTGCTGCTCCTTTTTATATGTCCTAAATAGCTGCTCTTGAAACCCTCAGATCAGCAGCTACATATGTTACAAAAGTAACTAACTATGCAGAGTTAAAGACCGCTATCTTTTTCTAAGAAGTGATCTTCTTATGCCCATTGGAAGCAGAAATTCAGAGCTTCAAAATCATCACTCAGTTTAGAAATCTGACAACAGCAAAAACTCAAAATAAAACTCTCTGTATGAACACCAGAGCAAACTGAGACCTGCTAATAGTAGAACCCCTTGCTGTGCACTCAAAAATCATGAGATTTGAAACTCTGCCTGCCACTTTGGATGGTAGTGGAAGAAGGGCAAACTGAGTGCATTATCTATGTAAAGATTTCCTTGCATTAAAAATTAAAGACTTTCATTGTGGTAACTGTAGTAACAAAAATAATCATGTGCTAAATACAAGGGATAAACTAGCTTCTTTCTCCCACATAATTATTTTCAGAATTTCCCTGCAGATGATGCTTCCTGTCACTGTTTGCATAATTTGCAGCTATAGAATTGCCAACATATGAATAAAATACATTGCTATCCTTACAAAAATGATTGATTTGGGGCCCTAAGTTGCAAAACAATTGTTGAACATCACATTTTAAATACTCCACTTACTTCCATACATGATCCGGATTTGGTATTTTTGTTATTATGCCATTTGAAGTTACTTATTGGTCTATTATAACTCTTGAGGGCCCTAAGTCGTAAAGCATAGCCAAGGGATATTTTGTGGAGCAGTTGTAGCCTAAGTCCATGATGACAGTGCATAGCCAAGGGATCTGTGAAGCTAAATCCCCAATGGTCCCAAGAAGAGATCAAAACCTTGGCAATCTTGTGGATTTAAAATTGGACTGTTAATATATTCAACACTTTCAAATCCAGATTGCCTGTAGAAGTTTTACCACATTAAACAGGGTGAAAATTGCAATTGATCCTACAGCAATTTTCATTTTTTTAATCCATACTTTGCTAGTAGAACATCAGTTCAGCTTGAGTTCCAGGTTTAACATTTTCTGATTTAATTTGATGAGTAAGTACATACTAACTACTACTTAAAATTAAATAACCATAAGCTAAAATAACTAATAGCACATCTTAATTGAGCAGAAGTTTTCACCAAAATTAGTGGCTGCTGCATAATTTAACAACTCTCAGCAAAATTATCAAGAGAAGGCAAACATATTTTTCTCACCAGGATCCTTTGGAAAGGTAAACAGTTAACAGCAGAAGCCAATTCATTGCGGACCTCTTCTAATCTTTCCTTGTAAGCTGCCAATGGTAACGAAGGGTCATGTATTGCAAAAACTTTCACTACTATAAGCCCCTCCTGTGATTTCCCTCTTGCTACTTTTAGGAATCTTGTGCTCCCAAGACTGAAAGTCAAAGAAAATTATCAATAATTAACTCAGAATTGTCATATGTAATTTTAATATAGTAATACCAAAAAAAATAAATAAATAAATAAAAAAATACAATGTAACTAACAAGAACAGAAGAAAATAGATGTCTTAACCTCAAACATTTATTAATTCACCACTTACTTCACATCGAATTGTAAATCTGGATGTTCTGTAAGATAATGTTCCACTGGAAATATCTGGGACGGTGCTATGCCAACTAACTGATTCCCCATATTTTCAATAATAAATTGTACTTAATCTCGGTTCTAAAACTGCCATTCCCTAGCCTCCCAAGTAGTAGAAACAGAATCCTGTTGCGATCAAAATCACCACCTTGTTTGAGTCATCGCCTGTCAAATGTCCTAAAGTCATTAAGCAGATGTTCGGCATCAGGCAGGCCATCAGTATAAAGTGAAATTATCTAAAACGATCTCAAATATTCTTTAATATTTTTATATTTCGTATTTCTAAAATGTTTCATTCTGAATGAAATTGATTTATGAATGTTGTACAAATTGTTGTAATTTGCAATCGATACTTTCTTTTTACAATTTTAACTCCTTTTTTTGCTCCAGTAATTAGTCCGCGTACAAATTTGCTTACGTTCAATACTTCATGTGCATGTCAATATAATTTTAAACAACTCATTAAATTATTGAGGCTACAAAGCATAATAGGAAATCACAGATTTCCCCGCTAGAGGATATATTTCTTTATATTTTTAAAATGTTTATGTGTTCCATTCGCGTTACTTTCTCTTAACTATTCTGCGGAAAACTACTCTTACATAACCTTATTCTTCTAACTGCTTTTTGCTAATCAGAAATATTGTTATTACTTATCTCCCAGTCGGTTCAAAGGACACTCATTAAGCTAAAGCAATAGCCAAATACTTTACGAACTAATCGCTGTTATACTTTGAAATACTTTCTTTGTATGGGCAGGAGTAAAACAAAGAAATACGAGCAGAGTATAAGTATGGCACATAACAAGGAATAATTCGGAAATGGTTAAAAGCACAAAAATATATCTGACAAAAATGTGTGATTTAAGAGATGTACATTCGTTGAGTAGAAAGATTTGGTCTATCCTTACGGTTTACTTAGCCCCTTAGAGTAGCCTTCTCCCTTTTCCCCTGCAATCTCTGCTCGCAGTCTGGAGTCTTGAAAAAATGGGAATTTTATTTATAGAGCTTCTTTAGGTACTGTGGTTCTCAGCGCCCCATTCTATATGGGACGTGAAAGACCGCATTGTTTTTCTCAGAAGCCTCCTTATCAGGCTTGAGGTTCTATTACGTGCCGTAAATCTACAACATGAGACCAAGAACTTTACTTCCCTTACGAAGAAAGCCATGCTAAGGAGTTTTACACCCGAAAAAACCCATCGTTCGGGTTTGAACGCGCGACCCAATACACCATGGAGGTCGACTGTCTGGCGCCGTGGTGTTTGCTGCTGACGTCATGCGGAAGGTGGTGAACGTTTATCAGGATCATCACCATCAACAAATTATTATTATTATTATTATTATTATTATTATTATTATTATTATTATTATTATTATTATTATTATTATTATTATTATTATTATTATTATTGACTATTTCTCAATGTTTGCCCGACCAACCTAGATTTTACAATATATTTCCAATCCCGTCTAATTTGATGTGGCACGGTCTCCATAAGCAGGTTTACCTGAAAACAAACTCCTAATTCTCTAATACTTTAAGCAGAAAAAGAAATATATGAGGGTCAGTTAAGAAGTCATGGCAACTATTTTTCTTTTCCCAAACAGGCGCCGACGTAGAGCATATGCGCCTGTTTGGGAAAAGAAAAATAGTTGCCATGACTTCTTAACCGACCCTCCTATATTTCTTTTTCTGCTTAAAGTATTAGAGAATGAGGAGTTTGTTTTCAGGTAAACCTGCTTATGGAGACCGTGCCACATCAAATTACGGGATTGGAAATATATTGTAAAATCTAGGTCCTTAAGATACGCGACGTTTGAGCGTTTGAGCGAGGCGATGGCAACGAACGTCACGTATGACCACTGCATGATGTTCTAGGAGGCGTTACGATAGGAGCTTGCTGAGCCGATGCTTGCGTAAAAAATCTGATGTGTACCATTCACATGACTTTCTCCATATCCCTGCAACAAATAATTCTTAAAGAGCTTATACTTTATGCTAATCAGAAAAAATTAGCAGAAATAGTCTTATTACTCGCTTCCTTGTAAGTAGAAGCGAAATAAGGGACAACCGTAGGTTAAAGTGATAGTCAAAAGCTGATTGCTATGTCAATGAAGTTCCTTTGTTTATATGGATAGGAGTTGACAAGTTCCAGTATGAGAAAAGTATACGTTTTTCATAGCAGAAACCAAAAATAAGGAATGTCACAAAAACGACGAACTCCACGAAAAAATATGTATATAACATAAATTGTGTGTTTTAATGTGCTCTACATTTTTTGTGAAGTAAGTTTTTCTCCATCTCTTACGGTTTAGCAGTTATTCAAAATTTAGTAAAATTCATGCAGAATAAACTACTCTTCAGAGGCTATTCCCAGAAAATTCAAGATATACATTTCATTTGTCAGGTAAATATGTTTAATATCCGAAATTTTAATCAAAATCGTTAAAGCCATTTTTGAGAAAATCAAAATTTTCGAAAAAAATTCCATGTAAAGGGTAGTTGGGGGTGGGGGATTTTTCTCAAAATCTTCGTGTCGCATCCCTGGAAGATACTAAACTTAAATACCAAGTTTGGTATTTTACTGACTTTCGTTTTTGAGTTATCGTTTTCACAGACACACACACACACACGGACCTTTTTGTGAAAATGCTTTTTTTGGATATTGGGGACCCTAAAACATATATTTCCGGTGAAATCTCGGTATCGAATTTTTGGTGGAGTGCAATACTTTCTCTATACACTGTGTACATAGTGCGTATGGAGAAAGTAAAAATCTGACGTGTACCATTCACATAACTTTATCCATATCCCTGCAACAAATAATTCTTAAAAAGCTTATACTTCTATTTACTTTATGCTAATCAGAAAAAAATAGCAGAAATAGTCTTATTACTCGCTTCCTTGTAAGTAGAAGCGAAATAAGGGACAGCCGTAGGTTAAAGTGATAGTCAAAAGCTGGTTGCTATGTCAATGAAGTTCCTTTGTTTATATGGATAGGAGTTGAAAGTTCCTGTATGAGAAAAGTATACGTTTTTCATAGCATAATGTCACAAAAACGACGAACTCCACGAAAAAAATGTATATAACATAAATTGTGTGTTTTAAAGTGCTCTACATTTTTTGTGTAGTAAGTTTTTGTCCATCTTTTACGGTTTAGCAGTCATTCAAAATTCATCCTGAATAAACTACTTTTCAGAGGCTATTCCCAGAAAATTCAAGATATACATTTCATTTGTCAGGTAAATGTGTTTAATATCCGAAATTTTAATCAAAATCGTTAGAGCCATTTTTGAGAAAATCAAAATTTTCGAAAAAAGTTCCACGTAAAGGATAGTTGGGATGGGGGGATTTTTCTCAAAATCTTCGTGTCGCATCCCTGGAAGATACTAAACTTAAATACCAAGTTTGGTATTTTACCGACTTTTCGTTTTTGAGTTATCGTGTTCACAGACACACGGACACACACACACACACACACACACACACACACACACACACACACACACACACGGACCTTTTTGTGAAAATGCCTTTTTTGGATATTGGGGGCCCTAAAACATATATTTCCGGTGAAATCTCGGTATCGAATTTTTGGTGGAGTGCAATACTTTCTCTATACACTATGTACATAGTGCGTATGTAGAAGTAAATATAGAAGGAAAAAAAAAAAAAGGTACAGTTTCTCGCTGAAGAGGGACATTTCCCTAAATAACCCTGACAAATGAAGTACCTAAATACCTTGATTGATTGATAGATTAGTTGCAAAACGTCAGCAATGGATGTTCCTTTAGTGGAATATGATGCTCTTGTTTGTTTCTAAACGATAAAAGTATTAAAAAGAAGAGCGTTAATCAACTGCATACGACAATTTACTGCATTTGAAGGTTTCAGCGCTGTATTAACAGAAACCTCATTAATGATGAAGCAAAATTTGAAAATTTCCCACCTGAATGTGAATCAGTTCAATTATGACCTAAGCGTACGAAGTAGAGATGAAGAGGAAATTACACAAATTATTATATAAACTAAAGCGCGTGCTGAGAAAGTTGAACCAACTTTGATGTGTGATTTAAAGTATCGTAAATGTTTATATTATGGTTGATTATTTCTTCATTTGTTGAACAAACGTAAATAATTACGATTTATGTGAAAGATTTACTTTTAATAGGATGTAAATTTAATTAACTTTTCTCGTTAGGTATTAGTTATTAATGAGGATTTACGTATAAACGCTGCGCTGCGAATGCTACAGAACTAAAGAATGGATTAAATCTAATGAACAAAATATTTTTAGAAAAATAATTGTCATAGTAAGTAGACTAGATAAAACCTAATTAAGTTGCATGTATTCATTTCTGTATATTAGCACCCCCCCCTAATGGATGACGAAGGCAAGGTTTTCTGTAACAAGGATATTTATCGATTAGAAATGGTATCGTATGAGCGCATTTTTAAGTTTGAAATTACGAAGATATTATAAATTGTCATCTTGACCAGCAATTAGAGAAGGTCCAATTTGTTTCTCTATAGGGCCATCCTACGGTGGGGAGGAGGGGGCATCCCCCTGATCATAGTGAGGATGTGTGGCCTCTTGAATGCAACCTACCCATACCTAGCTGTTTTCTATAACAGTTTTTAGATATTTTCTTGTAAAATATAACACGGCCGTAAAAGTCTACGAAAACATAATTTCTTGTAGTTGATTTTAGTTCTTGTAGATGAGATGTTACACAGACAAAAATAAACTTCTTGCTGAGGAGTGCAAGTTGCAGCTATTCTTCCTCAGCAACAAGGTTTTCTGTTTCTAGCTTCCACTGTATTGTAACAGAAGCTGTCCACACCTTGCTGACATTGCTGATATCAGGAGACTCCGTCTCAGTCAAGGACACATTACAGCCATATACGAATGCTCACATTAGATACACAAGATACTTCTCTCGCTTTATTTTATTATGAGTTTTATTTGCTTACGTTGTTCTTTACGTGTTATTGTTACTTGCTACCTAGATAGGGTTGCGAGGCATGCGCAGCTGCTTTACATCAGTCGTTTCTCGTTTACTGATAGCGGTGCGTAGTGGAGGTAACCAAAGCTGAACAACGTTCGTGGTTCCTACATAAAGACTGTAATGCACACGAATGTTATGCAGATCTACAGCAAGCACTGGGTAATCGGGATTTACCCTACCGTACGGTGGCAAGGTGCTTAGGGGCCTTCAAAGCAGGTAGAGACTCAACTGCCGACCTGCCTCGCAGTGGATGTTCTGTGTCAGCATACAACGCTGTATCGGTGGCTGTTACCGACCAGTGCCTCGAAGACAACAGGCGCTGGACTGTGCTGGAACAGCATACAGGTATACCCTACGCCAGGACTTAAACGTGCGGAAGATTGCTGCAAAGTGGCTACCGCATCACTTAACTGAGGTAGAGAAGGGACACGATATGAAACGTGTCGCATCAAACTGCAAAAATTTCACCGTGAAGGAAACGGTATGCTGGACCGCATCATTGCAATTGACGAAACCTGGGCAAGAACATATTGAAGCGACAATCCAATGGATGGCATCTCCTTGGATCACCACGAGACATAAGGTTCGACGAAATTCATCACCCACAAGGCCTATGACACTCAAGGTATGTTAGTGTGTCATTTAATTTCCCAGGACCGAACTGTAAATGCACAGTATTACCTGAGATTTCTGCGGTATCATCTTCGTCGTGCAGTACGAGAGAGACGTCCGGAACTGTTGGAAAACGCTAAACCTCCCACAGCAGAGATGGTAACACATTGTGTAGGCGTTGGGGATGGGAACTGTTGCTGCTTCCTCCGTACTCGCACGATCTTAGTCCTTGTGACTTTGATCTGATACCTAAACTGTTCGGCGTGGAATTGTGCATATTAACGAGACTCATGCAGCCGATGTAATGACCGTCTTCCCCATCGCTGGCAACGCACTGTGGACAACGGAGGAGACTACTTTGAAGGATGCTAAACAGCTGAACAGTTTGTAATGATGTTAAACAGGTTTGTACAATAATAAAACAATCATGTCATAATGTTATGTTTGGCCTATTATTTTTCCAGAGATACCTGCATCCATACTCCATCCAGTGACAAAATTCAGAAGGTAATTGACCTTTAACCATATATACCTACTAAATGTTCCATGTCGGCACCTGTTTGGGAAATAAAAAATAGTTGCCATGACCTCTTAATCGATCCTTGTATGTGAAAGAAGAACAAATAAAGTTGTGCTACGTAATGTACAACTGTTTTTTGTTAAGATATTGCAACTCACATATTTGGTTGAGGGGATATTTTTCAGTATTTCAGTTATAATTACAATACATGCATTACAACTGATAGTAAGTGCAATTGTCTTTTAAACTTGGAATAAACAAAATGAGAGACAGGAGGAAAAGGAAGGAAGAATTAGGAGTATAATAAAACACAATATTCGGCCAAATGACTAAACATGTCTGCATTTTTACTTTTTATTACATTCCACTAAAAATTCAATCCTGGGATTTTATTGGATATATATGCTTGAGCCTCCTTTTCATTTTGAAATCTATTTTTTTTTTTTTTTATCCAGAATCTTCCAAGAGTGCAACAACTTCTTCTTCAACTTCCCTAGTCTACCACTATTGTGGTGTTAGGGGAATGCCTCGGATCCATTTCCTGAACTCAATTCTATCATCTGCCAATCCATTAAATTGATCCCAAGTCTTTCCCCTACTTTCTACCACTCTTTTCATCCCTTCTTCTCAGGTTATCTTTGGTCTTCCTATTGGATTTCTTCCCAGTGGTCTTGCTCTCATAATCTGATGTATCTTCCATTCTATATCTATCCTTTTTATATGCCCAAACCATGTAAATTGTCTATCTTCAATCTTGATTATACATGGTACTTTTAGTTCAAGATTGCAATAACAAAGATTTTAAAGAAAATCCTGCGCTCCAAACTACTGTTTACAAGGAAATTTTTCCACTCTATTTTTTTCCCCTCAATAAAACCTTTTTGATTTATAGTCTATATCTTTTTGAGACAGTTCACATAATAAATAAAATGCACATATATGAGAATTCTGAATTTAATATCTTTTGAAGAGCTCTTCATTCTAGTGCTTTTATAATGGTAAACCTTATGAGATCAGAAACTTATAATGTAAAAAATATAGATGTTGTTAAAGCACACAATTTAGCCAAATAAAAATCTTTTTGCTGTAATCATTTCCAATATTCTGTATTATCTGCCTGAATGCAAATATTTGTAGGTACTGTTTTTAAGTGGTAAGTTGTTATCTGTTTTTTCTTTTCTCTTTCTAGTGGTCATAGAATGAGCCGCACGCTTTATAGAAATTTAGTATCTCTTTAGCTACTGTATCTTTCCTATACCTAAAATTAAAGGTATAATAAAGGTTTATGTTTATTAACAAGAATCAGATAGAAGAATGAGTTTTTGTAAGAAAGTTTGAATGATAGCAAGCAAAGAAAGACATGTGAATTTAGTAATTCAGATTTTTACTTTCTCTATACATACTATGTACATAGTGTATAGAGAAGGTATTACACTCCATCCAAAAATTTAATACTGAGATTATATATATATATATATATAGTATAGTCCATATTTTTATACTTAAAGCAACTATACTAATTTTATATATAGATGTGAGTGTTAAGTGGTCATAGAAAATTCTTACTTGAGGTTGTAAAATAATATAATTTTATTGTGTATTACAGTTTCTAACAGGATCCCTCATAATGTTGCATCATTAAAACATTATTCCCACCAACATGAGTCAAGAGATTCTTTCCCTTAAAATTGCAAATAAAATGTTTTTCATATTTCCGAGTTTCATAGAAGCACTGCTTTTTATACACAAGTTATACCTGAATTTCCATATAGCTTGGGATTTAAGGTGGTGTATTACTCTAAAGCAATTGAATTTCCCTTTTATTTAAAGGTTTGGAATCAGTATGATGTATTAATGAAAGTTTCCTATACATTTTCAGTAAAAACATCTTTTATACCATATTTATTGCACTATATTACACTGCCTTTATTATTGCTTAACAGTTTACATATTGTTTCTGACAGTCCATGCTTTCAATTGTACAAGTTAAAATAGAAAAAATAAAAAACAAAAGAATTTAAGTTAGTTTTTGTAACACAAACATAATTTATTTTTACTTACTGGCACTGGTTTCAGGAACACTTGTCCCATTTTCAACTCTTAATTCTGACTAAATCTTGCTTTGTTGACATCAACAATGGGGGTGGTAGTGGAGGCAACTGTTGCTGGATCAATGAACTTCCAGAGGTTGCAGTATGGTAGTAAATCAAAATTCATGATATGGCTCTTTTTCTTCATGATATAAATCTTCTCCCAGACGTCTAATTCTGGTGGTTTATATGCTGGTTTTAACAGTTTTATATTGGGTGTGATTTCATGTCCTGATGTCCAAAAATGATAGGCAGCTGCTGATTTTTCTATTTGTTTGTATTTTAGGTTTCTCATGTGTTCCTTTAATCTGATCTCCAAACTTCTCTTTTTCCTTCCTATATATACTAGATTGCAGTCTGAGCATTTAATTTTATAAATTCCCAGTTTTTTTGTTTGCAGTAATAGGATCTTTTAAATTTCTGCACATCAGTTTCTGAATGCTGTAGTTATTTTTTGGAGCTAAGATGATGTTATAATTCCTGAAAATCTTCTGAAGTTTGTTGTGTGCCCAAGGATGATAGGAAAATTTTCTGAACTGATGTTGGCCACTGAGGTTCTGTTGGGTGGTTGTGTGTGTTATGGGGTTCAATTTTTTGTATTTATGTATTCTCTTGTCTACTGCACTTTTCTGGAAGCCATTGTTGGTAGCTGTTTGGAGTATCTGTTGGTATTCTTTTTGGTATTCACTATTCTTCATGGATGTGTACTAATCTATACGTTAAACTGTTCAGCACTGCATATTTGTGTTGTGATGCCAACAAAGCAAGATTTAGTCAGAATTAAGGGTTGAAAATGGGAACTAGTGTTCCCTAAACCGGTCCTAGTAAGTAAAAATAAGTGATGTTTGTGTCACAAAAACTGACTCAAATTCTTTTGCTTTTTATTTAATCACATCACTGTCAAAAGCTTCTATGCATATTTGCAAGTTTTCAAGTTAAAATGGGTTTAAAGCATTCATTTTCTGCTGTTTACAAAGAGCATGCATGCTCAACCTTTTATTTGATGTTTCAAGCCAGCAGTCAATAATAGTGTAGTGTGCTGGAGTGCCTATCTTTGCTACATTCCTTTGCCAACATGAATGGTACAATAGGGATTGACAGAAAAAGAAAGAAACAAATAAAATACACACCAAATATGAGAATCAATATCTGCTTCTAATTTAGAAATGTGAGCTTAAAATTAGAAATGTATAATAAAATGGTTATACATTTCTAATTTTAAGCTCACAGGAACATATGCGCATGATTATTTACTTGTGACATAAATGGCTGCGAATGAGAAAAACATAAATAGGTGATAGTGTATATTTGTAAGCAGTCATGATTTAAGGGAACAATTGCTACTAAAAATAATTGTATGTAACAGAATTGACTGGTAGGCATATGAGTGTTTACTTTTCCATCTATTGTTGATGTGAACTGTGAATATGTGCCAGTCTCTCCAGATCTTGGCTTTTTCTGCTGACGTTCAGTGGTTGAAGCCTCAGGACAGCCCTTGTCTGTAACAACAAGTACTATACATCAGCTTGTTCTTCTAGCAGACGATATATACTGCCTCAAAGAAAATCAAATGTTAAATGGGATACTCATCAGTGATGTTATGAAAACAAAGTACACTGCCTTCGTTTCATGCCAAGAACGCAAATTGCAGAGATGTGTGTTTCATGCAGGGTTTTCCATTCCATATCTCCCACATTACTCACTCATAAGTGTTAGTAAATGTAATGAGCTGTAACTTTGTTATAAGTGTTGTTGAAGTGGTGTCCATCTATGTGAAGGCATTCTTGACATTGTTGGATGAAATTACCCTGCCCATGCATAGTTCTTCTTGTGTAATGTCAATAATTTCTGCTCTATAGTCACACAGTAGGGTTTCAGTTTTAAAAGTTTAGTTCCAGTATGAACAGAGATTTGTGAAACTCCCTCTTGCTGTGCACCATGGATGGGAGACTTGTTAGGTGAGTGTTCAAAGCACCAATTTCATCTAGGTTTTCCTCCATTATAGCATGTTTTTTCATCTTTGTTTTAGTGTTTAGCAACGTTGACATATCTTCAGTAATGAAACTTTATATTTCACTTCTAACTTTCATAGATGAGAGGACAAAGTCTTTTGAAGTGTACAAAATTTGGGCGACAGAAAACTGAAGACTAAATAACAACTTGAGTCAATGAAACTAAAGAAAAATATATGAAGAAATGAAGGTAGTTCTTTAATGATTCAGATTCTGAGTCAAAAAATCTGATGTGCTCCATTCACATGACTTTCTCTACATCTCTGTAACAAATTATTGTTAAAAAAACGTATGGTTCTATCTACTTCATGCTAATCTACTTCATAATAAACACCAGCCTAATGCTTAAGGGAAATAATGGGATACACAAAGCCAAAATAGTAAAATCTTCTAAAAGTTGGTTGCCATGTGGAGGAAATCCATTTTTTTTAATTACCAGGAGTTGACAAATTCCCGATTGTGAAAAGTTTTAAGTATTTTAAAACTGAAACCAATAATAAGGAATATATCAAAAATGGTCAACTCCACTAAAAAAATATATATGAACATAAACTGTGTATTTTAACGAGATCTATATTTTTTGTATAGTAAGCTTTGTCTATCTCTTACAGTTTACTAGTTATGCAAAATCCAGAATAAAGAAGTCTTCTTAGGCTATTTCCAGAAAATCCAAGATATATATTTTATTTGTCATGTAAATATCTTTAATGTATGGTATTTTAATAAAAATTGTTAGAGCCATTTTTTGAGAAAATCAAACTTTTCCATAAAGGGCAGTTTGGGGTGAGCGGGATTTTCCTCAAAATCTTTGTGTCGCATCCTTGGAAGATACTAAACTTAAATACCAAATTTGGTATTTTAAGAACTTCGTTTTTGACTTATTGTGTTCACAGACACACACATGGACCTTTGTCTAAAAATGCTTTTTTATATACAGGTATTTCCGGTGAAACCTCAGTATCAAATTTTTGGGTGTAATGCAATACCTTCTCTATGTACTATGTACATAGTATGTGTAGAGAAAGTAAAAATGAAGTGGTTTGCAAATCTGATGGTGTTATATTGAAGACTAATTATTTAATTATATTGGACAGACCATCCACAGAACACAAGAAGCATCTTGGTTTCTACAATAAGTTTTCTGAAAAGTTCTTGTTCTTATCCAGTTTGATGAAAATGGACCCTGATGAAGTCTATAACACTGCAAAACAGTTACAGCATGTTTAATCAGAATAACAGAAGTCTTTTGGAACAGAATGTGCCCATCTCAAAAACTTCCTTTTGAGTTCTGGATACGAGAATGGTCCTTCTTTGCCTATCTTAAATAAAATGTTCAGAGAGAAACATCTCTTTGATATTTATGCAAACATCAGATCACTCTTCAAATTTATTTAAGCACACCAGCAACAAACTGCTTGTAGAATGATCCTTCTCACTTCATAGAAGAATTAAGAAGTACTTGAGATTCAGGAGTGTTCGAACTACCTGGCTGTACTAGCAATAGAAATTGATCTGACTGTGAAACTGGACTTTGAGAATGTGATAAATGTTTGTTGATAAAAAGGTGAAAAGAAAGCCATTGAACTACTGACATTCTTGTTGAGATGAATTTTTTTTTTTTTTTTCCCTACTGATGTATCCTTTGTGAGCACTGGTTAATAATAGTATATGTTTGGCATCTCAATCCTGTATTTTTTAATAACCAATCTTTCTTCTCTGAACTCAAGGTTAGTTACCATAATTCCATATAATATTTTCCTTTTTTGAAATTTTCTTCTATAAAGAATATATATATATTCAATAACCTGTTTACAATTTTCCTGCTAATTTTTCTTTTTTCAGAAATGCCTAAGTTTGTTCTTGGGGGGGGGGGGGGGGAGGGGGCAAAATAAATTACTAGGCCCATGGGTATAACATAACCTAAATACAGGGCTGCTCCCTATATCTACTTAGGTACATGGCACAGAAATTACAAATGGCACGTGTAAATGCTAAATAGTAAAATAATATACCCAGTTCTTCTCATAAGTACAGATAAATGACAAGAAAATTGCAAACTAGCAGTTCTAAGTACACATGATTTCTAAGAAAATGTTTCACTGCTATTATTTGGTCTGGATGAAAAACTTGAAGATATCAAGCCTAGGGCAGAACCAAATGGGAGGCATGTGCCCCCTCCTCATCAAGGAAAACATGAACACAAAAATACATGCTGCAATTAAATAAATTTTAAATAAGGGTTTAAAAGCTATACACAATATTAATAAAATAAATATAAATTTAAGCAACATTGATTTATGTATGGTAAACATAAAAGAAAAAATAGCTGTAGTCTACTTGTCTAACCTGATATGCACTGCATAAGTTTGCTGGCTTACTTGGATTGCAGAGTCAGAAGATCATAGTTAGTGAGACAATGTGCAGTAAGGAGAGCAATGTTTTGATTGTGCTATTCCCCATTGCATTATGATTAAGTTTGCTTTTTTTGTGTGGTTTGTGTTTTACAAAATGGATTGTTTCGTAATTAAGAAGAGATTAACTGATGATTTCTCTCCACAAGTGGAGATAAGTAATGAAATATCTTCAACTTCAGTACAAGAATCTACACAAGTTGAGATTATCCTATTGCCATCATCAATCTCTAAACAGATTTGGTGGGGGAAAAAAAAAAAAAAAGGTGAACTTCATCATTTAAGTAGAAAGGAAGAGTTTTTCTTTTTTTTTAACCTTTTACATGGGTGTTCCTTTTTTTTTTTTTTTTTTTTTGTAAAGTATTCTTTTAAACTGTAAGTAAAACATCTTTAAGAATTCTAAGTCTACCTGAATTACAACAATCTGGGTCTTTAATTGGAGATTATTAAATTTATAATGTTATTGTAACCTTTCACTGTTAAAATTTTCTTAGGATTTTTTACTTGGACATTACTTATTTCATAACTATATTTTCCTTACTGTATTACTTTTCATTTAGCAGTTTAAACTGTAGTAAATACTATTAATACCAGATATATTATTTAATTTTCTCCTTTTATAATATATCTTTCCAAATTCTTCTGCATCAAGGTCTAATTTTTTTAAGGTCAATTTTTAAAACTTTTCTAGGAGTACCTCCAAACCATCCATTGAACGTCCCCCCCTCAACATATAGAAATCTTGGATCTGCCCTTTTATATATATATATATCTAACAGAAGATCATTTAAAATGCAGAAATGCTTTACATATTTGGAGCAAACAAAGAAGCATCATTGATCATTAGCAATTGGGATTTCCTGTTCAAATTTCAGTATTATCACTGTACTAAGTATTAGGATCTGTTATTGATTCTCAGCTTAGTTTGACAGAGCATATCAACTTTCTAACCAACAAACTAAGTTGTATATGCTATGCTATATGGTGCTAATTAAAACATGCAACCTAATGTCCTAAAAGCAGTATTTTTTGGTTATGTATATTCGGTATTGACATAGAAATCCCCTTCTGGGGATCTTCACTCTATTAAAGTGTTTAAACTACAAGAAATAATTAGAAGAATAATCAAATGAACCAATGTACTCCCAGTAAACCTCTTTTTTCAAATTTAAAAATTCTAACTTTACCATGTATTTATGCAAGGGTTGAATGCCTCCACCTTCCTTAATTGGGTTTGAATGGGAATATTTTAATAAATCAAATGCAGAGTAATCCTTAGAATGTGATCTTTAATTACCGATATTCACTTTTTCACATAATCACCAGCCAATTGGATACATTTCTGCCAACGATGAACAAGTTTTCTGAAGCCATCATGGAAGAAGTCGACACTGTTTCTGCAACCACAGTCTCACAGTTCTCTCAACATTATCATCAGAAGGATAATGATGCCCCCGCAGATCGTCTTTCATTATCAGAAACAGATGGAAGTCAGACAGTGCTAAATCTGGACTGTATGGAGGTTGCCATACAGTGTTGAGATTACAGTCTCTGAAATTCTGATGTGGTGGAACGTGAAGTATGTGGTTTGGCATTGTCATGCTGCAGGAAAACATTTCCCTTTTCCTTTCAGACCCTTGTTATTTGCTGTTGTTTCAGAGTTCGCAGTTTTGTGATGTAACGTTCTGAATTTATTGTTGTTCCACAATGAAGGAAATCAACATCAACAGGAAATAACACCATCTGCATCCCAGAACACTGTGGTCATGATTTTTCCAGCTGAGGGCTGCATCTTGAATTTCTTTTTCTGGGGTGAGTCTTTGTGTCGATATTCCATAGACTGACGTCTCATCTCCGGGTCCTAATGGTGTACCCAAGTTTCATCTCCTGTCACAATTGAATGGAGAAAGGCATCACCTTCATTGTCATAACACGAGGAGTTCCTGGCAGATTTCAAGTCTGTGCGCTTTCATTTCAGGAGTACCCATCGTGCACAGATCTTCCGATAGCCAAGCAAAGCAATAATGTGACCCACACATTCTTGTGAAAAGCCAGTTGTGCTTGCAATTTCTCTCTGAGTGATACGATGATCGTCCTGAATCATCTGTCAACATTTTGCTTGTGAAACTCCCAATACTGTTATAGTTTGCAGAATTTCTACTTGATGGAAATTGTGAACCTACATTAAGAAAAAAGTTATTGAATGCTTTACTTACTATTATAGAATCACTAATTAATTATGTCTCCATCTAGTTTAAGATTAACTTTTTGTGGGTTTCTTTAGTTTATCTGCTTTCATTTATGCTTTTTGTATTTTAGTGGATTTATTGATTCTATTTTTGTAAGGCTCAACTTATTAAGATATCAAAGTATTTTTTTTTTTTGCTTTACAGTTTTCCTGTTTAATAACCTAGAGCTGCGTATTTCTGTAACTGGCACATTTGCTTCATTTCTAGTTTAAGTTTATTTAATTCCTGAGGAAATTTAATTGACTTTTTATTGGTTTTTTTGAAGTTTAGTTAGGTATCTACAGGGCAGCAGAATTCAAAGTAAATATTAAATATTACAATCCATCTGGACAGATCTGATTTTCTTATACCATGCAGATAAAGTCTGAAATTGAAAAAATGTTTGGGGTTTAGAGCATTAAACAGGTTATTGCTATTATGATAAATTTGAAAAATTATTTTCCATTGGCAAAAGAAATAGATTAGAAGTAAATTGTGATTATATATTGCTTAACAGTACAGTTGCTTTGTTTAGAGATGTTTGTTGTATTCCATTTTTGTATTCTGCAAATTGTAACCAGGTGGTATTTGTTGTGTGAAAGATTATCAGCATTCAGTTGGTGTGATGAAACAGGATAGTTCCAGGATCTTGTGTTTTATTAAAAGGAATAATATTGTGAAGTGATTATTTTCTTCTGTTTACGTTTAGGAGAGTCTTTACATTAAATTTTAATTAAATATTCACTCTGTCGCTATTTGAAAACTTTTTGGCTGTATAGAAATGAGCATTATATTGAAACACAATAAAGTGCGTAATCAGTTATTTCTGGAGAACACCAAAAATGGTGGAAAAATTAACATCCTGTGGCAAGAGGAGCAAAGAAAATGAGGATTTGTCTTGAGCTTGGTCTTCAAAAAATTGTAAGCCTATCCTAAGGAACTATTGGGTGGTATGAATAAAAGTGAGACATGTCTTATGAGATACCGCTAGCAGAAAATGTGAGACACAGCTAGTCTTGAGACGTGCCTCGTTAATTTTGTATGAATAAAATTTTCCCTCTGAAGTGAGATGTGCTACCTGCATCTCATACACTATCTATATGTAAACAGGTCAGCAATGTATTGTTGCATGAATGGAAAGGTTTTATTTCAGCATTATGATTCAAAATATACGATTTATAATGTCAAAAGGGCGATGGAAACGTTACATTTTAATCGCATTTTGCGAATGTTTTAAAAAGCTATTTAATAAGATCATACTTGTCAGAAAACTAGAAACTTGATGTGGCCAGAATTAAATAAGATTCAGGAAAAGTTCTAGAAAGGAATGAAAATGAAATTTATTTATTTGGAAAAATAAGCAATGTTAAGAGCAGAATAAAACAAAAATCGGATGTGTTCTACTCCCTTGACTTTTTCTAGTCGTTCCACATACATAATATTCTTACAAAACATTGATATTTTATATACATCATACTAATCTATACACCCATTAGTGAAATTGTTCTTATTACTTGCTTCTTTGTTTGTAGAAGGGGAACAAGGGAATATACAAGGCTAAAGTGATAGTTAAATATTTTAAAAGCTGATCATTATGTGAAACAGAAGTATGGTGATGCTTGCATGGCCAGCAATAAAACTAGAAATACAAAATGAAAGTAGGCTTCCTTTTTGAGAACATAGTTTAAAGTCGAAACTAATAACAAGGAATAGCTCGAAATAGGTCAACTCTACAAGAAAAATGTGTGATATAAATTATGTGTTTAGATGAGATCTACATTTTTGTAAGTCTATCTCTTACGGTTTACCAGTTTTGCAAAATTCATCCAGAATAAAGAGGTCTTCAGAGGCTATTCCCAGAAAATTTAAATACAAGGTATACATTTTATTTTTGATGTAAATATCTTTGATTACGATATTTTAATCAAAATCGTTAGGGCCAGTTATGATAAAAACAAAATTTTCAGAAATTCTTTCAATGTAAAGTGTAGTTTGGATCTTTCTTGAAAATCATTGTATCACATCTTTGGAAGATCTAAACATAAATAACAAGTTTGGTATTTAAGGGCTTTTGCGCTATGCCCGACCGACCGACACACTTAAACCATTTTCTAAAACTCCTTTTTCAGGACTCAGGGGACTTTAAAATATGTTTCCGATGAAATCTGAACATCGATTTTTGGGTGAAATACAATACCTTCTCTAGCTACTATATACATGTTAGCAAAAGTAAAAAAAAGCAAATGCTTTACAAAGGGCAACAAGCCTATAGACATGAAAGAATAGAAAAGAAAGTCCTTGGACCTGATAGAAAAAACAAATCCTCTGAAAACGGTGAAAGTTAAGATAAAATATTAAATACGTATTATCTTACATATCTATTATGTATTTAGTTATTTTTAAATAGAAATGCTTCTATAAAAGTTCCAGTGTGTGTTCAGGAGTGCAAAAGCCTATTTTATAGTACTTATAAGAAGTGTTATCTCTCATGTGGCATAAAAGACTTTTTGTCTACATGAAATTTCGGTTTCTTGATTATGGTATGGGTATAATCGATGCTCCAGTTGCATCAGTGGATATATTGCTCTGTTGCCAAATCACTTTAGCTATTTTAAATGCAGTAGCATTTGTCAGAAATTTGAACCTAATACTTTTTTGACTTTGCTTTTTTTAAATATTCAAGGTTTAAGTGGTAAAATAAATATTCTTATGGACTTTCTACTAAACAAAACGTGCCACTTTATATT
Organism: Hymenopus coronatus; assembly: GCA_030762935.1. NCBI lineage: Eukaryota > Metazoa > Arthropoda > Insecta > Mantodea > Hymenopodidae > Hymenopus > Hymenopus coronatus. Next base: position 37,635,501 of record CM060890.1, read on the forward strand.
TATTTGTGAACACTGGCTGAATGATGCCTCAGTTGATTAATATTGCTGGTTATAATAAAGTTTGTTCTTATACAAGATCTCACCAAATGCATGGGTGAACTATAATTTTTGCTGTATGCAATATTGCCTGTAGGAACTTGGACATGTCAGACTTTTGCTGTGATAGGCATTTTGAAGTTTGTGCTTTGATATCAGATAGTGTTAAAACTATTGCTGTTAATATATATCGTACACCTAATGGTGATACAACTATAGTTTAAACCAAATTAAATAGCTTTTAGTATATTTAACTAAATGGTCAAATTATAAAATTATTATTGGAGGTGACTTTAACTCTGATTTTGATATTACAGCTGACAGAAATACTGTAGTTAACTTTATCTATTGTGTCAGTTTAGGCTAAATTATCATAATGACAAACCTACAAGAAACAAAGCTTGCCTGGACAGTGTAGTAGGCAATTTTTCTATGCTTGACTATACAGTTGAACTTCAGAATTATTATTTTTCTGACCATTTAGCTTAATGATTTTATTGCTTTAAAAGCGATTTTAATGAGATATTAAAAAGTAATAAACAAATGTTAAGTTACAGAAATTTTTCTTCTAGTAATTATGATAAATGTATTAATATTGTTAGACAAATTGACTGGGATATATATTTTAATAGTATGCACTATACCCAGAAAATATTTTTAATACCTTTTTTAATATAATCTGTGACATTTTTAATTTGTGTTTTTATAAAAAGTTTACAATGAACAAAAAAGTTTGCTCTGGAAACAAGATTCAGTTATCTGATGAATTAAAACAGCTTAGAATCAGGCTTGGATGTATTATGATATATTTAAACAATCAAGTTCTAAAGTGGCTAAGCAAAGATATTATCTAAACAGGAAATGCTATAAACAAATGCTAGAAGAGAATAAAATGATGAAAAATATTAGTCTGATACAGAATTCAAGGAATAAAAGTAAATCTGCTTGGTACCTAATTAATAAATTAAGAAATTGTGGAAATAGTAGACCTGTTATTCCAGTATCTGCTGAGACATTTAACCAATATTTTATAAATTCTGTGGACACTACCAAATCAAAAATTAATATATGACACATGATGTACTTTTAAAAAATTGTGCAACTACAAATGCTGTATTTTTCTGGAAAGTCATTACTGCCAATCAAATATTAGAAATTGTGTCTAATTTAAAAAGTTTCAGAAGTACTGATATTTATGATCTGTCAAATAACTTTTTAAAGAGGATTATTGATGTAATTCTTTACCCACTTACACATTGCTTTATTCTTTGTTTGCAAGAAGGAATTTTTCCTGATTGCCTGAAAATTGCTAAAGTAATTCCTGTGTATAAAAAAGGATGTGCATATGAAGCTGCAAATTATAGGCCAATATCTCTCATTCCTGTTATTGGAATAAGTTTTGAGCACATTATGTTTGAGCAAATAAATACTTTTTTCAAAAACTTTGACTTGTTAACAAAAATCAATTTGGCTTTTCTAAAGGTAAAAATACTACTGCAGCAATACAAAGTTTGGTCGATATAATACATTCCTCATTTGAAAGTGGTGGATATGTACTAGCTAATTTTTGTGACTTGAGTAAGGCTTTTGATTCCATTGATCATAATATTTTATCAGAAAAGCTTTCCTATTATGGTATACAAAATACTCAGTTGAATCTCATGAAATCCTATTTATTTGGTAGAAAACAATTGGTTTATGTAAATGGTGGATGTTCATCTATGTCCCACATAGCAAGAGGTGTCCCACAGGGTCCTTTGTTGTTTTTAATTGCAGTTAATGACTTACAAAGTAATACCTACAGATACCATAATGTTTGCAGATGATACTACTTTTATATCAAATGGAAATGACCCAAATGAATTAAATAATCAATATAAAGCCATAATGGCTAAAGCTTCAGAATGGTTTGAATCTAATAGTTTATTTTTAAATAAATCCAAGACTATCTCTGTTTTATTCACTTTAAAAAGGATATCAGACGACTTAGCATTACAGTATCAGACAAGTACTAAATTCTTAGGTGTATATATTGATAACTGATTATCATGGACCACCCATATTGAATATTTAAATACTATATTTTTAATTTGTAATTTGAGAGATTCTATCCCAATTGAATACATGAGAAGTATGTATTTTGCTTTCTTTGAATCTGTAATAAGATATGGTCTAATTCTTTGGGGTGGTGCTAACAAAGTAAATGAAATATTTTGTCTTCAAAAGAAAATTATTAGGATGATTAAAAAGAGTTCCTATATAACCCCATATAGACCCCTATTTATTGAGCATTTTAACTGTTTATAATCTTTATATTTTAGATAATTTAATATATAGACATGCCTCTCATTATAGACATATTTTGAGGATGGATATTCATAGATATAGTACTAGATACAGGTCCAATGTAAACATTCCACATTATCGATTAACAAAATCTCAGAATAGTTATCAGTACTTAGGTATTAAGTTGTATAATAATTTGCCTGATAGTGTTAAATGTTTAAATATGCAGAGTTTTAAGTCCAGGATATATACATGGTTAGTCAAACATTCTTTTTATTCTATACATGAATAAATGATAAATTTTGTGATCTTGGTTTGTAATTTATTATGACAAGGTTAATTTACTGCTTTCAATAGACGTTGTCAATGCCTGTATAGTGCTTTTAGACAAAATAAAAATGAAATGAAAAATGAAATGAAATGCTCATACCCTTATGTAGTTACAACAGACCAATTTTCCAAAAAGTTTTGAATACTGAATTCTGAGAGCTCTCTGCTTCTTCTGCGATTCCACACTGAAACCCAGGGTTTACTACCTGCAGTCAAATGGTCAGCATTCTGGCTTCTCACCTAAAGATCCCTGGCTCAATTTTCGGCTGGGGCAGGGAATTATTTTTTTAACTAGAATCATCTTCTGTTCCCACAGTCTCTAAGTATGCTTGTGAGTGTTTAATAGCATAAAACTGAAAAAACAAAGAAACCTTACAGTTCAGCAAGAAATCACCAGCAGTTGTTTCTAAAGTAAAGCCCCAGGCATGACTACAGAAATTAAAGGGTGCTATATAAATTTTTAAAAACAATGATATTCTAATCTTTACTCCTTTGTGTAAAGCTCCACCTCTTGTTCCTATTGCTTTGCAATGAAAATGTTTTACAAACCACTGCACATTTTCTTTTAATCTTGAACTTCATCGTAATTAAGTTTTTCAGAATCCCTCCTGGTTTAATAAAGCTTCCTACTGTGTTCAAAAACCACAAAAACTGGTATCAAATCTGCCTATAATTTGTTGCAAGAAGCTTCATCTCAGGTGTTAAGACACCTTCTGAGATGACTTAACAAATCATGAGATGTGTCTCATGAAATTGATATGTGGCTACTTTTTATTCCTTCCACAACCTGAGACGCAACTCTTTACAAAAGTGATACACACATTGGTTATGATCAAGGTCAGCTCTTGAATCGTCAAGTTTCATTCATACGAAAGTGAAACGCGCCTTGAAAATTGCAAGTTTTGACATGCGTCTCACTTTTATTCATATCACCCATTGTTTTCACTTATCTCCTAAGCTTATGGCATGAAAGTTGCATATATTGTGATATGAATATATGTATTTCATATAGTGAAAATCATACTTTTACTCCCAAATTCACAATAATTGATACTTTTCTGTGAAATACTTCAAGGTAGATTGCCTGCATTAGCAGTGTATAACAAGTAAATTAAAATCTTCATTGCCCTTGGCTGGTCAGGAAGAGAAACTGTTATAGGATATTAGTCAAAGGCATGTAAGGTATGGCTTGGCATGGTATGGTATAAATGTTCATCAAGCAGAAGCAGAAGATAATCATTCAGAAATGTAGCTAAAGATATGAGCAGGAATTAATTTTAAAAAAATTGAGTGTGTTACATAACTGAGATCTAATTTTTCATGTAGTAAGATTTTATCCGTCTCTTACAGTTTACTGATCATGCAAAAGTCATTCAGAATAAACATGACTTCAGAAGCTATTCCTAAGAAATTCAAAATATACATTTTATTTATCATATAACTATCTTTAATATATGATATTTTAATCAAAATCTTTATAGCCATTTTGAGAAAAAAAAACTTTTCAAACATTTTTCCATATAAACGGTATTGCAGGTGGGGGTTTTCTTGAAAATCTTTGTGTCACATCCTTGGAATATACTAAAATTAAATAATTTAGCATTTAACAACTTTTATTTTTTGAGTTATGCTGTGCTTTCTCTCTCTCTCTCTCTCTCTCTCTCTCGCTCGCTCTCTCTCTCTCTCTCTCTCTCTCTCTCACATGCACCCACACAAGCAGCAAATCAAACATGTAGTATTGAACTATGTAATGGAACATGTGAATTAATAAATGGATTTAAAAAAAAAGACATGCATGCACGCACGCACACATTCTCTGCCTGCCATGTATGGTACAAAAAAAAAAGGTTGGTGTCAAAAGTTAGTTATCCAAATAAACCCTCCAATAAAATGAATGCGCTGAAAATTTTGTATATTATGAATTACTGTTCCTGCATAAACAATAATGCCAATCAATTTACTTTTTTGGTTTTAATGGTTGTATTATCAATAATTTTTAGCTTTTTTTCATTTATAAGGGATTATTATTCATGTTCTGTGGCTTAGACTATTAAAAATAAATATAAGAATCTAGTGCAGAATAGAAAGTGATGATAATGAGTGAAAACTAGAGGCAGCAAGTGATCAGTCACTACCAGAGAACATTAGTGCCTAGGTTCTGGAAAGGCATTTCTGATGTTAAGCACTAAAAACAATTTTATGGTCATTCCTCTTGTATTGAATAGCTGTCCAGGAGTTAATTCATGCTGTACACTTTTTATATCAGTAATATCACCAGATCTTATTAGCAGGATTATTGCAGGTAGTTTTTTTTTTAATTCTGCTTTTCATTGTTAGTGCTAAATTATGCACTCCAAAATTCAAAGCATTACATTCTAGTAAATTATGGTGAGTTTTTTGTTAGAGAAATAGAGTCACTCTTTACTAATTTTGTGTTTTCACAGTTCAAGCAACATACACTTTCCTCATAATGATATTACCTGTACTTGTGCCAATGATAGCACATTTATTGGTGCTGAAATTATTGCCAAGTCTAATTCTTCAAAATCACTCCTTTTTTATTTAAACTGATAAGACTTTAAAATCAGAATTACGTTCAATTCCAAAAATTTAGGAAGTGTAACTGCCTTAGTAATATCAATTACAATCTTATTTTTCATACTTCCTATCATAAGGACTGTATTTTATGAGATTTGATTATGAGAAGTGATTGGTTAGTTTTTATCGCTACTCTCTGTTTACTGAGACTAGTTAAAATCACATGGAAACCTTATATGTAATTTAAAGTATCAACGTCATAATGTTACATACGTACCTGTTTATCCAATTTTCCAGCAGCTAGATGCTCAATGAAGTCAACTGAAGAAGATTCTGTATGCGATAACTTTGGATGGTTGACCTGTATATGTTGCTAATTATTCTTTACCATATTAATTGGATTATGGGAACTGATTGGTTATTTTTTAGCTCTGTTCTCTGTTTACAGAGATAAATATAATCTCAAATAGTTAAAATCATATGGAAACCTTCATTTAAAGTATCTACTTCATAATGCTGCATACATACCTGTTTATCTCATTTCCCAGCTGCTAGATATCCTGATGTCAACCGGATGTTAAAAATGATGTATGTGATGTATGTGTTTCTTTTTTCTTTAAGAATGCTTCTTTACAACTGCTAAGTATTTTGAATGCAGATTAACTCGCACATAGCCATTTTCTGCCTAATCTTAAAATATAAGCTAAATACTAGACTAAAGGAAACAGATATTGAAAATAAAAATGAAATACCAGGTGGTCCAACAGCCACTGTAGGGTTAAATCAAAACAGTAATGTGCCATAACAAAACATCTGATGTGTTCCATTCACATAATTTTCTCTACATCTCCATAACAAATTATTATTAAAAGTTTATTCTTCATGCTAATCAAGATAAACATTAGCAGAAATGCTTTCTTGTAAGTAGAAAGGAAATAATGGAATACACTAGGCTAAAATGTAGTAAAATCTTTTAAAATCTACTTGCCATGTGAATGAATTGCATTGCCAGGAGTTGATAAATTCCGGTATTTGAAAAGTTAAAGTATTTAAAAACTGAAATTAATAACAAGGAATATCTCAAAAATGGCCAACTGTATGAAAAAAAATATATGACATAGATGTGTGTTTCAATGAGATGTACACATTTTGTGTGGTAAATTTCTGTCTACCACTTACAGTTTACCAGTTATGCAAAATCCAGCAACATTTATCCAGAATAAAGAGCTATTTAGAGACTATTCCCAGAAAATTCAAGATATACATTATATTTGTTGTGTAAATATCTTTAAAATGTCATATTTTAATAAAAATCATTAGAGCCATTTTTGAGAAAATCAAAATTTTCAAAATTCTTCCATGTAAAGGGTAGTTTGCGGGGGGGGGGGATTTTCCTCAAAAATTTTCATGTTGCATTCTTAGAAGATATCTAACTTATATACCAAGTTTGATATTTTACAGACTTTTCGTTTTTGAGATGTTGTTTTCTCTTTCTCTCTCCCTCCCTCTCCCCCTCCTCCTCCCTCTTCCTCTCTCTCACACACACATACACACACATGAAGCTTTTTCTAAAGATGCTATTTTTCGGTACAGGGGACCCTAAAATGTCTATTTTTGGTGAAATCTCAGTATCACATTTTTGGGTGTAATTCAATATCTTCTCTATACATTATGTACATAGTATGTGTAGAGAAAGTAAAAAGGCACAAAAAGGTGCTGGTTTATTCAACTAATTCAACAATTTCTCTTTCCTCTTCTCTGTTTTGTTCAATTACAAACAAGTACATTAAATTATCACTTATCAAAAGAAGAAAAAAAAATCATGAAGCTATTGTACTTCAAGACATTAAGCATCTCTACATTTTTAAAAGTAAGCCTGTTTCTATTAGGAGATAGAATGTCTTTCAACATCCACAAAAACTAATGGGGCAAACCTTATATTCACTTAGAATGGCAACTTACAGATATTCCTCAATGTCTGGATTCTTCTGAAGACTCAGGTTTTTCTTTGGCAAAGTTATCTAACTGCTCCCTCAAAGAAGTAAAAATATCTCATTGTTTATTTTCGTTTAATAGCTGTAGTCAGGTACTTTTAACTATGAGCACAATATAGTTCGGTCTGCATATTATGTATTTTCTCTGGTAACAGAAGTTGCTGTGCTTTGGAAATTGCACCTGTGTCGGCTGGATCCAAAGAAAGCACAAACTCTCTAATTTTGTCAAACTTCTTAAGCAACATAGCAGCACACTCAATCCAAGATTCCCAGCGAGTAATGATCGGAAAATTTGGAAGGTGATGGCCAGTGGTTTCTCTTGGTGCTTTCAGTAGAATCTTCTTCAGGGCAGAGATAAATTGATGTGTGATGTTGTACTTGTTCCTTATGGATTCACAAATCCTGTGAAGAACGTGAACATACTTCAACTTAGCAAATAAAGATTTCAATTGATTGACAGCTGAAACCATGTATGGAGCTGGTCTATAATCATAAGGAGAAGTTTTTCAAACTCAATATCAGTAGATCAGAGTTTTTGGCAAAAGTCCATAATTTATTGCATTACTGTACTGGCATTGGCTTTCTCCAGCTCATACATGTTTAACAACATTGACTTGACCTTTTTTCCCTGCCAAAGGAAAAACTAAAATGTTCAAAACATATTGTTCCATTGAGTCTATGGTTTATCCACAATGATTCCCACTTCACAATCAGACCTTTCTCCTTCATTCTTTATATGGCTTTTTGGTAAATAGGCTCCATCTAGTTTTTTCTTAAAGAACTCTCATTGGGCATGGACATCTTTGTGCATTTTTCAAGAAATTCCTTGAAGGCTAAATGGTTCACCTTATTGAGTAGAATTCCTGCTGCATACAAATCAATGTTTAATTCCCTCAAATTTTTGCTTTTTGAAAAACTCATTGAAATGCATTTTATAACAGGTTGCCACGATTTGTTTGAAGAGTCTTATTCATTTGATGCTTAAGCCTGGAAATGTGTAGTTTGATGCGATATTGCTGGTGTTTTTAATCTAACAAAACTCCTGAATCATAAATAGTACATTGCATAACAGTTCCATCAGTGTCTATGGAATCTTCTTTGAATTCCTGAGTGAGAACAATACATTGGGCACTGAACACCTTTGACATGGTAAAATCTAGTTGTACACTTGTTTAGTAATGAGCTTACATCAGTTCACTTGCTAAGTCAATGCAACTGTCACACTATTCAATCACCTGCTGTCTACACTCTCTTATAGTTATAACACTGCGACAATTACTGAATGTTTTCGTTCATGCTGGAACTGTAGTCTTAGCAATTTCTAGTAACTCCAAACAGAGCCCACTCTAAATTCTCGGAACTACACAGGTGCAGTTACTGCGTCTCTGTGTCTTCGCTGCTACTCGAACACATGACATCTCTCAGAGTAACAAACTCACGTTCACGAACTGATTCTGGTGGGATAGAATCATTCATTGTCAATTGCATTAATGCAAGCTACTTTGTAGCTGTAAAGTGAGAGAAAGAGGTTTTGTCACACAATTATTTTCCATTGTTGCAGGTGTGCTTTCAACTCCAATGCAGCATTTACTGAAAGAGGTAGGCTCACTATTTGCAGGTACACAGCAAGCTGAGAATATGTTAATTGAAAGATAAATATTTTATATTGATTAGAAATATTATAGAATAGATTAGAATGAAACTTAAATGAAAAAAGGGAAAAAGGTACATTAAAACAATGTCTCTTTTTGCAGCTAGAAAACAAACTTTCACGCTGTGATATCCTTCCAAGCAGCTTTAATTTACCCTAAGAAAAAAGGTGTGCACCTAATAATAATAATAATAATAATAATAATAATAATAATAATAATAATAATACTAATACTAATACTAATAATAATAATTAATTAATTAATAACAACAAAAATAACTATAATAATAACTATAATCGTCATCGTCATCATCATCGTCATCATCTTCATAATATTATTATAATAATAATAATAATAATAATAATAATAATAATAATAATAATAATAATAATAATAATAATAATAATGAATGTGATGGTGCAGTGAAACTTAATGGCTTTCATCATGAGTTTTGTTACTCACACTCGCGACAGTTGGCAGGCTGAGGGCAGCCCAAAGAGTGTTAGTCGTATCCCTGTTCTCGGAGAACTTAACCACGTTCTGACGGGATTGTGGGGTTTGCAGGATGGCGAGTGAGAGATGGGGTTGATGAGTGACAGGAGGAGGCAAGTATTGCTCCTTAACGGTTGCCAATTATGGATGGTCCTTTTGCACCGCTAGTGTGATACTTTAAAAAAATTTATGCTTTTTAGGGTTTTAATTTTGATATCCAAGCAACTATTGAAAGATTGTAAGGAGTTTAGCCGTAGCAGCTGTTGGAGGCGCTTCTTCGTTACCGGGGATGCCCGCAGGCCATGCGGGGAAGCCGGAATCGCCTGAAGCGGCGGTTTGAGGGATTATAATCCCCAAGAGACCTAAAGAGGGCGCTACGATGGAATGGTAACGCTTCGTTGAATTTTGTTGCCCGACGCCTATTCTCGTCCTCCAGGTATGGTAGACCAGAGGCTCCATGCAGGAGTCTCGTAGGAAATCGTCGAGGTACAGAATAGATGGCCCGAAGGCATCTATTCTACCCGCTGAAGCAACAGCAGACTGGAGTCTGTCGCCATGCCACAGGTCTCACAGGCGTAGATTAATAAAGGGCCTATGAGGGCCCTCAAAAGGCGCAACTTAAGGGGAACCGGTATTGTGGACTTCAGCATCGGGTACAAAGAGGCCGCAGCCCCATTGCCCCGGCACCTCAGCTCCCTGATGTGCTCCCCAAAAGTGACGCCCTTGTCAAGCTTCATCCCCAAATACGTAATGGTGTTCGTCCATTGCATCCTTCGTCTGAGGTACGTAAATGTAGGGAAGTTTGCGGGAAAGCGGCACTTGGGGAAGAGAATAGCGTGGCTTTTCTCCGTATTGATGGACAACCGCCAATGCTCGCACCACTCTTGGAGGAGGCGGAGATGTCTCTGAATGGGGTTGAAGGCTCTGCGTGGGTGTTTATACAGAATAACAGCACGTCATCAGCAGACTGGGCTATGTTGACTTTCTGCACTGTTGGTAGGTCGGCCATGTAGACGCTGAAAAGCATGGGGGATAGTACAGAGCCTTCGGGGACTCCGCCTCTTATTGGCCTAAGTGTTGATTTGTGTCCCGCAACTGAAACGACAAAAGATCTGTGTTTGAGGTATGAGTGTAAAAAGTGTATGATGTGTCTCGGGAGCTCCAGTCGGATGAGTTTGAGGAGCAGACCCGCGTGCCAGGTCATAGAGAAGGCCTTCTCTACAGCCAGCAACACCGCAGCAGTGTAGGCTCTGTCCTGGAAACCCAGGGCAGCAGCCTCCACCACTCGCAGTAGTTGTTGGGGTGTAGAATGCCCAGGACGAAAACCAAACTGGTGGTCTGGGATAGCTCGAATGTCGCCCAAAAGAGGAAGGATGTAGTGGGTCTTTCCCCGGCTTCAAAATGCAAATCACCCGGGAAAGTGGAAAGTGGCACAAGGAGAGAGACATGTTGAAAACCTTGGTTAGAAAGAGCACCGCCTTGTTGGGAAGGCAGCGGAGCATGGCGAGGGTTAGGCCGTCAGGGCCCGTTGCCTTTTTGGGGTTGAGACGCCGGAGTGCGCCCTGGAGCTCACTGGGTCGGATGGCAGGAAGCCGGTCCCCCTCGTCAGGGTGAAGGGATGCTGGGGTGTGAAGGTTAGGTTATGAACAGTTCGCACCACGATGGAGGTAAAGGATTGGACTGCAGCCTCCAGGGATGGGATGTCTGTGATCCTAAGGTTCGGCGGGATGGAGTCATTGAGGCAAACCGTGACGCATTCCCAGTCGACGTCGGGTTTTGAACCGAAACGTCATGGCTGGCAACCCGTGTGTTAACCTCAGCTAACACGGGATTATGATCGGAATGAAGTGCGTTGATCGAAGTGAGAGATGTATGAAAGGGAAATTGTTTGATGATCGCGAAGTCAATAACGGATGCCCGTCCTTGACCTCGTGGATGGTGTGTGGGTTGCCAGGGGCCCTCTACTCTGAGTTGAGGGTCCGCATCTACCATTATATCATCATTGCCTCGGGCGTCCGCCCGGGGGCCGCAATGCAAACGCGGATGTTTGGCATTGAAGTCCCAGGCCAGAATTACATTAGGATGAAGGGCTAGGATGGAAAGGTAATCGTTTAGTACGAACTGCCTTCGGGGTGGGTGTTAAACAGACACCAGTAAAACTTCCGTACCGCCAAGGTCAACACAGGCAGCCGTGGCTTCCATGGATTGAAGAGGCGGGAGCTGGATGGGTCTATGGACTACTCACGAAGATCGCTGTGCCATCTCCTCGGCGGCCCACACGATCCACTCTGAAGCAGTTGTAGCCCGGAAGTCGGAACGGAGATGTGTCTCGCTGACCAGCACGAAGTCTAAGGCAAATGAGCCGGCAAAATGTTGGAGCACACTCCCCTGACCAATCAGACCACACGCGTTCCAGAACGCAAATCAAAATGAGGTACGAGACCTAGTTCGACTCGCCATTCTGGGCGGTCTGGACGATCATGGTCAGGAGGGCAAGTCCCTCCATGGCGACAGCCATCTTTGCGGCTGGGTCGGTGGCAGAGAGGAATCTGACCAGCAGATCACAAATGCGCTGGTCGTGGTTCAACAGAAGCTGCTGTATCCACCCCACCACATCTAATAGCTGCAGGACAGGGGGAGTGGTGGTGGTGGTGGTGGTGGTTCTAGGAGTGGGTGTGGGAGGAGTGCGTTGGGGCTCTGGCCTGCCGCCAGCCGCCTCCTGCCCCTGCTGTCCTGCCCTGGGAGGGGGAGAAGTTAGGCTGCCTGGCAGGCCAGCACACCTTAGCTTGGGTGGGGATGTGTTACTGTGCCTTAATGTTTTGATTTAATCCACAGTGGGTCTAGTCTCTAATGTTAAATAAGAACAGGATGAATACAATTACAAAAGTAGCTATTGGTGGATATCGATATGTAAAATAAAGACTTCTTAATTAATTATGAATCTAAAAGGTGACTTTATTCTCTGAAAAATAAAAGCTCTGTAACTGAAGTGGAAAATATATTAACCTTATCGACCTGTTTGCACTGTTCCTATATACAATATCCTGGACTCGAATATAAACCTGGGAACTTCTCTCAATTAGTATGATTCTCTCGCCATTCCTGCTGATATGCAAGAGGAGTAGAACACAGATCACTTGCCACTGACCAGTGTTTATTTGCATTTGTCCTGCTGAGCTCTGCAATTCTTTAAATGCACAAGGGTTTTCTGCACATGTGAAATACAGTGCTGATGGGCCACCTGATATGGTGATAATTTGCTTAAAAAATTATTGTATACTTATATGATATAACGAAATTGCAATTACCTATATAATCAGATGTTCACATTAATTTATTAGTTTGTTTTTATATATCCAACATCCTGCAAAATAGCTTGGTGGACATATTGAATAAAATAATGGAATGATGTAAAAAAGAAAGAACTTGGGTGCCACTGACACCTATAGACCATCATTGATACCAATTAGGAAGACTTTCAGGATAACATTTGTAACATCTTTGTCATGATGGCAGATAGCTGAAGTAAACTTTACTTCTGTTCACATGGGTATGGAGAATTAAAATTAGTTACTAAAATAAGTAAAAATGTCTAAATTGTTTAAAGAGAACAAAATATTTAACAGAAAATTTTAATATTACAGGAGGAATGCAGTAAAAATAAGACTGCTGATTGTTTTTATTGTTTTTTATTGTTTCCTTTTGTTTCATTTTTCCATCCGAGCAACTTTTTAACATAATGACAGTATAGCAATGTTTTGTTTTAAAAACATTCTTGTGGTTTTCCATACAACATTGTATTTCTCCATTCAATATAGAGTATCCTCTCAGATTTATGCAGAGGTGTCTCAAGAATGAAAGAGTAAATTACTGTACTAATGACAGACTTTTGTTTATTTTTGTGTAGAAACACAAGTGAATTTTTAACTATATGACATACCACATTTTGTTTTTTGTATAACTGGGTAACCTACAATACTGAATGTGTGCTGGAGGTCTTTGGAACTAATATCTAGTGTTTTATAATTTCAAATACCAGTTGTTATTCATATACTTTTACTTGCTTGTCTTGCATTTTTAGAGTTGAAAACAACAGATATGCTCATAACGGGACAGTGTACTGTTGGTAATGCATTTGTCAAGTGCTATTTAAGTTATTTTCATTATATATCTATGCAATTTACAGACACTTTTAAGACACAGTAAGAATGGCATCTAACTTTAGCATTAACACCAATTCTAAAACTTAAAGCAAGTAGGTAGTTTTGTATAAATGTGAAAAGATATGCATTAGTACTCTACATCCATTAAATACATGCTGCAATCCAGTGCATCCTAATGCATTTTATTCACAAAAGAAAGAACATTAAGTGCTGCATTTCTAGTTTTTGTTTCTAAATAAATAATGGCAGTGGAAATTTAACAATGTTGAACATTTTCCCACTCATACCTTTTTAACATAGAAACTGCTTGATAAATATATCAATGTCTACAACTGCATTACCAGCAGTGAAGTTTGATAGTAATTGGTGCTCAGCACCAAATTTGTATGACTTGTCGTCACTGTCATGGTCAATTGTCAGATGTATAGTAATAACTAACAAACAACAATATGTTAACAACAACTGTTTTAAACAAACAGGCTCCCTATGTAACATATCTCTCTTTTGCTTTCATGGTTTAGAATAGGTAAACACAATTCACTTAAGATAATCTATCAACATTTATCTTTCTGTTTCCCAATGTTTTTATCTGGATTTTACTTTTCATAATCTACAATTCATGATGCATTCATTGTTACATTCATTCCTAATACATACTACACTTATGGTCTTGTCAGAACTCAGAGATATTTCCTTTAACTTGCATTATTTGGTATCAAGGAACTAAATCATTATTAAATCAATTTTATTTAACTAGGTAATTAACAGATAAGGTTTTGCTTCAAAGCTCACTTGAGAAAGTTTCTACATTCTGTGATGCAGATTAAAGAAGAAAAAATAATTTTATATGGTTTATGTCAGGGTTTATTATGTTTACAAGGAAGTTTAAAACATATTTCACATTATAACATATTTTGTTATATTTTATTGTAATTTTAATGCTTTATTTTGTTGCATACCTTAATTTGATTATTTTTATTTCTGTACATTTAAAGCCAAATGTTTTATTTAGGTACCTTATACATTTATAAACTGATATTTTTAGTGATATTTTGTATACTGTCCAATTCTGGTCAGTATATTTGCAAACACCTGCAGTGTATTTTCTATTAGTCATAATTTAATCATTTGAAATGTATTAAAACATTAAAGCTCTGAGAAATAGGTTCCTTACTGATGCCTTGTAATGAATGTAAAGTGTAACATCTGGAGGTAAAACTGAATATGTGTTAAATAGTGTCCTTATGATCCTTCCTATTACTGAACAACTCTGAGCTCAGACAAGAAAACAGAAATCTATAAAAATCATTTCATATTTTATAAAGCAAAAGAAGACAAGGCTTTTAGTGAAATTACAAGGCATTCATCCATTTGGAAAACACAAACTCCAACATTCATTACAATATCGGGTGTCGTTGTTGCTATTGAGATTCTTTCTAACGAATCTTTTTAGCCGATTCCAGTATAAAGCTAAAACAAAATTAGCATTGAAAATTATGTATATAAAATAAGTTTTGTTTTATAACACCAAAATAAATGTTTATGTCTGAGAAATGAAATGGTTTATTATTGTTTTGATATTTGTTTTATTTCTACAGCATTACTGATATGGCCTTCTCATGGCGTTCTCTTTATGTATTCCTATATGACAGCATAACTCAAGTAGACATTCAATAAAAATTATGGAACAGAAAAAAAATGAAACCCAACATTAAGTGTAAGAGATACTCTAATCTGCTGATATCAAAATGTTTAGCATTTGTTGCTAATTAAATCAGAAGCACTAAGAAGCCATTGCCAATTCTGGTGATGTTCTGATAAAGAATGTCTGCTTCTCAATGTTTGGTATAAGTAGTATATCTTCAAACTAGGTCATGATAATAAAGAAAGTGTAACCCATTTATCCTCTGATTCTTTAGAATATGCATTCTACATAGTATTTTCTTTTCTGAATGCAAACTTCTCCTTATGGATAACGAAAATATTTCAAGACTGTTATAACAATAAAAATTGTTGAAAAAATGCTCTAACACAGCAGTGATGAGGAAAGGTGTTCTATCACAATATGAACCACTCTTGTGGAGGAAATAGCTTTCATCAGTATATCAGAGTCAGTCTACTTTATGGAACACACACATACAAATTTTATTAAAACTTTCTATATTAAGAATTGATTTGGATAAGGCTGAATTCAGAGAGAGATCTGGCTTACTTGTACTTCATTATTTTAACATGGAACACTTTAAACTTATATATAAAAACACATAGTAAAAATAACACCCTAAACTTAAAATTTCAGAAACAAGTAGATAGGCATATAATTTGTAAAACAGACAACAGAAACTATAATATAAAAAACTTTCAAGATTATTTACTTATCACCTTAACAAAATAAAAATGTTATAGTTCTTTACTAATTCTTCATTTTTTTGAACATGAATCTGCTCAAGTTTCAGAGGGCTGGCTAAACAGAATCTACTGAATTTATCGGTCACTTTATCTAACAAACATTATTCATGAGCACTACAAATAGTTGGTCCCAAAAATTTATAACAATTTTCAAATTATAATATGTGTAAGAGGCATTTGAATTATGTTGCTGTTACAAAGCCACCGTGATGGAACTCATCCCTAAGAAAACTTTAGCATTGATGTTTCTTTCAGCATTACCTTGCAGTACACAAAGTAAAGTGACAGAGATAATTTTTGACAGAATAGTTGTAATGATTGTTCCAGGTAATTGTCAAGTCTCTAAGGCATAGATGCCCAAGAGCTGAATTCTTGTTTAAGATAACAGATCTTAAAGCTATGAGCATCATTGATGCCAATGTTATTCAGGTATAATGAAATAATGTACATCAAATTTCATTTTAACAGATACGTGTCATTAATTCTTATTGTTAGTACCTTTTAAATTTATACTATCCTGAATGCTGGAAGTTAATTTTTACTCACTTTTTATTTACCTAGTTTTGTTAAAATTATAGTACTTTTAAAAGCTATTCTATTAGAAGTTCCATGTGTATCCAGATCTCCTCTATAACATTAACAGTTACATACAAAAAACACCATTTAGTTTAGGGGAGCATAGACCACTGAGATTTTGAATGATAAAAGATTATGGAGTGAAAAAAGTATATATTTATGTGTCCATACATAAAAATGAACTGCAATGATTATTAATATGCAGCAACAATGCAACTTTACGACTTTGGCAAACACAGACCATTACACGATAATTTTAAATGAAATAGCAAATTATCAAGTATTCACTGTTAAGACAGCAAAATAACTAAAAGATGTCAGTGGTATGTGTATTAACAGTGATCAAACAGTTAAAAAACTTATTCAAATTACAAAGTCACACATATAAATAAGCATTTTATTTTATTTCACATAAGAACTTTCCATTTCTGAATCCTATTTTGTCTAAGAACCATATCAGGCATAACCTACAAATGTTTACATTAGGAATTATACATACTTCTGTCATTTATGATACATCTTTGGAACTGTAATACATCAAATAATTTTGTTTTACTATACAAAATAGGTGCAAGGTTACACTCTGAAACTGTTTTAGTTTCTTACACATGTGTACTAGATAACTCTTTTTAGTATTTAGATACACCAATGTATAATGATAAAATATGTATGACAAAGCACGCACAGACTCTCTATGTTACAGAGTGTTGAATACTGAGTAATAAATTACACATTGGTGGAGCTATACTAGATTGCTGGAACACACTTTATGGGGGGAAAAAGGAATAAATGTATTGCATTTTGTTTCATGAAACACTTATATGATGTACATTTTGTACTTTTACTTATTAATAAATTGCAACTTTTAAAAAGAAATGTATAACATCATTACTGAGGCTTGTACACTGCTAATTATATAGGCAACTGGAGATATTCTGAGGTGGTGTGTAAAAGGAGGAAAGAGAAAATGGTCAAAGCATTGATCCTTCTCTTTCTCTTGCTCTCTTCTCCCCCCTACATTATTTGTGTTTAATTACAATTGCTATTTAATGTGTATTGTTCTTTAACAATAATTGCTTTATATTTAAGTTTGTTTTCATATTTTGAAAGATTAACCATTGTTTGGAATAAACTCCATACTTGTGGGTTAAGCCTTACAATGGTTCTACGCTTTTGTAAAACATAATTATGATACTTAAGCTTGAATAAACACAAACAGCTGAATGCATAATATTGCATAACCTAATTCATTACATTGGTTATACACTAACCTTATATGTATAACTGTGCACTTCTGCTAAGCATGTTAGCTCATTCAATTAAATTTAAAAGAAAGAAAAAAGGAAAGGAAAGAATAAAAAGGCTTTTAAGTTTTGCAGCAAGGATTGGCAAATCAGATTAATAATATTTTATTTTTGAATTAATAAAAATATGTTCATACTTGTCCAAGCTGCATATGGCGATTATGGAGTTATAATATGTAACCTGCATGTGGTCTAAATCTCCATTGGGCCTTGGTCCATGGTCATATCGAATTCACCCAAATTCCAAGCATTTTTTCCTTTAAGATTACACAGATAAAGCAAGTTATGTATAATCTGTAGCATCTATGTTCTATACAATGCTAGTGACATCTAAGTTAATAAATATGAAGCTTATGACTGCTTTGCTTTTAACAGCTACTAGATATCAACATAACAATATTGTATGAAAGTGAGGATTCACTCTTATAATATACAGAACTAATCTCACATAAATACTTCTCAACAAAATATATTATACCCACTCTTTTTTATTTGTTAGATATTTAAGCTAATAAACACAGTACTTAGTCTTAAGTGGAGGGCTTTTAAAATTATATATATAAACCTAAAACATCTAATTATAGTCTAAAAATAACTTCATCAGAATGGAGCTCTTGAATATTCTTTTAAAAACAACTTTACGGTATAGATTATAATATTTATGTTATACATACACATAATAAGCACATAAATAAAGGTTAATAAAATCCTGTCATATTTTACTGCAAGTACATTAACATTCCTTAAGTATTAAACCACTGAAAATGTACCTTTCTGCAGCATTTACAATGACAATATTTTCCTACTATAAACATGCGTTTAGCCTTTAAAATGACAGATTCTATGATTTTATTATGTTTTTATTTATAATGTTATTTCTCCAGAACACATGCTATTAGTGGTTTAATCTTTTTTTGGTTTGATTTTCAAACTTAAGTGAAATTTAAAATTTGCATATTATTGAAAATACATGGGGTATACAACTAATTCAATAGGTAATTGTTTAATTTTGTAATTTATAATTCATATTAAATATTCATAAATAATAACTTATTTTTTGCTCATTCTCTAATAAAATGTAATTGACAGTAAAGCATTAGCACTTTCCTCTGCTTTCCTTTAAACCTGCTTTGGAAATAACAGCATCATGAATATTCACTGTTGATAAAATGCGTTGCTCAGTCAAAAACATATAAAATGACTAATAGAACTTTGGGAAGAAAGTAGACTCAAGTGTTAAAAGAGATATTTGCCAATAAGATTGGTAAAATTATTATAAACTGAAAGTAAAGCAGGTAAATAATAGTGAAACCTTTTTAAGTAGGTTTAGATTGTAATGAAATATAACTTTAATGAAATGTATTGTTGTATAATACAATATAAGTATGATATGATACAACAGACTTTGTAGTATTATACTCCTATAACTTTTACAATTTAGCTACGAAATAACAAATAAAATATAATGCACAATGCAAATATTTTATGAAGAAATAGAAATAAAAAAAAGAAAACACATACATAATGCTTTTGCTAGATAAGTACTTTTAATGTATTTAACACAAATAATATGTGTTTATCAAGTAGCTGTAATTACAGCATCAGGAAAATATATATACAATGGAGATTCTTATAACAAGAGACAAGCAATATGCAAGTGAGCAAGACCCAATAATAAACTTGCTGTGCAATGACTGCATTAATTTTTCTTAAGAATGTTAGGAAATATGAAGATTTAAATAGTCCAGCATGATTCATTTTAGTAAGAGGTCCATCCACTTAAAGATGACAGTCAGTTTTAGTGACATGCTGTTAGGTGCATGAAGAAAACACCGAGCAAGGAAGAAGAGGAAGAAGAAAATTACACTGCAGTATACATCAAATTTTACTATGAGCTCATTGTGTGTTTCTTTATTTTTCTGTTTTTGAGATAAAATCTCATGAAAGCATTAATAAAACCAAAAGGCAGCTGTTATTGCCTAAATTATGAGCTAAGAAAAAGATTGAGAAAGGGAGCTTGTATTCAAAGATAGCTTAGTTGATAGTGACATAGGTCCATGCAATAGAAATTTCTGTTGGCATAGCTATTGAACATTTTCTCAGAGATGATAAATATTCAATACAGATAAGTTTATTCTGAAAAACCTCTAGTATTTCCAATAAACATGAGAACAATAATTTTGTGAAGATTAATGAACAATATATGTCCACTGAGAAAGAAGACAACAGAAAATAAACACCATGAGGTCTACAGCCACATCACTAATTAAATGCAGAGAAAGGAATTTGGATGAGTGCAACCTGCCATGCTGAAAGATTGCTTTTAAAAACATATTACATACTGAAATACATTCTCCAGATTTATATCAATGGTCTTTAGGGAAGGGAAATTTGAACTATAAACTACAACACTTTACGTATATTCCACTTATAAAAGATATTTAGATACTTTGTTTTCCTGATTCATCTCCATGGTATAAAATAAATTATTAATTCATAATATTATGGAAAGCTATTTACATAAGATCAGATTGAATTTTCAACAAAGGACCTTCCCTAACTACAACAACATGCTAAATAATAAATCATTACATTGAATGAATGGCTTTTTTTCTTTTTCAAAATGGTATTGTATAAAAGTCCATTTAAATATTAGTAACTGAAGGTGCAAAACATGATTATGTATTTCCTGTTCTCTGATACTATCATACAAAGAAATATTCAGTAAATGATTAATTTCATTAACCTTATGATTTATTTTATTTGTTTTCTTTTAGTATGTGTGCCTACACCCTGCTTTGAGATTACACCTAAGGACTTGCACCAAAGTGTGGTTGATTGTAAGTAATGACATGATACTATCCATAATGCTATCCTCAAGTTCTTCTGATGGTGACTGTTGTCATCTTCTTCATTTTAAGCTTACAAAAGTTTAATTAAACTAAAATTAGGATTTCAAACATCTTCCATTTCTAACAACAAACTTTCAAAACACATTTGAGCTGTTAATATTATATAAATTGTTCATATCCTTACTGATGACCTAAATTTAACAAGTTGAAAAGTTGTTGACATTTCAAAAGTTACAATGTATTTTTAAAAAGTTCAGGTTTAGAATCTTCATCCTCCTCTTCAGCTCTCATTTAAAAGCAAGTCAGTTTATTATTTTCCATTCACAGTCTCAAAGAACATACTCAATCCAATTTAAACAGATTTAATATTATTTTATTACTATTTATGTCTTGATTGACAATGCTACAAAATCTAATAGCTTGGCAAGCATGATTATTTTATTATAAACAAGTAAATTAAAAAGTTTTACTTAGTATATTTTACTTGCATCTCTGGTTATGTATTATTATTACTGTTAATTGGTCGCTACTGGATATATCGCAGTCTCTTGTTAAATCAACATTTTTTTACAGTTTTTACAAAAATGATCATGAACTGACTTTGCAGAGCAATGTCTTTCTTCCCAAACTTGTTATCTTGTATCGCTGCTGCCATAGCAAGATATATCGATACATATCGAACCTTGACTAAGGCTGCTACGTCACTAGGGCTAGTATCTACAGTTTCACTGAAGAACACATTTACTCTCAATTGTAGACTTGAGCTCGCTGACTTGCGTTTCTATCGAGTTTTTAAGCTCTGAAACAGAACAAAATAAATAAGAAAAAATTAATTTTAGTTACAACTTCATTGTAAACTTGTACAAGATAAGTTAAATGAAAAGTTCCTATATTGTACTATTCTGCTTCTGTATTCTTTTGGATAAACCCTGGTGAATTTTCAGTTGGAAGAAATAATCCATATTCCAGTGCAACTATTACACTTTTAGGTAATTCCTTAACTGCATTGACATGAGACAAAGGAATACTGATCTAACGCAACTCAGTAATGGATATAAACCATCAAATTCAATACAGTATAGTTAGAAGTGGTAACTCCCAACAACTTTTATTAAACATTAAATAGAAATCAGTGATATGATGATCTTAGGTTACATTTTTAAGGTAGCTTGAATGAAAATATCTCTGCTAAGATTAAAGACTTGAGCATTCATTCTAGCATTTTAACAGGGGTATAGAAGAACCAGAACCTGCTAGAGTGTGTCCAAGTAGCTTTTTTAAAAAGGAAGCAACATGTTTTAATTATTGTCTTTTGCACATTTCACTTAGTGAAAATAATTTAAATAAATAGACTAGGTACTTAAAGTAAAAATTAACAAATTGGGCACTCCTGTCATTTCTTTTTTGGCCTTTAACCAGGTTGGTCATAGGGCAATGAATGAAATCAATTAAATGATGCTCAAATGATTTCAGGGTCCATGGAGCTTAAAAATACTTTACATTCATCTTCTCAGGATAAGGGAAAACCCTGCAAAAATCCTTATCTGGGTAACTCATCCTAAGTAAGATTCAAATGTTTGGCAGTCTGGCAGACGTGCTACTCCCACACAACAGAGGTGGGTACTTGTTATTGTTGCACATTAAGAAGTATCTTTGTTCAGATTTCTTGGTTTCACTTAGAGTTAAAAACATCATTGATGTTTGGCCATGAACTTTTCTAAAGAGCCAATATGTGTGAACTTACAAATATCATTGCCTTGTGCTTGAAAACAAAGAGTTTAAAAACTCATACACTTAGCCTTCTCTGCCTATTATGATTCTCCAAGTCTTTGTATCTTGAAGGGAAGACAATTAAATGAATATGTACTATGAAATTAGAAAATTCAGATTTTTTTCTAATGCCCTACAATTGTAAGCTAACAATACGTTCCTTTTTACATTCTTTTAATTTTAAGTGAGTTAGCTCAGTAAAGTCGTAAGGTGGATTATGAGATAGTTAAAATTATAACAATGAAATAATTGTGTAGTTACATGGTGAATTGATGATGATTGTAGTAAGGTTAATGATTTTTGTTGAATTCATACTCTGATATTTATTTTATAATGGAGATTTAGAAGGTAATATTTCCCTCAGGACTACATCCTGCCTTCCAAAGCAAAATAACCTTAATGGAGAACACAATGAAGCTGAACTCACAAATGCTGATGGGCAGTAAACGAAATATCTAATGACTTAGCACTGTAGTATAAATTACCATATTATCATAAAGGGATAGGTTGATCCAATAGAAGTTACTAAATAAACTATAAAATGGGTCACTTTTGCCATATTCAAACTTTAAATGTCTACTCTGCTTGAATAGAGCTTTGAATATTTTTGTCTGCCATTGCAGACTGTGATGGAAAACTTAAACTAAAAGTGTCTATATGGCTAAATTATTATTCATTATGACTCTGGCCGCGCCGTGGCTAAGTGGTTAGACCACTCGCCTCTCTCCTAGATGGCCTAAGTTCGATCCCAAGCGACCGCATGTGAGATTTGTGGTGGAAAAAGCGGCGCTGGGGCAGGTTTTCTCCAGGTTCTCCGGTTTCCCCCACCATCGCATTCCACCGGTGCTCCATCTTCATTCATGTATCATCAGTGTCACCGCCTGTGGTGCCATTAGTAGTTAAAGCGGACGTTAAACACTACCAAAAAAAAATTATGACTCTTCTTCTAATTAATTCCTTTCTTCTTCTTTTTCTTCTTCTTCTTCTTCTTCTTCTTTTTCATCGTCTTCATCTTCAGGTCCTCATCTTTGGGTCTTCATCTTCATGTCTTCTTCTCCTTCTTCTTTGTCAGTGTCTTCGTCTTTGTGTCTTCATCTTCTTCTTCTTCATCGTCTTTGTGTCTTCACCTTTGGGTCTCCGTCTTTGTGTCTTCATCTTCGTGTCTTCATCTTCATCTTTTGGTCTTTGTCTTTGTGTCTTTGTCTTCATGTCTTCTTCTTCTTCTTCTTCTTTTATTCCTCCCTCTTCTTTCTTCTTCCTCCTTGTATAGTTTTTTGAGGATTCTTTCTTCAAACATCTACTGCCTTCTATAAGTTTCTATGTTGTAAGAGTATTCTAACTCTAGTTATATTTTTATTTGCAAGATGCATTCCACAATAGTTGGTTGGATATTCTAGAAGTAATGGACTCTTTCATATTTTTTTGCATCAAAACATTAAGATGAAATAAGAATGGAAGCTACAGTAAACAGATGAAACACAAAATCAAAAGTTCACTGTTAGAGGGAAAAAAAAAAAGATCAACACTAGGTCAACAGTACATAACCAGGATGTTTGGGTGAGCATGGTTCTTTGAGATAGATGAACATTCTGGTCGGCTGCAGGTTGTGCATACACCAGATGTGGAGAAACATGTTTTCCACGATATTGAGAGCAGCCTGATGACACAATCTCCAGATACTGATCTGCCAACATGGTATAAGTCAAAGGACAGTTTATCTGCATCCTGCATGACAACTTCTATAACATCTTCACTAACAGATTTTCCTCCATAGTTTGTGCAAAACCCAGCACCATTATGAGATTTCTATCTTCAATCCTCTTTGCTGATGAAGTGACCTTTGGTAGAGATGTCATCATTGAAGGGGATGATGGGTGAAATTTCAGCCATTTTTGGTAAAAATTTGCTTTTTGGGATTTTGCATGGAAAAATACTAGACACATTAAATTACATATATGCAAAGTTTCAAAAGCCTATGATATCTGAAGTTGCCTTTATAGAAGAAGAGATTTCACTAATAGCATTAGGCAGCATTATAAGGTCGGATAATACCGCAGCTATCATCTATCCAAATGGCAACATGGTGTAAGGCATGTAGTCAGCAAATAGTGCTAATAAAATGTGGGGTGCAATCTTTTCAGGGTGGTTGTTGAAATTATAAGGAACAAAAAAAGCTCATAAGTTTTAGGAACATACCATAAAACTTGGTTCTGTTCTTGGTTCTGAACACTGCAGTTTCACAACATAGAGTTGTGAACTATCTAAAAATTCCAAACTCATTAGTAATATGGTCAGGTGACCTGCAGGCCATAATATGCGTCTGTCTTTGATATTCATGTTTCAAGAAACCTGTAATTCACAAGCAGCATACCAAAAGAATGGAAGTGGACTCATATTTCATGTTAGCATGTTTGCTATAGAAATCAATAACATGGAAGAGAATTCCTATTGCTTACACTTAGAATTTCAGGAGAATCACAATCACCAGCTATTGCAATAAAAAAGCACGAGTATGATCTAAATAAATTTTATGGATTCTAGTAGAAATGTAGCTCTGGAGTACTTGAGTGTAATGGTGCTGGTGACAATGGTGAAAGTTATTACTTCTTATTTGCTTATTAAAGTGATAGATATTTTTGTGAACTGAAGTAAATATTTACTTTCTAAAAATGTTCTGCCACTAGATTTTAGAACATAGAAATTTAACTATCTTTATAGCCACATACATATAGTTCTTTTCACAAACAATTTACTGCCTGACTGAATCTAAGATTTCTCTTTCAAGGCATTTCAAAATCATTATTTCTACTGTTTACTTCTTCACTTTGTTGTTTCAAGATAACTTTATTTTACCTTCTTGGGAGGAGAAGCAAATATCAATTTTTCACTGCTTCTAAGACCATCAGGCACTAATCCTTTCAACAGATAATTTCTATCTAATCTGTGCTTCTCTATTGGACATTAATTCATTAGTTCTGCTATGGTACAATCTTAAATCTTCAGCTTTGTGCAATAAATTCTAACTCTCGATGGTTTAGATTCTCCAGCACTTCTCTTTCACTGCAGTCTGGCATATCTACATTCATTGGTGGTCAACTCTGAGAGTCTTCTTGCTTTTGATGTTGTTCCTAGAATTACCTTGTTCTTGACTAGTGTCATATCTTGGTTATGTACTGTTGACCTAGTGCTGATCTTTTTTTTTTTTTTCCCCTAACAGTGATCTTTTGATTTTGTGTTTCGTCTGTGTACTGTAGCTTCCATTCCTATTTCATCTTTTAAATGCCAAGTCACTAGAACTTAGGCTATCCTTTCATTTTGAATTATAATGTATAATAATATACTATATTTTACTTTGAGTGTTACCTGTTAATTTTGTCTTGGCTTCTTGATGTGACTCTGTATAAACTTTAACTTCCATTTTCATCACTTTAGTGTTTATAACATTTTCTTTTGCTAGATAATTAATTTTTCTGCTAGCTATTCTGTACCTCAAAGGACCAAAATAGTTTCTTTTTTTATTTTATCACCTCACCTCCATTATTGGGTATCTTTGAATGGGTTAAACTGATTTTTCTAGACTTTAATTTTTTTCAACATTTCTACTTGTTCAAAACTGGATGCAAACCACAAAATATATGCCAGCATGTTAAAAACTTTATTACATCTTCCCAAAACTATCTTTAACATAACTAAGTATGGCATTTTTTATGATAACATTATTTTTGTTTAAGTAAAAAGTAAATTGTATCCAGAAATAGTAAAAATTTTAAAATTTTGCTTTTAGAATGGATACATTTTTTTCTCCCTTTATAATGAAGATATCCAAAATATAATACTTTAAGCTTTTGTACATACTTCTATGGTATTGGAAATATAATTTTGTTCAAAAACACTAAGATGGGATAGATTTTGAACAATGCGTATATTTTAAATCAAACTTTTAATAGCTCAAAAACTATTAAGAGTTAGTAAAATGAAACTCAGCAAAACATTGTCTTTTCATACTCCTGATGTGTGTACCAAAACTGAAGTGTCTAGCATCGGAATTGTGGAAAACCTAGATTTTTCCCTTAACCCATAATCATCACCTGTGGGTTACAGATACTCTTCACAAAATGGTTGAAGTGTCTCATCAGTAATGTTTCAATGTCAATGTTTGGACAGGGATTATTGACTACTGCCTACTTGGACAATTCTTTTTCCATAATCCCTGAACTTTTGCAAAACACTCTTCTTCCATTGCTGCAGAATGTGCCTTTGGCATTATGGCTGCAGCACAATGGAGTACCAGCCCACTCCTGCGTTGATGTTAATGTTCGCCAATACCTCAACATTTTACTCAGATGTTGGATAAGATGTGAAAGCCTACTCAATTACTGGACTTAAAGGCTCTAGATTTTTACCTGTGGGGGATCTGAAAAGCATTGTACATGGTGAGTCTGTATCTAATGTTCAGACCCTTCAACAACATGTACACTTGGCTTGTGAGGATATTTGAACACAGCCTGGAGCACTCAAACAAGTGAAGCAATCCATGATGCAACGTATGACTGCATGCATTGCATCCCATGGAGGCCACTTGGAACATCTGTTGTTACATAGATGGTATTCAGGCCACATGCTGTGTCAGGGCTCTTTGATTAATGTTATTCTTCAGTGCTATCTACTGTGGAAACTGTATTTCTGGATACAAAGTGATATGAACTTTTGACTCCATCTTTATCAGGAGTCATCCTATGAAATTTGTCAAAACTTCAAACTCACCCTATATACATAAGGTATTAGGGGTATGACTGCATATACTTTAAGAGTGACTTGTATTGTATAGGGTAGCGCAGTTAAAAGAAGGGCGCCTTCCCTTTGAATGTGAATACAATATTTCAACTACTGTACACATTCATTCTCCACAATGCTATTACAATGGACAGTTTTATGTAATATTGATGTTAACATTCTTCAATTATCAATTGTTAACATTCTTCTATCAGTATTTCAATTTATTTTATCAGTGAAGTTAGTGTTTCTCTTTGCGTTCTGCAAAATAACTATCAATAGAAGTAAGAATTGAAATTGTGGAAGCATGTGTGAAAATAGGTTCAATTAATGAAACTCACAAAATTTTTGGGGTCAAGTATCCGAATAGAGGACTACCAGCAAAAGAGAGCAACATATAGTCTGTATAAAAATTGGCACACCTATGTATCTGTGCAAAATGTAAAACAACAAAGAATTCCTTCAGTTCACAAAAGTTATTGCTGGCGTTTGCCAATAGACAGTCTCTCTATTGCAAACAAAGCTCAAAGAGGTCTACACATAAATTGACCCAACAGCGCATGTAAGTAGGAGGAGTTGTCAGTGGATATTGAAAGCCATAATTTGAAGCCAATGATGACAATTGTGCAGCAGTTACAAGAGGATGAAAGTCAGACATGTGTAGATTACTGCACATAATCTTTTAATTTCATTAATGATGGTTTCATATTTCCAGTCATGTGAATTCACAGAACACAAACTACTGGGATATGGAGAACCCTAATATAGTGTGTCAGCAACCATTCCATCATGAAAAAATCTGATGTGTTCCATTCACATGACTTTCTCTACATCTCTGTAACAAATTATTGTTACATAGCTTATGCTTCTATTTACTTCATGCTCATCGAGAAAAAATTAGCAGAAATAGTCTTATTACTTGCTTCCTCATAAGTAGAAGTGAAATAAGGGAATACTATAGGTTAAAGTGAAGTCAAAAGATGGTTGCTATGTGACTGAAGTTCTTTTGTTTCTATGGACACGAGTTGACAAATCCCTGTATGAGAAAAGTAAGTTTTTCAAAGTTGAAACCAAAAACAAGGAATATCTAAAAAACGAACAACTCCACGAAAAAAATATATATATAACATAAAGTGTGTGTTTTAATGTGCTCTACATTTTTTGTGTGGTAAGTTTTTGTCCGTCTCTTATGGTTTAGCAGTTATACAAAATTCCATAAAATTCATCCAGAATAAAGTAGTCTTCAGAGGCTATTCCTAGAAAAGTCAAGATATACAGATAAATATCTTTAATATACAATATTTTAATCAAAATCATTAGAGCCATTTTTAAGAAAATAAAAAATTTTGAAAAAAGTTCCATGTAAAGGGTAGTTGGGGGTGGGGGGATTTTTTTTTGAAAATCTTCGTTTTGCATCCTTGGAAGATAAGAAATTTAAATACCAAGTTTGGTATTCAGTGGTCTTTTCGTTTTTGAGCTATGCTGTCCACAGACACAGACAGACAGAGAGACAGACAGAGACAGACAGACAGACAGACAGACAGACAGACACCACACACACAAAGACCTTTTTGTAAAAATGCTTTTTTTTGTATTCAGGGGGTCCTAAAACATGTATTTCCGGTGAAATCTTGGTATCAAATTTTTGGGTGGAATATAATACTTCCTCTGTTACATTATGTACATAGTATAACAGGTGGTGTAACAGGAATGTGCATCATTGTTTCAATATTTTTTACATTACCTTAGACACGGTTGCATATATGGACATTTTTGATACATTATGTGTTCAACTCACTGAATATGAAAGACAATGCTGCTTCTTCCAACAAGTTGGGGCAAATGTCACAAGTCTAAGGTATCACTGGAATAAGTCCATGATGTCTTCTCTGAGAAGTGAACTGTCAGCAGACATTTGTGGCCACCACATTCACCAGATCTAAGAACCAGTGACTTTTTCCTGTGGGGACACTTGAAGAGCAAGGTCTAGGAAACAAATCCACACAATACAGGAACTGAAAGACAACATTAGCTGTGAAGTTGTGCCATCGATATTCAAACTTTACGCTGGATGTATCTGAATATGATTAAATGTGCACAGCTATGTATCGATGCTGCACAGGTTCACTTTCAACATCTTCTATAGGTGCATTTTTCACTGTAGTTTTCAGTCCATTTCAGCTCTTCGTTTTTGTAATTTCCTTATACTTACCCGAATCACTTTTATTTGCACCAATCTGTATAATCACAGGCTTCATGAACTGAAAGCATACTGTGGACTACTTCTTCCTGCTTAGGGAAACTGTATTGTTAGAATTATATATGTTTTGAAGCATCAAAAGATTTCATTGTGGTCAATCTATCATAATAGAGGATATTAGAAGAAATCTGCAGATGTACAAGAGCATTGTTTGTTTGTATGCTAAAAGAAGCCAGTTATATAATGGCAGTGCTAGGTTTGGTCATACAGGAAAATGACAATGTGAGCCATTTTATCTATTACTGTGGAACTTTCCATGTGCTATATTCAATGTTAGCTTTGGTGTACCTAAAAGCTTTTTTTTTTTTAACTTTCTTTGTGTATAATTGTGGCAACTCATTCAATTCTAATATATTTTCAAGTATTATATATCTATAATAATTCAAAATGACCATTGCTAATTTTTTACTACACAAGTGAGATTACTATACTCTGTTAGAGTAATATGCAAGGAGTTGTGGGTGCAACTATTAACAATTACATCATTCTTTCTTCTCCCACATGTTCAGGTGACATTAGACACACATGCACATCATGATGTTTTTGTTAGTGGTGGGAGAAAGACCATTGCAAGCAGCAGTATATGTTTATTGTAAGAATATAAACAGAACTATCAACACCAAAGATGTCCTCTGTTAAGTTCCTTAGAGGATAGGTTAGGGAGATTATTTACAATGCTGACATTTATTTGGGAAAACGAGTATTTGCTCTCATCTATGTTCAGTTATGCATGTGCATATTGTAACAATGATACTGTGGTGATGGCAAAGAAGGCATGAACAGCATGGACCGAAATACAATAATATTTTTAATTATCTTGTTAAGTCATACCTGCATGGTTATTGTTGTATATAAGAACTTAAAGATCTCAGTAAGATATAACTTTGGTTTCTAATAATAATTTAAGATTATAAATATGTTTATAAATAATATACACATTCTCAAGAAATATATTACAGTTTATGAAGCACTAAAGCTCAGGTCTCTGGAAAGCGGTTATTTAGCATTTTATGAGAAGCATCTCATAAGTAATCTCCTCTGGCATTTCTTTTATTAGGTAATACAGTTGAAATGTTTTGTACAAATATGTTTATCTTTTCAAGAATTCATTTTCTTAATCATAAATAATGTAAAGAACTG
The DNA here is from genome assembly GCA_030762935.1 of Hymenopus coronatus. Lineage (NCBI taxonomy): Eukaryota > Metazoa > Arthropoda > Insecta > Mantodea > Hymenopodidae > Hymenopus > Hymenopus coronatus. Next base: position 37,666,076 of record CM060890.1, read on the forward strand.
CAATATTTTGAAAATCCAGAAAAGATTTTCTAATACAGCATGAGACAAGGTAAGAGTACATCTAATTAGAAATTTACCAGAGAGAGATATTCATTATTACAAACTCATGTTTCTAAAACTATCATAGCTGGAAAGCAGTGATGTAAAAGTAGCACATATAGTTCTTATTACATAACATTAATCAAACATAATATATACTGAGCTGTAATCAGCAAAAGCGATAGGGATATGACAGTCCCGAAAGTACATTCCAATATCTCTAGAAATCATAATGTGATTTCTAGAAGTGTTTTGGCATTTGGAATCTGGTGCTTTTATCTGAAATCAGTGAGTTTTTATTTTAATAATATATTTAACTTACTAAATATTTGTATTCTAGTGAACTTCATTTTGATCATTTTTGAGATGGTTATTTTCTCTTTCTCCTAATGAGAAACCAAGAGCTACTCTAACACAACAATGAAAGTCTAAAAAGTTGTTAATTTTTAGGGTGTTAGGAATAAAATTGGGCAAAAAATGTTTCTCATTGTTTAACTTAAATTAATATTTTTAAGATGAATATTTCAGATAAACATTTGCGGTCCTCAATTGAATTAACTTCTAAGCATTCCGAAGAGAGTTTTCATTGTTAGCATCATGTTTGAGGTAAGAACATGATAAATAAAATTAATTGACTTTGTTGTCATAAAATACTGAAACAGTATCAAAATTTAGAACAAACTGTGTTTCTTTGGAACAAAAAAAAATTATTTATATTATAATAACTATTCATAGTGCATATTTTTGCTACAGTTTTGACCAAAAATAATAATTTGAATACAATATTTACGTAAATTATAAAAATATGAGGTACATTCAGAATTTGTCTTATTGAAAAATGAATGACTTGTTGATGAACAGGAAAGCTCCAGATTTCTATTGCCATTTATAGACTTTTTGATATTGGTACTGTAAGGACAGTCATGCAAGACATGGCGTCACCAGGAGCAGAGTGACAAATAGATAGGGTAAGGAAGAGCTCCTAAAAATCTTTTCTTTTAAGTGTAATTTGAGACTTTTCGTTAAAACATCTACTGCTCCATCTTATATATTACTGCATCTACTTTTTGTTCATATGGAATGAAATGTAAAAGAGAATACAAAATTTGCATTTATTAATGTTATAATTCTGAGTTTAATTGAAAACCTAAAGCAAATTAATCCAAATTAGAGAATGATTTCACTAAGATAGTAATTATAGCATAGTTGTTTAAAATATCCTAGGATTTCAGAAAATAATTCTGTTTGAGCTTTTAAGTTCAGAAGTATCAAAACATATTGCATTATTTGAGCCTTGTTTTAGTTTTGTGTTATTTCAGATCAGAAGTACCCTGTAAACTTATGAACTGGAGAGTTCTGAAATGTAGCAGTCAGTAAGAAGACACAAGTGGACAAAAATCTTTTCTTATTTTATGTACTGCTACAGAACCATTGATTATTCAGTCATATTTAATAAAGAACACTATTTTTATATCAAAATATAGATTTATTGTGTTCACTGGGCTATCAGCCTTTATATAACCATTACTATAGCACTGAAGAGTTCTGGAAAGTATCTCTTAGATTGAGTCAAATTTACCACATATAAGATATATTTATGTGAAATGAAGTTGACTATTTTTAAAACTTTTCACTGTAGGTTTAAGCAAAAACATCATAGTTTTTTATTTTAGATACTCATCTTTCATTGTAGTACAACATTTAAGGTAAAAGTTGGAAAGATGGTTGAATTAGAAAATTCAATAACATGGCTGGAATTCAAACCAGAGATCATGTGTCTTTATGGTGCATTGCTCTCTTATTAAGTGACTGATTAGGTTTTCATTTAATTAAACACTTAATACCATGAAGTAAGAGCTGAAAATTTCCTATCATATTAACTCTAAATGTTTGTCAAACATGGTTTTAATAGCCACAGAATTATGCATAATATGATGAGATGGAGAAAGTAAATTATCTATATCAATACAATAACTCAACTGGTTACTGCCCCAACCAGTAAAACTAAGGCTTCATGGATGCAATATTAATTGTGATAACAAATCCAAATTTATTCATGTAAGATTTCATTATGGAACTATTAGATTCATCAATTATAAATAACTGAATATTAAAAATTTCTCGGTCTGATTTCTCTTACCAAATAATTATATTATAATTATTATATAATCTCAAGGCTCATAAATATAATGTAAATGTTTTGCAAAAATACTTAGAATATGTATACAATGCAATAAGTTTGACCGCTTCTCTTTTTATTGAAATAATTAAGTTATAAAATAACTATGCAGTAATTAATTAATTTGTTTAAATCTTTTTTCCTTCCACTTTTATCTTCCTTACCAATTATTAAAATGAGAATTGCAAAATTATCTTTAATTACAACTGCATGCTACTTGCATAACTTTGGGCAAATGAAAACTGGATAAACCTTTTAAATTTCTCAAAAACATTCTTTAGTTAAGCTTTGTTTCTCAATGTTTAAATTATATGGCATTTATTTCTGAGCCCCTGATTATCCATGTTAAAATGCAGGTGCATATTGAGAAAAACAAAAAGCATACATAATATAATCCAAAAGTATTTAATTGAATATTTATAAATGTAATTTTCAGCTAACACTTCCTTATCTATGCATTTGGAGCTTAAGATAGAAATGGCTTTTACTTGATTTTGATTGCCTCAATAAAAACCTAAGGCATTTAAATTTACATTAGGTTTAATTATTTTAAGCTGCTTTATAATTTTACTGCCAGATTCATTTTGTGTGGTTTTTTACCTCCCCTGTCAGTTAGAAGAAGTCTTGGATTCATTAAAAAGTTTGGTATTGACATTTCACAATATTTTTTTTTTTTTTTTAGTGAATGTACTTCCAATTTTATTTTGTTCCAAATATGCCATTTTTGTTGATTACTTTATATCTTAGTATCTACTTCTGAAACATACTTTAGTCTTGATTTCTCATAGTGTTTACACTTGGCCACAATTTAAACTGTAAATTTCATATATTCTTAGCTTTTTTGTTGGCATTTAATTCAAGAGAGATTTCTGAGTGCATTTATTTGTTGGAAAATTCTGCAGAATTTACCATCTGGTCTAGAATAGTAAACAAATGTCTTGCATATCTTTTCTATACTAATACAGTATCTTAATTACTTTTTGTTTCAATTTCACTTAGACTTTCTCTGCTGCGTCTACCCTGAATTCATTGTAGGTCTTTAAAAGGTTACTCTCAGTACAGTCATTTCTACCTTTTGGAATGTACCAAACTGTTGAAGATGGAAAATTGATGTGATTGCACTTTATAGCTGATAAAATTGGAAAGCAGGACTCCTCGAATATGATGCACACTACAGAGGTGGGCAAAATTTAACTTATTACATTCCTGATGATCTTCAAATCCAAGGAAGGTGAGTATTTATTTTTTTGCTTTTAATGATTTTGTGCACATCATGTGTTTCTCAGGAACTATGGTAAATATGTTGTCAGCACAGCAGAACCAAGTTGTATAGAAGCCACTACATTGAAACAGTTTGGTCGAGTAGTCAGTCTCCACATGCTAATTTGAGTCAACAACACTCTGGCATTTAATTTAGATGAATTACTAAGCAACTGAAGTGTTTGAAATATTTACTAATTACTAATTTTTCGCCATTCTGAACTTCTCTACCTTTGTTAAATGTATCTTTTAGTTTGTCCTTTCTTACTTTAAGCTCACAGCTCATAGTACTTAACTTGATAGATCATATGTGATAATGAAGAAATTAAAATGCACTATGCTGTTAAGATCTTCAGCACGTGCAAATGCTTTAGGGACTAAAGTACAAACTATCTGATATCATTGGGGCTAAGAAAAATTGCAGAATAAAGCCTTAACCAGGCAGATATGCCCAACTGAGCATTAAAAGTGCATCTATGCAAGAAAGTCAAAAGAGTAAAGGCAGAAGTTTAGTTGCAAAAGGTACATGTAAAGCTATTACCACAGTTTGTGCAACATAAATCTTAAAAGATTTAAAACTTAGTTTGATATCATGTGTTAAGGTAAAATGCACACTATTAAAAGCAAAGTTTTTATTTAGCTATATTAAGAAGACCTTTTCAGAAACCTCTCTGCTGGAGATTGCTAGTCTGTTGTGAAGTTTCTTTGTATTTCAGAAGATGTTTCTTCATCTTCAGCAAGTTGGATTCATATTCTAATACATCCTGATATAAATTGACCAGGCAGAACTCTGTGGCATTATCTATCTTTTCACTGACCTTGGTGATCTATGGATTGACCCTTGGAACTACTTGTTTGGAGTCTTTAATTTGGTTTCTTTGTGCTGACATTGTGTGTTCTCTTGTTTAAATACAGGCAATCACAATGAAAAACTAAACATAATCTCTCTTTTAAATTTTCATATTATCTATTCAATAATTTTTCAGTAAAGTGTCACATCATTTTATTTTTAGTTTAAGAAAAAAATAGAAGTTCAAGATGATAGTTACTACCCATCCCACCTCATGTTACCAGTGTCGGACGTTCACACTGCTTCGTCATACACTGGGCAGGCACTGTGGAAAATCATTGTGCATTACACAAGTGTTCGAGTATAGAGGTGCTTAAAACAAGCATGTTCATACATCCTGTACAATTCCCCATTACAACGGGGCTGAAATTACAGTAATTGAGTTATAATAAATCCTATAAATATTACCTATTGTCTAGTATTAATGACACAAATGTAGCATCAACATAAATACCCAGTATTACGCAACAGACTGTACCACGTGTTTGACCTTTGTCTCTCCCCCCGACAGCTCAGTAGTCTACATTCTGTAGTCAACAGCAACACTAGTGACACCATCATCAGTAGTATAGCCTGAGCTGGAATGGGCTATATGTGATTTTTTTGGTATGCACAATAAAACTTTAGACTACTTGAGTGAAAACTCATAAAGTGCATCATAAGTCAGTTATTCGCATTTGAAAATAGAATGGCTAAAAAGACCAATCTTAAAGTGAAAAACATTTTTGGTTGTAGATTAGCATGTGTGTAAATAAATACTAAAAAAATAAAATAAAATTATAAATTTGGAAGTTATAGATCTTGAGCATTTTTTTGTACTGTGCAATTCATATCTTCAGGTTCCTGAGCTTTTCATAAAATCTCAGTGTGTATTCTTTTAATCTCTTCAGTGTTTTAAAAATGTGTGATCACATTCAACATTTTTTTATAAATATTAATAAAAAGAGGGAGTTTATTAATAGGGAGCTTTTAAAATAAATGTTTTGGAATTTGTGATGTGCATACATATTGCTCTTTTAAATCTCTTAGTAAGTATATGAAATGGAAAAAACAGCAATGTTATGATGGCATTTTACTTCATATGTACATAATCTTCCTCCATATTTTTGTTCTTTTGGATATCACATGGATAATCAGGAGATCAATACATATTAGCTAATGTTTTAGCTTAACAACTTAAAACTAATTTTTCCTAGCTAAATTCACATTAATAATAAAATTAGGTGCTAGAGGATTTGTTGTAATAATTTCTAACTACTTAAAGCAATGTGATCATAAACTTGGATTTTAGGGTTGTGTAATTTTCTTAGCTATTTATTTTCATGCAAATTGTGTGTTGCTCTATATGTAATCTAATATTTTGCTAAATTCTGTGCCTGTTTTCTTAAGTACCAATTTGGAGCATTCTAATGCTTTCTCTAATGCAAGCTGGCTAAGCATTGGGTTAGGGATAGAATCTCTTTGAGTGCCATGGCCTATGGGGGTACCGAGAGACCAAACCAGACTCACCAGGCTGAAGATAAAACAATTTTTTTTTCTGCTTCATAGACTAAAAATGAAGATAAACACCCATTATAGCATTAACTTAAATAAGCATTTTGATAATATTTTACTGTCAAAACCTTTAATGAAAAACAAATCATGAAGAGTTTATTTAGTTATGCGCAGGCAATATTTAACTCCATCTGGTAAGTTAACCAGTCCTACTATCAAAGAAAATAACTTTAAGCACATTCTTTGAGAACAACTTACTTAAATTTTAATTGCACATTTTCCTCATTGATGAAATGTCAATAAATAATAGAGATTATAATGAAACAAGAAATTAGATAATATTTTCAAATTAAATATTCTCATTAAACAATACAAGTTTTGAAAGCACAATGGTTTGTGGACTAAGCACAAGGAATAATTGAAATTTTGAAAGTCTAGATCCACATATCACTACTCTTTTGAGTAGTGATATGTAAATAGTCAACAGCCATAAAGATTGTGACACATGAAAATAAAGCTGACTTTTCTACAATTTGACTGTGATTGGCATCACTGTACAGCATTACTGCTATCTAATACTGATTTAGAATTTCTACAATTTAAGTTAGAGAATAATCAAATGCCAGAGCTGGTAGATATTTCAGCGCATTACAAGATATGTACTTGATCATGTTGACTGGAATGTCATAGAAATTAGATTCTGGTCAGATTTGAAATCACTGGCTTGTTTGAGAATAGTTACTTATTGCACAGTTGTACACTTTGATACTGTATAATGTGGAATAGAGCTCTTTTACAAACATGCTTAATTTTCCAAAAAAAACAACCTCTGTACTATCAGAGCATTTGTGGTACTGTATTTATATAAACATACTGTAACTTATTAGTTTTTGCGGCGGAGGACGATGGATTTTTTCGAGTATAAAAATCCTTAGCATGGCTTCCTTTGGAAGGAAAGTAAAGCCGTTGGTGATTTACGGCACGTAAAATAAGCCTGATAGAGCAAAATTAAGTGGTCTTTCATGCCCAATATAGAATGGGATGCTGAGAACCATAAATAAAACTTCATTTCATTTCATTAATTTTTAAAAATATAAAATACATCACATTCTACTGACATCAGAAAATGATTTTGGTATAAATATAGATAACATCATTAATTCATTTTGTGAAAGACCAGAAAAAACAGTACTGGATTCATTTCAGTCTGCCAAATCTGCAGAATGTTGACATGGAATCTAAAATTACTTTTTGAAAGTGTAGGTTAGGACATAACTGAGAAGCAGCCACCTGATACACAGGCATGCCTCATGATACCCAGGGAAAAAGTAAGTGGGTTTTTCCATTATATACCGACTCCCTTGCTTACAAAGGACGGAAGTGGATATGCCCCTTTTGTGCATCAACCCCATTAGGAGATGACTACTGAAACCTTGGTGTCTACTAAGCTCTCCAAGTTACTAGCATCAGGACACTGCATAAGACTTATTGACAAAATAATTGTCAACAAAGTTAGCAGTCTCAAATTTGGTGTATGCCAAAAAAGGTCTCAGCAGTTGAGTCAGCACCTTGCAGTTGCTGGTTATGCAGAGTAGCAGAAAAAGGGCAGAGCAAAGATGCTTTTCAAGTAAGAGATCAAAAAGATATTAAACCTATGAAAGCAGGCTTAAAAACAAGGACATTTGGAAGTTATGACTTTGATTACTCTTGTGGTATAACTTCTCTCTTGCTACTTGTAATCTGTACTGCCTGACACAAAACATTATCTACTTGCATCACAATTTTACTGCTAATTTTTAGATTAGTTTGTGTTATAGCTTCTCACTTTCCATACTTTTAACCCAAATTCTAAGGTAACTCGTCCTTACATATATGCCCTTGCTTAAATCATCTCCTTGCACATGCATTCTTCCAAAGTTGGCATAATTTGAGAGCTTGCAACTTAACCACCAATTCCATTCTTGTATAAGCTTTTAGGCTGTATCATATATGTGAATGTCTGACTACTACAACACCAAAGTCCAGCATGCCTCGATCTGTAATTGTAATGCTCTGGTCTTTAAGAAGGACATAATGTATTTCTCAGCCAAAATCTGAGTTTATCAACATCCTTATCTGTGACAGGAATAAATATTTTAGGAGTTATGATGACTGCAATCATTTGTGGTCTGGTGGTTACTATGCTAGCCTCCATTACCCTAGGTTGCAGGTTCAAACCCAGTGGAGGGTGATGTATTATTTCTGGAGGTAACAACCCTTAGCATGGGAAGTAAAGCTGTTGGTCACCTGTTTATTTGCAAATAAAGAAAGAAAATGTCCCTGGGCTAAATTTGCCATTTTTACATCTGCAAGTCATGAATTTGTCCTACCTATTGTGCCATCTATATGTGATGAGTTGATCCCTTGTTCCCATGTGACGAACTAGAAATTCCCTGATCAAGAAACCACTGTAAAGGTGGCCCAATGTATGCTTGATGGAATTTGAATTGAATATAGTGATTGCTTATCAGGTATTAAGTCCTCAGTGACACATTTTGGTGTCTGGTCCATTTCATCTGACTGCTTCTGGGAATTGAGTTAAGTTACTGATTAAAGTGCACTGAAATTAAAAAAAAAATATAACTATTGCATTCTTCATACAGTTATAATTTTAAATAAATACCTGTTCCTCGGGAGCAGATAGTTCTATCATTTTCTTTTCATTTCAAACTATCAAATTTTTGTGACCAGAGACTGCCATTGTAACACAAAAAATTATCACATGCCATTCAGCATACCAAAATCAGACTAGAAGCCAAAGTTTGAGACATTCCAGTGTAATGATGCCAAGATGACAATGAGACTAAAACTGTCAGTATATCCTGAGGCAAGTGCAATTAATTTTTTGGTATTATTGATTGGAATATTATTTAAGCCATAATAAAATTAAATTGTTAATTATGTTACATTGAACATTTTATTCTTTATATTTTGCTTTAAGCTTCAAGCACATGGTTCAAGTAACAACCATTTCATTGCTCTCATAGTTTTTTTAATTGAGCTTTTATTTGGAAAGAATAGGATCAAAGGTCTCTTTATAGAAACTGGACCTGGTGACGGCGGCCCGCGGCAGGGTTAGGATCAGGTTTTGTGCGGGGAGCGTCCTGAACCTGTCTTACTCGTGAAGTCGTCCTCTTCCTCAGCCTCGGCCTCTCGCGCCAATTCTTCTGGGGTCTTCTTCTTTCGCATCAGAGGATTTGGCTCTTCTTGAGGCATCATTTCCTGTACCTCTTCTTTCTTCTTGATGTTGTACTGCAACACAGAATGACAATGGTCAATGGAGTATTATGATTAATGTTTCTTAGCCTAGAAATCAAGATATAGATAATACAAAAATGCATTTAAAAAGTACAAAGGTGAAGGTAAAGAAATGAAACATCATTGTTAAATATTCCTAAAAAAGCAAAAATCACTGTCAAAGCTTTGGAAAATGTGGGGTACATGTCCCTTTTAATTAATGGGCATCATTTATCCCTCCTCCCCCTCCACTGTCCAAATATTTAAACAGAAAACCTCTCACTACAATGGAATAAAGTAAAATGAAGTAGCAAAGACTTTTCAGATACCTGAAATACTTATCTATAATAGATGGGAGATAAAATATATCTACTTTACTAAAAATTAATATTCTAATAATAAAATCTATTAAATTGTCATAATTATAACAATAGTTTAAAATAAGTAGAATTTAGTAAGAATTAAATATGAACCGTATTTGCATTTGGTTTTATTTGTTTTATCAATAACTACCACAATTACCTTCATTTTGGATACATTATTTTGTTATTCCTCTTTTTTTTTTCTTTGATAGTGTTTAAAGGCCGCTTTAACTACCATGACACTGCAGGCACCGATGATACATGTAATGAAGATGGAGCACCAGTGGCATGTGATGGTGGGGGAAACTGGAGAACCCAGAGAAAACCCACTTCTGTGCCACTTTGTCCACCACAAATCCCACATTTGGCTGCTTGGGATTGAACCCAGGCCACTGCTATTCATCTGACAGTAAAAACAAATCTCATATATAATTTTTAATTAAATTAAATCATTTCAGGTTTCTATTATATCCTATCATTTTTGTCATCTAGGACGTACCTTTAAGTTACATTTACATATTGGAAAGGCTTTTTTTTTTTTCTATCTTCAGAATTTTCATTGTTTTAATTTTAGTATTATATAATAGCACATACTTTTTATTTCTCAAAATTGATATATTACACCCATATGATTTTCTTTAGCTGTTTATACAAACTTAATACAAAAGATTATTCTCCCTTCTAAACCATGCTGTTTGAGCTGCATTAGCAGAATGTCTTATTACTTAGTTCCTTTTAAGTAGAAAGAAACTAAAGGAATGCACTATGAGACAGTAAAATGTTTTAAAAGGTGTCATTATGCGATTGTCATTGCAATTCACTTTTTTGCTTAACGAGGAGTTGAATGAAAGAAAAACAGATACTTCTGTCTGAGAAAAGTATAAGTATTTAAAATTGAAACCAATAACAAGGAATATCTTGAAAACAGTCAACTCTGCAACAAAAATGTATGATATAATACATGCATTTCAAGGAGATCTACAGCTTTTATGTACTAAATTTTTATCTATCTTTAGAAGTTATTCCCAGAAAATTCAAAATGCACATTTTATTTCTGATGCAAATATATATAATATACAATATTTAAATCAAAACCATTAGAGCCATTTTTGAGAAAAACAAAAATTTCAAATTTCGGGGTAGGGAAATTTTTAAAATCTTTGTGTTGCATCCTTGGAAGTTAATAAAATAAACTTAAATACCAAGTTTGGAATTTAACGGTCTTTTAGTTTTGGAGTTATGCTGTCCACCCCTCTCCTTCCCCAACATGCACACTCACACACACATACACACACTCGCTTACTTTTCTAAAAATGTTGTTTTTGGACTCAGGGGGTTTCAAGACATGTGTTTCTGGTAAAATCTTGGTACCAAATTTTTGGGTGGAATATAGTACCTTCTCTACACAATATGTGCTCTATGTAGGAACATAGTATATGTAGAGAAAGTAAAATAAAATATTTTGTGTTCCATTCACATGACCTCTACATTTCTACTACAAATTATTGTTAAAAAGCCTATTCTTCTATTTACTTCATGGTATTGGAGAAAAAATTAGCAGAAATGGGCTTATTACTTGTTTCCTTGTAAGTAGAAGGGAAATAAGGGCGAGTACCATAGGCTAAAGCAATAGTCAAATGTTTTAAAAGCCGGTTGCCATGTGATTGAAGTTCCTTTGTTAGTATGGCCAAGAGTTGAGTAATTCCGTATGAGAAAAGTATAAGTATTTTAAAACTGAAACCAACAGCAAAGAATATATCAAATATGGCCAACTCAATGAAAAAATGTATATAATATAAATTGTGTATTTTAATGAGCTCTACATTTTTTATGAAGTAAGTTTTTGTCTACTTCTTACGGTTTACCAGTTATGCAAAATTCATCCAAAATAAAGATGTCTTCAGAGGCTATTCCCAGAAAATTTAAGATATACCTTCTATTTTTTTATGCAAATATCTTTAATATACAATATTTTAATAAAAATTGTTAGAACAATTTTTGAGAAAATACAAATTTTCGAAAAATGTTCCATGCAAAGGGTAGTTTGGGGGATTTTGTTGAAAATCATTGTGTCGCATACTTGGAAGATACTGAACTTAAATACCAAGTTTGTTATTTAACGGACTATGCTGTGCATGTACACACGCACACACACACACACGCACACACACACACACACACACACACACAGACATTCTGAAAGGGGTTGTTTTTTTTGGAATCAGGAGGTACCTCAGAAGCGCACCTGTGACCAACAGCACAGAAGTAACCTATGTTTTTTTCACAGCGCTACAGTGAACACACAGGGAACATGTCAAGTTTAACAACTCAAACTATATCATATTTTGTGTTGTTAATATTTTTAATTAATATTGATGGTTTTTGTTGAGGAAGCTCAAGTTATGTTTATTATAATTACAAGGGTGTAGTTGGGCAAATTTCATTGAACAAAACTTTTGTGGGGGAGTGTACAAACTTTTAAACTGTCTATTAGATTGACTAATTGGGTTGCATTTTTGTTCCTTTGATTCAAGCACTTTATAAATGTATTTTTACTTTCTCCTCACGTACTACGTGCATAGAGTATAGATAAGGTATTATATTGCACCCAAAAATTCGATACCGAGATTTCACTGGAAATACATGTTTTGGGTCCCCCTGAATCCAAAAAAAGCATTTTTGGAAAAAGGTCTGTGTGTGTATGTCTGTGTGTCTGTGAACAGCATAGCTCAAAAACGAAAAGACCGTTGAATACCAAACTTGGTATTTAAGTTTGGTATCTTCCAAGGATGCGACACAGAAGAGTTTTAGGAAAATACCCCCAATTCAACTACCCTTCACATGGATCTTTTTTGAAAATTTAGATTTTCTTAAAAATGGCTCTAACGATTTTGATTAAAATATCGTATATTAAAGATATTTACGTGACAAATAAAATGTATATCTTGAATTTTCTGGGAATGGCCTCTGAAGACTACTTTATTCTGGATGAATTTCACGGAAATTTGCATAACTGCTAAACCATAAGAGATATGCAAGAACTTAACACACAAAAATGTAGAGCATATTAAAACACACACTTTATGTTATATACATTTTTTCGTGGAGTTGATCGTTTTTGATATATTCCTTGTTTTTGGTTTCAGCTATGAAAAACTTACACTTTTCTCATACAGGAATTAGTCAACTCCTGTCCATACAAATAAAGGAACTTCAGTCACATAGCAACCAGCTTTTGATTATTAGTTTAGCCTATAGTACTCTCTTATTTCCCTTCTGCTTACAAGGAAGCAAGTATAAGACTATTTGTGCTAATTTAATTGCTGATAATACATGAATGAAGATGGAGCACCGGTGGAATCCGATGGCGGGGGAAACCGGAGAACCTGGAGAAAACCCGCCCCAGCGCCGCTTTGTCCACCACAAATCACACATGCGGTCGCTTGGGATCGAAACCGGACCGTCTAGGTGAGAGGCGAATGATCTAACCCAGTGTTTCCCAACCTTTTGAAGTTCACGGCACCCTTGGGAATAACATTAAACACTAGGGGCACCCTTCCCTGAATTAAAAGAAAATTAAGCTTAATATGTTAATTTATTGAAATATTATATAATAATAACGTACACAATAACATAATACATTAAACTTTACTACAATCACTGAGTAAAAATACATCAATACATTTTGTTCGATTAATGATTAATGTGAAACTTGTGATTGATGCTTAGAGCACAGATATGTGATGTCGGGTCTTACAGTTGACAGTGAAACACGCAAATCATCCTCAAGGTTATTCAGTCTATTGCTTGCTTTGCATTTTATTGTCACCATAGCAGAGAAGGCTTGCTCGCATAATTAGGATGTTGAAAAGGGCAAAAGTGCGTTAATTGCTTTCTTCATTAGGTTAGGGTACTCCTCTCTCCGTTGAAGCCAAAAAAACTAGCCACCTTTGAGTGTGGAATCAGCGCAAAGATCAATAAATTCATCTCGTTCGCAAGCAGTGAAATCTATTTCCTCTGCACTATCTACGAAATAAAATGGTGAGACAACCCAGTCGAGATTCGTAGTGGAAATAGTTGGAAAGTACGCATCTATTGCATCTTGCAATCTTGATAAGTGATCACAAATGCGGTCTTTCAGCTTACCCAGATCTTTATCTCCTGCCACATTAAGAAGAGATGGAAAGTTCGACAAATCTCCTTTTTGAACTGCAGACTTCCAAGAACTAAGTTTTCTTTTAAAACCTTTCATTTTATTGGTTGAGGAGATTGAATATTGTTTCATGTCGACCCTGCATCGAAACATTCAGTTCATTCAGCTTATGAAAAATATCTGCCAGATACGACAGTTCAAAACACCAAGAATCACTTAGTAAGAGCTCATGAAATGTGTTTTGATTTTCATCCTTAAAAAAAGTTTTTAGCTGTTCTTTAAGTTCGAGAAACCGGTTCAATACACGACCCCGCGACAACCACCTTACTTCTGTGTGAAGCAACAAAGAGGTATGAGCTGCATCCGTTGCGCGACATAACTGTTCAAAAATTCTGCACTTTAAAGGTCGAGACTTCATATAGTTCACCATTTTCACAACTTGGTTAAACACTTCAGCAAAATCTTCATTACACGCTTTCACGACTAATGCCTCTCTATGCAGAAAACAGTGAGTTATAATAATGGATGGATTTTCATTGAGAGCTCTGGCAGTAAAACCTTTAATTTTCCCAGACATAGATGGTGCACCATCTGTACATATACCACAACAGTCTTTCCATGAAAGATCATGGTCATTGAGATAGGAATTAATAGAAACGAAAATATCATGGCCTGTAGTTGTAGTCTCCAGCGGTCTACAGAAACTGTTCACTAATATCTTTTTCATCAATATATCTGATAAAACCAAGGAGTTGCGGTTTGTCACCAATATCGAGACTCTCATCTACTTGCAAAGCAAATGTTCTATAAGTTTTTATTTTCTCCGTGACTTGTTCGTTGATATTGCATGACATTTCAGATATCCTGCGGCTGATTGTGTTGTTGGACAGAGGAACTTTCGAAATTTGATTAGCTGCTCCTTCGCCAAGTATTGTTGAAACTATAACTTGACATGCAGGGCCAATGATTTCCTCTCCAAGAGTATGAGGTTTCTTTTTTTTTAGCTATCAGTTCTGCTACTTTAAATGAGGCTTCAAGAGCAGTATCACCTATGGTCATTCTCTTTACCATTCGCACAGCTGTTTTCTTCTCCCCTTCTAATATATGTGAAAAATGCATTACACTTTTCTGTGACACACTAGGATGCTTTGTTGTAAGATGCCGCTTCAGTTTGCTAGGTACCATGGCCTCGTTGCTAAGTGTTTCGCCACAAACTAAACACACAGGGATAGGGTTTTCCTCGTTGTTATTCCACTTAAATCCATACGCTAAGTAACTGTCCTGGTATGTTCTTTTCTTTCGTTTGTCTTCTTTATGTGGTGAATTCGACGGTCCAGGAGAAACTGTAAGATTTGGCTTCTTAAAGCAAGCAGTAGGAGCCGACTGTTCACTTTCACTGTCCTGGCGTTTACGTTTAACAATGAACTTATCCATAGCTAAACATTGTGAATCAACGCGAGGAAGACAACTGAAAGCGCCAAGCGGCGTACACTTTTATATATTCATCTGTCGAAGTCTCGGGAATGTTCGTGAGGAAGCGAGTAGTCTCGGGAATGTTCGGCAGGGTATAGCTGTAATGCCATCTGTGGGATACTAGTATAACTGAATTATTGAAATGAATCGACCACTATCACCATCTGCCGTGCATGAGAGTAATTGATTTGACTTATTTTATTTCAAGACCTTACAAGACTTAAGGCTTCAGTAGAAGGTATTTTTTTTTTGTTTATCTCAATATCTCGCGGCACCCCTTAGCCAATCACACGGCACCCTAGGGTGCCGGGGCACACCGGTTGGGAACCGTTGGTCTAACCTCTCGGCCACGGCGCGGCCAATTTCATGCCTGCTCTAGAGGCAGAGTCGCCACCTAAAGGTCCATGGATCGCAGCTTTCTTCGGGGAGGGGTGTGATAAGCTGTTACTCTCTTCCACATTACCAACTGCACTGTTGGTAACGTCACAGTTACAGCAGAAGCAAGATTACCACACAATTTGCCAGAGTGACATAATATGCTACTTTCGCTGCTACTTGGTGAGAACTGGCAGAACTATTCATCCTCTGCTTCCTTAGCAAGCCAACAAGGGACTGAACCATGACTGAACCCAACCAATTCAGCTGGGAATATCGCCGTGGGACGGTCTTATCTTCAATAAGTACAGCGAAGCTTGCTGCGCAGCCGCCTAGGATAGACAAAAGTGGGGTTTCTTTAGCTTGAGTAAAATTGGGGATACTATATGTTACTAAATCTAAAATTTGATATTTGTGAAAACCCGTTTTGATCAGGATATTCAGATGTTACTTTATTACTAATTTTTGACCAGTTTCTGTTTCATTGCCTACAACTTATGTGTAATTTATAAGCCGATTCACAGATTATAATTAAAATGTAAAGAACTGTAAAGCTTTAAAAGAATGTTAAAATCAGACATGTTCGAAATGATGATGAAAAAGGTTATTAAAAATAAATATAATGAAACTCTGCCAGTGTATTTTTCCAGTTTCCTAGAAAATTTTCCCTAGGCCATTAGGAAACTTATGTAAAGATTCCCTCTGGGGTTTTGTACCAAGTATTGCTTAGGATTACTACACTATACAGATAGCGGCCAAACTGTGAACTAAACACTGTGTTGCCAATGTGAGCAACACGTATTACCTGGCATGTTTATGTATCAGAATGTAATAATAAATGAAGTTCACAAAGATGCAGTAAAAAAGAACAATTTATGAAAAAAATAACAATTCCACAAAAAGGTATTTAAGGAATACTCCAGATAGATAAATTAAGGAAATTAAAAAAGAAATTCTGGGGAAAAAATCCGTCAATTACTTTGAGCCGGCCTGCATGCGCTTTGAAGTGTCGAGGGATGTTCACTTTAAGGATATACAAGAAAATTGGCGTAGGTAATCGTGATTACAGTTCACTTTTGGTAAACATGTTGGTGGGTAAGATGAATATAAAGAAACCAAATCAATTCTACTAGACGCCGCCAGTGTTATGTGTTTACGAAAGTCGGGAGCTAACGCCAACATCTCGGCCTCGATCAACCTCTTAGAAAAATAATTTTCACAGTCGCACAAACAAATGAATAGGCAACAAATAACACAGGTGTAATATAACTGGAAACAGAAAAAAGAAAACACGTTAACTGTAAGCTGAAGTGAAGTTTCACGCGAAGATTGAGGAAGTGGTAATTTGACCTCGGCAACTCTGACAACAAAGCGGCTGTCACCATAGCAACGAGCCTGTCGCGCTCATTTATTTTTCCGATTGCAGTGCTTCTGTCAGGCTCCAACTTAGGAAATTGGAGCTATAACAGTATTTTGCCACCTGCTGTTGTTAAATTAAGAAAGAAAAACATCTCAGCTTACCCGATGACTCTGATGACAAGGGGGATTACATCACTATGAATTGGAGAATCTAGTTACAAAAATACTTCCAACTCAATGACTGACAAGAAAGATATTCCAAACAAATGTTTATAGAAAACTGGAAAACGACATGGTCAACATCCCACAGCAAAATGCATGATGCCCGAGCCAGACCTACCAATTTCTTCGAACCCCTCCGAAAATTAGAACGTCGTGAGCAAACAATAATTACCCGCCTCAGAATTAGACACTGCAAACTGACACATTCCTTCATCATTATTAAAGATCCAGAATCAAAATATGAGACCTGCAACACACCACTTACTGTCCTACATATCCTGCTGCAGCGTCCGAGATACGCCAAACAGACTTCGGGCCGGTTTCAGTGACTTACCAAGTGCTCTACATAACCACCAGACAAAAAGACAATAATATTTATAAGACAATATAAACTTTTTAAATTATTGTAAAGTATAAATGTAACCATTTTGTAATTTACCAATGTGTAAATAACTATTTTATGTACGATTTGTAAGGTCGGGATATGACCATACTGTTAAAGCGACCCAAAATAAATTATATTGCCAAAAAAAGAAATATCAAGTGATTAAAGGGTCTAATTAAATATTAAACTGACATAATCCAACTGAATATCCACGCGCCCGCTAATAATATATGTATTGACTTTATGACAAAACATAGAAAAACTCACAATTCAAATGCTGTATTGCGCGTTACAGAAATATTCTTTTCAAAAACTCACGTTAGTGTCACACTGTTAAAATATTTGGCGTGGTGAGATATTGCTCCGGTCTACAACAATGCACATGTTTATGGATAGCAAATATTGGTGCGGACCAAGAGACGAATAGGAGTTTTCACAGAGATAACTCCCTACTGTGGCTATTCCCATTGATGTAGGGCTGTGTCTTTTTTCGCAACAAAGAGCTGATAACACTGGGTATTGGCATTGTATTGTAACTCTGACAAATGAACGTTGTGCGAGAGGAGCAATTTTATGAAGCGCCAGTATCGGTGTAAAATGTAACAAGTACCAACACAACAGCAATAACAAATTCTGATAACAGACTGCAGCGATAAACTCTGTATTTATAATGCGCTTTCTTATCTTTCGGACACATTTCGGTATAAACTAGTATAAACAAACATCCAATTAGATTTCACAAACTTTCTAATTGGATATAAATAAAATAGATTGGTGTAAAAATGGTTTCTATTGACGTTTTATTCTTTTTACTTTCTCTAGCCCCATATGTACAATGCACATAGGGATAGGGAAGTATTGTATTCCACTCAAAAATTCGATACCGAGATTTCACCGGAAATACATGTTTTAGGACCCCCTGTATTCAAAAAAAGCTTTTTGAGAAAAAGGTCCGTGTGTGTGTGTCCGTGAACACGATAACTCAACGAAAAGTAGCTAAAATACCAAACTAGGTATTTAAGTTTAGTATCTTCCAGGGATGCGACACGAAGATTTTGAGAAAAATCCCCCCACCCCAAACTACCCTTTACATGGAATTTTGATTTACTTAAAAATGGCTCTAACGATTTTGATTAAAATATCACATACTAAAGATATTTACCTAACAAATTAAATGTGTATCTTGAATTTTCTGGGAATAGCTTCTAAAGACCTGTTTATTCTGAATGAATTTTGCTTAATTTGGCATAACTAGTAAACCGTAAGAGATAGACCAAAACTTCATGTACAAAAAATTTAGGTCTTGTTAAAATACACAAGTTATATCATATACATTTTTCTCGTGGAGCTTACCGCTTTTGAGGTATTCATTGTTATTAGTTTCAGTCGTGAAGTACTTATACTTTTCTCAGACGGGAGTGTCCATTTTTCTTTTGTTCTACTCCTGGCCAAGAAAAGAAGCGATTTGTAATGACAATCGCATAACGACAGCTTTTAAAACATTTGACTATTGATTCCAAATCTTCTCGGGCTTCTAGCCAGGTAAAAACTTGGCTTGACACCAACGTTTCGAAGAAGTGCATCTTCCTCGTCTTCAAGATCAGTTCACCCTGAAGACGAGGAAGATGCACTTCTTCGAAACGTTGGTGTCAAGCCAAGTTTTTACCTGGCTAGAAGCCCGAGAAGATTTGGAATTAACACGTCGCCAGGAAAGCTTCAGTTCTTATTTGACTATTGGTTTAGCCTAGTGTATTCCCTTATTTTCTTCCTACTTATACGGAACTAAATAATGACATTGTGCTAATGAGTACCACGATTAGCAAAGTGCAGAAAGAAGATGAATCTTATGTATGAAGTTTGTAGAACAGTTAGAGAAAGTCATGTGAGTGTAACACATCAGATTTTTTACGTAGTGCATAGGTAGTGAAGGTATTGAACTTCAACCACAATTCGATATGGAGATTTACATACACGAAATACACGTTTTAGGGCCCCTCTATCCAAAAAGAGGCATTTTTAGAAAAAGATCCGCGATTGTGTGTCTATTAACAGGATAACTCAAAAACGAAAAGTCGGTAAAATACCAAACTTGGTATTTAAGTTCAGTATCTTCCAAGGATGCGATATGAAGATTTTGGGAAAAATCCCTACATTCTAACAGCCATTTACATGGAAAGAATTCGAACATTTGATTTTCTCAAAAATGGCTCTAACGATTTTGCTTAAAATACCGTAAATTAAAGATATTTATACGACAAATAAAATGTATATCTTGAATTTTCTGGGAATAGCATCTGCAGACCTCTTTATTCTGGATGAATTTTGTTACATTTTGCATAGCTGGTAAACTGTAGAAAATAGACTAAACTTGCTACATAAAACACATAGATCTCGTTAAAACACAGAATTTATGTCATATACATTTTAGTCCTAGAGTTGAACGTTTCCGAGACATTCCTTGTTGGTTAAGATTTTAAACTAGCAATTTTTCTCAAACTGAGTCATCTTTCGTTTCATCTCTCTTTTGTTTAACTGGCAATGCAAAGCAATCCAGACTTCAATTGTTCACATCGACCACATTTGCGGTTTACACATCATTTGTATCACATGTTTTAAAAGATTTGACTGTCGCTTTAGTCAAGTGTATTCCCGTTATTTCCCTTCTGCTTAGAAGGAAGCAAGTAATAAGACTTCTTTTACTTACGCTTCAGGAATAGGCCATATTGTCCGTTCCGGTTCAAAGTCATCTTTTCATCTGATTCTAGATGTCCTGTTGAGCGCCTATAATTTAGTGCCTGTTTTGTTAGTCTATTGTCATGCACTCTCCTTATAGATATGTTGGAACCACTGGTGTTTAATATCATTTATCTTCTCCTCCAATATACAGAATGTTTCAAAAATACGGGGCATAATTTCAGGTATGTATTTCCCACATGAAGACAATCAAAATAGTTCATTATAACATGTGTCCGGAAATGCTTCATTTCCGAGTTATGGCCTTTACAACATTGAAAGTCCCACCTGTACACAATCAAAATAGTTCATGTCCGGAACGATTTTTTTTTCCGCAGGTCTTTGCCGTCAAAGGAGACATTAGGAGGGCGCTCTGATAGTTCATTCTGAGGAAGGTTACATTCAGTGTTCTTTAGGCGTTAAGACTGTGCAACATGTATTCAAATCAAGAGCCGGCAGAGATACACTTCATGTACGGTAAAGCGGACGGCAATGCTGCGCTGGCTCGTCGTTTGTACCAGGAGAGGTACCCACAGCGACAATGTCCAGATCGGAAGACATTTGTACGTCTCCATTCCCGTCTGTGCGAGTATGGAACATTCACCTCTCCTGGTTTGGGAAGGGGACGACCAAGATCTACAACTCCAGAAGTGCAGGAGGAGATTCTGAAGGCTGTGGGCAGAACTCCTTCTATCAGCACACGACGGTTAGCGTTGCAAGTCAATGTTCCTCATACGACTGTCTGGAGACTGTTGAACGAGTATCAATTGTATCCTTATCATTTGCAACGTGTACAGGCCCTGTCACCAGCAGATTACCCTGCACGAGTTAGGTTCTGTCAGTGGTTCTTGCAGCAGTGTGGTGTAAATCCGAACTTTTCTGATGTCGTATTACTTACAGATGAAGCACAGTTCACAAGAGATGGCATAACAAATTTCCACAATCAGCATGTATGGTCGCATGAAAACCCACGTGCAACTGTTGTATCTCATCACCAGGTGCGGTTCTCCCTCAACATGTGGGCCGGTATCATTGGTGATCGATTAGTTGGACCCATGTACTTGTAAACAGACTTACGGGGCAGGCGTACACAAACTTCCTGGAAAACACCATACCTGATATTTTCGAAGACACTCCACTGATCAATCATCAACATATTCACTTCTTGTATGATGGCGCTCATGCACGCTTCAGTCTTACGGCTCGCCGGTACTAGGATCGAAGGTTTCCTGATCGATGGATAGGTAGAGGTGGCCCAATTGCTTGGCCTCCACGCTCACCTGATCTGAACCCTCTTGATTTCTACTTGTGGGGCCATTTAAAATCATTGGTTTATTCGTCTCCGGTGCCGGATTTGGAGTCCCTTCGGAATCGAATTGTGGCAAGTTGTGAGGACATACGCAATACTCCTGGAGTTTGGGATCGTGTTCGCAGGTCAATGAGACATCGATGTGAGGTCTGTATTCAAGCAGGAGGTGGACATTTTGAACATCTGTAATGACAACCTGCGGAAAGAAAAACGTTCCAGTGAATTTCAATGTTGTGAAGGCCATAACTCGGAAATGAAGCATTTTCGGACACATGTTATAATGAACTAATTTGATTGTCTACATGTGGGAAATACATACCTGAAATTATGCCCCGTATTTTTGAAACACCTGTATACAACCTGATGTTCTAAGAAATTACTTCTTGGCTGTTTCTAATCTTCTTCTGTTTGCTCTACTTAAAATCCAGGATCGTAAGGATAGCCAGTACTTCTAAAATTTCATGATTGTTTCTTTTCTAGTTTTATTTCTTATTGTTTTGTGTATAGTTCCGCGTATACATTGGAACATATTTAATTTTTGTTGTATATAAGAAATAAGATAATTTCTGCTAATGTTTATCTCGATTATCATGATGTAGATAAAAGAATAAACGATGAATAGTTTGTTCGCAGAACAGGTAGAGGAAGTCATATGAATAGAAGACATCAGATTTTTACTATAAGTTTTGTGAGAAATATTTCAACAAGTGCTGAAATTAACTTCCGAGTTTATCCATGTTTCGGCTACAAGTATAGAAAAACCTGAAACGGAAAAAATGTTCACAGCCCGGAAGTACAGAAAGCGTGTAGAAAACGCAATGCAAGAATGTGACGATTTTGTGAAGAATACATTCGCGTTACTGTACATTTTTAAAATGAGCCCCAACACTTGGTAAATTGTTATAAAAAGTTGATGCTGATCCAGGTTTATCTAATTTCAGAATAACCACATTTTATAAAATACTGTATGAAACTGGGTTTGAATTTGTCAAAATAGGCCAAAAATTCTATAATTGTAAGGACTCTTGTGCTATAACTGTAGATGTTAGGGTTCTGATTCTGTGCTGCATATCATCAAAAGTGGCTCTAAAAGTTCACCAGTCACTTAATTTCATTTCAAGTATTTCGAGCTCCCAGGGTAACGAAGTCCCAGCTCTAGTAATGAGCTTCTGAAGGATAAATACAAAGAAGTTACTTTAGTCGATCTCACAGCTTACTTTCTGCCGAATGATATATTTCCTCACCAGAGGAATAATGTCAGTGTCCGCATCAACACAATATCTGTAGATATTTTCAAAAATGAAAGAACTGCCAGAGAATGAATCGTGAGCGAAGGCACATCAGTTTAAAATAGGAGCAAAAATCTTGAAGTCACGAGGCGCACAGATCAGCAACTTTTCACAGTTTCTTATTAAACTAAAATCTATATTTACAGGACAGGACAGGACAGGACACTTGTCGCAGGGGACAAGGCACACAACCTGAGGTTATTACCTACGCCTCACGAGGGGCGCACCGAAGAGGTGAGAGGCTACACCGGCGGCCGGAACCAGGAGTTTGCACACTAAAGCACCCTGACAGTAAAGGGGCCAACGTTCCCGCCAGGAAACCAGCCGAAACCAGCCCCTCAGAGGGACGGAGATATTTACCTACTCAGAGCATCCTTTTCTCTGCCTCGCCGACACTTCCAACCCTGAAAGAAGCCAATGGGATGAAGGAAGAATGAAATAACAATGGAAACGACATGGAGGGAGAGGAAGTTCAGGGGATTAAAGAAACCTACCCAGCATTCGCCTGGTGACATGGGGAAATCCAAGGAAAAAAACATGGGCCAGGTAGCCCGGCCACGGGAAGTGAACCTCCCGAATGTGGGCCACAGATGAAACTGCCTGAACCATCCCGCTCGTTATACTTACACATAAATAACTAATATAACTAAATATTCCGTGCCAGGGTGGTAAAAAAGCTGCGCAGAACATAGTGGGCGCAACTATTTCCTATTATTCATTCTGCCTTTTCCCGCAAGTCCATGTGACATCAGACGCATGCACAGCACATCGCGAGGGGCCGCGCCGTGGTTAGACCACTCACCTCTCACCTAGACGGTTCAGATTAGATCCCAAGCGACCGAATGTGAGATTTGTGTTGAACAAAGCGACGCAGGGGCGAGTTTTCTCCAAGTTCTTCGGTGTACCCCACCATCGCATTCCACCGGTGCTCCAGCTTCATCATGTATCATCACCTGCGGTGCCATGGTAGTAAAAGCGGGCGTTAAACACTATAAAAAAAAACATCGCGAGGTTTTTGTCAGTGGTGGGAGAGAGGGCATTGCAAGCGGCAGTGAGGAATAACAAACACCATAGTGTACTGTTTATTATAAGCGTGTATAAACTGAGAACTATTAACAGTAATGCCGGTAATTTCAACACCTAAGTTCTCCTCTGGTAAGTCCCTTAGGAGGCTGTTTACAATGCTGCCCTTAATTGCGAAAACAAGTATTTCTTCTCATCCTATATTCAGCCTACGCGTGTATTGTAAAAATGATACAGTGGTGATGGCAAACTCTGAGCAAAATTAAGCGATCTTTCTCGCGCAGTAGGTATAGAATGGGACGCTGAGAACCACTGTAATTAAAGAGCGTCCATAAATAAAACTCCATTTCATTTCATTTCTCCCTCCATCCCTACCTTTGTTAGCATCACCGAACCCGACCGGCTAAAGCGGAAAGAGGGGAAGCAGTTGAAGGCTTGAGCTGCGCGAACCGAAAAATGGTAGTAATTTTAATCACCTTGCCAAGGTATACTTTCCTTTAAGCAAGGCCTTCAGGCGCAACCTAATTGGCCATCATGTGAGAGAGAATGACTTACATAGAACACAAACACAGAATCACACAAACATTCATGCCCATAACGGGATTCGAACCCGTTGCCGTTTCGCGGCAGAATGTCAACGCCAAACGCGTCAATGACCACCAATACTGGGGCCGCCCAAGATATACTTAATGATTGATAGTCTTGCATTCATAGTCTCATATTCTTAACTGATAGGCAATACACATTAACAGCTGTTACATGAAGGAAATTTACGTTAGTGGCAGATTATCCAACTATTGTAAACAATACTCCGGATATCAGGTGACTGATACGAACTGCAATTGGGATTTGTAGCTCTATTTAAATTATATAAATCAGCGTTTGTCAAAATCATAGGTATTTGTTTAAAATACTATACCGTCATTTGAGTACTAGCTTAATTTTCTAGTCTACTAACTGTTTTGGGTTTGCAGTTTAAATACTACTTTGGCAACTATTAATCCTATAATATGTCCATAGTTATCCCATAAATTCGCTTCTCTGCCGTTAAGGAATAAACACATTTTGCTCACATCTTCCTCTTCTTATTCTTCTATTTTTATCTTTCCAAAGATTAGGAATTCCGCGCCAAATGTGTTTATTTAAATTGATCTTTCTAGCTGATCCTCGGCCGCCCTATATCTTGTTCTTCCTTTGAGTTGTAACTGAAAGCATTCCATTGACATGGCCTTTCCAGTTCTTTTGATATTGAACTCTCTCGTACTCTGGTACTATACTACTTTTTATGTCTAGCTCCTTTCGTGTACATTCGTTTCTCATTCTCTCTTATAAATGCTCCTTGTAACTTTTTCAAGTACCTCATATCTCCGTTTTCAATTTTGTTTTTGTATTTTTTCCTCATAATCCTAGTTTTATTGCCATAAAGTAACATTGATTTCGGTATAATGTTTTGCTCATACTTAATTTTACAAACTGTATCTAAAGTCTTGCACCAGCCACATTAGTTAATAAATTAATTAGCCATTTTGGGCACAGTTATTCCAAAACATTAGAGATAGCAAGTAGGGTCATTGTCTGTAGACTAAACATCCGAATTACAGAATCAGCATTTGTATTTGTGCATGCCGTTTTATAAAATTTGGAATTTTGAGGTGACATGAGCTTCTCCGACTCGTCAGAAATGATCGCGTTTTTCGGATGAGAACGTTTACCGACCATTGTCGACTTACCATCTAATTAATAGATCCATCTAATTAATAGTTTGTCAAATCGATGGCGTAATGCTCCATTCAGAATGAGGTGTTAACGCATACACGGTGTAAGTGCAAGATTTTTTAACCCATGTTATTTAATGTAAGCATTCACATACTTACGCAACACGAAACGCAATGCAATGCACTTTGCAAAATCCAAACTTTATCCTTGCCTTGCGTACACAGAGAAATAACTCTGCATTCCTTCTTCTATGCATTGTCTGCTGTTCAACAACAGACGATTGTAATGCGAGATTTTACAGCGTATACTGTAAATACATGCTCTTTGGTCGTGCCGCGCCATCTTTCATTTCCCTCAGGAAGTTACGGCAGCAGCTTTGCGAATCCTCTTTTGATTTAATGGTTGCACCCATCATCTGAGTCTAAATTTCTTAGTTCTCATAAATCGTACGGCGCATAGAGATGATTCACAGTTCATTAAATGTACAGCTTTATCACTTTCTGCAGTTTATGTGCTTGCATTATTTCCAATATTTTTGGATAAACAATTATTGTGACGTCACTGCTGCAAGCGTCATTGTTGGTATGTAATTTTTATAAACTATTTATTTGTAAACATTTAGTGAATTTTCTTTTGTGTAGTGTTGGTTATGTTATTCAATTTGAAACTCGCGGAGCGCTTGGAAGATATCCGCATGTGTGCAGTTTAGAGATTTAGATTGCGTTACGCTTACGTCTGCATTGTGGATGACCTTCCCTCGCGCTTGCGCTTATGCTGCGTTACGTCTGCGCTTGCACCTCATTGTGAATAGCACTTTAGACCTATCCGAACAGCTCTTAAGGTCGAGTATGAATTTAAACATCTGACCCTCTTTCTTCGATTGATGACCCACGGTCTTCCGATTGAGTCTATCCGTGACAATGCCTGACGAGAGCACTGTATGTAGTTAGAATAAAGTCTCATTTTGCTTCCGTAAAGTTTTATTTTGCCATTTTAAGTTCTATTCCTTCCTCATGTCCTCGTTACCGTTAAGAGTAAGAGACCCCGAGAGTAACAAAAGCTCGCTTCGTTTAGGAATTCTACTGAGGAGTTCGGAAACTTGGTATAGTAAAACTCCTGGGAATAATGTTGATCGAAAACGTGAATGGCATATCTAGACGTACCTCAATTCAAAACTTAGAATAGAAAGCTTAACTTACAGAGAAGCGAAATTCAAGCCTGATAGTGAGATTTTGCCAGTCACGAAGGTAAATCTCCAAATGAGGTATCAAAGGAAAGTAATTTACGATAAAAGATGTCAGAACATCAAGAAACATCATCCAGAGCGATATAATGGAATAATAAATCTGAAATTACGTAGGAAAATTACAGATAAAATGTTATCATTATGGAGGCTGTTGCTAAAGAAGCAATGAGCCTGGTTATTTTGAAATTGATGAAATCACAAAAATGATTGCGTTCGCTTTATAAAATGTGCCTTTTTTTGAGGTGATGCTTTTTATTTACTTTGTCTTTCAAATTAGCAACATTTAGCATAATGAGCATTCTGAATTAGTGTTAAACTAGTGCAGTATGTGTTTTCCAGTTTCAGTTGCAAAGATAGCTAACTTATTTACTAACAAATGACACTAAAAGCTTCTAATTTAAATTGTTATTTTATCTTTAAGCGTGAATATAGTATGAACATTTTAATACCCAAATTTTGAAGGTGCTGAATAACATTTTTTGTCTTGCAAAACATGATTCTTTTATCTACGGCATACTAATCAAGATAAACATTACCAAAATTCGTCTTATTACTTTTTTGTGAGTAGAAGGGAAAAAAGGGAATACATTGGGCTATGCAATAGTCAATTGCTCTAAAAGTCAGTTTGTGAAAAGTTTTAAGTTACGAAGCTTAAAACTGAAACCAGTTGCGCAGAATATCTCGAAAAAGATTAGCTCTACATAAAAAAGTATATGAAACAAATCGTGTGTTTTATATAAATATATATATTTTGTGCAGTAAGTTTTTGTCTATCTCTTATGGTTTATCAGTTATACAAAAGTCATCCAGAATGAAGAGGTCTTCAGAAGCTACTATCAGAGAATTCCAAATATACACTTAGTTTGTAATGACAATATCTGAAACATAATGGCATTTTAATAAATATCGTTAGAGCCATTTTGAGAAAATCAAAATCTTCGAAAAAGTTCCATGTAAAGGGTGGTTGTGGGGGATTTTCTTGGCGTAACCTTGGAAGATCTTAAGCTTAAATACACACACCCGGGCATGTTTCTAAAACTGAATTTTTTTATTCAGGGGGTAAAATCTCGGTATCGAATGTTTAGGGGGAATACAATAGCTTCTCTATCCACTATGTACATTATACATACGAGCTAGAAAAAAGTATTAGTTTTGTAGAACTTCAGAAAAATTTGACTTTTCTATTGGACACATAATATTTTCCATATTTGTCATATTTACCGAATTCGTCATAAACATAAGATATTCATTAGCAGAAAAGTTTCATTACATATATACAAGAGGAATAAGGAAATACAGCAAGCTAAAACGACAGTCAAATCTTTTAAACGCCGATCCATATGTGTGGTTCTCTTTTCTTAATCAGGAGAAAGAAAAACGGATAACGATTTTCCATTTGAGAAAACGTTATGAATTGCAAAATTGAAACCAATAAGGAATATCTCAGAAATGGCTAACTCCACAAGAAATTGCATTTGATGTAATTGTGTGTTTTAATGAGATCTATACTTTTTGTGAGCAATAAGCAGTTAGTTTACCAGTTATACAAAATTAGATAATCCAGAATGAAGAGAGCTTCAGAAGCTATCATCAGAACATTTAAGACGTGTAGTTAATTTGTAACAAAATATATTAAACATATGAGATTTTAATCAAAATCGTTAGAGCCATTTTTGAGTAAATTTCAAAAAATTTTCCGTGTAAAGGGTAGTTTGGGGTGCAGCATGTCGCTTCCCTCCCGCTTCAGGAACCTCAAAACATATAACCCCCATTAAATATCGACGTCACATTTTGGGCGGAATACAACACCTTTTCTATGTCTTTCCGTGGTCTAGGGATAATATGCTAGCCTTTGGTTCCCAAGTTCGCGGGTTCACACCTGGTGGAGGAAGATGGATTTTCTTTTGGGGGGGAAAAATCCATAGCATGACTTCCTCCGGAAAGGAAATAAAGCCCAACCCGTATAGTAGAATTACGGCAAAATAATGGAACCTCAGGTGGATAAAGAGGTCTCTGAGCAAAATTAGGTGGTCTTTGACGCCCAGTATAACTTGGGACGCTGAGAACTACTAAATATTTTCTCTACCTACTATGCACATGGTACGTGGTAGAGAAAGTAAAAAATAAGAGCAGATGATTCATTTGTAAAGGTGTATAAAGAATGATGATTCAGTAGTGCCATTTACTTTGACTTTCATAATATGAAACTTTGAAATCCCTGTTTATTTATTTCCGCAATTATGTAACGAAATTATACCCCATTTTCATTTATAACACTGTTAGTTTTAATGTATACATGCAGCTAAAGCTGTTACCTACATCTCACTACCTTTTAACACCAGTAAAATGTACACACGTGTGAAAAATGCGAAAAAAATAGCCGTGGGCTACGAAAAATAGGTGCTAGACAGGGTAGGAAACACGATTTCGCTCTTGAATGTAGATGAAACTTTAATTCAGGAGAATGGATATGCAGACCGTTTTCTGCAGGGAGTAATTCAATTCGGATCTCTATGGTACAGATGCAGCTCTCCATCATCACATCCATTAATGGAAGCCTCACACATCAGTGCATAACCGACATCCATGGTCCACTATATGAATGCACATTCTTCACATATATCCCAAAGGAGAGCAAATCCAATAAAAATACGAAAAAGAACAGGCAGCCAAGTTTTATCTCTTCAGGAAAACCTCTTAGGCACTGTGCCATCATTTTTATTTTTTGAGCAATAAAATCCTTATGCTCCATTTCAGTAGTCTGCTTAATAAAACCTTACCGCGTAACAACTTCTTAAAACTTATAATCAAATGGATTAAGCCCAAACTGAATACATATACTAGACGAGGAAAAATATTTATTATTGTTCGCTTATTTTAATAATTACATAAGCATATTTGAAGGATTTCGTCACTTATTCGTTTCTTATACATTGGATTGGGTTTCTGGTTCTATGCAACTGCAAATGATAATCTTACTAGGAAACATAACCTCTTTAAAATCATGAATAGTTACAATTTATGAATTGTAATTTTATGAAATGGAAAATTATTATTCGTTTATCTGTCTCCTGGTCAAGCAAAGAGAACTGAATTTCAAAGACCTTACAGCGACCAGCCTGTTACAAATGTGTCTGTTGCTTAAGCTTATTATATTCCCTTATTCCTTTGTATCTATAAATATACAGGTGTTTGTGCAAATGCTTGTCTGGATTAAGTGAAGTAGATGGATGAATAAACTTTTTTTTTTTTAAAAGAATAGATCGTTGTAAAATCAGTAGAAAAAGTCATGTAACTGTTTCTAAGTTAATGCTGTTAAAAACATTTAGCCCTTCTTGGACTTTTTCTGCAACTAATGTAATATTTGAATATTGTGCACTTATCGTTTTTAGCACAATTTTATAAGAAGTTAGGTTAGATGATACATTTAAATTGCTATATGACACGCTTAAGAAGATGACTGGATAAAAGCTATACTGGATTACAGTACAATGTAAATATGGATTATGAAAAGTTTTGTCCTTTATTTTCAGATGAGAATGTCGTTGGTCAAGATAAATTTCGACCTTTCAAAACGTTTCTGTTTTGTACGCAGTTCAAAGCTACTGCAAAGAATAATGAGGGAGGAGAGGACCTAGGTAGTTATTGTACCTATGTCGCACGTAGGGGCGACCCCAAGGAGGGAGGAAATGAGAGGATATACCGGTGGCCGAAACCAGAACCGATTGCACAGTAATACAAGCCAACAGTCGGTCAGCAGGACCAGGGATCCCACAACACACAAGGTCCAACATCACTGCCAGGGGGTTCTCATCTAGCCGAAGTTGGGGGAATGCGGATAGTCATAAGGAACATGTTTTTCCCTGTCACGCTGCACCGAGCACCATCGCCAAAATCCGACTCTGAAAGAAACCAACGGGATGAAAGACGAATAAAAGGATGATGGAAACGACATGGAAGGATAGGAAATTCGGCGGATGAAAGAAACCTATTCAGCATTCTCCAGGCGACTTGGGGAAACCCCGAAAAACCCCATGAGTCAGGTAGGTTGGCCACGGAGATCAAACGCACGACCTCAGAAACCAAATGAGCTTTCTCACTACATTCCAAGGCCGGTTTCAGATGGTAGATCGGTTACAAGCGATGAGCTAAAGAGTTTTATGAGAAATTCATAAGGGACAATATCTGCTTTCAATTGCCGCGCAACTTAGTATAACACAGATTATAGCGAACAAATTTTGCAGTACATTCAATGGACAGGTTACTACTTAAGAGCTTTTAATTGGTGACAATAGTGTGTTGCGCGCTGATCGTCCGAAATCAGCGACTATATTGTTTGTACATTGAGATAAATAATTCTATAATAAACAAACTAAGGGTGTTACTATACTATGAAATATACACACAATAAAGATACATATACATATTGAGCAATAAACAAATACCTGAGTGCAACTATACATGAATAATGACTACGTTTCAACTTTCACAAACGAAGGCGGTTGTAAACAAAAATCTCTGCAACTTTTACTTTCTAGGCTATCAGTTCCAAAATGTCTTTATCAAACTTTCTAGCTATTTAATTGTGAAATGTTATGATTTCTAGCTGTAAATTAACTCCACATATATGGGATTAACATTTAACAATAACATATTATGTGAAGTAAACAAGTGCAATAAATACAAGAAGTAATTTGTCATGTGACATTTGCCTCATGTTTGAAGTGAATAACAGTTTATTTTAATAGCAACTGCAAAAGAGATATGCGAGCCCGGTCGACGATGGTTAAAGTAATAGTTATTGGTAAAATTAATGCAATTTCAACGTCAAAAATTAAAAAAATAATAGCAATTAAGAAGAATCGTAAAGAGAAAGGTAGGCGTGAAGATCTTAATCGATGTTGTGGACTGGTAAGTCTTACTTACATTCCAAGTATTTACCTGCGTGTATTCAACACTTTTTAAAGTGCCACTTACCAGCTTTTTTTTTTTTTTTTTTTTTTTTTTTACTTACCTCATTAGTATTTAGTTCTTCTATTTATTTGAATACAAGTGTTTACTAGTAAAAAGGCAAGAAAACCAAATACTTCTTTTTATTCACTTCATGCAATATGTCGATTAGTTCTTGCTAAACTACTAAATGATTACGATCACGCCTACTCC
This sequence comes from Hymenopus coronatus, assembly GCA_030762935.1. Taxonomy (NCBI): domain Eukaryota; kingdom Metazoa; phylum Arthropoda; class Insecta; order Mantodea; family Hymenopodidae; genus Hymenopus; species Hymenopus coronatus. The sequence goes on from CM060890.1 coordinate 37,697,982, forward strand.
CCTTCCTTAATATGCACTATAATGCGAGGGAACTATCATTTACCGCCTTCGTTCCTGATGGAATAGTAGATATACTATAGCATTTAGCAGCTTTAAATTAGGATACACATTTATTACATGTTCGCTTTCATCCTGCAGTGTAGCATTGTTTGGTACATACTTTAACATTTATTTTCCCCCTCTCTCTCTCTCTCTCTCTTTCCTTTCTTTTTCTTCTTTTTATAAACCTTCACTTACCATCTATAATTGACAGCTCTCATACATTTAAGTGCAGATATTTTATATATTAAAAATAAAATAAAACTATTTATTACATACAAGTATGTACCTGATATAACAATGGTGATTATAGCAGTAATAACATTAACAACACTAATATAAAAATTACAGCAGAACCAAGATTACATTTTAATGTCTAATCTACGAAATATATTAATGTCGATGGCGTTGCTTCCAACTGGATCTTCGCACGTCGTGTTCACTTCAAAGAGGTCAATCTGACTCCGTTAGGGAGTCACTATTTTAATATACGGACTCCCTACTAGAGTCAATTTGACCCCGGTTGAGTTCATTTCTCTTCCAGATGCTGTCATGTTGATTTCCCGATGGTATCTGCCACTCTTCAAACACTGCTTCGCTTTCTGCCTTCGAAGCTACTCTTGTTTTCAGTAAACACAGCTCACTCACGCTCTCTCCTCTCTCTCACACACATACACAATGTCATTCTTCATTTCTCTCTACCTCTATTTTTGCTCCCTTTAAGCGTACCATAGAATCAAATTGGGCCATTATCAAGTACTATTACACAACATTTAAAATAATTATTGGAAATAACAGCGCCACAACATTTTAAAGGCGTGTTGCTTGTTTTAGCAAAACTTGCACAAATTGACAATCTGATGGTGAATGCATTTAATTTATTGTTTCAAAACTTTCCATATCCCAGGTAAGAGTGCTGATCTAAGTTCACCTGATTATGCTCATTTTCTGGAATGAGACAGTTCCAGGCCAGAGTGCGAGGAACATTACCTCGATATCGGTATGATAAGTTGATATATTTAGCATGAAGGAGATTTTTACCTTTATCTTTAAATTTTTTGTTTTTATATTTAGGTTTAACATTTTTCTTTTAAAGGTTTAGTTAAGTAATCAGCTATTTACAACCTGAAATGACCGGAGTACTGGTTTTACCTAATGCTTTCAAGGCCTATGAAAATTGACCAACATTTTTGAAAATATTGAGTTTTTGAATTTTAACACATTAATATGCCGTGATTCTTATAGAATAATACGCCGAGATTATTTTCAGCCACGTGCAATTTAAACATTTGTCGCGTAACATTTTAAAAGGAAGTGTTAATGGCAACAAATGACACTTCAAATATTATAAGACCTGTTTCTCTAAATTCATTTTCAAAAGTAGGTAATTACTCAAAATGCGCCTTGCGATGCGTATTTTAACCAGTCAGTTTGATTTTTCTACGTTAGTATCACAATAAATAAAAATTACTGAATTGATATTCTAAGTGAGTAAAATTAATTATATATTTATATTAAAAAGTTACTTTATCCACAAAAGTCCTGAAAAATGAATGAACGAATAATTTATCATACCTTTTACTGTAGTAATAGTTAATTAATTTGAAGCTCATCCGAATCTTTTTAAACCGACATTTATGGAATACAAATATGAAATTTTGTTACAGCATTTTGAAAACTGGAAGGAACTTTTCTGGTAGAGTACTTAAAAAAACACAAAAATATTATTTATTAAAAACTGCTTTATGCATATGTCTCAAAATTTCAGAATTAGTTACATGTAAAAAGTGAAAGTAATTCCTTATGAAACATTGAAGTTGAAATCTTCACAGGTTGGTCCCCTTAAATTACATAAGAGAATTAAATGGCATTAGATAATTGCTGCAACTTTGGTAAGCAGCCACTAAATTGTCTTTAACGATATCGACGTAAGTAAAAGGCAAAAATAAAATATTTGACAAGTAACTCTATTCATATGAACTCATGAATTTGGGATAGAACTTTTAGAATTTTTCAAATTGTGAGCTGCTATGCAATCTTTCGGAAGGAGAATATCACTAATTATATTTAAAGTCAGAAAGAGATGACTTATAGAAATGTAGAGAATTGAAATATGGTAGAACTTTGCTAATGGCCCATATTGATACAATCCACATCTTGCAGAGCTTATTTCTAAGAGATAAAATCTGATGTGTTCTATTCACATGACTTTCTCTACAACTCTGTAACAAATTTGTTGTTAAAAAGCGCATTCTTCTATCTACTTTATGCTAATCAAGATACACATTAGTAGAATGCTTTCTTGTAAGTAGCAGAGAAATAAGGAAGCACACTAGGTTAAAACGATAGTCGAACCTTTTAAAAACTGGTTGTCGTGTGGATAAAATCCGTTTCTTTACTTTGCCAGGATTTGCAAATTCTCGTGTGTATTTTAAAACTGAAACCAATAACAAGGAATATCTCAAAAATGGTCAACTCCACGAGAAAAATGTATATGACATAAATTGTGTGTGTTTCAACGAGATCTACATATTTTATGTGGTAAGTTTTTAATCTATTTCTTGCGGTTTACTAGTTATGCAATATCCAGCAAAATTCATCCAGAATGAGGAGGTCTTCAGAGGCTATTCCCAGGAAATTCAAGAAATACATTTTATTTGTCGTATAAATATCTTTAATATACGGTATTTTAATAAAAATCATTAGAGCCATTTTTGAAAAATAAAAAATTTCGAAAAATTTTCCATGTAAAGGATAGTTTGAAGTGTGGAGGGGGAGGATTTTCCTCAAATTCGTGTCACATTCTGGAAGATACTAAACATATATAACAAGTTTGGTATTTTACGGAACTTTCGTTTTTGGGTTATCGTGTTCACAGAAACACATGGACACACATGCGTGGATCTTTTTCTAAAAATCCTTTCTATTGGATACAGGGAAGCCTAAAACGTCTGTTTCCGTTGGAATCTTGGTATCGAATTTTTCTCTATACACTATGCACATAGTACGCGTAGAGAAAGTAAAAAGAGCTCTTCGAGGTAAACATTAGCAGAAATGGCCTAATTAGTTAATTTTTTATAAGTAGAAGGGAGCTGATGGAATATGCTAGGCTAAAGCGATAGTCAAATCTTTTAAAAACTACCTCTTTTTGATGGACTTTGAAATTAGGTTCTCTCTGTACGACCAGAAGTAAAACAAAACAAAAACGCATAACAACTTCCTATTTGAGAAAAGTATAGTATTTTAAAATTACAACCAATAACAACGAATATCTCGGAAAGCATTAAGTCTACAAAAGATGTGTGTGATATAAATTGCATGTTTTAACGAGATTTACATTGTTTTGTATTTTAAGATTCGTTCTATAATCTTATGAGTTACCGGTTGTGCAAAAGTCATTCCGAATAAACAGGAATTCAGAGACCATTCCCAGAAAAGTCAAGATATACATTTTATTTGTCATGTAAATTTCTTTAATATATGGTATTTTAATAAAAATGTTAAGATACATTTTTGAGAAAATAAACATTTTCGAACATTTTCTACATGTAATAGGTAGTTTAAGATGGGGGGGATACTCTTGAAAATTGTCGTGTTGCATCATTGGATGAGCTGAACTTAAATATTAAATATGAAGTTTGAGATTTACGGATTTTTTTTTTTTTTTGGTTAAGCTGTGCCCCCCCCTCCTCCCCCCACACACACTGCCGGTTTCTAAAAATACTTTTTTGGACTAAGAATTTATTCCTGGTGGAATCTTAGTATCGACTTTTTGGGCGGAATACAATATCTCCTCTACTTATGTAATCTACATGTACTCGGTGGAGAAAGTATTAACTTAAAAGAAAACGTCCCGCAAAGATCATTCTGGCAGTAAGCTTGTTTTGATCGAGTGATTACGTCTGCGCCTTGCATTCGGTAGGTCCCGGATTAGATCCCTGGCGACCACTCACTATGACTCATCGGTATTTCGTGGTTATCCTGGCGTCACCAGGCACATGCTGTCCTATATTAAAAGAAAGGAGCTATTTATAGTATTAAGTGGAAGGAGGGTCGTGTTTTAAAAGAGTTAAAACGGAAACATATGATAGTGTATTAGAAGCTTGATGGACAGACAGAAGTAATAAGATATGTATCATACAAGTATATGAAGTAACAGATAGCTAGTTGTTGTGTATGATTGTAAAATGTTTTTGTGTGTAGAGTAAATAAGTGGTAACATGAAACCAATTTATAAACAGTAGCATTTTTAAATAATAATGTAGTTAAAATGTAAGCTCTTTTACTTTCTCTAAACCTACTATGAACATAGCGTATAGAAAAGGTATTGAATTTCACTGATGTTGAGATTTCACCGGAAATAGACGTTTTGAAGGTCCACGAGTCCAAAAGAGCATTTTAGAAAAAGGTATACGCGCGCGCGTGTGTCTGTGGGCACCCCGGCTCAAAAGCGAAAAGACCGTTAAATACCAAATTGGTACTTAAGTTTGGTATCTTCCAAGGATGTGACACGAAGATTTTCAAGAAAATTCCCCCAACCCAAACTGCCATTTACGTGGAACATTTTTCGAAAATATTGGTTTTCTCAAAAATTATTCTAACAATTTTGATTAAAATACCTTATGTATAAGATATTTTTATAACAAACAAAATGTATATCTTGAATACATAGCCTCTGAAGACCTCTTCATTCTGGATGACTTTTATATGACTGACAAACACTAAGAGATATACACGGCTTTTAAAGGACGAGACTATCGCTTTAGCCTGTGCATTTTATTATTTCCGTTCTATTTACAAGGAAACTAGTAATAAGACTAATTCTGCTTATGTGTATCTTGACTAGATGAAGACAACAGATTAATGTATTGAATTAAAGGTTTATTTGCTGAACAGCTAGAGGACATCGTGTGAATTGAACACTTTAGATTTTTCTCCTTTACCTACAAGGAATTAAATAATAAGGACAATTTCTGCTAATGTTTATCTCGATTATAATGAAATAGAAGAAGAATAAGATTTTAACAAAGATGTAAAGAAAGCGATGAGAATGGAACACACTAGCTTTTTATTTTTAGTTAAAGTCGTGAATTGGGTTGGTTGATGAAGGATGAGTTGGATTGGTTGATGAGGGATTAATTGGATTGATTGATGAGGGATGGACTGAGTAAAATAAAACAAAGGTTCTTCCTCCCAAAAAAAAGAATTTTTGCCCAAAAATTCATACTTTTAAGAACAAATCAAAACATTGGTTCCATTAACAACACTTTACACATTAAATAATATGGATCAATAAATAGTAAAACATAGTTAAATTAGTTACAAATATCTATGTATGAACATTTATTATAGAAATATACGAATAACCAAACAATTAATTTGCTGTTGTAATATAAGAATTTATAAGATAAAATATTAATTGATATAAAGACAAAGCATAAAGAAATATATCTAAATATAAACAAATCATGATTAATATGTATAGAAATAAATTTTTCTGGCTTTCCAGTAATGTTAATATTTAAAATATTTTATTTCACTTAATTTCATTTCAATTACATCTTTGCTCAATTTTATATTTTAAATGTTTACTTCCTAATTTTAATTTGTAATTTTAGTTTGGATAAATACCTGAAAAAATCAATTAATAGATAAATAATGTGTATGAAAAGATAGATCAGACTGAAAAATTCAATGCCATAGTCGGATTTGAACCACAAATCGTCATTAAGGTATGTCATCAAAAATAATTTGAAATCTGCTTGTGGTTTACCGGGATATGTGCGAGTCAATTGGGAAAAATATGTCGAGTCGCCATGGTTACTTAATGGTAAGAGCTACCCGCGGAGACCGAGGGATTTGTGGTTCAAATTCCGGCTATGGTAGTGCATGTTTAAGTGTGACATTATCGTTCCAAACCATGTCCTACACATGGCTTGTGTGTAAATAAAAATTAATTACCTAGGTGCCGGGGTAGCATATTCAGATTTTATTTATTCATTTGAGCTTACAAGTTCATGGTGTATGGCTGTGCTGGCAGGTGGCGTGAATGCATGCTCAGTAGAAAGAACTACCTGGATCCTACGTGGGTTCCAGATTGACGGTTCGCTTGCACTTTCTCCCTGGTGCCCCAGCATGGTCATCGGGCTAGGAAACGTTAGGGACTTCCACGCGTCATAGGTCTCTACCTGTGACCTCTTATAATCCTTTACCTCATCCCACCCTCCTAGGGGATTTTTTTGGTAGTGTTTAACGCCCGCTTTAACTACTAATGGCACCGCAGGCGGTAATACTGATGATACATGAATGATGATGGAGCACCGGTGGAATGCGATGGCGGGGGAAACCGGAGTACCCGGAGAAAACCTGCCACAGCACCGCTTTGTCCACCACAAATCTCACATGCGGTCGCTTGGGATCGAACCCCGGCCGTCTAGGTGACTCCTGGGGGATGTTAGCCACAACGATTGCATAGGACCCAATGCGCGAGATGTCTCCCTCCGTTGTCTACTCTTTACATTTGATTTAGGTTATACTTCTGCAGCTAATCAGAAAGTGACAAAGATCGATCAAGTTGTTCTAAGAAAATGAATGAACCGTACATTTAGTTATATGCTGAACGCAACTAAAATGTCAGTATTATGGTAAACTATTTTAAGGAAGTTGTATCCTGGATGGTCAATAGACAAATGAAAGACAGATATCCAATTACTGCATAAAGTCTATTTATATCTTTAAATGGCTTGAAGCGGAGAACATATTTTGTTATGGCATTAAAATGCTCCTTAAATTATTTCCGAGTTCAAAAACATCAAGTTGTCGATCCTTACATGTTATAGAAGTAGTTAAATAAATTGAATGACTAAATGTAGGCGTAATTAATGCTATAAACATCAGTGATGTTGAATAATTGTGATGATTGAATTTAATTTGTGCACTTTTTAAATTCTATTTATTTAACTTCACTTTAACTACTTGGTCATATTACGACAGTTCTGTTCATAATACTCGTTGATCTGAGTGTGGTAGACAATAGCTTTCATGGTCTTTTTCCTCGTACCCATAACATTTTCGCTTCGCGCCAAGCAGATAGTGTAAGGGTGCCATCAAATCTGGCTGCATTTTCACATCTGTGCTCAGATGGAACCATCTGTACTCGGATAATTGCAGCCAGCCTTCAAATCTCATGCCTCATACAAGCAGATGGCGTTAGGGTTCCGTCCTGTCTAGCTGCTTTCACTTTCTGTGGATAGATGGCAGAGTAATCCGAATAACCAGTTATAACCCTAGATTAAAAAATCTGATGTGTTACACTCACATGACTTTCTCTGGCTGTTCTACAAACTTCATACATAAAATTCTTCTTCTTTCTGCACCTAGCTAATCGAGGTACTCATTAGCACAATGTTCTTATTATTTAGTTCCGTATAAGTAGGAAGAAAATAAGGGAATACACTAGACTAAACCAATAGTTAAATGTTTTAAAAACTGTCGTTATGCGATTGTCATTACAAATCGCTTCTTTTCTTGGCCAGGAGTAAAACAAAAGAAAAAACGGACACTCCCGTCTGAGAAAAGTAAAGTACTTCACAACTGAAACTAATAAACAATGAATATCTCGAAAACGGTAAGCTCCACGAGAAAAATGTAAATGACATAACTTGTATATTTTAACAAGACCTACATTTTTGTATAATAAGTGTTTGTCTATCTCTTACGATTTACTAGTTATACCAAATAAAGCAAAATTCTTCCAGAATAAACAGGTCTTCAGAAGCTATTCCCAGAAAATTCAAGATATACATTTTATTTGCTAGGTAAACATCTTTAATATATGATATTTTAATCAAAACCGTTAGAGCCATTTTTAAGAAAATCAAAATTTTCGAAAAAAGTTCCATATAAAGGGTAGTTTGGGGTGACGGGATTTTTCTCACAATCTTCGTGTCGCATCCCTGGAAGATACTAAACTTAAATACCAAGTTTGGTATTTTAGCTACTTTTCGTTTTTGAGTTATCGTGTTCACAGACACACGGACACAGGGACGCACGGACACACACACACACACACACACACACACACACGGACCTTTTTCTCAAAATGATTTATTTGGATACAGTGGGTCCTAAAACTTGTATTTCCGGTGAAATCTCGGTATCGAATTTTGGGGTGGAATACAATACTTCTCTATCCCTATGTACATTGTACATATGGGGCTAGAGAAAGTAAAAAGTCCCTGGAATTATTTATTTTCTCTTTAATGTATACAAAAGTAAAACATATCTTATTTTTTGGAGTTGACGACTCTACATTTAAATTTTCATGCTAATAATAATTGTTGTCTTTGCTTGACAACTAGTTTTTGTTGTGTATGCATGTTCATTTATCGCATTTCATAATTTCGGCAACAGAGCAGGTTGGAACAAACGTTTTTGTGTTTTGTTAAACAATTCTCCCTCAGAAACATTGATAAGATGGAAAAAGCATATGTTGAAACAGCGACAAAGAAAACTCAGGTGGACGAATAGCATAAACGTTTCAGTCAAGATTTTCGATGTCTGAAGAAATTGCTGTAAATGCGACATGGGCACTGCGGTAGATATCTGAACATGACTTTCAGAGTGCTTCCAGTCTTTTTACACGCGGTGACGGAATATGACACTGCGGAAGGAAACTGCTTTGAAGGATATATTGTGTAAATTTCCTGATGATAACTTATTTCTGTGTTATTTACACATGCAGTAACTTTGTTACTGTAGTATATAGTACTATTATCTTTGACTGAAGGTGGCTTGGGTCCCGGTATTAATGTTATTTAATGTATTATTTATGGACGCTCTTTAACTACTGTGGTTCTCAGCGTCCCATTCTATATTGGGCGTGAAAGACCACCTAATTTTGCTCAGAGGCCTCTCTATCAGGCTTGAGGTTCTTTTACGTGCAGTAAATCTACGACACGGGGCCAACGGCTTTACTTCCCTTCCGAAGGAAGCCATGCTGACGATTTTTACGCCCGAAAAATCCATCGTCCTCCGCCGAGTTTGAACCCGCCACTTTGGGTATATGAAATTAGCATGCTAACCATTACACCACGGAGGGCGACGTCCCGGTATTAAATACCCAATCTGGCGATTGAGGGAAACTACGAGAAAATCTCAGCCAGAATGGTCGGCACAAGACCTCCCGAATGCCGGCCACAGACATTACCGCTGAGCCATTCTGCTCAGTTGTGGAACTTTTGGTTGCAGACCTTCAATTAACATGGTTGAAATACAATTTTCAATAGCGTTTTCCCCCTTTCTGGATGATCCATATCATTGTATATAGTGGAAGAAACCTAGTGTTAAAGACATAATGCATTTTTTTGCTTTCACTTCCACATACCCCTAACAGGTAGAGAAGGTATAGCATTCCAAAATATTTTATATATAGATTTCAGATAATTTAATGAGGAAAAGTTCCCTAATTTTCAAAAATAAGTTTTTATTACATTGAAATAATAAAACTTTATTTTACAACGCATCGACATAAAACAACTTCCAAGCTTTATTTCTTAAAGCTCATTAAAAGAAAATGGCCTCCACAATGAGTAAAAAAAATGTCTTTATTCTCTAAAACGAAAACAGATTTGAATGCGGAAAGAGCTGGAAGCCATAAACAAATCGAACGAATGAGGACGGGGGGGGGGGGGGGAGAACGGACTTCAGCTGGAAATTTTTGGAAGCCTTCCCTAATGGAGGAACTTTTTTGGTAGGATTCCAGAAGAGATAAACATACATTACTGCCATGCTTCTCACCTTTATAGATGGGGTCACGTTTTTGTAATTAGAGCCTGCATACTGGATGTGTTTACACGGTTTCTTCGGCGCACTTGTTTACCACCCCTCATTAATTGTGTGCTGAGAAATAATTTAGAGGTAAACATCCATCTTTGCTTTTATCTTGCGTTTCTGCTTTTCTCCCTTTCTATTTTTTATACTGCCATAAACTAAAACCAGAAGCCGTCATTATCCAATGTCTACTCTTCATTTCTAATTTCGAACCAATATAATAACACAGGTAACAATTGCGTTGCTTGAAAAGATACACAGTTGAAACAATATATCATGCCATTTATGCGACTTAAAGCCTTATTAGCAAACTTCTCATCTATCTGCTCTGTAATGCTTATTACTTTCTCTAACGCCATATGTAAATGTACATAATGAATAGAGAAGGTATTGTATTCCTCCCAAAAATTAATACCGAGATTTCACCGGAAATACATGCTTTAGGATCCCCTGAATCCAAATAAAAAGCATTTTACGAAAAAGGTGGTGTGTGTATGTGTCTGTCTGTCTGTGGGCAGTATAGCTCAAAAACGAAAAGACGGTTAAATACTAAACTTGGCATTTAAGTTTGGTATCTTCCAAGGATGCGACACGAAGATTTTTAAGAAAATCCCCTCACTCCTAATTACCCTTTACATGTAAACATTTTCGAACATTTTGTTTTTCTTAAAAATGGCTTGAACGATTTTGATTAAAATACTATATATTAAAGACAATTAAAATATTTATCTTGAATTTTCTGGGAATAGCTACTGAAGACCTGTTTATTCTGGATGAATTTTGCTGAATTTTGCAAAGTAGTAAACCGTAAGAGATAGAAAAAAAACTTACGACATAAAAAAATGTAGATCTCGTTAAAGTATACATTTTTCGTGGAGTTTACCGTTTACGAGATATTCCTTGTTATTAGTTTCAATTATGAAGTATTATACTTCTCTTAGACAGGAAATGTCCGTTTTTCTTTTGTTCTACTCCTGGCTTCTCTGGAAGCGATTTTACAATAACAATCGCATAAGGATAGCTTTTAAAAATTTGACTATCACTTTAGCATAGCGGATTCCTTTAGTTCCCTTGTACTTATAAGGAACTAAGAAATAAGAACATTCTGCTAATGTTTAACTCGATTAGTAGATATGGTGTAGATAGAAGAATACTCTTTTGTAAGAAGTTTATTTGTAGAGCAGCTAGAGAAAGTCATGGGAGTGTAACACATCAGATTTTTTGTTAATGTTATTATATTGCTGATATGGTCAATTATCTCTTATTGTCATTAAGCAGAGGATATACTATATTCTATCAAAGTTTTATCCTATTTTTCACCGGAAACACACTTTTACAGCTTCCCTGAATCAAACAATTTGATGTTACATTCACACGATTTTCTCTCTACTATTCTGCAACAAACTATTCTTACAAAAGCGTATTAATTTCTACAGCACGTATGTACAATGAACATATCAGATAGAAAAGGTATTGTATTCCACCCAAAAATTCGATACCAAGGTCTCACCGAAAATACATGTTTTGAGCCCCCTGAATCCAGAAAAACAACATTTTAAAAATGTTCTTGTGAGTGTGTGTTTGAGCGCACGCGCGCGTGTGTGTCTGTTTCTGTGGACAGCATAACCCGAAAAACGAAAAGTCCGTTAAATACCAAGCTTGGTATTTAAGTTCAGTAACTTCTATGAATGCGACTCGAAGATTTTCAGAAAATCCTCCCATCATAGCTATCCTTTATATAGGACATTTTTCTAATTTTTTTTTTATTTTCTCAAAAATGGCTCAAATGATTTTTATTAAAAACCCCTATAAGACTTTTTATGAAAAACGAAATGTACATCTTGAATTTTTTGGGAATAGCCTCTAAAGACCTCTTCATTCTAGATGATGTTATATAACTGATAAACCGTAAGCGATAGATAAAGTTTACTACACAGAAAATATAAATCTCGTTGAAACACACAAATAATGTCATATACAATTTTTGTAGGGTTAACCGTTTCCGAGATATTCCTAGTTATTGGTTTGATTTTTAAACTACATAAACTTTCCTCAAACTTGAAGTCATCTTTCGTTTCATCTCCCTTTTGCTTTACTTCTGGCCATATAAAGAAAGCGAGCAGTTTTTAGAAGACCTAACAAGCGCTTAAGCCTAGTGTAACCCCTTATTTCCCTTCTACCTATAAGGAACTAACTAATAAGGCAAGTTCTGCTAATATTAACTTCTCTAGCATGATGTAGACAAAAAAATACAATTTTTGTAACAGTTTGTTTTACAACAGCTAGAGCAAAGCATGAAAGATGTCAGATTTTATTTTATTTTGTTATATTGATTTATACTTTAAACTACATTCGAGTAAGAAAATTCAGTCTTTTGGGTGGAGAGTAAATTAAGTTTTTGTTGAGTAACTATTCAAACATTAATTTAAACATAGCATCCACTATATTTACAATATTTTTAAAGCATTTACCCCAGATTTAGACCAATGCTGTAATACTGTATTAAAAAAGAAGGCGTAAATGTTAAAGATCCAGGGAAAAGGCTTTAGAAACGAGCAAAGCGAAGTATTTTCCCCGATTGTGGAAGCACTTTAAACGGTATACACATGTCCGAAAAAATGAGTGTATGGTGATTTCATAAGAATAAATTGTTATAGTAAACCTTGGTACGGGCACAAACACAGCATTACACAGCACATGCTTGTAGGATAACCTGTTTGTACGATAAGATTTTTAGAATGGTGAATTGCTCGAGGTGAACCCTTCCATGACCACCGAAGTCATAAAATCTTACGTGTTAGTTTTCTTTCTTTCTTTCTTTCCTTCTTTGGAACTTATTAAACCACCTGTCTCTGAGACTCTGGTGAATATAGAAGCTTGTAGCGATGTTACAGACTGCGGGCGTAGAAATAAGGGAATTATTTATTATTAGAGTTTATTAGTCAGAGGTGAGAATGCGTGGATTTGTGCAACCAAATAGTGGGAGACATTTCCAACAGCTGCTTTAAAACAGCTTTGCTTTTTCTTATAATTAACATAATAAATAACAATTTGCATTCAACAATTTGCAACGTATTTCATATTTATGCCCATATTGCATTTCTGTTGCAAGGTTCATTGTATTAAAAGACTCACAAGGTTGCTCCCCACCACCACATGAAACATTTATACTCATTTCGTCCACAACGTATATACTTTGAAAATATACATTGTTAAAATATTAACATTAAACTGGTTTATTGGGAAAAGCCGGATAATCATTTCATTCAATGTTCCAAAGACTCATTATAAGCGATTTTGCTTAAGCTGCACCGAAATGATAAAAGTGATATCTAAAGTATTAAAGCTAGAGGTTTAATTTTGTGTATAGGTATTACTGGCAAAAAAGAAATATGGATATATTAATTAATTTATTATATTTCATTAGTTAAATCTAAACCTACCTTCTCCTACAGATATTGAGATACTTGCACTATTTCTTAAAATTGCATTTCTTAATACATTTGTACGAAATTATCTGATGAAATCCTCATATAGTGGATGTTTTTTACTTTCTCTAGAGGTACATAGTGTATAGAGGATTCCACCCAAAAATTCGATACCGAAATTTTCCTGGAAATGGGCGTTCAAGGGTTCCCTTTATCAAAAAAAGAGTATTTTTAGAAAAAGGTCCATGTATGTGTCCGTGTGTCTGTGAATACGATATATCAAAAACGAAAAGTCGGTAGAATATCAAACTTGGTATATAAATTTAGTCTTCCAAGAATGCGACACAAAGATATTGAAGAAAATCCCCCCACCCTAAACTAACCTTTACATGGCAAAATGTTGGACAATTTTGATTCTCTCAAAAATAGGTCTAACATTTTTGATTAAAATACCGTATATTGAAGATATTTACACAACAAATGAAATGTATAACTTGAATGTACTGGGAATAGCCTCCGAAAACCACTTTATCTTGAATGAACTTTCCTGGATTTTGCATAGCTAAGTAAACCGCAAGAGATAGAAAAAAAACTGACTAAACAAAATATGCAGATCTCGTTGAAACACACATTTATGTCATGTACATTTTTCTGGTGGAGTTGACCATTTTTTAGATATTCCTTATTATTGGTTTCAGTTTTAAAATACTTAAAACTTTTCACATACAGGAATTTGTCAATTTCTAGCAATGCAAAGAAAGGATTTCATCCACATGGCAAACAGCTTTTAAAAAAGTTACTATCGTTTTACCGTAGTGTATTCATGATTTCCTACTTACAGAAATATCTGATAATCTCTATCTTGATTAGCATGAAGTAGACAGAAGAAGAAGAAGAAGAAGCTTTTTAACAATAACTTGTTACAGAGATGTAGAGAAAGTCATGTGAATGGAACACATAAGATTTTTACTTTCTCTATATGCACTATGTACACAGTGTATAGAGAAGGTATTGCACTTCACCAAGAAATTCGATACCGAGATTTCACCGGAAATATATGTTTTAGGATCCCCAATATCCAAGCATTTTCACAAAAAAGTCCATGTGTGTGTGTCCGTGTGTCTGTGAACACGATAACTCAAAAACGAAAAGTCGGTAAAATACCAAACTTGGTATTTAAGTTTAGTATCTTCCAGGGATGCGACACGAAGATTTTGAGAAAAATCCCCCCACTCCCAACTACCCTTTACATGGAACTTTTTTCGAAAATTTTTATTTTCTCAAAAATGGCTCTAACGATTTTGATTAAAATTTCGTATATTAAAGATATTTACCTGACAAATAAAATGTATATCTTGAATTTTCCGGGAATAGCCTCTGAAGAGTAGTTTATTCTGGATGAATTTCACTGAATTTTGAATGACTGCTAAACCGTAAGAGATGGACGAAAACTTACTACACAAAAATGTAGAGCACATTAAAACACACTTTTTATGTTATATACATTTTTTCGTAGAGTTCGTCGTTTTTGAGACATTCCTTATTTTTGCTTTCTGCTATGAAAAACGTATACTTTTCTCATACAGGAACTGGCCAACTCCTATCCATATAAACAAAGAAACTTCATTGACATAGCAACCAGCTTTTGACTATCACTTTAACATATGGTAGCCCCTTATTTCGCTTCTACTTACAAGGAAGCAAGTACTAAGACTATTTCTGCTAATTTTTTCTGATTAGCATAAAGTAAATGGAAGTATAAGATTTTTAACAATAATTTGTTACAGAGATGTAGAGAAAGTCATGTGAATTGAACACATACGATATTTTTACAATTATTTTGTATTACAAAGTGGAAAAAGAGTACATGATTATAAAAATTATGTTTTAAAACTAATCTATAACGAATATTAACATTCCAACCAAGCATTTTATTACAAACATTCTGCTCTGATTTGGAAAACATTTTCACACGTTTAGCTGTATTTTATTGGGGAAGGCAGGTTTTGAAAAAAACAAATAAATAAATAAAAGGAAATTGAACCTGAGAAAAATGGCTTTAAAGAGTCATTTAACACCCCAGCGATTCAGAATTATGTCCAAAACGTGGGTTATATCCGGCCGAGGTGACTCAAACATTGTAAATATATACTTTAAAATATGGTACATTTTTGCATCAAAATCCAAAAATCGAAACTTTTTACAAAATCTCTGAGAAAGCATTTATGTGTTCCCTTAAAATAAGTTCCAAGGAATGACAAAGTATAACAACAGATTGACAAAGTGGAGGCTATCAATATTATTTATAAGAATATATACGCCAGTAATGGAAAGATTGAGCAATTAAAATGAAACTAAACTTTTTAATCTGAAGTGGATCTAATTATTCAGGATGAGATAGTAGCGACATTTGCGGCTAGAAACTGTTTACCTCAACTTCCACACGCTGACTAAAAGCCTTTCAGTTCCATGAAAGCGTTGAGACTGCTGACGCTATGACATTTGCACTTTTTCAGAGTTGGATTCCTTTCAGTCTGACCGAGAGCATGCCCCTCATTATCACGTGTCCGAGCAGACAGATGTCTCTTTCCTCACTAGTAACAGGCTTAAATGTCACAGTCCTGTAAAGTCTAAGATCAATAGTGCTAAAGGAGAGATGTGGGCAGTGTTCCTCAGAGTGTTTGCTATTTCACATGCTCACCGGCTCAATGTGCACTTTACCAGCATCATAGGATTAAGCAAGTTACCTTTCTCTCACTGAGCAAATAGGTCGCTTCACCTCTTCTTATAGCTAGTGATCTTGTTGACTGCAAGCGCAACGTTTGCTACTCTAAGAGGAATCTATGGTTTACTTTCATATGATTGGAAAATTCAAATATGAAAAACTACAGGATGGAGCATAAGTACCTGACAGTTTTAAAACAATCGAACACTGTGTGATTGGTCAAAGATATATATTTAAGTCGTATTGCAATGTACACATGGCATGGAGTTTCAGATGCCATTGTTCACTGATGATTTTGTTTGTTTTAGGTTGGTAAAACAGCTGAAAGTTTTAGTATGTTTGGCAGTGCAATGCTTCCTATTCAGTTGCGTGGAGCGTTGTCCTGTACACTCAAAGACTTTAAAATAAAAATGCCTGGAAATATTTATCACAGCTTGGGGTCTTTCGTTGACTCCGCCCATTGTTTACTATACACTTATACCGTATTGGACAGTTCACGTTACGAAGGGAAGAAGATGGATATCGAACGTAACTTGGGACAAATGAAGTTCTAAGTGGCGAACTGGTGATCCCTAAACTTTCTGGTTGGACAGTTATCCACCCCTCACCGAGTGATACAAAATCAGGTTAATCTTTTTTCTGCGCTGCATACTGAAGTTCTAATGCCGAAGTAATCGCATGCATGGTTGGTTAAATGAACATATACTTATACAAGTCAACCTGTTCTGTGGGAGGTCAAGTGGGATTGAGGGATGAAAGGGTGGTTTGACCAATCGGTTTTGCCTTTTCTTATTCGCGTGGTATGTTATACCAGAATGGCACGAATGAAAATGGTAGTAAGACAGTCCCCGTCAAACGTTCACATTTTCAGCAAAATCACAGCGCCAGGGGTATTTTTGTCTTCGAGTCAACCAATTTTACTTCATGACTGAACTTTGAATATCAGTTGATTTCAATTCTGGTCAGAGGTGATGCATCTCGTTAACCAAGAATCAACCGGAAGTGCCTTCACTGGACACTGGCAAGGGTTTTTATGGAAATATTATTGCTATTTCAATCGGAGCGAATATTGCAAAATTTGCATTTTGCAACTCTTAATCTGTTAGTTTGTAATGTTCTTAAGGATTCACGTATTTCTCGGCGTACTATTGCTCTTACACTTTCTTGCAAGGTTTGAGTTCTGTTTTTCTAAGATGATATCTCTATGACATTAAGCTATCTCATGTAGCTTAGGCTGAAACAGGGAATGTTCAGAAAGAGTTAAGATGAATGAACACAAAACATACATACAGCAATACTGTGAGGTAATTAGCACACCAATGCTGGTTTGTAGGTTTGGGATCTCAAAAATGTATTTAATGGTGAATGATTTTTACTGTCTTGGGATGTTATTAAGAATGGGTACACTCCACACAGCTCTTTACCATATTCAACATTAAATCCTGAAAGGAACTCAAGATTCCCCTTCAGCAAAATCAAAAGTACTCTGGTAAGTACCTATATCCTGAACATCTATACCCAAAACAAATCTTAATCCAATATCAAGATCACAATCTCATTTTTTATCACAACTTCGGTAATATTCGAAAAACCGTATTTAGGAGAACTGCAGAACTTGTGAAGAGAGAGATAATATTATTAAACATAGTTTTTGGACAATTCTAAAACAAAGCTTTATTAATATTAGAGTCATTTTCATCAGCCACTATTCTAAGGCGGTATCTGAGTTATCTGATAACTTATCAATTACCTCTCATAAACTAATATTACTAGTTTTTTACTTTAAAATATTGTAAATTAAATAGTATTATTAATTATGCACAATATTCTGTTTAATCTTACGGTATGCATCGGAGAAATATGACAAAAATTGTTAGAAATTAAAAAAATATGTGGTTGCATAATAAAATGATATGAATTCTAAAATGTAAGAAAATATATTGTTTTTCGCACTTGGCGAAGTATAACTACCAATTAGCTGAAGCTATAGATGGGTATTAATAAACAATATCAACTTTAAACCTTATTTTGTCGCAAACATTTACTCAACACTTTTCCACACTCAAAATATTCCACGCGCTGCAATTTTTCACTAATTTGATTCAACATTTTTATACTTCCTCTCAAAAGTACATTTCAGAAAATGGTGATATTACTCTTTCGAACAAAACTGCAATTTGGTAAATAATTTATTACATTTTGAAAAATAAAAATTATTAGAGAGTGCTAAAAGATATACTTTTAATCACTAATTATGGCTAGTATAAATACATATAATAGTATATGACATCTATTTGTAAACTTTTATGCTGTAAAACTGGACCTTTTAATTTGAATATTTTAAAAATACATCACATAGTTCATTTTTATTAGAACAATGCATTTAGAGAATAAGAAATCATTATTTATGTAAGTTAGAATGCTGATATATGGCAAACATCACTATTATTGTGCATTGGTATAAATTTTAATGAAATAACGTGCATATTATGGATTTTCCAAATTTCACAGGTGCATCACTTTAAATTAAAGACGACGACGAATTTATTCCAGTGTAGGTAGTATATAAGTTAGGATTAGGTGCAAGATATTGTGGATATTGGCATGGTAAAAATATTTAGTTTTAGGAAGACGAGGGCTATAAAACGTATAGGCGACCGTTGGGGAGAAAGACTTGGATCTTTGCGCACAAACAACGTACAGTGGAGAAAGCGTGGGCTTACCGCAAACCAAATTCAAAGTAAATCATCAAAAGCCAATGATAGCCTAGGAGTAACTTTTTAAAATATAATGAACTGAAACCACGTGATGACGCTGTGCACGTATTTGCGGTAAACCTCTAAATATGTAACTTAAATATTAAATATAAAGTTCGCAAGCTAACATAAGATCAAGGAAATATAAATTTATTAGCTGCGATGAATTTTGATTTTGGAAATTATAACTAAAGAATCATTAGGTGGGAAAGAGAGTCCTTTGAAGTGGCGCTGTCACAATATATTGATACTGTTTGTTATACGAGCGACCAACAATCTCACATAAAGATACATTTGTTAGCACCAGCTAAGTAATTGAATCTTTGATTTAACTCCCTTAGTGAAACGCGATCCACTCACCGTCTCTGCTGATAAGCAAAATGGCCAAAACGAAGGTCGCCTAGCCAGTTCCCCACTTTACCGGGTTTAACTTGAAGTAGCCCGTTGAGTTCTGCAACTTTTTAACGCACGAAGGGATATCTGCACAAGTCAAATATGGGGCACTATGCCACTATTGTTACACTGTTCCCTCTGTACGTATCATCTCCATTTTGACGAGTTTGTCTTTCGCGTTACATCTCATTAATATCATTTATTCAATTTCCTCTGAGGAATCACTTTCTGAAATTTGAATCTATTGACCTCGTGCTTTATAAGATGTTTACTGTCATATTTTAAAATATTGAACGAGTTCAATTCTTTGGAAGCTAAACGAAAACGGGTCAGGCGCCAAAAGTGTCTAGCTGTCATTTTGAGATAAAGGTAGACATACTTACTCCAATATAAGCTCCAAAATTGTTCTAGATAAGACACAATTTTAATGCTGTAGAAACGTTTTAGCTTGTTAATGTATCCATAATTTTATCGAACACTAAAATGTCCAAATTCGCATTTCTGGGGAATTTGGCATTATTATTCAGCTACGGTGTTCCAAACGTATTGGAGAAACACATAAAATCTCCCTACGTGAAATTGTCATACCAAGAAGCCTAGTAAGACAGTAGTTAAGAGCGGAGAGAAACATGTGAGATTGGGTAACTCTATGAGTCCTTTAGCACAAAGCTGTTGCAAAATTAACTGATCGTTTAAACTCCCGGAAATTTGAGAAATTTGTTAATGGCTATGTTCAATGACACGTTTAGTTTTCTAACTTGTTTTAATTTAAGTATCTCTGATTCCTATTTAATTGCAATATATTCAGTTAACTTAATATCCTACCTTTTTGTTTCTCTTTGATATCTCAATTAATATTAATATGTCCTATGGTGTAGAAGAGAAAGTTGAATTTATAAAATATACAATTCATGCAAATAGACCCAATTAAAGACAAAAAATTATTTTCCTAGACATCACGTCCTAATTAAAATCACTCAACCTTCTTTTGAATAAAAGCATGTTGATTTATACACAGCTGTGCCTTTTTTCCCTGACAAGAATAGCTTATAGTTTCCCCTACAAAATTGTTTTGAAAGGAAAGAAGGTTGACGAAAACAAAACGCGCGTAGTTCTTAAACCGGATTTCGCGTTCCTCTGTGCCACGCCTTAGGCTCATTTCGTTTGTCAAAAAGAGATGAAGAACAAGGAGTGATAGATGTTGGAGGAGAAGAAAACCGTAGATTTTGTACGTTTTCTCGTAAAAGGAAAAAAAAAAAAAAATATCCCCCTCTACATTTACCATTTTTTATTTGTGAGGAAAGCAGAGCAGGGGCAATGCGTGTATGTGGTATTCTTTCTTTTTTCTTTCTTTTAATTTGCCCGATTCCGACAGAAGCAAGAAGAGCTGAAAATATTGTTGTTTGTTAGGTTGTAAATGGGACCACTGGCGAGAGAGAATCTTCTTATTCCCTTGGGGCAGAAACAACAGAGAGATGGGAAAATGTTGGGAGAATCCAAGCTCCGCAGCTGAATGGTGTCAGGCGGTATGCGAGTGTATTTGTTTTTCTCTCATTTTTGTTTTTTATCTCGGTTTCTTGCTTATAGCTGGTAATAATTTTGAATGGTAAGCATCTTCGATTCTGTTCATCTTGGGAATGTTTTCCTTCTCTTTGTAATCCCCATATCCAGTTTTTCCTCAATATACGGGGAATAGTACGAAGAGCTTTCCAACTGCAATGTTGTCTTTAATTTAAAAACTACGCTATACCATACATAACCTTTCACAAAAAGTCCTAATCATATGGAAAGGAGTGGCGTGTTAGAATTATGAAATGTATTAAATTATATGGCTCAAAGTATTATGGAGAAATAACAGATATGAATAATATTATAACTCCATGGCACGACAGCTCACGGGGAACCTTGGCCTACCGCCCGGCCGCTGTGTCCCCCATCTCGGTCCACTACAGACGTCATGGATGGGGTGCAGTATTAGGGTGAGACGTGGTCAGCGCCTCGAGTCCCTCCCGGCCGGTTAATGCGGTCCTCATGACCTGGAGCCGCTACTTCTCCATCAAGTAGCTCCTCAATTGGCCCCCCAGGGATCTTACGAGGCTGAGTACACTCCGGGCAAGGTCTCCCAGCGGGGGAAAAATCCCCACGCCGGTACTGGGGATCGAACCCAGGTCTCCCGCTTGGTAAGCAGCTGCGCTACCACCGTGCTAAGGAGACGACCATGAATAATATTAAACAATATATAAGATAATGGTATACATACACACATTTTAACCAAGTAAACATTTAAATCATACTTAGATTGTTCTTCAATTGTCACATTTAATCTGTGAACCATAGTTTACTTTCTATACTACGTATAATATGTATTCCACCCAATAATTCTATACCTATATGTCACTGGAAATGCATGCTTTGAGGAAACTTAATTAAAACAGTTTTAGTAAACCGTATGATATGTGCGTGTCTATGAAAAGACACTCAACAACGAAACGCATATAAATACCCAAATTTATATTTAAGATCTAAAGATCCAAACGCGGAGTTTTAGAAAAATGGTCTGAACCCAACTATCCTATATATGTAACATTTTTTGAAATTTAATAGTCTGTCAAAAATGGCTCTTAATGATTTTGAATAAAATACCATATATTAAAGATATTTTCATGCCAAAAATATACATCTTGAATTGCCTAGAATTACTCTGTGAAGTCCATTTCGTTCAGTAGGAATTTTGTATAATCCTATCTAACTTGTAAACGTTAAGCGATAGAAGAAAATGTATTACAAACTGTAGAGCTGTTTGAAATAAAAAATCACAGTTTATTTAAAATAACATTTTTTGTGGCATACACCATTTCTGAGATATCCGTTATTAATGGTTCGAACTTTAAAAATTCATTTTAAAGTTCTGCTGATTTTCAGTTGTTACTCGCCACTGCATTGATAGAGTCCGGAACTCTAAGGCCAGCACATAACGTCCAGTTATTAAACAGATTTTTGCTATTTCATTTATATCTGTAATGAAACGTGAAATGCAGCTATTTCTACAGGCGTGCTTCGATAAAAATGAAGTAAAAGATAGAAAATAAGCGTTGTAAGGACATTTTGTCTAGCCTTTAATAAACGAAAAGGGTATAACAATTCATGGAATATAACACTTACATTTTTAAAGTCATATACCATTCCTTAAAAATTATTGATTTATAATAGAGAGTGCAGTATCGTCTGTTTATTTGCCTTTGTTCCTGAATACGTTAATACAGTTTTAGTGGGAGGTCTAAATATTTAAAGTAATTAAAAATCGTTCAATGTCAGCATACCAACTTTAACGACAGCCAGCATAGGAAATTTAACTACTGGCACATTACTTTCATATAAAATAAATAATAAATTAACAAATTCTACATTGCAGAAGTTTAAATGAAAATGAATGACAATATTAATTTAAGATTCAAATGAAGATGCTACCTGGATGCTTAAAATAACATGTACATGACTATAATTTGTAATTTATAAATCTGAATTCGAAAAGACCATACAACCTCGGAGTTAATCCGTTCCACTCCTAAAGCCAGTAACATAAGACAATCAAGCATTAGAAGATTAGCGTCTAATTTTTCGCTATTATTATCGACATTACGTTAGCTAATGTACCTACTTAATACACCTTATGAGCGGTACAAGCGATGAAGCACTCCAACGAAGACTTTACTCCAAAGAAATGAGCAAATGGTACCTACATGTAGGTAGAAGCTTCACGCTCTCTAGTGCTAATAGATGTGTACCTTATAATGGACATTCAATTGTATACCAGTTTGCTGAAAAACTATATACATCAAGAGAGAGTGTAGGGAGAGTATTTACAGTTATTTTTTGATCATTTTGAAACGCATTTCTTTAGCACGTGTCTCAAAGATGTCATGAAGTTAATACAATATCAAAAAAGCACTGAAATTTGGATTAAGGTCATTTATATTATAAATTATAATTATGCAAATTATAATAAGACCTAAAACAAAGACCTAATGAATGGTGCACAACATTATAAACAAGATATTACATTACTAATTTCTGAACTACTTAGTTTATATTAATACATTGCATAATATGCAAATATAAGTGTGATGGTTCTCATATCGAAGTGAGCTGCATACGACAAGAAGGCTGACGTGCCAAAGAGAGGGGAAGCTCAGTCTATAAAGATACTGCATTGGATATTAGATATAAATACAAGAATTAAGGAACTTAAGACCACTAACAAGAAGGGAATCCGATGATTTATTATATTTCTTCACAAAGAAATTAGTGATTTGATTTGAAACAAAAACTATGTATAAAATAAGTACATAT
Source organism: Hymenopus coronatus (assembly GCA_030762935.1). Classification (NCBI taxonomy): domain Eukaryota; kingdom Metazoa; phylum Arthropoda; class Insecta; order Mantodea; family Hymenopodidae; genus Hymenopus; species Hymenopus coronatus. The sequence continues at coordinate 37,721,504 of CM060890.1, forward strand.
AAAATACTAATAGTCACCATTACATGAGATACAGACGTTTAAATGAGACTTTTATGGACTGGTATTCTGGGAGCACATATGGACTGTTAGGACTAGAGGTGTAGATATTTGTACTGATAATTGAGGACAATATAGTGAACAACATTACATCAATATTTTCTTTATTTGCTGACTAATACTTTTACTTATTAAGAGTAGTATGTTTTCAGTTTAGTTAGTATCTCCAAATATGCATGGCACACAGAAGCCACATTTGTTTCGGAGTTGAGTTTAACAGCCACCACTCTGTTAGGCCAGTAGGTCACGTGTTGAGGTATGAACAAGTGTAAGCAAAACGATTATCTACACTGACAGGGTTGTTCATTTGCTGTACGGCGCTGTTATGATCAGGCAAAAAGCATTAGGTTAGTAAAATATGTAATTGGCTTTTGTTAAAACTGTTAGACGAGGGGAAAAACAACTAACATAGCCAAGGGAATTCATATTAAGGCAAAATTTACCAAACTAACTGGATTTATATCCCTAACACTCTAGAAATTATGACCTATGTGTGAAATAATTAATACACGACACTGCTGTTTGAATAAACGACTACAGACAGAAAAAAACCAGGTCAGCAGTGAAGTCGCGGTTATGGTGGGTATGCAAATTATATTTCATAGAAATCCATGAATACAATTTATTGTAATCAAAATTAACACAATACATAATAATTTATTATACAATCCAAATAAAAATAATTTCATTCTTTACACATATACAATGTTGAAAATAATTTCTTTATAATTATAGCGCATCTTCGCATCGCAATATTTTTAAAGGTGTTTGAATGTGAAATTAAGAATTTTGTAAACGCAACGAAGTTCCATAAATTTGAATGAAGATTGTATTTCTCCCAGTAAATGAATAAATTACTTTTGTCACATTTAGAAAATATCATCGTTATGTCTGTAGTAAATTTGACAAAGAAGTTATGCTCCCATTCACCTACCTGCCTTTATCATCAGCTATAGATGTGCGAACTAGTGCTTCATATTTGGATAAGGTTCACCGTTTATCCACAACACTGTAAAAATAGTTTCGTTGAATTCTTAATGTTAACCGTTGCACATCGTTCTTATGAAAGAACCTATAGACGTTTATGTATTTTTAATGGAAAGCTTCTGAGCTAGAGAACGGGCTTTATACTGGTGTTTATATTAAAGAAGCCATGCTAGCATTTATGCCAACTTTTGTCTAGTCGCCGAGTCTAGAGTTTAATCCTCCTCATATTACCGCAGAGGCGTATGAGAAGCGTGTCTGGAAAGTTGCCTAAGAAGCACGGCGTTCTGCCTAAACGGGAATTGGGAATTCATGTTTTCCGTCGAAGAGATGATAGCAGCTTATCGTTCTTGCTCTACACCTATTACCTCGACAGTAGGAGAGAAAGTGTATCAGTGATTCAAAAAGTGTTTTTTATCATGATGGTTACCACAATAGTACTATTCATACCGAAACAGAATGGCTGTGCTTGGCAGGCAACTTCTCCGCCACCGTACTACGTGGCCTCGTTTCCCTTTAAGCTGACACTCATCTAAAAAGTTCATTTCAAAATGTGTCATGACGTCACAGGATTTTAATCAACACTCAATATTTAAACGGGGATATGGATATCATTGACTAACCTGAAACGACGGCCATGATGTGAAATTGAAGCAGGAAAGTAATCTCAGCTTCGTCCTTGGGCCAATCCGAATTGCTAACGATTAGGATTAGTCATGGACGGGGCCCCAGGACTCGGGGGGTGAGCACCGGACGTAGGCCACGTGGCTCTTTTTGATTTACAGGGGTGAAGGGAGAGATCCGAATGGCGACCAGAATCGTATGACGACGAACACAAGCATGGATGGATTCTCTATCGGTTACAGTTGGAGCGCTTCCGTGCCGCCCTAGCCTCACGAGCCTCCGAAGGGATCTCTTGACACCATAAGGTGAATCCCGATCGAGTGTCCCGATGCTGCCAGGAAAGCTTTTTCCTATACACAAATCACCGCAACACCTGATCGTTCAACCATTAAAAATGATTATGAAATTATGGGAACAGGAAATGGTGGACCGGGAAATTTGGGGGATGAAATGAATCTACCGAGCATTCACCTAGCAACCAGAGGAAACTCTCCAAAAAACCTAAGCGTCAGGTAGGCCGGCCACGGTGATCGAACCCATGACCTCCCAAAAGTGGGTCTTAGACGACACTGCCTGAGCCATCCCACTTGGTCTTAATTTCTAACAACAATATTGATTGGCTATTCTACCGGATAGCCCAGATATTTAATGTGTGCAGATATCCCTTCGTACGTTAAAGGAGTTGCAGAATTCGACAGGGCTATTTAAAGTTAAAACCTGCCAGGGAAGCACTAGCGAGAGTCAGCGGAGACGTGAGGGGGTCATGCTCTTTGTGAGTGGTAAAACGAAGGTCTCTCGCCCAGTTCTCCTCTGACAGCTTTTAACTTGACATAGCCCTGTTGAGTTGGTAAACGCATCAAGATATCTGCATACACTAAATGCAGGGCAATTGGGCCACCTGGTATTTTTATACCTTAAAGTAGAACACAGAGAAAAGAGAAGTTAATTTTTCGCAGATGACACTGTTTGGATCGGTTCGAAATCATATGCTCATTGGGTGATAGGCCGTTACTCCCTTCCATATTTAAAACCGCACTGGTATATAAGAGCTATGGCAAAATCAATCACCTATTACCTGACAGGGTGACGTAATTTGTGATTTTGCTGCGACCTGGTGGGAAATGGAGGAACTCTTCTTCCTCCGCTAGCCTAGCAAGCTATTGAGGGAGTGAAGCCAGTCAGCTTGGAATATCGCCGTGGGACGGTCTTATCTTTAATAAGCACAGCGAAGCTTACTGCGTAGCCGCCTAGGGTAGGAAAACGTTTTTTTTTTTTTCGGCTGGGAAAAATTGGAGATTTTAAAAATTGAAAATTGCAAAAACCACTTTTTCCTTGGGATAATCAGGTGTTTATTTTATTACTAAATTTTGACCACATGGTGTTTTATTGACTGTAATTTATGTATAATATATGAGCTGGATTACAAACAGTAACTCAAAATGTAAACACTGTAAAGATTGTAATGAATGTTAAAATCAGATTTATTGTAATGACTGATAGAAAAGGTTATTCAAAATAAATATGGTAAAACTCTGTCTAGAATTCTAGAAAATCTTCCCTTGGCCTGTTAGAAAACTTGTTTATGTAAAGATTCCCTCTGGGCTACTTTTGTACTAGTTTTTCCTAGGATTACTACAGTGCCCTGAGATGACTGTGTCAGTGATATGGCATACAATAGATCTAATCACAATAAACCATTAACATAGTCCAAATACGCGAAGTTATTAGTGTTTGGAACTGAATTAATTAATCAAGAGCAACGATTCTTATCTAGCTAACCTTCATCACGTGGCACTAATTACCAGACCGCTATTACAGAAATGATTATATGACGATAGGAAAAATTAATTAGAATTTTAATTAAATCGCCTGATAATGTAGTTAAACGAAACAAACTGCAACAGATAGGCCAGGTGCTACATTAATTAGCGAAAAAGAGTTGTTTTGCCTTCTAAAAGCAAACGCAAATTACCGGATTAATTAGGTCAGTAAGGTGCGTCACTGTTCTGATTCATTGTCAACTGAAGGGGTATAATTAGTGCATTATAATTGACTCACGCTATCTGTGATGTTAAAGCACAAATTATAAAAATTGTACATAGAGTTTAACTGAATTTTGATTGTATGAATATTACTTTTATAGAGAAATCAATTTATGTATCTACAATCCATACGTTATGATAGTATTAGGTTTTTGCGTTGCATATTAAAATATATTTAATATTAAATTCGAGATTTAATTTTACGCTTTAGAACAATGCTTTAAATATATACATAGTGAATATCTCTGTTTGATTTTCAACATGTATATGTATACATACCGTTTTTTTAATTTATCTACCAAATACATAGTAGTTAAAGAAGGTATTGCATACCAACCAATATATATTATGATTAAAATGGAAATACAGTTTTGAGGTCACCTGAATGAAAAATCTCTTTGAGGAAAAGATGCGACTGTGGTTTCTGTGTGTGAGCAGCATAAGTTGTTTTTGTGCATCACTTTGTTACTTCTTGTAAACATTTTTTGTGTAGGAAATTTTAACTCTCTTCCGGCTTATCAGTTATGCAAAATTAAACATTCAACCAGAATAAAGAAGTCTTCAAAGACTATTCCCAGGAAATTCAAGTTTTATTTGTCAAGTAAACATCTTTAATATATGATATTTAACCAACATCGTTATAGAAATTTTTGAGAAAACAAAATTGTTATAACATATTTTCATGTAAAAGGTGGTTGTTAGTGGGGGGTTTTTCTTGAAAATCCTCGTGTCGCAACTTTAGTCGATGCTTAACTTAAATACCCAGTTTGGTATTTGTCGGAGTTTTCGTCTTTGAGCTATGCTGTCTATAGACAGACAGACATACACACACGCGGATATTTTTCTAAAAATGTTTTTTTTATTCAGGGGTCTCAAAACACGAATCTCCAATGAAATCTCGGCATGAAACTTTTGGTATGGAATTCTCTATACCTAAGTACATAATACGTGTAGAGAGTAAAATCTGATGTGTTCTATTCCCATTACTTTCTCTAGCTGTTCCACAAACTTCCCTTACAAAATATTCTTTTATATACGTCATGCTAAACGGCATAAACATTAGCAAAAAAGGTCTTATTATTTGCTATATTCAGTATAAAGAAAATAGGGCAATGCACTAGGCTAAAGATATAATAAAAACTTGACGATATGTGAAACAATTGAAATCCGGTTCTTTTTGTTTGCAAGTACTAAACAAAAGAGAGGAAGCAAACGATGCCTTTTAACCTACTTTATACTTGAGTAAAGTATAAGCAGCTTAAAACTGAAACCAATATCTCGGAGTATCTCGAAAAAAATGTATATGACATAGATTGTAAGTTTTAACGAGAGCTACTTTCTCTGTAGTAAGTTTTTTTTTTTCTATCTCTTACGGTTTATCAGTTATACAAAAGTTATACAAATGTCATCTAGAATAAAGAGGTCTTCAGAGGTTATTCCCAGAAAATACAAAATATAAATTTCATTTGAAAATATCTTAAACATGTATTTTAATCAAAACCTTTAGCTGTTTTTGAGAACATACACATTTTTGAAAAATATTTCCATGTAAAGGATAGTTGAAAATCTTCGTGTTGCATCCTAGGAAGATACTGAGCTTGGTATTTAACCGACTTTTTATTTTTGAGCTATACTACCCAAGGTCACACTTACGGATATGTTTCTAAAAATGTTTTTTTTTTTATTCAGGGGGCCTCAATCTTCATTTATTTTTGATGAAATCTCGGTATCGAAATACAAAACCGTCTCCATCTACTATGTACATTGTGCTTACGTGCTAGAGAAATAAAAAGTCATGCTGTGATTTTCCAAAGTGGTTTCAAGTTGCTGTTGAAGGACTCTTTATTTTAGAGCACTGCTTTCGTTTCTTGATTTTTCATATGCTAAGCAGTAGGACAGTTTGTGATGTTTACTAATGTGCAAAACGCTCTCCAAAGCTATGATGTTAGTTTTACTTTTGAGAAATGCTTTTCGGAACGTGCTCTGTGTGAGTGCATCTATAATTTATCACAAAGCGTTCTTCAACTTCTTGGCTCATTTTAATTCAGACAGTGGGAAAGGACGTTTTATTGGCTCTCGCGTGAACACATTCTATTAACGTTGGGGGCATTCATAGTGATGAAGCTGCACTTGGAGAAAGAGGGAGAGGAAAGCTGTCCAGGAAATTGTTTTCTTGTGTGTTTCACCAGCGGGGTGATTCTTTTGGAAGAGGACTCTAGAGAGGGAGTTGGAGCAATATGTCGGGTCGAGAGGGGGGCGCCGAGTGTTTGCTCTTGCTCCGAGTGAAAGAATGATCCTAGGGGGTGCATACCTGACAACCAGAAACGTATTTCAAGTACAAGACTAACATTTTCCAAGCGCATATTTTAACTTTGCATATCTACATTTTAAAGTTTAGCTACTCTGCAAGTAAAGGCTTTCGTTATATTATTGTACTCTAACCAAAAATGCAATATTGAGATTTCAACTAAACACACGTTTTGAGGAGTTTAGTAATATTTTACACCCGCTCTCACTATATACGGCACCACATTTGAAGGACACTAATGATACTTAAAAGAAATTTGGGAAGGAATTGTTCCAGCCTAATTTCAGAGTTCCTCCCCTGCATTTCCAAGTTATGAAACGTGGTAAAATCTCAGTAAGGGAAGGCGCTCCTGGCAGATTTGACCGCGTATCTCCCGTTCACGACTCCGTGCTGTAATATCTCGGCTACACGTAACAATTACTTAAGTATAATTGAAAATCCTATAAATTATCTATTTAAAAAAAAAGCACATTTATGTCTGCGTGCTTGTTTTCTCAGTGCTTAGAGTCCAGCACCACAGTCGGTGGACACTGATGACGCATAAAATGAAAATTAGCAAAAGAAAATTATGTAGGAAATGTTCTAGTCTAAGTTTAAACTACCTTACAGGCATGCCATTTATAAGGCCTTAGAATAAACTGAAGAAGAAAAAACAGTCAAGGAGGATGATCTTGGCGGAATTTGAACCGCAAACCTATGGTTCATGAATCCACCCCTTAACGACTTTGGTTACCAGTGTCGGTTTGGGTATGTTTGTTTGTGTGTGTGTGTGTGTGTGTGTGTCTGTCTATGAACAGCCTACCGGGGAGGGGGGGTTCCCACCTCTTCATGCCGTGGTGCGGGTGCTGCGGATCTACCACCCGTGGTACTTCTAAAGTGACTAAGTACATCGGGTCGAACGTTTGAACTCCTCTCGAAAGGGAGATTTTGAGATTGGGTTGGTCTTGGCAGGGCAATGGTGTAGAGGACCCTAAGCAATAGGATACGGCTGGGCAGTGATGTCTAGACCTCAATGTTCTCCGGCACTAGCCTGGATAGCTAGTAGACATCTAGATTATTGTTGGTCCGTCCGACGTTTTTCGGTAGTCTTTGGTTCGGGGTTGATGTACCTAAGTGGCATACTCATTCCGTTCTGTGTTCGCACGCCTCAAGGGGGGGGGGGCTTTTTAAGAAACCCAGATAATACCTAATAGAAATCCTAACGGAGAGTAACCTCTATGGTTTCAGAGGGAGCTTCGACTTCGTGTAGATGTTATTCCCGTGAATGTATATGAACAGCATTTTTAACATACGAAAATTTGAATAAATACCATATCAACTTAAGTCAGACAATTATACCCGGCGAAGATTTTCAAGGAAAGTTTTTCACCCAAACAACTATTTACGTGCAATTGCGATTAAAATATATACGATTAAAATACTTGCATGAATAATGAAAGTTTTATGCGAGTAGCCTGCGAGGTTCTCTTCATTTCGAATTCATTTGCTTAATTTGTTAACCATAAATTACAGACAAAACTTACTAAAAAAAGAAAGAAAAAAAAACAAAAACAAAAAAAAAAACAGAGCTTAGTTATATACTGATATACCTTTACCGTTACTATACTTTAACCATTTCGAAATATTTTCCATTAGATTATTAAACTGCCATAATTCTATTCTTCTTTTTCCCCCTTATGAGTTCATTCATGAATTTGTTATCTAGTATAGCAGGAATAGCCAGCTTCATAATGAATTCGTCCCCTAGTATAGCAGGAGTAATCAGCCTTATAATGAATTCGTCCCCTAGTATAGCAGGAGTAATCAGCCTCATAATGAAGTAGAAAAATTATCTTCATAATGAATTTGTTCCTTAGTGTCGCAAGAATAACCAGATTCATAATGAATTCGTTCCTTAGTATAGCAAGAATAACCAGATTCATAATAAATTCTTTCCTTAGTATAGCAGGAATAATCAACTTCATAATGAATTCGTCCCCTTATATAGCAGGAATCATTCCTTAGTATAGCAGGAATAATCAAATTCATAATGAATTCGTCCCCTATTTTAGCAGGAATAATCACTTCATAATGGATTCGTTACCTAGTATAACAGGAATAACCAGCTTCATAATGAATTCGTTCCCTAGCATAGCAGGAATAACCAACTTCATAATGAATTCGTTCTCTAGTATAGCAGGAATAACCAACTTCATAATGAATTTAGCGAGAAAATTCATCGAAAGCTCATACTTCCAGCGTGTTTAATTTTGATGTTTGAATAACTCAAATTAATACTCAGGTCATACATATTGAAATTACGAGTTGTTGTCACAATTTCTATCTATTTGAACCTTTTATTGCATGTTTTGTCAGTCGACTGCATATTAAATTAAAAAGAAATTGAGATTTATTTTCTAATTCCTGCTATAATACGTACAACACAATTTGTCGAATGGCGTAACTTGAACAAGAGAATTACATTATTCCTTTTTCTTATTTCAATAACTAATTATTGGTATCAATAGTATATGGTATACGCTTTCAATAGTTGAAAGGAAGACTGCCTGAGAAATGCAATAATAATAATAATAATAATAATAATAATAATAAAGTTGTAAGTTTTTGTTGTGAGTTTAATTATATTGTAGTGTACCCGTTGCTCATTTTGATTAAATTATATTTCATTTAGCGATTTTTGTGCCAGTTTGAGTAATCGATATTCGTGACAAGATATAGCAAATGATAAAATTAGGAAGTGTAAGCATGGTTTTATCTGTAAAAGCTGTGTTAACTAGATCAAGAAGAGCTCTTATGTCAGAGCTAAAGACCTACCATATGCACTCTGGATCCACATTGACAGAAAGGGTAAAATGTTTACTAGCAGATGTGCAACTCCAGAAGCTCAGAATGTAACAAGTGAGTTGTGTGGAATTAGGGTAATCCATTGGTATTTACCCTTAGCTCCGTAAACCATATAGTCTCATCAATTCCTCTAAGCAATAGTAAAAACAATGTGTCTCCTTATACCCTTGGAGTATTTATTTATAGCTCCCGATCTCTTCCCAAATGTACACCCTTCTGCACCTTAAACCCTGACACCACTTGCTTCCCTCTATGCATGAGCGAATTCTACTCTGAACCTACTCTCTCTCAAGATGCACAATGGCAGGGGTAACTCCACCTGGGTATTCTACAATATCCTTATTGTTAGTGTTCTAAAATGTTTAACAAATACGAAAAAAATAATTTATTAAAATTGAGATTGCAAAAGGCAAGACTTCTTACTAGCAACTTGTGGTCGAGAGGTTTTACTATATCGCACTGTGGCTAGGTGGGCAGTTGCGTTTCGTAGAGGGAGGAAAGTTGTTCATACAAGAACGTAGAACTGGCAAATCACAATCGGCAAGTGATGATGTTCATGTGAACACTAAAAGAACTACTGTAAGAACACCGTGTTGGACTTGTACTGAAGTATCCAAGGTATCAAAGGTTCATATATTAAGAAGTTATAAAGATAAATATGTGAGATCAATAGATTCCACACAGTCTTACAAAGAATAACACGTGAGTGTGTGCTGTGGATGTGAAAGAAAGCATTTCCTTCGACACACTATATCTAGGCATTTTAGGTGCAAAATATTGGTCAGAAACATGCAATAAGATACCCTAATTTAGTTGAATAAGACAAAAAAAATACGCAAAATTGTAAATATATATTACGAAAAGTACCAAAGTCAATTAATTGCAAGACAAATTATGACCTAACATTTATTCATGTATCTAAATGTCTGTCCAAAAATGTCACAGAGCATGCCATTAAAACCATTTTTCCAGAAAACTTGATAAAACAGATAACGTTGAATATTATAATTTTTACTTTTTATACCCAGCACATAGCTATTGCACTCCACCCAAAATTTTGATACTGAGAATTAGCCAAAATACACGTTTGAGGGTCTTGTGTATCAAAATCGTCATTTTTAGAAAAATGTGTGTGGGTGGGTGTCCTTGTGTTTGTGAACACGATGAAAAAGGAAAACTCGGTAAAATACCAGACCTGATATTTAAATTTAGTGTAACTCCCCCCTCCCCAAACTGCCGTTAAGATGAAAAATTGCTCGAAATTGTTACATGATCAAAAATAATAATTATGAATAATTATTTAATAATTTTTATGAATATATCATTATAACTTGATAAATAAATATATATATATATATATATATATATATATATATATATATCTTAAAATTTCTGGGAATAGCTTTCGAAGACATTTTCATTTTGGATGACTTTTGCTTAACTTATAAACCGTAACGGTAAAAACAAATGTAGATCTCGTCTAAGGACACAATTTTTCTAATACATATTTTCACGTAGACTTTCGAGAAAATCCCCTACCCCAAACCACACTTTACATGGAACATTTCTCGAAAAATTCTATTTTCAAAAATTGAATAGTATTCCATCATACATTAAGGATAAAATGTATATCCCAAATTTCTTGGGAGTAGCCTCTGATGTCCTCTTCATTCTGGAAGACTTTTGCATAACTGACAAAGCGTAAGAGATAGACAAAAATTACTACACAAGTAATGTATATCTCACTAAAACACACATCTATGTCATATACATTTTTTTTTTTGTAGAGTTAACAACTTCTGATATTTTTTTTAAAACGAGAATTTATCATTAATTTCGCATCTCTTTTGTGCTCCTGGTGATAAACAGAGAACCAAATTTCAATGGACTCACATAGTGACTAGCTTTTAAAATATTTGACTATTGCTTTAGCCTAGTACATTCCCTTATTTCTCCTCTACTTATAAGATACAAGATAGAAAGACCATTTCTGCCAATATTTATCTTGATTATTATTCTGTAGACAAATAAATATTCTTTTGTAAGAATAGTTTGTTTGCAAAACAGATAGAAAACTCGTGTGGATTTGTTTGTAGTTTAAGTATTGTGAGGTTGGCATCAATGCGTATGTGAAATGCTTGTGGGGGTGAATACACTTTCTTAGTTACGTCATTAGGCGAGGATACGAGAGAAACCGCTTAAAAGAAGACAAAATGTTTTAGAAGGTAAAGAAAAAAAGGTAGAGCTCCGAGTAAATAGACGAAGGATTTGAAGTTCAGAGTAATACATTATTAAAACAGCACTCTCGACCTTCTTCTGGGCTAGCTCTAGCTTTCTCTTAAGATATTCTTGCAAGTAAGAAGCGGTTGAGCAAAGAAAGAGAAGACGTTCCTTTATAGGTTGGCAGACATTTGCTTTTCACACTCTACAGCAATGGGCCAATTCCTTTCCTTTTTTTCGTCCTTTTTCCTCCACGCTCCAAAAGAGAAACCAAATGTAAACTGTCTTTAGACGGCGGACGCTTCTATTAATTACAGCTACAATGAATGGGAAACAGTTTTTGTGATCCTAGTTCTCTTTAATTATCTAGGTTTCCAGTGATATACTTTCGAAAGCATGAGTAGCAATACCCTGTCATTGCATTGGCAAAGGTAATTCTAATATATACTGCTACCAACTATAGCAACACAAAAACACCAGAATGCTTGTAATTTAGAGAGGACTGGGCAGAGTAACACAAAACTAAATGCATATGCGTAAAAACGGTCTAATCCTCACATTTTTAAGGGGACACCGCAACGATAAAAGTGATTTTTACTTTCTCTACTCTTTCTATGTGCACAGTGTATAGAGAAGGTTTTGTATTGCACCAAAACATTTAATACCGAGATTTCACCTAAAATACATGTTCTGGAACACCTTGAATCCAAAAAAGCATTTTTTAGGAAAATGTCCATGTGTGTGTTTGTGTTTGTGTGTGTCTGTGGGCAGCATAGCGTTATGTATCAAACTTGATATTTAAGTCCAGTATCTTCCAAGATTTTCAAGAAAATTTCTCACCTCAACTACCCCTTACTTGGAAAAAGTTAAAAAAATATAGGTTTTCTCAAAAATGGCTCTAGCGATTTTGATTAAAATCTATTATATTTAAGATATTTACAAATAAAATTTATATTTTATATTTTCTGGGAATAGCCTCTGAAGACCTCTTTATTCTGAATGCATTTTTGTGAATGTTGCATAACTGGTAAACCGTAAGAGATAGACAAAAAACTTACTGGACAAAAAATGTAGATCTCCTTAAAATACGCAATTTATGTCACACATTTTTTTCATGCAGTTGACCGTTTTCGAGATATTCTTGGTTTTTTGTATCAGCTTCGAAATACATTTCTCATAGGGTTACTTGTCAACTCCTTGCCACTCAAAGAAACGGATTTCAACCCCATAGCAACCACATTTTAAAACATTTGACTGTCGGTTTAGCCTAACATTAAAGAACTAAGAATATGCGCATTTATGCTAATGTTTATCTAAATTAGGATGAAGTAGATAGAAGAATAAACTTACAAACAATAATTTGTTATAGAGATGTAGAGAAAGTCATGTAAATGGAACACATCAGATTTTTTTAAGTATTAAAGCCGGAGCTTTTATTTCTTTCCCTAGTACATATGTACAATTTACATAGTAGATAGAGAAGTTATTCTACCCCACCCAAAAGTATACACCGAGATTTAACCGGAAACATATGTTTTAGGAACATGTGAATAAAAAGAAAAGCATTTTTAGAAAAAATTCTGCACACGTGCGTATGTATGTATATATACATACTTGGTATTTAAATTCAGAATCTTCCAAGGTTGCGACTGGAAGATTTTCAAGAATATTCCCCAACCCATACTATGCTTTACAGGGAAAAGTTTTCGAAATGTTCGATTTTCTAAAAAATGGCTTTAACGATTTTAATTAAAACGCGTATAATAAAAATATTGATACAACAAATAAAATTTATATCCTGGAGCTCTTGGGAATAGCCCATGAAGTCTTCTTCATTTTGAATTACTTTGCAAGAGATTCACAAAAACGTAGTATACAAAGAATGTAGATCTCTTTAAAACACATAATTTATGTCATGTACAGTTTTTTATAGCACTAACCACTTCATTTTTCAAGTTCTTAAACTTTTCTAAAACTTCTCATCCATTTCGCAACTCTCTTAATATACTTCCGAATTTCAAAGACAATTGCATGGCGACAGCTTTTGAAAGATGTGCCTGTCTTTTTAGCCGAGTATGCTTCCTTATTTCTATTTTACTTATAAGGGACTAAGTAATAATACTATTTATGTAAATAATTATTTTGTTTAGTATGGAGTAGATAGAAGAACAATCTTCTGTAACAATAGTTTGTTTTCAGAAGAGATAGAGAAAGTCATGCAAAAGGAACAATCAGATTTTTTTAAAATAAAGCTTTCCACAGAGTAACAGGAAGGCTACTTGTGCTTGATTTACTACTTAAAACTGATGCTAAAATTTCACAATTCTAGCGCAATTACTTACACTTGATGGCTGTTTATACTCCAAACTGCTAATATAATATTTGGCCAGTGTTATACGGCAGAGAAAAAGAGAATATGAAACTATAGATGCGAATGGTACGAAAGCTTTACAGATAAATCAGTAATTACTTGTCAGAAGCAGTGGAGTTAATGTCATTCTCGCGTATTTGTCGAATTAATAATGGAGTACAAATGGTATGACGCAAAACCGTTCAGGTCATCAGCGTTGCATATAGGATTGTTATTGAATTTATACAGGATGCTTTGAAGAAAGGTTTCAATATTTGGAGGCAAGATAGGCATCTAATCATGAAACAATATCCAATAATAAACATTGGTGCTAAAATGAATACTCCATGAGGTATAGAAAATGTATACAATAACTAAGAACAGGTTATTTTCCACTATGAAAGTTAAGTAAGATGTTAACATATTAATATTTATTATTTTTTGCATTATCAGTTATTTTTTGGTTTTAATTAGTATTATAATTATTCTATAAGCTTGTGTGTTTAAGAATTTGTAAAGGAAGTAGTTTAACGTTCTATACGTTAATATGTACGTACACCAGAATTACATGTTTTGAATACTCCTGCTTTAATCATTTTTAGAAAAAGGCGCATGTGTATGTGTGTCTTGGAGAGCATACCACAAAAACGAAAAACCACTTAAATACCAAGCTTGGTATTTGGATTTACTGTCTTCTAAGGATGCAACATGAAGATTTTCAGGAAAGTACCCTATCGCAATCTATCCTTTACATGAAAGATTTTTCGAAATTTCAATTTTCTCAACAATAACAACATATTTTGATGAAACCTGTTTGTTATGTGATGAAATTCGTTCTCTTCGCATGGCCAGGAGTAGACAAATTACTATGTGAGAAAAATTTAAGTATTTTAAAATTGATATCAATAACAAGGAATATCACGGAAATGGTTAACCCCAAAAAATTGTATATGCCATAAATTATGTGCTTTAAGAGATTTACATTTTTTGGTGTAGAAACTTTTTAGCTATCTATTACGGTTTAACAGTTATGCAAAAGTGATTTAGAAGTGATTCCCAGCAAATTCAAGGCATACATTTTATTTTTCACTAAAGATCTTTAATTTACGGTACTTTAATCAAAATATTTCAAGCCATTTTTAAAAAAATCCTTATTCAAAATATTTTCTTTGATAACGGTAGTTTGGGTGACGGAAAAACTTGAGATGTAATCCTTGGAAGATCAAGTTTGGTTTCAAAACCGACTTTTCGTTTTTGAGTTATATCATGTTCACACACACACATTCACGGACGTTTTCCTATTTTTTTATTCAGGGGATCTTAAAGCAAGCATTTCTAGTGAAATCTCGGTATTACATTAAGGTTGATTGATATACAGTATCTTCTCCACCTGTGTAAAATGTATTAAACAGAGAAAGTAAAAGTATTCGGTGTTGGAAATTTTGAGGTGTATACATCCTGCGTTTCGTTCGCAGCTATGTCGGGCTTCTTAAGAGATAGATTCTCTTGAAATATTCAGAAGGTTCCTTAATTAAAGGAACATTATATGAGTCACATACCGGGCGTGTCTTGCTGTCAAGATGACGAGGGGTTGCACTCCATGTGAGTGTTGGTCAGACAGACTGTCTCTATTCCATAGTCGCGTGTCCGATATGACAGACGAATCGCGTGACCCCCCAGGGGGTCCCAACACGGAACAACGTCCTACATCACCATCTTATGGAAATTCCACTACTGCATCGTAAAATATACGTTTATAACTCCTTTTTACTTTCTCTACTTAGTATACAGTACATAGGTAAACAATGTATTGCACCCCAACTAAAAATTGGATACTGAGATTTCATCAAAAATTCACCTTTTAGAGCCTCCGGTGCGAAAAAAAACCCACATTTTTAGAAAAAAGTACATATGTATGTGTGTGTCTGTGTATCTATATGTGTCCGTGTGCTATGAACACGATAACCCAAAAACGGTAAAAAACCAAACTTGACAATTAAGTTTAATACCTTCCAAGGATGCTACACGAAGATTTTGAAGAAAATCCCCCTTCCTCGAGCTATCCTTTATATAGAAAAAAAAAAATTTGATTTTCTCAAAAACTAATTTTCTCTAACTAATTTTATTAAAATATCGTATCTTAAAGATATTTACATGACAAATAAAATGTATTTGACTTTTCTGGCAATATCCTCTGTAAAGCTCATTCTGGGTAAATTTTGCTGAACATGTTATAACTCGTAAACCGTAAGAGATAGACAAAAATCTACTATACAAACATATAGATAACATTAACGCACAACAGGGTTTTTGCACACGAAAAAATCCATCACCCTCCCCCAGGTTTGAACCTACAATCTTGAGTTTTAGAGGCTAGTATGGTAACCACTACACCAAAGAGGGCAACTACATAAAAGTAATGAAAACTAAAATATCTTTGAATGTAAAGAAATAAAACCGGATACATCATCTCCATCAGAACATTTTAAAAGAAGAACCTCAGAACCTTCGTGGTGCAGTAGTTACTATGCTATCCCTAAAACCCAAATTTGCAGGTTCAAACCTGACGAAGGGTGATGGATTTTTTTTCGGATGCAACCTTAGCATGACTTCTTGCGAAAGGGAAGTATAACCTGTGGTCCTGTGTAACGTTTACCTGTACGTAAAAGAACCCCATACCTTGAAAGAAGAAGGTTTCTGTGCAACATTTTCCGCCATTTTATGTCCGCAAGTCGTGATTTAGTCTTACAATGCTATCTGTGAGCAGGGAGCTGATCTCTCGTCAACATGGCGAACTCACGAACTAGAAATTCAAATCTGATCATGGAAACACCGTTACGTTGCTCCACTTAGGAATACTAAGTAAATTATGTTATTTACATTTTTAATCCTTATATCTTTAAAGGAACTATGTTATAGGACATCCAGATACTTTTACTCTCGTCAGTGCGTTTCTAAGTACAGTAATTCACATAAACCAGAATGAACTTTTTTATATTTTATGCAATTGTACGCGTATTTATCAGAATTCTCATTTTAGAGTTATGCACACGCGTCTGCTGATTTTTATTCTAAAAACGTTTTTTTTTTATTCGGGGGTCCTCAAGATATATTTTTGAGCAAATATCGGTATCGAATTTTTGAATGGAATCCAATACTTTCTCTAGCTACCATGTACGCGGTAAAAAAGTAAAAAGCTGATGTGTTACATTCACACGAATTACTCTACATCACTATAAGAGGTTGTTAAAAAACTCATTCCTCTATCTACTTCATGCTGATCGAAATTAACATTAGCAAAACTGATTTATTACTTGCTTTATTGTAAGTAGAAGGGAATACACTAGACTAAAACAATAGTCAAATCTATTAAAAGTTGGTCGCTATGTGATCAAATTTGTCTTTTTTTTTTTTGCGTGACCAGAAGTTGATAAATTCCCGCATGAGAAAAGTATTGTAAAACTGAAACTCTCGGAAATGGTCTACTTCACGAAAAAATGTATAGGAAATAAATTGTACTTTTTAATTTTTGTCCATCTCTTACGGTTTACCAGTTATGCAAAAGTTATCCAGGATGAAGATATTTTCAGAGATTATTCCCATAATTATTTGCCATGAAAATATATTTAGTATACGGCATTATGTTCAAAATAGTTACAATCATGTTTAGCAAAATAAACATTTTTGAAAATTTTTGCATGTTAATGGTAGTTTGGGGTTGGGGAATTTTCTTCAAAATCTTTGCGTCTAATCTTTGGAATATACTTAACTTAAATCCCAAGTTTGGTATTTTACTAACTTTTCGTTTTTGAATTATCGTGTCAACAATCCCACGGACACACACTGACTTTTTTCTAAAATTGCTTTCTTTCTTTCTGATACAAGGGACCCCAAAGGTGAACTCTAGCTATCGAATTTTTGGATGCAATTCAATAGATTTTCTTCGTATGTACTACATAGAACGTAGAGAAAATAAATATTTACAATAATGTCCTGGTTTAGGGAAGCAGGTACAAGTAATGAGTATTTATTATTATTATTACTTATAATATTATTATGCCCTACTAAAGGAATTTGAAAACAAACATAGTAAACACATTGTAAAGAGGAATAGCTTCTGTTCTGTATATTCATGATCAGTTTCAGATTATCACTCATAATAAGACATAAATACTCAACAAAAGCCGTTGACAATGTATTTATCCACTGCTGATATAAGCAAAAATATACAATAGCTTATTCATAAGGCCACTTTTCCAGCTTCTGACACATGACAGGTGATAATGGACCGGAAGTTAACTCCATTACTTTTTGTTATGTCTTCAGTATCCCCACTTTTGTCTACCTACATAAGAGGTGAGAAGTGAAAACGCTGTAATTCTGGGCATGACAGAGGAAGTCATTTGATGGAAAGTTATGACACGGTATGTTATTTGCATAACAATTTTATCGTAAATATTTCATTAAACTGAATAATTATTTCCTGTTATTGCACACACCACTTTTATTATATTCAGATTTATGAGTTGTCACCTTCGTGCTGGAAAGTTTTCCAGACACACGTTACTCAATAACGTCACATGAATAATTAGAAAAGTTTTAAGTTTTTGTTTGAACTTGCTTCACATGTTATTCAATGCCATAGTGAAACTATTTTTTCAACCAAGCCCCAACATTTTGACTAAATACAACTGGGCAACTTTCAGAATTACTAGACCGATTTTAATAATTTTTGTCCAACTTATATTTTGCCTTTAACATGCATATCCACGCCTTTTTACTTTCTCACATCCAGTACATAGTAGGCAGAGAAGTTCTTGTATTCCACGAAAACTTTGATGTCAATACTTCACCGGAAAATACATATTTTTAGGACATTGAATCCAAACAAGCATTTTTAAAAAAAGATATGTATGTGTCTGCCTGCCTTGAGCGCATCTGTGGGCAGCATAACTAAAAACGAAAGTTTCGAAAATACAAAATTTAGTGGGATGCGACACGAAGATTTTCAGGAAAATTCCTCCAACCTAAAATGGCTGCAACGATATTGATTAAAATATTAAATACATTTAAATGACAAATAAAATGTATAGGTATTTTGAATATGTTGAGAATAATGTCTCAAGTCATCTCCATTCTGAATGACTTTTGAATAACTGGTAAATTGTAAGAGATAGACAAAAACTTATTACACAAAAACTTTATATCTCGTCAAAATACACTGTTTATGAAGCGACAGCTTTTAAAAGATTTGACTACAGCTTTAGCCTCGTGTATTCCATTACTTTCCTTTTGTTTATAAAAATAAGTAATTAGAGCATTCTTTTTTGTTTTGGTAGTGTTTAACGCCCGCTTTAACTACTAATGGCACCGCAGGCGGTGACACTGATGATGCATGAATGATAATGGAGCACCGGTGAAATGAGATGGTGGGGGAAACCGGAGTACCCGGAGAAAACCCGTCACATGCGGTCGCTTGGGATCGAACCCAGGCCGTCCAGGTGAGAGGCGAGCTGTCTAACCACTCGGCCACGGCGCGGCCTAGAGCATTCTGCTAATGTTTATCTCGATTAGCTTGAAGTGGAAAGAAGAATAATTTTGTGAAATTTTTGTGTGAAGAACAGGTAGAGAAATAATGTGAATGGAGCACATAAGTTTTTTTTTTTTTTTCTCTTTAGAATGATGGCGCATGGCAATGATGTTCACTCGTTTACTAGCATTAACCTCTGGTAAATTATTTAACTTAATCTCACACATTCACATTCATACAGCCAAACTTTAAGGAGGATGGGGAATCTCTCACACGCAGGACTATGATAATTGACAACTCAAATGCCTAGTTATTGCTGCTAATAGGCAAGTTTGTAATTTCAAAATATTTCAAATACGAGGTTTTAATCAAATTCTCTATCTTAATTTTCCGATTTCTATTCAATTTCAATTACATTGCTTCCTATTTTACTCATTTGATATGAAGAGTTAAACATTTTGTAAATCGAGTGAGATTGCGCCCAGGTAACGAATGGGAGGTCCCTGGATCGATCCCCGACGACAGCACAATCTGATCCATTGGTTTTTTCGAGGATTCCCCTGGTCGCAAGGATAAGCTTGAGTGGTTTCTTGCATCACCCGAATTTCTTGGTCGTTCCGTTCATCATTTCACATATACTTCGCCGCGTTGACCTGCTTCAGGGTTGGAAGTGTTGGTGGTGGTGCTTCAGAGCGATATGGCAGGAAAAAATGATGCTCTCTAGAACTCTCACTGTCCCTTGAACTTCGGCTGGTTGCCGGTTTATAAGGGAGCACTGGGCCCTGTTCAGAGGTGGGGTCCCCATGATGCACATCCTACTGTCAGGACGTCTATATCCGGTAGCTATAGGGAACCTGTCATTACTGTGGCGTCGCTCCTGATTTCCGGTGTCTCCTCTCACCTCATCCCTCCCACGAGGGGCGAGGCAGATAATCTCACCAGTTCAATGGCGAGTCCCCTTCGTATTACCTACCAGAGGCTTATGTTGCTACCAAACTCTTGGCATGTTTTATACTTGCCAAATACGTTTACATTTTTGTTCTAGATTTAATGGAAGTTATATGTAGTTAAACATTTTCATTGAAATTTAATACATATAGTTCATAATAATGTAAATAATAACAATAATAATATAAATTGTAATTATCATTAACTATAACTTCATTATACCAAATCGATCAGCCATGCTACTCCCGCCTGAGAAGACAGACTGCATCATATTGCGAACAGAATTGAGTTTTATCGCAAGGAGCTCATTTTATGCCTAATAATGAGGTAGAATACAAACAGATTAGAAATACATTCTTTGTTATTTATAAACTTAATATAAATTCGTTCTTCACAAATTTATCGCGCTTTGTAGCTAATTTAAATAGCCCACAAAATACGCCCTGCTACCTACCTAGAGATTTTGCCTATTTAAGCTCTTAGAAATGGGGTGGGAAAAGTTTCCAAGTCTCACTCGACTGAAAAGCTAATTGTAGATAGCTGGTATTTCATAGTTCAAGTTACGCATTTAGAACCCTCTGCCCATTAACGGCCTAACGGGTGGAGTTAGTCAGCACTGGCAGGTGTTGGAGCATCCTCTATATTCACCTGACAAGTTAGCGCACTTGCGACTTGGCTTGCGACCCCAGATGAAGAGCTCCTTATCTAGGCGGTTGGCAAGCAGTGCTCGGATGAGTACGGTCTTCCAATAATGCTCTTGACAGCAACTATTTTGTGGATGACATTAATGGTTTGTTAAGGACGGGCTGCCCGCTATAATTAACGCGGTGCTGTTATAATTAACGATGCAATACTGCAATAAGAAAGAGTATGACAACTCTTTTGTTGTGCAAATATACTCTAAGCGTATGAGCATTGCGTTTGTCCTTATTACTTTCTCTAATTCGTACATAGTACATAGGTAGAGAAGGTATTATATTCCACCCAAAATTGGAAACCGAGGTTTTACTGGAAATATACGCTTTATATTCCTCATTATAAAAGGTTTTTGAAAGAGGTTCGTGTGTGCGTGTCTGTGAACACGATAACTCAAAAATAAAAACTAGGTTAAATAACTTGATGTTTAACCCTTATTTGCACGGTGTTGCGCATATGCAACAAAGATGATTAATCAAAGCCTTTAGTGTTTTAGTGGACTTTTTTTCTACTGTGTAGTGTTTTTATAATATAAAGGAGCAAAATCTCTGCAACTGCAGTCAAACTGCCAGCACACCGGTTATTTCTCTTGGGCCCTCCCCAGGCTTCATCACAAGCACATTTAATTGCAAGTCGGCGGGACTCGGATTCACGACTTTCGGCTTTGAATTGGTAGCCAGTCCATTACCTATCACAACGACGATCACGGCTATTCAAGCCGCTTCAATTGTGGTGCCTATGAAAGGGATAAAAGTACTGCTTTGCGAATTAGAGGAAGAACGGCATATGTAGCAAATATATCGTGAAATTAAGGATTAAGTTCAATATCTTCTAAGGATGCAACACAAAGATTTTCAAGAAAATTTCGCCCCCAAAACTACTCTCTATATGGAAACTATTCTAAAATTTTGATTTTCTCAAAAAAGACCATAGATTTTTTGATTAAAATATCGTATGCTAAAGATAATTGCATGATAAATAAAACATATATCTTGAATTTCCTGGGAATAAGCCTCTAAAATGCTCTTCAGCCTGAATGAATTTTACATAACTGGTAAACTCAAAGATACATACAAAAAGCTACGACACAAAACGTACAGATCTCATTAAAATACATAATTTTGTCATAAACATTTTTGAAGAGTTGAGTATTTCCGAGATGGTCCCTGTTATTGGTTTAAATTTAATTTTTTTTTTTCAAATGGGATGTCCTCAGCTGTTTCTTATCTCTTTTGTTTTACTCCCGATCATGGAAATTTAAATTTAGATGGCATATCGACAGTTTTTAAAGTATTTGACTTCATCCTGTGTATTCCCTTATTTGCCTTCAAATTATAAGGAAGCAAATAATAAGAGCAATTATGATATCTTTTATCTCGATTAGCATGATGTAGATAAAAGAACAATCTTTTGTAAGAATAGTTTGTTTGCAGAATAGGTAGAGAAGAAAGTCGTGTTAATGGAACACATTAGATTTTGCTCTATAGAAACAAAACCAAAACATTCACAGATTTATTTCTTCTTTTAAACTCAACGTTATGAGATTTACATACCATATATCGATCTATTTGATTCTCATAATTCTCTTCCGTACTTATTATCAAATTATTGAGAAATGATTTAGAAGTACTTTGTGCTGAATTATTCCCTTTATCCGTTATAACAGTAACTTTGTAATCCAAAAGCATTCTATTAATGAACAACTTCTCTGATATTCACAAACATGGAAGTCAAATATAGATGGATGTTATGTTTTTCATCTCCTCAACCTCGCCTGACTATCTTTAACATTTTCAACTTATATATAACGTGTAAATGTATTTGAGCAGTGAAGTATGCCAAGTCCAACATTTTTAAATTTCTGACTTGGAGGATGGTATATCCTTCATATCTGTCAATTTTACTCCTCTTTCGTTAAGTTTAAATATGAGGAATCCTGGCTTCTCTTAATGTGAGAACTCTGGTTTCTTAATCTATCAAGTAATTACGGACCAGTGAGAAGGTATCAAAACTAAAACTGAACCCAATGTGAATATCAAAATCTTTCTGTGCAATTTTCATCATTCCCCCGCCATTACAATCCACTGGTGCTCTATCTTCATCCAAGCCTGCGGTTCCACAAGTAGTTAAAGCGGAGTTGAACACTATAAAATATTAGTTTTCAATTATTTAAAACTTTTCTCATACGTATTTCAACCACATGACAACCTGCATTTAAAATATTTGACTATCATTTAGCCTACTAATTCCCTAATTTCCCTTCTACTAAGGACGCAAGTAATATAGACAATTTCTGTTAATGTTTATGTAGATTATCATGAAGTAGAAGAATAAGTTTTTGAACAATAATTTATTATAGATATGTAGAGAAAGTCATCTGTATGAGCACATTAGAATTTTATAATTAAGGATGGGCTTTTCGGTATAGGGATCCATTCAACAAGACACACAAATTGCACCTACGAAATTGCGAACTGTTGAACCCTCTATGCGAAACAGGGGTAGTTAACAACTTAACTGTTCAATCTAGCAGGGTGAAGATAATGTAAATAACAGGCTACAAGATGATGGATGAGGGTGCAATCATTGTCCCAGCCCACACTAATGGATTTGGTTCATTATTAGATCTCGAACTTTCCTACATTTATAGGATGTACGTTAAAGATTTCTTATTCGCAATAACATTGGAGAATGGACGGACATTATGGAGCAATTTATTGCATCGTTATATTTGTCTGCCATAGACAACATTTCTTTAGTAAGAAATTCCGTGCTCCGCTGCTTTTCTTAGAATGATCCCCTACTCTGGCACAGTCTGGTGGTGGGAATTCGAAAGTGAATAGAACGTGTTTCAGTTTAAAACAAACGTAATACAATAGTTAACGGCGCTATGAGGAAATGCAATTGCTTCTTGTCAGGCTCAAATACTTAGTGTGTGGTACCATTAGAAGGGACGCAAACATTGTTTTCCAACATTTCATTTAAGCACTTGCACTGTTTTGACTCTATGCATTCATGAGTCTTGTCATAGAAAAGGCAAGCCTCTTCCCTTGTAAGAATAGTCAGTCAGAAAGACAGAATTCTAGAATAAAATAAAAATCTAATGTGTCCCATTCACATGATTTTGTCTATCTATTCTGAAAAAAATCTTACAAAATACATTTCTTCTTCTTCTTCTTCTTCATACTAATTGGAATAAACATTGGCAGAATGGTTCTTATTATGTAGTTTCTTACAAGTAGAAGGGAACTAGGCTTAAGTCATAGTAAAATGTTTTAAAAGCTGTCGCTATGCGATTGTCATTCAAATTCGTTTTTCATTGATGCCCAAGAATAAAGCAAAAGAAACACGGATGACTTCTGTTTGGGAAAAGGATAAGTATTTTAAAATTGAAACCAGTGACAAGGAATATCTCAGAAACGGTTAGCTTCATAACAAAAAAGTGTAAGACATAAATTCTGTGTTTTGACGAGAACTACAGTTTTTGTGCAGTAAGTTTTTGTTTATCTATTACAGTTTACCAATTATGGAAAACTCACCCAGAATATAGAGCTCATCAGAGGCTATTCCGATCAAATTGGATATATGCATTTTGTTTTCTAATAAACATTTTTAATATATGGTATTTTAATAAAAAATTGTTACAGCCATTTTTGAAAAAATCTAAAATTTCGAAAAAAATTGCATATAAAAGGTAGTTTGGGGTGGGAGGATTATCTAGAAAATCTTCGTGTCACATCCTTGGAAGATGCCAAACTTAAATACCAAGTTTGATGTTTCACGGACTTTCCGTTTTTGAGCTATGCTGTCTACACGCACACTGGCCATTTTCTAAAAATTTTTTTTTTATTCAGGTGTTTTCAAAACACGCATTCCGGTGAAATCTCGGTATCGAAATTTTGGATGGTTAATAATATCAGAGGGGACGAAGAACAACCCTGCAATCAAGCAGCCCTCTAGTATCTAAGGGGGATATTATTTAGAGTAAGAATCCACGCCATTTGGCCGACACCACTCAGAGGCACGAAATCTAGTAGTACATCTGAAATATGAGAAGCAAACAAGTGAAAATGGAATAATGGAAAGGAAAAGTGATAGATGAAAAGCTACCTCAGTCTTCGCAAGGGGGACACATTTAAAAACGTAAATTCAGAATGGGCGGTCACGGCAATGGAACCCGGATTTCCTCACACGTTACGCCGGTTCTGTTAGCATATAGAAACTATCACGTTTCATGTCTTCGCTTCAAAGACATTCAACTGGTTGAAATGCATCCATTTTGGAGCAACACTCAGAAAGTGTTATCATACTGTGCAATGTTATGGTAATTTGAAACGTCGTCTCAAAGTTCATTTCTGAAACATGATCATAACATCATATGAGAGCAAAACATGTGATTTCCCATTCCACTGCAGCAGAAACTGTTTGTGCTTGATTTACTTCCTCTATAGAAAGCGGATGGTTAGCTCTATGTCGTAACTCCATTTCAGGAAAGGGCTTTGCGTGTAAAGGGCCATTATTTCCGAAAATATCCCCTTCAACCGTATATTGTGGTAATTGAGATTCGCCTCATTCTTTTTCGGGTTGTGGAACGATGGTACCGGTTAAGACGTCCATGTCGAATAAATACTCAAATATTGCAGTAACATGCGATAGAAATGCTCTCTTTAAGCAACTAAGAGGCAGGTTAAAAACCAACTATTCTAATCGGTGTTACATAGTGCAGTTATACCGGGTGGAAGGGAAATCCTTGCTTTAATTTAAACCAGTAACAGATTTGGAAAGGTAGATCAGAATTAAAAATTCACTAGCATAGCCGAGATTTGAACCACGGCTCTCTCGTCTTCATGCGATTATTTTAACCACCGTGTTACTATTGCAACATGCTGACATGACAATAAATTCCTCAGCTAACTCACGTTTTTCCTGGTAAACCACAAGAGATCTAAAATTATTTTCAGATGACATACCCTAATTGACTTAAAATAGCGTAAATACTTAAGTCCGTCTTCATTGATTAACCACTATTAGGTAAATAATTTCAATAAAGATTTCATTGTTTTTTATCATTAATTTTTTTTCTATAACATTTAACATGAGCATAAGACATGCTGGCAACATTGCTTGGGCAAGCGACTGGTAGCTACGGGCAGGAAAGGCACTCTCGCGTTCAAAACCTTAAGTAGGCAGCGCGTAATTCATTTGCCTTGTTATTTTGATTAAGGGTCCTATGGAATACAAAACGCTAGTTTGCCACATCACAGTCAAGTATATGGTTTTGATTACGTCGGAGAGTTAATATTCAAACGTTGCCTTGAAATAGCTGCGTTGTCTATGTCTCCAACCACGTTATGTCCTTTAAACGGTATTCAGAAAATTATTAATTGTTTCAGAATCCTTAATTTCAAATAGTTGCTACCGAAAGTACGCCCGAAATAGATTACTCTAGCCATCTTTCCTGAAATAGATCACTCAACCCATCTTACAAGTAAATAGATAATTGTTTTTATTTGCATACATTCTCGTGGAATACACCTCTAATTTGAACACAAGCTAGTGAACTATAAAACAAGTCAA
Source organism: Hymenopus coronatus (assembly GCA_030762935.1). Taxonomy (NCBI): domain Eukaryota; kingdom Metazoa; phylum Arthropoda; class Insecta; order Mantodea; family Hymenopodidae; genus Hymenopus; species Hymenopus coronatus. The sequence continues at coordinate 37,747,684 of CM060890.1, forward strand.
AACAAAAGGAGAGAATAGAAACATTTCATTATAGCTCAAATTCGCTTGCAAATCAATTTCCATCCAAAAGACGGGTGATTAATGGTAATAGGAGGGCCTTGGCAACACTGATTTCTGTAGGTGCCAACTGGTGTTGCCGCTGGTAAGTTTGGCGTTATTGACGTTCACCTATTTCAGATATTTTGTCAATACAGCGTTATTTGTGTTGCTTATAGTGACTTTAAAAATTGTGTCAGCGAAAAGATGAAATTCGTTCGATTATTTATTATAATATTCCATCTGAATTATCAAGACAAGAGTGTATTGATCAACTTACATCTAGCGGTGAAGCTCCATTCTTTGTCAGTGTGAAACCCTGGTATAACTGTTTAATCGTTGCCGCCTTTCACTAACGAAATCCCTGAAGGTCTTTCATAATACGTTATTATGCCAGAAAACATTGATTATGTGCAAAAACAGATAGGGCAGGACCATCATGCGAGATAGAGGCAACACTAGGCATTAGTTCCACCAATAAATATTGCATGAATATCTAGATGTGATAAAGGTTTGCTCTCATTGGACCCCACGTTGAACAATGTCGAAAGGATGCTCGCATTCAATATATATAATGGTGAGGCTTCAAAAAACACATACAAGATTGTAACACGTGAAGAATCTTGGATCTATGCATATGAGCCGGAACGTAAACTGCAGTCGACTGTATGGGTGTATCAAGATGAACCAAATCCAACAACAGTTGTTCGCACTCGAAGCACTTTGAAACAAATGATCGCCTGATTTTATTTTATTTTTTTTAGAAAAACTGGTAATTATGTGGTAACAATGCCTTTAGAAAAACGTAAAATGGTAAATTCTGAATGGTATATAACCATTTGTTTGCCGGAACTCTTCGATCAAATAAGGAAAACAAACAAGTCCTGTCAGATCATTTTTACTTTCTCTATACGTATTACGCACATAGTGTTTAGAGAAGGTGTTGCACTCCAGCCGAAAATTAGATATCGAGATTTCACCGGAAATATATGCTTTAGGGTCCCCTGCATCCAAAAAAAGCATTTTGAGAAAAAGGTCCGCGTAAGTCCGTATGTCCGGTGTCTGTGAACACGATAACTCAAAAACGAAAAGTCGGTAATATACTAAACTTGGTATTTAAGTTTAGTATCTTCCAGGAATGCGACGCGAAGATTTTGAAAAAAATCCCCCACCCCAAACTACCCTTTACATGGCACTTTTTTCGAAAATTTTGATTTTCTCAAAAATGGCTCTAACGAGTTTGATTAAAATATTGTATATTAAAGATATTTACCTCACAAATAAAATGCATATTTTGAGTTTTCTGGGAATAGCCACTTTTATTCTTGATGAATTTTACGGAATTTTGCAAAACTGCTAGACCGTAAGAGATGGAAAAAAACTTACCACACGAAAAATGTAGATTACATTAAAACACGCAATTCATGTTATATACATTTTTTTCATGGAGTTTGTCGTTTTTGAGATATTCCTTGTTATTGGTTTCAGCTTTGAAAAACTTTTCTTGTACAGGAATTTCTCCACTCCTGTACATAAAAGCAAAGGAACTTCAGTCATATAGCAACCAGCTTTTGACTATCACTTTAACCTATGGTACTCCCTTATTTCGCTTCTACTTAACAAGGAAGCAACTAATAAGACTATTTCTGCGAATTTTTTCTCCATTAGCATGAAGTAAATAGAAGAATAAGCTTATTAACAATAATTTGTTACAGGTATATAGAGAAAGCATGTGAATAGAAAACATCAGATTTTTTCTAAAAGGCCGAATTATGTCGTATTGGTCTAATTTTCTTGTGCACCAAACACAGCGAAACTTATTTGTAGCGTTCGATTTTTGTGTCTGGATTTTTTTCGGTCCAGTATCATAGAGAACTGATACCGTGGGGTGGAGATAAAGTTGGTTACCCGAAGGTTAAAACCTAACGATGGGAAATGTCATCTATTGGAATGGGCCGCTTTTAATACCCTAAGGTAGGTGAGGTCAGTTCCCATCCACTGTTGCAAAGTCCTAATTTTCGTGTAAATAATGTCTATACAAAAACAAAATGTATTAATGTGGGGCCTGTAGCTCAGTCGATAGAGCACCTTTCTGCTATGCGAGGGGCGTCAGTTTCGACTCCCGGCTGGGAGTGTGATGTTTCTCTAATCAAGATTTCTCCCTATTCCTTCCCAGGGTCTAGAGGTATGAATGTGTGTGTGTGTGTGTGTGTGTGTGTGTGAGAGAGAGAGAGAGAGAGAGAGAGAGAGAGAGAGAGAGAGAGAGAGAGAGAGAGAGAGAGAGAGAGAGAGAGAGATCTAACGAATACAATTAAAGCAAGATCGAAAACACATGTACGTTAACGAATCGTTTGCACAAACTATACCTTATGGAGGGAATTATACTATTGCGGTACAGTTGATGTGCTACTTCTTATGCGCGTTAGTTACATGGTAGAGAAAATAAAATGGTTTATTGGTTTCCGAGATTACCTTGGACATGTACGCACATATAAAACATTTCTTCATCCTACTAGTGTAAATTTGGAAACCATTCTACAGGCTTGCTGCGGTATAAATGCAGGTATTTATAATGGTAATTAAGAACGGTGTAATGAATATCATTACATCAGTATTTGTTTCATTTGCGGACTTATAATTTTATTTATTAAGAGTAGCATGCTTTCAGGTTACTACCTCAGAGTCGAGTTATCACGTACGAGACATTTGAGTTTGTTTTCCCTTTGACCAGACACACACACTTCATTATTCCAAGGAATAGCGTGAACTATGCTGAAAGCTGTATTAGTTGACATAAATTTTGCTACCGCGTCGAGGAACGAATTATTCGCTGAAGACGATATGTCCGCTCTACTTGTACAGAACGCATAGGCTGTATTTGTGTAGAATCGGACATAATGGTTACTCTGCTTGGAGATTAAGGTATGCATAGCTTGTAGAACAACTCGGGACAACTGCTTAATCTCGCTCCAGCTTGTTTGTGCGAATTTTCCTCATAAACAAACTTATCAGACAGTGGCAGATTCATACTGCCTCTGCACGCAAATCTGACTTCACTTACATACACGTAAAAGTTAGGAATAGCTATGCCGTGTCCTCTTCCTTTGTCTAAATTTCGGAATGATTAGAGTGAAAATCCTTGCGGATTTAGTAATCATCAATACGATGGTTTCGTGAGCTTATATCCCAATTGCAAATAATAAAAATATTTCTCGATAATACAAACATTAAAATTACAAAAATAAATAGAAAATAAATCGATTAAATGTTACTTGAGTTATATAAGTTGGTGTTATATTAATTATACATAGCAGTAATAAAGTTTACAGCTCCTATAATTCTTGGTATAACTACTTTAGATGGAATTATTTCTTTAGATAATCGTTGCTGTAGCTTACAATGCCAGTAAACCGATAAAAAGCTAATCATCGGCGGGGACACCTCATGCATTAAGACCTATACAAACTATTGCGCGCTAACACCTCCAGGCAGTGAAATTGAAGCGAAGGAACCACAGTCCATAGTAGTTTGGCTGACAGTTCTTCATCTCGGCACCAGGAGCGCCACGAAATCACCAACACCGTGGATTCCGGGTGTCAGCAAGACAACCCGTCACCGTCCACAGCACTACACCAACGCTGCGAACAGCATTAGCAAAGTGCATGCATCCGCGTACCACCTGCCAGCACTACCAGAATCACACATACCTGACATGAAGGAAAATTATGGGAAGGAAGTCGTGGAGCCTATTCGTAATCGCCTAAATGACACCCCAAATCACTAGTTAACGGTATCGAAACCGTGACTTCCCGAATGCATGCCACACATGTTACGACGGCACCCCTCACCAGTTGAAATTTATGAATCAGCTCCGTGGATTAGAAGTACACCATTGTTGTGTTTCTATTCTTACGCTTAATAATCTTTTTCTTGCAATTACAGCAGAAAGACATGCGGCAGTAGGACATTCTGAGTAAGGTGATGGGCATGTTTAGTTATCCCACTCCCACATTTTAAAACAAAAAATCCGCAGGTGCGAGCATATCTGTCTACGAAAAGCATCACTCAAAAATGAGATGTCTAATAAATACACGTAATATTGCAAAACAAATTTAAAAATATAATTCTGGCTGACGTAGGTTAAATTAGTTAATTTCCTGTAACTTGCAAGTGGAGCATAGGACATCGTGACGATGTTTCCGTGATTTGAATTAATACTTCGTGAGCTCGCTGCTATGCGCCATGGTGACGAGGGGTCAAATCGTCTCCCACAGATGGCACTGTAGGGCGAAATCACGTCTTGCGGATGCGTAATGACAGAATTTTGCCAAGGAGCCTTCTTCTTTCAAGGTATAGAGTTCTTTTATGAGCAAATAAACATTACATGGGACCACTGATTTTACTTCACTTCCGAAGAAAACCATGCTAAGAAGTTTTGCGTCCAAAAAAAATTCATCACCCTCCACCAGGTTTGAACCTGCAATCTTGGGTTTTAGAGGCTACATGGTAACCACTACACCACGAAGGGCGACGATGGGCATGTTGAGGCATGAGGAAATAAGTTGCAAATCGGATTAAGTATTCAAAGTAGTTATATTCTTTTTTTTTATTTCTCGAATAGTTGTATGTTGGGCTGAGTGACTGTTTCTATTCTTCTTCTTAGAAATATTACAAACTATACTCTGCACCAATTCTTCATCTTTTTATTCAACGACCAGTTTGTTAGACATAAGTTTTTATGCATTGGAACCGCGGGTGTTTTATCAAATTTCATTGATATATCAATTGGTATCTCGAATTTTAAAGTTCTATAAATATAATATACATACCTCATCTTAATTTTAACTATTGTTGATACGGCATAACAATTAAAATGAATATTTGAGTTTTTTTCTAACTAACCATACTTAATCAAGTGTATTTAATTTTATTTCACTGTTAATTCTCAAGAACAAATTAAAAAAACAGACGGCAAACACATTTCTCATGAGAATGGTTGCATAAGAAGCTTTTAAGGACAGCAAGAGGGTTTGTGTGAACGAGTGTCATGTTTGTGCTTACAAAATAACGGAAACTACTGGCAAAATGAGGTATGAATAGTTGAAGGAGTGGGCCGATTAAGACGACATATGTCATTTCATTATGGTGACAATTGACATGCGGTACTTCATCTATGTGACAATTGCAATGCGTTATTTCATCTATGCGACAATTAACGTGCAGCATTTCATCTATGCACAAAGTGGCATGCGGTATTTCAACAATGCACCAAATGACTTGCCGTATTTCATCAAGGTGACAAATGACATGCGGTATTTCATCAAGGTGACAAATGACATGCGGTATTTCATCAAGGTGACAAATGACATGCGGTATTTCATCTATGTGACAATTTACATGCGCATTTCATCTATGTGACAATTGACATGCGGCATTTCATCTATGTGACAATTGACATGCGCATTTCATCTATGTGGCAAATGGCATACATCATTTCATCTATGGGACAATTGATAAGCGCATTTCATCTATGTGGCAAATGGCATACATCATTTCATCCTTGTGACAATTGACATGCGCATTTCATCTATGTGGCAAATGGCATACATCATTTCATCCTTGTGACAATTAACAAGCGCATTTCATCTATGTGGCAAATGGCATACATCATTTCATCCTTGTGACAACTGACAAGCGCATTTCATCTATGTGGCAAATGACATGCATCATTTCATCCTTGTGACAACTGACAAGCGCATTTCATCTATGTGGCAAATGACATGCATCATTTCATCCTTGTGACAACTGACAAGCGCATTTCATCTATGTGGCAAATGGCATACATCATTTCATCCTTATGACAATTGACAAGCGCATTTCATCTATGTGGCAAATGGCATACATCATTTCATCTATGGGACAACCGCCATGCGGCTTTTCATCTATGCACCAAGTGTCATGCGGTATTTTATCAAGGTTTTATCAACTGCATTTCATCTATACACTAAGTGACATGCAGCATTTCATCTATATACCAAGTGGCATGCGGCATTTCATCTATACACTAAGCGAAATGAGACATTTCAACTATGCGAGAACTGACGTGCGGCATTTAAACTATGCATCAATTGACATGCGTCGCCTGCGGTGCCTTGGTAGTAAATCCGGGCGTTAAACACTATAAAAAAGTGACATGCGGCATTTCATCATAGTAACAATTGAAATGCGGCTTTTCATCGATGCGACATTTGACATGCGACATTTCATCTATGCGTTAAGTGACATGCGGATTATTATCTATGCACTTGGTAACATGCGATATTTCATGTATGCGACAATTGATATGTAGCATATCACCTTTGCGACAACCGACATGAGCCATTCTATTTATGCGACGGCATGCGGCATTTCATTTATGCGGTAACAGATACGAGATATTTCATCTGAGCAACAATTGACATATAGGATTTCATTGTGCGGAAAATCGTCTATGAGGCAACTGACATGTGGCATTTAATGTATCCGACAATTGCCATATAGCATTTCATCTTTGCATTTAAATTGACATGAGATATTTCTTCAATGAGACAATTGGCAAATAGCATTTCAGCCAGGCGATATTAGAATCAATTAATATCGTATTTCCGAGAAAAATAGAAAAACATTATTGCCACTGAGTGAGATGGCTCAGGTGGTAATGTCTGTTGCCACATTCGGGAGCTCTCACGTTTGAATCCCGAGCCAATCAGGCTAAGTATTTGTCGTAGTTTACCTCAGTTCGCCAATATAAATATCGGATTGGATATTTAATACTACGATCCAAAGTTCCATTTTCAGCCTATATTAGTACAACTGAAAATAGAAGGTAATGGTGACTGAGATGCCATCTATCCACAAATAGTTAAAGTAGTTAGACTGAATGACACTCCAAGGCCATCTGCCTGTCGCGGAGCAAAGTAGTGTAATAATATAGGGACATGGCCTCGAGGACTGGCTGAGCTTGGTCATCTGACTACAGACGTTGGAAGCATCTAGACTAGAGACCTCGACGTCTGGCTGTTTCTTCCAAAATTTGTTCCGACACACGTAAAGGCTTTCTCGGTGAGGTCGTGGCAGGAAGGAATATAGGAGAGGGAATACATGAGATGGGTGTCTGAATAGTGCGTTATACCAGCGCTCTTCAAGGGCCAGGAGTTGATTAACTCTGAATTAAGTAGATATAATTCAGCTCGGGTAGAAACTTAATATGCCTATAGATGTATTACTGCCCATTATGAAACCGTACGCATGACACTGAGTGCTTATTTTATATGAAGAGGCCGTGCTTTAGGTCTTAAACTTGATATTAATGCAGGAAACCTAGAGATTCAGTACTGCATTTCATTGAAATAAGTTATTTATTTATTCATCAGTGTTACTATGTAACTCATATCCTCCTGTATCCAAAATGTTTATACATTTTATCTTCTTTCCCTATTCTTCTCTTGCTTCTTAATCGAATTATTCTGTTTATACCAATTCTTATGTCACTCATCCAGGTCTTTGTTGGTCTACCCATCTTTGCTCTCCCTGTTGGAATCCATTCTAAAATCTGTCTAGGTAAATTTGTTTCTGGTATTCTACGAACGCGGCCATATCATTCTACTTGCTTATTAAAGAAACACTTACCTAATGTATCACAACCTTTCATCTCTTGAATAATGATTGTGTTTAGAATTTTTTAGAATTTAGAATGTCTAGTAAAGTGCATAAAACAATATCTATTTCTTTAGAAAGTAGTATTTGTTTCAGATTAGTGCTTAAATCCAAATTTCGGCCTCATAATTATATTTTCGTATTTCTTATTTTATATTTAGAGATTTATTATTATCGTATTATCTTATCCCACAAGACACTATTTAACATATACATTGTCGATCTAACGTTTTGGTTTCTATATTTTATGTCACTTTCCTAGCTGCATGCTGAGTTAATTTTTACCCTAAATAATCACATTCTTCGCGTTCTCTGATACAGCCCATTCCATTTTCCAAAATCAAATCTTTAATTTTATCGACAAATATCATATATTTTTTTTAAAATTTATTTTTAATTCCCATTTATAAATTGTACTACACAATTTCCATGTCATAATCCTATGTTATGACCAACTGGTCATCTACAAATAAGAATGTATAAGTAGTGAATTTTCGATATGTATTCCCATATCTTTGCACTTCTTTAAAATTTTACTTTCTCTACTTTGGACTAGAGAACGTATTGCATTCCACCCAAAAATTAGATACCGAGATTCCACTGGAACAAGTTTTAGGGTCCCCTATACCCAAAAAAGCTTTTTTGTAGAACAAGTTCCCTCTGCGCGTGTGTCCGTGTGTCCGTGAACACGATAACTTAAAAAAACAAAAAACAAAAAGTAGGTTAAATACAAAACTTGATATTTAAGTTAAGCAACTTCCAAGAGTGTAATAAAAAGATTTTCAAAAAATCGTTCACCATAAACTACCTTTTATATGAAAAAATTCTAAAATGTTGATTTTCTCAAAATTGTTCCACCGATTTTGATAAAATACTATTTATTAAAGATTTATATTGCAAGTCAAATATATAACTAAATTTTTCTGGAATAGCAAATGAAGTGCTCTATATTCTGAGTGACTTTTGAATAAATGGTAAAGCGTAAAGCACCGACAAAAAGCTAATATATAAAAATACAGAGGTCGTTAAAACATACTATTTATGTCATGTACAACTTGTTTGTGGTGTTAACCATTTCTGAGATATTCATTGTTATTGGTTTCAATTTTAAAAACGTAAGCTTTTTTCAAAGGGAAATTGCCAACCCCTGCCATGCAAAAGGAACAAATTTCAATAATATAACAACCAGCTTTTAAAAGATTTGATTATCGCTTTATTCTAGTGAACTTCCTTATTTTTCTTCTACTTATAAGGATCTAAATAATAAGACCATTTCTGCTAACGTTTATCTAGATGAGCATGAAGTACATGGAAGGATACGCTTTTTAACAATAATTTGTTACAGAGATGTAAAGAAAGTCATGTGAATAGAACACATTAGATTTTTAAAATAATGTTATATTATAAACAAAGTTGGGGATAAACTAAAGCTTTGATGTTAACCTTTTGTAAATAGATATTTTTTTATAAATGTTCCTGTCGATCTTGATCCTAGAGGTTGCATTTTCATATATTTTTACCTATGGTTTAAAAGTAGTTTATTTTCCACTTTATTTTTAATACTTCCCATAATTTATGTAGTGAAAGGAATCACATTCTTTTTTTTTTTTTTTAATAAAAAATGTATTGAATCTATATCCTGCATGTGTAATTAGTGGTTACTAATGAAGTGTTACAATGTAGGCAATCGTGATAACCAGACAGGCGTGTAGCTGTGAAAAGATCCAAACTGGATCCTTAGTTTGGTGAAAATATTCATTAAACAATTTTGATAATAGAAAATAGCAGAGGAGAATGCAAGCAACACAACATTGAAAAAAATTACTACCCACAATTGGGAAATGAGACATTTAACTGCAAAAACATTTGAGGAGGAATATTTTGTTCCAGAGTTATGAAGATGGAAACATTTCTAGATACATACATGTGTGTGTGTAATACATGAAGTCTCTAGTTTTACAAAGTAAATGTTTCAGAAAAAATCTGATGTGTTACATTCACGACTTTCTATAGCTGATCCGAAACAAACTTTTCTTACAAACGATTCTTATTTTATTTATATCATGATAAATATTAGCAGAATTGTCTAATTGCCTGCTTCCTTGTAAGTAAAAAGCAAGTAAGGGAATGCTCAGTCTATAGGGGTAGTGAAATTTTTTTAAAGTCGGTCGCCATGTGAAACAATTGAAATTCAGTTCTGTTTACTTGCTAAGAGTAAACAAAAGAGAGACGACAAGAAATATATTTCCCGTTTGAGAAAAGTTTAACTATCTGAAAACCTTTAACTCGTAAACGATTAATTGTACGAACAAAATATATATGACGTAAATTGTGTTTTAACGATATTAAACATTTTATGCAATAAGTTTTAGTCTATCTCTTACGGTTTACCAACTATACAAAAATTAAACAGAAGTCATACAGAATGAAGAGGTCCTCAGAGGCTATTCCCAGAAAATTCAAAATATACATTTCATTTGGCATGAAAATATCTTAAACATATGGCATTTTAAGCAAACTTGTTAGAGCCATGTATGAGAAAAGAATTTTTAAAAAATGTTCCTTGTGTGGGGCGATTTTATTGAAAATCTTCGTGTCGCATCCTTAGATGATACACCTTTTACTATTGCAGATTCAGTATTTGGTTCATCTTTTTTGTAGTAACTGGATTGGCATTTGAAATAATAATATTACATTTTATTAATTTAACTATTTTGGCATTTACTTAAATGTCAACATTTGGCATTTGTCCAGTCTTTCATTTTGGTATATGCACAGAAGACACATAATATGGACATGTTTTTAATTTTTTTTTTTTTTTTTTTTTTATTTTTGATTCAGGTAGTCACAAAACATATATTTCCGTTGAATCTCGGCATCGAATTTTTGGTTGGAATAGAATACCTTCCCTATTCACTATGTACATTGCTAGAGAAAGTAAAAAAGAACTTACAGAAAGAACGCATAATGTACACAATCATTGATTCTGACATTTTAGCAGCCTCTCGCAATTTCTGCACACAGAGGAACTTCGGGACGTTTCAGTAACTTTCTAAAGTTTGCTTCTATCTCTTATGCTGCATAAAGGAGAAACGCACTGCCACGTCTAAGGTAAACTTACAATGACTTCTATGCACTAATTAAATTGTTGATGTTTTCGGATCAAATTACGACAATGATGCCTCATTTCAAAGAATGATTGTTTTCGTACGGTATATTGTTAGAAGTAATACTCTGAAATTTGCTTCATCGCAGCTCTTAGTTGATCCTGAATATAATAATGGTGGAATGACTTCTTTTAGAAAACATTCAAATAATTATAATTACAAAGCATATACAGCAAAGATGTTCATAAGAGTTCTGCAAATATCGGACGAATATAAGAAATATATAATAAATAATGTATAGAATTACATATTTGTTCATATTTGAAAACTACTTTTATGAGCAAGATTAAAATAATTTCTTGATGAACTGCTTCCCTATCTTGTGGTAGCGTTTGTGCGGTTTAATTTTTATTTGAAGCTGAACTATCAGTGAAACAATTACATGTACGAAGACTTTTGCGGATTTAATTGACAAAACAATAAAATCTTCCTATCTGGATTTGCTTGTTTTTTGTTTTAAAGAATCCATAGATAAAATGATTAAGACCGGCGTTTCGATCAACTTTTTGGTGAGGCAGTTAAACAATGACTCTCTAGGCAGACGCTTCGCAATTTATAGCTCACGTCAAGGTCAGGAGAGGTTAAATGGATGATTTTACATTGGCATGTCATTGCGGTTATCCATGTGCGTTTGAGTTTAACTTTTCTGCTTTTTATTGATATTGTTAGAAGACTTGTGAATCTCAATGACTTCTCTATGAAGTCTAAGATGATATTTCTTAGTATCTAATATTTTCGAGTTCCTTTATTATCATGCTAAGCTTAATAGAGAAGTGATTGCGATTTACAAGCATTCTAATAATATCAATAAAAAGTGTTGAGTTCCATTCACATGACTTCCTTTACATTGCTATGTGGCTGAAGTTCCTTTGTTTGTATGGAAAGGAGTTGACAAATTCCTGTGTGAGAAAAGTATAAGTTTTTTCAAGGGTGAAATCAAAATCAAGGAATAACTAAAAAACGATCAACTCCCTGAAAAAATGTATACAAGTAAATTGTGTGTGATTAAAATGCTCTACACTTTTTGTGTGGCAAGTTTTTGTTCATCTATTACGGTTTAACAGTTATGCAAACTTCCGTAAAATTTGTCCAGAATAAAGTAGTCTTCAGAATCTATTCTCAGAAAATTCAAGATATACATTTTATTATTCAGGTAACTATCTTTAATATATGATATTTTAATCAAAATCGTTAGAGCTATTTTTAAGAAAATCAAAATTTTTGAAAAAAGTTTCATGTAAAGGGTAGTTTGGGGTGGGGGAATTTTTCTCAAAATCTTCGTGTCGCATTCGTGGAGATACTAAGCTTGGTATTTTACCGACTTTTTGTTTTTGAATTATTGTGTTCACAGACACATGGACCTTTTTCTGAAAAAGCTTTTTTGGATACAGGGGACCCTAAAACATATACTTCCGGTGAAATCTTGGTATCGAATTTTTGGGTGGAGTGCAATACCTTCTCTACACTAGGTACATAGTACGTGTGCAGAAAGTAAAGAGAAGAACATTTTAAACTCATCCGAACTTGGATACCAGCGTTGCAATCACTACAAACACATCAGTTATAAACCTCTCCTGACTTTGTCGTGAGCTATTAATTCCGAAACATCGAGGTCTTGTTGGCAGTCATTGTTCAGTGACCCAAGTTGTTACCCTTTGAAAATGGCAACCAAAGGCTTGACTGAAACGACGGGTCTTAATAATTTTACCCATATGTTGTTTTATCAATACACTTAAATTTGTTTTGTCTTTAATATGTCTAGGGGTCTCAATTTCTTATACTTACTAGGACCAATAAAGACTTCAAATAGCATATAATACTCTATCCCCAGTACGTTTTAAAATGTGTGTCTGGACAACATTATTTAAGAAACATACACAGAGAATCAGAATAAAACAAAACAATGACGTAACCTGATTTTTTGACAATGAGGCTAGGCTACAAATGGCTGCGCCAACCTAACATATTATGATCAGTTCCAAAACCAAAACAAAGACTATCTTGTTCAATTTGTACCTATGTATATACTAAAAAAAATAAATAAAATAAAACAATAATGCTAAATGCCATTCCTGCAGAACTAAAAAGCACTTCCAATATCTATACTCTCATGTAATATTTGAAGAAGATTGAGGTAGATGTGCATAAATTTCGAGCAATTCGTGGAAAAATACATACAGTATTAGTAGACAAGAGAAACATTCAAATTCAATTTAGTGACGGTTCTCTATGGTTAAAACCACATTCAAGCAGAAGAAAGAGAGCTTCTTACGTGCAGAAAGGATGCATTTGAAAAGAACAAATAAAAGAAGAGCTGGGATTAAAACCATTATGCTAACTAATTTAGGGCTATAGACAAAGAATAGGTACACCTAACATATTTTATTACGAATGTAAAGCTTATACTGTTGGATATCCCGTGTTTACCGACCTCCCCTCCAAATCTCGCATCATCAGTGTTGCTAGATCGAACACTACGCTATATTCTCATTACTTTGTACTTCACGAGGTTTGTGGAGAACCATTCAAAACAAACGAAGAGGAATGCTGACTTCAGGAATTGAGTTGATCCATGACAACGCCCGTCCACAACCCATCGGCTGCTTGAACAATTTCAATGGGCCATTTTTGATCAACCGCCATCCTGTCCTGACTTGACACCCAGCGACTTTCACCTTTTCCCTGAACTGAAGACGTGGCTAGGAGGGCAGCACTTTCAAACCAATGAAGATCTTCAAAACAACGTCAATGCTCTTTTGAAATCATTGGTGGCAACATTTTTTGAAGCGGGTATTGCAAAGCTTGTTCAGAGGTACGATAAATGTCTCAATCTTTTCGGAGATTATGTTGAAAAATATCCATAACTGTCTTTTATTTATAGCCTATCAGAGGTTAAAGCAGGAAGAAGAAGAAGAAGAAGAAGAAGAAGAAGAAGAAGGAGGAGGAGAAAGCCCTCGTAGAAGGCTCTGCGTTGATTGTGCTGAAGTTTAAAATTAAAGTTACGCACAGTTTGCGCTTTGATTCGCAGTATGTCTTATATTCACGATTATAAACATATCATGCTATTTTCATAAATACATGAGGATAAGTTATCGTTAGTACCAGTATAATGTATTTACTTGGACATAAGTTCGTACTAAAATGGTTAAACATATTATTTAATTACGCTCCTATTAAAAACTTTGCAGTAAAATGAAATATATATGCACTTACTTTGTCCCTGATCTCCTGTCTCATCTTCTCTCGCTCCTCCTCCATCTTACGGTGCTTCTCTTTCCTCCTTTCTTCGGCCTCTCGGATAGCTTCCTGGCGTTCCCGTTCGGCCTCCTCCTCCTTCTCCTTGTCGTCGCCATCATCGTCGCCTCCCACTGCACCTGTTAAGGAAATATAATTCGTGTAATTAATAATATTACATGTTAGTATTTAGTAAGAAATAATAAGTCGTAAAATGTGCTCTTAAAGTTAATAACATTACCAATATTAATGGACATTTCTACCACAAAGACAAAAGTAATGACATTCATAGGGCGTGCTCAGGCCAATAAAAGGATATACCAGACTGGATGGGAACCAATACAAAGAATTTAGACAACTGTTGTACATAAAAGAACAACACCACAGCAACACGATACTGATTAAATGGAGAATTTAGAGAAAATTGTGGTGTAGAATAGCAATGACAGCATTACTTTATAGATGAACCCAGTAGACCTTAGAAAAATGGATAGAAAAGGACTTTAGAATTGGAACAGACTTACAGCCTAAATCGTGCGTGAGAAGAAGAGAAATAATTCATACCTCCATATTTTAGGGAGGATGGGAAATACTCCTGGCTAGAGTTGCTAGGTTTTCTAACTTAAAATAAAGAGAGATTTCAGGAAAGGTTTTTCCCGACATCTTGACACGGCGTATCAGTTCAATGCAGCCATCGCCTTCCATGATTTTACTTGCTTTATAGAACCACAAATAAACAAAACACGTGACCCTCTCTTCAATTCAAAGACGCAAGTGAACAAAACGCGTTCACTACCAACAGCTAATTAAAATACCACTTCGATATATCGCATATTCCAAATATCTTTCCAAAACCCAGAGTTCATAGCAGTATATGAAATACGGGAGAACTAGTTCAAAATACGGGAACTGGGAGACTCAATAAAATCAAGTTGAAATATGGGAGAGCCCGGAAGACTTGGCAACCCTACTCCTGGCTAAAGAAGAATTCTCATCCTCTAGACGGGAACCCAATCATTTGATTTTGGAAGATGGTATGCCATCAAAGGTAGATTTTTGTCAAACTTGTATAACCATCTACAGAAGACTTGTGGGAATCATTGTTTCGTGACACGCGCACTCTTAAGTGTCAACCGCGAAAGAGGTCGAGTGTCCCTGCTGTAGTTTCTCTACTCCTCACGTAAGACAGAGAAACTGTAGCATTAGAGTAAAAAATTCAATACTGCGATTTCAAAGGAAACACGCAATTTGAGGTGCACTGAAAACATCGAGCACCCGTGTGAGTGAAAATCTGTATGTGATCAGCGTAACTGAATAAAAATGTTGATATATTTCATTAACATGACTTCCTCCACCTGTTCCACAAGCACATTTTTACTTTCTCTGTACGTACTATGTACTTAGTGTATAGAGAAGGGTATTGTATTCCACCCAAAAATTCGATACCGAGATTTCACCGGAAATACATGTTTTGGATCCCCCTGAATGCAAAAAAAAAAAAAAAGCATTTCTGGAAAAAGGCTCGTGTGCGTGTATTTGTGGATAGCATAGATCAAAAAGAAAATACCTTAAATACCAAACTTATATGAAAAAAAATTCTAAGTTTTTGATTTTCTCAAAATTGGCTCTAACGATTATGATTAAAAACAGCATGTTAAAGACATTTATATGACAAATAACATGCATATCTTAAATTTTCTCGGAATAGCTTCTGAAGACCTGTTCATTCTGGATTATTTTTCATAACTAATAAACCGTAAGAGATGGACAAAAACTTACTATACACAAATTTATATCTCATTAAAACACATAATTTATATCGTACACAGTTTTGTTGCAGAGTTGAATACATCAGATATTCAGCTGTTTTGTTCTCTAAAATATATAAACTCGATTATAGTATTTAACGCAGAGTAATAATTTGAAGAAAAACTTACAAATATTGCAATTGCAGCAGTTTACACTACTAAAATGATGTTGTAAAAGAATAGTAAATAAATTTTAGGTTAATTTAGGAGTTGTACTGTAAAATTGTTTGTCCTGTAAATATGAAGAATAAGGCTTATGGGGATGTCCATTTTATATTCGAGGATGGAAGCAACGAACAATCTGGCTATCGATGCAAAAGATTTCACTCAATTCTTGGAATTGTTCGTGAGTAAATTACATCTTCTGATGTAATTAGAATTCATATTAACGCCTTAGAAAAATTAATGTTACTAGAAGCATTATTAAAAGTGAAGGTTTCATGATATATCAATTGTAAGAGACGATATCACTTAGACTCATTCGCTTGGGTGATCTTGATGGTTGCCTGAATTTGTCGTAACACATCCAGGCAACCTCAAGATCAAGCAAAGGGATCTAAGTAATGTCGTCGCATCCAGGTGATGTATCAGATAATAGGCTCAAAAGAATTTACAAAGGAAAAATCTGCTGAAACAATAAAGAGGACGATTCCTCATCGCAATTCTGTTATTAATCCGGAAGATGATTTGTGCTGGATCATACACATCGCATGAAAACAACATTCAGTAAGCAATAGCTGTGAGGAACTATGAGGCAAACGAGTTTTAGTGGTTTTCAAATGCGTTTACAGAAGATCCAGATGATCCATAAATTGTAAAATCCTTTTTCTTTGACAATATAGGAGCTTAAAACAAGAAACTTTCAGTAAAATTGTTCTCTTATACTGCAATAGCTACGGATACATTGTTGGGAACACTTGTAGCGTATCCAGAAAATGAATTGAACATGTTTTCTTTCCGCCTATATCATTTATTTCTTTATGAGAACATATCCTAACAAAACTATGAAAATTGAAATTGTATATTATTTTATGTAGTTTCGTTTTAGTATTAAAATTTAACCTAAATTTTAAGAAATAAATCAATAAAGAGATGAAGATATAGACATAAAAAGTATATTGTATTCGTAAAATAAATATATATATATATATATATATATATATATATATATATATATATATATATATTTTAACTCCAATTGATAAACTGGCCGCGGCAAAAGAATGTACAAATTTTTGGATTAGAAAGACAATATCAAAATAAATACTTTGAGGGTAGAACATTATAATAAAAATAACACAAATAAATATAATAGCAGAAGCGCCGCATGAATATAACTTAAATCTGAGGCTTAGAAGATACTATTGGCAGTTGAAAATAAATTTAACTTCCACGATTAGTAATACATACTATCTCATTAATGAATATTGGTGCACAATGATAAACTAAGCATTACATGCGCTTATTTACTTACAATACGTTTTAAACTACTGAATGTTTTTATAATGCCACTATAATGTTTAAAAAGTTTATGCCACAGTTGTAACTTTCTTCGAAACGCTTATTACTTTCTCTACACGCACTATGTACATAGGGTATAGAGAAGGTATCGTGTTGCACCCAAAAATTCGATACCGAGATTTCACCGGAAATATACGTTTTGGGTCCCCCTGAATCCAAAAAAGGAAAAAGCATTTTTACAAAAAGATCCGCGTGTCTGTGTATGTGTGCGTGTGTGTCTGTGGACATCATAGCTAAAAAACGAAAAGACCAATAAATACCAAACTTGGTATTTAAGCTTGGCGTCTTCCAGGGATGCGACGCGAAGATTTTGAGAAAAATCCCCTCACCCCGAACTACACTTTACATGAAACTTTTTTTGAAAATTTTGATTTTCTAAAAAATGGCTCTGACGATTTTGATTAAAATATCGTATATTAAAGATATTTATCTGACAAATAAACTGTGTATCTTGAATTTTCTGGGAATAGCCTCTGAAGACTACTTTATTCTGGGTGAATTTTACGGGATTTTGCATAACTGCTAAACTGTAATAAATGGAGAAAAACTTAACACACAAAAAATGTAAAGCACATTAAAACACATAATTTATGTTGTATACATTTTTTTCGTGGCGTTTTTCGTTTTTGAGAAATTCCTTGTTTTTGGTTTCAGCTTTGAAAAATTAACTTTTCTCATACAGGAATTTGTCAATCCCTATCCATACAAATATAGGAAATTCAGTTACATAGCAACCAGCTTTTGACTATCACTTCAACCTAAGGTACTCCCTTATTTCTCTTCTACTTACAAGGAAGCAAGTAATAACACTATTTGTGCTATTTTTTTCTCGTTTAGCACGAGGTAAATAGAAACGTAGGCTTTTTAAAAATAATTTGTTGCAGAAATGTACAGAAAGTCAAGTGAATGGAACACATCAGACCTTTTTTTTTGTATTGCCTTTCAATCACACATTCTGCGGTTTCCCCCGCCATCGTATTCCACCGGTGCTCCATCATCATTCATGTATTATCAGTGTCACTGCCTGCGGTGCCATAAGTAGTTAAAGCGGGTGTTAAACACTACAAAAAAATATTTTTCTGCAGCAAGTGTTACGACTGTCGTGTGGAGATATCTACCAGCCGGTGTTGGAGCGCATCCCTGCACTTCTACCTGACGGTTTGGGCGCGGCTAACGAACGGTCAGAAAAAGAACCATATAACAAGTAGAATAGAGTAATTGCTGCAGAAGATTCCTTTCGGCAAATTTGTGTATTTCGCCGTATGGCACGTTACATCTGGAACACTTCTACGGAGAGACATTTGTACGGAGTGACACTTGTACGGAAACTTTTCCTCTACCTGGCGAGTCAGAAGTTGAATGTTGACACTTGTACGGAACCTTTTCCTCTACCTGGCGAGTCAGAAGTTGAATGTTGACACTTGTACAGAAACTTTTCCTCTACCTGGCGAGTCAGAAGTTGAATGTTGACACTTGTACGGAAACTTTTCCTCTACCTGGCGAGTCAGAAGTTGAATGTTGACACTTGTACGGAAACTTTTCCTCTACCTGGGAGTCAGAAGTTGAATATTGACACTTGTACGGAAACTTTTCCTCCACCTGGGAGTCAGAAGTTGACGGTTGACACTTGTAGTACGGAACAGGCATTAATAGCTGGTAATAATAGGTTTAATAATGTGGATATGTATAACTAGTAAATTAAAAATCAAAACATGATTATAGTTGCAGAAAACAGAAAGAAATTCACATGTACTTATTATAAATGTTAGCTATTTATTCTCTAGATAAATATTGCATTACCATCATAAAATAGTATTAAATTGCTTTAGTTATGTTAAGAGTGCGGCAGGGTGTTCGTTTGACATACCACCGCGATGTGGTTAGAGGGAGCTGGTGCTGAGAAATTACGTTATTTTTTTTTAAATACAAATTGTAGGAGACATTCAGGCGGCTTTGTATCATTTCTACGGGGAGGTAATCTCTTTTCGTTCCCCATTCCCCCCCTTTTTTTTTGCTTTAACTGAGCATTAAACTTATTTGCAATATTTACATGACATATATGCCAACTTGTAACGTACTGTAGAAGCCTTTTTCATTACTGTAATTTCTGTGAGTAAGTCACGCAAGTCAAAATGATTTTAAGTTACAATTAACCTGGACTCCTCCTAGAGCATTTGAAATAGTCTCGTCAATCTTTATTGCTAATTTCTTCCTTCTTTTCCCATCGATATTAAAACTAATTGGTCAAACTGGTAGCCGTAGTACTCTGCGTCTTCTCGAAGATTGTGTATTAACGAATAAACATTGGGAATTGGGATGAACTCTTGAAATTGATTTGTTTATTCTTTGATTACACCCTTCTGAGATGTTAGTGCGGTGGCGCCTTTCACTGCAGTTCCATATATCTCTCGTTATCAAGCCACTGGTCTACAATATAATCGCAGAATTCTTGAAGTTTTTGGCTCTCAGGCGTGCTTTCCTTAATGCAGAGCCAACCGTCGTCCAACATTTCCAGAGGAAGATGCGCTAGTGCTGAACACATTCTTATATGTCAGCGTATCTCTTCGATTTACCTGCAAGCAGGAACAAGACCGCAGTATTGTACATTGCGCTACAAACATGGATTTTAATTAAAATCTCTGTTTCAGAAAACAAGCTTCTAGCTGAATATACAATAGCAGTTTCAATGTCCATCATGAGAGTTACAGGGTTCCATCCAAGCACACTGGTTTTAATAGCTTTGAAAAAGCGGTCATATGTTTCTTGTTTTTTGTTTGGCAGCAAGACGTATACAGCTGGAATTGTGTTTGTTTCCTCCCAGGAACTTCCGAGATCGGCGTGAATGACAAATAACTTTCCAAATTGCTTGCTCGAACTCTTGAAGGTACCGTCCACAAAGAACGAAACACAGCCCGATAAAGGCGATTTTCCCTTTTCGCTGGCAAACACCAACATTCTGTCATTCGGACTCCTGTTGTCATCTTCAAGTAAACATTTGTTTCCATCGTTCATAAGCAAGAGATTTTCTTGAATCAATCGGAAATTTAGTAGGTTCCATATTTTTTTTTTTTTTTTTTGCCTAATGCGATGCAGCGATTGTTTGGCACTCCTGTGTGATGGTAGCGATGTGACTAAATCATAGCCTCGACGAAGAGCTTTCCTATATCTTCACGTAAACACTTGAAATGGCAGTGTCTGTTTCTGTTGCAGCTTCATCCGGAATACAAATATGGCTTCCTTCGCCTAAAACTCTGTTTGTTTTTAGTTGACAGTCTTCCTTTGCATTTATTTTTTATGAAATGTATACAACGCCAATACGTTACCTTCATTGTTGGTATAATCCAATATACTGATGCCCGTTGTGCAGAACTAAAAGCTCTTCTTTTGTGGTCTCGCTGAATTCCATTTCTCCACAACAATTATAATTAATTACACTACTTGATACTCATATATCAACTGCAGCAATGAATTCTACTTAGCGAGTGCCGCTCTCCTCCCAACCCTTACCAGCCAACCTTTATTGTACTCACCTCACAATTCTAAGAAATGCAGTAGGCCAGACAATTACCTTCCGTACAAGTGTCACTCTCTAAATAATTCCTGTTTAACCATTTCTGGGATTTCCTAGACTTCCATACAAATGTCAACAAATCCCACCTTCATAGAAAGTCATTCCGTACAAGTGTCACAACCTCGTTACACCTAGCATAGATCCTATATAAGGATTTTGACTAGCGTCCGGTAAAGCATTTCAGCATATTCAGTCAGTCAAGAAGTTCAACATTGACAGTCAAAAGTGGACAGTGCAGTTCTGTTGAGCTACTTAAGAGTTTATTGCCATTCGATGGATCAGCTGTACTCTGCTGAATTCTGTTCTGACGACAGATTCAAAGGTAACGTGATAAATAAAGTATGTTTAGCATCAATTGCTCTCCTCATTTTTACAACATACAAAATTCATTTTTACTTTCTCTATACATGCTATGTACATAGTGTATAGAGAAGGTATTGCACTCCACCAAAAAATTCCATACCGAGATTTTACCGGAAATATATCTTTTAGGGTCCCCTGATTCCAAAAAAAAAGTATTTCCAGAAAAAGGTCCGTGTGTGTGTCCGTGTGTCCGTGTGTCAATGTGTCTGTGAACACGATAACTCAAAAACGAAAAGTCGGTAAAATACCAAACTTGGTATTTAAGTTTAGTATCTTCCAGGGATGCGACATGAAGATTTTGAGAAAAATCCCCCACCCCCAACTACCCTTTAGATGGAACTTTTTTCGAAAATTTCGATTTTCTAAAAAATCGCTCTAACGATTTTGATTGAAATATCGTATATTAAAGATATATATCTGAGAAATAAAATATATATCTTCAATTTTCTGGGAATAGCCTCTGAAGACTACTTTATTCTGGGTCAATTTTACAGAAATTTGCATAACTGCTAAACAGTAAGAGATGGACAAAAACTTACCACACAACAAATGTAGAGCACCTTAAAACACACAATTTATGTTAAATACATTTTTTTCGTGGAGTTAATTGTTTTTGAGATATTCCTTGTTTTTGGTTTTAGCTATAAAACTATACTTTTCTCATACAGGACTTTGTGAATTCGTATCAATACAAAAGAACCTTAGTCACAGAGCAACGAGCTTTTGACTATCACTTTAACCTATGGTTCCCCCTTATTTCGCTTCTATTCTCAAGGAAGCAAGTAATAAGACCATTTCTGCTAATTTTTGCTCCTTTAGATGAAGTAAATAGAATAATTTGTTGCAGTGATATAGAGAAAGTCATGTGAATGGAACACATCAGATTTTTATTGTTATTTTCAAGAATATTAAATATGATATAATTTCTTTGATAGAACGGTGTAGTATATTTGGTTTAGTTTTGTTTATTGTATTTTTGCATATTATGGTTCATATTGTAACATTTCTTGCATGTTTTAATATTTGACACCAATTGGGTGGTTAGCATAAAATAAATGGAGAAATGCTTTATATAAAAATCTGATGTGTTCCATTCACATGACTTTCTCTATATCTCTGTAAATTATTATTTATAATAAGCTTATATTTTATTTACTTCATACTAATTGAGAAAAATTAGCATAAATAGTCTTATTTCTTGCTTTATTGTAAGTAGAAGCGAAATAAGCGAGTACCATAGGTGACTGATGTTCATTTGTTTGTATGGACATGAGTTGACAAATGCCTGTATGAGTAAAGCATACATTTTTCAAAGCTGAAACCAAGAAAAAGGAATATCTCAAAAACGATCAACTCCACGAAAAAAAAATGTATGTAACATAAATTGTGTGTTTTAACGTGCTCTACATTTTTTTAAGTTAAGTTTTTGTCCATCTATTACGGTTTAGTAGTTATGAAAAATTCATCCAGAATAAAGTACTCTTCAGAGGCTATTCCCAGAAAATTCAAAATATACATTATATTTGCCAGGTAAATAACTTTAATATTCTATATTTTAATCAAAATCGTTAGAGCCATTTTTTAGAAAATCAAAATTTTCGAAAAAAGTTCCATGTAAAGGGTAGTTTGGTGTGGGGGGATATTTCTCAAAATCTTCGTGTCGCATCACTGGGAGATACTAAACTTAAATACCAAATTTGGTATTTTACCGACTTTTCGTTTTTGAGTTATCGTGTTCACAGACACACGGACACGCACACACACGGACCTTTTTCTGAAAATAGTTTTTTTGGATACAGGGGACCCTAAAACATATATTTCCGGTGAAATCTCGGTATCGAATATTTTGGTGGAGTGCAATACATTCTCTATACACTATGTACATAGTGAGTATAGAGAAAGTAAAATGTTGTAACGTTTAATAAAAGTCGTCACGGAAAAGTCGCGTGACTGTAACAAATCAGATCCTCATGCTGTATTCAGATACAATTAATGACTTGTAATTGAATTTGGTATCATAAGACTACCTGGAAGATTTACTTTCTCTTCATGATTGATATATGCATATTTTCAGCTCCTAATAAGAGGGAACGTGTCACAAAGAAAATCTATTTTGTGCCATATCGACAGAAGAACAGTTGCGAGCGGTGCGATATGTCGTTTTTGGAGGAAGCACTCGAACCTGTCTGCCACAGCCGCCACACCAATTAGTAGAGCGCTCTCTAGTTCCAGAGGTCGATATGTGGACGAGTATGTCGCAAATTAGGGAGACACTCCATGTTCGTGGTGGTGGTGTTGCTTTTTGTTTCCTGTGTATACAGCCCTTCAGAACGCATTGCACCAGGAATGCCTGTTCTTCGCGAATTTCATTATGACCTACCGGGAAGGACAAAAAATGCCTGGTTAAATTATGTAAATATATGTCAAACGGATCAGGTGAGATACTCCATCTTGTGAACCCGCGTTGGAACTTAAAGATTTGAAACAAAACCTCTCTGGAGTCTCTAAACTTAACAATATAAAAATGAGAACATTTTGAAATATAAGCATTAACTTATTAAGTTCCTACTACTCTTAAGAAAACAATTGGTAATTTTAATGCTTTAAAAACTGATGTTAAAGAATCTCTTTGTAATAATACATTTTAGTTTTCAGAATATAATCTGGATGGCAAATTTCTCTAATGATAAATTAATTTTTCAGCAATAATGTTATGCTGTTTTAAATCGTTAATGAGAGAAAAGATTGCCTCTAACCACGTATCTTCTTAAGACCAGGGAAGAAGTGGCATTTGAAGGCATCCAGATATGGTGGTCTAGGCACTCCCAATCTATATTAGTTAAATGATTTTGGCTAGTTAGATTAGTTTTGGCTAAAGAATTGTAGGTGTTTTTTTTTTTTCGAAAAAATATGATGTGTTCCATTCGTATGACTATTCTGTAAACAAACTATTCTGACAAAAGATTCTTAATAGAAGTGGTTTAATACTTAGTTTCTTATAAGAAGATAAATATGAGAGTAAATTAGGCAAAAGTGAGAGTAAAATCTTTTGAAAGCTATGGTCATCGACATTCGTTTCTCTTTCCTCGGCTATGAGTAAACCTATTGAGATATGAAACGCCTGAAGGCTTCCCGCTTGAGAAAAGTTTATGTACTTTAAAATTGTAACTACTAACAGGGAACATCTCTGAAATGGTTACTCTACAAAAAGCTATATCTGACATTTTTTGTTTAGTGAGTTTCTATCACGATTTACCAGATGCAAAAGTTATCCAGCAGCTATTCATAATATACATTTTATTTTCCATATATATGTTTAATGTATGGCATTTTAATTAAAATTGTTAGAGCCATTTTTTAGAAAATCGAAAATGTGCAGTTTGGATTGGGGGAATTCTCCTGAAAATCTTCGTGTTGCATCCTTGGAAGATGCAGAACTTAAATAATAAGTTTCATATTTAATATACTTTTCGTTTTTTGGTTATGCTGTTCTCAGACACACACACACACACACACACACACACACGCACGCATGCATGCACACGGACATACATATTCACACACAAACACGGACCTCTTTCTAAAATTCTTTTTTGGATTCCCCAAAACAGTACTTCCGGTGAAATCTCGGTATCAAATTTTGCGTGGAATGCAATAAATTTTGTATCTACTAAGTACATTGTATGTACATGGTGGAGAACAAAAATTTACGTCTGAAACAAAACACAAATATTTTATGGACTGGCGACAATCCTTTATAATGAGAGGCCATCGAAATTTATTCTACGTTACAATGAGAATTTAAATTATTGTCAAAGCTATGTAAAGAGAAAGATTAGGGTATATAGATTTAAACAACAAAATAATTATCCAAAATGTTTATTCTACGCTTCAATGAGAATTTAAATTATTGTCAAAGCTATGTAAAGAGAAAGATTAGGGTATATAGAATTAAATAACAAATTAATTATCCAAAATATACTCAGCAGTTTTTATTTTTTTTTATATGGGACCCTACTTTAAAAATGCCCCTAGCAATCTTACTACTGGTTTTCACTGCCAAGGCGTTTTTATTACAAAGTTGCTGTTTTATCTTCAGAAATGAAATAATTACGTATATATGTGTATAAATGAGCAGCAAATTCTTTTCTTTCCTTTTACGTACCGGACGACTGCAATGGGAAACAACTGAAAGCTGGAACTTCACACTACGCTGAATCCACCCCACTCCTCTTTCTCCAAATCCATTTCTCCACAAACAAAGCTCTTTACGTGTGTATGTCATCCCCATTGCCAACAATATTGAATGAAAGGAAGAGAGAGGAACAAATAAATTGAATTTAAAATTAAATTACAACTTGCCTTTCCTCCTTATTCTGCGCATATAAGTCAGAAGAGCGGTAATACACAGCAAACAAAAATATAGATACAAATAAGTGATATCTTGTTATTTATTATGGGCTGTACTGTAATGACCACCAATTATATCATTGTTCTCAGCATGTTCTGTCTGCACAGCACCAAATAGGTACATATCGATTATTTGAATTTACCAAATCGTTAAAATGGCACCTTTAAAATGTAAGAAACAGTTAACTTTCTTATTCATTGATAATTAAATAAAATAATGTCTGAAAGGTTTTTTTGTACGTTGCTTTTGAATTTATTTTCTCAGTAAAATGCATCGAAAATACCGAAAAAATTGTATCAGCTTTAGTCAAAGAACTTGTTCCTTATCTCGGGAACAAAATGGTATCTGAGAAATTAAAACAGATCGTAAATGCAAATCTAGTTGGGAGTGCTGTGAATGGAACAGTGAAAATTACGTAGTAATCAAGATTCTGCTCAAATTTAACTCTAAAGCTCAAATACTCTACAATGTTTGCAGTAGCATAGAATATGTGTATCTCCTGTACAGGCTTTGGCTTCCTCCCACTTAAATAGCATAGCAAAAACTTGTGTTATATCACATGACTTTGTCCACCCATTCTTCAAAAACTATTATTACAAAGCAATATTTTTTCTATCACATCATGTTAATGGAGATAAACATTTTCAGAAATGGTAATATTACACATTTCCTGCAGAGATAAGGAAATTAGTTGCATACTTAAGCAAGTAGGCTTAAGCAATAGTCTACTCTTTTAAAAAACGGGTTGCTATAAGATCTAAATAGATTTAAACCACTTAATTGACGAGTAAGCAGCTTTATTTTAATCAAGACACCCTCTTAATTGGATTATTCAATCTAATTTTATTCAATGGCTTTAAAATATTATATTATGCAGGTTCACGGGATAAAACAAAGGAGTAGATTTTTCCATTCCAGTAAAGCATAACTTTTTGAAAATTCAAACAAATAAAAAATCTATTTTAGAAATGGTTAATTCTATAAACATTTTTATTTGTCATAAATTCTGTCATCTAATGAAATCTGATCTTTTCTTGGAGTAAGATTTCGTCTATCCCTTGCTGTTTAACAACTATGGAAAGTCATTTAGGATGAAGAAGCTATTACTTGTCATGTACATATTTTAAGCATAGCATTTTGGAGAATACTGAAATATAAAGTTTAGCATTTATCGAACTTTTCGTTTCAGAGTTATGGTGTTCTTAGGCACACAGAGTCACAAAGACACATAGACACCGATACCTTTTCATAAAATTCCGATGTGTTCCGTTCACATGGTTTTTTCTACCTATTCTGCAATAAACCTTCTTGCAAAATCCTATTCTTCCAACTACTTCAAACATTAGTGAGATAAAGTTTAACAGAAATGGTTGGAATTAAAAAGCGCATAAGGGAATAGGCTAGGCTAAAGCGACAGCCAAATCTTTTAAAAGGTATGTGATACAATTAGAATTCCTTTCTCTTTGCATGACTAAGATGAAAAAGTAAATAATGACCTCACATTTGAGAAAAATCTAAGTATTAAGTATTTAAAACCAATACCAAGAAATATCTTAGAAATAGTTAATTCCACCAAAAATGTACATGGAATAAATTGCGTGTTTTAACGAGATCTACATATTTTGTGCAGTATATTTTTGTCTATCTTGTACTGTTTACCAGTTATGCAAAAGTCATTCATAATGAGGAGGGCTTAGAACTATATCCTCAGAAAATTCAAGATATACATTTTATTTGTGAAGAAAATATCTTAAGCATATGATCTTTTAATCAAAATCGTTAGAGCCATTTTTGAGAAAATCAAAAATTTCAAATCATTTTCCACGTAAAGAGTAATTTAGGGTGGTAGATTTTTTTGAAAATATTCCTTTCGCATTTTTAAGTGATGTTGAACTTAAAATATCAACTTTCTTCGCTGTTCAAAAATACAGACAACGGACATATACATACACACGGAATTTTTTCTAAAACGGCTTTTTTCGATTCACTTGACCTCAAAACATACATTTACGGTGAAATCTCGATATCAATTTTTTTGGGCTTGAATACCATACTTGCTATACTATGTAGATGGCAAAGAAAGTAAGATATAGTGCATTCAAATAATGCATGCAATTCAAAATTTTGATATTGATACTTCGTCTGACATCAGTACATTTTATCTGAATCAATAAAACGTATACTCCATTATATATTTTGAGGTCCCTTACGATATTTTATGTTATGTGTGAAAAAAATATGTAATAAATATATAACGTAACAAAATATATGCTTAGGATAGACAGCTTCACTCGCTAAAACACAACTGCATCCTCTAAATATCTCGTATTATAAATATAGTCATTAAATTATACGTTCTCAAGATTCTGTAAATAGTCCTTGAAGGCATATGAGCAGTGTGTGTAACACTGTTACACAAAGAAGCGGAAAAAAGAATGAAAGAAAATTAAAAAACGTGTTAAAAAGCGAGTATTTCACACAATACCATTATACAGCTATAAACTTTATGAAGCAGCTATATTTTTAAAAGTGATATAATCTTTCACATGCTGTAGAAATAATAATAATAATAATAATAATAATAATAATAATAATAATAATAATAATAATAATAATAATAATAATAATAATAATAATAATAATAATAATAATAATAATTTGAAACAATAAAAACACTCGACCATAAAATGCACGCCATGTAGAACATTTTCAACCCTTCGGATTCTTCTAAGAAGAACATATTTTAAGATATTTTTACAATGTATTAGTAGTAATGATTACATTAATTAAGCATAGACTTGAGTGTTTTAGAATTAAAATAAAAATGTCAACCTTTGTATACATCACAGCCTGTGAACAATCTGTTTAAAACTGCAGCACATAAAACATTTTAATTGAATAAATCATATTTAAAAACAATTCAATTAAGAACAGGTACATGAGAAAATGTACAAATAAATGATATTGCATCGATGATTGCTTAACGGATTGCTAAAATTGAAGTTAAAATTATTTCTAGACATTAAAAAGGAAACATTTAGTTTTAGAAACTATTTTTATCAGATTTCATGTTTGATCATCCTTAAATTTATGGATATGAAATAAAAGTTTACGAAAGAGAAACATTTATATGGTGTAAAAATATTACAGTAAATTAAGTCAAAGTTATATTTCTTCCTGAAGGAATTACTTTCTTTTTTATGGGACATAGCCCCCAAGTTATTAGAAACCAATACCTTGGGTTAGTAGCCTGTTGAGCAGACTATACAGATACAGCATTCCAATTCCTGGTATGGCGATGAAGATGGACATGATAAAAGCGATGATAGGAAAATATTCAAAACAAATTCTTGAACCCAGCATTCGCCAGTGACCGAGGAAAATCACGAAAAATCCTTTGGTCAGGCTGGTCGTCTCCGAGGGTTTAAACTTTGGTTCAAAGTTTATATTAAGAAGAAAATTGGGGACATGGACAGTTAGAATAGTGAGCATAACATCTGTAGCTATGATCAGGTAGAGAAGGAAAAGTGCAATAAATATATGCTATTTGTTAAAATATTGCCATTTATTTAACTTAGTAGGTATTGCACTCAGTTATTTTTATGCTTATTTTATGCTTACATAGTTAATTTTTATACTTACTATCCTTAGGGTCCGTAGAGCTCAGTCCTCCAAGCATGAACGACATTTTACGTCACAATCACACAAAAGTGTTTTTTTATTGTTATTCCAGAGTACAAGTTTTCAATTTCACTTTACTTCTAAGCAGTGAAGCTTTAGTTTATTTATAATGCGTTTGAAGATTTTTCCGCACAAAACTGATGAGTAAAAATCCTACATTTCAAGACAAATAATTTGCACACAGATCACTGTTAAGCTGTAGAAACCTAATTTATTCATAACATAATGTGAAATCAAAAGCATTTTCTACCACTCGGCAATGAAATTGTGCAGAGGATTTTGTACTTCAACTCTTGTACATTAATTTTGATATTTGTGAGTTAGATGTATTAGCAATGTATGTTTGTTATGAGATATTTAGGTAAAAAGCTTTTTATTTCGTGCAGTGTTTATTGTACTAAAAATAAGAGAAGATGTGAAGCCACCATAATATTTCTGAATGCAAAAATGAGAGATTTAGCCGATAAAAATTTTCTCAGGGGAATGTGACATTTTTTATGTATGAAAAAAGCTCCCAATATTTACAGAGGAGGCTGTATAGAAAAGAAGTTCCGATTTATGGTGTACTACATTACTATAAATTACTACCACGCCTTTAATCTCCTCTTTACAGTATGTGCTCGATGAGCCCCCTGTTGCATGCAGCTTTCCAACCGAGGTCTCACTGAATCAGCCATTCAATACTTGTTCTCGTAGTGTATGCAGCTCATTCTGGCTGTCTCCAAAGCCAAAAGTTTAAGGTCAGGAGAACGGGAAGACCATGGTATTGGTCCTCTCCGCCAATCCATCGCTCATGAAAAACTCGTGTTTCCTGTCACCTATGATGAAAATGGACCGGTGCGCCATCATGCACGTACTACATTTGCAGTGCTCTCATTCGTTTTGCGCTAATGCGCACGGTGTGCAAGATATACTCCTCGTACAAATAACAACCACTGCGGCCGACATTCGAGAGATCCTCGGTTCAGATCCCGTATGCCGACCAATTTCGCTGAGGTCTTTTCATGTTTTCCCTCAGTCGCCGAGGTAAATACGCATCACGGCAAAAAGTTCCACATTCAGTCTAAAAGTGAAACATAGTAATTATGCTGCCACCTATCCATAGTGAAAGCAGCTAGATCGGACGCAGGACCATCTGCTTGCTGTATAAGACATGAGATCTAGAAGGCTGG
This sequence comes from Hymenopus coronatus, assembly GCA_030762935.1. NCBI lineage: Eukaryota > Metazoa > Arthropoda > Insecta > Mantodea > Hymenopodidae > Hymenopus > Hymenopus coronatus. The sequence goes on from CM060890.1 coordinate 37,778,343, forward strand.
CTGTTTAACGTCTAAGTACAGATGGTGCAAAAGCAGCCACACTGGATGACACGTGGCACCAATCTGCTTGGCGCGAAGCGAAGGTGATATGCACGTGGAAAAGACAGGTTAACGAGTATCACGAATAGAATAGTCATGATATGATCAAGCACTTAAAACGACGTTAAATACATATAACCAACAAGATCATAACTCAGAAAATATTAGTTTTATGACCAATGTTTACCGATACTTCTTTTCTTATTTTCTACCATACTACCTTTTTTGGAATCTTTTTTTCCAGACACCTCATGTATATGTATCTTTAAATAATTGCAATTAATCACGAGCTACTACATATTTTTGGAGATTTTATTTTTAGCAAATTCTTCATAGCTTACATTACTTTTATAGCACTGATATATATGATTTTTTATTATTTCTCTTATTATAGAATACGTTTTTAGAACTTCGTCACAGACTTCCACCACCAATCAATTTATGAAAATGTAGCCGCTTCCGAAAATTGATGTATTGAAAACTAGGCTTGATAATTTCTTAAGGACAATTCGCGTATACTTACAGAAACGTCGTGAACGACGTAAATAATCAGCGGTCTGATTTGGCGAACTTCAGAGTAACAATACTTTTTTGTGATGAAGATTGGACTTCCGCACCAAAGTTTCGATTGCCTCTGAAACCAACGATACCAATAGCACATTTTCTTCTGCCGTGGTATTTTAAGTGACACTGGAGTAAATTTTTGAATCCTATTGATCAAAAATTGAAATTTAGTTTTTTAAATAGTTGCTGGAATCTATGGGCATTCATAAAAAATCAACATTTAGCTGCTCCCTCTTGGTTTGGGATTTACGGCCATTTATGGATCGTACAATTCACCTGCTTCTTACCATGTCATTTTATACAGCAACATTTTTCTCAAAACTACTTGTCACAGTGTCAAAACGTTCCACGTTTCATTTTTTGTTTAAAGACAACTAAAAATTTTACAGAATATACAGAAGGGCCTATTGTAATATTACGGGTATCAAAATTATTCTAGCCCAACATCATAATTTTTCAAAAAAGTATTTTTTTTAAAAGATGACTAATTTATAACTTTTTAAAACAAATATCGCAATTCAGTAATACAATTTATTGAAATATTACTGCGTAAAGTTTTTGATTGTGATTTAACCTCTAATTCAAAAAATGTCAACTATTTTCTCAGATTTTGAGGCGCGTAGAACATTTTAATTATGCAATATATTTACATAATACATTTATGAAATAATGAATAACTTCCAAATTATTTACCCAATTAAAATGAAATTTGGTATCAATATTAACATAATGACAATCACAGTTACATGTTTATAAAATCTATACAGTAAGAGAATTATGAAATTTCTCACCAATTCTCCAGAAAAGTACATTATATGGACTGATCAAGACTTCTATGCGAAGGAATTACTAATGTGTTCTAAATTATAGTAGAATTTGAGTGATTATGAAAGGTATGTAGAAACATAGTCTAAAACATGCAGAATGGAATAAAAATATGCTATTCAAAATATTTAGTATTCTTATTTTATTACATAATCGACACTACGTTAAAATATCTCTCGTGTATGTATATATATTTATTTCTTAATTATTCAGTGATATATGATTTATATAAGAAAAGTGTACTAAACAGCCAGAGAAGTAACAAAGTCAAGATCCATGGATGGAGAAAAAAAAAAAAAGATGAACATATAAAAAAATGCTAACTTTTGTAAGTTCTCTCGATTGATACCTTTTAAACACCGACACATGACGGGTATATATATTTTTTTCAAGTGAATCATTCTAAGTTGTTATAATTTTTATTTGTCAAACTTGGGACTATGGGAGAGAAAGGCGAGAAATGGATGTTTTATTTTTGAAATACTTTCAGTAAAAATATCACAATCGATATGTACTATCTATTTAGCAATGGTTCTTTGTTGTTCCTACATGTTGATTGTGTGGAAATAGTGGTTAACTGTAGAGCGTAAAAATACAAACCACTTGTAACATTGAAAGTGACCTTTGAGGTGTGATAAATCGAATATTTGACATCACCTTGAACATTTATCGGAGTACTAACATCGAACGAGAGGGCTCAATGGTCGCGTGGATACTCATCATGGTAGATCAAACGGTAAGAGCATTAGATACAGAGCCGAAGATGCATGGTTTGAATTCGGCTGTGACACGTACCTTTTTCTTCAAACTTTTCGGTATATTAGGTACCAATTTATTGATTATTGTTTGTTCTTTAATTAAATTAAAATACATCACATATTTGACACCTTTAACCTGTATGCTTGGGTTCTACTTTAATACGGTGCAACACATGTTACATTAGGCAAGGATATTTCAAAAGAAGAATAAACCTTTATACTGAAATGTGCAAACAGCAAAACATACAGAGCAGAATTACAAGCGGGGAAAAAAAATCAGCAACACGAGATTCATTAACCCAATTATGTACGAACGAAAAAAAATTGTGAATGTAGAAGAATATGTAAAAGCAACACTATGAATGTTTTTATTATTACTACTGTTACTGCTATAGCGTGCAGTGTGCATCCTATATGGTTCATACTCAATTTTTGTCTCTGTGCTCTTGGGTTACTTAAATTTGTAGTTTAGAGAACCTTATACTGGCAATATATACCAAATTCATTTATCCCAAGGAAAAAAAAAATGTATTAGGTAATTCTGCTTTAAATCGATTGCGATATCTCGATTTTGATACGAATAGCATTAGTTTAATCGCGGGTGGGGTCCTCAGTCACTGGAGCAGACCACATAGGTCGTTTTAGCCCTTTGTGAGTTACGTGGCCACAGTGAGGGATGAGAGGAGAGGCATGAAGGGAGACCAGATCTGGGCGACAATGTACGCAGGCATGGCCTAGTTCCTAACGATTGAACGGCTGATCAACCCCGTCACTAAACCCCGACCCCCGGGGCACCTAAAGTTCAAGAATGCCATTCCAGAAGGCAGATATATTAGCAGTTCAACTCACACAGCGGGAGACCTTATCATAACTCACCTACACCGTCCAGCCACAACGCACATAGTACCTAGAGAAAATATTGTATTCCACCCAAAAATTCAATATCGAGATTTCACCGAAAACATGTGTTTTGAATCCCCTGGATAAAAGAAAGCATTTTTACTTTCACCATGCGTACCATGTACAAAGTGCATAGAGAAGGTATTGTATTCCACCCAAATATTCGCCGAGTCGTTAAACTACTCGTCTCTCGCCTAGACGGCCTGGGTTCGATTCCAAGCGACCGCATGTGAGATTTGTGGTGGACAAAGCGGCGCTGGGGCGGGTTTTCTCCGGGTACTCCGGTTTCCCCCGCCATCTCATTCCACCGGTGCTCCATCATTATTCATGTATCATCAGTGTCACCGCCTGCGGTGCCATAAGTAGTTAAAGCGGGCGTTAAACACTACCAAAAAAATCGATACCCAGGTTCACCGGAAATATATGGTTTGAGGTCCCTTTAGTCCAAAAAAAAAAAATTAGAAATAGGTCCGTGTGTGTGCCTATGTCTGAGGGCAGCATAGCCCAAAAACTAAAATACCGTTAAATATCAAACTTGGTATTGAAGTTCAATATCTTCAAACATGTAAATTTTCAAGAAAATTCCCCTACGCTAAACTACCCTTTACATGAAAAAAAATTGAAAGTATTGTTTTTCTCAAAAATGGCTCTAACGATTTTGATTAAATATCGTAAATTAAAACTATTCACATCACAAATAAATTACATATCTTAAATTTTATGGGAATAGTTTCAGACGACCTGTTCATTCTGAATGAATTTGGCTGAATTTTTGATAACTAGTTGACCGTAAGAGATAGACAAAAACTTATTATACAAAAATGTAGATCTCGTTAAAACACACAATTTAAGTCGTATACATTTTTGTTGCAGAGTTGGCTGTTTCCGAGATCTTCCTTGTTATTGTTTTCAATTTTAAACTGCGCATCTTCTTGAATGGGTCACATTTCGTTTTATTTCTCTCTTGTTTTTCTGGAAATGCAAAGCGAACCGAACTTCAGTTGTTCACATATTGACCGGCTTTTTAAAGTGTTGATATTACTTTAGTCTTATGCATTCTCTTATTTTGCTTCTGCTTGTGAGGAAATAAGTGGTAAGATAATATCTGTTAATAACTAACTCGTTTAGCATGTAGGTAGAAGAATAGTCTTTTGTAAGAATAGTTTGTTTGCAGATAGAGAATATCAGGTGAATTCTATACCTCAGATCTTTAGAAAAAGATCCGCGTGCATGTGTGTGTGTGTGAACACGATAATTCAAGAATGAAAAGTCGACGTTTAAAATCCTACCTTCAAAGTTCAACGTCTTTCCGAGGTACAACACGAACGTCTTCAAGAAAATCGCCCCACTCCCAAGTACCCTTTAAATGGAGAATTTTTGGAAAATTTTGATTTCCTCAAAAGTGCCTCTAACGATTTTTATTAACATACAATATGTTTAACATATTTTTATGACAAACGAAATGTGTATCTTGAGTTTTCTGGGACTAGTCTCTAAAGTACTCCTCATTTTAAACGACTCTTGCATAACTGGTAAACTTTAAGAGATAGATAAAAAGCTAATTCACAAAATATACATCTCGTTAAAACACACAATTTATCTCATATATACATTTTTTATTGTACTGTTAACGATTTCGAAGATATTTTCTGTTATTAGTTTAAGTTTTAAAGGTACTAATCTATTACCAAAATCTCCAATTATAACAGTATAAAGAGGATTACAATGGAAGAGTCAGCAGTTACAATGTTTTGAAACGCTAGAACTTTTCTTACACAGGAAGTCCTCATTCGTGTCATATCTCTTTTGGTTTACTTTTGGCTATATAAGATAATCGAATTTCAATGAAACGACAGCTTTTAAAAGATTGGACTATCGTTTTAGCGTAGTGTACTCCTTTATTTGTCTTCATCTTACAAGAAAGCTAAGGTTTACATGTTAAGGATTACTTCGATTAGCATGTTGTAGATAAAATAATAATCTTTGTAAGAATAGTTTGTTTGCAAAACATGTAGAGACAGTCATGTAAATGGAACACATGAGATTTTTCTCGATCAACTGTAGGCTTCTTTAATTGCAGGAAGTCGCAATGGCGTTCTGCTCAGTCAATAAGGTTTACTGACTTTAAAACATACAGTAATTGATTAATTTTCTGTTTTGTAAGCGGAGAATCTGTGCCATATTTGAACGAATCCGTGTGTGTGTGTGTGTGTATGTCTGTTTGTCCTAAGTATGCTGCAACATGTAATGTTATGCTTTTATCTGTCGTTAGGACTGTGACTTATTTAACTTGTCACTCCAATTTGGCGCAATAATTTTCTCTACCTTATTTTTAGACGAATACCAAAATTCTTGCAAGTCTCACCTCATTTCAATAGCCTATCCTTAGTAACTCGGATTTTCTACTTTAAACGCTGCATCTGGCACATAAATGGATTTGAAATGCTGCCATGTTGTGGTAAACTGTCACGGAAATGGTCACATCGTCAGCTTAACCTGTTACACTAAACCGCTCATTATGGGTAGACTATAACTGCTTTCATGCTGTCTTGCAGCAGCTGCAGCATAGCGTTTATTAAGTAAAAAGCGATTGAATCACTTTGTATATATACTTAAATTGTAGTGTATTGTATTTTGACCTAATGTATTTACTGCTATTTGTCAATTATTTTTTGTTTCCTGTACAAGTACCTGTTCATCAGCTTATACTAGAATATTTATTGATATGCTAGATCCTATTCTGATTCCAAACTGTAATTCAGCTTTCCACTTTAATGATTATTATAATATAATTAAACAATACAATTATTATTCACGTGAACTATAGAAAATGGAGCAAAATAACCATTATATTTGAACATATATTTGAAATATAAACGCTTAACTTGCTTACAACCGAGACAAATAACCGTTTAAATTACTGTGGATTTCAGAATGATTCTAGAAACGGGAGATAAACCTGCTCTTTCCCAGTTTGGGAAGTAGGGCAAGCGGAACGAAAAAGAGAGAGTATCTGTCTCCAAGAAATATATAGGGTCCACGATCTCGGTCTTTAAAAGCTTAAAAATACGCGTGGAACCCTCCTCACAAGGGATTATAAATATAGGGACCAGCAGGCGGTGATAGCTCGGGTTAACATCTTAAACCCTTGCAGAAGAAAGATACTTTCACCAAGCCAAGAGAATCCAACGTTCCGAAAGTTGTCGGTACTGCAATTTATAGCTCCAATCGTTTAAGCTTCGCTAAGGGATTTGGGTTCAATCAAGAGAGACATTATGTAATGTATGCTCAAGCTTTCACGGCCAGTGTCCATAGTTTTATAACTTAAAGTTTCGTCAGTGTTTTTAACTTAAAATATTTTCATTTGTTAAAACATTATTACTGAAGTTTCGTCTCTGTATGTGGGGGACATCTTCAGAGGTGTTTGCGTCACTTCTCTGTTAAGGGGAGTCGAAATGGTATTTTAATAATATTTTTCCATTTTCATATTTTAATTGCATATGATTATTTTGAATCTCCTGCTAATTTTGGTATAACTTTCATAGAGGTACGCTAATTATAAATAGTTTTAAAATATTGTTAAAAATAACCATGTCTAGTAGTTTTTTAGAGCATTCACTTGGTAAAATATGATAAATTTGTAAATACTAGTGCTAGAGAAGAGATCTTTTTCTTATTTTGATTGAAAAGTTCTACTTTAGCTATTCGCAGCATTAGCATCTCGTTCATATTTTCTTCATATGAGAGTTTCGAAGTGCTGCGAAGTTGTGTTTAGAAAGTTGGGTTACATTTTTTTTTTAATTTTATGTTTGAAAGCAATTTATGAAGAATTAAAATTTTCAATACAAATGCCCCATTATATCAGAAACTAATTGATACTAAGGGGTGAAACTTTTACCACACATTTGCACTTAAATATGCTTTATTTTAACGAAAAAGTTGTAGTGCATGTATATTAGTTAGTTTTTTAAATTTTAAAAACCATAATTTTTCAATAAAATTTTAGGAGCCTTAGTTTAAAAAAATCATACCTTTCCTTCTAATGAACAGAAGTATTGTATGTTTCACCATTCGACAGTAAAGGTATTGCTGAGTATATCTTGAAAGTTTTAGCTCATTATCTTAAATAATTGTTGAGATAATGGATAAAACTTTAACATTGGCAAGATAGAGCATTTCGACTCCCCTTAAGAACTGATAAAACGGCCTGTTAACTTTAAAAAATAAAACATTACGCAATTATTACACATATAACACCTATAAGCTTTAGTGTATGTATATTAGAAATATATAATTTACATACGTATTATATACTTAGTCTGTATAGGTATATATATAAGTATATACATACTTTAAGATAATGATGCTAATACGATGCTTTATTGTTTACGTGGGCAACGCCACAGAAGCGCATATGCACAGCCACAAATATCCTCAAATTCACTTCGGGTAGGTTTAATTTCACTAAATCACCTCTCACAAATAATGCACCAATTACGTACAGATATAAAATTGTAGGGTTTGGACTGGTGTTTCTTTTAGTTAAAATTTATTTCATGTCACAGGAAATATAGATTAGTTATTCTACCACAAACTTGTTTAATTTTATATTATGAATTATCTAAACAGGTGAGGCTTTCATCAAAACAGCTCAGTTTAATCTCAGGGAGCCACATACGAGATTTGTGGTGGATAAAGCGGGGTCTGGGTGAGTTTTTTATGGGTTTTACACTATACTCGCCATTGTATCCACCACTTTATTACTTTCTCTATACGCACTATGTACATAGTGTATAGAGAAGGTATTGCACTCCACCCAAAAATTCGATACCGAGATTTCAACGGAAATATATGTTTTAGGGTCCCCTGTATCCAAAAAAAGCATTTTCACAAAAAGGTCCGTGTGTGTGTCAGTGTGTCAGTGTGTGCCTGTGAACACGATAACTCAAAAACGAAAAGTCGGTAAAATACCAAACTTGGTATTTAAGTTTAGTATCTTTCAGGGATGCGACACGAAGATTTTCAGAAAAATCCCCCCACCCCCAACTACCCTTTACATGGAACATTTTTCGAACATTTTGATTTTCTCAAAAATGACTAACGATTTTGATTAAAATTTCGTATATTAAACATATTTACCTGAAATATAAAATGTATATCTTGAGTTTTCTGGGAATAGCCTCTGATGAGTAGTTTATTCTGGATGAATTTTACGGAATTTTGAATAACTGCTAAACCGTAAGAGATGGACAAAAACTTACTACACAAAAAATGTAGAGCACATTAAAACACACAATTTATGTTACATACATTTTTTCGTGGAGTTGGTCGTTTTTGAGACATTCCTTATTTTTGGTTTCTGCTATGAAAAACGTATACTTTTCTCATACAGGAAATTGTCAACTCCGATCCATATAAACAAAGGAACTTCATTGCCATAGCAACCAGCTTTTGACTATCACTTTAACGTATGGTAGTCCCTTATTTCGATTCTACTTTCAAGGAAGCAAGTAATAAGACTATATCTGCTAATTTTTTCTGATTAGCATTCAGCAAATAGAAGTATAACATTTTTGAGAATAATTTGTTGCAGGGATATAGAGAAAGTCATGTGAATGGTACGCATCAGATTTTTTTTTCATACATTTCACATCATCTACTTCCTCACTCTCTTACCAGGCATAGGGCTGATTACCCACCCTGGCTCTCTGATTCAACAGACATCTTAATCCAGGTGCTGGCTTGCAAGTACTGGGTGGTTTAAACCTCCATACGAGGAGCGTAAAAGTGAAAACAGAAGAAGAAATAGGTTACAATTTAAAAAAACCTTGATATTGCATAGTTACTTAGTAATGCAATTATATTTCTAATAACGCTCATAATATAATCAAATAGTGAATTTTTTGGTTAGTTTAACACCCTTTAGCCTTGTAGATCATGTTGAACCTGCTCAAATGAGTCCGAGGTCCATAGAGCTTAAAGTTACCTGACATTCGTTGTCTGAAGGATAAGGGAAAACACCGGAAAATCTTTATTCGGATAACTGACCCTAGCAGAGGTTCGATTGATTTGATTTTGCGTAGGGAGAATCTAAGTTAATTTTAGGGTTTAATGTTGAATATGGGAGAGGTGGCTTTGTATTACAATTTTTGAAGAGAGTATTCTAGTATTTTATTTATAAGTATATTAATATGTGTTATTTTTTTTTTGGTTCTGATTTAAATTCATTTATGTTTTATTTGAAACTCACGATAATGACCTGTTACTCTTCTATAGATCCCAAAATAACAAATTCCATGTTGTCTATAAGAATATAAATATAAAGTATAGGATTAATAACATTAAATATTTGAGGATTTTATATATATTTTGTTTTAATAGTTGCTCATGGTTTATGTTCGGAAACTCTTAAATGAGAGGCAAATACGCTTCTGTACTCCACGGAGGCGAGCTAGTATAATTAATTTGTAGAGTTTAAAACCTAAAAGCATAGAATCTACTTTGCCGTATATAGCAGCTGAAGTTACCAAACAAACTTTAATGACAAACGTGTGGGTTTGAACATTTTTCAACGGATATTTGTGTACCGAAGTCAAGACATATTATGTGTCAGGACACTCGGAGGGGACTCGGCACCGAACCTGAGATTGTTGTACCACTTCTCCTCACGAAGAACGTCCCCAGGAAGGAGAAATGGTACACCGTGCAGCCGGAAACCAAGAGCGACGGCACAGCATTGACAGGGTCCCTATAATTTCGAGATTGAGGCACCCTCACAGTTGGATAAGTAGACTGGGATTAGACTTACCTCTCACCTAGACGGCCCGGGTTTGATCCCAAGCGACCGCATGTGAGATTTGTGGTGGACAAAGTGGCGCAGGGGTGGGTTTTCTCCAGGTTCTCCGGTTTCCCCCGCCATTGCATTCCACCGGTGCTCCATCTTCATTTCATGTATCACTAGTGTCATCGCCTGCTGCTGTATACATTTTTAGGGCTCATAATAAGTCAAATGCTTCAAAATTCTATGCCTAGTTATAAGAAAGAGCAGGGGTATTCAGTAATCTAATTCAATTAGCATAAATTTCACGGCATTTCATATCAGTTACACGCAAATAGCATATAGGTATTTAATTTCCATTCTGCTTGTGTATAAAATGGAATAATGTATGTTATAATCAAAAAAATGGAAGAGTTTAACTCAAACATTTGTGTTTCGTTTTACTCAATTTACAAAAAAGTAATGTCAAACGATTTTATTTTATTGCATTGTACAATTTTTGTTAAGCTAATGATTCAATTGCCTGCGAATAATGGTTTGTGGAAGTTTGAATTCATCCACCGATATGCAATAAACGTCTAGCACCCGGCGAGAAGATCCTAAACCGCAAATGCGGTATTCTGCTAAACGCGAGATAAATGAAGCGCAATTTCCGGATCCCAACTCTCTGCTTACTCAGAAACTCTAGGAATTCCGATATCTCCTCATTCCTTAACGTCCGTCGATAGTGGTGTATATTGTTCTAAAACAATGATTCCACATGCCTAAAGCATGTTTTAATAAAATACACATGCACTCCGAGTTTAAAAATCTGACGTGTTACACTCACATGACTTTCTCTAACTGTTTTACAAACAAACTTCTTACAAAGTAACATTCTTCTTACTACACCATGCTAATCGAGATAAGTGCTTATTTTTTGTTTTTGTTTTGTGGTTTAACGTCCTTTAACCTGGTTTGGTCATATCGGACGATGAATGCAATTGATGATATGATGCTCAAATGGTCCATGGAGCTTAAAGTTACTCGACATTCGTCTTCTCAGGATAAGGGAAAACCCCGAAAAAAACCTTACCCGGGTAACTCACCCTAAGCGAGATTCGAACTCGCGACCTTTTGAACGTGAGGCAGACATGCTACCACCACGCTACCCAGGCGGGCTTTAAGTGCTTATTGCTTACTTCCTTATAAGTAGAAGGGAACTAAAGGAATGCGCTATGCTAAAGCTATAGTCAAATGTTTTAAAAGCTATCGTTATAAGATTGTCATTGAAATTCGCTTCTTTGTTTGGCCAGGAGTAGATCAAAAAGAAACCCGGACATTTCCTGTCTGAGAAAAATGTATTTTAAAACTGAAACCAATAACAAGGAATATCTTGGAAACTGCTAGCTCTACAACAAAAATTCATATGATATAAATTGTGTGTTTAACGAGATCTATATTTTTGTGTGGTAAGTTGATGTCTATTTCTTATGGTTTACTAGCTATGAAAAATTATCCAGAATGGACAGATCTTCAGAAGCTATTCCCGGATGATTCAAGATATACATTTTATTTGGGACGTAAATATGTTTAATATAACGTATTTTAATCAAAATCGTTATTGAAAAAAACAAAGTTTTCAAAACATTTTACATGTAAATGGTAGTTTGGGGTGGGGGCTTGTCTTAAAAATCTTTGTGTCGCATTCTTGGAAAATACTGAGCTTAAATACCAATTTTCATTTTTGAGCTATACTGTCCATACACACACACGGATATTTTTCTAAAAAATCATTTTTTTTTTTTGCAGTCAAGGGGTCTCAAAGTATAATCTATTTTCAGGTGAAATCTCGGTATTTAATTATGGGTGCAATACAATACCTTCTCTATACACTATGCAAATAGTACGTGTAGAGAAAGTAAAAGTATGTTCCATTCACATGAGCTTCTCTGGCTGCATCGCAAACAAACTTTTCTTATAGAAGATTATTTTTTTATCCACACAATGGTAATCATGGTGCCAATTCCGTCAAAATAAAGGGAAATAAGGGAACACGCTAGGTTAACGGATTATAAAATCTTTTAAAAGCTGGTCGCTATGTGAAACATTAAAATGCGGCTCTCTTTGCATAGCCAAAAGTAAAACAAAAGGATATGAAATGAAAGATGACTTTCCGTTTGAGAAAAGTTTAAGCAGTTTAAAACTGAAACCAATAACAAAGAGTATCTCGGAAATGCTTAACTCTACAAGATATATGTATACAACAAATTTTGTGTTTTTAACGAGATCTACATTGTGTAGTAAGATTTGTCTATCTCTTATGGTTTACCAGGTATACAAATGTAATTTAGAATGGAGAGTTCTTCAGAGGCTATTCGAAGGAAATTCAAGATATATATTTTATTTGCCATGTAAATATCTATATAGTATTTCGATCAAAATCGTTTGAGCCATTGTTTTAGAAAATAGAAAATTTAAAAATAATGTTCATACAAAGGGTATTTTGGATTGGGAGGATAGTCCTCAAAATCTTCGTATCCTTGGAAAATACTAAAATTAAATTAAAATGTTGATAATTAACGCTGTTTTAGTTTTACAGCTAAGCTATCCACTGACATACAGACAGAATCACTTGCAGACCTTTTTCTAATTTTTTTTTGTATTCAGGGACCTTAAAATATATTTCTCCGAAGAAATCTCGACATCATATTTTTGGGTGGAGTACAATACCTTCTGTATGCACTATGTACATAATAAGTGTAGGGAAAGTAAAAATATGTATACGATGTGTTATATTCTCATATATTCTTCTACGCACTTCCTTTATCATTATGCATTTTCTACAAACTATTCTTACCGAAGCTTATATTTCTTGTCCTTAATGCTGAACGAGATAAAGCTATGCAGAGTGCCAATGCATACTTCGTTGTAACTACTTATGTTTAAAAGGGGTTCCACATTCTTTCCATAACATCGAGAGAAACAAGGGCTGCAGCACCCTAAAAATTACAAATTACTGAAGCTTTCAAACCAATAATAACGAACAGTTTCGAAAATGATGTCACAAAGAAAGTTACTTGCGTGTTTCTGCATATTTTGTGTACTAAGTATTGCCTAAGGTTCTATACTCTGTGCATCGGTCTGACTCGCTCGGCTCGGGATAATCTGCAGTGTGGAACAACAAATGAGGAAGGAGGAGACAGACGGAGCTGGCTTGACACGCATAAGGAAAGAGAGACAGCACTATTGCTACAAATTGAGGCGTTTGAGTCTGCACTGTCGTCAACCCAACCAAGTGGTATTTTGTGTCTTTTTCCGTGTAATGCACCGGTGCAGACACACTCACAGTCCTTGGGCTATCTCAATGTTGTTTTTTTTCCGCTGATTTCTTTTCTCCAAGAAATCAATATCTATGACTTGCCTGTTGATATTAATACCCAGACTATATTATTAATGTAAATGACCAGAGAGGTGCAATTTGTACTGTAATTACTGTAATTCAACCTGTTTCTTAAATTAATACTACTCCATCTACTTGTAATAACATATTTAAAATAGTATTCTGATTTAATTTTATTCCAGATATTTAGCAACTCCAGATAGTTCGATTTTTATAAACTCCTGTGTTTATAATAATAACAACAATAATAAGTTTTACTAATAAAATATCTCAATTAATTTATATGGGGCCACAAGCCTCCATATAAATTATTTTAATTCTTCCTGTAATTTGAAATACATAGTAAACGAAAACAAAGAAAATGTTAATGGAGTGTTGTTAATTCTGTTTTGGACTTTAGATGGTAACTCTATTCACACCGACTTTGTAAACTTTTCTGTTACTATATACATAATACTGATACAATTTATATTTTGTATTTATTTATTTATTGCATAAGCATATGAAAGCCTATTTAAAATTGTATATTAGAACTGAAGTTTTATAGTTTAAAATAATTAAGTATATTTTAATAATGTACAATGAAAGTAGTGAGTACGTTTCCTAAATTCTAAAACATATTCTCTTTACATTGTATATAAAAGTTTTATAAACTATATTGTAATTGTTTAAATGAAGTGTCAAGCAGTATGCAATGAACATATATTAAGGAATTTAATAGTAAATATTCTATTGTTTCTTAAGTTCCACAAGAGTAGTCGAAATCCTGTCTACGATAATATGAAATTCGTCGTAAGTATATACCAAATTTGCCGTCGCCAGAAAAAAAATTGTGTCAGTATAAAATCAGGGAAGAATACTTTGCATTTAGGCGACATAGAAATATATTTTTTTGGTTACTGAGCCATTCTTGCTATTTAACAATTGTGAACTAAATTTATTTATTTTAAGTTTAACATCCTATTTCATGGGTGGTCATATTGGAAAACGTATTTCCTGCATTTTGGACTCTTGACTTGATTCTTGATATTGAACATTTGTTGTATTTTCATTTCTGGAAGCTGTTGTCTGTTCTAGAATATCGGCTCTTTTGTTCCCGACATTACCCACATGTCCTCGTATCCATGCAGTGTAGGCAGTGCAGGTATCTTTATCATATGCTATGAGTTCAGACCTAATTGCTGTGGTTTGCAACTTATATTTGTCTTCGATTGAGTTGTAAGCAATTTGAAATCTAAATATTTTATAGGTAATAAACTTTTCTTTTGATGTATACACTAATCAAATGCTTGTTGCATGGCAAGGAGCTCTGCTTGGAAGATAGTGCAAATAGAAACCAGTTATATGCGCTATAAAAATCTCTTATCTTTTGAGTAGACAACGAAAGCACATCAACAATGTGATCTCTGTTTTTTCCCTGTGTACAAGAACTATCCGTGTAGCCGTGAAATTCATGTCTAATGTTCTTTGCTTTACTAACAAAAATATATGTAATCATACGGATGTCCTGCTGATAGGAAGTGAATTATTCTTTCAAACTTAAAATGTTATTGAATAAACTTCTGTGTTATCATTCATGTCATTCCATATTGAGTAACGGCTAACATATATAGTGGTGCACTGCCTGCTGTAAGGCTGCAGCCGCAAAATTCTTCTGCACGCCTTCGTGATCTGAAGTGCTAAACGACGTTATGCATGAAGAAATTTCTTTTGGGCCAGTTGATAGCCAAAAAACGTAGTATTGGTTCCATTACTCCATGATAGATATCACATTCTGGTATAGTTGCTTCCGCTTGATTGAAATCCTCTTGTTTTTTTGACGAAGCTATCTACGTGCAGTTTGAAGGTTATGTTCTGATTAAGAATTACCCCAAGGTAAGCACTCAAATAATTTCACCTCTTTGTTGTTCATTTGAATTTTTGTGTTAAAATTTGTCTCTTCTTTACGACCATTCCTTTGCATAGATACTACATAACAATTAACAATGCATAATGGAAAAGGGAAACCAAATATATGTTTCTAAAGTTTCATTGAGGTAACTAAATCATATATTATTAATCTATAAAAAGTGGAAAGTATTACATTTTCCCCAAACATTTCATAATCGAGATATTACCGTTAATACACATTTTGGAGCCCATGAAACCAAAAATGAACAGTATTAGAAAAACTGTTTGTTCTCTGAACACCATTTAAAAAAACGAAAATTTGGATGAACTCTAAACCGCAGAATCTTACAAGGAGCGTTAAAATTTTTCCCCAGCACTAAACTGCACTTTACATAGAACATTCGTTTTTAATTTCTAATTTCTGATTCACTTTTTTCATCCTGCTCATATAAAGAGAACCGAATTCTAGTTGCATCACATAATGAGAGCTGTTAAAAGAGTTGACAATCGCTTTAGCTTATCCTATTCCCTTATTTCCCGTACAATTACAAGGAATTATGTAATATGACAATTTCTGCAAATTTTTGTTTAGTAGATATAAGAATAAGCTTTTCAAGAGTAGTTTGTTGTAGAATAGATAGAGAAAGTCACGTGAATGGAACATAGCATATTTTTAAAGTAAGGTCCTTATTGCAATAAAGTAACGTACTATCAAATGTTTTTCGATAGTTTATTTTTAACCATCTTATAAATTTTACACAATTTTCTACCAGTTTTTGAACACTTGTCTTAGCGTAGCATTAATTTTTAAAAGGTCTTTACCAACTTCCACATCAGTCCATTTAGAAAACGTGTAGCTTTTTCCGGAGTAAAAACTTTCTGTATTGAAAATATCTCTTATGGAATTGTCGCACATATGTACGGACACTTGAAGTTCATAAATAGTGCCGCTGGTTTTAATGAACATGAGATTAATAATAACTTTTTTCGAATTATAATTAAAAATTCAATTTCCTGAACCATCGCACCAATAACAGATTCTCTTCTACCATGACTTCTTAAATAGTGAAAAATGCATGTCAAAAACAGTACATGAATATATGTGATGGAGGCGAAGAGCCATTAAATTAGAAGTTAAATGGTGGTTAAAACTGGTTGAAGGAATGTAGAATGAAATAAATATTTAATTAATTCAGAAATTATACTAGTTACTTTCTCTACATAATACCTACGCGGTACGTAGGTAGAGAAGGTTTTGCAAAAAATCAATACCGAGATTTGGCCGCAAATACACGTTTTAGGGTCCCATGTAAGCAAAAAAAGCATTTTTAGACAAAGGTTCGTGTGTGGTGAATGTCCTTTTGTCTGCGAACATGATGACATTAAACGAACATTCTTTCTAGGATGTGGCATGAAGATTTTGAGGGAAATATCACGACCCCAAAATATCCTTTACATGGAAAAAATTTCGAAAATTTTGATTTTCTCAAAAATAGCTCTGACGATTTTGATTAAAATAGGCACATTAAAGATATTTACATGAAAAACAAAATGTATATAGATATTTTCTGTATTTTCTGGAAGTAGCCTCTGAAGAGCTCTTCATTCCGGATGAATTTTACTTAATTTTTCATAACTGATAATCCGAAGAGATAGGAAAAAGTTATTCCACAAAAGATGTGGATCTCGTTAAAATACACATTTTATGTCATATACATTTTCGCAGAGTTGATAATTATTGAAAAATTCCTTGTTAATGATTTCAGATTTAAAATACTTTAACTTTTCTGATACGGAATTTGTTAACTCCTGGCAATGCAAAGAATCAGATTACATCCTAATGGCAACCAGCTTTAAAAGCGTTGACTAGATATCGCTTTATCCCTTATTTCCCTCCTACGTACAAGAAAGCAAGTGATAAGATCATTTCTGCTAATGTTTATCTCGATTAGCATGAATTAGAAGAATAAGGCTTTCAAGAATAGATTGTAGAGATGTAGAGAAAGTCATATGAATGGACACACCATATTTTGTTTTACTGCATAACGAAAGTAACTTTAAAGCATGGGGTCATCAATGAACTTGGCAATGTATATGGTAGAGACTTTCTTAAGCTTCCATTAAAGCCTGGAAAGCTGTGAAACTTGGAAACTGACTATTGAGTTAAAACAGCTTGTAGCGAAGTTCTTATCTGGAAGGTTGAAAGAAGCCTTTGTAAATCTGTCCTCACCCACTTTAGTAAAATGGGAGTTGACCTCTGTTTCCCCTCCTTTCCACAAACGTCAACTTTTCTATTACGTCAACATTGTGGCTAGTTGCCATACGCCATTTTGGAACTACTGCAGTAAGAGCATGCATATCAAATGATATAGACTGACGTGGGTTTTATGAAGAAAAACAACACGCAATCACGCAAAGGATTCAGGACGAATGCAGACTTGACTGGGCCCTAGAAAATGTCGAATTCATAAATAATGCAATCACAGGATAATGCTGGTTGACCGCATTATTTATTGCTGAACTAACGGGCTTCTCAAGCAGCATAATACTCTTTTATGGCAGAATGAATGTTTTTGTAAGTATCAGCCAAGTGTATGCCAAAAATGTTGATTCAGGAAGAGAGATTACCTTTGATTAACAGTAATATACTCCGGCCATGTCAGAAGCAAACCGGAAACTAGATTAAACATCCACGTGTTTATCTCTTTGCTCAACAAGGGGCTTGAATTACCAATCTTTTCCAAGTACAAAACTCGTTGATAATTTATACCTGGCTGGAGGCACATAGAGGAAGTAAGGGGAATGTCTCGTCTAGATTGCCAAGCCACAAAAATGCTTTACTGTGCAAATAATCAACTTGAATGGAATGGGCGAATGTTTCTTCTAGAAACTATTCTAGTAACTGATCTTAAGATCATCGAAACAGAAATTTATACTTCTTAACCGCTTCTGGGGCCTGTTTCACAATATTCACAAACTTTGTTAATTGTAATCTTTATTTGTAGCTTGTCAAAGCCTGTTTCACAATAGAAGTTTGTAAAGTTAGGTTTTATATGAATTTTTATAGAGTTTACAGCTGTTTTTTTTTTATTGTTATAAGGTTATAACAAGGTTATAAGGTCATATCCGGGGCTTTCCACTTGAAACAACTCGTTGTCTGTATGTACTTTTACGTTGGTTAAAATCATTTTGTTTTTACTCAAACACGCACACATTCAAATTCACATACCACTCACTTCCAAACTCTGTGGGGGATAGGGAATGATTCTGGCAAGAGAAAAATTCCCCGCCCCAGCTGGGAATCGAACCCGGGAGCCTCAGGTGAGAAGTCAGCTCGCTCACCACTCGACCACGGAGGCAGACACAGGTGTTTTGTTTCACAATCAAATGGTGATTCCATACATTTTTAATTTGCTTTTGTAAAGTAAGGAATTTTTCTGCAAATGGCTTAAATGTAGAGCAACCAATATTTTAAATATTTATGAGAAAAACGGATAGAAAAGGATACAATTAAGTACACCGCAGTATATCTCTGAAAACTACATAAAATACTATTTGGTGATAGAATTATTAGGTCATCACATTCAGTCAAAAGTGGAACCCTAACCTCAAAAAACTATATGTTGCCGAGCACTGGCTTTCAGTTTCATGCAGTCACAGATATGCATGAAGTTTCTAAGGTTTAGAAATGTGCATAGAGTATTCCGCGTTTATGCTTTTTAAGATCGCAATGTACGACATAAATAATGCACATTCGCAAACGACCAGGGCATCAGCAAAGCCAATATAATAAAATGAAGAATTTAACATTGCGTGTCCTGATAGGATTAAATAGCTTTATATAATATATTTCAGTTTAAATACACACATAGAACTTATTGAATGTGCTAGATGTATGCAGATAAACATGAGCTCTTTAGGATTTTTTGCAAGGCATGGTTGGTGATGCTTTGAAACGGAGTATGATGCAACGACCATAGTGTTTATGTTTGTAAATTGTATATCTGGATTTGTAAAGTTCCTCTTCTTTATAGGTTAACACATTTTATTGTGAAAGACAGTTTACAAGCATTTGCAATGTTTCTCTTGTCATTTGTAAATTGTTAGTTTGCAAATTGTAAATATGGTGAAACAGGCTCCTGGTGTGGGGATCCGTATCTGCCTGACATTTAAGAGGTTTTAGTTGGGATCTACATTGATGTAAGTTACCTAGATAGGATATGTTCATTTATTCATAAATGGCAGGATAATTCCGCATAATTTCTCTTATTTTACTCATTCATTTTGCGATTGACCTAGTCAGTTAAAATACATAATATAAAAGGTCCAGTTATCTAATTAACGTGAGAAAGGTTTGAAACAAATATAAATTTGAAATTTGCAATTTAATTGTAGTTTTCATAAATCTTTTGAGTTCTGCCACTGCGAGTAGAATATTTCATAAATATTTGCTATAAATGTATTTTAGAATAGCATGAGAGTTTTCATTTCGTTTATAAATTGTTTATATATTAATTAAGAAATGTATAAAACTTAATTTAGCCGTTTAAGAACAAAACTTTTAACTTGTAAAAATTATCTAAAATTTCTGTGAAGCTGAACATGATATCTACATGAAAACACCTCGTGAAGTTGTTATCATGTAGATAGATCTTATTTTCTTTGAGACACATAGTATTTGAATTTGAACGTTAAAATAATTTTGTAGTATGAAGAGAACAAATAAATGTAGGTTTTCAAGGTTTAAAATTTGAATTTTCCTTAAAAAATAAAAACACACATGCTCACATAAATACTGTTTAAACTAAAAGTTCGACAAAACGACCTTAACTATTAAAAACTAGCTTAAAATATAGCTGTATAAAATCAATTTTATCTATTTAAAAGCAGACAAGTAGAATTAGTCATTTTGTATATTATGGTTAAAGCTGATTTAATTTAGAGAAAACTATAAAATATTAAGATGTGATTTTGTTTATATGTCTGAAAGAGAGAGGAAACAAAAATTTTCTTTTCATTTTGGTTGGCAAGAAGGAACAGCTTTTATGCTCTATATTTTCCTCCCTAAGTTGTGCTATCATCGATTTGTGACAATTTGGGCCATTGCTGTACAAGCAGACCCAACCACACAAAGAACATAAAGTTTTATATTTCCAGTCCCCCCGCAGTAAATAAATAAATAATTAGAGAGATGGGCTGAGGAAAGGATAGACAGACGTAGACATACAGGTGAATTACCCGACAGTCACATGAGTAGAAAAGCAACTTAATTATATGAGTAAGCATGAAAAATAATAAAAGAATCTGATATATGTTTCACTAACGTGAATTTCTCCACCTATTCCTCAAACTGTTCTTACAAAATATTATATTTTTTTATTTAAATCAGGCTAATGGAGATAAAGTTTTTCGGAAATTGTCTTACTGCGTTTGATCTTATAAGTAGAAGGGAAATAAGTGAATGCGCTGGGCTAAATTGATATTAAACCGTTTAAAGCTGTCAATATGCATGAACAGAAGCAAACGATATACATATAATATGAAACGAATGACGAATTAACGTTTGGGAAACGTAAAGGTATTTTAAAATTAAACCATTAACAACGAATATCTGAGAAATAGTTAATTCTATAAAAATGTTTTACATAAATTGCGTGTTATTTTCTATGTAGTAAGCTTTTGTCTATCTCTTACTGTTTAAAAGTTACACAAAAGTAATTCTGAATGAAGAGATATTTAGAGGCTATACTCAAAATTAAAGATATACATTTCATTTCTGATAAAAATGCAATAAACATGTGGTTTGTAATAAAAATCGTTAGAGCTATTTTGAGAAGTATTTTGAGAAATTTTCGAAAAATCTTTCATGGGTAGTTGAGTGTGTGAGAATTTTCTGAATATCTTCGTGTCACACCTTTGGAAGATATAAGCTTAAATGCAGAGTTTGGTGTTTAACCGATTTTGCTTTCTCTACATAGTATTTGCACTCCAACCAAAAATTCGATGCCGAGATTTCACCAGAAATACAAGTTT
The DNA here is from genome assembly GCA_030762935.1 of Hymenopus coronatus. NCBI lineage: Eukaryota > Metazoa > Arthropoda > Insecta > Mantodea > Hymenopodidae > Hymenopus > Hymenopus coronatus. The sequence goes on from CM060890.1 coordinate 37,799,512, forward strand.
AAGTCCCAAGTATATATATATATATATACTCGAGAGTATGCGACACGAAGATTTTTAGGACAAACCCTCTACCGCAAATTTCCCTTTACATGGAAAAAGTTTCGAAAATTTTGATTTTCTGAAAAATGATTCTGACGATTTTTATTAAAATACCGCATATTAAAGTTATTTACACGACAAATGAAATGCACATTTTTAATTTTTCACTCAATAGCCTCTAAGAGTTCTCCTTCTGGATGAAGTTTTTTGAATTTTGCAGAAGTGGCAAACCTTAAGAGAAAGACAAAATTTATTACATAAAAATGTTTATCTCATTAAAATACACATTTAAGTCATATACATTTTTGAAATATTTCTTGTTATTTGTTTAAGTTTCAAAATACTTGACAATTTTCACATATGGGAATATGTAAACTCCTGGCAATGCAAAGAATCGGATTTTAAGCACATGGCAACCAGCTTATAAAAGATTTGACTATCGTTTTAGCCTAGTGTATTCCCTTATTTCCCTCCTACTTACAAGAACGAAATTAATAAGAAGATTTCTGCTAATATTTATTTTGCTTTGGATGAACTAGACAAAACAATAAACTTTTAAATAAAATTTGTTACATAGATATAGAGAAAGTCATATGGATGGAAAACGTCAGATTTTTCGTTTTTGAGTTATAGTGACCATACATTCACACACGGACCTTTTTTATAAATGTTTTTTTTTTTTCGGCTCAGGAGTCTTAAAAATATGTATAGATCTTTGTATCGAATTTATGGACAGAATACACTAACTTCTCTATTTACTGTGTATGTACATAGTACTTGGCTGAAAAAGTGAAAATGTAATAAACAGAAATATTTATATCCAGAGAAGATGCCGCGTAAAATGCTAAATGTTTAAGCATATTGGAATACAGTATTCATAAGTATCGTCCGATTCCCATAAAGGCTTTCAGCACGTTTTCATAAGAAAAATAATAACATCATTTGGAATATGGCTATAGAATAAGATGTAGAGTCTCCTCGGTTTCGTTTCGAAATATTCACAGAAAATAATGCGGGTTAACAATAGTTTCAATTAATATATGCGAAATCCTCATGATTGAAGCCATATTTTAACTATACATTACGGTCATATATAAAGGACAACAAAGGAATTTTACATAATCACAATATTATGGTCAGACATTATCTATTTTTTTCTTTCAACTGATGGACTAATGGAAAATCTCCACAATTGTTTCAAAATAAATGTTATTCTCCAGACCTATTAATGATTTTTATTATTGCGTGACTTTGACCAAGCTATCCCTGTCTTTTCGAATATGTTGTCAAATTAAACTTTGCACTGACATTTCATTCGCCGTGAACTAGTTCAATTTTCCTCGTGACGTTACTTCTTCTGCGTCGCTTTGCTATACTGAAATACGTACGATGTAACATTTTCTTCCGGACGGTTCACTCGCTGGTGAGTCGAAGGCAAGACTTCTCTAATATTTCGCATAAGCAGCATTCACTGCATGTCATAGAAGTGTCGCAGAACAGCACTTTTCGTCGCACCCGAAATGCATTCCCCGAATCGCTCGCTAACCACTACCTCACAAACTAATTATCGTACTAGAACGCTCGCTGATACGTGCTCACAACATTCAGAAGATTCTAGTTAACTTTCGATAGTGCATTGCTTAAGCTCGACAAGGCGCTGCTTATCTGTATATATCTCTTACCGGCAAGGGCGGTGGGCGTCAGCCAACACACCTGCGTCAACAAGGGATGCAGAAGATAACTGCAATTATATATGTATTTTAGAAGACTTTTTACTATTACAGTTTCCGTATTTGGCTCGAGCTTTTATATAGCTACAGTATTTCTTGGTTTCCATGTTGTTACTGGAACTAAATTTCGCAGTAAATCATTTAACTTAAATAAATGCAGCAATTATAAAAATATTTTCCTAAGCAGAGGAACGCTAAATTTAGATCAACATGTCGAACACAGTACAGAAAATCAACATTACATTAAAGAAGAATTAATTTTACTTGTTGTAGATTAAATATAACGTTTTTTGAAGAGAATTTAGTTCCAGGAAGTACTCCGAATGCTAAAAGCGTACATCAACATTATTAATTTAACTATCACTATAACCGAATATCTAACACTAACATCTACACAACAGTTTACACACATACGTCCATACGAGAGCCACTAATAATATTTTGAGCCTTGGCAACACTGATAGCTGTAGGTGATATCTGCTGGTTTCACTGGAAAGTTTGACATTTTTTATCTTAACTTCAGATATTTTGTCAACAGAGCGTTATTTGTATTGTTTATAGTGACTGTAAAATTGTGTCTCAGGAAAAGATGGAATTAACTTGGAAAATAATTGGGCGATGATTTATTTCGACCTAGATTATCAACACAAAAGTGCACTGATCAGCTTACATTTTGGGGATGAAGCTCCATCCTTTACCACTGTGAAACGCTGGTATAATGGGTTAAATTGCGGCCACCATTCCTCACTGACGAAATTCGTGAAGTTGGTTCAAAATCAGTTGTTGTGCATGAAAACATTGATGCTGTGCAACAACTGATAGTACAAAAATCGTCATGCCACATACTGTGAGATAGAGGGAACCCTAATATAATTTCTACCAGAATATATAAAATACTGCATGATCATTTAACTGTGAAAAAGGCTGTTCTCGTTGGATCCCACATAATTTGACACAATCTAAAAATCATGTTCGTGTCAATTGGTGCAAACAAATGCTCAAGAAATATAATGGTGGGGCTTCAAAAGTATATAAGATTGTAACAGGTGACGAATCATGGGTCTATGAATATGAGCCGGAACATAAACAGCAGTTGACTGTATGGATATTTCAAGATGAACCAAATTCAAGAAAAAGCTCTTCGCACTCTAAGCACTTCTAAACAAATGCTCGCCCTTTTTTTTCATCAGAAAAACTGTTTTTGTGGTAACAGTGCCTTTAGAGGAACGTAAAACGGTCAATTATAAATAGTATACAACCATTTATTGGCCGGAAGTCTTCTGTGAAATAAGAAAAACCAACGAGTGCCATCGGATCATCAAGACAATTCCAGCGCTCACACAATTCGTTTAACAACTGACAATTTGAACACTAAAAAATCGAATTGATAACTCATCCGTCATACAGTTCTTATTTGGCACCCAATGACTTCTTTTTGTTCTCGGATATCAAGAAAAAAAATGCATGGATAACGATTCTCGTTGTCAGAAAAAGTCATTGATGCGTTCAAAAACCATGTTTTGAAGCTGTCTCAAGAAGATTGGAAAAAATGATATGACAAAAAGTGCGAACGCATGCAAAAGGGTATTGATCAATAAGGATAATATTTCGAGAAAGAATAAAGCAGCTTTCAAATATCAATGGTTCGTAAATCATGTGTTCTTCCCATTGGACGCAAGAAAATTGTGGTTATTAAACTATTGTATTGTTCAAGTGACTCTAACGTTTATTTAAACTATCATTAATTGTTATTGATGAATTATGGGTTATAACGCCCACACTAATATATATGTAAGACGAATTTATTTAACTACTTGAAATTTATGTCACCGAGGTGAGATACTGCGCATGTTCGGCTGCATAGGGCCTCCTGCAGATAATAACGTATGTGTGCTATTGTATTCCGAAGCAATGGCTGCAGCTAAGAAGGAAAATAAACAAATGCCCTCTTTTTGGTTTTTATTTTCTCCACGCGCACTAAGTGCATAGTGTATAGAGAAGGTATTGCATTCCAACCCAACATTTCGATACCATGATTCACTGGAAATACACGTTTTCGGGTCCATATATCTAAAAAGTATTTTTAGAAAAAGGTGCGTGTGAATCCGTGTGACTGTGAAGACAACTCAGAAATGAAAAGTCGGTAAAATAGCAAACTTTGTATTTAAGCTTAGTATTTTCAAAGGATGCGATACGAAGATTTTGAAAAAAAAATTACCTACTCAAACTACCCTTTACAAGGAAAAATTTCGAAAATTTTGATTTTTTTCAAAAATGGCTATAACGATTTTAACTAAAATACCGTAAAGACATTTACATGGCAAATAAAATTATATCTTGAATTTTCTGTAGACTTTATTATTCTGGATGCATTTTGCTGAATTTTGCATAACTAGTAAACCGTAAAGAAAAAACTTATCTCACAAAAACTGTAGATCTCGTTAAAACACACAGTTTATGTCATATACATTTTTTTGTGTAGTTGACCATCTTTGAGATACTCCTTGTTGTTGGTTTTAGTTTTAAAATACTTAAACTTTTCTCATCTGGGAATTTGTCAACTTCTGGAATTTAAGGGAACGGATTTCAACAATATGACAACCAGCTTTTAAAATATGACTTTTGCTTTAGCCTGGTAAATCCCTAATTTCCCTTCTACTTACTAGAAAACAAATAATTAGATCATTTCTGCAAAATAGATGGAGGAATAAGCTTTTTAACAATAATTTGTTACAGAGATATAGAGAAAGTCATGTGAATGGAACAACGATTTTTTTTTACCACAGTTAGAGCAACCATAATAAATCGTAAGAGGCAATGTTATAACGTATCTCCAATGTTGCGAACATATTCATAAACATTTGAAAGTTGTCAGAATGCTAGTTAAAATGGGAAATTTTTAGCATAAAGTGTGCCAAGCAGGTCAGATTTGTTCAGTTAGCCAGAACCTGAATTTAACTTGTTCTTTATATAGAATTGTGCGGTCATTAAGTAAGTGTGTATAACAACTCTGACATAATTTCACATCCTATCTTCTAAGATGTGATGTTTTATGTCAACATGCACACCCATTTGATTATCCCATTCAATGTTAATAACCAAAAAGTTTGGAAATATTATTGGATGTAGGGTGCTTTAAATGTAATTCTAAAAGAGTCAGCCCAATGTATTTTCGTTAGAACGCACGAGCAGGAGGTATGCAGTTATATAACTTCATCGAGCCAAGAGGTTCAGGAGTTTCGTCTTGGACTGGCATTCGGGACGTCGTGGGATCAGTTCCCCATGGCCGACCTCTCCACCACATGGGTTTTCTCGGGGGTTTTCCCAGTCACTAGGCGAATGGTGAGAGGATTCTTCATTCCCCGGAATTTTGCGTTCCTCTATTTTATCTCCATTCCATCCGTCTGGTCTTTCTTTCAGGATTGTAAGTGTCAGCGAGGACTGCGGTGGTGGCGTCCTTTCGTGGGGATAATTGCGCTTTGAAAACTCAGCTCTCGGCGCTGGGGGTCGTCGGCATTCTCAGGGGCGTTTATTGACCTGAAGCGCAAACTCCTAGCGCTCACTGCGTCGAGATAAAGAACTGATTGGGAACTGTTAGGGACTTTCCACGATGGCTCCCCGTCGCAGTCTGGTTCCGGCTGCCCTCTGTAATTGCACTCATCTCATTATCTCCTCCCGGATTCTGACGAACAAAAAGCCTCATCATTGTCTGAGGTGAGGAATCCCATTTGGCACACTATACTATATAGCTTTCTTTTACAAAATAAAAGAATATAATAGAAAAGCTAATAGTCTTATATTACGCTTATTACTGAACAATGAGACGCCTTTAATCATAAACTTTTTACAACAAAGCGATATAAAAGAGCATGTAAATTTCGTGTTTATTATAATTACTGGTTTGCTGCTTAGTCCTACGTTGAAATTAAAACCAAACATTCAATTTTCTTGTTTACATTTAGAGGATTTATGACTATTCATGTTGTGTTAGGTATTCATTTCAAACTGTTATACATATGCAGTGAAAGTAAGAAATTAGAGCTAAATAAGATTTGCATACATAATCGGGCTCACGGGAATAATGAAACAAAATTATACATTTCATATTGCTAATTTTAATTCCATGAAACATTGAAATTCGATCCTATGCGGCATATAATATAAATTCTGTTAAGGATTATGGGGATATACCACATTACATTATATCCAATTTAAATATGTATCAATCAGTTTTAATAATAACAGGATGATGACTCGAATAGAGGCACAGAATATTAAAAGTAAACAAAATTAGATCAGCTACAATAAGATATTTTTATTAATTATTTCCTCCGTTTAGGGATGGGATTCAACAGATAGCTTGCTCTATTCAGTTTAAATATACAGCAGGAGAAAATTTTATGCGGTCTCGTTTGTTTCTTTTTGTCCGCAGTTGCAGATTTTGCAACACGAAAAAATAACAGGAATAAAAAGCAAGGAAATATAAATTACGTCGCGGTTTAACTGATTAAAAACAGTGGAGGTGTGGGCTTAAATTAAAGGGTGGTAACGTGTATAGATTTTTAAAGCTGGCAAGAGAAGCTTAAAGCATTCATCAGCTCGCTGTTCGGTACAGCAGTGAGTGTATTCGCAGTTTATGCAAACGACATAAAGATAACAAAAGGGGCGTTGTGTGGCAGTTTGGCATATCGTATTTTTGTTACCTTTCATTAAATGTTTATTTCACTGTATGAACTAACTGCTATATCTTGGAACTTGTATACAATGTATCAAGCTTAGCTTTGTCGTAAATTATTGCACCCTAGGTATTACGTTTCATACAGAAATAAATTATTGTAATCATAAAACATTTAAAGATATTTTTTTTTTAATTTGGTGTGACTACTGTCACACCCAGCCTCAAAATATATGAAAAATGAATAAGGCTGCCTGAGAAGCCAGCTAACTCAGAAATTATTATAGAAACTAGTTTAAATTTATGTGCTGGGGAAAAATGTGTGAAATTTTAAGTTCAAAATATTTATACGCAGGTGAATATATGCAAACATTTGTACTAGTGTTTGAGGAAGATGTGATAATACATTGTTAACAGTTTTTTCGCTTTTTTCTAAAGTTATGATTTCACGATGTTTTTAAGATGTCTATTATTCCATATTTAAGACGTTACGTAACAAATCACGCGGATGACCCTCCTCTGCTTTCTGCCCTTTGCCTTTATCGACTATAGGTGGTGTGATGTATGTAAACACAAGAGAGACATAAAGCAAGTGCGTTCAAAACACATTAGACACTGAAATTTGTACTTCATTGATGACAGTGCTATTAGTAAGTGGACAAAATTATATACACCTATTTGTTTTAAGCATAGTTCTTTACTATATATCAAATTATTTGCGCTAATTCACCCTACAAAGACAAAATGTTGAGATATAAAATGATTGACAATGAGTAATAGGATGCTAGTGTGATTATGTTAATTATTTTTTAACGGATGAGGACATGTGCATAGATTTTAAAAATCTTTGCATGATGATCGTAGGTAGTTCTTGAGTACTCGAGATCGCCTTCAAGTATCAAAATGAGAATTACAATGGATAATGCACGAACTTTTACAATGGTAACTCAAGCGGAGAGAACATCGGGATTCTCCAATCCGAGGTGCAATTATCGGCTGTGGAATTGTGTTTGGTGTGGAATTATATTTCTGAAGTCTGATTAACTTTCCAAAACAATTGAATAATGAGTAATTATTGATTATTACAACAATGCGTTTTAAAGCGCATTAAATTAGTAATAATAATTACTTTTAAGATACAATAACTACGTATTAGGTTTACCACTTTAAAGATATTTTAACGATACAAAAAATCTGATGTATTGCATTCACATAGCTTTCTCTACCTGTTCCACAAAGAACCTATTCTTACAAAAGTATACTCTTTTATCTACATCATGCTAATTGAGAAGCATTAGCAGAATTGGTCGTATTACATAGTTCTTTGTAAGTAGAAGGGAAATTAGGAAATACATAAGCCTAAAAGATAACGAAAGCTTTTAGAAGACTTGGCTATGTGAAATAATTGACATTCGGGTTCTTTGCATTTCCAGCAGTGAAGCAAAATACATAATAATGAATAAATCTCGGAAACGGTTAATTCTACAAAGAATGTGTATGACAAATTATGTTTATTAACGGGGTCTATTAACGAGATCTCTTACGGTTTACCAGTTATACAAAAGTCATAGAGAATGACGAGCTCTTCAGAAACTGTGCCAAAAAAAAAAAAAGTAATATATACATTTCATTTGTCGAAAACATATATTAAGCTTATGCTATTTTAACAAAAATCGTTAGAGCCACTTTGGAGAAAATCAATATTTCCTAAAACATATTCCATGTAAAGGGTATTGATGGTGGGGTTTTTCCTGAAGATCTTCTTGTCGCATCCTTGGAAGACCAACTTAAATAGCAAGTTTGCTATTTAATGTACCTTTCCTTTTGAGTTATGCTGTCCACAGACACGCGCGCGCGAGCTTACACTCACAAGAGTCTTTTTAGAAAATGCTTTTCTTTTTGGAATCAGGGGTCTTAAAACATACATTTTCGGTAAAATCTCAGTATCGAATTTTTGGATGGAATACAATACAATACCTTCTCTAGCTACTATGCACATAGTGCATATATGCTAAAGTTAGTTTCATCCATAAAACTTAAGTATTCGTACTGGGGTTTGTAACTCAGGTTATTTTTCTGTGTCTAATGTTTCGGGTTTTGCTCCCCTCACAGTAACATTAAATGACTGGAAATTTCTGGTGTCCTTAAATGAACTTAAGTATTCTATTTATTACAAAATATTCACTTTTTGTAAAGTAGCCCTTACTATAAAGCAAGTATTTTCTAAGCCGTAGTTTCTTTCAGAATTCATTTCGAGGAATTATATATAACACGAATTCAATATCTAAAAGTCCGAATAATACGTTTTGACAGTCTCTTTGGACGGTATGGCCAATGAAAAAATTCCAAACAAAATTTCAGATCTAATGATCACTGTGCACAACAAAAAGTGTTGGAATCGTGAAGAAAGATAAAAAGAAAAATGATTTTACGAAATGCATGAGAGAGGAATAACAATAAGAGAATGTAGCATTGTGGCTACAATATTTATAATTTCTGCAAATTTGCTTCGGTATTTAATAATCACTATGCTAAAATCTGCCTGCTAGAGTGATCAAAGTTCTGGCTTCTCAATATAGAGAATTTGCGTTCGATTCCCGGCTGGAAAGGAAAAAAAATATTGGAATAATTTCCAATGAGGGTTTGAGCAATTGAGTTTGTCTTTCTAAACTATAATCAATAAAATAATACTTAAATACATACAATCAAGGAGTTGCTTCTAAATTCAAATTCCTGAAATGACTATCGAAGGTACAGGGAACCAATTACAACTTTTGAAGTCCTGATTTAATCGTCCTGGGGTATTTTATGGACAATGCTTAGAAATCTATGGTGCAACGGTAAGGGAATTATTAATATTAATGTTGGTAGGTTAAATTTTAATAAATCTTGTTCTAGTTGGGGTGGCATTTTTTATTTTATTGGATAAAAAAAGGATGTATTTATATTTTGGTTAGTTAAACATTCGAATGACTTTATTTGCTCTTCAAAACTAATCTTACAAAAACTATCTACTTCATGCATGAGATAAGCCTTTGCAAAAATGCTTTTTTTACCTCAGTTTTACTACTTCTTTGTGGGTATGAGGGGATTATGGGAATATAAAAACCTAAAGTATTAGTCAAATTTAAGAGAGCCATGTTATTATTTTATTATCTTTTCTTTTATGATCAGTAATGCGAAAACAAATGACTTCTGATTGAGTAAAGTTTAGTATTTGAAAAATGAAAATAGGTAATATTTCGGAAACGACAAACTGCACAAAAAATTATTTGAATTACATTATTGTGTGCTTTAAGGAGCGCTTTTGTTTAGTAAGAGTTGGTCTATCTCTCAAGGTTTACCAGTAAGCAAAGTCATTCAGAATGAATAGTTAAGTGGTTATTCCTAATTTTAGGAGATGCAATTATATGTATTTTTATTTGGACTCTATAATAAATGATTATCCGTTATATTTAACTTAATTTTTATTTATGTACTTTTTTATTTTGGGGATAACTAACGTGCTCTGGTTTCTTTTGCGGTAAAAATTCAAGATAGACGTTTCATTTTTAGAAATACTATATGTTTAGGCTATTTTTATCAAAATCGTAAACTATTTTTAGAACATCTGAATTAAAAAAAAACAAATAAAACAAAATAAACATAAAGTTTGGAGAGTTTTTTTGTGAAAATTTTTCATTTTGTGTAACACTTTTTATAATTAGCAGGAATATGTTGAGGATGTTCGGAATGCCCTAACACATACACTTCATGAACTACAGTCCGTTATTAAGTTATGTTGCTCTCTCTTACATACAAACATATGTCTATAAACACAAAATATAACTTTTTATGAAATTACTATTGTTTAGAACCGGGGAGCCTCAAAACATTTATTTTCGGTGAATCGAAGTTTTTCTGTGTACAATACTTCCCCTATTTACTATAGATACGTAAAAAAAAAAAAAAAAAAAAAAAAATTAAACATAACTACACCAAATCTCATCTTCTGTTAAGTGCAACATACCATTCCATTTCAGTGGATCACAAATACAGCTTCTGCAGGAATTCATTGTCGTTTATTCCATACTTCTGTCTCTATTGTTTTTCGAGTTCCTAGAAATCTAGAGATCCGCACTTGTTACTGCGTCTACTACTGAGGAGCGATCTTGTTCTAATGGTATTTCTGTTACGTAAGTTTAAGTGATGGTGGAGGCGCTAGTATAGTTATGACAAGCCAATGTGTTACACAATGGGTAGCGAAAGCAATATCAAAATATTGAAAGTATTGTACAATCATACCTTAGAGATTTGTTTTCCGGTATCAGCACATTCAAGGAGGCTTTGCCCTTATATTTAGAAAAATGCCTTACCACCTGGGATATGACCTCATTAAAGGACGTGATAATGCATGTAGAAATCATATTCAAATATGCCTTCTTTGCTTAAACGACGACTCATGTAAAACATTTACTAAACTATGCATTAAATTTAAGAAATGACGTTCTGTGTCATAAATGGGAGGTATTAGTCGCAAAACACACTAAAATATCCTGATTTAATAGTCTTGCTGTAAAGTTATAAAAAATTAAATCTAGTTCTAATCTTTAATGATCTGCTCTAATTAAATAATGCGTTCTTAATTCTATGTCTCTCTGAACACAATGTTCACATCTTGAAGTTTGTAAGAACCTGTGTACATTTATAATATAGCTTTATAAATACAGTAAAAGTATAACATCGGTTATAGAGGTTATAGTTTAAAAGAATTGTCATTAATTATGTCAATTATATCCATAACTGAATTAAGATTTATCTCGATAATTATTTCTAAAGTTGAATAGTTGAGATATGAAGTAAATATAAACTTAAGTTATTATATTTTACTATAAATTCAAGTTTTGCTTACAGCTACCAGAAGTTTAAATTGGTAATTTTTTTAAAATAAAAGTATAAATAATTGTGTACGTTAATGAATTTAAATGTTAATATTTATTTAAACTAGTTAGTGCGGTTTTCCCCATTAATATCTGTACTAGTTACTTCTCATATTAAGTTAGATACTTACGAGATCTAAAGAAAATGCTTCATTAATTATTGTATCATTATTATGAATGTTTACATCTTTGATAATTATTCTAATTTCTCTCTTCAAACATTTTAGCATCGAAATTTAATTTTTATCAATAATACCAATAACATTTAATATTGGAGTACTTAAACAGAATAATGATTCATAGTGATATAAAATTATTTAATATCCGGTATAGTTTCATGTTAGGTAGGCCTGAATATACGTTTTTATTACAAAGCGCAAATAATAAATGCAGGATTAAAGTTTTTCTATAGCGTAAAGTATTTATAAAATATTCCCTGAAAGCATAACATCATAACATATGAATATTTGTATTTTCATGTAATCGTTAATGTAAGTGCTCAATCTTCAGCTCAGATTATAAGATTTAAAGCAAATTATGCACATGTAGAAATTCCGCACTTAAGACAACATATTTTCATACTTATTTTATTGCAAAACGTAAAGTTTTGTTTTTTGCAGACGAAATCAGATATTTGCAGAAAAGAAATCCAAGGTGTAGATTCCGAAGTTTACCATCAATAATTTCCTACGTTTGTAAAGTGTGCATTTGGTGCATCTTGAAAACAATTTCAACAACTACTTTTATACAAAGACTAAATACCTAGTACAAATAGATGAAAGTGTAAGTTGCAGACACTATTTTCGTGATCATAAGCTATAGATATTTCAAGCTTATCTACATAAACAAAATCAAAATTTTGGTTATGCTACTTCTAATTATTTTCTATCAGTTTTGAGATTTAGAGCTATAATGATTTGAAGTATTAAAGTAAGCCCTAAAATATCTCTATAACCAGCAAAGATGTAATTCTTATTACACGATCACAATATACACAAACGACTTGCTTAGGTCAATCGCACCGATTAAGACACTTCACGTTATATGTGAATCTGACTGTACAGTACCGGTCTTAGGTGTACGCTTCCGCTCGCGAACTGTAAGGAAGAACTTCTGAATGCTTCAGTAATAAGGTCACGGATGCAAAGAAAAACCGATTCCCTGTGCTAAGAAAGTAGGAGCAAAGGGTGAAGAGAGGGGCGAGGGTTTTGTAAGAATAATGAAAGAAGGTAAGGAAAGGTTGGTCCATATATATTTCATTGTTTATGTCAATCGGGCAGTCTTCTAGTCGGCTGCGTTTGACCGTAATAATGGGAAATAATGTTAGCCTCATCGATCTATTCCTCGAGACGAGAGAGAAGTTGAAAACATTAAATTTACATCATTAGACGTCCCGTCGTTTGTTCTCCCCTCTTTTAGGGCGGATTCAGTAAGTATGAATAGAGATCCACTGCTGTTGTATTTGGGTTTGGAAGAGTGAACGGAAACGCTTCTGTTACTTACGGCGGAAATTTATACCACTTTATTCATACCGAACGGGATGATTCAGGCGGTTTTGTCGTAATCGGAAGGTGTGGGTTCATTCGTGGTTTTCTCTGGGATTTACCCGGGTTTCAGGCGAATTCTGGAAAGGTTGATTACATCCCCTGAATTTTTTGTTCGTCAGTTTCTGTTCCCATAATTTCTTAATCAGTTCTTTCAGGTTAAAGGACCAGACAACGATGTTCGGCGAGTTGCGGCTGGATGGTGATTTGCGCATTGTAAAAGGTTATCTGGCGAAGTAGTCGGGAACACAGGTTGGGATCCGCCTTCCGCTTTCTGGTCTCCCTCTGAGATTCACCGACGGTTCCAAATGTAACCGATAGGATCTGCTCTCCCCTCATCCCCCCTGTGGTCAAGTAAGTAACAAAGGTGCCCAGAATTCTGGGGCCCCCGTGCGTGACTTATCATAATCCTACCATTTTATTAATCCTAAAATTATTATAAACTCTCCTCTTAGTTACTTGGTTGAACAATACTATTATTCCTAGATTCCTGGGTTCAATTTTGCCTGAACGGGAAATTTTTCATTGATAAAGAAGATTACTCGTTATGTCCAGAGTCTTGTGTGTGAATGAGAATGTATTTATGTGTACGTTCTGATAACTTAATAATACATCTATTGTTGGATATACACCTGATACAATTTCCACATTCATTATACGTGGCACATTTGTCTTCTTTGTGAACACTACTTTATATGCTGCAAGTGAAAGGAAAAAAATTCAAACGTGTTAAACACAGATGATTTTATCTACTCATTATTCTACAACTATTCTTACTAACACACATTCTTCTGTATGCACTTCAATTTAGCTGAAATAAATATTTGCAATTGAAATTTATATCATAATAATTTGGAGGTAAAAAAGTGAACATATTTCATACATTGTAACGTAAATCAATTGGTAGAAGAAGTTAAGTGCTTATATATTGTTAATTAGTTAATAAGCTTTCTAATAATACACTTGTGTACGCCTAACTATCTTGTCTCTCTTACTACTGATACCTAAAGAAGTGACCTGCAAGAATTGCGTGATGTCTTATTAGCTGAAGATGCAAACCTAATCGATCGCGAGCCATTTCATCCTCACGAATACCCTGCTTCATCTATTGAACTTACTTCTTCCATCATTTTGGAATCTCGCGTGTCTTGCCAGTAACCCATTTCATGCTGCTTCAACTTGTCAGATATGTTATATTACACCATGCAGTAAATTCTGTATTGTAACTGAGATTTCACATTTCTATGGGAAAACATCTGAACGGTTACATTCACATGACTTTCTCTACAGTGGCTTAATTTTCATTCTACTTTATTTTAATAGAGATAAACATTTTCAGAAATAGCTACATTAGACATTTCGTTATAAATATAAAGGGAATAGCGATAGTCAAATGCTTAAACACTAGATGCTGTATGCTGAACTTAAAATTTCATACTCTCCATATAATCCGAGCATCAACTGAAAATCAATAGAAATTTACAAGAATAAAAAAAGTAAGATATGTTCCATTCACATTTAGCTGTTTCCACAAACTTTTCTTGCAAAACATTTTCCTTTTATCTTCATTCTAATAGAGATAAACATTAGAATAAAGGAATACATTAGGCTAAAGCATTAGTCAATTCCTTTTAAAGTCGTTCGCTATGTAAAACAATTGAAATTCCTTTTTCTTTGCTTCATAGTACTATTCGAAAGAGAGCCGAAAAAGAGATGCCTTCCGTTTGAATAAACGTACAAAGTAGTTTAAAATTAAAACAAATAACTCGAATATCTCCGAAACGTTTAACCATGCAAAGAGAGATGTATATGACATAAATGGTGTGTTGTAACGAGATATATATAAAATAAGAACTATAGCTTTCCTGGCGACGTGTTAATTCAAAATCTTCTCGGGCTTCTAGCCAGGTAATAACTTGGCTTGACACCAACGTTTCGAAGAAGTGCATCTTCCTCGTCTTCAGGGTGAACTGATGGTTTGAGCTTGCGGAGACTGGTATTTATAAGAGCTGGGATGAAGCTAACATCTGATTGGTTCGCGAGATATTATGGCCTGGTATTTAAGATGACTGAGACATGGGCACGGACTTCGTAGAAAACTATTTATAGCAGTTATTCGGCTAATGTTTTGTGTTTGAGCACGCACCTGCTAGAAAATAAGTCTTGGAAGACTGCAGGTACAGGATTAGGTGTTAAGGCTCTTTATCATCGGTGTCCATGCTGAACTTAATTGTAGGCCAGAATCGCGATTTAGATTATTTGTTTCAGATGAGATGGCTAAAGCTTCTTTTACTCTCCTTTCCCAGTAATTCGAACACTTTGCCACTATCTTGGTGTTAGTAAAGTTAGCTCTGTGGCTCTGTTCTATACAGTGTTCAGCCAGTCCAGATTTTTCGGGTTGCATAAGCCTTATTGATCTTTGGTGTTCAGAAACGCGTGTGGCAATAGTGCGTCCTGTTTGGCCAATGTACGCTGCGCTGCATTCGCAAGGAATGTGGTAGACACCAGGTACTCTGAGAGCTAAATTATCTTTAACTGGCCTGACCAAATTTTTGATTTTAGGTGGTGGCTTATGGATGGTTTTGACATTATATTTGTAGAGTAGTCTACTAATCTTTCCCGAAAAATTGCCGGTAAACGGTATATAGGCTATGGTGGCTGGCTTGTCTTTTTGTTGAGTGTTCTTGCTGGGGTTTCTTTTTCGTCCGGCTCTTTTCAGCGCTGATGTGATGTCCTTGGCTGAATATCCATTTTGTTGGAGTGTGAATTTTAGGTGTTGAAATTCCATTTGCAGATTATCTGGGTCTGATACAGAAACTGCTCTATGTGCCAATGTGTTTAGAATGCCCATTCGTTGTGACTTATGGTGGAAGCTGTTTGCGTTGAGATAAAGATCCGTGTGTGTAGGTTTTCGGTAGACGGCATGACCAAGAGTTCCGTCCGCTTTTCTGGTAACCAGAATGTCCAGAAATGGGAGGGAAGCATTTTTCTCAACTTCCATTGTGAACTGTATTTGTGATCTAAGGCTATTTAGGTGTGCAAGAAAATCTGGAAGAGTGTGCAGTCCATGTGGCCAAATTACAAATGTATCATCTACATATCTGTAAAAATGTGTAGGTTTTAATGGGGCTGTGTTAAGTATTTCATGCTCCAGAAACTCCATATAGAAGTTGGCAATGGCTGGTGACAGAGGAGAGCCCATCGCAACACCGTCTGTCTGCTCGTAGTAGGTGTTGCCATACAGAAAATAAGTGGAAGTAAGTGTGTGACTAAACAGTGCAGTAATACCAGGTGGAAAGTGTTCTGACAATAGTTGTATTGTTTCCGCCAGGGGAACTCTGGTGAAGAGAGATACCACATCGAAACTAACTAACAGGTCCGATGGCTTCACTTTGATGTTGTCAAGAACTTCAGCGAATTGTATAGAGTTCTTCACATGGTGTACACACTTACCTACTATTGGTTGCAGCAGATGTGCCAGATGACGAGCTAGGCGATAGGTAGGGCTGCCAATAGCGTCCACTATGGGCCTTAGAGGTATCCCAGGCTTATGGATCTTCGGCAGACCATATAATCTGGGAGGTATGGAGGCAGATGGCGAGACCGTCTTCTGAACATCAGGAGGAAGGCTGGATTTCTTAATTAGCTGGATGGTGCGTCTTTCCACAGAGTTGGTAGGATCCTTTTTAATGGTTTTGTATGCAGGATCGTCCAGCAGTTGTTGAACCTTTTCTTGGTATTGCACGGAAGCGAGGAGTACCGTGGCGTTCCCTTTGTCAGCTGGTAAAACAACCAAGTTGTCGTTTTTTCGAAGGGAATGTAAGGCTTTACTTTCTTCTCGGCTGATGTTTGAAGTAGGTAGGGTTGCCTTTTTGTAAGCTCTTGCTACCTCACGGCGTATTTCTTCTGCACTTGCTGATGGAAGTTGACAAAACACACACGGATCTTTATCTCAACGCAAACAGCTTCCACCATAAGTCACAACGAATGGGCATTCTAAACACATTGGCACATAGAGCAGTTTCTGTATCAGACCCAGATAATCTGCAAATGGAATTTCAACACCTAAAATTCACACTCCAACAAAATGGATATTCAGCCAAGGACATCACATCAGCGCTGAAAAGAGCCGGACGAAAAAGAAACCCCAGCAAGAACACTCAACAAAAAGACAAGCCAGCCGCCATAGCCTATATACCGTTTACCGGCAATTTTTCGGGAAAGATTAGTAGACTACTCTACAAATATAATGTCAAAACCATCCATAAGCCACCACCTAAAATCAAAAATTTGGTCAGGCCAGTTAAAGATAATTTAGCTCTCAGAGTACCTGGTGTCTACCACATTCCTTGCGAATGCAGCGCAGCGTACATTGGCCAAACAGGACGCACTATTGCCACACGCGTTTCTGAACACCAAAGATCAATAAGGCTTATGCAACCCGAAAAATCTGGACTGGCTGAACACTGTATAGAACAGAGCCACAGAGCTAACTTTACTAACACCAAGATAGTGGCAAAGTGTTCGAATTACTGGGAAAGGAGAGTAAAAGAAGCTTTAGCCATCTCATCTGAAACAAATAATCTAAATCGCGATTCTGGCCTACAATTAAGTTCAGCATGGACACCGATGATAAAGAGCCTTAACACCTAATCCTGTACCTGCAGTCTTCCAAGACTTATTTTCTAGCAGGTGCGTGCTCAAACACAAAACATTAGCCGAATAACTGCTATAAATAGTTTTCTACGAAGTCCGTGCCTTTTTTTTTTTTTTTTTTTTTTTTTTTTTTTTTTTTTTTTTTTTTTTTTAGTTTCAAGTGGAGGGGAAAAATCCACCTTAAGGACTAACCCGGGCTGGCATGCCCGGAGTGTCGGGGTCTCCCAGGATGGGCCTACCGACTAAAAAAACCCCTCCACCGGTATTGGAAGGTAAGGATACTGCGGTACCGCTGTTGCACCCGCGCAGTAAAAGGTAAAGGTGAACTGGCCCGCTGTGCGGCCGCCAGGGGTGAGGGTTGTGCTAGTAGACCGGCTTGACCGAGGCCCAGCCGGCCCCTGTAGCGAATTATAGGTGAGGAGTTGAGGAAATTATGGGTGGTTGGGAGTTGTTGGTGAACATGGGATTGGAAGTGTAGGGAGAGCTGCCACTCTCTCCCTGTGGTGATGATGACGGCACTGGATATTGATGGTGAAGTTGGTGCTGCAGCTCTCAGACACCCACGACCGAAGCCTTTAGAGACCCCAGCCGCGGGCACTGGTCGTGTAAGTGATGGGTAGTTATTGGTGATGTCTGCCAAGTTTAAGATGAGTCTTCCGGGTGTACCCTTGCTCTGATTGGAATTCTCTGAGCAATTGCTGCGGAGTCTTAGGCTGCTGAGGGAATGTTCCTTCAGCTACCTGCTGTTGATACTTTTGGGCGCTGGCTATCCGGTTGGACAGCTCAGCGGTGGAGGCCTGTAGAGTGGAGATGGTGGCGGTGTTGGCAGCTTGTAGGGCGTCGATCCTGGTGGACAGGTCGGCGGCTGTAGTCTGCTGGCTGGTGGCTGCTGCGTCGTTAGAAGCTTGTAGTTCCTGTAGCTTCTGTGTGAGGAGACTGCATGTCTCTTCCAGGGCAGCTAGTCGAGCGCCGACGTTCAGGATCTCCGCGTGGAGATCCTGAATGGCTTCTCGCGTCGCTGCGTCTGTTGAAAGTGCAGGTGGTGAGGCCTCAGTGGTGGTTGTCTGCGGTGGAGTGGTTCGGCGGGCAGAAGTTGGTGTTGAAGTGCTGCTCCTTGGGTAGAGAGGGCACTGGGCTTGCCCTGTGTAGTGTTCTGTGCCACGACAGGTGGCACAGAATCGGCGGCGTCGGCGGAGATCATGCCCAGTGCACTCGGTGGTGGTGGAGTTGGTACCGCAGTAGTGGCACCTCGGTGTCGAAGAGCAGTCTTCAGCTGTGTGGCCGTAGGCACAGCAGCGTCGGCAGGGCCGATGGCGTTCCTGTCGGCTAGCCTCGACGACCAGAAGTCGCCCTAATAAGGGCAACCCTGACGCCAAGGCAGCTTCCAGGTCAGCCTGGTCCTGCATCTCCAGCCGGACGAGCGGCGTTGGTCCCCGGTCGCAGTAAATGCGGGTGGCCCTCAAGCATGAAGGCCACCGCGACTGCACGGCGGTGAGCAGATGCCGGGTGGTAAGGTCCCTAGGGACCCCCCGTACCACGGCACTGAACCGGGGCGGCGTCGTAGAGCTGGGTGGTGGCGGCGGTGGTGGCGGCGGTGTTGGCGGCAACTGCGGCTGCAGTTGCGGCGAGACTGCGGTGGCGGCCGGCGAAGCAGGGCTTGCCGGGACCGGTGGCAACGGAGAAGCTGCCTCCTCGGCGGCTGCCGAGGAAGAGGCGACGGGTGCTGCCTTAGCAGCGGCGAGTCTGCGCAGTATCTTCTTGGCCATCTGCACGAGTCGAAGAAGAAGCATGTCTCAGTCATCTTAAATACCAGGCCATAATATCTCGCGAACCAATCAGATGTTAGCTTCATCCCAGCTCTTATAAATACCAGTCTCCGCAAGCTCAAACCATCAGTTCACCCTGAAGACGAGGAAGATGCACTTCTTCGAAACGTTGGTGTCAAGCCAAGTTATTACCTGGCTAGAAGCCCGAGAAGATTTTGAGATATATATTTTTGCATAATACGTTTTTGTCTATGTCTTACGGTTTTCCAGTTATACAAAGGTCATACAAAAGTAGAAATAAAGAGATCTTCTGATGCTATTCCAAGAAAATTCAAAATATACAGTTTGTTTTTCATGAAAATGTCTTAAAACATGTGACATTTTAATCAAAATCTTTAGAGCCATTTTTGAAAAATCAACATTTTCTAAAAATGTTCCATGTAAAGGGTAGCTGGAGTGTGGACATTTTCTTTAAAATCTTCGTGTCGCATCCTTGCAAGATACTGTATTTAAATCCAAAGTTTGGTATTTAACTGATTTTTCATTTTTGAGCTATACTGTCCAAAGGTACATACACACATACACCGCGACCCTTTTTCTAAAAATGTTTTTTTTTAGTAATTCAAGAGAACTCAGAACATATATTTCGAGTGAAATTTCGCCATCAAATTGTTGAGTGAAATACAATACCTTTTCTATGCACATGCTGGAGAACGTAAAATATTGAACATTTTGAGCACTCAACACCGGATATCCCGGAAATAGTCTATGCCTAAAAACAGGATTTATTTAGAATTAACTGTGTTGTTTTTAAGAAACAAAAACATTTCTGTGTTCATATTTCGTCTATCGTTAAACGTAATGACAGATATTTAAGATGGTTCAACATTCCTTGCAAGTGAAGGGGACTTCACGAGCTATTCACAGAAAACATAATAGATGCATTTTATTTGGCATGTTAATTAATATCTTTGATATGTGGCGTTATAATCAAAATCGTTACACTTTTTGGAGAAATTCAAAATATCGAAACATTTTTCATGTAAAGAGTATTTGGGGAGGGAGAAATTTCTTAAAAATTTTCGTTTCGCATCTTTGAAAGATGATGATGATGGTGATGATGATGGTGTTTAAGGGCGCTCAACTGCCGAGGTCATAAGCGCCCTTATGATTAAAACTTGGCAATAGCCAGTAAGAAAATACCAAACAAAAAAGTAAACACAAATAAAAGAGCTAACACAGTTGAAACGGAAGTAACAGAAACGTCCAGCCCTCTAACCAGAGCTGGATATAAAACTCCATCTAAAATCAACACATTAAAACCAAAAGAATTTAAAAAACCGTTATCACACTAAAACGTCAAGGTAAAAGAAAGTTTTGCTAAAAATTTAAAAACCCTGTCCACTGCTCTTGGGTCATCTGCCAGGACCTCAGCAAGAGAGGCCGGCATGCCCATAGATGACCGAATGTGTGCCAGGTGACCACACTCCAGCAACACATGACGAACTGTCTGTGCCTCCCCACAGAGCGCACAGACAGGAGCAGGTTCATGTTTAAAAAGGTAACTGTGAGTAAAAATACAGTGGCCAATTCTTAGCCGAGCTAGTACTACCTCCTCCCGGCGGAATAAACGAGAGGAGGTTACCCAGTTGACAGGGAGGTCCTTCACCTCTCGCAGCTTATTACCACGGAGAGCCGACCACTCCGCATGCCAAGTCGAAAAAACGGCTCTCCGTACAGCCACTCTAAAATCTTCTGCTGTTGAATGGGTAATCGTAACACTGGGCGCTGTGACTGCCGATTTCGCTGCCAAATCCGCCGTGTCATTCCCTGGCAAGCCAACGTGTCCAGGAATCCATGCGCACTCCACATTAAAACCACAAGCGTGCAAAATGTGGAGAACGTCCTGGATGCGCTGCACCAAAGGATGGTAATTGTACAGCTCACGAATGCTCTGAAGGGCACTAAGGGAATCACTAAGAATAAGGCAGTCACCTAATTTTCGACGTCGAATATACAGAAGGGCTTGATAAATAGCATATAGCTCGGCAGAATATATAGATGTGCAACTAGGCAAACCGTAAGTAGAAGTTGCGGTGCCAGTTACAAAGGCACATCCAACACCGTCGGGGCTCTTACTACCATCGGTGTAAATACAAATACGGCCACTGTATTTGGATAAAAATTCTAAAAAGCAACGACGAATACTATCAAGAGGCGTAACAGATTTCCCGTAGAGCGTCATCCCGAGATCGACATGGGAGGTAGCGCGTAACCAAGGGGGGTGTATATTCTCTCCCTTGGATAACAGCCGAGGAATGTCAACATGGTGCTGGCGTAGAAGCTCACGGAAACGAAAACCTGCTGGCCTGGGGCTCAGAGAGCGGAGGCAGTATCGCTCGTGCAGCTCAGGGGAGAAAAACGCGTGATAAGTTGGATGCCCAGGCATACACTTCAGCCCACAGCCATAATTAGCAAGCAGGACATCACGCCGACAACGCAGAGGAGGTTCTCCCGATTCGGCGTAGAGGCTAACAACTGGGCTCGTTGGAAAAGCTCCAACGGCCACACGGATGCCCTGGTTATGGACTGTGTCTAATCTTCTGAGCACTGAAGGTCGAGCTGAAGAATACACAATGCTGCCATAGTCCAACTTCGAACGAATCACAGCACGATAAAAACGGAGCAATGTCGTCCGATCCGCACCCCAAGACTTGCCACTTAGTATCCGTAAAAGATTTAGAGAACGGTCACATCGTGCTCTAAGCTGTGCTATTTGTGGTGCCCAACAAAGTTTCCGATCGAAGATCAAACCAAGGAATCTCGCCTCGTCTGCGAAAGGAAGTAAATCTGGCCCGAGTCGAAGAGACGGCGGCATATGCCACTTACGGCGCCAGAAGTTAACGCAGACTGTCTTCTCAGCGGAGAAACGAAAACCGTGTTTCGAGCTCCATGCATAGAGATTGTCCAAACACCGCTGGAGACGGCGTTCCAAAAACGGTGTACGCTGAGAAGTACAGAAGATGGCAAAGTCGTCCACGAATAAACAGGAAGAGACACCTTGAGGCACACATAGTGATATGGAATTTATCGCAATAGCAAATAGAGTCACGCTGAGTACCGAGCCCTGCGGCACTCCGTTCTCTTGAATAAAATGGTTAGAAAAAACCGAACCCACCCTCACTCGAAAAACGCGGTCCCGCATAAACTCCTGAATGACCAACGGTAGGCGTCCACGTATGTTCCAGTTGTGCAGAGAACGCAATATTCCCGCCCGCCAACACGTGTCGTAGGCCTTCTCGAGGTCAAAAAATATCCCAACTGTGGGGCTGTTCTTAAGAAACCCGTCCATAATCTGAGTTGACAGAGAGACAAGGTGGTCAGCAGTTGAACGTCGTCGTCGAAAGCCACACTGGATGTTCGTCAGAAGATTGTGGGATTCCAGCCACCACACCAACCGTCCATTGATCATGCGTTACATCACCTTGCAAACGCAACTGGTGAGGGAAATAGGACGGTAACTGGAAGGAAGATGGCGGTCCTTTCCAGGTTTAAGAATGGGTATGATGGTGGCCTCCCGCCACTTGTCTGGAAAAATGCCATCAACCCAGACACGATTATAGACCTCGAGTAGGAAATCTTTGCCATCAGGAGAGAGATGTTGCAACATTTGGACGTGGATACCATCTGGGCCTGGTGCTGAGTGTCGTGAAGAGGAGAGTGCATTGTCTAGCTCTGCCAGGGTGAAAAGGCGATTATAATCCTCAAGGTTGCCAGAAAGAAACGAGAATTCTTGAGATTCCACCTGGTTCTTAACTGTAAGAAACTCAGGGGAATAGTTGCCTGAGCTAGACACCTCAGCGAAAGCACTGCCTAAAGTATTCGCCACGTCAAATGTATCAACAACAGCTCCGGTAGGTGTTTTGAGACCGGCGATGGGCATATGGTTCGGTTTCCCAGCCACACGTCTTAACTTATCCCATACGACAGAGGAAGGTGTATGTCGATTAAAGGAACCCACGAATTTATTCCATGACATCTTTTTGCTATCCTTAATAACCCGCCTAGAATGTGCACGCATCCGTTTATAGTGTATCAGGTTATCCAGTGTAGGAAAACGCTGGAAAACCCGTAGAGCTCGTCTGCGAGCGCGAATAGCATCCCGACAGTCAGCGGTCCACCAAGGTACCGGAAATCGACGGCTGTAGCCAGTCGAACGCGGAATGGATTGCTCAGCAGCAGAAAGAATGGTCCCTGTAAGATGTTCGACCAAGTGGTTCACAGAGTCGTGCTCTTCGTAGCTAAATTCAGCCAAGTGGGAGTACAGTTCCCAGCTGGCGTGGTCTAGGCGCCAACTAGGTAAACGGGTGGAACATACAACGGGTGTCAAGACACTAATACGACAAGGAAAGTGGTCACTAGAATGCAAATCCGAGATGATATTCCAGCATAAGGTGACTGCCAGCTGAGGGGAACAAATTGCAATGTCAATGTGTGAAAAACTATGAAATGCGTCAGATAGAAAGGTGGGCTCTCCGGTGTTCAAGAGAGCAAGATTCTGACTATCCAAGAAGTCTTTAAGTAGCGTACCTCTCGCACAAGCCCGAGGAGAGCCCCAAAGAGGGTGATGGGCATTCACGTCGCCTACCAATAAAAAGGGTGGTGGCAACTGCGAAATGAGGTGTTCTAAGTCGCTGTGCGTGAGGTCCGCAGATGGAGGCAAATAGATACTGCAAATGGTGAATGAAGCGGAGGGTAGCTTAATGCTGACAGCAACGGACTGGATTGCAGATTGTATGGGTACGGAGTTGGCAAAAATATCATCTCGAATAAGCATCATAGTGCCCCCATGTGCCGGGACACCGTCCTCCGGGGATAAATCACATCGTACGGAGGAGTACTGCCTGATGGTAACGGTGTCCTGTGGACGGAGCTTCGTCTCTTGTAAACATACAGCCAAGGGTTCATGCTGGCGCAGCAACAAGTCAAGCTCTGGTCGATGTGGTCGAATTCCGCGTATGTTCCAATGGAGGATAGCCATTGAGTATATTATGGGATAAGTTTCAAATCGAAAGACGCTTCTGCAGATTGGGATTAGCTGGTCGGTTCAATTTGTTCTTCTTAGGCGTTGGGCTAGTACTATTTTCAGGAGCACGATCCTGCCGTTTCCGCACTGTCCCTCTGGCAGTGGCGGCAGAATCCTCCTGGTCCATCTCCTCCACAAGGGATGGTCCCTTTTTCAAGAGCAGTTTTAGGTCCAAGTAGTTCGAACCGATTGGATGTGCTGATCGGTGAAGACGGCCGTCGCCGATTCACGCCCTCCTCCCCAGATGACCCTTCAGAGGAGGATACACGTGTGGAGTTGCGTGAACTTTTCTTACCTTTAGATGACTTGGTAATAGATTGCACATTCTCTTTCAAGAAGTCTTGTCGTACATACTTGGTCTTAAACTGTTTTTCCGGGGCAGAAGACGTCGTGAATTTACCAACTTTAGTTCCAGAGGTCGAGGCTTTCGGTGACAACTGTGCAGGACTATTCTGTAAGCTAGCGGATTTGGCAGATGTTGATACCAACTTGGGTGTAGGTGCCGAAGGCTTTGGTAGCGCTTGGGCTAAAATAACCTTTTCCGCAATTGTAGCCCCGTTCATATCGCCGGTCTGTGTTGCGATTTCCCGACGCGGTACCGGTTTAGCTGCAACTGAGCTATAGGTACCGGACCTCGGGGCAGAGGGTTGGCGGAGTCGCAGGAGCTTCCGGGCTTCCAAGAAGGACACCTTCTCTTTCACCCGTATCTCCTGGATCGCTCGTTCCTCTGCAAAACGGGGGCAGTCTCGGGAACTAGATGGGTGTTCCCCGTTACAGTTCACACACGATGGAGCTGAAGCACAAGCCCCATCGTGGGAGATGTCACCGCAGTGGACGCAGGTGGACTTGCCGGTACACAACTCACTAGTGTGACCAAAACGTTGGCATTTAAAGCACCTCAGCGGATTGGGTATATAAGGCCTAACTTCGATGGCTTCATACCCTGCTCTAATCTTTTGAGGCAGATCAACCCGATCAAAAGTAAGAAACAGGGTACGAGTAGGCAGGAATTCACCGTTGATCTTACGTTGTACCCGATAAACAGCTGAGACACCCTGAGTCGCTAGATTTTCTTGGATCTCCTCAATAGACAAACCGTCCAACGCGCGGGTTGTTACTACACCGCGGGAGGAGTTCAGCGACTTGTGCACCTCGACCTTCACTGGATAGCTGGCTAACATGGTGGCTTTGAGTATCCTTGCAGCTTGCGAGGCGGAGTTGGCTTCGACAAGAAGTGTACCATTGCGAGCTCGAACGCAGGATTTAACAGGACCAGCAATGGCATCGAGACCCTTTTGGATAGTAAAAGGGCTCACCGTCAGGAACTTCTTACCTTCCTCTGTCCTATGAATAACCAAGTAGCGAGGACCACATGACTCGACTACTTCCTTTCCAACGTCTTTATTTGAAATCAGGGGTTTAAGTTTTGGTGCCATAAAAAAAAATTGTATAAATTCATCCCCCAGTGCTCCCCACCCACCACGGAGCCCAACGAGGGGTCACCCCACTGGGATGACAGGGCTACACAGGGGATATAGCGGGCTCGCCGTCCCACTCACCCTGGAGTTCGGTGTAATACCTAGTCCTGGCCGATTGACTAGGGGTGGGTTAGTCCCTAGCCTCCCGTTTAGGCAAATCAGAAACCAAAGCGGTGTATTAGGCTGCGCACCCTCCCCAGTTACTGAAAGACAGAAGCCCAGGCTCAGGTACGCAACCCTCAACCAACCAGGATATTCCTCTTCACCGACACGGGTCTCCACGCACGGCCTACACGTGGGTGGGCATTTTGACCTTCTGGCTCCCTCACCACTCTGAGGTTGCCCACAGAGGGAGTCAAGGTGGCTCGGGACCCCGGGTGCGCCTAACCCGTACCTACCGTAGTAGGCCCCTGGGGGGGTCTTTGAAAGATATTAAACATATATTCAAAGTCTGATATTTATCCGATTTTACGTTTTTGAGTTAAGGTTTCACACACACACACACACACACACACACACACACACACACACAGACCCACAGGCAGATAGACAGACACGTGGACTTTTTTTCTCAAAGTAGTTTTCTGGATACATGGTCCTCAAAACAGGTATTTTAGTGTGAAAAATCGTCAAATTTTTGTGTAGAATGCATTCTTTTTTGTGAATATGGCAAAATAAAACGGACCACCACTACCGCTACCATAATCTAGTACAGCTTATTTTAAGACCGGTTCTTACACGATACAAAGAAGTCTTCCTGTGCTTCCGTTTTGAAAACCATTAAGTTTTAAAACTATCAAAATATTCTTCTGGATATTCTGAAAAGGTTCGATTAAAAATTGATAAAATTAAGTTACAGCTGAATATCATTTAAGCAATTCTTTAAAAACGTAAATACATTTAGTAAGCAAAGCTTGTAAGATTGATTGAAGGCATATGGAATTATGCATGTCTAGCTAACATCAAGACGAATATTGTTGATAAAGATTGGAGTTGTTTTTCATAATGCATTCAAGTTTTAAATGTGTTAGAAACTATTAGAGTTAATGTCGTTTTATTAGTTTAGGTTTCCATTTTATGCTTCAAATATCTCAATGACACGCATTTTTTACTTAAATCTACTTAATTTAATAATTAATGCACAAAACTCCAACGAATAAAAAAAATCTTGAAAGAATTAGTTAACTAACGAAATAAAGCGATATCCATATTATTTAGAAAATCCACCAGTACACCTAACAAAACAATATTTGCATAATAGAATAACTAAGTAGAGAGGTTTGAAAAATAATCTGCTTGAATATACTCAAAAAGGACATCGTTAGAAAATTCTCTACTATCGTTCAAGAATAAGTGCAAATAAGATTAGGAAAAGAAGAAATGCGGTTGTATAAACAAGCAATAAAAATAATCATAAAATACTGTAATTACATATTTGAAAAGAGACAGTGATTTCAAAATCATGCTTCCCAGCGATCGAAACAGAAATGTTTTTATTGCGCTGAAAATATCTGTGAGTTACAGATGCAGAAGATTTACATTGTTATTTAAATATAGTTTTGAGAAAACAGCTTACATTTAGCCGAAGCACTGAATGAAATCCTCTTCTCATAATTTATCGCAGTATGCCTATACTCATTCCACAGGACAGTCCAAAACTACGCACTGTTGCAGAAACGCGTTTCCTAGCATTACGTGCGTAAATTGGGTTTTATTTATAGGCGTTCTTTAACTACTGGTTGTCAGCGTCCTATTCTATTTTGGGCTTCAAAATCCGCTTAGTTTTTCTTAGATGCCTCTTTATCAGCCTTGAGGTTTTTTTTTTGCGTGTCGCGTTCTCCGCTGGGATTGAACGTGCGACCTCGGAGGGCGACATTACATGTGTGATACTGAGACCACCTGCATAATATTTTGCTCTAGATGGGCAATACCATTCATCTTAATATTGGTCATGCAATTTGATACCTCCCCAAACAATACAATAGAGAAGAGTGGATCCGGAGGACAAGGAGACCTGCATTTTTGTGACCGTCTACCAGTCAACCTAAGTGGAGGTGTAGTATCTTAATATTCAAGAATAATCTATGCAAAATTATGATGCCTTTATTTTATTTAAAAACCACCTTAGCAATATGCAATATTTTTCCGACTGAAGGACTACTTCCAGAACATTGAGATTTCTATCGGTTTCAAAAAAGTATTAACTACATTGATGATTCAAAGAAATATAGCTCAAATACAAATCTCCAATACTGAAACATATTTGTTTCAGTTAGAGATGCGTCGCTGTGAATGGTATGTTGACATACACGGTGAAATAGCTGAGATAAAACTGTGATAAAGGTACCAACTTTTATGAAAAGGATAAGTATAAGTCCAACTCAGAATAAAACCTTGGTTGTAGAGAGCTCTCAACTGTTACAGTCATAGTTAATATAAATCTTGGTCCAATAAAATTACTGAAACGTGAAAAAGATATTTGTGAGAATTACCTGAGATTGCTTAACGGAAAATTACATTTAGGACTTATACCCCCTTATCCAGACGCCGGCGAATTATTGTTACTGTGTACTTAAGATTACATTTAATGTACCGATTGTAACATCTGTTTTCTTGAGGGGTGGACAAAAACATCCTACACTGGATTCCCTCCTCTGTGATTTTCGGTTCCTTACTTTTCTTCTTTTCGTGTACACAATTGGAAAAGCTTGCACCTTTAAGGCCTGTTCCATATAACTTTGTCCCGTATCTTTTAACTGTCACATGCACTACTCACCTCTCATTGGTTGCTGATGTGGAATAAGCTTTGTGCGATACAAAGCATAACCATTTATCTTAATATATTTAAGGCATAGCTTGCCTAATTTACATTTTCATATCCATATGACAATACTGAGTTATTAATACAGTTAATGCATCTGAAATGCTAATTAATTTTTATCAATCAATGGATGTAAAATTCCTCTTAGCATGGTAAGTGACCATACATCTTGCATGATACTGTTCATATCGCTTTTGTTACCTTATTTTTGCATTACACACGCGTTGCTTGCCATTAGCCAATTAGGGAAACATGGAAGTCAACGCAGAGCAGAAGAATACATGTCAGGGAACAAGCTTTTAAAAACAGGGTTTAATAGGAATACTAGATTGTGATGATATGGGCAGCTACATCACAATGGAGTCGTTAGCCTAAATGAAAATAAATCTTGAAAGATAAGAGATTCCTACATTGTGATTGAGCTCCTTGCTTCTTCAGACAGCTATTATTTATTTATTTATTTTTCTCACACTCTGTTTGTGATGACTGATTGATCATAACACCTGACATATTCCCTACTTATATTTACTTTCTCTAACACGTATGTACAATGTATATAGGTAATAGGTAGAGAAGCTTTGCATTCGACACAAAGTTCGATACCGAACTTTCAGCGGAATTAGATGTTTTAAAGTCCCCTATATGCAAAAAAGCATACATCCGTTGTGTATGTGCCCGTATATCTGTGAACACGGTAACTCAAAAATGAAAATGAAAGGCCGGTAAAACTTTGTTTAGTATCTTCCAAGGAGGCGACATGAAGATATTGAAAAAAATCACTCCACTCCTAACTATCCCTTACATGGAAAAAGAAATCAAAATTTTGAATTTCTCAAAAATGACTAACGATTTTTATTAAAATACCATGTATTAAATATATTAACACGGCTTGAATTTTCTGGGAATAGCCTCTGAAGACCTCTTCATTCTGAATGACTTTTGCATAGCTGTTAAACTGTAAGAGATAGACAAAAACTTACAACAAATTCGTGTATACTTTATGCCACATGCCTTGTTTTTGGTTTCCGTCTTTTAATACTTGGCCTTGCAAAGAAACGAATTTGAATCACATAGCAACCAGCTTTTAAATCATTTGACTATCATTAGCATAGCGTATTCCCTTCTACTTATAGGGAAGTAATTAATACGACCATTTCTCTTAACTTTTGTTTATCTTGATTAACACGAAATAAAGAGAAGGATCAGCTTTTGTAAGAATAATCTGTTGCAGAATAGCTAGAGAAAGTCATGTGAATTGAACACATCCAATTTTTGTTGCAACAAACCTCTATTTTATCTTTGCGCAGACAGCACAGAGTGACATAGCTTGAATATGGCGCTCTCCTATTCAACAGAACAAAGCATTTTGAGCTCAATTTAGCACATAGCACTTTGTTTGCGAATGTATACAGACCATTGCGTGTTGACAAGAGTATTTTGTTATGCGTTGCGAATATGTTCTACGAGGTGCGATACATTTGTTTAACGGACTACAACTAGCTTCTATAGTGAGAGCATGATTATAGCTTCCTATTTGAATACACATAAAGGTTAATGCAATGGCAACTTGACTAGTTAGCTTTAAAATGTATATCGCTTGACAGCTTGTATGAAAATAAGTCTGATACGTTGACGTAGTTAGGGAAACGTGCTGTCTATAGTTTAGTGTATCATAAAATTAAATAAAATTAAAATCTATATAAAATAATCTTATAAAGCGTGGAACGTTTTATTCAAAACATTTCGAAACAGTTGCATTTGACGCTACTTTATTTTTTCTTTTACTCAATAATTGCGTGCAAAGATGCTTGGTTCAATACCTTATTTGCAGTATTCATATGGTCTGCTTCATGGTAAAATCCTTTTCTCTTCCAGGTATATACTTGAGTGAGATTATCTCAACAGAAGATCACGCACATGCGCACACGCACACACACACATTATATATATAATATTCGTTTGTATGTTTTGTGTGTTTGTAAACAGCATAATCCAAAAAATAAATGTCAAATAAATGCTAAAATTTAGAAATAAGTTCATCGCATTTCAAGGATACCACAGCACTATTTTAAAAAAAAAGCTTGCCATCCCTAAACTACTCTTTTCATACAAAAAAATGGCTTTATCAATTTTGTTTCAAATACAACTTTTACGATATTTACACACCAATACATTGCCTATATATTGAATAGTCGTGAGCTTTACCTCATTTTGAATAACATTTTAGTATCTTTAAACTATAAGAGATAAACTTGATCATAGAACTCAGATCTCTTTAAAATAAACTATTTATCTGATGCAACCCTATTTGCAGAATTATTCATTTCCGAGATATAAGTTTTTTTAGTTGGAATTTCAAATTGTTTATAATCTCTTGTGAGTATGCAAAGAGTGGAAGTTCAAAACTAGCATACGAACTCCTTCTTCAAAGTATAATTATTGTTTCATCTTCCTGTATCTCTCTTATGCCTAAAACGAAATGCATAATGAAACATATCTCGATTATCATGAAGTGGAAAGAAGAATAGGATTTCGTAAGAATACTTATAGGGAGCGGTTAAAGAAAGTCATTTGAATTTTATTATGATAGTATTAAGATGAAGTATCTGTGAAATTTGTTCATATGTTGTTTTTCTTACAAAATAATATAAACTTCAAATTTTAAGAGAATGTATAGTATTTCCCACTTGGTATATTTTAGTTACCAATTAATTGAAGCAATAACTGAGCAGGTTCCTGTTTATTATAATAGGTACGCCTACGTTTAAAACTTGTTTTCTGGCAAATCTTTTTAAACCACCTTTCACACGAAGCAATGTTTACTAATTTGTCTCAACTATTTGTTTCAAGTTAGTAAAGCATGTACATTAAAGAAACTAGTCATATACTTTTTCCAAATAATGCTCTAATTTTGAGAAATAAATTACTGCATTTTAAAAATATAAAGGATTTTAGAGAGTACAATAGGTCATACTTTTTCTACAATTTTTAGAGTTAATATAAAATATATGGAAAAATATATATTTGTAAACTCATTTAAATAGTTAACTTTTAATGTGATTATTTTTAAAAATGACCTACGTGGCCCATTTTTATAAGAATGATGCATTTGGACAGTAAAAGCTATTATTTATATGACAATGCAAAATGGAATTTTGATTCATGGCAAAACGATCGCTATTATTGTGTATAATAATTGGTATAAATACCAATTAGATATTTTAAATACTGTTGATTTTCCAAATAACACACATGCATTATCTTAATTCAATTAAAATCTTGAGAACGATAAATGTAATATATTTTCATCAATATTTCTCCAAAAAGTTATACAAATCTATTTTTATGGTGGTTTCTTTCGTACTTTTTGGGTTATTTCCTTAAACACTTAGGTCGGACCAGAAGTGAATAAATAAAATAGATTGAAAAATAATCATAAACAGACGAAGTATTCGTCTTCCAAGGCAAATAACAGCAAAAAACACTTTATCGAGATACTCGCCCCAATCGAGATTCCAACTAGGAACTTTTTGAGTTTGAGGCGGACATAGTGTTCCAAAACTCCTGCTTATATCCTATATAACATTATTCGACAAAACATGATTTTAGAAGTAGGTGACAATGCTTGTGGTCCAGCTCACGTAATTTTAAAATATATTGACTATTTTTTTGCACTGAAACTTGAGGGCAATGCTTATGTTCAGACTGGAATTGATTTTGACGCGACTCCTTTCCGAGTGCCGTGACGTCACTAGAGAGAGCGCTGCACGTCATGGCATGTGAAATAATTCATCTCCTCTCAAAGGATATGTGTTCCGTTATTTAAAAGTCATGACTCTAGCACAGGTCTAAAATACACTACTGGTATTAACTTTTGTAGTACATTTTCCTGTAGTTCGTCTAATATCTGCGTTTTTGAGCTATTTCATACAATGCATACGTTTTTTAAATTCCCGTTTACTATTAATTTGAACATTAATTTCTCAGAATTTTTAAGCATATCTTGCGTATCAGTGCACAAATAATTCACGAGTCTTGCAAATATATCGCTCTAATGCAAAATAACCCTAGAATTTTCAAAAAACATTGTGTTTCCACATTTTATTACTTTATTCATTACCTATAGGTTGTAGAGTCGATATTTCAAAGGAACTATCTGTTTTGACATTCCCAATTCCAAAATAAACGCATGTATGTATGTATGTATGTATGTATGTATGTATGTATGTATGTATGTATGTATGTATGTATGTATGTATGTATGTATGTATGTATGTATGTATGTATGTATGTATGTATGTATGTATGTATGTATGTATGTATGTATGTATGTATGTATGTATGTATGTATGTATGTATGTATGTATGTATGTATGTATGTATGTATGTATGTATGTATGTATGTATGTATGTATGTATGTATGTATGTATGTATGTATGTATGTATGTATGTATGTATGTATGTATGTATGTATGTATGTATGTATGTATGTATGTATGTATGTATGTATGTATGCATGCATGTATGCATGCATGCATGCATGCATGCATGGATGTATGTATGTATGTATGTATGTATGTATGTATGTATGTATGTATGTATGTATGTGTATGTGTAAGTGTATGTGTGTATGTATGTATGTATGCATGCATGTGTGCGTATTCATGTTTGAATAGCATTAGTAATAATAAAACGAACGATGATTAAATATGAAACTTGATATTTAGGTCCAACCTTTTACAAGGAGGCAACACGAATATTTTCAATAAAAATTTTACCCTTTATATGAAATATTTTTCAAAAACTTTGATTTCTCAAAAATGTTCTAACAATTTTGATTAAAATACCATTTTTTTTTTTTTTTTTTTTTTTGGTAGTGTTTAACGCCCGCTTTAACTACTTATGGCACCGCAGGCGGTATATTAAAATACCATTAAGACATTTTCATTACAAATGAAAATGTATAAATTAATTTTCTAGAGAACAGCATCTGAAATCTTCGACACTCTAAATTATTTTTACATATGTGGTAAACCGTAAGAGATATACGAAACCTCTATAAAATATGATCTGTAAAACATATTTATGTCAAATACTTTTATGGGCTAACCATTTCCGAGATATTCATGTTATTGTTTTGATTATCAAATACTTGCATATACTCACCTACGGTACCATATGCAGTAAAAGCGGGCATTAAACACCTTAAAAGCTTACGTATATATTTTTTTTGGAGAAATATTGTTTTGTTTTCTGATTATTTCTGTTACGGTATGTTAAAAACTTTCTGAAAAATGTCTCCTGTTTATGGTTATGTAGTTCTAGGGACCAGTTTATACTCAATGGATTTATCACTAAAGAAACAGTTACTATAATTAAGATGTCGAGACAAAAACATTTGTTTATAAAACAAGTCAATAAACCACATCATATGCTTAAATGACTGCTTAACGTTTCATCCGAAGCTGGAAGGAAGAGTATTCATGATTGGAATAAAATCATATATAGTATAGTATTCTATACTAAGCAATAAAACTGCAGAATTATATGTCAATTAACGAAGAACCTTATATCGTAACAGACCAAATTTTAACTATCTTATATATACTTGATTATATTTTAAATAAATAAATATAATACAAATTTTGAACACCAAACAATTCTGATCAACCCAAATCAATATATTTAATTGAATCAAGCTAATCCCTTTTAAAATTAGGAATATTAAATATTTTATCAATTAAATAATAAATAACTAATATTAACTTGTTATAATTATGTGTATAACGTATATAGGAATTCAACACTATGGTGGAAAATATACTTTTTCTTATTATTCATTTTAAAATGTTTATTCAAAATATTGTGATAACATCTATATACGCAACCTATAATACTATTATTATGAAAATAAATCAATGTAAGAGACTTCTGCAGGTTATATTTTAATGAAGTGGATGTTTTAAGAGACAAATAATTAATGCTATATTCACTAGCTCGAGAGTTGTAAAATATCGAAATGATTAATGAGAAAAGGATGGAAGAAAGAAAATGTATTACTGCTTTTTAATTTTATTACGAACCTCATTTTTTCAGCATTTATTTTAAAATGTTAGAGTTCACCCGTGCAATTTTCGGATTTTAATGCCGCAGCTAAACATCGGCGGATGCGGTTAAAAAACAAAACATTCTGCAATTTCTAGTTTAATGAAACCAGAAAGTTCACAGAACAACTGAATTCATGATGTGTATTATTGTATACAAGATATTTTCCTATTTGAAGGCACATAAACTGAATGTTAAATGTGAAAGGCTTAAATGATATTTTATTTATATTTAATTTTAAATTAAATGAATAATTAAAAACTTCGCTTGAAATGCCTCCTCTAATATTTGCAGCGAAATAAGTTATTTAATATAATTTATGTTGGGGTGGCGTCTTGGTTAGACGGTCGCCTCCCATCTAGGCGGCCCGGGTTTGATCCCAAGCGCCCGCGTCTAGGCGCGTTTTCTCCGTATCCTACGGTTTCCCCCACCACTCATTTCACTAAGTGCTCCATAATCACCTTTCCTATTCCATTTCGTTTGCATATCATATCATCCACTTCCTCATGCTCATGCCTTGCTATTGGGTGACCATTCGTTCCAGGTTCTCCATTTTGTGGTTTCGTGCCGTTGGCTCTCCAACAGGCTTCTGACCAGTAGGCATCCGCTTGTAAGCTATCAGTCCTAAATATATGGGGAAAGTTAGCCGACTGCGAAACGAATAATTTGTCATGCGTTGAATTCATATGAGAACTTTAATTCCTTAAACTTGCTAACTGTTGGATTTAATTTATAAATATTTTTTGATTGAATAGGGATTATTAAAAACGCTTAGACATAAACATCTTTCATTGATACCTGACTTCGGCTACTAAAAATAGGTACATACTGTGAATTTCACCAATATGTTTTCGGCTACTAAGAACACATTTTGTAAATTTCACTGATATGTGAGTGACTTCGGCTACTAAGAATACACATATTTTCATCGATTTGCGATTTCGACTAATATGATTTAATATTATTTAGTACATCGGTACTAAAATACCTATTGTAACTTTCGGCTACTATGATTTCGTATTGCTAATTTCGCCAATATATGACTTGTATAAGTATTGCCTTTCACCGATATGTGACTTGGGATACTATGAATTGGTATTGCTAGTTTCACCAATATATGCCTTTGGTTACCGAGATTATAACTTTCAGCAACATTCCATTTCGGCTACTATGATTTTGCGGAGTTATATACAGTTGACACAATCACTTCTGCGGCAAATCTTATCTATAGAAACGCGGATTCATTTAAATTACATTGGAAGTGTGCGGTAGCAAGTC
The DNA here is from genome assembly GCA_030762935.1 of Hymenopus coronatus. Classification (NCBI taxonomy): domain Eukaryota; kingdom Metazoa; phylum Arthropoda; class Insecta; order Mantodea; family Hymenopodidae; genus Hymenopus; species Hymenopus coronatus. The sequence goes on from CM060890.1 coordinate 37,835,610, forward strand.
TCGGATCACACATTTTATATTTAATCTATCCATTCTCTATGCCTACAACTTAATCTGTACCTTATCGGTTTTTCGGGAACATGAACGTATAACTTTCCAATTATCTAGAATTGCAGACTACGTGTTACATCACGTGGTACAGTCATGGAAAAATGATTGAGCGCTGTAACCTTTCAGTGTCGCTTCGGCCTCACGGCAGCACACGAAGTTACACAAGCTGGATTTACACGTGCACGTGCATTATGCTACGAAACATGCTTTATACAGCAAGGTAAGTCGTAGTTTATTACATAATAAGATACAATAGCACCCAGGGAACAATCAAAATAACTGCTTTTCGCTAACATCCACAAGAAACACTAAAAAATAAGATAAACCTTGATAGTTGAGCTGTCCGCTACAGTTCTTTCTAAGCAGTGAAAAAACTTGCTCTTTAGTAGAAATGGCTCAGGCCTATCGTGTTCCGTTTGAAACTTAGTGTGCTATCTTGCGTAAGTTCAAGCCCAGTAACCCACGTAGACTTTTTTTTTATTATTCTTTTAGTTCATATTAGTACTCTTTACAACTGATGTAGATTACGTTATATAAAAATTCACTCTGTGATATGTGACATCTTTTAATTGCTGTTCTCACAAACTAAAAAGCACAGAAAAACACTGCAACCTGGTCTCCGGTTGCTTTTAAATGCAACAAAAGCCTAATAAAAAAATTCTAATACTTTGTGTGGTCCCCATTATTTGCTATCACTGCCCTCAATCTTCGGGGCACGGAATCCACTAGCGTTTGAAAATAATTAATGTTTTCTGCTAGTGAATTCCAAATGTCAGTCATGGCACACCAGAGCTGTGTGGCATTACTTAATCTGGGACCTCGAGAAAACCTCTGCTTTACTTTAGCCCAAACATGTTCAATGGGGTTGAGGTCTGTTGACTTTGGAGGCCACGGTATCTCTTCTAAGATACTCCTGTGCTCCGAAAACCATTTTTGAACTTTGGCCAACTTGTGGACAGAATGATTATCCTATTGGAATTTAATAATACCTTCAGGATAATGCTCTTGGTTAGATGGACGCAGAACATGTTCTAGAATTTCAGAATAGGTTTCCCCATTCAGCTTTCCACGAACACGTTCCAACAAACGTGCACCTTCCCGAGATATCCATGCCCAAGCAGTAACGCTCGTCCGACCACTCCTTGCACGAGTGTCCAAATAGCGCATATTATATCGAGTACCACTAGGCCTGTAAACAAACACAGTCGAATTGGCACCTGCAGTACAGAAAGTAGCTTCGTCCGTCGGAGAAAACTACTTTGCTCCAATCGAAGTTCTCGAACTGTAGAGCAAATGCCAACCTGTCAATTTTGTGGGCTTCAGTTAACACTTCCTTTACTGCAGCACGTCTACGCCGAATTCCGGCATCTTTAATCCGTGCACTACCCGTGAATAAAGATAAAGCCTTGTATTCAGCGGCTGTCAGAAACGGATCTCTTTCGACTTCTGCCATGAGAGAGACCTGTCTTCATTCTCGGTAGATACAAGCGAGCGACCTTGCAGCAACCTGTCCCTCTTGGCGATATAACTTTGCCTACCTCCTCGCAGTGGACTGTGGAACATTACAAATGCTACCCGCTCTAGTGGCCGTATAACTCAGTGATACCTGGGTGAGAACAGCAGAATGCCTCTGCATCTGCCATTGCTAAAGCATGAATGAGTACGTCGTTGTAGTAGTGATTGGGGACCTCTTTCGGTGACTAATGGAACCAAACACAGACATTTGACCAACACAGAAAGAAACACAATAACGACAAAGCAATCAAGTTTATCACCAGTAGTTGTAAATTTTGGCTATCATACATAATATACACCTGCATATTATCTAATACTCAAATTATAACAAATTGGAAACTCTGTATTAGTATAAATAAAGAATGTGAAATGGAAAATATGATAGAACAAACAACATAAATGGGGGAGAAAAAAAGTTATGCTGTTGTAGAGTTTTGAACTTAGGTTCAGTTGTTTTCAAAGTGCTTGTGTTACCTCTGAAATATATTTGTTTGTACTAAGGAGAGTCTGCTGCCACATTCATATATGCGCTTTAATATCAGTCATGGTTCTTATGGTAACGTGATTCATTTATCGTATTCAGGGAACTTCATGTCTTCTGAACCATCTCATTGGTTGATTCAGTTGATTGGGAATTAGTTGCTCCACCTATTTGAATAACTACCAATCAGCATATCACAGGTAGAAACACTCTCGCGTTTGTTTACTAATTGGCCAAAGAAGAATGGAAATCTTGTTATAGCATTCTTCATCAGGAACCAATACAAATGAGAGACACCGTGCAAGACACATCCTGTTAATGTGTTCGACAAACGATAACGTATGTCGTAGGTAAGTCTAGCTGCATATCGGAAATAGCGACCAGTGTAAACCTCGCTGCAATGCGAAGTGGGACTTTGAAATATTCTGCTCTCAGTGTGTGCTCAATCATTTTTTCCATGTCTGTACAATTTCTGACACGATAGCCTCAAGGGGTGATTCCGATATATCTGAATTTCCTCGCCTATTTGAACTACAACTGCATTTATCCTAGGTACCATAAGAGGAAATTATTCTAGTTCAACAAAATTATTGTTAATTCTGGCTACAAAACCGAGCCAGGTGGCTCAGGCGTTTCATCGGTGACTGGCATTCGAAGATACGTGTTTGCTCCACATTGACAGCGCACTCTGGACCCGGGTTTTCCAAGGGCCGCTTAGGCGAATGCTAGGGTGCTGTATATCTGCCACGGTTCCTTTCCCTTCATTCCTTCATTTCATTTCCCTTCTTCATCTTTCAGGTCTGCACAGGTGTGGCTTGAGGCTTCGAGTGAAACTCTCTTCCCTCTGGCTGTGCTGGTTGAGGCTAGGTGCCATTGTAGATGGTTCCGTTCGTCCTCCCGGCGCTGTATAGCCTCCGTGGCGCGCCAGGGCTGCCATCTAGTGACTGTTTTTTTAATACAGTTCCGGAGTCTGATCGGGACTCCGGCACTGTATACTTTACTTTTATTTACCTAATTATTTTACTTTGATATATTATTACTGGATTGCTGTTTTCTTCTTTTACAACACACACACATATACATAAACATATAACACCCATGCCCAAAGCGGGACTCGAACCCACGATCCCCAGCGCTACGAAGCACCAAAGCGAGACGCCTTGGCGGGCGCGGCCATGGGGACCGGTACTGTTAGGAACTTCGTGCGTCTTTGCGCTTAGCTCTGTCGTTTCTGTGTGCTGGTCTGAGGTTTCCCCCCCACTCATCCCTTTTCACGAGGAGAGATGTTCGGCCGCAGTAAATCAGTACCGGGTCGCAGTTGCCAAGGTGTCCCCCGCTGTTAACCTGCTCTATCCGTTGGCCATAAAATTGGTGTAGGTATGTTGACAGAACATCTTATACATTATAACATATTGCAGAAACCAAGTATACCAATTACATATAATGTAAGTAACATACATCAGATAGGAAGCATTAGATGAGTGTAATTTCAGAGAGCGGCCGACATCCTGACAGGGAGAAAGCCGTTGAGCAGAGTCCCTAACGGTTCACAGGTAGTTCTTCATCTCGAAGCTAGGAGTGCCTGGAGCCAGTGGCTCAGTCCCGGATGGACTGCTGGAGTCCGCAGACAACCACTAACGCAATCCCGCCTTAGAGAACTGTATAACCAGAAAGCAGTCACCTCCAAGAAATGGCAGCTCTGTCGCAGTCCTCGTCGACACATACAACCATGAAAGCGACCGACAGGGAATAAATGAAGGGACGGGAGGTTCGGGGGAATGAAGAATCCTCTCTAGCATTCCCTAGTGACCCGGGAAAACCCCGAAAAACCCTGGGTCAGAGAGGTCAACCGCGGGGAACGATTCCACGACCTCTGAATGCCAGTCCCAGAAGAAAAGCCTAAGTCACTTACCTCGGTCGTCTCCGGTGGTATTTCTGATTTATATTTAAATAAGTTTTTGTTGTTGATGATAATGGTGAAACCTAAGTGGCCTCTCTCGAAGCCTCGCACGTAGTTTTCTACAGCCCTTTGTGCCTCATAAACTGGGCTTCAATCAAGTTCGATGGTCCCAATAAATCGGACCATGTCCCTGATGCCTGCTCCTCTTATAACCCCGTCTCCAAAAAGGAGGAACCCGGGGTTCATATCTGTGAAAAATAAATGCTCCGCATTCACACAAAATGTAGGTGGTTTCAAAATCCACCCGCATTTCCTACACATGGGGTCGTCAATGAGCCCCATTATGCATAAGTGTCATCTCTGAGTGTTGTGCTCTGATTTAATTAATTATAATCCTATTATATATTGCATCTTTCATTAAGTAATGCTTATAATTTTCACGTGCATAAACTGGATATTAGCTAATGATTCGTAAGCTGGTTAATAGTGTAACATTGAAAACGTAAAGTAACTATTTGCACGTCGTTTTGTAATTAACGTGTGCCGTGAGCTTATCACAGTCGTTACACCTTCAATGTTTGCATTCATTTGTTTCTGAACAATTTGCTTGCCACTGCCCTCATTCCAACACACTGACTCTTCGCCACATTTGTGTAATTTGGAGTCCCGAAAGCCTTGGGAAGGGGAGGATGCCCTCTGGTTTGTTTACACTTTCGCACTGTTTGACGATACATATGCAAAAGAATTTTGTAAATCTGCGAGTAATATCGGTTATTACAATAAAACAAGAAAAGCAAGACCTCACATTAGTTATCGATATCACAGTTTGAGAGGATCGTCCAATTATTAATGAGCAACAACAAATTTGTTTGGTTTTTCGTTAGTTATGCTGCTACGACGAAAATGCTGCAATAAAGAGAATACCGCACACAAACTTAAATAAGTGGTCAATAATATAGCGTATCTGCTTCTGTTGGTAACGAAAATGTAACTCTTTTTACCTTCTCTTGCACATATGTGCAATATACACAGTGGATAGAGAAGGCAATGTTTTCCACCCAAAAATTCGATACCGAGGTTTCATCAGAAATATATGTTTTGAGACCCCCTGAATTAAAACAACATTTTTTTAAAAACATCTCCACTGTGTGTGTGTGTGTGTGTGTGTGTGTGTGTGTGTGTGTGTCTGTGGGCAGCATAGCTCAAAATTAAAAGTAAATTAACTACCAAACTTTGTATTTAAGTTTGGTACCTTCCAGGAATGCCACAAAAAGAATTTCAAGAAAATCCCCTCTACCCCCAACTTCCCTAAATATAGAACATCTTGATCTTCTCAAAATGGCTCTAACAATTTTTATTAAAATGCCATATGTTTAAGATATGTTCATGACAAAAAAAAAAATATATATATATCTTGAACTTTCTGGGAATAGTCTCTGAAGATCTCTCATTCTGGATCACTTCTGTATAACTTTTGTACAACTGGCAAACCATAAGATATAGATAAAAACATAGATTTTGTTAAAACGCACAATTTATATCATATACACGTTTCAGTGGAGTTAATCGTTTTCAAGTTGTTCCGAGTAATTGGTTTCAGTTTTAAGTTAAATCTGTTCTCAAACTCCTAGTAAGCAAAGATAACAGATATTCAACTGTTTCACATAAAGACCAGCTTTTAGAAGATTTGACCATCGATTTAATCTTATCATCTTCCCTTCTATTTTTAAAGAAGGAAGTTATAAGACCAATTTTGGTAATGTTTATATTGATTAGCAAGACGTGGTTAAAAGAATAATGCTCTGTTTGAGGATGAGCTAGAGAAAGGCATGTAAATGGAACACATCAGCTTTTTCTAGCATGAGCTGCTCTATTTCTCAAGCATAATTGCTGGTCACTGGATTTACCTTACTTCTCCAAAATATAGCTGAAACATAATTATTTGTTAGTTAACTATATTCTCAATTGTCACGATAATATCAGCGCCGCCGAAATTTGCCTAGCACGAGTTCCTTTGCAACGTTAAACATATTTGTGTTAAAGTGTACAAATAAATATATTGAGCTTCATAAATACAATGTGGAATATTTTAAACTGAAAGAAGTTCGATGGCGAAATGATTCATACTATCGATTGTAACTACAGGTATGTTTTATTTTTGACTATCTTCCAATATTATTTCCTCAAATGAAAGTATATCAAGATAAAGAAAAAATCTGATGTGTTACACTCACATGACTTTCTCTAGCTCTTCTACAAATTTCTTACATAAGATTATTCTTCTTTCTGAATGAATGAATGAATAAGTGTATTTATTAATATAGCAATATCATACATAGAATTTCAACAGTCGCACTGGTCTACAGACCGTACGTGCTTTTGTAATACACATTACTAGCAATATTAAAACAACAACCACAGCAAAGAATTAAAAGAGTAAACACGAAAATAAAAAGACAAATGAAATACACAGTCAAAAGCAATATTAAACAACAATAAAAATTAAGAGTGAATCCGAAAATAAAGATACAAAGATATTCAAATATAGCAATTTAAATTTACAGCACAGAGTACACCTTCATAAATGCACCCTCTTATCATAGATAAATACACTTAAAAGACATATATACACATAATATATACAACCCTAGCACAACAGTGACCTAAGTATGATATAATATACATGTATGTAGAACATTGTAGTCACTTTTGTTTAGTTGATCTTATCCCCCCCCCCTTCTCTATTGGCAGCCTCCTCAGATCTCAGCTGTCTTGCCTTAAGTATAAATTTACCTAGCCCGTCCATGTTTTCCGTGCCTGCCAGTAGCGTCCAACATGCTTCTATCCCTACATTCTCAGTGGTAAAAAATCGCGGCAAATATTTTTCCCGCTATTCCTCCGTACCCCTACATCTTGCCAAGATGTGAGTCCACGACTCTTCCTCCTCGCAAATGGGACAGATTCTTATACCATTCACGTCAGAAATTTTCGTGCTCCTCCATGCTCCTAGTCTAATCCACGCGAGCCCCTCTCTAATGAGTTTGGTACCTGTTTTGTTGTATTGCTCCATACCCCACTCCGATTTCAGCCCAGACTGTACTTCTAATGACACCTTCTCTGTGCATTGCGCAATTATTTGCTGTCTGTCAATATCACAGAGACGTTTCTTAATTTTTCTCCAAATACTTCGCCTGTTTTCCTGCCCCGCCATCCAAATGTTTCCCATCCCAATGGTTTCCAACCCTTTCTTTAATTTTGATGCCCACGTCAAATTACCTTCCATTCGCAACTGTTCACGGTAGCAGACTGCCCTAATTAGAGATTGGTTTCCGTGAACGATTCTCATCCAATATTTAACTGCTCTGATTTTGCACTCTATCGTTTCACTATGTACCCCGAATTCCCTCATTATTCCGCAGTTTGCCGTACCCCTCCCTACACCCAGAATTCCTTTCAAAAATTGGGTCCTCACTTGATCCAGATTCCCTGTTTGTTCCCACCCCCATATTTCTCCTCCGTATGTCATCGTGGATCTAACTGTCGCTCCGTATACAGTTTCCATTAAGGTTATGGAGATATTCGGAATACGATATTCTTCTTTCTACACAATAGTAATCGAGATAAAATCAGCAGAATGTTCTTGCTACTTGGTTCCTTATAAGTAGAAAGAAAATGAGGGAATGCACTAGGCTAAACCGATAGTCAAATGTTTTAAAAGCTGTCGTTATTCGATTTTCATTGCAAATCGCTTCCTTGCTTGGCCAGGAGTGGAAAAAAAGAAAAACGGGCACTTCCTGTCTGAGAAAAGTATAAGTACTCACAACTGAAACCAAAAACAATGAATATCTCGGAAACGGTTACCTCCACAGCAAAAATGTAAAGGACATAAATTGTGTGTTTTGATCAGATCAACATTTTCTGTGTAGTAAGTTTTTGTCTATCTCTTACCGTTAAGCAAAACTTATCCAGAATAAAGAACTCTTCAGAGGCTATTCCTAGAAAATTCAAAATGTACATTTTATTTAGTATGTAAATATCTTTAATATACGGGATTTTAATCAAAATCGTTAGAGCCATTCTTTAGAAAATAAAAATTTTCGAAAATTTTTCCATGTAAAGGGTAGTTGGGGAGGGGAGATTTTATTGAAAATCTTCCTGTCGCATCCTTGGAAGATACCAAATCTAAATACCAAGTTTAGTATTTAACGGTCTTTTCGTTTTTGAGCTATGCTATCCACAGACACACACACATGCACACGGACCTTTTTCTGAAAATGCTTTTTTTGGATTCAGGGGGTCCTAAAACATGTATTTCCGGTGAAATCTCGACATCGAATTTTTGGGTGGAATACAATATTTCCTCTATATACTATGTACATAGTACGTATAGAGAAAGTAAAAAACTAGAGAGCATACCGTTCATATACAACAGCACAAGTATAGTTTAAAAACCTAATTTTTCGATTCATATGATGTTCTCTATCTGTTCTGCAAACAAAATGTTTTTACAAATATTATTCATTTACCTACATCATACTAATCAAGAAAAAAAAAACATTATCAGAAATGTTCTTATACTTAGTTCCTTATAAAAAGACTGGAAATAGGGAATGTACTAGGCTAAAACGACTTGGGCTATGCAGTTGTCATTCATTGTAATTCGGTTGTTTTACCATGGCTAGGAGTAAAACAAAAGAGATATGAAATGGATGATAACTTCCCGATTGAGAAGAGTTTATTTTACTAAATTTGGAGTGGGTATGGAGCAATATATCAAAGTAGGACTACACCATATTCCATTATACAGAAACTATATGGTTTAGATTGGGAGCGTGGCGGATGATAAAAATGATGAAAATGGTAGAGAAACTGCCTCATTTGTGAGGAAGAAGAGTTGTAGGTGTATATTTAGTCAAGATGTTTGACAATGGAGGTACGGAAAAATGGGGGGAAAAGGATATCCCGGAAACCTGTATCACCTCGAATGGAAAGGGCGTATTGGATGCTACTGGTAGGCAGGGAAGTCTTGAAATGGATAGGTCAATCTCTACTTAAAGCGAGACTGCTGTGATCTGAGAAGGCTGGTAGTATGGAAGAGGGGAGTAAGAAGACTAGTCTTTTTCTACTTATTGTTAGTCTGCTGTATTTATTTGTCTGCTGAGAGTAAGGAAGAGAGGGAGTAAAATGAGTAGTCTTTTTATACTTATTGTTAGTCTGCTGTATTTATTTATCTGCTGATAGTAAGGAAGAGGAGGAGTAAGATGAGTAGTCTTTTTATGCTTATTGTTAGTCTGCTGTATTTATTTATATGCTGATAGTAAGGAAGAGGGGGAGTAAGATGAGTAGTCTTTTTATGCTTATTGTTAGTCTGCTGTATTTATTTATATGCTGATAGTAAGGAAGAGACGGAGTAAGATGAGTAGTCTTTTTATGCTTATTGTTAGTCTGCTGTATTTATTTATCTGCTGAGAGTAAGGAAGAGAGGGAGTAAGATGAGTAGTCTTTTTATGCTTATTGTTAGTCTGCTGTATTTATTTATCTGCTGATAGTAAGGAAGAGAGGGAGTAAGATGAGTAGTCTTTTTATGCTTATTGTTAGTCTGCTGTATTTATTTATCTGCTGATAGTAAGGAAGAGAGGGAGTAAGATGAGTAGTCTTTTTATGCTTATTGTTAGTCTGCTGTATTTATTTATCTGCTGATAGTAAGGAAGAGAGGGAGTAAGATGAGTAGTCTTTTTATGTTTATTGTTAGTCTGCTGTATTTATTTGTCTGCTGATAGTAAGGAAGAGGGGGAGCAGATGAGTAGTCTTTTTATGTTTATTGTTAGTCTGCTGTGTTTATTTGTCTGCTGTTAGTAAGGAAGAGGGGGAGCAGATGAGTAGTCTTTTTATGTTTATTGTTAGTCTGCTGTGTTTATTTGTCTGCTGTTAGTAAGGAAGAGGGGGAGCAGATGAGTAGTCTTTTTATGTTTATTGTTAGTCTGCTGTGTTTATTTGTCTGCTGTTAGTAAGGAAGAGGGGGAGCAGATGAGTAGTCTTTTTATGTTTATTGTTAGTCTGCTGTGTTTATTTGTCTGCTGTTAGTAAGGAAGAAGGGGAGTAAGAAGAGTAGTCTTTTCTTACTTATTGTTAAGTCTGCTGTATTTATTTGTCTTAACTGTTCTCTGTTTACTATAATAGTAATGTAATATAATATGTTGGATTACTCTTTTTATCTTGCTTATTATTTTGTGTATCTACAGCATGAACCCGTGCGATTGATAAAGATCAATACAATTATACCTATTTAAATAAATCATATTTATAATTATATTCTATAACATAGGTACATTATTGCTGTGAGTAATACTATTTTAATCTTTTACAGTTTCTGTAGCCTTGGAAAACTAAAAGATGCAACTCTTAACAAATTAAATAAGAAACTGATTATCATATTTGTTTACACCTCAATTGACATATAAATGCAGGTTCCGGTGCTTCTGATGTCTGTACTGTGCACATAAACACAGTGTGATTTAATCACTTTAACACAAACAGATTAAAACCGCACGCCTGGAAGGGCATAAGCATTCGGTGATGACGTCAAAGCGTTCTGCTCCTATGTGATAGCGCCCATTGTGAACGGAGCTTTCAGCTAGAGCGCAGCAGCGTTTGATATCTCCAATCCGCGCACCACAAAATTATTAATCAGGTTATTCCGGGTCATGAAACGGACTTTAGTTTAGAAGTCCCAGCAGCTGGGAATGAAAGTCAAAGATGGGGAAGTAGCGACTGCCTTGCTACCCCCTCGAGACAATATAAATATCGATAAGGTCGACCACTCACTGCACCACCAGCTGTGTTTACCACTCTGGTCTCTCATGGAGTCATATCTATAAAGTACAGCGTTACTAGAAACTGCTAAAATCTCAAGGACTGTTTCCATTTTTGATTAGTGATCAAAATTCATAATAATTTATGTAGAACTTCTAACACTATTTATTTAGTATTTTCATTGCTTCGGACTCTTTCGTAAGTAGAGAAAGTATTGCATTTCTCCAAAAAATACATACCGTGACCCTTAAATGTACGTTTTCAGGCTTCTGAATCGAAATAGGTTTTTAGAAATAGATCCATATGCGCGTGTGTGTCAGCATACCTCAAAAACCAAAAGTTCAAAATAAAGCTTGGTATTTAAAATCGGCGTCTTACAGGGAAACGACACAAATCCTTCAATGAAAATATTCCGTCACAAAGTAAACTTTTTTTCATGGAAAGTGTCGATTTTATCTTTATACAGTCAGCTCTATGGATTTGGTTAAAACCCCTTATGCATACCATATTTGATTGACAAATAAAATATGATTTTTTTGAGAATAGTCTGAAGTACTCTTCATCTTTAATGACTTTTCTGTAACTGGTAAACTAATAATTCAAAATTTAACTTTTATATCCTTACTAATTTTTTATAAAAAAAAAGCATTATTGAAGATCGTGAAAACAATTCCCCATCTTTAATTACTCTTTTCTACTATATACGGATAATATATACAACACTAATAATTGCGAGAGATAGACAAAAGTTGCTCTAGCACAAAATCAAGTAATTTGGAGACGCTTGATTATTATATATTAAATCAGTTTCACTCTCCCAGTAATATCATTGATAAAGAACTTAAAAATATCTTCTCCGTACTGAAGCATTTTATTGATTTGGTATGTTTTCTTTTAGGTATTTTGAATACTTCTAGACACCTATCTTTTATGTCAAATTGGAAATGTGTGATGACTTTGAGTGAGTATGTATGTGTGTGTGTGCGCGCGCGTGCATATTTTGATAATGATAACCGATTCTAAATCAATCATTTGTAAAGAAAAAAAATTAAAAATGAATTCATACATTTTCGTCAACACACATATAAAGGATTGTTGTTTATATAATCGATTTCAGGCACCACTAACATAATTCACAGGGAAGTTGATCCTCCAAACTTAAAATTTTTAGCTAACATTCTATACTGTAATTTCTTCTAGCATTGCCAAACTATATTGATAACAAGAGATTTCTGAGAAAACAAATTTAATAAATGTTATCGATGCCAATTTAAAGCAATCTTAATGAATTGTACACGTGAACAAGCACAAAAAACAATATATTCCTTCTGAAACGTTCTTTATTAAAATATTTATTTTATAAAACATTTAAAAAAACGAAAAAAAAAGTAGTACTCATCTATTTGTAGACGCTATAAGGATGTCTTCTCTCTTGTTAAAAGCGTATATCTTCAATAAAAACTAAAAAAATTCACAAAACACGTGCTGATATATTTACAGCAAAACATAACATTCCCGGCACGAAAGTTTGCAGAAAATCCCCGAAGATGTCTCTGCTAACATGTGCCAGCTCTGAGTACACTCGCCTGATTTAAACTTCAAAATTGTACCCGATTTTATTGAATGCATTTCGGGAGCCACGCCCACCTGCACAAGGAATTTAAATCATGACGTAACAGCCTTTTAAATGGTGCTGTGGAGTAAACGAAAACGCGGATTTTTCGTATGAGCGTCAGCATAGGATAAGAATAGGCCGGCATCCCGTTTAGTAAAATGCATCCGAATGCCGGGTATTTATTGCTGCATTAGGATTAATATTTAACAATATGTATTTTTAATATGGGCCATTCATGAGATAAGTAGGATAGGCAATGATTAGATTTACATTAGATTACTCTTCATATTTGTAAAAGTATTGTCCAGAAATTTACTTCGACTTTCCTAATCCTTACAAATATGCTAAAATGTAAAATGTAATGCTACTTATTTATTTAACAAGAAGTTTTTAAAGATCAATTTATCTGTTTTGTTAGGCCGAAGTAATAGTTTCTGAAGTTGGAGCTTCACTCAGACCAAATAACGCTAATATAGAAACAGTGCAAATGGACTAAAACTTGCAGAAAACAACTTTATCCACGAGAAGGCGGAAAACAAGAACAAGCAAAGACAAAGAAAAATAAAGGAATGTAAAAAAAATTGAATGAACAAAAAATACAAGATGCTCAAATTCGCATCTGCACAAACATTGCTGCAGCAACTGGAAAACGTTCTCTTGCTTTCAACTCCAATACGTATACTTAATATTATATGCAGTTAATATAAAACAGATAATCAATACTAATTGACCATAATGGTTGGCTTTACTATGAATCCTGGGACTTAAAGTACTTACAACACTGTAAGTCGCCATTGGGGTATGCCATCTCAAAATAATTTGAGACCACCTTGTGTGGTATACCGGAAAACATGCATGTCAGTTGAGAAATTCAACCTATACCGGCATATTACCATGGTAGCTCAGTGGTAGAGACGGGAGATCCGTGGTTTAAATCCCGGCTATGACATTGAATTTTTCAGTCTAACTCTACCTATCCAAGAACGATTTTTTCCATTCTCATTATTGGCATTAAACTTCTAGAACTCATTCGGTTTTAGTTTAATCGGTTTTCATGTTGAACTCTTTTAATATTTTACGTTTACTTAATCTTTACACAGTTTATATTGTTAAAGTGAAGAGTGCGATAAAAAGTAATATTAGCTCCCAGAAGCACGAAAGTAATGAAATGTATGAGATAGAGGTGGAGAGGGAGAGAGAGGCAAAAGAATATATACCAACTAAATATCCGGTGATGCAGAAATAACCTTCCCTTGTGTGCCTTTGCTGTGGCCCATTTCAAAATACAGAATCACTGTAGCGATAATCTTGCTAATTTGTCGAAATCACCATTTTCAAACACAACTTTCTATTTGTGCCAGTAATAATGCTAATTAAATGATAATATGGCCATGCCAATCAATTTACTCCATAAAATAAACCAGGATGGTGAAGAACACATGTTCATTTGTTCAGATTAAGCGGTAGGTATGGTTTATAAGCCACACAACAATCATTAATATAATTGTGTGGATTACAGGAATTTAATAAGGGAAAGTAAATAATTCACTGGTTATTGGAAAATGTTGGTTATTTATATACAAAAAATATTTCTGAAATTATATTACATATCCATAATACATCTAACACATTTGCAAAACATTGTATCTTGCATTAGCGTTCGGTGTGTTGGCTATTGCACTTAATTTCTTTCTGAAGTTTTCTTTTCTGTTCCCTTATCATTAATACTTAATTTGTTAAAATATCTTGATCATTTTCCCACTGGAGTTTCTGTTGAATTTTAAAATACTCTCTCCGGAATACATTGCATTAAACAGTGAATGAGTTCATATGTTTTCAGATTAAATAATACATTGATATGAAAGTTGCTCTGTAGGTAGGATTTGTCTCTGCTTATAACTTGACTTTGATCACCATGTAAGTAATTATACAGACACAAGCGACCCAAGTGGGAATGAATTACAATAAAAATACAATCATGCATTGGCAACCTATCTTCCTGGAGCAGCTGCCTCAAAGCCTACATAATAATTTAAAAAGTAATTTATGTAAATGTCCGCCTAAATTAATTAAAGCTGCTCAATTAATTCACTAAGTAATACATCAATATAAATTTAAAAAAAAACATACATAAATCATCCTCGATTATCAGAAGGGTGGATACCTATAACCTAAAAATAATCTGATGTGTTCCATTCACATGACATGACATTATTGTTAATAAGCTTAATCGTCTATCCACTTCATGCTAATCGAGATAAACATTAGCAGGAACGGTTTTATTACTTAGTTCCTTATAAGTAGAAAGGAAATAAGCAATTGAATCAGTTTCTTTGCATGGCCAGGAGTTGACAACTTCCTGTAACAGAAAAAATTTAAGTATTTTAAAACTGAAACCAATAACAAGAATATCTCGCAGCCGGTTAACTCAAAGAAAAAAAAGTGCGACATAAATTGTGTGCTTTAAGAATCTCTTAATTTTGTTGTGATAAGTTTTTGTCTATCTCTTACGGTTTACTAGTTATGCAAAATTAAAAAAAAATCATCCAGAATAAAGAGGTCTTTGGAGGCTATTCCCAGAAAATTCAAGATTTACATTTTATTTATCATGTAAATATATTAAATATAAGATATTTTAATCAAAATCGTTACAGACATTTTTGAGAACATCAACATTTTCGAAAATTTTTCCATGTAACGGGTAGTTTGAGGTTGGGGGATTTTCTTGAAAATTTTCGTGTCACATCCTTGGGAGATACTGAAATTACACATCATATTTGGTATTTAACGGACCTTTGGTTTTTGAGCTATGCTACACACACACGCGCGGACCTTCTTCTAAAAATGTTTTTTGTTGGATTCAAGGGTCCCAGAACCTGTATTTCCGGTGAAATCTCGGTATCGAATTTTTGGGTGCAATACTGTACCTTACCAATACACTGTGTATATAGTACGTGTAGAGAAAGAATGGAAATACACATGCATTTATGGCTGAAAAATGCAAAAAATATGACCAATACAAAACATATCCTTACCATCACCATATTACGCTGATAATATTATGGTGTATCTCAATTCAACCCCTTGTTTTTCCAGTGCCTCTATTACCTTGCTTTATCGTGTCAAATGCCTTCATGTAGTCTAAGTAAAGGCACAGGCTGAGCTGATCTAATTTCTTAATGATTATGTGTCACTGATTGTGGCAGATCAACTGTACTATAGCTCGTGCGATAGCCTGCTTGCTCCTGTACCTGGTTTTCATATGGAATCCTGGTTATCCTTTTTGTAATTATCAGGTTGGACATCAGGCTGATGGGTCAATCATGTGGTTTACCAGCTATACAAAAGTATTTAAGAACGAAGAAGTTTCCACAAACAATCCACAGAAAATGCTATTATACATATCTGTTATCTAAATATATTAAAGTAGAGCATTTTAGTAAAAATCGCTAAGCTAGTTTTGAAAAAATAAAAAATAATTTTTTTTTAATGTAAAGGCAATTTTGGTTGGTAGGATTCTCTTGAAAATCTCATCACATCCTTGGAAGACGCTGAATAGTCAAGTTCAGGATCTATTTAATTTTCGATTTTGAGTTTTGCTGTTCATAGATGTACATGTACACAGATACACTGATATTTTTGTAAAAGATTTTTGGGTTCAGAGAGATGACGAAATTTCGGTGAAATTTTGGTATCTCAGTATGGGAGTTTTGGGTTGAATGCTTCTTCTACATAATAGAGAAACTGAAATTTAATCCACCGTCAAGAATATATTTTGAGCCATATTATTGATTTCTATGCACATATCCTGGACTCCCACATCCTAAAGAAGGAAATGACTATGATTTACGTGTCATACAAATCGTATAAGGTATCTTACACGTATATAAATTATTGATAATCAATAATTCCTTATGACCTTCGAGAAATGTTGTATCCAGCTTTGTATACTTCGCAGAAATTAATATTCACACTCATGTTCTACTGTTAATAATCTTTGATAAAATTACAACAGACTTAATTACAAAAATTTGCTCTGTATTTAGTCCTGATATTCTACATCCTCTGACTTCACTAGATGAGTTTCGGCTTCACAGCACACTTAGTTCAGAGTATTTAAGTAAGAATTAAAACAATACTTCAAAAATAAATGTTTTTTTGTGGAATTGTTCAGAAAGGACAAAAAAATAACAGCAATAATTTTTAACTGGAGCGAAGTGATTTAAACGATCAAATTTCTATCAAATATAATTGATTTTTTGTAACTGCTAAAGAGGAGCGGCTTTTACTCCAATGTATCAGCCCAATTCGGAACAAAATAATTGTTATATGTAATTATAGTCGTTTAGATGCGGGAAAGGGGTTCTGTTACAGGATGGCTTACAAAGGATGCTTCGGTCCAGGTTTTAATCTCTTTTTATCAATTTAATCTCTGAATATAGCTGTGACGGTTCTAGACCACACATCTTCTAGCCGACACTTAAACACATCGCACCAACGGTTTTTTTACCCTTTTTGCCTCCCTGCAATTTTATATCCAAGTTGGGGTTTCCGCGGACTTTTTTGGATCTAATCTAAATAGTGTTCCCCCAGGATCTACACTAAATAAGTTGCTGTGTTCGCCCCGCCTTAGTTTTGTTGTCCTGAGAATTTCTTGAATGAATGAATAAGTGTATTTATTAATATAGCAATATCATACATAGAATTTCAACAGTCGCACGGGTCCACAGACCGTACGTGCTTTTGTAATACACATTACAAGCAACATTAAAACAACAACCACAACAAAGAATTAAAAGAGTAAACACGAAAATAAAAAGACAAAGGAAATACACAGTCAAAAGCAATATTAAACAACAATAAAAATTAAGAGTGAATCCGAAAATAAAGATACAAAGATATTCAAATATAGCAATTTAAATTTACAGCACAGAGTACACCTTCATAAATGCACCCTCTTATAATAGATAAGTACACTTAAAAGACATATATACACATAATATATACGTTCCGTATCTCTCTTCGTGTGAAACCATTTTTTTTTGACTTGTAGGGTAGTAATTTATTTTTTGGTTAATGACCAAATGTATAATTCGTAATTTTGTCAGTAGCAATTTTGGATTTTCTGTATAAAAATGCGTTTTGATTTAACTAAATTTTTTAACGTGTGTGTGTGTGAGAGAGAGAGAGAGAGAGAGAGAGAGAGAGAGAGAGAGAGAGAGAGAGAGAGAGAGAGAGAGAGAGAGAAGGACTGGCTGTTGCCATGTATACTCGTAACAATTCAGGATTAAAGGTCTAATCAATATATTCCGTTGGTAAGAGCTATCAGGGCCATGAAGACAGAATTTCTAATACATTTATAAATAACAAAGATTTAATTTCTAATTTATTGGCTGTTTGTAGTCCAGCCTGTTGATAGCTCCACGCGATAAAATTCGATTCTGTTTGCAAATGTATTGTAGCCTGTTTTCTGAGGTGGGATTAGCACGACTAGCCGATAACTTACAATGCGCATATTAGCGGAACGAAACGAGAGGAGGTAGCCACTATAACAATCCTCTCAGGTCTTCTCTCTTGCCATGCTAAGCATAACCGAGCATCTCGAGGATAGCCAAAGCAAACCGAATATGTTGGTATTACCAGTCTAGTGAATTTTATTACTGAAGATAGGGACTCTTAATTTTTTTAATGGACACAAAATCAGAAGTTAACCATTTAAAATCATTTAAAGATAGACGCAGGTGGTTATTTTTCATTCTATTAAATTAAAGGTTTAGTTAATAAGTAACGCGTAGCTAATGCATGCTTACTAATGTTAGTTCTTCTTCTTATATTAATTAAATTTAAATGAAACTATTTACATTGTTAAGGATAACTTTAAATGACTGCCGAAAAATGTAAACTAATTTGCCAAGTGGCAGAAAACTAGCTCAGAACTTGACAGCAGCATACCCTCTTGGAGCTATTATAACAGCATGACATCATACTAAATTCCCCAAGTGATTCGCAATGTGACGGAGGCCGGGAAATCCAGGTGGTTCAAAATGGAAATGGCGTGTTATTTATGGACGCACTTTAACTGATTTGGTTCTCAGCGTCCCATTCTATACTGGACGTGAAAGATCGCTTAATTTTGCTCAGAGGCCTCTCTTATCAGGCTTGAGGTTCTTTTACGTGCCGTAAATCTACGACACGGGACCCACGACTTTACTTCCCTTCCGAAGGAAGCCATGCTAAGGATTTTTACGCCCGAAAAAATCCATCGTCCTCCGCCGGGTTTGAACCCGCGACCCTGGGTGTACGAAGTTAGCATGGTAACCATTACACCACGGAGGGCGACTAGTGGTTCAAATCCAGGTAGTGACATTGACTTTTTCAGTTTGATTCTACATCTCCAATAACAAGGAAATCTTGGATATGATGAATTCCATAATACATATTTTATATAAGTTGTAACGAGATATACATTTTTTGTGCAGTAAATTTTTCTCTCTTCTTGCAGTTTACCAGTTGTGCAAAATTCATTTAGTATGAAGAGGACTTAAGAAGAATATTTCCAGGAAAGTCAAGATATTTTATTTTTAATGAAAATATCTTTAAATTTTAGAGGCATTTTTGAGAAAGTAAAGAAATTTCGAGAAAAAAAAATTCATGTAAAGAGTAGTTTGGTTGGAGGACTTTTTTTTTGAAAAAAAAAGTCCTAAAGATAGTGAACTTAAAGTATCAAATTTGACATTAAGCCGACTTTTCGTATTTTAGTTATTATGTTAAAGCTATACAAATCACACTAGTTTCTAATTTTAAAGGAGGGATTCAGTGCTTCAAAACATATATTTGCTATCGATTTTTCGGGTGGAATCCGCTGCTTCCCCTACTTACTATATGTAGTATAGAAAGTAAAAAAAAAAAAAATGATTTCACTGATTATAAATGTGTTAACATTAGAAGAATCGTCCACTTTATGCAAAAGTCTACAATGAAGGCATGTCTCTGGTATGAAGAAATACCCGGAACAGTTGCCTCTCTTTAAAAGTTTTGCACCATAACTAAGCAATCAATGGAGGCATTACAGCACGCAAATATTAGCTCTGCATCCTTCACTTCCCTTCTCTTTAAAGTTGGAAGCAAACGTCGCCTTATCAGCTTCCTTTAGAGCGACTAAAATGACTGCGTAATTACAGACTACGTGCAGAGAAGATATATAGCCATCATTTTCCCGCTGTAACAGAAGCCGACTTGAACCTGCCTTCTTTTAACCACCAGGTTACACGTTGTAATGCAGATATGAACCAACGCATGCTCTGGGGCTTCGATAATCTGCTTGTCTCAAAAAGTTTATAGTAGATTTATAGTTACTTGGTCTAAAAAAATTTAGATATTGAGACAGCCAGAGCTATTAATTTATAAAAAATGAATACATAGTTTTCTGTTTTTTACTCACTCTACACTTACTATGTACATAGTGCATAGAGAAGGTATTGCACTCCACCCAAAAATTCGATACAGAGATTTCACCGGAAATATGTTTTAGGGTTCCCAATATCCAAAAAAAGCATTTTCACAAAAAGGTCCGTGTGTGTGTGTGTGTGTGTGTGTGTGTGTGTGTGTGTGTCCGTGTGTCAGTGTATCCGTGTGTCAGTGTGTCCGTGCATCCGTGTGTCCGTGTATCCGTGTGTCCGTGAACACGATAACTCAAAAACGAAAAGTCGGTAAAATACCAAACTTGGTATTTAAGTTTACTATCCTCCAGGGATGCGACCCGAAGATTTTGAGAAAAATCCCCCACCCCAAACTACCCTTTACATAGAACATTTTTCGAAAATTTCGATTTTGTCAAAAATGGCTCTAACGCTTTTGATTAAAATATCATATATTAAAGACATTTATCTGACAAATAAAATGTATATCTTGAATTTTCTGGGAATAGCCTCTGAAGAGTAGTTTATTCTGGAGGACTTTTACGGAATTTTGAATAACTGCTAAACCAAAAGAGGTGGACAAAAACTTACTGCACAAAAAACGTAGAGCACGTTAAAGCACACAATTTATGTTATATACTTTTTTTCGTGGAGTTCATCGTTTTTGAGACATTCCTCGTTTTTGGTTTCTGCTATGAAAAACATACTTTTCTCATACAGGAATTTGTCAAAGGCTGTCCATACAAAGGAACTTCAGTGACATAGCAACCAGCTTTTGATTATCACTTTAACCTATGGTACTCCCTTATTTCGCTTCTACTTACAAGGAAGCAATTAATAAGATTATTTCTGTTAATTTTTTCTGATTACCATGAAGTAAATAGAAGTATAAGCTTTTTAAGGAACATTTTTTGCAGAGATGTAGAGAAAATCATGTGAATGGTACACATCAGATTTTTATTACCACGAAATAATACTACAGCACAGTCGCAAAAGACAAATTTGGAAGAAAAACACATCTGATGTGCTCTATTCACATAACTTTCTTTACATCTCTGTAACAAATTATTGTTAATAAGCTTATTCTTCTCTCTATTTAATTCTAAGACATTAGCAAGAACGGTCTTATTACTTAGTTCCTTCATAAACAGAGGGAACTAAGGGAATACACTAGGACAAACCGACAGTAAAATGTTTTAAAATGTGGTTGCTTTGGGCTGAAATCCGATTCTTTGCGTGGTCAAGCGTTGGCAAGTTCCCGTATGAGAAAAGTTTTAAGTCTTTTAAAATTGAAATCAATAACAAGGCATATCTCGAAAACGGCCAACTCCACAAAAAAAAAAAAAAAAAAAAATGTACCTATATGAAATAAATTGTGTTTTAACGGGATCTACATTTTTTGTAGAGTAAGTTTTTGTCTAGCTCTTACGGTTTACCAGCTATACAAAATTCAATAAAAATCATCCAGAATAAAGAGGTCTTTGGAGGCTATTCCCAGAAAATTCAAGATATACATTTTATTTGACATGCAAATATCTTAAATATAAGATACTTTAATCAAAATCGTTAGAGCCAATATTTTCCATGTAAACGGTAGTTTGAGCTTGGTGATTTTCTTGAAAATCTTCATCCTTGGAAGATACCAAACTTAAATACCAATTTTGGTATTTAATGGTCTTTTTTTGAGCTATGATGTCCACAGGCACACCCACACAGATACACATTGACCTTTTTCTAAAACATGTGTTTTTTTTATTTAGGGGGACCAAAAACATATATTTCCAGCGAAATCTCAGTATTGAATTTTTGAGTGTATTGTACACTATGTAGATAGTACGTGTAAAGAAAGTAAACATAGGGGATTACTCTGAGAATGAAAAATGGCAAAGAGGTATCATTTAGTCTATAGGCATCGTTAAAGCACTCGAAATACCTTGAATGACAGCTGATGAGACATTAAAACATTAAAGAAAAACACAAAACGCAATAAAACGTTATAGACTACGATAAAAAAGATGATGCAATAATAAATGTTTGCCCACAAACGTATTCTGATGATGCTGTGATGTGAATATTATAGTATTAATTGCACCACGGGCCTACAAACAGGTTTGATGCACCAAATAGACGTATTACTAGCAACAGAAATATTATTTTTAGAAGAAATAGGGTCAAGGCAGCGCTACCAAACACAGAAGCGTATAGAGAAGCAGAAGCAGAAAGACAAAGACAGCGAATTCTTCGGTACGGCTGCCATGATAACGTGGACGAACAACAACCAAACGCAGAGACATACAATCATGGGATTTGCGATACACGGCTTCTACCTTTAACATTTACAAATAAAAATACCATTAAGCTCAAGAACAATGTGTTGAAAATTAATTGCGGAAGCATGTGAATGTACTACTTCAACAATGACCATGCTCTCTAAATGAACTTATAAAAGCAAGTAAACACTCAAAACTCTATATTTGTATTCTGGTTGTATTTGATTTAAGAATAATCGGTTTGATCTCCGAAAACGTCTCTTATACCATGCTTGTGTTATTACTTTCTCTGCTTCGTATATAGTACACAGGTAGAAAACCTAAAAATTCAAAACGGAGATTTCACTGAAAATACACGTTTTAGAATCCCCTATGTAAACAATAGAAAAAGGTACACGTGCATGTTTGTCTGTGAACAGGATATCTAAAACTCAAGGCGGTTGAATACCAAACTTCATTTTTAAGTTTAGCATCTTTCAAGGATGCGACACGAACATTTTTAATAAAATGTCCCTACCCCAAACAGACCTTCACGTGGATAAATGTTCCAACATTTTGATTAAAATACCGTATATTAAATATTTACATGACAAACAAAATGAATAGCTTGAATTTTCTGGGAATAGCATCTGAAATCTTCTTCATTCGGAATGACTTTTACGTAGTTGTAAACCGTAAGAGATATTACAAGATTGACACAAAAATGTAGATCTCGCCATTGTAGATTTATCTGTCAGTGTGTAGTTTTGTGACAACTGTTCTCTTTTTCTCATTTCTCACTCCTATCTCTTGTCTTACGTATATTATCACTGTGTTGATAGCAATGGAACTTCTTTGACAATGAATAAATCATATAGGCTAATAGATCAAACATTGCTTCCCTTAGGCGGCCTCCATATTTCATCCATTTATTGAATGTCTCAATGCTTCATCGCAACTGAAACCAACTAATAACATCAGAGAAAAAGGTTATTATAATAATGAACAATCCAATTATAAAACTATTAGGAAACTGCAAGTGCTGAAAAATGAAGACTTCCAAAGATAAAACATAAGTATTAGTTGCATTGTATAGATTATTATTTATATATGTTATTATTTTGAGTACACATTTTGCTTCTTGTTAATAATGAGCTATGATGACAAAATTTTTATATCAAACCAGCTACCTTACTGAAAACATCGGGTGAAAAATGTCGCGTGTGGACCAGATATTTTAGAAAACAGCTACCAGTTGAAAACGGGTAAAATATGGTTGAGTGGTTTAAATATTTAGAACTTCGTCCAAACTTCCTGCGGCGTGAATTCAACGATGTCACGAATTTTTTTTTTATTTTGCTTTATGTATTAGATTCCAATAGGAGGCCATCATCATCATCATCATCATCATCATCATCATCATCATCTCAAATACAGTTGCTGACAAGCAAGGGTGTGTGATAATGATTTCATCATATATTGTTGCTGTAAACGGATTGAACATTTTTGAATAAAATTCATCTAATCCGGATTAGATTCCTGTCGTGCCAGCCCCTATATTTTGATTCCTTCGTGGTTTTCCCGAGTTTATACGCGAGTACTGGGGTGGTTCTTCTACCATGAATGCTATTTCCAATAACTTTTCATAATTTCCATTCATCTGTTAACCATATCCATTTCTGTGTTATAGGACCAGACAGTAGGTATGTTGTATGTTGTGACAGTTCGGTGGAATTTGCGCTCTGGAAAGATTTCCCCTCAGGTGTGGCTGGACTGCTGGCGCACCCTTCCTTGGAGCTGTCCCTCGGGTTGGAGTGGCTTAAACAAAACTAAATGGCATGGCTTCATTGTTGGCACTATGTTGTAACCGCAATGGAGCCAGTCCTCGCACATTGTCACCCGAATTTGGTCAACCCCAAGAGTCCATCCTTCCGGAAATCACGATGGAAGAAAAAATACTTACTACGGTGCATGCTCAAGTTAGTGGGACTCTTTTGATTTTACTTTAGAATAGAATGGAAACAGCAAATTAAATAAAGTATGTTAAGGGTCTCAGAGTTGAGAGTGAAAAGAAAGAAACCAAGCGAAATTCAAAACAAAGTTAAAAGAGAAAATGTAAACAGAAAGAAAAGAATATATAATTACTAAAGCTCCAAAGAAAATCCGTGGCTGCGATCATAGCGCATTGATGCGCAAACAATAAACTCTGATGGTTCATAAAATCTACTTTCTTCTACACATTCATAACACAGAGAATGTTAACATGTCCAGTAAAATGTACAGAATGTTATCTGCTGCTCTCCCCAACCCCCCCTTACAGATAGAAGGTTTACAACAATGACAGTAGCTTTAGGGCTATCGTTGGAAAATTCCAGGTCGTATTTGCTATCAATACACAATTCGCTATTGTGACCCCATCGGTAAAGGTGATATCTTCGTGCAATGTGGTGCAAACATTTCAGAGATGCGCTTCTGAATGCGGCCGAAACATGCATTTGGGAAACGTTAATTTCAAAGCAGAATTCAACACCCCTCCCTATCGGGCTTGCATGCAAATGCCTAGAACTGCTGGCCGAATAGTTTAAGGTCATTTAGATAATTAAATACCAATGTGCGATTTCACATCACCATTAATTCGGGAAGTTGGCAGCTCCGAGTGTATTAGTCTCCCAGAGCAAGCTTTGTGCTCCACAACAAAAGTAGGACGCCGAGCGATGTTCACGTAATTCCCCATAATTGCCGAGAGTTTCTGCTGCATAATTGATTCATTAATAGTGGTAAAGTAATGCATATTTACAATGTTACTAAGCTTCTGTCAACACGGCCCTGAATGTTTTTTTTCAATGTTGGGCATCATAATCCACTCTTAGGCTTATTGTGAATGGAGATTTGCTTAAAGTATAACTTTTTTCAGAAATACTGAATATTTTTATGGTTAATGAATCCAATACAATTTCAGCAAGTAGTGTGTTCATAGCTGCTAGTATAATAGAGCTAAAAATCTGATGTGTACCATTCACATGACTTTCTCTACATCTCTGTAACAAATTATTGTTAAAAAGCTTATGCCTCTATTTACTTCATGCTACTTGAGAACAAATTAGCAGTAGTCTTATTACTTGATTCCTTGTAAATAGAAGCGAAATAAGGGAGTACCATAAGTTAAAGTGATAGTCAAAAGCTGGTTGCTATGTGACTGAAGCTCCTTTGTTTGTATGGACAGGAGTTGACAAATTCCTATATGAGAAAAGTAAGTTTTTCATTGCTGAAACCAAAAACAATGAAAGTCTCAAAAACAATCAACTCCACGAAAAAATGTATATAACATAAATTGTGTGTTTTAACGTGTTCTACATTTCTTGTGTAGTAAGTTTTTATCTAAGTCTTACGGTTTAGCAGTTATCTAAAATTCCGTAAAATTCATCCAGAATAAAATAGTCTTCAGAGGCTATTCCCAGAAAATTCAAGATATACATTTTATTTGCCAGGTAAACATCTTTAATATACAATATTTTAATCAAAATCGTTAGAGCCATTTTTGCAAAAATCAAAATTTTCGAAAAAAGTTCCATGTAAAGGGTGGTTTGTGGTGGGGGTATTTTTCTCAAAACCTTATTGTCGCATCCATGGAAGATATTAAACTTAAATACCAAGTTTGATATTTTACCGACTTTTCGTTTTTCAGATATCGTGTTCACAGACACACGGATACACGGACGCACGGATACACATACACACGGACCTTTATGTGAAAATGCTTTTTTTTTTTTTTAATATAAGGGACCCTAAAACATATATTTCCGGTGAAATCTCGGTATCGAATTTTTGGGTGGAGTGCCATACCTTCTCTATACACTAGGTACATAGTGTGTGTAGAGAAAGTAAAAAATGTGGGGCTAAAATTCTATTTAACACAGACCAACTCAAAGGATTCTGGACGAAACATTTGAGCATTTTTCTTTAACATAATGAGAGCTCAGATGTGATTTCGTTGAGTGATTGCAAGTAGACAGCGATACAGGGATTGATATCATCAGAGTCAAGAAGCTGGGGCTGTATACTCACTGTCCGCTTCGGCTAGTAAGACTACTTCTTCTGCCAACCTGTTTTGTCTTCTCTGTTCAAAAACTGGTTCGAAGAGCACGTGCTGCTTACATCTGCGGGTAAATGTGCAGTGAACTTTAGTCTTTGCGTATTCCAAACAGAACTAATAATAATTGCTGCAATTAATAGCTGAAATTAGGAGATGGTTCTCGTTTATCTTTTACTTGGAACAAATATTTTTATTTTAAAAGTATTTACTGACTCCACCGATATACAATATATGGAATATTATTGTTAGGCTAATGCATTTCCAAACACTAAAGCCAAGCCGAAGGGAAATTAGTTGAACTCCTACCGGACTTTGCACTATAACATGGCTGATAAAATTCACCATCCCTTATTCCCCTTTAATTTGTTGGTGTGTGCAGATCAATCACGTGGCAGAGTTTTATCTCCCGTCAGTAACTCATGGTCGCCATTGTGTACGTTCTATGTTTTGATGATGGTCCGAGTGTATCAAACTGCTTTAGAATCCTTATCCCGTCCATTACTTAAATATGCCGAAAAATCTATACGGAAATGTATACATGAGAAGCTAGATATCTGCAATTTTTTGTAAATTTCCCGGAAGTCATTTTAAATATGTTATATTTATGTAGTATATGAAATCACTGGATGCGATTAGAACAGATAACACGCTACATGTTATTTTGAAACGATACCAAACGAATGTAAAAGTCTTATTGTTTATGCTTGAACTTGTGAGGTGCACATACACCTCAGAGGGTGTTCTTATCAAGCACGTGTGGTACAAACAAACATGTTCCTCCTTAATCTTATTCACCTACTCAAAAAACTACTTATGACTCACCTCTTGAATGCGAAGAGCAAGTATTTTGTCCTAACCACAGGTATCTTGTACTTATTATCCGTGTTATGTTGCAATTATCCTAATAGTAAACTCTTAACTATTTACTGTAATTATCAACAATAACTTGTTAAATATGAAAATCTTTATTTAGTATTATCATTTAAAGGCAGTAAAATCAACTTCTCTCCTTATAAAATATATTAATCTTTCTTTAACTTTATAATCCTTTGATAGTATTTTAATAAATATTATGTTTGCCTCTGTTGTCTTTATAGTTCCTTGCCTCCAATCTGAAGACTGCTAACGCTGAATTGCCTCTAAAATTTAGTAGTAACGGTGTATGTATCTAACTTATTCTCCCAGTCATTTCCACAAATTCTTTATTTTTTATGATATACTGTAAGTTGAGAGTTAAGCAAAATAATAAACATAAAAATAAACAAATTCCAAATAGAGATTCTTACCGGAATTTCGTTAGACAAGGAATTCATCATTCTTTGCAGCATGTCGGCTCGTTTGCAAAAACACTGCCAAAACAAACTACCTGCATTACCACCGTGGGCCAGGCAAGCGGCGTTGCTCCTGGGTAATTTCCTAATCCACGAGGCATTTAGCTAATGTAGCTTTATTAGCGTTGGAAACTGTTTTCGTATACCATAAAATCTGATAGACAACCTCATATTTAGTAATAAAAAAGCAAAACATCATATATGAATATTCGTGACTTTCTGTAACAATGATAAATTCAAAAATTAATGCCTATGCAAAACAAGCTGATATATATGGCTGAGAAATTAAACGAATCTTTTTCATCTGCTGTAGAAATTGCTGGGATCCAGAATTGAAGCATAAGCCAAAATAGTCCTGTTGGGTAGTTTTTTGTAAATTAAGGGAAATTGTGTAAGGAATTATGCATTCTACTCCTCAAAATTGAAAGTCTGGTTTCGAGGTATTTACATTATCTGGATCATCTGAATCTCTTAACATATAAGATTCCTTTAAAATTAGGAAGGATATGAAATACATAACATGATGAATCCTTATTTCGAAAAATAAGGCATTTTAGAGCACAGCTACTAAACAACAACTCCTAGCTCTAGCTCTGAAATATATTACTTCTTCAGATGACCTGCTCTAAAATAAAACTACGGAAAGAAGACTTTAGTCGCTTGTCTTTCAGAACATTTGCACAAGATATGATTAGAATGGGAATCCGTTATCCAAAAGCATAGTAAGAAATGTGAAAACAAAATGTAAGTGCTCTAACTCAGCAGAAAAACACAATTCAGAAAGATCTATTTTGTACAATCACTTGAACCGTTTCTGTGGTTGTAAGTTGCAATGGCTTCTCCTATCTTACCACAGGGATCGGATCAACAAGTATTATGTCTAGTCTTTCTGAATACATTTCAGCAGTTTGTGAGAGTTGGTACCATTGAGGCGGAACGAAGGTAAACTTTCCCAAAAACTTCGTCTTCTTAAAATGAGGTGAACAGAAACGACACAATGCTGACATCACTCGTATATTCGGGTGCAAAAATAAAACGATCCGCATAGGAACGGACTGTTGAAATATGTAGCTCCACTTCGTCTATACGTCATCTTTCTACCTTCCTTCTTGCATATTTCCAGGCAGTTGACAGGGAAGTTGCTTACATCAATCTAAAATGTGGGTGAAACCTAACCGCTAATGAGCAGTTCTATGTTTGAGTGCCTACTAGCTGTAAGTTAATGCAAGTTATATTGTTCAATAAGGCAGAGGATGTTAGTCCATTTATTTAATGACGCTATGAACAACTAGAGTTATATCAGTGCCATTTTGTAACAACGATTTTAACAATAACGACTTAATAATAGTTAAACATAATTATAAAACTATACTCTAATATGCTCTCTAAATGGTTATAGATTACAATGGTTATTGGGACGATAATAGCATATTGTTTTTTGATAACTTTTCCAGCAGCGGGATTGGTTCTTAAGCACGCCATACACTTCGGCGACGCTTGCATTTTAAACTCCTATCTTATATAGGAAATAACTCTAGACTTCATTTTCATGTAAACTTAAGAGGAAACGTTTGAAACAAAATATATTCCGGCCATTTTGCACAACTTATTTTCATCCACCACTTTTTCCACAAGATTAAGTCGGTACTCATACTGATTACTAAAGCTCGGTCTTGGGTTCGGAATCGCACACAGTTCCGAACACACAGGGCAGTCAGTGGTATAAAGAGAAGGTAGTGGAATAGGGTTTGAAAAACCTGCACACATGCACAGATTATAACCTCAAACACTTGAGGTACAATCTATTCCAAAAATAGCTCATAATTGATCACAGCAAATAAGATTAGCAGGATTGAAAGAAATGAAAATAGAATTAATACATTTAAAGATATCATTTGAGAGCAGAAGAGGTATGTTATACTATCATTTTTATTATCTTTTAAAATGTAGCCTTTTTCGCAATAGCGAATGTGCACCAGAGGCTAGGATCCAAGGAAAACAAAAAAGCTGTACAAAAACACTTGAGAAAACACAAAAACATTAGTTTTATTATTGTTCTTCCATAGGCTACTAAAATAGAATTATAATGAAAAAATAGACATTGTTTATTCGAAAAATCGGGTAATTTGAAAAAAATTACAGCTTGCGATACAATCAACATTGTAATTGAATGGCAGAGCAGCGGCAAGGAAGTTAAAGATGGGTGGTTCTAAAACTGACCATGACATATTTTTTATATTGATTTTATCTTTCCATAATTTTTTTCGAAAGTAGTATTATCATAATTAAGTTGCATTGCCAGATTTGGCAATAAAATTAGAATAAAGAAGGTTTCAAGACCTTTAATGCAAAATCGCTATGTTTTGCGAATCCTTGTTAATGCTTTTTCGAAATGCGGTATTTCTTTCACCAGTTTGACGTTCTTTAAGATACTCCATATAGCCTCCAAATCCTCCCTATCACCTTGCACAACAGGAAACTTACATGGATACCACACTTAAAATATCTAAGAGATGAGTTCGGCAGAAGATTAAATATTCTTAGATCGTTAGCTGCACAGAACTGGGGAGCAGATTTCCAAGTACTGGTTACTACCTACAGGCCTTTTGTAAGATCTAAGCTAGACTATGGTTGTATATTCTATAATTCTGCTAAGCCCTCAACTCCCAGACTGCTGGACTCCATTCATACATCTTCGTTGAGACTAGCACTAGGGGCCTTTCGGACTAGTCCAGTTTTTTTATTAGTCTACTGATCGAAGCCAATGAACCTCCTCTGGCCGTTCGAAGAAAGCAACTAAGTATTTCGTATGCCTTAAAAATCAGATCTAAACCAGAGTGTCCAATGTACGATTACATTTTTCCAAAAGAAAACAGGTTCTATCACAAATCCACAGATACACTTAGAAGCTTTGAGCCGTTCTATATAAGGATCCACCAAACTCTGCAAGAGCTAAACTTCACAATTCCTCCAATGATGGAAACATCTTATGGTAACCTTTCTCCCTAGAGACTCCACCCAATACAGGTGAACTTTGACCTCACTAACAAAACGCCCAAAACAGATGTATGCGATAGAGTTTACAAACAAATGCTCCAGGAAGTGCTGGAAAAAATCCAGATCACCGACAAATATACACTGACGGTTCAAAGACTAATAATGGCTGTGGCTGCGCCGTCATTATTGACCATGAGAACAACATATTCCACAAACTGCCACAGCTATGTACAATTTTCACATGTGAATTGTTTGCCATCAAGGAAGCTCTATCTTACATTAACGAACTGGATAGCGAAACGCCTTTTCTCGTGCTTACCTACTCCAAAAGTACACTTTTAGCTATTCAAGATATTTCAACAGTTCATCCTTTAATTAATGAAATTCATCATCTCCTCAATTGCATCTTCACGAAGAAAAAAACCACAGTATTAATCTGGATTCCTTCACACATCAACATACATGGAAATGATTTAGCCGACAAAGCAGCCTAAGATGCAACACATCTTCCAATTGCAAATCCAAGTGCGAAAATTCCATATCAAGATATCAATGCCCATTTGAAAAGAACTCTCGCGATACATGGAAAAGCTCTTGGGTTACCTCTCCCAAAAGTAAACTCCACGATGCAAGAGGTAATTCTACAGCACCTTTTTCAGTTACATTCCTAAATCGCCGTGACCAGACACTCATAACTAGAATCCGAATTGGACATACAAAACTTACACACTTCTACATCCTCTCTAAAGAAGAGCCACCACAATGCACAATCTGCAATACAAGAAACAGTATCCAGCACATAGTCGAGAACTGCCTGCGCTACCAACTCTACAGGAAAAAACTCAAGATTCCAGATAACCTAAAGCTGTCAATGAAGGACTCGAGCTAATGTCATAGACTGATACAGTTTTTTAAATTCACCAAATTGTATGATAAATTATTGTAAAACTGCTTCACAATGCAATCTCACTGTAAACGATGTATGTGAATTTGTTTAATATTTTAGCTTGGGAAATATTGTAAAGTTAATGTACTTATAATGTCATATGTTTATCCCATGTGTTAAAGTTTGTATCATGTTTTTCAAGTCGCTATAAGACCTATCAGTTAGGCGACTTAAAATAAATGCATTAAAAAAAAAAAAAAAAAAAGGAAAATAGTTTTCCCTTTGTTGTCCACCTCCTTTAAACCTTTCATATGACATATTATAAAAGAAAAAATCTGATGTAACCCATTCACATGATTTTCTCTATATCTCTGTAACATTTTTTTTAAAAAGTTTATGCTTCTATTTACTTCATGCTAAGTGAGAAAAAAATAGCAGAAATAGTCTTAGTACTTGCTTCCCTGTAAGTAGAAGCGAAATAAGGGAGTAACATAGATTAAAGTGATAGCAAAAGATGGTTGCTATGTGACTGAAGTTCCTTTGTTTGTATGGACAGGAGTTGACAAATTCCTGTATGAGAAAAATACACGTTTTTTAAGTCTGAAACAAAAAACAACGAACTCCACGAAAAAAATGTATATCACATAAATTATGTGTTTTAATGAGGTCTAAAGTTTTTGTGTGGTAAGTTTTTATCTATCTCTTACGGTTTACCAGTTACACAAAATTCCGTAAAATTCATCCAGAAGAAAGTAGGCTTCTGAGGCTATTCCCAGAAAATTCAAGATATACATGTTATTTGTCAAGTATATATCTTTAATATATGATATTTTAATCAAAATTGTTAGCCATTTTTTAGAAAATCAAATTTTTCGAAACTTTTTCCATGTGAAGGGTAGTTGGGGAAAAGTTGAAAATCTTCGTATCGCATCCTTGGAAGATACTGAACTTAAATACCAAATTTGGTATTAAACAGTCTTTTCGTTTTTGAGCTATGCTGCCCACAAACACACAGACACACACACACATACACACAGATAGACACACACACGGACATTTTTCTAAAAATGCTCTTTTTTTTATTCAGGTGGTCTCAAAACATGTATTTCCGGTGAAATTTCGGTATCGAATTTTTGGGTACAATGCAATAGCTTCTCTATACACTATATACATAGTACTTATAGAGAAAGTAAAAGTGTTTATAAGACAATTTCATCCCACCACACCAGGAAATATTTCGGCTTTTAGCATCAAAGCAATAGCAGCCACTCAGGCAAAATTCTTCCTTTCGAAGCTGGTTTGTACAAACCAATAAGTGATTAGCAGAATTGGGAAGTTATGGAACACAACTCTGAAGGGGATTCTACCAACATTAAATAAAGAAAAGTACTATACGTAAGCAAAAGCATCAGTAGGTTTTCTGCACCCGACATATGAGTACATGGAAAAAACAAGGGTAGCCTATAAAATTAGAGATTTATGGCTAAAGAAATATAAATCTTAAAAGTTAATTTTGAAATGCAGTGCAAGAGTAGTTCACGTTTTTCTAGACTTATACTAATAGAATCTGCTCCAATAATTTTGAAAAAAGAAAGCATATTGAACATGAAATACGAATGCCAAAATTGTTATGAATATCTGTCAAATATATCTAATTTAGAGATTAATTTAATAGCTCGTCATTTTGTAGCAAAATAATACCGTTTAATAAATAAATGTTGTCAGACATTATAAAATTAAAGTACCTATTAGTTGTTCTAGATTTTAACTTTCTTCTAACAAAATATTCACCGTCTTCATTTATGTTTAGGTATGTTAGTCGTTATTATATATAAAATTAACAAGCAGTTCCTGTAGCATGTTATAAAAATCTGTGTAAATGTTGGACAAATAATGAATACAAGAGAGTCTACATTTTGAAATAGAGGAACAGGGAGGGAGTAATTCTCTAATTTAATACACAGGCACACACAGTGTCCAACCAGTGACCTCGTTTAGAAAAATTATGAAGATAAGCACATGCTCAGAATTTATGGTTCTATGCCACACGAATACTGAGCGTTTACCATGCGAGCTGCACATGAAAGTTAAATTTCTTTATAATAATACCCTGTCTAATCTAGAATCCCTATCTACATAAAATAAATTACTTCAAGATTTAATCTCAAATAAGTACTTAAAAATCCAAAGGCAATTTGGGCACCCGGTTAACGCGTTATGCATAATTTAACTGTAAAAATAAAATAATCATCTCCTAAATTTAGAAGGAGGTAAGCTTTTAATGCTATATTGGGTTACCCCTACGACAAATAAATTCATGAATAAAACCAGCTCCAGTAAATATTTTGTTTACACCTTACAGCAGTGATTGATATGTTGCTTCAAAAGTCATAACTGATTGTTGTCATGAATTGTTACACCTGCGTGAGTGGAAAAGTATGCCGTTGATGAACACTTTACATGTAAGCTCCAATTGTTGGACCTGTGGGTGAGTTTATGTAACTTGCGGTGGTCTGCAGGCGCGATTACTTCTGGAAGTTTCTTGACACGTAATCGACAAGTATAACAAGAAGAGAATGAGCTTCCACCGCAACAAGCGACGAAAGAAAACTGTATTATTGCGAAATCATCGAATAAAGACGATTATTTGAAATACAGAGTTTCTTTTTATATATATCTTAGCGTCCTTTAACCTGGTTGATCATAACGGATGATTAATGAAATTGGTGAAAGGTGCTCAAATGATCGCGGAATCCATGAAGCTTAAAGCTACTCGACATTCGTCTTCTCAGGATAAGGGAAAACCTCTAAAAAATCCTTACCCGGGTAACTCTTCTTAAGCGAGATTCGAACTCGTGACCTGTTGAATGTTAGGCAGACATAAAGTCCTTTTGTTTATAATAAAGAGTGATTTTTGCTACAATATTCAGCAAGAGTGATAATTACTATTTGTCTACCCAATTACGTTGCATCCTAATTACTGGTCACTGGCCAAATGCTTGGAAGGATTATCAATTTATCATGTACCAGAATTTTTTCTCGCTCTTATTCTCTGTCATTTCACTTTCTTCTTGTCATACAGCGTTGCAGGACGGGGCATGTTATAGAATATCTGTCTGTAATGGAACCTTTACCTGTAACTGCCCGTGAGCATAAGTTGAACATTTATTAGGGCTGGCTGCATCTGGAAACGTTATGTACCCCATCCTCACTGCACCTGACTCCACCAAATCTGTTGTCCTTATCCCTTCTTCCCTTCCAAAAATTACTGTTAGTGGAGCTCTAAACCTTTTTCAATCTGTACAGTTATTGTGGTCTATGAATAATAATTGACCAAATGCAGAGCTCCAAACCAACAGTTTGGGTTGATAATTAATTTTGAAGAGTATAAGTTAAGCATGTAGCCGAACAAAAGAACTAACTAAACGGCTTCTATCACTTAGATTTTACCCATAAATCCAATAAAATTTAATCTGTATAGTTTCTGTATTTTTTACAGCTCAATTAGGAAGCTTATGGGGTTAATTGGCGGCCTGAGAATAGCAGCCATGATAGAAATTAAAAAGATAGTAGAAGAGGCATGATTCCTGAATCACATAACAATAAAACACCACCTTCAACGGTTACGTAATCGAAGACCGACTTTCAAACAGAGAGAATAATACATCTTAAAACACTCAGGAGATGAAGGGCTGTTTTTGATGCTCACTGAACTTGCTTTTAATTCAAAAGTTACAATTTGAGTTTCCCATGTATGCAATGGACTGAAACAAAAACGATTTAAAATATTATTTAAATGTTTTATAACAACAATAATAGTAATAATTTACTACATTTAGGTTATATTTTCAATTCTACATACATATTTTGCTTCTCTTATTGTACAGGTTAGGGTTGGATAACCGAGCGGGATGGTGCATTCGAGAGTCGCGGGTGCGGTCCCCGTGATTGGCCTACCTGACCCATGGCTGCGTTGAATGGTTCCAGGCGAATTCTGTATAGATTTCTTTTATTCGCCGAATTCAATATCGTTTCTATTGTCATTTCAATTATCCGTTGGTTTCTTTCAGGGTTAGAAGTTGTCAGCGATGATGCTCGGTGCAGCGCGGCCTAAATTTGACTGGTGTCCGGGATGAGGATCGCCCCCTGGTGGGGGCGTTGGAGTGTGTGAGACACGGGGTACCCGGTCTACCTGTTGGGCTTTCGGGGTGCTTCTATTCGGAAATACAGGGACCCTATCGCTACTGTACCGTCACTCCTGGTTCTGGCCGCCCGGTGTATCCTCATCTCATCCCTCCGACCCGGGATCCCCATCATGGAGTATAGGTACATTAAACGGCAAAAATTCGGTGCCTTAGATACTACATCCGCTTAGCTACTTGGGTATTAGCCCCCTTTGTTTGTTTTATGTATTCCATCTCATTCTCTACATTTTCTCTCCTTATTAATTAGTTCTATCTTTCTCAAAATCTGTCCTATTAGCTTAACATGTTTCCTTACCTTCCTATTCAGCATTTTATCACTATCTATCCAGGCGTACTATCCCATTTGTGTTCCTAAATTTATTAACAATTAGTAATGATATATTGTTAATAACACATGGTGCCACTTAGGTTTGCGCTCTCCGTAAATCTATTATCTACTCGATTCGTATCAGTTCATTCGGCTTTGTATTGCTAGTAATCTCTCAGCCTATAACATTTCGAGATCCTGGCCGAAAGCTGCTCTGCTTAGCGATTCAGTAGGACCGCTATGACATGTTACGTTCACATGACTTTCTCTCCCCCCATTTTTGACCAAACTATTGCTGAAAATCGTACTCTACGTTAATCCAAATAAATATTGCAATAATTCTTTCCTTTGGATGAAAAGGAATAAGTGGACACACTAGGCTTAAGCGATGATCAACTCTTTTCAAGGCTGATCGCTATGTGATGACTTCGAAATTCCTTTCTCCTTGCTTGACCATTAGCAAGAAGATAAACAGCGGCATTCAACTGAAATTTAAAATTGAAATTAATAGCTGGGAATATCTCCGAAAATTAACTCCATACACAAATTCTATGGCAAAAGGTGTGCTTTAACGAAATCAACTAATGGTTTACCACCATGTAAAAGTTATACAGAATGAAGAGGATTTTGGACTCTATTCCTGGATAATTTGAGATGTGCATTTTATAATGTCATAACAACTTATTAAACAGATGCCATTTTAGTAGAATCATTAGAGCCATTTTTTATAAAATCAAAATTTTCGAAAAAAATCTTCGTGTTGTATCCTTGGAAGATGCTTCACTTAAAAATCAAGGCACACGAACATACACACACAAGAGAACGTTTTCTAAAATAGGTTCAGAGGAACTCCAAAACGTTCATTTCCATGTCAACATCAAATATTTGGGTAAAAGACAATATCCTCTCTACCTACTATGTATTCGAAGTAGAGAAAATGAAAATATACACAATGAATGTAAAAGTTACAAAATATTATAAATGTTTGGAGAATCTAAACTATACGTTTGTCCAACAATGCAATGAGTTTGTCTATTTTCTACCGCTAATATGGCTTTATAGTTTGAAGTGAATTTAAAGAATACTATATTTTCAAGTGTTATGCCATTTAAATAACGTAAATTTAAGAAGAATATTATCTGTATTTGGTTTACATGATGGATAAGGATTAATGTTCAATAACTATCTACCTTTATTATATATATTTAAGTATTTTCTTCAAATTTATTGATATAACCACGGCCTAGAACAAGCAAAAGCGAAAATAAATTCCCTTCAATTTTACCTTTTTTCTAACAACTACTGAACTTTATTGCACTACAATGCTACCAAGGTCGAGGCAACATTTAGATATACCACCCAATGTTTATTTTATGAGGACCCATTCCTTCTTTTATCATAGTAGTATTGGAGTGAGGGTTCCAATGTAAGTTAACTTGTGACACTGGCATCTATATCAGTGATGTTCAGTGTTTTAGAAGTTTAAACAACTGAGCGACCAATAAGATGTGAGGTAAGACTAACTTTTTAAGGCAAATGCATTCTATGACTTTAGTTTCAAATGATAATTTTATCAAAAATAAATTGGGCTGGAAAGGGTTAATTGATAACACATAAAGATATATGATGGTTTTAAAGAGTAAACTGCCGCACTTAGCTTGTTTAATACTGATGTTAACTGGCAAATGCGTACCTAAAATGGTGCAGCTGTAGAGGAGTTAAAATGAAAACTTTTAGGGCGGTATTCCTTGCTCACATACGCTCTTATTGTACTCTTTCGTGGTTCCTTACAACGGGAAAGAGTAACACAATCTGAATCCGCCTGGAGCCAGCATTGCCATAAAAAAGCTGCACAAAGACATCGACCGCGCTAGAAAGTGAATCTAGACGGGAAATCGCTTTCTCTTTCCTCCATAACGTTATACACCTACAAGGTGATACCAGGCAGGCAAACAATATCGCGTCAGCTAAAAAAGGGATTTGATTTTCCAACGTTTTCCGCCGGAAAGCGTCAGCTTTTCACGCTCTTTTCATTCCTATGTAGTTACGAATATTGGGATTCCATATGAAACAGAATTCTATGGTATATATACATATATATCATATACATCTGATTGTTTCCACTCATATCATTTTCCCTAAAATATTCTTATAAATGGTTATTCTTTTATCTACTTCATGCTAACTTGAGTATAAATGGTCTTGTAAGTACAAGGGAAATAAGGGATACTGGGCTAAAACAATAGTAAAATCCTTTAAAGTTAGTCGCCACTGCATTGAAAATCCGTTCTATTAAAAACATTGATGAATTCCAATGATAAAAATTAAGTATTGGAAAATTTAAGCATAACAAAAATCTTCCAGAATGGTTAACTCCACAAAAAATGTTATCAATATGAAGACTCTTTCAGACACTATTTTCCAAAAATTCAAAATATACATTTTATTTTTTATGTAAATATCTTTAATATATGAAATTATTGAGAAGATAAAAAAAAACCTTCTAAAAATCTTCCATTTAAAGGGTAGCTTAGGGTGGGGGATGTTACTGAAAATCTTAAATACAAAGTTTATTACTTAGCCGACTTTCCTTTTATGTTGTTCACAGACACACATGGACCTGTTTCTTAAATGCTTATTTTTTCAGGGGTTCTCAAAACATAATTTCGGAGAAATCTCGGTATAGAATTTTGAGTGAAATGGAATACCTTCTCAACCGCCTATGTACACGTACAGACTGCTAGCGAAAGTAAAATTATATGAGCCTTATAACAAGAGACCCGTGTCGGTTATTAACAGATGCATATCATGCTACCCCTTTTCTGTATTGCACACATTATTATTGTACCCGTTTGGGTTCGTTTCGATTTAAACTGGTGGCTCCCTAACAATGTGTCGTGCTTTTCTCTGCCCTCTGCTAATAAAACAATTTAAAAACTGCAGACAATGAGATCAGAAGCGTCTCCGCTTCTCTGTTTGCGTCAATAACGAGTATTTTTTAATAACAACCCGTTTTGCAATATGTATCGCAGTTTTTCGGTCCCGTTATTGTGTAATATCTCTTGTAGTACGTATTATGAGGCTACACACTTCCAAAGCCATTTCTAGCTATATATACTGTTACCTTTTCACATTTAAATTTTTTTGTGAATTACTTTAAATTAAACAGTGAGTTTTTGGACACACAAAATTTAAAATCTCAGATATTTTGAGGAATATATTTAGAAGTGTAATACGAATCTTTGCAAATGAAAATAAACAAAAACTCTTACCTATTTACTTTCACATTAGTTTCTCTATTCATTCTCAAAAAAGCCCATTCTATAGATTAATCCAGATAAAGATTTGCATATTTGCTGTTATTACATACTTCCTTGTAGATAAAAGGAATAAAGGATAAACCAGCCCTAAACAACAGTCAAATATTTTCAAAGCAGTTCTAGGGGTAGGCGAAACAAGTAACAAGACCCAGTTTGAGCAAAATATAAGTATTTTTAAATTGAAACCAATAAAAAGGAACATCTTGGAAATGGCAAATTCCACAAATATGTGCATGACAAATTGTGCCTACTAATGGGAATTTTAACTTATCATGAACATATCTTAAACATACAGTATTTTAATTAAAATCTCTGAAGCCATTTTAGAGTAAATTAAAATTTAAAGTAATGTTCCAAGTATAGGCTATTTGGGGTGGGGCGGTTTTCTTTAAATTCTTAGTGTCGCATCCTTGGAACATGCTTAACTTAAATGTCAGGTTTGGTATTTAAAGATTTTTTTGTTTTTAGTTATGCTGTTCACAGACACACAAACACACGCACTCACCTTAACACACATACACACGGACTTTTTTCTAAAAAGGTGTTTTATTCAGTGGATCTCAAAACATGTATGTCCTGTAAAACTCTAGTATGGAGTTTTTGGGAGAACTATTAAACCCTCTCTACTTACTAGGAACTTTTGCTTGGTAGAGAAAGGAAACATAACTACAAACCTCACACAATTTCTTTAGACGCACTTATAATAGAAACATGTAAACATTTCTACAACGTAGAATATTGCGAACACAGCTAATCCTGTATAAATCCTGTATGTAAATATGTACATATATACATATATATACATGTACACATATATATACATATATATACATGTACACATATATATACATATATATACATATATATATACATGTACACATATATATATATATAAACATGTACATATATACATATATATACATGTACATATATACATATATACATGTATACATGTACATATATACATATATACATGTACATATATATACATTGGACAACAGTTGCTGATTGCGTTCTAGCAAATTCCAACACGCAATATGCCTTTTCCACAGGATTTTCCGCCATTTCAGTTTCTGCAAAAAAAAAAAAAAAACTACAGCGTTACCAATAGTAACAAACAAAACTTTGAGGGTTTCTCAACATACCTACAAAATAATTAGGTTGCTATCTCTAATAGTTTTTGTTTTACAGGCAGTTGAAGTTGTCTATTTCTTTTGTAGTAACCCTATATACATATACACACACATATACATACATATATACATACATATACATATATACATACAAATACTTACATACATACATATACATATATATACATACATATACATATATACATACAAATATATATATATATATATATATATATATATATATATATAAATAAAAGACAGCATTAACTCCGTTCGCACGTTATTTCCAGAATATTCATAATATATATTTTCTTTTAATGATGTCTTAAAGAATTATATCTTAATGAAAATCGTTGCGCTCGTTTATGAGAAAGCAAAAAAAAAAAAAAAAAAATAAAAAATAAAAAACGAACTCAAGAGTTTAAAAAGTAAAAAGCCGGAACAGTCAGTCAGAGAAGTTCAACTTCAATATAGTAAATAGCTATAAGTTATTATTGTCCCTAGATCATTGTTAAAAAGTGGCAACGCAAGTTCGGATCTGATTAGGTAGCTTATTTTTCTTTTCTGGACTTGGGACTGACATATAGTCATGCGTTATTTCATTAACTAATAACATTATATGGGTTTACGTTTTAAATTAAATAGTAGGTAATTAAAACTAATATTTACGGAGTTCTCTTGGTTGCATTTTAGAATGTATTATCCTAAAATGTATAACAATTATTCTACAGCACCAAATAACAACACACTACGTTAAAAATTAAATGAAAAAACTAACTCTTCGACTAAGGTGATAAGAGCTCTCAAAATGAAATGAACAAGTGTGTATTTTTACACAATAAATGTAACACCACCGACTCCACCATAGGAGTTGGGGTGTTCTACCTCAGTCGATCTTAAACAACCTTCACTAAATATTTCAAGAGAGAAAACTGTCATGCTACTTTCAATTACCGTATTGTTATTAAGCAGCCAGTTACTCCTTTGCATTATTGCAAAATGCATAAACAAACCGATTAAGTAAAAGATCAGCTATTCATATCACACATCTAACCAGATGAAATAGCAGATAGGTACATAATAGGGGTAGGGGGACGAAGGGAGATTCATTAGTAAATTTATATGGAAACCGATAGAAAAAGAAGTATTTGTTGATAAATTAGAAAGAAGATTAGTGGAAAGGAACGCAGGCACAGCGGAGGAACTAACGCATATAATAGCAACGGCTGCGGGGACAGTGAAAGTCCAAATGCATGGTAAGGTAAAACGATTCAATAGTTAGTATGACCAGCAATGCAGAGCTGTAAAGAAACAAGCAGAGGAGGCTCTGTCAAAATTCAGAATGGAGGGGGGGAGATGACATTAGGAAAAATGTTTACAAAAAAGTGAAGGGAGTATAAACAGCTCTTACGGGAAAAGAGAACTACGTGGCAAGACAAAATTACTCAGAAAATTAGTAATATGTTAACACGGGGGGATAACGCTGAGATGTGGCAAGTAGTAAAACATTTAAGAGGCAACCGTCAGGCGCCCAGCGAAATTTATCCCAGAAAATGTGCACTGCATTTTATGGGAATATTCGGGAAAGGTGAAAGGGAAGGAATATTTATAAAGGAAGTGCAAATTTTGGGAAATCTTGAGATCCCAATACTGGACGAAGAAATATCAGCACGAGAAATAGCACAGGCGCTGAGAAGTCTGAAGGAAGGCAAAGCTCCAGGGTTGGATGGGCTGCCCCCGGAAGTTTTTAAAGCCGCAACCAATGTTAATGAGTTTGGTAGGAGTATGCTCCAGATATGTAACAGATTGTCTATTGAGGGGAATTACCCTACCTGTTGGGGAAAGGGCATTATTCATCCCATTTATAAAGGGAAGGGAACTATTGGAAATCCGGATAACTATAGGGGGGTTACTCTTTTGCCAGTTATGGAGAAAATTTATTTTAGAGTGTTATATAACCGAATAAAGGACTGGGATACTAAATTTGGCAAACTTTCAAAATTTCAAATGGGTTTCAGAGAAGGACACAGTACCATAGATGCCGCTTTTATATTAGACACTTTAAGGACGAAGCAACTGTTAGTTAAGCGGGGAAAGCTTCATTGTGCTTTTGTGGACTTTAAGAAGGCATTTGACTCTATCAATCGAAATGCATTATGGTACAAACTAGGCAGAAAGGGGTTATCAAGTAAAATGGTTAGAGCATTGCAGGCAATGTATCAAAATGTCGAATTCTGTGTGAAGTACGACAGAAACAGAGTGTCCGAGAGCTGCCGAAGCTATAGGGAAGTGAGGCAAGGTTGTATTTTATCTCCCTTGCTATTTAATCTCTTTGTGGATGATATTACTGATACAATGATGGCAGAGAATATTCAAGAGCCAGTAGTAGCGGATTAGCAGATCCCAACACTTTTATACGCAGACGATTTAGTATTGTGCTCTACGACAGTAAACGTATTGCAACGAGGACTCGACAAACTTAAGAATTATTGCGATGAATGGCTACTTTCAATTAATGTGAATAAGACTAAGGCAATGACTATAGCAGGGAGGAGACTTGCCCATATGCAGGACAGATACTGGACAACGTTAAATCTTTTGTGTACTTAGGACTCACATTTACAATGAACGGAAAATGGACAAAACACATTGATATCACGAAACACACGGCAAGGGTGAAAGCGGCGGAAGCTTTCCGGATACGCTGCAGAATTCCGAATATATCCATAACCTTAATGGAAACTGTATACGGAGCGACAGTTAGATCCACGATGACATACGGAGGAGAAATATTGGGGTGGGAACAAACAGGAAATCTGGATCAAGTGAGGACCCAATTTTTGAAAGGAATTCTGGGTGTAGGGAGGGGTACGGCAAACTGCGGAATAATGAGGGAATTCGGGGCACATAGTGAAACGATAGAGTGCAAAATCAGAGTAGTTAAATATTGGATGAGAATCGTTTCCGTGAATCGTTTCCGTGAATCGTTTCCGTAAATCTCTAATTAGGGCAGTCTGCTACCGTGAACAGTTACGAATGGAAGGTAATTTGACGTGGGCATCAAAATTAAAGAAAGGGTTGGAAACCATTGGGATGGGAGATATTTGGATGACGGGGCAGGAAAACAGGCGAAGTATTTGCAGAAAATTTAAGAAACGTCTCTGTGATATTGACAGACAGCAAATGATTTCGCAATGCACAGAGAAGGTGTCATTAGAAGTACAGTCTGGGCTGAAATCGGAGTGGGGTATGGACCAATACATCAAAACAGGTACCAAACTCATTAGAGAGGGGCTCGCGTGGATTAGCCTAGTAGCATGGAGGAGCACGAACATTTCTGACGAGAATGGTACGAGAATCTGTCCCATTTGCGAGGAGGAAGAGTCGTGGACTCACATCTTGGCAAGACGTAGGGGTACGGAGGAATGGCGGGAAAAATATTTGCCGCGATTTTTTACCACTGAGAATGTAGGGATAGAAGCATGTTGGACGCTACTGACAGGCACGGAAAACATGGACGGGCTAGGTAAATTTATACTTAAGGCAAGACAGCTGAGATCTGAGGAGGCTGCCAATAGAGAAGGGGGGGGATAAGATCAACTAAACAAAAGTGACTGCAATGTTCTACATACATATATATTATGTCATACTTAGGTCACTGTTGTGCTAGGGTTGTATATATTATGTGCATATGTCTTTTAAGTGTAATTATCTATTATAAGAGGGTGCATTTATGAAGGTATACTCTGTGATGTAAATTTAAATTGCTATATTTGAATATCTTTGTATCTTTATTTTCGGATTCACTCTTAATTTTATTGTTGTTTAATATTGCTTTTGACTGTGTATTTCCTTTGTCTTTTTATTGTCTTTTAATTCTTTGTTGTGGTTGTTGTTGTTTTAATATTGCTTGTAATGTGTATTACAAAAGCACGTATGGTCTGTGGACGCGTGCGATTGTTGAAATTCTATGTATGATATTGCTATGTTAATAAATACACCTATTCATTCATTCATACTTTTCTACACGTACTATGTATACAGGTTGTTTCAAAATTA
Organism: Hymenopus coronatus; assembly: GCA_030762935.1. Taxonomy (NCBI): domain Eukaryota; kingdom Metazoa; phylum Arthropoda; class Insecta; order Mantodea; family Hymenopodidae; genus Hymenopus; species Hymenopus coronatus. Next base: position 37,879,983 of record CM060890.1, read on the forward strand.
CGGGGCATAATTTCAGGTACGTATTTCCCACATGAAGACAATCAAAATACTTCATCATAACATGTGTCCGGAAATGCTTCATTTCCGAGTTATGGCCTTTACAACATTGAAAGTCCCACCTGTACACAATCAAAATAGTTCATGTCCGGAAATGCTTCATTTCCGAGTTATGGCCTTCACAACATTGGAATTCAATGGAACGTTTTCCTTTCCGCAGGTCTTTGCCGTCAAAGGAGACATTAGGAGGGCGCTCTGATAGTTCATTCTGAGGAAATTTACATTCAGTGTTCTTTAGGCGTTAAGACTGTGCGACATGTATTCAAATCAAGAGCTGGCAGAGATACACTTCATGTACGGTAAGGCGGACGGCATTGCTGCGCTGGCTCGTCGTTTGTACCAGGAGAGGTACCCACAGCGACAATGTCCAGATAGGAAGACATTTGTACGTCTCCATTCCCCTCTGTACGAGTATGGAACATTCACCTCTCCTGGTTTGGGAAGGGGACGACCAAGATCTACAACTCCAGAAGTGCAGGAGGAGATTCTGGAGGCTGTGGACAGGACTCCTTGTATCAGCACACGACGGTTAGCGTTGCAAGTCAATGTTCCTCATACGACTGTCTGGAGACTGTTGAACGAGCATCAATTGTATCCTTATCATTTGCAACGTGTACAGGCCCTGTCACCAGCAGATTACCCAGCACGAGTTAGGTTCTGTCAGTGGTTCTTGCAGCAGTGTGGTGTAAATCCGAACTTTTCTGCCGTCGTATTATTTACAGATGAAGCACAGTTCACAAGAGATGGCACAACAAATTTCCACAATCAGCATGTATGGTCGCATGAAAACCCACGTGCAACTGTTGTATCTCATCACCAGGTGCGGTTCTCCCTCAACACGTGGGCCGCTATCATTGGTGATCGATTAGTGGACCCCATGTACTTGTAAACAGACTTACGGGGCAGGCGTACACAAACTTCCTGGTAAACACCATACCTGACGTTTTCGAAGACACTCCACTGATCAATCATCAACACATTCACTTCTTGCATGATGGCGCTCCTGCACACCACAGTCTTACGGCTCGCAAGTACTTGGATTGAAGGTTTCCTGATCGAAGGATAGGTAGAGGTGGCCCAATTGCTTGGCCTTGGCCTCCACGCTCACCTGATCTGAACCCTCTCGAGTTCTACTTGTGGGGCCATTTAAAATCATTGGTTTATTCGTCTCCGGTGCCGGATTTGGAATCCCTTCGGAATCGAATTGTGGCAAGTTGTGAGGACATACGCAATACTCCTGGAGTTTGGGATCGTGTTCGCAGGTCAATGAGACATCGATGTGAAGTCTGTATTCAAGCAGGAGGTGGACATTTTGAACATCTTCTGTAATGACAACAACCTGCGGAAAGAAAAACGTTCCAGTGAATTTCAATGTGTGAAGGCCATAACTCGGAAATGAAGCATTTGCGGACACATGTTATAATGAACTAATTTGATTGTCTACATGTGGGAAATATATACCTGAAATTATGCCCCGTATTTTTGAAACACCCTGTATAGTGTATAGAGGTGGTAGTTCACCTAAATATTCTATACCTAAATTTTACTTGAAATACATGTTTTGAGTCCTCCTGAATAAAAAAAATTAGAAAAATGCTCACTTGTGTGTCTGTTTGTATGTGCGTGTGACTGTGGGCGGCATAGCTCAAAAACGAAAAGACCGTTTAATACCAAACTTGGTATGTAAGTTTGTTATCTAAGGATTCGACACGAAGATTTGAAGAAAATCCCCCCTACTCCAATTATCCTTTATATGGAACATTTTTCGAAAATTTGGATTTTTTCAAAAATGGTTCTTACGGTTTTGATTAAAATATTGTATGTTTAAGATATTTGTGTGACAAATAAAACGTATATCTTGAATGTTCTGGGAATGGCCTCTAAGGCCTCTTTATTCGGAATGAATTTTTATTGAATTTTGCATATCTAATAAACCGTAAAAGATAGACAAAAACTAACTACACAAAAAATATAGATCTCGTTAAAACACACAATTTATGTCGAGAAATTTACCATTTTGAAGATATTCCTGGTTATTTGTTTCAGATTTAAAATACTTACATTTTTCTCACACAGAAAGTTGTAAACTTTTGGCACTGCATAGAAAGAGATTTCAGCCTCATGGCAACCGTTTTTAAAACATTTCAATATCGTTTTAGCCTAATGTATTTCCTTATTTCCCTTCTACTTACAAGGAAGCAAGTCGTTTAGACAATTTCTGCTGTTTATCTCAGTTATCATATTTTTCTTTCTTTCCACTTCTTTCGGTAACAATACTTTGTAACAACAATATAGATAAAATAATGTGGATGTAACACATAACATTTCTTATTTGTCTTATTTTTTGGTGAAAATGCCGATGTTTGCAGTTAAACTAGGTGAGTTAATTTGCCTGGTATATTATATATTCAGCTTAAAAAAACTGCATTTTGTACACTCGAAAGCCCCCTCCTCCCTCAAAAGTGCCGATATAATTAGTCGTGTTGGATAGTTGGTAAAGATTTATTAAAACAGCAGCTTTCGGATTCATGGCTCTAATAACAGTTGACTGACTTATCGTTATTTTGATAGCGGATGTGCATCAAAGGCTAAAGTGTAAGGTAATTAGATTTGACAGATGTAGAAGCACAAAGAAATATCTGATGTGTACCATTCACATGACTTTCTCGATATCCCTGCAACAAATTATTCTTAAAAAGCTTATACTTCTATTAACTACATGCTAATCAGTAAAACATTAGCAGAAAAAGCGATATTACTTGCTTCCTTGTAAGTAGAGGTGAAATAAGGGAGTACCATAGGTTAAAGTGATAATCAAAAGCTGGTTGCTATGTCACTGAAGTTCCTTTGTTTGTATGGACAGCAGTTGACAAATTTCTGTATGAGAAATGTACAAGTTTTTCATAGCAGAAACCAAAAATAAGGAATGTCACAAAAACGACGAACTCCACGAAAAAAATGTATATAACATACATTGTGTGTTTTAACGTGCTCTACATTTTTGTGTAGTAAGTTTTTGTCCATCTCTTACGGTTTAGCAGTTATTCACAATTTAGTAAAATTCATCCAGAATAAACTACTCTTCAGAGGTTATTCCCAGAAAATTCAAGATATACCTTTTATTTGTCAGGTAAATATCTTTAATCTACGAAATTTTAATCAAAATCGTTAGAGCCATTTTTGAGAAACTAAAAATGTTCGAAAAAAGTTCCATGTAAAGGGTAGTTGGGGGTGGGGGGATTTTTCTCAAAATCTTCGTGTCGCATCCCTGGAAGATACTAAACTTAAATACCAATTTTGGTATTTTACCTACTTTTCGTTTTTGAGTTATCGTGTTCACAGACACACGGACACACACACACATGGACCTTTTTCCGAAAATGCTTTTTTTAGATAAAGGGGACCCTAAAACATATATTTCCGGTGAAATCTCGGTATCGAATTTTTTTGGTGGAGTGCAATACATTCTCTATACACTATGTACATAGTGTCTATAGAGAAAGTAAAAATATGTAGTTTGTTATTGGGGCGTTATCTAAAGAGAAGTTGAGAATGCCTTGTTTTTATTGGAAAAATTCACATCATACTGAAAACTTTATGATCTAACATCAATTTTGTAGCTAAGATGAAACCCAGAGGAGACCGAATATTGGTTATCTGTTCCCGAGCGAGACATTGCACTTTTTATTCCGACTCTAGCTTTCCAAAATTACTACGGAATTTTAATGTTATTATTGTAGTTTTGTTGTTTTCATAAAGTTTTTCTTTATACGTGATTTATTAGCGTATAAAATTTCCTATTTTCTTTTTTACTTTTGCTGAACTCAGACACTAGCTTGTAAGAGTGTGTAAGCGCTCTATACGAGAAGGGCAAATAGAAAAAGAAGAAGCAGAACTTTGTAATATCAACATTATTCATTAATCCTGTTCGAGATATTTCTTGCTCCAGTTTGGCTCTGTTATTGGAAATACTCAATATAGCTCTGTAGCCCTATACTCTTGCTTAATATGGACAAACTTTTTGGTTTGTTTTCCATTTTCCTTTGTTTTTTTTTTTATTAGATTTTACAACTATGGCACCGCAGGCAATGTCACTGATGACTTATGGAATGAAGATAGAGCACCGTTGGAACGCAATGGCGGGGCAAACCGGAGAACCCGGATAAAATCCGCCCCTGCGCTGCTTTGTCCACCACAAATCCCACATGTAGTCGCTTGGGTTTGAACCCAGGTAAGCTAGCGCCATGCCCGGCGCGGCCATTTTTCTTTGTTTCTTTCAAACTACATATATAACATAGAGGATGTTATTTATAAGAAGTTTCATGCAACCACATCAATTAATATTTGTGTTACGCCCATATTTCATTCGTTTCTGAGCTGTAAATCAACTTTTGTCAGTTAAATGCTTAGTGGCAAGCTTTTGAATTACAAAAAATAGGTTATGCATACAACTAGTGTGTGTCCAGCCACTAACGTAAACTGCTTCTGTTACCCACCTCTTTCATCGCACACTTCGTTCAATCCAACAAGACGCTGGGTAGGATTCAGCCAACATTGAATAAAGAAAAACACCAGAGGGAACCAAAAGTATCGACAGGTTTTTTCTTATTCTCGCGACTGTACATTGCTAATTTAGTGTCAAGTCAGCTGCGGAAAGCTATTTCGTTCATCGTAAGTTCTGAAGGTCCCATACAATATTTAGTTCACATTTAAGCTGACTGTGTCTAATTCATTATCCCTCGAAATGCAATATTTGCAGCTAATTCTGCATTGAGTTTTTATAGGTTAGGAACACCAATGTCAAAATGAACAATCTTTCTCTTCTCAGCATTAAACACGTAATAGCGTTCGGAAACTGTGACATATACAGCTACGAACATTAGCAGAAAAACAAAATTTCCATTAAAACAAGGAAAAACAAACGTATTGTGCGCCAAGGGTTAAAAAAAGGAAGGAAAGCGTATCCTAGCTTTGCTTTAATTAACTCAGAGGTAAGGGTTGGTTCACCTGTGTTTAAACGATGCCATACCATACGCAGAACCCTAGCTTTGCTGTAACCATAAGCAGCCCAAAACACATGCAAACCATAATTATAAGCACAGAGATAATTAGAAAATGAACGAAAGAAGACAAAAAATAATAAAGACCAGCTCGACTTATACGCAAGACTGAATGGTTGCCCTTAGCTTCAGGTGTCCTTCAAAAGAAGGAAATATGAAAGAGCTCGCTACAGAATTAATATAGAGAGTTTTTCCTTTCAAAAGCAAAAACACGAGCCTAATTAAAATTTCACACGTTACGGTTCGAATTACTTTACAGTTCTTATTAATTACAAAATTCTCTATTTGTGCCTTGCTGTGTAACATACGAAAGCAGTGCGAGGTACCCATGAAATTTAAAATAATGTTATGCGTCATGTGTGTTGCAAAAGCTACCTATCTCTCTGACAAACTTAAACCAAGGTTATACATTTCCATATTGTTTTTATAAAACATTGTAACATTTTTAATAAGCTTTAATCCAGTATATGAATGCATTTTTGAGAAACGGAAAATATGACTTCATATCAGTAGTTGAAGGAAGCTTAGCTGTTCCCGATTCCAAAAAAAAAAAAAAAAAAAAACTAAGAAAGAAAATACAAAATGTAAATATAGAATAATGTAAAAGATAATTTAAACTGTATAGAATCACTTCAAGAGAAGAAGAATAAGATACTTTTAAAACGTTTGTAGAATCCTATTTATGTAATGTTTGGGAATATAAATAAATACATAAATAATAGCGTAATAAGAAATACATTAAATAATGGAGCATAGAATAACCGATACTCTTGTAGAAATAGTTTGTAGAAGAATGGGTAGAAAGTTTGTGTGATGTTGAATGTAAGTTAACATAACTTTTGTCTTTTCTTTTTACCAATAGAATAAAGACGGCCGTTTCAATGACCATGAATACAAAACAGGACTTCACAGAGAAAAACACACAGGTAGAATATAAACAGAAAGAGAAAACTTCCTCCCACATCTTGTTTAAAAAAAATGGCGTGTTATTTATGGACGCTCTTTAGCAGCTGTGGTGCTCAGCGTCCCATTCTAAATTGGGCTTGAAAGACCGCATACTTTTGCTCAGAGGCCTCTCTATCAGACTTGGGGTTCTTTTACGTACCGCAAATCTACGACACGGGACCAACGGCTTTACTTCCCTTCGAAGGAAGCCATGCTAAGGATTTTTACACCCGAAAAAAGCCATCGTCTTCCGCAGGGTTTGAACCCGTTACCTTGGGTATATGAAGCTAGCAAGGCAACCATTACACCACGGAGGGCGACCCACATCTGTTTGATTGTCATTTCCATAACAGGGTAAACTTAGGAATGGATACTGAATTGGAGCCAAAATACTCCACTTGTTTTGTTACATTCAGGGTGTTAGGGATATAGATACGGATATTTATAAACGTGACCTTAAAGTATATCCACTTTGGTATATTCCTGTTTTTTTTACTTCGTCTAACAGTTTTCCCACAAAATAATCCATAATTTACTACCTGATGTGTTTTACATGATCTTCACTACACGGAATTATCTTTATTTTCATTATATTTATATCCGTCACAAACCAATAGATCTATTGAATAAATACATAGCCTTGCTCCTGGTGAGCATACTTGTAATGAATTAACTTTTATTACTAAGTTATTCTATATGGTCGAGTAGTACAGTGAATTTAAGTTCCAAATGAATGTTTGCTTCCATATTTTCACACCTCAATACATGACCTACTTGCCTGGGTAGTGTGGGAGATTGGCCTTGCAGAAAACATTCAAACTCAGTTCCGATACAACATTTGTTATAGGTTACTTCTTCCGACCCACGGTATTAGGGAAAATAAGGTCGCATGTCGTGTGTATCACGCCTATTTGGAGGTACTATGAAGCTTGAAAACATACTACTTTTAATAACAAAATCATTAGTCTGCAAATGAAGCAAGTAGGTACTGGTGTAATGTTGTTTATTGTACTGTTCTTAATTACCAGTACAATTATCTCCACTTATACTCCGAACAGCCTGTATTTTGTCAAGATTTTGCTAGAAAATTATAGTGTCTCTTTCAGTATGATGGCACAGTGAGCCTTGACAGCCGTACAGGAAGCGAATGAATCTCTAACAGAAACTCGTCATCTAATATAATGTAAATAAATAGATAAATATTTTACAAAATACGACAGGGATATCCTTTTAGCAACCTATCTATGAATCAAAGATATTATTGAAAACATTAATTGGATTTTAACAATCAGTTACAAAATTACGAAAAAATCTGGTATATTACATGCAAATCATTTTCTCTATCCCCTTTCGTTTATTAGTAGGGTATGCAAGCCATTCCTACTGAAGTATATTATATGTTTTCGTAAACTTCCACGGTCAATGTTAAGATTATCGTGATCCAATACCGTGACCGCGTTTTAAGAATAACGTTTGCCAACGTTTCGCCATTTTATGATGAAGCTCAGCCCTGAGGAAGCTTCATCATAAATTGGCAAATTTTATTCTGAAGAAGCGGTATACACCGGAACTATTGGACTAAGGTATTCTTTCGGAAGTTTATATTTTTTATTTACTTCACTTAATTGATATAAACCTTTGCAGAAATAGATAGGTACACATTTCATTATAGAACAAAGAGAATAGCGATAGTCAAATGTTTAATAACTGAACGCTATTTATACTGGCCTTAAACTCGCTTATTCTTTCCAAGCAATTGCGGGAAACAACTGAACATCGAAAGGACTTTAAAAGACAAGAACGTTATTGAAAAGAAATATAGCCATTAATGAGTGATATCTCAGAAATGGTTCATGACAGAAAATAGTTTTTTAATAGTTTTTTTTTTTTTTTTTTTTTTTGCTGAGATATATAGTTTGTGTGTTTCAAAGATATCTTTATTTGTAGTACGTTTTTATGTATCGCTTAACTTTTACTATACGTACTTATATTGTTCTATATACTTCATATATATCTATATACACAGCTGCAGATGCATTTTTATCACATACTCCCTTGTAGATACGCGGGAATAAGGGACTACCTAGATAAAGTGAGTCAAATCTTTCATCGCTATGTGACACATGACATTTGGTTCTCTTTGGTTGACCAGGAGTAAGAAAGAAGAATAAGAAATTTCTATTTGAGAAATGTATAAGTATTTTAAAACTGAAATCAATAATTAGAGCATCTAGAAAACGGTGAACTCAAAAAAACCTTTTTGGCATGATTTTGCGTAGTAAGATTTTCTCTATTTTATGGTTTGACAGTTGTCCAGAACGAGGGCCAATTTCCACAAAATTAACAATTCATTTAACATAAAAAGTAAATTAAAAATATGCCACTTTTGACCAAAATCGTTTCATAAGAGGGTAGTTTAAGATGGGGAAATTTTCTTGAAAATCTTCGTGTTGCATCCTTAAAATGTTGAAATTGGTATTTGACCAGCTTTTCGATTTTGAGCTTTACTGTTCACAGATACACACACTGGTCTTTGTCCAAAATAATTTTTTCATTTATTCTGAGATCTCAAAACATGTATTTCGATTAAACCTTGCTATCGAATTTTGGGATGGATTACCTTCTCTATGTATTATATAAATAGTATGTGAGAGTTAAAATAAAAATGCAGTTGCAGCGTTATCTTATACAAATGCCTTGATTGTCAGTCAGATAATTTCTCTTGAAAATCCAAGAATTTAGTTTTAGTGTTTTAAAATAATATTCTCAAAACTTATAGATTTTGTAATGCAACCGATTCATAAGATAAAGCAAATGAAATTGAAACTAGACAATGATTTATTCCACCTTCGCGTTAAAATTGGGACAACGACACAGGAGAGATTAAATAACAAAGAGAAATGCGTACAATAATTCTTCTGAAGCAGATGTAGCAGCATAGCGGTAGCCATGACAAAAAGTGAAAGTGTGTCCAAATGACAAAAAGGGTTCGTCTCGATGCCATTAATCAGTGGAGGATAACACGAGAAAAAGAATTCAAAAATGTAAAACTAGAAGTGGAGTAATAAATTAAATTATCAGTTAGAAAAACAAGCGGAAATGGAAGTTTGAAACTTCCTCCTCGGCACACAATGACTTGAAGCGCCAACTGTGCGTCTAAAGCAACAAAGGCTAAAGCAAAAACTGAATTATTCATTCATTTTCCACTCATTTCTCTGAGAACACTGATCTGCTTCGTTGATTTATCTTGTTAAAATGCGTACACTGGTTCTTCAAACACTTAAAATAGATGTTCAAAATTTTTGTTTTTCTTTGAATTATGATAACATTCCAACTTTTAAAGAGAATGCCCGTATTCTCTTCCATCTTTACATCTGTGTTTTCAGATTTTATTTTGTTTACTGAATGTAAGCAAAGATATTCTGAATAAAAACAGACTTTTCTTTTTGTGGTATATCTATGTTATGTCATTTTTAGAAAACGAAACACAAAAATATGACTAATCAAATAAATAAATTAAATATTATTCTATATGTAATTATTACCCCTCTTAGTTGAAAAATTACAAAATTAATACTTTCCGTCCCTTTTTGTTCTCTACATTTTCTCTGTTATAGTTTAATAATAATAATAATAATAATAATAATAATAATAATAATAATAATAATAGTAACAATAATAATAACAATAATGTAATATAAACCCATTATTCCATTAATTTTTTAAAAGTGTTGCCAAATTTAACGTGGAATTGGCTTTAATATAACAGAAAAAGCACCACAAAATTTGAGCATATGAACATTTTGAGAAAAAAATACAACGAAAAAGGAGGGTGAATGTTTAAAGAATAGACTATGGAGCTTTATGAGTTTTCGTTTAATGATTGCCTACATTTAAGGGGATGACTAATGGGGTAAGTTTCCCATCACTCGATTTTTTTTTCTTTTCTTGTGAAATATTCTTAAATCGATACATGTTTTATGACTGTTGACACAGAACTTATGCTTTAAATATATTATTGAAAATGACACTCTGTCTGCCGTTTTGCACTGCGAATTCTACATTTCTGTACAGAAAAAACTGGAGGACAGAGGAAATCTTTAGCTTATATTTTAGGGGAAGTTAGTAAACATGACAATATCACATGGGCCCAACATTTTTATTTTAAACAGTTTTTTTTTTCAAAAAATTATCAAATGTAACTAAAATTAAGTTTCAGGATCAAAGCAACCTCCGAATGATGATGTATTCTCTGGTGCTAATAAAATAATATATTTTGTGCTACGGTTAACCACTGAAATCTTCGGGGTTGTCTACAACATATGGGCATGTCGAACTTACTGCCGCATATCATCACTCACAGTTGACAGGTTCGTGGAAAATCTGATTTCTGTATATCTTGTGGTTGTACCCATCTAACGCCAGTGGGAGCCTTGGTGATCACTGGTTTGTGCCTAGTTTTTTTGTCGCCATCCGTGGTGTAATGGTTACCATGCTAACTTCATATACCCAAGGTCGCGGGTTCAAACCCAGCATCCTTAACATGGCTTCCTTCGGAAGAGAAGTAAAGCTGTGGGTCCCGTGTCGTAGATTTACGGCACGTAAAAGAACCTCAAGCCTGATAAGAGAGGCCTCTGAGCAAAATTAAGCGATCTTTCTTGCCCAATGTAGAATGGGATGCTGAGAACCAAAGCAGTTAAAGAGCGTCCATAAATAACAGGCCATTTCATTTTCATTTTGTGCCTAGTTTGTGCCTGTCTAGGTCCAGTTCATCATCTACCGATGAAAATAGTTCCACTATTACTTTCTCTACACGTACATTGTGTAGAGAAGGTAATGTAATGCACCCAAAAATTCGATACTGAGATTTCACCGGAAATACATGTTTTAGGTTCCCCTGAATCCAAAAAAAAGCATTTATGGAAAAAGATCCGTGTATGTGCGTGTGTGTCTGTGGATAGCATAGCTCAAAAACGAAAAGACCGTTAAATACCAAACTTGGTATTTAAGAAAATCCCCCCACCCCCAGCTACCTTTTACATGGAACTTTTTTTTAAAAAAAAATGATTTTCTCAAAAATGTCTATCAATTCTGCTTAAAACATTTTATATTATAGATATTTACCTGACAGATAATATGTATATCTTGAATTTTTTGGAAATAGCCTCTGAAGACTTTATTCTGGATGAATTTTACGGAATTTTGTATAACTGCTAAACCGTAAGAGATAGACCAAAACTTACCATATAAAAATGTAGAGCACACTAAAACACACCATTTATGTTATAAACATTTTTTCCGTAGAGTTGATTTTTTTTTTTTTTTTTTTTTAGATATTGCTTGTTTTTAGTTTCAGCTTTGAAAACTTATACCTTTCTCATACAGGAATTTGTCAACTCGTATCTATACAAACAAAGGAACTTCAGTCACATAGCAACCAGCTTTTGACTATCACTTTAACCCAATGTACTCCCCTTTTTCGCTTCTACTTACAAGGAAGCAAGTAATATGACTATTTCTGCTAATTTTTTTCTCTATGAGCATGAAGTAGATAGAAGCATTAGCTTTTTAACAATAATTTGTTGCAGAGATGTATAGACAGTCATGTGAATGGATCACATCATATTTTTTTAATAAAAATACAGTTCTGGGGCCTTGTTGAGACTCCGACGCTGTATTATCTTTTCTTTTTCCTCTTTTTTCCCTACATTTTGTTTTTTTTTCTATTTGGTTACCGTTTTCTTTTTTACTTCTAATACACACACATACACATATATACATTTACAAACACACAAACACCCATGCCCAAGGCGGCACTCGAACCTACGATCCCCTGCGTCACTTTTCTCTCTTGCTTATCCTATTGGATAAAATATAGAACAGTACATTAGAAGCAAGCATATGCTTCCTGAATGACATTTTAAGCGGCGATTATATTAAGTCGATCTGGAATATTTGATATTTTAGAAACAAGGTTCAGAAATTTTAGGCGCAAATCACAACTACTAGCTATATTATGAGATAGTCATGAATTTCAAATATTTAACAATTTATTTTATATTACACGATTACGGCCACAACCACCAATATTATTCTTATTTCAATATCAGGAGTTATATCTATGCGGTCTCTATTATCCATCCCCTATTATGATCAGGCAACAGCTCATTATTTTCTATCGTTCTGTAAATCATATCCATTTCATTTTATTTTATTCTTATCATTAACTGAAAACATTTTTACATCTGATCTGACTGTTTGATTACTAAGTTTATACATTTTATTGCATAATGCTGGTAGAAGGATTTGCCGATTATGCGGGAAGAGAAAGACGGAACGCATATTTTGGCAGATTGCGTGCAGATGGAAGATGTTAGGAAAAAGGAGGAAGTATTTTTATCTTCAAACAGATTCAGAACAGCATGCTGAGGCTTTATTCTAAACTGGCCAAGCTTGATCACATGCTTAATAGAAGTACGGGTGTTAAGAGCGAAGGTGTTTGTGTTAATACATAGACATATTAGGTGTATGGGCATCTCCATAAGTGAATACTTGGTATGGGTGTGATGGCGAGTGTGTGAATGTGGTATATTAGTGTTTGTTTTGCTGATTTAGCACGCGCGGGCGCGTATGTGTTTGCAGTGTTGTGAATACTAAGTAGGGATTGGTAACAATCCAAGTATTAGGACGTAATTAATGTAATACTATGCACTTAGTAAATAATACTACTACTGCTACTGATGATGATGATGATACTACTACGTTTCTTAAAAGCTTCATCTCTACCGCCGGTATGTGTGATCTTCCCTTTTTGTTATTGTCCATGATTTGGACTCATATTTAACAGTAGGTACAGCCCATAGCTTTAATGGCTTTTTTTCTTCCTATGGTTCTACAGATAGCTTGAAATCTATTAAACTTCTTCTCAATGTTTTCGTCATATACAAAACTACTATAAAATCCTAGATAACAAAAAGAAAACTTGTTTTAAAATTGTATAATTTATTTTTATTTTCCAGTGATCAGATTCTCTCCTTTAAAATACAGTATTTTGTCTTACTTGTAATATATACCTACTTAAATTGTAGTGTAATGCTCCGACTGACATGCAACACCGTGGATGTAACCGATCTATCCCTCGGCAGAAAGCATACTTCTATTCAACATTGTAGCGTATTTTGTCCCTTTTGTCCCCCCCCCTGTCATTTTACCTTGAATATTTCTGCCCCCCTTGCATAATATAGGATCGAAGAGGTAACAATATTAAAAACTGCGAGAACGTGAACCCCATTTGGCAACCCTGTTTATCGCTCCTGGTGTTGTGCCGATGTCAGCCCTCCCTCTCAAGCTGCTGGTCCCCTCCCAAGGGGATGCGCCCCACAGTTTGAGAACCGCTGACTTAGCGTATCGCTTCATGAAGCTGACACAAGTCTAGGTTGTCGGATAACAATGCAGATTATTAACTGACATCTCCTAAGGAAGCTGTTTACATTGGTTATTTTGTTGAACATTTCAAGTTTTGTCTTCAAAACCAAACCAATTATGGACTTTTATTTTGAATACTATTTAAACTGGTGTCAAATAAAGCTCCACATTTACCACTATTTTGTGTACCTTTTTGTTAATAATTAAATTACATCTATTTATAAAACATCAATTCAATATCTTACACAAATTCGATGCTATCTCTAAATTAGATATTGTTTTATTTATAATTCAGTTTTATTGATTTTGTTTCTTGATTTTGGCCACGATGTATTAGGAGAGCGCAAATAACCTCCGAGTCGAACGCCCTTAAACAGTACTCATCATCACAAGTAAGAAGAACCACACTTTTTTTAGTCAGACTTAGTAGTGATGTTGATTAGCAGTAGTGAATTATTTTATTTCTGTATTTTAATTCAAATTATTCTTTTATTAGTATAAATAGGAGAATTAAAATCTTATGTGTTCGATTTACATGACTTTCTGTATCCTCTACGATTGCTTTTGGTTGTTTTTACTTGACTACGTATTATTCCTCTTTGCATATCTACTTCATTTTAATCGAGTTGCATATATCCATGGTAACATATTATATATGCGAAGAGAATAGCGGTAGTCAACTTTTCAAGAACTTGATGTTATATATTGGCCTTATAATTCCATACTCTTTCCACGCAATTTCGAGAAGCAATTGGAAGCTGGTAGGACTTTAAAAGAATGAAAATATATTGGAGAATTCAAACAATTAATAAATAGATGTGTCGAAAATGGCTTATGTTACAAAAAAGGTTACTTACAATAAGTTTTGCGTTTGAAAGACATCTACATTCTGGGTGTAGTATGTTTTTGTTTAACCTTATAGAAGATTATGCAAAGTTCCTTCTGAATAAAATGAACTTCATGGGCTATTCCCAGAAAATGCAAGATATACACATTATTTGTGTTATGTTTAATATAACATTAGTAAGTTCCCCACTTACTACGAACATGGTAGAGAAGTAAATTTTTTCTATTGTTTCATTTGTATAGTTCCCTTTAACTTTCAATGGTCATATCGGGGGCTCTGATTTGTGAAACAACTCATTACTGTAGGTTTAGAAAACGCTCATTCACGCTCACATTCACTCCCAGACTCTGTGGGAGATAGGAAATAATTCTGGTTCAAGAATATTTCCCCACCCCAGTCGGGAATCAAACCCGAGACGTAAACATTTTGTATCACACAAGTTTAATCATACTGAAAAAAATAAAATCCTAACAAAACACTATAGTTTCATGCATGTTTTGGCCCAAAAATATTTTGGATAAATATATTAAAATTAAAAAATAAAAGTAATATGAAAATAAATAAAGCAGGTACATTGCGTTGACACATTTTAATAGTAGGTAAATTAAAACAATGAGTACATTATTCTAAAACGTAAATAATACATAAACAATAAAATAAGAAACAACTTTAATATTTTATTTTAAGACAAAATTAATCTCAGAATGGTACAAGTGATGTTTTGTTTTGCATATGTTCTGTACGTTAATACAAAAATCTGATAACTTTGGAGTTACCTACACCCTACCTAGTATTAGCAAAAATAGCACATAATATATATTATAATAAACCTATAATGACTCTGTGGCCAAGTAGATTTCTGGTCTTAGAAATTCTCGGTTGATTGCTGTGTGGTAATATATTTTCTGAAATTAGAATATGAGTTTTAAAGCATATGTTTAGTTCTTCCAATAATTACCAATTTCTTATTTAATAAGCACAAAACTATCAGATATTAAGCACACGAAGAAAATTTAAGATAAATTTGAGATCACAATTTTTGGGTACCTCCACAAATCACTCGACAATGTTTTGATTATTGACCTCATTTAGATAATGACTTTAAGACGTCATATCGTAATTGATAGCGAAGGTAAGCAAAAACTAAACACATTTATAAATCAGCAGCTTTGTTTTGAAATAAGAATAGATAACCACAGGCGTGTTTTAAGAATTATTGATGAGCTTTATTTATTTACATATATCCAATGTTATTTAGCATAAGCAAAGAGTTTTGTTTACATTTCATATACATTTTCATGAGGATTAGGTTAGAAAATGAATTTCATATAGTATTTACAACACGATTCTAATTTTATACATTTTTACTTTCTCTACACGTACTATGTACATAGTGTATAGAGAAGGTATTGCATTCTGCCCAAAAATTCGATATCGAGATTTCGCCGGAAACAGGGTCCCCTGCATTCAAAAAAAGCATATTTAGGAAAAGGTTCGTGTGTATGCGTGTCTGTGTTCCTGTGTCTGTGAACACGTTAACGCAAAAACGAAAATTTGGTAAAATTCCAAAATTGGTATATAAAATTCCCGTGCCCCAAACTACCCTTTACAAGGAAAACTTTTCGAACATTTTGATTTACTCAAAAATCTCTCTAATGAAATTGATTAAAATATAGTATATTAAAGTTATTTACACGGCAAACAAAACGCATATCTTGAATTTTCTTGGAATAGACTCTGAAGACCTTTTTATTCTGGATGGATTTTGCATAACTAGTAAACCTCAAGAGATAGACAAAAACTTACTTCATAAAAGATGTGGAATTTGTTAAGACACGCAATTTATGTCATATAATTTTTTTTTTCGTACGTCTGGCCATTTTTGAGATATTACTTGTTATTTGTTTCAGTTTTAAAAAACTTAAAAACTTTTCACATACGGGAATTTGTGAACTCCAGGCAATGCATAGAAATGGATTTCATCCACATGGCAACCAGCTTTACAAGTCATTTTAGCGTAAAGTATTCCCTATCACTTTTCTGCTTATAAGAAAGAATTTCTGCTGATATTTATCTAGATTAGAATGAAGTAGATACTTTATAACAATACTTTGTTAAAGAGATGTAGAGGAAATCATGTGAATGGAACACATCACAAGTTTATATGTATTGTAGATAAGAAAGTACCAGAAATGCTAGTAAATGTTACCCACCTACTTCCTATTCTTTACTTCACTAGAAACCACTCCTGGACTTACATTACTAAAACAAATAATTTAATTATCTCTGGTAATGTAATGGGGTTAAAAGGGAAGACACGAGCGTTACAAGTCCGCTGCAGACGCGCATGCCATAAGAGGGTCCATTGTGTGTTCTAGCAGATTGGAGCGGCTGTCAGAGTCCAGAGCGCGTCGCCATTGTTACAACTCTTGAGTGGTTTGAGTATTAATTAAACCCAACCCATCATCGCACATTTCCTTACAGGATAATGTGTAATATATCTGTCTGTGGCATACCACCATGCTGACAGATGTGGGTTGCTTGATAACAGTCTCTCATCTCTTCGCTTTAGAAAACATATGAATATTCATGATATTTAAATGCTCATGCTGATCTGGTAATTCATCGGGCAATACCCAAACTATTTCAATTACTTCGTAATTGAAGACACTTAGTTTTCTTACTTTAGCAATGGATATTTAAATTAGGACAAATCTTAAGAATATACTTTAGGAGATGCACCTATGATATTTGGAAAACACACAATGCAAGACTTCTTATTGAAATGTATAGCAGATATTTTATACAATAATAGTGATATTCTCGGCATGCATCAACATTTTAGGTTGTATAGTTATTTTAATACTTTTTGTTTAAGTTCATTGTTAATGTTACACTAAGTGAATGACACAGACTAAAAATCAAGAGAAGTTATTTTATGTTTATTAGTAACTGTTACATTAAATGTACTAGAAAATTAATGTTTTTTGTATGCATTTTAGTAATCTAGATGGAAATGTATACCTTGGGTATGTACTTTTGAGGGTACTTTGATATAACATTGATAAATCTTTTATATGCTTAATAGTTCGAGAATATGGAGTTTAACATTAAATTTGTACACCTTTGGATATAAGGATGTAATAACTGTTTAGTAACATAGACTGTAAAATCCAAGTCATACATTTTTTAATGTTTAACACCTGACTTAAGTTTTAAAGAACTTGGAAGTTTATGCTTATTATTAATTATAATGTGAGAACTTTAAATATTGTATACTTGGTGTATGGAAATTTGTATGCTTGGCAAATTCTGTGCTCAAGAATATAACACAACATAAACACAAATATAACATAACATAACATAACATAACATAACATAACATAACATAACATAACATAACATAACATAACATAACATAACATAACATAACATAACATAACATAACATAACATAACATAACATAACATAACATAACATAACATAACATAACATAACATAACATAACATAACATAGCATAGCATAGCATAGCATAGCATAGCATAGCATAGCATAGCATAGCATAGCATAGCATAGCATAGCATAGCATAGCATAGCATAGCATAGCATAGCATAGCAGAACACAACACAACACAACACAACACAACACAACACAACACAACACAACACAACACAACACAACACAACACAACACAACACAACACAACACAACACAACACAACACAACACAACACAACACAACACAACACAACACAACACAACACAACACAACACAACACAACACAACACAACACAACACAACACAACACAACACAACACAACACAACACAACACAACACAACACAACACAACACAACACAACACAACACAACACAACACAACACAACACAACACAACACAACACAACACAACACAACACAACACAACACAACACAACACAACACAACACAACACAACACAACACAACACAACACAACACAACACAACACAACACAACACAACACAACACAACACAACACAACACAACACAACATAACATAACATAATATAATGTAATATAATATAATGTACCATAGAAACATGATTGAAATATAATACAACAAAATGAGCCGCGGTATGCAGTTTAAAAATGTATAAACATAGACCAATTTTACTATAAATTAATTTAAAAATAGCTATGTCGTATTTCATTTTTATACTAACCCCAATTAGTGTTAAAAATTATTCCTTTTCGTTCTATTGAAAAACGAAGGTCGCTCAGCCAGTATATATATTGAAAACATGGAAAGACATACATTTGGCCCAGAGGGAATTTTAGAATCACTTTTTTGATCGTTTGCTTTTATATTCGTGCTCAGCAGTGTTTCTAACTAAGGACCAACAATATTTCGCCAACATAGTGCAGTTTCACCATCCAACAAACCGCTTTTCCTTTACTAGAATGTCCTGGTGAAAACGTTTCCCATGCTCATCACTTGTGTCCCCCAATTTCTGAGGGAAAAATCGAGGTAACAATCCATGAAATATAATTTAGGTCATATATGTCAGTCCACACACTAGAAACATTTTATTATGTTATGCACAATATCTTTATAGTTGTCAGTTTTATGTTTTCCTAGGAAGTTTGTACTCGTGGACTTAAAGGCACTCCATGTGTCCTGTTTAGTAGCACTTAACCCTACATTGCACGAATTATATTTGCCAATCTTCCTTTTATATCCCTTTCACTGGTAGCACAACTGAAACGACTTGATTAGATAGTGGGATACGAAGTGCACTGGCCATCCATTCAAAGCCGAATGTCACGCGTTCAGTCCCAACGACTGCAGTAAAATGTGCCTAAGGTAAAAGGATGGGGAGAGCACAAGTAAAATAACCGGTGTGATGGCACGCTTGGAACCCGATGGGGTTACATTGATTTTGCACGTTATTATTAAAACACTACAGCTTTATTGCAAAACTATTAACAGTTTTATAATATAAAACAGCTATAAATATAATTTTAGTGTTGAAGATTAGTGTAACATGAAATTAGAAAAAAACTCCCACTAAAATACTAAAACTTTTGATTAATCATTTTTGTTGCCAAATGGCAACACCATACAATGCAGGGCTAAGAAGTAGAGAAATTTTGTTGCATAATTCTTGCATAAGCTGTCGTATTTGGGGGCCAATAAAGACACCAGCTTTAATTTTCGCATGATGCAGTTTGGGCAACTTTATCTTTAAGTATGAAAAAGCTTTCCATTCTCTGTTCATCAACTCCATTTTATTATACAGGGTGGAAGATATACATCTGCAGGGTTTACTAACGGTGGATGTGACACACTCCTTTTACCTGGAATGTAGGTCTATCGCTGGAGCCACTCCTTACTCCTTTCGTGTTGCGTCTGTCCCACCCGCACAGAAAAAGAATATAACCTTGTTGCATACCTTTCAAGAGTCCCATTACTTTTAGATCTGCACACACTTTCCACTTATACTGGTCATGGTATATGTAATGAAGCAAGTCCCGTACCGTTTCATAGGTCTCTTTCTTGTGTAAGAAGTATATGACTGGAACGGAGGGATATTTATAACCATTATACCATTATGTGGGAGAACTGATCTTAAGCTGTGTTTGGAGGCATCAATAAATAACCTCCAATCCTCTGGGTTATGACCATGATGCAGTGTTCCAAACAAGCCATCGATATCACTACAGTACACAACATCGGAGGAAGAGATATAGGTTAGAAAGTCAGATTAACGCCTCCTAAATTATGTCAGTGAACAAACCCCATATTGAATCGTGAAACCAGTAACTCAGACTGTGTCTGTGAATGATTCAAGTCCCTACAATGGACGTTAAGTTCTTGCTGAGTTATGAGATGATGTGATTTGTTTGTGGTGGCAAATATTCCGAATCACGACCTACTGTGCTGGTTAATGTTGACTTTCACTATTGCTTACCATGTCTACCCTCCTTCATCAAAGGTCCAATCATGTGGTGGCTTAGGTGATGGACTAGTGCCATGAGGAATTGGTCTTAACGCTAATGACAGGCTACTTTGATTTTTGCTGAATATCCTCTAACTTTGTTCAAACAAAAATAGCACCTTATCCTCGAGTGCCCTGCTTTACTCAACGACAGAAGGAACTTAAACCTCAAGAGTGATCTGTATTCCATCTTTAACACCACCGAAGGATGCAGAAAAGTTATCAAGTTAATGGAGATGTCACAAATGTCTTTTATATAATGTGATTTAATTGTTATAACCACAGTTTGATTTATAATTGTTTTCCAATTTACATCTAATATACTTTACTGTTACCAGTGTTCAATTAATTAAGTTCATGACCATATATTTGTATTAAATTTTGTATATACATTGATCTTGTAAGAATACTGTGGTCGCTGATGACCTCTGTAGTTATAAAGTGACCTTAGATAAATAAATTAAAAAAAATAGCATTCAGTGATGTGACCCCTCTGTTCACACCATATCATGGGTAGGATAAATGGCATTGATGAACGGAAACACTGTAGCACTTACGAAGTTATTTGCACATGTGCCACAACAAAGTCGAGGAGCAAAAGGTTTGCAGCCAAAATAAAACAGGTATGTCTTCTTAAGTAGAGGAACAAAATTATGTCTCTGGCTTTTTAGTATATGAAGTTCACATATGTAACAAACCATATTGGGGTTATTTGCACACTGTCAAGACACTTTGTACACATGTTATATTGTCAGAAACGTGACAGATATAACTCACAGATATCACCTATCCATAACACAGACTACGTAGTGACCGCCAGTATACCACATGCCCCAGTATTCATTCGTCGAAAACTCGCCCTGTGGCAGCACTAGACAGACTTGTGAATTTCTGTTTGGGATGTATTACGCGAGATGTACACACACAGATCGGAAATAAATGTATAGAATGATTCATTCCAATTGCACGCAAATTTCTCGTAGAAAAGTAATAAAATAATATAGTTACAACAATTTTCTTTAAAATATTAAACTTCATGTATTGAAAAAAAAAAAAAAAAAAAAGGTACGTGATGGAGAAAAATTAAAATCATATCTAAATCCTCCGTACTCAAATCACTCATAATCACCTATTTTAACGCAGGGGGTAAAAAGTGTGTTGTACAATAATTATCAAACTGATAGGGGGAGATGATGTGTTCGAATCCTGCCGTATACTGTGGCAGGGGGCAGAAACGATATTCAAAGAGCATTAGTGTTTTCTTTACGGTATGGGCTTTTAAAATAGTAAAGCTTCTTTAAGTCTGTTTTTGTTTGAAATAAATGAAGTATGAATACATGAACCAATGTTTCCAAAGCTGGTTAAAATCGAATTTTGGGCTAAATTTAATTATTTTGGGAGGAAGATCTTTGTGTGTTTTACTCAATACAGCCCTCACAATCAGATCTAATATACTCCACACAACTTTTTGGTCTCCTCCAAATCTGGAGATCCCGGTTCGATTCCCAGGTGGAGGTAGGAATATTTCCTACAAAGGATTATTCCCAAACCTCTCTAGGGAACTTGAATCACAGTATGAATCTCTGTTTAAATATAAAAAGATATCCAAAAGTAAAACTTCCCACCTCTGTGGTATGGTGGTTGCATGTCTGGCTCATATCCAAGAGCTCTTGGTTAAGGGGAGTTATCCGAATAACCTTTTTTCTCAGAATTTTCCCTTACATTAAAAAGACAAATGGCAGATCATTTTAAGCTGTATGTACCCAGGTCTTATTTGCGCATTCATTCATCTTCGATATCACCTACCCGCTTAAATTGCGTTAAATTAAACAAGAATATGATGAATTACATTCAGTAGAAGGGAAATTAGGGAATACGATACTAGGCTAAAGCGACAGTCAAATCTTTTAAAAGCTGTCACTATGCTACTGTCTTTTAAATTAGGCTGCTCTCTTCCAGGGCCAAGATAAAAACTAAAAAAAATACGAAACGGATGAGTAAGTTTCGTTTGAGGAAAGTTTTAAGTATTTTAAAACTCGAAACCAATAACAAGGAATATCTCGGAAATTGTTAACTACAAAAAATGTAGGTGACATAAATTGAGTGTTTTTACGAGCTCTAAATATATTTTGAGTAATATATGCTTTTAGCTGTCTCTTACTGCTTACCAGTTATGCAAAAGTTATTCAGATTGAAGAGGTCTTCCGATTATATTCCCAGAAAATTCAAGATATACATCTTATCTGCCATGTAAATATCTTTAATATAGGGTGTTCTGTTTATCAAAATTGTTAGAACAATTTTTGAGAAAATAAAAAAAAAAAATTGGAAAATTTTTCTGTGCATAAGGTAGTTTGGGATGAGAGGATTTTCTTGAAATTCTCCGTGTCGTATCTTTGGAAGATCCAACATTTGTATTACTAGTGAAATTTCTTGGTATAGAATTTTTGCGTGGATTGCAATGGTTTCTCTACTAATCCGCGCTTAATATAATTATAATCATAACTGCATCATATTTATTTCTATCTTTATATGCAGTGGTAAAATTATCAATATTTATAAAGGACATTTAGGACAAACAAATTAACTAATTAATGAACTCTTACGAAAATTCACCCCTGCACTATGTAAGGAGTAGAGCAAGTAAAAAGTAACACAATGGCAAAACTAGTGGATACCATTGCCAATGGACAATTGTTTAAAGTCAAAAACACCGATATCACTTAAAATGTTAAAGCTCTTATTAAAATAATACCTTCTTTTACCATGATAGGGAATGTATCCCTATCACTTCACGCACTTACATATTTCAAGTCGCACCTCCTGAACGAACTGAAAGTGTTTGTCATAGTAACGAAAGAGAGCAATTCACGAATAAGGCTTGGGGAGTTTTTATGAACTTAAACACTTTAATCTTCCTGGACTGCCAATTATATTTGTGCTTTGAAAAAAAAACACCTCTACAGAATTCTGATTCTTTTAAGGTTAAGACAGACTTAGGTTTATTAGAATTCCATCAATTTCTTCCCTTAAACTTACAACCTGGTATGTTTTTGCGGCAGTAAAAGCTCCCACCAAATTAGATAGTAATGCAATTGTTTTGAGTCTCTTTCGTCATGGTATTTATAGTTAACCTTAAATTAAAGAGCCAGAATATCATTTTAGGCTATTGCAATTATGATACTGGAAAGTGCCACAGCGTTGAGCTGAACAACGGTCACATGGTTCTAACGCTTAGGGTAACTCAGAATGCAGTGCAAAAGCCTTTTAATGTCACGACAAACTCGTGACATTAGTTTGCATAACAGTGCGGCATCTCAAAGTCAGCAAGTGCCATTAGCTTCTCTTAGTGTTTACCTCGTTCTGAATTAAGGGAATACGGTAATCAGATCAGTGCCTCACATCTGGCACGTGTAGGTGCACTTTTAACCTCTCGCGGTTGACCGAAATACTGCTACAGGCCATCAAAAGCAAAAGAAATACCGTGTGTCTGTGAACACGATAACTCAAAACGAAAAGTCGGTAAAATACCAAATTTGGTATTTAAGTTTAGTATCTTCCAGGGATGCGACATGAAGATTTTGAGAAAAAATCCCCCCACCCCCAACTACCCTTCTACATGGAACTTTTTTCGAAAATTTTGATTTTCTAAAAGAATGGCTAACGATTTTGATTAAAATATCGTATATTAAAGATATTTACCTGTCAAATAAAATTTATATTTTGAATTTTCTGGGAATAGCCTCTGTAGACTACTTTATTCTGGGTCAATTTTACGGAATTTTGCATTACTGCTAAACCGTAAGAGATGGACAAAAACTTACCACACAACAAATTTAGAGCACCTTAAAACACACAATTTATGTTATACACATTTTTTTCGTGGAGTTGATTGTTTTTGAGATATACCTTGTTTTTGGTTTCAGCTATAAAAGCTTATGATTTTCTCATACAGTACTTTGTGAGCTCGTGTCCATAGAAATAAAGGAACTTCAGTCGCAGAGCATCCAACTTTTGACTATCACTTTAACCTATAGTACCCCCTTATTTCGCTTCTACTAACAAGGAAGCAAGTAATAAGACTATTTCTGCTAATTTTTGCTCCATTAGATGACGTAAATAGAATAATTTGTTGTAGTGATATAGAGAAAGTCATGTGAATGGAACACATCAGATTTTTTTGATATAAATTATCCATTTTCCTAGAAGCTGTTGTACATAAATGATAATTTCAGATGATAAAAACAATATCTCAATGGTGTTATTGATTAACTTTTGTTTTTGAATTGATTGGATATGGTAATAATTGCTGATAAAGTATATATATAAAAGCTGATGTGCTACATTCATATGACTTTCTCTACCCATTTTATTCAACAACGTATTCATTAACAAGCTTATTATTCTATTTTCTTCACCTTAATTGAGATAAATTGTCAGATACCCTTTTATTGCATATTTTCTTGTGGATACAGCGTGAACAGGGGAATACATTAACGACTTAAGCTTTACTGAAATCTTTGAAGAGCTGATCGCTATGTGGTAGTTTTCAAATACCGGTTTATTTGTTTGACTAAGAAAGAGAAAGCAAAACGAATTTCGGAAAAGTTAAAGTATTGAAATATTGAAAATAATAATAACGAATATTTCTGGGGTGGTTAACTCTACAAAAAAATGGAATTGGTTTATAGTGTGTTTTAACGAGATCTACAGGTTTTTAATAAGTTTTATACTCCTATTACAGTTTACCACTTTTGCAAAAGTCATCCAGAATGAGAGTGGCCTACGGTTCCATACGTATTTAATAGCAGACGTTAAACACTATCATAAAATGAATGAAGAGGGCTTTAGAAGCTATTCAAAGAAAGTTAAAAGTTTACATTTTATTTATAATGAAAACGTCTTAAAACATATGACATTTTACTCAAAATAGTTATAGTCACTTTTTAAAAAATCTGATGTGTTCCCTTCACATGAGTTTCTCTACGTCTATGTAAGAAATTATTCTTAAAAAGCTTATTCTTCAATGTACCCCATTCCAATTGAGAAAAGCAAAAAATGGTCTTTTGTTTTCTTATAAGTAGAAGGGAAGTAAGGGAATACACCAGGCTATAGCAGTAGTCAAATCTTTTAAAAACTGGTTGCTTTGAGATTGAATTAGTTTCTTTGCATGGTGAGGAGTTGACAAGTTCTGTATGAGAAAAATTTAAGTATTTTAAAACTGAAATCAATAACAGGGAATAATTCGGAAACGGCCAACTCCACGAAAAGTGTATATGACATAAATTATGTGTTTTAACAAGATCTACATTTTTTGTGTTGTAAGATTCTGTATATCTCTTATGATTTATTCAAAAATCTTCTAGAATGAAAAGATCTACAGTGAATATTCCCAGAAAATTCAAGATATATCTTTTATTTGTCATGTAAATATCTTTCATATTCGGTATTTTAATTAAATTAGTTAGAGCCATTCTTGAGAAAATTAAAATTTTGGAAATTTTTCCATGTAAGGGATATTTGGGGATGAGGAGATTTTGTTGAAAATCTTCGTTTCGCATCCTTGGAAGATAATGAATTTAAATACCAAGTTTGGTATTCATTATCTTCCATTGTTGAGAATTTTCGACACACTCACACAGATACACACGTACATTTTTCTAAAAAGTATTTTTTTTTTTTGGACGCAGGGGGCTCAAAAATGTATTTCAGGGAAATCTCAGTATCAAAATTTTGTGTGGATTACAATACAATACTTCACTTATACGCTATACACATAGTATGTGTGTAAAGAAAGTAAAACTCTACCTACTATGCACAGAAAGTAAAAATCTGTACTTTATTAAAAGATCATATAGCCTTTAAGAATGCTCATTCATGTATAAATGAGTAGTAAACATGGAAAGTCTGCTTTTACTTTCTGTAAACATTCAATGTGAAATATTAAACAGTTTGTGGGTCATTACAACAATAGGTTAACATTAGAACTTAAATCTTGTATTTTCATGCTACACTGTCATTTTCTTTTATCCTCGTTTGATAAGTGTATGTTATCGCCTCCATGCCGCTGATGAAAGCTCTAGTAAATTTAAATGTCGTAGCTGATTGAATGAAATATCCAATAATTCTGCATGCCGAACTGTAATGTAATTGGTTTAGCTTTTCCATGTATTCTAATGGCAGCTAAACTCTTTTCAAAGAGGCAAAATCCTAACCTCTGATTTCACAAGGATAACATGTCGCTGAATTGGTTTTCTACCAGTCGCGTAGAAAGTGAAAGCGACTTGGAGGAGTCTAAGTTTGCTACCCTGAAGGTAACCAAACGGGGGAAAAGAAATTATTGCGCTCTAAGGGAATGGTCCAATTTTTATGTACATAAGTGAACAAGACAAAATGTAAAAACAAGTATATCGTAGATTATGATAGACTATGGTATCGCTTTCAAACTTTTCAGTTGGTGCTTTAGGATTGAGGAAGATTCAGATTTAGGAGTACCTTAGGATCTTTTTTATTACGTGAAAACTTCTACTGTTGAATGACCAAACGGAATATACAATAATATTACTTATATTTCATCTCAACAGATTACTGAGTGCCTACCGCGGTGCAGAGTTTCTAAGTATCGTGCTTCGATCCAGCTCGACTCGGCTCAGGACAATTCGCAATATTGATGATAATTTTTAACTGTATTTAACGCCCGCTTTTACTGCTCTGGCACAGCAGTCGATAACATTGATGATACATGGAATGAAGAAGTAACACCGGTGGAATGCAATGGCAGGGTAAATCGGAGAACTCGGAGTAAACCCGCCCTTTGGGGCTTTGTTCACTACAAATGCCACATGAGGACACGTGGGATCGAGCTCGGAGCACCTTGTGGATGATCAGGGCAAAACTGAGGAAAAGAGGAGACCGGCGGAGCTTTTATGAGACCTGAGCTAGCGTGACAAGCATAAGGACAGATAGAGACAGTGCTAGTGCTAACAATCGAGTAGTTTGAGTTTGCACTGTCATTAACCCAGCCAAATTGTATTTTGCCCCCCGCGCCGTGCTATGCACCCTGAGAGGACCTGATCCAAAGGGAGATCTGGACTATTCCGATAGTTGTATCGCCATCAATTAGGTAAAAACTTTTTAATTGTTGTTTCTACTTTCTCTAGCCTGCATGTACAATGTGCATAGTGGATAGAGAAGGTATTATATTCCATCCAAAAATTCATGTCAAGATTTCCCGGAAATATATGTTTTCCGGTCCCCTGAGTCCGAAAAAGAAATTCTTAGAAAGATGTCCGTGCGCGCGTATATGGACAGCATAGCTCAAAAACAAAAAAAAACCGATAAGTATCAAACTTGGTATTTAGGTTTAGTATCTTCCAAGGATGCGACACGAAGATTTTTAAGAAAACCCCCTTATCAAAAACTACCCTTTACTCAGAAAATTTTTCGAAACTTTTATTTTCTCAAAAATGGTTCTAACGATTTTGATTAAAATCTCATATATTAAAGCTATTTACATGCCAAATAAAATGCATATCTTGAATTTTCTGGGAATAACCTCTCAGGACCTCTATTCTGGATGAAGTTTGCCGCATTTTACTCAACTACTAAACCGTAAGGGGTAGAAAAAAATTAATGCACATAAATGTAGATCTCGTCAAAACACACAATTTATGTCCTTTACGTTTTTCTTGTGGAGGTAACCGTTTTTGTGATATTCCTTGTTATTAGTTTCAATTGTAAAGTACCTATACTTTTCTCAGACAGGAAGTGTGCGTTCTACTCCTTGCCAAGCAAAGAAGTGAATTGCAATGATAATCGTAATACGACAGCTTTTAAAACATTTGACTATCACTTTAGCCTAGTACATTTACTTAGTTTCCTTCTACTTATAAGGATGTAAGTAATAAGAATATTCTGCTAATGTTTGTATCGATTAGCATTGTGTGGAAAGAAGAATAATCTTTTGTAAGAAGTTTATATGTAGAGCAGCTAGAGAAAGTCACTCCCCACGTAATCTTGTGTAGGATAGGAGCTGGATAGGGAAATCTAATGCTGTGTCGACATGCTCTATTGAGACAAAATATAACCCTGTATATCAAATGAATGTTAGCTGATTAAGTATTAATAGAAATATGTGTTAAGGAAATGTAATCAAGTTGAGAAGATTTTGTGTTAATTTATGAGTTATTAAGTGTTGAAGTTAAGAATTGGCTGGAATGAATCTGTAAAAGTAGCAACGCCAGTCAGAATCGCGCAGGTTGTCGGCACGTAGTCGCCCGGTTTTTTTGTATTTCAGCGAGGGTAAAATTGGTAGCATCTTTGTTTAAATTAAGTCTCCTTACTGCAGGGTGAACTAAAGTCACGCAGGCCGATGAACTTGTACAAAAGTAACGGAAAATGGTCACCTGAGAAACTAAACAGACGAATCGTTTATGGGAATTAGGCCAAAAAGGGCACGAAAAATCTACCAATCCCGCAAAAGTAAAGGCGTGAACGTCATAAATCTCAGATTCATATAAAAAGAGAGGTAGAATCAGGGCAGCACGCACTTTTTCTGGGAGACATTGGCGCGAAGCTATGTCCAGACGAGACGCGCGCGCAAAGTGTGCGGCTTAAGTTTAAATTCTTGTAAGTTCCGAAATCATTGAATGCGGTGGTCGTGATAATCCCGAAATTACCATCGGAACAAGTTTAAATAAATACTTGGGCAAAATTACAAAATTGGCGTAAACCGCGGGGAATTTGAGACCCCGAAGTAACAAAGGTCAGCCGTAAGAAAAACCAAACCAGCCAGTTCGTAGCTGCAACCTGGACTTATGAGAAACTCTGTGTTATGAAGTGTAATTTATTGGTTATCCGGTAAAGCAAATAGAGAAATCGAAGTGCTGTGCTTCTCATTCCTCCAATGAGATCTCCGCTAACATCCTTACCAGGATACGAGCTAATGCTCTACTGATCCCGCATTCCGAGAAACTGTTCTAGCCTTCTGTAGGAAGCGAGTTTGAACCTGAAACCAGCCGAGGACGAAGAGAGCAACGCTGCATACCGGGAACCAGTGGGAGTAGTTTCATTATGATAGCTCAATTTGATTTTTTTACAACTCCTGTCCTACACATGGCTAACGTGGAAGAAAGAATTAATTCCCGTATTGTTGTTGGCGTAGCACAATGTTTAATGCGTAGTGAAGACAAGATAGTCTCTGCTTTCCGTTCTTTGTCACAAATTCCTGTGATCTTGTCCAGCAAGTGAACCAGTGTGCTGAACACACCCGCACGACCGCGTTACTGCGTGGGAAATGGCGCAGCCACCACCAGCTCTCCCTTATCTCCTGTTTTCGTGACCACACACTATTAGTGGTGTATTAAAAACAGCATTTAAAGCTAGTACGTGCAGATATTTTTAAATAATTACAAACAAGGTGATACGGTTAGAGCACCACAGCTGTGTCGCCAACACCACGTAATGGAGAATTACCCCATAAAACCATACTTGATAAGCTTATGTGGATGCACAAAAGCTTAAACCTCGCTCATCCGTGTTCGTAATCTCTTGCATCATCAGAAAACTATCCTAGCAATAAATAATCGCTAGATATACTATATTAAGAACCAAGGTCTTAGCTAGAAGCCGTTTTGCGGAAAAGGATAACTATAATTATTGCAAATAACTCATTTTTGTTACGTTAAATTGCAAGTTATCCTCTCAAATGAGACCACCTTGTGATTTACCGGAAAACATGCGAGATTTAATGCCGTGCCGGCATATTGCCATGGTAGCTCGGTGCTAACAGCAATCGGCAGTAGACTGGGATATCCGTGGTCATATCCCTGCAATGGCATTGAATTCTTCTCTACTATCTACCTGTCCTAAACACGACCTGTATAAAACAAAAAATTAATACTAACTAACGTTTTAGTTGGCTAAACTATAAAGCCTGGAGCATGGTAAGATGCCATTAGGGTATGTCTTCTCAAAATAATTTGAGGGTTGTGGTTTACCGGGAAACATGCGAGTCAGTTGAGGAATTTAACGACATGCATATATGTTGCCATGCTAGCTCAGTGGTAAGAACAACCGGTTAAAGACCGAGAGATCCCGGCTATGGCATTGAGCTTTTCAGTCTGATTTTAACTATCATGTTATGTTTTAAATACCGGTAATAAAACTTAAGGGGTTCTAGAATGTTTGGTTTTCTCTT
The DNA here is from genome assembly GCA_030762935.1 of Hymenopus coronatus. NCBI lineage: Eukaryota > Metazoa > Arthropoda > Insecta > Mantodea > Hymenopodidae > Hymenopus > Hymenopus coronatus. The sequence continues at coordinate 37,910,495 of CM060890.1, forward strand.
TAATATTTTATAGGATGTAAACTAACGCCGAGGAAAATGCCGAAAGAACAATACAATATTGCAGTTTTGTTGCAATGCTTAACATCTTTTTATTTTATTGGTTTTATAAAATTTTGAAAACTCTAGTTTTATTTCACTGGTACCTAACCTATAGTACGTAAGATTTAATATGGTACTTTATTGACAAAATATAATGTCGAGATATAAGCGAAATACATATTTTGTGCTCCCTTGAATCTATCCAAAAATTATTTACAGAAAAATGCTATGTATGTGTGTATCTATGAACAAAATAATTCTGAAACGAATTGTTTCATAAATAAACTTTAGTATTGAAGTTCAATATCCTCCAAAGATGCGGCTGGAAACCTTAATGAAAATCTTCCCATCCAAAACTCTCTTGTTCTTGTTCTTCTTCAACGCCGTCTTCTCTTCTATACTTGCCTACTCTCTCTGTTACACAGTCCAGGACTTAGATGCGTATTCCTGAGCAGCTGGAGTATGGATTAGAGTATCCAAAGATAGGTGATCAGCCCAATGTCCGGTATGAAAGTGAGGAAGTATATGATATGAAATGTAGACGAAATTGATAAGAAAGGCGATGATGTTAGAACAATTAATAGAATGAATAGTAGGGAAAACTGCAAGACTCGGAGAAAGTTCACCTAGATGCCGTTCCGAAGAATGAATCTTTTTACTTTGGGTACACATAGTGTATAGAGAAGGTATTGTACTGCGCCCAAAAATTCGATACTGAGATTTCACCGGAAATATATGTTTTGGGTCCCCCTGAATCCAAAAAAAAAAGCATTTTTAGAAAAATGTCCGTACGTGTGTCTGTCTGTCTGTCTGTCTGTGTGTATGTGGGTGTGACTGTGTGAATGTGTGTGAGTCTGTGAACAGCATAGCTCAAAGACGAAAAGACGGTTAAATACTTAAGTTTGGTATCTTCTAACGATGTGAATCGAAGATTTTCAAGAAAATCCCTCCACACCCAACTACCCTTTACATGGAACTTTTTTAAAAAAATTTGATTTTCTTAAAAACGGCTCTAAATATTTTGATTAACATATCGTATATTAAAGATATTTACCTTACAAATAATATGCGTATCTTGAATTTTCCGGGAATAGCCTCTCAAGACTACTTTATTCTGGATGAATTTTACAAAATTTTGCATAACTGCCAAACCGTAAGAGATGGACAAAAGCTTACCTCACAAAAGATGCAGAGCATATTAAAACACACAATATATGTTATATAATTTTTTTCCATTGACTTGATCGTTTTTGAGATATTCCTTGTTTTTAGTTTCAGTTTTGAAGAACTTGTAGTTTTCTCATACATGAATTTGTCAACTCCTGTCCATACAAACAAAGGATCTTCAGTCACATAGCAACCAGCTTTTGACTATCACTTTAACCTATCACTATAAGTAATAAGACTATTTCTGCTAGTGAAGCATAAGCTTTTTAACAATATTTTGTTACAGAGATGTAGAGAAAGTCATGTGAATGGAACATATCAGATTTTTATTAACACTTTTCGATATTGACTATTTCTGAAAAAGCTGTAACGATTACGATTTATATATATTTATATATAAGGGCTTTCCTAGAAGAAGCTAAATTTGAAGTAGAAATTTACTCGCGCTTGCTATCGACTCTTATGTCAGGGTGTTTTAATGGGTTTATTGGGCTCTACAGATCCAGACTGCTTGGCGATTTCTTAAATAACCTATATTTAGGATTTTCTTTGTGGAACTGTAGTTTATTCGCAATTATCTCGTACACTGTTTATACGAAACTGCTGTCGTTCGACGCAATTATGTGCTTCATCGAACGCGAATATACTTTCTCTCAGACTCTAACTTCTTTTACAAGTTCCGAAGGCAAAATCTGATTCCTCGAAATAATAAACATTCACTTTTTAATACAAACGATCGGAAATTACTCAACGATCGCGCCGCAAATATTTGTGCGTATGTAATTCTACGCGAACTTCCGTGGTGTAATGGTTACCATGCGAACTTCATATGCCCAAGGTCGCGGGTTCAAACCCGGCGGAGAACGATGGATATTTTCGGGTGTAAAAATCCTTAGCATGGCTTCCTTCAGAAGGGGAGTAAAGTCGTTGGTCCCGTGTCGTAGATTTACGGCACGTAAAAGAACCTCAAGCCTGATTGAGAGGCCTCTGAGCAAAATTAATCGGTCTTTCACGCCCAATTTAGAATAGGACACTGAGAACCACAGCAGTTAAAGAGCGTCCCTAAATAAAACTCCATTTACATGTTTTTTTCCACGCAAATACTTTAAATGCATGTATAATATTAGATTCGATTTTCAAGTGGCATTTTCACCCTCATTCGATGGATGCTGACTTCCAAGAGGCCCTTTTCATGATTGTGAAAAGCCTCTTTTCTAACTGGTTCACCACCACGAAAATCAACACGTAACTACGATACTTATTATTGAATGATATGGATAGACAAAATCAAAACACCTATACACGATGAAAACATAAGAAATAATAAACATTGCACCCAGCGATTTCAACTTCGGAATGCAACAGAACAAAAACATTTGAACATCAAATATTAATTACATGAAATTCACAAGATGTCGGCAGATTTTGAGGTTAGGACATAAGTAGTGCCCCATACCATAAGTTTAAAATACATGAAAAATAAGATGCTTATATTGAATTTGTGGGAATATACATTAGTCTAATTAGAGCGGTGGTAGTGCATCTGCTTACCAAGCGGGAGACCTGGGTTCAATTCCCGGTACCGGGGTGGAGATTTTCCCCCCACTGAGAGACCTGGCCCGGGGTGCACTCAACCTCGTGAGGTCCCGGGGGGGGGCAATTGAAGAGCTACTTGATGAAGATGTAGCGGCTCCAGGTCATGAGGACCTCATTAACCGGCCGGGGGGAGAGGGTTGAGGTGCTGACCACGTCTCACCCTCCAAAACTGCACCCAGTCCATGGACCGAGATGGGGGACGCAGTAGGCCAAGTAGATGGCACTATGGACGAAATCACGAATTGCGGACGTGAAACATGGGGCATTTAGCCCAGGGAACTTTTATTTCAAGGTATGACTTTTTTTACAAATAAAGAACCAACGATATTGGTTCGAGCTGTTAAATATTTTAGGGTTATTTTAAACTCCTATCGATTTTCAACTGTTTCTTGTTAATGCATGGAAATAACATGGAATTTTAAAATCAACATTCAGGTTTTAATCTTTAATCATTTGATTATTGTTGTTCTCTTTGTGTCTATAACGGGATGTGCAATGTGACTATTTCTACCAATGTTTGTCTCGATTAAAATGAAGTAGATATTTAATTAGGTTTCGTAAAAAGAGTATGTGCACTTGTTTTTATATACTCATTAATACAAGATGAAAAATAGAGATTCTCCTTACTCTCCTTTTCTGAATCTTGCCCCTGGAGAACATTCGGCTTGCTCTAAACTATGTTAAATGGTCCTGAACATTCATTTCTATATAGCTTCTCTCTTATAGGGTTGACGCAGTCTTAAGTATTAAAACATTTGATTACATTTAACGTTTAGTGTATCGATATGAAGTGGCTCTTAATGATACTCAATATACATTTTATGCATCTTAATTGAAATAAATTTCAGTTTTGCACCGTAATAGATTTAATTTTTACTCCGAATTGAACTTAGGAAATTCAAGCAACAATACCTCTCAAGAGATGTGCCAATGTACATTTCAATTCCAGCCCATTTTTACCTCAGTGGTTCAGTGTCATCGTTTCTCTGTGCACTATTAAAGATCCGGGTAGTTATGATTACGGGATAGAATATAGATGTTCAAATGTGGTGTATTTTATACCCGCAACAGTAATAATAGCATAAACTTTGAAATGTGAAGAATCGATAGAAATATATTTATTACAAAAATAAAGCAAACCAATAGTATTTTTAAACGAAAAAAAAAAACGATAATACTACATCATAACCCTTTGGTATAGAGAAAATATAATAAGGAATATGATTTTCAAATCATTTTGGTGCAGAAGTTTACCGATACTGCAACGGGTAAATATTCATACTCTACATCTGTTTCAGTTTTTCAAATCCTCTACAAAGAGTGCATTGCAAATCTTGAACTTAATGGTGGCTATGACGTCACGAGGAAGCTAGTTTAATTTTTGGATTTATATAAGATCTCCATTTAGCTATGCAATCAGCCATTAGGTTTGTCTTCTGAATCTTGGCAAGTGAATACAAAAATGCTTGTATTTCAGTGTACTAAGTACTAATTCAATAACTGTGACTTGAGCCCCCTATTTAATTTAGAATGTATTGCTGAAATGATATGCTATTCCGAGGAGAATGGCTATTCTCCCCTCCCTCTACTACTGCTACCGGCCGAGTACAGTCCATTTAAAGACGTCCGTTTTCTGTGTGTCACCCTGTATTTATAAAAACACTGAGCAGGCTGGAGGCTACAGCGTTCCAGCTTCTAGTTCGACTGCCACGCGGAAACTGAGGTTATTCATGAGAGCTTTGCATCAACACCAGTTAAAGTGGCAGACAATCATTCTTTTTTATGACCGAATAGTATATGGCGACCAGTAATATGCCGACGTGACACCTGGGTGTTGCACTGGCAACACGGATTCAGTATGTATCTGTATTTTGGTATTGACCCAGGGGCTGACAGTTCTGTGAAATTAACCATTTTTCTCTGGTAAACTGCTAGTGACATGGAAGACAAACACAGTTAAAGTTACAATGACGGATGAAATAGAAGACTTTATTCCTGTGTAGATGGTTTTTCCGTTAAACCGAAAGTAAGACAGCGAGACTGTGTGCATGTAAAGGCATTTAAATGTAGCACATTATTTCGTGATCCTGTTGTATATTGCAAAGGAACGCATTCAGTGGTAGTGTGTTAGGAACTGAGTCAAGCATTAAAAGTCCATTTCCCTTCGTATCTCGGACTTCTAGACACATACTCTAGTGAATAGAATTCCAGGGTCCACAACAGAAGCGAGGCATTAAGGAGAGCTCTTCTTTTGTTCACATACCACTGTGTAGCAACGTAACTATTGCTGCCCCCTCATAAAAACTGTTTCACACAGCGCTAATGTCTATGAAAAACGTACATTAACTACTAAAGTACATTTCACTATATCTTGCTCATGGATGAAACGTCTGTTTTCCATTTGTTTTGAGAGACTTAACGGTTTTGTAAAATAAATGTTTTATCTTTTTACTTTCTCTTTACAATGTAAATAGTGTATAGGGAAGGTATAATCTCCACCCAAAAATGCATTTTTAGAAAAAGGTCCACGTGTCTGTCTGTGGGCAGCATAAATCAAATATTAAAAATAAAACCTTTAAATACTGAACTTGATATTTAAATGATTTATCTTTCAAGGATATTTTCCTTCAAGAAAATCCCCCATCTCAAACTATACTTTTTGCTGTTCTCAAAAATGGCTCAAACTATTTTGATTAAAATACCGTATATTATAAACATTTACATAATAACAAATATAGGAATGTCTTAAATTTTATAATAACTTCTGAAGACCTGTTGGTTCAGCGTGAGCTTTGCTGAATGTTGAATAGCTAGTAAATCGTAAGAAATAGAAAAAAAACTTACTATATGGAAATGTAGATCTGATTCAAACACACAATTTATGTCATACGCACCTTTTTGTAGAGTTGACGGTTTCCAAGATAATCCTTGTTTCAAGTTTAAGCTATTTAACTTTTCTCAAACGGGGTTACATTTTCTTACATCTCACTTTTGTATACTGCTGGCTTTCCAAAGTGAACCGAACTTCAGTTGTTCATATAGCGATCAGTTTTTAAAATATATATTAGTATGATGCAGATAAACATATACATTTTGTAAGAATAGTTTGTTTACAGAGCGGGTAGAGAAAATGATGTGAATGGAACTATTATATATTTTAATTTTAGCAATCTTTAACGTGACAAATCACATCGGAACAATAAATAAATTAAATGTGCGAAATGATGATCAAATACCTTGGTTCCCTAGAGCTTAAAATTATCATATATTCGTCTTCTCAGGATAGGAGAAAAAATTCGGGACTGAAAGCTACTTCAGTTAACTAGTGACTCTTGAATGAATGCCACGCTACCTTTATATTGGAGAGGCGGACAGTAAGTTCATGGTTTCAAGGTTAATTTCTTAATACTAGATATCGTAATTCATTTTTCGTTTTTACTTTACATAAAATCTTACTGAAAATTAATTTTTAAATAAGAAGTAAAAGGTTCAGATTCCTAGTATTAAAGTCGTAAAATTCTACAGCGTTTATATATGAATATATGAAGTAAAAAAAAATCTGATGTGTTCCATTCACATGACTTTCTCTGTAACAGATCATTGTTAATAAGCTTATTCTTCTATTTCATACTAACACATTAGCAGAAACGTCTTATTACTTAGTTCATTATATGTATAAGGGAAATAAGGGAAAACAGTTCGTTAAACCGACAGTCAAATGTTTTAAAATGTGGTTGCAATGGGATTGAAATCCGTTTGTTTACCTGTCCAAGCGTTGCCAAGTTCCCGTATGAGAAAAGTTTAAATGTTTCAAAACTGAACTCAATAACAAGGAATATCCCGAAAACGGCCAACTCCACGAAAAAATATATATGACATAGATTGTGTGTTTTATCGAGATCTACATGTTTTGTGCGGTATGTTTTTGTCTATCTCTTACGGTTTACCAGTTACGCAAACTTCAATGAAAATCATCCAGAATAAAGTCTTCAGAGGCTATTCCCAGAAAATTCAAGGTATACATTTTATATATCATGCAAATATCTTAAATATCAGAGATTTTAATCAAAATGGTTAAAGCCATTTTTTGAGAAAATAAAAAATTTCCAAACTTTTTCCATATAAAGGGTAATTTGGAGTTTGGTATTTAACGGTAATTTCTTATTGAACTATGCTGTCCACAGACACACACACACACGGACACACAAGTGCCTTTTTCTAAAAATGCTTTCTTTGGCTTCAGGGGGACTCAAAACATGTATTTTCGATTAAATCTCGGTATCGAATTTTTGGGTGCATTACAATAACTTCTCTATACACTATGTATATAGTATGTGAAGAGAAAGTAAAAAGTGGCAAACAAAACTACTTAATATGTAGACATTTGAATATACCATAAATAAGAAACTTTCCAGGCGTAGTATGTCTGGTAAACTGTAGGTATAAGGTTGCTAATACTTATAAAAATAAAATTATGTTTATAATTGAAGAAATGTATATTATTCATTTCCTAAATAGGTTAACTGTTCATTCCAAATCGAAAATTTTCATTGCTTGTGACACTTAGGCTATTTGCCTTGATTCGAATTTTGAATCTGTGTTTGTGTTTGAACATAGATTCTCTATGGAAATCTGTAATATTCATGTTCACTTTTCTATTGCTTATTTATAATAAATAAAGGAAATATTGCATTCAATCTAATATATACAGGGTTACTACAAAAGAAATAGACAACTTCAACTGCCTGTAAAACAAAAACTATTAGAGATAGCAACCTAATTATTTTGGAGGTATGTTGAGAAACTTTCAAAGTTTCGTTTGTTACTATTGTTAACGCTGTAGTGTTTCGTTTGTTGTTGCAGAAGCTGAAATGGCGGAAGATCCTGTGGAAAAGGCATATTGCGTGTTGGAATTTGCTAGAACGCAATCAGCAACTGTTGTCCAAGGACATTTTAGAACACGTTACCACAAAACGCCACCGACTAGACAGTCAATCTACGACTGTTATAGAAAATTCGAGACAACGGGATGTTTGTGCAAAGGGAAGGGCTCAGGAAGACAAAGAGTTTCGGAAGAAAACGTTGAACGTGTTCGTTCTGCCTACATAAGAAGCCCAAAGAAATCGACATCTAGGGCAAGCATGCAATTACAAATTCCACAGCAAACTGTATGGAAAATCTTGCGGAAGCGACTGCACATGATGCCTTACAGATTACAGATGTTGCAGTTTCTGAGCGAAGAAGATAAGGTCATACGGCGTGACTTTTGCATCGACTTGTTGCGACATGATGAAGACGATGCTGGTTTTTGTGAGCGCATCATTTCATTTTTGTGGTAACGTGTTCTAAAATGTCGTTGGACAACAGTTGCTGATTGCGTTCTAGCAAATTCCAACACGCAGTATGCCTTTTCCACAGGATTTTGCAGCACAAAACTGTAGATCTCATTAAAACACAATTTGTCATATTTGTTATAGAGTGAATAATTTCCGAGATATTCCTCTAATTAGTTTACATTTCCCATAGCATAATTTAATATTTTGAGGACAGATGAACTGTATATCTTAAATTTTCAGCGAACAGCCTCTTAGGTCTTCTTTTTTCAGAACGAAATTCGCATAACTAGTAAACGGTAAGAGCTACACAGAATCCTGCAGCACAGAAGCTGTAGATTTCATTAAAACACAATTTATGTCATATTTTGTGGAGCTAACCATTTACAAAATATTATTCATTATTGTTTAGATGTTATAATATACACTTATCTCAAATCAATATTTTTTGTCATTCGTTATTTTTTCTTCATTTGGTCGTGCAAATCTTTCAGAATTAAAATATCTTTCAGCCCTTAAACTTTTTGTCACTTAAGTGTACTAATTTCATTCTTCCAATTGAATACATACAAGGAAATATGTAATATAATAATCTGTACAAATTGCCATGAAGTAATCAGAAGAATATGCTTTTGTGAAAATACGTTGTTTCACGTAAGATTTTTCTGATGGTAGTTATTAGCTTCTAGTACCATTCTATTGTTTACGGTATTGTTCAATTATTATCGCTCACTCAATACAAATCTTATGTGCTCCATTTACATGACTTTCTCTAGCTGCTCCTCAAAACATTTTTCTTACAAAAGTTATTTTTTTATCTACATCATGTTAATCGAGATTAACGTTAGCAGAACTTGTCTTATTACTTTATTCTTTGTAAGCAGAAGGGGAAAAACAGAATATACTAAGTTAAAGCGATAGTCATTTCCTTTAAAAACCAGTCGCTAAAAAACTATTAAAATTCCGTTCTCTTTGCTTGCCAGGAGTAAACATAAGATGACCTACCGTTTGAGAAAAGTTAAGTAGATCAAAGTTGAAACTAATAACACCCAATATCTCAGAAACATTCAACTCTACAACAAAAGTGTATATGACATACATTTTGATTTTAACGAGATCTATATTTTTATATAGTAAGTTTTGTCTATTTATTGCAGTTTACTAGTTACTCAAATTTCAGCAAAATTAATTCAGAATGAAGAGATCCATAGAAACTATTACCAGAAAATTCAAGATACACATACTTTTGTGATGTAAATATCTTTAACATACCGTACTTTAATCAAAATCTCTAGTGTCATTTTTGAGAAAAACAATACTTTCAAAAAATTTTCCATGTAAAGGGTAGTTTGGGATGGCGACGATTTCTTGAAAATCTTAGTTTCACATGTTTAGAAGATACTGGACTTAAGTACCAAGTTTGGTATTTTACGGTATTTTAGTTTTTGAGCTATGCTGTCGGCAGACACAAATGCATCTTTTCCTAAAAAATCTTATGTCTTCCAGGCTAAACTGATAATCAAAGCTGGTTGCTGAAGTTTCTTTGTTTGTATGGATAGGAGTTGACAAATTCCTATATGAAAAAGTATACATTTTTCAAGACTGAAACCAAAAACAAGGAATATGTCAGAAACGATCAACTCCACGAAAAAAAGTATATGACATAAATTGTGTGTTTTAATGTGCTCTACATTTTCTTGTGTTTTTGTCCATATATTAAGGTTTAGCAGTTATGCAAATATCCGTAAAATTCATCCACAATAAAGTAGTCTTCTGAGGCTATTTCTAGAAAATTCAAGATATGCATTTTATTTGTCAAATAAATATCTTAAATATTTGACATTTTAATCAAAATCGTTAGAGCAATTTTTAAGAAAATCAAAAGTTTCGAAAAAAGTTCCATGTAAAGGGTAGTTGGAGGTGTGGATATTTTCTTGAAACTCTTCGTGTCTCATCCTTGGAAGATGCCAAGCTTAAATACCAAGTTTGGTATTTATCGGTCTTTTCAGTATTGGGCTATGCTGTCCACAGACACACAGACACAGACACACACACACACACACACGCACATACACACACGCGGATCTTTTTGTAAAAATGCTTTTTTTGGATTCAGGGGGGCCCAAAACGTATATTTCCGGTGAAATCTCGGTATAGAATTTTTGGGTGCAATACGATACCCTCCCTATACACTATGTACATAGTAGGTGTAGAGAAAGTAAAAAATACTTTTTTCGGACGCATGGGACCTCAAAACATATATTTCCGGCGAAATCTCGAAATCGAATTTTTGGATGGATTACAACATTTTCATTATTTACTGTGTACAATGTACATATGGACTAGAGAAAATACAAATGAATTCGTTAACCAGGCAAAAGGCATTCTCATATTGGAATAAAATACATGCTCTATGTTTGAGGAACTCTCTGAATAAGTGTTTTGCAGTGCATTTGTTTCAAATTTCTGTACGAGCCTATGCGGCTGAAGAATATCGTACAAAAGGTCAAGGTTATATGCCGAACATTCACGTTTAAGTCCTTTGTGCATGGGTTTGCTTTGCAGAACATAAATCAGAACATAAATGGATAGTTTCAGACGACCTATATGCTTTCCAAGCGTATAAACAGTAACAGGTCGCGTATTTCAATAAAAACGAACATGTAATGCTACAATGAAACACAACGATACATCAAAGCATTTTTATTGTTTCAATCATCTATTGACTATCTGGTCTAACACATCGATTGCATTCTCCAAAGTTAATTTATTGTTTCAGGCATTTGATTTTGTGTTCAAAAAAATTAATATTTACTTACCAGAGAAGGGTTAGGTTTCCAACTGGAAATTTAAGTTACTTTACCATGTAGTTTTACTCCTCCACTGGGTATGGAACGTAGAGAAATGATATATTCCATCCACATATGTGATACGGAGATTTCGCATATAATACCTTTGTATAAAAAAGAGCATGTTTTCTGTCTCTACATACGTAGTATATGGTAGTAAATAGAGGTATTGCACTCCACCCAAAATTCTATGCTGAGACTTCATTGGAAATACACGTTTTAGGGTACCTTGTGTGTGAGTGTGTGCGTGCGCGCGCGTGTGTATCCATGTGTCTGGGAACACGATTACTCATAAACGAAAACTCGGTAAAATACCGAACTTGGTACTTAAGTTTAGTATCTTCCAAGGATACAACAAGAGATTTTGAGGAAAATTCTCCCACTCCAAACTACCCTTTACATGGAAAAATTTATATTCTGAAAAATGGCTCTAACGATTTTGGTTAAAATACCGCATATAAATATCTTCAAATGACTAATAAAATGAGTCTTTTGGATTTTCTGGGAACAGCCTCTGAAGATTTCTGCATTTGGGATGAATTATGCTAAATTTTGCATAATTTATAAACCATACGAGTTAGACAAAAACTTACTTCTCAAATAATATAGATCTCGTTAAAAAACACAATTTATATCATAGATTTTTCGCGGAGTTAACCATTTTTGAGACATTCTTTGTTATTGGTTTCAGTTTTAAAATACTCCAACTTTTCTCATACAGGAATTTGTCAACCCTTGGCAATGCAAAGAAAGGGATTTCAAACGCATAGCAACCAGCTTTTAAGATATTTGACTATTGCTTTAGCCAAGCATATTCCTTTTTTCCCTTATACTTATAAGGAAGGAAGTAATAAGACCATTTCTGCTAATTTTGCAAAGTTGCAATACAAAGTGTTTAATAAAATTGCCCCACCTCAAGCTACCCTTTTACATGAACACTTTTTAAATTTTCGATTTTCTTAAAAATGGCTCTAGTGACTTTAAGTTGCCATTCATCGAAGATATTTACACGAGAAATAAAATTTATATCTTGAACTTTCTGTAAGTAGTCTCATAAGTCCTCTTCATCGGGAAAGTATTTTCCTTACTTTTGTATAACAGGTAAATATTGAACCATAAATGCAGTAGACATAAATTGTAAATGTATTTTTAAAATACACAATTTATTCCAAATAACCTAAATCATCATTGGTATTTAATGTATAGAATTCTATTCCATATTGGACGTGAAAGACAGCCTAATTTTGCTCAGAGGCTTCTCTGTAAGGCTTGAGGTTCTTTTACGTGCTGTAAATCTACGACGCAGGACCAACGTCTTTACTTCCCTTACGCCCGAAAAAAATCCATCGTCCTCCGCCGGGTTCGAACCCGCGACCTTGGTTATATAAAGTTAGCATAGTAACCATTATACCACGGCGGGCGACCATACAGTAAAAAGTATAGATTCTAAATCATGGAATTTTTCCAATAAACTTTATGCGTTTTCCTGATATTCATTATTAAAGCTGCCAAATGTTTAGTACTTTGTCATTAAATTCTAGTTGTTTCCTGACTGTTGATCGTTGTTACAGTTGCATTGAGATGCATACCGGTAAATTTTTAAATATTTGGTTATGGCTATCCTTTATGTCGATAAGAAAATTTAATGTAGCTATTTCTGCAAAGGTTTTGCTCAAATTAAAATGAAGTAAATGAAAAAATAAATTTTAGAAAGAACAGTTTGTTTACTCACTAATAAACGATAGAGAGTAGAGAAAGTGGTATAAATGCAACCCTTGAGAATGTTTTTATTCAACTCTTTCTTAACTTTGAGATAATTTCCATAAGTGATGTAACTTCTTTTTATATTTTAGGAGAAATATAGGAATACAATTATGCACACATTTTAAGCTTCAAAGTAAAAGAAAAACAACATACCATTCGGATTGATTTTGAATCTACAAACAATAATCTGATGTGTCAGATTCAAATGACTTTCTCTACCTATTCTGCAACAAAAACGTATTGTTTTCTATACGCCATGAAGTCGAGATAAACATTAACAGAAATTAGTTTATTATTTAGTTCCTTCTAAGCCACTGGTCCTAATGGGCGCGCTTGTAAATGCCTAACACTAAAGCGGGATCGAGTCCCACGTCAGGTACTGGTGTTTTTGTGTTTGTAAATGTGTGCAATATTTGTATTTTTAAGTAAAAAAAAGGCAAAGAAATAGGAAAACAATAGGGACATATGGAAAACCAGAGAGAAAATAAAAAAAGGATGCGGAAAATAAGTAGGAGGGAAAAGTTGATTCCCTAGGTTAAAACGATAGTCAAATCGTAAAAAAGCCAGCTCCTATGTGTTGCAATTGAAGTCTTTTATGTTTGCATTGAAATAATGAAGAGCATGTGAATAGTATCCCATTTGAGAAATATTGGACATTTTAAAACCAATATCAAGGAATATATCGGAAATGGTTACGAATGACAAAAGTGTAAATGACATTGTGTGTTTTAACAAGAGTTGCTTTTTATGTACTAGGTTTCTGTGTATCTCTCACGGTTTACCAGCTATGCAGTCATTCCCAATAAAGAGGACTTCAGGAGCTATTCCCAAGAAGTTCAGGACATACATTTTATTTGCTATGAAAATCTTTTAATATACGGTATTATAATCAAAATCGTTCGAACATTTCGAAAATGATCTATTTAAACGGTGGCTTGGGATGGCAGGATGTTCCTGAAAATCTTTTTGTCGCATCATTGGCATTTGAGTTGAGTATCTTTAGCCGAATTTTCGTATTTGAATTGTGCTGGTTGCAATCACAAACACACACACACACACACACACACACACATACACACACACACACACAGAATCACACAGACGGACCTTTCTCATAATTAATTTTTGGATTCACGGATACTCAAAATATATATTTCCAATGAAATCTCGGTATCCAGTTTTTCGGGAAATACAATAACTATATTCACTACATACGTACATAGTACTTGGTAAAGAATATAATAAATATCTGAGAAAATCTAGGAAGAAATATGGAGTTCGTTCTTGCCTGTCGATTTATTACAATGCTTGAGGCTTTCGCGCAGCAATTTGTCACCGACTGTCAGCTTTTCGGCCAGTCGCCCTTCCTCTTCATTTGTTTCCTTGCTCCACTCTACATCTCTTGGTGATTGATGGAAATTCTAATCCAGTGCGAAGACTAACTTATAATCCAATGACGTGCTGGTAAATACGCATATCGCTGTGTACATGCTGTCTAAAAAGTGTAAGTGCCCTCTTTTAGCATCTAAGTTTCTTTATAACTTCATTAGCTACATCACGATGTTCCCATGAAGAAAAAATACTTCGATAAGACATTATTTTGCTATATAGGTTTATCTTTTCAGTATTTTCTCTTGAAGTTTCGGTTCTTGACTGAGACGAAGATCATGGAGTTACCCTGTAGCTTCGGACCTGGAAGAGATATGGAGGAAGTGGAAAATGACAAATTATTCTGAAAGTTGGCGAGAAATAGGTCAGAAGACTTAGATAAACAGGAAATTGGGGTGAATTTAAAATAAAATATAGTGTTGTTTATACAGGAAAATAAAGAATGGTATCGGGAGGGGTATGATTAGCGTGGATGAAAACAGGAGGATTACTTTTGAAAGGGATGAAGGGCAATGAACTGGAACGTTGTGTTTCATGCGGGGAGAAAGACAGCATTGTTCACTGTTCGAACAGATGTAAAGAGGTGAGAAACTGGAGAAAATACAAACGGGATAGTATGCCAGGAGAGATGGTAACAAAGAAAATGTTGAATGTCAAGGGAAGCAGAAAACTTAAATAAGACAATACTTGTGGAAGATAAAAGAAAAGTGGATAAAAAGAGAGAGAAGACACAGAGATTGATTATAAGCCAAAGGTTTAAACTCGCTAGCAGCCCGGGGCAACTGATGTATGGCGGCTAACATCTCCAGGAGGAAGGGATGAAGTCAGGGAACCATTGGAGACTACAGGCTGCATGGAAGTCCCTATCGTTTCCAAGCTCCAGGTCCTGGAGCTCCTAAAGAGGGCAACCTCTGCCATCAGGAGAATATTCTTTTCTTTGAGCATTTATCTGTCCAGTCGCCATGAATCTAGAAGCACATCTGGAAGATGAGAAGAAATGAAGGGGGAAATGTTGGAACGGAAATGGGGAAAGGTGAACACCACTCCAGCATTCGCCTACTGATTCTGGGGGAACTACGAAAACTCCTTCGGTCAGAGGGGGACAGTCGCTTTACACCGTGCTGATCGGTTTTATACTTACAATACTTTCTAGTTCAATGAGGGTTCTCCGATTAATCTGAATTGGTAAGACTAGTCTTCAAGGGAACCGCAGTGAAGAAGAAAATAAATTGTTTTCTTTTGTCATTTTTATTTTGCCTCCAAGAACATTTGCCATCATAACGATTGACTAGGGTAGGGTTGTTTCATGCTGTATCATATAACCCAAGGTTTCATTCCCTCACTTGATAAACAACGCCGTTAATAATCTCTGTGCACGGATGAAACGGAAGGTCATATGGTTGGTCAGGCACATCTCATGTAATAAGTCGTCGCCTCAGATTATTTGGTTTTAAACAGATACGCTTAGCTCATACATTGGCTGTATATTGCTGAAAATAGCGGTGAACGAGAGCATACTGCACTTATGTTGATTGCCACTGATCAACTACCCAGTTTAACAAAAATCTAAAATATAGAAAATATAACAAATTTAGATATATATAAGGTTAAATTACTAGTCTGGAGTTCGACAGGTGTTTTTTCGGAGTTTGTTATATTAAAGGAAAATATATTCTATCCAAACGCGCTTAGTTGAAAAAGTGAGGAAACAGAGCAATAAGCATTCGGGGGATAACATGAACTCGAACGGTAACACTGCTTTTTTACTTTCTCTTCTCCGTACAGTCACTGCAGAGGTGTTGCATTGCGCCGAAAATTCAAGATATACATTTTGTCATGTAAATATATTTAATATCCGGCATTTTAATCAACATCGAGTCATTTTTGAGAAAACAAAATTTCCGAAAATTTTATGTAAAGGGCAGTTTGAAGTGGAGAGATTTTCCTGTCACTACCATGGAAGATGCTCACTCAACTTAAATGCCGAGTTTGGTATTTGTGGAACTTTTTATTTTTGAGTTATAGGCACACAAACATACTCAAATTTTTCTAAAATGTTTATTTCTGATTCAGGGGACCATAAATCATATATTTCCAGTGAAATCTTGGTATAACATTTTTGATGGAATGCTTTACCTTATCTACGTATTGTCGAAGTAGAGAAAGTAAAAATTAGAGGACGTTGTTTTCAAAATATTGCAATAGATTAAAAGGTTGACATTTGAGTCGGTTTGTCACCCTGATCCATAACAAAATTAACGCTTTGTTACATAGTCCAGAGTGTATGGCTTTCTGTTAAGAAAGTACTGGGAATTGATCACTTAAAAATCCTGTTTAAAAGGGGATTCAAAATTATAGTTGTCGCTAAGTAGGTAAAGCTTTCCTCTATACCCACGCGGAGTTTGATCGTCATCTGCCATCTAGTTTGTTTACGCGTTTTTTATTAGTTCATCTCAAAGGTGATTTGAGATTTTACTATGGATACAAATATTGAACAAAGAATCTGTCTCAGATTTTGCATTGCAAATGGTATTTCGTGCGCCGAAAGCTGAAAATGTTACAGAGGGCTTACGGTGAATCGACTTTATCAAACACACGTGCATATGAGTGGTTCAGTGCACAAAAGTGGTCGAGATGTGGTGGAAAATTTGCCTCACTCTGGTCGGCCGTCAACGGTTTCAACTGAACTGAACATCGCTAAAGTGAAGAAAATGATCTGAAAATCGTCATCTAGGTGTGAGAGAGATTGCCGCTGAAGTTTTTGTGTCTTACGAATCGATTCGTACCATTTTAAACGATTGTTTGGGCATAACACGCGTTGCAGCTTGGTTAGTTCCGAAAGACTTGAATTTTCTACAAAAACTCAATCGCGTAAGGATTGCTGAAGACATGCTAGAACGAGCCAGTTCCGACCCCACATTCATGAAACGGATTGTAACTGGTGGTGAGACGTAGGTTTAAGAGTTTGACACTCAAACCAGTCAACAAGCTTCCGAATGGCGCCTTCCAACTGAACCGAAACCTAAAAGGGCACGTCAAACTCGATTAAAACTACAGGACATGTTGATAGTTTTTTTCAATTATCGCGGTGTCGCGCACTCAGAGTTCTTGCCAGAAGGTCAGATGGTAAATAAAGACTATTATCTGAGGATTTTAAATGGCCCCACAAGTAGAAATCGAGAAGGTTCAGATCAGGTGAGCGTGGAGGCCAAGCAATTGGGCCACCTCTACCTATCCATCGATCAGGAAACCTTCTATCTAAGTACCGGCGAGCCGTAAGACTGAAGTGTGCAGCGCGCCATCATGCAAGAAGTGAATGTGTTGATGATTGATCAGTGGAGTGTCTTCGAAAACGTCAGGTATGGTGTTTTCCAGGAGGTTTGTGTACGCCTGCCCCGTAAGTCTGTTTACAAGTACATGACGTCCAACTAATCGATCACCAATGATACCGGCCCACATGTTGAGGGAGAACCGCACCTGGTGATGAGATACAACAGTTGCACGTGGGTTTTCATGCGACCATACATGCTGATTGTGGAAATTTGTTATGCCATCTCTTGTGAACTGTGCTTCATCTGTAAATAATACGACGGCAGAAAAGTTCGGATTTACACCACACTGCTGCAAGAACCACTGACAGAACCTAACTCGTGCAGGGTAATCTGCTGGTGACAGGGCCTGTACACGTTGCAAATGATAAGGATACAATTGATACTCGTTCAACAGTCTCCAGACAGTCGTATGAGGAACATTGACTTGCAACGCTAACCGTCGTGTGCTGATAGAAAGAGTCCTGTCCACAGCCTCTACAATCTCCTCCTGCACTTCTAGAGTTGTAGATCTTGGTCGTCCCCTTCCCAAACCAGGAGAGGTGAATGTTCCATACTCGCACAGACGGGAATGGAGACGTACAAATGTCTTCCGATCTGGACATTGTCGCTGTGGATACCTCTCCTGGTACAAACGAAGAGTCAGCGCAGCATTGCCGTCCGCGTTACCGTACATGAAGTGTATCTCTGCCAGCTCTTGATTTGAATACATGTCGCACAGTCTTAACACCTAAAGTACACTGAATGCAACCTTCCTCAGAATGAACTATCAGAGCGCCCTCCTAATGTCTCCTTTGACGGCAAAGACCTGCGGAAAGAAAAACGTTCCAGTGAATTCCAATGTTGTAAAGGCCATAACTCGGAAATGAAGCATTTCCGGACATGAACTATTTTGATTGTGTACAGGTGGGACTTTCAATGTTGTAAAGGCCATAACTCGGAAATGAAGCATTTCCGGACACATGTTATAATGAATTATCTTGATTGTCTTCATGTGGGAAATACGTACCTGAAATTATGCCCCGTATTTTTGAAACATCCTGTATAGATGCCAGATTATTAATCTGGTATAGAACATGGAAAGTGATGCAAGCGAGCCTGACTAAGATTCTAGTTATCTCGTTCATAGAGAACATTAACACTCCGCAGGCTATTGGGCGCATTACATTACCACGAACCATCTAAGCTTGCATACGAGCGGCAAGAGCAACGTCCCAACAGCACAGTTGCATACAACTGCATGTAGTCTGCCACCACTAAGTAGCATTAAGGGTCGATTCAACCAGGTTGTGGTGTGTTCATTTGGAGACAGCATATGTTCCCCATTCTTATATTTAAGCTTTTATTTCACTTCTGGTAAAACACATAACAAATGTTCCACATATATAATATTCAAACAGAATTCTTGAAGCTGCATTAGGAACAACCAATGATTCCTATTTCTTTTAAATAACGCGTATTATAAATTTAGGAATATAATTACCGCAGCCTTTGCGCAGTAGCAGTACTTTTGAAAGGGAATGACATAGAACGTTGTATTTTATGCGGGGAGATGGACATAATTCGTTGTTTAACTGAATATAAAGAGATAAGAAATAGGAGGAAAGATGTTTGGTAACACAAATGGAATGGTATGCTAGGAGAGATACATAGTGGCAATTAAAATATTGAATGTAAATGGAAAGAGTAGTTTTAAAGAAATAGGAAAAGAAAAAGGAAAGAGAGAGAGAAAGAAAATAACAGAGAAAACACAAAGAATGGGATGGAATGGGTAGCAAAAACAAAATGTGTCTATACTCGCGGAACTGAATAATAACAGGACATGATTTTGTAAATAATTATTATTAGTAATTATTATTATTATTATTATTATTATTATTATTAAATAGTACAATATATTAATACAGGGGGTTATTTACTACTCAGTTATGGCAAGCTAAACTTAAAATAAAACTTTGTGAACTTTCATTTAACTACTGTTATGAAGATTATAGATTTATTCAGATGAAACTACAGTGCTTTACCTTCACACTGTGACCCCCAATCAGGTGCTGGTTCGCCCGGGCGCCGTATGAAAGTTATAAAATCTTTCATATTACAGTTACAGTTCAAATGGTAATTATTATGGTAATAAGCACATACTTTATTATAAGAGAAATGCTGTTCTTTTCACACATAGTTCTGGCATCTTATCTATAAATTAAATTTATCTCCAGAGCCCAACATTCGGAATTGGATGCATTTTTCGCCTGTTTTTTCATTCTTTTCAGTAAAGCGGGCTTGATAGACACACCAGGTACTTTTCAGATAAAAGTCAGAAATCAGGAGATCGTGCAGGCCTCACTTCTTTACTAATTACCAGAGCTCGAATCATTGCCTCTAGACCCGATATACGTTGTCTGTACATGGACACACTCTAGACAACAATGGGACAGGCACTCATTGTTAACACTTTCAGAAATTTGTCATTCGCTTTTAAGGGCGTATAGAATTTTAAGGGGGGCAAAAATGTCAGAAATAAGCACCTATAAGTGGACAAGTGGACAAGTTTGGACGTCGGTAATCACTGTAAGAGGAACAAATATATTTTATAAAGAAAGTCATATTCTGTATTGAGGTTAGATAATCATTTTCATCTAGAAGCACTGAAATTATAATAAGAATTAAAAAGTATCTCGCAAAAATGTAATTGTATGTACATAGGCTACGTATTCAAATTCAGTCGCTTTTGAAACTTTAGAAAATATGTTGCTTTTATTATGACAGAAGTGCGGAAAGATTAATAAGTGGGATATAAAGGAAAACGATTTTATATGCAAAACTGCTGACTGTCATTCAAATCAAGTAATAACATTGTCCCACACAATTCTGTACGTATGCAAGGGAGCGCACGAGTCACTATCTCCCTGTTCAAAATAACGTAGGTAACTTGAGAAGAGATACAATGAAGTAGGGCTCTACTAATGTCTACAAATATTTTAAAATTGTTTCTGAATTGAATTTAGTGACTGATCAGTTACGTGAGCGTTATCAAAGACTAGTTGAAAAATATAGATTCACGTTTAATGCCACCATTAAATAATGTATTTTTTCTTATTAAAAGGTTGTTTTATTCTGTGTGCATTAACTAAACACCAATGTTTATATCATGCAGGGGAATCTCGTGTATAAACCAGTTTCTCTGTACTCCAAAGTGTTGTTATTTTGTGACGAAACATGATATATAAATGGAACAATAGTTCACCAGAGAAGAATATTGCGTGATTAAAATACTCTATCATTTCGCAAAATTCAATTACAGAAATTTACTCAACTCTGATGATCACAAAATAATAATATATATGCAACAAACTCCCATACACTGTAAGAACTAAAAGAAAAAAAAAAACAACTAGAAAATTCACTCAATTTTGGGTAATAAACTCTTGAGTTGAATGGACATTTCATAAGGAGATACATATACGTGGATAGACAAAATTGTCAAAACATTTTATAAGATATATGCTTATTAATATTATTATTATTATTATTATTATTATTGTGAAAAATTACAGAAGTCATTAAAGAAAGAGGTCATATACAATAATATGTTTTGTAACGTAAACCTATTTCAAGATATTTGTTGCTATTTACTTGAATTTTTGAATGGACTTTAATATACATATATTTTTTTTTTTTAAATTAGGCCACAGTTCTTTTGTTTATTGAAATTTCATGATAAGCGTACGAATTTCCGAGATCTATATATTTTTAAAGATCTGACAATGACTTCAGTCTCCAGTATAATCCCTCTGTTTACAAATAAATGTGTAATTAAATCGGTTCTATAAATGTTTGTGTGCATTAGCTGAAGTATATTGAAAAATAAACGTTTGTAAGGATTTTTTGCAATAAAAATAAATGATAGTTGGCAGAGGAAACAAAGTGAACGTAATACCTTAGAGTTTTCTTCTTTTGCTGAGTGCTGCAATCCCTAGAAATATATATACCAACATTCTGTACAAACTTTACAAGTACACTAGGCAATAAAACACACCGTAAAATTAATTAAGTTGTATTAACCCAAATATCCTGATGTGGATGTTTAAATTGCGTTGCAAATCTCCTGCATATGACGAAAACTAAAAATCAAATATGAATCCTCAGAAACTAGCTACCATACAGAGAAACATGATGCAGAATGTTTTTAACTACGTCACTGCACAAGGGATTTAACTTCAATTATTTGATTTTAATAGCTGCATAAAGTGGGTTTTCTTCACAGTTATTGAAACTTAATAATATGTATTATTCAAGGTCAGTTTTTTGCTTTAAATTAAAACGTTCACAGACCAGAATATTTAAAATTGTTCTGGCGGCGCTGAAGTTTGAAGCTGTCGTTCTTGTGCTCGGCGCATGAAGGAAACGGAGAACAGAAGAGAACGGACATAGATCGCGTAACAGGCTGCTAGCACGCTAGTTTCAGTTTGAATTTATGAAAAACAGGAACGAAATCATGATTTCGAAAACCAATTGGGAGCTGTTGCATTCTCACTATTTGAATAATTCATTAATTTATTTAGATTACAACCACTTTACTGATTCTCTAGTGCTGCTGGTACTTGAATGTCATATGCAGGAGTTTTGTGCCCACTCTAGCTTAAAAGCTTACGCTCTGTTGTTAATTGCTGTACACATTAAAATCACAATTAATTCGAATATTTAATCCTGAAGATTTATTATAATTATTTTTATTAGATAATGTTATTGCTGTCAAGGATTCCGAATTTTAAATCACTTACATTCCTGCAAGTTTACATAAATTTCATATATACACTCGTTCCAGAACCATTTGACAATATTAGATAAAATATTCGAGCTTAAGCGATTTATTATTGAATCTATTCCTAGGGTTGAAGCTGAAAGCGTTTTCTGTACAAACTAACTATAGTAAATCATGATGACAGATTATTAATAGCATTATCTCACATAGCATTCTAGCACCGAGTAAGTTACCTACTTATAAGCTTGTTAGACATCTGAGCCAATACGAATAGCTACATGGCAGTTGAAATAAGTTTATACATACATAAAATTGTTATGATTACTGCAACTCTTAACTGCGAATCATATAGTTTTCGCTAATTTTCTTATTTATGCACCTGCATCTGGAAAAGAAAACCAAGTGCATTGTTTTAAAATCAATGGATTATTCCCAATACAGAAATTATGCTTTATTTAATATTATAATGTTTGTCAAGTAGATATTTAAGTAATTATTTTTATAAGTAATAAATCTATATTTGTTGGACCAACACTTCTTTATATTTTTCGCATGGTTTAAGAGACACACATCCTCAGGTACTTTTTGACGTTTCAGAGTACCTGATGATAGAAATTCTTCAAACCTTGTGATGTACACAAAACGTATAACTCAATAAAACTATAAATCTACAAAAAATAATCTTTCATTTCTTTCATTATATATTAAACGTATTTAGCATATAAGTAATATTGTCGTTTATTTTGGGAATTCCCTGAATTAAAAATTAAATTAAAGTAAGTACAGAGTAAGTAATACTTTTCAAAAGTTTGAAGTCATTAAATATGAAAGTTTTGTAATTCAGATGAATTATACTAAAATGGTTGATAAAATTTTGAACCAAGTGTAGTTCCTTTTTATCGTATTACACCTTATATTACCTTAATGCATATTCATTGGTATATATTAGTTAAATGTGAGGCTCAAAATCGACTGGTAGATTCTTCCATCTAATGTGAAGAGTGAAATAGTTTTAATTTAAACACAGTTGAGCGAGTTTCATCGGGTCTTCTGTTTCTTAAGTAATGACGGCTATATATACTAAAAATCTGATGTGCACCATTCACATGACTTTCTCCATATCCCTGCAATAAATAATTCTTAAAAAGCTTATACTTCTATTTACTTTATGCTAATCTGAAAAAAAAATTAGCAGAAATAGTCTTATTACTCGCTTCGTTGTAAGTAGAAGCGAAATAACGGACAACCGTAGGTTAAAGTGACAGTCAAAAGCTGGTTGCTAGGTCAATTAAGTTCCTTTGTTTATATGGATAGGAGTTGACAAGTTCCTGTATGAGAAAGGTATACGTTTTTCATAGCAGAAACCAAAAATAAGGAATGTCACAAAAACGACAAACTTCACGAAAAAAATGTATATAACATAAATTGTTTGTTTTAACGTGCTCTACATTTTTTGTGTAGTAAGGTTTTGTCCATCTCTGGTTTAGCAGTCATTCAAAATTTAGTAAAATTCATCCAGAATAAACTACTCTTCAGAGGCTATTCCCAGAAAATTCAAGATATACATTTCATTTGCCAGGTAAATATGTTTAATATCCGAAATTTTAATCAAAATCGTTAGAGCCATTTTTCAGAAAATCAAAATGTTCGAAAAAAGTTCTATGTAAAGGGTAGTTGGGAGTGGGGGGATTTTTCTCAAAATCTTCGTGTCGCATCCCTGGAAGATACTAAACTTAAATACCAAGTTTGGTATTTTACCGACTTTTCGTTTTTGAGTTATCGTGTTCACAGACACACGGACATACACACACACACACACACACACACACTCACACACACACACACGGACCTTTTTGTGAAAATGCTTTTTTTGGATATTGGGGACCCTAAAACATATATTTCCGGTGAAATCTCGATATCGAATTTTTGGTGGAGTGCAATACTTTCTCTATATACTATGTACATAGTGCGTATGGAGAAATTAAAAATCTGATGTGTACATTTCACATGACTTTCTCTATATCCCTGCAACAAATTATTCTTAAAACGCTTATACTTCTATTAACTTCATGCCAATCAGTAAAACATTAGCAGAAATAGCCATATTACTTGCTTCCTTGTAAGTAGAGGTGAAATAAGCGAGTACCATCGGTTAAAGTAATAATCAAAAGCTGTTTGCTATGTCACTGAAGTTCCTTTGTTTGTATGGACAGCAGTTGACAAACTCCTGTATGAGAAATGTATAAGTTTTTCATAGCAGAAACCAAAATTAAGGAATGTCACAAAAACGACGAACTCCACGAAAAAAATGTATATAACATAAATTGTGTGTTTTAATGTGCTCTACATTTTTATGTAGTAAGTTTTTGTCCACCTCTTACGGTTTAGGAGTTATTCAAAATTTAGTAAAATTCATCCAGAATAAACTACTCTTCAGAAGCTATTCACAGAAAATTCAAGATATACATTTTATTTGTCGGGTAAAATATCTTTAATATACGAAATTTTAATCAAAATCGTTAGAGCCATTTTTGAGAAAATCAAAATTTTCGAAAAAAGTTCCATGTAAAGGGTAGTTGGGGGAGGGAGGATTTTTCTCAAAATCTTCGTGAGTGAATTTTACGAATTTTGCACATGTGCTAAACCGTAAGAGAAAGACAAAAACTTACCATACAAAAAATGTACAGCACATTAAAGCATACAATTTATGTTGTATACATTCTTTTCGTAGAGTTGATTGTTTTTGAGATATTCCCTGTTTTTGGTTTAAGCTATAAAAACTTATATTTTTCTCATACAGGAACTTTGTGAACTCGTGTCCATACAAACAAAGGAACTTCAGTCACATAGCAACCAGCTTTTGACTATCACTTTTACCTGTGGTATTACCTTATTTCGCAAGGAAGCAAGAAAAATACTATTTCTACTAATTTTTTCTCAATTAAAATGTCGTGTTATTTATGGACGCTCTTTAACTGCTGTGGTTCTCAGCGTCCCATTCTATACTGGGCGTGAAAGACCGCTTAATTTTGCTCAGAGGCCTCTCAATCAGGCTTGAGGTTCTTTTACGTGCCGTAAATCTACGACACGGGACCAACGGCTTTACTTCCCTTCCGAAGGAAGCCATGCTAAGGATTTTTAAGCCGGGTTTGAACCCACGACCTTGGGTATATGAAGTCAGCATGGTAACCATTACGCCATGGAGGGCGACTTTTTTTTTTTTTCAATTAGCAGGAAGTAAATAGAAGCATAAGCTTTTTAAAAATAATTTATTGGAGATATACAGAGAAAATCATATGAATGGAATTCTGCCGACGCCAGGCTGCCTCTGTTAGGCTGAGAAGCCTCCTCGGTGTTGATGTCAGCTTACGAAACAAGTTTAAACCTGCAATTTTGAACCTCGTCGGCTTATTTACTGACTTAGTAGCACTACTACGTTCTCCAGGTCGGTTTGCCCGTTTTACTTAACATCTCGGAAACGCACAGAATGCCTCAAAACTCAAATCAACTTCCCTGAATCAACAACAGGACTACACTATTTATGATCATCATGTAAAACACTTATCACCATTGTAAATTACTGTAAATAAAAATTAATTCTCTCGTAGGTGTCCCAAAACTCAAATCAACTTCCCTGAATCAACAAGAAGTTGTCCAGGACTACACTATTCATGATCATCATTGTAAATTACTGTAAATAAAAATTAATTCTCTCGTAGGTGTCCGAAAACTCAAATCAACTTCCCTGAATCAACAAGAAGTTGTCCAGGACTACACTATTTATGATCATCATGTAAAACGCTTATCACCATTGTAAATTACTGTAAATAAAAATTAATTCTCTCGTAGGTGTCCCAAAACTCAAATCACTTTCCCTAAATCAACAAAAAGTTGTCCAGGACTACACTATTTATGATCATCAAGTAAAAAACTTATCATCATTGTAAATTATGTATACAAAAGTTAATTCTCTCGTAGGTGTCTCAAAACTCAAATTAACTTCCCTGAATCAACAAGAAGTTGTCCAGGACTACATTATTTATGATCATCATGCAAAAAACTTATCATCATTGTAAATTACGTATATACAAGTTAATTCTCTCGTAGGTGTCTCAAAACTCAAATCAACTTCCCTGAATTAACAAGAAGTTGTCCACGACCACCATTGTAAATTACTGCAAATACAAGTTAATACTCTCGTAGATGTCTAATTTTCAAGTAAGGATTACCTTTCGTCACCTCGCCCCGTGTCCTGCAATCCAAGTAAGAAACCCTTATAGCTCTGAGCTACGAGCATTATACAGACTTTCCCCATCAGTAACGTTTCCACTTAAGCTGTTACACTTGGTTAAGACACGTATCATGTGATGACGCAGGTATATCTATGCGTTGTGACTTACCGGTGACGACACAGGCTGTCCCTGTCTTTATCATACAGGTAATCTATATTATGATGAGTTTCTGTGGCAATGCACATCATGGCTATACACGTATAAAAATATGTGTTCCATTCACATGACTTTCTCTACATCGCTGTAGCAAATTATTGTTAAAACGCATATTCTTCTATCTAATTTATGATAATCGAGATAGCATTGTCAGAAAATGTCCTAATTACTTGCCTTGTAAGTAAAAGGGGAATGAGTGAATACATTAATTAAAGCGATAGATAGATCTATTAAAACGCTGGTAGCCATGTGGTTTCTTTGCAAGGCCAGGCGTACAACTTTTCACGTGAGAAAAGTTTAAATATTTTAAATCTGAAAACAATAATAAGGAATATCTCAGGAATGGTCAATTCCACGAAAAAAACGCATATGACATAAATTGTATGTTTTAACGTGATATAAATTTTTTGTGTTATAAGTTTTTATATATCGATTACGGTTTACCAGTTACGCAAAATTGAACAAAATTTATCCAGAATAAAGAGGTCTTTAGAGGCTATTCCCTGAAAATTCAAGATATACATTTTATTTGCCATATAAGCATCTTTAATATACGGTATTTTAATCAAAATCATTTGAGCCATTTTTGAAAAAATAAAAATTCTTGACATTTTTTCCATGTGAAAGGTAGTTTGGGGTGGGGGTAATTTTCTCAAAATCTTCGGTGCACAGTCCTGGAAGATACTAAACTGAAATACGAAGTTTAGTATTTTACAACTTTTTGTTTTTGGGTTACTGAGGACCCTAAAAAGTATATTTCGGTGACATCACGGATCGAATTTTTGGGTGGAAATGCAATATTTCCTCTATACACTATGTACAAAGTACTAAAGGTTGAATATAATTTAATTTTAGTTTAATAAATTCGATTTTTTTACCTCTCAAAGTGTTCATTCAATTACGGATTCAAAAGTATTATAGGTAAATAAATTGAAGAGGAAAACTGCAGACTATAGGAACCTCTAGTATAGAATAAAATCTGCCAAATCTGTGGGCAATAATCGTAATTGCATCAAGTTGTATTCCAATGCTCATTTGTCTGTTTACGCACGTGCGTGCTCCCCTTCCATTCTCTTAATGCTCTGAGTTAGCAGGATCCACTCATGACGTTTAGACTTTACCTTTCCCCAAACTCTCTGGCCTAATTTACAAATATATCTATTTATAAACACAGTTTCCTAAAAACAAATTAGGCGTGCGTAAGTAGCATAAAATGTTGCCAGATTTTAGGGAGTTTACATTGAATAAGGAAGTCAATTTCACTTTTAATTTTGAGATTTATGGTGTTACAATGGTGTGATTTCAATATTGAACATAATCAATTGAAACAGCTGTTCGGCTTCTCTGTCAAAGGCAGTACTAACGTAGTGATCAACTTCGCGTTTCAGGAACAGCAAAACAATTTGCCTCATTAATCTCGAACGTGCAGTATGAAAACAACAACTACGCGAAATTAAATTCTGTAACAAGTAACCTTTAATTAAATTTTACTAACAACTTTTACTCGCAAAGAGATTACATTAAACTGCAAAAGCGAACTAAGTTGAAGGTTTCTTTACGAAATACCGAGATAGAATCTATTATATTTCGTCTACAATGCCTAAAAATTCATCCTCATTGAAACGTTTGGATATTTTCTTTCACAAACAGATAATTTAATTCCTTGTCATTATCAAATAAGTTAAATATTAAATAACCTGTAACAATGTAGTGAAATTTTGGTAGAATTTTATACACAGACACATTCACGAAATTATAAAATCAACATTTTAAAATGAAATTTAACAAACTATCTTAAATATTTCGATATGAAAACGATTATTCGTGTTCTTATAAGTTGCACATCATTTAACCACAGAAATAATGTAAATAATTGCATAAAATAACTAAGAATGAGTTTTTTTTTTCAAAAGTTGCCGTCTTGGATAAGCAAACTGAATTAGCTTATTCAATACATCTCTTCAATCGTGAATTGAGTTTCAGGCCCTCCGAATTAAGATACAGATACGTTAGCACTCCCCCCTCAAAGTTGGGCAGCGGTGTAAGGTTCCTATGAAAACGTGCGCAATCTCTCTGAATTTGCAGAGGCAAATAAGAGCTGATATGAACGTTCTCTTTTGCGAATCAGAGGATTTTATTTTTACTTTCTCTATACGAACTATGTACATAGTGTATAGAGAAGGTATTGCACTCCATAAAAAATTCGATACCGAGATTTCACCGCAAATACATGTTTTAGGGTCCCTTTATCTAGAAAAAGTATTTTCAGAAAAAGGTCCGTGTGTGTGTCCGTGTGTCAGTATGTCCGTGTGTCTGTGAACACGATAACTCAAAAACGAAAAGTCGGTAAAATACCAAACTTGGTATTTAAGTTTAGTATCTTCCAGGGATGCGACACGAAGATTTTGAGAAAAATCCCCTCACAACAAACTACCCTTTACATGCAACTTTTTTCGAAAATTTCGATTTTATAAAAAATAGCTCTAACGATTTTGATTGAAATATCGTATATTAAAGATATTTACCCGACAAATAAAATGTATATTTTGTTTTTCTGGGAATAGCCTCTGAAGACTACTTTATTCTGAGTGAGTTTTCCGGAATTTTGTATAACTGCTAAATCGTAAGAGATAGACAAAAACTTACCACGCAAAAATGTAGAGCACATTAAAACAAACAAAGTATGTTGTATACATTTTTTCTTGGAGTTGATCGCTTTTGAGATATTCCTTGTTTTTGTTTTCAGGGTCGAAAATCTTAACTTTTCTCATACAGGAATTTGTCAACTCATGTCCATACAAACAAAGGAACTTCAGTCACATAGTAACCAGCTTTTGACTATCGCTTTAACCTATGCTGCTCCCTTATTTCCCTTTCTACTTACAAAGAAGAAGATAATAAGACTATTTCTGCTAATTTTTCTAGATTAGCATGATGTAAATAGAAGCATAAGCTTTTTAAAGAATAATTTGTTGCAGGGATATAGAGAAAGTCATGTGAATGGTACACATCAGGACAATCCACATTGTATTGAATCTGAACAGATGACAGCTTCAATCTATACCTGAAAAATACAAATATGGTGTACATTTCATACCCGTACACACTTTTTCTGTTCCCGAATCCTACAGTAAATAAGTAAATATATACGGTTAATTACTGATACAAGCATAATGGAGAGAAAAGAAGGAATAGTGATAATATAATGAATTAAATTGAAGAAAAAGGATAAACATAACATTAAGCGTATACAGTGGTCTGATCATAAAGGATAACAACAACAACTCTTCAATTTTCTATTTCCTTATTTATTTATGGACGCTATTTAACTGCTGCAGTTCTTAGCGTTCTCTTCTATATTGGATATTTAAAACCGCTTAATTTTGTTCAGAGGCCTCTTTATCCGGTTTGAAATTCATGCATGTGCCGCAAACCAACGACACGGATACGGTTTTAGTACTTACTAAAGGAAGTCATGTTGAAGGATTTTTTGCCCAAAAAATCCATCGCACTCTGCCGGGTTCTACTTACAAAGTAGCAAATAATAATACCAACAATATTTATCTCGATTAGCACGATGTAGACAAAAGAATTAGCTTTTGTAATAACATTTGTGAAACAGCTAGAGAAAGTAATACTGTAATACATGAGATTTCTTGTTATATATGTGTATATTAGTTGCGCTACTGTTTCCATGTAGAGCGATTCTTTAGCATCTTTTGGGGACTGTCAATGAATGGTTATGTAGGTTCATATTTTAAATTTAAGTTGATTTGAATAGCTTCATAATATGCATGTGGTGTGATGATGGTTGTGTTCTGACGTCATTTAAAAATAAAGTTCAAGGTTATATATTTAAAGCTACAAAAACTTGAACATTTGCATGAAGAATATTGTCTTAACATATTATTTCGTCTGTATGCTAGAAGTATCAACTAGTTAGATACTGGCTGCGAATAATTAACTTTCAGAGCAATAAGTAGTTGGCATTAAATATATAACTGAATAATATAGAGAATCCAAAATTGTGGGTGCCCACAAGGGATTATCAACTATTGGCTTAAACGATATTTAGCAAAAGGGTAAGCAAAGTAGATTTAATGTTATCAAAAAAGGAAACGACGACTATGTGATATAAACAGACAGGAAATAGAATCTGAAAGAAGAAAACACCATTTAGAGCCTGAAAGTAAAATAAAAATTGGGTGGAGTAAAGAAACAATTTTTAGAATTAGGTATGAGACAGAGAACGGGAATGGTGTGGGAAGTTCGTAAGATTGTTGACGACATTGGTAGGTGGATTTAACGATTATACGGGGAACAGAAATATTGGACCCAAATTTTCTGTGTCAGTAGAAAAAAATTATTACCCGATATATTTCTAACCATAAACAGACGGAGGACAGCATGCTGGGAATGGAATCTAAACAGCCAAAACTGGATTCATGCTTAACGAAAGTTCATTTGTTGAGAGATGAGACGTTTGTGTAAATATTTATATTATGTAAATATAGGTTGCAAGTGTGAGTATAGGTGTGTGGATGTGTGATATCTGAGTTTTGTTGCCGTAGCGTGCATGTTTTTTTTTTAATTGTGAGTACACACACACACAGGGGTATGTTACATTATAAAGTTCAAGGGTATGTTCGATCTTCTGACTCATGCGACGCAATTGATGTAATACTATCCATTTAAGAAATACCCCTACCACCTCAGCCTGCCAAATAATGGAAGACACATTCAGTTAGTGTCATCAGTAGCATTCCACTTTCTAAATTTTCTTGGTTGCAAAACTGTATGCAAACGAATAATAACTGAATCATCTCCATGTATACACTGTGAGAGATCATCATATACAAATTTTCGGGGGGATGTTATGATCTGATAACGTTCAAAAGAAGACCTAGCATTACAGGCCTTTTATAGTAAAGAGTATACTGAACGCATCTGAAAGCGACGTTAAAACAGCGCTTTAACATAGGTTTTAAATTTAAAATTCAGAACTATTGCATGCTAAACTTTATACAAGGAAGGAAGCACGGCATTTTCTGCCCCAAGCATGATCGCAGCTGTTAAGACTCAAGATAAAGTTACTTTCAGAGTGTGATTCCCTTTGCACTGCAATTATCACAAATGCTATGCAATTGCGTTTTGCGTTACGGCGGTTGGGGTACCACAGCGATCTGCGGTTGGGGTGGGGAATTAGCTAGTAATTAGCTTAATAATGCTAATGTTGTTGGAGCCGGTTCGATCTGCATTTTGACTAATAAGTTAGGTGCCTTAATCATTATAGACAGGTATTACTGTACTGTCACTCATCCTCTCAGAAATTATTTCCGACTTTTAACTGGTTAGACAATTTTGTAGTAATTATAAAGTGAATTATTTATAACAGCTGTTAGCTTTTACGGGTCATTAAATACGTAATTGCTTTGAAACATGTTCTATAAGCTAGCAGAAAGCTTGTTCTGTAGTTTCAAGGGTGAAACTAAAACAATTGAAACAAATATATAATAATTAGCTTACAAAGTATTTATTTTTCAGCTTAGTTCACTTTTAAGAATATATGCGTCTCCAAACTCTGGTAACATTTTTAATTCCTGCAAAAATAAGACATGTCAAGTTCTGTAAATACACCTTGTCTCGAAGATTGATCTACATTTTGTTTACGCGAGCCATTTCTTAATGACTGGGATCAGGAATACATTATAGGGAGCCAGGTCGGGTGAATACTAGGGGATGTGACAGCAATTTATAACGAAATTCACGCAGTTTGGCGGCGAAGCTCCGAATGAATGTGCTGGTGTGTTTTCATTGCGATACAGCACTGTTTTTCTTTCTGGCCAAATGGGTCCGTGTCTTCATCATCTTCTTCTTGATCGCTCAATAACTCACTGCAGTATTTTCCAATAATCGTTTTTTTCTCTTTCTAAGTAGTCAATAAGTATGACACCCTCAGCATCCATAAACATGGTCGCCATCACTTTTCCGGCCGAGGAATCCTTTTTCCCTTCTGTGGAGCAGATTTGCAGCAACCCATTGTTTTGAATTTAAGTCGCATTGACGGTGACAATTAGACGTAAAATATTCTTTGAATTTCACATCAATAGCTCCAAACACAGTTTCAAAGTTGAAACCCGTACCTACTCACTTTCTTCTCCTATTTATCATGCAAAATATGTACTACAGTTCCCGTTGACACATCTATGACCTTTGCCACATCGCAAACTTTAGTTCGTCGATCAGGGAGAGTCATATTTGAACATTTTTAATGATTTCCTGGTAATCACATCCACAGGCTGCTCTGAGCGCATCTCATCAAAAACTGTTTTCTGACTATGTTTAAAACAGTTGAACAATAATTAATTGTTCATAAATGGTGAATGGTCCCCATGATCAGCATATACCTTCGATTTTATCTCCTTGCAAGTTTTCCCATCTAAATGTGAAAAGTGAATCACAAAACATTTTGCGTTTCAGTGAAAACATGATGAAGACTAACTGAAATGCTTGACGAATTAACCTATGTATCATTACAAAATTATTTTGACGACGTAACATGTAAGAGTATATGATGGTAATACCAACTTGCCTTAGCAATACTATGTAGTTTGAACCACAAGTAGTTACTGACGTAACGTTTTAATTATGGATGCACTTTAACTGCT
Source organism: Hymenopus coronatus (assembly GCA_030762935.1). NCBI lineage: Eukaryota > Metazoa > Arthropoda > Insecta > Mantodea > Hymenopodidae > Hymenopus > Hymenopus coronatus. The sequence goes on from CM060890.1 coordinate 37,943,839, forward strand.
GTAGTTGTCAGCGTCCCATTCTAAATTGTGTGTGAAAGACCACTTAATTTTGCTCAGAAGCCTCTCTATTAGGCTTGAGGTTCTTTTACGTGCCGTAAATCTACGACACGGGACCCACGGTTTTACGTCCCTTCCGAAGGAAGCCATGCTAAGGAATTTTACGCCCATCGTCCTGAGCCGCCCTCGTAGATAGTACTCTAATGTGAACGCATCTAGTACATTCGTATTCTTTTCGGTTAGGGCCGATATTTCCTTTAGTAGATATCTGGAAACAACTTGCTGAATACACAGGCATTCGCAAAATTCAGGTTACGAGGCAGTTGACGTTCGTTTCTCGTTTACGCGTTGCATGCTGACCTGAAAGGCTTTCATTTATGAAGGTAAGGTTGATGATTTTGATGGTTTCACAAACCGATAATACAACAGCATTACTCTAATATTAATCATCTCGGAAATTGAGTAAAATACCTTTGATTCCATAATGACAATCCATCTACTGCTCGTCCTGTCTTGTTTGAATGGCTTTAGCTTCATATATGGACCGGAACATGGTAGCCACTCGGTAGATCATGCCATAGAGTATTTTGGAAGGTTTAAAGAAATAATGCAAATAAATTAGTAACCACTTGGTTCAACGGATAATAAAGAAATGTTCACATAATTGAACATTTAGTTTAGTTTTATTCTAAATATTGATTCAAGCAACACCTTATAAAATATTAGCATATGGTTCTTTTTCAACTATTTCTTAGACAGAAAAAGAAAGGAATGGAAAAGTCTGATGCGGTCCATTTACATGACATTAATTATCGGTTCTGCACACAAACTATTCTTACAAAGGAATATTATTTTATCTACATCATGCTAATCAAGACAAGCATTATCAGAAATGGAAATTGTTAACAAACATATTATAAGAAAAGGAAAATTAACAAAGCTAAAACAATAGTAAACATTTTTAGAAGTTGTCGCTAAGCGATTATCATTGAGATTGGGTGCTGTTTCCATCACCAAGAATAAAACAACAGGGAATATCTCGGAAACGGTGAACTCTCCAAGAAAAAGTAGATGACATAAATTATGTGTTTTTACGAGATACACATTTTTTGTGCAGTAAGTTTTTGTCTCTTTCGGTTTACCAGTTACGCAAAAGTCATTCAGAATAGAGTTTTCAAGAGCTGTTCCCAGAAGCTCAAGATAGATATATTTTATTTGCCATGTAAATATGTTTAATATACCACATTTTAATGAATATCCTGAGAGCAATTTTCGAACATGTTCGAAACATTTTCCATGTAAAGCGTTTTTGGATTGTGAAATTTTCTTCAAAATCTTCGTATGGCCTCCTTGGGGAAAAAAACACACACACATGCACACACACGCACGCAAACACACACACACATAGATACACATGGACCTATTTCTACAATTGTTTTGTTTGGATTCCGGGGTTCTCGTCATATATTTTCGGTGAACTCGGTATAGAATTTTTGGGTGGAATACAATACTTTCTCTTTCCCTTTGTACAGAGTGTATACATACATGCTAGAAAAAGTAAAAAGAGGGTGTCAAGTACATAGTATATAACATAGTTTAGTTTTGGAATTTTTCTTATGATCCATTTAGTTTAAATAGAAATGAATTTAGCTTTAACAATCGACCATAATAAGCAAATAAACTAAAGTGGGGCTGTGTGCAACAGCGTATTTATTTGTGAACTGATGTACGGAGATAGTAAGTTGCTAACACTTCTGTGAGCCAAAGAGCATTACTGGCTATAACCATTGTATTTTTTCGCAGAATTCCAGAGTAGTGATACGAAGAACAGTTCTATGAAATTTAATTATTAATAAACTCCATGAAGAATTTAAACTTTTAATTGAAAAAAAAATTAATAAAGGATGCACCTTTATTGGAGTTTATTTATTAATTCGATTTAGTAAAGATTTTCCTTCATGGTTATTGAACTTTTTATTAGTAATTTCTGTTTTAATGCTAATTCTGCACTGGTTTTAATGCATGAACCCTTTGAAGTTAATTAACATTTCACAGAGCCCTCTGAGTTTTTGAATAAATCAATAAATGTGTTATAGACGCATATACTTTGATTCAAATAAATAAAATCAAAAGACAAATTAATATTATCTCTGATAGAAATATAGTCTATTATTTAATGTGATCAGCTTTAGGTTAAATGCCCGTTAATTTCATGTCTGTTATTATAAATCGCTTAGAGCTTCAATTTTATTTCAGGTACGTAATGTGGAAAATACATTTAAGAGCTTTTCTTCTGAGTTCAGGATTCCTTAAGTACTCTTTGTTTTAAATTTAAACAGGTTGACTGCTGAAGATACGTAATGAAATACGGCAGCTATTACTGTTTATGTGAAGCTCTGTCAAGGAATAGCTGCAGAATAAGTTCTAAATGATGAGAGTAAGCCTAACACTTGCGTAAATATATATATCCTTTGGGTGTTTATCATTTGTTTTGTGGTTGCAAAGGAAAGATGATCTAATACAGTACCTCGCCTTTATCATTTAATATCCTCCACCTCAAAACTCGTACAAATACAATTATCATAATATCGAATTAAACCAAAGGAAATACTATTTCCATATATTTTGTACCTACAGGGAATTTATTACATTGTCGTGTCCAAATATCATCAAACAGCATTAAAACAAGTATCTAAGTTTTACTTCCACCCATTCATTAACTGCATTATCAGTGGAATTCCGGGTATCAGTGAAACTGTAAAAGCTTCAGTGTCTGATAACAAATATATCATTTTAAAATTGTTGATTAGAGAAGATATGGAATTTTAAAAGATGACGGGATGTTCTTGCTTTTTTTAAAAATCCAATGTGTTCTATTCACGTAATTTTCTCTACATCTCTCAACAAATTATTGTTAGTAAGCTTAAAGAATATCTACTTTATGTTAATTGAAATAAACATTAGCAGAAATATTCTTATTACTCATTAGTAGAGGGAAAAAAGGGAAGACATTAGCTAAACCGACAGTAAAATCTTTTAAAATGTAGTTAATATGGGATTGAAATCCGTTTCTTTGCGTGGCCAGGGGTTGAAAAGTTCCCGTATGAGAAAAGTGAAAGTATTTTAAAACTAAAACCAATTACAAGGAATATCTCGAAAACGGACAACTCCACGAAGAGAAATGTGCATGTCAGAAATTGTGTGTTTTAAGGAGAATAACTGTTTTTATGTAGTTTTTATGACGGTTTACGAGTTATGTAATGTTATGAAAAATTCAGACTAAAGAGGTCTTCAGAGGCAATTCCTAGAACATTCAAGATATGCATTTTATCTGTCACGTAAATATATTAAATATAAAAGATTTAAACAAAAATTTTAGAAATTTATTCCATGCAAAGTGTAGTTATGGGTGGGGGATTTTCTTGAAAATCTTCGTGTCGTATCTTTGGAAGATAATGAACTTAAATATCAAGTTTGCTATTTAACAAACTTTTCGTTTTTGAGCTATGCTCAAACCAAGACACACACTCATATACACAGCCTGACACAGAGGGACATTTTTCTAAAAATGTTTTTTTTATTCAGGGGGTCCCAAAACATGTATTTCCGATGATATCTCGGTATAAATTTTTGGGTGCAATATAATACCTTCTCTATACACTATGTACATAGTACGTGTGGAGAAAGTAAAAAGTGACTGCAACATCACTGCGCTAGAGTAATTCTAGATGGTCTGGTCACTCTCAAGCAAGTACAATATACGGAGACACACTCACTCTGTTCCATGACTGGTCGATTTATTACCGCAACAATGAAAGGATGCTTACGCTGCAATTTCATACATCACAGAGAGCAGATTGGGCACCCAGCTATTTCCATATTTCCTCGTTTGTCGCTTGAAGAAATGCTCTGAAATTCGCATCAAGAATGCTGGGCAACACCAGCTGGGTTGAAGAATTTCAGTTTGAACATCGTCACGAACGCATCCCCTGATACATACAGATCGTGACGGGATCTCGTTTACCTATTTGCGTTCAGTTTTAACACTTTTAAACAATAAAACGTTTGGTAAAGATTTTGGGCATAAATGATTTTTAAAACTAAAATCGCTTGCATGATAAAAATGTTAGCTTTTGTTTACTGAGCGGAACGAATGCTCCACCCTCTCACTAGCCTTATCAAAATTCAGTGTTTTAAAAGGTGAAAAGGAAGAATTAATTTCATTTCATTATTTTTTTTTCTCCATTTACATAAAGTGTTTGTTTATACTCTGTGATTTAATGAGTCAACATTTGTTGCCATTAATAGAAATCAAGCAGAGGAACAGAAATGTTTTGAATAATTTCCAGAACAGTTAAACGGATAAATTTTAGCACATCCTAAGTATTTTTCTTACCTGTATGCTTTTTAATGTGCTTTAGGCATCTCACGATTCGCCTAAGTATGATTTTTGTGACATTTCTTCCGTCTTTCAGATAGCACTCTGATTAAAGAAACCTAAAGTTCACCGAGATGAAAGTATTAAATTTAAATTATTTTAAAAACCAACATTTTAAAATAGCTTGCATTGTTTTTCTATCCTTAATGTTTAAGCAGAAAGACGATTAACTCAAGTGAAAGAAGTAATACAATATAATAAATGTAATAGGCACATTAATTATTATTAGTGATGTTCTTTCAGTACTTCCTAATTATGTTATTAAGAGGTGATTAGCAAATTGCATGAAGAAGGCATTCTTAGAGAAGTTTCAAGATAATATTTCAAAATCGACGCTTAGTAAAATAATAGTGCAAAAATATGAAAACTAGCATGGTCTTATATTTCTATGTTTAACTATTACAAAATCTGTTTACATTCTCTTTTTCAAAGAATAACTACGAAGGGATCTTTCATGTAAGCCTACAGAGGAGATCAATGATCGTATCAAAGAAATATTGTAAATTATTGTAAGTGCACACTTAAGTTTCAGGTGTGCTCACAAAGCAATGACAGCAGTAATTATGAAACAATACTTTCAAAAAACAACAAAAACCATTCATTAATGAGGTTCTCAATATAAACTACCCTTAGTTTTAAATATACGCAGAATATGGATAGAATTTCAGGCTTCTTAGTAGGCTTAAATAATCCACAGAAAGAAGCAACCTAATGACAAGATCTCTGAAGATGCCGGCTATAGACGTGGACGAAACTATATTAAACTCACACCACAGCAAAACAGCCGGAAAGTTTTAGCAGAGAACACCTTTACTATTGTACATATTTTAAAACTATTAAAACTGAAAACCATTAAATTGAAAAACGATACACTTACTTCATACAATAAATCACGTTTCCACATGAGCGGAGGTTAGCTTTAAATGTTAAATGCTAAGCGGAATTTTAATGTAAAATACCTTTAAATTTACAAGGATCAATAAAATATTTGATGCCGTACTTTGCCAATTAAATCTGGCTGAAAGTTTTCACTAAGGTCTTACAAAACGAATTTCACTCCACACCTAGGGCTGTAGTTTATTAATTTTTCGTACATACACACAGACGGATTGAGAGATGGAAAGAACGACAATAATAGAAACATAATTACACAGCTCAACAAGGTTTTGGGTACTGGGAAGTGAATAGATGGATTTCATTACAAATAATGTATTGATTACGTTGCTGAAAACAATGCTTCTATCACGCCAGGGAAAAAAGTTATCGTTGTTTATGTTTTTCTCTTCATGGAAATCTCTCACCATCTGCATCTGTACGAATACGTATATTAGCTTGTCTGACAAGAACGGCTGACCTTATCTGAAGCAAATGACTGCAGTTGTGTTTATGGAACTTATTGGAATGTGGTGCTTGATTTATATTAACTACTATCCATGTAGAAACCGTGTTGGCATGTTCTACTTCTTTCATAAAGTGTTGAATTGTAAAATTTGCTGTGGTTGTCATGCTTAAACAACGAAGAAGGAGACAAGAACGTTAATTCCCCGAATTGTTTTGTTGCCTCTATGGAGAATTCACAACTAGTAAACAAAGGAAACAAATTGCAAAACTGTTGAAAACTGCATATCGCCTTGTACTCATGTTTTAGGACTGGAAAATAAAAGACGAATAAATAATGAAAGAAAGAAAGAAGCAATTTAATGGAAATAATTATAAATGTCAATTTGTTTGTAACGAATATATATATATATATATATACAGGAAAATAATTAATTAGGATAAAAACATACTGGGCGAGGGGATGCTGGCGGATATTTTGCTGTCAGAAAGTGTACTTATGGAGGACGCGTACGAGCACAAAATCGAAAAATGCTCCGTAGCTAACGGAAATTAGATGCATGGATGTTCAAAAAAGGTATCCAGCCTTAAGATATGGGCTTACTGCATTCCAAAAGAGATGAGAATAGCAAGTGTGTACCGTTAGTTTCTTTGGAAAAACCGTGGGAGAGTAAGTAGCATGAAGAAGCGATAAGAAACCCCGGACCAATGAAAACGAAATATTTGAAATATTGGGGAAATAATGTTCGTTTGGTAGGGGTTGAAATTCTGGAAGTACAACTCAAAATTTATAAATGAGGATGCAGTTGGCAAGATGTCCATTCTGGAGAAAATTGCAAAGAACATTGTGGAAAGTGACTTCGACTGGGCAGGCGCGCGGAAGTTTACAGCCTGTACAAGACTTAGAAAATATAACACATCCTTATGTAAAGCGGGTAGCGAAGAATGCGAAGCATAGGAGAAACCGCGATTTCTGTTAAAATATGTGACTGTTCTATACCGGACTGCAGGGTTAGCAAATTACTCGGAAAGAATATATTAATGATGTGTCAAATAAGAAAGAACCGAGTTTGATCTTTTTTTGTGAACGCCTCCATCTTTAACGCCATTGCAGATTTCTGGAGCTGGACCACGCCCTGAGATACCACAAGATAGAGGAATCGACACCCGCACCTGCAGAGGGGATTCGTCATACGACAGGTAGGAGTTAAAAACACCAAACGATTCCCCAAAAATCCTACAGGACAGGCACTCGGTGACCGAGATAAACCACATATGTAATGTAAAACTGACTCACTGGCACATGCCAATTGCAGTTTTAATGATATGGTGCGAACAAGAAAATCACACCAATGACTGTATTTCTGTATAATCAAAATAAAAGGGTTTTCATAAAAAACTGAACAGAAAATCTGATAACCCCATTTGGGTTCAGCCATCAGCCTCATGGGAATAGCTTACCAATACCAGTAGCTCCTTTAAATTGGCAAGAACGTTCAGATACAGGTGTCAACGAATCAGACAATGGTGCAATGGTATCAACATCCAGCTGGGCATCTTACAGTGCTACGGAAGACAGAAATTAACATTTTCCTTCACAAAACGAACTTAATGAATTACTACACGACTTACGCCTGTCAAAGCAACATGTTGAAGCTCTGGTTTCAGGACTTCAGGAGTGGAATTTACTGGGAAAGGATATGGAAGTTACCTTCTTCGAAATGGGAATTAAGACTTATATTCTACGCAAGAGGTTCACTCTGTATTTGTTTTGATGTGATTGACTTGACATTGTGTACAACATTGAAGATTGGCGTTTATTTATATATTATTCCAAAATTAGTTTGAATGCTGTACTACTTCACAATGGCAATAAACTGCCATCAATGCCTGTGGCCCATGCAGTTGGTATGAAAGAAACACACGAAAGTATGTTACTGATTCTAGAGGTCATTAAATACAAGGAACATAACTGGCGTATTTGTGGTATTTTGTAAGTGACTTCTCCTAAGATTACATATAGTGGATTCACAAAATTCTGTTGTTTCCTATGCCTGTGGGATAGTCGAACTATTTAACAGAACTACGTAGTCAAAGATGGCCCAAGAGAGAAGAATTTGAACCAGGGAAGGATTGTGTGAAAACAAGCCATTAATGAACCCTATTTAATGTGTATCTTCAACCTTTACATATAAAACTGGGACTCATAAAAGCATTTGTAAAGGGAATGGAAAAAATAGGGGAAGGTTTCAAACACCTAACAGAAGTAGCTCCCAGAAGAAGGAATTTCCATTGTTCCACAGGTAAGATAATTGCTTGATGCTGAGCTGAATCTCGCTGAACTAGCTGCGTAGTTGTCATTCAAAGAAGTAATGAATGGGTTTTTAGGTAGCAAAAAGGTAAAAAATAGTAATCTACTTATCAGGGATATTTTAAATAGCTACAGAAACTTAGAATATAGGATGGCATTGAAACTGAATTTTATACATTGGCACTGAGACTTCTTTCCTGAGAATTTTAGGTGCAGTTAGAATGAACAAGGGGAAGGTTTCACCAAGATATGCTAAAATAGAACATAGATATCTAGGTAGATTAGTCGCCCTCCATAATGAGTGACTATTGTTGGTTTCTTCGGCAGGAAAACCCGTCTTCGCATAAAAGAAAAACCCTATAGAAAAACCTTACCAACTGCTTCTGGAACCAGAGTCTAAAGGTACATTCCGAATGTAATGTTTCTTTTGTATGATAGATAACTAATAACTTCAAAATGCCGAATTTTGTCCGAATTCTGTCGGTCCATTCAACCAAATCCTTGATTTAATGGAGTTAGAGAACTCGTCACGACCTACCTCAGTAATGAGTTATTTATTCAGAACATACGACATACAGACTTTGATATTTTTACAGGATGTTTGTGCATTCTTTCCGAGTATGCTACTTTGTTTTGATCATACAAACCTGATAAAATTAAAAAAAAATATTTTTAAAGAACTTCTAAAATTAAAAAAAAACAAGTCGACGTTCTATATTTTTTAATTATATACTGCAAAAAACTCAATAAAAGAAATTTCACATACTCACGTATTACCTGGATTGTATGATATAAATTTTATGCACATATGTCTAGTATTATGTGCACTAATATTGCATTAGTGAGGTACGGATTGAGGTCAACCCTCAATAAGAAAGGGTATCATAACAAAAGAACTGGTCAAAAAGACGGATGGCAGATTGGAAATCAGCGTGGCCAAAATACTATAAACTAGGCTCTTTTATGTCGGTTCCTTAAATTTTTTTAAAAATTTGTAGACTTGTAATTATTACAGTATAATCTTTCAAAGAGCATTTTAGAGATGCACGACTACAAAAATTATAAAATTACAAACCGTATTATTAACAAATGAAACACATTTTAAGAGAGATTAGAGGAAGGTCTGATGAATTAGTGAGGGAGTATTGGAGCGATTTGTGAGGAGGATATTGAGTAAAAAGAAACAAAAGCACATTATTAGATGGCGTTGTATTTATGGACGCTCTTTAACTATTGTGGTTTTCAGCGTCCCATTCTATACTGGGCGTGAAAGACCGCTTAATTTTGCATAGAGACCAACTATACTTCCCTTCCCTTCGACCTTGGATGTATGAAGTTAGCATGGTAACCATTACACCTCGGAGGGCGACAAAAGCCCATCCTTCCAATAAATAAAACCTTATTTCAATAAGCTAAAAGTAGAGCATAGCAAAACTAAATATTAAAGATATAAATCCGATAATGGAACATCAGAGTTTGGCTAAAGAAAACGGTTGTATAGTAATGAATTATGCCAAATCAAGGGATGATGCCAAACCAAGAGAATTCGTTACAGTTTACCTACATATAAGAACTATTCATCCTAACATTCATCTAATTCCCAGAATTAGATGTGTTCCTGATCAACAATTTGAAATAATTAGAATGGAGCCAAATCAATGATTTGCAGAAGTGTGTTAGCCTCATGGGTTGGTGCAGGTGACGAATACAAATGGCAGCCTGCGGAACGGGTTGGTGCTGCGTTCACTCCGCCAAAAGGCCAATGCGCACAAAGGCTTTAAACCAACATAAGCTCTGTAAATCATTTTTCGCTGAATCAGCGACGCGAAATGTTTGCAGACCTTCCGGTGAACTAGAGAAGCAGGTATTTTAAATAATTAAAACTGCAGATCAAAGTAACATGAAAGAAGCGTAGCAAAAAAGCCAGATTTGCATATATTCCTGTTACAGCGTTGAGAGTTACTGCATTAAAATCACTCCCATGTTAACCAAAAGAAGCAATACCTTTTTGAAAAATGTGGTGTTTTCAAAAAGCACAAACATGTTCAAATTTTGATTTGATAAACGAAACTAAACACACACTGACCTTTGCTTAAATTCTTAATACACTTTTAAATAAGATTGTTTATTGAATATATTCTTTTATTCAATTATACAATTATTGTAAAAGCTGTTCGATGTTCAGTGAACATAAATGCAGTTCAATTTAGGATTATCTATTTTGTTTGTTGAAAAACTATATCTAAAATATACAAGTTATAGCCTGCATTAGAACCTTGACATTGTCACATAAATATTGGGAGACTTTTAGAATAGCATTGCAGTGACAATTTCAATATTATGTCACAATTTCTAAGACAGTTAGAAGCAATAAGGTAATGGAATTATAAATAATATGCTTCTATTAAATGAACATATACACTTAAAAACATAAACGAAGGAATATTTTAGACTCCGTTTCTCCAAATAGAAATGCATTATTACTTTTAAAATAGAATAGCTGAGTTAACCCTTTTTGTTTCTTCCCTAAACCCTGTCTTATTCTATTATTTTCTGCATCACAGCATATAAACTTGTTTGAAGAGTATATTCATAGTTTTACTTTCTCTACACATACTATGTATATAGTGTATAGAGAAGGTATTGCACGCCACCAAAAACTTGATACCGAGATTCCACCGGAAATATATGTTTCAGGGTCCCCTGTATCTCCAAAAAAAGTATTTCAGAAAAAGGTCCGTGAGTGTGTGTTTGGCCGTGTGTCCGTGTGTCTGTGAACACAATAACTCAAAAGCGAAAAGTCGGTAAAATACCAAACTTGGTATTTAAGTTTAGTATCTTCCAAGGATGCGACACGAAGATTTTGGGAAAAATCCCCCCACAGCAAACTACCCTTTACATGGAACTTTTTAGAAAATATTGATTTTCTTAAAAATGGTTCTAACGATTTTGATTAAAATTTCGTATATTAAATATATTTACCTGACAAATAAAATATATATCTTGAATTATCTGGGAATAGCCTCTGAAGACTACTTTGTTCTGGATGAATTTTAAGAAATTTTGCATAACTGCTAAACTATAAGAAATGGACAAAAGCTTAGAACACAGAGTGTAGAGGACGTTAAAACACACAATTTATGTTGTATGCTTCTTTTTGTGGAGTTGATCGTTTTTGAGATATTGCGGTTTCAGCTGTGAAAAACTATACTTTTCTCATACAAGAATTTGTCAACTCCTGCCCATACAAAGTAACTTCAGTCACATAGCAACCAGCGTTTGACTATCACTTTAACCTATAGTACTCCTTTATTTCGCTTCTACTTACAAGGAAGCAAGTAATAAGACTAATTCTGCTAATTTTTTCTCGATTACCATGAAGTAAATTGAAGCATAAACTTTTTAACATTAATTTGCTGCAGAGATGTAGAGAAAGTAATGTGAATGGAACACATCAGATTTTTTAGTGATAATTATATTAAATTAAGGAGACGTCGAAGTGATAATCGAACTTTTCTAAAGTATTAAGACTAGAGTTTTAACATTTTGTACAGACATTACGGGTAACAAAAGAAGCATTCATACAGGTTTCATTCAAATATGTCTTTTAATTGTGCATATATTAATTAATTCATTTATTCAGCTTAAATCAAACTTTGTTTTCTTCTACAGATATTGAGGTAAATGTTACATTTTTAAAAATAATATTCCTCAATATCTTTTTAACCAAATGTCCATTGAAGTTTTAGTAAAGTGGATGGTATTTTTAAAAAGAATAATTTTATATCACAAAGTGGGGAAACTGGAAAAGAGCAGACAATAATTATACTAACTAATTTTTAAAATCTATGACCAATATAAAAATTCTAATACAAACTTTCATTACACACATTATGTAGTGCTTTGGGAAAGAGAGATTTTGAATATCGAAAGTTAATAACACATTTGAACTGCGAAAAATGGTTTTAACCAGCGCAACACTTTAAAACGACTTCTAAGATATGTGTTGCGTCCGTCCTAGAAGAATTAAACATTGCAGATATATACGAGTACTTTAAAGTATTGTGCAGTTTTTTACACAAAAATTAAAAAAATAGACATGTTATAGCATTGCTAAATAAATCATTTCTTTTTTCCCCTTAATAATATAGGGCTTAGGTTGTATTTTAAAAACACTAGATTACAAGTGCACTATGAATGTGTTTTAGCGAAAGAAGTAGTTTCTTTTTCGAAGAGAGCTAAATTAACATTTATTATATATAAATAGAAGAATAATTTTAGAATATAAATGAATATTTTGAACATAAATAAACAACAATTTCGCAAGTGAAACATTTTCTATTAATAAAAAGTTTTACACTGACTTATACTTTATTCGTATTAATCTATTTAAAATTGTTTGCTGTTGCATAGTTTTCATTTTGGAGGTAATGAAATAATACAGAAGTCATATGCTGATAAATAAGCCTAGAAGTACAAGAAATTTTAAATTCGTTGTATATAATAGCATATTGTATAAATTTCTCATTTGTTCAATTCTATTCAGATGAAAACTATATAAAATATAATATAGCCTCATCAGTTTTGTATTATTAGTTTTATCGGAATTGGCATTGTCTCTCAATTATAAATAGAATAGTCTACAGTTTTATAAATTGCTGTAGCCTCTTGAAGAGTTTTTCAAAAATAGGAGGTTTTTCGACTGAATGGTTTTGCTTAATTTGTTTACCTGACTATTTTACTCATGGGTCAATATGGTTAAATAGCGTTCAAGAACACCTTAGATATTAGCCAATCGCGGCTTAGCTACAGGATAAGTATCTCTCAGAAGAAATGATAATCATTCGATAGTTAAGATGCCTTCTCCGTTAGTTTTCGATTGTGAAAGATTCAAAACAAAGTAATAACCTTAAGATTCAAAGATAGGTCATATGGTTTGACCGGATTTCGTGCTTCTGTCGGAAGGCTCCAGTTTTGAGCATCTGTCCTCGCGACCCTCCGGTTGTAAATAATCCCCGTAAGGATCAATTTAATCAATGGACACTTGATACAAAAATAAACAGAAAATAATAGCGTGTATGTACTTGCATCTGTAGGTGAAATATTTTTTTTATTCATTGAAATACATGTCAAGGTAATGCATCAATCAAATTTGGGAATCTTATTGAAATGTATACCACCTACATAATAGTGATTTTTTGCCATTTATCAAAATTATAGCTTGCATGATTATTTAACCAATAATTTATTAGTTTATAAATTCATAGTTCTAATAAAATAACCAAGTAATACATTTTATAGCAACTCATACACAAATTCAAGTTTTACAGTAAATGATTTAAAAATATTAGCAGTATATCATATTTTTATATTAGCCCTAAATATTGTACAAATTGTTTTCATTTCCGTAATTTAATAATTTGTTTATCAAAATTGGATCATAGCTTCGGCAACCTGTATGACCATTTTAATGCAATTTTGAGAAGCGGTAAGGTAATTCTGAAACAAATTGATTAAACATTGCATCGTGTGGAGCGATTTGAGTGTGGAAAAGTGTTGGAAGGAAATGAAATATTCTATTCCAATAACACTATTATATTTTTATCAATTATCTTCATATGAATTTATAACATTAACATAAATTAGTCTATAAATCTTTCAAGATTTAGAAACAGATAAATTTAAGCCTTTCACCCAATAATTTGTTATTAAAAATATAAAATTTACCTAGAGAAAACCTGCCAACAAAAAAGGTAAAATAGTCTGTTAATAAGCACGCGTCTGCAAATTTAAAGCTTTAATTCATTGTTATTTAAATTGCTCCAAGTGTGTATATGTACAGGACTACTACAAAAGAAATAGATAACTTCAACTGCCTGTAAAACAAAAACTATTAGAGATAGCAACCTAATTATTTTGGAGGTATGTTGAGAAACTCTCAAAGTTTCGTTTGTTACTATTGGTAACGCTGTAGTGTTTTGTTTGTTGTTGCAGAAGCTGAAATGGCGGAAAATCCTGTGGAAAAGGCATATTGCGTGTTGGAATTTGCTAGAACGCAATCAGCAACTGTTGTCCAACGACATTTTAGAACACGTTACCACAAAACACCACCAACTAGACAGTCAATCTACGACTGGTATAGAAAATTCGAGACAACGGGATGTTTGTGCAAAGGGAAGAGCCCGGGAAGACCAAGAGTTTCGGAAGAAAACGTTGAACGTGTTCGTTCTGCCTACATAAGAAGCCCACAGAAATCGACATCTAGGGCAAGCATGCAATTACAAATTCCACAGCAAACTGTATGGAAAATCTTGCGGAAGCGACTGCACATGATGCCTTACAGATTACAGATGTTGCAGTTTCTGAGTGAAGAAGATAAGGTCATACGGCGTGACTTTTGCATCGACATGTTGCGACATGATGAAGACGATGCTGGTTTTTGTGAGAGCATCATTTTATTTTTGTGGTAACGTGTTTTAAAATGTCGTTGGACAACAGTTGCTGATTGCGTTCTAGCAAATTCCAACACGCTATATGCCTTTTCCACAGGATTTTCCGCCATTTTAGTTTGTGCAACAACAAACAAAACACTACAGCATTACCAATAGTAACAAACAAAACTTTGAGAGTTTCTCAACATACCTCCAAAATAATTAGGTTGCTATTTCTTTTGTAGTAACCCGGTATATATATATATATATATATATATATATATATATATATATATATATATTCGTTTTATTAAATTATTATAAAAACATAGATTTTTATTTTTTACAAATTTCACAGATGGATCAACTTAAATAACAAAATTGAAAGTAAAACACAGTTGCTTTCTCATTCGGGGGCGGTGTTAGAAATTAGCCGTTATTGTTTCTATTTTATGTAGCATTTCTGTAGTACCTCCATAACGAATAAGGTGATTGACAGTAGCAAACCATCACAGTCACGTAGTTCCTAACCAATGTGACTGTGAGATTTCTTGCTGTTTAATAGCTGAAGTTGATAATTTTGAAGTAAAATCGCCTGTACTCAACGGACCTTTGATCTTTGCAGTCTAAGGAAAAATCCAACACGAAGAAAAAAGTAAAGTATTACTTTCTATGTATCGCATTAACGTTTAACCACTCGACTCTCACCTAGACAGCCGGGGTTCGATCCCAAGCGACCGTATGTGAGATTTGTGGTGCACAAAACAGCGCTGGTTTTCTCCGGGTACTCCGGTTTCCCCCGCCATCGCATTCCACCGGTGCTCCATAGTCATTCATGTATCATCAGTGTTACCGCCTACGGTGCCATTAGTAGTTAAAGCGGGCGTTAAACACTACCAGAAAAAATTAACGTTTAACAACAAAAAGTAATGCCGCCCGGTTCGCGCCAAAACTGCAGATTTTGTGACCCTCCCTATCCCCTTTTTCAACTTCTGAACAGTAAATGCAATTTATCGACTTTGTGACAGAGACACATCAGGGCAACAGTTGCTACATATTTCGTCAGTAAACGCTGCAGTTTTAAGGGCTAAATTACACCCAAGAACTAAACATGGCTTCCAAACGCACTTTCTTCTCTAAGCAATATATTTTAAATAGTTTTCTGAAAAATTTCATTGTAATTTTATTTATTAGTACATTTATTACATTTCCTAACCAAGAATCTAAAGATGTGCAATATGTAAACTTTCAACTACTTATTCCAAACATATAAGTTTCACACCTGAACTTAATGAGAAAATGCAAACAGAGCTTTTGCCCTGAACCTGTTCGAAACATATGTCAGTACTAGAACCTGGATTTTTATGTGTATCAAACTCAGAAATACATATGTAAATATATAGTAAAATGTGTATTCAAATATGCAATATTGAATACCCATGTTATTATTAGTAAACAAACAATCATTTAAAATTACATTAAAAGTCTGGGCTTTAAATGAACATTTATTTATTTCACTCGCCGATCATTTCTTGTACTACCAGCTTTGTTACTTTTAAAGACCCATACTACTCCACACCAGTTATTATATCCACAACTTTCTTAGTATTATTGAACACCTAAATATTCGCTAAACACATGAGAATAAAACAACACAAGAAACTAAAGTATTTTCCAACTTAATTAAAGATATTAAGAACAAGTACGTGACATATTTAAAATGAAATGGCGTTTTATTTAGGGACGCTCTTTAACTGCTGTGGTTCTCTGCGTCCCATTCTATATTGGGCGTGAAATACCCTCAATTTTGCTCAGACGCCTCTCTATCAGACTTGAGGTATTTTGCGTACCTTAAATCTACGACATGGGACCAACGGTTTTACTTCCCTTCCGAAGGAAGCCATGCTAAGGATTTTTACGCCCGAAAGAATCTATCGTCCTCTGCCGGGTTTGAACTCGCGACCTTGGGTATATGAAGCTAGCATGGTAACCATTACACCACAGAGGGTGACGTGAAATCTTTTCTTTTTATTCTCTAACAAAATGCATAATAATATACTTTTCCACATTTTCTGGTGTAAATGGCAATCTTCTATCTAATACGTTTTTCTTGTATAAAGAAAATGATCTTCCGACATCGCAAGATGTCAAGGACTGTATTTTAACAAGATAATTTTTCCTGAGAGATTACTCTTTTTTTTTTTTTTTTTTTGAAAAACAGTAACGGAGTCTGATCAGGACTCCGGTACTGTATCCCTATTTACATTTCCCCCCATAGGTTTTACTGATTACTGGTTTACTGGTTTTACTGTTTCTTTTACAAACATATACACATTGCATAAACATATAACATCCATGCCCAAGGCGGGACTCGAACCCACGATCCCCTGCCCACGTAGCGCCAAAGCGAGACGCTTTAGCGAGCGTGGCCATGGGGACCGGCTCTCTTCGGCGGTTGCAACTCTTCATCGTTCAGAATGTTGCTTATAGGAGGCAAGTAGGGTAGCTGGGGCTTCTATCAATGACAGTTTAGAGCTTTCGAGAGATATTTTCCAACTATTTATTCACCTTTTTAAAGACAGAAAAATAAATGTAGACAGAGAAATATAACCAATAAGCAAAGAGACGACAAAATATGTAATTTACGCTTACATAGTAACATTTGTAAAAGAAAACTTCAGTATAGCAATCTGCATGCTTCAATTTGCAAAGGTTTTCTTTTGGGTGTGACGACAAAATATGTAATTACATAAGAATCCGTACTCTAGTCATTTGTGACTAGTTTCTCTCGCTCTCTATCTCTCTCTCACCCTTCTGTGCCCCTCTCATTTTGATATATACATAGGAGGCAGTGTTTTTTGAATTACTTTGTGAATAGGCCCAAGCGACTTAACTGTTGTCAAACAAAATAGCTTCAACTAATAGCGTTCGTCATAAGTTATAAGGATACATTTAGCCTACTCACCTTATAGCAAAGACAGGATAAATGCTGCTACTGCCACTCACCTGAAAAAAGAAAATACATTGTATGAGTTCCTGACAGAAAAATTCAGTTCAAATTGTTGTTTATTTACTACCGGAATAATTACCAGTAATAATCAGAATTTACAATTAGAAGTGCCTCATTTACTTGAAATCTATAGACTATCGTTATTAATGAATTTCGTAACCAAAGAACGATGTTCCTAAAGAGGAACGATAGAATAGTAAAGTACAACTTTGACATTTTCTCACCTTTACAGTTAACTAGCCATTTTAATTACTTCTGTAATTTTTTATGTCAGTGTTGTTTGTTTTAATGAGCTTTGTAACTGAATTTAAATTTAATTCTTTCTCATTCTTTTGTATGTGTTTCCCCCCACACTTGTCTACTGTTATTTTACAATAATGTATATATTTAATACGTAACAAAATCTTACTATAAAGGACAGGAAAAGAATGTACGGCAATGAGGGCCATGCGATTGTTGTATTCTTCTAAGTTTGTACTGAAAATGTAATGTACTGAATTTGCTCTCATTTAAGAAGAGTACACAACCCATTCCTTGGTGGTCCAATTCTGATGCACTTGGGGCTATCCCAAAGGTGGTGCCGATCATGTTAAATGTGTTTACAATTGCACCCGCTGTTTGACGTGGATCCTTTTTACCTATTGCACTATGTAGCGGTCATGTGCTACTTTTAGTTGACGGTGGTCGACCACATCCTCTCCTCGGTGCAGCAATGTCTGTGATTTGAAAGCTTCCCATGTACGTCAAATGTTTGGGGCAATACCAAACTGCTAGGAAACACTTGTCACACTCCATCCTTCTTCCAGTTTTCAGATGATTTCTCCCCGTGTGAAATCATCCAAATGTTATCTATTGGCCATGTTGTAAAGGAAAACAGCACTGTAGTGCATCGTAAAGCTCGTTGATTGCCACGCACTGCCGTCTCTTGTTACTTCAACTGCCCCGTGTTGCGGTTCCAGATACATTGGCGCTATAGTCTCACTACGCTCATGCCAAGTGACGTCCAGCTTTCTGTGTCCGCACTTTCATTCATTTCCACCAGGCAGTTTATATGTTTGTTACTTTATCCATCTCATCCTTATGTGTTGCACATCATTGTACTTAGGATGTTATATATCGTGTCAAAGAAAATCTGCTATAATAAAAAAATATAATGGGTTCAATTCACATGACTTTCTCTACATCACTGTAACAGTTATTGTTAAAAAGCTTATGTTTCTATGTACTTCCTGCTAATCGAGAAAAAACATCAGAAATACTTTCTTGTAAGCAGAAAGGACATAAAGTGTACCCTAGGCTAAAACGATAGTCAAATCTTTTAAAAGTTGGTTGCAATGTGGATGAAATCCGTGTCTATACATTGCTAGCAGTTGAGAAATTCACGTGTGTGAAAAATTTTAAGTATTTTGAAACTGAAATAACAAGGAATATATAAAAAATGGCCAACTCTGCGGAAAAAATGTGTATGTCATAAATAATGTGTTTTATCGATCTATATTTTTTGTGTATTAAGTTTTTGTCTATTTACTAGTTGTAAAAGTCCAGCAAAATTCATCCACGGACGCTATTCCCAGAAAATTCAAAATAAATGTTTTATTTAATTAAAATCGATAGAACCATTTTTGAGAAAATCAAAATTTTCGAAACTTTTTCCTCGTAAAGGGTAGTTTGGAGTGGTAGGATTTTCCACAAAATCTTCCTGTCGCATCCTTGAAAGATATCAAACTTATATACCAAGTTTACCGACTTTTCATTTTTGAGTTACGTGTTCAAGACACACGGATACACGGACACACACACTAATAAAATGTTGTTTTTTTTTAAATATAGGGGACCTAAAACATCGATTTGGGGTGAAATCTCGGTATTGAAGTTTTGAGTGGAATATAATATCTCTCTATACAATATGTACATAGTACGTGCAGAGAAAGTAAAAATTGGAAGTATTTAATTATCTCAATGACACTATAAAAGATGTTTGAAAAATAAAGTAAGAAAGGACACAACATTAAAATTCTATAAAGTAACGCCTGTGTCAGCACTATTGTATGGGAGTGAAACTTGGATCATTACAGAAAAAAAACATCTGACTTGTGCTATTCACACGACTTTCTCTAGCTGTTCCGCAAACAAACTTTTCTTACACAAGAATATTCTTTAGTCTACATCATGCTAATCGAGACTAACATTAGCAGAAATTGTCTTATTACTCGCTTCTTTGTAAGTAGAAGGGTAATAAGGGAATGTACTGGGTTAAAGTAAATATTTTAACGGCCGGTCGCAATATGAAACAATTGAAATACTGTTCTCTTTGCTGAATAGGTGTAAACAAAAGAAAAAAAAAAAGATGACTTCCTGTTTGATTTAAGTTCAAGTAGTTCAAAACTAAAACCAATAACACAGAATAAATTGTAAACGGTCAACTCTACCAAAAAGATATATGTAAGTATATAACATAAATTGTGTTTAAACAATATCTACATTTTTTGTATACTAAGTTTTGTCTATCTCTTACGATTTACCAGGTGAAGAAGTTATACAAAAATCTTCAGAAGCTATTCCCAGAAAATTCAAGATATACATTTTATTTGGCATGTAAATATCTTCGATCTACGGCATTTAAATAAAATCATTAGAGCCATTTTTGAGAAAATCAAAATTTTCGAAAAAAGTGCCCTGTAAAGAATAGTTGGGGATTGCTCTGAAAACCTTCGTGTCACATCCTTGGTAGATACTGAACTTAAACACGAAGTTTGGATTGTAACCTACTTTTATGTTTTGAGTTATTCTGTCCACAGACACACACACGGACATTTTTCTAAAAATGTTTTTTTGTATTCAGAGGACCCCAAAACATGTATTGAATGTATTTTCTTGAAATTGAGGACTCGAATTTTTGAGTGGAAAAATAATATCTTCTCTATGTAATTACACATATGTGCTAGACACAAAATAAAAGTAAACTTGAGGCATGAAATGAGGTTTTTAAGAGCAGTTGCTAGTCATCCAAGATAAGTGACGATATAAGAAGGGAAGATATAAAACTAACTGTGTGAGCCATGTCCAAAGAATGGATATAGAGAATGCCAGTTAATTTTCTGAATTATAAACCGATGGAAAAGAAATGTTGGAGACCTAAAAACGAAGGCATGAACAAGATTGCTACATAGAATAATATCTAATGCGTAAAGGCAGAAGTTGCAATTCGTCTATTATAATGCTTAATTTAACATTTAAGCTGGATCCAGGTTATTGGTTATAGGTAATCAATGATTAAGATGATGCCAAAGTCATTATAAATATCTGTTTTGCATATTAATTCAATAATGTTCTGAAATATAGGATGTGACAGTGGCTCATAACACTATCAGAAGAACGAAATAGTGCTTCTTTTGAATATAGGTTGTGTGGTGATTTCTTTGATTATATTATGTCTTAATGGCTCGAGTTAGAATGTTGATTGCACTGACATGCACAATCAGCGTCTTTATTTTTAATAACCTCTTGTAGGCTACAACTACTAAGGTCATATATGGAGTAAATTGTTATGCGAACACCAGAACAGACACGTAAAGGTTGCGAATTCTCTTTTTATTTTCTCTATACGCACTATGTACATAGTGTATAGAGAAGGTATTGCACTACACCCAAAAATTCGATACCGGGATTTCAACGGAAATACACGTTTTAGGGTCCTCTTTAACTAAAAAAAATCGAAAAAAGGTCCGTGTGTGTGTGTTTGTGTGTGTGTATCCGTGTGTCTGTGAACACGATAACTCAAAAACGAAAAGTCGGTAAAATACCAAACTTGGTATTTAAGTTTAGTATCTTCCAGGGATGCGACACGAAGATTTTGAGAAAAATGCCTTCACCCCCAACTACCCTTTACATAACTTTTTTCAAACATTTTTATTTTCTCAAAAATGGCTCTAACGATGTTGATTAAACTTCAGTATATTAAAGATATTTACCTGTCAAATAAAATTTATATCTTGAATTTTCTAGGAATAGGCTCTGAAGAGTACTTTATTCTGGATGAATTTTACGGAATTTTGAATAACTGCTTAGCCATAAGAGATGGACAAAAACTTATGACATGAAAAATGCAGAGCACTTTAAAGCACATAATTTATGTTACATATATTTTTTTCTGCAGTTGATCGTTTTTAAGATATTCCTTATTTTTAGTTTCAGCTTTGAAAAACATACTTTTCTCATACAGGAATTTGTCAGCTCCTGTTCATACAAACAAAGGAACTTCAGTCACATATCAACCGGCTTTTGACTATCACTTTAACCTATGGTACTTCCTTATTTCACTTCTACTTTTAAGGAAGCAAGTAATAAGACTATTTCTGCTTGTTTGAAGTAAATAGAAGCATAAGCATTTTAACAATAATTTTTGCAGAGATGTAGAGAAAGTCATGTGAATGGAACAC
Organism: Hymenopus coronatus; assembly: GCA_030762935.1. NCBI lineage: Eukaryota > Metazoa > Arthropoda > Insecta > Mantodea > Hymenopodidae > Hymenopus > Hymenopus coronatus. The sequence goes on from CM060890.1 coordinate 37,965,803, forward strand.
ATGCAATTTTATATATTGTTTCATTTGTATACCCCCTTTAACTTCATTTGTAATATCGAGGGCTTTGACTTGACTTGTGAAACAACTCTGTAGGTTTAGAACACTAGGTTATATCGCTAAACACAGACATACACCATACATTCACTCTCACATTGATACTGCTAGAGAAAGTCATATGAATGAAACACACCAGATTTGTTTTAATTGTCCAGTTATGCTATTGGGGCACATACTATTTTGATTAAGTGTAGAATTCGGTTGTAGCTGTGGACCATATATTCCGTACAGGGAAAATACAAACCTCAATAAGTGCTCTTAATATATTAAATATTTGCTTTGTATTTTGTCTTGTATTTTTACTTCCTCTACACGTACTATGTACATGTATATGTATAGTATATAGAGAAGGTATTGCACTCCACCAAAAAATTCAATACGAGATTTCTACGGAAATATATGTTTTAGGGTCCACTGTATCCAAAAAAGGCATTTTCAGAAAAAGGTCAGTGTGTGTCCGTGTGTCCGTGTGTCCATGTGTCGGTGAATACGATAACTCAGAAAAGGAGAAGTCGGTAAAATACCAAAGTTGGTATCTAAGTTTAGTGTCTTCTAGGGATGCGAAACGAAGATATTGAGAAAAATCCCCCACCCAAAACTACCCTTTACATGGAACATTTTTTGAAAATTTTGATTTTCTAAACAATGACTAATGATTTTGATTAAAATATCGTATATTAAATATATTTAACTGACAAATAAAATGTATATTTTGAATGTTCTGGGAATAGCCTTTGAAGACTACTTTATTCTGAGTGAATTTTACGGAATTCTGTATAACTGCTAAACCGTAAGAGATAGACAAAATCCTACCACACAAAAATTGTAGAGCACATTAAAACACACAATGTATGCTGTATACAGATTTTTCGTGGAGTAGATCGTTTCTGAGATATTCATTGTTTTTGTTTTCAGGCTCAAAAAACTTAACTTTTCTCATACAGAAATTTATCAACTCCTGTCAATACAAACAAATGAACTTCAGTCACATAGCAACCAGCTTTTGACTATTGCTTTAACCTATGCTACTCCCTTATTTCCCTTCTACTTACAAGGAAGCAAGCAATAAGACTATTTGTGCTAATTTTTTGTCGATTAGCATGAAGTAAATAGAAGCAGGAGCTTGTTAAAACTAATTTGTTGCAGAGATGCAGAGAAAGTCATGTGAATGGAGCACATCAGATTTTTAAATATTGAAATGTTCACTCGTCATATCACACTGAGCCGTTAGCTTCATTCGCTTTCCTGCAATGAATTATGAAATTTCGACACAGCGTATAAAATAAAGCTTTTCCTTACGATTTTATCGGTGTTTTACCACTTTTCCAAACTAACTTCAAAACGGATTTTCAGGCTATTTTTTCGCATTAATTAAAGAAAGCTATTAATCCGGTAGTTGGACCTTATTACTCGTGGAGCCTCCCTGTCAATTCATATGATTAAATACCTTAGCTTAATATAAGTAACTTTCAGGTAATCGACATATCTTGCCTTTGCTCAATGTTTGCAGATGTCATGTTTGTCTTTACTTACACCGAGATCCACTGAAATTTTAATTTATAAAGAGCCTGAAGGAAGGGAGATGTTCTCTGAATCCGGAAATTACATAAAACTCAAATGCTTTAATTAAGTTACTCAAACACACACTTTTATTAGTCAAAAAGTAAAAATCTGCGTATTTTGTTAAATTTCATCAAAGAAAAACATAAGAGAGCACTATTTTAAACAAACAAAATCTGATGTATTCTATTAATATGACTTTCTTTATCTGTTTGCAAACAAATTATTGTCACAAAAGATTATTCTTGTTCGTGCATAAAGCTAATCAGAATGGTCTGATCACTTGGTATATTGTGAATACAAGGTAAATAATGGAATGCACTAGATTAAACCGGCAGTCAAATCTTTTAATAGGTGTTCATATGTGATTGTCATTGAAATTTCGCTGTTTTTCAATGACCAGGAGTAAAACTTAAAAGAGTAATGATACGGATGAAGACGTCCCAATTGGTAGGTGAGGGATGAATTGGTTTGGTAGGTGAGGGATGAATTGGTTTGGTAGGTGAGGGATGAATTGGATTGGTAGGTGAGGGATGAATTGGTTTGGTAGGTGAGGGATGAATTGGTTTGGTAGGTGAGGGATGAATTGGATTGGTAGGTGAGGGATGAATTAAGTAAAATTAAACTTCCCAAAAAAAGCATTTTTGCCCAAAATTCAAACTTTTAACAACAAATGAAAACATTTTAAAATTGAAACCAATAGCAGTCACCTCGGAAATGGTTATTATAAAAAATAACTGTATATTATATAAATTGTGTATTGTATTAAATTTTTTGTGTAGTAAGTTTTTGTCTGTCTGTTAAGGTTTACTAATTATGCAAAAGTCATTCAGAATGAAGAGACTTCAGTGACTATTTTCAAGAAATCCACGAAAATAATTTAATTAGCTATGTAAATATCTTTACCGTAACACATTTTAATCCAAGCCATTTTTATAGAATAGAGAATTTCGAAACATTCGCATTGTATAGGGTGGTTTGGCTGTGGGAATATACTGAAAATCTTCGTGTCTATCCTTGGAAGATAATGAACTTAAATACCAAGTTTGGAATTTAACCACTTTTCATTTTTGAGTTATTCTGTCAATGTTCAAACACATACGCACATAGATATGTTACTAAAATGCTGTTTTGGACCTAAAAACATGTGAAATCTCAATATCGAATTTTTGGGTGGATTTCAATGCCCTTTTAGTGCTATGTATATCGTACAAACGTGGTAGATGAAATATTGTTGATAAGTATTTTCTGGTTTATTGATGACACAAAAACTCGTTTTTATTAGAGGAAATGTTCTGTATACATTTGAAAGCATCTTGGAGTAAATCTCACATATAAGCTTTTTTTTCTCTACAAAGCTGTAGATAGCTACCCCTAAAATTTCAATATTATCTTATCCGAAAGCGAACCCAAAGCAGAGAAAGCTCGTTCAGTATTACGTCAATGGGACTTTACTTATATTATATGCACAAAATGCAAAGACATTCAAACTAAATCGATATTTCAATATATAATCTCAAGTGCTTGTATTTCCTAACAAGATAAAATAATAACAACACGTTTTAAATGTTATATACCTTCTCATAGCTGTTCTATAAATGATTAATTAAAGCCTTTCGATTTATTTCCTTTAAAACATTACACATCATAAATATTGAGAGATTAAAGAAGACTATGATAACATTCACAAAATGTTTAAAAATTAGGTCACTATATGCTGACCTTGAATTACACAGCAATATTTTCATATCCGCATGAAAAGCAGAGGAATTTAAAAATTCCCCCTAACACCGAAAATCTTCGAAATGCTCAATGCTGCAAATAATTTTATGTGATAGATATTCCACATTTGAATGCCTTTTGGCTTTTTCCTGCATTGCCATTTTGTTTACCACTTACGGTTTCTGAAGTATACTAAGTTATATATAAGTTAATCTGAAAAAAGAGGACCTCACAAATTTATAGCTGCATATGCACATCATCTTCAATATATGATAATTAATCCAATCAATTGTAGCCGTTTTTAGATAATCAAGGAAAGAAATACTTTCCAAATATAGAGAGATATCAAATAATTTGGTGGAACAATCTTGATGTATGCGTGAAAACACTGTACTTCAATACATCGTTTACTAGTAGTCCTACTTCTTGTTTTTGAGCGGTATTTTTTGTCTTTCTGTTCATATACTTACAGGTGTTAAGGGTATATTTATGGAAGACATTTATATTTGTAATTAACAGTGTAATGAACAATCTTATATCAATATTTACTTCATTTGCGGACTTTATTTTACTTATTAAGTGTAGTATTTATCAAATGGTAGTTACTTACAAGAAGGCGTGGCACACACAAACCATATGCATTTATTTTCCTCAAGAGGCTAATCTTGAGTGGGCGGGCTATAGCAAATGTATCGGAACTGAGTTTGGATGTTTTCTACAAGGCCAATTCTCGACAATATCTAAGTCAGCAGATCACGTATTGAGGTTTAAAACGTGGAAGCAAAACGGAGAGTCTATATTGAGAGGCATTATTATTTTCAGCGCGCATTTAAGGCCATGCAAAACACATAGTGCATTCTGTGCTTGGTTTATTGAAAACTGTTCGATGAAGATACACAGCTTGTTCTTTTTCATCTTCGATTTCCTAAATAACACCAACCAAGTGGTTAATATTATAAAGCTTGTTTAGTTTCTCTGGAACATTCATTCATTACAGATTTTGATTCGTATATCTGTTTCTTTACTTTCAACCAATTTCAAATAATTATGCGAGTTTGTTTATTGACGCGCAATCGAAGAGATTAGATTTAAATGCATAAATATATAAATTACATGTATCTAAAGAATTTATTAAGACTGTTAATTTTTTTTTCTTGAGGAGAACATAAATAAACTAGTATATCTTCGTCGAAAACATTAGAAATGCATTTTTAAGCAAAATACTTTTCATTTTATTAAATATAACCAGCCATCGTTATGAACTGGACTTGGGAGAATCTCCATATTTGGGACAAAGCTAAAAGGAAGCAGAGTAGATTACTGAACCTCTTGTGACATCTATAAATTCCTGGGGCTTAGTACCTTTAGGAAGTACAACTACTACTATCTAATAACAAAAATGTTTTACAGCTAAAGTATAATTCTGGAGTTCAAAATAATTACCTTGAACAAATAGGACATTTAATTGAAAAACGACTCTAATCAATTTGGATTATAAAATACTCTGTGGGCTTCTAATACAGAAATGACAAATATTTCAATACACTTATCCTTTATAGTTTTTTATGCAGATTAACCTTTTAAACTGGTTGATCATATTGGACGTTGAATGAAATCGATTAAATTGATGTTCAAATGATCTCTGAATTCATGAAGAACTATAAACATTTGCAAATATTTTTACTGCCACCCATTTCAAGGAGATAGAACAATCGAGCGAAGCGCTGCATCTCTTCTGAGAAACGTCAATCTTTTTGTTGCTATTAGTAGACATCTAGGAGGGGGTTACTTGATATAAGCTGTTCCAGTTTGTATGCATGTGGAAAATATGGAAAACAGGAAACCTATGCATATGCAAAAGGGCCTATATTGTCTGTTTGCATGCTGTAGCCACGTAAATATGGTGGTAATAAGCACTCCGAGATACTCAATGTTATAAGCCATCAGCAAAAGCCATTGTTGTCCACGCTAGCCTGAAGAAAATGGAATGGTTGCTCGCTTATTGATCTCATTTTTCATATTCCTTTATTTTGGTCAACGTCACCATTATACTTGACAGAGAAGTGGAACATGTACTATTAGCGCAAAATAGAATGGACCGTTTAATACTTTCAATTCCGACATAAAATCTACTCCGCATGAGCAGTAAAACGGGAACGTCAACCCAAAATTAATGGTGCACAACCTCAGGACTTTCCCGACCCGCTCCGTTGTGGGAGGATAGACATTTTACGACTTTCTCTTATACACTGCATTAAATCCAAGCCGTTATGGTTATGACTTCAGCGTTGTCAAACCTCGACAAACGCGCAAATCCCAATCATCACTTCATGGTGATCATAATCCATGCTTAAGATACGCAGTTATGGATGATACACTCCCTGCTGTAGAACAAACAACCTTCCATAGCATGCTCATCCTCGACTGACAGATCTCCGTTGATCTCAGAGACTGATTTCATCCGATGTGCCAATACTCAAAACTTTCTCTATTTATTCTTCAACAAACGATTCTTATAAAAGCGTATTCTTCTCAATATTTAATCGAGATAAAACTAGCACAAATTAATTATTACTAGCTTCTAAGTAGAAGCGATAGTAACCTAAGCGATAGTAAACTCCTCCAAAGGCCAGTCGCTATGTGATACAATTGAAATTCTCTTCTCCTTCATGACTAGAATGAAAAATGTGAATAACAACTTTCCAACTGGGAAAACTGAAAATTTAAAAAAGCTACAAGGAATACTTGGCAATGGTTAACGTTACAAAACAAAAAGTGTTTGTGGCGGGTTGTCACAGTAGTTCAATGGTTAGAGAAACCTCACGGAGAGTGGGAGAACAGTGTTCAATTCCCGGCTGTGGCATTGAATTTTTCAACTGGTCCTAATCAACTAATTGTATATCATTGTACCTTTCAATAATACGTAGGAGTATCACAATTATAAAAAAAAAATATGTTTTAACAAGATATACCTACATTTTTTGTGAAGCAAGTTTACCAATTATGCAAAAGTCACACAGAATGAAGAGCGTCTCAGAGATTATTTCCAGAAAAGTCACAATATATGTGTTGCAAATGTATTAAAATATAGTATTTTAATCAAACTTGTTTGAAAAAATCAAATTTTTGGAAATATTTTAAATGTAAAGGCTAGCTAGATGTGAGGAATTTTCTTGGAAATATTCCCAATAGGAACCTTCAAAGATAATTAACTACCAAGTTTGGTATTTAAAGGACTTTTGGTTTTGGGTTGTATGTTCACAAACACACATACACACACGGGTTTGTTTCTAACAATTCTTTTCTGGATTCAGGGGTTCTTAAAGCATGTATTTCTGGTGAACTCTAGCTACCTTCGCTATCTCTATGTACTTACACAGTATCTACATGGTAGAAAAAAATAAAAGGTTGCCAGATTCAAGTTTTAGTTTCTATTCATCGTTCTATAAAAGCGGGTACGTGTATATCATTTGCATTCTTATAGTTATTCTTATGGCATACTGTTTTAAAATATCTTATTTTTATTAATGGCCAAGATAATCTCCACCCATTGCTTTTGGGACCAGAAGAATAACCTATACAGGTACGAGAGGACATATTAGTACTTAAGTGTGTGTCTAGGCACTTGCTTGGTGAGCTGCTTACGTCATCCCGAGCTATTGGCGGAGCCTAACGCTGTCATAGTTTTACCAGTTGAGTGTCGTTAGGCTTATAATAACAACAACATTAATATTAAAATGTTTACAACAATATATAATGTAAGAAACAACGTTTTTGATGAGTATACCTTAATGAATTTCACCTTCTTCTTATTATTATTATTATTATTATTATTATTATTATTGCTGTTGGTATTAGACTTGTATTCAAATCTCTGTGGATCGAACTAATCAATATGTTAAGAAAAACACATTGAAACATATTTCTTTAGCAACGCAATTCGATGGCCATACAATATTAGACATCGTTTAGATGTCTATTTTAGAAGAAAAGTTTAGCACAAGTATTACACATATCGGTGATGTAGGTAGCCATTTCTCACCTATCCGTCTCTTTATGAGGTCTAGTTACTAATCATACTTCAAAGATTTATTCGATTACACGGAGAATATAATTTGTTAATATAGGTTACTTCTGTCCTTGTGTACATTTCCTACAATTAACCTATTGCCCCTTGTTAATTACTAGAGATTTTGCAAGCAAGTTAGAGAGACGAGCCAATATATAACTCAATTCTAGTGATTGTAGATAGATCTGGAAATTCTACGTAAGAAACTAAAGGAACACAAACACAATTGCGTTCTAGAGGAATGAGCCACCTTTTCTGCTCTCAAAGAGGAAATCTCTTAATTGCAAAGGAAAACACAGGGAAGGTAAATTTACCTACATCTATGCCATTTTGAGCTGTTGGTTAACATATAAGTTTACTGTGTTGCATTTTTGATTTGCTTCTAAGTTCACTTTGACTAAGTTTATATCTTACTATAAAACAGTGCTATATAATCCAGCAATATTCATCTAATGAATTTATAAGAGCACCAGATATATATTTTCTCAGAAATGCCCTTATCTTTTTCTCTGCAAGATCAATTTCCTATAGTGTTTGAGCATTTAGTTTATTACATAACCTAACGTATTTCTGTATTTTTCAAACTTGTGCATTTTTTACGCATTATGAATAAAATAAAGTGGTGACTATATTTGGAATGCTTTTGCCTACATACAGGCGGTATACTGTCAAGAATGCTATATTGTTTAATTTTTGCACTCATGGACAGTTAATTTCAAATTTACGGTTGTTCATCTGGAAAAGTACTGTCTAGGAAGCTATGGACTCTGGTTTTGTTTTATTAAGGAGGAAACAAATGGTGCATGTGTGTGTTTATATATATTTCACTTAGAGAAGTTTTCAATGCTTATTTTACATTAAGGATTAATTGTTTAAAATTTACCAACTGGAAATTTTAACGTAATTTTGTAAAGTTTTTTATCTATTTTCTTTTACGTCACTTTAGTTTTTTGATCATATCGCGGCGGTCGGTAATATTCGTCGTTGACAGTGTGTGATAGACACTAACCTTTCAAGACTATCCCCGTATTATACCCCTTTCGCTTTCTGTCAAGCAGATGGCAATAGGATTCCATAGTCTAATCGCTTTCCCGTGCGTTGTCAGATGACATGGACAACCAGACATTAAGACGTCTAGAGTAGCTGCTTCAATCATTTGTTGTCAGATGACAGAGTTCAACCAGCTGTTTGAGGCAACTTCCCCATTAGCATACTACTACTTTGTTCCTAGACAACCAGATGGGTCGTCTGCTATTGCAGTGCTGTCCCTATCACCACTATTTTAAGTTTCAACGTTATTTTAGACTGCAAGTGGAACTTTGAGGCATAGTATTAAATATCCAGTCTGGTATTTTTGGCGACTAAGGGAAACCACGAAACAACCTCATCCAAATGGTAGGCATACGGGATTTGAATCTGGACCACAGACTTTACCGCCTGAGCCATCGCGCTCGATGGATGTAGAGAATTTTAAGGTCGTAACTTAAAACTATCTACAAGTTGCTTTAAAGGATCAGCACGTATAATAATTTAGAATGATAGTAAGATATTTAAGACAAAATTTATTCGTAACTTAATCATATGTTTGAAAATTACACATATCAAACAAACTTTCAGTGGAGTTTACAATCAAATAAATCAGAGCAGTTCAAAGAGTACTTTAGTTTTGTTATTGAAATCCCGTTTGTGACACTAATCTAATTACACTTATAACTGCACAGAACTTTGGGATTTTATTGGATATGAAACATATTTTTGATCATAGAATATATAATTTTGAAACGAAGAGAAGGAAAATATGTTAACTGATTTTTAGTTTACAGCTGAATCTTTCTGTGTTCATGATTTACTTTTGATTTATGATATAAGTATATGTAATCCAGCGGCGTTTTCTTTTAAGGCCAACTTCAATAAAATTCCAGTTCTTCCGCACAACTTAACATGAATTCCTATAACAATTATTTTTAGTGTAAAATAGTCCTAAAATCTGCTGATTTCTTTTTCTTTGGTACTTAAAATCAGTTTCCTACAATAACTTCAACAAGATCTAGAGTTTTAAGATCGTCTTTTTTTTTCTTTCTTTTTTTTTTAATTTAACCATTGGTCATATCGGACGATGAATGAAATTGATGAAACGATGTTCAAATGATATCGCAGTGCATGGATTTTAAAGTTACTCGACATTCGTCTTCTCAGGGTAAGGGAAAACCCCGAAAAAAACCTTATCCGGGTAACTCACTCTAAGCGAGATTCGAACTCACGACCTGTTGAATGTGAAGCATACACGCTACCCTCACACTACCCAGTCGAGCAAGAGCGTTTTATTATAAGTATTATGGGCGTATGAGTTTTCTGTTTTAATAAAATAAAATATCCTTGTAAGGAAAGCCAAAGTTTAACATACTTTTCTTTTGGGAGCCTTCACTAAGTATTTATCACCTAGACACATATTAACAGTTTCACCACTGCTTAATAATGTTTGGAGTCTGTATTTTTTAAACGAACAAGAGCAAATGGTATGAATTTATATATGGATGTGATATAAGTAATATATGTTTCTGCTTTCCTTGTCTGTTGTTTGGAGATGACTCGCCTATTATCATGGACTAAAACGGGGGTTGATGATTTGGGACGTTTGTTTAACAGGTGACCTTGAGATAGAAGTTGCTTGCTGCCTGAAAATTCCTTTTTTTTTCACGTGATTGTAATCAGCTTTCTTTTCTATAGCGCAGATAATATTCTCATACTTTTATGCGTGCTTGTTGTTGAGCGAGTATTGTGCAGCTTGTTTTTCATGATTCTAGAAGTCACTCCTATAACTCATTTCATCCCCTGAGCGCACAATTCCTTCTTGCAGCTTTCTTCTGTGCTGCTAAATTCAAACGTCGCCTCCAGACCATGGTGAAGAGAAGTGAAAAGATAATAATGAAGTGAATTAAAATGGACGCGGCAGTGTCACTCCCTCTTTCAAGAGAACAAAGGCGCGCTTAAAGTGCTTTCTGAAAATATAACCCCTGACCACAGCAGGAATCCCTAGAGAACACCAACTGCAAAACAGCATGGCTTAGCAAGTCGCCTGCATATTAATGTTTTACCTAAAACAACTTCTAAGTAGGTAGAGACGTCTCCTTTCGGTTTTAAGTTATCTTTATTACGCAATTTTTAAACAATTTAACTAACAACCATATTCCTGAATATATCTATTGAACGTAAAAAGCATAGCTTGGATATAAGCTCTCTACATATTATTTTATAACTTTATAATTTTCGGTAGACATTTAAAGAAAAAGAATAATAAAATTACAGTCATCTAATTTTATTCCTGGAAATACTCTGCCTTCAACATTTCACAGAAATAAAATAGAATATTCAAAATCTTCTCGGGCTTCTAACCAGGTAAAAACTTGGCTTGATACCAATGTTTCGAAGAAGTGCATCTTCCTCGCCTTCAGGGTGAACTGATGAATTGAGCTTGCGGAGACAATTCATCAGTTCACCCTGAAGACGAGGAAGATGCACTTCTTCGAAACGTTGGTATCAAGCCAAGTTTTTACCTGGTTAGAAGCCCGAGAAGATATTGTATTAATACGTCGCCAGGAAAGCTTCAGTTCTTATTTTAAAATATAATATGGCTATAATAGCACGCTTACCACTATAGAAATTACATAGTTTTAGATTGCAGCTACAGTTGCAGTTGTATAATTCGGATAAAATGATATGTGATTTTAAGTTATGTAATTTTTCTCATAAAACAGATAGTAATCAAAGTATGTCTCTTATATGTGTTTCCAGTGTTGCGGCCCATTCATGACGCCTGTAACGGGCAGAGATGGGGGACGCAGCGGTCGGGTGGTAAGTCTTGGCCCGACATCAGGCTGTTCTGCCACGGAATATTTAGTTTTATATGCCTTGCTTACTTCTATTATTATGATATTCAGAACAATTTTTGATCAGATTGGATATCTGCTCTGAAATTTATGTCGTTTGCTTTGGAGCTCATTCTCAGAAGCTGAAAGAATGACTTGCTTGGCAGCAGATAAGATGGTATTTAAAGCCTTATATCTAACTTTAAAACTGTTGCTTAGCTTCTTCAACAGCAGCACAGAGTATTAAATAAAATAGGAGACAGTGGTCACCCTGGTGCACCTAACGTTTAACCATTTCTTCCATTCTGTTTGTTTTAATGTATAGTTTACTATTTTCATATATTTATTTAAATGATCTAAATTAAATGGAATTACTTCATTTTTTCATTTTACACTTACCCTCCCCTTATGCAGGATTGACACTCCCCTTGGACTTACAAGCGACTGCCTAGTGGTCAGAAGCCTGCTGGGGAGCCAACGGCACAAAACAACAGTATGGAGAACCTGGAACGAGTGGTAAGACATGAGCATAAGGAAGTGGATGATATGGAATGAAGGCAAAATTGACGATACGAAAGGTGACAAGGGAGCAATTTGTGGAATGAGAGGCTAGAGAAATCAGAGAACCTGAATAAAAAATAAACGCACAAATCCCGGGGCGCCTAGGTGAGAGGCGAGCAGTCTAACCACTCTGCCACGGCGCCACCCTATTTCTTCATTATTTTTCATAATGTGTCTCTTAATACTGTATCACATGTGTTTATCTAATGAACAAATAGGATGTGGAGAAGTAGTATTCTCTTGTTTTTAAATTATTTTCTTAAAATAAACGCACAATCAGAGTAGGATCTCCCTCTTCTGAATTCATGTTGGCTCTCACTAATTAATAAACCTGTTTTCAGGTAACCAAATATTTCCGGTAACATGTTCAGTTGGAAATTTAAGATAGGGACATTAACAAAGGTTATAATGAAATAATAAAATGTGCATCAATAACATAAACGCATGTATTGTTTCTAATAACTCATATGTTTTGCTGAACTCCACGATAGCCAGCTGAAGGCATCGAAAGGCACAGATATGGGGATTTCCTTTAACTTTATCTAACGTACGATGCCGTCTAGGTTCTCAAAGCGCAGTACCGCCCCACTGAGCTCATTTCTACTCGACATCACTACACATTGGTACCTTGTAAAAGTTCATTCTGGCGTGAAAGCTTCCTTCATTTGGTAATCTTGAAGCAAATTGTACGCAGCCTAGCGAGACCCTTTAGAGACGATCAGAGACAATGGCATCGAAGGTGGTGGCTTCAAATTTTCCACCCGAATGGGCACAAGTCGCAAAATGTCTCTTCTATTATTAGGGCTTCATTGATGACTGAGCGCAACAGAGATCCGATAGAACTCAAGCAAAGCTAATGTCTTTCCCAGCAATGATTTACTCATTTTATGTCGCACTAACACCACTCTTTAAGAACACCGAGAGTGAAGTTTTGACTACAGTCGTTCAAAAAATTGAAAATAGTTTTTTTTTATGGAAAATGGGTGTTGGAATCTTTGGCCTTTGGTAGAGAATCAAAATTTAGCTGGCTCTCCTTGCTTCGAGCTCTGTATTCAATTAAAAATCGTAAAACACACCTGTTTTCTAGCATACTATTTTATAAAAAAATCCCATATGTTCCACTCACGTGAATTTCTTTAAGTTTTCTACATAGACAATTTTACAAATGATCATTCATAAATACTTCATTTTTATCGAGATAAATGATTTTCTTTTTTATATATTTTCTTATAAGTAGAAGGTAAACAATGTCCCTTTAAAATTTCGTTCTCTTTACGTAGCTAGAAGCAAACAAAAGATAACAACTTCCGTTTGAGAAAGTATAAATATTTTAAATTTTAAACTAATAACAAAGAATATCTCGGAAATCGTTAACTTTACAAAAAATGTATGTAATATAAATTGTGTGTTTTAACGATATTTACATTTTTATGTAGTGAGTTTTGTCCAGTTGTTAATTTTACCAGTAATGTAAAAATCATTCAGAATAAAGAGAACTTCAGAATGTATTGGTAGCAAATACAAAATGTATATTTTATTTCTGATGTAAATGTCTTGAATATACGGCATTTTAATCAAAACCGTTCGATACATTTTTGAGGTAATCAAAATTTACGAGTTTTTGAGTTATGCTTTCGCAGACATATGAACACACACACACACATGCACACAAACGCGATCTTTTTAAAAATGCTGTTCTTTTAATCAGGAGACCTTAAAAGACAGTATGTATATAATTATGTATTTTAAATATATATATATATATAATTTCCGGTGAAATGTCAACATCAAATTTTAGGTGGAATACAATACTTTCCCTATCTACCATATACATAATACGCTGTAGCGTAAAAACAAAACAAAAATAGCAAATACGTTCAAAACGTGTACGCCGTTGAGAGTGGGATCTAATACAGTGCCGAAAGCAGACAGGAATAAAAATATTACTTTTGATTTTCAGGCCAATTGCTATAAGTACCACTTTGTATGAAATCAAAAACCTTCCTTGAACGGAATATTAAACACACACTGAAAGAAATGAGAGTTTTTTTAAAAAAAAAGTCAGTGCATTTTAGTGGTCATGGCGTAACTTTGATTCTCAAGGTTACGATTTCAAACCCGGCTGAGGGCAATTGAATTTTTTAAGGCGGAAAAATCCATATCACAGCTTACTTCGAAAGAGAAGTAAAGCCGTTTGATCCTTGTCATATTTTTACGGCACGTAAAAGAATCCAGCTTGATAAAAAGCCATCTGAGAAAAAATAAGTGGGTTTTCACGTCCCATATACTGGTAGAATGGGAGGCTAAGAATCGCGGCAGTAAAAGAGTGTTTATAAATAAAACTCAATTCAATTTAATTTTGAAGGTTTAAACATCTTAATTATGCATAAAATATTTCCTCGTTGCAATAAAACTTTAAGAAGAGACTCCTAGGACTGCCACAAATCTCAAAGGGAAAGAGACCGCCTGTCGTTCAGTACATCGTGATTGCAATACGAGTACCGCATTTTAAGAGGAGAAAGAATTGCTTCTGAACATATTTTATAATAATATGTAGAGGCGTGGAAGAATGGAGAATGCTTTTATTCGACCAACGGAATAGAGCATTTTTTGCAATTGGCCACTTTTGGAAGGCAGGGGACCATGAGGTATATTTCTGTTAACTGCAAGATATCCCAGACCTGAGACCTTGATCTTCGAGAAGAAGGGTTGTATATAAGCTAGATCAATTCTTCTGGGTTTCTGTCAACCTTATTTTGCGGTTAGTAATACAAAAGACAAAAATTTGATATGTTCCAATCACATGCCTTTCTCTATATCTTTGTAATAAATTATGTTAACAAGCTTATTCTTCTGTCTACTTCATGTTAATCGAGATAGACATTTGTAGAAACGGTCATATTACCTATTTCCTTGTAAGTAGAAGGGAAATACCGGACTAGGATAAACCGACAGTCAAATGTTTTAAAATGCGGTTGCATGGGATTGAAATTCATTTCTTTGTATGGCCAGTAGTTGACAAGTTCCCACATGAAGAAATGTTTATACGTATTTTAACAAGGAATATCTCAAAAACGGTTAACTCATATGACGTAGATTGTGTGTTTTAACAAGATCTACACTTTTTGTGTAGTAAGATTTTATCTATCTCTTATGGTTTACCAGCTATGCAAAATTCAGTAAAATTCATCCAGAATGAATAGGTCTTCAGAAGCTATTCTCAGAAAATTCAAAATATATATTTTATTTGTGATAGAAATTGCTTTAATATGTGGTATTTTAATCAAAATTGTTAGAGCCATTTTTGAGAGAAACAACATTTTTGAAACTTGTTTCATGTTTGGGTGGGGAGAGTTTGAAAACCTTCGGATTGCATCCTTGAAAGATACCAAACTTAAATACCAAGTCTGGTATTTAACGGTCTTTTCGTTTTTGAGCTTTCTGTCCACAGAAATATACACATAGTCATACACACACAAACACACAAAAATACCTTTTTTTTAAAAAAAAAACTTTTTTTTAGATTCAGGGATCCCAAAACGCGTATTTTCGGTGAAATATCGGTATTGAATTTTTGGGTGCAATAAAATACCTTCTCTATACATCTTGTACTTATAGCGAAAGGAAAAATCGGGGAAAATTATTGAATATAAACTCTTATTTTCTCTATTATAGCAAAAGGTCAGTGTATGTTTGCGTGGGTGTGTGTGTCTGTGTCAGGGGACAGCTTAGCTCAAAAAATAAAACTCTGTTAAACACCAAACTTGATACTTATGTTTAGTATCTCCCAAGGATCCGAAACGAAGATTTAAAAAAAAATCTTCCTAGAAAAGCTTTCGAAAATGTAGATTTTTCTCAACATTTCCTGCAACGATTTTTATTAAAGTATTGTATATTAAATACATTTACATGTCAAATAAAATGTATATCTTGAATTTTCTGGGAATAATTTCTGAAGATCTATTATTTTGGATGAATTTTTTTTCTGAATTTTACGTAGCTGGTAAACTGTAACAGATAGACAAGATCACTCGCTAAAAATAGATTTCGTTAAAACACATATCAAACTTATGTCACATACGTTTTATGGTGGCGCTGACCATTTCCAAGATATTCTGCGTTATTGGTTTCAACTTTAAGATACTCAAAGGGCCATTTTTTTGTCAACTCCAATTCCAATCACATATCACTTTGATTTGACTATCGATTTAGCCTAGTGCACTCCACTATCTCCCTTCTACTTACAAGGGAGCAAGAAATATGACCATTTCCCTTCTTAAAAGGATGCAAGAAATAAGACCATGTTTATCTGGACTAGCATGGAGTAGATAGAAAAATAAGCATTTGCTAGAATGTAGAGAAAGTCATAGAATACAAGAGATTTTTACTTTCTCTATACGCACTATGTACATAGTGTATAGAGAAGGTATTACACTCCACCCAAAAATTCGATACCGATTTTTCACCGGAAATATATGTTTTAGGGTCCCCAATATCCAAAAAAAGCATTTTTACAAAAAGGTCCGTGTGTGTGTGTCCGTGTGTCCGTTTGTCTGTGAACACGATAACTCAAAAACGAAAAGTTGGTAAAATACAAAACTTGGTATTTAGGTTTCGTATCTTCCAGCGATGCGACACGAAGATTTTGAGAAAATCCTCCCACCCCCAACTACCCTTTACTTGGCATTTTTTTCAAAAATTTTGATTTTCTCAAAAATGGCTCTAACGATTTTGATTAAATTTTCGTATATTAAATATATTTACCTGACCAATAAAATGTATATCTTGAATTATCTGAGAATAGCCTCTGAAGAGTAGTTTATTCTGGATGAATTTTACTGAATTTTGAATAACTGCTAAACCGCAAGAGATGGACAAAAACTTACTACACAAAAAATGTAGAGCACGTTAAAACACACAATTTATGTTATATTCAGTTTTTTCGTGGAGTTCATCGTTTTTGAGATATTCCTTATTTTTCTTTTCTGCTATGAAAAACGTATACTTTTCTCATATACGAACTTCATTGACATAGCAACCAGATTTTGACTATCACTTTATCCTATGGTAGTCCCTTATTTCGCTTCTACTTACCAGGAAGCAAGTAATAAGACTATTTCTGCTAATTTTTTCTGATTAACATAAAGTAAATAGAAGTATACGCATTTTAAGAACAATTTGTTGCAGGGATATAGAGAAAGTCATGTGAATGGTACACATAAGATTTTTTCGCATTATATCTTTCTTTTTTCAATTGTAATAGTATATAAATTTTATGAAGACATGCACGGTATTTTGACCCTAAGCATTGCTAACAGAAAATGTTTCGGTATTTAAATTTCAAAGCACATTACTAAATTATATTAAACTATAGTCAACAGAACATTTTGGCTTAGTGTAATTTCACCTGGTATATTTCCAATACATTGGTAACAACAATACAAACATTATCATTATAGCTTCGAGTTCATATAACGTTTTATTTTAACGCAGTTAAATGCAAGTGCCTCGTTACACCAGAATAAGAATAAATGGATAATTATTTTCACGAGATTAGTAACCAACTATGTAGGTAGGACATAAATATTCCTCATCCCTAGAAGGGTAAACACGATCATGCCAGATTTCCTCTCACCTGAACTAATCTAAACGTTAATTAAAGCCATAATTCTTCACATGTGCTCCACTGTAACCCCATTAGAATCGCTTCTGTAAATCACTGTAAAACCTACAGAGACAAAAAAGTGTATGAAAGGATTATTAGACACCACTCTAAAATACAATAGCTTAAATTCTGTGTTTAGCATTTTATATTTTGAAATCATTTTTATTTGTATGTAATGGTAAAATTCCTGCTAGTTAAATCAGCTTAATGCTTGGACCTGAAATATATTTGTACCGTTTCACACATGACCAGGAAATGCAAATATTAAAATATCTAGAATTGTAATGTAATTCTGATTTAATGCACGGATAATAGTAACAATTAATTGACATAGCTCTGTAAATTTTCAGTAGATATCAACTTCTTAACAGGACTTACATATATAAAAACAATAGGTAGAAAAGGTATTGTATTCCATCCAATCAAAAATTCAATGTTGAGATTCCATGCAAATATCTGTTTTGAGGTTCCCTGAGTATAAAAAAAATCATTTTTAGCAAAAGAAGATTTAAAGGAAATACCCCACCCCAAGCTACCCTTAACACGGAAACGTTTTTCAAATTGTTCATTTTCTCTTACACGAAAAACAAAATGTATATCTTTAATTTTCTGGAAATAGGCTCTGTAGTACTCGTCATCCTAAATTAATTTTGCATACTTGTTAAACCGTTGCAGATGTACAAGAAATGTATATTTCGTTAAAGCACACAATTTATATCATATATGTGTATATACAGATTTTTTATAAAGTCAACAATATCAGGGATACTCCTTGTTATTGTTTTCAATGTTCCTCTTATTCTTCTTCACTTCATGACATAGGCAGTCAAGTGCCTGTTCCGCCTTCAAACTCCTCCAGGTATCTTTTCTGGGTCTGCTCACCGATCTCCTTCATTTAGGATAATACTGAATTATTTGTTTAATCAGGTATGTGGTATTATTTCGAAATATTCTTTCCACTTTGGTTTGAACCTTCATGTATATTAAAATGTTTAAGTATTTTCCTATACTTTCATGTGCTATTAGGTCTCTCTGCATACACACAAGAACTTCATTTCTGAAGCGTGTATTTTACTTTGTTGCAAAAATGGCGTGTTATTTATGGATGCTCTTTAACTACTGTGGGTTTCAGCGTCCCATTCTAAACTGGGCGTGAAAGACCGCTTAAGGGACCAAAGGCTTTAATCCCCTTCCGAAGGATTTAGACCCGAAAAAAAATCCATCGTCCTCCGCCGGGTTTATACCCGCGACCTTGGGTGTATGAAGTTAGCATATTTAATTCTAGGCAATAATGACTTGTACCTAGTAATTTTCTTCAATGTTAATGATATGTGAGAATGCATGTGCTACCTGTATCATAAAGAAATTTTAAACATAATTATTTAGATTGTTTATAATAATTATGCCTTAAATTTATTCTGATTCAGCAGTGTGTACACAGTATACTGAGATAATTCAACAACATATCATTTCATTTATCCCAGATATTTTGGTATGAAACCAGATGTTTACCGCAGAAGTACAAAAGAAAAATAAATTAAACTGTCAGCAGCCATGAAACGGTATTTCCAAAGGAAACAAATTTTCTAGATTACGATTATTTTTGGTTAAATATACAGCATTGAACATTAAAGCACACACATAACGAACTAGAACTAAATATTTGGGATCTAACAGGTGTCCTCAATATATAGTAATTGAGTACACAATTATCAACTTAACATGAATAAACATACAGATTACCCTATAGTTCTGTACTTTCAATACATTGGTCATATTTGTACTACCAGAAAGATCTGCACCAGAAAACAATTGGCTTAATGTTGTGACAATTGAGTTATTGTAACTAAGAAATGTTTCCGGGCTGTTTTGCCGTGGTCTGCTGGTGTTAGGAGTACCAGACGTTTCGTCCACAACTACGGTGGACATCTTCAGTGGCGCGGTCGAAGTTTTCTAGGAGACGCGGCGAAACCTTCTCCTAGAAAACTTCGACCGCGCCACTGAAGATATCCACCGTAGTTGTGGACTAAACGTCTGGTACTCCTAACACCAGCAGACCACGGCAAAACAGTCCGGAAGCATTTCTTAGTTACAATGACTCCGGCCGTGAAAGCCTACGTTCTCTCAATTGAGTTATTACTTTCTTTACACGCACTATATACATAGTGTATAGAGAAATTACTGCACTCCACCCAAAAATTCGATACCGAGATTTCACCGGAAATATATGTTTTAGGGTCCCCTGTATCCAAAAAAAAATATTTTCAGAAAAAGGTCCATGTGTGTGTCCGTGTGTCTGTGAACACGATAACTCAAAAACGAAAAGTCGGTAAAATACCAAACTTGGTATTTAAGTTTAGTATCTTCCAGGGATGCGACACGAAGATTTTGATAAAAATCCCCCCTCACCAAACTACCCTTTACATGGAAAACATTATTAAAATTTTGATTTTCTCAAAAATGGCCTAACAATTTTGATTAAAATATCGTATATTTAAGATATTTACATGACAAATAAAATGTATATCTTGAATTTTCTGGAATAGCCTCTGAAGACTACTTTATTCTGGGTGAACTTTACGAAATTTTGCATAACTGCTAAACCGTAAAAAATGGACAAAAATTTACCACTTAAAAAGTAGAGCACATTAAAACACTCAATTTATTTATTTCCATTTTATTACGGAGTTGATCGTTTTCGAGATATTCCTTGTTACTGGTTTCAGCTTTGAAAAACTTAACTTTTCGCACACGGAAATTTGTCCATACAAACAAAGGAACTTCAGTCACATAGCAACCAGCTTTTGACTATCACTTTAACCTATGGTACTCTCTTATTTCGCTTCTACTTACAAGGAAGCGAGTAATAACACTTTTTCTGCTAATTTTTTCTCGTTTAGCATGAAGTAAATAAAAGTATAAGCTTTTTAACAATAATTTATTGCAAAGTTGTAGAGCAGATCATGTGAATGGAACACATCAGATTTTTTTTTTATTATAATTATTTTCCTGAAGTGTCAAGAGCGTTTTTTTTTTCATTTATTATGTGTGTTATCTTAATTATTTTATTGAAATATAATGGGAAGAAATAATAACATTTGATATTTTTTGTGATTAACGGAAGTAAATTTTGCAATTATTTCTGATTCAGAATATATATTGTTTATTAGTCATTTAAAATAATGAATTATTTCTAAATATGTTGAATGCATTTGTCTCTTTAAATTTGAGGTTCTGCGACTTTTTAATAAGCCTCTAATAACTCAGATCTGCTGATACACAATCCTACGCTTCATCTATTCATATAGATATCTTTAATATATGGTACTTTAATCTGCATCGTTAGAGTCATTTTTGAAAAAAACAAAATTTTCTAAAAAAATTCCATGTAAAGCGTAGTTTAGGTTGGTGGGGATTTTCTTGAAAATCTTCGTGTTGCGTTCTTGGAAGATGCTAAACTTAAATAGCAAATTTGGTGTTTAACGGTCCTTTCCTTTTTGAGATGTGATGTTCACAGACTGACAGACAGACAAACACAGACACTCACACACACACACACACACACACACACACACACAAAATACACTGTCTTTTTTAAAAATGCTTTTTAGGATTCAGGGATCCTCAAAATATATATTTCCAGTGAAATCGATATCAACTTTTTGGGTAGAATACAATACATTCTCTACCTACTATTTACGCATGTGCTAGCGAAGTTAAAATGATGTCTAGTTGTTTTATTTATTACACTTAGGATATTATTTTGAGGTAAGTCATAGGTGTTGGTGTTTTGGGTGCATAACGGCTCCAATCCTCAAGAGAATTTCCACTTCAGCCCTCAAATTCTATCATTTAAACAGTGTTTTATGAAATGCAATTTTCTGTGTCACTTTTGCCTTTAGGTACACATAAAATGAAAGAAGGAAAACCTAAGCTGCTGGGCCCAAGAGATTTCATGCCTTGAAAGGTATTTGGTTCTATAGCTCGCCATAGACGTACAAGATAGTAATGACTATAAGAAGAGTAAGATAAAAGGAAATGCCCCAGGGTAAATAAATACAATCATGGTGAATATCCACAGGAACATGAATTTAAAGAGAGCAGCAGACTTGTTATCTAAGAAAGCATGTAGAAAACGGCTCCCAGATAACCCAGGGGCAAACAATATTTATCATCGCACTTGTGCGAGAATGTTCCCTCAGAGAAAAGTGGCCATCTCTGTATTCCGGAAACCTTACCTTGAAACTTTTAATATAACATATGATGTTCCAAAAAGGGCACGGAAGAGCGTTTTCAGCAATTTTGTTAAAAAGTGTCGATTTTAGGACCAAAAAAAATGCACCATATTTTAAAGTATATATTTACAATAATTTGATTTTCCTAGAAAGGGTGTAACGCATGTTTTGGGGTGTTTTTACTTATATTAAAGCGTTAAACAGGTTACAGTCTGTAGATGCCAAACTTTAAAGCTATTTTTCTGAAGTTCAGTGTTTTCGTTGTTTTCCCATATTCAAAATCAATCTTCTCCCACAAAATGGCTGCTACATATCTTCGAATTTTTCCCAGCATACTTCAGAATAAGTGCAATAGAATTATGTATTTGAATTTTGATATTAATCGTATTTTAGTTTTAAAAATAATTACCATAATTCTACTCTGCTTTTTCTTAGTTTTTACTTTCTCTAAACGTATCATGTACATAGTTAATAGATAGGGTATTGCATCAAAAAATTCGATGTCGAGATTTCACCGAAAATACACGTTTTACGGCATTTTTAGAAAAAAGTTCACTGTGTGTGTCCGGGTGTCTGTGAACACGATAAATCAAAAACCGAAACTTGGAAAAATACCAAACTTTGTATTTAAGTTTAGAATATTTTAAGGATGCAACACGAACATTTTGAGAAAAATCGTCTCACCATAAGCTATCGTTTACATGAGGAAATTTTAGAACATTTTGATTTTCTCAAAAATAGCTCTAATGATTTTGATTAAAATACTGTATATTAAAGATATTTACATGAAATGTTATGAAGATATTTTATTCTGGGTGAATTTTGCGTAACTGTAAATCGTAAGAGATGTACAAAAAAATATAGATACTCCCAATTTATGTCGTATACATTTTAGTTTGGTATTCAACGGTCTTTTCGTTTTTGAGCTATACTATCCACACATACACACACACACAGACACACACACATACACACTCACACACACACACGGACCTTTTTGTATAAATGTTTTTTTTTTTGTATTCAGGGAGTCCTAAAACATGTATTTCCGGTGAAATCTCGGTATCGAATTTTTGGGTGGAATACAATACTTCTCTATACACTATGTACATAGTACGTGTTGAGAAAGTAAAAATAATCTGTAAAGGTTACATTTTAGTTTTCATACGCTGTCTTTTAATCGACTTTACCTACGTTGAATTCATTTTTCTCGTATGTTTATAATCGTTTCTTGCAAGCTGAAGTCGTCCTCCGTGATGTAATGGTTACCATACTAACTTCATATACCCAAGGTCGCGGGTTCAAATCCGGCGGAGGATGATGGATTTTTTCGGATGTAAAACTCCTTAGCATGGTTCCTTCGGAAGGGAAGTAAATCCGTGGGTTCCGTGTCGTAGATTTACGGCACGTAAAAGAACCTCAAGCTGGACAGAAAGGCCTCTGAGCAAAATTAAGCGGTCCTTCACGCCCAATTTAAATCTGGACACTGAGAACCACAGTAGTTAAAGAGCATCCATAAATAACGCGCTGAGAGTATTTGGATTAGAGGAAACAAAGTACCAATCAGCTGATGGTTGATATATAACATTTTATTTCGGGTTATTTCGTTTGTTAATTCATCACATTTACTAAATTATATACTTAAATGAGTGTTCTGAGCTAAATAATACAAAATGCAACCTGTTTTGTGGAATAATATTCCTATATAGATGAATCAGTTAAAACTTGCACCGCAAATATTTCGAAAATAGGAAATGCTTATATTGTGTGGTTTTCACAGCAAAAATTAGCAGTTAGGGACTAATAGTTTCATCTTGTAAACGCATTTTAATAATAAAAAAGTGTATTTTTAAGGAAATATACAATTTTTAAATGAAACAATGAAAAATTTTATCAACGAAATAAACGTAGAGCAAATTAGAATGTCAATGATGTTTATCCTTGTAGACAGTTTCAGTTTTACCCACAGAAAACTATCTAAAGGAGTCAAATCTGGTAAACGAGCCGGCCACGTTACAGGTCCACTTCGTCCAATCTAACAAGTTGGAAAGAATCTGTGAATACAAGTCTTAGTAATTCGAGCACTATGAGCTGCAAAGCCATTATGGTGGTAACAAATCTTCCTTTTAGTCTGTAGAGGAACGTCTTCTAGCATTTGTGTTAAGATGGTTTGATGGTAGGATGCGCCACTTCTGAGAGTACAGTATTTCTTCTGTGAGTTGATGGTTCATTGTCCCACACCACACGTTTAAAGTCCATGGACGCTGTTTCTACCTCACAAAGCCAATTGGAATTGTCCACATATCTAGGGCATGTTTTTGCGGGTTACCTGGCCAGAGTGGTAAATTTTACTTCTTCACTAAACGAGATACATTATGAATCTGGATAATTTCTTAAAGCTTATGTACAAAAGATAACACGTTCATTAACAACATAGTTTCTTGAAAATATTTTAGAGGTCTAAAACTACATCTTTCAAATTCGTGGTAAACAAAATTTATAATTTATGTTAATATACAGTTATGATCTTATAACATAAAGAATTTGGCGGTATTATAGTCTGTTTAGAGGAATCTGTCAAAATCGTTTCCATGCAGCTCTTGATCGGGAGAAAATGGAAATGGAGTTTTATTTATGGACTTGCTTTAACTGCTGCGGTCTCATTCTATACTGGGCGTGAAAGACAGCTTAATTTTGCTCAGAGGTCTCTTGCATTTTTACGCTCGATAGGTAGAGATGTGTTTGGGAGGAAACCTATATAAATGAAGGATACGAAGTACACTTGCCTTACTTCATTAGCCACTTCCACGTACTAATGCTTATTTTGATTAGAATGAAGTAGATAGAAGAATAAGTTTTACTTTCTCTATACGTACTATGTACATAGTGTGTAGAGAAGGTATTGCATTGTACCCAAAATTCGATACCGAGATTTCACCGGAAATACATGTTTTGAGACCACCTGAATCCAAAAAAAAACATTTTTAGAAAAATGTCCGTGTGTGTGTCTGTCTGTCTATCTGTGTGTCTGTGGGCAGCATAGTTCAAAAACGAAAAGACCGTTAAATACCAAACTTGGTATTTAAGTTCCATATCTTCCAAGGATGCGACACGAAGATTTTTAAGAAAATCACCCCAACCCCAACTACCCTTCACATGGAAACATTTTCGAAAATTTTGATTTTCTAAAAAATGGCTCTAACGATGTTGATTATAATATCATGTATTAAAGACATATACTTGACAAATAATATGTATATCTTGAATTTTCTGGGAATAGCCTCTGAAGACTGCAGTGTTAATCTTTTATCCTCATATCTTAGCAATAGATACCAGTCTGTGTTTTTAAATTATAGTAAAATGTCATCTTTTAAACTTCTGAGATATGGTGTACCCCAAGGTTCAGTTTTTAATATACATTAATGACCTTCCCAATTTTATTTGTAGTCCTTACTGTGAGACATTTATGTTCGCTGATGATCTGGCTTTAAATATAATTAATGACAACACAAACATATTAAATGCTAAACTCAGTGAGTTAACTAAACTAGTTCAACTGTGGTGTAATGCCAACAATTTAAATATTAACAGTACAAAAACTGCAACATTGCATTTTAGTTTAAGGAGAGTTAATATTGATGAGAAAAAAATCAGTTAAATTTCTTGGCCTGCACCTTGAATCTAATTTGTGTTGGCTAACTCATACTCAATATTTGTCTGAGAAAGTAAGCAAGGAATTATTTATGTTATTTATCACTACTGAATCATTAATTATAGCTTATTATGGCTTCATTCATAGTCACCTTAACTATGGTCTTTTACATCTGCTTTTAGAGTGTTTGTATTGCAAAAGAAAGCCTTAAGATTAATTTGTGGAGTTTCATTATAAACCACGTTTTATTAAATCTGGTATACTTAACTCTGCTCTCGATGTACGTTCTGGCCTGTCTATTGTATGTAAAGAAACATAGTACTGCATTTTCAACTTGTGCTTCTGTACATTAGTCATGATACTCGAAGTAATTCTAATATAAGAGTAAATACAGTATAAGTACAAGTAGT
Organism: Hymenopus coronatus; assembly: GCA_030762935.1. NCBI lineage: Eukaryota > Metazoa > Arthropoda > Insecta > Mantodea > Hymenopodidae > Hymenopus > Hymenopus coronatus. Next base: position 37,991,600 of record CM060890.1, read on the forward strand.
TTCCATTATATATCTCTTAAGCTTTACAATAGCATACCTTTGCATGTAAGACAACTATCATTTCAGGTTTTTAAGATTAGGGTCAGTACCACATTGTGGGCAAATCCTTTATATAGTCTAAATTAATTTTATAGTGTAACATTTACTTGATTTGTACAGTTTTTGACGATGTCATGAATACTTGTATTCCTATGGCAAATATCTATCTATTTATCTATCTATTCTGGATGAATTTTACAGAAGTTTGTGTAACTGGTAAACCGTAAGAGATAGACAAAAACTTACCAAACAAAAAGTGTAGAGCATATTAAAACACACAATTTATGTTATATACATTTTTTACGTGGAGTTGATCGTTTTTGAGATACTCCTTGTTGTTGGTTTCAGCTTTAAAACTTATACTTTTCTCATACAGGAATTTGTCAATTCCTGTCCATACAAACAAAGGAACTTCAGGCACATAGAAACCATCTTTTGCCATCATTTTAACCTATGTTACCCCCTTATTTCGCTTCTACTTACAGGGAAGCAAGTAATAAGATTATTTCTGCTAATTTTTTCTCATTTAGCACTAAGTAAATAGAAACATAAACTTTTTAACAACAATTTGTTGCAGAGATATAGAGAAAGTCATGTGAATGGAACACATCAGATCTTTTAAAATTTAATTAGATATAATTATTAAATATAATTTGTGATAGGTTTCTATGCATGTTTATTATTCAGAGTGTTACATTTCAGCTTCCGTTATTCGACAGCCGTCGCATAGTTCTTCGTGTAGTGCAGATATAGGTGAGAAATGCTTATTTCTTCGACTTAAGGTGTTTGTATTTCGTAAACTCTTCCGGGAAATGCTTTATGATTCGATTCTGCGGTCTTTCAATATACAGTGCTTATCTAACGTTCGACTCCATTAGAGAGCACGACCTTTTTCCCGGAAACCATTGAGTTTGCATTCAGCAAATGTCAACAATTTTAACGCTGTGATCTACTGAAAGCAGGAGAGATTGAGATGAAAGCCAGTTAAAGCTCTGTGTGTGTGTGTGTGTGTGTGTGCGAGAGAGAGAGAGAGAGAGAGAGAGAGAGAGATACCAAATTGACTTGTTATATATTGGTATTCTTTGTGTGCATGGAGCACGGTTTACGGAAGTGAAATTTTGAACAGAAAGAGAGAGAACAGGGAGAGGGAGAGAGAAAGACAGAGACAGAGAGATAGATGTTGATTTTAATTCTAAAATCTTTTAAATTTACGAATGGAAAGCCCTCGTGCGTTTCCTGTCTCTTATTATTTTACTCTTGGCCATGGAAAGAGAGCCACGTTTTAATGAAAACCATACCAACAATTTTTAACAGTTTTGACTGTCACTTTAGCCTAGTATATTCCTTTAGTTCCGTTCTACTTATATAAAACTTAGCAATAATACTGTTTATGTAATATTTGGTAGTCTCCTTAGCGCGGTGGTAGCGCAGCTGCTTACCAAGCGGGAGACCTGGGTTCGATCAATTGAGGAGCTACTTGAGAAAGAAGTAGCGGCTCCAGGTCATGAGGACCGCATTAACTGGCCGGAGGGGGCTCGAGGCGCTGACACGTCTCACCCTCCAATACTGCACCCCATCCATGACGTCTGTAGTGGACCGAGATGGGAGACGCAGCGGCCGGGCGGTAGGCCAAGGATCACCGTGAGCTGTCGTGCCATGGAGTTATTATGTAATATTTATCTTTATTAGTATGATAAATAATCTTAAATAAGAATAATAATTTGTTTGCAGAACAGACAGAAAAGTTCATCTGAATGGTTCCTACCAAATTATTCTGGAATGTTTTGGGCAAAGAGTTCATATTTGTAATTTATTTATAGAAACAATATTGTAGTTAATAAAGGACCAGAATACTTTAAAACGTTTTGTCATTAACAATCTTCTTAGTCACAACAAAATATTGTTTTGTGCAATTGTTGACTTCATTGTATGCTTCTGCAATATTTGTATGAAATTTCGCAAATTGAATAAACAGTGTGTTCTGCCTTCTGTTTTGCTTATGCTTTAACCTTAATTGTTTGGGATAATAAACTCGTGAGTTTGGTTTGGTTTTTGTGTAAACGATTTTAATAAGAAATCAAAACCATCTTTATAGGTCTTCTCTCGTTAGTCCAGAGTCTTTATATTGCAATAATCAGGATCTGTAACTCATTTTGTTTTTAATAGCTGCATGTTTAAATTAAAATCTGAAATGCTTCTTATAAAACATTGTGTCAAGAGAATGTACAGAGAAACACTATTTACACCAAACACTAATTCAGCAATGCTGTTTTTTGAGTTGGTCTGTAAATGAATACTATGCCAGCCAACAAAGTTCATACTTTTATTTTTGTGCCATTCGTCACTCTTATCGCGTGTTTCATTTCGTTCTATCTCTTGCGTGCTGTAAATCAGATGCAAGAAGCTTGCAGTGTCTAGCTAATGTAGATATTTTTCCTTGTCGTGTTTTTCAGCCTTTTTTTCTTCTTGGCGTGTGACTTCTTTTGTATTCCAAACTTGAATCTATGTCATGATCTGACAATGTAATCCGTTCAAATCCCTCGGAGGTCAAGTTCTTGAGGACACCGTTTCCAAGGGAAACGGCACGCTCGCTTCTGGAAAACAAACAATAAGCGGTATCCTTTTCTTTATCTTTTTCTTGCATTAGTTAGGTAAAGTTTAAAATCTTCGGGGAATTAAGGTGATTAGATAAACTATTTATTTCCATGTAAATGATAGCTTGGGGTGGGGAGATTTTCATCAAAATCTTCGTGTCGCATCCTTGGAAGTACTAGGCTTAAATACTAAGTTGGGTGTTTTACCAACTTTTCGTCTTTAAGTTATCTTGTTCACAGATACACAGAAACACTGACACACAGACCTTGCTCTAAATGCTTTTTTGGAGACAGTGTACCCTAAAACATAAACTTCCCGAGAAATCTCGTTATCAAACTTTTGGATGGAGTGCAATTACTACGCTTCCTATGTACCATGTAGTATGTCGATAAAGCAATTAAATTATAATTAATTATAATACAATACAGCAATAAATTCTAGGATTATTTTATTTTGCTGTTTTATTACAGTTGCGATTTAATTAGTTGACACTGATATGACCTTATTTATCATAAAGGGCCATAAAGTAGTTAGCAATAGAATGATTTCATGAATCTTGAGTAGTAATGTTACTCTCCACAGACATTTTGGTGATATATCAAGTAGGTAAAATTATGCAAGGGCAGGAGCATGAAGCTGACTCTTAGAATAAAGGAGAATTACTTTTCACTTTCCCCTTATGGATCCGATGGACCAATTTTGCACGCAAGCACACATTTCTGACAAGGGAAGCATCAAAATCTCTTCCATGTGGAAATAAAAGTATAACACGAAAATGACTACTACACGAAACAAGGAGCCAAGTGACTTTGGCGTTTCGTCTACGACCGGCATTCGGGCCGACCCCTTGACCCATGGATTTTTTTCGGGGATTTTCCAGGGTCACTGGTGATTTTTTTATATAAAATAATGCAAAAAAAAATGGCAATAAAATTAATGTAGGTCCTTTATTAGTTTTTACTTTCTCTACACGTACTATATGCATAGCGTATAGAGCAAGTATAGTATTCCACCCAAACATTCGATACTGAAATTTCACTACAAATATATATTTAGAGATCTCCTGAATCCAAAAGAGCATTTTAAGGAAAAAGTCCATGTTTGTGTGTGTCTGTATTTGGTGTTTAAGCTCATTATCTTCAAAGGATGCGACAAGGGGATTTTGTAGATAATTTCCCCACTCCCAACTACACTTATGTGAAAAAAAATCGAAAAAGTACATTTGCTCAAAAATGTTTTTAACAGTTTTGATCAAAATATCGTATATCAAAGATATTTACATGAAAAATACAATGCATATTTTGAACTTTCTTGGAATAGCCTCTGAAGGCCTCTTCCTTCAGATGATTTTCGTATAACTGGTAAAGCGTAAGAGATAAACAAAAACTTACTACATACAAATATCTCGTTAAAACCTACAATTTATGTCATACAGTTTTTCGAGGAGTTGACTATTACCTAGATATTCCTTGTTATTTCTTTCCTTTTTAAAATCCTTAAAATTTTCTTATAGTTCCTAGCAATACAAGGAAAGGAATTTTAATCATGTAGCAATCAAATTTAAAAATATTTGAATATCGTTGTAGTATATTCCCTTATTGTCCATCTGCTTATAAGGAAGCAAGTAATAAAACAATTTCTGCTAATGTTTATCTCGACTGGCATGAAGTAGATAGAAGACTAAGTTTTTTAAGAATAATTTGTTACAGAGATGTAAACAAAGTTATGTGAAAGGATCACGTAGATTTTTTTCTTTCCTAATTTCCACTAATTTCTGTACCTTAATTTCATCTCCATTTCATTTCAAATGTCTCATCATGTCGGCGGAAACTTCGGTAGCGGCGCTTTTCCGTCGTAGTGATGCGCTTTGAAATAGAGGTCTTGAAGTCCTCTGAGGACCTAGGGGGTTCCGACAGGCCTACTAGGGAGCGGGCTCCTTGCGCTTCCCAAACCTAGATGAATTGCTTGGACTATGTTAGGGATCCACTACGGCAGCTCTTTGCCCGCGGTCCGGTTCCGGCCGCCCATAGTTACTGCATCTTATATCACATTATCCTCCTAGCATGCACAATACGCCCATGGGTATCGGATCAACTAACTTGAAACTACAAATTATTTGTTTGTTAACGATGCTGTGAATTGCCAGGACCATATTAGCGCCGCCGATGAGCTGGAATTTTATTCCGTAAGAATTTTTTATATAAAAACTAGCTTCGCACGGGCGGTGTACCTAATGAAAAAACTGAGACGAAATCTTTCGTTTACAGTACCACCATGCAATAAAATAAAATTACAATTAAATAACTTGACAATACTTTATTGTAATGCCTTCTAATGAACAAATAGCGCCGATGGTTTGCCTACTCTCGAGCACGCAATGTGCAACTACCCATGCAAAAAACACTTCTAACAAATGACCTTGGTATTTATTGTCATTGTGAATGCAAGGCGTACCGGAAACTGAACACATTTAAATTCAAAAGGAAAGTGGTTGGCATTAGTGATATTCTTGAAATAAACACATCCTCGCTTTTGAACTTTCCTATGATTATAGCAGCTTAAATCAATTTTTTCATATAAATCTACTGACATGGAACTGGCGGACTGTCGCTTAAAGCACACCTAAAGTCTAACGACGTGGGCCGGATTTGAACCAGCCCCTTTGGAATTAGAAGCCCAACGCCTAACCGACTGAAGCACACAGTGCAACAAACTAAATAATCAAGTCATTCAATATCTATAAAAAATTATGACTTTTAATTAGAATTAGATTGTTGTAAATTTCTTGTACGAAACATGAGTTGTAAACTTACCAACATTCTCCTTTATTCCAAACTGTGGCACTCACCTGTAAAAAAAGAAATAAGAATGTTAGTATCGATACAGGTATTTTAGGTATAAAGACATTGAACTGAATTTCTTCGTTGTGTTATTATTGCTGTAAGAATTTGGGCGCTTAGAAAATTATATTAGACCGTGGCAATTTAGATAAACTACTGTTCTCTCCAGCACGTATGTACAATGCACGTAGTAGAGAAGGTTTGTATTCCAACCATAATTCGATACCGAGTTTTCACCGGAAATAAATGTTTTGGGGTGGCTTAAATAAAAAAAAATTAGAAAAAGAGTGTGTGTGTGTGTATCTGTGGACAGCATAACTCAAACACAAAAAGTCCGTTAAATATTCCCCACCCTAAAACACTTTAATGGAACACTTTGATGAACATGTCGATTTTCTTAAAAATGGCTAAAACGATTTTGTTTCAAATATCGTACATAAAAGATATTTACATGAAAAAATTTATATTTGAATTTCCTAGGAATAACCTCTGAGTTCCTCTTCCTTCTGGATGGCCTTTGGATAACTGGTTTAACTACACACAAATTGTAGATCTCCTCAAAACACACAATATATGTCCTTTACATTTTTTATGGTGGAATTAACCGCTTCCAGGATATTCTTTGCTATTGGTTTCAATTTTAAACTACTTATACTTTTCTCAAACAGGAAGTCGTGCGTGTTCCTTACTGCTGGCCATGCAAAGAAGCGAATTTTATTGACAATGGCATAACATTTGACTACCGTTCTCTTCTAGTTACAAGGAGCTAAAGAATACCACCAATCTCCTAATGCTTGTCCGGATCAGAATGAAGTGGAAAGAAGAAGAATCTTTTTTAAGAAACTTGTTCGTAGAACAGATAGAGAAAGTCATGTGAAAGGAACACATAGGTTTATTTATAAGGTTTGTGGAGGAATAGTTAAAATTTCTTGTTAAAGAATACCAAAATATACAAAACAAAAATTCTATCGTCTGTAAGTCAATGTCATGAGACCTAGCGACACAATTAGCATTAATCAAGGAGTAGATTTCAGTATATTCAATCCACATGCCATTTTCTACTCTATATCCTTGATTAGCGTGATACACAAACTATTCTTATGAACGTTTATATTTCTATTTACTTCATTTTAATTGGGATAAACATCTATAGAAACAGTTACAAAACATAACTCATTTAGGTACAATGGGAATAGGAATAGCAAAATGTTTAGGAACTGAGCGTTAGATACTGTTTGAATGCATTTGAGAGAAACAACTGAACATCGAAGGAGTTTCCAATTTGAATAATTGGAACTTATTAACGAATGTCTTAGAAGTGGCAAAAACAGGTTATAATTTAATATTTATTAATTGTGGGCTTTCAATACATCTACATTTTTGTGAAGTGTGTTTTAGTATATCGCTTAGTGCTTAGCAGTTATTAAAGTTTATACGAAATTCTTTTCATGAAGAGAACTTCATAGACCACTACCAGAAAATGTGCATTTTATTTATCAAGTAAATATCTGTAAATAGTGTATATGTAAATAAAGAAAATAGCATATATATTATGTTAAAAATCATTATAGGCCGTTTTTTAAAAATTGAAAATTTCCAAAAATCTTCCATGTAAAGGGTATTTTGGGGTGGGGCTTTGTTAAATCTTCGTGTTGCATCTTTGGAAGACACTAAGCTTAAATACTAAGTGTAGTATTTCTTTTCAAATTGTATTGCGCAAAGAGACACAGTTGCACGAATGCACAAGACTTTTCTATAATTTTTTGTTAAATTTATTCTTCTGTCTATATCTTGTTAATCGATATACACTTTTTTATATATTTGTCGTAGGTACAATAAGAATAGAATAGTGTAAAGCAATAGTAGGATTTTTAAAAAAACAGATCTCTATTTGAAGTTTTTTAAATTACATTCTGTTTGGACAAGGTCTACTGGTAAATCGCTATGATTTTAAACTTTGAAGCAATAGCAAAGAAAGTCTCAAAATGTTTGACATAAAGTGTGCAGTTAACGAAATCTGCATTTATCAAATATATATTACTTAACAACAATGCTAGTATCATTCAGATTGGGGAGAGGACTTCACACGTTATTTATAGAGAATGTAATATATACATTTTACTTTTCATACAAATAATATTATAAACATGGCAAGTTTAACCAAAAGAGCTAAGAGCTATTTGTGAAAAATATAGTATTAGGAAGTTGGAAGAATTAATTTGTTGAAAACCTTTACATTGCTTCCTTAGTAAATACCAACATTAAATAAAAAGTTTGATATTTAATTAATTTCGCTTTTTAGTTAATCTGTTCAGAGACACGCACATTCACAAGCATATTTTTCTAAAAATATTTGTGTTCTTTTGTTTTAGGGAATTTAAAACCATGTACTCGTATTTTGGTGAGATCTCGGTGCTATCAACGACACTATTGTAATTTTCAATAGGTAAGTAGCAGAGAAAGTAACAATTGCGTTCGTAAAAACAACAATGATATTCATTTAAGATGCAAAACAGAGTTAACAACAAACTTACAGGGATGGTCACCAGCTTAATATAATTGGGTTTCAAGTCTCATTGGGCCATAGGAAAGGAAAATTACAATCAGAATAAAACCAACGAATACGATAAGAAACATGCAGAGTCATGGAGGAAGAAGAGATAAGGCAGAAGAATTAGAATCCCAGGACTTAATTTACACAGACCTGGCTAGAAATAGACTAATAAATCATAAAATAGAACAAATATGAGAAACGTCTGGAACATATTATTTATCTACGAATCAACGGGCACCAACATCAAATTTCAAAACCCAGATTCAAAAAAAGTTGTGACGCCCAAGGCTAGGAAAGGCTTGTAACTGTTTTACACCCTCATGCTTAAAATGTGGCTCATAATCGAACGGAGCTGTTTATGTTGCTACTGAGTAAATCTCTCCCACCCACTACAAATGTAACCACTTAATTTTTGCCCGAGCATAATTCTCGTCAATGATTTGCCAGGTACTCTAACTCCCCTAAACTCGCCTGCGGTGCCACAAGTAGTAAAATGGGGCGTTAAACACTACCAAAAAAAATTCCCCTCTAATGTGCCGAAGTGCCACATTACAACTTAAAATCTTTATTTTTATGATACAAATCGATAATGTCAATCAATAATTTTAACCTTCGACTGCACATCGTTCCCATTTATTGAATGTCGTATTTATTGTCCATTTCAACGATACATTTAAGCAATTCTCCATGACTTACTCTAGAATGTAGAATATTGTTGTAATTTGTTTAGCTTTTCCTAGTGTACTAATCATAGCGAAAGTCTTTTATAAAGGCGGTATGCAAGCCACCACTAAGTTTTACAGCGTTTAAAAGACCTTCCATTGGTTAGTTTTTATATTACTGTTTGATTTTCAGACCAGTCAGATAGAGAGCTAATACCGGCTAGGAGGAACCGAAGTTTTGTTACCTGAAGATGGAAATCATCATAATTACATCCTAAAGGAGTGGGACAGTTTTGTGCACGTGAGTATAGTCGTGAATGTAACTGATGTAAGTTTAATATTAACAGATTGTAAAAGTAGCATGAGAATGAAAAGATATTTTTCTAGAATGACAAGAAGATTGCTTTTCTTCATAAACTCATAGCGTGACGTTAATCTTCTTCTCTGCTGCAAGCATACACATTTAACATTCATAAACCAATGCATTTTTAATAAAGTAAATTGAATAAGCAGTGCTGACAGTTATTTCTGTGTGCTATAAAAGTCTGATTTGTTCCATTTACGTGACTTGCTCTACCTATTCTGTAACACACTATTCCTATAAAAGCTTAATCTTCTATCTGATAGTTATTACAGAATTGATGTTATTACTTAATTCCTCATAAGTAAAAGAGAATACACCAGGCTAAAATGATAGTAAAACATTTTAAAAGTTGGTTAATATGTGAAATTCGATTCTCTTTTCAGAGCCAGGAGTAAAGCTTAACAAAAAGCGATGAGAAATTCCCGTTTGAGAAAATGTTAGGTATTTTAAATTGAAATCAATAACCAGGAATATTGTGTATTGCAACGAGATATATATCTTTTATCTTATAAGTTTCTTCTATCTTTTGCGGTTTTCCAGTTATAAAAATGTGTCCAAAATATTGAGGTCTTTAAAGGCTATTCCTAGGAAATTAAAGATATACAGCTTATTTGTCATGTAAATACCTTTAATACATTGTATTTTAATCACAGAAGTTACAGCTATTTTTGAGAAAAATACAAAGGGTAGTTTAGGGTTTGAGTTTTCTTGAAAAAATATCGTGTCGCATTCTTGGAAGATACCATACTTAAATTCCTGGTTTCATAAAGGACTTTCCGTTTTCGAGCCATGCTATTCACCCACACAGACGGACCTTTTCTCAAAAATGGCTATTTGATTCAGGGTTTCTCAAACATGTATTTTAGGTGAAATCTTGGTACCAAATATTTGAGTAGAATGCATTACCTTCTCTACCTACTATGTGTGTATGTAAGTACATAAAATATCGATAGAGAAAGTAAAAGTATCTCAGGTTAAAGTAGAAGATAGATGTGCACCTGGACAAAGCAGATCAAGGGGTTTGTTCTCTTCATACTGATAATGAAAATCTGGAAACGGAAAAGTAACTATCTGAATGCACTTTTTCACATTTAGTGACTGGCCGAAATGGACATTTTTCTAACTTTAACCGCGAGAGAGAAATGAAAAAACTATAATTCGTAATGTGCACAATTACATATAAATTTTGGAAACTTATCAAAATGCTGCAGCTCTTCCAAAATTTCCAGTGGGCAGATAAATCTCCTAAATAAACTCAAGAAATATTATTTTAAAAAAGAAGACGATAAAAATATTGCGCAATTATTTATATGAATATTTCTGCCTTAATTATACTTAAATAATACATTTAGATTTTCAAAATTTATTCTCTAACATTTTCTACTATATGCTATCCAAAAATTTAGTTGTTAAACTCTCGCGTTGTTTATTTTTCTGACCTAAGGTATGAAAGTCAACGAAGATGAATGTAGAAAGTTTGTTGCCAATTCTGGTAAATAAACAATTGGCTTGTATCTACCTTCCTTACGATCAGCATTAAAGTCATGACGATTGGAAATGCAGTTGAAGTGTATTAGAAGGCATGTATTTTGTGACGTCGCAGGTTACAAACCACTCTCTTTTCTCGTACAGTCTGTCGGCGTTTGCAAAAGCACTCAGCAGACTGTGTTTACCTGCCACTCAGTACTGTTTTTTAATTCGTTTTATTATACAGAGTGATTTATATAGAACTGACGCATTTCTTTCTTTAATTATTCTGTTGGAAATTCATTCAATGACCCAATTTTAGCACCAAATTAAGCAGAATGTTCTGGAGTTTCGATTCCTTGTCACTAGATGCGCAGATGTTTAACCATAATGTGAACACTGCAGAGTACCGATTGATTTTCATGGCGTTTGTTGAGCAACTGGACGATGTAGAGCTGAGTCAAGGATATTTTCAGTAAGATGGTGCTGCATTTCATACATCAAATGAATCCATGAACCTAATTGCAAAGTTTCTTTGACGATTGGATGATTCCCAGGAATCTGTGGCCATCGAGATCTCCGGACTTCTTTGTATGGGGTTACTTAAAATACAGGGTTTACGCCACACTTCCCCAGACATTGGATGATCTGAAGCACAGCATCACAAAGGAAATTCAAGCTATTGACATCAGAGTCCTCCAACGAGTAGTCAGTAATATGGAAAGACGTTTTGAGTTGTATCTTATGCAGGCTGGAGGACATTTTCAACATCTTCTATAGAGGTAAATAATATCCCAAAATTCCTCTACAATTTAGATATAATATGCCGTCGCTAACACAATTCGTTTTGAAACAATTAAAGAAAGAAATGTGCCAGCTTTATATAACTCAACCTGTATAATGGCTTGATGTAGATAACTTGAAGCATAGCAAACAACAGCAAAAATCACACAAAGAAGTCAGATTGAACGATTCGATTCGCCAAAAGCTGGGTCAAGGCAGGCCAGAAGCTCACCAATTTTAGGGCATTTACATAATTATTTTTAACGATTATCTGTCTTCGGAGGAATGCCATGGAACATCAAATGGCCGAAAGTTCGAACATTAAGGATTTTATAGTTGCAGGAGAATTCAGATGTATGTATTAATCTGACACAGCTATCACCCGTGCTATAAAAGCTTATTAACCTTAAGGGCACTGAAATTAAATTTAAGATTTTTTATTTTCGTATACATTGCCGTATTCTAATGTTTCTAAGAATATCAGATTTCATTAAAATACTTTGTAAGATCAAGTTATTTCATTAGTTGCAAGATGAAAATGTTCGACAAACTTCAAAATGCGATAAAACTATTTGGTATTTTATGAAAACCACACAAAAAACCTTCACGCGGTTTTATTTCAATAACACTGTTTACTGATTTATAACTGTTTTAAAAAGGTAAAAAATATGATCTCTAAAACTATTAATTTTTCATAAAAAATCTGATACGTTCCATTCACATGACTTTCTCTATCTTCTGCAAACAAATAATTCTTACAAAAGATTATTCATTTATCTACATCATGCTAATTGAGATTAACATCAGAAAAATTGTTTTATTGCTTGCTTCCTTGTAAGCAGAAGGAAAATTAGGGAATACTAGAGGCTAACGCGATAATCAAATCTTATAAAAGCTTTTGATGTGTGAAACAATTTAAATTCGGTTCTCTTCGCGAGGTGAGGAGTAAAACAGAAGAGGTATAAAACGAAATAGAGACTTCTCGTTTGAGAAAAGTTTTAAGTAATTTGAAACTGAAACCAAAACAAGGAATATCCTGGAAACGGTTAACTCTGCAAAAAGGGTATATGACAACAATAAATCGTATCTTTTAGCGAGACCTATAATTTTGTGTAGTAATTTCTGTATATCCTATGGTTTACCGCTACACAGAAGTTATCCGGAATGAAGAGTTCTTTAGAAGTTATTCCCAGCAAATTCATTTCGTTTGTCTTGAAAATAGCTTAATCAATAGCTGTACTGTAATCAACATAGAACCATTTTTGTGAACATCATAATTTTTAGAAAATATGTACCATGTAAGGGGAAGTTGAGAGTTCCACACACACATGGACATTTTCTAATTTTTTATTAAGGGATTTCAAAACGTTTATTTCCGGTGACATCTTGGTATCGAATTTTTGGGTGGAATACAATACCCTTTCTATCTACTATGTACATTGTACATACGTGCTAGAAAATTTAAAAATTATCAATTATGTCACATGCTATTTTACAATAGATCTGGGAGATTTTCATTGCATACAAACAAAATTCGATAATGTGGAACATTTCGAATACTTGAAAATGTAGTTTTGAGAAAAATGCTGTTTGACAAAATAATATCTAGAAAATAGGCGTATCTTTAAATAGTTCTAGGGTCCGAAGGAAGTGGGGATCGTTAAATGTCCAAAGATTCCAACAACTATTTGATATAAAAATCTGAAGTGTACCATTCACATGACTTTTTCTATATCTCTACAATGAATTATTCTTAAAAAGCTTATACTTCTATTTACTTCAAGTTAGTCAGAAAAAACTAGCAGAAATAGTCTTATTACTTGCTTCGTTGTAAGTAGAAGTGAAATAATGGAGTACCATAGGTTAAAGTGATAGTCAAAAGCTGGTTACTATGTGACTGAAGTTCCTTTGTTTGTATGGACACGAGTTGAAAAATTCCTGTATGAGAAAAGTATAAGTTTTTCAAAATAGAAACCAAAAACAAGGAAGTCTCAAAAACGATGAACTCCACGAAAAAAAATGTATATAACATAAATTGTGTGTTTTAACGTGCTCTACATTTTTCGTGCAGTAAGTTTTTGCCCATCTCTTACGGTTTAGCAGTTATTCAAAATTCCATAAAATTCATCCAGTATGAAGTACCCTTCAGAGGCTATTCCCAGAAAATTCAAGATAAACATTTTATTTTTCAAGTAAATAGCTTTAATATACGATATTTTAATCAAAATGGTTAGAGCCATTTTTGAGAAAATCAAAATTTTTGAAAATAGTTCCATGTAAAGGGTAGTTGAGGATGGGGGGATTTTTCTCAAAATCTTCGTGTCGCATCCCTGGAAGATACTAAACTTAAGTACCAAATTTGGTATTTTACTGACTTTCCGTTTTTGATTCATCGTGTTCACGGACACACACACGGACCTTTTTCCGGAAATGTTTTTTTTTTTAAATAAAGGGGACCCTAAAACATATATTTCCGGTGAAATCTTGGTATTGATTATTTGGGTGGAGTGCAATACGTTCTCTATACACTATGTACATAGTACGTATAGAGAAAGTAAAAGCCAATTTTCGATTTTTTGACCAATGGTAGTCAAAATGTCATCCCTTACAGGGCAGAAACCGGCCCTTAAACTTGCTATGTATAACCACCGATGAAGAAAAGCTGGCAGATGAAGAAGATCCTGTATTCTTTTTCAGAAACTCCATACTTTTACAATTGTAAGAATTTTTTTGCATGTGGCTGTACAGCAGACAACTACAGTACATAGTATGGAATGTCTGTTGGCGATAAGCCGGCCACTGAATCAGGAACTGTAATCTTACTACATACAGAGAGCCTCAACCATTAGTTACATTCATGTAGCATGCAGGTGTTCTACCACGAGGGCCTAAACTGTACCTAGCGGAGTAATTAATGTGATAGGTTACAACGCATGGTTAACAAAAACAGCAACACTGTGAAGCTTAGCAACCAGCTTAATAAATGTGATTTACTCAACAAGGGTGTCAAAGTTTTCTTGTTACTGTTGCTATTCTTGTTGCCAATGCGTCATATGGTTTATACCGGGTGACCCAACTGCCCCGTATTTGACGTGTGAAGATATACCTTCGTACATTCAAAGACATTCAAAACACCTGGAAATACTTATTGTAAGACCTTTCGCTAGCTCCGCCCAATTCTGTCTTAAGGGTACCGTAAACTGAAATTTCTAAATCTTGCATCTTTCAAGCAATCTTTTTGCATTTCTTTACATATTGCTCTGATACAATTATCCATAGGATTTGAGTTTCACGCCGATATCTTTAATCATTTTGGATTTAAAAATAATTAAGCATTTTTATTATGCTAATCAATCAAAAGTTGTACACGATGCATGAATTACTTTTTTGGAAAACCAAAAGTATTAGTACATTTGTTTCATGCTAGTGAATAAAATTGGCATATAGAATTTTTTTACTCTTCTGGTTGCATCACAAAAAACTTTTTGAATCTTTAAATATTATTATTTTATTATAATTTATGTTTATTGCTATATTGATTGTGCAATATATCAGGTAACTTTCATTTGTAACAAAAATCATATGTCAATTCTTTATATTAATACTCTCTAGGTCTGTGAGGCAGATAAGACATAAATTGCATCGTGTGGAAGAATTTGAAGTTTTGAAAATGCTGAAAAATAAAAACATGAGAAAATAGGTTTTAAGGTTTAACATACAGTTTAACACTGTATCTTTGCAAGTCTTACTATTTCATATTCTCGTGCAGCGGTTTTTAAACCATGAATATCTGTCAATTCTCATGGACTGTTTACATAGATTCCGAGTAATATATAAAGCAATGACTGCAAGTCATTTGGTCCGAGTCAAGCTGCACTCTGCACTCTATTTCACGGCCGGAAATATGCTGTTGGTGGGATGTGGGGAGGTCCGCCGGGTGCTCTATCTCGCCTGTGGTTTAGGATGGGGAGGACCCAGGTTAAATAATCGGTGGTAGGGCATGTTGAATGATGGCGGGGTAGGTAAAAGCACCCGGTGTGAGACCTGTTTTTTAAATTTTGAAACATACTACTGTACTCACATTTTTAGTTATTAGTGCATATTATTGTATTTTCGACTTGAAATAGACATATCTAAGGCCAACTTTTATTGGTCAAATTTATGATTTTTAGCAATTTTTCACCATAGTGAAAACGTTAAAGCACCATACGCACTTACAGTCATTCATTTAAAGCGTCACGTGATACGGTTTAAAGCACCGCGAGATAATAAAATAACAGGTAATTGAGCTACAAACATGACATTTAATTAGACAAAATAAAAAAAAAATATTTTTTGCACTTTTTGATCAATTTTCAAAGATGGGTATCCTTAAAAAGCCTATTGGACTGGCCACGATACCGAAGGGAAGGGGTTGGACATGAAAGGTAAATTGCGACATTTGCAGTTTGAGTATCGAAATTAACTTTCTGGTTGGAAAATACTCCACTTATCTGACCGGGTGTTACAAAATGAGCTTCTCTGCTACATGCTGAAGTTCTAATGCCATGGTAACGTGTGCACGCGGTAGACTAAATTAACACCCTGCTTATATAACTGAATTTGTTCTGGTGGAGTTTCAAGCGGTTTGAGAGATGAAGGGGTGGATTGCCCAATCGTGTGGTATGTTGCACTAAATGACGCCATGAAAAGCGTGAAAAGATTCGAGTCCCCGTCAAACGTTCACATCTTCAGCAAAATTACAGCGCATTTGTTTACACATTAAAAGAGCTGCAGAACTCAAAGGCGGTAACTTAAGTTAAAGCCCGTCAATCTGGAACTGTTTTGAGGGATCTTCATTTTATCCCTCTCAATTAGCGCTACCTACTCATCGTCTCCACAAGAGGAATTTTGCTCTTATCCTCAAAATATAGATTCGTATTTCGGTATGCTTTTTGGTTTAAATGTCTCTAAATGACTAAGGTAACGCAACTTTTAGGAAAGTCAGTTTATAGAAGATTGCATTACTATAGCCAGTTAGTACGTATGCCAAGTTATAACTTCCGTTTATTTTTACTTTCACTGCCAAATCATATGCATATATTAAGTAGAGACGGTACTTATTGCATTCCACCCAAAAATGTTATATATGATTTATACTATATAATGTAAAAATCCAATAGCTATATAGTTCAAATTATACCCATGATTTCACCAAAATACATGATTTGAAGACTCCGGAATCCCCCACCATAAAGAACGATTTTTAGAAACATATTTATGGGTATGTATGTGAACAGCATTACTCAGGAACAAAAAGTCGGTTAAATATCGAACTTGGTATTTAAGCTCAGCACCTCTCAAGGATGCAACGCGAGAATTTTCAGTAAAATCCTCCCCATTCCAACACTATCTTTATATGAAAGATTTGTCCGAATTTTGGATTTCTCAAAAATAACTTTCGATTTTGATTAAGATAACCACATTAAAGATAGGATTTTACATAACATTAAATGCATATCTTGGATTTTCTGGGTATAGTCTCTGAACCCCCTCTTTATTCTAGATGATTTTGCCTAAACTTTAAACCGTAAAAAATAGACAAAACATCAATTCACCAAAAAATAGATCTAGTTAAAACACGCAATTTATGTCAAATACATTTTTGAGGATATTCCGTGTTTTTTATTTCAATTTCTCAATGTTTAGAACGGTTTCACATTTTGAGTTAACCCGAAACTTTAGCAAGCTACGTAGACTAAATATGCCGTGCACTTTGTTTAAATCGTGGCAAGTTTCACAGTAGGGAAGCCAGGCTCGGCTATACTAGTTGGACAACTCCAGGGAATGCTCTAAAGTTGGTAACGCTTGCGCATGCGTTCTGCAGTGTAAACAGCAATATACAATAAAAATGATCGAAAAATAGGTCAAGAGTAATGTGAACTTTACTTCTCAAGAAGCAAGCAACCTCCTATAAATTCTAAAGTGTTTAACCATGTAATAGAGGTCAAGGTTAAGCTAAATTAATTTCCTGTAGCTTCTAAGTGGACATAGGGCATCGTTACGATGTTTCCTTGATAGGATTTGAATTTCTAGTTTGTGAGCTTGCTGCTATATGCCAGGGTGACCAGGGTTCGTCTCGTCGCCCACAGATGGCACTGTACGACAAAATCACAACGAGATATGGACAAGATATGGCGGAATTTTGTGCAGACACCTTCTTCTTTTAAGGTATTGGGGTAGTTTATATGGTTTTCTAAATTTTTTTTTTAAGAGTTAGTGTAATTCAAAATATATTTACAGTGAAATATTAACATCCAATTTTTGGATGGATAATAATACCTTCTCTGTCTACTCCACACAGTACGCGCAGAGAAAGTAAAAAGATTTGACCATCGTTTTTGCCTATTGTACTTCTTATTCCTATCTACAATAAAACTATTTCTCCTAATGTTTATCTCGATTAGCAAGCATGGATAGAAGAGGAAACTGTAATATGAATAGTTTGTTGCACAATGGGTAGAGACGGTCGAGTGAATTTAACACATCAAATTTTTACTTTCCCAAGCCCAAATGTGAAATGTATATAGTGGATTGAGAAGGTATAGTATTATACTGAAAAATTCGATGTCCTGATCTCACTGGAAGTGTTTTAGGGCCCCTCGAGTCCGAAAAAAAAAAAAAACAGTTTTAGAAAAAAGGTCCGTGTGTGTGTGGGTGTGTGTGTGTGTCTGTAGACAGCATAGCTCAAATCCGAAAAGACCGTTAAATACCAAATTTGATGTTTGCGTTTGGTATCTTCCAAGGACGCTACACGAAGATTTTCAAGAAAATTCCTCCACCACAAATTACCCTTTACATGGAAGAATTATCAAAAACGTTTCTAAAGGTTTTGATTAAAATCCCGTATATTAAAACTGTTTAAATCTCAAATAAAGTGTACATCTTGAATTTTCTGGGAGCAACCTCTGAAGACCTCTTTATTCTGGATGAATTTTGCCGAATTTTGGTTACCTGCTAAACCCTAAGAAATGGACCGAAACTTACTTCACAAAAATGTAGATCTTCCCAAAACACGCAATTTATGTTATCTACGTTTTTGTCGTGGAGGCAACCGTTTCCGAGACATTCCTTGTAATTGGTTTTAATTGTGAAGTGCCTACACTTTTCTGATAGGAAGTGTCCGTCTTTATTTTAGTCTACTCTTGGCCCAGCAAAGAAACGATTTAAAAGACAATCGCATAACGGTAGCGTTTAAAACATTTGAATATCACTTCAGCTTAATGCATTCCTTTAGTTCCCTTCTACTTATAAGGAACTAAGTAATAAGAACATTTTGCTGTTTATCTCCATTAGCATTGTGTAGAAAGAAGAATACTCTTTTGTAAGAAGTTTGTAGAGCAGTTAGAGAAAGTCGGGTGAGCGTAGCACATTAGGTTTTTTCTTGCTCTATACGAACTATGAACATAGTATATAGAGAAAGTATTGTATTTCACCCAAAAATTCGATACCGAGATTTCACCGGAAATATATGTTTTAGGGACCTTGTATCCAAAAAAAGTATTTTCAGAAAAAGGTCTGTGTGTGTGGCCGTGAGTCCATGTGTCTGTGAACACGATAACTCAAAAACGAAAAGTCGGTAAAATACTAAACTTGGAATTAAAGTTTAGTATGTTCCAGGAATGCAACATAAAGATTTTGAGAAAAATTCCCGCACCCCAAACTACTCTTTACATGCAACTTTTTTCGAAAATTTATATTTTCTTAAAAATGGCTCTAACGATTTTGATTAAAATCTCTTATAATTAAGATATTTAGTTGCCAAATAAAATGTATACCTTGAATTTTCTGGGAATAGCCTCTGAAGTCTACTTTGTACTGGATGAATTTTACGGAATTTTGCATAACTGCTAAACCGTAAGAGATGGAAAAAACCTTACCTCACAAAAATGTAGAGCACGTTAAAACACACAGTTTATGTAGTATACATTTTTTCGTGGAGTTGGTCGTTTTTGAGATATTCCTTGATTTTAGTTTCAGCTTTGTAAAACTTATACTTTTCTCACACAGGAATTTGTCAACTCGTGTGCATACAAAGGAACTTCAGTCACATAGCAAGCAGCTTGTGACTATCACTTTAACCTATGGTACTCCCTGATGTCGCTTCTACTAACAAGGAAGCAAGTAAAAAGAGTATTTCTGCTATTTTGTTGTCGATTAGCATGAAATAACTAGAAGCATAAGCTTTTTAACAATAATTTGTTGCAGAGATGTAGAGAAAGTCATGTGAATGGCACATCAGTTTTTTTGGTATAGTGCTCTTGGTTGTTAGATTTGTTGTGGAACAATTTACGAGTGAGACTCTGCCACTCAGGTAAAGTGACACCGACATTCAAGTGTTTTAACTGCGGAGAAGATGGCCGAATTGTGTGGCGCTGGGCTGCAATAAACAGTGCGATTGCGGACTCAATCTAAATCCAACCGTGTTTACAGCTTCCCCGAGATCAAGCGCGTTCTCAGGGGTGCTCTACGGTGTTCGTATGGGATGGCGGTGATTAAAGTTATGTTATAGCCCGGATTCCCTCTGGTGTAAGCCACAACTTGCTATCGAGCAAGAGGGAGCGGGGAAATTAAAAAAAGTTATTTTCTGCGTTTGTCACTTTCTCCGTATTACAACTCTAAGTTCCCAGGAGCTTTCATTACTCAATTTATGATCAGATCAGTTTATTTTTTTTCGTAATGCAGCTGACATGAAACGATGTCCAGGTTATATAGCTTTGAATACATGTGCTGGAGGACGGATCTGGTTTCGAATTTTCACCAGTCGGCGAAGCACAATATCAGTGTTCATATAACTATGTGCATCAAAGTTGTAGTTAATTCATTTATGGGCTATTGATATTAAATTATATGCATTAGTGAATTTGTAAAGTAGGTCATATTTTATACTTTAAAATATCACGCGTTCCATTCATATGAGTTTTTCTACCACGTTCTATTGTTATAAAGATTATTCTTTTATCTACATCAAGCTATTCAAGATAAACATTAGCAGAAATTTCTATATGACTTGCTCCCTTGTAAATATAAGGGAAATAAGAATGTACACCAGATTAAAGCGTAGTCAAATCTGTTAACTCGGTTCTCTCTGCATGGCCAGAATAAACGAAAAGAATCCACTAAAAATGTACATTTCATGTGTAATACATTTTTGTCTATCTCCTACGGTTTGCCAGTTATACCAATGTCATACAGAATGAAGAGATCTTCAGAGACTTTACCCAGAAAATTAAAGAAATACATTTTATTTGTAATTAAATTATCTTTAATATATGGTATTTTAATAAAAATCAATAGAGTATTTTTAAGAAAATCAAAAATTTCAAATAATTTTACATATAAAGAATTAGTTTGGGGTGAGAATTTTTTTTCTCGAAAATCTTGGCGTCGTATCCTTGGAGGAGATGAGCTTGATGATCAAGTTTAGTACTTAAGGGTACCTAACTGCCCATTCTTTTCATAGACATAGACATACACATATACATATACACAGCCATTTCTAAACATTCTCTCTTGGATATAGGAGATCCTAAAAGGTTTATTTCATTGATTGATGAGGGGTGAATTGTATCGATTGTTAAGGAGGATAATTAAGTAAAATTAAACAAAGGCCCTTCCTCCCCCCCAAAAAAAAATGTTTGCCCAACATTCAAACTTTTAAGAACAAATAAAAACATTGGTTTCATTAATAATACTTTTAGTTTATTTTTACTTTCTCTACACGTACTATGTACATAGTGTATAGAGAAGGTATTGCATCCCACCCAAAAATTCGATACCGAGATTTCACCGGAAATACATGTCCCCCTGAATCCAAAAAAAAATGTTTACAAAAAGATCGGTGTGTGCATGTGTGTGTATGTGTGTGAATGTGTGCGTGTGTGTGCGTGTCTGTGCGTCTGTGGACAGCATAGCTCTAAAACGAAAATACCGTTAAATACCAAACTTGGTATTTAAGTTTGGTATCTTCCAAGGATGCGACACGAAGATTCTCAAGAAAATCCCCCCACCCCCAATTACCTTTTACACGGAGCTTTTTTCGAAATTTTTGATTTTCTCAAAAATGGCTCCAACTATTTTGATTAAAATGTCAAATATTAAAGATATTTACCTGACAAATAAAATGTATATCTTGAATATTCTGGGAATAGCCTCTAAAGACTACTTTATTCTGTATGAATTTTTTTTCAGCACATTAAAACACACATTTTTATGTCATATACACTTTTTTCGTGGAGTTGATTGTTTTTGACATATTCCCTTTTTTGGTTCCAGCTTTGAAAAACTTATACCTTTCTCATACAGGAATTTGTCAACTCCTGTCCATACAAACAAAAGAACTTCAGTCACATAGCAACCAGCTTTTGATTATCAGTTTAGCCTATAGTACTCCCTTATTTCCTTCTACTTACAAGGAAACAAGTAATAAGACTATTTCTGTTCTTTTTCTCGATTAACATGAAGTAAATAGCATAAGCTTTTGAATAGTAATTTGCTGCGGAGATGTAGAGAAAGTCATGTGAATGGAACACATCAGATTTTTATACTCATAGATTCCATTTTATTTACCCGAGGTGAATACGGGCTACCGACGAAACCGCTTGAGCGTCGATATATATCCCTATAGAACGCATTGTTTTATTATGTGTGTGCGTTTTTAAGAGTCTAGGTTATGTAGACATACCGTAATAACCTGCAGATTCGGACTGTTGTTTAGTGTGGTGGAGAGAGGTGGGGATGGGGATGGGGATGGGGATGGCGATGAGAAATACGCCTACCCTCATTCCTCGTTGCCTAAGCAAGCAGGCGGAAGCAGGCGCAGGCCGACAACTGTACAACTAATCACAACACATCATGCAAAATCTGGATGAAACCGAGGTAGATTTGTTGGAATTTGGTTTTTAACCTAAAAATATCGCTCAGCTATCGATTTTTTCTGTGAAGTGATTCGTCTGATGTTTAGTTATTATTTCTCTCTCACGTACAAAGTGCATAGATTTTGCATAGCTGGTAAGCCGCAAGAGATAAACAAAGGTGTACTACATAAAAAATCTGCAACAAACTATTGTTAAAAAGCTTATGCCTGTATTCGCTTCATGCTAATCGAGAAAAAGTTAGCACAAATAGTCTTATTACTTGCTTCCTTGTAAGTAGAAGAGAAATAAAGAAATAGCATAGGTTAAAGTGATAGTCAAAATTTGGTTGCTATTTGAATGAAGGTCCTTTGTTTGTAGGTACAGAAGTTGACAAATTCCTGTAAAAGAAAAGTATAATTTTTACAAAGATGAAATCGAAAATAAGGAATATCTCAAAAACGTTCAACTTCACGAAACAAATGTATATAACATAGATTGTGTGTTGCTTTACATTTTTTGTGTGGTAACCTTTTGTCCATCTCTTACGGTTTAACAGTTATATTAAATTCCGTAAATTTCATCCAGAATAAAGTAGTATTCAGGGGCTATTTCCAGAAAATTCAAGACATACATTTTATTTGTCTGATAAATATCTTTAATATACGATATTTTAATCTCAAAATCGTTAGAGCCATTTTGAAGAAAATACCTTTCTTTTTAAAAAGTTCTATGTAAAGGGTAGTTTGGGGTGGGGGATTTTCCTAACAATCTTCGTGTCGCATCTCTGAAAAATACTAAACTTAAATACCAAGTTTGGTATTTTACCGACTCTTCGTTTTTGAGTTATCGTATGCACAGACACGCGGACACGGACCTTTTAGTGAAAATGCTTTTTTTGGATTCAGGGGACCATAAAACATATATTTGCGGTGAAACATCGGTATCAAATTTTTGGGTGAAGTGCAACACCTTCTGTACACACTATGTACTTAGTAAAATCTGATATGTTCCCTTCACACGACTTTCTCTAAGTCTCTGCAACAAATTATTGTTAATAAGCTTATTCTTTCTTGTATATTCTTCATGCTAATCGAGATAAAAGTCAGCATAAACGGTTTTATTACATAGTTCCTTTAAGAAAAAGGGAAATAAAGAAATACTCCAGATTTAGCTGACAGACAAATGCTTTGAAACGTTGTTGCTATGGGATTGAAATAAAATTATTGGCATGGACGGGAGTTGAAGTTCCCGTATGCGAAAAGTATTTTAAAACTGAAACCAATAGCAAGAAATATCTCTAAAACGGTCCATTCCACGAAAAAATGCTTTTGACATAAACCGTGTTTTAATGCGATCTACCTTTTTTCTGTAGTATCTTTTTGTCCATCTCTTATAGTTTACCAGCTATGATTAAATCATAAATATTCATTTAGAATAAAGAGATCTTCACAGGCTATTCCCAGAAAATTCAAAATATACATTTTATTTGTCATGTAAATATCGTAAATATACGATATTTTAATCAAAATCATTTGGGCCATTCTTGAGAAAACCAGCATTTTCGAAATATGTTCCATGAAAAGGGTAGTTGGAGGTGGAGGGATTTTCTAGAAACTCTTCCTTGAAAGATACTGAACTTAAATCAAGCTTTGGTATTTAATAGAATTTTCGTTTTTGAGCAATGCTTCCAACAGACTTACACAAACACGGATACTAAAAATGTTATTTTTTTTAGATTCAGGGGGTCCCAAATCATGAATATTCTGTGATATCTCGGTATCAATTTTTGGGTGCAATACAATACATTATCTATACACTATGTATATAGTAGGTGTAGGAAAAAATAAAAATGTAGATGTAACTAATACGCACAATTTATTTATGGGGTTAAGAATTTCTTATATGTTTTCGGTAATTCATATACTTTACAAAAAAAAAAAAAAAAAAAAAAAAAAAAGTCGTTATTCGTTTTACTTTGTCATAACAAGGAGAAAGGAAATTCGAAACTCTTAAAATATTTGATTATCGCTTAAGCCTAGTTATTTCCTTATTCACGTAGTATTTAGAAGGACATATGTAATAAAATTCTGATGTGTTCCATTCACATGACTTTCTCTATATCTCTGCAACAAATTATTGTTAAAAAGCTTATCCTTCTATTTACTTCATACTAATCGAGAAATAATTAGCAGAAACAGTCCTATTACTTGCTTCTTTGTAAATAGAAACGAAATAAGGGAGTACTATTGGTTAAAGTGATAGTCAAAAGTTGGTTGCATATGACTGAAGTTCCTTTGTTTGTATGGACTGGAATTGTTAAATTCCTGTTTAAGAAAAGGGTCTATTTTAAAGCTGAAACCAAACAGCAAGTAGTATCTCAAAAACGATCAACTCCACTGAAAATATGTATATAAGATAAATTGTGTGTATTAAGGTGCTCTACAATTTTTGTATGATAAGTTTTTATCTAAGTCTTGCGGTTTAGCAATTAAAATTCCGTAAAATTCATCTTAAATAAAGTAGACTTCAGAGGCTATTCCCAGAAAATTCAAAATATACATTTTATTCATCAGGTAAATTTTAAACAAAATCGTTAGAGCCATTTTTGATAAAATCAAAAATTTCAAAAAAAAATCTTTGTGTCGTATCCCTGGAAGATACTAAACTTAAATAGCAAGTTTGGTATTTTAACGACTTTTCGTTTTATCATGTTCACAAACACACGGACCTTTTTCTGAAAATGTTCTTTTTGGATACAGGGGACCCTAAAACATATATTTCCGATGAAACATTGGTATCGAATTTTTGGGTGGAATGCGATACCTTCTCTATACACTATGGTTATAGTATATTAATACGATTAAAGTGAATTTTTTAGAAGAATTCTCTTTACAGAATTATTAATGGGTGGGAAAAATCATGTGAATGTAGCTCATCAGATGATTTTGCTAGAAAAACAAAGGAAAATCATCTCCATTACTTAAATTACCTAAAGGGTATTCTACCCTATAACAATTCAGAGTAAACATTGATGTGTGTTTATGGAAATCTATTTACGAAACGGGTTTAACAAAATATGCCATGCGTGGTCTAGTTTTGCCAGTGTATGTAACACTCAAATGTATCGACACAGAGAAAATTAATCGTGGTATTACCAATTTACATTATGACTCAGCTAACATTTTGTAAGTGAGTTCAATGTAGCTGGAAATGAGCGTAATTATGCTATTATCGTTATCGTAAATACGGATTATGTTTATAAAGTTTTAATATGAGAAAAGTTGTTTTTTAGCGATGCTGTAAATGTATTTCTAAGCCAGAATAACAAAATTGGCCAACAAAACACCTGACTCAAGCACACCCTGAGCTAAAAACAATTTTTAATAAAGTAAATGTACATTAACTGTCAGAATTGTTTACATGTAAGTGTGAATGACGTCCATGTAATTCCATTTTAACGGCTTATCTGAAATCGATGATCAAAAGTTGTTCGGAACAAAAATGAAAATGAAAAAGATAGGATTAGATAACAAACATTTCCAATGCATACATACGAGCATGTCATTCTGTATTGGAAAACAAAACCGTATTACATGCATGAATATATAACACTGTCGTCAGCGCAACCACTACGGATGGTAAAGAACGCTTCCCTGTCATCTATTGGAGAATTGAACAACTACTATACGGAATATGACAATAATTAGCTCTACAACTCTGCAAACCTTTCCGATCCAATTAGCGTAAAACAAACATGAGCTCAAAAGGGGTTATTCCTTTAGTGTACACAATTCATATGCAAATTTAATACCTTTATTTGCTTTGGGAAACGATAGCGAAGAGCGTGAACAAAAGAAAGGATGAGGATCCAAGAGGCGTATTTTTGGTTGTATTTAGCATCATTCACAATTCACAGCACGAGAGCGAATCAAATCAGGTAGCACTTTGTAATATAAATAGCAAATTCCATACACTGAAGAATAGGATCAGAATGAATCGCACAATAATAAAAGACATACACTTTACAAAGCGTATACGTAAATACATTTGACAAAGGCGCTTATGCTTTAAAAATGTTTTAGGTTTTTGTTTTATATAAGTAAAATAATACCTAAACATTACGCTGAAAATATTCAAAGCTATACAATAAATCATATGGCACCATTTAGAACCAAATGGCAAATAACTGTAACACCAAACTCAAGTTTCATGTTCTTTTTAGTGTTGGACCTCATGTTCTTCTTCTTCTTCTTCTGGCAACCAGCTTTTATAGTTTAACTAGCGCCTCCGTAATGATAAAAGCCTATTCTTCTAAATTTTCTGATTTTCTCCTCCATCTGTTAATCTCTATGCTATGCAAGTCTCTTTCCACACATTCCAACCATCTCAATCTTGGTGTTCCCTCATCTCTTCTCCGTTCGGGTTTACCTTCAAAGATCTTTTTAACATGTCTGACACGGTCCATTCTAATCACATGCATCTGAGTCCTTCCCGAAATGGGAACTGTTCGGATTGGGCTGGACTCGGCGTGGCTGTGGTCCCGTTACCCGTGGGAGATTGGGTACGCCTGGGATTGGTTGTGAGACAACCCAATGTCCTCCGGCACTAACTTGGAAAGCTAATAGACCGAAGCTGGTAAAAGACGCCACCTTCGAGGTCGCCGGTAGTCTTCCCCTTTGAGGTGAAGCTGGAGTATAATATAGGTACTGGCCTAATGGGAAAACCTACGTATCTGGTCCATGAGTAATCAGGTCACTGCTTGCCACGGTAATGTATAGGGATACGGATGAAAACGTTAACGGCGATCTAGGCGATAAAGAAATTCTTCGAATTGGTGCGGAGAGACAACCTTTCTATTTGGGAATTGAAATACAGCGATAGAGAGGAAACCCTGAAAGAGAACCTACAGCTCCAGAGGTAATGCGATGGACCAGAATCCGCCCATGTAAACATTTTAATACTAAATACCCATAGGAAATAAGTAGAATGCTATCAAAGGCCGCTGACAGACTTTCGAAGAAGGCTTTTAGCTAAATCCCAAAAGGAAGACGAGATGTAAAAGGCCTAGAACAAGGTGAAAAAACTCAATTTAAAGCAATACATTTGGCGCAGAATGAGATTAAATTTCTCATCCTTGAAAAAGGCAGATTATTATTATTATTATTATTATTAATTTCTTTAGTTCTATTTACAGTCAGAAGAGAAATAATTGTATAGATGTAGCCAAAATCTTATATTTTGACGTTTTCCGAATTCAAAAGGAAGCATGTTTACAATGAATGTACGTGTGTCTTAAAAGCATAACTAAAAAAAAAGGAAAAGTCGGTTGATCTACAAAAGAAACAAAGCGAATATTTTCTTAAGAAAATCAGCCTATCCAAATTACCCTTTACGTGGAAAATTATTTACACAATTCCCCAAAGAGTTTGATTTATGTCTTGAATTTTATGGAAATATCCTACGAAGTCCTCTTATTTTATCCATATAATGCTTTTAGACTGGTAAATGATAGACGAAAAAGTGTTATACGAAAATTGTAGATGTCTCTAAAACTCATAAATAAGTTGTTTTTTGCCACAAACTACTTCAGATATATCCTTTATTAATGATACGAATAGTTTAATACTCTTTTATCCTTTAGATATTTATACAGAGTGATTTATGTAGAACTGACACATTTCTTTCTTTAATTATTCCGTTGGAAATTCATTCAATGACCCAATTTTAACACCAACTTAAGCAGAATGTTCTGGAGCTTCGATTCCTTGTCACTAGATGCTCAGATGTTTATGTTTAATTCCTAATTGCATAGTTGGCTGCTGTTTTGACATTTGGTTGTTGTAGTCAACGTGAAAATGAAGTACGATGTAGAGCTGAGTCAAGGATATTTTCAGCAAGATGGCGCTACATGCCATACATCAAATGAATCCATGAACCTAATTGCAAGTTTCTTTGACGACCAGATAATTTTCAGGAACCTGTGGTCACCGAGATATCTGGATTTGACATAGTCGGACTTCTTTCTATGGGGTTACTTAAAAGACAGGGTTTACGCCACACGTCCCCCAGACATTGGACGATCTGAAGCACATCATCACAAAGGAGATTCAAGCTATTGACAACAAGGTCCTCCAACGAGTGATTAGTAACATGGAACGACGTGTTGAGTTGTGCCTTATGCAGGATGGAGGACATTTACAACATTTGCTATAGAGGTAAATAATCTCCCAAAATTCTTCTACAATTTGTCGTTAACCTAACACGTTTTGAAACAATTAATGAAAGAAATGTGCCAGCTCTGTATAAATCTCCCTGTATTTGTTGCAAGTGTATTTATATCTTTAACGAAATGTGTAATGTGCAAAGGCTTGTCTCAATTAGAATTAAACGAATAATACATATACAAGGATGTGTATTAGTTGCACATAAGCCTTTATCTGATCCATAGTTCAGGTACACCACAACAGGTGACGATCCCTAACTTGTTGAATGAATGAATGAATGAATAAGTGTATTTATTAACATAGCAATATCATACATAGAATTTCAACAGTCGCACGGGTCCACAGACCCTACGCGCTTTTGTAATACACATTACAAGCAATATTAAAACAACAACCACAACAAAGAATTAAAAGCGTAAACACGAAAATAAAAAGACAAAGGAAATACACAGTCAAAAGCAATATTAAACAACAATAAAAATTAAAGGGTGAATCCGAAAATAAAGATACAAAAATATTCAAATATAGCAATTTAAATTTACAGCACAGAGTACACCTTCATAAATGCACCCTCTTATAATAGATAAGTACACTTAAAAGACATATATAAATATAATATATACAACCCTAGCACAACAGTGACCTAAGTATGACATAATATATGTATGTATGTAGAACATTGTAGTCACTTTTGTTTAGTTGATCTTATCCCCCCCCCCTTCTCTATTGGCAGCCTCCTCAGATCTCAGCTGTCTTGCCTTAAGTATAAATTTACCTAGCCCGACCATGTTTTCCGCGCTTCCAGTAGTGTCCAACATGCTTCTAGCCCTACATTCGCAGTGGTAAAAAATCGCGGCAAATATTTTTCCCGCCATTCCTCCGTACCCCTACATCTTGCCAAGTTGTGAGTCCACGACTCTTCCTCCTCGCAAACGGGACAGATTCTCGTACCATTCTCGTCAGAAATTTTCGTGCTCCTCCATGCTCCTAGTCTAATCCACGCGAGCCCCTCTCTAATGAGTTTGGCACCTGTTTTGATGTATTGCTCCATACCCCACTCCGATTTCAGCCCAGACTGTACTTCTAATGACACATTCTCTGTGCATTGCGCAATTATTTGCTGTCTGTCAAAATCACAGAGACGTTTCTTAATTTTTCTCCAAATACTTCGCCTGTTTTCCTGCCCCGCCATCCACATGTCTCCCATCCCAATGGTTTCCAACCCTTTCTTTAACTTTGATGCCCACGTCAAATTACCTTCCATTCGCAACTGTTCACGGTAGCAGACTGCCCTAATTAGAGATTGGTTTCCGTGAACGATTCTCATCCAATATTTAACTGCTCTGATTTTGCACTCTATCGTTTTACTATGTACCCCGAATTCCCTCATTATTCCGCAGTTTGCCGTACCCCTCCCTACACCCAGAATTCCTTTCAAAAATTGGGTTCTCACTTGATCCAGATTCCCTGTTTGTTCCCATCCCCATATTTCTCCTCCGTATGTCATCGTGGATCTAACTGTTGCTCCGCATACAGTTTCCATTAAGGTTATGGAGATATTCGGAATTCTGCAGCGTATCCGGAGAGCTTCCGCCGCTTTCACCCTTGCCTTGTGTTTCGTAATGTCAATGTGTTTTGTCCATTTTCCGTTCATTGTAAATGTGAGTCCTAAGTACACAAAAGATTTAACATTGTCCAGTATCTGTCCTGCATATGGCGAAGTCTCCTCCCTGCTATAAACACAACCCTTTTTGAAAGTCATTGCCTTAGTCTTATTCACATTAACTGTAAGTAGCCATTCATCACAATAATTCTTAAGTTTGTCCAGTCCTCGTTGCAATCCGTTTACTGTCGTAGAGCACAATACTAAATCGTCTGCGTATAAAAGTGTTGGGATCTGCAAATCCGCTACTACTGGTGCTTGAATATTCTCTGCTATCATTGTATCAGTAATATCATCCACAAAGAGATTAAATAGCAAGGGAGATAAAATACAACCCTGCCTCACTCATCTATAGCTTCGGCAGCTCTCGGACACTCTGTTTCTGTCGTACTTCACACAGAATTCGACATTTTGATACATTGCCTGCAATGCTCTAACCATTTTACTTGATAACCCCTTTTCTGCCTAGTTTGCACCATAATGCATTTCGATTGATAGAGTCAAATGCCTTCTTAAAGTCCACAAAAGCACAATGAAGCTTTCCCCGCTTAACTAACAGTGTCAAGTTCTACATATGAGGAGGTTAAACAGGTGGAGTAGTAAATATAATTTAAATACGATTTTTTAACCCCAGTGGTCCAATTAATTATGTCATAATTAATATGAACAGCTTGTGATATTAATCAGTTTTTGGAAGATATAAATATCTGTTATCGTAATTTTTTGGTTACAATACTCTTTTAGAGTCGCACAAAAGAGATTATAGTTAGAATCAATCGTCTGCCACTAAATAATTCTGACGTTCTTTATGCAAATATATAATATTAAATCACTAGTAACACAAAACCTCTTTATCTTGAATTGCGATACCTGATAAACCAGTCTACTAATCTAACAATGCTTGGTACTCAGTCATTTGTTTTTAATTTGCAGTCGCTGCATTTCAATAAAGCAGTCAGATAAAACTGGTACAGAATAGCAAATACAGCTCATTAAATCTATCTTTTCACCCTCAACATCCTTTTGCAATAGAAGTAGTTCATATCATAAGCAGCACTAATTATGTTTTAAAAATGCACATATATGCTTATCAAAGTCGAAACATAGATTTTATCTTGCAAATTGCTTGTGCTTTGATTCTAGTTGCAAGTGCTTATTGTTCTGTTCTGAAGTCAAGTGTATCACTTGCAAGTGGTATAAAGTAGTCGTTTATTTTATCAGTGATTGACCTAATTTACTTTAGGTTAATTAAAATGTCATGTTAACAGCTGCCATCACTTGCTATTGCTTAAATAGTTTAGGTGTGGCCTAGGTCAGACAACAGAGGAACAAAGCTCGCGTATTGCAACGAATAGTGACTAATACACCAAAGAGGAAGGATGAAATGATAGAACACAAGAAACACATGCAGCAGGCAGACTGAGGGGCGCAGAAGTCCTAGCATTTCATGGTTCGAAAACTCGCCGTATGCTAGTGTTGTCCAGAGAGGGCGATTAACGACAAGTCGACCAGGCAGCCCTCTAGGGCTCCACGGAGAGTATTCTTTCCTTTGAGCATCTGCTCCATCTATCCGGCACCATCATGTGCCACACACCTAGAAGCACGCCTGAAAGATGGGAAGGGAACTGAACGAAGGATGGAATCGTAGTAGTGAATAACTACCCCAGCTTTATTTAATTGTTTCTTCACACAAACCCTGTGTAACACAGGAGTTGTGTAGGTACAGTCAGACCAAAAAATTCAATACGTTAGCAGAAAAAGTCTTAATACTCGCTTACTTGTGAGCAGAAACGAAATAAGGGAATGCACTAGGCAAAGGGATAGACAAATCTTTTAAACACTGTTACTATATGATTGAAATTCATTTCTTTGTATAGCCAAGAGTTGAAAAAGTCCCATAAGAGAAAAGTTTAAGTACTTTAAAACTGATACTACATTGAAGGAATATTTCAGAAGTGGTTATTTGCACGAAAGGAATATATATATATATATATATATATATATATATATATATATATATGACATAAATTGTGTTAACGAGATCTACTTATTTGTAGAGTAATTTTGTATCTATTTATTACCGTTTACTAGTAATTCAGAAAGAAGACATTTTGAGTGGTTATTTCCAGAAAATTTAAATTATACATTTTGTTTGCCATGAAAACATCTTAAAATTTAATCAAAATTGTTGCAACCAATTTTTCATGTATAAGGCAGTTCGGGGCGTGGAGATTATCTTGAAAATCTGCGTATCGGATTCTTAAAAGTAACTAAACTAATAACCAAGTTTGGTATTTAAACGGTTTTTCGTTTTTGAGTTACGTTTTCCACATACGCACACGAGCGTTTTTCTATGGTCTCAGGGAACTCATCACATATATTATTGGTGAAATCTCGGAATTTTTGGGAGCAATACAAGACCTTCTCTGCACACTATGTACACAGTAGTGCAGAGAAAGTAAAAATTGGCGAAAAGAGGAAGTCAGACCGAAATCTAGGTTATTTTGGGCCGGTTTTAAATTCGTAAAATATGGCATCACGTTCTTCCAAAAGAGTAAAGGTAAGAAAGGTTTTCTGTCATTTGGCAAGCACGTACCAAACTTAATTCCCGGGTCTGAAGAAGACAGTGTTTTTACTACGCATTGTAAATCTGGGCTATACTCCCTACTGACGATATTACGTGACTTGCTGACGTCAGCGATTTCTCGTTTCCTTTCACCAAGAAGTGTTTTCTTATGTCGAGAACATACGGGGTAGCATTTGCACAAAGGATATAAAAAGGAGAAAAAGTGGGAAACAGACTTCTCGAGTCACTTATTCACTTCTCTGTATATTAAGAGTAATGGTTTTACTGTTTCTTATTCACAGATGTCTTGAACACCAATATTAAACAATACACTCTCGCTGTATTGAAGACAAACATGCAAAATGTTTCTATTTATGTGTGGATAGCTTACAGTTTTCTTAAGCCTTTTATTAATGAGTTTTAACTGTCATCTGGAGGTTATTATGGTTCTAATACTGGTAATTTTAATGCTGTTGTTTATTTTTATTTTTTGATATGTTTAACGTCCGTTTTACACCGCAGGCGGTGACACTGATGATACAGGGAATGAAGATGGAGCACCGGTGGAATGCGAAGACAGGGGAAACCGGAGAACCCGGAGAAAACCCACCCCTGCGTTGATTTGTCCATCACAAATCTCACATGCGGTTGCTTGGGATCGAACCCGGGCCGTCTAGGTGAGAGACGAGTGGTCCAGCCACAGCGGGGCCCCCTGAGGTTTATACAACGAAATACATCAACGCAACACATGCCAGAAATTAAACATTTATTTTAACCATTCTAAAAGTGTAACTTCTAAAACAAACGCCTTAAAATATGTTTAATGAATTACCTGAATAAATAAAGAATACGTCTTAAGTTTTAGACATTTAAATTAAAAATAAAAACAAATGTTATTAAAATTAAAATTAGGGAAACACATTAGTTGTGTGATATTTATATTATTATTATTATCATCATCATCATCTTTAACCGTTAGTTTCATTGTTATTAAATTTGGAAAGGGCCTATTTGTGTTCTTGTTTTGTACTTAGTTTTCCAACATTCTTATATATAATTGTTTAATTTTTATGGTATTTCTGTGTTATGTAATTATGTATTACTTATGATTTGTTAATACCATATCTGAATTTCTGTAAACAGAGTGGGGTGTTTTCATGAATACATGTGGTATATTGATAAACTTTAGTGAGTGTTACCATCAATAATCGCTCAGTGGAGAAAACCGGGTCCGTTAGAAATATTTGTTCTACAGGTGTTGCCAGAAGTGCCTAAAGGATGGAAAAGACTGAAGCTTGCAGCGTCATAAAGTACTTGATGTTTAATAGTACCCGGGAAATTGTGAAGACGGCCATTTATGTAAATGGTTGTCCAAATGATTGTGACACTATTACCAGATGGAAAAGAAATTTCCAAGCTAGTCAAATGTCCTTCACAGACGATACAAGAGCCAGACGACCATCATTATCAGACGACGCGGTCACATAGGAGAAAAGGGATAGGTCAATTCTGGTAGACAGAAAAGCATCCAAAGGATCCTGAAAGGCATTTTAAGGAAGCGGGAGGAAAATTATCCAGATGAACTTCATATGCCTAAGGTGTCTGCACATTGGGTTCCAAGTTTGTTCACCCCTTTCCAGAAAAAGAATAAGGCGTAATCTTTCACGACAGTTGTTAACACTATTTCACAGGATGAAATGCAATTGGCGTGTTATTTATGGACGCTCTTTAACTACTGTAGTTCTCAGCGTCCTATTCTAAATTGGGTGTGAAAGACCACTTAATTTTGCTCTCTATCAGGCTTAAGGTTCTTTTACGTGCCGTAAATCTACGACACGGGACCAACAGCTTTACTTTCCTCCCGAAGGAAGCCATGCTAAGGATTTTTACACCCGAAAAAATCCATCGTACTTCCGCCGGGTTTAAATGAAAAGGACGATGAGGATTTTTTGATATTCTGGTAACCATGGACGTAACTTGGATATATCAGTATGAAACAGAGACCAAAAACATGAGCAAGAAGTGGTGGCATACTGATTCCCTTCCCCCAAAGGGCAAAGCTTCAAGTCAGTAAGGAAGGTTTATGCTCTCTCGGCTAAAAATGTACAAACGTTTCTGTCAATTGTTTAAGCTGATAAATTAAAAATTACGTTATCTTCTCGTATGTTTAACTGTTGCAGTGAATAGGTGAGTAATCATATATAAATCTTTATTTTAGCTGATATAAGTATTTTAGGATTTTTTCCTTTACATTCTCTACATAGTACATGATACTTAGGCAGAGAAGGTAATGCACTTCATCCAAAAATTCAGTACACAAATTTCAAATTTTAGGATTTTCTGTATCCCAAAACAAGCATTTTTACAAAAGGTCCACATGTGTCTATGAGCATGATAACTCAAAAAGAAAAAGACGGTAAAATACCAAACTTGGTATTTAAGTTTAGTATCTTCCAAGGATACCACGCAATGATTTTGAATAATATTTCCCCACCCAAGCTTCCCTTTACATAGAAGAATTTTTGAAAATGTTGATTTTCTTAAAAATAGCTCTAACGATGTTGATTAAAATACCATATATTAAATATATTTATAAAAAAGTATATTTTGAATTTTCTGGGAATAGCTTCTGAAGAGATTTTTATTATTTTTCTGAATTTTACATAGCTGTTAAACCGTAACAGGTAAATAAAAACGTACTACAAACATTTAGATCGTCGTATATATTTCATGGATTGACCAATACCGAGATATTTCTTGTTTATGATTTTAGTTTTAAATACTTAAACTTTTCTCATTCGAGAATTTATTAACTCCTGGTCATACAAAGAAACGGATTTCAATCACATGGCAACCAGCTTTAAAAAGATTTGACTAACGCTTTAGCCTAGCGTACTACCTTATTTCTCTTCTAGGTACATACAAGGAAGCAAGTAATAAGACAATTTCTGCTAATGTTTATCTCGTTTAGATGAAGTAGGAAGAAGTATAGGAACAATAATTTGTTACAGACATGTGGAGGAATTCATATGAATGGATATATAAGCTTTTTGTATCTGGGGTTTATTTATTCATGCAATAAATGCATTTTACATGAAACAATAAAAACAGAAATTTTTCCTAACATTCAAAGTTTCCAGCTTCAATAATAGTAAACGTAAATGCGATTTGTGATGGACAAAGCGACGCCTGGTCAAAATTTCTCTCGTAGTTCGGTATACCTACTTTCCCTTTGCAGAATGCTTCATCATCACCGTCATTCTCCGCGAATGCTTCGCCAATTAAAAGCTGAATCCATTCTTTGTCTTCTTTCCCGGAACCTTCAGTGTTGGTTAAACAAGTGCTATCACTGAAATTTTCACTCAAAGACAATTTGAACCATAATCCTACAAAAGTGTGTATTTCTGAAGATTTATTTAGCAGAATTTTAAAGTACCTACTGAAAAACAACAATGACTGTCAGACGTAAATGCACCCTATGCTTAAGCAGTCTTATGCTGATGATTTCAAATTTTATGACTTTTATATGAACGATTTCAAATTTTAGGCTTTTGTGGTGCGGTTGATGAAGAATACCAAAGCAAATTTTAACCAAAAAGCTAACGTAGCTTATCATTTCTCAATACATTTTTCATGCAGTTGAATAAAAATGATATGTTCCTTTCCCATAACCTTCTCTATATATTCTGATACAAACCATTCTCATAAAAGTGTATTACTTTCTCTACACGTACTATGTACATAGTGTAAATAGAAGGTATTTTAATGCACCCAATTATTGGATACCGAGATTCAACGGAAATACATGTTTTGAGACCCACAGAATAAATAAAATGTCCGTATGTGTGTCTGTCTGTGTGCGTGTCTGTGGGCAGCATAGCTCAAAAATGTAAAGACTGTTAATAACCAAACTTGGTATTTAGGTTCTGTATCTTCCAAGGATGCAACACGAAGATTTTCAAGAAAATCCCCCCCCAAAGCTTTACATAGAACTTTTTTTAGAAAATTTTGATTTTCTCAAAAATGGCTGTAACGATTTTGATTAAAATATCGTATATTAAAGATGTTTAGCTGACAAATAAAATGTATATCTTGAATTTTCTGGGAATAGTCTCTGAAGACTACTTTATTGTGGATGAATTTTACGGAATTTTGCATAACTGCTAAACCGCAAGAGATGGACAAAAACTTATCCCACAGAAAATGTAGAGTACATTAAAACATACAATTTATGCTATATACATTTTTTTGTGGAGTTGATTGTTTTTAAGATATTCCATGTTTTTGGTTTCACCTTTAAAAACTTAACTTTTATTTTGCAGGAAAGTCAACCCCTGTCCATACTAACAAAAAAGAACTTCAGTAACATAGCAACCAGCCTTTGACTATCACCTTAGTCTATAGTAATCTCTTATTTCGCTTTCTACTTACAAGGAAGCATATAATAAGACTATTTTTACTATTTTTTCTCTATTAGCAAGAAGTAAATAGCACCATATGCTTTTTAACAATAATTTGTTGCCGAGATGTAGAGAAAATCATGCGAATTGAAGACATCATTTTTTATATCTATTTCACGCTAATCAAGATAAACATTAGCAGAATTGATTTTTTTAGTCCATTATAAGTAGAAAGGAAGCAAGGAAATCTACTAGGCTAAGCAGTCAATATTTTAAAAGATGGTTACTATGTGTTTGAAATTATGTTCTGTTTATATGTCTAGGAACAAACAGAAGAAAAAGGAATGACGTATTTGCGTTTTAGAAATACTTAGGGATTTTAAAATCGAAACCAATTACAAGGAATATATCGGAATTGCTAAACTCTACAAAAAATGTATGCTATAAATTGTATGTTTTAATGAGGTCCAATTTTTTGACGTTGTGTCTTTTATCAGAGCTATTTTGAGACAGTCAACATTTTAGAAATGTTATCCAAGTAAAGGGTAGTTTGGGGTGGGGCAATTTCTTGAAAATCTTTGCGTCGCATTCTGGGAAGATGCTAAACTTAAATATAGTTCGGTGTTTAACCAACTTTTCGTTTTTGGAGTTATATATATATATATATATTTATTTATATTTTCATAGCATGTTGAAAGGGTTTTGCAAAGAAGCTTATTTATTTTCATGAGTCTGCGAACAAATGAAAGATGTTACACCACATACCTCTGATTTGTTATTTATTCGTCTGTCTCCACAGTAGTTCAGGTCATTAGAATTAAATTTTGGTTTTGTTGTTTTTTTTAAATTAGATTAGTTTAAGTAACAGAACATATATTGTACATAAGGCTGAAGAAAAACATAATGTATTTAAATGTTAAGTACAACTTTAAGACTTATAAAAACGGTCGTAGCATGTTTAAAAATTGCCGAAAGAAAAATGATGACCCTATATGTCTACTGGGAGAACTGTTAGATAGCAAGTCAAAAGTTTTGGTTGAGAAAATTAACATTTCAATCTCCGGTCCTGACATGTGAAGAGGAGTGAAACGCCTGTATAGTTGTTTACAGCATATAATCCTTATTATTCTGCATTAATTTACATATATTGCAGAACACCACCACGTTCTACACTTTCAGCATATTGTAGGATTTGACTTGTATGTTGTAAAATATGTTTCAGCTTTACCGTTCATTTTGTGGCAAGCAGTATTGTACAAGAAATGATGGTATTAAAATACAATTATACTATAACCACAACGCCAGAATACAAATAAACACAATGTTGAATACGATGAATTACCATTTTGTCTGGTTTATCTATCTTTGACAGTTCCCGCTCGGTTAACTTTAAATTTTTATACTCTTTTTGGAGCTCAAATTATAGGTTATAAAGCTATCCAGTAAGTCAGTATTAGTTAAGCTCCTGATGTGGTTACGTGGATAAATGAGCTTGTTTTACAGGAGTAATCATAATTATTGTTAAAATAAGAACTAAAGCTTTCCTGGCGACGTGTTAATTCAAAATCTTCTCGGGCTTCTAGCCAGGTAAAAACAAGAAGCCCGAGAAGATTTTGAATGAAATAATTATTGTTATTCCAAATAACATTCAAATTTTGACTGTAAAAGCATAGGTTCAAAATCGTTCATATTCCTGCATAGTCTTGAATTGTACTTGATTATCGCAACCAATATAGTGGGACTCCACATGAAGTTGCCGACTCAGCCATCCCTTTATATAGGTGTCCTTTTTAGATAAAACATTTTGACTAGCTTGCTGTTCTAGAAATGTTGGGCCATCTGTTCTTCCCCGGAACCGCTCGCATTAGTGTTTTTACGATGCCATTGAAGTTCTTTGAATTAAGGCAAAAATTGGCTCGACATGCGGCATGGCAGTATCCATTGAATAGGTAGAAACTCAGATACATTATTATACTAATTGAAACTATATATATCTTTACACATTTTCCAGCACACTGACGCATTTCGTGGCCGGGAACCAGAGCACCACTTATTTCTGATCGGGACTCCGGCACTGTATACCCTACTTTCATTTACCTTTTTTCTTTTACCTTGTTTTTCCGTATTATTACTGGATTGCTGTTTTCTTACTGTTACAACACACATATAAACACAAACATATTACACCCATGCCCAAGGCAGGACTCGAACCCACGATCCCCAGCGCTAGAAGCACCAAAGCGCGGCCATGGGGACCAGCACTTATTAATCCACTGCGCCACGGTACTTGTCTAGCAAAATTGGTGAAAAAGTGGTTACTCAGCTCATATTTTTAACCCCTTATAAATGTGAAACATTTCCACAAACTGAACAAACTTTCAGTCAATCTACTCTTTAGGTACGAAGAAGAAAGTCTTCTCACAGCTTGTAGCAATCACTCGTATGAGTTATGAAATGCAACTGTAAGCTAGGGATAAAGCAGATAATGTATAATAAAGCAATGAAAGAGAAGGGGACCCTTAATTACAGAATGCAACGATAGGTAATAAAGCAGCTAGTAGATAATAAATATGTTTATAAATCAGATACTGTTTTTAATATAATAGCAAGTTTGCTCTACAATCGAAATTCTAGTTCTTCCGTTGATGTAAACAACGTAAACTACACATTTTCAATTTGATTGAGACCTGATCTTGTGGAGTGGACTTAGGCAAACGTATTGTTTGCAGGTGCCAGGTAGTGCACTGCTGGCTGCAAGCCACAATCATATAACAACTCGGTATAGGGCGTGACGAAACAACGAAGCTAATGGACATATAAGAGAGAATAGAGAGGCATAAGGTACATGTCGTTAATTAACCTAATAGAGAGGGTAGAAAAGGATGACCGCTAAACCTTTTCGTTTTGTCCCACACACAGCGCCATCTGTTGAACTCAGAGAAAATGTATTGTTTACTTCCGATTCTATGCCTACTTTGTGTGTGTGTTTAACGGCCGCTTTTAATACAAATGGCACCGCAGGCGATGACACTGATAATACATGAAATACAGATAGAGCACCGGTGGAATGCGATTGCTGGGGAAACCCCGCCATGCGCCGCTTATCCTCCACAATCCCTCATGCAGTCGCTTGGGATCAAACCCAAGCCTTGGCGAGAGGCCACCTATTTAATCAGTATCTACTGATACTATAATTATGTTTTATTATATTTTTACTAATAATTATATCTTTATTAAAATTTACACAAGTGTTAGCAATTTAGACATTTACTAGCTAATTCTACCATTTTCACAATATCGTCTAGGAATATGAAATCGTAAAATGGATATAGTCTGAAGGATACGGTTTAGCCTATTTAACAAACCCCTCCAATCAAGCCAAATGGCGTCATTTTATCTGCGTTTTTGCTGCGCTAACTGAATAAACGGTTAGGGAGAATATTCGTTACCTCTCTAGCACTATAAAGGACGTCATTAAAATGTGTGAAAATCATAGGATAAACATTAGTATCTTGATAATTTTGCATCGTAACATTCACCTGTAATTTAAAACTCAATTGTGTTGCTCTAACTCGACTTGCTTTTTCTCACAAGCCGTGTTTAGGAGAGGGGTTGTATAGGTAGAGTAAGACTGAAACGTTCAATGCCATAGTCGGAATTTGAACCACAGATCTCCCGGTCTCTAGCCTGTTGCTGTACCACTGAGCTACCATGGCAACATGCCGGCATGGCATGTTGTGTAAACAAAAACATTAAATCAATATCAATTGACCAAAATAGTTGGCTATTCTATGAATCCTGGGACTTGCAGCATTTTAAGTCGCCATTGGTGTTGTCATCTCAAAATAATTTGAGATCACCTTGTGGTTTATCGGCAAACATGCGAGTCAGTTGAGAAATTCAATGCTATGCCGGCTTGTTCCCATAGTAGCTCAGTGGTAGAGCAACCGGCCAGAGACCGGGAGATCCGTGGTTCAAATCCCGGCTATGGCATTCCATTTACTTGTTTGCTCGGGTGAATCTGTCAGCTTAAAAAGTACAACATCATACTGTATTAATTACTTTAAATACTTCAAATTGCAGCAATAATTTTGTGAAGCACCTAAGTTTAGTGTCACTAGCCGCTCCAGTGATACGCATTCATAATTCTGACATTCTGGTATTCTGACATTTTGTGATTTCCTTTACAAATCATCTGGATGTATATGGGAAGTGATTACGAGGAAAAACGAAATTGAAAATGGTAATATTTTAAGTCTCCAAATTGTAGACACAGACGTCTGTATTTCCTTTAAGTGTGACAATCGCTTGTTTCCATCCTTTTGCTTTCAGTAAATTGTACGCTCCCTGTCCCCAACAGTTTCATCTCCCGAGTTCCGCAGCACGACATCGTGTCACAAATAAATTGGGAATTAGCTTGCCTTCACTTTCTACAGTCGTGAAATAAAAGTCCTCCACAAAGCTTCTTGGTATCATAGCTAAGACTTCCCGCCCCTTGCCCGACTCTGGGAAGGTCAATTATTCCTTTGTTGGGGTGGGGAGAAGAATGGCAGGGTATAAGGTTTCTTAAGCCTATTGGGAAAGGATTATAGAACTACAGTCAAGTCAGGCAGACAGAAAGACAGTCTGACAGATAGAAGCCTGGGAGCAGCAACACAAGTCTACCAAAAGTGATATGACAACGTTGGATCTTGGACTTCTTTCTTAATTTTACGGAGCTGTGAAGGAAATTAATTAGAGGAAACTTCTGGTAGATTATTTTGAGAGTCTTACCAAGACCGCTTAAAAAGATTTTTTTTACTTACTCTACTTCGTACTTAAAAAAAATCTGATGTGTTCCATTCACTTGACTTTTTCTACATCTCTGCAACAGATTATTGTTAAAAAGCTTATGCATCTATTTACTTCATGTTAATTGAGAAAAAAAATAGCAGAAATGGCTTGCTTCCTTGTAAGTGGAAGCGAAATAAGGAAATAGCATAGGTTAAAGTGATAGTCAAAAGCTGGTTGCTATGTGACTGAAGTTTCTTTGTTTGTACGGACAGGAGTTGACAAATTCCTGTATGAGAAAAGTATAAGTTTTCCAAAGCTGAAACTAAAAACAAGGAATATCTTAAAAACGATCAACTCCACGACAAAAATGTACATAACATAAATTGTGTGTTTTACTGTGTAGTAAATTTTTGTCCATTTCATACGGTTTAGCAGTTAAACAAAATTCCGTAAAATTCATCCAGAATAAAGTAATCTTCAGAAGCTATTCCCAGAATATTCAAGATATATTTTATTTGTCTTAAATATATGACATTTTAATCCAAATCGTTTGCAACATTTTTGAGGAAATCAAACATTTCAGAAAAAGTTCCATATAAAGGGTAGCTGGGGGTGGGGGATTTTCTTGAAAATCTTCGTGTCGCATCCTTGGAAAATACCAAACCTAAATACCAAGTTCGGGGTTTAACGGTCTTTTCGTTTTTGAGCTATGCTGCCCACAGATACACACATACACAGACATGGACATGCATTTTTGTAAAAATATTTTTTTTGGATTCAGGGGTTCTCAAAATATGTATTTCCGGTTAAATTTCGGTAACGAATTTTTGGCTGCAATACAATACGTTCTCTATACACTATGTATATAGTACGTGCAGATAAAGTAGTAAGTGAAGGAGATATTACATTCCACCCAAAAATTCGATAGCAAAGTTCCATCGGAAACGTAAGTTTCAGTATCATCTGAATCCAGAAATACAGTTTTAAAAAGTGGCTCGTAAACAGCATAACTCAAAAACGAAAAATCGGTTAAGTACCAACTTATGTTTAAGTTCAGCATCTTCCAAGGATGCGACACGAAGATTTTTCAAGAAAATAACCCAAACCACTTTCTAAAGGAAAATTTTCCATTTATTTTCTTCAAAAATGGTTCTAGCAATTTTGATTAAAATCTGATGTGTTCCATTCACATACCTTTCTCTACATCTCTGCAACAAATTATTGTTAAAAAGCTTATGCTTCTATTTTCTTCATGCTAAGTGAGAAAAAATTAGCAGAAATAGACATATTTCTTGCTTCCTTGTAAGTAGAAGCGAAAAAAGGGAGTACCATAGGTTAAAGTGATAGTTAAAAGCTGGTTGTTATGTGACTGAAGTTCCTTTGTTTGTATGGACAGGAGTTGACAAATTCATGCATGAGAAAAGTAAGTTTTTTAAGGCTGAAACCAAAAACAAGGAATGTCTAAAAAAACGATCAATTCCACGAAAAAAGTGTATATAACATAAATTGTGTATTTTAATGTGCTGTACATTTTTTGTTGCTTGTCTATCTCTTACAGTTTACAATTTACACAAAATTGCGTAAAATTCATTCAATATATAGTAGTCTTCAGAGGCTATTCCCAGAAAATTCAAGATATACATAATTATTTGTCAGGTAATATATCTTTAATATACGATATTTTTATCAAAATAGTTAGGCCAATTTTTAGAAAATCAAAATTACTGAACTTAAATACCAAGTTTGGTATGTAACGGTCTTTTTATTTTTAAGCTATGCTGCCCACATACACACACAGACAGACAGACAGACACACACACACGGACATTTTTCTAAAAATGCTTTTTCTGGTGGTCTCAATACATGTATTTCCGGTGAAATCTCGGTATCGAATTTTTGGGTGCAATGCAATACCTTCTCTATACACTAT
Organism: Hymenopus coronatus; assembly: GCA_030762935.1. NCBI lineage: Eukaryota > Metazoa > Arthropoda > Insecta > Mantodea > Hymenopodidae > Hymenopus > Hymenopus coronatus. The sequence goes on from CM060890.1 coordinate 38,035,355, forward strand.
GTACATAGTACGTATAGAGAAAGTAAAAACGTATATTAAAGATATTTAGATAAAAATACAATACGTATATCGGTCTTCTTAGAATCAGCATCTGAAGTCGTCGTGTTTCTTTTGTTTTACTCCTGACGATGCAAAAATCGAATTTCAATGGTAATCGCATAGCGACAGCTTTTAAACCATTTAAATATCGTATTAGAAAAGTGTATTTCTTAGTTCCCTTATACTAAGAAACAATGTACTACTCTGCTAATGGTTACATGCATTAGCATGGAGTAGAAAGAAGAATAATCATTTATAAGAAGTTTGTTGGGAGAACCGGTTGATGTGGATGAAGCACCTTAAATTTTTTGTAATGCTATCTGCAGGTTTGCTATAAATACTTACGCTGTAATCTTTTTTTTTTTTTATTTTATTAGTAGCTTAATGTTCTACAGGTCTAATGAGATTGTACTTATTCCATTGTCTTTTACCTCGAACATAACTTGGCAGGAAATGGTACATAAACGATAAATATATATTCATGTAAGGTTAATATCGTTTGGCTTTGTTTCAAACGGTTATTGCATCTTTGTTCTGGCACTGATATAAAATCAATACATCCCCCAAGGCCTCTGCAAGCTCAAGCTGTTTTGTTCATACTCCTTTTTTTCTATCATCAGAGGGAATATTTACAGCGACCAGATTGCTGAGTACACAGAGATAGATATAAAACGCTTATAATTAAGGAAAAATCCATTGAACTACCAGTCTGCATACCTCCTATGCTGTTATTCATGTAGAAAAGCAATTTTCACTAGTAGTGAAAGAGCAGTAAAGAGATTTTTTGTACTTTGAGTTTTGTTTTTTAATATCTTAAATTTAGTAGAAATTAAACTCCTTCAAAACGACAGTAAAATTAATGGGTTAACTCGTCGCACATTTAGAATTAGGAATATTACTTTGTGGAGGTTATAGTTAATGTTTTATCTATGATCACACACGAGGTGCGATCAAAAAGTTTCCGGAATGACGTCATAAATACAACAGAACAGTTTGTTTTGTGTAATCTGCACTGTCGTCACCCTCGAAGTAGTCTCCTTGGGAGTTGATACACTTGTCTCAGCGCTTCTGCCACGGCTGAAAGCACCTCTGGATGTCAACATGTTCAGAGCCTTCTGCGATTCGCGATGGATGACATCAATGTCCTCAAAAGGGTGTCCTCGGAACCGCATTTTAAGTCGCGGGAAAAGAAAAAGTCCACTGGTGCCAAATCTGGAGAATAGACGAGATGGGGAACAGTATTCTTAATTTTATCCAAACATTGGCGAACAGAAAGAGCTCTGTGCTCGGGCGCATTGTCATGAACCAGTCACCACTCCTCCATTTCTCCGGCCGTTTGCGTCGCACATTCTCCTTTAATGAGCCAGAAAGTTCTCTTATTGTAATGTGCCTATCATTTAAGACGATTCTATCACCTGCTTGATATTTTCATCAGTTTTGCTGGAACAGGATCGTTCCGAACGATCTGCATCTTTAACTGAAGTCACACCACTTTCAAATTTCGAAAACTGCTCAAATGCTTGAGTTTTCCCATAACTTCCTCCCCACAAGCTGTTCTTAACATTTCATAGGCTTCTGTTGCAGTTTTATAGCAAAATTGTTTGTTTTGTGTTCTTCGTAATCTGACGTTTTTGCTACGCGGTAAAATCGCAGCACATGCAAAACACGTGTTCACTTCAGAGGGTCTACCTCGTCACTACATGGTCACAGGAAGTCACGGGAAGGAACGCTGCATGTACCGTCTTGGTTAGACTTAAAGAAATCTCAGCATCAGCATTGTTGCGAAACCATTCCGGAAAGTTTTTGATCACACCTCGTACATATGAGTATATATATTCTGTATGTAATGAAATGTATTATTGCGGAAACGATACGTTTACAGAAAGAGTAATTTGGGCTTTAGAAAAAAATTGATGTGTTCCGTTCACATGGCTTTCTCTACAATTTCTGCAAGAAAATTATTCTTACAAAAAAGATCTACATTCTACTAATTAAGCATTATCAGTATGGCCTTACTACTTGATTCCTTGTAAATAGAAGGGATCTAAAGCGATACTCATACCATTTAAAAGCCGGTCGCTGCGTGAACAATTGAAATTCGGATCGTTTTGCACGGCCAGTAGTAAACAAAAGCGAGATGAAAGGAAAGGGTTAGGAGAAAAGTTACGTAGTTTAAACTTGTAACCAACAACAAGGAGTATCTTGGAAACAGTCTACTCTGCAACAAAAATGTACATTACATAAATGCGTGCTTTAATGAGGTTTACGTTGTTTTTTTGTAGTCAGTTTTGTATATTTCTTACGGTTTGCTAGATATGTAAAATTCATCAAAATTCATTCAGAATGAACAGGTCTTTAGAAACTATTCCCAGGAAATTTAAGATATCTATAATATACAGTGTTTTAATCAATATACTTTGGGAGAAAAAACAGATTTTTAAAGAGTAAGATTCACTGTGTACATAGTACAGAGAAAGTAAAAGATCTTATATGTTGCATTCACATGGTCTATCGCTCTACAAACTATTCTTACAAAAACTTTTTCGAGATAAATATTAGCAGAATCTTACAACTTAGTTCCCTATAAGCAGAAAAGAAATAAGGGAATACACTAGGCTAAAGCGATAGTCAAATCCTTTAAAAGCCGGTCAATATGTGAACAACTGAAGTTCGGTTTGCTTTGCATTTCCAGAAAACCAAATGAGAAATGAAATGAAAGGTGACCACGTTTGAGAAAATTTGAAACCAATAACAAGAAATGTTAAATGTCTCGGAAACGGTCAACTCAAAAAAAGCTGTATATTACATAATTTTTTTAACGAGATCTATATCTTTTGTGTCTACGGTTTATCAGTTATGCAAAATTCAGAAAAAATCCATCCAGAATGAACAGGTCTTCAGAAGCGTTTCCAAGAAAATTCAAGATATCCTTTTTATTTGTAATGTAAATATCTTAGTTATTTTAATCAAAATTAATAGCTATTTTTGAGAAAAAATATTTTCAAAACATTTTCCATGAAGCTACCAAACATAAATACCAAGTTGGTGTTTAACGGTCTTTTAGTTTTTGAGCTATGCTGTCCATAGACACACACACACACACTAACACGGAGCTTTTTTTTTCTAATAATTTTTTATGGACAGGGGATTCTCAAAATATATATTTCTGATGAAATCTTGGTATCAAAATTTTGTATGGAATATAATATATCTTCTCTATAACTATATATAGTACGTGTATAGAAAGAAAAAAGGCACAATAAATTAACAAACATTATCATTATATTCTGAAATGCTTGATGCCAGTTTCATAAGTGAGTTTAAAGTAAAAATGAGCGTTAAAGATGATCGTGTCCATAAGGAAAAATTTTAAAAGCGTCCAAGATACTAATATTAATATCCTTCCAGAAAAGTCACGGAAAGTTTATTTATGTAGTTATACCGAGTAAGTCAAAAACCTTCGAACTGGCTGTGCGGAGTTTTTCCACTTGGCGTGTGGACACATGATTCAACACTGCTGCTGTAAAGAAGGTTACGCTTCTGTCGCAGTTTTTATTCGTCCTGGAAGAACAGTATTGGGTTGACAGTGATATGGTGTAGTTCAGTTATTACTAGTGATTTATTTTTTTGACCTGCACTGAATCTCAAAACGTGTTATGGACCAGTATGTTTTCTATTGCACAGCATGTATGTGATTCGAATGTGTTAACTCAGTTCGCTAAGTAAAAGTACGATTTTGGGGAGAAAGAATTATATTTTTTCTCAATTTTGTTCGAGTCAACAGTTAACGCCCTCATATACGTGAGTACAATGTTGCCCTCTTTGTTTTAGAGAAGTAGCAGACAGTGTGCGTGATTTTACCTTTCTTCAACAAGACTCTGCAACAGCTAATACGATCAATGTTTCGATGAAAACAATTGAAAGTGCCCCCTCCTTCGGTCCCCCAACCCAACCCAACCCCGTGAGATTTATATTTCTGAGGTAAATTAAAACATAAAGTATACAAGACAAACCCACCCAATCTGGAAGAATGAAAACAAAATATTCGCCAGGAAACTGCCACCATATCTTTAGGTGAACTACCGCGAGTAATAGATAGTTTCCTAAAGAGATGCCAAAAATGTATTAACAACGCGGTGACCAGTTTCAGCATCTCATTTAATAACATTGATAAGCGAAACCTTTAAAAGTAGGTTTAAAAATTGTGCATGGTTTCATCCGCGCCTTTCTATAATAGTGGTAGACGGCAACAAGCGCCGAAGAGGCGGACAGGCAAAACACCGAGCAGCCGGTTCGTACTGTTTTGACTCATTCGTTTGATGAGCATTATAAAAGTGTATTTTACGTTTTGTTGAACTGTATTTATGTTTTGTTGTTTGTTAAGTGTAGGATTTGTTCCCTAGTAACTAGAAACTATATAAGCATCACTGATTATTATAAGAGGAGATATAATGATATAATTTAATAACAATAAAACTACCTACTGCTAATATTTCCAACCAGAGTTACTTTTAAAAGTTTCAATACATAGCATTTGCTACTTTATCTATACGCACTATGTACATAGTGTATAGAGAAGGTATTGCATTCCACCCAAAAATTCGATACCGAGATTTCACCGGTCATTTTTAGAGTCATTTGTATCTAAAATAAGCATTTTCGGAAAAAGGTCCGTGTGCCCGTGTGCCTGTGAACACGATAACTCAAAAACGAAAAGCCGCTAATATACCAAACTTGGTATTTAATTTTAATATCTTCCAGGGATGTGACACGAAGATTTTGAGAAAAATCCCCCCAGCCGAAACTACCCTTTACATGGACCTTTTTTCGAACATTTTGATTTTCTCAAAAATGGCTCTAACGATTTTGATTAAAATTTCGTATATTAAACATATTTACCTGGCAAATAAAATGATTACCTTGAATTTTCTGGGAATACCCTCTGAAAAGTACTTTATTCTGGATGAATTTTACGGAATTTTGAATAACTGCTAAACCACAAGACATGGACAAAAATTTACTATACGAAAAATGTAGAGCACGTTAAAACATACAATTTACGTTATACACATTTTTTCGTGTAGTTCATCGTTTTTGAGACATTCCTTGTTTTTGGTTTCTACTTTGAAAAACTTATACTTTTCTCATACAGAAATTTGTCGACTGCTGTCCATACAAACAAAGGCACTTCAGTGACATAGCAACCAGCTTTTGGCTATTACTTTAACCTATGGTACGCTCTTATTTCGCTTCTACTTACAAGGAGGCAAGTAATAAGACTATTTCTGCTTATTTTTTCTTATTAGCATGAAGTAAATAGAAGCATAAGCATTTTAAGAATAATTTCTTGCAAAGATGTAGAGAATGTCCTGTGAATGGTACACATCAATTTTTTTTTGTCTTCCTTTCAAATTATTTACTAGAAGCTGTATATTTCCTTATTCGAAATCATTAAGATAACTGCTTTTCAAACCGAATATATGCCATGAGAAATTTACAATTTAAGTGTTTCGGAGTACAAGCAAGTAACGGTGTAATGTAAAATATAAATGATATAAAATTATTTATTTGTAATTGTCACATATGCCGATTTTTCAGTTTTAAAATCATTATAAAAAGCAGATTTTTAAGCTTAAGACATGGTGGACTGGCCTATGAAGGCCCGCTTTTTCATATTATATAAAATAAAGTCAGATTTTTTGTATATATTTGAATGAATAACAATGCAGCTTAAGTGGTAACCACACTTGCAAATTTTGCGACATGTAGAACACCAAGTAAGATGTGTTATTTAAGAGGAAAGTTATTTCTATTTATTAATATGTTACAGTCTACCATTGTTAGATTTATTTTCAAGATTTGTTTCGTTTAATTATTATCTTTATTTATTTTTATAGGGGTACGAAATGGGTTTTCCGTCATATAATTCAATACTTGGATTATAGTCTTATATGAAAGTAAGTAGTTTTTTTCTTCGTTCTAATTTAAACATCTCGATATCCATTCTAGAAATAGGTCAATTATTAAAATATGCGAATGATTGATTACACAGAGTTTCAGTCTGCTTTGCTTGAACAATTGTCGTCTGCTAGCTGTAAAGTTATCATTAAATTCTTACATTTCATACTTTTCAAATCTGCTGTTGTTTCCGGGACCACGGAAGGCAACAGGAGGTATAACATGCTAGCCTCTGTTTCCGAGGTCGAGGTTTCAAACCCGTCTAGGGCGATGGATTTTTTCAGGTGTAAAAATTCTTAGTGAAGCCGTTGATCCCATGCCGTAGATTTACAGCATGCAAAGAACCTAAAGACTGATAAAGAGGCGTCTGAGCAAATTTAAGTTGTGTTTCACACCCAATATGAAATGGGACGCTGAAAACCACAGCCGTTAAAGGGCGTTCAAAATAAAATTTAGATGAATACAGGCTCAGGAGTGTATAAACTCTTAAATCAAGCAAAGTAGTCCAAAAGAGTTGCAAAAGGAAGAGAGAACTGGAAAATGAAGAGAATTCTATGATCCGGGCTATGGTGCAGATCTGTACCGATGTTTCAATTTTGGAGCTCATTTCCTGAAAGTTCAATTTTCCTCATATAAGGAACATTTTCTCTGTTATTAATTCATATTTTGATCTAACATTTTAGGAAATCTTTATATTGGTGTTTTACATACACTGAAACAAGTGTTTTGAAAATACTTAAAATTTGGAAAAAATTTTAACACATGGGAAAAAACTGCCACAAGAAAAAAACAAGTATTTTTCAGAAACGTATCAACTTTTTGAAAAACTGTTATTTAAGCTAGTATAGGATGTTATACTAAAGTTGTAAAAATGTCAGCTTTCTGGGTTACTATGAAAATGTTCCTTACAATTGACACATTTTAAAATTGTCAAGATAGGACTTTCCGTACCCCCTTAAGTTTATTAGGTTGTTTTAATATTATAATAGGAATGAAATTACAGTTTGATAGTCAGTAATGAAAACAAAAGATAATATTTTTACTGCTTATTGTTTTATATACATTATTTTATTAAGCAAATGATCATTTCTACCCCCTAAGTTCTATCTACTGAAACATAAGGTTCATTGGATTAATGGCCGGTAAATACCAAATCTGACATTTAATATCAGCGTCTTTTAATGTAACACAAAGATTTGCCAAAAAAATCCCCCATCACAAACAATCCCCTCACATTAAACATTTTATGCTTAGTAAAAAATCGATCGAAATGTGATAGACACTTAATATGCAACCGTTCTTTAAACAATATTGCTACCAGCAGTTTTAAATTTTATTCCTTTTATTATTTTATATTTTCCGAAGAATAGTATGATGACTTTGATAAAAATTCTGTAAATATTTGTATAATAATAAAATATAATTTACTACTTTTTTATATCCGAACAACCATTATGTTTAATCAGGTAATTAACTGTTTGTTCAGTGTAGGATAAGGTTGGAAGGATAGAATCAGAAGGACTCAGAATCAGAAGGATAGAAAACTTCAACGCAGCATTTGGGATTGAACCACAGGTCTCTTGATTTCATTCTGTTGCTTTAATTAACTAATCTATCATGGCAACATGCCGACAAAACATTAAATTATGCAACTGACTCGCATTTTTCATGACAAACCGCAAGGAGATTCTCAAAATAAATTCAAGACTGCGGTAAAATTCCCGTGGTCGGGTTGTAGTCTCCCCCACTATTCGGTCCCAGTTCCATCCAACTTTCGAGTTGCTCACCCGTCATCAGCAAATAGAAAAATTTTTTATTACAATAGTTTGTAGAAGAGTGAGTAGAGGAAATCGTGCAAGTGTAAAGTTTAAGATACCTACATGTTAACTGGAAGCGAACGAGATGACTTAGTGGATAACGTCTGTGAGTCCTCTTCTCTTGCTGTAGTCTGTTCCAGTATTGCTGGAGCAATTTTTGTCTCGTATAGCAGAGGAATTTTTAGTCATTAATTATATCTCTATTAGAAATAAACTAATTTGCCAAAACTTATAGGCACATTTGAAACTGCCTAACTTGAACATAGGTTTATTATTAATTGAATAATTATTATTATTAATATCATCGGCATTATTATGCTATTATTATTTAAAATATTTTCTTCTGTTGTTTCGCAAAAGTTGGATGTTTACAAATATCTTCCTCAAATTTTGTTATAGTCCTTTCTTATAAAGATTCACCATAATCTTCGTATTGATCCAAAAATCAAAGAAGTCTTTCTGATTATTTCCATGTATTTTACAACGCTCTTATTTCGTGACTCAAACCGCATCTCCATTTACATCAGGGAAATGAGACAGGGTACCTTGACAGAAAATTCATAGTCAAAGAAGAACCCCCACCAAATTAAGAGTAGTTAGTTTCATACAGAGGGGCTCTTATGCAGGCACTGCAAGTAGGTTATTGTAAGCTTATTGTAATTTATTGACTCTTGCAGGAACGGATAAAGGGGAAACCCGAATTGACCACCAGATCCGGAAGACGATGCGTTCTAAGAAGAACGGAATCCATAACGATTCCAGATTGACACCAAACTTCACGATGGTGCGAGCCTATCTGAGCCATCTTTAACCCGGGAAACCCAGGAGGAAGCCCCCCCCCCCAGAAAGAGGCACTATTCACATACTAGCTCCAGGAAGAAATCTTTACCCAGCGCGTGTTCACCGCAACGCACCAATCGCCGTCGTTTGGTCCTACAAGCCTGAAACTCATGAAAAGGAAATAATAGAAATAGGGTATGCTAGACCAGAATTTCATCGTAGAAGAGAAACCACCCAGCAATGAGCTGAGGAAACCAATGAAAATCATAGGTGAGATCGCAAAGGAATCCAGAACTCCCGAATGCGAGCTTCACGCGTTACAGCGGATCCATTTCGCTCATAGGAGAGTAAAATCGCAGAAGTACACAAATGTAACCCAACGTGGACTCGGAACTATAGCTATCATATGACTTTATGTGCTTGTATGTATCTCTTGTTGGACAAATGGTCTTAGTTGCAGTCTGCTTCATGAAGGTTCCAACTGATGTGTAATTATTTTTGGTTGTAGGCCGTGAAGTCGAAAGGTAGAGTCAGCCTGAGGAATTCAATGTCATAGCTAGCACTTGAACCACTAGTCTCCTGCTCTCCGTCGAGTTTCTCTAACCAATAAGCTACCACGTGAACAAGCCGACATGAAATTAAAGTTCCCAACTGGCTTTCCTTGAAAGCCCCAGAGAAATTTATAATTAATTTGAGATGACATACCCCAATAGTGACCTACAATGTCGTAAATTAGGTCAATCATTGTCAGCTGTTAATGATGGTGAAATTATATTGGTACAGCTTGTTCTAGTTATTTGTCAAAAACCATAATGTCCCATACCACATGCAGTTCTAAAGTTTACGACATTTTCATGAAGTTTCAAACACGGACAGTAAAAAGCTAACATTTTAATATACAGAGGCGGCGGCTGCCGACATAATTGCTAATTTTAAATATAAATAAAAATGCTGTTCTTTGGGGACTTTGCATTAAATGTCACGTTTTGATTCCCTCAAATATTTACAGCCAAACTCGTGATATCACCAGTGTTTATCCTAAACAACAGTTTTGAAAGTAAAAACATTTTTTATTTACATACCACAAGAGATTTCGTAAAAAAATGTGTTCATGTATATCTATGTTATGCTAAGCTAACTTTGCGCCATGGGCACCATGAATATAACTGCTATCGCGTAATCCCATCTGGGAATGATATGGTGCCGCGCTGTTTTCATGACATTAAACACGGCGGTTAATAAAAACACCTTAGGGATGGTATGCTGCCTGATTGATATCGGAGATCTAAAGTATGTGTAGTACGTAGATTTTACAGTACCTTCAGTTCTTAAACGTTGGACAGACTGGCGTCTATGGATTGCAACTAAACTAAAAATGCCATTCCGACAGCTTTGGAGCGGTGGTTTATTGTGTTGCGAGCGTCACAGAGCAACATTCGCAGTGCCATTCCATGGAATTTATGGCGCATGAAGCTTTATCGCCTGTTGAAGCCAAATAACCCAACACATTTGTTGATTGATTGCGCTTTATATGCTGTAAATGTTTTAGCCTGCACTCACTTTTTGGGGAAGCATTAACTTGAATTACATATTCATAATTTCTTGTACGCATATTTTGTTGTGGGGTTAAAGTAACTAACGTAGTTCCACCGCTCCATATTTTGGGTTTAGAGTGAAGTCTGCAATTAGTAATTTGAAAGATTGACTCTCTGCACTTAATGTCTAACGACTTCTCTTGTTTAACATAATGCAAAGGGGAGCCCGAACAGGTTGAACAGTATATCCAGCCCTTTCAGCCTAGCTATGGTTAGCACCACACATTTCTGGGCATTGTCAATAAAATACTCCAGGTCGATTAAATCAAAAGGTTGCTTATTTAATCGTCCTGAAGTATCATCAACTTTGTGAAATTTCTTAAAAACTCTGATGAATTCCATTCACATGACTTTCGCTACCTATTCTGTAACAAACGATTTATAAAACTGCTACTTAGTCATGCTAATAGAGACAAACATTAGCAGAAATTGTTTTATTACATAGTTCCGTATAAGTAGAAAGGGAGCATGGGAATACACTAAGCTAAAGCGATAGTTAAATCTTTTAAAATCTACGGGACTGAAATTCAGTTTTTTTTTTTGTTTGTTTTGAAAAGTTTTAAAATTGAAACCAAAAACAAGGAATATCTTGAAAATGATTAGCTCCACAAAAAATTGATATAACATACATTGTGTCTTTTAACGAACTCTATATTTTTTGCACAGTAACTTTTTGGCTATCTCGTGCGGTTTATCAGTTATACAAAAGTCATTGAGAATGATCTATTCCCACAACGTGCAAAATAAACATTAAATTTATCCTATAACTATCTTTAATACACATTATTTTAATCAAAATCGTTAGAGGTATTTTTGAGAAAATCAAACATTTAGAACACTTTTCCATGTAAAGGGTAGGTTATAGTGGGGGGAGGGGTTTTTTGATGATCTTCGTGTCGCATCCATGGAAGATATTGAACTTAAATATACATTTTATTCTGTTTTGAATTCCGAGATCACGACACACCCACACCACACACACACACACACACACACACACACACACACACAGGCATACACGCACGGAGCTTTTTTTTTAAAAATGCTTTTTTTGAATACAAGGACCCTGAAACGTGTATTTCCAGTGAAATCTCCGTAATGCCTGCTTAATACACCGTGCATATAATGTGTGGATAAAGTAAAAAGGTGAAAATTCACGAGTTTTTTTAGCTATTTTATTATACTTCTGAAAATTAGTGGTTTTTGTTAGTCATTTTATTATACTTCTGAAAATTAGTGGTTTTTGTTAGTCATTTTGTTATACTATGAAAATTAGTGGTTTTTGTTAGTCATTTTATTATACTATGAAAATTAGTGGTTTTTGTTAGACATTTTATTATACTTGTAAATTTTGTTTCAGCCCAATTGGTTTTACATCAACAATTTTAAGTGCACATATGGTTATTTAATTGGTCACATACCATTGGGTTAAGCAGTGCATCGAAATTTGAACTCCATTTTTCTCAGTTCCTTTTCTCAGCTCTTCCCTAAATGCTCCTAAGACCACAACTTTTAGCTTATTGACTGGCGACTTTCAGGAGAGTTTCAGAAAGTATTGATTTAAAGTTGTTATGTATAGGTAATCAAAACAGAAGAAATACTTACGCAAACATTAACTATTCTCCATAACTTAAATTGAAAAAAAATGCTTAAAAATGAAATAACGATAAATGTTTTTCTCTTAAAGTTGTTTAAATTAAGATTCCTCAAATTAAAAACTTGTGAGCGATATAATAAACCGTAGTGTCTAAAGAGCATTTTATACTTACATATCACATTATATAATTAATTATAAATGTAAAAGGCAAAATCTTTACAACAGTTTGACATAGCTAGTTAAAAATGCTTATGCACTATAAGTTTATTTTCTTAATGCGTGGTAAAAAAAAAAAAATCAAGAGAAAACGCCATTTATATTTTCTCCGATGGACTGCTCTAAGAGAGAGCGAGGTTTAAAACTAAATATATACAACCACGGAGTTTTTTTTCTCAGATATATTTTTTCAGGAGCCTGACAACATATTTCCAATGATATCCAATAATGATGATGACATAATAATGATGACTTTAACAATAATAACAATAACAATTACCACACTGTTGAACATATGGAGTTCCGTCCCAATAAAATATAATATATTAAACCATATACATGACAAATAAAATATATATCTTGAGTTTTCTGGGTATAGCCTCTGAAGACATCTTCATTTTGTGGAATTTTGCATAATTGTTAAAGCGTAAACTTACTTAAAAATGTAGAGATCGTTAAATTTACAATTTGTGTTATATACGTTTTTTCGTTGAATTCAGAATTTCTGAGATATTCCTTGTTATTTATTTCAGATTTAAGATACTTAAAGCTTTTCTCACACGGAAAGTTGTAAACTCCTCGCCCTGCACAAAAACAGTTTTCAGCCACATGACAACCAGTTTTTTAAAGATGACTATCACTTTAGCCTAGTGTATTTTCTTATTTCCCTTCAGCTTACAACGAAGCAAGAAATTAAGGTAATATCTGCTAAAGTTTGTCTGGATTATCATAAAGTTAGTAGAGGATTAAGCATGTGACAATAATTTGTTACAGAAATGTAGAGAAATCCATGTGAATGGAACACATCAGAGTTTTATCTAACACATCCTTATACAGCAAAAACACTGAGATGTACGTTTTTATAAGTGCACAATCAGACCTGTGTCATAATAATTAATAAAGGAAAAACTTTTTTGTGTTCAACTAGCTGGGATATTCTAAACAGTAATACACATTCTTTATATAAACATCTTATTTCAACTCCGCGTAACAATCAAATAATGCTGTTAATAGTTCAATGGAGACACACTGATGTTTTACTGAGAGCTTATTGGCAGAGAAGAGAAATTAAAGTACGTTATATATACGATATTCACTTAGAGCCAGACGAGATTTCAGGGTATCGATTTCGAGATATACGGACATGGTAATTTGCGAAGAGGGTCTAAGGGTTTTGGATTGATGCCAAGTAGATGGCGTGATCCGGGTATTGACCGTCTCTAAGAAGCCAAGAAACAACTCCCACAGTAACCTCATTATACCGTTTTGCCAACACAAATCTCTGCTTTCATTAATGCTGTATATTATTACAAAACCATTTGCAAAAATATTCTATTTCACTAGATATTCACAAAAATGTATATGATACAAATTACGAGTTTTAACGAGAAGTAAACTTTTTTATATAGTAAGTTTTTGTCCATCTCTCATGGTTTAACTGTTGTGAAGATGTCTTCAGAGACTATTCCCTAAATATTCAAGATGTACATTTTATTTATAATGCAGCTAGCTATCTTTAATAATACGCTATTTTAATCAAAATAATCCGTCATCTTTTGAGAACATCAACATTTAGGGAATTTTTCCAATTAAGGGTAGTTTCTTCGTGTATATGAAGATGTTGAGCTTAATGACTATTAAGTTTGGTATTTAACTGGGTTTTCATTTTTGACAGACACTCACACATAGATTTTATACTAAAATTCTCTTTGTTTGTTTTTTTGTTGGACGCTAAACCTAATGTTTCTAGTGAATCTACTAATTACATAAAGCAAAAAGCAGTAAAAAAAATTGTGATTTTATATGATGGGTTTAACGGTCTTTAACCACTCTTGTTGGTTTTCATACTTGTAAGGAACCTTTTTTCTGGGAGGTAGTTTCGTGGCTGTATAACACTCTCTTACCACTGGCAACTCTTTATGGCTGCATTTTTAAATATGTATGGCAAACCACACACTTGTATTTTTCCAATCAAAAGTACTTAAATATACTAAATAAATATGTTATCCTCCTCATCAATAAATAGATACGTAAAGGAATAATCGGACTACATCAACGAAATGTCATATCAAGCGGCTGCTTCAGGGCTGTAAGTTTAATAGTAAGTTTTATGTCGTCATGTCAGTTGGTGATTTTCGTTGTGTATGGTCTCTTACTCATGCACAGAGTAGGATACCCTGTGACGTCAGAGAACAAGCATCTTCTTTCTACTGGATTTCATAGATGAGAGTTAGTCCTAGATGCAAGATCTCAGTGAGAAGTGTAGACTAGGGGAATGGATGAAGCAACTGTCAGTGAAGCATGCTATGTTTTATACATGCATATTTTTACATAGACACAGGTCTTCCCTCTTCACTCTTTGACCACCAGTCTTAAAACGGCGTTACTTTACAAAGACACATACAGCACACTTAATTGTTTGTTGGCTAACACGCAATTGAGTTGGCAGAGTCTGCTGTAGAATATGAATCTCATGTGCAAGGCAAGTTTCAGACAAATTGAGTCCATCTACACCACGTTGTGTGTACGTTGACAAAAATTAATCTTCTAAATAAATCCTGGCGCGCCATTGCGGCCAAACTTGCATACTTCGGAGTATGCCTCTCGTGAAATGTATGTACGACGATTTCTTCTTAATGTTTTAATCCTGCTATATAATAGTAGAGTAGAATCTGATACTCGTTATATTTAATTAATGCGGTAGTTTAAATTACTCATAGTGAAAGTAACGTGCAATTGCACTTCGAGCTTTTTTTTTTTTTTTGCTTTATAATATTTAACCCTTAATAGTTTTAAAACTGTGAAGTCACTATATTTTTGCTCTGATTTCTGAACACTTAGCACATTACATAGGGTGATAGAGTATAGATATAGCTATTTCAATAAATGATACTTTAATGCCACTTCGGTGTATTAGTTGCTTATTTTCTTTGTCTAACATTTTTTCACAGGTAAAATAAGCTCTATTTACAGTAAAGTTTTCATAGTTAAGAGTATATGCGGAATAGCTTCCTAAATAAGATAATAAACTAATTGTACCAACTGAAGAAATATAAATATGGTCATCTCATACAGTTCTCAAGTACCATCCAATGTTTTTACATGGTGTTAACTGCACCGTGAAATGAACAACGCCTATCGGTATAAACCATCCATTCTGTTTCTAATTTTTATACCTCAATACATGACCTGCTGGCCTTCCTGAGGTTAGTGCCCTTGTATAAAGCATTCGAACCCAGTCCTGATACAACAGTTTAGTTAAATCAAAGTTTGCTTCATTTGCAGACTAATAATTTTCCTTATTAAGAGGCATGTGTATTCAGGCTGGTTAGCACCTCCAAGTAGTGTTTCTCTTCCCCAAGAACGCGGGGCCAAACGTTGAGCGCACAAGCCTCGCGAAAACGAATAGTCAAAGAAGAACCCCCCCCCCCACCAAATTAAGAGTCGCTTCATACGGAGGGGCTCTTACTGCAGGCAAACAACTGTTTTCAGTTGCCAATACAAATATCTGCAGTATACCCCTTACAACCTGTATAGGTATAATTAGAGATCATATGTAAATATTGTTTCAGAAAATGAAAATAAATGCCTAGCATTTACAAAATAAAAATGAATGAAACACATGTATGACCCTATTGATGCCCTATGAGAGCATGCTAGTGGAAGGTTTAGGAGAGGGTTAAAAATTACTTCCCCGCTAACTCAAGAAGCGGCGCAGGTCATCCAATTAACCTGCTAGCAGAGAGAAGGGGTGTGTTTTCTTTTTCACCTGCGGTCCATTCTGGTAATTCCAGATGCTTCGGAAAGCTTTTTAATTAAATTTAGTTTGCGCATACATTTTCTAAGGAAAGAGATGAAAAGTCGTAGATGTTTAACTTTCAACCTATCCTTGCTAAGTACGTAATATAAAGGCGTCTAACGGAACCATAAAGCAAGGAAAGTCTTTAATGGTTATACTCAGTGTTGCCAACCATAACATAAGGAATGTCGCTATACATGAGGCGAAATTCGCTAAGAAATTGAATGCTGTATCACCACTTAAAGACCCCATCTTTTAAATTGGATGAGTCAGTGTAAGTACAGTTTAAATTACGAGTCGTCGTCTTCTTGCACGGTTTAGGTATTTGCAATAAACAGTTCATGCACAATAGATAAACATATACATTTCTCGGAAGCCTTAAGTGTACTGATAAATTAAATATTTTTGGGTTTGACTGCAAATTACGCTCAATCGAAATTAAAATTAAACAAATATTGTATTATACAAATCAAGGGGATATAAAAATTAACTAGTGTGGCTTTCTGGACACAAAAACGTAGAAGGGAACATGGAGACTGATTCTTTGGCAAAAAAGCTAGGAATATAAAAGAAACAATTGAAGTTCAACTGCCACCACAATATATATATATATATATATATATATATATATATATATATATATATATATATATATACACACATATACAAATGAAATAACTGTTAAATGGATTTAGGAACACACTGAAGCTATTTGGATGGATAATAAGGTTCATTGCCTTGGTGTAAGAGTATTTATGCACCACGACAAGATTTAATACAATATAATCAAAATCAGAATAAATATAACCCGTGTTCAATCATTTCTATCCAAAGTGAAAAAAAAAGCAACAACAAAAACAACATATTCTCTATTTTGCAGTTGTGAAACATATGGTAAACTGGAACACATACTAATTGGTTGTAGCTATTTACAGAAAGAAAATCAAGGCTTAGTTACCTTGTTATATGATATGAAATTACTGGAGCCTATAAAGATTTCAACATTTATAACCCCAAATTGGTACTCATTAAAATTATTCAGCATATTGTGAAAATCTAAATTGTACTCTCAAAACCACACAATTCAAATTTAGTATAAAAAGGATACTAATGCCACATTAAGTCGTTTAGTACATTTCGGGTTATGCAAGCTTAATAATAAGCACCTTTATTCAACGCCCCATTAAATAAAGAAGATGGTTTTAACAATATGTTTGTTTGGGTCTTCTTTCTTCTTTTTTTGGCATACGGTAGGGATGCTCCATTTGTTTCTATATTTTGCCATTTTTTCTAATTTCAGTTCTTATTGATTGTCTCATTTCTAATAAAATATTCCTTCCACTTAGAGCCTTTGACTGACCATAAAAACCCAATTTCCTCTGCTTATATCTCACTTTATCCTGTCTTCTTAACGTACATGCTTCACTCCAATAATTTAGCACTGGTACTACCATAACTATAACGAATTTTAATTGTGCCTCTCCTCTAGAAAATAAAAGTCGTTTTGTTTATTCCGTAAAATAAAAAAAGATGTTGCTCAAAGGGTATGTGTATACATATATATTAAATAAGAGAGGAAAGGATTACCATGGGCGAGAAGTGGAATGTTTATCTGAATGTAAATAGGTAAGAAATTGGGGGAAAGACATTTGGTAGATGGTAGCAATGTAAATGCTTAAAGTCAAAGGAAAGAGAAGAATTAAAGAAATAGGTCAATATTTGCGAAAGGTAAAAACATGGGCAAGAAAGAAGTAAAGTAACAGAGAGAATAGAGAGAAAACACGGAGAAACGGATGGAATAAGTAGCAAAAACCAAAGCCAGAGAACTAAGCGAATATGGAGCCTCAGCGATACTCAAACCTGATTTAACATTAGGATAAGTAATATAGTTTAAGCAACAGGAAAGTATAGCCTTAGTACAATAGACTACTATTACAGTATTTCTCATATCTGTGTTGATGCTCAAATATCGAGATAAAACTGGAATTCCCTTCGATATAAAAATACACAAGATGAACGTAAAAAACGGTGATCCTATCATCCTGAAGGGCTAGAGGTAGTTCTCAATGAAGGCTTCCAAACTCTTCGTTATCCATCACAGGAAGACCAAAAAATCGATCGCACCACGCCCCGATTTCCGCCTTGTGCGGAAAACAACCCTACAATTTGGGAGGGAAAATGGTGTGATTTTATCGTAGACGACTGGTGTTCCTTCTCATATCACGAATTCTTTCAAGTTGCATTTAAATATATGCTTTACCTCAAAAGAGGAATGAACCATTTTCCAATAATTTCAATTGCCATTTTTCTTTCTCTACTTAAACCATAGCACACAGATAGAAAGTATTGCATTCCAACCAAAAACTCAGTACCGAGATTTAATTGGAAATACACATGTTAGAATACCCTGAATCATAGAAAAGTGTTTTAAAAAAAAGATCCCTGGGTTTATGTGTGTGTGTGTGTGTGTGTGTGTGTGTGTTTGCTTCTTTAAACATGACAAATGCCACAGTTGGTTAAATACCAAACTTGATATTTAAGTTCAACATCTTCCAACAATACTACTCAAACATATTTAGGAAAATATCTTTTACATAGACAAACTTAGAGAATTTCAATTTCCTCAAAAATTACTCTTAACGATTTCGTTTCAAATTTAGTTCATTAAAGATATTTACATAAAAAATAAACTGCATACCTTGAATTTTCTAGATATAGCTCTGAAGACCTCTTCATTCTGAATAGATTTTACATAGCTGGTAAACCGTAAGAGATAGACAACAAATGTGCACATAAAATCAGATCTTATTAAATTGCAAAATTTATGTTATACATTATTTTGTGGCGTTAACTATTTCCGAGATACTTCTCGTTGTTTTCCCTTTACGTTAACATTTTCTCAAAAAAAAAAAACAACTGAATTTCAATCACATAGCAACCAGATTTTATAAGATTTGACTATCGTTTTAGTCTAGTGTATTCTCTTCCCTTCTGCTTACAAGGAACTAAGTAATAAGACAATTTCTACTAATGTTTCTCTTGACCACATGGATTAAAAGAAAACATTAGATTTGAAGACAATTTTGCTACAGAATAGGCAGAGAGAGACAAGTGAATGAAACATATAAGATTTTTAATAGTATAACTAATAGTGTGGTGTGAGGATTTCCTTGAAAAATTTGTGTGTATTTTTGGAGCTTTATCTTTATCCAACTTTTGCGGTCCTGAGTCATTCTATTTACAGAGACAAACGTGCGCTAATATTTTCCTCAGGATACTTCATATATCTTTGAAGTAAAATCTCGAAGAGTAAGTTTTTGCTGAATATAATACTTCTTCTGCTTACTGTAAAGAGAAACTAAAATTACTGTGTATATCGTTTAATATTGTTTTAGATATTATAAAAAGTAGATATTGAGGGTTAAACAGCTTTTGTTGGTAATACGAGAGCCACCCAGAAAAAAATATCAACACAAAACTTTATTTGGAAAGTTACAGTAGTTTTCGCTACTTCTCAGCTAATCTCCATTCTCCTAAGACATTCATTGTCATGTGGTGCCAATTTTTCAATGCAGATATTAAACTTTCCTACCACCAAAGCACTTACGATATTAATTTTTTGAATACGCAAAATGTTCGGCCAGTTTTATAGGCAAATAACGCAAGTATATGGTGGTCATGCAATGAACGAGCCTTCAGTGAGGAAAGGACGCACAATTTATGAGTAATCGAAACAGTGTGACGACAAAGATCGGAATGGAAGTTCATCAATCGTAACGTAGGAGTTGAAAGCAAATGTTTCGCTTTCGACAATGCATATGACTTTTTGGTTGGAGGAAATTTTCCAACCGATGAAGATTTCTAGGTTTCAGTGACATCTTGGCTCAGATCTTAGCGAAGAGTATAACATTTACATTGAAAAACCATTACCACGTGACAATAAATACCTTGGATAGGTAGAGTCAGGCTGAAAAGTTCAATGTTATAGTCGGGATTTGAACCCGGTCTCTAGCCGGTTGCTGTAACCATTGAGCTACCATGGCAACATACCGCTCAATTTGACTCTACCTATCTAACTCCTGCCCTACACACGGCTTGTGTGAAAAACACCTGATGTGTTCCATTCATGGCATTCTCTACATCTCTGTAACAAATTATTGTTAAAAATTATACAAGAATAAAAACTATAGAAGATAAACTTTAGCAGAAATTGCCCTTACTACTTGGCTCCTTGTAAGTAGAAGGGAAATAAGAAAATACACGGACTAAAGCGATAGTCTTCTCCTTTAAAGCTTATCACTATGTGAAACAATTGTAATTCCAATCTCTTTGGTTGTCAGAATAAACAAACAAGAAACGAGAAAAAAATATGCCTTCCAGTTTGAGCAAAGTTTAAGTTACTTAAAATTGAAACCAATAATCTAGAATATCTCGAAAATGGTTAACTCTACAAAAAAGAATAAATTGTTTGTTTTAATGAGATCACAATTTTTTGTATAGTAAGTCTTTGTATATCTCTTACAGTTTACCAGTTACATAAAAGTCATCCAGGATGAAGTGAACTTCAGAGGCTATTCCCAGAAAATTCCAGATATACATTTCGTTTGTTATAAAATATCTGAAACATAAGGTATTTTAATCAAAATCTATAGAGCCATTTTTGAGAAAATCCAAATGTTACCAAATTTGATATTTAATGGTCCTTTCCCTTTTGAGACACCCATACGGATGCTTTCTAAAAATGGAAAACATTTCCGGTGAAATGTCAGTATCAAATTTTTTTGTGCATTACAGTACCTTCTCTATACACTATGTATATAGTACATGTAGAGAAAGTAAAATTATGAATTAACATTGATTGACCTAACAATTGGTTAAACTATGAAGTCAGAGGCTTAAAGTGAGTAGATACTTCCGACTTGTAAGCCGCCTTTGGGATATATCTCAAAATAATTTCAGATCATCTTGTGATTTACCGGGAAACACGCGAGTCATGAGGGAAATTCTGGCATGTTGCCATGTTAGCTCAATGGTTAGAGCAAGCGGCTGGAGACCGTGGTTCAAATTCCGACTATGACATTGAATTTTTCAGTCTGACTCTACCTACCCAACACCTGTCCTTCATACGGCTTGTTGAAAAAATAATGTGATGTGTTCCATTCACATGACTTTCTCTACATCTCTGCAACAAATTATTGTTAAAAAAGTTATTCTTCCATTTCTTACATGCTAATCGAGAAAAATTGGCAGAAATGGTCTTTTTACTTGCTTCCTTGTAATTAGAAGAGAAATAAGGAAAATCTTAAAGCTGAAACCATTAACAAGGAATATTTCAAAAACATACAACTCCACGAAAAAATGTTTATAACAAAAATTGTGTGTTTTAAAGAGCTGTATAAGCTTTATTTATTACTTTTTTGTCTATTTCTTACGGTTTACCAGTTATGCAAAATTCCTCAAAATTCAACTAGAATAAAGAGGTATTCATAAGCTCTTCCCAAGAAAACTCAAAATATGCATTTTGTTTATGAAGTAAATATCTTAAATATAAGATATTTTAATCAAAATCGTTAGGGCCATTTTTTAGAGAATCTACATTTTCGAACATTTTTTGAGGTGGGGGGATTTTCTTCAAAACATTCGTGTCGCATCCTTGTAAGATACTAAACTTATATACCAATTTTTACTGACTTTTCGTTTTGGAGTTATTGTGTTCACCGATACACGGACACATGGACACACTGACGCATATAATCACACACATACGAACCTTTTTCTAAAAATACTTTATTTGGATACTGGGGACCCTAAACTACTATTTCCGGTGACATTCTCGGTATCGAATTTTTTGGTGGAATACAATACCGTCTCTGTAGACTTTGAACATAGTATGTTTAGAGAAAGTAATAATAAATACCTTGATAACAACGGCGATTACGTTGAGAAATACCTGTTATATACACCCTGTAGAACAAAGTATTGTAAATAAAGTTTTGTGTTGATATCTTTCGTTATTATTTATGCCAATCGTTCATTACTTTCTGGATGATCCTCGCATGTAAGAGAAATGGAATTTGGAGTCGTTGCTTCGATTTGATGATTCAGTGTGCTAGGTTCTCTATTGGCAACCCATGTAAAAGCCAGGAAATAGAGGCAATACTCCTGTACTAATGATATTTGGC
The DNA here is from genome assembly GCA_030762935.1 of Hymenopus coronatus. Taxonomy (NCBI): domain Eukaryota; kingdom Metazoa; phylum Arthropoda; class Insecta; order Mantodea; family Hymenopodidae; genus Hymenopus; species Hymenopus coronatus. Next base: position 38,057,338 of record CM060890.1, read on the forward strand.
TATAATTATATAACTTGTATGCTATACATATTCCCTCAGGCAAACTGAACCACGTTGGAAGCACAATGGATGATACAGTGCATAGATAAAACGACCTGTACCGAAGGTGCACAATTTACATTCGCTTCTCAAATTTAATGCAGAAAGCATCATTAGCCATGTATAGCACCCAGGCAAGCGTAACCTGAAAACACTGTTTGGATGGTGTAATATTGTAGTTAAAATTAACTTTGACCGCTACTGTAATTACGCAACGCAACAATTCGCGGAATTTAGCCATTGTTTACAAATGAATCAATTTGTTTAATAAGCGCTAGCTTCAAAATATTGCTCTGGCTCTCTGGCGATAGTAATATCACTCTAGGTGAATCTATTAAATTAATGCATTTGACTTTAACCGGTTATGGTGGTATAGTGCAACTAAGGCCCATGTTAAAAGACATGTCAGAGGTGTTCATCTGGGAGTACTGTTTGAATTGCAGATTTGTTAGAATTATTTGACAACCTTCTTAATGTAAAATATACATACTGTTAATTCTATTACTTAAAAAATCTGATGTGTACCATTCACATGACTTTCTCTATATCCCTGCAACAAATTATTCTTAAAAAGCTTATACTTCTATTTACTGTATGCTCATCAGAAAAAATTAGCAGAAATAGTCTTATTACTCGCTTCCTTGTAAGTAGAAGCGAAATAAGGGACAGCCGTAGGTTAAAGTGATAGTCAAAAGCTGGTTGCTATGTCAATGAAGTTCCTTTGTTTATATGGATAGGAGTTGAAAGTTCCTGTATGAGAAAAGTATACGTTTTTCATAGCAGAAACCAAAAATAAGGAATGTCACAAAAACGACAAACTCCACGAAAAAAACGTATATAACATAAATTGTGTGTTTTAATGTGCTCTACATTTTTTGTGTGTTAAGTTTTTGTCCATCTCTTACGGTTTAGTAATTATGAAAAATTCATCCAGAATAAAGTAGTCTTCAGAGGTTATTCCCAGAAAATTCAAAATATACATTTTTTAATATACGAAATTTTAATCAAAATCGTTAGAGCCATTTTTGAGAATATCGAAATTTTCGAAAAAAGTTCCATGTAAAGGGTAGTTTGGGGTGGGGGGATTTTTCTCAAAATCTTCGTGTCGCATTCCTGGAAGATACTAAACTTAAATACCAAGTTTGGTATTTTACCGACTATTCGTTTTTGAGTTATCGTGTTCACAGACACACGGACACACGGACACACACACACACGGACCTTTTTCTGAAAATACTTTTTTTGGATACAGGGGACCCTAAAACATATATTGCCGGTGAAATCTCGGTATCGAATTTTTTGGTGGAGTGCAATACATTCTCTATTCACTATGTACATAGTGAGTATAGAGAAAGTAAAAAATACTATAACAATAGTGAAATTATGGTTGTAAATAAATACATTTTTACTTTCTCTAATACATATAGTAAGTATGGAGTTTTTACATAAAAACTGTATAACGAAATTTCACCGGAAGTACATACTTAGAGAGCCTCCGCATAATCTAAAGAAGCAGTTTTAAAAAATCTGATGTGTTCCATTCACATGACTTTCTCTACATCTCTGTAACAAATTATTGTTAAAATCCTATTCTTCAATCTACTTCATGCTAATCGAGATAAACATTAGCAGAAATGGCCTTAATACTTGCTTCCTTGTGAATAGAAGGAAAATAAGAAAGTACACGGCTAAAAGCTATAATCAAATGTTTTAAAAGCTGGTTGCTATGTGATTGAAGTGCCTTTGTTTGTGTGAGAAAATTATAAGTATTTTAAAATTACAGCGAAAAAAAATAACAGAATGTATGACATAAATTGTTTTTAAATGAGATCTACATTTTTTATAACTTTACGGTTAACCATTTATACAAAATTCAGAAAAATTCATCCAGAATAAAGATATCGCAAAGGCTATTACCAGAAAATTCAAGCTATACATTTTATTTGCCATGTAAATATCTTTAATATACGATATTTTAATAAAAATCATTAGTCATTTTTGATAAATTCAAAATTTACAAAAACTTTTCCATGTAAAGGATAGTTTGGGATGGAGGGACTTTCTTAAAAATATTCGAGTCGCATATATGGGAGATTCTAGACTTAAATACCAAGTTTGGTATTTAATGGGCTTTACGTTTTTTAGCTATGCTATCCATTGATATACACACAGACAGGCGTACACACTAAAACTACTTTTTTTATCCAGGGGACTCAAAACAAGTATTGCCTGTGAAATCTCGATATCGAATTTTTATTTCACGCTAAGTTTAAGGGAGAGGCAAAACTTTTAAACGCTATCACAATGAGACCACATTAAAAGCCAGTTTTCTTTGCATGGCCAGTAGTAAAATAGAAGAAAAAAGAAGGACGACTTATGTATGAGACGTTTTAAAATTGACACCAATAACAATGAATATCTCGGAAAGGGCTATTTCCAAAAAAACAAATGTATCTGACATAAATAGTGTTTAACGATATCTACAGTTTTGTGGGGTAAGATTTATCTGTTTGTTACGTTTTACCAGTTGCACAGAAGTTAAGAGGGCTTCAGAGGCTATTCCCAGAAAATTCAAAATATACATTTAATTTTGCATGAAATATTTAGTTATAAAAAAATAATAAAATCGTTAGAATCGTTACACTTTTTGAAAAATATTTCATGTAAAGAATAGTTTGCGGTGGAAATATTGTCGAAATTCTTTGTGTTGCATCCTTGGAAGATGTTAGACTTATCTAAATACTTAGTTTGATATCGGACTTTCGTTTGGGTTGTAGTATTCACTCACACTACACATACGCATACCTGTTTATGTGTTTTATTCAGTGAGTTTCTAAACGTGTATTTCCAGTAAAATCTCGGTATCGCATTTTTGGGTGGAATACAGTAATTTCTTTGCCTACTCTGTATGTGTAGACAAAATGCAAACAAAATGATAATGTCCTTCAGCTGATTTTTAGCTCATTAAATAATAGCTTTAAGAATCAATAAGTTACATTTCAAGTTTTAATTTTTGTAGTAGATTCCGGACTTCATCTTCTAGATATAGATCATCACACCTCACAGCAATTGTTGGAAATAAGAGTTAATAAATACGCCAATAGATTTCCGCCAACCCTTGTTTCCAGTATGATATTTGGTTTATTATTGTAAAACAAGGTATGAAAGAAACTTAGATGGATTGACACCCAATTATTTTTGCCTATATTTCATAGCAATATTTTTTGTTAAAAAAGTTTACGTCTTGGTGGTATAATTTAGCTTAAGCCTACATTCTAAGGCTTATTCAGCCAAATTTGAAGTACATTGCCAGATACTCCATCTAAAGTTCTCTTAATTTTGAATCAATTCCAACCAACTTTAAAATGTATCTAAAAACATTTCTCCAAGGCTTATGTACAAATCTTCAATTTGCTGCCAGCAAAACGCAGCCAATGCGTTTCACCAGAAGTACCATACAGACAATCATCTGAACGCTCCCTAAAACAGGGGTGGCTAACCCGTGACACGCCTGCCAATAGGTGGCACGCAAACACGATTTAGGTTGCACGCCACATGAATACATTACTGTCATCATCATCATCATTACTATATTGTGGTTATTATTATTATTATTATTACTATTAGTGCTATTATTATCACTTTCCTATTCATCTGATGGTTTATTTATTGGTGTATTATATAAGTGACCGAATTTTTAAAAAAGGATAGAACATATTATATGATACACCCAAATTACATCTCTACTCATTTTCAACAAACTATTTTTAAAAAATTAATGTATTAAATTCACATTCCATTTATCTACAACTCTATAACAAATCATTGTACTATTCTATTTCATGCTAATCGAGATAAAAATAGCAGAAATAGCCTTATTACTTGATTTTTTAAGGTAGAAGGGAAATAAAGAAAATCGCTGGGCTAAAGAGATAGTATCATTTTTTAAAAGCTGGCTGCCATGTGGTTAAAATCCATTTTTTTTCTTTGCATTGCCAGGAGTTGACAAAAGAGTATGAGAAAGTTTTAAGTATTTTAAAACTGAAACCAATAAGAGAGAATATTTCAACAATGGCCAATTCCGTTATTATATGACATAAATTGTGTTTTAAAAAGATCTACATTTCTTGTGTAGTAAATATTTGTCTATCTCTTATGGTTAACTATTTATACAAAATACAACAAATTTCGCTTAGAATGAAGAGGATTCAGAGACTATGTTCATAAAGTTAAAGATACAGAATTTTTGGGCATGTAAATATATTTTATATATGCATATTTTAATCAAAAAGTTTTGAGAAAATAAAAATTTTCGAAATTTTTTCCATGTAAAGGGTAAGTTTATGTGGGGGAATTTTCTTCAAAATATTCGTATTGCATCCTTGGGGGATATAAAACTTAAATATCAAGTTTGGTATTTTATCCCCTTTTCATTTTTGAACTATATATTCACAGACACGCGGACACACACACAGACCGTTTTCTAAAAATGCTTCTTATGGATAAACAGAATCCTAAAACGTGTATTTCCGGTGAAATATCGGTATGGAATTTTTGGGTGGCGTTCAATACCTTCTCTACTTACGTACATGTACTATGCAGAGCAAGTAAAAAACTTATTTTTGTGGCTACGTCACAATAAAGAGAGTCTTTAGGAGGAAAACCAGAAAGGAAACGCAAATTAAAGCTTATAAGACAATAGCAGTACCTTTATTACTGTATTCAAGTGAAACATGACATTAAACAGAGACAGAAGAAAAATTGTATGCGCAGAATTGACATTTTTAAGATTCTTACTCTATGTTAGATTATAAGAGCTGGTTACTAGGTGATGACCTTGAAACTCTTTTCCCTTTGCTAAAATCAAGAGAAGTAAAATAATAGTGATATTCGAGTGAGGAAAGTTTAAGTATTTTAACATTGAAAATAACAGGAAGAAATATCTCAGAATTGGTTTACTCCAGAAGAAATATATGTTTTACATAAGTGTGTGTGTTTTGATAAGTTTTGCATAGTGAAGGTTTCTCTATCCCTTGCGGTGGTACCAGTTAAGCAAAATTCGTCCAGAGAAGAGGACTTCCGAAGCATTTCACTTAATTAAGTGGTATATTAATCAAAATTGTTATAACTATTTGTTGAGAAAATCAGAGCAACTTTTATTGACAATCTTTGTAATCCATCCATGGAAGTCACTGAAGTTAATTATTAAGTTTGGTACTTAAAAAAATTTCGTTTTTGAGTTATGCTTTTCACATACACACAAGGGCACAAACAAAAACACTCACCCTTACAACCTTTTTTCTAAAAATTCTTCTTTTTTGTTTTTTTTTTATTCAGAGAATCTCAAAAATTGCAATGTCGACATCCAAATTTGGCGTGGAATACAATGTGTACGCTACTTGCTACATGTAGAAGAGCAATTAAAATTACAGATAAAAGTCTGCATTGTGTGCAAATATTATTATTAAATAAAATATATAAAGATAAAAGAACTTAGTCCATTCATCACAACGCCACATTACCCACAAAGACTGTGAAAGAGCAAGTACAATAATTATTATATTTATGCATTATTACACATTAATTATTATATTAAATAATTCTTTATTATACTCATATATAAACTGACATTAACTATATTACGAGGTATTCCCTCGTAGGTATAAAGTCAGAAAATTAAAGTAGCTTGTAGCTTTTAGAAAAACCTTGAAGTACATTTAATATATCACGGATTCCGTTTTTAAGGTCTAAGGACCCTTTGTGACTTACATTACCCCAGGAAGGGAAGGATGAGGAGACAGACGCGAAGGGCGAACAGATCCGGATGACGGTGGGCGCAGTGATAAACGGTTTTAGATTAACATTTCCAACGCCTCTCTGGCCCAACCCACTAGCACTTCCGGAAAAAGCCATAGCCCGAAAGCACCAGAAGGTGGGTCACGATAAAGTCGTATCATGAAGACGCCAGAGGAATAAACCTACACAGTGCGCAAGCCACTGGCGAGCCACAACCCGTCGAACATCGGCATCTGGTTCTTCACTGGATACAAGGAAGTAATGGGATCAGGACATCAGAAACAACAGGGAATTCGTGGGATGTAATGAATCCCCAAAAGAAAAGAAAACAACTTGGTCACAAAGCCCGACCATCGTAATCTAACCCACAGCCTCCCTAATGCGAATCACATACGTTACCCTCACTCGGCCAGAAAATGTTTAATACACTTATGAGTATCTGCTATGGTAGCTCAGTAATGAGAACATCGGTACGAAGTACCGAATATCCCAGACCCGGCCGTGGCACTGTATTTCTACTTTCTCTATTTAAAACATAACAGAAAAGCTATTGCATTCCACCCGTTACGTGTATTTCACTGGGAACATACATTTTAGTGTACCTTATAAAAAGATTTAATTTCCGACATTCATTGTTTTGGTTTCAATTTTATAATACCTAAAAATGCTTCTCATACGTGAACTTATCATTCCTGTTTCTTTTGTTTTATTCCTAGATAAGTAACGGGAAGCAAGAAGCATCAAATAGTAACCAGCTTTTAAAGGATTTGAATATCACCTTTGCTTGATGTATTCCCTTATTTCTCTTCTATTTATAAGGAAAGAAGTAACAAGATCATTACCGCTAATATTTACTTTTTAGAAAGTTGCTCGTAAAAGTAGGGTTTTTGCCAGATGTCAGTGGTGTTAAAGTACAAAATTCTGCCCCATAGTGTTATAAAATTTGAATGTAGCCAAGTTTAGTTCTTGCGAATATAATCAGGGCCTCATTAGAGTAGACCGTCAAGCTGACTTATCTTGTATCGACTCCATCCAAAACAAGAAGAAAATTGCTTTGACACTCTCAACTATTTGAAACCCAAACAATAAACCTATAATAAACCATATATCCAATACTTCAATTCCCATTTCCTCTGCCCAGGTAATAGCTATTTCAAATTCACCAATTGTACAATAAATTACAGTTTCGTCGAAAGTTTAGAGGAACTTATAAACCGCTTAATAAATTAAAACGTTGTTAGTGAAAGTTGTAACCTATTAATCAATTAAACTTTTCTTATGTTATTTTCATATTTTACTAGTTTTCACTGCTGCCGTTATATAGGATTTTGTGGTTCTATAACTCAAGTTGTGCTAATCAACGCAAAAATTGAACATCGCGGCACGTTGAATCAAATCGGCTAAATGGGTAAAACAAACTATATATAGTTAGTTACAGATATATAGTCTATAATATATCTGTAACTAAACAAAATTTTCTGAAAAACAGTGTAAGCCACTCGTGTTTAAAGTAGGACTGCTCCACTCGCTAAGTTCGTTACTCACAGAGTAACATTTTCCTTTTACTATTTGTATCATAAATAACTATTACTAGCAGAAATATAATAAAAAAATAAGCTTCTATGGGAATATTTTGTTACAGCACAGATAGAGAATATAATTTAATGGAACCTTTTTACTTTCTCTATACGTATAATGTACATGTGAAGGAATTGTATTGCACCCAAAATACCAAGTTTTCACCGTAAATATTTGTTTTGGGACCCCCTGAATAAAAAAAAAACTTTAGAAAAATGTTTCATGTGTGTCTGTGGACAGCATAGCTCAAAAACAGTATAAAGTCCTTGAAATACCAAACTTGCTATTTAAGTTCAGTATCTTCCAAGGATGCGATTCGAAAATCTTCAAGAATGTCCCCTCTCCCAACAATCATTTACATGGTAAACATTTAAACATTTTTGATTTTCTCAAAAATGGCTCTAACGATTTTGATTAAAAATAACTTATATTTAAGATATTTACATGACAACTAAAATGTATATCTTGAATTTTCTGGGAATAGGCTCTTCAGGATGAATTTTTCTGAATTTTACATAACTGGTAACCCGTAAGAGATAGACAGAAACTTACTACACACAAAGTGTAGATCATTTTAAAACACAAAATTATGTCATACACATTTTTTTCGTGCAGTTGGCAGTTTTCGAGACATTCCTTGTTATTGGTTTCAGTTTTAAAATACTTAAACGTTTCTCACGCGGGAACTTGTCAACTCCTGGCCACGCAAAGAAAGGAATTCAATCCCGTAGCAACCATATTTTAAAACATTTGATGGTCAGTTTAGTTTAGTGTAGCCTCTATTTTTCTTTTTCTTTTATGAAACTAAGTAATAATATCGTTTCTGCTAATATTTATCCGATTAGTACGAAGTAGACAGAAGAATAAGCTTATTAGCAAAGGTATTGGTGTAATTATTTTTTCACAAAAACCGTGTGTAGGATAGGTAGAGGCAGACTGAAAAAATCAATGGTATTGCCGGGATTTGAACCACAGATCTCCCGATCTCTAGCCGGTTGCTCTTTCACTGAGCTACCACGGCAACATACCGGCATAGCATTGAATTTCTCTAACCAATACCCATTGACTATAATAGTTGGCTATACTGTGAATCCTGGGACTTAAAGTGCCTGCAACATGGGTTGTCATCTCAAAATAATTTGAGATCACCTTATGGTTTACCGGGGAACATACGAGTCAGTTGAAAAATTCAGTGCTATGCAGGCATGTTGCCATGGTAGCTCAGTGGCAGAGCAACCGTCTAGAGATCGGGAGATCCGTGGTTCAAATTTCAGCAATGGCATTGAATTTTATTAGCAATAATTTGTTACAGCGATGCAGAGAAAGTCATGCGAATACAACACATCCAACTTTTTATGTTTGAATCAGTTTTTCAGGCTACTGTTCATCCTAATTCTTTCTTGAAATTAAGGTAGAGGGAACATTTAAGGTAAAATTATTTATAGTTCTACAGCGTATTTGTATGCAAGGATCAAATGCATGATAACTATTGTACTTTTTACCAAAACTTTCTGTCTCATTATTACAAAGAGGAAAGGAAGTTGATAAAAAATCTGAAATGAACTTTGCTGCAAGGAAGTAATGCATTTTTTTGCACCCTGAAACATTATATTTTTCATTTTTATGCAGATTTTGCACAGTTTTATGCAACCCGTGGTGCTGATTCTAGTAGAGCGTACACAGAGAATGCATCACGTGACGGTGATGACATCTCCGCCGCAGTGTCACATCAATTTTCCCCGCTAGTCCTAGAACACGTACCTCCCTCACGTACAATTTGTTCACTCTGGCAGTGGCTGCGGTGAAATGACAAGGGAGTGCAAAACGAGAGCATTGCACGAGAGATGGGAAAGCATTTTTTCTCTTTTCCTTCTCTTTCCCTTTTACAAGGGGAAACAGAGTGTCTCCTCTACCTGGAAATGTTTCTGGTAGCTGTTAAATCCCGCATGTCAGTTTTAAAATATAATTCCGTAAGCAACAAGTTGTACTTCTTACTCTTTCTTCTATGACATTTTTATTATTTTCTCTGGCAAGTAACATTTATGTACATAGTAGGTAGAGAAAAAATTATATTCCACCCAATTAGATATGAAGATTTCACCGGAAATATATGTTTAGAGAACCCTTGAGTAATTAAAAACATTTTTAGAAAAAGGTTCACCTTTGGACAGTCTAACTCAAAAACGAAAAGTGCGTTGAATACCAAACTTGGTATTTAAGTCCACCATTCCAAGGACACAACATGAATACTTTTAGGAAAATCCCACGACCCCAAATACCCTTCACATGGAACATTTTTCGGAAAGTTAGTTTTTCTCAAAAATAACTCTAACGATTTTGATTAAAATGTTAAGATTTGTTCATGACAAATGAATACGCTGGCCATGTGCTGTAATAGTTCTTCATTTTGAATGATTTTTTTATAAATGGTAAACCGAAAAACCCATTTTCAGATAATGTGATTTTTGTTTTTATGACTTTCGTATTTTGTTACCGAAAACTGTTAGTTGCGAAGGACAACATGACCTATCAACGTTTTTATGTTTACCTAGGACAGATGAAACAAAATTAAATCCAAAACTTGAATATTTATACTTCATTTAGGCATACTTTAAGAATTATTTCCAAAAATATTTTATTAGTTAATTTCATTTTATTCCAGTGATTTAATTAATGTAGCATTTTTTGAGACATTGGAGATAAGAATAAACATATATTTTGAAATTTACGTAAGCAGTCTCTGATGCACCCTTCATTCGAATTTTATATATGACATGAAACATGTAAATTTCTTTACAACATATGAGTTATGTGAAATAGGAATTTTTGAAAAAATTGCCTGCTGTTACTTAATTGGTTTTTTAGAATTTTAAGCACTGCACTTTGCAGCTTGGTGTTGTCGATCTTGAACACTTATGTTAACATAGTTAAATTCAGTTAAATATGAAATGTGCAATTTCTACTGTACATACATATAGATCTCCGGTTTAATAGTTTATTGGTGACCATTTTGTTTTTACTGTATTATGCAGCCCTTACTTGTATTTATCTAAAATTCCATTCTTCTAGAAACCAGAGTAACCAATATAACATTAACGTTTCTCCTCCATTTAGATAAATATATACTTCTACAACTAAGTTATTCAATTCTTTCCATGCCTTTCCACTAGTTTGTTTAATTACGGCATACTATACAATAATATTTATTTGTTTGTTCATATACTGGATAGTTTTCTACCTCTTACGTGCTGTTGCCTAAGTCTACAAAATTTTGAGGCACAGTAGATTTACCACAATCATGCTACCTACTTGAAATATTTTATAACGAATGTTTATAATAATTAACAAATAGAACACTTTTGTATAAATATGTTGTAGAATAAATATGATTATACATTATAATGAATGGATAAAGTCGTGTGATTGTTAAAATAGGATTTTTTTATTCGAATAATGACCAAAACACCGTTTAGAGCAAAGCAATTCAACGGTTACTTGCCATCGTTGCAAATTGGATTTGAATGTCGATAGGTTATGTAGGCATATATGAAATGAGGTTTTGGGTTTGTTTCAATTGTTGGTTTCTCAGTTTTTCAGAGCCACAGTTTATAAAAATATTATGTTTTATATTCACACAACGTTATTTAATTATTGTTCAACAAAATTGTCTATGTCAAGCTTTCCTTCTATTAGTCGAGATAAACATATTTTTTTAAAAACTGTTCATTACACATTTTTGTAGGCATAGTGGGATAAATATGCAATGGAGTAGCAGCTAAAATGTAATGGATAATGACTTTTCACTTCAGAAAGAGTAAGCTTTTTATGTAATGCGCTAGTATTAGAGTGATTTCTTGTTCAGGGAATTTCTAGTTCGCGTGTTCACCACTATGTGATGAGGGGTCAACCCATAGATGACACTATAGAACGAAATCTCTTTGCGGACATGAAAAGTGGTGAATTTAGCCCAGCGATCTTTCCTTTTAGGGTATGAGGCAAATAAACATTACATTGGAATTATTACTTCCTCTACAAAGGAAGTCATGCTAAGAATTTTTGCGACCCAAAAAATCCTCTGCCGGGTTTGAACCAGCAATCTTAGGTATTAGAGGCTAACATGGTAAGTGGTACATCACGGAGGGCGGCTTTCAAACCAACAGCAAGAAATAATTCGAAAACTCTTAATACCACTGAAAAAAGTATTTTACATAAAATGTGTGCTTTAATGAGATTTAGATTTTAATATTTTTACTATGTCTTATTTACCAGTTACGCAAATGCCACTGAGAATGAAAAGAACTTCTAAAGCAATTTCTAGAAAATTCAAAACATAAAGTCAGTTGATCATGCAAATATTTGCAGTATTTTAATTAAAATTGTTAGTCGTTTTTGAGAATATAAATGTTTCGAAATGTTTTTCATATAACGGAGTGGATGACTTTCTTCAACCTCTTCTAGAAGACCCGAACTAAATTCCAAGTTTTGCTTTAGGTTAAATGTGTTTGGATTCAGGAGCTCGTAAACTACATGTTTCCGGTGAAATATTGACATCAAATTGTTGGGTGGAATGCAATAGTTCTTCCAACTACGAAAAAGTAATTCATACAAAATTCCTCGTAGTTAGACGACATGGGAACTCCTCGACCATTCAATATTTAAGATTGCAGTGGTGAATTAACTGTATTCCTTTTTATACTCATATACTGAAATGTGTTAATTTACTGTTAAAAATCTGTATCGAAATGAAAACCATTTCCATACAGATTTTCATTTCGATATAAATTTTTACGCTTGCGCGCTACGCTACTAATGGATGTTCAGTATCTGCTAATCTGCATAAAATTACAGAAACATCTTACGCACAATAACCTCCAAGAATATTTCATTATGTGTAAAAATTATAAGAAAATGCAATTCTTTCTCAAATCTAACCTCACAATATTACGTAAGCAAAGCAAAGTAGGTCATGACACTAGCATCACAGAGACGAAGTCGATAACACAGAGAATGCGCTATAGTTCTACTTCCAACCAAAATATTTATGTACATATTATCAGTAGATATGTATTGTGAGGTGCTTCATCAATGAAGGTTTTAATTTCATATGTGGAAAATATTTTCGCTTTTCTCCCACTATACCGTACTGATTTCTATTTTAACAGGGAGAAAAACTTATGTTTTCAATACTGAATAATTTGTCCACAAGGTTGGAGATTTCATTGATTTGACATTTCTTCAAAGTAAACTATGGGTACACTTTCCAAGAATGGGGTTACATTTTTTGTTATTCTTCATACCATGAATTTGTCATATAACTTTTCGTAGATCTTTTGCTTTATTTCTATGGAAGTAATTGTTAACAACATTACTCGTCTACTCTCTTATATCAGGAAACGTAGAACTAAATTCCATATTATCACTAGGCCAAAATACCACAGACAATTGGATAGGTGGAGTCAGACTGAAAAATTCAATGCCATAGTCGGGATTTGAACCACGAATCTCCCGATCTCTAGCCGGTTGCTCTGCCACTGAGCTCCCATGGCAACATGCCGGCATAGCATTGAATTTTTCAACTGACTCGTATGTTTCCCGGTAAACCACAAGGTGATCTCAAATTATTTCGAGATTACAACCCCAAAGGTAACTTACAATGTTGCAAATACTTTAGACCCAGGATTCATAGTATAGCCAACTATTATGGTCATTTGGTATATTATCCAATACCATGGTAGCTCAATGGCAGAGAAACCGGCTAGAGATCGGGAGATCCGTGGTTCAAATCCCGGCTATGGCATTGAATTTTTCAGTCTGACTCTACCTATCCACAGACAAATCAAGTATCACCGTAAATCGAATTTCATTTGTTATCAACGCATGCGTACAACACGAATAGCGGTCAGCGGAGTTCATCTTTCGTATGTAGTATTTACTGTGTATTTACATGTCGTAAAAACTATGTACACAACTCTCATATAATAGTCATTAGAATATTCGTGAGGTTTTTGGACACTCACTTTGCTCGCGTCGAAACTTGCCTCTCACTCGTATCGCAATAACTACCAATTATAGGATTTTGCATATATAACTATTTTCGGAGCGAAAGGGTTATATTACGACGTCGATCGGCAACAGAAGAAGTCTACATACTGGCAATTTGGAGTGACGTCAAGTTTCATACTTACCATCACGATGTGTGTCGAATTCAGCTACTGATTACAAACGTGGTCTCTCGAGGCACGCTCCTGAACCCAGTGAGGCGTAACTATGACGTCACAACATTTAAGATACGATATCTCGTAATTGAGATCCCTTGAATGCTCATCGTGAATCACATGAGACAAGTTTATTGCGCGTTCGAGTGACCAGTCATGGTAGCTCAAGGGTAGAATGTTGCATATCCGTGGTTCTACTCACTGGCGAAGGATTGTATTACTTTTTCTAGTGCATATGTACTACGTAAATAGGAGATAGAGAAGGTATTGTATTCCACCCAAAATTTGATACCGATATTTCATCAGAAATATACAATTTTATACACCCTGAATTCAAAGACAGGACATTTTTAGAAAAATGTGTGTTGGTGTGTGTGTCTGTGGACATTATAACTCAAAAACCAAAAAGTTCGTTAAATTCCAATCTTGGTTTTAAGTTCTGTATTTCTCTGGGATGTAATACGAAGATTTTAAAGAGAATACCCCTAACCCCAAAATACTGTTTATATGAGATTTATTTGTAAAAGTTTTGATTTTATCATAAATAGCTCTAAAAATTTTGATTAAAATCCGTATATTAAACAGCTTTTATGACATGTAAAGGTGTATATATGTTGAATTTATGGGAATAGCTTTCAAAGAACACTTCATTCTGGGTGACTTTTGCATAACTAGCAAACCTTAAGAGATAGAATAAAACTTACTGCACTAAAATATAAATCTCGTCAAAACACACAGTTTATGTCTTTTAAATTCATGTTGAAGAGGCAACTGTTTCAGAGATATTCCTTGTTATTGGTTTTAATTTTAAAAAAAAAAATATATATATATTTTCTCAGACAGGAGGTCGTCTGTCTTTCTTTTGTTTTATTTCTGGCCAAGCAAACAAGCGAATTTCAATGACAATCGCATAGTGACAACTTTTAAAACGTTAAGCTATCGCTTCAGCATAGTGTATTCCTTTAGTTCCTTTCTATTTATAAGAAACTAAGTAATAAGAGCATTCTGCTAATGCTTATCTCGATTAGCACGATGTATAATGAAGAAGAATCTATTGTAAGAAGTTTAATTGTAGAACAGCTAGAGACACTCATGTGAGTGTAACACATCAGACTTTTTTAAACATCTGACGTAACTTCTCTGTCTGTTGATATGTATTTCTGACCACGATGAAAAGCATAGGCTGCTTACACGTCCAACATTTACTAGAATCTTTTGCCCGTATGGATATCGTGGTAGTAGCGTGTCTGCCTGACATTCACAGGTCGCGAATTCGAATGTCGCTGGGGTGATTTAAGTGGATAAGGTATTTTTTGGGGGTTTTCCCTTATCCTGAGAAAATGAACGTCGAATAACTTTAAGCTCCATGGACCCCGAAATTGTTAGAGCATCACCTCACTGGGATCATTCAAGGGCCGATACGACCAAATAGGTTAACAATTAATAATTAAGACCTCGATTTCTGCGCATCTGTATAGCAGTATTTAATAAATGCCGTAATAAGCTAAAAAGAGAATCAGATCCTTTAAACGCCAATTGCTATATGATTGCAATTGAAATTCTCTTTGTATGAATGCCCAATGAAAGTGAATAGACTCCCTATTTGAAAAAAATCTAAGCTTTACTAGTTTTAAAACCAATAACAAGGAATATCTCGGAATATACAAAAACTGTATATAGCATAAAGATTTTGTCTATCTCTTATTGGTTAGCAGTTATTCATACGTCATTATGAATGAAGATAGCTTCAGAGAAAGTTTCCAAGAAACTCAAGATACATATTTTATCTTTTATGTAAATGCCTTTAATATACGATATTTTAATCAAAATAGAAACACTTTTGAGAACATTTAAATGTTGAAAAATGTTGTATATAAAGAATTTATTTACTCTAAATCTTCGTGGCGTATCCTTGGAAGATACTAAACTTAAATATGAAGTTTGGTATATAACGCATTTTTCGTTTTTGAGTTATGCTAGTTACCTTGCTATACATGTACATATCACTTTATACAGAATTTAATAAATACATTTAATATTTTCTGTGGGAGAATACGCAGAACACTGGGAATTAAAATGAGAAAGGAATCATGCTTAAACGTTATGAAGTGATGGAAATTCATATTTTATTATATGGCTGTGAATCTATATTTAAAGGAAAAAAAGAAGAAATAAGAGTTAGAGAAAAAATAGAAGCAAGCGAGATGAAGTTTATTACGTATCACTGGATATACATTATTAGATAAAAGTAGATGTAAAGGGTTCGGAAAATAACTAAAAATAGAAGGCATTATACAGCATATAAAAGAATACCAGCAAAATTGGTGAGACCTATAAATAAAATTTCAGTTACACGAATTACAAGAACGGTCATGAACTACAGTCGAATAGGAAATAGGTCAAAAAGAAGGCAAAGAAATCGATGGAAAGGGTACTTTTATCGGGGCGGCATGGAACGAAGGGTCTAACCTTTATGATTATGATAATATCATGATGCTTATGGGGATTATTGTTACTGTTATAATGATTATGATGATTAAAACGGTGATTGTTATTATGAGTATTATTATCATTGTTTTGTTATCTTTCGATGGTAAATAAATCTGATATAATGATATACTGAGCAATATAGTGTTTTCTCTACAGCAATACCCATAAACAACATTCCTAGAATAAAAAAATGAAGTACTAGATTCCGTTATGCAGTTTTGAATCCCTATCTGCAGACTAGAGTGTAGATCACAGCTTTAACTGAATAATTTTTACGATATAGACCCAGCTGAGCGGAAAGGGGAGTGGGGGACTACTTTATGGCAAAGGACCACGGACTGCACACGCATTGCGGCAAAGCAAGGAGATGTGCTGTTTTACCAGTACTGCCTAATCCTAAAACAATTTACGCACAAACTACATTAGAAAATACTATGGTCAGTATAGCAATTCGTATATAAATGAATAAATGAGTATCTAAACTCAAGTGATTACTCATATATTTGTACAAAAAGTTAATGAGTTTATATGTCATGGATCCATTAGTGACGGGTCTGATACAAGTGAAAACACATAACTTATTGGATTAATCGTGCAAGAGAGACACTTAAATCGTTGAATGGATTCTTTTGGGACAGAAATTTGATCAGAAACAGAAAATTGAATGTAATAAAAACAGTAGTAGAAGGCATTCTGACACACGGGGTGGGGTGAAGTGAAAAATTACAAAACACATTTTTGGCGATAGAAGTAGATCAATGAGAATATAAAGAATTCAACTTATAAATCAGTATATAAGACACTGAAAATGGCTGAAGAAAAGACTGTTATAGATAGACAGAAGCAAGTACTTTAAAATGAAGAGAATGAAGGAAGAAACTGACAATGACATAACTTCTGAAAGAAGAAGGGCACGCTTGACACACATGGATGAAGTTAATAAAGTCATGCAGGGAAGGAGGACTGAAAGAAGCACAAACGGCAGGGTAGAATTTGAAGAAATGTAACAGAAAATAAAACAACCACTGAAAAGTAGAAAGTATACAGAAGTAAAAGTAACTATTCCACATACACAAGAAAAATACCTTCATATTCTTAAACAGAAACACATTTTCACAATGTGAAAGTTACACCAGACTTGCCGAACGGAATAGCTCCACAGTAATGTGTAAGGCTCGCATTCTGGTGATCCTGAGTTTGATCCTGATTTTGGAGGTTTTGTGATTTCCTTGAGCGGTAGGCGGATGCTGGGGTAGATTTTAATCTACCACGACTTTTCATTTTATCATTACGCCTTATTATGAATAATATTTTTAATTGTTTCAATACATACTATAAAAGCTATTAAGACACCTTCTTCTAGGTTCGTGGCGTAGGGTGGTATCGAATAGATGATGTGGCTTGCTCAAAGGAAAGAATATTCCCAGGTAGACACTAGTCGTTCATCGCTCTCTCTAGGCAACTCCAGCAATGCGACTGTCCTTTGAGCCTGGAAATGTTGGAGAACCTCGAGTCCTCGTGGCCTATCTGCCTGCGCTCTGTAGCCTCCTGAAATTCCTTCACTTCACCCTTCTTGGGGCAGCGTACTGGCCTCAATAGTTCTATGAGGGCGCAGTCGCGAGGAACTCTAGTCCGTTGAATAACTTATTAGAGAGCGCGGACGGGATATCGATTAACATATTTAGGTTAAGAGCCCTACGGGGTTGATACACTCACTATCCGCTCAGTCAAAAGTGGTTACTGTTCCATCTGCTTGTGTTTTGTCTTCTCTATTAAAATCGGTTCAGATAGCACGTGCTGTTTACACCTTCAGACACATGTGCAATAAACGTCAGTCTTTGGATACCCCAAATGAACAAGGGTTGGAAGTTTAATAGTATCAACTATTTATCTACAACTGATAAAAAAGAGCTACATGTTACCAAGTTTTACTGTCCTTCAAAGTAGTCAACAACCTGTTGCCAGTGTTATGGAAGACGTAGAATATCTTCAGCAGCGCCTGTTGCGTTGATAGTTCGAATGGAGCGATCTAGTGTCTGAGGAATCTCTGGAACAGTTCTGAAGGGAATGTCACCAAGTGGCTCCTTCATCTTCGGAATCAGGTCAAGATCACAACGGCTTAAGTCCGTGGAATATGGTGGATTTACAGCTATTCCCAGCCCCATCGACCATACAAATCATTCGTGTACATGCCGTAAAAATTCAGAATGTGGCGTCCAAATTCAGAAAGTTCGAAACAAAGATCGAAAAAACGTCAGAACTCCAGCTATATGAAAGTTTGGTGCGTCTACTGTACGATGGTTTTATCTTAACGCATTACGTTCCTCCACAGCAGATTTTCAATACGCAGTATTACTTATTTTGGAACACAGCTTTGAGAAATAAGCAGCGACACAGAAATTAAGTCCTTATGGCTGTCTTCGAAGACGAAAGAACCGCTATGTGGTATCCAATTCAGAACTGTTCCAGATATTCCTCACGCAATAGATCGCTCCATACGAACTACCAAACAATAAATGCTACTAAAGATATCCTACGACTTTCACATCGCTGGCGAAGTTTTGTGCACAATACTGATGATTACTTTGAAGGGCAGTATCTTTTGTATCAGTCATAAATAAATATTTGCCACCATTAATGTTCCAACCCTCGTATTTCCTACCTATAACCTATACACTAGACTTTTTCTCAAAAGACTGTGAGCATATTACGACATAAGAAACTATACGCTTCAAGAGAAGTCCCACCAGGGAGAAACCTTCAAAACGCAACTCCATGCCCAGCCACAAAACGCCGAACCCTGTCGTTTGGTTTCTATTTATCAGAATGGGTGGTTGCCGGGAATTGAAACTGCCAACTCCCAAATGTGAGTCTGTCATGTTACCGGAGCCATGTTTCTCCCTGTATCAGCATTAATAAACTTTAACATATAGTTAAAGAAGAAGTTTATTTAATAATTGAGTTGACGAAAGCTCATCGTGGTACTTTTTTCTCTATCAATTCTGAGAAAAAATGCATATATTTATAACATTGGCCACAAATATTCAAAGAGTTTTGCTCGGAAAACCATGATTAATTTATTAGCAAAACATAAGCTCTGCATAAGCTTTTCAAGTACATTCATTATTATTATCATCATGATCATCAATAGGCTCAGGAGGTGGTTACGATTTGGGTGTACTCTAGTTGGGAAACAGTTGCATGCACACGGGGTTTCACTGCGACCTCCTCCTCGCTAGGCAATGCCGGTCATTCACTCTAAGCAAGTGACCAGTATAAGTAAAGCCTATTTTGAAGGTGCCGGTCCCCATGGCCGCGCTCGCCAAGGCGTCCCGCTTTGGTGCTTCGTAGCGCTGGGGATCGTGGGTTCGAGTCCCGTCTTGGGCATGGGTGTTATATGTTTGTGTTTATGTGTGTGTTGTAAAAGTAAGAAAACAGCAATCCAGTAATAATACAGAAAAACAAGATAAAAAAAAAAGAAAAAAAAATAGGTAAATAAAAGTAGGGTATACAGTGCCGGAGTCTTGATCAGACTCCGGTACCATACTTAAAAAAAAAAAAAAAAGTATACAGTCCAATAAAATACGGTTTGCTTTTGATACATTCATAAAATATACTGTATCAATTACAGTAATTGTCTACGCAGTAAATCACATAGAAAACTGTTTATTTTATCTACCACAATACACATTTATTACTTTGTTCATGCTATTTATACTTTGTAATGAAACTCACGTTTACTACAGAACTCTATACTTACTTCTGTGCCCTCTTATAACTAGAGCACAAACCCAATAGTTTTACCTCTCGCCTCTCCGCTCGCTTATAAATGACGTACCAGTATACTAAGTTAAGCTAAGCTAAAGTCATATCTGAGGCCTAATCATCTTCATTATTGAACAGTTTCATCCTCAAAAGAAAATCCGGATCTTTTTATCTCAGATATGGACTTCCTACTCTTCTTTTTCCGCCTTAAATTGCACTGTGTCTTTCTTTATATTTTTAGGATTCCATCGTTGTAAATACTCTTTTAAGTTATTATCTATTATGGAGCACCAGAATTAGCATATATATATATATATATAAAAATTGAGCAGCAGGTTAAATTGAGGATTGCTAAGTTACATTTTTGGTGAGTTTTTTTTTTTTCCAGGCAAGTTTGGCCATTACTATGGTATAACTTTGTTCATACAATTTTTCGCCCGTTTCTGGGGAAGTTAATTGTTCTGAGAGAAGTTCTTTCACTACCACAATGGAACTGATTAACAAAGATAAGTATGTAAAATTCAGAAGCACATGCAATTTAGATAAAAGCAAAAGAACCAACAACAAGAAATAAGGTTTGTGAAATAGGAAATACAAATCAAACAGATATTTTTAAAGTTATACACATATTATACAATGGAGGAAAATAATTCACATACTGCATCTTACATTCATAAATTTGCCGTGGCTTTCACCCGCAGGGAGAATATATGAAGTGAAGGAACCAGAAGAGGCTACAGACGTAGGCAGACAAAACACAGTCACAGACTCGAAAACTTGGTATTTAAGTTCAGTATTGTCCTAGAATATGACATGAGGAGCTTTAGAAGAATCTTCTCACTGTCAATTACCTTTTACATGCCTTTTTTTCGAAATGTTTATATTTTAAAAAATAGCTCTAACGACTTTAATGAAAATATCGTATGTTTAACATGTTTTCATAACAAGTGAAATATGTATCTCTGGGTAT
Organism: Hymenopus coronatus; assembly: GCA_030762935.1. Classification (NCBI taxonomy): domain Eukaryota; kingdom Metazoa; phylum Arthropoda; class Insecta; order Mantodea; family Hymenopodidae; genus Hymenopus; species Hymenopus coronatus. Next base: position 38,078,191 of record CM060890.1, read on the forward strand.
AGCCCTGGGGTCCTCTTCATTTTGGATCACTGTTACATAACTGGTAAACCGCAAGGGACAGAAAAACCCTTATTATACAAAAAATTTAGATCTAGCTAAAATACAATTTATGATATTACATTTCTGTAGAGCTAACCGTTTCCAAGATATTCTCTGTAATCGGATTCAATTTTAAATTACTTAAAACGTTTCTAAAATAGGAAGTTTTCTTTGGTTTCATTTCTCTTTTGTTATGCTCATTACATGCAAAGAGAACCGGATTTCAATTATTTCACATAGCTTTTAAAAGATTTAACTATCCTTTAGCTTATTTAATTTCTAATTTCTCTTCTACCTACTAGAACGCAAATAATAATACAATTTTTGAATATATTTATCTTGATTAGCGTGATGTAAATAAAATAATATTTTCTAAGGTACTTTGTAGAACAGCTAGAATAAAATCAGGTCATATTTAATGTGATTTAGTAGAATTTATTTGAGCGGCAATTATAGCTAATTTTCCATTAAAAGGTTCTGAGCCAATGATGAACTTTCGTACTTCAGGTTCACTTTCCACGGATATTGTAACTTAAGATTTAAAAATGCATTATTCTCTGAGAATGAGCAACTTCGTAAAGCGTGGACTTGTACGAGGGGGACTGTGATTTGCCAATGCTTGAGAGCTATTACTTCCCTCGGGCAGAAAACGGCCTATTCTGACCCTTGCTTTAGAGAGCTATAGAGGATACGATATGCAGTTCTGCCACTAAAATTATGGCGGTAGGGGAGCGTAGCAGAAAGTTATGAGGGAGGAGGAGCGGACATCCGAGACGCAGCAGAACTTTATTAAGTCAGGAAAAAGTGGTTATGAGTGAAGAGTAAATTAAATTAAAACTTGCCAAGTTTATGGATATTCCAACAAAAGGATTAGAGATAAAAATTAATTGATCTATATAACAGCGATCTAGGTCAAAAAGTACCTTCCAACCTTAATCGTCCCAAGATATGGGATCTAAAATTCTATAGGGTATTAGTCGGGCTAAGGCTTGAGCGATTGCAAGATAACAGCGCTACGGGGATTGATGACGTCAGAGTCCGGGGCGGGACAGGTACACTTCGTGTCCGCACACAACTGGTGAGGGTATTGTCCACCCCCTGTGTTTTGTCTTCTCTGTTCTTCACTTCTGATGTGTTCCCTTTGTGCTGCGGCCACGGTAAACATATATTGAATTCCAGTATTTACATAGTGAATGAATAAGTGTATTTATTGACATAGCAATATCATACATAGAATATCAACAATCGCACGGGTCCACAGACCGTACGTGCTTTTGTAATACACATTACAATCAATATTAAAACAAAACAACAACAACAAAGCATTAAAAGAGTAAACACGAAAATAAAAAGACAAAGGAAATACACAGTCCAAAGCAATATTAAACAACAATAAAGAATTAAGAGTGAACCCGAAAATAAAAATACAAACATATCAAATATAGCAATTTAAATTTACAGCACAGAGTACACCTTCATAAATGCACCCTCTTCTAAAGAAAATTACACTTAAAAGACATATATGCATAATATATACAACATATATAAAACCATAGCACAACAGTGACCTAATCATGACAATATATATGTATGTAGAACAATGTAGTCACTTTTGTTTGGTTGATCTTATTCCTCCTCCCCCCCTTCTCTATTGGCAGCCTCCTCAGATCTCAGCTGTCTTGCCTTAAGTATAAATTTACCTAGCCCGGCCATGTTTTCCGTGCCTGCCAGTAGCGTCCAACATGCTTCTAGCCCTACATTCGCAGTGGTAAATAAGCGCGGCAAATATTTTTCCCGCCATTCCTCCGTACCCCTACATCTTGCCAAGATGTGAGTCCACGACTCTTCCTCCTCGCAAATGGGACAGATTCTCGTACCATTCTCGTCAGAAATGTTCGTGCTCCTCCATGCTCCTAGTCTAATCCACGCGAGCCCCTCTCTAATGAGTTTGGTACCTGTTTTGATGTATTGCTCCATACCCCACTCCTATTTCAGCCCAGACTGTACTTCTAATGACACCTTCTCTGTGCATTGTGCAATTATTTGCTGTCTGTCAATATCACAGAGGCGTTTCTTACTTTTTCTCCAAATACTTCTCCTGTTTTCCTGCCCCGCCATCCAAATGTCTCCCATCCCAATGGTTTCCAACCTTTTCTTTAATTTTGATGCCCACGTCGAATTACCTTCCATTCGCAACTGTTCACGGTAGCGGACTGCCCTAATTAGAGATTGGTTTCCGTGAACGATTCTCATCCAATATTTAACTGCTCTGAGATTTTGCACTCTATCGTTTCACTATGTGCCCCGAATTCCCTCATTATTCCGCAGTTTGCCGTACCCCTCCCTACACCCAGAATTCCTTTCAAAATTGGGTCCTCACTTGATCCAGATTCCCTGTTTGTTCCCACCCCCATATTTCTCCTCCGTATGTCATCGTGGATCTAACTGTCGCTCCGTATACATTTTCCATTAAGGTTATGGATATATTCGGTATTCTGTAGCGTATCCGGAGAGCTTCCGTCGCTTTCACCCTTGCCTTGTGTTTCGTAATGTCAATGTGTTTTGTCCATTTTCCGTTCATTGTAAATGTGAGTCCTAAGTATACAAAACATTTAACATTGTCCAGTATCTGTCCTGCATATGTCCAAGTCTCCTCCCTGCTATAAACACAACCCTTTTTGAAAGTCATTGCCTTAGTCTTATTCACATTAATTGTAAGTAGCCATTCATCGCAATAATTCTTAAGTTTGTCCAGTCCTCGTTGCAATCCGTTTATTGTCGTAGAGCACAATACTAAATCGTCCGCGTATAAAAGTGTTGGGATCTGCAAATCCGCTACTACTGGTGCTTGGATATTCTCTGCTATCATTGTATCAGTAATATCATCCACAAAGAGATTAAATAGCAAGGGAGATAAAATACAACCCTGCCTCACTCCCCTATAGCTTCGGCAGCTCTCGGACACTCTGTTTCTGTCGTACTTCACACAGTATTCGACATTTTGATACATTGCCTGCAATGCTCTAACCATGTACCATAATGCATTTCGATTGATAAGAGTCAAATGCCTTCTTAAAGTCCACAAAAGCACGATGAAGCTTTCCCCGCTTAATTAACAGTTGCTTCGTCCTTAAAGCGTCTAATATAAAAGCGGCATCTATGGTACTGTGTCCTTCTCTGAAACCCATTTGAAATTTTGAAAGTTTGCCAAATTTAGATTCGCAGTCCTTTATCCGGTTATATAACACTCTACAATAAATGTTCTCCATAATTGGCAAAAGAGTAATCCCCCTATAGTTATCCGGATTTCCAATAGTTCCCTTCCCTTTATAAATGGGTTGAATAATGCCCTTTCCACAACAGGTAGGTCAATTTCCCTCAATAAACAATCTGTTACATATGTGGAGCATACTCCTACCAAACTCATTAACATTGGCTGCGGCTTTAAAAACTTCCGGGGGCAGCCCATCCCACCCTGGAGCTTTGCCTCCCTTCAGACTCCTCAGCGCCTGTGCTATTTCTCGTGCTGATATTTCCTCGTCCAATATTGGGATCTCAAGATTTCCCAAAATTTGCACTTCCTTTATAAAAATTCCTTCCCTTTCACCTTTCCCGAATATTCCCATAAAATGCATTGCACATTTTCTGGGAGAAATTTCCTTGGGCGCCTGACAGTTGCCCCTTAAATGTTTTACTACTTGCTACATCTCAGCGTTATCCCCCCGTGTTAAAATATTACTAATTTTCTGAGTACTTTTTTCTTGCCACGTAAGAGCTGCCTATACTCGCTTCGCTTTTTTGTAAAAAATTTCCTAATGTCTGAATTTTGACAGAGTCTTCTCTGCTTGTTTCTTTACAGCTCTGCATTGCTGGTCATACCAACCATTGAATCGTTTTAACTTACCATGCATTTGGACTTTCATTGTCCCCGCAGCCGTTGCTATTATATGCGTTAGTTTCTCCGCTGTGTCTGCGTTCCTTTCCCCTAATCTTCTTTCTAATTTATCAACAAATACTTCTTTTTCTACCGGTTTCCATATAAATTTACTAATGAATCTCCCTTCGTCCCCCTGCCCCTCTTCAAGTGCATGCGCCGCCATGGCCGTCTCTATATTCAGTTACAGGACAACCGGACAGTGATGCGACTCGATACGATCCCCCACCCAAAAATGTCTAATTCTACCAATTAAACCCTGACTTATTAAAATAAAATCTATTACACTACCCCCATTTTCATTTATGAAAGTGAGTTCTTCCTCTCGATCCTTACCGTCCTTGCCATTCATTATTTCTAAAGAGAAGGCATTGCAGAAAGCAAGTAATTGTCTGCCCTCCCCATTAATAAAACTATCCTTGCTCTTTCGTTGACCTTCACGGAATTCCTCCCACCATTGATGACCCCCGGTTAGAGAAATATTCTCCCCTCCTAACCTCGCATTAAAATCTCCTAAAAGAATTAATTCAGCCCCTGGAAACTTTTCCTGTAACTCCACTAACGTTTCGGTTAAGTCACTGAAGAAATTCCTGTTTGGATACTTGGACGTTGCTGGCTGGTTGTATAATCCTATAACCATTATATGTACTCCCCCCTGTGCCAAAGATACAGCTATCACTCCTTCCAAACTGATTTCTAATTTAGTTATCTCAGCCTCCAGCTCAGACCTGAATGAAACATACCCCCCCTGGCCACCTTCCCCTCCTTCCCCGTGTCTCCTCTCCCCTACTAAAACTATGGAAATTAGTAAGTGTTACATTTTCTACATTTTCAACCAAGTTTCTGTTAAGCATACAACGTCAAAATCACTAAGGAAATACAAGAAATTCTCGCTACCCAACCTTCTTTTGAAGTCTTCGATGATCCATGTGACAATCCTCAGAGAAGGGGTTGGATCCTATTGTTTCCTTGCTGTTGGTCTTCCTACAACTTGGCTGACCCTTTGTCGAGCTGTTGTCAGCCTAAGGGCATGGAGGGGCGTTGTTGTTGGCTTCTCCGGCGAAGATTGTCTCACCCTCCTCTCCTCTTTGCCCCTCCCTGTCGACATAACTTGAGGCACCTGATGTTGTTCTGCTGAGGGACCTGCTACCTGCCGGGCTGATGCACTGGCTACCTGCTCTTGTTGCCCTGTCCTGGGTTCGGTTTCCGCACTACTTCTAGGCTGTTCCATGCGCTCCAGCTCCTGTGGGTTCCAAACTCGCCCGTTAATGAAGAGCTTGTCATAGCGCAATACGGCATGACAGTCCTGCTTCCTGGTCTCAAACATGTGTCCCTTTAAGAACTCTCTCTCTTCTCTTACACGCTGGTTAAAGTCCTCGCTAATGCTTATTCCCGTTCCCCGTAAATAACGAGCATCTCGAAGGATGGCCACCTTGAGTTTATAATGGGCCAGTTTACACACAATAGGTCGCCTTACATTGCCACGTCGACCTATACGATGGGCTCTCTCCACATCAAACTCACGGATTTCGATTCCTATTTGTGAGATGACACTTTTTACTATTTCCTCCGTCATCTCCCAACTCTCTCCCGGTTCTTCTGTGACACCATATAGCACAATATTATTTCTACGAGTTTGGTTCTCTAAATAGTCCATTTTCTCTTCCAGGGCACGCATTCGAACTGACACATTATCCACGGCATTTTTCAAATCCTAAACGCATTTCTTGCCTCAACTTTCCAATAAGTTCTCGTACGCTATCCATTGTCGAACTTCTTGCAGGTAGCTACGAGAAAGACACAAAACACGACCGTCCTTTTTCACACTCGGACTGCCCATAGTGCTTCATAGTGATCATATTTTGTTTATTAAAGTATATTCAGAAGCTTTAAATTTACTCACTAGAGACTCCGAAGCAGAAAGGGAGATAACCGCAGGTAATTAACCGTTTATTCCGCGACAAGCAGTGGATGCCACATTCATTATTTAAGAGATAATTACCAATGGAACTGCAGTCCCTCACCAAACCTATTATTTATTAGTTTCCTGATTTAAGGAGTTTGGGGTGATATAACAGTTACGTTCACAGCTCACAGGCTAAGTTTATAGATTTCGATTCCCGGCGCTATCCAAGCTTTATCTTTATCTACCTAATGTGAAGTGTCCTCTTGGCCTAACGTGTTTCTGTAGGCCCTCTCATTCCAGTATGATCACCACTCCTCTACCTCATAAATGAGCCCAGTCCTCTCTTGCTGAAATGAGGTAATCCCTAGCGTAGAAAAGAAACAAACATGAAACCATTCCCTAGAGAATTTATTTGTGCAAATATTGCGTCGGGAAATTGACAATAACGACACCTTTTACATACTTTCAGGGTGCACTTCTGATTTACAAGTAGGCCTGACTATATTCAATAAAGGTTTGCCGGCTCTGTCAGCAACATAGTTTCTGCAGGTGTCACGCAGCCCATACCTGCTTCCAAGATTAGAACGGTATTTAATGAAGCAAGCAACTTATGTCCTAACAAAAATCCGTGTGGACGTCCGTGGTCACAACCTATTTAAAGAATCGACAGACATCCAGGCAATGCACAGAATGTATCAAAATTGGCGCATTCTTTTTGGGCACTTCAGTAATTTTTTAAAATGTTATCTATTTACTTAGAATGTTTTATTTTTTGATTCTTTCCTTTCCTCCATTAATTCTCAGGGACCACAAAACCAAACAAATCGATTCTGGACATGTGTCATGTACACATAGTTGGGCGTTGTGTCATTTTATTATTTAAGCACTGTATAAAAATACTAGTCGAATGCGCAATACTGTTAAATACTTGCAAAAAACATGTACATGTAAGAGGCTGCACTTAAGTGACTAATTTTTTATAATAAAAAAACTTTTATTATGTGCTCCATTCACATGACTTTCTCTACATCTCTGCAATAAATTGTTGTTAAAAGCTTATCTCTCTATTTACTTCAAGCTAATCGAGAAACAATAGCAGAAATGATCTTATTACTTACTTCCTTGTAAGCATGTAAAAGGGAAACAAGCGATAGTCAAATGTTTTAAAAATTTGCTGCTATATGATTAACTATACTTTGTTTGTATGGCCAAGAGGTCTCAAATTCCCGTATGAGAAAAGTATTTTAAAACTGAAACAAGTAATATCTCAGAAACGATCAACTCCACGGAAAAAATGTGTATTACATAAATTGTGTATTTTAACATGCTCTATATTTTTTGTTAAGTAAGTTGTTACCTATCCTTTACGGATTACCAGTTATGCAAAATTACGCAAAATTCATCAAGAATAACGATGTATTCAGAAGCTTTTCCCAGAAAAGTCAAGATATACATCTTATTTGCTGTATAAATATTTTTAATATACAATATTTTAATTAAAACGTTAGAGCCATTTTTGAGAAAATAAAATTTTTAGAATTTTTTCCATATAAAGGGTAGTTGGGGATGTATTTTCTTGAAATCTGCGTGAGAATCCTTGGAAAATACTGAACTCAAATATCAAGTTTGGTACTTAAGGGGATTTTTGTTTTAAAGATATACTGCCCACAGATATTCACACACAGACACACACACGCATATACACACTGAGTGACAAACACACACACACACACACACACACACACACACACACACACGGACATTTTTCTAAAAATACCGGTTTTGGATTCAGAAGGTTTCAAAATATATATTTCCGGTGAATTCTCAGTATCAAACTTGAGTTGCAATACAATACCTGCTCTATACACTATGCATATAGTGGATACTGTAGAGAAAGTAAAAAGTAAGTACTTTCAATGGAGTGCGCAGACGTATGCAATTTTTAGGAAAAAGTATCACTACTATTCTCACGACCGAGTGATCTACTCAGCATTGGGCCATTTTGTCTCGAGCTGCATTAAATAATTAAAATATATCGATTCTTGATTCATTCTAAAAAGCTTTGGGAATGCTAAATTATAAAAACCACGATAGTGGAATTACTGTTACTGGTTCAAAAAGATTTTTTTTATTGAAAATGGATGACATTATCCTTTTGTAACTTCTCTATTTACTATTTTTAAGTCGATTTCGTCCATAACTAAAAAAATTACTTGTTTAATATCCACTGTATAATTTAATAAGGATGCATATATGTTATATATAGATACCAGGTGACCCAAATGCTCAGTATTGTGTGCAGATAACCCGTTTTGCCTTCTATTCAATTTCTTTATTTAATTGATGAAAGTTCCAAACTTACATTAATGCTGAAAACTATTGGGCTTCAATTATACTGAAGTCATGAATATTCAAATTTGTCTAATGTTCAATTTGATTCATATTATATTATATATTTATATATATATATATATATATATATATATATATATATATATAATCCCGCAAAATGAACTAGATCTTTATAACGTCCAATTACTTGCAGTAGATAACCGAAAAACTTTACCAATAAAAATATTAACACGAATTTCAATTACAGCAATGCGTTAAAAGAGTTGCAGTTCTGAACGGGGCAATTTGAAGTTAAATCCTGCCAGTGGAGAAGCGACGTTCGTTTTACCTCTCTTGCTAACAGCGGAGACGGTGAGCGGATCGCGGTCATTGAGATGGGTAGAAGGTCATGGCGAAAAACTGGAAATTATCTAGAAGTGGCTATTGACCAAAAAGCGTTTATGAGATTTTAATGTTTACTTTAGTAAACTTTGTCAGTGTTGAATGGTTTCTTAGGATATGAAATATCAGGATAACGAAATAAATATTACTGCTACTTATTGCGTCCTTCTTATCAAGATAATTTTTTACTATACAAGATCGCCGACGCCATTTTTAGAAAATATATCCACCAGGACAAGGAGACTTTAGTGCAAATGCCTGCCCTAAAATCCGTGATAACCCTACTTAAAAATAAAGTTGTGTATGTTTTATGAATTTTAGTTTTTAAGCAGTTGTATCAGATACTATAGATAGACATACACATAATTTGTGTCAGTTTTGGTCACATATAATGGTATTAAATTGGAAGCCAGATAGAGAGAATATAAGAAAACAGAAGCTTCATCAATTGTTCACATATGGAGAGGAGGCTGTGACAAGTTGTATTGTTGTCCTATCCTACCACGGCCATTAGCACTTTATTTTGTACCACAATGCCCATAGCATTAAATTGCCCATCTTCTACTTTGGTGTGTTTCCTGAGATGCTGAAATACACATTGAACCTCCTTTATATGCACTGTGGAAAGAATAGCAGAAAATTTAAAAGTTCAAATTTTATATTTTATGTTCCAGCCTGGGTGCATGCCAAATGAGCAGCGAATTACTAAGGACTCACAAGAGTATAACTACAATATAAGTAAACCTCAGTATTGAGGGAAGCTGTCCTCAGGACCGAATAAAAATGTTACTATGAATTAGAAGAAAGCAGAACAACTTGTTTTATGATCTTCCCGAGTGACGTATTGACTGTCACGCTCCCTTCCAAGCGACCTCTGTGTCGAATACTACGCGAGTATTCTGCCTCAGCCTGTTCTATACTGTGCACCTAGATCTTTAATGGAAGTGTTTTACCCATACAATAATTGATTATTGAAAGGTACAAGCCAATTTAGAACTTATTTATTTATTATATTCAATTGTTTCTCACTTCTTTAAGTTACGGTGACCAATTACAGGTAAGGAGAGCAGATTTGATAACTTTTCTGTTAAAACATTACATTTCAATAGCTTTTAACACCTTCTCTCCCTTACTAAACCAGCGAATATAATTCTGCAATATTGCAGCCATCATTCTAGTCAGTGGGCATAGAATATTAATGGTTACAATTTCTCTGCTGAACTACAAGCACGGCCCGCTACTCAGAATGGAATTATTTTGTCCTGGTGCTTTTTTCATTCACACATGGCCTCTATAGAGCAATTTTGACTTAATTAAAAACCCTTGATGTGCGGGGACTGAAAGCGTGGAACCGAAAACCGCTCTTGAATTCATTGTAGCTTCAAAATGCTCTTTTTCTGACTTAACTAATTCTTTAACTTTAGCTTATACATATGGGGTGCTCTAATTGCTTTAAACATCGAGCATTCACTCTGAGAGAAATCGTGTTCTTACTCTAGAGTGTTCAGAATTATATAAATATGTCTGAGAGAAATCTGAAAATACAATTTTCTAAGACAGGACTTCATTTCCAATCTTGTGGAAGGGTGTCATAAATAAAGGAGAAATAATGTAAACCTCCTACTTTTTCTTATGAATAGAAATGTAGCTTTCTAGGTCAAACTTGAAGATTTCTTTATTTTGTATCTTTAAAGAAGCTCTATTTTGGCCATCAAATATATTATTTTTTAAAAAAACAAACTTGTGTCTAAATTAAGTAATAGATATATCTTTTCAGGTACAGATTTTGGATATATTGAAATAACACAACCACGAACGTGTACAGTTACCCCTTCGTCGTAAAACGAGTGGCAGAATCCAACGGGGATATTTCAAGCTAAAACCGGTGAGTAAGGAACCGGCTGAGCGACCTTTTTATTCCTCTCACTTATTGGGTCGCGCTCATTGAAAGGAGTAAAACGTAGGTCGCTCTCTACAGTTCTCCACTGGTGGATTTTAACTTGAAATATCCCCGTTGAGTTCTGTAACCCTTTTAACACACGAAAATATATCTGCCCACGTTAAATACGGAGCAGTTGGGCCACCTGGTATAATATAACCTGCAAGTTTTAATAAATTGGAGCGCCAGCTGTAAACTCAGCTGATAATGTAATATTTAACTTGAATCACTGGCATCACTTATTAAGGAATCTGGAATAAATATAGTGTCAAAATTACAGATACCGTAGAGCGATTTTTTGGCAAAAAATACAGCATTACGAGTGCGATGCATAGAAAAGTTGTGTTTATAATTATTTAAATTACAATAATACCTCAAAAATAAGATAAATATGGTGTATAAAAATGCGTGCTATTCAAATTTTACAGTTGTTTACCACATTCTATGGATGTATGAAACACAACTTTTTTTACTTATACTACATGTACCATATACATCGTGTATAGAGAAGGTAATGGATTTCACCTGAATATATGCTTTGAGACCCCTGAATCCAAAACAAGCATTTTTAGAAAAAGTTCATGTGTGTCTGTCTGTCAGTATGAGCGTGTGTCTGTGTGTGTGCCTGTGGGCAGCATAGCTCAAAAACGAAAAGTCCGTTAAATACCAAACTTGTTATTTAAGTGGAGTATCTTCCAAGAATGTGACACGAAGATTTTCAAGAAAATCCCCCATCTCCAACTATTTTTATAGGGAGATATTTTCGAAAATTTTGATATTTTTAAAAGTGGCTCTAACTATTTCGATTAAAATTCGTATTTTAAACATATTTACATGAAAAATAAAATGTATATGATGAGTTTTCTGGGAATAGCCTCTGAGGACATCTTTTTTTTTGGGGGGGGGGGATGAATTTTGTTGAGTTCTGCATAAACTGGTAAATCGTAAGAGATGGATAAAACCTTATAACACAAAAAAGTAAGATCGCATTAAAACACATGATTTATGTCATATTCAAATTTTTTGTAGAGCTGACTGTTTCTGTGACATTCCTTGTTGTTAGTTTCAGCTTTACAGTATCTATACTTTTCTCAAAGGGAGTTTGTCGACACCTGTCCATAGAAACAAAAGTACTTCAGTCACACAGCAACGAGCTTTCGATTATCCCTTATTTCTCTTCTACATACATGGAAGCAAGTAATAAGACCATTTCTGCTAATTTTTTTCTGACTGTTTTTGTGGACTGTTTCTGTGACATTCCTTGTTGTTGGTTTCAGCTTTAAAGTATCTATACTTTTCTCAAAGGGAATTTGTCGACACCTGTCCATATAAACAAAAGAACTTCAATCACATAGCAACGAGCTTTCGATTATCCCTTATTTCTCTTCTATATACATGGAAGCAAGTAATAAGAGCATTTCTGCTAATTTTTCTCTCAATTAGCATTAAATGATTGAAAGAATTAGCTTTTTAATAATAATAATAATAATATTAATAATAATAATAATAATAATAATGTCTTCATTTCAGAGAGAGGTTTGAGTACGGCAGAAGAACATCTTAGTTTGTGAGTCATCTTCTGAAAATATTTTTAAAAATGTATAAATCATGCGAAAATTACTAACTTTTTCTTTTAGTGTAGCAATTTTTTTAGTTTGGCTTTATTCTTGTCGATGGGAAAAATGTATACCACCTTGAAATTGAAGGAATATCAGCTGTGGTTGCTTCTCTCATATTCAGTTAATGACTTCATTTTTCTGACAGCGGTTCCGCCTTCCTACTTAGAGGCCTTGGCATTAAGTCATTTGTAATAACAAAGATAAATGATCACAATGATAAATTGCTCCCTTAACCTTCAAGCCGTAGAATATAATTTAGTATTTTGAATCCTAGTGAATAACATTGCTAATACCTTTCTGACGACTTAATATGAGACTATATTGTAGTGTACAGTGAAGATACAATATTTAAATTTTATAGCATAATGTATTAATTATAAGATTCATTAACTTCTCTAGCACGTAGGTGCAATGTATATAGTAGTTGGAGAAGGTATTATATTCCATCCAAAAATTTTATTCACCGAAAATAGGTACATGTTTTAGGATTTTTTGAATAAAATAAAAAACGCTTTTAGAAAAAGGTCCGGGTGGGTGTCTGTGAACAGCATAACTCAAAAACTGAAGTTTAAGTACCAAATTTGGTATTTAAGTTCAATATCTTCCAAGGATGTGACACGGTTATTTTCAGGATAGTCTCCCATACCTAACTACCCTTTATATGGAACATTTTCCGAAAACTTATTTTTAATAAAGGCTCTAATTATTTTGAATAAAATACCTTATGCTTAATATATTTTTATAACAAACGAAATGTATATCCTGCATTTTTGGGGAACATCTCTGAACACCTCTTCATTCTGGATGACTTTTGTATAATTTTTGCGTAGTTAGTAAACCATAAAATTTAGACAAAAGCGCACTATACAAAAAATGTAGATGTTAAATGATATAATTTATGCACTTTTTTACATCTTTTTATAAGAGTTAGTTTCCAAGCTATTCCGTGTTAATGGTCATAAGATAATTAGCTTTTCTCAAACCAGAAGTCATATTACTTTTTATCTCTCTTTTGTTTACTCCTAGCAAGCAAAGAGAACCAAATTTCATAATCGATTGACTTTTAAAGGATTTGAGTATAACTTTCGCGTAGCGTACTTGCTTATTTTCCTTCTAATTACAAGGAAGAAATTAATATGACCAATTCTGCTAATGATTATCTCAATGAGCATGATGTACTTAATATTTTGTAAGAAATGTTTGTTTGCAAACAGCTGGAAAAACTCATGTTAATGGAATCCATCAGAATCATTTTTTTTTTTTTGTGACCAGCATAATAGTTCTGCATTTTTATAAAGGGGATGTAAATAAACGGATCATGCTACCTTACTTTCTTCTGCTTTGATTTTAGGATGTTCTTAAAATTGAGAAAGCTCAGAATATTGTACTTACAATAAATAGTACAATAAGGCTCGGGGTTGACTATGAACATAAAATATCCCTCTAAATAGACTGTAATACCATCATTTCACGTTCATGGGCAACCTGCTATATTATATGAAGAAAGTAACTATACTTGACATTAGGTTTAATAAAATTGTATTAATTAATAATATTCTTCTTCCTGTATGTACATTTACTCTTGTAATACATCTTACTCTTTCATGTTTACTAAAATAAATCATTAATTCAGTAGCTCTTTTGCACTGACTATTGTTTAAACTGTTAAACAAACTTTTTTTTTTTTTTTTTTTTTTTAGCTTCTACGGTCAAACTCTTCATTAGGACGAATTACCTACAGTAGCACATCTACTGCTATGAAATAAAAATTCAGTATTTTTACTAAGGATTTTGAGTCTAAACCTTTCGCAATCAGTGATAAAGAATTCTATTAAAATACGTTTTGCGCACTGAATACCTTCTAAATCTCTGAAGTCACACAATAACTCCAGGCAAATTTAGGGATACTGAATAATTATATTGTCTAAGAATTAAGTTTCCTAAAATAATACTATTTTTCAATTTACAACTATATCCATAAAACTGAAAACAGCGTAGCTCAATGCAGGTTTTAGTCGACTTGATGTAGCGTAGGTACGGCAAAAAATGGGACTCGCGAATCATTTGGAGTAGAGAAAGTAGCGCTTTAAACCAAAAATTCAATATCTAGATTTCATTGGAAGTGCATGTTTTGAGACCCTCTGAAACCAAAAACAACGTTTTAGAAAAAGAGCCATAGAGGTGTGTTTTATAAACAGAATAGTTAGAAAAATAAATATCCGATAAATACACAATTTTAAAATTCAGTATATGTCATAGATGGGACTCAAAATTTTCAAGAAAATTCCCCGCTCTAAAATCATATTACAATCAAGATTTTTGAAATATTAAATTTTCTCAAAATTTGCTATAGTTATTTGTATTAAAATTCACATACTAATGAGATGTATATATGGAATATTCTCTGAATATCCTGTAAATTTTTCTCCGTTCTGTATACATGTATAATTTTACATGACTATACAGACTAGTAGAAACGTAGTGCACAAAAATGATAGTTCTCTTTATAACATACAACTTATTTATTTCAGATTATTTATTAATTTATTTATTTTATCAGATAAAAAGTAACTAGGAACTCTGCCTTCATGAGCCATTATCGCATCCTTTAAAAAATTCTTGCTTTTTCCAGCCTTTCCCAAGAGATATATTATTCTGTGCTGTGATCCATTCCCCTTACCTCTGATTAGCTAATGTAACCCTTTTAAATGGTGACGAATAAGCTGTGTGGAAGGAAGGGTGATAAAAGTTACAGAAACCTTATGTCAAGGCACATGCAATGCCTCTCCTTTTGTCACTCAAAACATATTTGAATCGTCGGCAAGTTTGTTAAGTGTGGAACGCCTATGCTCTCGTATTTAAGACCTTTTCAAATCTGCGCTCTCTTTCAGTGTTCACTGGTTTATCTACTAGCAAGAACTGAACGAGGCCAGGCAGTGAGCAATGCTAGATGGTGCAACACTATTCAACGTAGGCGGTAGTGGGCTCTATCATGTATTTATACTCTGTGTGCACCGAAACTCAATCCAGCAATTTCGTGACCTTTGACCTAGCTCTACTTATAAGTAATACACTCTAGGTAAACCACAAACATTTAAAATAAAAACACTCGGAATTAAATTAGCTGCCATCTCTTTAGCTTTCTACCTCAGTTGATTTCAAGGAATGGAATACATCAAGAACAATGACTGACATATCACAGTTCTGCAAAGCATTTATAACTAATACTCGCACCTCTGTAGATTTAACGCTTGAAAGCCTATTGTCTAAGGTGAATCAATGCTTATACCCCATACCTGCCATTCCATTGTTTACATTTACACCCTTGATTACAGATTCATGGGGGGTTAGTAATATAATTCGGCTTCTGTGAAAGGAATTAGCTTTGATAGTCTGTAGTTTCTCCACATTATGTATGTTATGAAGAATGTGATGTATTTTAATTAAATCAGGCACCTCTTGTGTAGATTCACAGATGCCAACTTTCAGTGTATGAGCATCATATGGGTCTTTTGTGTCATTAGAGGATGTACTTTTTACCTGTGCACTTTGCGCATGGAGAAAGTATTACATTTGCAGCGGAATAAAAGTTTTATAAATATTAATGGATTAAAATAGAGCTTTATTCAAAAAGAGAGACGTGTTCAATTCCGAGCTCGCGTGCTCGGGACTTAATCTCTCTATTGGATAAAGCTCAGTTAATACCGTATCATACATGGCATTTCATTTTTTATTTTTTGTGTCTTCCATCTATTTCTACTTTAAGAAATTATCTTATTGTATGTTTCCTTATAGGTAAAAGGGATTAGGAGAATGCGGTAGGCGTTAAGCAATAGTAAACTCGTTTAAGGCACTGTGAAATTAGAAAAAAAAGTTGTGAAAAATTGAAAAAAATAGTTTTTCTTAGATAATGAATTGAAACGAATACACTTATATAGTTTTTCTATTTTGGCGCACTTAAACTGCCAAACATCTGAAGTAATAAATGTGCAGACACATAGCTACTTATTAATAATCACGACCAGTTTTAACCTGATATATTCACAAACGTTTCCATACTCAGAATGTTCCACACCATGCAAATTTTACTGATCTTTCAAAAATTTTATACTGTATCTCAAAAGTACATTTAAGAAAATGATCAAACACTTTTTCGAAATTAATTTTGAGATACTTAATGTATTAAAGTTTAAAATATCAACAGTTTTGGAGAGTACGAAAGGTAATCCTTTTTCTACAATAATATAAATATATGAAATGACAGATGTATTTTTACTTTCTCTACACATACCATGGACATAGTGTATAGAGAAGGTATTGTACTCCACCAAAAATTCGATACGGAGATTTCACCGCAAATATATGTTTCAGGGTCCCCTGTATCCAAAAAAAAAAAAATATTTTCAGAAAAAGGTCCGTGTGTCTGTGAACACGATAACTCAAAAACGAAAAGTCGGTAAAATACCATACTTGGTATTTAAGTTAAGTATCTTCCAGGGATGCGACACGAATATTTTGAGAAAAATTCCCCTACCCCAAACTTCCTTTACATGGAACTAACGATTTTGATTAAAATATCGTATATTAAAGATATTTACCTGACAAATAAAATGGATATCTGGAATTTTCTGGGAATATCCTCTGAAGACTACTTTATTCTGGATGAATTTTACGAAATTTTAATAACTACTAGGCCGGAAGAAATGGACAAAAACCTATCACACAGAAATGTAGAGCACATTAAAACATACAATTTATGTTATATACACCTTTTTTTCGTGGAGTTGGTCGTTTTTGAGATATTCCTTGGTTTTGGTTTCAGCTTTGAAAAACTTGTACTCTTCTCATACAGAAATTTGTCAACTCGTGTCCATACAAACAAAGGAACTTCAGTCACCTAGCAACCAGCTTTTGAGTATCACCTTAACCTGTAGTACTCCCTTATTTCGGTTCTACTTATAAGGAAGTAAGTAATAAGACTATTTCTGATAATTTTTTCTCAATTAGTATAAAGTAATCTGAAGCATAAGCTTTTTAACAATAATGTGCTGCAGAGACGTAGAGAAAATCATGTGAATGGAACAGACAGACTTTTTTTAAATTAAAATATTTATGAATGGTTTCTCAAGTTTAATTTTAGGACAGACAAACCTTATTATTAATATGGACGTAAATCAGCCATTATAAATTGGTCATAAATTACTGTCAAATAAATCCTATTTAGTACATTAACATAGCCTTTTCTACCTAATGTTCACTATCTTTTCTTACAAACGCTCGTTATTTAATATAATGTATATTCATCGAGATAAAAGATCATAGAAATTCTCTTGTTGCATGCTTGCATAAAGCCACAATGAAAATAGAAGAATAGACTTTAGCTATGTTTAAAGTTTTAAGAGCTGATGCTATGAAAGGCTTTGAAATCCCATGACCGCGAATGGGAAAAAAAGGAATAAGTTTCAATTTGAGAAAGTATAAGTTTTGGAAGTTTACTCCACAAAATTGTTTTCATGGTTTACAGTTTTATAATATATACAGTTTTTATGAGTAAGAATGCTTTTACACTTTGGGGTTACTAAATATGCAACAGTGAGTGACAGTGGGGAACCCTTCAGAGAAGTTCAATATATACTTTACATCAACATTTGAAAATCTTTGTACCCCTATTCTAAGAAATGCTAAACTTAAATTTCGAATTTGGTATATATCATAATTTTACTTTAGGAGATGAGCTGTTCATACACATAAAGGTTCATTCTAACGCCAAACTTTATCAATAAATTGGATGTGCTACATTCATATGCCATTCTCTACCCATTATTCAACAAAATTTTCTTAAAAGGCGTATTCTTCCGTTTCACGCCAATTGTAATAAACGTTTGTATACATTATTTAATTACATATTTCCTTGAGGACACAAAGGAATAATGTAATAGGCAAGGCCTAAGTGATAGAGAAATCTATTAAAAGCTAAGTGATGGACTTTATTCTTAGTTTGATCAGAAGCGAGATAAACGAATAGCGATAACCCATTTGGGAAAAATACAAATATCCTAAAACTGAAACGAATAACAATGAATGTCTAGAAATGGCTAACTGCATAAAATTGTATGGACATGATATAAGTTGTGTTTTCGAGAAATCTGCTCTTTTTGTGTAGTACTTTTTTGTTTATGTCTCACAGTTGACCAATTATGTAAAAGTTAACCATAATAAAAAGACGGCTTTAAAGATTATTCCCAGAAAATTGAATATAAACACTTTATTTCTGATAAAATATCTTAATATTTTAGTAAAAATAGTTAGCGGTTTTTGAAAAAAAATCTAATTTTTCGTAAAAGTTGTAAAGGGTAGTTTGGGTGGAATGATTTTCTTGAAAACCTTCGTGTTACATCCTTGAACATGTTGAATTTAAATACCAAGTTTTTATTTAATGGACACAGACACAGACACACTCATGGTCATAAACTCTCAGAAATATACACGAGCGTGTTTCTAAACCTCCATTTCTGGATTCATGGGACTTCAAGACATATTTCGGAGGAAACGTTAGCACCAAAATTTTGGTTGGAGTAAAATAACTTTTCTACATACTATGTGCATAGTACATAGTAGAGAAATTAAAAATAAATTTTGGGCCCCGGCGGTCTCAAAAAACTTATTTATTATAGTATCTGGACGTTAAATTTTTGAGTTCTCTACTTAATATACGCAGTAGAGAAAAATTACTCCAATATTTTACAGATATCCGTGTATATGTATTTAGATACTCTGGGTTTCTAAATATGTACAGAATGTATGTAAAATGTACAGATATCACCGTAAATAAAGTTTTTGAGACCCCTGGACCAAAATGTTGTCTCTGAAACTTTAGTTAATGAGAAAAATCTTATACAAGATATTCATATTACTTTATCTATGACTATAATTTACTTTTATAATTTTATTCTGCAAATTATTTCTAAGTACTTTATTTTGCTTTCTAATTCATGTAAATTGAGATAATTATCTGAGAAATAGTGACATTACATATTTAGTTGTCCAAGGGAGTTATAGGCGATGATAATCAACTCTTTAAAAATCAGGACATGCTATAATATGGGAATAGGCCTATAAAATTGTTAAATAAGATAATGGAAAAAATGGAAATGAAAATAAATGTGGATCCTTTATTAATTTTCTTTTTTCCAATTAATAATTTGAATTCTTCATGTAATTTATTGATTATTAAATTTCATATTATTACTCTTCAAGATGGAATGAGTCATATTGAGGTTGGAATTAGTATAACTAACCTTAATATGCAATATTTGTCGAAAACTTTGATTTTCTCAAAAATGACTCTAGGATTTAATAAAAATAATATATGTATAAGACAGTTTGATGATAAACTAAATGTATATCTTGAATGTTCTAGGAATAGCCTCTGAAGTCTTCCTCATTCTGGATGACTTTTGTATAGCTCGTAAACCATAAGAGGTAGATGTAAAATATAGATTTCATTAAAACACACAATATATATCATATGCATCTTTTGTAGGGTTAAGCGTTTCCAAAATATTCCTAGTTATTGGTTTCAATTTTAAACTACTTAAACATTTTTCAAGCGGGAAGTCAACTTTCGATCCATATCTGGTGTTTTATTCCCGAAATGCAAATGAGAACCGAATTGCAATTGCTTCACATTCGAGACATTTGACTATCGCTTTAGATTAGTGAATTCAATTATTTACTTTCTACTTATAGGAGAGCAAATAATAAGACTATTTCTGCTAATGTTTATCTTGATTAGCATGACGAAAATAAAAGAATAATCGTTTGTATGGAAAGTTTGTTTTTGGAACAACTAGAGAAGGTTATGTGAATGGGATACATCAGATTTTTAATAAAGAAATGTATCTTATTACCAAATACTCTTAACCTCTTAGAACAAAATTCCAGAGATCCGTAGAAACAGAAGTACTGAGTACGCAATTGAAACATTCATTTTAGTAATGAAATACATTTTACAATAACCCTCACAAGCTTCCAAATTAAATGTAGTTCATGCTTTCATTTTATAATAAAGACGTCGTTATAGATGCTTGGGGCCTGAAAGCAGGTTCCAGCAGAATAAGTATACAAGGACTTGGTGCAATTTCTTTTGAATAAGCTTTTTATTTTAGGTTTTAAAATGAACTTTTCCAACGAGTGCTTGGCTTTGAGTATAATCCCTTCCATACCTACAGGCCTCTTCAGACTCACTTAGCTATTTCAATGCTCTAGAAGGATGGGGGGAAAACTTAAGAAAACATTTGGAATCACTGAAGCTCTGGAAGGATACAAGGACACTAGTCTTTATAAAAGAATTTCAAATATTTCATTTCCTCTCTTTTCTCAGGCTCATAATGGAGTGTTTTATTGAAAACAGCGAGGTTGACATAGCAGGAGGGTTGTTGAACTATATGAATGTAAAGGTAAAATGGTATAGAATGCCTCACTTGCGCCCCTTAATTTCGTAGAAACACGCAGGTGGAATGAATAAGTGAAAGAATTTCCCTTACTGTAGCGTAATGGGAAAATACGCTAGTGAGTTTACCTTCACTGCAATGTGCACGATAAAATATTAAGCTACATTCGTGAATGAATGAAACGGTATACTTCAAGTTACTGTTTCAATGAGAAGGGCATGGGAGTACTATGTAAAACAGATTCAAAATACCTTCTTTTTAAAGAAATAAATGTAAGTTTTTTCTGATCAATATCGCTTCCTCTATCTTAATGCCTGCCGGTTATTCGAATAAGTTTTATTGCACGACTAGGCATCTAAACAACTTCATCGTCGTAGTCTTTTTCTTATTATTCATCATTATAAAGCATTAGGCTTGTTGCCTGTTCCATATTCACTCAATATCTTTTTCTATAGTATTCTATGTATCGCTTTTTTGTGTTTATGTATCTTAATTGTTTCACTAGATCTTCATATGAGTTTCCTTTAGTATCATATGTAACATGTAGCTAATAAAATACTCTTTGCAAATGTTAATTTCTATTAGCATGAAGTAGATGGAAAAATAATCTTTTGAAGGATATATTATTCAACAACAGGCAAAAAAAAAAAAAAAAAAAAAAAAAAAAAAAATCATGTGAATGTTACCTCAGCTTTGTTTCTCTTGCATTACCCTTTTGAAATTGTTACCCGACATGGGATGTATAAAACAGAACATTTCTTTTGTGGTTTGGAGTATGCATTTAGATTATAACGCAATTTTTCAGTTCAAATTTTTCATTCAGTGCTAATTTTTTACAGAATTACTGAATTGTGTTATAAATGTGGTATATAGAACGAACACTACGTAGAACGAGTGTTATGCGTTCGAATTTCTTGCATCTTTGTCAAATTTTGTTGATCTGTTCTTCTTACACTCTTTCTTTTTATATTTTCTTTGTTCGCTTCACGGTAGAGGTTTGTGCCTTCGACTTCATAGCTTATCGGCATTATTGATCCGAACTATTTTTTTCGGCCGTGCCACATCTTTTTTTTCTGGCAGGCTTATAATAACCTATTGATTTTGGCAGCCTCTCTCTGTTGTCCTCTTAATGTGTTTTAACCGTTAGCTGTGTTTATCTTTTACTTTATCATTAATTAATATTAAATGTTTTACAGTTCATCGCGTATATCGATGCTTGTTTGTCCAGTCTTATATACCCTTTAGTGCTTCTTGTAAACTTCAATTCTTCATTTTGTATTGCGCTTCTCATTCTTTTGAATGTTCGGTCATGATTCTGAGACGAATAACACGATGAGACTTTTGCTAATAGCAAAATTTAGTCTGACTTCTCTTCTGATTTAGTGCATTTAAAGAGCAATAAACAATACAACACATTAGTTGATGCTTTATAACATTTTTATGTTTCTCTATAATGTGATATCGTTGACCTTTACTTATGCATTGCACAGCAAATTTACTGAAATCACTCCTGAACCTGTTTATTATTATGCATAAATGGAGCTATCATCAGAATAGATGAACTCTCCTGGCTAAGTAGATTAAATCGTTGGGTTTCTTTGAATGCAGTTATGGGAAAAATGAGCATGGTAGGCACCTAAATAGTATAAGCAATCACTCATAATATGAATATGAACAAATAGTTTATTTCCGTAAATTATCGATGACAGACGAGTATAGATATTTCGTTAAGAGGGGAAAAAGCCAAAAATAACAGTAGCATACGAACATAAGTGAAGAAAGTGCTCTATGTCGCTAGAAATGAAAGAGTTTATTAGCCTAAGGAACTGATCATTTTCCAGTAATGAAAATTTACTATTATTAGCTTAGAAACAAGCTGCATTTGTTTTGAAAATTGAAAGCTCCATATTATAACCTATTTAGACATTTTCTCTATCAATTTGTATTTTATTATGTCAATAATAATAACAATAATAATAATTATAATAATAGCAAAGTGCATTTTCTAGGAATTCAAAAATGGCCTACCAAATTATGTATATCACAGGTTAATATTTTCTGACTGCTGTGAATGAAACACGATATTACAATTTATGTAGCATTGGTCCAGTTCAGTACTTTGGTCAAATGATATCAGATTATTTAAAGAATTATGAAGAAAAATATTGAGTTCGTTAAAAGGATTTATCATTCAAAGAAAATTTTGGGAAATGCAACTGTAGCACGATCTTTCTTTTCCTGTTTATTGCTCCAACATTTGCAATAGGTATAAATTCCATGCGTTATCTCTGCCTACATAGGATTATAGATATATAATGTTTTCTAAGATAATGTAGCTAATGGTAAATTAGTACGTATATGTTTAATGATATGGAAAACTCGCGATATTCTCCTGCTCTGTAATTCCTTATTAGTTTTTCTACAAAGAAATTAGGGGTTTATTTTATGCCACGGGAAATACATATTTTCAAGTTACTAAAATAAAAAGAAAAATGCATTTTTAAAAAAGGGTCCGCATATGTGTCTGTTTGGATGAACTGCATAATTAAATAATTGAAAATTCGGTTAAATGGCAAACTTAGAATTTATGTTCAGGATTTTCCAAAGATTCAAAACAAACATTTTCAAGGAAATTCTCTATTAAAATTCCCCTTTACATGGTATATTTTCAAAAATAGTTGTTATCAATTTTGACTAAAATATTGTGTAGGAAACATATTCATAGACAAACAAAATATATATGTTGAATTGTATAAAAATATTCTACGAAACCAGGAAGGTTATTAGGAAGGAAATTTATATACTCTTGTATAATAATCTTGTATAACAAGTAACAGAGACGTAAAAAAGCATAAAATTTATTTCAAAATATTTTTATGCCATAAACGATTTCCGAGATATCGTTGTTTATGGGTGCCGCTGTCGTCCAATACTTAGTCATTTTTTCAAAACCCTTTCGATGTTCAGGTGTGTTTCAGTATTGCAAGCAAAGAGTCTAACATTGTAAAACCGTTATAAACAGTAAACATTTGACTATCTTTATCCCCTTATATATTAAATGCTTAATGTATCCATTACTGCAAAGGTTTACCAATATGAAGTAGATAAAAATTTCGCTTCGTAAAATATTTGTTATAACTTATAACTATTTATAAATAATTGAGGATAGAGAAAGTCATAAGAATGTAATACAAACGGTATTTCCATGGAGATTTTTCCTTTCTGGAAGATCTGAAATAGGTTATATTTAGCCTCGTGAGCTTCTTGTTAGGGCCTATTGGGGGCCCAGTTAAGTAGTACCTCTTTTTCTAATTTTCTCTTAGTCAGAGATTACTATGTTGAACGTTTCAAAGTGATGGCACTGTCTCGTAAACTTCAGCAAAGAGGCCACATCCAACTTCCATCAGGTATATATTGCATTTTCTGGGAGTCGCCTCTGAAGACCTCTTCATTCTGGATACTTTGCATAATGGTAAACCGTAAGAAATAGGACAAAATTACTACAAAAATGTAGATTTTAAGGCACACAATTTATGTCATATACACTTTTTTCTGGAGTTGACCATTTCAGAGATGCTCCTTGTTGGTTCTCACTCGGGAACTTGTCAACTCCTGGCCATGCAAAGAAACCAATTTCAATCACATAGCAACCAGCTATTACATATTTAGCTATCGTTTTAGCCTAGTATATTCCTTTATTTCCCTTCTACTTACAAGGAAGCAAGTCATAAGATTATGGCTGCTAATGTTTATCTCGATTAGCATGAAGTAGAAGCTTTTTAACAATACTTTGTTTCAGAGATTAGAGAAAGCCATGAATGGATCACAAATGATTTTTTTTTCCTTTAAAAGTTTTAAATTTATTGGAAAATGAATTGGTCTTAACCTATTGCGCTTTGCACCACAGAGTTAAAAAACCGCAGAATGATCAAAGAAGGGTTGCTTCTGATGTCCTATCAGATGTCTCAGATTTTAAATTTAATTTCTCTACCATTTGTGATATTTTCTTAAAGTCTCTGGAACACGTAATAATTAGTAGCATACAATATTCAGATTATGTACAATCTTAGTTACTAAAATTGTGAATTAACCTACTTAATATTTCTCTTGAATGGCAATTTTATAATCAAAATTGGATCAGGAATAAAAAATATCTGATATTTACTATTCACATGCCTCTGTCTGCAAAATATTGTTACAAAAGATTTTTCTTTGTCTACATCGTCATAATATAAATAAACACTAGAATAGATGGTGTATTAGTGCCTTACAAGTATATAGAACATAAGGTAACATACTAGACTATAGCGACTGTCAATTGTGAATTTTAAAATATGGCTGCTATGTGAAATAATTGAAATTCGATCAATTTTTACACGGCCAGGAGTAATACAAAGGAGATGACACGAAAGCTAACCTCCCATTTATAAAAAGTAGCTTAAAATTAAACCAATAACAAGGAATATTTCGTAATTGGTTAACTCCTCCATAAAATCATCCATGTTACGTTCACTTTGACTTTCTCTATCTGTTGCATAAAAAACTATTCACACAAAAGATTATTGTTTTGTTACATTGTGCTAATCAAGATAAAGATTACCAGAAGTGACATTACTTAACTCGTTATAAACGAAAGGTAGATAAGGGAATGCACTAGGCTAAAGAAACAGCCAATCTTTTAAAAGCTGTCGTTATACGATTGTTAAAACAATTAGGTTCTGTTTTAATGGTCAGAAGTAAAACAAAAGAGATACGAAACAGATACGGATTTTCTGTTCGAGAAAAGTTTAAGGTGTTAAAATTGAAATGAATAATAAATTGTTAGCTATACCAAAGCATTTATGTGAGATAAATTGTGTGTATTAAAGAGATTTACATTTTTTTTTTATTCAGTAAATCTTTGTCTATGTCTTACGATTTGGCAGTTATGCCAAAGTTATTCAGAATGAAAAGGACTCCCAAAGAAATTTAGGATATACATTATATTTGTCATATAAACATCATTATGCATTATGGTTTAGAAATCGCTTTGTTTTTGCCCTTTTTCTTTTTTATCATTATAACTTTTATTGTTGCACATTTTAGTAATCTTTATTACAATTTGTTCTTATAATTTAATTTTATATAACTATTATAAGGTATGGGAAAATATTTTTTGTAATACCCACTTATAACATTTTTGTTAAAACCCCTAAATTATATTTTATTCTCTGTCACTAGTCTAATAAAAAAATAAGGCATTTAAATCAAAATTGTCAGAGCCATTTTAACGAAATAGAACTTTTCCCATGTAAAATATAGGCTGGGGTGTAGCATGATTTTCATTTTTGCGGTTACTCTTCACAGGCATACACACGGAATACATACATTAGATCCAGATGTCCTTAAAACATGTATTTCCGGTAAATCTCGAAAATACAAACTTGGTAATGTTTACCTTGATTAGCATGATGCAAATAAAACAATAACCTTTTGTAAAAATAATTTGTTTGCAAAACAGATAGAGAAAGTTATGTGAATGGAACAGATCCTTTTTTTTTAAATTGGTCACAAGGAGAAGAAAATGTTGAGTCACAGAGTTTATAATTCACCACTCGCTTTTGTATGCAAGATAAATCCAAATAGTGTGTGCCTGGATTGTTTTAGGATGTTTTTCTCTTTATGTTTTCTTCTCTATCATTTTCCCAGAGATTTGCACCAATACATTACATTAAAACATTTTATATAATATTCGAAATAATACAGGTGCAGGATACTTTTTTTCTAAAAGGTAGCTGAACTTTACTTTTATCAACAAAATATAAATTGAAATGGGATACTTATTCTAAAGCTTCGTTCTCCATCTACGTGGAGCGGCTAATACTCTAGTCATCTTTTGAAAGATTAAATTCACCTTTCCCGCACCCAATCAACGGCTTAAACCTCACTTCATCAGATTTTCTCTTGTTGGGCTACCTGGAGAAGCCATATAGGGATGCGATATGGCAGGCGCAGATGATGAAATTAGGACGAGAACATTATGCGGCTTCGAAACCCATAAAAAATACCTCTTATAGGTATTTTAGCAGAATCACTGTAGATCTCTGCATTACAATTTACGCGTAATTTATGAGCTGCAAAACTGTAAATTTTAGTAGGAGATGTTAAAACAATGGGTAATAGAGAAACGGAATCACTTGTTTAACAAGCGGTGTTTATCATTAACGTCACTAAAGCTGTTCAGTAACACAGAACGATAAATTACAATACCAATACATTTATAAAAATCATCAGCACTTAAAAGCACAGCATTTCGTATATTTGCAAGCTTTTAAAACCACACAAAAATAATCATAACAAATACTTTTTTTTTTTTTGTATTTTAACGTCCTTTAACCTGGTTGGTCATATCAGACGATGAATGAAATTGGTAAAATGATGCTCAAATGATCTCGGGCTCCATGGAGCTTAAAGTTACTCGACATGCGTCTTCTCAGCATAGGGGAAAACCCCGTAAAAAAACCTTATCCGGCTAACTCACCCTAAGCGAGATTCCAACTCACGACCTGTTGAATGTGAAGCAGACAAGCTACCACCACACTACTCAGACGGGCCAATAATTATTATTTACGTAATTAGTATTTTAAAACAAGTGTGTGTTTATGTGTGTGTCATTCCGGAGGGGGTTCCAGACTGCAGCTACCAATGGGTATATTATACGTCAGACTCCAGGAGGTTAGGGCGATAAATGAAAGTATTAGAGACGGGTGGCCGAAACCGACCCGTGGGGAAAGAGACTCTGAGGAGGGTCCCTAACATAGTGCAAGCAGTTCACCATCTCGATGCGGGGACCACTAGGAGCCGCACCCCAATTCTTACTGAACCCCCTGGGCCTTACATATGACTCCAACGCCAACCCGCCGTTGAGGGCTGCACTTCCAAAGCGTATTTACCACCGCATTCCTCGCCTACACTTTATAACCCTTAAAGAATGAACTGGATGAAATGAAGGGCCAGGAAGTTCGGGGACTGAAGAAATCTCCCCAGTGTTCGCCTAGTAACAGAGGTCAGAGAGATCTGCTGCTGGAAGCAAACCTACGAACTCGCAAATGCTAATCTATCTTACTATCGTATACTTAATCTACCTTACTCAATTGTAGGACTTGCATATCTCCCCCAGGATTACATCGAAGGCCTAGAGTCAGAATTCTGTTGAAGAGCAGATAAACATTGAATCAGAATGAAGAACCGGAATGGAGAATCGGTCTAAAGCCAATTGAGAGGGAGAAAGAAGCAAATATAAAATGAAGGCGAAATGGATGAAAGTTGGTAGAATGAATGACGGAGGAAACCAAAAACTGCTTTGTCCTAGTGTGCAGTCATTGGTCTTGCAGTTCCAAATTAACATGCGTTATTATTGTTATGCTTTCCGACCAACGCTCTCGGGGAAAATGAACAGGTATGTCTTGTATGTGCCACGCACAAACCTGAAAATATACTGCTCTGTATAAGAAAAATTATTACACCGGAAATGAATAAAATATTAATGTAATTGTGCTCAGTTTCCAATAGTGTGTGTATAAATATATGTATATATAAAGTCCATGTGGTATACTTTTCAACCTATATCTTAAATAATCTATTCCGCTTCCTTGAAACAGTAGGAAAAAAAAAAATAGCCAAGATGACAGATAAATTGAGCACCATTTGACACATTTGATACACCACTTATAGTTAGTGTGAATTTTGTGCAGTGCGACATTTTAATCTGATTACAGTCATTATTTTGTCAAGATCAACAAGAAACTGCAAAACAATCAGCACCACAGGGCGCAATATTAACGAATTTTTATTTTAACTTCTTCCCCATTAACTATGGAAGCTAGAGAAAGTGTGCCATTGTCAATATTTCATAGAAAATATATACACGCTGTTAGGGGTATAAGTGCAGATATCTGAATTAGTAATTAAAGAGAGGGTAACGAAGCATTATTTGCTTCATTTACATACTTATAAGTTTTCGTTTTTAAGAGTAGTATGTTTTCAGGTTGCAAGTGTGGCACATATAAGCCATGCGGGCACGGTGCGGAAGGCGTAACGCCTCACGTTAACGGATGTTGTATTGAAACTGAGCTCGAATGCTTTCTACAAGACTTCTTACTACCCATGCCCGAAGCTCATGTAATGAAGTGTGAGCACGCGGAAGCAAAACGGATGTTCTATATTGACAAGCGTTGTTCTTTTTGTGCCGCAGTGACGACCATGCAAAAAATATCAGGTATGAAATTATGTAATGGGTTTGTGGGAAAACTATTATATGAAGAAAAAACATAACTATTACTCCAAAATGGAGACATATTAAGGTACCATTTATCAAGATATGTTCCATATTCGCAACAAATTTATATTATGATCTCTCTCAATATATGATTGTGTTTCTTTTAATCAACTAATATTTAAGCATGTGTTTTCGTAAACGTAATGCATTTTTGGTTGCAATCTATAGCTACTACAAATAGGAAGCGGGTTCGATTCCTGGTAGGGGCGCAGACTTTCTCTCTAATCATCACTATTCCATATTTCCCAAAGAGTTTGAGGTGTGACAATGGGGAGTGTGAATATGATTGTACTCTATGCAATAGCTAAAACTGATGAAACAAACGATAAGAAACGCTGCTCAAACCAAGGGCTCAACAAGTAATAACACCAGCGTTTCAAACTAAGGATAACATTATTAGAAAAAAGTAAAAAACCACAACAAAAGCCTATTATAATAAACAACTAACAAAGTGTCTCTATGGAACCATAACATGATATAATTTGTTTTTTTAACGAAAATAGAAGGAAATTTATTCTCAATTTTTGAAATTTACTGTAAATTTATTACGCTAGGTTTGCTTAAAATGTTGTGGTTAGAATGCCTCGTTTCCGCCGCAGATGCAAGCACAGTGTTGCAGTATTGAAAATAATACACAGACATATATGCAAACTGGAAAATGTGCTGTGAACCGCAAGCCATTTGCAAATTCAGTTCCAGTACACGGAAGATATGACTCAGGTATATTGTGCCAGAGCTCGCTTTGCAGACACCGTTGTGGTCCTATAACACGCTAAACATGCGTTTCATGTTGCTTTGCGTTACCAGTGATGATAAACATATGTTGGGTGCACATACTGCAGTGCTCTGCCCTCCAAGTTTATTATCCGTGTTGGGAGATTTGTTGAAATTAAAAGCACCGTTTAACACATTGTTCGAATAAACGTCTACGCAATTTAAGGCGTCAATTATAGAAATAATGTTCATATCTGAAACTGAAATAAATATTTTATTTATTTATTTATTGTGGTATCGTAGCATCCCAGAAATAGTAAGGAATGCAAGGTATCGTGATAGTACAACGTTCAGGAAAGTGTTGAAATTACAACAATCACAGTATAAAATTTTAAACTGGCCGAACAGAGATCACAGGGACTATATATACCTATATGTAGAACTTCTCCATGCCGATCGTGGTCTCAGTGGGTCTTTTTATCTATTATGGATAAGAAACATCTTCACCACCAGACATAGATAATAGTAAGCTGAGTGTTTTAGTCCTCCGTAGGCCCTTAGGCATGGGCAGAAACGTTACCTCGGAACCCATACTCCCCTCCCGAGTACTACGTAACCCGAGGGGAGCGCTCTCTCTCTCTCTCTCTCTCTCTCTCTCTCTCTCTCTCTCTCTCTGAGATTCCGTCAAGCACCTGGTATTTCCCAGGACGTTGTGTATTAACGTATGAGTTTTACACAGCATTTTTGAAAATATAATTAAAGATGGGTGACACAGTATAATATATCTGCTGAGTAAAACCTGAGAAAATATAACTTGGAAAAAATAGGAGTGATATATTTAAACGGGCTAAGAGTGAGAGAGAATTAAGAGTGCAAATTGTATGTGGGGGAGGAAGAGAGTAAGTTAATCATCTAACAGAATGTATTTAAAAAACGCTCTAGAGAGAAAACCTTCAGGAAAATCTGTTATGTATATTCACATGACTTTCTCTGTATGTTCGAAAAAAAACTATTCTTACAAAAGATTATTCCTATATCCATCTCATATAAACACTGTAGAAATAGTTTTATTAGTAGTTCCTTATAGCTAGAAGGGATATAAAGAAATACACTAGACTAAAACGCTAGTCAAATCTTTTAAAAGCTGTCACTATGTGGTTGATTTTGAGATTCCGTTCTTTTTGCATGACCAGGAATAAAACAAATGAAATGCGGCTGACAACTTTCTGTAGGAAAATAAGTATACTGAAAATTTAAATCAATAACAAGGAATACCTCGGGAATTGTTAACCTTAACAAATGTATGTGACATAAGTTGTGCATTTTTACAGATTTATATTTTTGTATAGTAATTATTTAACTTTCTCTAACGATTTACTAAACAAAATCATTCAGAAGAGGACTTCAGAAGGTGTTCCCAGAAAATACGAGATACTCATTTTATTTGTCACGCAAACATCTTTAATATACGATATTTTAATGAAAATCCTTGCAGTTATTTTGAGAAAATAAAAAATCCAAAACATTTCCATGGAAAGTTAAGTTTCAGGGGATTTTTTTTTGAAAATCTTTATGTCACATCCTTGGAAGATGCTGAACTTTATCATCGTGTCCACAGATAAGGACGGGCGGACACATATGGACGTTTTTCTAAAAATGTTTTTTATACAGGTGGTACTAAAATGTATTTCTAGCGAGTAAAATCTTGGTATCAAAGTTTCGGGCGGAAAGCAATACCTGTACACCTATGTACTACGTATGAAAATAGAGAGTGTAAAATTGTATGATATCAATAAAGGGGTATATACCTAAATGTTATCTGGAAAGGAAGAAACGAGAAAATAACTGTAGAGCAAAAGAAAAATACAACACAAGAGCAAAATAAACAGGAAATAGCAAATGCCTCAGGGGTGAAGAGAAGGAAGGAATGTAGAGCTAGACAAAAGATGCCCAATCGAGCCATAAAGCTAAGGAGCCAGGCATGCTGAAATATTAAAGTATGGAAGGCTAGCAACAAATGTGTACATAGTATAAAGTAAACGCTCTATCGCTATAGTAACTAAGGTAGACTCTTCTAGCTTGGTCGAACACCAAAAGAGCAGCGAGTAACTAGTGACTCACAGGGGAATACCTGCCACATACGGCGCACCATTGAGCGTGAACTATCTTCACGGCTGAATCAGTTGTTGGAAATTAAGTGACAGGTTATATGTATGTGGTATGACTTTTGTGTAGTAGCTTATTGGCTACTGATCCCCCCTCTAACTGCTCCGAGTTTTGTGGTTGAGTACGCGCGAGTATATTTGTTCAGACAAGCCGAGTTGAAACAGCCTGATCTAAGGCATATGAACGATTTCATTCCAGTGAAGGAAATAGGCGTTTTGTAGTCTTCGAAATAAATAAAACAGAATTTTTTTTTATATTGCCTGCATACTATGTTTCTTCCCATTGAAAAATTTACGCATATCCCTTATATACAATATTGTACTATTCATATAATAAATATTAGTCTAGCCACATTACACGTTTCTCGCTATATCTGCATGTGGAAATAATTTCAAGGAAGCATGTTATAATATTTAAATGCTTATGCTTGGTAAAATTTGTAGCAAAGGAAACAAAAGATAGCTGCAAGAATCCCACATTTTAGAACACGTATATTTGACGATCCTTGGGAAAAATATAAACATGGAATATGGAATACTTTGAAAGCGGTTGATACTACTCGTATATGACATAATTTGTGTATTTTTGTGAACTCAACTCTTTTCTTGTAGTAATTATTATAGAATAATTTCTAAATGATTGTGAAATAATTGTTTCATTAATTCATATTGGATAGGAGTTGAAAAGGTAGAATCAGACTGAAAAATTCAATGCCATTGTAGGGATTTCAAGCACAGATTTTGTCTCCGTCCAGTTGCTCTAACCAACATACCAACACGTCATTAAAGTCTCCAAATTACTCGCGTTTTTTCCTGTAAACTATATAGAGATCTCGAATTATTTTGAGATGAAAACCCCAATGGACAATCGTTTGGGGTGTGTCATCTAAACAAATTTGAGATCTCCTTGTGGTTTACCGAAAAACGCGTGTCAGTGTGACAACTTACTGCTGCCATGGTAGCTTAGTGATTAGAGCAACGGTGAGATTAGTGGTTCAAATCCCCGGCTGTGGCATTAGCTTTTTCAGTCTACTGAATCTTTTCAAGTGTACGTAATGACGTCAAATGAAGGGATTTCATGACATTATGCTATAAAGTCTATTTATAGCATGCGTTTTTCATTTCAGTATATTAAACATTTAATATTCTAATAAAAATGTTTGGAGTAGAATTTGAAAACAGAAATAAACAGAGAATGCTTTCCCAAGTAAAGTGTAGTTTGATTAGGGAGGGAATTTTCTTAAAAAAAATTATCTCCCGTCCTAGAAAGTGTTAAACTTATATGGCAAGTTTATTATTTAGCTGACAAGGATATTTTTTTTGAAAAAAATATATCTCCCCTCCTTGGAAGTGTCAAACTTATATAAAAGTTTAGTGTTTACCGGACTTTTTGTTTCGCAATTAATTATTTTTTTCTCTCTCTGACTCACATACATACACACACAAACACGGAATTGGACTCAACTTGTCAAAACATATTTCATTCTCTCCCAAACACTTATCAACTTGTCACGATCCATAGTATACAACCGTTAACTTAGAGTTTGGAATACAAATGCGCTGCCTATTGTTTTAAGTGTAGTCACAAAATGGAACAGTTTGAATCTCGTTTAAGAAATAAGAGCTCAAACTTTCCTGACAACGTATTAATTAAATGTTCTCGGGATTCTAGCCTGGTAAGTACATGGGTTTACCTGACTAGAATCTCGAGAAAATTTAGAGTTTAAAATATTGTAAAATACGCCTTTTTAATAAATCTTCAGACTATTTTACAATATTATCTTGCTATCGTAAAATTAAATTTCCATAATTGCAGTAAAGACAATTTATTTTTATTTGAAAGAGATTGTAATATATGAGAATATGGAAAGAGAAAAATGCATCAAGCAGAGTGCATCATTTCTTGGGCGAATATGAAAAAAAGCGTATACGTCCATATGCATTACAATTTTCTGACTGGAGTTTTTTCTACATCAGATGATGTCCTCGGCTTTTAAATCTATATCAATATTCTTTTTTAGGTTTTTTTTTACACAATAAGCTTATTTTGGGAACAACTTGAACAACGTGTATGCTCCAAAACAAAACAGAACAAAAAATGTAATGACGTTTTATTTATGAACGTTCTTTAACTGCTGTTGTTCTCAGCGTCCCATTCTATATATGTATATATATATATATATATATATATATATATATATTTTTTTTTTTAAACAGTACCGGAGTCTGGTTAGGACTCCGGCACTGTATCCCCTATTTACATTCCCCCCTGTAGGATTACTGGTTTTACTGATCCTTTACACAAACATATACACATTGCACAAACATATAACACCCATGCCCAAGGCGGGACTCAAACCCACGA
Organism: Hymenopus coronatus; assembly: GCA_030762935.1. NCBI lineage: Eukaryota > Metazoa > Arthropoda > Insecta > Mantodea > Hymenopodidae > Hymenopus > Hymenopus coronatus. The sequence continues at coordinate 38,112,375 of CM060890.1, forward strand.
TCCCCTGCCCACGAAGCAACAAAGCGAGACGCCTTAGCGAGCGAGGCCATTGGGACAGGCTTTTATATTGGGCGTGAAAGACCGTTTAATTATGCCCAGATGCCTGTCTATCAGGCTTGAGGTTCTTTTACGTGCCGTAAATCTACGACACGGGAGCACGGCTTTACGTCCGAAAAAATATATCGCCCTCCGCCAGGTTTGAAGTATGTAGTATGGTTAGTAAGGTAACCATTATACCACGGCTCCGCTCACGAGATTTGCATTAATATTTGTTGTGTTATGTGATTTTATGTTCTATATTGTTTATAATTGTTTTCCAAATACTGTGTTTGTTTTATACCTATTTTATCTTCATTTACTAAGTTTACAACCATCCGCTGAAACTGAATAAAATTTTTAGATTCTTTTGTTTATTACTCTACGATTACTCCTTTTTATTTTATTCTCTTTGGAAATTCTCTTAGCAACTTTTTCGGCTAAATTTAAATAAATTGTTTGCCATATGTAAAACATTTGTTTAGGGACGTTTAGTAACATATAAAGGGAATTTTTCCATTTCAAGAGGATTCTATTACAAACCATCGTGGTATTCACGTTACGAAGATTATATCACGAGCAGTCGTGCTATTTACGTCGAAAATATTGTACTGCGAGCCTTCGTGGAATATATCTAAAACAATAAGATTGTACAACAGCAAGGTAGGTTGATAAATTGATATTATTCGTGAGAATAATAAGCGATTTGAGCAATTAATTATTTCAAAGGATATACATAATAGCAATTCTGGAATATTGTTAAGATAATTTTCATCATTTTCAGTTGCATTTCCCCGCACCAGTAACGTGGCATGAGATTATTACTCGTCAACTCAACTAAACTGACCAACTGGCTAAAAAGCAACTTTGGAAAACACAACTATACCTTTAGGGACTCATCCACAGAGTCATAAAAGGTAACCACCTACATGACTCAACTCTTCCCATACGGCTCCAACTACTAAGGCCATCGTACACGAATTCAGCTGCACAAATCCACAGTATATGCCACTAGCATTTCAAACTAAAATAATTAAACGTTAAGATGGTTAAGGAACTTTGTTAAAAACATTTGACATAAATGCCAATATGTGTAGTTTTATTTGAGAAATTTGTAATTAAATACAAAACTTGTTATTTACCTGAAAATCATATTGATATATTCTTTATTTTTACTTTCAGTATCTTCCTTCAAGAAAATGCATCTGTAACAGTATGTAAGAGGTATTTTTGGGTTTTATGCCACTTATTATACAAAATAACAGTGACATTTTGTAATATATCAAAATTCTAGCGTGCATGATTATTTAAATGATCTTTTTACTCTCTAAATAAACTGACAATAAACATGGGTCACGTGATATATATTTTTTTAAAATTCTTAAATAAAAATGTGTTGTTTTCAGTAAAAGAATTGAAAAATCGATAAATATAAATGATATTTTTATATTTGCTTTAATTACTGTAGAAAACTTTTACTTTTCGTATTCTCCAAAACTTTTGATTTCAAAATGTAATAATTTATTTTTTAAAATTAGAGCACTATTTCGTAAAAAGCTATATTACAATTTTATTCAATGTAATGGAAATTACAGTGTAATTTTGAAACAAATTACTAAAAAACTGTATCGTGTAGGGCATTTTCATTATAACAAATTGTTGTAAAAAATTTGTAAGAAAACAAAGTTTAAAGTTGAGAAATATATTAACAATATATAAAGTAAGGAATATGAGCCTGCCAAGTTATGGTTTCAGATATTTGGTGTAGTTAAAATGCGCCATGTGGAAAAGGAAATATGTTCTTGAGGTTTAGAATCCATAATGTTTCATCATGAAAAGAGATACTGTTTACTAATTCACAATTTTTGGTCAAACTTCACAGATCCAGCTCCTCAAGTCCAGCTGTCGCCGAGGATAGCGCAAGAGTTGATGGAACAAAAACTTTGTATAGGTAAGGTGACTGAAACTAATAATTCAGTACAGCACATATTGGCTAGGGAAAACTGCAGGTCTACTTTTTCTCTTCCTACTGCAGTAGACCAGCTAACAAAGGAAGTTTAAAAGGTAACTCCGTCGCGGAAAATAGAGTATTGTGGATAGAGATGGAAGAAAGAGAAGAAAAGGGGGGGGGGTATACCTTGCGCTAAATTATTAAGTACCATCTTCCCCAAGTTCTCTTGAGGAGATTTTGGTGTTTGTCGAAAGAAACAAGGCAAAGGAAAGCAATAGGTTTATGTTATTATGTTGTATTTCAACTCGTGCTTCCAAGTGGTGAAAGATTTTCTTCCCAGAGGGACGAGGTGTTTCATGTAATATGCAGCAGCATTGCTACAAAAGGGACTTGCAGTGTGTTAACGGATATTAAAGCACACACGTTTAAAGTTGCTGTTTATTTGTATGAGTTAGCTTCGGCAAGTTTTGATTGTTTTATTGCTAAACCAGCGAAGTAAATGTCGCAAATTTCAGCTCAAAAATACTTTTATAAATTCGACACTTCCTAAAAATATAAAACGGCTATTATATGCTACGGTGTGTGAATGTGTGTGCGTGAATGTTATGGAGAGGTATTCCACACTACAGCCATTGGCATATTGTACGTCGGACCCCTGGAGGGGAGATTGAGATGAGTGTAATTTCAAAGGGCGGCCGACATACGGAAAGGGAGAGAGCCACCATGGAGGGGTTCCTAACAATTCTTCATCTCGAAGCGGGGAGCGCCAGGAGACTGAGGTTCAGTCCCGAATAGTCCGCAGTCAACCATTAGCGCCTACCAGCCGCCAAGAGCTGCATTTCCAGAGCACACCTACACGGAATGACTCCTTTGACTCAGTCCTCGCCGACTCTTACAACCCTGAAAGAGATTGGTTGAAACGATGAAATGAAGAGACAGGAGTTACGGGGGAATGAAGGAACCTCCCCAGCATTCGTCTAGTGATGCATGAAAAGCTCCGAAAAAGCCATGGGTCAGAGAGATCGGCCGCGGGGAACCAATCCCATAACCTCTCGAATGCCAGACGAAACGCCTGAGCTAACTTGCTCGGTATATTCCTACAGTGGTTATAATTTATAAAAAGTGCGTATTGGAACAAAAAATCCAGCCATATGTACTATTAATTAATGTATGTTACTTATCACTTAAAATGCCTAAAAAAATTAATACGATCATCTCTGTTGTCATTAGGCAATTATTGATTAATTCAGTTAATGATGACTGTACTGGGACACAAAGCATTTCACTTGCTACTTTATTATAAAGCAAGTAATCCTGCTTTTTTTGACAAAGTTGGTTATTTACAATATTTTTATAGGATAATCATTAAAAACATCTGATGTGTTCCAATCACATAACTTTTTTTACATCTGTGTAACACATTATTGTTAATAAGCTTCTTCTTCTGTCTATTTAATGCTAAAGCATTAGGAGAAACGGTCTTATTACTTACCTCCTTTATAAGTTGGCTAAACCGACAGTCAAATGCTTTAAAATGTGGCTGCTATGGGACTGAAAGTTCCCAAGACCGTATAAGAAAAGTTCAATGAAGTGTTTTAAAACTGAAATCAATAACAGGGAATATCTCGAAAACGGCCAACTCCACGAAAAAAATGTATATGACATAAATTGTGTGTTTTTTTGTGATCTACCTCGTTGTATAGTAAGTTTTTGTCCATCTCTTACGGTTGACTAGTTATGCAAAAATCAATAAAATCACTCAGATTAGAGGTCTTTAGAGGCTATTCCCAGAAAATTCAAGATAGACATTTTATTTGGTATGCAAGTGTCTTAAATATAAGAGATTTTAATAAAAATCGTTGGAGCCCTTTTTTAGAACATAAACTTTTTCAACATTTTTCCCATGTAAAGGATAGTTCGGGAGGATTTTCTTGAAAATCTTCGTGTCGCATCCTTGAAAATGCCCATTTTAAGTACCAAGTTTCGTGTTCGATGGTCTTTTCATTTTTGAACTATGCTGTCCACACACACACACACACACACACACACACATACAGACGGACCTTCTTCCAAAAATAATTTTTTTGATGGGATATTTTCTTGAAAATCTTCATGCCACGAAATAGGTTTATTAGCAATTTTGGTATATTGCACATAGGTTTACGACTATAAATTCTTTGAGAGGGTGGGGGTACAGAAGCCTCAGAAAACATACGGATAAAACTCGATAGAGATTTTGGGTGGAATACTATACTTACCCCTAAATACTATTACGTAGTAAATACTGTAAAGAGAGCGAATTAATAGCTGTTGAAGATTTTATATTATTTTGAACATACAACTTGCATTAAGAACCAAAATTCTATGAACCTCTCTGCCATAGTTTATTAGCTTTCAAGGAAACTTAGATTAAATGTATAACATTTGGAAAGCCTGAAAGGAAGATTTTACATTTATTTACTGATTGTCTTTATTGTAGTAATTTATGCAAACTATGAAAGAAAATATACACCAAACTGCAGTAAATCCATCTTTTTAATATATATATATGCATTAAAATGCAATTTTTGTACTTATTCGAGCAATTTAAATACTTTCTTCACTGCTCAAAGATACAGTAAAACGTGTTCAAATCTATAATGTCATTGATATGGGAGAGGAAAAGTAAAGGAATTAGAAAGAGGCATCCGGCTTTTCCATCTCCATTTTCGGCGAAAAAGGACTTTAGTTCCTTATCAGAAAAGTAACAACATCTTATTTTTAAGAGAATGAATGAATAACGCAAGATACAAAACAATTAATCAAAATTTATAAATGTACCAATGCATCGTCGCATAAGCCGACTGTTTCCATATTTTTTTACGCTAAGAAAAGCTTGCTTCAGTATGTTCTAAGCTACACTAAACCAGTTCTATTCCACAAAGCTTTGTCAGCATCATTAAAATCTACTTTTGCTGTTATATTATGAAGAGCATGAAATTGCATTTTTGGTAAACGGCCTTCTGTATTCGGAAATTACACCATTGGTAAAGTTAATATAATCGTCATGACTTGATGCCAAAGAGAAACTGAATGTAGTGTGTTCTGGGAATTGTACTAGTTGATTGCATAAATAATTGTGGAATTTTCTAAAATTAAACATTGTTCTAGCTTTTTCCAAAACTGCTAACTAGAGTGCGTATAACATTAATTTATTTATTTTTGTTTTTCTTCATTATTAACAATTTATACTTTTCTAATGAGCTTTAGAACTGAAATTAGTAATACCTACGTAATATGTGATTGTAATGTAAAAATCTAATGTTTTCTATTCACATTACTTTCTCTACATCTCTGTAACAAATTATTGTTAATAAGCTTATTCTGTATATTTTAATGCTAAATCATTAGCAGAAATGGTCTCACTGCTTAGTAGAAGGGAAATAGGGGAATACACTAAGGTAAACCGACAGTCAAATGTTTTAAACTGTGGTTGCTATGGGTTTGAAATCCGTTTCTTTGCGTGGCCAAGCGTTGACAAGTTCCCGTGTTAGAAAAGTTTAAGTATTTTAAAATTGAAATCAAAACAAGGAATATCTTTAAAACGGCCAAGTTAACGAGAAAAATGTATATGACATAAATTGTGTGTTTTATCGTGATATACATTTTTATTAAGTACGTTTTTGTCCATCTCTTACGGCTTACCAGTTATGCAAAATTCAATAAAAGTCATTCAAAATTAAGAGGTCTTTAGAGAGGATTTTCTTGAAAATCTTCGTGTTGAATCCTTAGAAGATACTAAACTTAAATACCAAGTTTGATAATTAACGATCTTTTCGTTTTTGAGCAATGCTGTCCACAGTCACATATGGACCTTTTTCTAAAAATGCTTTTTTGGATTCATGGGGACCCAAATCCGGTGAAATATCGGTATTAAATTTTTTATGAATGATTTACCAAAAATTCTGTTATGGTTGCTTAAACTGTGGTAAAGAGAAGGAATATATTCCATCCAAAAGTTCAATATTAATATTTCAAAATAAATACGTTTTTTGAGACCATTGAAAAAAAAACGCAGCATGCTTATAAAAAGGTTCTATGCTGTGCACCCGTACGTGTGGGGGAGAGAGAAGAGAAAATCTTCCCACTCAAGTGGAAACTTTTCGTCACTTTTACGTATCCTTCTAGTAGGTATAGTAAGCAGGGAAAGTAAATATATTAGACTAAACAGTTATATGTCGAGATTTTACCGGATACACACATGGGACTCCCTGACTATAAGCGCGCGTGTGTCCCCGAATCCCATAACTCAAAAACGAAATTTCGGTTAAATACGAAGCTTGTTAAGTTCACTATCTTTCAAGGGTGCGAAGATTTTCAAGAACCAATTGCTTTATATGAGATACTTTTCGAAAATTGATTTTCTTAAAAAATCAAACCTTTCTGAGAATTTTATAGAATAAAAATAGAATTAGCAATTTTGATTCAAATATCGCATGTTAAAATATTTTTATGAAAAATGAAATGTACATCTTCATTTTCTAGAAAAATCCCCAGAAGACCTCTTTATTCTAATTGACTTTTGGATATATTGAAAACGTAAGAGGTAAACAAAATATTACAACACAATTATTTTTGATCTCGTTACAGCCCACAAGCAATTTAAATGCATTGTTTTTAAAATTTACCATTACCGAGATTTTACCATTTCCTGAATTTTCAAATAATTTTTTTTATTGAATAGGTTTTTGTCTTATTTATCCAGGTCATTAAATAAGGCGACATTTCAAAATCATCACAAAGCGACCAGTTGAAAGTTTTGAATATCGCTTTAATATATTGTATTATTTTCCTTCTAGTATTAATATATATATACAATTAATAATATATTAATAAATGTTATTACTTTATTTATATTTAATAAAGTCATTTCTACAAATGTTTTATGATTAACATTAAATAGATAGGAGAATAAGTTTTTGTGGGAATACTTTATTCACTGGGGAGAGAAAGTCGTGTGAACGTATCACGGCATACATTTAATTTTCTCATAAGTGGCTCTAAAAATATTATAATACAATATATGCTTAAGATACGTGCATGACTATTGAAAAATTGAATGCATTTTTTTATAGTTAGGCTGTGAAATCTTCTTATGATGATTTATTTGTACATCCACATACTTTTTGAATTCATTAGCAACTGAGAGAAACACTACATACGAAACATGCATAAAGCATTAAAAAGTGCACTTAGCTTTTCGGAAACTTTTGTTTCTATATCTTTAGCTTATATCAGGATAACTAACTTTTTTTTTTTTTTTTTTTTTTTTTTTTTTTAACTGAATGTGCTTTTCAGATAGTATAAATGTATATCGTCATTAACCTAAGGTAAAATGACATAATTTTTATTGCAAGATATAAAGAATTGCTTAACGTTATAAGCCGTGTGGGTGTGATACATGAGATTTCCTAAAGACTGAGATCAAATGTCTCCGTACCGAAGAGAAGCATACTTTTTTATTCTCGAACACATAAGAACGCATAAAATCTATATCATCGCCATCTTCATACCTGGTTTACTGCTTACTTATTGAAGACAAAAATGTTGCGTTTGGAGAGCGATTTAAACGCTCAATTTATTTGGTCTCGGAATATCTCAAGATTGTTGCTTTATAAATATTTATTGCATGAACGTTATAGTTTAGAAAATGACATATTTTAATTTACAAATATCTGCGAGTTTATGCATAAACAGTTGCGGTACGTCAGTGCTTTTCTGAGAGCAAAAAAGGAACACAAAGTCCACGGCGTTGGATTTCATTAGAAATTCGCACCGCCGCAGCATACAGATTTTAATTATTTCTTGTAGTTTCAAAGTTTTACATAAACATTCATTGCTTCTCAAGAAATGGTGTTCTTTTAAGAGTGAGTCGGAAAGCTGGTCTACAACAAAACGAGTTTCGTTTATGAACAGATTAGCAAATGGAGATTTGGTTGTTTAGAAAAAAAAAATGAAAATGGATGCGAGAGCATACTTATTATTTGTATCTTCTGCAGAAGTGTATAAACTTTGCCAACAACTATGAAATATAGCTTTTAAAATCCTTAAGTTTAAAACTCTGAAAGTACCAATAAAATTTTAAAACAATATGTTTGAGCACTGCCATTTGTAAATTCATAATACTAAAATTACATGCAAATAACTTAAAGTTCACTGAAGTACGCCTTCTCCGAACTTCTATAGATCGCAATCAGGGTTTATGTATATCACTAAAAAAATCTTCGTTAAGGTATATTATTTTGTTAATCTAATGTTAAATGGGACATTCTGAGAGACAAAAAGGTTTCAAAAATGATAGAAAATTCTTTAAAGAAACAGAAATATAAAAAATGTTGTCGGATAAAAACAATATTAAACTTTAATAATTTGAGCTGCTGTTATTTCGCTTATTAAATAACAAGCTTACGATACCAAAACATATAAATAAAGTTTGATTTTTTCACCACATAATTTAAAAATATCCTCTTATATAATCAGCTTCAATATAGAAAAACACTAAAAGAGAATATAAACGACCAATTGAAAGCAAAAATCAAAAAGAAGTACGAAATTGAAACTTTAACAACGTGAAGAAATTATAGCCGAATTCGTAAAAAGCGCAGATAAAACAATTGTAGTAAAATAAAATTTAGCATCCCATTAAAGATAGAAGAACAGTGCAATTAAAAATTAAAATTCCATATCATTTCAGGACTTTTGTACGTACAATTAAGTATAAGCAAAATAACTGCAAACTCATGTCAAAATGTCTAAGATCAATTTTAGTGTCGTAAAACAGGCAATATGGTAGCAACAACTTCTGGTGAAATTATTAAGAGGCATAACTAAATTCGGTAAGCCAGGCATTCGTTTGGAACATTAAAGTAAAAAGTTTGCCATAACTTCCTTCTTGAAATTCTGATTCCAAGGCCCCCTACCTTTCCATGCTCTAAACCAATGAGAGAATCATCGTTTCCCCCTCCAAGGGCTCTGGATAAAGAGAGAGAGATAAAAATAGTAAATCTCGTTCTTGACATGATTTGTTTTTGACAGGCCTACCTAGAAGATCCATGCTGTCGAAGCCACCGACTCTGCCGCTGGCTCTGGGGAATTTTTAGATTTTGGGGAAGAAGAAGAAGAAGAGTGGGTGTTTCCTCGTCTCACAGCCTTAGCATCATGTTATCGCCGCTCAACAGCAACCACCAACAAAAATTCAAACCACGGTCCGCCCTCTCTCACCCATACAGCACACACGCTCGCTCGCAATCCAGTTACTGCGGTACGGACAGAGACGCATGCACCCTCTACCGGCAGGGATGCGAAACACGCCACGTGACGTCACCCCCTCCCTGTAGTGTCGCTGTCTCGCGTGGAGAAAACCGATGCGATGCGGAATGGCATTGATTATTAGTGCGGGAAGGGTAGGGGGTGACCCTGCGCATTGTCTGGGATAAACTTCAGGGATTGGGGTTTAAGAGCATCACGCGAAGAGAAGCGAAGTTATCCGGAGTTGCACGATGTGAGGCGCTTCTTCAAGTGGCGATCGACGTCTGTGACAGTCGCGTGCGAGGTTGCGCCCTGTCAAGTAACAGAGTGCATACTTCCTTCCGTCAAGCGAGTGTTCTACAGCACCTCGCACTTGCCTGGCAAATTGGCCCATAGTATTCGACCAGCTAAAGTAACAAAATTTATCCTAATAAACACACAATTAAACGTCTTTTTGACTATAAAAATAAAACATTTGATTTATAAAGCAGCAAAATCTATATCTCCCTCCTTTATAAGGTTTACCCTATTCAATACCTTTGAAAAACGATTTTTGAGATTGGAACTCTTGTCAAAGATAATATATTTCATCTCGGAACAACAAAATGCTTATGCAATATACGTGCTGTTCATGATAAATAAGGAGTATTTCTCTTTATGATATTAAAGTACAATAGCATAGTTATTTTTGATAGTTAATATCGAAAATAAACACAGTAAACTCGATTAGGTTCGGTCGGTCTTTAAAATCTGAAAGGGTAATACGATTACATTAACTTAAACATCATATTCATGCAAAATTTTACGTTTTTATTCAGAAATATATAATTTAAATGGTCAATTTTTCACGGAGTTTGTGTAACATATTTTATTACATATTAAGTTTTTTTCTTATAGATTATCTTTGTTAAATCCTAAGAGATGATAATGCTAAAAATGACAATAAAATCAAGTACTTTATAAGCCCATTAAATTAAAAGTTCTTGAAAAGTCAAGCTTTCTCTTTTTCACAAAAAGACACAAAATGGAATTGGACATCACCAATCATAGTGCAGCTTAAAATACATATAATTATTAAAACAAATGTTCAGTTGAAATCACTGAATTGGAAAATATTTGTTAATCATGCATAAAGAGGTGAAACATTCTAAGTCGGTAGAAAACAATGAAAACAAAATCAGGATGGAGACATATCAGTTTATTTTTACATTCTATAGAAAATTTTAGGCTGTTGTACTAGTATTAACAAGGTAGTTAAACATCGTCTTCAGTTTTATTCTGCAACTCAGCTTTTATTATAGCTCAGTCTTTATAGTAAGCTAGATTACTTTTGTTGTTTCAAGCAATTTATGAACATTAAAAATAACATGGAAGGAGGTTTTGTGAACCACAATATAAAATGTATTTCTTCTCAGTTATCTTAGGTTTGTTTAAACACAGCACTGTTTCAATACCATACTAATATTTCAACTAAATTAGGTGAGTATTTGCACGCAGAAAGAATGCCTGAGGAAAGTTGAGCCTTTCATTGGCTATAACACAATAGTTTCTTTAAAAAGTTCATATCGAATAAGAAAATTGAATGGATCTGCTGCCTGATCTCGACACTTCGTTGATGCTGTTTGATTATTTTTGTATATTCCATTTATTGGATTATAAAGAATAGAACTAATATACTTAAAACTTTGATCTCAATATTGTAGATGAAGTTCCATTCAGCGGAACTAGCGAAGCTGAAGGAATAATTGATTGAGTACAATTTAATTCAAAATCTTCTCGGGCTTCTAGCCAAGTTTTTACCTGGCTAGAAGTTCGAGAAGATTTTGAATTAATACGTCGCCAGGAAAGCTTCAGTTCTTATTTTGAGTACAATTTGCTTTAATTCGCCTGCTATGGACTCCAAATGCAGCGCAAAACCGTCGGAGAAGTTGCCTATACCATAGGCGATAGCCCAAATCAGCATTCCTGCTCATGTAATAGTACTCGTACAATTTGAGAATTTAATAAGCAACTGAAATACAACAAACCTATTGTAGTTCCGTACGATTTTCCCAGGGTGGCGCTTGCTAATGCCTAGCTTTGATGCATCGTGGCGCAGGGGATCAGGGATCGAGTCCTGCCTTGTTCATGGTTTATTATAAACTGTAAACAGATAGTAAACAACAGAAGCGTAAGGAAAATGGAAAATATTAGCATTTAATAGCTGTTTTAGAGACTGTTGTGTAACGTATATCTAGGGAGCGTCGATAACAATGCTCTCTTTTCACGAAAACCATATTGTACTTGTTATTTAACGTTGTCCACTATATATAAAAATGATGTACTCATATATACAATAGAATTGCAGTATACTGTAACATGACAATATGTCTAATATAAATTTATAAAATGTAATTATTATTTAGATTACTCTAGTAAAATAAAATGTTGTAGGTATATTGCAATGCTAAGACATATGTTATATATATTATTATAATCCCTTTGCTTTATGTAAATGGATTTTATCCCAAATCTCGATTATAGAGACGTATTTAATATTTGAATAAAACAATCTAAACCGAAAACAAATGTTACTTGTATTAGTAATCACGCAGAATCTACTTCTCAAAATTTTCAAATGAAAATTATATTTTACACTTAAATTTCGTTAATTCGTTCTTAGATATTTATGGAATAGCTGAACGGATTATTACTTAAATCTCCTCCACCTGAATATTATAAACTCATCAACAGCTTTCAATATTATGAGTTAGTAAACACTTAAAATATTCTCAAGAAGTTTGGAAACGGTTAGTACAATTGTCCAGCTGAAATTAGTGCATGTTAAACATTTAATTTAGAGAATGTAATTTACGAAATAAAATAGGTAATTATTATATAGCTAACTTACACCAAATTGCCTATTTTTGCTTTAATTGTTTATAATAAAATTATAAACCTATATCTATATATAATTTTTTTAGTAAAACCACACACACAATAAGTCGGTTAAATTTAGTATGACATAGTATTTTCATTCACATTGATTGGTAGACAACATCTGACCACATAAAAATCTGTATCTTCTTAAAGTACATAATTCATGTTAAATATTATTTTAGGAAGTAACAATATCAAATATATCATTTCATTTAATCATTTCGTTGCATTATTATTTAATTTCATTATTTAATTAAATAACATAGCGGTATCTGGCTATTACTATAAAAAGTTGAAAATCATTTTATATATTCTACTATACAAAGCAATGTAAAGATGTAATACATAAGTTTCTCTGTGACTAGGAGAGGAGTGAGTAGAAAAAATGATTTAATATAACACATCAGATTTTTACCTTTTCTACAAATATACAATGCACCTAACAGATAAAGAAGGTAATGTAATCCATTGAAAACGTCGTTACCGATATTTCATCGGAAATACATGCCCCTTGAATACAAATAAAGCATATCCGGAGAGAGAAAGTGAGAGTAGGGTAACTCAAAAACGAAAAGTTCGTTAAATATCAAACTTGATATTTAAATTTATATCGAAGGATTTCTAGCAAATCCCCACCCTAAACTACCCTTATATAGAGCGTAATTTTTAAAGTTTTCTTAAAATTTGGTTTTCTCCAAAATGTCCCTAACAATTGGATTACGGTGTCAGGTGTTTAAGATATTTTCATGACAAATGAAATGCATATATTGAATTTCCATGAAATAACCTCTTAAATTCTCTTTATTTTGGATGACTTTTGCATAAATGGTAAACTATAAAAGACAAACAAAATCTTACTATAAAAATTAAGATATCATTAAACCACATAATAGATATGAATTTCTTTCCTTCTTTTTTCGTAGAGCTAATGTTATCCGAGATATTGCAATTATAAAATACTTATACTTTTCCTTAAACGTCAGCATTTGTTTCATATCTCAATTATTTTTGTAGAAAAATCAAGAAAAGAAGAGAAGATGCAATTACTTGAATTAGAACATATTGCAAATTAAACGGCAAGACTGATTGGATGAGCTGAATTCTTTTTACTTTCTCTATACTCACTATGTACATAGTGAATAGAGAATGTATTGCACTCCACCAAAAAATTCGATACCGAGATTTCACCAGAAATATATATTTTAGGGTACCTTATATCCAAAAAAAGTATTTTCAGAAATAGGTCCGTGTGTGTGTGTGTGTGTGTGTGTGTGTGTGTGCGTGTCCGTGTGTCCGTGAACACGATAACTCAAAAACAATAAGTCGGTAAAATACCAAACTTGGTATTTAAGTTCAGTATCTTCCAGGGATGCGACACGAAGATTTTGAGAAAAATCCCCTCACCCCAAACTACCCTTTACATGGAACTTTTTTCGAAAATTTTGATTTTCTCAAAAATGGCTCTAACGATTTTGATTAAAATACCGTATATTAAAGTTATTTACCTGACAAATAAAATGTATATTTTGAATTTTCTGGCAATTGCCTCTGAAGACTACTTTATTCTGGATGAATTTTTCATAACTACTAAACCGTAAGAGATGGATAAAAACTTAACCCACAAAAAATGTAGAGCACGTTAAAATACACAATTTATCTTATCTACATTTTTTTCGTGGAGTTGATCGTTTTTGAGATATTCCTATTTCTTGGTTTCAGCTTTGAAAAACATATTTTCTCATACAGGAATTTGTCAACTCCTGACCATACAAACAAAGCAACATCAGCCACATAGCAATCAGCTTTTGGCTTTCACTTTAACCTATGGCACTCCCTTATTTCGCTTCTACTAACAATAAAGCAAGAAATAAGACTATTTCTGCTAATTTTTCTCAATTAGCATGAAATAAATAAAAGATAACCTTATTAACAATAATAATTTACAGAGATATAGATAAAGTCATGTGAATGGAACACATCAGATTTTTACTTTCTCTATACGCACTATGTACACAGTGTATAGAGAATGTGTTGCACTCCACCAAAAAATTCGATACCGAGATTTCACCGGAAATATATATGTTTTAGGGTCCTCTGTATCCAAAAAAAGTATTTTCAGAAACAGGTCCGTGTGTGTGTGTGTGTGTGTGTGTGTGTGTGTGTGTGTGTGTGTGTGTGTGTCCGTGTGTTGTGAACACGATAACTCAAAAACGAAAAGTCGGTAAAGTACCAAACTTGGTATTTAAGTTTAATATCTTCCAGGGATGCGACACGAAGATTTGGAGAAAAATCCCCCAACCCCAAACTACCCTTTACATGGAACTTTTTTCGAAAATTTTGATTTTCTCAAAAATGGCTCTAACGATTTTGATTAAAATATCGTATATTAAAGTTATTTACCTGACAAATAAAATGTATATTTTGAATTTTCTGGGAATAGCCTCTGAGGACTACTTTATTCTGGATGCATTTTTCATAACTACTAAACCGTAAGACATGGGCAAAAACAACCCACAAAAATGTAGATCACGTTAAAACACACACTTTATGTTATATACATTTTTTTCGTGGAGTTGATCGTTTTTGAGATATTCCTTTCTTTTGGTTTCAGCTTTGAAAAACTTATACTCTTCTCATACAGGAATTTGTCAACTTCTGTCCATACAAAGGAACATCAGTCACATAGCAACCAACTTTGGCTTTCACTTTAACCTATGGTACTCCCTTATTTCGCTTCTACTTATAATAAAGCAAGAAATAAGAGTATTTCTGCTAATTTTTCTCGATTAACATGAAATAAATACAAGATAAACTTATTAAAAATAATAATTTACAGAGATATAGAGAAAGTCATGTGAATGGAACACATCAGATTTTTTATATTTATTGTAATTGAATTTACATACCTGCTTTTATTCTGTCAGCTCGTCTTCTTAATTGGAATATGTCATTAACAGTTCTATGTAAAGAGAACCGAACTTGAATTGTATCACATAACGACCAGCTTTTAAAGGATTTAAATATGCCCAGTAATGAGACTATTTTTGTTAATGTTAATCTCAATTAATATGGTGCAGAAAAAAGCATAATCTATTTCAGAACAGGTAGAGGAAGTAGTTGAATCAAGTACATAATATTTTTATTTGATGGGGCTTAATATATTTAAATATGATAGGCATAACTTCCTCTGAAAATAGGTATTCTTAAAAATATACTGTTTATTACTTTGCTGTCATGAATAAACATGGTTAGCAAGAACAGAGCAGAGAAACACTATGTTCTGTTATTAGCCGAAGGAATCTGAAATGCTGGCTATTCTATTATGCAAAACGAGCTCCAGTAAGATTTGCTAAGACGTGCTGAAAAGAAGTGGGTCGCAGCTCAGCGCTTTGCTCTAAAACTGTGACTTTTGGAAAGATGTCTTTCTTAAAGGAATGCGAAACATTTCCTAACGAAAAGAAGCTCAGATGGTTGGATGACGCTCTCCTAAACTCGAACTTGAATTGTAGAAACCTCCGCTACTTCCAGAATACGTAGAAATTCAAAACCCACTTCACTTAATGCTGAGGCATATCAGAAAAACTCGAGATGCAGCATTTCCCAAACCTGCTTCTCAGTGATTAGCGCGAACCGGGCTGAGAATCAAAAGTTTTTGCGCTTGGATGGAGTACTTATACCACAACTTCAAATCCAACTTTTATCCACTCTTATCCCTTTCATCTATGTTATTAGTTTCTCTGGTTCCTTTCCGCAGTTAGCCCCTGAAACCGCGCAGAGGAAGGGAGACTCGATCGTTACTTCCCCTTTCATGTAAATGATGCATTATGGACAGAAATCTTTAAGACACTCACCATAAAGTGGTGGAAAACTTTAAAATAATGTTGTTTATGTCTACAGGATGAATCTGTAATGCTGCCCAACTAATTTACACATATATGTTTATGTGTGTTTTTTGTTTTAATTCGGGAAACATTTATATTATATATTTAGGTTATTAATGCATTTAATCATTGAAAAACATCAAAATTATGATATGCCAAACTCAGGATTTTATAGTATATGAGAAAGCGTTTGATAGAGTTATTAAATCAAAATTATTTCACGTTATAGAGAGAGATGTTGTATCATAAACATTTAGTAAGGAGTACAGAATTTATAAATAATAATAATAATAATAATAATAATAATAATAATAAGGTATAATATAATCTCTGATAAAAAGAGTATCACAAGAATTAAGACAAGAGTATCCTTTATCACCTGCATTGCTCAATACTTATATAAATGACAAGATCAACATCTGACAAGAATCGTCAATTTTAATTTTAAACTTAGATAAGTTATTTTAAATACACTCCTCTTTGCAGACGAGCAAGTTGTTCTTTCTGTCAGAATATTAGGGTAACTTACAAAGGACTCCGCGGTCATCACATGAAGTAGCAAAAACTATAAGATTTCCTCAAAGAAGACTAAGGTTTTATCAATACAAGGAAAAGAACTTTAGAGCGAGAACTGTAACTGGAAAAGAAATATTAGATCAAGCTCACATTTTTAGTTTTTTGACTTAACAGCTGTTATTTATATGCTAATGATTCGGAAAATAAACTGAGTATGTATCAACAAATCGTTGGTATAATAAAAGGAACAATATTTATAAAGGCAAGAAGAGATATTTTATAATTTTATGAAGTCCTAGATCTGAGGGTATTGTTTTATGCTGTAGGATCTTGGATTTTTAACATCTAAAATGGAAAAAATAACTAAGGTAGAGATGCAATTGTTAAATTGTTAACAGGTTATCTAATGCATATTCAATAAAGGAACTAGGAAATTCGCGAGCAACTAGTTGTTATGGGAATAATATTAAATATATAAAAATAGTAAATAACGGTAAATAGTAATCTTTATTATTATTACCATAACTATAGAAATAAGAAACGTCAGCTTGTAATACGAATGGAGCATGTTCACATTCCTAAATAGCTTTACGAATATAAACTCTGCGGTAGAAGAATTATGGTACGTCTTAGAAAGAGATGGAAGGACCAGTTGTGAATTACTTGTTTTCCTAACAGACAAGACTGTCTAACTCGAATTATATATAATGTAATTAAGAGCATATATTTTCAATATGTTTGTAAAATTTTTGTCACACTATAAAAATGCTAAACAAATTTATAAGCAGGAATCTAATTTTACTATCCGGAGTTGGTTGAAACTTTCCAAAATTTTCGTAAAGAAGTTTTATTATTCGATAGCAGTCGTGAAGGAATCAGAAGGAAAGGCTTGCAGGAACGTGTCTTTCGAGCAACTTCCGTGATCATATTTAAATATTATCATGTGAAGAAGTAGGCTAATCAATCCAAATGTTATTTCAATTTCCGCGGAATCAGGCCGGTTAAAGACACATTTCCTCCAATGAAAAACACAGCAAATTTTGAGAAAAACGGTATAAATAATGTGAGTAGAATAATTTTTAATGAACATCAAACGCATACACAATTTTTTTACTAAAATGCTCAGGGAAAATAGATGCAAATCACAGCTTTATACGTACTGTAATTAAAATTACTTCATCTAATGATTTTATTAACAGAATTTCAAATTTAAGTAATTAACAATCATTAAATTAAACACAAACGCAGTATAATAAGTAATTAGAAACAGCAAAGGGCGCGATTGTCATCATATGTGTTGAATTTGTTATAATCAGCGAAGTAAATAGTATGTAATTAAATAGTTTTCTTCTGTTGCGTATTTTAGAACGTGTTACAACGTAAAAATATTTGCGAAGAAAGTTGAGAAACATTTTTGTCAGTGTTCAAAATAAAAGGTATATTGCCCATCGCGAATCATAATTTCAAAGTTCCTAAACGATGACAAACATTCTTGAGTTAAAACCATTCATTTTAATTCAATAAAAGCATTCATTGTTAACGTGCGTCACTTTTCAGCTCGCAACATCAAATGAGAGGAAAAATCTTTCACCAAGGAATTTATCTTATTTATTTTGGAACTAACTAATAATGTACTTTTCCGTGGCAGACAAGAAGAAAAATAAATTTCCGATGCAAACTGAGACAGCCACAAGGTCCAACTGAACTTAACCAGCGTTGAGTTGGTTTGAGTTACTCAATAAACTCAGATCTGTAAAGCTACAAATTAAATTGCGGCAAATAAGCTTTAGCAATCGGCACACCAGCATTAGTAATTGGATTTGAGAAAAAAGTCAATGGAAATCAACCAGACAAGAATACTGGAGAAGAATAAAAACTATTTAAAACATTAAATAATAGACGATATAAACCTTAACATGCATGGAGTATAAAATCTTTCCTTCCTGGGAGGTTGCCGACACTTCAAGCATGTAATGTTTAATCGAGAGAAAACAAAATAAAACCTGGTGATCTTTTTGTTTCCTATAACGTTTTTCTTTATTTAATGTTGGTAGAACACCATTATCAGTTTTACACATCTATATATACCCGGCTTCTTATTAGATTAAACAACCCGAGAGATGAAAAACGGAAGCATTTTACCTTAGTGGCTTAATACACTCGCTAGATATTTCCGTCTTCCATTGGTGTGTGTAAACAGTCTGTCACTAAAACCATAGCCAATGAGCACAGGTCGTTTCTGGTACAGGGGAAACTTGGTGATATGAGAGATAGAGAGATAGAGAGACAGAGAGAAACAGAGAGCAGAGAGAGAGAGACAGAGACAGAGAGAGAGACAGAGAGAGAGACAGAGACAGAGAGAGAGAGAGAGAGAGAGAGAGAGAGAGAGAGAGAGACTACGTGGTTAAAATTTAAATTCAAATGTTACTTGAAAGGAACTAAGGACATGAACAACAAACCAAAATTCAACTGGAGGAAGAAATTTCGCTTTACTTGAATCTTCTTTTTCTTGAAAAATCTGATACTAAAGTTATTTAAGGTAATCTTATTTCCAAAGTAATTATCCAAGGATATAAGGCTATTAAAACACCCAGTGCCATGGTTGGGATGCGAACACCCATCTTTGTCTTTCGATACTATTACTCTTCCATTTGAGCTACGAGCTCCGAGCTAATATGTTTTGAAAACTCCACGTGACTCGAATTTTAGTAATAGAAAACAAGGTGCTCTCCAATTTCTGTTGAAATAACAGAACTCATTGCTGACTTACATAGTTTTAGATTCTGATTCTGCCTTTACTTCCTATGGAAGTGCAATTATTATACTTAAATTGATTACGTTTTCAACAGTTTTAGACTATAGCCCCTGGTGCACACCCCCATCGCAAATAAAAAGAAATCTGATGTGTTCCATTCACAGGACTTTCTCTATATCTCTGCAACAGAATAGGTCGCGCCGTGGCCGAGAGGTTAGACGGCCCGGGTTCGTACCCAAGCGACCGCATGTGAGATTTGTGGTGGACAAAGCGGCGCAGGGGCGGGTTTTCTCCGGGGTCTCCGGTTTCCCACGCCATCACATTCATTCTACAACAAAATATTGTTAAAAAGCTTATGCTTTTATTTACGTCATGCTAATCTAGAAAAAAATTAGCAGAAATAGTCTTAATACTTGCTTCCTTGTAAGTAGAAGGGAAATAAGGGAGTACCATAGGTTAAAGTGATAGTCAAAAGCTGGTTGCTATTTGACTAAAGCAGCTTTGTCTGTATAGATAGCAGTTGACGAAAAGCATGTTTTTAAAGGCGAAATCAATAACCAGGAATAACTAGAAAACAATCAACTCCACGAGAAAAATGTATATAACATAAATTGTGTGTTTTAACGTATTCAACATTTTTTTGTGTGATAATTTTTGTCCATCTCTTACGGTTTAGTAGTTATGCAAAATTCCGTAAAATTCATCCAGAATAAAGTAGTCTTCAGAGGCTATTGCCAGAAAATTCAAGATACACATTTTATTGGTCAGGTAAATATCTTAAATATACGATATTTTAATCAAAAATTTTAGAGCCATTTTTGAAAAACTAAAAATGTTCGAAAAAAGTTCCATATAAAGGGTAGTTTGAGGTGGGGGGGATTTTTCTCTAAATCTTCATGTCGCACACCTTGAAGATACTTAACTTAAATGCCAAGTGTTATCGTGTTCACAGGCACACGGACCTTTTCTATACACTACGTATAGAGAAAGTAAAAATAATAAAAAAGGGAATGTGATAATCAATTGGTTAGCTAGAACCAAGTGGAGTCGTGAATGTGGAAAGAGCTGCTTACTAATTAATTCTTATCAACTTAACACAGAGCTCATTTTGGCGTTACGACGTTTTGCTCGCGAAGATACGTGACTAAACGTTGCACAGGTGAAAGATAAACGTAACGGACTGCAGGTTAAGCATTACTCATTATCGGTCAATCCAGGATGTACGGAGAGCGGTTGCCAATCTCCCCTTACAGCCTTGCATCCGATAATAGATTCAAACATAAGCTGGTGTCTTGTCTGCGAAGGAATTACTTCATCTCTGCACATCAGTAACGAGGTAAACAGTTTGAATCCCTCTAGGCAGAGCAGGAGGAAGGATTCTTGTGTCTGGAGGTGCTCAATGGGTAACATTGAAATTTGGGCCTTCCCTATTTTGTAACATATTTTACGGTATACTTCAATTTTTTGGTAGTGTTTAACGCCCGCTTTAACTACTTATGGCACAGCAGGCGGTGACACTGATGATACACGAATGATGATGGAGCACCGGTGGAATGCGATGGCGGGGGAAACCGGAGTACCCGGAGAAAACCCGCCCCAGCGCCGCTTTGTCCACCACAACGGTATACTTCAGCAGATAGCTTGAAAATAAATTCTATGTAAAGCATCACCATGTAGGATAAAAGTAAACCTTCTAGCTTACCATAGAGTTTATAAATAATTACATTTCGTAAGACTATTCTTCGTGAAGACATTAATCATTAAAATGGATGTGTTGGAATTAAAATGAGTCAAATAAAAGTGTTTGATCCGTTAAGTGATCAATTGATAAAAATAGGAATTAAAAGGAATTTTATCGATGTTTCTATTGACAAAAGGCTTATAAGATACATAACTGAAATATAGATATACAATAACCATATTTTATCTTTTATTCAAAATGATATACACGGTTAATTTCTGTAAGACAAAATTAATTCTAAGTTTGATATTAATTAAATTTAACCATGCAATAAACATAAAGCATATGAACAAGCATTGAGGAAATTTACAAATTACTCGCCTCCTTAGACAGCTATATCCTTTTCGATCCTTTAACGCAAACAGCTTTAAGAAATCCTGTCCAAGGTTTCAAATTTCTATCACCTATATAGAGGAATTTTGAGATAATTATTTGTATCACATTTATGATAATTTTCACATAGAAGCTTTAATCAGATATTTGTTATTAGTTTCCTGATATTAGTAGCTCAGCTGCCCACACCGTAGTTCTATATAAATATTACTGAATGGTAGATAAGGCTCTTTCTATATAAAGCTCGCTCTTCTCGTATGTGTGTTGAACAGTATCTAGAGACTCGGGTAGAACATTTAACTTGGTAAACATTATCTGCCTTTTCAGCTCTACATCTTACTTCTGCATAAATTAACATAGTTTTTAAACAATACATACTAAAGAGATTTTATCGTTGATGTTTTCCTGCAGTTTCACCCCACCAGCATTGCTCTTATGTATCGTAAACCATACCTTGCTCTTACGTGACGAATGGAGCGAAAAATCCGGAATTGTAGATGTACACACAAAATTACGATTCTATAAAAGAATACTACAAAAATGTTAATATTATAAAAACATATACAAGAAAGACATATAAATCTTTATCTGAAATGTTCAATTTTATAGCGAATGTACCGCATAGTAATGGCGTGATACATATCCCTTAGAAAACAACGTTTAAGAAAATATAATGCTAAAGCTATAAAAATGTCTTACTGTGATATTTCATTCGGTACATCATATAGAATAGGATCATGTCTTAATGGTACATCTTCAAGCTATTAAAATTAGTTAGTAGCGCTGTCAATTGCCACGGCCACATAAACACCACCGGTGTGTCGGAATTTCGTCTTGTAGGACTTATTTTACACGTCAGTACGTTTACTGACATGGGGCTTTGCATTTAAACATACATAAAAATATTGCTCTGGATCGAATTTGAACCCTCGATCATGGGATCCAACTTAGCCATCCAGAATGACTGCCTAACTTTTGCAATTATACCATGTTTTGACAATCTGTGTTGTTTTAGCTCTGTGCAATGATATTTAAATAAAGAAAATTTAGATCTCCACCACAAGAATTCCTTTTCAGAAACTCATGTCTAATTATCAAAATGTGCGGATACAACAAACTGTATACACTAGGGTAAGAAATAAAATATAGCCTAATTTTACATGCCTCTTCAATACAGGCTGTTAGGGGTATAAATGCAGATATTTGTACTGATAATTGCGAACATTAAACCAAAATTTCCTTCATTTTCGGACTTATAATTTTATTAAGATTAATATCCTTTTTAAGTTGGTTAATACCTCCAAGTAGGGTACATTCAAATCATACATGTTTATTTTCCCTGAAATCGTGGACCGAAAGGCGTAACTTTGAGTGAGCCTGGTCATAATGAATGTAGTATCGGAACTGAGTTTGAATGTTTTCCACAAGGCCAATTATTCACACTACCGAAGCCAAATAGGTCACAAATTCAGGTGTGAAAACGTGGAAGAAAAACGGACAGTCTATAATGACAGTTGTTGTTAAAGGCCATGAAAAATACATAAGGTGGTAAATTATGTGTTTGGTTTATGGAAAAATTGCTGTACAAAGAGAAAAACAACTAACATACCGAAGTGGATATGCAACGGGTGTTCAATAAGTGCATAGAAAATCCAAGGAATTACATTAGTAGCATCCAAAAAAGTTTGTATTTAGTAACCGTCGTCTATTACTAGATGGCAGTTAAAGTTTTAGATGTATCTATCACCTGGTTTCGTTGCCATAGGCGATTGTATCAATAATCTTGCGCTTTTTTAGTAAGATAGGAAAAAACGAGTTTCGTGTGGTGATTAAACACATATATTTAAAAGGCTTAACACTGAAAGGGATAAAAACCAAGTTGGATGAAGTTCGTGGCACATCTGTGCCTGCATTTCCAAAACTTTACAATTGAATAAATGAATTTAAACGTGGCTGTACATTCCCAAATGTTGAAAATCGTTCTGGATGTGCAGTAGAAGTTGATTTCCTCCGAAATAATTGAGAAAATCCAGGATATGGTTTTGAGTGATCGACGAATCAAAGTTCGTGAAATAGCAGAGGCCAAAGGCATATCACAAGGAACCGTGTTCTCAAAAATTATACCAAATTTGGTTGTGACAAAGGTCTCGGCAAGACGCTCTCAATGGAGAATAAACGCAATCGTGTGACCGATTCGGAAGCTGGTTTGACACTTTTCCGTCGCAATCCTGACAAGTTTCTGAACCGATACAAACTGTGGATGAAACGTGAGTACACAACTGCACTGTAGAGACAAAACTACATGGGAAACAGTGAGTTTTTAAAGGTGAACAGGCTCCAAAGAAGCCAAAGGTTGTGAAATCTGCAGACAAGGTGATCGCCTCGGATTTTTGGGATGCTCACGGAATCATCTACACAGATTACTTGCAGAAAGAAAGAACAGTAAATGGAGAGTATTATGCATCGTTATTGCACCGGTTGCACGGAGAAACCAAGCAAAAAAACGCCCTCATCTGGTGAAGAAAAAATATTCTCTTCCATCAAGACAATGCAAGAATGAACCCCTGCACACCAAATCCCTATCTTGAGGATCTTCCAAAATTCTTTTTGGGAGGTTTAAAACTTCTGGAGAAACGCTGCGAAATATGCATACTAAAATGAAATTATGTTGAAAAATAAAAAGTTTTACCAAAAATAATGTGTTTTTATATATTTTTCTAACACCCCTCGTACATTATCTTACTATTTATCAGAATATGTGTGTCTATACCCCTAACACGTGTTTATGCGTCTTCATTATTATCTATGAGTTGAAATCGGGCGCTAATGACCTCGCTGTAGAGTGCCCTTAAATATCACTCATCTCATCATCTAACTTGAAATTCTTATTGAAATTCTGAATCCCTATTATCGTTATAATTATTTTCCACTTTGAGTCACAACATCCACCATCAACTCAATGCCTCCTAAATAATAGTATTTTACTAAGCCATTATACTGGTTATTGAGTTACCGAAAAATCTACTGCTTCTAATTAAGTTAATTAGAAACCACTATGCTCCATATATTAGAATTCAAAATAACAGAAGCTATATTACAAACTAATACACCATATAATACAATCCAAGAATCCGTCACGATATCTCAGCGTATTGGGTCACCTTACAGTGGTTTCTTAATCAATGAAATTTCTATTTCGCTAAAGGATCAACTCATTGCTTATATATGAACCCTAGGACAAAATCAAGTCTTGCTGACGTGAAGACAACATATCCCAGGGACGTTTTCTTTAAAGTCATGTGTTTGTGGGTCTATTTTACGAACCGATACTTTGGGTATTAGAATCTAATATTGTAACCACTACACTACGGAGGACGATTATAGTAATAAAACACGATCGTGTGCAAACAGAATCATTGGGTAACAATTTCTACAATGATCGCCCTCCAAATGGGAACAAGAGATGGGAGGGCATGAAATGAAAAGGATGTCTTCATCAAAAGCATTAATTTAAGCAGAAATGAGCTCATTGGAAAACGCAGTGCTACGTTTATTTCTGTATGTTTGAAGATTATAACTTTTTTGATAGCTCCAATAAATGCGGAGGCAATAATTATAAGTTGGATCAAATAATTATTGATTAATATGTAGGAAATTAATATTAATAGGGCAATCTTTTGGATTAATAAACAATAAAACAATGTATTCATGAGAGTCCTTCAACTACTGAATGTTTAGTGATTTCCTTCTTGATTAGGCCCAATCTGTCACAGCACGAGTATGATTTTTCACATTTAAAATTATATTTCATCTGACAGTGCAGAGTGTTAAATACAATAAATTAAATTCACGTCACTGTGCAATGTGAAGGGCAGTTGAACTCGAATCGCAGATAAGCGTGTTAACCAGGCGAATGTGAACAGGGCAGGGATTGTGACAGTTGTGTGTGCCAGTGTGATGTCATTATTTGGGAAGCATTCGGCTGAACGTAGAGGATGGACGGAGGATTGGCACATGTTGCGGGACGCGAGCAAACAGCTGTATCATGGTCAGAATTACCTTCAACTGTGTAATGCAGTAAACTACTGTATTAGTCAATGGTTTTTGGTGCTTTAAAATAGTTTCATACATAAAGTTTCCAAGTCCAGTGTCTTTTAAACTATTTCTGGAAAAAAACTATATTGCAAATTTATCCTTCTATACAGTCTACGTTATTCCCGATACATTATTTTTGCAGAAATAATTTCAAATCTTTGTAACAAAATGTTGAGGAATTTGAGAAAATACAATCCCCATCCTAGAACAGTTCCAAATTTGATAACATTACAAAAAATAATAAAACCTGTGAACGTTAATTAGATATAAAAATCATTGCTTGAGTGAATTTTTTTCACAATTATTTTTGTCTATAAAATTTTTGCTCCAAAAACAATAAAATGAAATTGAATCAATTGGACTTCACAGACTGTTTGCAACTGACAATTCCATATATACCTATTATAATTCACGGAAAAAATCAAATATTATATAATGGTCCAGTGTCTTCTTAACCCAGAGACCTCAGAATTCGATTCCCGACCGGAGTGAGGACATTCCTTTAAGCCAGAATTAAGTTTTATCCCTTATGAATGTGGAGATGGATGTATGTGTGTTTAACGGTAAAATAATGAAAACCCAAAGTTAAGAAACCCTGTACTTCAGCGAGCAAAACATCAGCAGTTTTCTCTTTTAATACAGTTTCGGAGGCTTGTCAGGACTCCGGCGCTGTATTCCTTTTCCCTCTTTATTCCAGTTTCCTATATTTCCTTAGTTGACCTATTAATGTTTAACGTTTTCCTTTTACATATACATACACAGACGTATACACATTTACAAACATAGAAACACCCATGCCCAAGGCGGGACTCGACCCCACGATCCCGTGCGCCACGTAGCGCCAAAGCGAGGCACTTTAGCGAGCGCGGCTACGGTGACCGGCATTTTTAAAACAAAGGCCACGATATGATCTTAGAAGTTAAATCGGCCGGTCCCCATGGCCGCGCTCGCCAAGGAGTCCCGCTTTGGTGCTTCGTAGCGCTGGGGATCGTGGGTTCGAGTCCCGCCTTGGGCATGGGTGTTATATGTTTGTGTTTATGTGTGTGTTGTAAAATTAAGAAAACAGCAATCCAGTAATAATACAGAAAACCAAGGGGAAAAAGGGGGGGGGCTATATACATGAAAAAACTCTTCAAAACTGGCTAAACATACAAACTTCGAGAAATAGTAAGGCTCAGGAAAAGATGGAAGGAGATGCTATGAATGCGGAGCATGGTTAAAGAACAACAATATATAACGTACCATTATAATTTGTTGACCATTCTATCACAACATTTACAGGTCTCGCTTAGTCCAAGAGATTTGTGTCTTTCACAGTTATTTCCATGTTGCTGCAATTTATGTCTATGGAATATATATTTAATTTCTGAAGTCTTCATTTCATATTAAGTTAGTTTTGCACACGATTAGTTCTTCACTCAGAACTTTACTATTAATTTTCTTATTAAATATTGGTCGCCACCATAAGGTAATGAAGGAATAACCATTTGCTTTATAGAACTTCTATTTTTGTTACTTTTCCTCATTGCTCGTAATTTCCTGTGAAATTGTACCACATATCTCATAATTTTTTTATGATTTCTATTAACTATCTTTTTGGTTTCAAATTGCGTAGTAAATCACACACACACACACACACACACACACATATACACATATACACATACACTTGTATTATTATATCTTGGGAAATTTTTACTTTCTCTATAATTGGTAGAGAAGTTATCCAAAAGTTCAATGTCGAGATTTCACTGAAAATATGCATTGAAGTCCCCTGAATAAAATAATATTTTTAGCAACAAGAAAAAATAGATGTGTTCCATTTAAATTATTTTGTTTACACCTCTATAACAAACTATTGTTAATAAGCTTATGCTTCTATCTACTTCATGCTAATCGAGATAAATATTAGCAGAAGATTTCTTATTACTTAGTTCCTAAGTAGAAGGGAAATAAGGGAACACACTAGGTTAAAGGTTCAATGTTTTATAATGTAATTGCTATGGGATTGAATTCCGTTCCTTTTAAGTTGACAAGTTCCCGTATGAGAAAATTTAAGGTATTTTATAACTGAAATAAATAACCTCATACTCTTCTATAAATGTCATAATAATAAATTCAATGTTGACTATAAGAATATAAATATACAGTATATGCAACTCAAAAAAGGAAATTATTATTAAAAATAATACAACTATTCAGATACAACCAATTATTTCATTTAATAAACCAATTTGTCCAAATAAATTTAAAGAAGGAATATCTAGGAAACGGTCAACTGTACGAACAAAATGTATATTAAATAAATTTTGTGATTTAAGGTGATCCACATTTTTTGTGCAGTAAGTTTGTCTCTTTCGGTCATTTGTAATTTATTTAAGGATGCTAAAATTTAATTATTATTATTTTTAAAATTTTAATGCTTGTTTAATTTATTACAAATTAAATTTAATTTTAAATATGATGATTTAATTAGAAAGTATTTAATTTATATTCTAGTAATGCAAAATTGAACAAAAATTCATCCAGAATAGAGGTCTTCAGAGGCTGTTCCCAAAAAAATTCAGGATGTACATTTTATTTTTATGTAAATATTTTAAATATAAGAGATTTTATTCAAAATTGTTATAGACGTTTTTGAGAAAACTAAGATTTTCGATAGCTTTTCTATGTAAAGATTATTTGGGGAAGATAGTGAATTTAAATATAAAGATTGGTATTTAACATACCTTTGCTTTTGAGCTATGTTGTCCATAGACACACACATGTACACGCATACACACATATGTAGACACACACACACATTTTTCTAAAATGGCTAGTCTGAATTCAGTGCGTCCCAAAATATGTATTTCCGGTGAAATCTCGGTATCAAATTTTGGGGTGCATTACAATACTATACAATACAATATACTGTGTATATAGTACGTGTAGGTAAAGTACAAATGAAAAGATGTTAAATAGCAAATTTGGTATTTAAGTTAAGTATCTTCCAAAGATACAACACGAAGATGTTCAAGAAAATCCCTGTATTCCACACTAGTCTTTGCATTAAAAGTTTTTGAAAATGAAACATATGTATTACTTTTTCTACACGCACTATGTACATAGCGACTAGAGAAGGTATTGCATTCCACCCAAAAATTCGATTCCGAGATTTCACTGGAAATACATGTTTTGGGTCCCCCTGAATCCATAAAAAGCATTTTTGGAAAAAGGTACGTGTGCGTGTGTGCGTGTGTATCTGTGTGTGTTTGTGTGCGCATGTGGACAGTATAGCTTAAAAACAAAAGGACCCTTAAATACCATACTTGGTATTTTTCAAGGATGCGATACGAAGATTTTCAGGAAAATCCCCCCCACCCCAACTACCCTTTGCATGGATTTTCTCAAAAATGGCTCTAACAATTATGATTAAAATGTCGTATATTAAAGATATTTACCTGACAAATAAAATGTATATCTTGATTTTTCTGGGAATAGCATCTGAAGACTACTTTATTCTGGATGCATTTTACGGAATTTTGCATAACTGCTGAACAGTAAGAGATGCACAAAAACTTACAACACAAAAAATCTTGAGCACATTAAAACACACAATTTATGTCATTTCCTTTTTTTTTTTTTGTGGAGTTAATTGTTTTTGAGATATCCATTGCTTTTGATTTCAGCTTTGAAAAACTTATTCTTTTCGCATACAGAAATTTGTCAACTCCTGTCCATACAAATAAAGGAAATTCAGTAACATAGCAACCAGCCTTTGCTATCAGTTTAATCCATAGTACTGCCTTTTTTCGCTTATACGTACAAGGAAGTAATAATTGTAATTTTTTTTTTCTCGATTAGCATGAAGGAAATAGAAGCATAAGATTTTTAAGAATAATTTGTTGCAGCGATGTAGAGAAAGTCATGTGAATGGAACACATCAGATTTTTTGTTCCCTTGCTTCCACACGGAATGAGTAATAAAAACATTACTCGATATCAAATCCTCAAAAGCTGGCCATGATGAAACTGAGACTCCGTTCTCTTTGCTGTATCAGGAGCAAGAAACCTAAGATTTATTACATCCATATGATTTTCTCAATTTTTCTGTAACAAACTTCTTACAAACGCTTATACTTCTATCTAATTAATCGCTATACACATTAGTAGAGATAATTTGATTATAAATGTTTTTATAGGTACAAGATAGTAAGAGGAAGCACTAAGTCAAAACTTTAAAGAGCTTATCACTATTCTAATCTCATTGCTTGATGGGAGAAGGAAATAATTTGATATGCTCCACTCACACGACTTTATCTATTCTGCAAACAAAATATTCTTACAAAAGAATATTACAGGAGAGTACGAGGTTATTGCCGTAAATATTTATAATTAATGTTATATTGATCATCTTTAAATTTCTTTTATCAATATAATGCTAATTAAGATAAGTATTACCAGAAATGGTCTTATTACTTATCTCCTCATAATTAGAGGATAAATAAGGGAATAAGCTAAAGTGCCAGTCAAATCTTTTTAAAGCGGCACTCAGGAATTAATATCTACTGCTTTATTAGTTATCTATTTTACTGCTTTAAATTATTTGATACATTGAAGCACCTTTTTAGTTCATTTGCTTTCTCTCCGACTAACCGGATCTAATAGATTTAATACATTTAAATAGCAATATTGATAAAATGCCTTTTCATCACGACTGTCTTTGAAATTAGATTCCCTTTCCATGTCCAGGACTATAACAAAACAGGAGTGAAACGGATAGTGGCTTCTAAAAAGAAAAAAGTTCCAAGTATGTTAAAATTGAAACCGACAACAGCAAATATCTCTGAAATGGTTAGCTCTACAAAAAATGTACACCAACTAAGTTGTGCGTTTTAAGAGTCTTTATATGTTTTGTATAATAAATTTATATCTCTTACAATTTGTCATATGTCAGTCAGAATATAGAGGATATCAGGGGCTGTTCTCAAGGAATTCAGGATATATATTTTATTTGCCATGTAAGCATCTTGAATATACGGTATTTTAATCAAAAGCAGAAGATCCATTTTCTTAAAAAATAGAAATTTCGAAAAATGTTGCTTGTAAAAGTTAGTTAGCGGTGGGGTATTTTGCTAAAGGTCTTCTTGTTGCATTCTTGCAACATACTGAACTTAAATACAAAGTTGGTATTCAACCGACGTTACGTTTTTGAGTATTGCCCATGACACAAACACCCCCACACATGAATATTTTCTAAGAATGCCTTAAAATATATATTTATTATGGGAAATCTCGATATCTAATTTTTAACTGGAATATATTGCCTTCTCTACCTACTATGCGCATTGTATACACGTGACAGAGAAAGTAAGAAACGACTTCCCATTTGGAAAAAATCATAAGTATTTGAACATTCAAACAAATATAAAGAAGTATATCGCAAAGGGTTGATTCCAGAAAAATAAATGCGTTTAACACAAATTGTGTGTTTTAAAGAGATTTAATTTTATGTGTGTGTATGTGTGTGTGTTTGTGTGTTTTGACAGCATGACTAAAAAACATAAGTCCATTAAATACCAAAATTGACATTTAAGATTCATATCTGACAAGGATGCGACAAGATTTTTAGGAAAATAGTCCCACGCCAAACTACATCTTACATGGTGAGTTTTTGGAATTTTCGATTTTCTCAAAAAATGTTCTAACGATTTTGATTAAAATACTGTGTATTACGGATTTTTAAATGTAAAATAAAATGTTTAACTTCAATCTGTTGGGAATAGCCTCTGAAAACATCTTCATTCTAGATAACGTTTTCATAACTTTTTTTGATAGTGTTTAACGCATATGGCACTGCAGGGGATGGCAGTGATGATACATGAATAAAGATGGAGCACCTCTGCACCGCTTTGTTCATCACAAATCCCACATGCGGTCACCTGGGATCGAACCCGGGCCGCCTAGTTAAGAGCCGAGAGATCTAACCAGTTCACCATGACGCAGACTGTTACCATAACTGGTAAGCCGTAAGGGATAGATAAAACCTTACTACACAAAAGAATGAAGATCTTGTTAAAACAGAGATATGTCCGGTTTCAACCATCTTTTAAAATATTTGTGTATTGCTTTAGGCAGGTAGACTCTCTTATTTCCCTTCTGCTTATAAGAAACAAAGTAATAAGAGCATTCCGCTAATGTTTATTTTGATGAGCATGAAGTAGAGGGAAGAATAAATAATATATAGTAAGAATAGTTTGCAACAGAATAGAGAAAGTTGTGTGAATGGAATACGTTCGACATTTTTTTTTATTCAGGGCACCCTAAAACTACGTTTCCAGTGAAATCTCGATATTAAGTACCATCTCTACACGTACTATGTACATAATAATTAAAGAAGGTATTGTATTGCATCCAACATTTCGATACAGAGATTTCACCGGAAATACATGTTTTGGGTCCCCCTGAATCCAAAAAAAGTATTTTTTAGAAAAAGGTCCTGCTAGTACGTGTGTTTTTGTGTCTGAATAGCATAGCTCAAAAACGAAAAGACCGTTAAATACCAAACTTGGTATTTAAGTTTGGTATCTTCCAAGGATGCGACACAATGATTTTCAAGAAAATCCCCCACCCCCAACTACCCTCTTTTCTCAAAAAAGGCTAACAATTTTGATTAAAATATCGTATATTAAATATATTTACATGACAAATGAAATGTATATCTTATAGGAATATATTCTGAATACATCTTTATTTTAGTTGAATTTGGTGGAATTTTGCATAACTAGTAAACCGTAAGAGATAGACAAAAACTTGATATACAAAACTTGTAGAGCTCGTTAAAACACATAATTTATGTTGTAAGTATTTTTTTCGTGAAGTTGACCGTTTTTGAGATATTCCTTGTTAATAGTTTCAGCTTTAAAATATTTACACTTTTCTCATACGGGACTTTGCCAACTCTTAGCCCTACAAACATAGGAACTTTACTCACATGGCAATCAATTTTTAGAAGATTTGTCTATCACTTGAGACTAGTGTCATCTCTTAATTCCCTTCCGTTTACAAGGAAACAAGTAATAATTTTTTCTCGATTAGCATGAAAGATATGGAAGAATAAGCTTTTTAACAATACTTTGTTACAGAAATGTAGAGAGAGTCATGTGAATGGAACACATCAGATTTTTACTTTCTCTACACGTACCATGTACATAGTGTGTAGAGAAGGTATTGTAATGCACCCAAAAATTCGATACCGAGATTTCACCGGAAATACATGTTTTGAGACACCCAAAATTATTTTTAGAAAAATGTCCGTGTTTGTGTATGTGAGTGTATGTCTGTGGGCAGTATAGCGCAAAAACGAAAAGTCCGTTAAAAACCAAACGTGGTATTTAGGTTTGGTACCTTCCAAGGATGGGACACGAAGATTTTTCAAGAAAATCCCCACCCCCAACTACCCTTTACATGGAACTTTTTTCAAAATTTTTGATTTTCTCAAAAATGACTAACGATTTTAATTAAAATATCGTATATTAAAGATATTTACCTGACAAATAAAACATATATCTTAAATTTTCTGGGAATAGTTTCTGAAGACTACTTTATTCTGGATGACTTTTACATAATTTTGCATAACTGCTAAACCGTAGGGGAGGAATAATATCACATAAAATATAGAGCACGTTGAAACACACGATTTATATTATAAAAATTTTTTTCGTGGAGTTGATCGTTTTTGAGATATTCCTTGTTATGGGGTTCAGCCTTGAAAAACATATTTTTTTCTTACAGGAATTTGTCAACTCCTGTCCATACAAACATAGGAACTTCAGTCACATAGCAACCAGCTTTTGAATATCACTTTAACCTATGGTACTCCTTTATTTCACTTCTACTTACAAGGAAACAAGTAATAAGACTATTTCTGCTAATTCTTTCTCGATTAGCATGAAGTAAATAGAAGCATAAGCTTTTTAATAATATTCTTTTGCAGGAATGCAGAGAAAGTCATATGAATGGAACAAGTCAGATTTTTTGTGGCTGGAATGCAATATCTTCCCTACGTACTATGTATATGGTAAATAACATGTTTTAGAAATCCATTTCAAGAAAGATTTCCAAGCATTTGTCATGGATGAGAAAGCTATAGCAGCTGTACACCAGTCCCGCTAGTTTAATATTGCGGAACACTGGTTAATACAAAACGTTAATGTACTTAAACCAAAGCGGTGAGGACATAATCTCGGAAGCAATTCTTTCTGGGAACTTTGTGGTAGACATCAGCATAATCGCTGATATTACAAGAAATGAATGTGCTGATGCACAAAGAGGATTAACTGTGTAAGCCGCTATGCATTCGGCACACGTGTCGCTCGTCCCGCTCCATTTCCGATCTAAAATTCTATCTGTGAAAGTGAACATTTGGTGAAGAGCGAAAATAAGTGAGAGACAGGATGTATTCCCAGGGTTGCCCAAAATGCTGAACTACAGCTCGTAACATTTTATTGATAAACTGTTTGGAATTGTTATTATCACTAGGGTGAACAGATGAGATATGGGTGTAGGATTGCAAGTTAGTAAGGCTACGGGGATTAATGACGTCAGAATCAGGGAACAGATAGTACTCTCATTGTCTGCACAGACTAGTAAGGGTACTTGCTTCGCCTGTCTGGGTTTTTTCTTCTGTTTTAAAAACAGTTTATAGAGCATCTGCTGCTTACGTCTTTACAGGTAAATGTAAACTTCAGTCTTTACGTACCACAAAATACGTTCCCTACTCATGCCAACCATACCTAATCCTTAAGCTTATCAAGAGTCGCGAAAGCCTTTGTGACTGCCATATGATTGTGTATGCTGTTCAGGTATTTATCAGGATATTGTAAAAGAATTTTAGAAATCTGATCAGCAAAACTAACATTTAATGAGTGGAAACGCTTTATGAAAAATTCTCGCTGGTTAAAATTTAATCAGTTTATAAATGTAAAGAAAATATGTTTTTAGAGCTTTTTTTGGAAGGAAGAGAATTTCCCTATTTCTAGCCCTCTCGAACACCCAACTTGTATAATCGGGAGCCAAAAATGTGACGATTTCCCTACAGTGATTTTCTTTATGTAGCGTTGGCAAAATCCACTTTTCGGTTGTGTACCACTCCTACCCGGATTGGATTGAACAAAAAACGGCAAAACGGTGGGAAAAGGAAGAATTTTACCTTATTTGCCGAAAGACATTCGCTAGATGTAACCAAGTTCTAATGATTCGCTAAAATCGCCAAGATTTCGTATAATTCCCCAACCCCCGCAGCGATATTATCTTGCTCAATAAGGAAAATACTTTTAGGTTTATTGTCCATGTTCTTTGTTCCTCTTAAATAATACATATAATAAAGTGGAATATATTACACTTAATTTAAGGAAGATCGATAATTCGATACTGTTTAATGCAAATCAAATGTTGTGTTTAACTACAACTCCAAACAGGAAATTAAATTAAGAGGTTCATTCTAAAGAACCTTTATTTCATTCATGATAAATAATAATAATAATAATAAATTAATATTCATAGGAATAATACTGAAAGCAGCAAATTTCCATCTACTTCATGATAACTGGTAAGTCATTGAATAATTTAATTCAACATTGTCTTATAGGTACGAGAGGCATTGCTAGTTTGAAATCTAGTTAGTATATGCTAAAACTGAAATAATACTACGAGAAATGCAGACAACACTTCAATAAAAGTTTTTCAAAAAACAAATATTTGCTATGTAAATATTTTACGTAGCTCTAGGAGTTCCAAAACATATATTTTCGATGAACTATCTAAATCAGTTTCTGAGTGGCATAGCAAAAATGAGTACATAATAGAGAAATAAATAACCATTTTGGAGGTAGGCTCCGGATTTTATAGATAACAAGAATCGTTTTTGATTATAATGTTTTATTATAATGTTATTCATTTTAATACAAAATGTGACATTCCTTATTATATTTTTGACAGTGTAATTACGAAAAATAATTTGTTATTTATATATTTTAGTTGGTAGAACTTTGGGAGTATTTCATATTTTATTTTTAAAGAATTTGTTTTGTAAAGTGGAGGATATGGTTTTAGGTCTAACAAAAGGTTAAACTATATTAAAACGGTTATATAAATTAGCAATTTTAAATTTTGATACTACTATATCTCAAAATGTGTATACAAATCTTAATAAGAAGCAATTATGCCCGAAACTCTTTATGGTTTTATCAACTGTGAACAGAGATGAACAAAACAGGAAACGTTGACGATTGTAAGTTTTAAGAGGCGGCGGCTTTAAGATTTGGAGCACTTTAGTAAATAAATAAAACACAGCTAAAAATATTAAAATAAAATTATATATTGCATATTTTAGTGCTATTAATAACTTCTATTTGTACTAAATGAATTTGTGCGCTTTATGTTTGAGAATTCAAAACAAACAAATTTGGCCTTTAAGTAATTATTAATTAAATATGCGTAGCATTACTTTCTGCTTTAAGATTTATATTTAGATGTAATGTACTTTATTGAGTGGATATTGCTAGACTAAATTCATCTTCAATACTAATATATTATTGTTGAGCTAAATATAGTTATTACAAGTTTTGTTGTATTGATTTCTAATTATAGATCCTATAACAGCTTATAAAATAAAACTTATAGAATAATGTGTTTTATATGCTTACTCACCACCAATTAAGTAAATTCCATAACAGCTAATTACTAAATCAATTATTGTCAATTGTTTCATCCACACTAGCCGTATGTGAAACAGGCATTGGAAAGGTAGTGGCGGACTGAAGGGTTTAATGTCATAGCCGGGATTTTAACCAGAGAACTGCTGGTCTTTGTCTAGTTGCTCTAACCACTGAGCTATAATGGCAAAAAACCGACAAGACATTAAATGTCCCTCTTGAGATGCTCCTGTAAATCAGACAGAGATCTCAGATTATTTTGGATTTTTTTTTGATAGTGTTGAACGCCCACTTTTTTTTACTTGCGTCATCACAGGCGATATTTTGAAATCACATACCTCCAATGCCAACATAAAATGTCGTAAGTACTTCAAATCCCGTACTTCATAGTTTAACCAACTATTGATTGCACTTGTGTACGCACACATTGAGTGTACCGATCCCGCCCCACTGATTCTGACGTAGCCGTAGCCTTGTTACTTCCAATTCTTCACTCCATACACCATCAGCTAACCCTGCTGTTAATAACAATTCGAACCAGTTTAGCAATAAAACTGTTGGGTGTAGGATCAATAGCCTTGTCATTTGTGTGCAGACACTCAGTGTACCGATCCCGCCCCTTAACTCTGACGTGGCCTTACTAACTTACAATCTTCATACCCCTTCTGCTAACCCTGCTGATAGTAGCAATTCGAACTAGTTTAGAAATAAAATGCTACAGAGAAGTTGAGTGAAGGGACAATGTGAACCTATTGTGAGCGGACAATGAGTATAGAAATCTCACCCTGTCTCTGAGGTCATCAGTCCCGTACAACTGTACTTGATATCGCTCAAACGATACCCAGCCTGCTACCCTCAAACGATATTACACATTATTTGTCTATCTAGTATAGGTGCACTCTTGTTTACGGACGAGCGAATTCAATTATTTTGATTGCTTGTTCCAGAAGCAAAAAATTGTGAGGTAAAATTTCAATATCGGCACAAAGGGGACCAATAATGAATGCATTTCAGAAACATACATTTTCATAGCTCTGCTTAATACCACTAAATCGGGATACTTCGATTGGATCTAGAGATTGAAATATTCGGATCCAAAACAATACAGGACTCCTTTCATAACCCAAATGACATTCAAATTGAACTTCTAAAAACACCTATGACTAGAATAGCTGGAGGATAATAGAACTCACTATCACATTTAGGCAATCTCAGTAGGATCATCGTGTCGTATATGCCCCTGGGAGAAATGGATGAAGAGAAGACCCAAAGGGTGATCAGATTTGAACGACGATGCGCGCTTGCAAACCTTCTGATCCCTCACAATGCTCCATTACAACAAATCCGACATGGCGCTACCTACACAGAGGGATTTTGAAGAACGAGCAGGCCAGGGACGTAAATTTCGACTCATCGCCATCGCCTGGTACTGGGTCCCTGAAATACATGAGTGCGAAACGGATGAAAGCGGATGACGAGAGGTAATTTGGATAGAACATTCACTACCGCTCTTTTTATGGGAGTGTTTGTAAGTAAAGAACACTTCCTGAAAAGTGTTTCGGTTACAGTGCTGTTATGGTTGTGTTACCATCTGCATCATTTTTTCATCATTAGGAAGAGGAGAGGTATTAATCACAAACTAATAATTTGATGATACAGAACAAGTTTGGTTGACATTCATTTCCTTTCGCTTTAGTGCTTGAGAGCACAAAATATGAACTTGGCACTTGAAAGCACTATACTAATTATATTTGCGTTTATCTCTTAAAGGCGTTAGCAAAACAGTTTATATGCCAAGTTCATATTTTGTGCATTACACTAAGAACAGAACAGCTGAGGAGAAACTGGTTGGAATTTTTTGTTTGGACATCGTTCACTCCTGCGTACCTACGGTAGTGGTGGAAATTTTCTATTCTATTAAAATTCGTATCGAGACTTCACGGGAAATGGACTAAAGGAGACCTGAATTATATAAACAAATTTGATGTGTTACACTCACATGACTTTCTCTAGCCGTTCTACGAACTTCTTACATAAGATTATTCTTCTTTCTGCACCTTGTTAATCGAGGTATTCAGCACAATGTTCCTTGTAAGTAGGAAGAAAATAAGGGAATACATTAGGCTAAATCGATAGTCAAATGTTTTAAAAGCTGTCGCTATGCGATTGTCATTACAAATTGCTTCTTTTGTTGGCCAGGAGTAGAACAAAAGAAAACCGGACACTCCCGTCTCAGAAAAGTATAAGTGTTTCACAACTGAAACTAATAACAATCAATACCTCGAAAACGGTAAGCTCCACGAAAAAAAGTACATGACGTAAATTGTGTATTTTAATAAGGCCTACATTTTTTGTATAGTAAGTTTTTGTCTATCTCTTACGGTTTATTAGTTATGCCAAATTAAGCAAAATTGATCCAGAATAAACAGGTCTTTAGAATATATGCGTAAGCTTTCACGGCCGGTGTCCATGGTTTTAAAATTTAAAATTTTCGGGCTGTTTTGCCGTGGTCTGTAGGTTAAAATACGTTTAGTTAAAATATTTCTACCTAACGTTTCGTCCCTGTCTGTGGGGGACATCTTCAGAGGCAGAAAGATCAACACCAGACCTAGGGAGGCACCGACATATAAAAATAAAGTATTCTTGCCATATATAAAGAACATAACTGATCGTATCGGCAAGATTTTAGAGAAACAACACGTGAAACCTATATACATGCCGACAACTAAAATAAAACAGTACCTCAAATCAGCTAAAGACCGACTCGATCCACTTTCAAAATCTGGTGTTTACAAAATCCCGTGCACATGTGGCCAAGTTTACATCGGCACTACAAAGCGTAGCATTAACACACGCATTACAGAACATAAAAGAAACTGCCGCCTCGGACAAAGAGAAAAATCAGCCGTGGCACAACATGTTTTATCTTTGGATGACCACCGTATGCAATATGATAAGGTAGAGGTTATAGCTACGACTAAAAATTATTTTCCCCGTTTATACAGAGAGGCCATTGAGATTTATAAGAACACCAACAACTTCAACAAAGACGAAGGACTTAAATTAATTCCACCTGGTTCCCTATACTTTCCCAGCTCCGCAACCTCCAGGCCAAATAAACAAACCAGAACCTGTCCACTTGACCCCGCCTACCAGTGCCCGAGTATACATACTGGCTGTAACCCGCACTGATGTAATTCTTTCCGAGTTAGCGACGTGAGTGCAGTGCCTCTGAAGATGTCCCCCACAGACAGGGACGAAACGTTAGGTAGAAATATTTTAACTAAACATATTTTAACCTACAGACCACGGCAAAACAGCCCGAAAATTTTAAATTTTAAAACCAGGTCTTTAGAAGCTATTCCCAGAAAATTCAAGATTTACATTTTATCAGGTAAATATCTTTAATATACGATATTTTAATCAAAATCATTAGAGCCATTTTTAAGAAAATAAGAAGTTTTGAAAAATATTCCATGTAGAGAGTAGTTTGGGGTGGGGAGATTTTTCTCAAAAGGAAGATACTGAACTTAAATACCAAGTTTGGTATTTTAGCTACTTTTCGTTTTTGAGTTATCGTGTTCACAGACACACGGACGCACGGGCACACGGACACACAGACATACACACACGGATCTTTTTCTGGAAATGCTTTTTTTTTTTTGGATTCAGGGGGTCCTAAAACATGTATTTCCGGTGAAATCTCGACATCGAATTTTTGGGTGGAATGCAATAATTCTCTATCCCTATGTACATTGTACATACGGGGTAAGAGAAGGTAAAAATAGAAAAACGCCTCTATGTGTTTGAGTGTGTGCAGCATATGTGTAAACAGAAATTTCGGATACACACCAAACTCATAATTTAAGTTTAGTTTCCTACAAGGTCACAAAACAAAGATTCCGAAGAAATCCTCACCTATTGAAAAAATAGTTCCAACCATTTAGATCAGTAGCGTTGGGTCAGCAAATAAACTTCGGATCATAGCGTGTTTTAACTGTCAGCGTTCAGCATATGAGATCTGAATTTTCAGGAA
This sequence comes from Hymenopus coronatus, assembly GCA_030762935.1. NCBI lineage: Eukaryota > Metazoa > Arthropoda > Insecta > Mantodea > Hymenopodidae > Hymenopus > Hymenopus coronatus. The sequence continues at coordinate 38,152,621 of CM060890.1, forward strand.
ACAAGGCAAGTGAGCCTTTATTTACGCAAGCTTGAATACCGCGTAAAGGAGAGAAAACAAACAAATAGTCGCGCTCGTGCCGTAAATACCGCGCTGCCAAAGCAGTTTCAGATAGTTTTGTTGACATTCATTAGATCTAGTTGATTCCAAGTAAACGCTGCAACATAAATGTTTGCAGCACTGATGGTACATTGCTACATATGAAATACTACATGGTTTAGTCAATTTAAGCAATAAAATATCCGGTGTTCAGTGATGAGCACATAGACACATATACATACGCATGTCATTACAGTTTATGCAGGATGCTTTGCTGAATATGAAATATTACCAGCTTTATTAATTTAACAGTAAACTGTTTGTTATTCTGCGTTGTATTAGGTTAAGCTAGCTGTGCTTTATCAAATTAGTTTTGATTATTATAGATTTTCCCAAAATTTGTTGCTTTTAGCAATGCTAGGCAAAAGTAATAATAACTATGTGTCTATTTTGCTGATTTCGTAAGGATGGGCTGCAGAGAAACTTCGGATGTTTACGAGTGTACATGTTCTATAAACAGACTTCTTACAAAATATTCTTCTTCTTTCTACACTATGCTAATCTCTTAGTTCCTTATGATAGAAGGGGACTATAGGAATGCGATATGCTAAAGCTATCCTTACGTACGATTGTCTTTGAAATTGTTTCCTTTGCTTGGTCAGGAGTAGAAAGAAAGAAAAAAAAAAACAACAAAAAAAAAAACGGACACTTCCTGTCTGAGAAAAGCTTAAGTATTTTAAAACTGAAACAAATAACAAGGAATGTCTTGGAAACGGTGAATTCTACAACAAAAATGCATATGGCACAAATTGTGCGTATTAACGAGATCTATATTTTTTGTGTAGTAAATTTTTCTCTCTCTTTTGCGGTAAAACCGTTATGCAAAATTCTGCAAAATCAACCAGAATAAAGTGCACTTCGAGGAAATTCCCAGAAGATTCAAAATATAGACTTTATTTGTGTTGTGAATATCTTTAATGTACAGTATTTTATTCGAAATCGTTAGATCCATTTCTGAGAAAAACAAAAAGTTCAAAAACTTTTCCATGTAGTTTGGAGTGAGGAGATTTTCTTGAAAATCTTCGTGTCGCATCCTTGGAAGATATAAAATTAAATACCAAGTTTGGTATTTTATGGTCTCTTAGATTTTGAGCTATACACACAAATACACACATATATGCAGCTTTTTATAAAAATGATTTTTTTTGGATTTGGAGTCTCAAAAACTAATTTCCGGTGAAATGTCGGTATCGGACTTTTGGGTGCATTACAGCATCTTTTCTATACACTATGTACATTGTACGTGTAGAGAAAGTAAAAATGGAGGGGGTGTCCTATTATATTAGATCGCAAAAATAATGTTTTTATTACTTTCTCTACAGAGTATATGGGACTAAGTAGAGAAGCTATTTCACTCGATCCAAAAATTTGATAGCAGTATTTCACCGGAAATATACGTTTTAGAGTCCCCTGTATTTAAAAAAAAACATTTTTAGAAAAAAATCCATATGTGTGTCTATGTTTCTGTGAACGCTATAACTCATAAATGAAAAGTGGGTAAAATACCTAACTTGGTATTTCAGTTCAGTATCCTCCAAGGATGGGACACCAAGATTTTGACGAAAACCCCCTTATGTGAACCTACCTTTTAGAATATGTTGGCTTTCTCATAAGTGACTAACGATTTTGATTAAAATACCGTATATTAATGATATTTATATGAGAAATAAAATGTATACCTTGAATTTTGTGGGAAAATCCTCTGAAGACCTGTTATTCTGGATGAATTTTGCTGAATTTTGCATACTGGTAAACCGCAAGAGATAGATAGAAACTTAGTGTACAAAAAATGTAGATCGAAAGTTATACCATGTACATTTTTTGTAGAGCTGACCATTTTTGAGATATTCCTTGTCATTGTTTTCAGTTGTAAAATGCTTTAAACTTTTCATATACGGGAATTTGCCAACTCCTGGCTATGCATGAAAACGAACTTCAAACACATGGCAACTACCTTTTAAAAGATTTGACTAACGCTTTAGCATAGTGCCTTCCCTTATTTCGCTTCTGATAAGAAAGCAACTAATAGAGAATTTCTGCAAATGAATGTCTGATTAGCATGAACTAGATAAAGAATAAGCTTTTTAACAATAGTTGTCGAGAATGGAACACATCAGATTTTGTTCCCTCAGTTACCGGGTATAAAGCGCTAGAATTCTACTTTGCATTTCAACACCTCACTGAATTGAAACAAATTAGCCACTTAGCGTTGTTATATTTAACGGGAAGCGAAAAAAGATACAAAGATAATAATCTTCATAAAATCTATTTTGGTTAGTGTAAACAGGCTTGTCCAAATGATACCATTAGCAACCTGATCTTGCACAAAGAGTAGTGGTGACAAATATGTTATCTCTAGCGTTAAAGGTACAACGGCTGTAATGCTAATTCAAGGTTTTCTTGGAAATTAAATATAGTTATAGTTATTACTACGATTAAATAGCGATAAAATGAGTGGGTGGCAAATTGTGAGAGAGAGTTCAAAGTACCTACCCCCGGTGAAAAACTTAGAAAGCTAAGGAGAAAGAGATAATAATTGACAATTGCATACATGTGATAATTTTAACAACTGGTTGAGTTCGCACAAATTAATTTGAGTTTCATGGATACAACACTGAGTACTTTTTAACTTCTATAGTTATATTGCGGACTTTAATTTGAGAAAACGTATGACGTTTTAATCGTTAAACCGTGTTTATATTTATTTCCTTCAATGTTAACTTTATTACTTTCTCTAGCCCCATATGTACAATGTACATAGGGATAGAGAAGGTATTGTAATGCACCTAAAAATTCGATACCGAGATTTCACCGGAAATATATGTTTTGGGGTCCCCCTGAGTCCGAAAAAAGCTTTTTAAAGAAAGGTCCGTGTGTGTGTCTGTGGACAGCATAGCCCCAAAACAAAAAGACCGTTAAATACCAAACTTGGTATTTAGGTTTAGTATCTTCCAAGGATGCGACACGAAGATTTAAAAAAAAAATCCCCCTACCACAAACAACTCTTTGCATGGAAAAAAATTCGAAAATTTTTATTTTCTTAAAAATGGCTCTAACAATTTTGACTAAAATCCCGTATATTAAAGCTATTTATGTCCAAAATAAAATATATATCTCGATTTTTTGGGGAATAGCCTCTCAAGACCTCTTTAATCTGGATGAATTTTGCTGAATTTTGCTTAACTGCTAAACCGAAAGAGATAGAAAATACTTACTGCACAAAAAATGTACCTCATGACAAAACACAAAATTTTTTCCTTTAAGTTTTTGCTGTAGAGGTAACCGTTTTCAAGATATTCCTTGTTATTGGTTTCAATTGTGAAGTTCTTAAACTTTTCTCACACAGGGTGTGTCTGTTTTTCTTTTGTTCTACTCCTGGCCAAGCAAAGAAGTGATTTGTAATGACAATCGCTAACGATAGTTTTTAAAACATTTGACACTCACTTTAGCATAGTGCATTCCCTTATGAGGCACTAAGTAATAACATTCTGCTAACATTTATCTTGATTAGCATTGTGTACAAAGTAGAATAATCTTTTGTAGGAGTTTTGTAGAGTAGCTAGAGAAAGTCATGTGAGTGTAACACATTATATATTTTTTTATGCAATGAATCACACACATGCGCGCATTTACTCTCACATCTCTAGCTCCACATTCTGCACAATGTAGGGAATGGATTCTATTTAAAACTAGGATGATATTTACCTCACTCCAGCCAGTATACGAAACCGTACGTTGAGAAACCAGGGTATGATCCTTCAGTAATTCAGGCACTGATTTTTATATTTGCAAATTAAAAGAAAAAAATATGTATACTGACATGCATAATCAGCGGTTAACAATGGAACGGAGCTGTACAGAGTCTGTTAGTACAAACTCTCGTACCACCCACTACAAGCGTAACCACCTATTTATATATGAATATACTTATAATCAATGGATTGGCAATAGATTGGAAATTACCTCGCCAAAATATGGTTGAGCTAAGGTTAAAAACTTAAACCTTATATTTCAGGCTACACTAGCGTTTTTTCATTGTTAATCTTCGTCTCCATGTCCCTGTGTAAGCTCTTAAATAAGGTTTCTAGTGTCACCCAATTTAACGATGCACACAAATAACTCTTAACCGTTCCTCTAAGAGGCCGAGTTATATTGTAATTGGTTTAGCCTTTCCCTATGTACCAACTGTAGCGATGTTATTTCATAGAGACGGTATCCGAACCATCCCTCCATTTCACATTGTATAACATAATTCATTGTTACGATTTTCATATTCCTGATTTTTTTTCTTTCAGGATAGTCCCATTGAAGCTGGTTATCTCAAGGTGGAAACCTTACTGGGAGAAACACTATTGTAACCTACTAGAATGGAGTTATTTTTATAGAATTGAGTATTATTTATGGATGATCTTAACTTCTGTGGTTCTCAGCGTCCCATTCTATATCGGGTATATTTGCTCTGAGTGCTTTTTATCATGATTGAGGTCATTTTCGAGGCGTAAATCTATGACACGAGACCAACGGCTTTACTGCCCTTCAAAGGAAGTTATGCTTAGGATTTTTACGCCCGAAAAAATCCCTCGCCGTCCGGGTTTGACTCGCCCTCTGATTAGCATGGTACCCCCAGAACACGGAGGACAGGGTTTCTGCTTATGCACGGCAATTTACAGTCGAGAGCCAAAATAAATACATAAATAAATGAAACTAATAAAAATACAAAAGAAAAAGGATGTTTTTTATTACTTATAATGTTTTTCTTTGTTGAATGTTGGCAGAATCACCACAATTGTGTTCCACATCGTTCGATCAAAATGAGAAGAGAAAGAGGTGGAACAGGAAGGTACTCTAGCGGATGTCTGGAAGGTCCATCTCCTACTGGTAGTATGTCAAAGGTCTGGCACTTAAACCCTAGCCAGTGAACAGAGATCAGTTCTGCAAATCAGAAACGAAGGAACAAAGGGAGGAAGGCAACGTTATGTGGAGTAGTTGCATGAAATTTGCCTTATAAACATTGATCTCTATCACATATGTGATTTGAAAGGAAGAGAGGACATGAACAATAAGCCGAACGTTATTACCCTTGTTGAGCAAATAGAACTGAAAGCTATGTGGAATATTTCTATGAACAAGCCCAAACTGGTGGAAGAAATTCTACGAATGAGGTTAAATTGCAAAAATATAAAACAAAAATCATAATAAGGAACTGAACTATATCTACACAAATCAACCACGTGAAACGAAGAGGCATTACAAAAGCGTTGCAATTTCGCATTATGTACTAGAAAAGGGTAGGAACTTTTTTATATCCTTTTCTTGCAAACTCCAATAGAAAATGTATTGAAATTCTGAGGTAGTTTTTGATCGGTAGATTTGGAATAAAACTTCCAGTGTCACGGTCAGGGTCTGAAGCGCTAATATTCAGTTTTTCTTGCTACTGTTCTTTTAGCTGATTACTAAGTCGATACTGGGAGCTCATGGAATTTTCCATGTGATTTAAATTTTCAGGGCAAAACGTAGACGCTCCCACTTTTTTTTGAGATAACTACCTATTGTCGACTTACAGCTTTTTCATTCTGATTCTAACGTTCTACCTTGCAGAATAATCAATAAAAAAAAAACTGATTGTTTTTCTAAACGAATCTAAACTGTCTTGCTCCTTAGTCTCTGGTGCACAGCTGCCATCATAAAAAAAAAAACGATATGCCTAGCAACTCTCTAATTAGAAGCTAGAGCCATGAATGTATTGGAGAGACTGTCTCAACTCTACTCGTCTGAGTCGGAACACTTGTGCATGTTGAATTCGAGCCCGAGCGCAGCTATAGGGGAAGGCGAGAGCCAATTCGTTGCTGGGCGAAGATCATAGTACAATGCTTGAGCTTGTATTTCAATACTTGATTTTGCCATGACGTATTGGCGTATTGCATGCTGCAGGAGTGTGAGTAACTCGTTGCACTTTAGGGTGCGCCAACCTGAAAAACCCATGGTAGGAGCTGCACTACCTCATTAAATTGCAATAATTTATAGTATAAATTCGTATGCAATATAACATTTATTATGTTATATTAATTATTATTATTATTTAATTCTTTTACTGTCGACTCAATCCTATTACCTATAATTACTTGGTTAATATTAGCCTGAGGATTCTCAACTGGCAAGTAAGTATTGCCAGCGTAACCGATATTCTTATATGCAGCAGAATTAAACCTTAAATACATATTAACAAATAAAAAGTACTAAGTAAAACTAGTTGGAATTATGTAGTAAACTTTAAATATAATTTTATTATATGCTTGCAACATCAAGCATAATACAGATTAGCGGATATAATATAGTTTACACATGTGTAGTAAAATAAGCAAAACACCCAGGTAGATTAGAATGTAGAAACTTCAGCCCTCCATCATGATAATATGAATTGGAAGTAAACTAAAAACACTACCGTCGAAAATCTACAGTTGCGTTCCCTGTGCGACCGGACCGTTTCGCGGCGGTCGGCCCTCACTTCGCGGCGTCCGGTCCTCACCCGTTACGGTGCTGCCGCCGGGCGGTTCGGTCATTCAGGGAAAGCACTGTATATATGAACAAGTTACAAAGAGAGCAGGATTGCGTTATAAAAGGACATGGCGTGCACACGTTACTCGTAAAGAATCCATCACTTGTAGCAGTTGTGTAAAACAATCATTCCAACATATTTTATTAACGTCTTCTTAAATCTAATTAGACAGTTTAATAACTTCATCAATTTTATTCTTTAATCGTATTTCTGAGCATTCATTTAAAATAGGAAAATAATTTACTACTACCATGATTAAAGCAGCAAATGAAGCAAAGATAGGTTTAATCATTTCAGTCTGTTTCATTTCAAGACTGGAATAAGCTCTTTTGCAGAATATATGCGTCCTCATCAGGTCTCCAGCGGAGGGATTTCACATCAATATCACACCATCACAGCAACCCCACTTCACTCCTTTATTAATGCAGCAGAGTGAATACTTGGCACGCTTTATTAAATGCCGGTAATCTGGGAATGAAACTTCTATGAGAGAGGTCCGGAAAAAAGTGACGATGCAAATTTCTAATGCGTAACAAAGTCTTTTAAACTCAGTTACCACGAATTTTGCATAATATCTGGGGAGGTGGAAGAGAGAGAATCTCCACTTGAGAGAATCGAGGAGAAGAAGAAACGAAACTGAACGAATGATAATTTGATTCGCTTGGTAATTCCGAAGATAGCAGAGTGTAATCAGGAATAGGGAAAAGTGGATGGTGTGAGAAGGTAGCATATCTTCTTAAGAGATGCTGCAGGGAATTTGCTATTGACTGCCAGCACTGAACCTTTATCTAAGCATTTCCTAGTGTCAAAGGATTAACTTAGGCATTTAAATATTACTGTGGAATCCTCGTCGACTGCAGCTTCATGCCAGAATGCACTATCTCAGAAGTAGAATATACTTATAAATATAATACAATATATTACAACTGTAATAATCTGGCTAATTTTCTTCCTTTATCTCTAATAATCTTTGTATCCCACTGCTCACAAATAGAGAATTCACTTCATAAATATATAGTTTGCCACATCAACATCCCTTACAGCAATATTGAAAGCAAGCCATGGAAAACATTTAATAAGCATGTAAAGAAGTTAACACTAGCAAGTGGTATTACCAAATTATAACGGAACATGCTCTAGAAATAAATACATAAAAAGGAATTGCCAGCAAAGGGAATGATGCTGTCTTGTACCCCTTTTAAATAATAATGCCTTCCAATACTGCTGTTGTTACGTGGTTCTTTAATTGTAGTTGGCTTATGGAAAAGACTATTATAGTTGCAAATAGTAAACAATGTTCAATGGGAGCTTATTATGTAGCGCTCATAGTTGACAGTTTCGGCTCACAAACTGTGAATTTGGCAAAAAAAAAAAAAAAACACTCTAGGCTGCAGACATGGTTGCAGTTTTGTTGCACTTTGACTGGTAAATAATTACGTCCTCACAGGGTTTCCCTGCGAGTTCCCCCTCCCAAACACTGCCGGCCAAACACTCCAAGCAAGCGATCATTACAGGTATAGCCTGTTCTGAACATACGACGTTCACGGTGACGTATGCGACTACATTCAGCTACGATCTGGTGGGAAAAGCTTAAACTACCAACTCCTTTGCTCTTCGGCGGGCCATCGTGGGAAAAAGTCCGTTAGTGTAGCTGGAAATTCGCCAAGGGACAGATGGTCTTTAAGAGCACAGCGAAGTTTCTCTGCGTAGTCGCCAAGGGTAGGCAAAATTGGGCTTTCTTTCGGTGTGGGCAAAATTGTGGGTTTGAATATGTTTTGGTTAGTTAAAACTATTATTTTGAAAAACTCACTTTTCTAGTCGAGACAGTTGACGTTTTTTGATCGCAAGATTTAGTTTCAAATTATTAATTCAAGGCCGGTAGCTTACAAATGTAACCAATGTAAAATTATTCCAAGCAAAATGCATTAACAGTAAAATCAATTACATCTTTAATGCCTGCTGTTTAAAATTTTTCAAGTAAATGAATTAAGAAACTCTGCCAGTATTTCGTAGATGTTTTATGGAATTTATTTCTCTAGATTTTTAAGGAAATTTTATTTTTTTTTACCACTCCCTAGGGGTTTTGTAGATATTTGCCTAGAATCGACAGCACATAACTTGGATTAAAAGTGAGTCTTATGATTTAAAGGTACGTAAGAATAAACAAATGAAACAACTCATTTAAAAACAAACAACAGAAAATAATATATGGTAAACATCTGTAGTAATTAAAGAAAACCGTATGAATATTTTGCTGTGAAGATTATTATTAGAGAAGTTTAGCGATGGTTTGTTTGCAATCTACATTAAGATAAATTTCCAGCAAAGCCTTTCGCTGAACAAATAAAGATACATGTTGAATGATTTATGTTGAGTCATTTTTCTTTCAGTTCCGCGGTTAACATGCCCTCCAGAAAGGAAAACAGTGATCTAGAGATAAAGGTGGCCAAAGTCTTCCAAAGTCAAGAAGAAGAAACGAAGGAAAACATTTATCAAGCAGTCCCAACTTAGAAACTATGTTGTGCAACTCTAAGACTGTAAAAAGTTATAGTTATCAATATCATAAATAAACAGTTCTTTATGTCATTTTATTTTCTCTAGCACGTATGTCAATATACAAAGTGGATACAGAATCTATTGTATTTCAGCCAAGATTACAACGAAAGTACACGTTTTGAAACCCTCTGAGTCCAAAAAAGCATTTTGGAAACATATCTGCATATGCTTGTGTCTGTGAACAGAATAGTTCAAAAAGGAAAAAGGAAAAGATACCAGACTTGGAATTTAAATTCTGCATCTTCCAAGAATGCGACACGGATATTTTCAAGAAAATTCACCCACTCTCATCTACCCTTTACATGGAACATTTATCGGAAATTTTAATTTTCTCAAAAATGGTTGTAACGAATTAAAATGTTAAATGTTTAAGATATTTTTATGACACACGAAATGCATATCTTGAATTTTCTAGGAATAGCCGCTTAAGATCTCGCCATTTTGGATTACTTCTATATAACGTTGTACATTTCTGGTACACTGTGAAAGACAAACAAAACTTACTACACAAAATCTCGCTAAAACAAACAATTTATATCATATACAATTTTCGTAGAGTTAATAGTTTTCGACATATTCAAAGTTACTGGTTGCAGTTTCAAGCTATTTAAACTTTTTACTTTCTCTACACGTACTATGTACATAGTGTATAGAGATACACTATAAAAAATTCGATACCGATATTTCCCAGATATATATGAATTGGGACCTCCTGAATAAAAAACATTTTTAGAAAAAGGTTCATGTGTGTGTGGACAGCTTAGCTCAAAAACGAAAAAAGTCCGTTAAATACCAACCTTGGTATTTAAGTTCAGTATCTTTCAAGTTTGCAACACGAAGATTTTCAAGTAAATTCCCCCACCCCCACTACACTATACATGAAAAATGTTCTAAAGTTTTGAATTTCTCAAAAATAGCTCTGATGATTTTGATTAAAATATAGTGTTTTTATTTAACAAATAAAATGTATATCTTGAATGTTCTGGGTATAGTCTCTGAAGACATCTTTGTTCTGAATGAATTTTGTGGAATTTTGCATAAATAGTAAACCTAAGAGATATACAAAAACTTATGACACAAAAATGTAGAGCACGATAAAGCACACAATTTATGTTATATGCATTTATTCCTGGAGTTGACCGTTAAAATATGTACCTTGTTATTTATTTCAGTTTTAAAACACTTTATACTTTTCTCATAAAGGAACTTGTCAACACCTGCTACGCAAAGAATCGGATTGAATGGGTGTAAATCAAGCTGCACAGATTCTCTAACCGTGCGTCGCTCTGACTCGGCTCGGCTCGGAAAGATCGAGACTAGCGTGGCAGCCTAAGGAAACAGGGAGACAGTGTTATTGCTACAAATGGAGGAGTTGGAGTTTGCCTTTCGTCAACCTAGCCAAATTCTGCAAATGCGTCGTGCAATGCACCAGTAATATACCCTGAGAGGCTCTGCATTAGATAAAGCTTTCTTTAGCCACTAAAGCAGTATTTCAGTCAAGAAACATAAATAGATCATAATATCAAAATAGGATCCTTTTGTGCATTGCGTGGAAGAAAGTGACCTCCGTGAGCAATGTAGTTAACTTCAAGAAACTTGATGTGTCTCTATGAATCCTCATCCCATACCTCCTAACCAGATGTTTTGCTTTTCTGATGTAATTCAAAATTATCATAAGGTTTCAACGCATACAACGTCGACACCCCTCCCCCCCCAAAAAAAAACTCCGCTCCCAAAAAACTTATATGTTTTAGACAGCTGTTGAATGTTTTACTTCAACTGAAATTCTTCATGAAGTGACTTCTTTTCCAAAGCTGAAGCCCAAACATTTGAACACGAGGAAATAATTTATATTGATAGCTACTACGCTTGATGTGAGGAAAGAGAAGAAAAAGAGAAAGATAAGAGTGTTGAATAAAGGAAAACTAATGCAAAGAAATAAATCAAAACTGATCACTTCTAACTAACCAAAAGAAGGTTAATAAGTGCTGCATTCAAATAAATATGTTGAATATTGTGGAAATGTGGGGGTGAAATATGTGAAGTATATGAATTAGATATACGAAAGCTGTAGAGTGTACAAAAGGACGGGCTAGTGTAACGCATGTGGAGACCACGCCGTAGCCGAGTGGTTAGACCACTTGCCTCTCACCTAAATATGCTCATGTTTAAAATATATTTGTTTTATAAAAAATCAAAACTCTTCATGGAGTTTAATAATAACGAAAATACATAAAACTGCTATAAAACGTATCCAAACATTCTAAGAACAATCTGAAGCCTGTATGTTGTATATTTTAATTAATTTATTCAGGTATATTGGCCATATTATCAGCAGTTAATGTCATTTGAACGCAAAAAGTTTGTGAATTGATATTTTAATTGACTCTGTATGGAAGTTACAGGTGCACAGCTTATGTTACTTCTGTATTTGTTATGAGGAAAGTTTAAATTTTGACCTGGTTAGAAAATGTATAACAGATTGCGGCATATCAACCTTGATCAATTATTTTTTGTTAACCGTGTAACTACCAGCTATTAAGGGATCAGGACTACTCAAAAATCCTGAGCTTCCTAACACATCATGGCTTAGGATTCCACTCTGGCGATTCAGGACAACGTTTTATATACTTATGCAGGAATATTTGGAGAAAAATTAAGAACCGCGTCTGTGATATTGACAGACAGCAAATAATTGCCCAATGCACAGAGAAGGTGTCATTAGAAGTACAGTCTGGGCTGAAATCAGAGTGGGGTATTGAGCAATACATCAAAACAGGTACCAAACTCATTAGAGAGGGGCTCGCGTGGATTAGACTAGGAGCATGGAGGAGCACGAAAATTTCTGACGAGAATGATACGAGAATCTGTCCCATTTGCGAGGAGGAAGAGTCGTGGACTCACATCTTGGCAAGATGTAGGGGTACGGAGGAATGGCGGAAAAAATATTTGCCGCGATTTTTTACCACTGCAAATGTAGGGCTAGAAGCATGTTAGACGCTACTGGCAGGCACGGAAAACATGGACGGGCTAGGTAAATGTATACTTAAGGCAAGACAGCTGAGATCTGAGGAGGCTGCCAATAGAGATTTTTTACCACTGCAAGTGTAGGGCTAGAAGCATGTTAGACGCTACTGGCAGGCACGGAAAACATGGACGGGCTAAGTAAATGTATACTTAAGGCAAGACAGCTGAGATCTGAGGAGGCTGCCAATAGAGAAGGGGGGGGGGGAGGAATAAGATCAACTAAATAAAAGTGACTACAATGTTCTACAAACATATATATTATGTCATACTTAGGTCACTGTTGTGCTATGGTTTTATATATGGTGTATATAGTATGTGTATATATGTCTTTTAAGTGTAATTATCTATTATAAGGGTCGTCTCCTTAGCGCGGTGGTAGCGCAGCTGCTTACCAAGCAGGAAACCTGGGCTCGATCCCCAGTACCGGCGTGGGAATTTTCCCCCCGCTGGGAGACCTGGACCGGGGTGCACTCAGCCTCGTAAGGTCCCTGGGGGGCCAATTGAGGAGCTACTTGATTGTGAAGTAGCGGCTCCAGGTCATGAGGACCGCATTAACCGGCCGAGAGGGGCTCGAGGCGCTGACCACGTCTCACCCTCCAATACTGCCCCCCATCCATGACGTCTGTAGTGGACCGAGATGGGGGACGCAGCGGCCGGGCGGTAGGCCAAGGTTCCCCGTGAGCTGTCGTGCCATGGAGTTATATCTATTATAAGAGGGTGCATTTATGAAGGTGTACTCTGTGCTGTAAATTTAAATTGCTATATTTGAATATCTTTGTCTTTTTATTTTCGTGTTTACTCTTTTATTTGTTGTTGTTGTTGTTTTAATATTACTTGTAATGCGTATTGCAAAAGCACGTACGGTCTGTGGACCCGTGCGACTGTTGAAATTCTATATATGATATTGCTATGCCAATAAATACACTTATTCATTCTTCATTCTTATGCAGGAAAGCATAATTAGGGTGAAATAGAATGATATTATATATTTTAGTAAAGTGATTTGTTATGTGTAAATGTGCAACCTATAAATCGCTGACTTGACATATTGACAGCCTAATAAAATTGCTTAGTCCTGGCTACTGAGACACAGAAATCATTCCATCAAAGTATTAATTGACCCAAGGCACCGTATTGTACTCTATCGGTCCCAAAGGTAATAATATAGTTATGGCATGCCAGGTCCTTTGGGCCCAATAAAATACTGGCTCCTACCATCATAACACCTTTATGGACGACATTGGTGACAGTATTTTTTTATGCGTACACTTGGGCAAATCAAAATTCTGTGAAATTCTAAAGATACACACCTATTATTATATATTCACTGACATTCTATTAAATTAATTAATTTTTAAAAATGAAATGTTGATGTTATTATATATTCACTGACATTCTATTAAGTTAATTCATTTTTAAAAATGAAATGCTGATGCTTTATGCACAATCAGTTCATAAAAGTATTCGCACTTGAGAAATCATAATTCACAATTAGCTCAAATACATCCTTTTTGGGCAAGTGAATCTTCCAAGTCAAAGAGAGCTGGGTTTTAAAGCCTGGCAAGCTATTCCGAAAAATATCATGCAATTACTTAATTCTTTTATATTTTTATATTAAGATTGTACAAATGATTTAGTGTGATTTGCTCAATCTATTATGGATTTTGGAGTTTTGGTGCAAACCTAGTTAGTTTTTTTTTTTTTTTATTATTAATTCATTAGTCTTGAAACCTAAATCTTTGTGTCCAAAATATCAGTTTCACTGAATCAAAAACAAAGCTTTGGAATGTGAACCTATTTTATGCTCATAAAACGGTGATTTCATAGAATAAATATCCAGTATATATATAATAATTCACTTATTATATCTACCTTAGAATATTTTATTATCTAAATATATATGGGACATTGTTATCCATACACTCATCATGTGCCAGAATTGTGCTCTAAAATTAAGTACCACGTAATTGTTTTAATATATGAGAGTATTTTTTTATCTTTCATCAAGAATATTAACAATGTAATATTTCTGTTTGAAATGAAAGTATTTTATAATAAAATATTTTAGAGTGCCTTTAAATTAACAATATACTCTCTTTAAAGATAATTTTTTCCGATTTTATTTCATAAGCACCCTAAAACTTAAAGCATTTAAGTCAAATATATTGAATATTGAAGAATGTTTATATACTGGAATAATTTGCAAATCTGTATAAAATTCTGAGTGAAACTATCGAATGTGTTGTAAATGACCATATTATAAAACTCTTAAGAAGCTTTTAAATAAGTGCGTTGGTCAGGAGGAATGATAAAAGCAAAATCAATATAACAGTGAGGTACATTATCAGTTCCAAAGAAAAACATTTCCTTATACCGGAATGAATTTCAAATACTGAAAGTATTTGATGAGATGTTACGCGACGCATAATTCTGATGGAAATATTTACGTTTATTTATCTTCCTCCTTGAATATTATGCACATTATGCAAATATAGTTAGTTACTCACCAAACTGCTATACCAAGGTTTGAAGATGAGACACTCACCTAAAAGAGACAAAAAATATATTAATTTGCACATATTTTACGGTCACATAGTTCTACAAAATAATGTATTACTAGGATTAAAAGAACACTTTGCTACGTTTTTATTCTTCCATTTATAGCCCTTTAACAGCAATGGTCACATCGGAGATCTCTTATAATTGTCTATCGGCTGACTTATACACAGTTTCATTAGATTTCAATTTTCTTTAAGGAGGAGGTTATACTTTATAACACACACACGCACACACACTCATTCACATTCCAGACTTTTAGGAGCATAGGTAATAACTGAGATTTACACCCAGACCCCTCTGACTATAGATGACTACGGGACCAGCAACACAATGCCGCCGATATGATATCTACAATTAATAGAACACAATGTTATTGATTTGATAACCTGCGATTAACAATTTGTTTCAGTACAGTATTGTGAATGACAATGGTTTGCTTTCTGTGGTCGTAATATCCACACAAATAACGCAGAGAATAAAACATAAGGGATATAATATTATATTTCCCAGCAGAGTCGAGTATGAAACAATTCATACCAAGAAAATAGATTTAACTTAAGCGAAATAATGTAACCAGCAGCATTTTACACTTTATATGCACGTTTTCTGTTCTATAGCTCCGTCACGAGTATCAAAGCAGCTCCTAAACGATTCCAAGAACAGACGAATACCTCTTATATTTATTGTAGCATCTGTCATGAATCCATTGGGATGAATAAGCAGCAAGCAATTTTGGAAGTGTTGAAGCGGCTCCATCAGTAAACAAAAATAGTAGACAAATGGAAAATACATAAGTAGAGCCATCTCTGAGTGGACATATGAGTCTGGGCTGAAATCGGAGTGGGTATGGAGCAATACATCAAAACAGGTATCAAACTCATTAGAGAGGGGCTACGTGGATTAGACTAGAAGCATGGAGGAGCACGAAAATTTCTGACGAGAATGGTACGAGAATCTGTCCCATTTGCGAGGAGGAAGAGTCATGGACTCACATCTTGGCAAGATGTAGCGGTACGGAGGAATGGTGAGTGGACATATCTTACGAAGATGCATTAGGTAAATATGGGATGTAATATTATTATGTACAAGCAAGCATAATCCAACATGAGCCCCAGGTGAGTTTCCTGCTGCAACTTAATGAATAAAAGCATTTATTCCGAGTATTTACTTTTAAAATGTCTAAAAATCTATAAAATCTTACATAACTTCACACTTCATTTGGAATCATGACTGTAAAATAATAAAGGAACATTTAATACTAGCAGCAGCATTAGTAGTAGTGGTAGTGGTTTTGATGGGTGGAGTTGGCGGTGGTGGTTATTGTATTTATGGAAAGCACAGTATTAAATCAATTGCGTAACACCGTCTCATGAGTCAGAAGACCTGACATGCTCTTTAGAAAAAAATACTTGAATTGCAAGTATTAGCTAACCCTATTTATATTTACAACACTGTAAACACATACATACAAACGAAAGCACAGTGATACTACACTCTACATACTCCATTCACACCTACACGCATTCACACATATAGATGCTCGTATGCCAAAAACGTCTATACAATATCTATATACACTTTATCTCATTCCAAAAGAACTTCCATTAAGTATGTGACTATGATTGGCCAGTTTTGGCTAGAAACAAGTCCCATTTGAGTCCTCCATTTGAGGCAAAAAATACCTAAGACAATAGTTTTTTCTTAGTATCCTTCGTCTGCACGCAAACTGCCAAAATATGCGCCTTAAATACGAAGATTACAATATGCGAAATAAGGGAAAGGTACTAACTATTCAGTTATGTCCTATACTGCTGGTCAATTTTATTTTTTACCATTGATTATATTAAAAAATATTATACCGTATATCTTTTTTCAGAGCAATGGATTAGTAGGGTATTTAACTTCCCTAAAATATGACAGAACTGCCGAAAGGCAACATTAAAACTTAAACCTTGTATTTTCATGCTACAGTATTTTTTTTGAATAACGGTTTTGTTATACCTGTTAGATAACGGATGTTGTTCACTTTAATGAGACATAAAAAAGTATTTACCCCTTCCTCTTGAATACTAAATAATATTGAAATTGGTATAGTGTTTCTTTTTATTTTTAATTCTTTTATATCCTGCCTTTAACCACAATTTCATATTGACGTCCTTTTACCTTTCTGCACTGGTGTTGACTCGTGCATTTCGCTTATTGGATTTTATTACTTGTGTTTTTTAAAGGTCTTGTGCAAAGAGTCTGTGGTTCGAATCCGGGCTGGTAGTGAATTTTTTCTGCAGCAAAGATTATTCCCTCTCCTCCTTAGATTCTGTAAGTAGGTATTAATGAGAGTGCGGATGTGTGTGTTTATATCCATGTGTGTCGTATATCTGTGAAAAGTGCAACTGAAAAAAGAAACACCAAACTTGGTAAGAATTTTTAATGATCCAACAAGAAGATTTTGAAGAAAATATCACATTCCAAACTCCCTTTTACACGGAGAAATCTTCTAAAATCTACATTATTTAAAACATTCCGCAAACGGTTTTGATTAAAATGCCATATGTCCAAGATATTTTCATGAAATATGAAATTTATATTTTGAATTTACTTCTGAAAGTCTTCAAAGTATTCATTCTGAATGACTTTTGCATATATAGATAACCTATTAGATAGACGAAAATATATATACAAGTAGCTCCCAATGAAGCACAGATTTATATACAATTTTTGATTATGTTTTGTCCAATATATTCCTTGTTACTGGTTTGAGTTATAACACACGTATTCCTTTTCAAATGGAAAATAATAATAATAATAATAATAATAATAATAATAATAATAATAATATCTGACATTTTGACCTTCAGGCACAACTTACTTACCCATCAGAAGGATAGCATGATTTAGATAGAACACAAACACAGATACACACAATACTAAACATCCATGTCCATGGCGGGATTCAAACCCGTGACATTTTTACGGCAGAACGTCAATGCCAAACGCGCTAAGGACTATGGCTGTCGGGGCAAAGTCATATTATATCTATCACGGCCATGTAAAGAGAAAGGAATTTCAAATAATATTGTATTTCCCCATTTCATATTTTTACAAATATTTATCTTGATTAACTTGAGGTTGGTAGAGGAATAAGCTGTTTTGGAATGGTTTGTTGAAGAATGAGTAGAGAAAAACATGCAAATAGAGCACATCGATATTTTGTTTCATGTATTCTTGAAGAGCTACTAACTGTTAATATGTTGACTCTAGTTGTCTTGCTCACAAGGACCTGAAATACCGGAGTTCAACATTTGAAGTGGCTACAAGTCCGGAAAGTTAAGCTGTTAAAGAAGTAATCTGCTCGTAAGGCGCGCGGTAATTAAGCACATGCAAGCTTTACGTTGCTATAAGAGGGTAATTAAGTGCAACAGGAATGAAGAGAAAATACTAAATCTCTTGCTGCATGCACTGCTGCGATTTCTAAAGCTAAATATCGCTTGCAACTTGTAGTCTGCAAATTAAAACGGGAGCGCATGCTGGGGCAAATCCCACAATATTGTTATATTCTCTCAGACGTACTCCATTCCTCATCCTGCAGCTAAGTAGCTTCTCCTCCCCTACCTTTATCCGTCTCCCAATTTTCTCTGTATAAGCTTACTCTATAATCCGCCAGCCTCTGGAGATATGTAGGAGAAGATGTAGCAGTGATCAGGGATTCAGGACCCTCTTCCTGCGATCGTTCTCAAAATCCTTTTCCCAAGAATATCGCCATCCTCCAGCGAAATACCTTTACACAGAATCTCTCCTTCGTGAGCTATGAAAGACTCTTTAACGCACAGGATAATAGAATACCTCAGAAAATAAGGAATAGTACAATAAATAGGTTGTTGTGGCTAACAATGTAATGAATAACTTTATATATCACTTGCTTCATTTGCGGACTTATTTATTAAGAATAATATGCTTTAAGGTTGGTTAGTATCTCCAACTAGGCGTGGCATATACGAGAGACACGTGTTTATTTTCCCTAGAATAAACCGCGGATAAGAAGGCGTAACTTTAAATGGACAGGCCTTGCTATAACAAATGTTTCGGAACTGAGTTTGAATGCTTTCGCAAGGCTCATTACTGGAATTTACTTAGGCCAGCAGGTCACGTACTTTTTTTTTTTTTTTTAAGTTCCGGATTCTGATCGGGATTCCGGCGCTGTATACCCTACTTTTTATTTACCTAATTTGTTTACTTTGATTACTGTATGATTGCTGAATTTCTGTTTTACTTTTTACACACACATGCACAAACATATAACACCCATGCCCAAGGCGGGACTCGAACCCACGATCCCCTACGCTGCGAAACACCAAAGCGAGACGCTTTGGCGAGCGCGGCTATGGGGACCGGCGTATTGAGGTATGAAAGTGGCGCTTCGTGGTGCACAGGATCGTGGGTTCGAGTCCCGCCTTGGGCATGAGTGTTTCTGTGTTTGTAAATGTGACTATATTTGTGTATATATATGTAAAAGGAAAACGTTAAGAATAATGTCTACTAAGGAAATATAGGAAACTGGAAAAAATGGAGAAAACAGGAATACAGCGCCGGAGTCCTGACAAGCCTCCGGAACTGTATTTTTCAAAAAAAAAAAAAAAAAAAAAGTAATGAAACAAAGCGGATAGTCTATACTGGCAGACATTGTTCATTTTGCGGCGCAGTTAACACCATTCAAAACATATCAGATGGTAAATTATGTGATTGCGGGGAAAACCATTAGACGAAGAGAAAAACAATTAACACAGGTGTATTTATATTATGGTACCCCTTATCCAAATATGTGAACTATATCCTTAACATCTGGCTCTTTACATGAAGTTTTACAATCTAAACTCTTAGACTCTGTTTCACTCAAAATTAAGTAATGGGACAGCAATATATATAAACGTTTTGTCATTTCAAAACTATTATAAAACTGAAATGCGCGCGCCTGTGGGTGAATAGGTTTAATAAATATGCATTTCAAAGATCATCCAAAACAATGATAGAATCATATATTTTGTGATAGATTCTGATATTTTTCTAGCACTTCTTCAGCAAGCTATTATATTATTATTATTAATTATTATTATTATTATTAATTATTATTATTATCATTATTTTATTATAATTATTATTTTTATTATAATTATATCTGTTTATATTAAGATGCACATTTTTGAAACAGTTTTAATACATATTTCCTTGTAAGAAAAAGAGAAGCAGGGGAATAGGCGTAAACGATAGCCAAATGTTTTCAGAGCTCGTTGTTACATGATGGCTCTGAAATTCCATTATTTTTGGATGAGCAGGGGAAAAAATAATGAGCACTTCCCGTTTGAGAAAGGTGTCAGTATTGAAAAGTTAAAAATAACAAGACATGTCTCTAAAAACCTTAATTCCACAAAAAATGTATTTGTTATAACTTTGTAGTTCAACACCCTTTAACCTCATAAATACACTAGTTGAAATGAACAAGAGGCCCATAGACCTGAAAGTTACCCGAAATGCTTCCTTTCAGGATAAGCAAAACGGAGAAAAATACCTTGTCCGAGTAACTCACCCAAACCTCTTGGGTGTGATGTTTGCCTTAATTTTGTATTTTAACGAGATATATAGTTTTAGTCATCTAGCGTATAAGTGGGTAGAAAATGTATTGTATTCCATCTTGAAGCACGAATTGTAAAGGCACAAAAATGAACAAACAGGTCACTCTAATTGATTCTTTACTTGTAAAAATATACAAGGAATATATCGTAAATGGTCAACTTCACGAAAAAAAATATACGACATAAATTGTGTGCTTTAACGAAATGTAGATTTTTTGTGTCTATTTCTTACGGTTTACCAGTAATGCAAAATTCATTCAGAATGAAGAGTTCTTCAGAAGCTATTTCTAGAAAATTCAAAATGTACATTTCATATTTATGAAATATCTTTCATGTATGTCACTTTAGTCAAACTGGTTAACCATTTTTGAGAAAAGAATCGAAATTTTTAGATATAAAGCATCATTAGAAATTGGGGATTTTGTCTCAAAATCTTTGTGTTGCATCCTTGGAAGATACTAAACTTAAATACAAAGTTTGGTATTTTACCAACTTTTCGTTAATGAATGAACTTTTCGCGTTACACACACTTAGACAAACGGACATTCTGAAATACGAAACTATTTGTAAAAATCTGATGTGATAAGCATTAGCAGAAATGGTTTAATTACTTGCTTCCCCGTAAGTAGGAAGGAAATAGGGGAATAACTTAGGCTAAAGCGATCGTCAAATCTTTTAAAATCTGGCTACCATGTGATTGAAATCCGTATGGCCAGCAGATTGCAAATTCCTTGATGAGAACATTTTTAAGTTCTATAATAATGAAACCAAACACTAGAAATATTTATGAAAAATGTACCACTCCATGAAAAAAATGCATATGACATACATTGTGTGTTTTAATGAAATCTATAGTTTTTGTGTGGTAAGAATTTGTCTATTTCTTACTGTGTACCAGTATACCAAATTCAGAAAAATTAATTCAAATAAAGAGGTCTTCCGAGGCTATTTCCCAAAAAATTCATGATATACATTTTATTACACATGTAAATATCTTTAATATACGTATTTGAATAAAAATCCTTAGAGCCATTTTTGAAAACGTCAAAAATATCGACATTTTTTCATGTAAACGGTAGTTTGGGTGTGGGTGATTTTCCTCAAAATTTTCGTGTTGCATCCTTGGAAGATGCTAAACTGAAACTTTGCTGGAAATGCACGCCTTGTGTTCCGTGGAATCCAAAATTAGATCATTTGCGCACGTGTGTTTGTATGTGTGTGTTAACACGAGAAATCAAAGACGAAAAGTCGGTTAAATACCAAACATGAATTTTGAAGAAATTACCCCTACCCAAACTACCCCAAAATGTCGATTTCTTCAAAACTGGCTGTTACGTGTTTGATAAAATACCGTTTATTAAAGATACATATATGATAAATAAAATTTATATTTTGAATTTTATGGAAATAGACTGAGGTTCTTTTCATTGTGGATGACTTAGACAAATCACATAGCTGGTCAATCGCAAGCGATAGATAAAACGTTACTACACAAACAATGCAGACAACGTTAAAACATACGTATATTCCGTGCATTTTTTGTAGACTTAACCACTTGCGAGACATTCCTTGTTCTTGGTTTACATTTTAAAACTCGGTTTTTTGTCATACAGGAACTTTTCCTCTCTTGGCCATGTAAAAAGAGCGAATTTAAATCACAGGGCAACGAGCTTCTAAGCATTTGACTAACGCTTCAGCCTTGTGTGTTCCCCAAAATCTCTTCTACTTATGGACAACTAAGTAATAAGACTATTTATGCTAATTTTATCTTGACTAGCATGGGGTGGATAGAAGAATGTATTTTTAACAATCATTTGTTACACAGATGTAGAGAAAGTCACGTGAATAGAGCACAACAGATTCTTCTCTGAATATTGCCCTCCAGTGCTGTTTAAATGATTATAGTTGCTTCCATCTGGTACCAATTGTCTCCCTGTATAAGGGATAACTGTAAACAAGATGATAGTTGCTATACATTACACCTTTAACTCTTTAGGAAACCATTTGTAAATTGACATCTAAGGATCTGGAAAATCATAATTTCACGTGGGATTTTATATTAAGTTATTGATATCTAATAGTAACCAATACTTTAGAGTTTCTGATCTTTATTCTAGAGATACATAAGTTCATGCTTTCAGGTTTTTTGCTAAATTTAGCACCAGCAGCACAATTTCAAATTGTTATCTCTCCTTTTTATCTCCTATTTAAAGTCCAGTTGCTCTTAACGGATACTGTATGTCTGTCTAAGGGAACAAGGTCCTACAATTAGCTTTTAACAAAAATGATACCGGATTAATTCTGCTCTATACTTAAACGTTGATTTTAAGGACGATGTGCTCAATGCCTGGATTCACAGAGGTAGAAGTGGTGCAAGTTTTACTGGCTAATTGACTATGTTCAGGGCTGTGACGTTCCCCCAACCCCCCGAGCCCCTCCCCCTTCGGCAGCAATGCCAGGATTAAGGTCAAAAGCCCTGTTCCAGGGGATGAACAACGCTGTCTATAGAGAGGCTTAGGAATGGCCATCAGAGATAACTGCTGGTGTAGATTTTCAGATTAAAAGGTAAGAATACCTAGTGCTACGAACAACGGTGCGTCATGATTTAAAGCTCATTAATTAACAGCGAGTCATTTCAATCTAACGATGATCGATTGACTGCTAGCATTAGAGTGTAAAAGCTGTGTATTAGCTTCTGCCAGACCAAGCAGGCCTTTGATGTTAACCACTAAGAAATTATATTAAAACGATTACAATCAATCACAACCATAATCAATCACAACCATCACAACCATAATCAATCACAACCATCACAACCATAATCAATCACAGCCATCACAACCATAATCAATCACAACCATCACAACCATAATCAATCACAAACATAATCAATCACAACCATCACAACCATAATCAATCACAATTTCTCTGCTTTAGTAATATTAGACCAAGTTTACGCCCTCAAAATCCTTAAGGAGCTCTTAAAATGGCAAATTTTACTTAACTGGAGAGCAATATAATAGCCAGAGGGACAATCCCCAAAAAATTACACCAATTTTGGAAAGATTATGGTCTGGATAAACGCGTACTGCATACAATAGCGACCATGGCAATCAGAGGATCTATTCTTATCCTCAGAAATCATTTGTATTCGTTTTAATGCTGGTGCTATAACGATTCAATAAGTTTTGTTCTGTAATTTTGAACTTGCTAAAGTGCTTTTTGAGAAGCTTGTATGTGTTATTTGTATTTGATTTGAAGTTTATCATTTATAATTTTTATGTTACTTGTACTTAGTTATATGAATTATTTTTAGCATTGTAAATTATTTTTAAAAATGTTAAATGTGTAGTTATACTTTGTTTACATGGCAGCCCTCAACTGAGGAAAGCAATAATATATATAAAGATGTAGTTATAATTATTATTATATCTTCATCATGCTAATAAGATAAACATTATCATAAATGGTCGTATTACTTTATTCTTAGTAAGCAGAAGGGAAGTAAGAGAATACACTAGGTTAAAGCGATTCCTTTATAAGCTGGTCGCAATCAAAACAATTGAAATTCCGTTCTTTTTGCTCGCCAGGAGTAATCAAATCACTGACGAAAGAACAATAACCTACAGTTTGAGAAAAGTAGCTTAAAATTGAAACAAATAATAGGGATTATCTCGGAAACGGCCAACTCTACAACAAAAATGCATGTTGCGTAAATTGTGTGTTTTGTCAGATCTACATTTTTGTATAGTAAGTTTTTGTCTTTTTACGGTTTACCAGTTACGAAAATTTCAGCAAAATTCATCCAGAATGAGCAGGTGTTCATAAGCTATTGCCAGGAAATTCAAGATTACATGTTACCTTTAATATACGGTATTTTAATCAAAATCTTTAGAGCCGCTTTTAAAGGCACAACGTTTTCAAAACATTTTCCCTGTAAAAGGTAATTTGGGGTGGGGAGTTTTTCTTGAAATCTCTGAAGCTACAGTTAAATCCTTTAAGATATGGACGTTATTGAATCTCCATTCTATATGCATGGCCAGGGATAAAAACGAATTAATGACTGCATATTAAGACAGGTATAAGTACTGGACAATTTAAAAAAACTACAAGGAATATCTCGAAAATGGTTAACTCCACAAAAGCTCAAACTTAGGTAAATAATATGTTTTAACGATATTGCATTTTTCTGAAGTTATTTTTTGCCATTTGTTACTGCTTACCATTTACGCAAAAGTCCTCCAGAATGAAGAGTAATTCAGAGGCTATTTCCAAAAAATTCAAGATACGCATTTCATCTTTCATAAAAATGTCTTACATTTATGGTAATTCAATCCAAACTGTTAGAGAAATTTTTGTGAAACTCAAATATTTCGAAAATTTTTGCATGTAAAAGTAACTTAGGGTGTAGTAATTTACTCGAAAATTTTGTGTCGCTTCTTTAAAAGATGATCAACTTAAATACCAATTTGATATTAAAACCACACACATGCACACACGAAATTTTTGCTATTATTTTTTATTCACAAGTCCCAAAACGCGTATTACTGAATAAATCTTGGTATCGAAATTTTCGTGGAATATAATTTACCCTAATTACTATACATGGTACAAAAAATAAAATAAAACATGGAATGAAAATGTTGTGTTAAATTCCGCACGTTTACCATGATCTGCACGGCAAAAATCTATTTCGGCAGTTACTATAATAGATGGCTCACCTATTACAATGTACACATCCTGGTTCTTCATGATCTGCATGACAAAAATATGTTACCGGTTCAGATGGTCCACTTGGTATAACTCACATTCTAATCACCTCAAAATATATGTTAGACTAGGCAATGCAAAAATATTTACTTTTAAGAATTAGAATCAGCACTCAATATTTTTTTCAGTAATAAACTAAAAAGTAAATCACATTTTATAATATGTTTCTAGATATCTTCAACCACGAATGAGTTAAAAACATTAAAGTAGATATTTGGAGAACGTCTAAATTTGGAGGAACATATTTTGATAACTGAAAATTTTATCTATTCCTCTAGTAACGCTCCTAGGTCTTCCAGTTACACATAATTTTAATGTGACACAAGTGAGCTTCTGACTCTGTTTACAGATATGTAAATATAGGCACACGACTTATTGGGTCTAGTCTGAATAGTTATTTTCATCATACCTGCACAAATTTTTGTAAAACTCCGCAAATTATTTAGGAGCATGAAATACAATTTAAAAATACTTGGTATGGAAATGTATCTGAAGTAGATATTTCCCTCAGAAAGAATAGAGAAATTTTATTCGACAGTTCAAAGGCTACGCGCTGTAATATAGAAATCTTGTTCACGTCTGCCCAATTACTTCTGAAGTGGAGCATTTCTTTGACAACGAAAAGCTATTCTCCAACGCACATTCAATTTCTATACTGAGAGAGTTAGCGTACGGAAAGAATTTAGATATCAATGATTCACTTTCCTGCTCTGCTTTCCCTGGTTTCTCAGAGGGCGAAACACTCAGTTTGTTATAACTAACGCAATTTAAGGTTAGAAAGGTGACCTCCAATCCAGAGTTAGCAACTTCAATTTTTTCTTTGAACTGGATTATTCCCATCCCCCCTAACGTTTGGCAGAATGAAGAAGGTGTGTGTTAGTGAGTGAGTGAGTGCGTGCCTGAATGTTTGGGACAGTTTTTTTTTTATAGGTTTTAACGCCCACTTTTACTACATATGGCACCGCATGCGATAACACTGAAATACTTGGAATGAAGATGGAGCACCGGTGGACTGCGAAGGTGGGAGAAACCGGAGAGCCTGGATAAAACCTGTCCCTGCGCTGCTTTGGCCACCACACATCCTACAAGCGATCGCTGTGTGAGAGGCGAGTGATCTAACCGCTTCGCCATGACGCAGCAGCCTGTGTGTATGTGTAAGTGTGAGAGTATGACTGGATGTGTCAGTGTATGAGTATACATGTGAGAGAAAGTGAAAGAGAGAGAATTGTCTTGCGAGAGTTGTGAGAGATATTAACAAGCAATATCTCGGAAATGGTTAGCTGTGCAACAACAATGTAATTCAAACTACATTCACAGTCAGCGTTAGTTCCGGGCATGTCTTCACTCTGGCCGTACCGGTGAGAAGTCAACTTTCCCTTGAAGATGCCCATCGAAGTAATGAGTGAAACATCGGGTAAAATTTTATCTGTTGGACCACGGCCACAAGCCCGGAAACTACATTTCACATAATTTGTATAATTTGAAAAGATCTACATTTTTGCGCGGTAACTTTTTATCCATCTCTTACGGTTTACCAATTATGCAATATTCCTCCGTGTCAGTGCGAGGGTGAGTGAAAGGAGAGAGAGAGAGAGAGAGAGAGAGAGCGAGAGAGAGAGTGTATGTGTTGTGTGTGTGTATGTGTGTGTATGTGTGTGTGTGTGTGTGTGTGTGTGAAATTAAGGACCGTAACTTCAGTACTTAGGACACTGGGATATGTCATCTCAAAAATCTTGAGATCACCGTGTAGTGTACCGGAAAACATGCGAGTCAGTTGAGAAATTTAATACTGTGCCGGCATGTTGCCATGACAGCTCAGTGGTTAAAGTAACCTGCTAGAGACCCGGAGATCCGTGATTCAGATCTCGGTTATGGCATTGATTTGATCAGTCTAACTCTACTTATCCAAATTTTCTTTGGTTTACAATATTGTGGAATACTCCGGTACTCGCTTTCCCATAAAATAACGCACAAAAAAAAGGTGTTTGGAATTCTGAGAGGAATATTTAAAAGTAAGAATTTTTCCATCTATTTGTTGTGTAGAACTTAGTCCATTCCAGATGAATTAATGGACACGTAATACATTTGCTTCATAAGGCTATGAAAATGTAAATTTGAAAATTATCTTATAATAGATACATTAAGATAAATGCTCATGTTACATAAACTATTTTGTATCATACAACGACAGCCGCCAATGAGAGATGTGGAGATCTTCCTGCATGGCCTCGTAGTGGGCCTCTAGCTCCCAAGGTTGAGGGTTCAAAACCAGCGAAAACAGTGGATATTTTGGGCGTACACATCCTTAGCATGGCTTCCTTCGGAAACAAGTAAACTCGGTGGTTCCGTATCGTAGATTTAAGGCACGTAAAGCAATCTCAAACTAAAGAGGCATCAGAGCAAAATGAAGCGGTATTTCACACCCAATATAGAATGGTCGCTGAGAACCAAGTAGCTAAATAGCGACCATAAATAACACAAAATTTCACTTTAACAGTACTGATAGGTGCAAAGTTATATCGAATAAACCTTAGCAAAAAGCAGATGCTAATTTCCTAGAGTAGCTGATTTAATCAGGATTGGCCAGCTTTCTTTCACAGGAAGAGACGTTAGTTATAAAGAACGTTCCTGAGTTATTGCATGTCTGGTTAAATTCAACGAGTTCATTCTTTAAGACATCCGCGATCACATTTCTGTGAAAGCAAAGGGTTCCAATAGGTTAGAAGCAAAGGGAATGGTTTGTGTAGCTACCAATTTCTTACTTCTTACCTATATTAAGAAGTAATTCTCGAAACTAGGACACAAAGCAGTTCAAGTAACACGAGAACTAAGCACACCCAATCTTGAAATAAATCTCCTATCAAGAAACAACATTTGTAATATGAATCCTGGATTTGTGCTATTTTACGGGAAACATTAATTCAGTTCGCGTACTTTGCGGCAAATAGGAAACGCAATGCTCATCCGTCAGGGAGAATGGCACCGAAGTAGACGGAGAAAATGATTTATGTTCAAAAAGGAAATGGGGTCAAGAAAGTTTTATTTCTCTTCCCCTTTAGAAAACCTCTTGTGGCCGGGATGTGCAGTAAAGTCATCAAGTGCTGATGTCGAGAGAGAAGTAGTCAAGGCCTACATCCACCAGTGAAATTTTATTGCACATTCTTTGTAACATGTACGGGAAGGAAGCGTCAAGTGCTAAAGTACTTAAGATCCATCAAGTACGCTAGAACTCCAAAAAGTCGGATTGTAGCTGAATTTTTGTGGCAAATTGAAGGTGAAGTAAGACGGAACATCAGAAAGTTGCCTTCAGTTGCGCTTGTTGCAGTTGTGTGTTGCATTGATATTCACCAAGAGACTCATGCTAATATTAATATTTATTTTTAAACACAGGAAACTAGGTACAATTTCTTGAATACTTTATTCATGGTTCTGAATTATTAAATTCTTCAATTGCTATATGTTTATTGCTAGATTAAATTGCATTATTATTTGTGGTTTTGTTAAATTAATGTTTTCTTTAATAATTGCATGTAGTAAAGAATTGCATTTAGTCCATTTATTTTTATTTTTAATGTTTGTACTACCAAATTTTTAGATTAATGCTGCATTTGAGCAGTTAACATCCCAACATTATAAGTCTTAATTTTTTTTATAATAAATAACTAAGCATTGAATTTTTCAGTCTGACACTGTTTCTCCAACTTCTGTCCTATACACGACTTTTATACAAAAAAAATTAATTAATCTAATTGAAATAAAACTTGGTAAACTATGAAACGCGGACTTAAAAATATTTACGTCATTTTAAGTCTCAATTGGGGTACATTATCTCAAAATAATTTGACATCGCCTTGTGGTTTACCGTTAAACATGCGAATCAGTGGATTAATCTCGTGCTCGGCATTTTGCAATGGTAGCTTAGAGGATAAGGCAACCAGCTACAGACCGAGTGATACGTGGTTGAAATCTCGGCTATAGCATTGACCTTTTTCGCTCTGACTCTGCCTCTCCAACTAATGAATAGTTTACTAGTCCAAGCCTAAATGGGAGATAATGGCCAATCATACTTAAAATAAGATTAATCTTAACCATTCACAAAACCAATTCATTTAACCACTATCATAATATCCTTACGACTTCCTCCTCACGAAATGAACATACAAAGATACATTCTTCTTTCTCTACTACGTACAGTAAGCAGAGAACATATTATATTCCAACCAATAATTTAATACCAAAATAGAATGTATTTTGCAATTTTATGAAAAAAGTCCGTGTGTAGTGTCTTCTAACAGAAAAAACTAAAAAAAAAAGTAATTTAAACACCACACTTTGTATTTAATTTATAATTTCTAAAATTTTTCAAGAAAATCCTGATTTCCTATTAGTCTTTACATTGACATTTTTCCGAAAATTTTTATATATACAAAGGCTCTAACTATTTGGATAAATATATATCAGTTTTACATATTTACGTGAAAAATCAAATGCAAATCTTAAATATTTTGAGAATAATTTTGCATAATGGACAAACCATAAATGATATACAAAATCTTATTCCACAAAAAATATCCTCTCTTATTTTTGAATTTATTCTCTCTTGGTCATGCAAATAGAGTGTAATTGAAAACCCATTGGATCAGCTCTAAATATAGTTTAAACCTACTGTATGCTCCTATTCCCATTGCTTCTACTAGGAAATATGCAATTAAAGCATTTATAATGTAGGTATATCATTTGTAACAATGTAAATACATAAACTAATTAGCTTCTCTGCAAATAGTTTGTCAAAAAGGGTAAATAAAATTAATAGTATAAAGGTATAGCATAGCTAATATATTTTGTAATTTTTTTAGGAAAATCAAGGAATTGTCTTCCATTGCAACTAAGTAAACAACAGCATTCCGACATTATACACAAAACATAGAACAATAAATCTACAAACAAATGAAGTACCACCACATACTTCTGATTTCTTTTCAGACAACGCTGTTTTTATTTTATGTAAGTAATCATACTTTATTTTAGGATAAATAAATTATGTTTTGTGAAATAGTCCTAGAAAATAATACTCTTGGTTACAGTTTTTCTCGTCACTAATTCGTCAACATTAAGGTACTCAAGTATTTTAATAATGACTAAAATGTAAGTATTCCATATATAAATGTAAATATGGCATTCCTATATCGTGCAGAATCACTATGCAAACTTTTGTAACGTGACATTTAAAACAAAACTTAATAATAAGAAAAACGTTTCGTTTCCCCCAATTTAGCCAACTCTCCTTGTGAAAGGTCAAAAGAAAACTCACAAGATGAAATTCGATTTGAAATACAGTTAACTTTTGTTAGTTATAGAAAAGTCTAGAAAACTGTGAAAATTAATACTGTTGATAAAGTGATGAGAAGTGCCACCATGAAGAAATCTCAATACAAACTTATTGTTATTATTACTATTATTATTAATTATTATTATGATCATAACTAGTAGTAGTAGTAGTAGTAGTAGTAGTAGTAGTAGTAGTAGTAGTAGTAGTAGTAGTAGTAGTAGTAGTAGTAGCTGCATAATACTAATAATAATGTTCTACCACCACCACCACCACCACCACCACCACCACCACTACTACTACTACTACTACTACTAGTTACTAGTAGTAGTAGGTGGTAGTGGTACAACATTATTATTAGTATTATGCAGCGAGGATTATAATTTGGCATGGTTTCAAAAAAAAAAAAAAAAAAAAGGCTTTCTGAAACCTTATGCTTTGATATTAGATTTTGAAATTTGGCAGAAATTTAACCAAACAGAGTAGCAATAAATATATGTTATTTTCCAATCAACTTGAAGGAAATACATGGAAAAATAGAACCATTAATAACGTGCATTTATTTATTTTACAACATAGAAGTATAATTCATTTAATTTAAATTTGTTAATGCCTCCCTGAGTTTGACATACTTTTTCTCTCACGTGTTTAGAGCTGATTACCTACCTTCTATTAGCTATCACACAAACATTTAATTTGAATCAGTTTAACACTTTTAATTTGTTGTTTTAGATTTTATTAAATAGGCATTGATCGTCCTACCCCTAGGCAACCTCTATACCAAGCTTTATAGCAATCAATTTAGTTATTGTGAATGAAACACAGATAAATAAGTAAACTTTTGAATGTGTAACTTTTGGCTTCCTATAGCCCATTTTAAACATTTCCTCAGTAAGGTGTCTAAAATCTTAAATAAGCAGAACTATTTTAGAAGAAAAGATTGTACATATAACTGTAGTAGCATAAAGCCCTCTTCTCTAGGGAAGGAATTTACATCAATTTAGTTTTACTATTACATTCAAACTACAACGCGAGCACCTTTTATTGGACACTGGTTTTAAGGGAAGCGAAAATCTAGGGGGAAGGGTAGAGAGAGCGTGCCTTTGTGACTTTCCGCAGTGTTGTCAACCAAAGAAATATTTTTTGAGCCCCTCAGCCAATAGGGTATCAAATTCACAGCTAACCAGCTGACTTATTAAACGAAACACAGCGCAAAGAATATGCGTGATTTCTGGGGTGTAGAGACAGAAGGATGCCTTAGCAGTGAATCCACTAGATATCAGGGTACAGCATACTTCATTTCTCAATGTGGCCATCTTGCTGTGGCTCCAAACTCGTGCGAAATCTATCGAATGAAAAAGGTAGCCTAGCTACTGTTATTATGTTATATGAAACTACTTTTGGAGTACTTTCAGCCAAACTAGAGGTATTGTAACTCCTCATCCATTTTAAGTTAAGCAGTCGTCATAACAAAAAAAGGTTTATATAAATTGGTGATAATCGTGATGATTTCCTTTCCGTTGATGAGTACAGTGGTAGAATATATGAAGACATTCCCATTTTTACTGCTAAAATTTAACCACACGCAGAAAGAACAAAAGTAGGTCAACAGAAAGGTCATCAACAGAGAATTTCAATTAACGCCAACTTCGATCTTACTGGCCTCTGGAATCGCAGTGTCGTATTTTTGTTTTAATTAAATACAACAAAGCAACGCATACCGCCCAACAGCACGACACCTCTCTCGTTTAATTTCCGGGTTTCACTGCATAAGAGGATTACAAGCACTTTCACTGGTGCGTTTCACGGAAAAAAGTGCTAAATGTAACTAACCCACTGTAATCTGACAAAGATATTCAGGGAAATAAAGGTTGCTTCGTTTTAACAAACGAAGAAAAGAATCCAAGATGCGCATAATATAATAATATCTTCTTATAATAATAACCAGAGAATCTCACCATTACCAAGCTATCCAGATCAAACTTTCATACTATTAACATTTCCCTAAAATGGAAGCAATGTGCATACAGATATACAATGTTTTGCCTTGAATATTTCTCTAATCGTAAGTCATACTACTTCTTATTGATAGAATGGTACGAACCGATGTTCTTTACCAAATCTTGGTTGTTTTGTCTCCACACACTTTATTTTAGAATTTCTCTATCTTTAACTTCGACCTAGATATTGTTTGTGTATGCATCACAAGCTCTCGATCGTCTTTTGTTTCCTCATAATACTCATAACGCCGTTTTATAATTATTATTATTTATTGCTTCTAATATTTCTATAATTTCATCTAATATGGAATAGTCCATCACATTTCACGTGAAGCCGATTTGATCTTGTAAAATTAAAATTATTAATATTAAATCAGGGCTCCACAAAGGTTCCAACTTATGTCCTTTATTGTTTATTAGCGATTTATCTAATGGTGTTAAACATTCCAACATTTTAATGCTTGTTGATGATTATTGATAGTATCTTGGGGACCAATAGTGGGACACATGCGCAAACCAGTTAAATAACTACCAAGTAGAGACCGACTTGCATTGGTGGCTGCACGCCCCGCATGTAAACAACCTATAATAACGCGTTGGGAACGTGGCTCGACGCAGCAGTACACTATGCTGTATATTAAAATACTGTTTTACAGATAATTAAAGCCTTTGATGATAATGTATGCTCTTAAATCTCTTACTTCAAATGGGTTGCATGCAGATTTGTAATTCATACTTTGCAGAAATATCTACGACAATGACACATATTTGGAAATGCCTCGAGCCATGAAAGCTCTCGATGATCAAGTGCAAACAATTAATGAGAGACCTGTGACACCTGTTTTAGAATGTGTGAAAAAGAAAGTGCCGACAGTGTTTGGAAAAATGTAGGATTTTCAATAATGCGTGAAAAACGAAATGTGCTATGAGGTGTTTCTACGGAAATAATTGCTAATAGAATATCCTACCCAGTAGTTGATTACGTGTCCTATTTCCGTTTTGTTCCAATCTATTTCTTATGGTTTAGCAGTTATGCAAAATTCCGTAAATTTCATCCAGAATTAATTAAGTTTCAGAGGCTATTCTCAAAAAATTGAAGATATATATTTTATTACTCATGCAAATATCTTTAATACACGATATTTTAATCAAAATCGTTAGAGCCATTTTTAAAAAAAATCTAAATCTTCGAAAAAAGTTCTATGTAAGGGGTAGTTTGGAGTGGGGGAATTTTCTCAATATCTTCGTGTCCCATCCCTTGAAGATACTAAACTTAAATACCAAGTTTGATATTTTACAGAGTTTTCGGTTTTGAGTTATCGTGTTCATAGACACACGGACACACACGGACCTTTTTCTGAAACAGGGGAACCTAAAACATATATGAAATCTCGGTATCGAATTTATGGGTGGAGTGCAATACCTTCTCTATACACTATGTACATAGTGCGTGTAGAGAAAGTAATAAACGGCAAGGTCGGGATTGAAGCTACGAATCTTCGACTCTCCCCTAATAACCTTTTGTTTACTTAACTACACCTAAATAAAATTATAACACCATTTTAGATTCCATTTATGGTTTAACTTTCTTTATAGCTACAGGACTTCACGGTTTGGAAAACTGTATACTTTGGGGGACCGAAGGTACATGGTTCCAATCTCTGCCGTAGCACTGCATTTTAAAGTTTGATTCAAAATTACGATAAATGCAGTTTTGCAGTCAGGGGACTGTTTTACGCATAGATAACTCTTCAAGCACAACTGAAGAGAAATTAAGACGATATAGAAATAGAAAACACTGAAAAATCGTATAATATTACGTCTTGCCGTCAATATATATATATATTAAGTTGGATTTTATCTGCTAATAAAACATGAAATAAACCTACAGAGAAAATAGGTTTTGCTTTTGAAAATGCAGCTTGAAATGCACGAGGGTCAGCTAGTAAGTCCCGGGCCTCTCAACGAAATGGGCTTTATTTCTCAACATAATCTCCAGAAAGGCCAATATATTTGTCATACATTTAATTAAACCATCTCTCTAGTGCGATTTATCAAGGTCCTCATTGCTGTGGAATCTTTGTCTTCTAAGAAATTATTTGAGGTTTGGAAACAGGTGGTAGTCGCTAGGTGCTAGATCTGGCAAGTAGGATGGATTTTCTAGCAATTCCAACTTCAATTCGAACATTTTTCCCATTGCAATGACTGAACGATGGGCCGGAGCATTGTCGTGATGAAACAAGATTTTTTTCGGGGCCAAATGAGGTCTTTTTCTTTTCACCTCATCACCCAAATGTTGCAGTAAGCTTGCTTAGTAGTCACCAGTGATACTTTTACCCTTTTCCAAGTAATGAATACAAATAATTCACTTTGCATCCCAGAAAACACTCGCCATAACCTTGTTAACTGACAAAACTGACTTTGCCTTCTTTGGCGTTGGTTCATCTGGAGCAATCCAATGTTTGGACTGTGATTTACTTTCTGGAGTGTAGTGATGTATCCAAATTTCATCCATGGTAATAAGACGTCTCAATAATTCACTGGGATTTTTACGGTATGGTTCCACATTCTTAATAGTAACAGTTTTTCTTTGCAGCTTTTGATCAGGTGCCAACAAACGCGGCACCGATCTTTCACAGACCTTGTGAAAGCCCAAAACAGTACTTAAAATATTACCTGCACGCTCTTTTGATATTTTTACATCCTCTGCTATCTCAAACAACTTTAATTTGCGGCCTTCCAGTACTAAACGATGGCTTTTTCCAATGAGCTTTGGAGTTGTCACTTCTACAGGTCGTCCAAAGCGAGGCTCATCACTAGTTCATGTACGTCCCATTTTAAACTCTGCAACCTACCTTTTAGTCATTGAATATGAAGAAACAGAGTCTTTCAATGTACTGTCTATTTCGTCCTTGTTTTCGTTAGGCGTTAAGCCTTTGAAATGGAAGTATTTAATCGCTGCTCGTTTTACCAAATCCTCCAGTTTCGTGAAAACTCTAAATTTGTCTTGTTTAAAATGCTATCATTCGAAAACTAAAGAAGCTATTGACCTGTAACTGTGAAAAAAACTACTCTAGAGTTAAACTATACTATGCTATCGTCTAACTGGCCTAATGGCGCCATATATGTTGAGGTCCGGGACTTATCAGCCGACCCTAGTATGATAAGCAAGTATGCATAGAATAGCTCCCGAAAAAACTTTCCCACTCTTCCTGAGTAATAAAAAGAGTAAATTATACTCTCGGGGAATGAAGATAGTGACCTCTTCTGAGAACATCACTCCCTTATTGCTTTCGCTGCTTAAGTAGGTTAATAGAAAGTCTATACTGCCGCTTTCTGAAGACGCAGTAAGGCAATAAAGAATGCAATTTTTACAGAACATTTGTGTGGGATGTAAACATTTTTAGAAAGTTAAACTAAGCATATGAATTTAAGTTAGAAACAGAGGTCATCAACTTTTAAACATTTTAGTAACAATAGCTCACAATCATTCATTACGGCAGAAGGATCAGCACGGTAGATGGTGATGGCACACCGGTATGTCAACGACATACCTGAGGAGTGTCCATTGCCTTATTAGAAAATGCCCAAATAACATGCTGATATACAAGGTGTTTACCGGGTAAACATAACACAGCTACATAGCGTTAAAGTGTGGATATCAGGTGCTGTTAAGTCGGTGTTAAAGCAAAGCAGGTTGAAAAAAATGTTAGAATGTATTTGAAACTGCTGCCCGAGTATAGAAATAGCGATTTTTAGCAGCTCGTTACTAGCGTTCTCAAGATTTAATGTCGCAAAAATCTGTAAAATCTCGAACAAATCACTTGACAGTGCGACACTGGACATTCATTGTAGGGATAGAAGCATGTTGGACGCTACTGGCAGGCACGGAAAACTTGGACGGGCTAGGTAAATTTATACTTAAGGCAAGACAGCTGAGATCTGAGGAGGCTGCCAATAGTGAAGGGGGGGGCAATAAGATCAACTAAACAAAAGTGACTACAATGTTCTACATACATATATATTATGTCATACTTAGGTCACTGTTGTGCTAGGGTTGTATATTTTATGTGTATATATGTCTTTGAAGTGTAATTATCTATTATAAGAGGGTGCATTTATGAAGATGTACTCTGTGCTGTAAATTTAAATTGCTATATTTCAATACCTTTGTATCTTTATTTTCGGATTCACTCTTAATTTTATTGCTGTTTAATATTGCTTTTGACTGTGTATTTCCTTTGTCTTTTTATTTTCGTGTTTACTTTTTTAATTCTTTGTTGTGGTTGTTGTTTTAATATTGCTTGTAATGTGTATTACAAAAGCACGTACGGTCTGTGGATCCGTGCGACTGTTGAAATTCTATGTATGATATTGCTATGTTAATAAATACACTTATTCATTTATTCATTCATACCACGTTCTTGAGGTAGCCTACTCTGGAGGCTTTTTCAACTGCTCTAATGCCTTAATGCGTAACGCCGGAAGCTGCTATCCCAAAGGTCACGAGTTCGATTCTTGTCATAGAGTAAATGTTTTTATTATTATTATTATTATTATTATTATTATTATTTTTTTTTTCATTCCAGACGAAATGCCGCGATACGTGAACGAGACCCGAACTCGGAAACTATCTTTCAATTGAAAGCCTGTATCATAACCACTACGCTAAAGAGGTACGCTGAAATATTTCCCTTCGTTTATCGTATTATGCTCTCGAATGGTTGATAAATTAGCCAGTGGCGTACTGGCACTTCAGAAACTTATAGCCGTTACTTCGACATTTCAATAAATCTATATCAAATTACTTATTTAAGCAATCTACATATTCTGTGAAAATATTTCAGTATACCTCATTAACATCCTTTATAAATGCCAATATAAGTGGATCCCCGCTCTGCTTTTGGAAAGTCGCCTGCATGTATTTATTTTAAGTGTGTCTTTGTTTGTATATATATATATATATATGTATACACAATTAGCTTTGTTTCGGCAAACTACAACAGCCAGACTGAAGTTGAAGTCAGTGGTGGACGTAATTTTTCCTCCAAGGGACGGATTATCAATGACATGCTCATAATAGGGTTATTAATAACAATCCTTATGAAATTACGAGGCCAATAGCTTTTCTTTAATCTCTTGAATTAAAAATTCCCAACATGCGGCAGATCATTTTCTTAGGTTAAAGAGAGGACAATGACAAAAAAACACTGGCCGTGGTCAGCCAACCAGCAACCTGAGAATGATATGATAGAACCATGTGAAAATACGTCCTAAGTTGGTAAAACTGATTCAACCATTGAAGAAGTATAAACTTGGCCGTGTCATGCAGTTTTAACTTTGAAATCTTCGCTTTTAATACGGTTTCTTTTTACCCTTATGTAACCTGTATATACTGACTTTCTGCGAGTAGCTTCTTAGGTCCTTTCCACTCTGGATGGCTTTCGCATAACTAGTAAACCATAAGTGATAGACAAAACTTACGACACCAAAAACGTATATCTCGTTAAAATGCAAATACATATCAAATATATATTTTGTAGTACACATGTCCAAGATATTCTTCATTATTAGTTTACATTTTCCAGTATTCATATTTTTCTGAACTGGGATGTCGTCTTTCGTATTTCTTTCATTCCTGGCTATGATGAGGGGATGTAAATTCAATATGGCTACATGGCGATGAGGTCATAAAAGATTTGGCTATCGCCTTAGTCTAATGAATATCCTTATTCCCCTAGTATCTACCAGGAAATATATCTATAATAAACAATTTCTGCTAATATTATCTCGATCTCCATGAAATAGAAGATTTGGTTTTATAAGGATAGCCTGTTGCAAAATAGGTAGAGAACGTCATGTAAATATAAAGCATCAGTGTTCTCGTTCTATATCAATCTGATTTTATGATAATCTTTCCATTTTGTGTCCAATAGGTATTGATAAATTAATTGTATTGAGAATAAAAGGCTAAACGCGATACTTAAATGCAAATAGCCAAATTCAATATTTTATTACGCATGTAATAACTCGAGAATCCTGTGATTTTCAAGAAGTTCTGACACCAGTATCTTACAAGAATTCTGTCAACAGCCGACAGTAGCAGATTAACCAGTCAAACTTGTTTCACATAGCGACCAGCTTTACAAAAAGATTTGACTATCGCTTTAGCCTAGTTACCTTATTTCATTTCTACTTAGATGGAACTAATACAACCATTTATGCTAATATTTATTTCAGTTCCTACAGTAAGATAACGACATAATTCTTTGTAACACCAGCCTGTAGAGAAAGCTATGTGAATGGAAAACATCAGATTTTCAGTTTTTAAAACTTCAAAGGATCCAAGTTTTAGTTTCACAATGGCTTCATTTGGATGCTAAAGAAGAAGTGTATAACAAAATGCCTAGTAAAAAGGACAAGCCAAGTTAGATTAACTACCAACCGTAGTTCATGCTATAGCTGGAGGGGGACGTTGGATCTTGTTCGACTTTTTTGTGAATTTGAGCGCTCTAATGTTTGCATACGCTTGAGCGCCTGCAACGCCGTAAGGGACACTAGTTTTTTAAACTGTATGTTAATTATGGGGTTTGTCCTACTTACATATTTTACTCCCAATAGAAAAACTCTAATGTGTTCTATTCACATGACTTTCTCTGCATCTCTGCAACAAGTTATTTTTAAAAAACTTATGCTTCATGAGAAAAATTAGCAGAAATACTCTTATTACTTGCACTCTTGTAAGTAGAAGCGAAATAAGACAGTGCCACAGCTTAATGTGATAGTCAAAAGCTGGTTGCTATGTGACTGAAGTTCATTTGTTTGTATGGATAGAGTTGAAAAATTCCTATATGAGAAAAGTATAAGGCTTTTAAAGCTGAAACCAATAAAAAGGAATATCTTAAAAACGATCAACTCCGCAAAAAACAGATATATGGCACAAATTGTGTTTTTTATCGTAATCTTCAATTTTTGTAGTAAGTTTGTGTCTATCCCTTACGGTTTAGCAGCTGTGCAAAATTCAATAAGAATTATGCAGAATAAGGAGGTCTTTAGAGGCTATTCCCGGAAATTCAAGATATACAGTTTATTTGCCATGTAAATATTTTAAATATAAGAGATATCAATCAAAATCGTTAGAGCCATTTTTGAGAAAGTCATAATTTTCGAAAAAAGGTCGATGTAAAGGGTAATTGGTGGTGGGGCGATTTTTTTTGAAAATCTTCGTGTCACATCCTTGGAAGATATCAATCTTAAATACCAAGTTTGGTATTTACGGTCTTTTCGTTTTTGAGTTATGCTGTCCACAGAAACACATACACACACCACACAGACTCATACATGGACACACACACGCACACAACTCACACACGGATCTTATTCCAGAAATGCTTTTTTTGGATATAGGGGGCCCAAGACATGTATTTCAGGTGAAATCTCGGTATCGAAATTTTTAGTGTATTACAATATCTTCTATATAGCTACGTACATAGTATGCGTAGAGAAAGTAAAAATATATATGACATAAATTGTATGTTTTATCGTGATCTATATTATTTGTGTAGTAAGTTTTTGTCTATCTGTTATGGTTCACCAGTTATGCAAAATTCTATAAAAATCACCCAGAATAAAGATGTCTTCAGAGGCTATTCCCAGCAAATTCAAGATATACATTTTATTTGCCGTGTAAATATCTTAAATATAAGAGATTTTTATAAAAATCTTTAGAGCCATTTTTGATAAAATCATACATTTTTAAATTTTTTCCATGTAAAGGGTTACATGTGGGTGTGAGATTTTCTTGAAAATCTTCTTGTCGCATCCTTAGAAGGTACCAAGCTTAAATACCAAGTTTGGTATTTAATGGTCTTTTCATTTTTGAGCTATGCTGTCCACAGACACACACACGGACCTTTTTCCAAAAATGATTTTTGATTTGGGGGAACCCAAAACATGTATTTCCGGCGAAACATCGGTATCGAAATTTTGGGTGGAATACAATAACTTCTCTATTCACTATGTACATAGCACGTATAGAGAAAGTAAAAAAAAGGATTCTTACAAAAGCTTATCCCTCTACCTGCTTCACACTAATCAAGTTAAACGTAAGCAGAAATTGCCGTTTTACTAGTTCCTTGTAAGTGGAAGAGAAATACTGCTATAGTGATAATCAAATCCTTTAAAAGCTGGTCAGTATATGATACAACTGAAATTCGTTTCTCATTGCAGGGCCAGCATAAAACAAAGGAGATGTCAATCGAATGACGACTTCACTTTTGAGAACTGTAACTAACACAGAATGACTTGGAAATGTTAATTCCACAAAAAAATATATGTCATAAATTGTGTGTTTAAACTAGATTTTCATTTTTGTATAATGAGCTTTAGTCAATGTCATATGGTTTACGTTATTCAAAAGTCATGCAAAGTCAGGAAGTCTATTTTCAAACAAATTAAATAAGTACATTTTATTTTTCATGTAAATATGTATAATGTACAGTATTTTACTCCAAATCGTTAACCAATTGTAAAAAATGCTTTCGAAAATTTTCCGTGGTTCGGGGTATTTTCTTGAAAATCTTCGTGTCGCATCCTTTGAAAATACTTAACTTAAATACCAAGTTTATTATTTAAGGTCATTTCGTTTTTGAGCTGTGCTGCTTCCCCCCAACACACGCAGATACATTGTTCTAAAATGTTCATTTGGATTCAAGGGTTCTCAAAACATATTTCTGGTGAAATCTTAGTGTTAAATTTTGGGCGGAATACAATATCTTCTCTAGCCACTCTACCTAGTACTCGGTAGAGAAAATAAGCAATCAATCTGAGTTAATGATAATGCTGTAGAGAGAATGGTATCTCTGTAGAATGAAATCTAGAAATGTTTTCAATTGCTCCTCAAAAAATTTATTTTTTTGGCAAATTTGATTGTATGGTAGGATTGACCTTTGTTCTTCTTTACTCAATACACTCCTCACAAACCGATCATACACGGAAACAGATGTAAGTAGTAATTTTGAACTTGTCATTGCTTAGAGGATAGGCTTAATTGTTTTTTTGGAATTTAAATAATCAGCATAAATAGCTAAATGTTATCTTACACACATAGACGATATTATACCACATAGACAATTAAGATTTCCAATTGATTATGGTGATTTTGCATTCCGATTCATTATACTGAAATAGAAAATGCAGTCATTGAAAGAAAAATCTAAGTGTGACATTCACATGCCTTTCTCTAGCCTCTATAATTTATTCCTGGCATTCACAAACTATTCTTGTCGAGATCATTTTGCCATCCATATTTTAATCAATTTACACCTTTGCAGAAACAGTAACATTACTTATTTCGTTTAGCTACAAAGAGAAAAGCTAAAACTTCATACACCTTCCATAAAATTAGCAAAAACAGTTGAAATCGACAGGATAAGAATAACAACATATTGAACTTTCGAACCAACAATCTCGGAATGACATCTTACAAACATACTTATGAGGAATAATTTGTGTGTTTTAAATAGATCTTCATATTTGTGTACTGCCTTTTTGACTGCCGATTTAAGTTTATTGGTTATAAAAAATAATACAAAATTCTTTCCGAATGAAATTGACTTTACTAGATTTTATAAGAATATCCATGTAAATAACCTTAATAGATATTATTTTCAACTAAACCGTTAGTCAGTTTTGAGCAAATGAAGTATTTCGAAAAATGTTCTTTGTAGAGGGAGTGTGTGGATTTTCTTGAAAATATCCATGTCACATCCTTCAAATACACTAGACGAAACTACCAAGTTTGATATTTATCCGATTTTTTTATTTTTTTAAGTTGTATTGGTCAAGGATACACACGAACCTTTTCTAAAAATTCCTTTTTTATTCAGAGATTCCCAAGGTGGCCGCTCCGTGTCCGAGAGATTAGACCACTCGCCTCTCACCTAGATGGCCCGGGTTTGATCCCAAGCGACTGCATGGCAGATTTGTGGTCGACAAAGCGGCGTAGGGGCGGATTTTCTCCAGTTCTCCGGTTTCTCCCGCCATCGCATACCACCAGTGCTCCAACTTCATTTCATGTATCACCATGTGTCATCGCCTGCGGTGCCACAAGTAGTAAAAGCGGGCGTAAACACTACCAAAAAATCCCCAAGGTATCTATTTCCGGTGGAATCTTTAAATAGAATTTTGGGTGGAATGCAACACTTACCCTACCCATAATGCCCTACTAGAAAATGTAATAATTGATAATACATAGTTATACAGTTACAGTATACATCATTAATACAATTTTAAAAAAAATCTGACGTGCTATATTCACGGGATCGTCTGTACCAATTCTTCAGTAAACGTATCTCAAAACACACTCATCAACTTCGCGTTAACCGAGATAAACATCTGATCTTTATAAGCATTTCCGTGAAGATACAATTGAATTAAGGCAATACTGTAGCTTTAAGCGCTGAGAAAATATTTATGTGAGAGCGCTTTCAAATGCGCTTTGCTTGATAGCTGAAAAAAAAAAGAAAAGAACAACGACTTTACATTGTAGAAAAGTATAGCCAAGTACTGAAAAATTGAAACTAATAACAGGGAATATAACAGGGAAATGGTTAAACTTACTTGATATAAATTGTGTTTTTTGACGAGATTCTGCATTTTTGAGTAGTAAGTTTTTCTCTATCTCTTACGTTTACCAGTTATAGAAAAGTGAGCCAGCATGTAGAGGATTTCAGAGGCCCTTCCCAGAAAATTCCAACAATACATATTTGTCTCAATAATGTCTTAAGCATATGATATTAAATTAATATCGTTAGAGCTATGTTTGAAAGCATCAATGTTTGTGAAAAGTTTTCCATGTAAGGAGTAGTTGAGATAGGCGATTTTCTTGAAAATGTTTGTGTTGCATGTTTAGGAGGCGGAATATTGATATATGAAGTTCATGTTTAACGGATTTTTCTTTTTTGAGTTATGCTGTTCAAATACGCGCGCTTGGGGCTCTTTTTGTAAAAATACTTTTCTTCTTTTCAGTGGACCTCACAATATATATTTCCGTAAAATCTCTATTCGAATTTTGGGTGAATTACAATACTTTCTCTACATAGTAATAAGATGTCATGAAGTATCTTCATTACATTGTTTTTATTTTGTTTTATGGAAGTTTTGAAGCTGTGCAGTACACCACGTTATCTGAAAGAAAATTTAAGGATAAATATATTATCTAAATATGGTAATAAAGTTTTAAGTATAGAAATTCTTTGGACTTTGAATGAATTGCAAGGTTTCTTTTTGTTCTATCTTATTATTATTATCAGCTGAATGCCGATAATAAACGCCAATACAATGTTTCTATTAATTCTACTGCTTACTCGGATTGTTTAAGAGAAGAAAAAAATACTTCCTTAACTAAATATCTCTTTCACAGTGCATTAAATGGAAGTTCCCTTGTG
Organism: Hymenopus coronatus; assembly: GCA_030762935.1. Classification (NCBI taxonomy): domain Eukaryota; kingdom Metazoa; phylum Arthropoda; class Insecta; order Mantodea; family Hymenopodidae; genus Hymenopus; species Hymenopus coronatus. Next base: position 38,196,585 of record CM060890.1, read on the forward strand.
TACTGCCAATTAAAAAGAAATCTGTTGCAGGAAGAGAATAATCCCACGGGATTATAGAACATCTTTTTAAAACATTAATGCTACATGAGTTATTATGAAGAAGATTAGGACTCTCTTCCTTTCTTGGCTTCAGCCAATTAGAAACGACGACGGTGGAAAAGTAATTGCTAACATGGCGATCCTCTGAGAGATAGGAACAAAAAATCTTCCTCGGACGTTGTATTAATTTAACGAACAATTTCCCTGGTGCTTTGCCTGTACAGCGAGAAATTTTGTTAAACAGGCAGTTTTACAAAGTGGAGTGTGGATATAGTTGCTACTTACACACACTCTTAATAAACATTTGAAACTCATCTCTAACAGAACCCTTTAACATCTTAGGTCATATCGGGGCCTTTGCACTAGAAACAACTCGTTGTATGAATTATTTAATTTTTCTCAAACACACACACATTCACTCTCTCATACATACTTCCAGACTCTATGGGGGATAGGGAATAATTCTGGCTAAAGAAAAATTCTCCGCCCCAGCCGGGAATCGAACCCGGGACCCCTGGGTGAGAAGTCAGCTCGACCACGTTTTGTTCAATCGTAATGAGACACAAATTCAACACAACAAATCTTGATATGTTCTATTCACATACCTTTCTCTAGCTGTTCCGTAAACAAACGTTTTTTGCAACTTATTATTCTTGATCTTCATCTTGATAGACATTAGCAGAACTCCACTTTTTACTTACTTCTAAAGCGATAGTCAAATCTTTTAAAAGCCGATCGCTAAAAGAAGATATCTTCCCGTTTGAGAAAAATAGTTTAAAATTGAAACCAATAACACGGAATATCTCGGAAAAGGTTAAATCTAAAACAAATACATATAACAAATTGTGTGTTTTAACGAGATCTACATTGTTTTGTGGCAACTAAGTTATATCTCTCTTACGGTTTACCAGTTATACAAACATTATACAAAAGTCATCGAAAATGAAGAGGTCTTCAGAGACTATGCCCAGAAACTTCAGTTAAACATTTTGTCATAAAATATATTAAGCAAATATTGTTTTAACAAAAATCATTAGATCCATTTTTGAGACAAGTAAAAGTAAAAAAAAAAAAAATTGAAAAATTTTTTATATAAACAGTAGTTATGGGATTTTCCTGAAAAGATTCGTGTCGCATCCATGGAAGACGCTGAACTTCATTACCAAGTTTGGAATTTTCTTTTTGAGCTATGCTGTTCATAGACACACATGCATATTTTTCTAAAAATATGTTTTTTTGTTTCAGAGGACGCTAAAACACGTATTTCCAGTGAAATCTCGCCATCAAATTTTTGGATGGAACACAATACCATCTCTATCCGCTATGTGCATTGTACATATATACTTAAAATAACACTCTAATGGAGTTCCATTCATACAAGTTCGGCAACAAATTATTCTTAACTGCTTTCTAACTGCTTCATGCTACTTGGGATAAATATTAGTAGAAATGTCTTTATTACTCAATTATTTGCAAGCAGAAAGAAAATATGACAATACAACAGGCTAAATCGATAATCAAATCTTTTAAAACGTACCCTATGCAAAAGTGTCCTACTTGGCTATCAGACTCTACCTACAAACATTTATTTTTCTATCTTCTTCATTTTAATCGCGATAAAGCTTTGCGGAAATGTTTGCATTACTATTTTGTCATATCACAGCGGTTCAATAAGTACCATGTTTCAAATTAGATGGTGTTGCTGAAGTAGTTAACGTTTCCATCGTATACGGTCATTTGTTTACACGTCGTAAAAACAAATTTGGTACTGATTCATTGGTTGAACCCGGCAGTTAGCCGTTCTGTGTATTTTCGCTAAACTGGAAAATTATCGTTCAGTGATTCGCTTTTTACTTTTGGATGAAAAAAATTGTGAGAAGAAAAGAGCGAATTGAATACTGTCTATGGGAACTTTTATCATCTATGACAACAATCAGATATTGGTTCAACGAATTTAAAATTAGTCCGTTTTAATAAGAAACCCTAGGTCACCCGGCAGATGTGGTAAGCGAGGAAATCATTGAGAAAGTTCCCACTGATCGTCAAATCTTGAAGCTGCGGAGGCCATAGGTGTATTGAAGTAATCCCAAATGCATATTTTGCATGATAAGTCAGAGATGAAAACGTTTTCGGCCCGATGAATGCCACAATTGTTCGCAGTTGACAACAAGCGGGCGCGGCTTCAAACTTTGAAAATATTAAGCGAAATCCTAAGTATTTTTGCGTCAAGTTGTCACCTTAAAGGTGGATTCCGGAAACCAAGCAAAGATCAAAACAATGGATTGCTTCTGGTGAATATATCCCAAAGAAATCATACGCGATTCCATCGACCGGAACTATTGTGGTTTGCCGACCTTAAATTCCCAACTTTCCATGAAACAGCAAGAAATAACTGAAAAGTAATGGGATTTTGAAAAAAAAGAAAAAGTTTTAGATTGGAACAATTAATAAGAGATATCTGAGTAATAGCTTATGCCACAAAATGAGTATTAGAAATAATTTTGTGATATAAAAATATCTGAATACGGTTTTGAGAAGAACCATTTCGTCTGTCGTTTAACAATTACCAATTTCACAGGAATTTACAAAGTTCCTTCCAAATGAAGGATAATAACAGAAGTGAAAGTTACACAGTTTATTTGTCATGTATTTTCTTCCTTTTACATGGAACAGATGTTGAATTCAACTGTTCCTTTCTCTATTATTCATCCATCTCTTACTCAGCTCTCTTTCCAGTTAGCTGATTATTTATTGGGTTTTGTTGTTTTTTTGTGTTTTGTTTTGTAATCCATTCTCTGTCATGCTGTAAATAGGCTCCTTCTATTTTATTTCATTTTCTTTTCTGTTATTATTAACTAAAACATTTTTTAAATCTGATCTTATTGTTTCAATTCTTATTTTTTCCATTTTAGTCGAACCCCTTATATATTTTATTAACTTCATCTCTGGTGCCTGTATGTGTGATCTTTGTTTGTTATTTTCCATATTTCTGAAACTTATAAAAGAGTAGACATAGCCATAACTTTATAGACTTTATTTAGTATTTAATGTCTTATTCTTCTTTCCAAATTCCTTCTATTTACCCCACAGATAGCCTTAAAGCTAAGACCTTCTTATCAGTGCCTTTGTTATTTTAAAACGAGTTTCACGTCTTAAATCATTTTATTATCCAGCCAAGATCTTTTAACCCGGTCCTGAATGTCTTTTTCATATTTAAAATGAATACCCTATAGTTACTTTTATTAATAGATTATGAGTTTAGAGCTTTATTTTCTCTACATAATACACAGTACGTAGGTAGTGAAGCTATTGCACTCCGTCTAAATATTCAATGCAAAGATTTCACCGAAAACATACCTTTAGGGTCTCCTGTAACAAAAAATATTTTTAAAAAAGGTCCGTTTGTGTGTCCGTGAGTTTGTATACTATACTACTTTCTCAAAAATGGCTCTAGCGATTTTGGTTAAAGTATTTAGAGATATTTACATATGTAGGTATATCTTGAATTTTCTGGAAATAGCCTCTGAAGATATCTTTATTCTCGATAAATTTTGATAAATTTTGCATAATTGTTTAGAAATATAAAAAACTTGCTACACAAAAAACGTAGATCTTATTAAACAGATAATTTATGTTATATACATGTTTTGAGGAATTGATATTTGAGATATTTTTTTGTCATTGGTTTCCGTTTTAAAATACTTATTGTATTCTCGTACCGGAATTTGTAAAAAGAAACAGATTTCAATCACATGCAGCTTTTGAAATACTTTACTATCGCTTTAGCCTATTTCATTGTACTTACAAGAAAGCAAACAATAAGAACATTTCTGCTGTTTACCTTCATTAACACGAAGGAAAATGACATCTTATGAACAATTAGTTACAGAGATATGGAGCGTCATGTGAGTGGAACACATCAGATTTGTTATATTTAAAATGATAATTCCTAGATAATTTTACTATCTGGCTTATTCCTTAAAGAATTACGAGTTTTGATTCTTTTATATGGATGAGTGATCACCCATTACGAAACCCCAACTCCGGGGACCAGGTTTTAAATCGTAGTACCGTCTCCTAGATAGATTGCCGGCCAAGGCTTAAAAAGATGTATTTTGAGCTGATCTGGCACCCAAAATTTGCTGGACTCACATTTCCTTCAACTAAAACAGCTCCACCATGTGCAGATATTCGATAGGAGTTTTATAGAATAGTGATGAATATATTCTAATACATATAATCAAAACGTTAGTCATTTTTCAAACAATAAATAATTTTGAAGAATGTTCCATGTGGAGGGATTCTCTTGAACATCTTCGTGTAAGTTCTTTTTAAAGGCCAGTTTCTCACGCACTTCTTGACCCGAATGCTCAAAGTACATGTACACTGAAGAGCTGTTGGCTGGAGACCCATACAATCTACGATGCCGGAAGCTTCCATTGTGTACTGGCTGCTTATTTCCGGCTTGAAATGATGGCGCTAGATTTCATTTCTCACTTGGTTTGTTGAGGACATCTGATCTTTGTGACAGCACAGCCAACATTGAAGCAACAAAACCATTTCCCAGCGCATTCTCGTTGAATCTTCTGAATTCAATACTTCATCACTGTTCGGAGGATATCCAATGAAAATAAGGACACGTGCTGCTTAGTGTATGTGCTCATTTGCATAAATGTGACCATCATGTAGTCTACTTATGCTTATTGATTTAGAAAAAAAGTTTGTGTATATCTATTAACGCATGATTCAAAAACAAGAAGTCTGATATATATTCATAATGTGGTAAATAAGTTAAGTATCTTCCAAAGATTCGACACGAGGAAATTCAACAAAATTCTCCCACACCAACTGTACCTTACATGAAACATATTCCAAAATTTTTAATTTCTCCAAAACAGCTATATAGTTTTTGCTTAAAATACTATATATCAAATATATTTACTTTGCGAATAAAATGTATATCCTGAATTTTCTGGAATTAGACTGAAAATCCATTATTTGGAAAGAATTTTATATAATCTTGTAAAACTGGTAAACACTAAGTGATTTAGAAAAATAAACTGCACAGGAAATGAGATCTTTTTGAAGCAAACGATACATTTCAAATAACTTGTCTGTTGCATAAGCCGTTTCCCAGACATCGTATTAATAGTTTGAATTATTTTTTGACATTCCTTTAAAGTCCTTTTGACATTCGGCAATTTCTCTCAATTGTATAGAAGAAACATATAACATATAGCGTCCAGAGTTGAACATTGCATTTCTAATGAAATGCTAATTTAACTATTTATCCAAAGATTTACCTTAATTAAAATGAAGTAAACGGAAAAGTAAGCACGCGTAGGAGTTGCTTTCATACCCATCAATGACTACCATCAGATAGAGAAGGTAATGTAATTGCAACACATTTTGTATTATTCTTTGTTTTATTTATTTATTTTTGCTTAATAAATATGTAGTTTAGATTCAGCAAAACACAACTTGTAAATGCGCACGCTTCCGCGATCTGTGTCGTCGGAAGTGTTCTCAGCTTGCGGAGAGTACTACACCAAGAACGTTTTGGCTATTTACATTTGTCCCTTAGCTACTAATTGTAAAGTTTAAAATTACGAAATTACATAACTGCTGAAACTTATTCATGTAAGATCCACTAAATCATACTTCATTAATAGCTGTGAGCACCCCGTGCAGCGATGAGTGGGGACCGTATGACGAAAAAATCTACCCTTATGAAAAATAATACTTTTTATTTTAAAATATTGTATTATTATTATCATCATCGTCATCTTATGCTGGTGATAGGCATGCTTCCATAAACATTAACTAGAAAAGTTTCGTATTCCTGGCGCTCACGTGAGGGATCATTCAGGTTACGAAAAGAGAATTTCACTGCATATTTACCTATAGTTGCAGGCAGCACGTGCTCTCGGAACCGGGTTTTGAACAGAAAGCGCAAAACATAGACAGCCTCAGTCGAGAGCGGATAGTGAGTGTAGCGACTCCACCTCTGTCTTTAAGGTCATCAATCCCTGTAGAGCTTACAATCTTTCGTACGTTACGATGTCTGGGTTCTCTAATGAAGAAAACAGTTTGCCTAATATTGAAAGGTCGAAATTGATTTCTATTTCATCCTTTGGCAACTATTTCATGTTCTTTAAGACAGAAGTTTGTGTACGTGTGTGTGTGTGTGTGTGTGTGTGTGTGTGTGTGCGAAAATGAATGCTTATTTTCTCCATGTGTGCGATTATTGTGTACAATAAAATATTTTCATATTTACATACGCTTTTAAACAGAGCATGATTACTATAGAAAACTTAAACGTTTTATATTTAATGAGCCATTTAGTAAATCGGTGGTGCTGTTCCGTGATTCCTTCATTCTAGGAAATACTCTATTTCAGGAACAGGTATGTAAGTAAGCAATATTATTCTGCACCATAAGACAGTCAGTTGATGACCCCTTTTACTGTAGTGCGACAACAGGGAGCAGCGCAGCCATTGTTTTATTTTCAACAGTTAGGAGCAAGTTTTACCAAATAAAGAATACGAAAGTATTTAAAGCTAACCGACTACTGTTCTATCTTATAATATGACAGCAGGAAACAAACAATTTTCCTATTTTAAGCATAAGCAACAGCGAGGTAAAAATTTTAACAGGTAGACATAAATGTCATAAATGTCAAGTAGAATTGGATTCCACTTGATGCAAACATTTCACAGGATACACAATTTTGAGGTTCCTTGAATAAAAATAAAGTATTTTTTGAGAAAGGTGTTATATTGAGTAAAAAATAATTTTGGAGACGGTGCGAGTACGCAGGCGCGCATCTGTGTGTATGTGTGCCTGTGAACAACATAACTCAAAAACAAAACATTGGTTAAATGCCAAATTAATATTTAAGTTCAGTATTTTCCAAGAAAACGCCATAAAGAGGTAGCCTCCGAGGACCACTTCTGAATGGCTTTTCATTATGTTAAACTATAATGGATAGACAAAATCGTACTAAAGGAAGAATATAGAGCTAGTCAAAGCACACGAGTTTTGTCAATTTTATTATACTCTTTTGTGGAATTAATCTTTTAGAAGATTTTCCGTGTTGTTAGTTTCATTTTTAAAATACATATCCAATTTTCAAATAGGAAGTAGTTATTTGTTATTGCTTTTCCTGGTCAAGACAAGAAGAGGTAATTTCAAACCAATAAATAGCGACCTGTTCTCAAAAGTTTTGATTGTTGATTAAGCCTTTTATCTATAAGCAAATATGTAATAAATCCCTTTAAACAAATATTTATGTCGATTAACGTGAAGTAGTTAGAAGAATAAGTGTTCTTGAAAATATATAGAAAAGTCGTCTGAAGGTAACGCATACGATTTTTTATATTGTTTTAAATCTAACATAGTGCAATGTGTTTTATAGCATCAAAATTTACACAAATTAATAGTTAAATTATATTTAAACGAATATACTCTTTTATCATTATTTAAACACTAAATACGCATAGATAAATAATACATGAACTATACAATAATACGACATAAATCATTCTAACTTGCATTGAACTACTTTTTCTTTGTTAACAAAAGTAGATTATCACGTATTTTCACATAAAAGTTGAATTTTTATTATCAAGTCCCTTTTATACACTTTAGTTTCTGTAAAAAAAATTATTCACAAAGAAGTTGCTTTTAATCGCATTTTATTATTATTTGCTTTCATACATTTAACCCAAGATTTAAGCTGATTTCTAATAGACGAAACGACAGTAATTTAAAATTGGTATTTATTAGTAGTAAATTTAATGTTTCATAATGAACTTTGAAGTAATCCTTTGAACACTTCCTTAAAAAATGTAAAAGGTTAAAATTTTCTGAAATTTTTGGTGAATTATGGTAATTTATGTAGAGTTTGATCAGAATATGTATTTTAAATAGAGAAACCCATTTTGCGGTTGTCTTGTGATTGAACAGAATTCAACCAACTTGTTATTTAGGGGGTCGTAAATCTGTCCTTGACAGAGAGTTGACCCTAATAAAGCATATGCATGAATTGAAACTTTCACTGCGACTAGTAAAGGAGGTTGACAGGCAAGTATTAGGAAAATGTGCACTAACAATTTGTTAAAAAGCATAGTGACAAGTTCAGTTATTAACTCAGCCTTCAAAATTAGTTTCAAGTTAAAAAGCGTATCTAAATATAATCGTATCCTTCGTAAGACATAGGGAAATTTCTCGCTTTAAGATCATTTTACAAGAGGCATATTTAGTTTTCCATTCTGGAATTTATATCTGATTTCTATAAAGCTATTACCCTTTCTACTTCCTTTTTCTTGATAGCGTTTATCAACCGTTTTTACTTCTATGGCACCGCCGGCGATAATACTGATGATACATGGAATGAAGATGGAGCACCGGTGGAATGCGATGGCTGGGAAACTGGAGAATCGGGAGAAAACTCGCCCCTGCGCCGCTTTGTCCACCACAAACCTCACATGGGTCACCTGTCCGCTTTCGTGAAAGACTAGTGGTCTAATTACATGACCACCTATTCTCCTTATTTCTCTCCCAATACCATAAAGAAAACTGGAAGATATAAGTGTACAAATTACAGACCTCGAAGAGGAAGCCCTGAAATAGTAATGTGTATGTTTTACAAGATGGTATTTACATTCTGCTCCCAATGACACACTACGTATCAACTACATAATATAGAGTTTTAGCTCAAATAACTAAATTAGAATTACATATGAGCTGTACTGATTCTAACATCAAATAGGAGCCACTAATTTTGTTGACAATGTTTCCACCATCCATATTAAATATCGTTACTACATTGATTATTTTTTCACCCTTATATATGAGTAGTCGATCTTAATATGTCAAACCTTCCTATTTTTTGGGAGATGTTAACCTCGTCAGCTTTTATCTGACAGTCATCAACACTTCATAAATATAAAATCTTTGAATATTGAACCACGATTTTTTTTTTTTTTTAAATACAACTCCGGAGTCTGATCGGGACTCCGGCGCTGTATACCCTGCTTTTTATCTACCTAATTTGTTTACTTTGATTACTGAATTTTTGTTTTACCTTTTACACACATACACAAACATATAACACCCATGCCCAAGGCGGGACTCGAACCCACGATCCCCTGCGCCGCGAAACACCAAAGCTAGACGCTTTAGCGAGCGCGGCCATTGGGACCGCTCGAATTGGGATGTCTCAAGTAGTGACTATGTGATGCACATTCGGAAGGGTTCAAAGCTCAGGGGTCGTCAAATCTGTTGGAAGGTCTGTTTTTGCGATTTTTCTCAGTCGCAGGCAAATGCTAGGCTGAATAATTTGTTACACAACATTTTCATTCACCTCTACGTTTTATTTCCTTCTTCCTCATCACCATGGCAAGGATTGAGCTGATTACCTATCATGGATATGTTATCGTATAACAGAGATAGTTCCTCGACAGCTTCAACAACCAAATCATCGGCCAGTGGGTCCTTTAGAGCGTACGTCCTACAAAAGCGGAGGGTAATCAGAGAAAGAAAAAGAATAATATTTCTTTCATGGAAATGCCAATCATTTCCTGTTTATGTTTTCAGGATATATGAAATCAAATAGGAAAGGTTTTTTTTAGAGCCTGAGAGAAGCTATATTAGCTCTGTAGGTAAAAATCATCGGTACAGATCTGCTTTTTTATTTACTGTGACAAGGTGGTGTGAACAAACGGATGTTACTTAAATCAGTTCAATTACCACTGCTCTTAATGTTATTAAAGGCTTTTCCCGAAATTTTTATGAATTATTTTGCAAATCATGATAATTATTTCAAGCAATTTTTTGAATTAATAGTTTATGTGGCTAATTCTGTAAAAAGTCTTTCATTCAGCAGAAAAATAATAAAACTCTCTTAAAATGTATGAATTTATGTACAGTCCGGTGCATGGAAATTTGCCAGTGCTGTTAGTGTCGTTTGGTATATTTTTTTATTTAATGTTGGCAGAACATTTACACCATTTGTGTTGCACACAAGTAATGACCGATGAACAAAGTACGTAGCTAACTAAAGTGAGTAGTAAAAGGGAAGGACAAGGAAACAATTTAACTCGAGTGGAATGATTATCAACACCACTTCCTTGAACAATGGATGACGTAAGGAACGGGAGGATCATGGATTAATTACTGGAACATTAGCTTAATTTAGTTCCATGATCGTCTTTATGTTTTCCCCTTAAGCATGTCTACTTAACGAAAACATGCTTTAGGAATGCTTTTATGCTCAGTATATTTTGCATATATTGAGCTTTAATTTACAGCATTTATAACGAAACGGCATGATTATAAATAAATATGTGCAATATGAAGTGTAAGTTAATACACATACAATAAAACATATATTTGTTTCCTCCCTCATTTCTTTTCACCGAAAAACGCCAGCCGTTAGCATTTTCATTTTCGAAGAGGATTGACAACCTGGATTTGCTCCTTTCCTCAAAACCGCTGATAATATAATCAAATCAAGATAAGAAACATTCTGAACTGTATGTTACAATGCATTTAAAACTTTCTGGAACTCTGGTTTGCCTCCGCCATTGCGAAACAAAGGGCAAGCGCTGGTACCAATACATAACCACCGTTTGCATGCTTGTTCTTAGTATAATCAGAACCTCAATTATTCAGTTATCCACATTAATTCATTAGAAATTGAAAAAAAAATAGTTTGCAAAGTTATTAAAGTAAATATGTTTTATATATATGTATGTGTGTGTGTGTGTGCGTAATAAAATTCAGATTTTGATTCAGAAGATTACTATTTGTTGTATACATGCACTGAAAATTTTGCTCTCTGTTTCTTATTATTTTTAGAGAAAAAGATATATTAGTACTCAAAAATGATTTACGAAAACAGAATTTAAATGCTCTAAAAACGACATTGCATTTCTTAAATATTATTTATATGATATAAAATCCTCTTACCTCCAAAAAGTAGCTATATTTTTTCTGAAACTGAAAATAATAGAGATTTTATTAGTGCTTCAAACAAAACATGTGATTTTCTACCCTTTCAGAGTACCTTGTCCCCTTAATACCAATAATAATCATTAAAATACCCAGTTACCATTGTTGTGCCTTTTGTTTGAGGAAATGAGACGTTCGCTTTGCTCCTTCCATCATAACGAGGTCAATTTTACCGCATATTATGCTGCACTCCACATGTGAAGTCAAGATTTTTGGGATACTGAGGGAAACAAATGATTAGATGTTGTCAGATATCGAACACAGCTTACGCTGTAACAATACCGCGTTGTTTTGCTGCTCTTTATTTCTGTTGATGACGCTGATTCGACGATCCGTGGATATCTGACCTAATGAGAGCAGTTTGGCTGAGAGCTTCATTTTACGCCAAATTAACTATTTTTTATTTTGGGATATTGTACATTTCAAATCAGTGCTTTTGTTTGATGAATTAAGCAACGAACCAGTATCACAATCCAATTCAAAATCGTATGGAGACCTAGTTTACGCTTCTAGAATTTTGAGAATTGAATTAATATTTGGGCAAATCTTTGGAAAGCGAAGTTCAAGAAAAAATTGTGCATTTTATAAACATTATGTTACTGGCATTTTAATATTATTTCAGATGGAAGCCATGGTAATTTAATGTATTAGAGTTGGCTACAAGGAAATTCTTTTCTGACGGTTTCAAATGCTACATGATTTTACCCCTGATACAAAGTTCCTAGGTGAAGTTTACCTTCACTCGGAAACGAAGAAGGAGACATAAGTTATTTTGGGAAAAGTGATATTTATATTCAGTGACATTTATATTCATCTCATGTTTTGAGAGTGTGTTTTGCCTCCTAAACGATCCCCCCATACGCATGTGCGAAATACTAACTAGAAAGTTATGTGAAAATAATCATTTCTGTTTAAGTAGTTTTTTGCCTGGCTGGCAAATCTATCCCCATTGCATACGGGTGCAATGAAAGACAAAATGATGGTGTAAATGGGCATGTTAAAACGGTATCCTATTATGAATTTCTGAAAACAGAGGTTTACACACACCGGCTATCCATCGAAGAATGAGTATTATTGTGGCAGAACTTTAAGGCTGTCAGAACCAAGTACAGTGACAAGAAGATGGTCTGAAATACAGTAAACCAGATGCAGATCAGTTACTCAGTTGATGTCCCCAAAATACCACAAGTGCAATAAACGTAGCAAATTTGATTATTTTGGGAGGATAGGTCTTTGTTCATTTTTACTTAACACAGCCTCACATATCGATCCAACATGATCGCGCTCGCTAAAGTGCGTATGTTTGGTGGTTCGTGGCGCAGGGGATCGCGGGTTCCAGACTCGCCTCGGGCATGGGTGTTTGTAATTGTTTATTTGTCTGTATATCTGTATGGAAAATAGGGAAACAAAAGAAACGTAGGGAACACAAAATCTCACATACCGATCCTAACTTTAAAAGGAATTAGCTTAACAAAACAATAATTATAATAAGGTTTAAAATAACTCGTTTCGCCAAGTACATTTACGTGTACTGCTGATGAATGACGAAGCAGCAAACAACGAGATCGGCAATTTATATCACTCTCGTTGTTTGCCATGATCTGAAAGAGGTAGAGGTAGAGAAGATTTTATTTTCTTAGTCGAACAAGAATATTGAGAGTTCAGTTTTGTTTACATAAAATAGAAACACGAAATCGAAATAAATGCATATGTTAAGACATTAAGTAGATATTAATGTGGTTACAGAAAATATTAAAAAGAGAGTCTAATCAAAAAAAAATAATTTTAGTTTAATTCTGCTTGTACAATAAATCTGTAGAATAAATTTTTGTTTTGAAATGAAAATAAATTTAAACACAAATATTTGCTTTAAATTATGGGAATTAGATAAAACTTTTGTTTCAACTGTTATTGAAAACAGGACATCCGCTGCCCAAAAGCTTTGCTATGATTTTCTTTACATTACGTATGCAGAAAGGGCGAGTGAGTTAAATGGAAGTACACCAAAGCTATTTCACTACATCACTTGTTCTCTCACGTACTTGCAGTATATTAACTAGCATATTCGCTATACCAGTATGGAATTGCAATGTTCTACAAAGATAACACATGCATGTTGCCTTCAGGAAACAGTATATATTCTCTAGCGTTGTTTCTCTTTGTAGATATGATGAGAAAAGTTATAAAAAGTTAGCGGCTTCTAGAATAAGGTGCGTAAAATGCTATCCGTCCAGAAATAAACTGACTGCAACAGAAAGTAAGCTACTTCTGTGCAGTAAACTGAAACAAAAATATCACGTGTTCCATTCACTTGATATTTTTCTAGCTGTTTCACATATAAACTACGAGTATTCTTACAAAAGATTATTCTTTTATCTACGAGTATATCGTTTTTGTAAGTAGAAAGGAAATAATGGAATATACTATACTAAAATCATATTCAAATATTTTAAAAACTGGTCGCTATATGAAACAATAGAAATTCGGTTAGTTTTGCATGGCCAGGAGTAAAACAAGACAGGTGAAACGGAAAGATAGCTTCCTAAGACTGACGTAGTTTAAAATTGAAAGCAATAACAAGGAATATCTCGAAAATTGTCAACTCTACATACCAGAAAAATCTGATGCGTTCCATTCACATGGCTTTCTCTACATATCTGTAACAAATTATTGTTAAAAAGCTTATGCTTTTACTTACTTCATGCTAATCAGAATAAATTAGCAGAAATAGTGTTATTACTTGCTTCCTTGTAAGTAGAAGTGAAATAAGATAGTACCATAGGTTAAATTGATAGCCAAAAGCTAGTTGCTAAGTGACTGAAATTCCTTTGTTTGTATGGACAGGAGTTAACACATTCCTGTATGAGAAAAAAATAACTTTTTCAAAACTGAAACCAAAAACAAGGAATATCTAAATCTTCCCAGACGTTTCGTCTGCGGCTGCAGCAGACATCTTCAGTGGCAGTGCGATAGAAGTGTCCTGGTGGAGGTCTCAACAGCGACAAGCTCCATGGGTTACGGTATATATACCGGTGGCTGGCCGGAGAGCTGACTGCGATTGGTTCGGGTTGATGGTGGGCTGAACCTGACAGCGGGCGGTGCTTCGTTTTGCTGACGTATGATTGGAAAGGACTATGAGGCCACGAGACGACCCCTAGGACGAAGACTTCTCGGACTGTGCTCGACGGGAGGTGCGTCGATACCTTCGACGTCCCCCCTGTCATCTGACCCAGTGAACTTCAGGGCGCACTCCGGCGTCTCAACCCCAAAAAAGCAGCGGGTCCTGACGGTCTAACCCCCGCCATGCTCCGCTGCCTTCCCAACAAGGCGGTACTCTTTCTAACCAAGGTTTTCAACATGTGTCTCACCTTGTGCCACTTTCCATGCCAGTGGACGGATGCATAGGTGATATGCATTTTGAAGCCGGGGTAAGACCCAACTACATCCTTCCAACTACCGATCCATCAGTCTCCTATGAGTTCTCTCGAAAGTCTTCGAGAGGCTAGTGCTTAACCGCTTGTCCCCTATGTTGGGCGACATTCGAGCCATCCCTGACCAACAGTTTGGTTTTCGTCCTGGGCATTCTACACCCTAGCAACTACTGCGAGTGGTGGAGGCCGCTGCCCTGGGTTTCCAGGACAGAGCCTACACTGCGGCGGTGTCGCTGGACGTGGAGAAGGCCTTCTCTACGACCTGGCACGCGGGTCTGCTCCTTAAACTCATCCGACTGGAGCTCCCGACACATATCATACACCTGCTACACTCATATCTCAAACATCGATCTTTTGTTGTTTCAGTTGCGGGACACAAATCAACACATAGGCCAATAAGAGGCGGAGTCCCTGAAGGCTCTGTACTATCTCCCACGCTCTTTAGCATCTACATGGCCGACCTACCAACAGTGCAGCAAGTCAACATAGCCCAGTATGCTGATGACGTGTTGTTATTCTGTACAAAGAGACGCCCACGCAGAGCCTTCAACCCCATTCAGAGACACCTCCACCTCATCCAAGAGTGGTGCGAGCGTTAGCGGTTGTCCATCAATCCGGAGTAAAGCAACGCTGTTCTCTTCACCAAGCGCCGCTTTCCCGCAAACTTCCTTACATTCCCGTACTTCAACCGAAGGATACAGTGGACGAACGTCATTACCTACCTGGGGGTGAAGCTTGACAAGGGCCTCACTTTTGGGGAGCACATCGGGGAACTGAGGTGTCGGGGCCACGGGGCTATGGCCTCCTTGTTCCCGATGCTGAAGTCCACGATGCCGGTTCCCCTTAAGTTGCGTCTTTTGAGGGCTCTCATAATCCCCTTGCTAATCCACGCCTGTGAGATCTGGGGCATGGCGGCAGACTCCAGTCTGCTGTTGCTTCAGCGGGTACAGAATAGATATCTTCGGGCTATCTATTCTGTGCCTCGTGGCTTTCCTACGAGACTCCTGCACGAAGCCTCTGGTCTACCATACCTGGAGGATGAGATTAGGCGTCGGGCAACAAAATTCAACGATGGGTTACCATTTCATCGGAGCGCCCTCGTTAGGTCTCTTGGGGATTACAACCCCATAAACCGCCGCCTCGGGCGACACCGGCTTCCCCGCATGGCTTGCGGACATCCCCGGTATCGAAGGAGCACCTCCAACAGCTGCTACGACTAAGCTGCTACAATCCTGCAAGAGTTGCTTGGATTCAAAAGTAAAACCTCAAAACAAACATTTTGATAAACCCACACCAGCGGTGCACAAGGGCCGTTGCACCATGATAGGCAACCGTTGAGGGGCAACACTTGCCTCCTCCGGTCACTCCACAACCCCAACACTCACCCGCCATCCGAGAACAGGGACACGTCTATCACACCTCGGGCTGCCCTCAGCCTGCCAATTGCTCTGGTCTGGTCTGGTCTGGGAAGATGCAGAAGGAGGAGCCCAGTAGACCACGGCCTACAAGCCCGGATAATAATTTTTCTTATAAAGTCTATACAATAATATAGCAATTTTAAATTTCGCTGTTAAGACATAATCAGCCCCCCCCCTTGCATGGTACGGATTTGAAAGTTGATAGCACTTACAAATAATAACGTAATAATATCTACGCACAAAATAGTAAAATTGGATCGGTATAGAACATATATGAATTGTTATCATGGGATACAGCAGATGTGTGTAGCGCACTTGTCATTTGGTTGCGTTTTTAGAGATTTCAAGGATGAAAAAAATCCTATTCAATTTTGAATTTTGGTATTTAAAATAAATAAAAATGTTTCTAAATGCGAATATTAGAAATAATGGGAATCGCGCAAAATGTGTATAATTGAGAGTCACTTAGCTCACAGCAACGTCTTCCTCTGGGTCTGCTCCTACTGCTTGGTGGCCGCGAGTCCAGCAGAATTTCCATTAGTATGGTTTTAAATGGAAACGGATAAAGAGGAGTTTTGAATCGAAGCGCGACGAATGGAACGGAAAATAAGTCGCTGGCAAGAATATTTATTCTACAACTGAAATGGAACTTTTTGCTTCGCTTCCTACAACCTCTAATTATCGCTTCGTAGAAAACAAAAGAATGCGCAGTGTTGTTAAAATTCGTTTCTTTAGTTGAACTTAGGTTGGAATATTACATCAAGGTCTATAGTTTTGCTAAATATGGACACGCTAAGGCATTTAGTTGAAAGCTATCCATAACTCCGTGTCAAAACTATATTTGTAGTATACATATACAGGCCGTTTCAAAACGACACCAAACGCAGATGTAGTCGATTAGCTTACACTTTGACTTGTCCGAAATTGATGTCGCAACTTTCAAACTCTTCTATTTAAAGCTTTGTGTGTGTATAAAAATCGCATACATTTGGGATTAGGCAGCGAAGAAACAACGATTGTCATACGCCACACCCACCTGCTACGTTTTCCATTACTAAGATGACCTGTGCCGCGTCGGCCTGTCTATCAAACCACGCCTACACCACGCGATTGGGACCTTCGCTACCAACCGGCATCTTTCTTGGAGTGGGCCAGGCACGTGCCATTTGGCTATGTACAACTCCCTAATCCATGGTGATTTTATGGCAGTTTTTGTATGGGCCGAATTTAGAGCTGAAAATGAAATATACGTTTTACGTACGGTAAGACCAACCAGGTCCACATCTTCGTTTGATGTCGTTTTGAAACACTCTGTATATTATTCCAATACTGATGCATGTAATAATACTAAGTTAATTGGAACTACGCTGCTCAAAAAAATTAAGAGTAACACATGTTCAAACCAAAACCAAAAATAAAATAGTGAGGCTATGTAAATTTTGACAGTCAAGTACTATGTTTTATACTATTGTTTTTTACTTTCTCTATACGTACTATGTAAATAGTATATAGAGAAGGTATTGCACTCTACCCAAAAATTCGATACCGAGATTTCACCGGAAATATATGTTTTAGGGTCCCCTTTATCTAAAAAAAGCATTTTCGGAAAAAGGTCCGTGTATGTATGTGTCCGTGTGTCTGTGTGTCCGTGTGTCTGTGAACACGATAACTCAAAAACGAAATGTCGGTAAAATACCAAACTTGGCATTCAAGTTTAGCATCTTCCAGGGATAAGACACGAAGATTTTGAGAAACATTCCCCCACTGCCAACTACCCTTTACTTGGAACATTTTGGAATTTCTGATTTTCTCAAAAATGGCTCTATTAATTTTGATTAAAATATCGTATATTAAAACTATTTACCTGACAAATAAAATATATATCTTGAATTTTCTAGAGTACTTTATTCTGGATTAATTTTACGGAACATTGAGTAACTGCTAAACCGTAAGAGATGGACAAAACTTACTAAATAAAAAATGTAGAGCACGTTAAAACACACAATTTATGTTATATTCAATTTTTTCATGGAATTCATCGTTTTTGAGACACTCCTTGTTTTTGGTTTCTGCTATGAAAAACTTTTCTAATACAAGAATTTGTCAACTGCTGTCCATACAAATAAAGGAACTTCAGTGACATAGCAACCATCTTTTGCTATCACTTTAACCTATGTTACTCCCTTATTTCGCTTCTACTTACAAGGAAGCAAGTAATAAGACTATTTCTGCTATTTTTTTTTCTTTTTCTGATTAGCATGAAGTAAATAGTAATATAAGCTTTTTATGAAGAATTTGTTGCAGAGATGTACAGAAGGGCATGTGAATGGTACACATTTAATTTTTTTAACTGCAGCATTAATTATGAAGGAATTGCAATAAAATATATTATAATTAAAAGTAACAAAGAACATTAATTTGTGAAGTCAGCTACTTGAGGCTCCTCTGGCACTAAACAGTCGGAGATGAATTTACACATTCATTCAGTCAGAGTCTTCTTTCTCGGAATCACTTCCTGAAGAAAACAGCGCATCCTGTGGGAAACGTATCAGATATTTGTCCCAACGAGAAGTGCACTGCGCCAGGTACTAAGTGAAGATGCTGGCGAGCCTGAGATCGAATATGTGCAGAGATGGTACTGAGTCCAAGTTCATAATGTATCTGAGTGTTTCTGCTATACCAAGGTGCATTTACTATAATTCTTAACATTTTATTTTGAAATACCTGCAGACGATTATTTGCGGCTGCACCTCTCCAAATACGAGCATAAGTGAGTTAAGAACGAAGTAAAGATTTGTATAAAAGAGAACCACTTGAAATTTGCAAAGTCGACTTACGCTTGAGAATGGGATACAATTTACATAATCTGGAGTAGGCGAGATATAATTTTGAATTTAATTAAGAAAATATGATTTTCTCTAAAAAGGCTCTGACGGTTTTGATTAAATACTGTATATTAGAGATATTTAAATGGAAAATAGAATTTATATATTGCATTTTCAGGAAATAGCCCCTGAAGACCTCTTTATTCTGGATGAATTTGGCTGATTTTTGCATAACTTGTAGAGCGTAAGGGATAAACAAAAACTCATTCCACACAAAATGTACACCTCGTTAAAACACACATATTCTTTGATGATGTTTCAGTTTTAAAATATTTGCAACTTTTCTCATACGGGCATTTGTCATCTCCTGGCCATGTAAAGAAATGGATCTCAATCACATAGCAGTCGGTTTTTAACAGTTCTGATTAACGCTCTGTCCTAGTTTGTTCCCATTCTGCTAATATTTACCTCGATCACTATGAATTAAGTAGAAGAATAAGCTTTTCAACAATAAGTTGTTACAGAGATAGACAAAAGCATACAACACAAAAAGTGTAGATCTCATTAAAACACAATTTATGTTCTATACTTTTTTGTAGAGTTAACGTTTTATAAGATATTCCTGGTTATAGGTTTCAATTCATCTGTTTCTTGTATCTTTTTTTGTTTACTTCCGCACATAGAAAGAACTGGATTTCAATGACAATCGCATAGCGACAGCTTTTAAAAGATTTGACTATCACATTAGCTACGCTATCCCCTTATTTTCTTTCTACTTCTTAGCAACTAAGTAATAAATCCATTCCTGTTTATTTAATGAGGATATTGTAGATACAAGAATCATTTTGTAAGAATAATTTCTTTTCTGAACATATAAAGAAAGTCATTTAAAAGGATCTCTGGTGAAATCTCGATACTAAATTCTTGGTTGGAATGCAATACTTCCGCTAACGATTAAGTATGTAACAAAGAAAGTACTAATGATATATACTACAGTTGATTTTATTTATTGCTGCTAAGGCTTCAAATTGTGTTTTTGTATCATGAACGTTTCGATTTAGCAATATAATTACGATAATGCGCTATCCCTCTAGAAGGCCGATTTGCATCTAAATTCTGTTGGTACACTGGCAGCACAACAAACGATAATATTGCTATGGTGACGCTAATGACAATGCGGTGATGATAATGATGAGAACATTATACATGTTGTAAAACATAGTTTACAAAAGCAACAGAGCATGTAACAGCGAGCTGTTTTCGCAGATTACACCGAAAGTCACAACACTGTAACAGTGTACAATTCATACCCGCTAATCTTCCACCACTCTTCTGTTATATCGTAATATAATCCGAATAAAATACACATTAACATGTAAAAACAATGAAAATTCTGTTCATCACAGAAATAAATTAATTCTTGAAAAGTAATGTTATGGTTATCGACATTAACATTAATAGAATCTGCTTTATGACTCAAGTTCCTTAAAATACAACGGAAAAAATCTAATGTGTTCCATTCACATGACTTTCTCTATATCACTGCAACAAATTATTCTATTTACTTCATCTAATGGAGCAAAAATTAGCAGAAATGGTCTTATTACTTGCTTCCTTGTTAGCAGAAGCGAAATAAGGGGGTACCATAGGTTAAACTCATAGTCAAAAGCTGGTTGCTCTGCGACTGAAGTTCCTTTGCTTGTATTGACACGAGTTCACAAAGTCCTGTAGATATGAGAAAAGTATGTTTTTATAGCTGAAACCAAAAACAAGAAATATCTCAAAAACAATCAACTCCACGAAAAAAATATATACAACATAAATTGTGTGTTTTAAGGTGCTCTACATCTTTTGTGTGGTAAGTTTTTGTCCATCTCTTACGGTTTAGTAGTTATGCAAATTTCTGTAAAATTGACCCAGAACAAAGTAGTATTCAGAGGCTATTCCGCGAAAATTCAAAATATACATTTTATTTTTCAGATAAATATCTTTAATATACGGTATTTTAATCAAAATTGTTAGTCATGGGGGGATTTTTCTCAAAATCTTCGTGTCGCATCCCTGGATATGCCAAACTTAAATACCAAGTTTTGTATTTTACCGACTTTTCGTTTTTGAGTTATCGTGTTCACGGACACACGGACACACACACACACACACACACGGACTTTTTTCTGGAAATACTTTTTTTGGATACAGGGAACCCTAAAACATATATTTCCGGTGAAATCTCGGTATCGAATTTTTTGGTGGAGTGCAATACCTTCTCCATACACTATGTATATAGCACGTATAGAGAAAGTAAAAATTTAATACGCAAGCTAAAGTGATAATCACTTTAAAGGCAGTCACTATGTTACGTAATTGAAACTCCCTTATCTTGGTACGATTAAAATAAAAAGGTGAATAACTACTTCCCATTTGGAGAAAAAATAAAGTATTGGAAGAAATAAGGAATACACCTCTACAAACGTGTATGACACAAATTTAACGAGATCTACATTTTTTGTGTTGAAAGTTTGTCTAACTCTTATAGTTTATCAGCTATACAAAGGTCATTCAGAATGACTTCAGGGGTTACTCCCAAGATATTGAGGATATACATTTTATTTACAACGCTAATATCTTTAATTTTCGGCATATTAAAAAACGTTAAAAACAATCTAAAGAAAATCGAACGTGTCGAAAAATTACTTTATGGTGGGGGGACTTTCCTGATAAAATATGTGTTTGGAATTTCACCGACAGAAAACAGACACATATACCCACAGTACTTTTTCTAATATCCTTTTTTATTCGGGGGGGGGTCCTGAAAACGTCCGGTGAAATTTTGGTATCAAAATTTTAAGTGGAATACAATACTCTCACTACCTATTATGTGCATTGTAGATACATTCTAGAGAAAGTAAAAGGACGCTTTTGTTGTTAAGAACTTGTTTGTAAGAGCTTTAGGCGTTTGCATTCCGAAATCTTAATAAATACTAAATAGTAACTTCATGATGATTTTAAGGCTTTGCGATTACCAACCCAGCGATGTTATGCAAAGCCCATATACAACAATGGCGAAGTACAAAATGGTCTAAAACTGTCGTTTCCCCAAAAAGCCGGTTTTTATGATATTGCTTTGATGGATTTTGAGGTTATATTTAAATTAAATTCTCTGTTAGGAGCAGAACCCAGGAGCAGAACTTAAGTAATAACCCGGGTCTAAATATTTTTTGAAATATTTATTGTTGCAAGTCAAGTGAAAATTTTAGTTGGAATAGCGATAATTATGGTAGCTTCTGTAAAGTGTAATTCAGTTCACTAAAGAAAGAGTATCTGTAGAGCAGTAATATCCTTACATTCAGCGAATCATTGATGAAGTTCTGCACGGGCGAGAGACATTAGGCATCATTTTTAGATATGAACTTTCAATTTCCGCAGTGCACAGAGCTATTTGAAACACCACTTTCTCAGAGTATTTTTAGAGCACGGACCAGACCATCCTATCTATAGCGCTCTGGCATGTTTACGAGAATAAGCAGCAGGAATCTGCTTAGAAACACGTCATTTTCTCAATGAGAGAGAAGTCATAACAAGTTCGCGATTGTATTATTTAGGTCCATATTTAACTTGTATTTGAATACTGTATAACAAATTGATCTTATCAATCATAGAAGTCCATAATGTGGTTGTGCTTTTATAATAAATAAAGTGATAAATATACCTAGGTAGCTATACTGTCTCCTTAGCGCAGTGGTTGCGCGGCTGTTTGCCAAGTGGGAGACCTTGGTTTGACTCCCGGTATCGGCATGGGAGACCTGGTCCGGGGTGTACTCATCCTCATGAGGCCCAGGGGAGCCAATTGAGGAGCTACTTGACTGAGAAGTAGCGGCTCCAGATCGAGAAGACCGCATCAACCGACCGGGAGGAACTCGATTCCGTCTCATCCTCTAGTACTGCATCCCAGTCTGACGCATTCGGGCCGAATGGTCCCTTGCGGACTGTTGTGCAATGAAGTTAAGTTAAGCTATATAAGAATATATGTATCCTTATATATGCACTTATTAATACACAGATATACACCTATGACTGCTCACTCCACTCACAAACAGGGTAGATTTTCATAATATTTTCATTAGTAATTTTTCTACTTCAAGCCTAAGTAAACCACCAGCAGTTTCAAACAGCTTCAAGCCTGGATTTCATAAACCCTGTATAATGACTTTTCTGACTGTTTCGTGTATTGCTCCACTTACCGCTTACCAGATTTTGCCCAGACTGTACTTCCATGAAATTCTTTAAAATATCATTGAGATAATTAAATATGTACATTTTATTAGCTTTACGAGAGTGTGAAATTCACATTTTCCCAGCCAGCTGAGCAAATCTCCAGGATAGGGGGTGCTGGATAACATTATAATGTCTTTTTGCTCCACTGTCTCTTTTCTTCGTACAGCGAATCCCAGGAAATTAGCTTCTTCATGGATTGGTCTTGGTGATGGGGAAACTACGCAGAAGAATGTGCATGACCATTCTTCCAAGGACAGAGAAGAAGACGTGCTTCGACGAAGTACTCTACAAGTTTCCAGTGGAGGCATCACCTTATTTTGTTCAGCATTAGGGTGAACTTTTAATAGTATCACGGGACTAAATCGGCAGGTAATTTCGGATTTCTAAATTTCATTATCACCATTTTCTTTATGTGTAACTTAGTTAAATTGATAATCTTACGCCCAGACTCAGTAAGTAATTTCTTTTGTTTTGTTTCTAGCCTAATGCTTTCGCGGTTTGAATATGTGTTTTATTTTGATAGGTTTGTTAACTTATATTAAAGTATTGTTTCTTATTTTGTATTGTAATGTTTCTATGTATTTGAGCAGTTCAAGGACATTTCAATGCGAAGATACTCTCTTAATATTGGCTGTGTTATTTTAACGTTACTTCTTGTTAAAATACGTTGTTCTTCTGAGTTTGTTGGGTTGCCGCTTTCTTTTATGAATGCAAATAACGCTTCATATAATTATCAACTTTTTATCCTCTGTGTTATCGATTCACGAAAACTTAGTGCTTTACAACACGTTACAAGTAATGCTATATATAAGAATGGCATCACAAAAATGTATTATTATTATTATTTGTAAAATTTATGAAGTATCATAGAGCATCAAACGGCATTTTCAAAACCTTTTACCGTTCTACTACACCTTGTTGGTATGTTCAGGACCCTCATGTTATAAGGTTACTGTTTCTGATCTTCACTTATAAGCAAGTCTGTCACAAAGCACTCGGGCTCTATATTGATGCCCACTATGAAAGCGCGCCCTCACATAAACACGACAATGCAATTCAGTGAATCTCAAAGCTTTCGTTAATCAAACAATAGAAGGGAGAACTTCGTATTGCTCACCTTCACTGGCAACTAACTAAAATCTGAGGACGCGTAAGGGTCAATAACATTTATGGGTACCTTTGTTTCGCTCCAGGTTAACAACGCTTCAGGTGTAAGGACTCTAATAGCAGTAATTTCTTAGTAAGCGATCACTTACAGTGCGCGCGCGTACGCACCCACACTTAGACGCGAAGGACTGTTTACTACTACTATTATTATTATTATTATTATTATTATTTATTCATCTCGCGGTCTCGAATATATATCTCCAGTGAAATGGACCCAAGCTGACAGCGTCGATATTTTGCAGGCCGTTGCTGCAAATGTATTTCGCGAAGCTCTAGGCAGATCCCAAAAGGCCAGTGTGTATTGAAAATATGAGAAAGTAAACGTTTGGTGCGGTTCTTCAAGAAATTACGCAGCTTATGCAACTCTAACCTAACTAACTCTAACGTAATGTAACATAACCTATGTTTCGGTATCTGCCGTCCTTTGGAGGCTCCGTTGGATGATATATACAGGTGAATAATTGCAAATACTTGTATCACCGTTTGAGGACGATCCAGTATTTGCAGTTTTTTCGCTATTTTCTCGAGTTATGTTCATAAGGAAATTTTCACGATGTTTTTAGGTTGTTTATGTAACCGGTAACATGGTTGACCTTCCTCTGTCCTGCCCGACTATAGCTGGAGAGATGCAGGGAAACACAGCAGACGACATAGCTTAGGGCATTTCAAAAGACCCTGAAATTTATCATTTGTGACAATGTTATTAATAAGCAGAAAAACACTTATGTGTTATAAGCATTGTTCTCTACTAAATACCAACTTGTTTGCACTTATTCAACTCCCACACTGTAGAATGAAATTATTGTGTACGTAGACTTTTTATGGTCTGCATAGGATCTGCCTTCATACTTATTTAATTACTACTAATATCCTTTTATTACTATCTCTTCCTTTATTCATAATGATTTTAGAGAGTGATGGGCATTCCATAACGTTTGCTATTTTCGTGGAATAATTTGGCAAACTGCTGCCAAAGCAAATTTGAGCTTGGTTATTTGCAAAATAGTATTTACATTATATGCGATGAAGTCAAATTAAACATCTCTCCCATAGATGGTGGAATATGAAGTGCATGAAGTGCACAGGAATACTGATGATGGGAAAATGTTCAGCTTTTAGCGTCGAATGAAAAGCGTAGAGCAAGGGATATGCAAATGGACCTTCCTCATTGTGCCTACCAATGCAGATAAACGCAACGTTATGTGGCGGCCCGTTTATTTGCACGGATGAAAGCTTCCCTAGACAGCAAAGCGTGACTTACTCTCCAGCGGCTGTGTCCAAAAACTTTCTCATCTAAATTACCGTCCTTGCTGCTGCAATAAAAGCAGAGTGGCTCTAGTTAAAAGTTCCCATTTCTAGAGATAATAACGAAAAGGCAAGAAAAGGCAGACAGTTTATCGAGATAGTGTCCTCATGAGGCAAAGAGGCCCACGGAAGATAAAGACTTCACATCAGTTCATACCAGGAAGAATATACTGCCTTTTTCCGCTTCTCCGAGGTAACAGAGATAGCTTCAACGCAAGAAAAAAAAAAAAAAAAAAAAAAAAAAAAAAAAAAAAAAAAAAAAAAAAAAAAAAAAAAGCAGCTTGGCTGCAGAAAAACTTCTTCGCCTGCCTTTTCTAGACTTGATTAAACAATATAGAGTTACAGATCTTCATTTGGAGACTCCTCTTAGTGTTTTTGGCAAGTACCTCATGTTAGCGAATGCCAACTTGTGTCTTAGTATATCTCTGGTTCCATATTTAATGTTACTACGAATTTAATAAACCTTGTGAGAATTGTGACTCGCTTATCTACATCGTAAAATGAAGTTTTTCATTACCTATTAGCAGAATCTGCAGCTACCCTCGCATTATTGCATTAAATGGTGGGAGCTTTGCCCTCTCATTCTTGGTTTTGCGCTAGGTTACTCTTCCCCTCTTCTACTCCTCCATTGTCTCTCTTCCTCTCTATGCAGCTTAACATGACACTTTTGAAAACCGTAGTAAAACCGCTTCTTCTTCGAGTACGTTAAAAAGTCAGAAAAGGTGTACACTGTAACTTATTCTTTGTGTACTCCCAGTACTAAAACGATTTATTATGGGAAAGTACCCTATTTCTGGCACCAGTGCCAGAAAATGAATTAAATATTTGCCATTTGACAGCATAATTTTCTCCAATGGGGCTGTAAGAAAACCTGAAATAGTTACCCTCATTAGAAGCTTCAACACGAAACTGATTAATTTCAAATCTGGAGAACCCATTTGATATTTTTGGCTTATATCCCACAGAGAACTTTTTCAATCAAACAATAGCCTTACAAAAGATGTAATGTCAACATTTTCTTTCAATTTCAGTATACGTTTCACCCTTGAATATACACACTAGACCGTCGAAGGCATAAAAATCTTCGACTGAAAACGGAGAATAGTACTTACAACCTAACTTTAAAATTTTATTTTTTAAAAAGTTAAATCCCATTTAAAATTAGAAATGTTCTATGTTTCCATAATCAAATAAAAATAATTCATATTCTCAGAATTAAAATATAATATCCTTAAAACGACGAACATTTCATTACCAATAAAGCATTTTTAATATTGCTAATAATATTAAGAAATAACAAACACTCGCTTAGTTACCAGCTCGAAAAGTATGCTAATAATGTAATTTTTGCTTCTGCGTCCAAGTAAACTGTTCATATTCCTTTTTGTAAACATCTTTTGATACAAGATTTATCTGGAATTAATGAACTCTCTTAGATTTGGTCAAAATGTGAAACGGAATACAATCCATATTTTCAATAGTTGTGTCATTATCTTCCATTTTCCTCTATAAATGTTGAAACAAAAGAGCATCTGCTTAGCAACCATATTACGTCATACATCTGTAATCTCTGATATAATTTTTTATGTAGCAAATTTGTTAGTTACGTATTTTAATGATAAAATTGCATTAAACATTTATATAACACTATATAATCTCACTGTAACACTCATAAAAATTAACGCGTGAGTGAAAGCGAATATATACTCGTGTCACAGTTAGTTAGATTATACTCTAGTTACATAAATAACTATTATGCTTCTTACACAATCGTTAACTTCAGGTACTACTTAACATGAATGTATAATAATAACACTTTACATTATACATCTATTGAAATGTAACATGAAACACGATTGCAATATTTTATTACCTAAAAGTTCATAAATGAGGTAATAATAAGCGAAACGTTTTGACTACTTTGATTTATTGGCACCTCATTAGAGTCCCTTCCTGTTTTGAGGGCATTCATTGAGGTATGATATAGAATATTTTATAAGTGGCATAAGATAACATTCTCGAGGTTTCATGACAATGCGTTTAACAAATGAGAATGAATAGATAAATAAACAAACAAATAAATAAAATACTACCTGTGCTTCAGTTTTCAGTCACTAGGCATTGTTTAATCTTTATATAAATTTAAACGTACGAGAAACATTTGTGTTACAACCTTTTTATGTGCGCAGACAACTAAATATTCGACCTTCGGAATGATAAAATAGCTTGCCAGTATTCACAATAAACATTTAATCCCGCATTTGGGAGCGAGCGCTTGCTGAGACGTCACGAACAGAGCTGGTGAACATAATTCAACCGGATATCTGCTCTTTTGTGGTGTATTATAGAATATAGCTATTCTACCTTTAAGCGAATGTAGTGGTATATAAATACATGCTTCTTCTTCTTTCGCTTTTTACCCTCCTCGTATGAAGGACTTGCATAACCAGCGTCTGGGGCCAGACGTCAATTGATGAACAGAGACTCTGGGTCAAAGAGGTAAGCTAGAATGGCGATCAGCTCAGATGCCTTATGAACATGAAGCTGATAATATGCAATGCAGGCGAAATGGATGAGTGGAAAACTGACGATGGGGGAAGTCGGAGATCCCGGAAGAAATATCCCGTTTCGTCACCACAAATCCCATAATCGCTCACCTGCTATGGCACCCGAGCTGAATCGCCATGAAGTCGGTATGACAAAATAAACAAGAGGTAAGTACTATTTTTGAACTAATTATTTCACATTTGTTTATTGAAATACAGTATTACAAACGTATAATAGGTAGGGAATATAATAAGCATAGTTTTATAGCAATAATTCCAACGCCAGAAACAACATTAAAAGAAGTGATTAATACAGACGTCACACACAAACTGGCAGTTTGGAATACTTCACTTATTTCTTATAAAACGAGATTAACATTGTTGAGAACTACTGTAATTTCACCGTCTCCCTCAATCAGCTAAGAGCACGGAGAAAAAGATGCTGAAATCCACTTGGAAGATATTTCGTTAATATGATTACCAGAATCTCTCTAGCGTCTCAAGAAAGACCTAATTTTTCTATTGAGCAATTCATTAGCAAAAACGTTCCAAATGAGTAGGTTAAAATTTGCAAACATTTGCTTTTTGAAGCTTGCAATTATAATTTCTAGTGAATGGAAACAAAACAACGTTTACTGTGAGCAATATCGCTTTTTAAACATATAATTCCTTTAAACTTCTTGCTTTTTGCAATTTCTCTCTGATTATTCTGCTCTAATTAAAGAATTTAACACAAAATAAAACAGGAGAATTTTGCGTGCATTTGGAGGCATCGTGAGGCTGAGGTACGACAGTTTCATGAGCCATGGTTTGACCACCAATGAGGCTTATTTCCATTAATCTGGTTACCGAGTGAGATGGCTCTGAAGCTCCGCCGCTCGATTCCCGAGGACCACTCTCTCTGGGCATTGATTTTTTTATGGTTTACCCGGGTTGGTAGGCGAATGCTGCACTTTTGCTACGACATTTCTGTCAAGCACTTGTATGTATGTAGAGAGAAAAAGGGAGAGAGAGAGAGAGAGAGAGAGAGAGAGAGCGCGAATGAGAATGGCAAAATAATATAAATGAAACAGCTGTGTAAATTTTTCCTCAAAGCAGTTTTAGCGTATTATAACAAAATATTTTTAATATACAGCTATAAAAACTATATCTTGAATTTTTTCTAAGTATTCCGTGAACTTCTCAGTCTTACAATTGAATTGTAAATACCTAACTGATCAACTATAATGGACTACATAAAAATACAGAGGTTTTTGAAACTTCACGTTTTGTCAAGGAATTTATTTCTTAAGCTTAACTGTTTTCGAAATATTCCACGATATAATATGTCTATATAATGTCAAGCATACGTTATTATATGACAAAAAGGTTTGATATTTTAGAAGGTCTTTTTTTATTTTCCTTCACAATAGATTGTTAATAAAATTTATGAATTTATTCCTGTAAACGTTTAATATTTTCCGCAACTTTTATATAGCAAAATGCTAATTATTTAACTGTGAATAATCCATCGTGGATAACGTAACGTGTATTAATGCTGTAGTATATCAAGTATAAGCCAGAGAAAATCGTTGACAATAAGGTTACTTTACGATTTAAGTTCAATTAAAAAGTTCTAACTGCTAGATGTAGCCACTTTTGTCATTTCTAATGGCATGCATATTTACATTGCTTATTTATTTTATAGAGCAAACATTATATTTTGAGGAATCCAACTCATAACCCGTATTAAGTTAAAACCAACCACGATTAACGCTTTCCGGCTATTGCTGTAATGTGGTTCATTATAATATATTTTAATTGGAATTTGTATAAAAATTTGAAGCTCAAGTTTCATTAATTCTCTATTTTTATGATATGAGACTTTTTATTCTACAAAGCATAGGCTAACATACAAGTAACTAACATTTCATTTCCTTATTTTAATGCAAATTCAAATTAGTATTCAGCTACAGTATTTAACAACATCCAAGCAAGGCAATCACCGTTTATTTTACGCAAGTCTAGCCCATCTTTTACTTTAGACTTCGGAACACCGCAGCAACTATTTGAAATTTTGGCCTGTGATGTGCATTGCTGGGCAACAAATCGGAATATAAGGGGAGTAAGGGGAGTTTTATGACACTATTATTCGCCATAAACAAACAAGTTTCAAAAATCGGTTTCAGTCAACAAAATGGGCTGAAAATCCGTAAATCTACGACGCGGGACCCACGGCTTTACTTCCCTTTCGAAGGAAGCCAAGCTAGGGATTTTTACGCCCGAAAAAATCCATCGTCCTCCGCCAGGTTTGAACCCGCATGGTCAGCATATAAAGTCAGCATGGCGACGATTACACCACGGAGGACGACTAAAGAGTCTTAGCAAATACCGCTCGTGAGATAATATTGACAGTATCCTAATTCCTCATGGTGTTACTCATGATCACGCGAAGAAATTTCCAAGCATTAAAGCCCGAAAAAAAGGAAATTATTACGTTTTGACGTCGCAGATAACTTAACACCCCATCTCTTTTTGAATCTTTTATTGTTTGCAAACCTCTCGCGAGACTGTGTTTTGCGTTCTTTGTACTGATAATTTGAGTGTAGCATGAAGTTAACTCCCTAAGGATTCCTATTCTTGCTTATAATAAACCTTGTTATTATAACTATTGGCATAACATATATTACTGTTTATAGGAAACTATAAGCTCTTCTACGATGACACAATATCCGGAGATTATTCTTAATGCAGTTATTTCCATATTCATTGTCCGTTTTAAACTCTATAAAGCCCTGATTTCATTCAACGTCACTATATTTTTCCACCATGGCAGACTGTGTCCGACCCCAGAAAGCTAGGATGATATGAGAATATCCAACGGGCAGCTGAAACCGACCGCGGGGAAGGAGCCACCATGGTGGGTCTCTAACATAGTCAAGTATCTCTTCATCTCAACGCGGGGAGCGCTAGGAACACAAGTCTTGGGTCTGATGAGCAACCCAAGTCCCACAGACGACTTCAGCACCACCAAGCTACCAAGATTCCCAAGGCACAGTCACCGACACAGAGCGATGCAACCACGCAGTCACGCCGTCACATACAACACTGAAAGAGATCGGTTGGAATGAAATTGAAATGAAGTGAAGAACAAGAGTTCAGGGATATTGAGAAACATCCTCAACATTCACCTGGTAACCCAGGAAAACCCCGCATGAGTCAGACAGGTTTATTACGGGAATCGAACTCACGAACTCCAAATATCAGTTCCAGACAAAACGCTTAAGCCACCTCGCTCGGCGAGCCATTTTAAAAATCAAATATATATAGATATATATAGATTATATATAGATATATAGATATATATTGATATATATATATATATATATATATATATATATATATCAGTAGCCTGAAAAAAAAAAACAAAAAAACATTGTAAGTTCTGCAGAGCAGAACTGATTGCCCTCAATATGCTTGATGAAACAAAAATAGTAACGCTGAAATAAACAGCAAAGCTTTCTATGAGATCAAAGACATAGAAAGAAAGAACGGAGCGGGAGTATCGGTATCTAAGAATCTGCGCGGAAAACAAAATAAGAAATGAAAATCACTACCTTAAGTGGTAAAAAAGACGAGTAGAAAATATAAAATCAAACGTATTCTTCGAGAAAGAAATACAAATAAGATGAAAGCACAACGTAACTCCTTAGATAAATATTCCTAAACCAAAAGATTTGTTTCTCTGTTCTTAAACAGAATTTAGAAATGTATGTAGTAGAATTTCAAGTAATTATAAATTAGCCATGCATAGCATTGTGCATTGTGCGCTTTGGTATGCGTTTTATGTTGTATCACATACTTATTTTTACAAGATACAACCTTTTCTCAAGATTTCCAAAAGCAATTGCAAGAAGATCATTTCGCACTAGCTACAAAAGAAAGTATATAATACAAATGCGCATGTTAACAAACAAAATCATACAAGGGTCAGAGGAGAAAAAATGCACACAATCAATTAAAGACCGCGCATTATTTTAACTGAACGCATAGGATATTTTTAAAATAAATATAATTAAGGTTCTTTTATAAACCTTTTAATGGTTTATATTTAATAAAATGGCAAAAGTTTAACAAATGTGCTAAGCAAATGCTTTTTTTGCGGAGAAGCCCTTGAAATTATCCGACATTTTAAACCAAAAATGAACACCACGAAACAACAGCCTACGTGAAAGACACTGATCCAGTTAGTTAAGGGATAACCGCAGAATTCACAGGCCTCAAGCGTTCAGAGTTAACGCTGGTCCCGGAGAAGATAGAAATAATCGATCTATCGAAGTTTATTCTTTGTTTATAGTCCTGCGTGAGTGCCCTCTCACCTCACCTAATATACTCAATAAGAGAGGCTACCAAGTAAGGAAGAATCGGTACTAACACCAAAGTGTATGACAAATAACAAATCACAGAGAAACAGAATGTTTAAAAACAATAATTTGGTTTAAAGTTAAAATCTTTGTTCCGATAACAAGAAATAGAGTACAGACGGTGCCGTGGCGAATAGATATACTGCTCGCCTCTCCCCAAGGTGAGCCTGGTTCAACTCTAGGAGACCACATGTGAATTTTCTGAGCGGGTGTTCTCGCGGTTTCCGCCGCCATTTATTTTTCTACCTGCTCAACAATTACTTATCCGTTCATCCGTTTCACTCTCATACCAGGCTTCGGGCCAAATGCGCATCGTGGCTACCGTCTCCGGTCCAGGCGTTGGGTTATAAGCCATGGTATGTACTCCATATTAGAAGGGAAAATGCCAAAGAAGAAAAAGAAATATAATAATATTTATTTTACAACTTTACTTAAAGTAGTTTTCTGATAAAGAGGCCCAAGAATCTTGACTTTTTACCATATTACTACGATTGTACCTTTAGAGGTTTATTTATTTATTTTATATATACATAGGCTGTTTCAAGACGACATCAAACAAAGATAACAGGCGATTAGCTTACACTTTGACTTGTCCGAAATTTGATGTCGCAACTTTCAAACTCTTCTATTTAAAGTTGAGTGTGTGTGTTTAAAAGTCGCACACATTGGGATTAGACAGCGAAGGAACAACGGCTGTCATACGCCACGTAAACAACTTCAGAATGTGTTTTACGAAACACATAACAAATCCCACATGCTATGTTTTCCATTACTAAGGTGACCTGTGCCGCGCCGGCGTGTCTATCAAACCACGCCTACACCAGGCGACTGGGACCTTCGCTATCAACCGGCTTCTCTCTTGAACTGCCATTTGGTTATATTATCCATGGTGCTTTTATGGCAGATTTTATATGTGCCGAATTTAGAGCTGAAAATTATATACACGCATTACGTACGGAAAGACTAACAAGGTCCACATCTTCGTTTGGTGTAATTTTTAAATGCAATATATATTGCACCAGTCACAAAATAATTATTTTTACCCTGTATACTCATCTAGGAACGTAAATATGTTGAAACTTTTCTAGGTATAACGATTATTTGAAATCTAAAAATGTGAATCTGCTTTCAATAAAGTTTATCGGTCTTAAAAGTGTATGCTGGCAACAGAATCAAATATAATTCCAATTTTTATTACTAATAGTGACAATATTTTAATAAAAACTACAGAAACTTGATTACAATACGGGGTCTTTTACACACTCTTTATAATCGTGAAAACACTGGTACTGCCTCCCCGAGATTTTATTACAGCAGATCATTGAAAGCAGGTATCACATTTTAGCTTGGTCAGATGAAATCTCTCTGAACCACATCCTGGATGGCTTCAACCAGATCTTTATTATTTCTTGTTCTTTTCTTTGGTTCAGCATTATCAATCATGTTCCAAAAATACCCTTTGGGGTTGAAATTTTTGGAAAATACCTAAGCTGTTGGTATAAAATTCTAACTTATTTTAGAAAGAAGTAAATATTGCATGATTCTAGGTTAGTCGCCCTCCGTGGTGTAACGGTTACCATGCTGACTTCATATAACCAAGGTCGCGGGTTCAAACCCGATGGATTTTTTTCGGGCGTAAAAATCCGTAGCATGGCTTCCTTCGGAAGGGAAGTAAAGCCGTTGGTCCCGTGTCGTAGATTTACGGCACGTAAAAGAACCTCAAGCCTGATAAGAGAGGCCTCTGAGCAAAATTAAGCGGTCTTTCACGCCCAGTATAGAATGGGACGCTGAGAACCTAAGCAGTTAAAGAGCGTCCATAAATAACACGCCATTTCCATTTTGATTCTAGGTTACAACATAAATTTGATAAAATAATGGAGTTCTTAAGGAAGGTACTCGTTGTTTTGCTCGAGATATACTGCTGAGTATTACTAAAAGGTGCAATTTTCTGGTTATGCAAACTTCTGCATAATTGTTGGTAAGAAACTTTTTTTAAAATCATGTTTATGCAATCAAATTTACTATTTTCTCAACAAAATGTAATCCATACACTCCTTGCTATAAATATAACCCCAAACAATCATACTTTCTGGGAACTCCTCTCCTGAAGCTAAAATTCTGACAAAAGGCCTCACGGCTTCGATAAGGATAAATATTTTTGTATAGTTTTCTCCGATATTAAATTGTAGTTACTTTAATTCATATCTCTTCATTCCAATGGGCATGTTCCTTTCCCCCTTTTAGTTGAGATGTACTTATTTTAACTGTAAGGGGTTTCCCCTGGTCGTCTAACATGTAGACAGGTTTCTGAAAATCTATTTCTGAATGTACGACTCTACAAAGCACTTCTTGCTTTCTTTCAATTTCACTGAAATCATACTTCAGTTTTTCGTACAGATCCGCTTCAAGACGCGGTAATTAGCAGCAGAAGACCTTGCTCCACTAATTCGACCTACATTTTTAATTTCTTGTATTTAACCAATACTCTCTAATCAGTGGACTGGTTAAATAATGTTTCTGATGCAATATGTTGAGTAGAAAAGCACTTAGAAGCAAAGGCCCAAACTTTATGAAAAGAGTAACTAAGAGTAACTAAATTTACTTTGCAAATTCTACATAGTTGTTATTTGCGCCGTGGCGCAATGGGCAAGAGCACGGTCTCTGGTTCTCGGCCACAGAATGCTTTTGTTTCAACCCTACCCATAAGGTTGCGGATTTTAATACCCGGGTATAGGAAAGGTGTCCACTTAGCATCATGAGGAAAGAAAGGAACTGCGACAGACAGCGATATTGTCCATGGTAGCCAACATTCCGGCTGGTGAATGCGTGATGCTAACCACGTCACCTTTGCTTAAATGTTGGATTATTCTCCACATCTGCCGTGAGTGAATGGGCGTGAAGCCGGCAGTCGATTGGTAGCCCTGGACTCGTAAGGCTGTAGTGACAGGGAATATATTTTTATTATTATTAATATTATTATTATTATTATATCATCATTATATTATTAAACACATCGTTAACTACTATATTAAAAGCAACAATAGACACAATAGTATCAATACATGGAAACAGTTTAGAAGCTTTCTTGGAATTATACATAGAACTAAACTGAAATAGTGCACCCGCTGTTGAGATTAAATTGAATTTATATATTTATTTTGTACATTCATGTACTCAGTAGTACCCTATACTTGAATAATTTCTTCACGCGCACATCCAAGAAACGCAATAGACTTTTTGGGTACCTTGTTCACAAAGAGGAAGACTGGACATCATTGAGGCCCTTCGAAAATATTATAACTAAGCTTTCCAAAAACAAGTAGAAATATCATTCCAGCTGCACAGCAATGACTTCTGTATTTAAAACGTAGAGAAATTCTGCAGCCTAGATGCTTAGTGTTTGAGGACATTTCGTAGAACGAGATACTGTGATTATTTTATATTTTTTTATATTTATAAGCACATTCATAGATCCTCATCAAGCATGATTTCCTTTCCTTCATTTATCTTTCATTCGTTTCCTTCTCCTGCTTCTAGTTTTCGTGGTTTGACGTGGTGCCTGGCAGACGGCGCGAAATCTTATTCCCCCTGAATACTCCGGCTGGACATTAAAGGGTTTCTTGGTGGATGGGACGTTTATCGTCTCTGTGGCCTGTCTGTCTCCTATCGCCTTGAATTTGCCTTGAGTCTCCCTATCCCAAAGCCTATACTTATTATAGATATACAATTACATTATGAAGGAAACTTAAAGCAAACGATACATGTTGATATTATCAGAATCAATGCTTTTGTGCGTAGATCTGTAATTTTAGTGAATCCAAATATAAATTCCTACCTTCATAATGATATGTATGACAAATTATGTTAAAGATAGGAATCACACAAACGCTTTGTATTTGTAAAGACATACACAGAAATAAGTCAGTAAGATCAGTGCCACCAATAATTTGCTATAGACTTAGTTTTCATATATTAGCTTGTGCAATTTCACAAACTTTCGATTTAAGATTTCTCAAAACTCTGCTGTTTATATTTAGAGTAATATCGCCATTGATATTATACTTAAAATTGTTATTCTAGAAAATTAATTGCTCAAAATGAAAGAGATCCTTATAATATCCGAAGTTTGATACTTTTCGAAGTAGATAATACAACATATTTTCTCTTTTAACTCAATTCATCTTTAACAAACCAATCCAAATACATCCCCATTCATTTAAAGAAAATGTTAATTCATTGGTTTTGTGTTCATCCATTTCACAATCGTTTCATATCTTCTTCACTCTCATACCAGGCTTCGGGGCAAATACTCATCGTGGGTACCGTCTCCGATTCAGAGACCGTCTGTTCCTCAACATGCATGTAACCCAGGCGCTGGGTTGTAAGTTATGGTCGGTATTGGTCTTCTACATGAGGAGGGAAAACAGCGAAAGAATAAAAAGAAATATAATGCAATAGTATTTATTTACTACTTTACTTCAAGTAGTCTACCGATAAGGAGGACTAAGAATCTCGACTTTTTACCATTTTTCTCCGATGTACTTTTAGAAGTTTTATTTGATTTTCTTATGTATGAGTAATAGATATTGCACTAGTAACAAAATAAATATTTATTCTGTATACTCATATAGAAAGTTAAATATGACGGAATTTCTCTAAATTTGTTTTTCTAGGCACAACAACTATTTGGAATCTAAAAATGTGAATCTGCTTCCAATAATGTTTATGTCTTAAAAGTGCTTGCTACAGAAAAATCGAAAAAATTGAATGTATGTGTATAAAAATAAACTAAAAGTTTTGTTAATGGGATCGATGTCTTCATTTGTTCTTAAAAGTTTGAATTTTGGGCAAATTATTTTTTTGGAGGGAGGGCCTTTGTTTAATTGTACTCAATTCACCTCTCACTTACCAATCCAATTCACCCCTCACTTTCTAATCCAATTAACCCCTCAATTACCATAATTCCAAATTTTATTACTAAATAGTTACAATGCTTTCATTAAAATTACAGAAACTGTATTACAATACGGCGTCTTTTACATACACTTTATGATCGTAAAAATTATTAGCATAGTTTAAGTAAAACTTGAGAAAATGTACTTTAAAATATATGAAACTAATATTACTTATTCCTTAAAAAACAGCTTCTTCTAAATTTACCTCTAATAAAAGCTATTTAGGACAGAAATATCTTTCTCAAAGTTTTCCAATTTGGATCTACAGTAATTGTAGCAATGATATTCTACCGTGCAGGATCGCTTTTATGCATTACTGTCAAGGGAAAAAAACTTATGAACATTTCCTAAGTTATCTTAATCAAACGTAATTAGAACAGAAATCTCTTCGCAATGAACCAAAGGAATTAGAATAGAAGTTGCACTGCTTTGTCACACAATTCGCACTCGCAGTTTCAAATTGCTGATATTAATTCTCATCCCACAACGTTAGGCGTATCATTCTAGAAGATCTCGTTCCGCTTTTCCTATTACCAGTATCTTATCGCAGAAGCACTCATTTCCAACCACTTGTTCTCTCCTCGCCTGTGGATACGTAATTGAACACTCTAACCAAAATGGGTGTCTTCAATGTTATTGCTCGGATTCTCTCAAACTTTACATTGTTATCTAGGCAAAAGACATTTCCTCACAGATTGTTAGGAAGCTCCAAGATATCTAATAAAACGTATAAATACAATGGTTGTTCACAATATAGGGTTATTTCATTTCTCATTATCGTTTCTCATCCATTTGAATACAAATAGATTGATTGTGTTTGGGATTCCTTGAAAATGTTGGCCTTTCTCGTTAAAATAAGCTTGAAGTGACAAATGCTATATTGGCCCGAATTCTTTCCCACGTTCTCGGTCTCCTTTTTTCTCTTAGACACGATTACAAAAACGTATTCTTACGGAGAAATTTCTGCATTTGGAAACCTCAAAATGTTTTTCAATAGAATCTCAATATAGAATGTATTGGTTAAATACAATATTTGACGGCGGCAAATAAAATTATAACACACATTTATATTGCTCTTTCCAAAAACTGTAGGCAGAAACAAAGGTTAATATTGCTTTTCTACGTATAAAATAGCAACAAAGATATTTTGAATTTTCCCCCTTTAAATTCTTCTGTGACATAAGCCAACTCCAGCTGGAAAGCAAGTATACGTATCATAATATGCTTGGGTAAAATGTTAATAACATAATGCAGTTTGACCAAACAGTCAAGGTCTGAATTAGTGATGCGGGCATGTTGCTATCTTAGAATAATCTCTTAACAGCGAAATGTATTTTGGTAAACTTCTTACAATTTAAAGTAGTAGTTATTTTAAAATCATTATTACAATCAAACTTTTCTTTAAATATATCCACAAGAAGGCTATTAGGGGTAGAAGTTTAGATAGTTGTATTAATAATTAAGACAAGTGTAATGAACAACATTAGATCAATACTTTTCTAAATTCTATAATTTTATTTATCAAGAATAGTGCATATTCAGGTTGGCTAGTTATGTAGGCGTAAGATACATAACACATAGGTGTTTGTATTCTGTGAGACCGCGTAACTGAGTGTGCGGGCCTTGCTATAACGAATGTGGTATTGGCACGAGCTGAATGCTCTCTGCAAGGCCAATGACCCCTCACTACCTACTCTATTAGGTCACATAGTGAGGTGTAAAAACATGGAAGCAAACTGGATAGCTACAGTGGCAGGCATTGTTCATTTAGACCCGCAATTAAGACCATGCAAGACGCATCAAATGTGACTGGTTTGTGGGAAACCTGTTAGACTAAGAACATATCAATTAAATCACAGGATTAGATACACTTTTATTAAAATATCTGTATCTCAATGCCTCTATACTGTCTAACCAAGGTTCTCAGTATAATTTAAACGGAGCAGGACAAGAAAATGTTTGCACAATACTGCAAGCTATTTGTGATAAACTAACACTGGCAGCTTGTTCTGCAGCAGCGTGGAATAGCAGAGAATATCAGCTTCTTATTGGTTTCTCTCTAACCTGGAGGTCGAAAGGCCAACCTCGTCCTCATCGAAGTGAACTCCCTGAGGCAAATCTTCAGCATTCGGTTTTAGAGCCTGGGGGAGTCTCAAGACTTAGCTTACCCTCGAAGGGTTGGGCTTAGCATAATATACGAGCTGCAACACCAGGGATCGATTTGCGTAGGTAGATATATACCTACTACCTAGACAAAATTAATCTCCTATCTTTACTCAATGCAGTCAATATAATGTTATAACAACTCAGTAAATTCTGTGCATTTAGCTGAAACTATATTTGTATCATTATGAAGGAAAAGATGATAAAACTTATTACCACATATCGCACTTAGCTGCATCATCAGATAAGATATATTTGCAAGTGTGCAAAATGTGTAAAAGAATTGGAAAAACAAATGAACAGATACCGTTTAATACCATATTTATTTCGTTTCGTTTGCAGACTTATATTACTTATAATGGTATGTAGGCAATGGCGTCCCGAGGATTTTCTGAATGTAAAGTCCTATTTAATTCAGCTATGACTAACCTGTCAATTTATGCAACACTGGCAATATTGTGAGCTTCTAAAAGCAATATATTTTAAATAGAATCTATCAGAGTGTGTAAAACTTGTTTGGACTCCAAATGTTTAAACATTTTAAAATGTACAATTTGAAAGATCTTCACTAAAATATTCGACATTATGCAGAATGAAGTTTTTCCATTACCCAAAACGTTTCAGAGGCATCCAATTGGAACTGCTGTGGCCCAGATGCTTGCCGATCCTCACCGTTTTGGGAGAGGAGATGAAAAGATCACGTTTTTAAATTTGCAATATTTATC
Source organism: Hymenopus coronatus (assembly GCA_030762935.1). Taxonomy (NCBI): domain Eukaryota; kingdom Metazoa; phylum Arthropoda; class Insecta; order Mantodea; family Hymenopodidae; genus Hymenopus; species Hymenopus coronatus. The sequence continues at coordinate 38,236,853 of CM060890.1, forward strand.
TCTTGCAAGAGACACTGAAAGTATTATCTTTCGGCTTCTTGCAGTGCTGATATTTGCAGATAAAAATTCCATTAATCCAGCACACTCATCTTCAGAAATTAACGAAACGCCTCCAAAGGGCGTCCGCTCTTCTCATTTGGATATGTATTTTCTATGAGAGTGAAGGTTAAAACCAATACAGATGATACCGGGACAACGAGGAAGAATTCAATCGAAACGTTCACCATTAATTTCTTTTTTCTGAAAACGAATAGTTTTGAGCAATTGGAAACTCTTATTTGCGGATGCCTGCAGTTCAAACCAGCTAAGCCACATTTCCAGCATAAATTCCTTCTTTATTTTATGTCGGTCCATCCGCTCAGGGCTGGTCATGCTTGAAATCCGGTTGGGCATAGCTTAATGGACTTAGAAATGCTGGGGCGATGCCAGAATTGCGCCTTAAATACAAAAAAAAAAATCTTATGTGCTACATTCACATGACTTTCTCTAAATAGTCTGTAACAAACTATTCTTACCGAAGCTTATTCTTCTATGTAACATGCTGCGGAGATAAACAGTAAAGCAATTACTACTTAGTTGCTTATAAGCAGAAGGGAAATAAGGGCATGCCCGCCTGGTAGCGTGTCTGCCTCATATTCAACAGGTCTTGAGTTCGAATTTCGCTTAGGGTAAGCTACTCAGATAAGGTTTTCCCTTGTCCTGAGAAGACCAATGTCGAGTAACTTTAAGCTCCAAGGACCCCGAGATCATTTGAGCATCATTTCACCAATTTCATTCATCGTCCGACATGACCAAACATGTTAAACTAAAAAAAAAAAAAAAACAAGGAAATATACCAGGCTAAAGCGATATTCAAATCTTTTAAAACCCGATTGATATTTGCACAACTGAAGTTCCGTTCGCTTAGTATTTCCAGAAAAACCACAAAACAGAAATGAAACAAAAGGTAACTCCGTTAGAGAAGATGCGTAGTTTAACATTAAAACAAGGAATATCTGGTAAACAGCCAACTCGGCAACACATATGTATATGGCATAAATTGTTTGTTTTTGTGTAGTAAGTTTTTCTCCATCTCTTACCATTTACCATAAACGCAAAGTTCAAGAAAATTCATCCAGAATGAAAATCTATTCCTAGAAAACTTAAAATATGCATGTTATTTGTGATGTAAATAGCTTTAATGTGCGTTATTTTAATCAAAATTGTTGGAGCCATTTTTGAAAAAAAAATTCAAAAATTCTTGTCATATAAACGGTAGTTTGGGATAGGGAAATTTTCTTGAAAATCTTTGTGTGTGTATCCTTAGAAGATACCAAATTTAAATACAAGTTTTGTCTTTTCGTTTTTGAGCTATGCTGTCCACACACTGACCTTTTTCTAAGACGCTCTTCTTAAGGTCCTCAAAATATATTTTTTCGGTGAAATCTCTGTATTGAATTTACATAATACGTGTAGAGAAACTAATATGTAACCACGCATTCCAAAGGGGTGAAATGACTTGAGAATTCACACAAAATATCGGAAATTGTGACTCTTAAGTACTGTCTTGCAACTAATCCATTTGTCGTGAACCTTTTAATTAGATACATTTTGACAATAGCGCAATTTTAATCGAGAACATCTAAAAAAACAGCTTTATCAACTTACATTGTTTTATTACTTTCTCTAGACCGTAAGTACAATGTACAGAATGGACAGAGAAGGTATTGTATTCCAACCAAACATTCGATGTCGAGATTTAACAGGAAACATAAGTTTTGCGATCCCTGAGGCATTTTAGAAAAAGGTCTGTGTGTGTTTGTAGACAGCATAGCTCAAAAACGAAAAGAGTGTTAAAAACCCAACTTGGTATTTAAATTGAGTATCTTTCAAGAATTCGACAGGAAGGTTTTGAAGAATATTCCCCCACCAAAAACTACCGTTTACATGGAAAACGTTTTGAAAAATTTGTTTTTCTCAAAAATGGCTCTAACGATTTTTATTAAAATACCGTACATTAAAGACATGTACAACTCAAATAAACTGCATATTTTGAATTTGCTGGAATTAGCATCTCAAGACCTCTTTATTCTTGGTGAGTTTTGCAGAAGTTTGCAGAACAGTTAAACCGTAAGAGGTGGACCAAACTTACTACATAAAAATGTAGATCTTTTTACAAAACATAATATATGTGATACACGTTTTATGTAGAGTCGACCATTCCTAAAATATCCTTTGTTATTAGTTTCAATTTTAATATACTTTTCTCAAACGGGAAGTGACGTACTTTCTTCTCTTACTGTTTTACTGCAGGCCATGCAAAGCGATCCGAACTTCAGTTGCTCGACATAGGATCAGTTTTTAAAAGATTTAACGATCGTTTTAACCTAATGTATTTCTTTATATCCCTTCTACTTACAAAGGCACAAGTAATAAGATAATTTCTACTAATGTTTACCTTGATTAGCATGTCGCAAATAGAAGAAAATCCTTTGTTAGGATAACAGAGTAAGTCATGTGAATGGAACACACCAGATTTTTTATGAGCAGTATTATTATCTATTGTTTTAACTAACTAAACGCTATAATAAGTCATAATAATAAAATTATTTAAAAATATTCATTTGACTTTGTTGTCTAACTGCGGTTGCTGGATATATTTATTTGTGATGTATATAGAACTGATGATTAGAAGCTATATTTTATCATAAAATAGAAGCGTTTATTCCGCTTATACGGGTGTTTCAAAACGACACCAAATGAAAACGTGGACCTTGTTGGTCACACCGTACGTTATAGGTGAATATAATTTTCAGCTCTAAATTCGGCAATACAAAAACTTCCATAAAATCACCATGATGGCAATCGTGTATAACTCTATGGCACATGCCTGGCCCACTCCAAGAGAGATGCCGGTTAGAAGCGAAGGTCTCAGTAGCATGGTGTAGGCCTGTTTTGAACGACACTCCGACGCGGCTCAGGTCACCTTAGTAATGGAAAACGTAGCATGCGGGTTTTGTTATGTGTTTCGTATAACACGTTCTGAGGTGTTTTACATGGCGTATGACATCCGTTGTTCCTTTGCTGTCTAATACCAAAGGTGTGCTATTTTTAAACACACATAGAACTTTAAATAGAAAAGGTTGAAAGTTGCGACATCAAGTTTCGGACAAGTCAAAGTGTAAGCTAGCTTCGTATGGTATCGTTTTGAAACGGCATGTATATAGCTTACAAGTGAGTGAAATTGTCTCCGCAAAGGATGTTTCTATACAGTTCATATTGGTAGAGGAGTCTGCATTTGTAATATACTTCTGAACTCTGCTTATTACATTAGGCGCTTTCTTTGAAAACACAACGAGTAATAAGAAGCTATATAAACTTTGAAACGGGGTCAAGACAACTGTTTTCCCCCTTTTTCAAGAGAACTCCATTTTGTAATATTGGCTAGACTTTGAAATGAGAAACGTGCTCAAAAGCGCACACATTCAAAATGACAAAGTAAGCGTACATATGTGTCGGACCATCTATCTCCTAAATGTTGCAACTACGGAACATAAAATCCGATTGGATGAGAGTTAATATTCATGACGCACATCACAAATTTTGTCACGTCCTTCTTTCCATAAATATGTTCCCTAAAGCTCTCGCATGTGACATTATGCCTCTCTTTTACATCTGGGCACATTATTTTTAGGCTTCCACTGCCTAAGCTTCTACATGTATGCTTATATTTCCAATATTTCAAGTATTCCTTAAAGAAACAAAAGTTCGCCTTTTTTTACTTTGTGCATTTAGTACATAGGTAGCGAAGGTATTGCATTCCACCCAAAAATTCAACAGAAATATTTCACCTGCAACACATGTTTTGGCTTCCCAATATCCAAAGAAAAACATTGGGCGTGTCCATATGTATGTGAACACGATAAATGCAGACCGAAAAACTTGACGTTTCGCATTGGACAAATTAATTAGCTTTGTTTGTTGCTTTTTTAATTACCAAATGTATTTTTTCATGGAATGACTAAATCTTAATATAAGAAAATAAAGACAAGCATACTTGTTTGATTTTAAATAAAACAACTAAATAAATATATTTAACTTGGAGTTTTTCTTAATGTGCAAGTAATGTAAAAACAAAACAGAATATCATCATCAAATACAAAAAGCTCGGATATTTATGAAAAGCAATTGCACTCCAGAAAAAGGTAAGGTCCAATACCGAGATTTCACCGGAAATGCACGTTTTGGGATCCTCTGAATCCACGAAACCATTTTTATAAAACGGTCTGTATGTTTACGTTGTGTGTGTATGCGTGTGTGGACAGCATGACTCAAAACAAAAATTCGATTAAGTGTCAGAATTGATATTTCAGTTCGGCGGCTTCTAAGAATGCGGGATATATACTCCACAACAACTACCATTTTCATGGAAATTTTTCAAACATTTTAATTTTCTAAACACATATATATCGTCATCATTGAATTGTAGTTAATGTTAAAATTAATATCCCTGCAACTATTAGTTTTTCATTAAACTCGTATGAAATAGATTTTACCGAGGTAAATTTGATTAAGACCATTAATAGCTCCAATAAAAGCGGAATAAATAATTATGAACTGAATGTAATATTAGTGGTTGATTAATGTATACGAAATTATCATTTGTGGAGCAATATTTTGGACTGATACAATAATAAAGCAGTTTATTTATGAGAGACCTACAGCTACTTTAAACATGTTTATTGAATTACCATACATTAGAGATACTATTATGGAACATAAAATATATATCTCAATTTTCTGAGAATAGCCTATGAAGTCATATTAATTGTGGAGGAAGTCTCTATAATCTTATATGTATGCTAAATGTTAAGCGATATATAAAACGCATTTCCAAAGAAATGTAAATATCATTATTACAAATACTTTTTTTTATTTTTACTTTTTCTGCACATACTATGTCCACAGTGTAATGAGAATGTATTGTATTTTATCAACTATGAACATGTGTATCCAAACAAAGCACTTCTAGAAAGGTTGTCTGTGTGAGTGAGTAGCATTGTTCAAAAAACGAAAGGACGTTAAATACTAAATTTGGTAATTAAATATAGTGTCTTCCAAGGATGCGACACGAAGATTTTTAAGAAAATTCCCCCACCGCAGGTAACACTTTAAGCTGTATATTTTCTGGAAATAAATTTTGTTTTTTCTAAAAATGGCTGGAACGATTTTCTTAAAAAGACTGTATATTAAAAATGGTTACATGGCAAACAAAATGTATATATTGTATCTTCTGGGAATAGTTCTCTGAAGACATTCTGGATAACTGGCAAGCCTAGGAGATGAACAAAACATAGATCTCTACACAAAAGACACACAACTGTAAATTTTGTGTTGCGTTAACCGTTTCCGAGAATCTCTGTTATTAGTTTAATGTTTAAGCTACTTAATTTTTTTTTTTTTTAAATTTTCGCCTTTGGTTTCATCTCTCTCTTGTTTTTCTCTGGACGAGAAGAAAATCCGAATATCAATCGTTTCTTATAGCGACTGGTTGTTTTAATTTTTTTTTGCCTATCACTTGCCTAGTGTAATACATAATCTCCCTTATATAATTCACTTAGAAGGAACTAATACAACCATTTCAGCTCTCTATTTTCACGAAGTAAATAAGGGAATAATCTTTTGCAATATTTATTTGTTGCGAAAGTCATGTAGATGGAACACATCAAATTTTCTTTGAAAAGTCATTTACGGGATATATTCTATTGATGGTTTGACTTTTAGTGCTTTAGTGCTTTTTCTGTAGCCCTGTTGAAGTTATTTCTCTCGATTGCATTAATATGGAGTTATACGTCATCTTATTTCGTTCAGTTCTTAAACAATTACATATATGTAGTTTTAAAATTTAAAATTTTCGGGCTGTTTTGCCGTGGTCTGTAGGTTAAAATATGTTCAGTTAAAATATTTCTACCTAACGTTTCGTCCCTGCCTGTGGGGGACATCTTCAGAGGCACTGCACTCACGTCGCTAACTCGGAAAGAATTCATGGGAAAACAGCCCGAAAATTTTAAATTTTAAAACCATGGACAACGGCCGTGAAAGCTTACGCATATATATATATATATATATATATATATATATATATATATATATATGTAGTTGTTGCAATTTGTATCCAACCAAATTGAATTTTGTGGTTATTTCTGCAAGATTTATCTCAATTAAAATAAAAACAAGGAGAAATAATTCTCAAAAGAATATGTTATACTCACAAATAAATGGCAGGGTTAGGTAAATTCAAGGGAATTTATCTCATATTTTGTTTACAGTTATACAGTATATTATAGTTTTTAGTATATGGTATAGACGACCTGATTAGAAAATGGATAATTTAAATTAATGACGAAACATATAATGCACCACATGCGAACTGCAAAGAGCAATGATAAATTGCAGAAGATATGTGAAAGTTATAATTTTAAAATTTGGACAAACAAAACAATAACAATCGCCTTTTAATATAAATGTATCGTTATAATTGAATTAACGATATGTTAGAGAAAGAAACGGATTTTAAATATTTAGAAAATATGTGAATTATAAATATGAAAATAATTTTACAACTAAATTGCATATATACAAACAAATATGTGGTACAATAAATGAAAACCTATGCCTGCTTTTCATAATGGATCTGAAACAAAAGTTGAATGATATTGACAAATGCTGAAAAACACAAGATGCAGCCTACCGCAATGAGAGTCTTAAGTATGAAACCTTTACACAAAATTTCAAGTGAAAAATAAGAGAAGAGTTAGAAATAAATTTTTCGGAAGAAAAAAGCTACAAGCTATAGAAATGAATGGATAGCATGTGGATAGAATGCCGAGGGAGAGATAGGATTCTAAGAAGAGTATTGTACTAGAAGTTAAAATTTGAATTATTTATTCTAAATATTATAGAATTTTTGATTGGAACTCAAAAGTACTGTGTTACACTAAATAAATATTTTATCCTCAGTAATCTTAATTTTAACCGAAAAAGCTAAAATTATTCTAATATATAAATATACATTTTTAAAATCATTCATATATACTACAACCCTATGCAAACAATACATCTGGAAGACCAAGAAAACGATGGCAAGACATGTTTTGAAGCCGGAACAAACAGCACTGCCAAAGCCTTGGACTGTAGATAAAGGTAGACTAAGTTATGTGAATGTAATATATCATATTTTTAACTTCTCTAGCCCCGTATGTACAATGTACATAGGGATAGAGAAGGTATTGTATTCCACGCAAAAATTTAATGTGGAGATTTCACCGGAAATATATATTTTTTGGGTCCCCTGAGTCCGAGAAAAGCATTTTTAGAAAAAAATGTCCGTGTATGTCTGCGTGTGTGTGGGTCAGCATAGCTCAAAAACGAAAAGACTTGACATTTAGGTTTGCTATCTCTGTGACACGAAGATTTATAAGAAAATCCCCCCACCACAAACTACACCACATGGAAAAAGTTTCCAAATTTTTGATTTTCTAAAAAAATGGCTGTAACGATTTTGACTAAACAACCGTACATCAAAACTATTTATATTCCAAATAAAAATGTATCTATATATTACATTTTCTGGAAATAGCCTCTGAAGACCTCTTTATTCTGAATGCATTTTGCCGAATTTTGCTTAACTGCTAAACCGTAAGAGATATTAAATTTTCTGGGAACATCTTCTAAAGACCTCTTTATTGTACATGAACTTTGGCGATTTTTGCTTAACTACTAAACTGTAAGAGAAAGACAAAAGTGTACTATGCAAAAAATGTAGATCTCGTCAATACACACATTTATGTCCTTTACGTTTTTGTTGTGCAGGTAACCCTTTCCGAAATATTTCTTGTTATTAGTTTCAATTGTAAAGTACTTATACTCAGAAAGAAAGTGTCTGTTTTTCTTTTGTTCTACTCTTGGCCAAGCAAAGAAGCGATTTACATTACAGTCGTAAAAAACACTTGACTATCACTTTAGCAGACCTCATTCCTTTGGTTCCCTTCTACTTATAAGTAACTAAGAATAAGAATATTTTGCTAATGTTTATCTCGATTAGCATTGTGAGGAAACAAGAAGAATAATATTTTGTAAGAAGTTTGCAGAGCAACTAGTGAAAGCCACGTGAGTGTAACACATATTTTTTCCTTTTCCTTTTATTCTGCTTGAGTATACTCTTCAATTATTTATTCTTTCGAATCATATCTACTGCATTTGTGGACCTTGCGTAATTTGTGCCCTGTGAAGAAGGAGGAAGCTTCTAAATGGGAGAAAAGTTACTTTCTGAACAAATATTTATTTAGAACTGCTCCACAGAGAATTGGAAAAGCCAAGTTGTTCCACATTGTTGATCTGGGATAGCATCCACACAGATATTTTAATGGGTTTTGCTAAGTGCTCAAATGAAAATATCTTGCTGAATGCTGTGAAAGACGCGCACCTATTCTTGTGTGAGGAACAAAGGATAATAGGCGTCTTTAGAAACCATGATAAAGTTGCCATAGAATGGAATTTAAGACCATTGCATTATGGATCCGCAGCTGGGGCGTTCTTTCATAAAAACGCATCGTAAAGGTTTCACCTTAAAAGAACTGAGATCAATTCCATCGTTTTCTAACTGTTAAAAGTCAATGACCAAAAGAAAAGAAAAAGGAAAAGCCGTCTTAAAAAGGAGAAAAGGCAACGAAATAAGCTATGGGAGAACCCGGGGGAAAAAATAAAACAAACGACTCTCAGCCGAAATAAAATGGAAGGGAAAGACCAAAAACCTGAAATGTGAGCGCTGAATGGAAGGTGAGAAAATAGAGAAGAGATATAGAATGGGCACAAAAAGGGAGGAAGCAGTAAAAGATGGAAGAGGATGTAGTGGAAACCCTGTGAGATACTAGATGGCCTTAGACCCCTGGCCGAGCATTGCCAGAAAAAAGAGGGTGATGCTATATAAAGAGTGACAATATTTCTCCTGCGTTAAAATGGCAACCGCTGAAAACAAAAACCGAAGTCATTCAGCGCTGGAGCGGAATGTGTGCCTCGTTTTCAGGATGGTTTTATGAAAGCGCAGTGATAATACGGTTAGAATTTTGAATGGCTATTAAAACAGTGGCACATCTTTAGTAAAAAATATACACCCATGCATAAATGTGGCGCATAATGAATGAGAAATTATTCCAAATCCTGGGAGAATTAAAATGTAGAGCTCCGGATGTCCGAAGAATCAAAATAGTTGGTAGAGAATTGGGTCTCCACTTCATGCTAGGCTGAAGAAAGATGTATCAAGATTTCGGTCAGTGGAGCTGTTTATGTTGATATTGATCAAACTTTCCCCACCCTCTGCAAACTTGACCAACCCTGTATCCCGATCATAAGTCTAGCTGGATTGATAAGATATTTTAGCTCCTCCAAAATATCGCCGAATTATCCAAGGGTAAAATTACAACTAAAACATAACGTTTTCATACTATACGATGGTTATATGAATGCGGCACGCCAGATTTTTATACTTATAGCACGCATTTAGATGGATATAATGAAAACGTATGACCATTAAACATTAATATGTAACCTCAAAAGTAATCTTAAACAGCAAACATATTGGACAATAACAAAATAATAATAAAAATAATAATAATAGTAATAACAACAATTATAAGTGTGTTAGATTATAGAGAGAAATATTGATAAATGATACCTTAATGTGCATCTACTTTGGTGCTTAATTTAGTTGTTTTTCCCCACCTATTCTATCACTTTTCCCTTCAAACTAATCACTTAATTTACTAATTACATGCTTTGCATGGTATTAACTGAACCGCGAAATGAACAACGCCTGTCAGCATATATTGTCAGTTTTTCTTCTAGTTTTCACACTTCAATGCATGATATGCTGTCCTGGATAGTTGGGAGCTATTAACCTTGCAGAAAGTACTCAAACTCAGTTCCAATATATCATTCGATATAGGGAGGCCCGCCCACTCAGGCTTACACCTTCCTTAGGGAAAATAAGCAGGAATGTATTTACGTGCTACGTATATTGGAGGTACTATTCAACTTGAAAGCATACTAATCTTAAAAAGTATAAGTCCGTAAATGAAACAAATTTTGATGTATTGTTGTACAGAACACTGTACTTAATTACCAATACAAGTATCGGAAAATTACAACACAAACAACCTGTATAATCGCTTTCAATGGACGCAACTCTGTATACCGCAAAAGTATGCCAGTGATGTGTACAAATATACACGTATGCAGTTCTCAAGAAATATAGGCAATACCCTCTGAGAATAAAGAGCATACATTTGAAAAAAGTGCTATAACATTTGAAAGTATAGCTATTGACCTCAGACCTAGATTGAATAGAGAGAATAGGTTTACAACACAGAATATCTGAAATAAAAAAAGGCGTGTTATTTAAAGACGCTCTTTAACTACCTACTATGGTTTTAAACGTCCCATTCTAAATTGGGCGTGAAAGACCGCTTAATTTTGCTCAGAGGTCTATCAGGATTGAGGTTCTTTTGCGTGCCGTAAATCTACGACACGGGACCTCCGGCTTTACTTCCCTTCTGAAGGAAGCCATGCTGAGGCTTTTTACACCCGAAAAAATCCATCATCCTCCACCGGGTTTGAACCCGCGACCTTGGGTATATGAAGTTATCTGTATCTGGGGTAATTGTCCTCCCACACAAGAACATGACAAACAAAATAGACTTAACCCTGTGTTGCCTGTCGTTACCTATAAGTTCCGCCGCTTGTTTTAAGCGTAACTATACAAGTACGATTGTACTCTAGGATTAATTTCATGTTATACTAACCTTCAACCATAAACGAAAAGTAATCAGAACTGCTTTACATTGTAAAAACATATACAGTTTTTGCGCTAAAATTGCAGTGATTTTATTAAATAAATGAAAGAGTAAAATTGGCATAGCTACAGTCAAAATGTAACCCCATTAGCGTCCAAGCATCACACCGATTTTTTTACTTGGGCTCTCTCCGTACTTTACCACAATCTCTGGGATTTGAACTTGCAACATTTGGCTTTGAATGGATGGCCAATCCATTATCTATCACCTAACACACACATGGCCTTTTGAACCACTATTTGGCCATTTGATTATGTAAACTTGTTTAGAAGAGTTTAAACTTTTAATTTGAAAGAAAAAGATAAATAAAGATATAAATTTATTTTAATTTCCATTTTCTCGATTATTTTATATAATAATTTTATAGGTTTATTCCTATGTATTTTTACTAGAACTCTAGTTTTAAACTTGAATTACAGGAAAAATGGCATATGTAGTATACTGATGTAGGCAACTAAGGATTAAACGGGCCGGGAAATACTGAGTGGTAGAGAGGACTGCCCTCGTTTAGAAGGGGTCAGGGGCAGCGTTTCAGAAGGGAGTGCATAGTACATTCACAATGAAAGGTCCAAATCTGAGCCGGTTTATCTTTCGGGAAAATGACCCATCTCTAAGTAGTTCAGTATATTATATGCGAGGCGGTTCAACAGTTACCCGTATTTCAAATTAGATGGTGTTGTAAAGCAAGTATTTGTTACACGTCACAAAACAAGTTTCGTACTGATTCATTTATTAGTTGGGATTTGACAGCCTTTTCAGGTAGTAGTTCAACATGTTTTCCCCAAAATAGAAAATGTGCAGCATCGATCAGTGATTTGCTTTTTACTTTTGGATGGAACACTATAGAGGAGATAAAAACGAAATTATCAGTGTTTATTAGGAACTTTCTCCATCAATGGCAACAGTTACATATCAGTTAGGCGTGGTCGATGAGAAGAGCACAGGATGCCCGGTAGATGTGGTCACCAAGTACAACATTGCAAAAATCTACGATATGATTCTCACTGATCGTTAAATGAAACTGGCGGAGTGCATAGAGTTGTTACCGTCGATGAGACCTGGAATCGTGTTATACTCCGAAAACCAAGCAACAATTGCTACAATGGGTTACTTTTGGTGAATCGGCTCCATGGAAGCCAAAAGCAATAAGGTGATGATGATTTGGGATGCACCAAAGATGAGGAAATAGCTCGCGGAAGAAAAAAAAAAGATCAAATGCGGAATTTATTAGATAAAGACGTGTGTTTATAGCAGGTGCTTGCTGTATCGCTTTCGTAATTATCACGTGGTGAAGTTGTTTCTCATTTACAACAATTATGACAAGATTCGTTGAGACCACGAACGACATAGAGACATTCCCTATAGGGTATCGAGGTGGTCTACTCTCGTGACTTCAATTCGGTCATCTTAAACTTCCCACCAAGTGAGCGTCAGCGTTCTCCTACTCCAGATTCTCTAAGTATCCGTATTTAAACACTTTCCTGACAGTTGGCTTACTCCGATATCTAAGGTTCGTTTCCAGTCTGTTTAACTGCCGGTTGTTTGCGCATTTTTGTCTAATTACAAAGAAATTAACGTAATTAATGGTGAATTGCTTAATTTAAGACATCTAGATAAATACTTCTTCCTGATTCCTAAAAAGAATATTATGCAAGAACATTAATAAAAAAAAAATATATGAAAAATATAAACATGCATGTGAAACGGTAATGGATAGAGACGTAGTGTGGACATAGCACATCAAATTTTGAATACCCCATTCGCAGGGTGTAAGTATTCTTACTCTGTGCACATTATGAAGAAGAAGCGCATGTTAGGGAAGGGACTTATTTGCTTACTTTCTTAATACTTACTAGAGCATAAAATAGAACACTAAGATGGTCTTGCGTTTGCATGATTTCTAATTTCTCTCTGCAGACGAGAATTGTATTAACCTTTGTGGGCAGCAAACCATGAACGGGGCTCCAGGGGAATCCTTTAACCATAACGCAACAGTGAAGTACATTTCTACTTCAGATGACCTTTTTACTTCTTTGTACTTTCCCTCTTTCATTACACTTTTATTTTCATAGCTTCTTTCTCTTCCTACTACTGGTTTCATTATGTAAACCTAATTACTACATAAACTTTGTCTAACATTGCAACTTTGAATACAAATGTAACTGTCTTACTAAGCTGAATATTAGCAATAGTTTTGTAAGAGTAATGAATTCTTTCCTCATACTCATATAAAGAGGAACTGATAGAGTAAAGTGCTGATTCTCTGCACAATACAGTTATGATATAAAATTGCCACTTATGAGATAGTAAAAAGGATTATTCTTCATTGTAATCCTGTGATTGCTTCTAGTGATTTCATCTTAGTAATTCTGATAAACATTCCTCCAATACACAGATTTAAGCAATATAAATTTTCTTTTAGTATAAAGCAGAGTGGAATAACTATATAAGAATTAAATTCTGTACCATTCATTTTCCAATTCCCCATGTCGGCGTATATTAGGCCAGGTTTGCAATACTCTCTTGATCGGAAAATTTCCAGTTCACGAGTGAGCCATTAGGTGCCCATGGCCAGGAGGAATCAACTCATCGCCTATAGATGCCACACTATACGGCAAAAGGTGTAAAATGCCAAATTTAGTCCCGAGATTCCTTCATTCAAGGTATGGGGGTTTACATGTAAATAAACATTAACGCATGACCAATGGAATTTAATTCCCTTTTGAAGGAAGCCGTGCAGAAAAACACCCAAAAAACATCCATCACCCTCCACCGGGGTTGAACCAGCAACCTTGAATATTAGAGAAAAGTAAAATTGAGGTTTATTTGTTTTGTTTATGGACACCCTTTAACAGCTGCGGTTCTCACCGTCCCATTCTATACCGGACATGAAATAACGTTTAATTTTGCTCAGGGGACTCTTTATCAAGCTTGAGGTTCTGTTACCTGCAGTAATCCTACAATACCGGTGTTGTTCTCTTCGGAAGGAAACCATGTTAAGCATTTTTACACTCGGGAAAAAAAAAAAAAAAAAAAATTCATCACCCTCCGCCGAATATGAACGCGCAACTTAGCATATTATCTACTCCTAGACCACGAGGAAAACAGAATAAAAGAGACTAGCATAGTACACAAGGAGGGCGAATTAGCTTAATAAAATATGTGCTAATCAATATATTAGTAAACGCTTTCTAATGTACTTCATAAATATATCATACTTGAAGTTGGACGTCAATATTTTGTTCATATTCTGAGCCTCTTCAGATAGATAATCCCTGTTATCCGTTGCAAATGCTTAAAGTTTTTCTCAAATAGGAAGTCCTCGTTCGTTTCATCCTCTTTGTTTTAATCCTTGCCAAGGAAAAATAACCAAATTTAAATATCACTCGTATAGCAAAAGCTTTTAAAAGATTTGACTATCACCTTAGAATATGTTTCCTTATATCCCTTCTACTTACAAAGAAACAAGAAATAAGACCAGTTCTGATAATGTTTATCTCGCGTAGTCAGAAGTTAAGAGAAGAATAAGCGTTTTAAGAGAATTTGTTCAGATACAAGTCATCTGAATGGAAAACATCATAGTTTTACTTTCTCACGTATGTATAATGTACATGGTATGTAGAGAAAGTATTATATTTCACGCAAAAATTCGATACCAAGATTTCACAGTTTTGTGGACAAATTTTACATGTTTTGTGGACCTCCGAATCCAAAGTACTACCTGTCTGTGTGTACGTTTGTGTGAGTGTCTTTGGACAGAATAACTAAAAAACGTACATAAATACCAAATTTGGTATTTAAGTTCAGCATCTTCCAAGGATGCGATATGATTTTCAGAAAAATCCCTACCTAACTACCCTTTATATTAAACATTTTTTTCGAAAATATTGATTCTCTCAAAATGACTATCGATTTTGACTAAAATATCGTATAGTTAAGAGATCGCTATTACAAATAAAATGTAACGTAAATTTCTGGGTATAGCCTCGGAAGATTTTTGGCTAACTATGGTATAACTAGTAAGCCGCAAAAAAACACCAAATGTAGATCTCTTTAAAAGATAATTTATGTCATGTACATTAGAGTTAACTGTTTCCAAGATAGTCTTTATTACTGGTTTCAATGTTAAACTACTTAAACTTTTCTCAAGAGGAAACTCATCTTTTGTTTCATATTTCTTTTGTTTTACTCCTGAACTTGGAAAGAGAATCGATGGCAAACGCATATCGACAGCTTTTAAAAGTTTTAATTATCTCTTTAGCGTTGTGCATGTCCTTATTTCCCTTCTATTTAAGGAACTAAGTAATAAACTATTTGTGGTAATATTTATCCTGATCAGCATTAAGATATTAGATCTCATGAAAGAATTGTTTGCCTGCATAACACATAGAGAGAGTTCTATGAATTGAGATTTCCAAGTTTTAGTTTCTCTAGTTAGTACATAGTACATAAAGAAGGTATTGCATTCCACCCAAATATTCGATACCAAGATTTCACCGGAAATACAATGTTTTCAGAAATAGTTCTGCGTGCGTGTGCATGTGTGTGCGTTTGTGAACTAGATAGAAAACGAAAAGTCGGTAAAATACCAAACTTGATATTTAAGTTTACTATGCTTCAGGAATGCGATATAAGCATTTTGAGAAAAATTTCCCCACTTTAAACTACCCTTTGTAGGGAACATTTTTTGAAAGTTTTGATTACTCAAAAATAGTTTTAACGATTTGATTAGAATACCGTATCTTTAATATATTTAATGACAAATAAAATACATATCCTGAATTTAATGATAATGCTCTCAGAAGACCTATTTATTTTGGATGAATTTTAATGAATCTTGTATAATTGGTAAACCGTAAGAGGTAGAGAAAAACTACTACAATAAACTGTAGAACTTGCACACGATTTATTTCATATACTTTTTTTCCTGCAGGTGATCATTTTTAAAATATTTCTTGTAATTTGTTTCAGTTTTAATATACTTACATTTTTCACATACGGGAATTTGTCAAGTTCTGCAATGCAAAAAAAAAAAAAAAAAAACGGGTTTCATCCACATGGCAGCCAGCTTTTAAAAGACTTTTGACTATAGCTTTAGCCTAGTGTATTCCCTTATTTCCTTTCTACTTACCAGGAAGAACATTTTCTGTTATTGTTTATCTCAATCAGCATGGGGAAAATAGCAGAATAAGCTTTGTAACAATAATTTATTACCGAGAAGTAGAGAAAGTCATGCAAATGGAGCACATCAGATTTTTTAAATTTGTATTCTTTTTTTTTTTTTTTTTTTAATACAATTAAAATGGCATCACTACACGATCTTGCCTTCTTAAAGCCACTTTGCTCTTCACGCAACTGTAGTTACTGATTCTATAAATTCCTGGCAAGACAAGAATATTACAGTTACTTTCTCAGGTATACCATGTCATGTTTCTCGCTTTCAGCAACCAGAAAAACGTAAGCACTTTTACGTAAATTTAGAAGTTTGACCGCTCTCAATAGTAGAGTTTCCTTTCACCGTGACACATTCCATAATTTAGCGTCACTCCGAAATGTTTTCTACGAATTAAAGAAAATTATGTTTCAATAAAAGACTATGTATGCACTGCTGGAACATTGAAATCTTCCAGCTGGAATGCTGTGGTGTAAGGAGAAAATTATTAATACTCTACATTTCATTATAATTCTTGGTTGCCATTTTCTAAGAGAGCACCCTAGCCAGCCGAACAGTCAGTTTATTTCAATACATTCACAACAAATCTGAAACACAGTTGTTCCCTCGACGCTCACTCGTCGAGAACTTCCTGTTTAAAAATCACTCGCTATGTGCGTGGGTGCGAGATCTGGTACACTTGTGGTGAACCTTGCTGTAGTCCCTACACTTGCAAGGCCTTAACCACAGATGTGTGGGGATAGATTATGGTTTGGTTTGGTGTAGTTTATTTAGATTGGATTAAGGAGCTACGGGTTACTTCCTCAACAGTAGCTTTTCAGGAGCATCTTTTAGCTGTTGACTGGTTTGAAGCCTTTGTTACTGGCAGTTCCCACAAGCCGTACGGGAAACCCGGAACTGCTTGCATCGTTCAGTTTATAAGTTTGTCCCTCTGACAATAGCATTCTTATGTTGGACCAATCTAGCGTTGAAATTTTGAGCCCGGCGCCTATTCACATCCTTCACGCATGGGGGAGCCGAAGCTACATTTAGTAGTCTCACTGATGAGCGACGACATGCAGAGTAGATAGATCGAAACCCTCTATTCTGTATTCGCTGTTAGGACCCACATCCCGCAAGCATAAAGCATCAGTCACTCACTTGTTCTCTTCCTTTTATAGTTATCGATAACGTGACAAGAAACTTCCAAAAGTCTTGAACATTCTGGCACGTGTCCATTGCACCCATGTGTGGCTTTCCGAGGCTGTGAGTTACTGCCGCCGCTCTTCACTTGTGGCCCTTGCGATGAGTGCAGTTACATAAAGGAAGACGTTCTCATATGTGCAACAAGAAAGCTGTAAGCTTTCCAAAGAAAACCGAAAATACGGCCCAATAAGGCGTACTCACATTTTCAAACTTTAACGTCGTTTTCTATTGTTACGATTTATGTTTTCGAAATTCCTCTTTCACACTGACGCTGTGGAGACTAACATTAATTAATTGTTACTTACTCTACATATTACATGGTATGTAGGTGAAGAAAGCGTTGTACTCTACCCAAAAATTCGAAATGTTCTAGTTCTCAATAAAAAAAAAAAATCTGCGAGTGTAAATATACTAACAGTAATTTTACAGAACAATTCTTTCTTGTTTGTTTTTATTTTTTTCAGAATCGAATTTTGGGTACTTCTTTTTCTTGAGAGGAAATCCCTATTTTCAATTTTACTCAATTTACTCCTCACCAACCAAACAAATTCATCCCTCACCAACCACAAAAAGCATTTTTAGAAAAAGTCTATGTGTGTGTGTGTTGTGTGTATATGTGTATCCGTACGCCTATGAACACGGTAACACAAAAACGAAACGTCGATAAAATACCAAACTTAAAATTTAAGTTTAATTTTTTTCCAAGTATGCGACTTGAAGCTTTTGAAGAGAATCCCCTACTCCAAACTAACCTTTAAATGGAAAAATTTGCGAAAATTTTGCTTTTCTCAAAAACGGGCCTAACGATTTTGATTAAAATACCCTATATTTACCTGGGACAGAAAAATATTTTGAATTTTCTGTGAATAGCTTCTGAGAAGCTTTTCACTGTGGATGAATTTTGCGAATTTCGCATAACTGGTAAATCGTAAGATATAGACAAAACCTTACTACACAAAACATATGGAACTCGTTAAAACCCACAGTTTATGGCGTATACATTTGTTTCGTGGAGCTGACCATTTTTGTGATATTCCTTATTATTGATTTCAGTTTGAAAATACTTAAAACTTTCTCATGGGGGAATTTTTCAACTACTGGCAATGCAAAGAAACGGATTTCCGACACATGGCAACCAACTTGTAAAAATATTTAACTAGCACTTTAGCCTAGTGAATTTCCTTATTTCTCTTCTGCTTAGAAGGAAACAAATAATAAGTTCATTCCTGTTAATGTTTATCTCGATTAGCATGAAGTTGATAGAAGATAAAGCGTTTTCTCGATAATCTGTTAAAGAGATGTAAAAAAAGTCATGTGAATAGAACACATCAGATGTTTCCAAACCTTATTCAATTCCAACTTCAGCCTCACATAGACATTGTGAAACTGTAATTGTTATATCTTGAATTTACATAATTAAGCGACATAAAGTGTAGAATATTTTTTTCTGTAGCCGCCTTACCCTTCGTTTTTTTAGGACTGACCCCCCGACAACTTCAGGCGGATGCCTAGTGGTCAGAAGCTTGTCAAGGAGCCAACGGCACGAAACCACAGAAAGAAGAACCTATGACGAGCGGTCGGCCCATGTCAGGCAAGAGCGTGAGGAAGTGGATGATATGAAAGCGAAATGAATGATAGGAAAAGTGATGTTGGAGCAATTGGCGGAATGAATTGCGGTGGAAATCGGAGGACCCGGAGAAAACCTGCCCAGACGCCGCTTCATCCATCACAAGCGCATGAAATCGAGCCCGGGCCTCCTAGGTGGGGGGAGAACGGTGTAACCACTCGGCCGCGGCACCGCTCCACAATTTTGATTACGAATTTTCAGTACTTATGTGATAGTACAATATAATTTTTTGCGCCGTTGCGGTCATCTCAGATAAATATATTTCCATTACCATATTGCATCATACTTCAGCGTTAAGAAATAAAAAAATGGCGTGTTATTTATGGGCGCTCTTTAACTGCTATGGTTCTCAGCGTCCCATTCTATACTGGGCGTGAAAGTCCACTTAATTTTGCTCAGAGGCCTCTCTATCAGGCTTGAGGTTCTTTTACGTACCGTAAATCTACGACACGGGACCAACGGCTTTACTTCCCTTCCGAAGGAAGCCATGCTAAGGATTTTTACACCCGAAAAAAATCCATCGTCCTCCGACGGGCTTGAGCCCGCGACCTTGGGTATATGAAGTCAGCATGGTAACCATTACACCACGGAGGGCGACTCAGCGTTGAAGTCGAGAATGAACCTCAAAATGCGGATACTCTCTAAGGACAGGTTTTAGTGCACTCCACTTCGGATGGATGCGGAATAAATGATGCCAATTTGAAACTCACGTTTCTGCAGTGACAGTTTCACTGCAATGCAGAATGGTTCACTAAGAACTCCTTGATGTATGACGCACTTTTATTCCTTCATTTTGACCTCCGTTAAAGCAATTTCGAATGGAAGGAATGAGGCGTCGGCCCTCTTTCCATCACGGGAAGAAGCTCTGTACGTGCCTTGCTTTGATTAGAGCTCTCAGGACAAAATCCGGAGACCAGTTCACATACCGGCGGCATCCTCACAATGCGTGGAATTCTTCAGCTTTGTAATGCAAAGCATTTCAGCTGTAGATTTGACTGCGCTGATGGGAATATCAATGACTTTGAAGACAGCTAAGGAGGCAATAAATTCTTTCGGTATAATTACGAAATTTTCCGATTGAGATTAATAACCTTTATTGATTTTATTTTTAAAATCCAATTATGTAAAAGAACATTTTATTACTCTCTTAAAATCCTTTTTATATAAAGCCAGTGTATTATGTATTTCTATGTATATATGAGTAGCTATCCATCTATGTTCCTTATATGTTTCTACACAGTTGCATTGATCTTGATCGTATTTGGGACAAGTAACCTTCATCACAAGGCAGAAATAACTGTGGAACTTAGAGTTATAAAGTCTCTACTATTTAATTCGCTCAATTATTGATTTTATGTAAAATATCATAAGATATACATAAGTTTCTCAATATTAATCATATTAGCTAGATCATTGCCATCATAATAACTAAAATGAC
Organism: Hymenopus coronatus; assembly: GCA_030762935.1. NCBI lineage: Eukaryota > Metazoa > Arthropoda > Insecta > Mantodea > Hymenopodidae > Hymenopus > Hymenopus coronatus. Next base: position 38,257,165 of record CM060890.1, read on the forward strand.
ATCAAATGTTTAAGATTTTATACAAATTTTGTTCTTATGGTCACTTATGGAGAGACAATGAAAGATAAAATTAATTAAAATAATTATTTATTGTAAAAATATGGCACCTAAAATAAATATTTTAAGGTAATTTTTCTTATTATATAGTTCTCATTATATACAATTACTACAGAAGACATAACATAAAAACCTTATAAATAGTGTCATTCAATCTTAACTTTATGTGAAATATATCAATTTATATAAAATAATAAAGAAGCAGCAATTTAACTATTATTCGATGATAATGGAATGAAAGCACAGTCAAATAACTATAGCAGCAATGCCACTTGTGGCTGTACTTGCGCGAATGCGAAGGCTCCACAATTGCTTGGTTGAAAAATTAACGACATTTCGAATCGTTTATATTAGATTGTGAAAAAAGCAACGTAATCAAACCAGAGTAAACAATAGTTCTTATTTTTCTTGATATATTTATTTATTCATTTATTTTGTATGAATATAAAATAACGCAAAACCTGATCGTAGTTTCTACAAAAATATCTATGCACAAAAGGATTAATAAACAATGTAAATGTGTCTGCCATTATACTCCGATGTTACTTCTTTATTTTTTCAAAGCAGCTGTCTAGTTTTCTTTTGGGAAGTTTGTGAATGTTTATATAAAACTAAAAACTGAAAGATACATAAAACAATATTGGGCGTGGATAATAGCATCAGCATCAAGCCAGACGAGTACCAATATTTATTTTTCTTGTTCTTCTTCTTCGAATGTTTATTGTACACTGTCTGTTTTCTGTTTTTTTTTGTGCATTTTGATAAGGTTTAAGTATTTTGATGTAAAGCAGATTATATTAACGTTATTTAAATTGCTATTACTTCATACCAGTTAAGGTTTCCTTTATAAATAGTAATGGCTCAACCTGAATGTGAATTTTTGAATAGTATTTTCTCAGTATTTAAGTATCTTGTGTAATAAGTTTTAAGTCTTTAAAGAGACGCAGGGATTTTAGGTAAGTGCAACCTAAGGGTAAAAATTATGTCTAATATGGACAAAACATTTCAGCTAGTTAATATTAAGTATGCCATTATAGAAACACAATGGACAAGCGTAAAGCTTTTGAGATCAATTTTTTTTTGGGTCGATCCAATTGAGATGAATAACGAAGTTTCATGTATCAATCTGCATATCATATAATAAATAAATAAGGTACCTAACAATTTTCTGCATTAAATTTAATATTAATCCATTAAAAATAAGAATCAATTTTGGAACTATCTTAAATAATATCACGAGAGGGCCCAAGATACGCCTGAGCTGGAACGCAGGTTATTTATCCGCATCATGAGAATAACATATAAATGTAATTCGAATATACAGGGTTCATATAATAATAATAATAATAATAATAATAATAATAATAATAATAATAATTGCATATTTGTATTATGAATTCCTAAAATTTTCAAGCCATCTTGCAAAAGACGAATGCCGATTATTTTTTAAACTGAAGTGAACATCACTGCAATAACACAAAAAATAATGCACTTCACAGCAGTAAAGAAATTTGATACCTTTGTTTGCAATATCCGATTGTTATTCTTAAATCTATTGATGCGTTTTCTGATGACATTAATATTACATAATATTATAAATTAAACCGCAAAAGCTAAGTTTATACTCGAATTTAAAAATTAAGTAATAAAATGAATGTAGGAAACTAAAACAAATTGAGATAAATAGACTGATGGATGGAGAAGAATCTGAAAGCTAATTCTTACACGTTTGCTTTAAACGATATTTCTTCGAAGTTTCAGATTGTTTTCCGAACACAGCTTGAAAACTAATGAACTGCACGTTCTCAATTGAAATGCTCCCAGGGACTTCTAAATATGAAATCAGTTCCCCTAGGTTCTATATTGCCCTCGGAAGTTCGGAGCAAGTACGTGAGAGTGTGTATTCCCCCAGCTAGACTCTTGGTCCACCCCCATCTCTCCTGTAAAGTCTTCAGTTTTACTCCATCTGTTTTATTTGTAAGATGACCCAGTTAAAATTAGTAAAATCTGCGGTATTTATAATATCCAGAGAAAGGACTATGAAAGCGATAATTAAGATTCTTTCCGCAAATGATATATTTCATGAAGTACATTTTTATTCACATATCGATTTAATTAAACATTTATCTAACTTAAGAGTAAGATTTTGCAGACTCTAGTTAACCATAAGATGTGTGTTGCTATGCTAACTAAAATTATGATATAGTAGATTCACATGCCTTCCTCTATCTACTATTCATTATTGTCACACAGCCTCTACAAGCTATTCTCGCGAAAACGTATTCTTATATCTTCCACATAATTTAAGTAAACTTTAATCGGAGGATAGTGACATGTATGACTATTGTAGAATGAAGACTAAAAGGCAGTCCCAAAACTGCAATGTTTCTGAGAAAGTCGCACAAGGTACAACAATATCAAAGATGGGTATACTGCATTCGGTGTCAACCTCGAGGGAAGTTGATGCTGGATCATTTTGATCGCCTTGCTGCAATCGAACACTTCTGGGAATGAATCCGTGCGACTTATATTGAATATTATTTATGGACGCGCTTAACTGCTGTAGTTCTCAGCGTCCCATACTATATTGGGCATGTTAAGTTTGCTCAGAGAACGCTCGAGACTCCTTTACATGCCGTAAATCTACGATACAAGACCTCCGCCGGTTTGAACCCGCGACCTTAGGAGCCAAAAGCGACACAGAGGCTATAGCCCAAGTTTGTCGGGAGTTTGGCGCAGGGCAGTGGAAAGGTAAATAGAACTATAAGCCACACCAGAAGCGCTATGAAGACATAGCCAGAATCTCCGCGCCTACAGAGCATTCTGAAATATTTTTAGGAAAATTCCAGCAACTGTATAAGCCACTATATTATGAGAGAGTAATAACTGAGCGAGAACGTTTCGTGCAATATAAAGTGCGTTTTCCGAGTGAGGTTTAGGAGGCGGTAATGCACAATGAGTGATGCTGCTTCCTAGAGTTTAGAGAAGTTTTATATTCGACACCTCAGCGAATGAATCTTCCGAAGAATAGACTCAGCTCTTAGTTCATAATGCCGTTAGTCGCAAAGAAAAGTAAAGTAATAGAGAAAAGTAAACTATAACGCATAATTAAAGTCACAAACACTATGGAAACTAGAACAATGCCACTGAAATGTATTTGGAAAGTAAGTAGACGTTATGTATGATAAAGTATAGCTTATGGTTTATAAATTCGGATAAAATGTAAAAAGGTATTAAAAATGTTTAATATTTATTTTAATTCTAAATGAGCCTCTTAAACATCCGGATGTATAACTATCACATATTCTTCGCCATCCATTAGCATTTTTTCAGGCTGTTATCTGAATATTCCTGCAAAATCTTTTACTTCTATGCATTTCTTATTTATCTTGATAAATGTTCCTCAGGAATAGTTAATACATAGGTATCCGATGGTTTGAAAAATGCAGCGGGATGAGTTAAAAATATATTCAATTAAGATATAATTCATTAACTATATTGATCATCGAGTATATTGATCAGTTTTTATTAAAATATAAAATATGTTTATAAAAACTGTTCTTAACTTCAATAAATTACATAAAAGTAGGGTTTTATAGGCAAACCGTCCTGGTTTCAGTAAACCATATATCCGAATACAAATATGCTTATATTTTGACATTTTAATTTCGAGTAATTGTGCTCACAAACTCGGAGACTTCAGTATTTTATAAATTGCATTTTTGTTGTTTCCATATTTTCACTGCAAACCAGGGCGTGTAAATAAGGTGTAAAATTTGATATAGAAATTTTTAGTCAAATGTAAAGTTTCCTTCGTTATACTTCAAAGTTGGAGAAACTAAAAGAAATGCTCGTAAAACTAAATAATGCATAGTTAATGTTAGACTCCTGGCTACAAGTTCCTATGTCTTCTAAAATATTATGCGAGAGAGCCAATACTCACACATGTCTAGAGAATCCTGACTTTTCAATGATATCTTGGATAAAGTGTGTCCAAAACCTCTGAATGACATTGACGAGATCTATATTTATCGTTCGGTTAGTTTCCATCATTTACATTTTATCAGTTACGCAAACAATTTTGATAATGAAGAGGACTTCGGAGACTATTCCAAATAAATAAACATTTACATTATTTACTCATGGAAATATCTTTAATCAACATCGTTAAGAGACATTTTTGAGGAAACCAAATACTGCGCAAAATCTTCCACGTAAAGGTATTTTGGGGAGGAGAGAATTACCTGAAAATCTTCGTGTCACATCCTTGGAAGATACTGAACTAAAATACCAAGCTTAGTGTTTAACCGGCTTTTTCTTGTGAGTTATGCACACACACACACACAGGCCGCGCCGTGGTCGAGTGGTTAGACCACTCGCCTCTCACCTAGACGGCCTAGGTTCAATCCCAAGCGATCGCATGTGGAATTTTTGGTGAACAAAGCGGTGCAAGAGCGGATTTTCTCCGGGTTCTCCGGTTTCCCCCAGCATCGCATTCCACCGGTGCTCCACCTACATTCTATGTAGCATCAAAACAACAACTAAGAAACACACACACACAGATAGACAGAATTCTTTTGAATTTAAGAGTCTTCAAAATGTTAATTTCTTGTGTAGTATCAGTATCGAATTTTTGGTGGAATACAATACCTTATCTACCTTATCTAAATGACTCAGGAGATTATCTATTTATGACCTTGTGGTTGACAAGTAAACCTGAGGTAGCGCTTTATTGCTGTTCTCACTGGCTCTAATGTTTTACACCCTGCTTCAAAAGTAACTTAACCATCAGCTTTATCAAATCTAGCCATATCACTAATGAATTATGTTTATTAGAGTACGAAACCACACCTCATAACGATATTGTTACAATGATACTGCTTACTTTTGTCTGCAAAACAGAGACATTCTCCCAGATAAACGACACTACTATGCACATTGTACATGTAGAGAAAACAAAATTTGAGTAAATTCGGTATAATACACTGGGATGTGCGAGTTGAATCTATCCCGCAGACAATAAACGTGTTAGTCGGGTGACCATCTTCCTGGCACGTGGCTTAGTTTTGCGCGGCGTTGCAACTATATATTGCAGAGGGGAGGGGAGACACAGTTGTGCGATTGGTCAGCATTAGCTGGAGAACAGGAAAGTAAAACTGCTTACTAAGGTAACATGAGAAGCAGTAGTCAATAGGAAGAAGCTCTGTATTGCGGTTCGTTCTCTAGGAATGTCTTTCCTTTGAAGTTTTAAAAGTAAGACTTAATTTTGGTTTATAAGACCAATATTTTATTTTTAAAGTATTAAGTGGAGTCGAAATGAGATTTTCATAGTTGTTTCTATTTTCATGATTTAATTATGTATGAATATTTCGAATACCCCACCCAATTTGGTATAATTTTCATAGTTACGCTAATTGTAAATAGTTTAAAAATATTGTTCAAAATAATATTGCGTAGTAGTTTTTTCTAACATTTTGGTACACACACTTGGTAAAACAGATATAACTTCGTAAATATTAGTCTTAGAGAAGAAATCCTTTTCTAATTTTGATTGGAAAGTTTTACTTTAGCATTCCGCTCATACTTACTTCATGTGACAGTTCCGAAGTACTACAAAGTTGTGTTTGGAAAGAAGGCTACACTTTTCTTTTAATGTTGTTTGAAAGCAATTTCTGAAGAGTAAAATTTTCTATATAAATGTCCCATTATCTCAGGAGCTAATTGACACCAAGGCCTGAAATGTTTACCACACATTAGCACTTAAGTAAGTTTTATTTTAACGAAAAGGTGTTTATGTGTATGGATTACTTATTTTTTTAAAACTTTAAAAATCATTTTTCGACAAACTTTTAAGAGCTTTATTAAAAAAAAAAAAAAACATACCTTTCCTTCCAATGAAGAGAAGTATTCTGTTTTTCATAAATCAACGGTAAAGTTATTGCTGAATATACCTTGAAAAATTAGCATATTATTTTAACCAGTTGCTGAGATAATGAGTGAAACTTTAACATTAGCAAGATTGGGCATTCCAACTCCACTTAAAACATCAGCTTTTCGGTAGTTTTAATAGACTAATGATAAATAATTATTGCGGAGGATTTTACAGCATTTTTCCAGAGATGTGGTAATTTTTCCTCCACGTTCTCCACTTGTCATACAACCAGTGAGTACAAAATATTTGACGAAGTGAATGCATTGCTTATTTTGTTTCAGATTCACTTTACAACATTTAAGGTGCGGAAGAAAAAGAATTTTACTTAAATCAATCTTTGTTAAACTACATTAAAACAAATTCAATAAATTTAAATTTTATTTAAATATAAAATAGTATAACATTTTGTGGAAGTCTAATGGAAGTGTGGGAAAATGCCTTCTTTCCCCGAATCGCAGATACAGGCAACTGGCGTGACATTATCTAACAGTCAGTAAAATTCCTAATAGACACCGAGCAGACTCGTTGTCAAAGAAAGTGATGATGCAAGTCCATAATGTCATTAAAACATAATCATTACTTTGAAAGTTCTCTATATAATCGTAGAATACTCCATGAAAAACATCACTTGTTTTTAACCAATTTATTCTTTCCCTATGTAATGCATAAGACTTCAGGAAAAAATGCTCTTAATTATTACTTTCTCTATCACGTTCATGGTAGGAAAGAAGTACTGTATTCCGCCAAAAAGTTCGATAAAAAGTTCTGTTTGATATTTATTTGTGTGTGCGCATTTTTAAAAGCTATCTCGAAAACAAAGTATTTTATGAACATCTAACTTGATAATACTTTTCTTCCTCTAATTTATAAGCAGGCTAATAAGCCTTCCATAACCGAAGGTAGTCGTTTCGTTCTAGAGACGAGAAAATATTTCTTTAATCAACTTGATGGATTTAAATTTTTAGTCACTTGTTATAAGACAAGGATTTAAGTATCTTAGGGATTTAAGTATCTGTAATAAAAAATATAAAAAATATGGTTTCTCTTTGATATTTCATTACTAGCATGGTAAGACTACCTCCTCTGTATACTTTCATCTTGTCACTGTTTACTAACCTGGACCTCTTTGCCTTGTGTTCTTCAGGTCGAGAGCTGAATCTCAGGTCGAGAGTTGGAGACGCATGCTTCAAGAGGTTAGCTAAATCTGGATGCTAACATTCTCTTTTTACGCTCTCTACTACGTACAAAAGGTAGAAAAAATGCTGTTACTCAACCCAAAAATTGGATGTCGAGATTTCACTGAAAGTACAAATATCTTGGGAGACCTCTTGACCACAAACATAACTTTTAGAACTTTTAGCACATGTGTGTATGTATATTTGTGGGTTTTTCATCATTTTTAACGCCCAATTTTACTACTTTGGCACGCTGACGATGAAGATGCAGCACCAGTGGAATACGATGGAGAGGGAAAATGCAGAACGCGAAGAAAACGCGCCCCTGTGCAGCTTTGTCCACCACTAATCCCACTTATGATCTATGATAGAACCCGGGCCTCTTTCGTGAGAGGCAAGTGCTCTAACCAATCAGCTACGGCGCGGCCATATGTATGTTGTGTCTGTGAGCGCTATAAAAAAGCCAAAATTAGCATTTAAATTCAGCATCTTCCAAGTATTAAATAAGTGACTCTCCAGTAACATTCCCTTGCATAAATATATAAAAAAAATATTTTTTCAAACAATTATCCTAATTATTTATATTAAAATGCCACATAATTAAGATATTATAATGTTAAATGAAACATGTATCTTGAATTTCTTCTTATTACCCTGCAAGTTCTGAACTACTTTTGCATAACGTTTAAACCGAAAAACTTACAGATCTTGTTAAAGCACACAATTTAGGAAATATAAACTTTTTCTAATTAAGCATTTCGAAATTATTCCTAGCTATTGGTTTGAATTTTCAAATACTTGTATTTTACTATGACATTTATGTCTTTCCTTTCTCTCTCTCTCTCGCTCTCTCTCTCTCTCACACACACACACACAGACACACACTAACTCGCCAATCCAAATAGAATGGAATTTCATGCTATGACGCTTCGACCCACTCTCAAAAAACTTTATTGCGTTTAAACTCTTTATATTCCCTCAAGATGTGTTTATCTTAAGGAAATGCGGTAAGAGAATTCCTACGGACGTTTATCTGGATTAATAAGAAGTAGGAAGACGGGTGAGCGTTTATAAGAATAGTTTGTATAGAAATGAGTAGAAACATTTATGTGAGTGAAACCATTGTTATGAATATTCTTATTCTTTAACTACTCCAATTTGAATTCAAAATTGCAAAATTATGTTTCCTCTGTACTAACTATATAAATAATACAATTACAACCATAAACGTGTTGTGAAACTGTAATATATTAATCTATCTATTAATGACACCTTTTGTTTGATTTATTTCTATTTTAAACGACAGAATACCATTAGAACAATTGCTAAAATAATACTTTATTTTCTTTTGGCGGTTATCTTAGCTAGTTAAATATATTTCACTCTTCAGCGTGCTTAAATAGTTGAAGGCAAAAAATAGTTACCCAGTTACAAAATATTTTTTCGGATCAAAATGCAATATCACTTTTATAAATTAAAAATAAATGGGCTACCTCCCTCAATACTGAGCCTAAAAGCTTTCGCGTTTCATCTGGGACTGGCATTCAGGAGGTCGTGGGATCGATTTCCGCGGCCGACCTCTCTGACCTATGAGTTTTCCCGGGTCACTAAGCAAATTCTGGGGAGGTTTTTTCATCCCCCCGAACTTCCTATCCCTCCATTTCGTCCCCAGTTCATCCAATCCGCCCTTCCGTGTAGGAAAATGCGTTTTGGAGATACAGTTCTCGGCAGCGGAATGGCTTTGAAAATCGTCTGTAGACCCAGGAAGTTCGGTCGGATCTCAGGTCCGGGCTTCTAGCGCTCTTCGCATATAGATGAAGAACTGCTTGGACTCTGTTAGGGACCCTTCATGGTGGCTCTTTCCCTGTCGTCCGGTTTCGGCCGCTCGTTACTACCTCTCATCTCTTCTTATCCTCCTGGGGGTCTCACGCACAACAAAGCAATTACTGCAGTAGAATCCCCTCCGTAATCCACACTCACACATACCTACACACACACACACACACACACACATACACATACACACACAGGTCCCTCATTGCTACAGTGAACTTAATTATGAAGCAAACAGATTATTTTCTGTATTAAGGTTGTATTTGGGATAACAACAAAAATTCTTATGGATAAAACAAAATACTGTAAACTTGATTTCATATTAAAGTGCACTCCATTACAAAATAGCTTAGCCTAATAAGATTATATTGTTAAAAAATGCATTAATTTCATTGGCAAATCATTGTCCTCATAGCAAATATGTTTCATTCATATGCATTTCTCTACATCTTTGCAGCAAATAGTGTTAACAACACTTTACTGTATGATAATCAATAAACAGTAGCAGAAATTGTCCTTATTACTTGCAGCACTGTAAGTAGAAGGGAAATAAGGGAATACAGTTGACCAAGATGATGGTCAAATCTTTAAAAATTTGAATGCCATGCTGAAATTCGTTTCTTTGCATGACCAGGAGTTTAAAAACTCCAGTTTGAGAAAAGGTTTAAGTATTTTAAAACTTAAATCAATAACAAAGAATATGTCATAAATGGTCAGTTCCACGAAAGAAAGGAAAAAAATGACATAAATTGTGTGTTTTAACAAGATATTCTTTTTTGTTTACCAATTTTTGTCTGTCTCTTACAGTTAACGAGTTATGCAAAATTCAGAGAAATTCAATGAGAATAAAGAGATCTATCGTAATATTTTCCAGGTAAGCGATGCTTTGGAATAAGGGGATTTTTCTAAAAATCTTCTTGGAAGATATTAAACTTAAATACCAAGTTTGGTATTTTACAGACCTTTCGTTTGTGAATTATCATGTTCATAGATACACACACACGCACACACACTGACCTTTTTCTAAAAAAAAATTATACAGGGGACCCCTAAAACGTATATTTTCAGTGAAATCTCGATATAGAATTTTTGGTTTAAACCTTCTCTTTACACATTGTGGATAATTCGTGTAGCGAAAGAAACTAGAGTGTATGTGCCAATTCATCTAGGTTTGTATGATGCTTCCATGTATTTAATATTGACAAAAGCTTTAGAATCAAACCAGGTCATTACCTCTGTATTATATTCCAGCACAAAAAAAAAATATCAACAAAGAAGACTATATACATGTGGGGAATGAAAGGGGAGTGTAACCAAACACATAGCTATTAATTCTTTCTAAACACTACTTGTTTATTAATGCACTATGTTTATTCAAGCCACTATATTTCGACCTTGTGCATGGAGCCTTCATAAGAGAAAACATTAAATGGAATTTTATTTATGGACGGTCTTTAACTGCTGAGGTTTTTAGCGTCCCATTCTATACTGGGCGAGAAATGCCGCTTAATTTTGCTCAGAGGTCTCTTTTATCAAGCTTGAGGTTCTTTTACGTGCCGTAAATCTACGACACGGGACCAACAGTTTATTTCCCTTCCGAAGGAAGCCATGCTAAGGATCTTTATATAGGATTTTAGGGATAAAAGGGTGAAAATGGCAGTTTGAAACCTTTTATAATACTCTGTCTGCTTAAATTGAATTTTAAAGAGAAAATATTATAATTTGTATTTCACTAAATTCAATATTTCATTTTATAAAAGTGAAATATGCACTTTAGTGAAACTGAAGTGTGTACTTTTCAAGTGAAGTATTCTGAAATATTACACCTCTCAGAAGTAAAGTCGAGAAATGTACAGTAAAAGTAAATAAACAGTTTAAATGTAAGATACAGAAAGAAATGAGAAACTGAACTTGTATTTTTAATATAAAATAGGGTTAAAATATCACTAACGAAGGTTTTAGGGGCCATCCTGGAAAAAGCAGGATGGATCAGAGTAGAGATGTTCATACCTATGACACCGAAACTGTAATGAATATCACTGGCTAACACGTGAAATATATAGGGATTATTACGATGATGTTTGCGATTATCGAAAAAATAACCGATGACTTGTTGAAAACAAAAAAGAAAGAAAGGAGCAGAATCACTAAATAATAAATCCCATGCTCCATTCACATGATTTTCTCTACCTATTTTGTAACGACCTATTCTTACAAAAGCTTATTCTTCCATCTAATTCAAGCCAATCGAGGTACGTTGTCTTATTATTTAATTCCTTATAAGTAGAAAGGAAATAAGAGAATATGCGAGTGTCGGCTGAGCAAACAGATATGGCGCCACCAGGCCAGTTAGACGGTAGCATCATATAGTTTAACTCTAGACTAGCTTGATCCATAGTTACAGGTCAATAGCTTGTTTAGTTTTCGAATAACAGCATTTTAAACAAGACAACTTTAGAGTTTTCACGATACGAGCAGTGACTTCCATTTGAAAGGCTTAACGCCTAAAGAAATCAAGGAGGAAATGGACAGTACAATGAAAGACTCTGTTCCTTCATATTAAATGATTAAAAGGTGGACTGCAGAGTTTAAAATGGGACGTACGAGCACTAGTGATGAGTTTTGTTCTAGACGCCCTGTAGAAGTGACGACTCCGAAGGTCATTAAAAAAAAAACATCTTTTTGTACTGGTAGATCGCAGATTAAAGCTGTATCTCTTCGAACTATCAATTAAGCAAAAGTTATATGGAATGAAGAGGTCTTCAGAGACTGTTCCGGGAAAATTCAAGACACGAAATTTGCCATATAAAATATCTTTAACATAACTATTTTAATTAAACTGTTTAGAAACATAAAAACAAATGTTAGAATATTTTTCCATATAAAGCGCAGTTTGGGGTGGGGGTATTTTTTTGAAAACCTGCGTTTTACATCTTTGAAAGAAGTTGAACTTAAATATATTTTGGTATTTAACCGGCTTTTCGTTTTAGAGTTATCGCGTACACAGATACATGGATCGTTTTCTAAAAATGTGTTTTTTTTTGGATTTAGGGGTTCTCAAAATTATATATTCACAAGTTTTTTTTCCGTTGAAATGTCGGTATGGAATTTTTGGATGGAATATAATTCTTTTCTATTTACTGTGTACATTGTACACATGTGCTAGAGAAAGTAAAAGGAAACGGGTTTAGAATACGATATCCAATGTATTATAGCTGCACACCAGTGCTGGAAACAAAAACGAGATACTATGCGCTCTTCCTAAAAAGAAATGCATGTGACATATTGTCTTCTATCTCATTGAATACAAGGGGGAAAATTAGAAACTTCCAGCATTATGTCACATAAACTTATATATTTCAAGAATTACTCAAAACTGTCAGCTTTGGATTTGAAGAATCTGCTAAGAATAATAAATGAGTACAGGAGAGAAGGTTCTCTAAAGAATATAGTAGATCAAAAGAGAAGATAAAGTGGAAATGTGCGTGCAGAATTCTGAATTAAGAGCTCAGGAATGAAAAATGACAATCATTACACTTTCTTTGCCAGAAATGTTTTAAGGAAATCCGCATCAGCACACAGTGAGAATTCATTGTAGTTTTAGCCTGTCTTATTGTAGAAACTGTAAAATTTCTAAAACACCTGACAATCTATTTAAAATATATCCGTCCGTTAAATTGATGAGATATGAAACACTATCGACTACCGACTTACGTTTATAAGATTTATAAAATACAAAATGGTGATAAACTATATGAAAGTTTAGATTTGATAACTATTAATTTCTGAAGTGTTTATTTTTACTTAGAAAATGTATCATAATATATCATTAACATTAGGAAATAACAATATTATGTAACAACATTTTCTTTGAAGATTAATTTGCTGATGAAAATATAAAGAGGATTGAATTGAAAAAAAAAGGTAAATGTATGTATAAGCAAATAAAATAAGAAATAAAAGACAACAATATACCCTTCTGTTGTTCACATCTAACATTAATTTCATTTGTTATTTTACAAAGATGCCTCAATTTTGTTCTCCCGATTGCTTAAGGTTCTTTAACTGGCATTTTAGATGCCTAAGTCTATGAAACAGAATGGTAGCTTTTAAGGTTTCATTATTACTTTCTCTACACGTACTATGCACGTAGTGCATAGAGAAGGTATTGCCATCCACCAAAAATTCGATACCGAGATTTCACCGGATGTATATGTTTTAGGGTCCCCTGTATCCAAAAAAAAAAGTATTTTCGGAAAAAGGTCCGTGTGTGTCCGTGTGTCATGTGTCTGTGAACACGATAACTCAAAAACGAAAGTCTGTAAAGTCTCAAACTTGGTATACAAGTTTAGCATCTTCCAGGGATGCGACACGAAGATTTTGAGAAAAATCCCCCCACCCTAAACTACCCTTTACATGGAACATTTTTCGAAAATTTTGATTTTCTAAAAAATGACTAACGATTTTGATTAAAATATCGTATATTAAAGATATTTACCTGACAAATAAAATGTATATTTTGAATTTTCTGGGAATAACCTACTTTATTCTGGATGAATTTTACGGAATTTTGAACAACTGCTAAACCGTAAGAGATAGAGAAAAATGCACTGCACTAAAAATGTACCTCATGATAAAACACAATTTTTGTCGTTTACGTTTTTGTTGTGGAGGTAACCGTTTTCGAGATATTTCTTGTTATTGGTTTCAATTGTGAAGTACTTAAACTTTTCTCACACAGGAATTGTCTGCTTTTCCTTTGTTCTACTCCTGGCCAAGGAAAGAAGTGATTTGCAATGACAATCGCATATCGATAGCTTTTAAAACATTTGACAATCACTTTAGCATAGTACATTCCCTTATTCCCTTCTACTTATAAGGAACTAAGTAATAACATTCTGCTAACATTTATCTTGATTAGCATTGTATACAAAGAAGAATAATCTTTTGTAGGAGATTTGTAGAGCAGCTAGAGAAAGTCATGTGAGTGTAACACTCAGATTTTTTTTTTATTCTATTAAGGTCATTAACCAGATAGATCATAGCGCACAAATGAACTTGAAGTCTACTCAAATTAGCCTGATTTATCCGATATTAATTTTTTGAGGATGATGTAATATGCCTTATAGGATAATAATATTTATATTATTTTAATATAATAATAATAATAACTCAAATTGCACAAAAATATATAATCAAAGAAAAATTGGCTCGTCTCATAGCGCAGTCGGTAAAAAACCTGCTTTCTCCAAGATTGATCGCCCAGCTGGGGATGGGGAGGGAATTTATCTTGATTACTCACTATTCCTTCCAAAGTCTGGAAGTAGCAACAAAAGTGTGAAACTGTGAATGTGTTTGTGTATGTGTATGTGGACAGAATAACTAAAAAACAAATAAACAGGGAAAGTCCATTAATTACCAAACTTGCTAGTTAATTTCAGTATCTCCCAAGGATGTGACACGAAGTTTTTAAAAAAATTTCCCCACCACCAACTCCCTTTACATGGAACACTTTATGACAAACAAAATGTATATCCTGAATTTTCTGGGAATAGCTTCTAAAGACATCCATTCTGGATGACTTTTGTATAGCTTTATATATCTGGTAAACCATAAGGGATATACAAACTTACTACACAAAAAGCGTAGAATTCATTAAAATGCAGATTTTATGTCATATACTTCTTTTTTTTTTTTTTTTTTTTTTTTTTTTTTTTTAACATTTTCAAGAAAATTCCCTCACCCCATCTATCCTTTACACGAAACATATTTTAACAATATTTATATATTAAAATACCATATGTTTAAGATATTTTCATAACAAACGGAACTGAGAATAACCTTTGAAGACCTGTTAATCCTGGATACTTCTGTCTAAACTGGTAAACCATATAAAATAGACAAAAATTACTACACAAAAATTTGTAGATATCCTTAAAACACACAATTTATACCATATAACTTTCTGTAGAGCTAACCGCTTCCCAGATATTCTTTGTTATTTGTTTCAATTTTAAACTACTTAAATCTTTTTCTCAAACGTAAGTCATCTTTCTTTTCGTCGAATCTATATTTTACTACTGGCCATGCAAAATAACCGAATTGCAAGTGTTTCGCTTTTAAAAAAATGACTATCGCTTTAATCTATCCCCTTTATTTTCTTCCTATTTGCAAGAAAGTAGATAATAAGACCAATTCTGTTGACGTTTATCTCGATTAACATGATGTAGATAAAAGAATACTCTTTTGTAGCAATGATACAGCAGCAAAAGATGGTCATGTGGATGGTACACATCAGATTTTTATTTCTGCTTTTACGTGTATTTTAAACTACAACCAATGGCCTCTTACGGTATAGAATAATATGGGAGAAGGTAGTGAGCAGCGACCTTAGAACGTGAAGGTACGATTCCTGAAAAGAGTCTTAGGAGTTGGGAAGCATTCATCCTCAAGAATGGTCATAGAAGACCTCAGGTCGGAACAATTGCAGCATTTACTGGCCCGTAACAAGTACACCTAGAGACACGACGCAGGAAACGGGAGGACAGCAATCCAGACTTCTATGGCGCAAAGGCAGTGACGGACCGAAAGTGGTCAGAGGCATGACAGGACCAAATACACATGGTAACCAGGTTCGCCATCCACGGATTCCACCGCATGTTATGCAGAACAAAGATTCCACCAACCGGATGACAAGTGTGTATGTTCACTATGTGAAATAAAATGTGGAAACAGAACTAAATCCATAAAAGACTATAGTGAAAACTAAATCTACACTTATTGCTCTTTCGAGTGCTCCTTATGTACTAATTAAATTAAACTACAAAAATTCTATTGTAATAATCTTCATAAAGACTAATTCACAAATATTTAGCTAACTAGCTGTGATAATAAAATAAAATCCAGCATATGAGGATCACTTAGTCACACAATAAACAGAATAAGAACTTCTAAAGCCACATAAACTAAGTTGCTGAAGAATCTAGCAGACCATACGTTAAACGTATGACAAGTCAACGTTACAGCTAATTAACGCAGCGAGCTGGTTCCGAATACCAACTATAAATGCAAACATTCTCCTTTGTAAACCCGGTAGTACTCTGCTTACAGTTTACAATCGCCTTGTAGATGTTGTGCAAACATTTTAGTTGCGATAATAATTAGTTAACTTCTGCACTGCGCATCCTTGTTTCTAATGTTTGCCTTGCAAGTTGCCGGGGCATTGTGCCTTTCAATATGGCATTTCTAAAACAGAGCTATCGGCTTTAAGCTTGCATCGTTGTTCAGTGCCATTCAAGAAAAATCTAATGTGTACCATTTACATGACTTTCTCTATATTCCTGCAACAAATTATTCTTAAAAAGCTTATACTTCTATTTACTTTATGCTAATCAGAAAAAAATAGCAGAAACAGTCTTATTACTTGCTTCCTTGTAAGTAGAAGCGAAATAAGGGACTACTAAGGTTAAAGTGATAGTCAAAAGCTGGTTGCTATGCCAATGAAGTTCCTTTATTTATATGGATAGGAGTTGACAAGTTCCTGTATGAGAAAAGTATACTTTTTTCATAGGAGAAATCAAAAATAAGGAATGTCTCAAAAAAACGACGAACTCCACGAAAAAAATATATATAACATAAAGTGTGTGTTTTAATGTGCTCTACATTTTTTGTGTAGTAAATTTTTGTCCATCTCTTACGGTTTAGCAGTGATTCAAAATTCAGTAAAATTCATCCAGAATAAAATACTCTTTAGAGGCTATTCCCAGAAAATTCAAGATAAACACTTTAATTGTGAGGTAAATATCTTTAATATACGAAATTTTAATCAAAATCGTTACAGCCATTTTTGAGAAAATTGAAATTTTCGAAAAAAGTTCCATGTAAAGGGTAGTTTGGTGTGGGGGGATGTTTCTCAAAATCTTCGTGTCGCATCCCTGGAAGCTACTAAACTTAAATACCAAGTTTGGTACTTTACAAACTTTTCGTTTTTGAGTTATCGTGTTCACAGACACACAGACACACGGACACACACGGACACACACACACACACACACACACACACGTACCTTTTTGTGAAAATGCTTTTTTTTTTTTTTTTTTTTTTAGATAAAATGGACGCTAAAACATATATTTCCAGTGAAATCTCGGTATCGCATTTTTGAGCGGAGTGCAATACCTTCTCTATACACTATGTACATAGTGCGTATAGAGAAAGTAAAAATATATCTTTCCACCATTTGGTTCATACTGTTACATCTATTCTGACCCTCTTATTTGCAGTCACACTTCCTGAATTTGTTCATGTAGTCCATAAAATACTATAACGGCTTCTTTTCATTCTTCCTACAACCTTCTTTTGCAGTCCCAGTTTTACTATTCGTTTCCTTTCATCATATTTATTTCAGATGGACATAGTAGTATGAAAACATTGTGTTCTACCCAAACTTTTCATGTCGAAATTTCACAGAAAATATGTTTTAAGGCTCCCTGAATAAGAAAAACTGATGTGTTCCATTCACATACTTTCTCTACATCTCTGTAAGAAATTATTGTTGAAATGGTTATTCTTCTATCTACTTCATGCTAATCGAGGTAAACATTAGCAAACATCTTATTACAAGCCGTGTGTAGGACAGGAGCTGGATAGGTAGAGTCAGACTGAAAAATTCAATGCCATAGCCAGGATTTAAACCACGGATCTTCCGGTCTCTAGCCGGAAGCTCTACCACTGAGCTACCATGGCAACACGATCTTATTACTTGCATTCTTGTAAGTGCAAGGAAAATAGGGAATGCTAGGCTAAAGCGATAGTCAAATCTTTTAAACGCTGGTTGCCATATGCTTGAAATCCGTTTCTGTGGATTACCAGGAGATGGTAAATTCCCGTATGAAAAAAGTATTTTAGAACTAAACCAAAAAAAGGGATATCTCAAGAATGATCGACTCCACGAAAAAATGTGCATTACAAAAATTGTGTGTTTTAACGAGAACTACATTTTTTCCAAAACAACGTTTTGTCTATCTCTTACGGTTCACCAGTTGTGTAAATTTCAGCAAAATTTATCCAGACTAAAAAGGCCATCAGAGGCTATTCCCAGAAAATTAAAGATATATATTTTATTGTTCATATAAATATCTTTAATATACTGTATTTATTATTTTAATAAAAATCGTTAACAGCATTTTTGAGAAAATCAAAGTATTCAAACTTTTTACCATGTAAAGGTTAAATTGGGGGTAGGGGATGTTCAAAATCTTTCTGTCACATACTTGGAATATATTAAACTTTAGTACCAAGTTTTACATTTTACCGATTTTTCAATTTTTGCTATCCTATTCATAGACGCACATACACACATATGGACCTTTTTTTAAAATTTCTATTTTGTCTGGATTCGGAGTGTATTTCCGATGAAATCTCGATATCGAATTTTTTGGTGGAGTGCGGTATTTTCTCTACCTATGTAACATATACTATGTAGAGAAAGTAAAAGGTATTCTTAAAAATGTATGCTTGTGTGTGTCAAAGTCGAGAGTCTGTTTGATATTTAAGTTCTGGATCTTTGAACATGAACATTTTCAAGAAATCCCCCCCCCCCTCTTAACTATCCTCTACTTAGAACATTTAACATGTTGACGTTCTCAAAAATTGCTCTTAACAATTATTGAATACAATACTATATGTTTAAGATATCCTCATGACAAATTAAAATTCATAATTTTAATTTGCTGGGCTTTTCCTCTTCATTCATGCTAGCTTTTGCATATATGACAGAAGAGATAGACAGAAGCAGATGCACACAAAGTGGGTCTCCTCAAAGAACACAATTTATGTGAAATGCATTTTTTGTGGATTTAATCATTCCCGAGATATTTTTTGTTATTGGTTTGAATATTTTCACACTTACACTATTCTTAAATGGTAATCGCTTTTAGTTTTTCTTTCTGCTGGTCATGCAAAGTCAATGGGATTTAAAAGCCATTATAAGCGACTAGCTGGTCTTTGAAGATTTGCTAAACATATTGTATTCCCAAATAGCTATTGTATTTGCGAAGAAATATATAATAAAAACATTTTTGTATAATTTTAATATCAATTAGCGTAAAATAGAAAAATTATAACCTTTTTTTAATAAAGCTTTGTGAAAACTGGATTGAGAAAGTCGTATGAATTTACACAACAGGTTTTTTTTTCTTTTACATATCTTCGAAGTCGTAGCTATGCCTAGTTTTATTTTATTGCTTGAGCTTTATATACTTCCTTGTATTTATTATTAAACAACTCAGCTTTGACTGCCTTTGTGGTCGAGTAGTCAGAGAACTGACTTCTCACCCGGAGGTCCTGGATTTGATTCCCAGCTGAGGCGGGGAATTTTTCTTTAACCAGAACTATTTACTATCCCTCACAGAGTCTGGAAGTATGTGTGTGAGAGTGACTGTGTGTTTAAAGGAAATAAAATGGTTAAAACCCAACGTTTCTAACGCAAACCTCCGATATGGCCATAGATTTTAAATGAAACAATTAAAAAAACAATAGTTTTAAAATTACAGATATAATTGTAAAGGAGTCTTGATTTTCTTTACTTCCTTTTCCAATTGGCCTTGAAGGATAAGATTTGCCACAGGCGTGTATACTCGGATGTGTACGATCGATCAGTGTCATCAAGAAAAATATGACTTTTATACCGAGCCAGGTGATTCAGTTATTTCATCTGGGACTGGCATTCGGGAGGTCGTGGTTTCGGTTCCTCTCTGACCCATGTTTTTTCGGAGTTTTCCCAGGTCACTAGGCGCAGGGAGGATTCTTCATTCCTTTGAATTTCCTATCCCTTTATTTCCATCCGTCTGGTGTTTCTTTCAGGATTTTAAGTGTCAGCGCCATTGAAGCCTTCTCCTGGAGATGATTGAGACTTGGAAACTCAGCTCTCGGCGACAGGAAGGCGTTGGGGTGGTCGGTATACTCAGGGGCGTCTATTCCAACTTGAGGCGCGGGCTCTTAGCACTCACCAGTCCAGATGAACTCCTTGTGAACTCCCCACGATGGCTCCCTGACGCAGGCTGGCTCCGGGCGTCCTCTGGTTTTTCTCCTATCTCATTCTCTTCTCCCTGGGTGTGACATATAAAAAGCCTAATCACTGGCTGAACTGCGGAATCCCCTCCAGTACACTATACTACACTTTAGGCCGTCCGTCATTAGCCATTTGTAAATTTGTTCATAGTGGGGTCCGCTTTTCTGCTGAGGTTGATGAATTACTGATTCATTCTTTGCAGTGCGGTTGGTGATTTAGAAGCTAATAGCTAATAAGTCATGTGTGACTCTCAGATGTTTATGATGCCCTTGATGTTATTCCATCGTTGTTCTTCCTCATTAGATCACGAAATATATGTTCCAGGAGCCACGTGAATAATATTGAGATCAAGTCATCCTTCCATAATCCTCTCCCTCCTCTCTCTCTTTCTCTCTCTCTCTATCTCAATATTTTAAAACTGAGTTTCTATTGGGTATTTGCATATAACCAAATTTCCAACAGATTTTCCTTAACTTAGTTGTTAAGAATACTTTTAACATAATGTTGCCTCTCTTAGATTTCATAATTCTGACAAGAGGATAGATACCTTAAATCTCTCTAAGAGCAACACTGTGGTTTCTCTATAAAAACATTGTAGGTGTACGCATACCTTATGATATGAAAATAATTATAAGTTCCTTAAAAGTACCGATCAGAATTTAACCGTATCACTTTTAAACCCGTTAAATAGAAACCTGTACTCTTATACCATTCGGTCAAAATATGAAGTAATTTTAATATAAGAGCCAAAGTATTTAAACTTCAAAAATGTGAGTTTCTTTCAATTTTTACTTCTGAATTTAAAAAACCGTTAAAGTTTACTTTCAACCCTTAGTGTATAAAATTATAATAATGGGCATAAATTCGTAGGCTTGAGCAATACGATACGTTTTGATTTCAACAGAAAACCTCTTCTCATATTTATACCCCTTATATACTAATTTTACTTCTGAACGAAACTTTGCTTTATATAAGAGTAAAAATCAAATGTGTTCCATTTACATGACTTTCTCTATTATGCAACACATTATTTTAAAAAAGCTCTCTACTTCTTGCTAATCGAGTTAAACATAAGCAAAAGAGGTTGTATTACTTAATCCTGTATAATTACAACGGAAATTAGATTAACGCTAGTCTAGAACGATTGCTGTATCTTTCAAAAGCCGGTCGATTTGTGATAAGTTGAAATTCCCTTCTCTTTGCATGACAAGAATGAATAAATAAAAGAATTATAGCCTCTTATTTAAGATAAATTTAAGTATCTTGGAAATATATCTACAAAAGAAAAGTATATAACATAAATTATGTGTTTCAATAGGATCAAATTTTAAATATAAGGGTTTCTCTCTCTTGTGGTTTACCGGCTATGAAAAATTAATTTAGAATTAGCAGGTCTTTAGAGGGTTTGCCCAAAAAATTCAAGATAAGCATTTTATTTGGTATGTAAAATATCTTTAATATACGGTATTTTAATCAAAATGGTTAAGGTAATTTTGAAAAAATAGAAAATTTAAAAAAATTATCCATGTAAAGGTTAGTCTGCTTTGGAGGTATTTTTCTGTAAATCTTCGTATCGCATTCTTAGAAGATACTAAAATGAATACCAAGTTTGGTATTATCGTTTTTCAGTTATACTATCCAAAAACACACACATACACACATGCATTATTATTTTTGGATTCAAGGCGTTTCAAAACATGTCTTTCCGGTGAAATCTCAATATCGAACTATTCTCCACCTACTATGTGCGTACATAATAATTAGTAGAGAAAGTAAAAAAGCTGGCTACTCAGGGATTTTACAAATCGCATCATTTAACTGCCATGATCATATCAAAAGCTTTGGCTGAAACATTTGATGTGCGAATTATGTACCTTTCTGTATTTTTAAATGTCTTTACGCGCACATCCATTCTCTCATCCACTTTTTCGGACTCTATGGAGAGTAGAAACAGAAAGTTTTCACTGGGGTCAGGTATCGAACCTGGAAGCCCCTGGTGAAAAGTCACCTTACGGACACGTCATTGTTATTTTCACCTTCTTGCTTGCAAAATACACCGATATAATATCGGATAAGAAGAAAGAAACATGTAAAAGTCAATATCGGTATATTTGGTTGTCATACTCCCGATATTTGCATATGACGTTATCTCCATAAAATATATGGTTATGTTTTGTTATTTCCGTTCGTTTTCTGCTTCTTCAATAGACTTTTATTTTATCTACAACATATTTATGGAGGTAAATGACGTACTTCATTCCATACACAATCTCAAAATACCCTTTTGAGTTGGTGTGTGTTTCGTGTGTGTGTATGTGAGTGCAAGGAAAATAAAACGTCGGATAAATATAAAATTTGAGCTACATCCGGTATCTTTTACGAAGATTTCGAATAAAACCCTACCCTCGCAACTTTTAGTTCCACATAAGAAATATGTTTCTTATTTTTTATATCCTTGAAATCATCTCTACCGAATTTTCGGCTTTACCAAATTAACATAAATTTAACATGTCTACAAATTACTAACATGTATACTGAATTTTACATATATATGCCTATTTAATACTTCTAATACATGCAATTTGTGGCAAACAATGTTTTACTATAGTAGCCGTTTTCAAAATATTTTATGGTGTATGTTCAAAACCTAAGTGAATAATTTGCGTTTATTTTCAAACTTATAGTTTTTGTTTCTTTTATTTTGCGTTTATTTCACAGATGGCCATAAGTAGAGCCTTTGAAATGATGTATATGCGCTTATGATGAAAATTTAAAAGTTATTTTTGCATGTTGTGTAAATAATTATTTCTTAATTTGAATTTTTGAGACAAAATATGTCATGGATAGCTAATGTGGATAGAAAAATTACCTTTTAATAAATGTAACATATGCACTATCTTGAACTTTAAATCTATAGAGAAACTTATGTAGCTGTACCAAAAGAGATTCTTTTTAATTAAAGAGTGAAAGAATTCATTTTAACCCTTAGTTGCCTGCATTAGTATACTACATATGCCATTCTTCCTTTAATTCAAGTTTAAAAGTAGAGTTCTAATTAAAATATATGGGAATAAAGCTATAAAAATATTATATAATAGAAAAAATAATAGAAATGTAAATATATGTAGATCCTTTATTAATCTCTTTCTTCCTAATTAAAAGTTAAAATCTTCCAAACCAGTTTTCATAATCCTGCTAAAGGCACTACCAAAAAGTGGTTCAAATGGCCATGAGTGTTAGGTGATGGGTAATGGACTGGCCATCCATTCAAAGCCAAATGTTGCAAGTTTAAATCCCAGTGACTGTGATAAAGCACGGGAAGAGCCCAAGTAAAATAATTGGTGTGAGGCTTGGCAGTTATTCGGGTTACATTTGACTGTAGCTATGTGGGTTTTACTCTTTTATTTAGGGAAATTTTATGGCAACAATGTTATACATTTTATAATATAAAACAGTCTTGATTACTTGTCGTTTATGGTTGAAGGTTAGCATAACATGAAATTAATACTAGAATACAAACCTATTTGTATAGTTACGCTTAAAAAAAGCGGAACTTATAGGTATCGATAGGCAACAAAGGATTAATGTATATAAAACCTGCGATAGGTGGCTGTTATACAAAATTGAAATGAAACTCTTCGATTGCCAGTTCGGGCAAGAGAATTTTTCTTTAACTAATATTCTTTCTTTCGCAGAATATAGAAGCGTGAATATAAGACTATCTCATGGGAACTTATTAAAAAAACACACTTCAACGAGGTATAACACAAAAAAATGTTTCTAACGGCAAAGCCCTGATGTGGCCATAGAAGTTGTGCAAATGAAACAAAAAAAAGGAAGAAAATAACAAAAAGCTGACAAATGAAGCAGTAGTGCTTCTTTTTCTTTACTTTGTAATGTTCATTAACATCCCAGAAAAACAGCCAACACACGACGAAATGTACGTTTTACAGAAAAAGGAGGAGGAGACTGTGAGCACAATTGTGGCAGAGAGAGAAATGCAAAATGAGATGGAGAAAGAGCAGAGAGTGTGGCAGAGGGAAGGAAATGGCAACGAGAGGCAGAAGAGACAGAGAATAGATTGATATTTCTACAAATTCAATTTTGGCAATGGCTGTTATTGCCCCCATAATTTTCCCAAAATCTCGGAAATTTACATTTTTATTTTAAGGATCCAAAAGTAACTAAAGATAGTGTGAAAGAAAGGCTGCCTGAAAAAAACCAGCACTTTTGAGAGAGATAGAAAGAAGGAAAGAGAGAGAGAGAGAGAGACAGAGACACCAAAACTTAGTATACACATAAAAGTAAGAATAGTTAAACGTTAGACTGAAAAATTCAATGGCTTAGCTGCGATATGAACCACGGATCTCCCAGTCTCTAGCCGGTTGCTTTAACCATAACAACATGCCTGCACGCCAATAAATTTCTCGTCTGACTCGGATGTTTCCCGGTAAACCACAAGTTGATCTCAAATTATATTGAATGACATACCCCAAAGAAAACCTACAGTGTTGCAACTACTTTAAGTCTCGAGAGTCAAAGTTTAGCCAACTATTAGGTCAATAAGTGTTAATATGAACAAAACCTAAATAAATAAGATTAGTTAGCTTAATATTTCTTTTTAAATTATCAGTATATTACAGAACATATTCCACTGAACAGTTTACATGCTTATTCGCGCCAGATTTGGAGTGTCCATTGTATATTACTGTTTTCTTTTTTTCAAAGAATCACGAACGGCATGCTGCATCATTTGAAGTAGTTTAGCCTTCTGTTAATTATTAATATACTTTTTTTCAAACACATTTAGCAATTGACACTAAATTTCAGCCCTGATTCTTAAGATTCGTAGGCATCGTGAATGTCTCAAAAGTTATTGGAAAAGTTAAAGGGGTTATAAGTTATTAAGCACATTTAAATTAGAGTCCTTTAATATTGCTCAGCAACTAACAACATTTGTTATATGTAAATGCTTGCAAATTTATGTTTCATGGAAAAATAAATGTAAAACATTTCACAGTTTTAAAAATCTAAAATATGAACTTAAGGAGGTATATTCAATTTATTTATATGATTAATAAAATGTATGTTTTGAATTATATATATTATTTCACCAATTTCATTCATCGTCCAGGTTAAAGGACGTTAAGCTACAAAATGATTCTTAAATGATCTCGGGGTCCAAGGAGCTTAAAGTTACTTGATACTCATCTTCTAAGGATAAGGGAAAACCCCGAAAAAACCTTATCCGGGTAACTCACCCTAAGCAAGATTTGAACTCACGACCTGTTGAATATGAGGCAGACACCACACTACCCAGTCGGGCTTGGAATTATGTTGATTAACCTTCATTGAATTTTAAATAATAATAATATATATTTGGCAAACCATAAGAAATAAACAACAGTTTATTAAGGGCTATGTAGATTCCTTTAAACACAGAGTTAATTTTAAGGAACATTTCTGTGTCATTAGAAATTTTCGTGATAACTCACTGGCATTAATATATGTTGATTTGAAATGCTCTAACCATTTAGCTATTTCTCGCGAGTTATGAAAATAACACTGTATTTAAAACCGTGCATACAGAGCCTATGACTTTTAGTTAAGAATTCCATAGAGTAGAAAGTATACTTTATTACTCCATAGAGTATAAGAAAAATGCCGGGCATACATAATTCCAGTCGTATATATTATCAATTTTAGAATTTCAGCAGTAAACAATGATAATGGAATTATTGCCTTATTTAATTGATAATTATGTTATAGATATGTAATGGGGTTGTATAGAAACCATTGGGATAAATAATTTCATATATTTAAGAATGAGATAATAAGCACGGATTAACATTTAGTTTCTAGGGTGTCATTACTAAGGCAAGTTGATTCTTAGACAAAAGTTTAGTAAATCATAAGAGATAGAGAAAACAGTACTGCACAAATACTTAGATCTCATTGAAATACGTTTTTTGTGAGGTTAACCGTTTCCGAAATATTCCTAGTTACTGTTTAAAAATTTAAACTACTTTTCTGAAGTGGAAATTTGTTATTCGCTTTTCTTTCTCCTGGTCAAGCAAAAGGAATGGATATCTAAAGTATTATATAGCGAGCAGCTCTTGAAAGATATGCTACCTCTTTAGTCTACTGTATTCCCTTATTCTTACGTACCTATCTTTAACCTACATACGTGAAGAAAAATAAGCTTTTCTAAGAATACTTTATTTTAGAATTTCTGGAAAAAGAAATGTGAATGTAACACCATATATTTTTAAAATCTTTCATTTAAATAACCACCTTAGATTTTTACGGCAATATACATAAAAATTGTCATACGTTAATGGTGTGTGTGTGTATGTATGTTTGTGGCGTAAGTTTTTAATTGACATTTTTCTATGAAACACGTATTAGCTACAGCATTCAATTGAAACAGAAAATGTTTCTGAAAAAAAAAAAAAAAAAACTTTCAATATCGCTTGCAATAACAGAAATTACGTGTTCTTTTTTTTGAAGAGTTTAAGGGGACCAACCTGTGATGTTTACAAATTCATTGTTTTTTAAGCAATTAGGCAGCACTATATGTGGTTAGATCACTCGCCTCTCACCGAGGGGGTCCGGGCGAGTTTTCTATGGTTTCCTCCACCATCGTATTTCACTGGTGCTCCATCTTTGTTCGCCTGCGGTGCTATAGTAGTAAAGAGCGGGCAAAATCTTTAGCAATTACGTTCATTATTTAATATATACCTCTATCGTTATATGTAATTCAATCTGACATTTTGCGAAATTTTTTTTTTCTCCTCTACGAAAGACGATTCTTGCGCTTTAGTTGTCAAAATTTACATTCTATAAATAGCAATTTAAAATGATTATCTGACCAACTTCAAATTAATTAAAAATTACTGCAGCAAAAGTTATAATAAAACCTTCGTTCATGCTTTCTTCATTATTTTTTTGATTAATTAATGTTGTTAGTACAAATAAATAATTCATTTTACTTACTTAGAAAATTAATTAAACCATTTTTATTTTTATTATGATATTAATTATCTCTGGCAGAAAAAAACAAATTAATTGGTTGAAATGTGCACGACAAAGAACGTTTCGAACACTGTATATGCGTTGGAAAATGCATTTAGAGAAGCACGTCTTTTAATACTTGACGTGTCATTTGTTACATTAAAACATTCATTTAGCCCGCCTGGGTAGTGTGGTGATAGCGTGTCTGCCTCATATTCAATAGGTCGCGAGTTCGAATCTCGCCTAGGGTGAGTTTTTACCTTATCCTGAGAAGACAATTGTCGAGTAACATTAAGCTAAAGGACTTTTAGCTACAAAACAAACAAACAAAAGGAAAACAAATTGTATCAAAAGGTCACGCGACAAGTGTTTATTGCGAGTGGCTGAAAATAAGTACGGCATATAAATCTACAAGTACCACTTGTATGTTAATGTGCTGAAGTCCAAAAGTCAACATTTTTAGGAATTTTGGTCAGTTTTCACATGTAGGTCCCTATAACCAAGATATAGTTAAATCCCCAAATCTACTATCGAATGCGAAATAACATAATCAGGAAGAACAGCAAGAAAGATGGAACAACACCACAAAAGTAGAAGTTACTAAATCCTCAATTAAAGAAAGATTAAAAATAAAACTACCAGTAAACCCACAGCCATAGTGACGGGTCACGAGAAAACAAAATCATATTTACATGGATTCCACATTATAAACAATCCGATCTGCACATATAACAGAGGATAAAAGACACATCAAACACATCAAAGATCTATTCTCATATAAGTAGTAGCACAAAATGGAGGTACCTGATCAGTCAATGATCCAGAACTAATCTCTAAAGAGCTACGAACTTTCGGCAAATATATTAAAGCTATAGACATTTAGTTTAGAAAAAAAAACACACCAATATATGTCATTAATAAATTTTACATGATGATATATATAGTAAGTTGGCTAAGCTGTGCCTAATTTGTCTAAGAAAAATAAAAATATGTATCTATTCGGATATTAACCCTATAGAATAATGTCGAAAATGATCAATTAATGTAATGAATACATATAATGTTACTATGGTAAGGCCATGTGGAAGATTCCAATAAAAAAATGTTAAAACATTGAGTTTCACGTTTCTAATCTCGACTGTGCACGAAAAACTGCAACTTTCCTATATGAGGAGATGAAGTTCGTATCTCCGTTTCTCTTTGCCTCGTCCCTAAGACTTAAGCCCCTGAGAATGCTAAGTATGACCTTAGCATTTACATGCAATCAGCGCTTATCTTTTTAGGTTAAACCAAACTAATGGCAGGCATTCACTTGCTTTGCCTTAGTTATAATTCGCCAGAATCTAGCATTACACAGTTATATTCTCTGTTTTAAGCTAGCCTTTAATACTGACACAACTCGTAGTTAATGTGGTTTTAGTTTCAATGGGCACGGACATCTGTATTGTTCATCGACGGGATAATTATATCTTTCATTTACAAACACTTTGCGTTCTGGATTGAGGAAAATAATGCTAACGGGACTTCTTTCACCCCATAATTAACAACCCTTTCTTGAAGTGTATCCATATTACAATTATAGTTTACAAATACATGTAAAATATGATTACAATGACATTTACATGTTACCGTGTAACTTACGGATAAAATGTTTGAAATAATTTTAACATTATACTTAAGTGCATAATAAAGATATATAATAGATTTAGTATTACAATAATATACATTTTTAATAAGGGAATGTCTTCCGTATTCAAAGATAAGTAATCAAATAATAAATAAACATTTGCAAGTATTTCCAAAATTAATATGAAGTCTTTGAAGATAATTTACAAAATCAGGACAAAATAACTTACATTTGAAACGACTATGCATTTTAGGAAAGAAATCTTATTAAGCTGTAATTTGCTGTTATTTATTCAGTAGCTGTTTCATTCGTGTGTTACTTACTTCCAATATTCAGTATTCTGCCCATGATTTTGGAAATTTTGAATAATAAAATTCCTTGTGACTGACCATGGCAGCCTTTGCTAATTAAACTGCTCTCTTATTTCGTTTTATTCCTTCTGCTATTTCCATAGCAGAAAAATCTGATGTGTTCTATTCACATGACTTTCTCTACATCTCTACAAAAAATTATTGCTAAAAACCTTATGCTTCCATTTATTTCATTCTAATCGAGGGAAAATTAGCAGAAATAGCCTTATTACTTGCTTCCCTGTAAGTAGAAAACTAAATAAGGCAGTACCATAGATTAAAGTGATAGTCAAAAGCTAGTTGCTATGTGACTGAAGTTCCATTGTTTGTATGGACAGAAGTTAACAAACGCCTTTATGAGAAAAGTATAAGTATTTTAAAGGTGAAATCAAAAATATGGAATAACTCAAAAAGGATCAACTCCACGAGAAAAATGTGTATAACATAGATTGTGTGTTTTAACATGCTCTACATTTTTTGTATGGTAAGTTTTTGTCCATCTCTTACGGTTTGGCAGTTAAGCAAAATTCCGTAACATTTATTTAGAATAGTCTTCAGAGGCTGTTTCCCGAAAATTCAAGATATACATTTCATTTGTCATGTGATTGGGGGTGAGGGAATTTTCTTGGAAATCTTATTGTCGCATCCTTGGGAGATACCGAACTTAAATACCAAGTTAGGTATTTAACGGTCTTCTCATTTTTGAGCTATGCTTTCCACACACACACACACGCACGCACGCACGCACACACGCACATACATAGGACCTTTTTCCGATAATTATTGTTCTGAATTCAGAGGGAACCAAAACATGTATTTCCGGTAAAATCTCGGTATCGAAATTTTGGGTGCAATGAAAGAAAAAAATTAACTAAAAGTCCGACCTCCGGGAGAAATGTCAGTAGACAACAGTACAGTACAGCGAAGAAAAGAGCTGAATGAATGAATGAATGAATAAGTGTATTTATTAACATAGCAATATCATACACAGAGTTTCAACAGTCGCACGGTTCCACAGACCGTACGTGCTTTTGTAATACACATTACAAGCAATATTAAAACAACAACCACAACAAAGAATTAAAAGAAAGAAAAGAGCTATTATAGTAGTGCAAACAGAATAAATTCAATAAAATGGTCAAATTTTATTCATGAGTTTGCAAAAATCCCACAGAAACTGAAGGGGACACAGAAGTGTTGTGTTTTTTTTTTTTTTTAGCGATTTAGGTCAAAATGTCTAATAATTTAAAGCAAATATTTACAATGTGGTGTTCTCCTAGGTTGATGTGTAACACATGTTTTCGAAATTGGTGCTCTAATTAAATGACTGACTATGGTAAATTTTAAAGCTTTTTAATACATTTTAATAATTTTGTTATTTTTCCAAATTAAAAATCGATCTTTTCCTCAAAAAAGTAGCCAGATGTGTGAAAATGTTGCCAAAGCAGTGCAAAATATGTGTAATAAAATGTGTTGTGAATATTGATGTTATTCATAGATTAGCTATAAAACAATTAATTAGTATAATCATCGAATATTTTAGCAGCTTAGTTATATAAAATATTTGCTTTAAAGAAAAACTGATCAGTAGGAAAATTGCAATCAAATTTTAAAAAGACATAAAGGTGATGCATCTGTGAAAGTTTATATAGATTGTGGAAAATTAAAGAAATAATTTTTTTCAACAAAAATATTGAAATATTAACATTAAGCACATCTAACCTTTCTCCACTTGGCGCACCTTAGCTATCAATTCACTAAAGCTACAAAAACGTAGGCACATACTGTTTGATAGTAGTCCCAACTTTGAACCTTATTTTTCGAAAACTTTATTCCAAAATTTACCACACTCAACATTTCCCACCGTCTCTTTAGAGCACATCAAAGAAAAATATTATATATTTTTTCCAAATAATACTCAGGAATACAAAGATAATATTTTTTTACATTGACTTGGGTTAATATTACAATATATATATATATATATATATATATATATGATACAATTATTTGTAAAATCATATGCAGTAAAACTGGATATTTATGTGAATATCACGTGGCGTGTTTTATTAGAACAATGAATTTATGGATTGCGAAATAACCGTGCAATTTAGAATATTAATACTGACAAAAATATTACTGTTATTGTGCATATGTATTTTAATAAGCTTTCTAACATCCAAATTTCATAAATACACCAACTTAAGAGATTTTAAAAAATGTGATTTGTTCCATTCATATGACTTTCGCTGCCTGTTCTGTAAACAAACTATTCCTAAAAAGGATTATTCATCCAGACAACGACTGTCTTATTATTAGCTCCCTTCTAAGCAGAAGGAAAATAGGGAATATACTAGGCTAAAACAATTAGTCAATTCTCTTAGAAGATGGACTTTATGTGAACAATTGAAGTACAACAAAAGAGAAGAAACGTAATGTGACTTCCGGTTGGAGACAAGTTACGTAATTTACAAATGAAACCAATAAAAAGGAATATCTTGGAAACTGCCAATTATACAAAAATATATAGGTTTTCATAAATTATGTGCTTTAAGATGTTCTACATTCTTATGTGGCAAATTAAAATGTGATTTTTTTCTGCCAACATGTTTGTAATGTCAAAGAAGTTCTTATACACATTTTTATAACGCGAGTGCGATTATTTCGCAAGTTATTTGCATGTTAATATGAGCGGAGGAGGGGGTGACGTTTGGTTGCATGTGAGAAGAAATAAAATGTCTTAACTGAACTTAAAACATGTTGGAAGAAAAAAAAAAAATCACAGTTTTATCTGCCCTATGAGAATGTTTGCTTGTAAGTTTTTGTCTAACTATTACGGTTTACCGGTTATGCAAAATTCACCCAGAATGGAGAGGTCTTCAGAGGCTATCCTCAGGAAATTCAAGGTATACATTTCACTTGTCATGTATGTATGTTTAATATACGAGTCATTTTGAGAAAAACAAATACCAAGTTTAGTATTTCACGGACTTTTTGTTTTAGAATTATGCAGTCCACAGGCACATACAGAGATAGAAGATAGACAGACTTTTTTGGTTTCAGGGAGTGTTAAACCTTATATTTCCGGTGAATTCTCGGTATAGAATTTTTGGGTGGAATACAATACCTTCTTTGTCTACTATGTACTACATTGTACATATATACAAGAGAAAGTAAAAATGATGGACAATAGGTTTCAATATCTTTAGAAGAAAACAGTGCTTTAATTAAATCGGATAAGTTAATATATTCAGAATGAAAATAATAATTGAAAGAAGTGCGGTATGAATACCATGAATAAATTAATTTATTCAGGATGAAAATATTATTTGAAAAAATTGTGGTATGAATACCACGAATAAATCAATATATCCAGAATTAAAATAGTATTTGAAAGAAGCACGATATGAATACTTCTTTTGTCTCTAGTAATGCCTGTACGAAAAATACAGCTATAGGCTTAATATTTTGGAAAACCGCTTTTATCACTTCGGATGCCCCTTTAATACTTACATATCAACGTAAAATTAGTAAACCATGCACACTTTCAAATAGAAAATATCAATAAGAAACTGGCATACAGCTTATGTTTTAACCAAATGAACATATGAGCCAGAGTATTCCGTGCAAATTTGCCGAGTATTTCTTTCGTTCCCTTTTGTTGTTGTATCTTTATTCAGAATAGTCGCTTCTGATGCAGCCATCTTAGGTTTATTTGAAAGAAAACAGTTCTGTTGTTTGTACAGTTTAGAATTTAGAGTAGAAATTTTTGTTCCATATTCTGGTTCCGTCTTCTCCAGTCAGTTTTCCTTGTTTTCTTTAGCATTTGTATGGTATTTTAAGGTCCAGCTCCATTGTATTGCTTTGCAGTATCTTAGGAGCTGACCTGGTTTCCAGAAGCCTTTTGAAATTCCTTGTTGTGTAGCGATGAGCTTATTTTCAATTGGAGGATGTGAACTATTTTACTATAAGGCCATTTTCCTTATTACGTGATGCTATTCAGAGTTTACATGGATAATCTGTTTCATTTAAGGCTTTTGAAAAGGTATATCGAAACGCAACCTAAAACTTGTTTCTCCTCAATACGTCGCCACTACTATGTAGGATGTATGATAATGGAATAAAGGGTTCGTTACTGCACACCATGATAGATTGGTTATGGCCATAGGGATGAGGTGATGGAGGGATGAGGTGATGGAGCCGGAGGAAGTTTCCCCCGCAGGCAGATCCACAACTTGTCGCGGGATCGGTGTCTCGTACCTGCAGTGTCCTCAGCTCCGGCGTTGATGTAGGTTCCCTTCTTAATCTCCTAATTACAATTATCTCAGGGGTTTGTGGTTTATTAAAAACACTGCATGCTCTCTTACAATATGATTTTTTTTTTTTGGATTTTGGATTTAAACGGGCGGCTAGCTTGTTCCTAACAAATGTGTTATAAATAAATATTATCCCAACACGTAATTATTAATCAGGAGCCTAATCTAATGCTCTGCACATCGCTCCCCCACCACGTGCACACAACTCAACTTGAACTCAATATCACTAGCGTCACGGTTATAGAAAGAGTATAGGGTAACCGCATAAGAAGTCTGCCTTGCCTTAAATACCAATCTTGGGTGACTCTAACATTCGCACTGTAAATGTAATAGCATCTCTTATTGGTTCTTAGCCTCACCTCAGGAACTATGAGAATATATTGTGACAAGTTCAGACGTCTAGCGTGCACATGACGCTTTTGGAAATACGCAATGGTTCCTTCTCACTTTAACATTATGCTTGCCTCGTCTGTTTTTCCAACTCCCAGTGCTACTTGGAGGACAAGTCACTATTTCTGTCTCACTTCTTTATATGTCTGTTCTTTTTATCATGTATTCTTTAGCCTAAACGCGGTGCTCATTAGCAGGTGGTGGTTTGTGAACTGTAACTTGGAATTCCGCTAGCTCGCCTCGCCTTAATTACCTAGGTTAACAACTTGAATTTATGCATATTTATGCTCTTGAATATTTACAATTATTTTACCTTGCTTTGTATAAACTAATAATATTAAGTACATTTTGTCTTTTGTTGTATTTTGTGAGCATGTGGTGTGTGATCCTACAAGCTACGCGCAAAAGCCGCTAATATTTTCAGAGTAAATACCT
Organism: Hymenopus coronatus; assembly: GCA_030762935.1. Taxonomy (NCBI): domain Eukaryota; kingdom Metazoa; phylum Arthropoda; class Insecta; order Mantodea; family Hymenopodidae; genus Hymenopus; species Hymenopus coronatus. The sequence continues at coordinate 38,291,363 of CM060890.1, forward strand.
GTGCACCATTAGACAACAGTACCAAGAGGGCCACGCACTCACCATTGCAGGATTACTTGGCATTCAGCCATCTGATGGTTATTGTTCTTCAGACAAATTAGTAAGTCATATAATAAAATCTTTAGTGGTAATTTATTCAATTGCGTTAGGTATAAATCTGTGGTAAGCACCACAGATTTCTAAGCACTGTTCTTAAAATATTCCATGACGATTAAATCAAACAACCTTTTGATTTAATCGTCCTGGAGTATTTTATGGTCAGAGTTCAGAAATCGGTGACGAAACCAGCAGAATTATACCTATGGTAATTGAATCCGCAACTGCTAACGGTTTTATTAAATGAACTCCTAGTTTATCTGCATAAGTCAACTTACTCAGCTTTTCCTTAGTGCAAGGAGGTACGCCATCTGCTCGGCACCGCTGATCTGCCAAAACTGAAAGTACATCTGACACATGAAAGATAACTAATTTGATAGAAAATGAGGTGGAAGAAACGTAGTCGTTTTTGTGGTCGCCAGGATTTAAAGCTGGGCACTTCCGGATGCGAGTTTCAAAGTTATTGAGGGCTATGCCACTCTTTCCATTGCTTAGTAATACATTGTAATACGGGCTAAAACGCATGAAATTGACATACTTCGAAATGATAACGATGAAAAATAATAGATTCTGCAGAATAGGAGCAAATATAGCTTCAAATATAATTTTCTGTGTTAAATTAAACTATAAGAATTTGGACTTTTTGACGAATAGATGGCGTTTTAATGTTTATTTAAGTATAAACTTTTACGGCGATGATTACTGACGAGAGCTTCTAGGGTTACCAGCTCCGTTAGGTTTATACTTCTCCAAGCTTTCGGCCAGAGTGGTCTATGACTTTCTTCAGGAATAAGTGCATAGAGCCATAAGGATCCCTTAAAACACCATGGAGAAAAGTTTGGATAAATTTATTATTATCACACGGTTGATAACCTGAGATGCTCTCATCAGTTTATTCAATTATTTTACATAACACTTAAGTAATAAGAATATTTAACAAATATATGTATAAAATGTGTTTAAAAACTGAACCAATTTAAAAATATATTGATATGATAGATTTACTAGACTTTCTTTGCCCATTCCTCCACAAACTATTGTTACAAAAACTTTTTTCTTCTACTTCAGCTTAAACGATAATCTCATATCACAGCTGTCTAATTGATTTATTTATGCCCTACACGTATTCCCTATCAGTAATATCTAATATGTGTTAACTATATTCAATGTTTTAAAGAACAGTGATAAACATATTTCCATCCAGTCCCCCGTAACCGCAACTTGTAACATATGCACTTTGGACTGCTCGAAATTGGGCAGATTCTCATAGCACATTACCCTATAGTATTTCTAGCAATTATTTACTTTATTAGCACTATGTTGCTACTGTACTTCATGTAAAATTTTGATACCAAAATAACACGTTTTAGGGTCCCCTGAATAACAAAAATAAGCATTTACAGAAATGTGCGTGTATGTGTGTATGTGTCAGTGAACATGATAACTCAAAAACGAAAAGCTGGTTAAGTACCGAACTTGGTATATAAACTTAGTAACTCCGATGGATTCGACACGAAAACTTTCAGGAAAATCCCCGTTTCTAAATTACCCTAACATGCAAACATTTCCAAAAATGCGATTTTCTCAAAAATGGCTCTAACAATTGCATGTTAAAGTTAGTTGCACGACAAAATGTATATCTTGAATTTTCTGGGAATAGCCCCTAAAGGCCACATTGTGGATGAATTTTGCATACCTAGTAAACCGTAAGATATACACAAATATATACTCCACAAAAAAAATCTTGAATTTCTGGGAATAGCTCCTGAATACCTCCTCATTCTGGATGAATCTACATAACTAGTAAACCGTAAGAAATAGTCAAAAACTTACAACAAAAAATGTACATCTCGTTAAAACACAACTTAAGTCATATAAATGTTAAACTACGTTGGTAACTTCTCGCAAACGGATGACTCTTTCGTTTTAGCTCTCTTTTGTTAAACGGCAATGCAACGCGAACACATCAATCAGATTTGAATATATCTTTAGCCTAGTGTATTTCCTTATATTCCTTCTGTTTAGAAGGAAGCAATAATCAGACAATTTTTTGCTAATTTATATCTCGATTAATATGATGTAGATAAAAGAGTAATCTTTTGTAAGAATAGTTTGTTTGCAAAACAGGTAGAAAAGTTATATGAATGGTACGCATCAGATATTCCCTTTCTGCACACGCACTAAGTACCTAGTGTATAGAGATGATAGGTATTGCATTCCACCAAAAATTTGATACCGAAATTTCACCGAAAATACAGGCTTTAGGTTCCCCTGTATCCAACAAAAATGGATTTGTAGAAAAGTTCGGTGTGGGTATGTGTGTGTGTGTGTCTGTGAACACGATATCTCAAAAACGAAAAGTTGGTAAAATATCAAACTTGGTATTTAAATTAAGTATCTTCCAAGGAAGTGACACAAAGATTTTGAGGAAAATCCCCCCCACTCCAAACTACTCTTTACATGTAAATAATTTCGAACTCTTTGATTTTATATAAAAATGACTAAGGATTTACAATACCGTATATTAAGGATATGTAGATGTTAAGTAAAGTGCATATCTTGAAATTTCTGGGAATAGCCTCTGAAGACCTATCTATTCTGGATGGATTTTGCATAACTACTAAACCGTAAGAGATAGACAAAAACTTACAACACGGAAAGGTATATCTCTTTAAAACACACAATTTAGGTCATATACACTTTTATGTGAATTTAATATTTTCGAGATATTCCTTGCTATTGCTCTCTGTTTTCAAATTCTTAAAACTTTTCACATACGGGAATTTGTCAACTCCTGCCAATGCAAAGAAACGGATTTCAACCGCATGCCAAAGAGCTATCGTTTGGTCCAGTTTATTCCCTTATTTCTCTTATACTTACCAGAAATCATTTTTACTCTTGTTTATCTCTATTAGCATGAATAAGCTTTAAACAATAACCTGATTTTTATCATATCCATGCAGCATCAAAACCTAGTACAGCCTTGTCAAAATCGTTTGGTCCCTGTTTTGATATATACCACACTCAAACGTGAATATAGCATTAAACTCTCTATGTATTCTTATAGTGTCGAAAACAAGGACGCCGTGAGCAATTAACTTCCACGAATACAAATTAAATTTACGCTGCAAAAGGCGTTCTTTCAAGACACAGCATAGTACATTAGTCACCTTCTCTAAACCAAGAGGTTCCGTAATTTGCTTAAAATGCTATCTTAATTGTTATTTAATTTTAGAGTAAATTTTCAAGTCGTTACACCAACTTTGCTTTTACACTCAGCTTGGATTTCTAGCAGAGTCTCACTGGATTATCTGTAACTCCTATGCATGAGTCAAAGGTAAGGAGATGCTGATAAATTGGAGCACGTGAGACTGAAATTCACTGCATATTTGCCTGTAGACGCAAGCGGCACGTGCTCTCCATACCGATTTAAAAACAGAGATGAATTTGTAGCCTCTTGATGTGAATGTCAGACCAGTCCCTGCCTCTAATGTCATCATTCCCTTAGGTCTGTTATTATTATTATTATTAATAATAATAACATCATCATTATTACATATGAATAGTATGTAATGATTAGCACGCATAAAACGATATCCTTTTCCTTCTCACCTAAGCGGTAAAAATTAATGTAATTATTCCATAAACTCATAATGTGGCTTCATACAAGGTCCATTTAAACGTCTAGTTTGTACATTTACACGTTTCAAATGATTCTTGGAAGACCTTGTTGCTAAGTACATCATCTTACGTGATCGGTATTCCTACATTCAGCGCTGTTAATTGATAACTTATACTTCTGTAATAAAATACTTGGTTATCTATCATTATAGGCATAGAATATAATCATATATTTTACTGATTTTTTTAATGTTTCATTTTATCCTCTTCCTCACCTGCTTTATTTCTGCAATAGTAAACCATTATGAATGTATTAATTTAGTTTATTTTTTTCTGTTGAATGAGAAAGATAAACAAACACAAAGACTATCACACACAGTAAAGTTAGTTAATAATAGCAATAATGAAACAACATTAAAATTAAGTCTCAGAAAAATATAAAACCAACAAAGCTGCAAAATAACAAACAGATAAGAAAATAACAAATATTTCAGATAAAATAAATAAAGAAAGCTTAGTGTATAAACATTTTATTGTTGATCAATACTTAGAAAACATAACTTAAAATGTACAGCTAATAAACGACCGCTTAGGATTTTTTAGCATCCTTTCAGTCCATAAAATCCAATTTGTTTGAAAAGCTGGTTTCTCATTCCGAAGTACTAAAGTAAGTTTGCTATTTTTATCGGAATGGCCCAGAGTTGTTTATTTACTCGTGTCTGCTCACGCAATTCCTAGCAATTATTGGTTTTGTTGCCTAAGTGGAGAACATGACCTCCGATTATTTTAAAATAATATCTTTAACAGCTCTAGGTTTAAGTTAAATTAAACTAAGTTTAAATTAAATTAAATTTACTGAAAGACAAGGAACAGTTTTTATAGCCATATATACATAACTTCAAAATCTTCGTGAAAGAGTCTTGATGAAATATTTTATCCAAAGCTGTATGAATTAATAAATTATTATTGTACATTGATCTAGAAGAATTTAATATGATAATTCCTTCATTAAAGCCCTTTATTTCGTAAAAATTCGAGATACCTGTAATAAAATATAGCAACTATCTATTAATAAAAATAAACATGCATTTTTTATACTTACTACCTCCTTACCGGTCCCTGGGAACGAATTATGGACCACAATCGAAGAAATATTTGAAAAAAAAACATTTTTACCAAATATTTATTGGAACCTTAGGACATTCGTAGATAATTAACATTTAGCCGATCACTACACATTCATCCGCCGTTGCCTTGGATTGTACAATCACTTTAAAGTTGCCCAACACACCTAGCATACTATTATGCTAAAAACGTTATCTAAAAAGTACATATTTCAACTTTTAAAATGTTCCACTCGTTCACAACTTAAATTTCCAGATAGTGTGGAAGTTTCTACTGTAATACACTAAGTGACAAAATTATTCTAAAACCAATAGTAATTCTTCAAAAAACGTATTGTAGAATAGCTGATGTGGTTATTTTGAATAAATTATATATGACTTGCACCAGTTTAAACAATCGATATTTGTGGCAAGATGTCTCTAAAAGCAGACTGATGTCCAGACTGATGTCAAGAAAAAGGGTAAAGTTTTATATAAAGTTATTAACTTCGACCATATTCAAGTGAGTTGAATGTAATTTATGTTATCCCTTGGAATTTTTTCTTATCAGCTCCCTAACTATGCATTCGTAAAATTCATTCTTGAAGTAAAAGCACTGTCTCCCTTCAAGCAATCTGTATATTTATTTATAGCTCCTGATCTTTCTTCCAAATGCAACTTCCTGCAACTCAATACCAGAGGCCACCTGTTTCCCTCACACAGGTGCGAGCACTAGCTTATATCTATGAACCTACTATCCACTAGAGATATCAGTGTAGGGTTAATTTCTAACGGGCACGAGGTATCCCACAATATGTTTATGAAGAAATCATTAAAAAATTGTAAATTTGAAATTTCGTTCCAGTGCCTCTTAATATAAATACATCCTATGGCCCTAAGACAGTGTATTACCTTGGCTTCCAATCTGTCTGCCAGCATAGCGTCAACGTGTGCATGGCAGCGATTATTCAACCAATAAGAGAAGGTGAGGGCTTGTTTCTATGTGGCGGAATCGAATCGAATAGAACTAAATAACCACGGAGAACTGAAGTACACGTTTATGTGGTGTTATAAAATGGATCGCATAATAGCATTAATTCATGTGAAGAGGTGGAAAAGAAGAAACAAATAACAAAAACAAGAAATTAAATACTGAATTCACGATATGCTTATAAAAAACAATACTTGGTGAATTTTTCACTCTTTTCAACTTCTAGGAGACGAAACAAAATAACAATTACTTTTACCGCCATGGTTTTAATTAATTTTCTAATTTCACACTAAACATTATCGTCTTCCTTAGTATTATTATAAGACTTATAAGTTTTGTCACAGAGCTAAGATAGCTTCCAACTAACTGTATTAACTTTCCTTTATTGTTTATTTTTATGACTGCAAACTTAGTGTAAGGTATATTCGACCCTAATCTCATTTTTTTCTGTTTTAATAATAGCGTGCGCCCTGTAGTTTTCTACGAAGAGTCAGCATAGCTAGCGATTGTAAGCGAAACAAAAAGTTCCATTCCGAACGTGGAAAGGTATTCTTTGCAGGTAAGTTGTTAAGGTCGATTCTACATTACTTGGTTCGACTCGCCTACTTTTGCTTCTGTTTAAAACCATCGTTAACGGAGATTGTGCTCGATTCCATTCCGCCATCATCACTCAAGCCTAGGTTCAATCCCAAGTGACCACTTGTGAGATTTGTGGTGGACAAAGCAGGGCAGGGGCATGTTTTCTCCGGGTTATCTGGCTTTCCCCGCCATGGAATTCCACCGGTGCTCCATCTTCACTCCATATATCACCAGTGTCATCACCTGCGGTGCCACAAGTAGTAAAAGCGGGCGTTAAACACTACCAAAAATTCACTCAGCCGAAAAGTTGGCTTTCTTGGTTGGCACCTCTGTCTATCGCTGCGCCTCACTTTTCCACGATGCTGAGTGGGCACGAGTTCTATACCCGGAACTTTAAATCTGCACCCCTCGTGGGTGGAATCGAACCTCGTACATTCCGTGGTCGGGTACCAGAGCATCACGCCGCCCATTGAGCAAGACACTCGATAGAAAATATACGGTTTGAACATTTCTCGGTTCTTTCATTTTTGCAATTATGGGAATCACAAATAATAGTAATTTTTCAGCAATTACAGAGCATGTATCTCGCCAATAACATGCGTTATGCTGACATCATGACGTTACACACATGCCAGTGTTTGCACAACCTCCTTTAACCTCGGGGCTGTTAGTCGACCTCGGAAACACAATTCCGAAATGCTAAACGATACTGACAACGCTTGATTGCACTGCAAATTAGACTCGTGATGCGTCAGAAAACGTGACCAGCTTTGGCTTATAGAGCAGCGGATTGTATTTGTCATGGAGCGTTAGATAATCACGAAGCAATATATCATCCATTTTCCATGACAAACGAGTTACGGCTTCTGCTCTAGAACATATGACATTTGTTTTCTAACCTTTCTTTGAAAAAAAAACAAAAACACATTTAATATTTAATTTTTATTAATTAAGAACATACATTTTAATCAAGCCAAAAAGAGCTATTTCTGTATCGGCTAGATAGTTTCTAACCTTATTTGCGCAGCACTGTTTTTATACTAAATAACTAAAAGAATACACCACTGAAAATCCAGTTTTCTAAAGTTATCAATAAATTCCTGTGAAATTTTAGTCTTAATTTTGTTTTGAGTTTCAGTAAAATTTATTTTCACATTCTCTGTATTATACTATGTATTCCATCCAAAAATTCGATACCAGAAATACATGTTTAAAGATCTCCTGAAAGCAAAATCAAACATTTTTATAAACATGTCCGTGTGTGTGTGTGTATTTGTGTGTATCTTTTGGGCTGCGTAGCTCGAAAACGAAAAGTCCAATTAGTACCAAACTTTATTTAAATTAATTGTCTACCAAGGGTGCGACACCAAGGATTTTTCAGAAAATCCCCTACTCCCAACTACCCTTTTTTATCTTCTCAAAAATGGCACTAAGAATGTTAATTAAATGTGTAATGAAGATATTTAAATGGAAAATAAAATTTATATCCTGAATTTTCTGGGAATAGCCTCTGAAGATTTTTTTATTGTGGATGCATTTTGCATAGCTGGTAAACTGTTAGAGATAGATAAAATCATACTACACAAAAATATGGATCTCCTTAAAACACACAATTTATGTCCTACATGTTTTATTAGTAGAGCTGATCGCTCTGAGATATTCCTTATTATTTGGTTTCAACTTTAAAACACTTAACTTTTCTCGTACGGGATTTTGTCCACGCCTGCTCAAACAAACAAGGAATTTTAATCACACAGCAAACAGTTTAAAAGATTTGATAATCGCTTTAACCTAGGATACTCCCTTATTTCCCTTCTACTTACCAAGAAGCCTGTATTAGAACCACTGCTGCTCATTTTTTCTCAATTAGCATGAAGTAGAGAGAAGAATAACCTTTTAAACAAAATTTTGTACAGATATATGGAGAAAGTCTTGTGAATCGGAGAAATCAATTGTTTTCTTTTTAAGACTTTAGATTTTAAGAATAAATTGTATTACCATAGTTAATGTTGCTCAGAATTATTTTTAAGATAATTTATATATATTATGAATTCCACATGCCCTATCGAACAAAGCGCACAGATAAAAACCCATTACTGCAGTGTTCTATTATTCAATCACTTAAGTTTTGCTTTAAAAATGTAACCAAACAAACCATCAGAACAACACAGAACATTCATATTAATTTAAGACTTTTTGGAACTTACATGACTATTTGAATTTGAATCAAAACTGTCATATGTGCAACATTTTAAATGGCCAAGTTCTGAGGATAAAAATTTCAAATTTTAAAATAAAAGAAGTGGTATCCTAAGCCATAAAAAGATAGGCAAGACTCCAAAATTTAAAAGTGAAAATACATTTTGAAATCAAGAACAATATATACACTTCAAAACATTGGAATTGCTCCGTTTAACCGACATAATGCCTTAAAAATAATGTTGATATATGACGTTTTGAGTAAAAAGAATGATCTTAAAATATAACACTTATTAATGCTGAACAGTAGTAAATATTTCTGAAATCGTTAAAGGAAGCTAATAGCTAATAAACCCAAATACGTATTTTAATGATTTAGCATCTTTGTGTAGAAGCATTGTTTAATTTTGTGATTGTCCTGCTTATATAATATTATTTCCAAAAAATAAATTTCTATCAATTTATACAAAATTATATGTAGCTCATAATCAAACATTGTTGGTAATGGACAATTTAGCCCCGCCTTCTGCCAGCATTGTATTGTTCAAGTAAAACCTAGCCATTGGATTGGCAAAAACTGGCGGAACTATCGACGTATACATTACAAATACTTCTCTTTCTTCTCAATAGTGGAGTACCTTAATACTTTGGAGTGTGTTGGTGCAAAAGGAATAGTATGATGCAATATTATAGTTTGTTACATAATAAATGTAATATAGTATTAACGATATATTGTATGATATACTGTACGGGTATATTATGTAATATGTAAAACAAAAAACCTGGAAATAAAATGAAAACTAAGAACTTTTTGTGTTAGATAACTTTGGACTTCGTATTTCCAGGTGCACTACCATTTACTTACTGTGTATTTCTTATATGATGGCTGAAATACCCGTCGTTTCCATGTGCTGGTGAACGTTGCTATATAAATGTCGTCTACTTTAACAATACATGCAAATAGTTTTACACTCTTTCTCTGGAAGGGAGAATTATGATTTATTTGTTTAGTCCTTCCTTGCATATCTTTCAATAGAGTGGGTATTTGAACATTTCATATCGATTTTAACTCGTTCATTGGTTTTTTTTTTTTTTTTTTTTGTCCATGAGTTGTTTTTCAGTCTAATCACATAGAGAACTCATATTGGCTGGGCTGAATAGATGGATACTTTACGAGGAGAAATCACTAATGCGATATATTTATGCATATTGGTGTACAGTTTGCCATATATCAAACTTGAAACGTTTCAATAAGTATAATTGGCAACACATAGTTAAAAGATGAATTTTAAATACATCCTTTACCATCCCTCTCTCTCTCGCGCGCCTCTAGTTCTTTCTCTCTCTCTCTCTCTCTCTCTCTCTCTCTCTCTCCATGCGCAAACATAAACCCGCAGTCGCGGCCACACGGGCATACACTGAAAATAGCAAAGAATAGTATACTAGTAACATTTTATTCAAAGGTCACCGTAGCATGCATTTGCTCTAATATCTCTTTTTGGGTTTTTGAGCCGAACGAGATATTTCCTCTGCAGATAGAGAAATAAATGTGCACATACCGTTAAATACAAAAGGTTTTCATCATATAGCGAGCATTGCAAGGTGGTGTTGGTAGAAAATAAGAAAAAAATAGTAATAATGTTATTATTAATCGAGGTATGCATGCATGCTCCATCTTCCATGTTACTTATTCACGAGTGACGTAACATATGCTGTAATGAGTACTAATCTTGTTTTAAGTTGTGTGAGATCTCCCGACATTTCTCATCTCGTCACAACGTTTTATTTAATAAACAAACAATAGTCACTCTGTAAGATTTCAATTTCAAACGTTTAGCAGCTGATTGAGAAGAGTTTTTGAAATACTCAATTTCTACTCAGCACATCTTTGATTTTGTGGCTTAATTTTGTGTCGAGATTATGCAGTGGGTGAACACATAACAGCTTGGACAGTATCTCTTCCTTGTACAGTATGTCGTGTGTTAGTCTAGGAGGAATAATTCTTATTTACAGAAAGTGATGGTATAAGAGATTAGTTTGCGGCAAAGCTCTGCACTCAGAAATTTCATTGTTCAACGGCATTCGCAAAACCGTTCAAGTTGCATGTGCCAGTTACCGTGGAAAGGCCGTTCCTTTCGAATTGTTTAAGATATCAAATAATTACTTAGATGCCTGTTAATAAATTATTTCTCATTCTATATAAATTATAATATGATTATTATAGTATTACTAAGTTCAGGAGCTTGTTCTATTGTGTTAATACAATCAAAATTACCATATATTTTTGCAATTATTGTTATTGCAACTAATAGTTACCACCAAGCCTATGGGAATCGTATGTGTTTATAGCCGAAGTATTAATTATAATGCAAGAGACATAATATAGCAATTGCTTAGTCAAGTATAAAACTATAATAGGCTTATTAACCTATGAAAGTTTGATTACGTGTTTCAAACGCAAAATGTTACATACTGCCATATCATTGAAAGAACTATCTGTTCCTGCTTTCCGCTCAATTAGTCACGAGTACAAATAAGCAATTCGCAGAAGCAACGAGCAATTTACTCTCTCTCTCTGTGCTTTACTCAAAAACCAAAAATTGCCTATCTTAGATATGTATTTGGAAGCCATTGGATGATGCAGAAATTCGTAAATTTTTTCTTGCGTTAGAATTTTTCCTTTTCTTTTCGCTTTTGACATTTAATGTTTAGAGATCCCATGGTTCTGAACTTATTAACCAGACGCCATCCAGTTTCTCTATTTGGAATTCAAGGAAATTTATTGTCTAATTTTCTGCGCACCTGTCTACATGATTTGTTTTTACGTATGTAGCAATTCAAATTCGTTGTTGAAGCGTGAGTTTATTGATAGGTATTTCAGTGGCTAGTAATAAGACAAAAACGACAATAACCACTGACCAAAACAGTCTTTAGATCAACTGTGAAATTTGGAAAATCTACAGTATGCAATTTATGTTGTTGAAATTATACCAGTAGTTACACATAACAGTGCTATTTTTCCATATTTCAATTTCCATATTGCATAGCTATTTAAACATTAAAGTTTTATTGTCTAAATTTCTTTGCGAAATTTTCGCATGCGAATTTTTAAATTATTCACATTAAAACCCCAAGTTTTACAGAAATGAGTTTAGAAATAATTCTGTCACATAAGATTTTGATACTAACTCGTAACTATTGTATAAAATTATTAATTTTTGCACTATCTAAAACTCCATGTTTTTTTAAAAAAGTTAATTATTGTATTTTAAGTTGGAGTAATATTTGGAAAATATATATCTTCATTTTTAATATGACTTGAAAGACAGTAAAAAAAATTAAACATTTGCATCGAGTATAAAAAAACGCGGAAAAAATTGCGAGAAGACATGGTTTATAGTAGGGGTCGTCTGTTATGAGTACATCCCGATCCATTTATAGCTTCAGTTATATAACAGTTCAACTTTCTTAAAGTACACAATTCATATTATTTTATTATGCAAAACTTTTTTCTGCAACTTTGATAATTTTTGGTAAAATTTCGCATATGAAACTTCAAAAAAAGCACCCCAGTGTAGATATCTTGAATAAAGGAGGAGCACGATAGACAAAATGGACAGGAGATAGCAACTGATGCGGTAGGAGTATAATGCAGATATAAACGTAGTCTTGGGCGGGTTATTCACCACTAGTGAGGAGCGGAAAAATACTGTAGTGAAAGCAAATTACGCAAACACACTATCTGCGGCCCCAACATAAAGTGAACGCATAGTATTTGCTTAAAGGTTTCCGTGATTCTCTCAAACTGCTCACGCACAGCGATTCGCTTACACATCTTAAATAGCTGAGATTCTTTGCTACCTTCATTATGCACATATTTGAAGCAAATTTAATCTAACGGTAAATGCTCTACACATTTATAATTTTTAAAATGTAATATTATAAATGATTTCTTAAAATATATTACAATTTTAGGTAGATCTCCGAATAAGCTATGCAAAGTATTTTGTTTGTTAATTTTAACCAAATCTTAAGGTGATGCATCTGTGAAATTTGGAAAATCCACAGTGTGCAAAATATCCTATTAAACTTAATACTACCTATTACATAAAATAACTGATTATTTTCCTTTATCAAAATTTAGGATGCTATCTAAATAATAATGTTTCATTGTTCTAAAAAAGTACCCACCTGATGTACTTTTGAAACTATTCACATATAAGTTTAAGTTTTACGGCCAATGACATTACTAATGTATCTGTAATGTGGCATTTCTTATATTAACCTTAATTATTGAAGGAAACCGTAGATTTTTCAAAATTAAATATTAATTTATTTCTGAAAACTAGAGCATAAATTCGAATAATATATCACGATTTTTTTTCTTTAATGCATGTTTAAGAATCAGTATACACATTTTTAAACAAATTAATAAATAATTGCATCGTGTGGAACATTTTGAATATGGAAATGTGTTGGTAAAACAGTTTACAAAAAAACAAGATTTAAATGGAGATTTTCCTTAATCCGAATAGTTCTCTCAGGAAAGGGGCTGAGGTTTTCGGCCCGAAGTACTACTAGTAACGTTCGGAGACCCCAAGGGCTCGCACCGAAACAGCTGAAGAGGTCGTACACCCCCAAGCATTTGTTTGTCAATTTAAGGCGTTAGTTCATCATAATTATTAATCAATAATTGGGAAAAGTAAAATATTTTCTTAAAGTTTAAGAGTTCTTATTCATTTACTAGGAGGAAAACACGTTTTTATAATTTTCGCAAATTTTGATCACACTTCAAAGATACATAACCATAATTGCAATGAATTTTTTTACAACATTTTTAACGGTGCAGGGTTTAGCTGAATGGACAGATGAACAAAGTGAGCTAAACGCTCCGTAGGAACGCAGTGAAACTATATATTTGTAAAGAAGTATTTGTGTAAGCTTCTATATTAGTAATCCTGGACCTACGTCGAAATTACTCCCATGGAACTGCACTGGCAACATTCATCGTTGGATTTCCACTCTGTCCGCCAACAATGCACCCACCCACACATCCATCCATCCATCTTTTATCCTGGCTTGCTGTTTGGAACTGGAGGAAGAGATCAAACTAGTACACCGTGTTCAATGGCGTTGTTTTCTCCTTTCAAACAGGACTTCACGCTTCCTGGGTATTGCCATGTCCCGAATACGTCACATCCGGATGTTGTGTGCAGTATAAATCTCGCAAGTTGTTAGAAAGGACCACACAGAACGGTAACAATAATATATGTGGAAGTGCGAGCCACCACCAACCTAAAATTTACGCAGCCGGGAAAGTGGCTAAACTTAACTGGCACAGTAGGCTTCTGTGGTGGCGCGTGTGTTTGTGCCATCAATCTACTTTATTTGCACTCGGCCGACGGAAAGCTACATGGTGTTTGCAAATTCATTCGCTCTTCAGTACTTAGAATAGTACAATATTGTTGTTCATATATTCGTGATGTCAGCATATTATATTAAAGGGTGTAGTTTACAGTTTTAATTTCTCTAGTCCGTATGTAAATGTATATCACAGGTAGAGAAGATACTGTATACCATCCAAAAATTCGATGCCGGAAATATATGCTTTGAGGACCCCTGGGCTCAAAACGGCATTTTTAGAAAAAAAGATTAATGTGGCGTGTGTGTGTATGTGTGTGTGTGTGCGTGTGTAGACGTATAATTTAAAAATAAAAAGTGTGTTACATACCAAGTTAGGTATTTACGTTTAGTGTCTTTCAGTATTCTTCCACAAATATTTTCAAAAACAAAACCTCCATCCCAAACTACCCTTTATATGAAAAAAATATTTTAGAAAATATTGTTTAGCTAAAAAATGGATCTAACAATTTTAATTAAAATACTATAAATTAAATATATTTACATCACAAATAATATCTATACCTTGAATTTCAGCTTTTGAAGACCCTCTTCATTCTAAACGACTTGTGTAAAACTGGTAAACTTACTTACAAAAGATGTAAAATGTGTTAAAACTCACAATTTATGTTATATGTTTTTTTAGATTTAATCGTTTCCGAGATAACCTTTATTATTTACTTCAATTTTAAAAATTTTCGTTTCGGCTCCTATTTTACTCCTGTCTCTTGCAAAGACAACCAAATTTTAATTCTTTGATAAAGTGACAGATTATTAAAGATGTGAAGATCGCTTTAGCTTAGGGCATTTCCTTATATTCCTTTTCATTTATGATAATTATCTTGATGAACATGAATAGATAAAAATAATAAGCTTTTACTACAGCAGTGTGTTACAGAATAGGTAAAAAAGTCATGTAAATGTAAAACAATGAGTTTTTTTCTTTTGTGACTCTAGTGCTAAAGTAAAGGCGTCAGTCAAAACTCCATATAAAAGTTTCACCAAAAATTTGAAGCCCATTTGAAAAACATCCTACGGACCTATAACCCTGAAGTGGGAAAGAATATAAATATTATAATAAATGTATATTACAGAGGAAATGTACTGTATTCATTCTTATAATATGTATACGATATACATATACGTCATATGTATAGAAAGATAACCGAAAAATTTGATATATATTTGCACATAATTATGTTTTTTATTTATGTTTGCTATGTTAAAGTAATGTATTCATACACTGTTAGTTTAAAAAACATGATCCAACAACTGTTTCCTTTTAAGCGATATTGTGTTAGGTTTTATTCTTAATCAACTGTATGACTTTCTTTTGTAGTTTAGCAGTGTTTTTTTAATGATTAACGTTTAAATAAAAATTAAATCAGAATTTATTTGTTGATTATTTCATTCATCTCATAAATCAAATTATCAAATGCTGAGATTTATTTTCACGACAATAAAATATAACGAATCCATTGTATTTATCTTTTGTTGGCAAAAGAAGAATTTAAATTTAACACGGCTGCCTCACATTCAAAGGGTCCCGAGTTCGAATCTCAGTTTAAAGTCCTATGTACTCTGGGCTCGTTACAGCACATTTAACTCTTGTTATTCATTCTTAGATTAATATTACCCTTCGGAATAAAATAAACTAAAATTAATAGTGATGATAATAATATAATAATATTATAATTATAATAATAACAGTAGTAATAATAAACACTTTACAAACTCAGCACAATTTACCATACTCAAGATATTTATATACTCTTGATATCCCAAATTGTCCAATCTAGACTGGTATTTTGAATATCCCTTTATTTGCTTACTCTATTTCATGTGAATCTTTTAAATTATACTTATAGTAATAACATAAGTTAAGTGCTCATATTTACTTTCCCTAGCAATTATGTGCAAAGCATATAGTAAGTATAAAGGAATAGTACTCCACTCAACATTCGATACCGAGATTTCACCGGAAATATATGTTTTGAGAATTCCTAAAATCAAATATACATTTTCAGAAAAAGTTCCGTGAGTGAACACAATACTTCAAAAACGAAGGGTAGGTTGGGACACGAAGATTTTTGGGGAAATTTTCCCACCCCAACTACGTTTTACATAAAATATTTTCAAAATTCTATAAATGTATATCTCCTTAAAACACAATTTATGTTATGCATTTTTTTAGAGCTAGCCATTTCACAGACATTCCTGTTGGTAGTTTAAATTTTAAAATATTTAAATTTTTCTCAAACGAGAAGCACTGATCGATTTATTGTTTTACTGCCGGTGATATGAAGAGAACCGGATGTCAGTGATAATTGCAGAGCGACAGCTTTTAAAATAATTTATTGTATCTTTAGCCTAATTTCCGCGTCTGCTTAAAAGTATCTAAGTAATAAGGCATTTCTTGTAATATTTATCTTGATGTGAATAAAAACATGATCTTTTGTGTGGCCATGCCGAGTGGTTAGACTACTCGCCTCTCACCTAGACGGCCCGGGTTCAATCCCAAGCGATCGCTCGTAGATTTGTAGGGGACAAGCCGGCTCAGGAGCGGCTTTTTCCGATTTCCCTTGCCATCGCATTCCTGCGGTGTAGTAAAAGCGGGCGTTAAACACAATCCAAAAGAAATATGATTTGTAAGAATAGTTTGAATGTACAACAATAGAAAAAGATCTTTTCTTTAGTAGTAGAAGGACTTTTATTGCCAAGCATTTTCAGTATATAGGTGCTCTTGGAAATATGCAACAATCGCCTAGGCTCATAGTCTTACATGCTTTTTTCCTGTAGTTGGGTACTTATACGTTTAGTTATTGCAAACAAATAAAAGACAATTGAAAAATAGAACACATACAAAATAATTAAACTGAAATTCAACCGTAAACTTAGCACTACATATAATATAAACAGTGGTCTGACGATTAAGAATAACCACACTCACTCTCTTGTACCCTCCTTGTCCCCTCTTCCTTTCTACGTGGTAAGATTTTTGTAAAGCAGTAATGATGTGCATTTAGTTAGTGCGTAATAATATAACAGAGAAATGAGTGATGATGAATAATGATAAAAGACAAATTAGGAAGAATTAATGTGACATTTAACTACAAATTTACGATTACATATAATATAAAATAGTGTCCTTACTTAAGAATAATGGAGCATTTGTACCGATGGGCCCTGTCCCCCACTAGCGTTCTCCGAAGCAATTAACTTCCTTTGCCGAATCTTATTAGAAATAAACTTATTTTATGATGCCCAGCGTCCAACATTACACCGCACCATCCTTTATTCCCTGATTGGAAACCTGGAAACCAAAAACTGCAGTGGTATATATATATTGCTTTTTTAATATTTCTGCTTCCTGCATTCAAGCAAAATATGATTTCATATTTCATCTTCCCCGTAGAGAAGACATACTTCTTTCTTAGTATTGTCGCTTTTGTAGTTTACCGTAGGAGTAGTTCCGTTATCTGATGAAAAGCTTACTGTAGTAAGGTTTCATCTGCGATTTTATAAGAATATAAATTATCTACTCTGCAGTACATATTAGTCACACTATCTGATACGCTTGGCACGTCCATATCGCTGTCAAGTGAATGCGCTCGATAATACTATTAAACGTACATACGACAGCAACCTGAATATGACAGGTAAGTACTGCAGAGGATGATATTTTAATTACCAACGACGGTTTAAATCCGAGTTAAGCCGTGCCATAAAAGTGAACATTTTCTGAACTTTTTTCGATATTTATTTTGAGCTCATCCAATGGTGCCATCTTTTATTTTATAGAAAGCGACGCTGCGTATCATTTTAATCTTAAATGCAAAATTTTGAACCTGTAACACAACATTTTTACTGGATTAGCGTCTCTTGATTTCTGTTCTTTAAGCAGAGCCACAGATTCGTACTATGTGATTTTTTTTTTTTTAATTTTTTTTTTATAATTTCTATGGCCCAAATGTAAAATGTACATAGTGAATATAAGATGTATTTCATCCTATTCAAATGTTATATACCAACATTTCACCGGAAATATATGCTTTGAGCTCCCCTGAGTCCTAAAAACATTTTTAGACTAAGATTCCTGTATGTGTACAGCAGAGCTCAAAAATGAAAGGTTGGTGAAATACTAAACTTGGTATTTAAGTTCTGTGTCTTCTAAGGATACGGCACGAACATTTTCAAAAAATGCCCTGATCTTAAACTACTCTTTACATGACATATTTTTTGAAAATTTTGGTTCGTAAAATATGTCTGTATACCGTATATTAAAGATATTCACATCCTAAATAACTTTTTTGATAACCGTAAAAGACAAAAACTTACTACCCAAATAATGTAGATCTTGTAACAAAACATCATTTATTGCATACACATTTTTATTGCTGAGGTGACCGTTTTCTAGATATTCCTTATTGTTTGTTTCAATTTTAAAGTAATTAACTTTTCTGAAACGTACAATGCAAAGAGTACCAAACCTCAATTGTTTCAAATAGCGAACAGCTTTTAAAAGATTTGAATATCGCTTTAGCCTAGTGTATTCCTTTATTTACCTTTAAGTTACAAGAAACACAGGCTAGTATCAGAATATTCGAAATATTTTTTTATTTGTGATGTAAATATCTTTAATATAGGGTATTTTAATCAAAATTGATTTAGCCATTTTTGAGAAAATTACGTTTTTTTCGAAATTTTTTGTATGTTAAGGGTCGTTTGGGCTGTAGTATTTCCCTCAAATTCTACGCTTCGTATCCTTGGAAGACATCAAACTGAAATACCAAGTTTGGTATTTTGCTGACTTTTCGTTTTTGAGTTGTCGTGTTCACTGACATTTTTGGACACAGGAGATGAAATCTCGGTATAGAGTTTTTGGGTGGAGTGCAATATCTTCTATACCTATGTACTATATACTAAGTAGGGAAAGTAAAAAGCGAAAGCCAATATCTACACGAACTATCTTGAAGAGAAATTATAAAATACAGGCGAAATATTTATTGTACACAAAAATTTAATGACGAGACTCTACGGGAATTATATATTCTAAGATATCCTGAATATAAATATCAGATTTGGAAAGGTCCGTGCGCGCGTGTGGTTTTGAACATCACACACAAGCGAAACGTTTGGTAAATAGCTTCTGAGTTTTCTAAGGGTACAACAGGAATATTTTACAGAAAATCTCCAACACAAACTGCCCATTACATGAAAATTGCTTTAAAAAGTATTTCCTAAAAATAGCTTCAACGATTTGTGTGAAAACATGACATATTTGAAATATTTTGATGACAAATGGCATGCATAATATGAATTTTCTGAGAATAGCCTCTGAAGTCTTCTTTATTTTAGATGACTTTTGTATTACTGATAAACCCTAAAGAATAAAAAGAAGTCTTAGTACACAAGGAATGTCGGACTGTTTAAAGACACAAAATATGTAAAAATATATTTTTTGTGGAGCTAAGCCATTTCCGAGATTTCTTTAGTTACTTGGTTTAAATGTTCCAAAACTTGTAGTTTTAATGATAAAAGTTATTTTCCATTTTTTCATCCCAATCATACAAAAAGTCTAGAATTTCCACTCCATCCTATAGCTCTTAAAATGTTTACTCACTTTAGCCTTATGTAATATGTATTCCCTTATCCCCTTTTACTTACAAGGGAATATGTAGGATAACGAAACCTGCTACTCATTATCTCGACTAGAATGAAGTAGATAAAACAGTAAACTTGGTACGAATAGTGTTATATATTCCACACAAGTAGCACAGACGCTGGAAACTTGACTCAAATTGAGAAATTCAATACCTTATCCAAGTTTGAAGCACGGTTTTCCCGGTCTCCGTGCATTGTTCGGTCCGTCACTTTGAGTAACACAGAGAACAAATTTGCTCGATGCTCCGGCGAATCTCCTACAGTGCACTGCACGACCAACTGCATGGAAAGCCAGAACAAATAAATCCCTCAGTGCTGTAACAGTATGTAATATTTTGCGTTTGAAATACGTAACCCACCTTTCATACTTTAATGCAGCTATTGCGGGTTCATGATAGATACAACAACTTCTTTATGTAAGTCTCTTGTATTAACATTTATATTGCGTTTATGAGCATTTACATATTTTCATAGGTTTGGTGGTAGCTGATGTTTATAACAAAAATAATTGAAAAAATAATGACAATTATTTAATTACCTACTAAAGTAATAAAACAAGCTCTTTAACTTGGTTACCACCATTGTAATCACACTGTATCATCAACTATATGAGAGTTAATTTGTAGTAAAAACTTTCACATTTATAGGTAAATATAAACAGCTTTCTTGGAACTAATTGGTATCGGACACAATTTGGAAGAAACTTTCTTATACTTGGTAACTGTCGCTCTCAATTATAAGGATTGCGAAATGAGCTGCTAATTGAATTTTCGAAGAGCAGAAGTTTGCCGCAAACTAAACACTTATTCAGCCACTTTCTATAAATAAGAATGATTCCTCTTAGGACGTAAAAATGTAGGACACGATGTTTTGATGCTGGATTGCTGTCTAATGGACCCACGATGCAGTATGTAAGGAAGAGGAACAAGCCCTGCTGTTACATTTTTACCGACAAAATAAAGCGAATTGGTGACGCCTACTTCTATGCAACATGCCGGCACTAATTGAACCTAATTGTTGGGTCGATTATGAAGCATTGGAGTAAGTCGCCACTGGGTGTGTCATCTAAAATACAAATAAAAAAACAAAAACAAAAAAGAATGGAAGTCTGCTTGTGTTTTATGGACAAACCGTGGGGAGTTTAATGTTGTTTCGGCATGTTTCCATTTTATCTCAGTGGTTGGAGTGAGTGAAGGAGACCGGGAGACCTATGGTTCATAAACCGGCTACGGCATAAACTGTAACTATATCTTAGAAAGAATAGTTTGTTATACAATAGGTAAAGAAATTCATGTAAATATAACATATTCTTCTTTTTTCGCCTTGTACTCATTGATACCGTACATTATTAAGTCCTTACAAGTGGCGTTACTACCCCGGAGATGATTCGAACCAATAGAAAACAAATTAGTTAGTTACTAGCGTACCCTATAAGGTATTCGATCTCGGGGGTTACCACATTCCACCATGCGAAGACTGGACCCATTTCTGAGGTGGAGGCACCCAGCGGACTGCGTTCGTTACCTTCGATGGTAGGGTAATGTTGAAGGAGGAAATACTAACATTTCGTTTAAATTACGTCGTTCACGGTGAAAAAAGTGCCTGAAATCTTAAAATACACCTTTATGCGGAGTTCAAAGTCTATGGTCAGACAGAACTATTTAACGAGAACATCATCCGAAGTTTTACATTTAAAAATACAAGCACAAGCACATGAAAAATATTGGTTCATTGCTTACTAGATTATAGTTGTTCTAACTGAACTTTAATAAAAAGTTTGAACCTTCTAATAATCTGCAAACATGCTTAGTTATGCTGGGATGTAATATACTTTTGATATTTTTCCATCCTTTGGCAACTCGTATTGCTAATTTGATAAAAGCGATTATCATTGTAACCTAGTATATATATGTGTGTGTATGTGATTGTGTATGTGCTGGGGTATATTCAACATTTAACTTTATGTTAAGGTAATTCTTACTTTCTGTATACGCACTATGTACATAGTGTATAGAGAAGGTATTGTAATGCACCCAAAATTTCGATACCGAGATTTTACCGGAAATATATGTTTTGGGTCTCCCTGAACCCAAAAAAAGCAATTTTACAAAAAGGTCCGTTCTGTGTGTGTGCGCCTGTGTGTGTGTCTGTGTGTGTGTCTGTGGACATTATACCTCAAAAACGAAAAGACCATTAAATACTAAACTTGGTATTTAACTTTGGTATGTTCCAAGGATGCGACACGAAGCTTTTCAAGAAAATCCTCCCACCCTCAGCTACCCTTTACATGGAACTTTTCTCAAAAATCTTGATTTTCTTAAAAATGGCTCTAAAGATTTTGATCAAAATATCAAATATTAAAGATATTTACCTAAGAATTAAATGTATAATCTTGAATTTTCTGGGATTAGCCTCTTAAGACTACTTTATTCTGGACGAATTTTACGGTATTTTGCGTAACTGCTAAACCGTAAGAGATGGACAAAATCTTAACACACAAAAAATGTAGAGCACATTAAAAAACATAATTTATGTCAGGTATATTTTTTCGTGGAGTTGATCATTTTTGACATATTCCTTGGTTTTTGTTTCAGATGTGAAAAATTATACTTTTCTCATACAAATGTCTGTCCATACAAACAAAGGAACTTAAGTCACATAGCAACCAGCTTATGGTGTTCAGTGTAGCCTATAGTACTCCCTTATTTCCCTTCTACTTACAAAGAAGCAAGTAATAGGACTATTTCTGTTATTTTTTCTCAATTAAAATGAAGTAAAGAGAAGAATTAGCTTTTTAACAATAATTTGTTGCAGAGTTGTAGGGAAAGTCATGTGAATGGAACACATCAGATTTTTTAATGTTATAGTACCATTTTCAAGTCTGTTAATACTGGGGGTAAACATTTCTACACAAGTAATAATGAATATCGAATAAAACCTTGAAAAATTATGAACCTAGAGTAGACATAATGAAACCCAATGAAAACCTTGCACATCCTTTAATAAAATATCTTTATGAATATTTTTAAATAAATAAGCAAGGGATGCCATTTTGTAATGGAAGTAGGGCTGAAACTCTTTTAGTCAAGAAAATTAACAGGCTATATTTAAAATGAGTTTAAGTGCATGCAGTAACAAGAATAACATAATTTGGAAAAAGAGAAAAGTGATTCTCATTTAGTTTTATTTGATTAAGCTAAAGTGAGATAAAAAAAATTACTGAAAGTTATTTCCAACCAAATCCTTGGAAACGATAACAATTATTTTTTTAAAATGTTTACAGTTGGTAATGTTTAAGAGCTCAATAATTAATTTTGCAGATAATCAGGTAATCTTCAATTATAAAATCATCTCTATTGTAGGCACTTCAGTTTCAAGACTAAAAGAGTATTTTAAAATAATGTTATTTTCTCGTATTACCTTTTTCCGTTCGCCTCCCACCTGGGCGACACGGGTTCAATCGCAGGTGACCACGAATGAGATTTCTGGAGGACGAAGCGGGTTTACTTCGGGTCCTCCCGGCCATTTATTCCCAACTGCTACATTATGAACCCTTATGTCTTCCACTTCGCCTTCATGTCACATTGTCCACTTCCTCGCTTTCATTGGGCTTATTCGCCATCCTTGGATATTCTATCGGATCCATAGACCACTGCTCCTCAATACACATTTGAGTCTGGGCATTAAATTGTAAATCCTGGGCTGTAAGTCCTTCATATGAGGAGGGTAAGCGGTTGCAGAAGAATATATTCAGTTTATTTTAATATTTTTTAACGAAAGTATATAATTTATTATTTTTATTTTCTATACACGTACTATGCATATAGTAGGTAGAGAAGGTATTGTATTCCACCCAAAATCGATGTGGATATTTCACGGGAGTTTTGAGGT
Organism: Hymenopus coronatus; assembly: GCA_030762935.1. Classification (NCBI taxonomy): domain Eukaryota; kingdom Metazoa; phylum Arthropoda; class Insecta; order Mantodea; family Hymenopodidae; genus Hymenopus; species Hymenopus coronatus. The sequence continues at coordinate 38,314,907 of CM060890.1, forward strand.
CCCTTAAATTAAAAAAAAGTCCGGCTTGTGTGTGTGTATGTGTGTGTGAATGGCCCATCAAAATTAACGTTAAATACTACATTTAGTATTTAAATTTAGCATCCCTCTAGAACGTAATAAAAGATTTTGCAGAACATCTCCCATCCCAAACTTCTCTTTACATGGAATTTTTTCAAAATTTTGATTTTCTCAAACATGCCTCACGGTTTTGATTAAAATAGAGATATTTAGCCAAATTGACTTTTCTGAGGAATTCTTTATTCTGGATGAATTTTGCATATATGTAAACCGTAACAGATAGAAACAAAAAACTTACTGAACAAAAATGTAATCCATACATCTTTTCTGCAGATATATTCCATTTTACTGGTTTAAAAACTTTTCTCAAACGGTAGTTCATCTTTCGTATCATCTCTGTTTTGTTTTACTTCCGACCGTGTAAAGCGAAACAAATTTCAATTGTTTTATATAGCGACCGGCATTTTAAAAGATTTGACTATCGTTTTAACCTAGTGTAGTACCTTATTTCCCTTATACTTAGAAATAACTACTACAACTATTTCTGTTAATGTTTATTTCGATTATCACGATGTAGATAAAGACACAATCTTGAGTAACAATCCGTTTTACTTTCTCTACACGTACTATGTACATAGTGTATAGAGAAGGTATTGTAATGCACCCAAAAATTCGATACCGAGATTTCACCGGAAATACATGTTTTGTGTCCCCCTGAATCCAAAAAAAAATGCATTTTTAGAAACAGGTCCGTGAGAGTGCTTGTGTGTGCCTGTGTGTGTGTGTGTGTGTGTGTGTGTGTGTGTGTGTGACAGCATAGCTCAAAAACGAAATGGCCGTTGAATACCAAGTTTGGTATCTTCCAAGGATGCGTCACGAGGATTTTAAAGAAAATCCACCTACCCCCTACTAGCCGGTCCCCATGGCCGCGCTCGCCAAGGCGTCTCGCTTTGGTGTTTCGTAGCGCAGGGGATCGTAGGTTCGAGTCCCGCCTTGGGCATGGTTGTTATATGTCTGTGTATACGTGTGTGTAACAGAAGAAAACAGCGAAATCTGTAATCATACAGCAAACAAAGTAAAAAAAAAAATAGGTAAATAATAGCAGGGTATACAGCGCCGGATTTCCGACTAGACTGGGAATAGCCTCTGAAGATTACTTTCTTCTGGATGAATTTTGAGGAATTTTGCTAACTTCTAAACCGTAAGAGATAGACAAAAACGTACCTTACAAAATGAAAGCACATTAAAACACACAATTTATGCTATATACATTTTTTTTCGTGCAGTTCATCGTTTTTGAGCTATTCCTTGTTTTTGCTTTCAGGCTTGAAAATTAATCTGTTGCAGAGATGTAGTGAAACTCATGTGAATGGAACACAACAGATTTTTTTACGATGTCCCCTTTATGTTTATACTCTAGTTGATTTCTATTTTACTTATACACATATATGATTACATAGAGAAAACACCAATGCCTGAGCCACGGTTTGATGCCACAGTTCTCTGAGCCAAATGCCTTAGAAACCGAGCCCTGACATGTATCCATAGAGCGGAATGAAGATGTGAGGGAGAAGTTTAGGAAACCAGACACTATATTTCCATAGCACATCTACGTAAACCGTGCAGTGTTTGAATACGTAGTTAAATATAATTGTACATGACATGTACCGTAATGTTGCATGACATTTGTGCTAACACAATACTAATCTAATTCTGTAGCAAGGAAAACCAACTCAATGCATTCTCTTGCATCATGGAACAGTCATTTTGCGTTAATTTATGTACTCGGAGAAATGCCTGTTAAAATGTTTAGTTCCTCCATCAAAAGCTAAAATGCCTGCGTGAAGTGAAAAGAGCGGAAGCATCATCATTTATATGAATAATTATGTTAATGCACACTGTAGGAAAAACAGCTCGCATCGCCATTTTACATTTGTAAATGTAAATGCCGTACTAATTTGCGAGTTATTAAGGGATCTGAAACTGCAAATGGCCCAGTGAAAGATTGTTCTCTTATTACTTTCTGTACACGTACTATTCGATACACCAAAAATACCTGTTTTGGGTCTCTCTGAGCATTTTTGAAAAAGGCCCGTGTATGTATGTGTATGATATTTAAGTTTAGTATATTCCAAGAATGTGACACGAAGATTGTCAAGAAAAGCCTCCTACTTTACAAAGAAAAAATACAAAAATTTTGATTTTCTCAAAAATGACTCCAACGATTTTGATTAAAATTTCTTATACTTAATATATTTACATGACAAATAAAATGTATATCTTGAATTTTCTGGGAATAGCCTCTAAAGCTGTTCTGGATGATTTTTATTGAGTTTTGTATAACTGGTAAACCGTAAGAGATAGACAAAAATGTACTTCATAAAGTGTAAATCGCGAAAAAACATACAATTTGTGTCATATGATTTTTTGTTCGTGGAGTTAACCATTTTCGAGATATTCCTTGTTATTGACTTCAGCTTTAAAATACTTGAATTTTTTTTATACGTGAACTAATCAACGCTTGGCCACGCAAAGAAATGGCTTTTAATCCCATAGCAACCACATTTTAAAACATTTGACTGTCGGTTTAGCCTAACATATTCCCTTATTTCACTTCTACTTATAAGAGAACTAAGTGATAAGACCGTTTCTGCTAATGTTTTAGCATTAAATAGATAGAGAATAAGCTTATTAGCAATACTTTGTTACAGAGATGTAAAGAAAGTCATGTTAATGAAGCAAATCAATTTTTTTTGTAAAAAATTTGAAAGTATAGCTTGAAAAGTATGTCCTCAGACAATTCAATTCTAAAAGATTTTACGTATGTATTACGCTCAACCCAGTGCTTAATAACATCCAAGGCATCAATGATTGATATATTTCTTCTACAATTGGTCTGCGTACGCGTGCATTGTTGCTCTCTTCTTTTTGGAAAGCTGAGAAAATGGTGAGCAACCAGAGTAAGGGCTGTGTGTATTTTTTAGTTAGCGGAAAAACGTTTTGCCACAATTAGGCTGAGCTCCCATGATTACCTGCTAATAAGAAATATTGGTATACTACTACAAGCCTCATCAATTTGCTTGCTTTTGTGCTACGGCAAGCAAGCTTACATCAGTGGATAAACACGTAACAGCAGCGGATGGGATCGATGTCAATTAATGTCGGGAACAAACGCAATCCAACAGCTATATATTACAATACCTCTAAAATATAACATGTTAGCTCTTCCTATTTTAAAAAAAAAAAAAAGTTCCATAATTGGTAGTTTTAAATCCTTTTCATGTTATTGATGATTATGTAAATATGTCAAATGTTCTTTTTAATTATATTTTTACGAGTGTGTGACGATACCATTGTGTACATGATTCAAGACTTAATACAATTACAATTACATGCAGACCATCGACTCATACGTTTATGCCTGCTAGGAGAAAACTTTCTTATTTCTAGAAAGTGGCGGCATAAGAGCTCAGTTTGCGGCACCGTTCTTTACTTAACCGCTGTACCGGTCCTATTAAAGTATAATGTAATTCAACTGAAAACAATTAATGCTTTTCTCACAGGGCATGCCTGTGAAAAAGGAGTTTAATACAATAGGGGTGTATCAGGGTTGCTTATAATTTGTGCAGGAAATAGACTGAAGCAGCCCAACATATTCTATGCTTCTGTGACGTCTTGGCTGCAGGAGATACAATGCTTCTAGGTAAATGTTTATAGAATCAGAAGAAGTGGCAATCATACCCACTAGAAGACTGTATTCCTTTTGAAGGGATGTAGGTGTAGTGAGTTGGTCTTAAACAGTCCAGATAGTACAAAAAGCTTAAGGCCGAATTGCACCCCGGAAGAAACGACAGAAATCTGTATTGAAGCAGAAGAAGTGAGTATGGTAACAACGTGAACGACGTTTCTTTTGAATTGTGTTAGATAGTAATGAATTATCCAAGTACATTCTCATACACTATTATAAATGTAAACATATTTCACTACAAAGTATCATACTGTTAGCCTTACGATGCCTTTACAATGGTGTTGATTAAATTAAGGAGATGATTCTTTTAGTATATTAATACTAGAATATTTCATATTTTTGTTTGCGATTGAATAGGCTTTTTTTTTTTTTTTTTTTTTTTTTTCAAAAATTTCATAAGCCAAATGTGTTTAACACGATACTTGGTTGTACTTAGATAGCTCTATATTGTGCTATCCTAATGGGAAATGAGATGTTTTATAAGTATTCTAACAATCCCATGAGTCAATATTTTTTGGTGCTTATCAGAAATAATTGCATTATCATTATGCTTTATTTAGACAATATATTAGAATTTTAACAATGGTGGCCTTTCACATGCTTGTCAACAGAAAATATTAGTAGTAGAAATAGTAGTAATAATAGAATTTTTATTGCCAAACATTTTTGGAAATGTGCAGCAATCACATGGGCCTCATGGTCGTAAATACTTTTCCTTTCGTGTAAGATTCTTCTTAAGTATTAAAGATATACATTTGGTTATTAAAATAGCAATAGACAAAAAATGCATAAAAAGAACCAGAGAGAACTTAATATTACATATAATATATACAGTGGTCTTACAATTAAGAAACACTTCACCCTCACACTCCTGTACCCTGTCCCCTCTGCTGTTCTCCGAAGTAAGAGTTTTGTAAAAAAGTAAACATGTAGATTTAGTTACTGCGTAATAACATCATAGAGAAATGAATGAAGATAAAAACATCAAATGAGAAAAAATTAAGGTGGATTTTTAACTACAAATTTACGATTACATATAATACGGTGTTCTGACTTAAGAATAACGGAACATTCGAATTAATGTACCCCGTCGCCCTCTTCCACTCTCTGTAGCAATTAACTTCCTTTGCCGAATCTTAGATAGATATAACCCATTTTATAACGCACAGCGTCCAACATTACATCCATATGAGCCTTCATTCCGCAATTGAAATCCAGAAACTGGGGAGGTAAATATTGCTTTCTTAATATTTCTGTTTCATTGCGTTCAGCCAGAACATGCTTCATGTTTCCCCTTCTCCGCAGAGTGGACAAATTCTCACTCCAGCGATACCAGTTATTTTGTTGCCTTTCTAGGCGCCTAATCTTAATCACGCTAAACAGCTTCTTTGTTCACATGTACAGTCTTCTAAATAGACCTCCCCGCTCCGCTATTTGTCACTGTAAGCTGAGAGAAACTTTAGCCGCGGACTGTGATTCCAAATTTTGTTTGTCAATATCACGAGTAGTCTCTGAATTCCTCCCTGCCAGGAAGCCAAAGATACCCCAACCCAATTTTGTATAAACCCTTTCGTAATTTCCTCACCTGACGCGTGTTCACCCTTTCGTACATGCTGCCAGAAACACGCTATATGGATAACTGTCTGATCTCCCCGTACTATGCGTAACCAATTGTTCACTTCCTTTAAGAATGGATAAAACCATACCTAAAGGTCAAAAAGCGTCTCTCAAAGTGACGTCTTTCGGGCATATTCATTATTTACTCAAACCCCAGAAGTGGTTTATGCTAGAAATTTTATTAATAATATCGTAACACACAATTTTGCTTTACAAAGCGGAAGGTTTCAGTTTTGATTTCCTACAGAAAATACATATTCATTATCATTTAAACAAATTAATCTCATTAAAAACTCAAGCACTATGTACCACAACATAAAGAAATTAGTGCATTTTATATAGAGCTCTTTGGTTGGCTAATAACGAAAAGGATGATGTGGAAATGGACAAATAGCAAACAAAGATAGCTTATTGCAAGTACCTTATGCACGCTTTAAAGGAAAAACAACTATTAAATACAATTTGGTAAGAGTATGCTATAATATTGCTTTGCAAAACATTAAAATAACAAAAAAGATTATGAAATACACTGGCTTTATTATTTTTATTACTGAATCCTCCGATTTCATATTGTTGACAAAAAGCCTCATAAGTCATCTCTTTTAAATAATATTACAGCTACAAAACTGAATTTACAGATACTTAAATCCCAGAGTATGTCAAATGATTGAAAGCACAGTAAAATAGAAATAATATTTTCTCTGATTGGCATTAATCTTAAAAATTTGTATTTTGTTCTGACATGGTTTCTGAAGAAAGAAAAAAGAATCGATTGAATTATTTATGTTAATATACCAAACTATATGAAAATATGGATATGTTGGTATCACAAATATAAATACTAATGTACGATAATTGTAACAGATCACTGGTTGTTCTACCAATCATAAACCCACAATTGGTAGGTTTATTGTTGCAAAATCGAAGCTATTTATTATTATTTAGGATGAGATCAAAGCCTTCGTAAACCTCACGACCATTGCAACCCTATCGTATCGTGCCTTAGGACATTGTTTGTCTAAGAAGTGCACGGAATTTTTTTTTTTAAGCATTGAAAAACATCTTAGAGGAAGTAAAAAATAAATTACATAATATATCACTTATCAATTATCAGTTCTAAAAGTTGTCTGTGTTACGCAATGAATGAGGATAAAATTAGACTCACCAAAATTCTCTTTTGTTAAAAACTGCTCGACTCACCTGCAAACAAGAAAAAACTATTAGTAATTGCACAGCTTAACTATTTTAAGATTACCATACAAAATTCATATAACAATCTCAATAATTTAATGTTATCAATCCCCTAACGGCCAATTACATATGTGCAACAAACTCAGCGGTTAATGGTTGAAACTTAAAGTAATTATTTATATACATACATAGTATCTTTCTGAAATTTCAATGTTCATTAACTGGTTAGGTATAAAAACAGTGAATAAATGAATTGATTGGAATGGTACACAAATGTGTCCGGGTGATAAATCGTCTTATCAAGATAAGGGGAAACCCCGGTAAACTTTTATCCAGTTAACTCAACCTAACTGATATTCGATCTCTGGACCTCTTGGATGTGAGATAGATGTCTAATCTACACTGTGTCAGGGGGCGAAATAGAAATTCAATAACTATTTTACACCTATTTAAATACCATACAGAAAAAATCATTTAGTTCATATGGCAGAAATAAGGGCATTGGCTTTATTGCATTTCCATCAACTAAAGTAAACATAAACACAAAACTTTAAATACACAATATGGAGAATAAGATCCTGGAAGCTAAGAAAGTGATTAATGTTTTAAAGAAGATGTTGAGAACAACATTAATAATAAGACTATTTTGCGTGAGAACTATACTATTTTAAAAATCTAACAGCCTGTTAACTATTTTAAACCTATATTAGAGTGGTTAAATCCAACAAGCTAAAGTTATCGATACTAACTTCTCCTTTTTGGTTAAATCGTCTTTAGTAATACAATCTTTTAAAATATAATCAACGCAGAAATGATGATTTCGGTTTTCTTCTTAGGATGAAATAACGTTTATACGCGTTTGTAAGCTCTTTATGATAATTTTCACCTTAAACTATCCGACTTCAGTACAGCTCTCAAAGCTCGGATACAGGATCTTAGGATGAGTTGTATTATAAAATTAAAACCTTGAATTAAACAAATTGAATAATGAACAAAACGTTTTAATGTATTAATTTAACACATAAGCTGACTGATGATTTTAAAAATAACAAATATTTGCAAAATTTGTAACATGCATTGGTGATAATAGAGGCAACAAAATTGTATAAAAACTTAGGAGTCATCTCTGATGACTTGATTGGATTAAACTTCCTGTAGCAGTTAATTGGAGTGGAAATGCAGTTTAGAAGTTTACATACATTGAAGAACTGAAGAAAATCGCAAACAAATTTAATAATAATAATATTAATAATAATAATAATATTAATAATAATATTCATAATATTAATAGCAATAATAATAACAATAACAACAGTAATAATAATAATAATAATAATAATAATAATAATAATAATAATAATAATAATGCGCAGCAAAGAAGCGCGAAATTGTAATTAAACCCAATTTTTTAATACGGCTAAGGCAATCGCCGTTGTGGAGAATATTTTCTGCCTAAACCAGGAGTGCCTGTTAGACCTCTGCTTTAACCATAAATCACGTCTATCGTACTAATGGCTCTTATGATATCGATCCACAATTCTCACCTTCATTAGAATATGTAAATTGACCCGTTAAACAGATAAGCAGCGGAGTTGGCGATACATCAGTGGTGCAGACAGCATATCGGCTTCTCCAAAGCACCTTATAACTTGGGAAGGTAACTGAGTTGAATGTATCTGAAGCACACTTTACTTGTTTCTTGACAATATAAGATATTTATGAAAATATGTTTGTACTTTGCTGTTCCTCAAAAAACAAGATCGACTTACCAGGCCAGATCTACAACATCGCATCCTAGGCTAAGATATTTGGAAATATATTAATTGCTCTCCATCGAAAAATATACTACAGAATCTGATGTGTTCCATTCACACGCCTTTCTTTAGCTGTTCCACAAACAAAATTTCCTTACAAAATAGTATTCTTTATTCTACGTCGTGTTAACCGAGATAAAAATTAGCAGAAATGGTATCTACTACTTCCGAAGGGAATACATTAGTCTAAAGCGATAGTTAAATCTTTTATAAGCTATCGCTATGTGAAATTGAAAATTTGGTTCTCCTTTTCATTCCCGGGAGTAAAACAAGAGTTTAAATGTTTTAAAATCGAAAACAATAATAACAATATATCTGAAACGGTTAACTCTTGAAAAAAAAAAAAAAAAAAGTGTATCACATAAATAGTATGTTTTAATGATATATACATTTTTGTCTACTTTTACGGTTTACGAGTTATACAGAAGTACTTCAGAGACTATTTCCAAAATTGTAGTTTGTCATGAAAATATGAGAGGCATTTTTGCGAAAATAAATATTTTTACAAGTAAAGGATAGTTTTTTTTTTGCTTGTTTTTTTTTTTTTTTTTAATATTCGTGTTGCATCTTTGGAAGACACTGGACTTAAACAACCAGTTTGGCATTTAATAGAGTTTTCGTTTCAGAGCTATTTTTTCCCCACATTCACATACATGGGCATTTTTCTTAAAATACTTTTTACTTATTCAGGCACTCTCATAACATATATTTCCGATGACATCTAGGTATTTAATTTTGGGTGGAATACAATACATTTTCTATCTACTACGTATGTGGTATATATGTGCTAGATAAAATAAAAATCTGAATCACTTTTTATACTTAATGTATCTATTTATTGACTAGTATAAATGCTTGCAGAAATGTTACCATTAGGTATTTCGTATAAGTAAAGGGATGAAGCAACACCAGGTCTTTTAAAAGTGTGTCACTATATGTTAGTTTGAGTTTAAAACACCGTTTTGAAATACTTGATATGGAAGCTAATAATTCTGAACACATATTTGGTAATGTAATAAATATATACAATTCATTTATTTATTGGCTTGCCAACAAACGCTGTAAGCACTTACAGTAAGAGTTTTAGAGGTCTCTAATACAGTAGAATTATGAAGCAACGTAACACTCAACACATGTGCTACTTCAAGGAAAGAGTATATTGCAAAATTCAATGCAAAAGAATATAAGAAAGCCTTGTCCATATAATTTAGAAATAGTCTTTGATTTGTTCACATCAAGAATTCATTCTTCCTTAATGTTAAATAAAATATTGAAAAGCAATTTTTATTTTTATTTAAATTTTTTCAACTATTTCAAAAAGTAATTGGCGTACCACAAACTGTAAGCTACTTATCAGATATAGGTCTTCGGGCTTCGTATTCCCAATATGCATTCTCGACCTGATAAGTATAATTTACAGTTCTTAGTACGTAATATACTAATTCGTGACATCATGAGAAACACTGAATTATCACTTCAAACAAGAATATTGGAAGCATTTTATTATTTGTGTATGTATTGCATACATTTAGTGTTTTAAACAAAACCCTTAGAGCTATTGTGGAAAATAAAACAGCATCTAAATGGCAAATTGGGGTAAAGCGGTTTTATTGAACATTTGGTACTCCAGCCTTGAAAAATTTTGAGTTTAAATACCAAGCTTTTCGTTAGTTAGTTATACTCTTAATAGGCACACACACACACACACACACACACACACACACACACACACAGGTACGTGCAAGCGCACACGCGCATATACATTCTAGCTGATACTATTCTAAAACTGACTTGCACGTCCAAACGTGTCTTTCCTATAGCATCCATGAAATAATTAAATTAATAATGATGAAAACAACAACAATAATAACAACAATAATAATGAGCTTTCATTTTCCTAAATATTCATGAACAGAGCTTTATATGACGAATATCTCCACTAAGTCATGTGTTCAATAATTGAACCCTTTCAGCTAATTGTTGGAACATTTTTATTTATTTTTCTACAATAATCTAATAATTTAAATGTTTTAAATTTTTCAGTAATTGATCATTTAGGTTCATGGAGTAACCTTTTCCTAAATATTCATGAACAGAGCTGTATATGACGAATATCTCCACTAAGTCGTGTGTTCAATAATTCAACCATTTCAGCTAATTGTTGGAACATTTTTATTTATTTTACTACAATAATCTAATAATTTAAAGCTTTTAAATTTTTCAGTAATTGATCATTTATGTACATGGAGTAACGCAATTTAAAAATCAGTTAATGCCAGGGAATTACTGTTCTTTAGGCACCAGTTTAAAAATATACATTAATGAATCTTGAAAATTGGTTTATGTACTGTATTTACATTAATATCTGTACAGAAGAAAGCACAATACTTTAATTTTATGCTAAGATATTTCCCTTTATTGGTTTTGAAATGCATGTACTATGTTAAAAAGACTTAATTTTGATTTGATAAGTAGTTTTCCTCTCCAGACTTTAGTCACCTTTTTTGACCTCTCAGAAAAGGAATCACGTCAATAATGCTGACTATGCAATTAGAATAGAAATTAGAGGAAACTTTTTATTCAGCTAATTACTCCCAGTATATTTTCCTCCTTAAGACCAGTATTAATAGATCGCGTAATAGAAAAAGACATTAATACTACTGCTCCAAGTTATAAGCTATTACAAAGGAAAACTCGGGTAATCTGATGCTGAACAAATTGTGAACGTAAAGCAAATGCGGAGCAAATTCCCAACTTTTAGGAAAGGTTTATGTTAAATAAGGAAAAGGGTTTTGTCTGATATCAAAAGTTTCCATTGGGACTTGACTGCAATCTCACTATGTCACGAAACTTTCTTACTTTAGAAAGAAAAAAATCCAAATAATTATCGCAGCCCAGCCTGCTGTCTTTTGTCCGTGTTCAGGTTTCAAGATGATGGAGCTTCCTCTAACTGTGAAGTTAGACTTCCAAGCGAAACAAAAGTTGCGTTCGAAGAGAAGAAAAGCGCAAGAGGATGAACAGGCGTAAGCCAAGGGTGATGTCAGAATTGTAATTTAAGACTTATATATTTACTCACGTTCAACGGACCTAAAGTTCCAATTACAGATGTTTAAAAATCATTGAAACAGAAATAAATATGCACACATAAGAATATATAAAATGCATACGCATATACATAAACTTAAATATTAATAATTAACTAATTTAACCATAGCTATATAAAGTATGTAGCGCGAGAAAAATCAAAATGGCTACACTTATTCAAAACTCTGCTAAAACAGGTGAGCCAACTTGACGTCTTTAGATAGCCCTTCATGGTTAAAGAGTTATTAACCTTGGTGATTAAAAGAGATTTATAATTTTATTTATTAATAGTAGTATATTTTTAAGTTGGTTAGTACCTGCAAGTAGGCGTGGCACACACACGACATGCGTATTTCTTTTCCCTGAGACCGCGGGTCAGAAGGTGAATGTTGTATCGGAATTGCCACATAGGTTAGTCGCACTATTTAAAGCTTATACTGGTTTAAATGCGAAACGATCATTTCTATAACATTAAGGGTAGAAAGTACAGAACTGACGTAGGATTTTTTTTTCTCTTTTATATATCCCCCTTTAATATCTTAGGTCATAACGGGGGCTTTCCACTTGAAACAACTCATTGTCTATAGGTTCTCTTAAGTTGGTTTAAATCATTTTGTTTTACTCAAACACGCACACATTCGCACTCACATACAAACTTCCAGACTCTGTGGGGGATAGGGAATAATTCTGGGTGGAGAAAAATTTCCCGCCCCAGCAGGGTGAGAAGTCAGCTCGCTGACCACTCGACCAAATTTTCTTTTGTTAATAGGACTATTGAAGAATGGAGTGAATTGCCTGTAGCAATCTTTTAGGGCTGCCTCTGACCTTAAAGAAGTTTAGGGTTAATTTAAAGATAATAAATGTTAGTTAATTTGAGTAAATATTGTGAAGTAATTAAGGATCTCAAAAACTGTATTAGTGTATATAATATTAGTAATAATATAGTATTAATTTTGGGGCTTCATAATTACTGTGTATAAACTATCTGGTAATTGGCATAAATATTGCTATACTGAATAATAAGTAGTTAGACATTTAAAAAAGAACATTATATATATATATATATATATATATATATATATATATATATATAATATGTTAGTTGTATTACTATTATAAATTTAACTTAAGATTATTATTGTAAGTGAATTTTGTACATTTAACTCTGCCACTGGGTAGCACCCAATTGCAGAAAATAAATACATACACATATAACACGTATTATTAGAGTTAACTTTAGAATTCGCGCCTGCGCAGGTATGAAGGATTGAAAAATGGAAAGAATATCGTTTTCCAATACTCTTGGAAGAGTAACAAATCACATTTTGATGCCTATGTATCCGATTCAGAAAGTAATAATTGACCAGGAGTATCTTGGTGTTACTGTTGCAGGTAAATATAAATACTCGTGGACCTATACTGACGTGCCTAAAATATGGCCCGTAATAGAACACAGCTGGTTATGTTGTCAAATGCGCTTCTAGCCTCCCTGAGCGTCAGCTGTTCTGTTCTGGAGCATATTTTTTAGCCACCGTATTGGCAGGGTATTTTACTCCCCTACAGGAGAAAGGTAATATATATCCCACAGTTCTTACTAGCAATGCTCCTTTGAATGTAGGCGAAACAATAAAATATAATATACTAAAATTAAATGAAAAGGAAAACTGTACCCCTATCGCCCATCAAGGCTCTCAAATATATGCCGTTAGGTTGTAACAATACACACACATTTTTGCGTTGGAATTATGTCGCATGTCCAAATTAAAGGAGCAGAGGGGAAGGTTCATCACTCATTCTACTCCGTGTGAAGCATTGGAGAATACCGCTTTACGACGTAATGGAATGTAGGTAAATACAAGGCATTCCTCATTTGCTTCTAAGTGCTGTTGTCTTGTTACTTTCTCTACACGACTATGTACCTACATAATGTACAGAGAAGGTATTGTATTGCACTAAAAATTCGAAACCGAAATTTCACGGATATGTATGTTTTGGGACCCCCTGAATCCAAAAGAGCGTTTTTAGAAAAATGTCCTTGTGTGTGTGTGTGTGTGTGTGTGTTTGTGTCTGTGTTCGTTATATACTAAACTTGTTATTTAAGTTCAATATCTTCCAAGGATGCGACACGAATATATTCAAGAAAATCCCCTCATCTTCAACTAAACAAGGAAAAATTGTCGAAAAGTTTAATTTTCACAAAAATGGCTCTAACGACTTTGATTAAAATATTCTATATTAAAGATATTTACATGGCAGATGAAAAATATACCTTGAATTTTCTGGGAAATAGCCTCTGAAGGCATCCTTATTCTGGATTAATTTTTCGGAATTTTGCATAACTAATATACCGTAAGAGATAGACAAGAACTTACTACACAAAACATGTAGAGCGCGTTAAAACATACAGTTTATGTTACATACATTTTTGTTACTGGTTTTCTGTTTTAAAATATACGTTTTTCATTCGGGAATTTGTCAACTCCGGGCCAAGCTAACAAAGGAATTTCAAATCACATGACAACCAGCTTTTGAAAGATTTGACTAGTGTATGTATTCATTTATTTCCCTTCTTCTTACAAGAGAGCAAGTAATAAGACTATTTCTGTTAATTTTTTCTCGGTTAGTATGAAGTAAATAGAAAAATAATGTTTCTAACAGTAATATATTTCATAGATGTAGAGAAAGTCATGTGAATGGAAAACTTTAGATTTTTTTACTTCAGTAATATCTTTGCACTTTGGGCGAGTCTATCAGTATTTGTTGCTAGGAATGATGTACAGAGCCCTAATAGATGAGCCAAATAATTGTGATGTAATCTACAGCGATGTTGTTTTTCTATAATTCATTTTAGAAGAGTTGCTTAAAAATGTATGTGGAGCCAAACATTAAATGCGATACAAATAATCGCAGTTTGGAAAGCGATTACTTAGGAAATGATTTAAATATCTCCTTAACTACTTCTTTCGAAAATTTTATGTTCGTACAATTTTTACAGCAAGTAATTCCACATAATTTTCACAGACATGTAACCCCTAGGTTCCTTCTTTGAGAAATCTGGGATATAAGAGGAGCAGACATTATGGACGTGGTTCTATTTATTGAAATCATCGAATTGATTTGAGATCCACTCTAGCAGTCTGGAGGAGACCTATACAGGTCACAACACTCCTACATGCGAGGCCTCATCAATTTTATTTGCAGTTTGTTTGAAGCCTCTGAAAATGATATAATGATACTTCCCGCGTTTCAAAACAGACATTGTATTTAGGTTTGCTTACACAGGCATTCAATATCGATCACTGCACGTATATGTGACAGTATATGCGACTCACCAACATTTCCCCATCTTGATTGGAGTCGAGGGAAGCGAGTCCTGACGTCAGGACCTCGCAATGGTTACCTTTGGAGATGTCTGGTTTAGCGTCTTCTTTTGTGTTAATCATAGCGCAACCAGTTCATTTCACAGCGAATGTGTCATTGCTCATTTGATCATTCTTTGTGTCTCTCCATTTTTTTCATGACTGTTACATAAAGAACTGAACCGACTCTGTGGAGTCAAAGTTTGCTTAAGTCGGCGAAAAAAATCCCTATTGTGATCTATGTACGTTACCGTACTAAAATATTATTTTTCAACAGTTTTTGTACTTAGTTCTTTTTAAACTGTTGTATTGTTACCGAAGAAAATAAAAAATATATGATTTCCCATCTCGAGACAGCACTGCAACTTTGCAAAGTCACATATGTACCTCCACTATTCTATTAGCTTACATAAAATAAGAAACAGAACATAATAAAATGTAGAATAACATTTTTAAAAGAGTTAAATAGTGAAAAAAATGCATACATAAGAACAATGCAGTTTCTACACCAGAGAGGTATTTCAGACTTTTAATACGAAAAAGAGACTGCACTTCTTAAGCAATAGATAGAGATAAAGATACACATGTGATTGTCAAACTAAATATGGAAAAGTAATCCAATCAATGGAAATTTAGTAGGCCCAGAAGGAAATAGCTAGAAATGACTGCCTATGTTTTGCTGTGTGAAAAAAACGATAGAAAACTTTTGAACACCAAGCTTCATTTTGGATATTATAAGATCAGTGCGAGGCTATTTTAAATAGCATAAATGGAGGTTTATACCGAAGACCACAAATGCAAAATTTTGTTTACCCGACACGAATGCAAAATTTAAATTTACTATTAACTTCTAAAACTGTTTTCATCTTTTTAGTATATCAAAATCTGTGTATTATAGTTTGGAAACATTAATAAAAAAAACTTTCAAAGGAAAAGAATACGATTTCTAAGAGGATTTTAAAGGAGATAACTGTTCACTTTCAACCGATCCTACATACATTGTCAATAAACTTTTGAATGTAATTATAATAGAAATATGTGATTACGAATATACCATTTTAATGCTTTATTTTGATATATTGGATTTGTATTTGTATTTTCTTTACTTTAAAGTTCACGAGTTTCTTAACTTAATTATGATGTAACTTAGAAATTATTACAGATTATTTCAAGGAAACTAATTTATAATTGAATTCATAGTCTATAATGTAAGTGGTAAACACAGTTTATTTCGGTCCCAAGTTACTTATTTAATCAAAGATGTAAGAAAAGAAATTAAAATATAAGCACATCAACTGCACTTTTATTCAAAAAGAGAGAAGTTTTCTCACTAAAATTGCTACATTATGTATAATATTACTTCACATGGTAATATAGTAGAACCTCTATACTTGAACATTCCTTGTATGTTAGCCAGCTCATGCATTGCATATGTTTTTTTTGGAACCGGACAAATTCGTATGGTGTTACATGTGAATAGAATATGTTGGACGCCCCTGAATTCTGAAACCTTGAATGCCCCATGCTTCTATCTTGGACAATTTTTTAACTGTATGTATGTTAGATTCAATGGTATTCAATATTTTGTACTTTATAAGGATATTTTTCTATGCTTATTTGGAAGAGTTTTTCTTTACAATTGCCAGATGTTTTTACATTCCTGGAGCGATCATTTTGTCCTTTTTTACATGTGCTGCGATTAAATTTGATTCAGGTACATATTTACTCTTACCCTTTAGCACAGTTTAATGAGAGGGGTTTATCAATGGATTTGTGAATCTTTAGGTACCTCATGGATCCAGATCATTATTATTCATTGAAAATTATTTTAGATGATTGTGCAATTGATTATTATATACTACCTGCTTATGAAAGAATGCAGTTGTTAGGGAGGGTCGCTGGTGTAGCATGGCACGGTTTAGAGCGGTCGAAGAAGGCGGGAATGGAGTGTAGTACAGTCTGACCATGAAAATATTAGCACAGCGTACGTAAATAGGAATAAATTAAACAATCCACAAGTTAAACTTGTTTTTATCACTAATGAATATTTATTTTCTAGTTTGTGAGCGTGTGACCACGCGCGGCGGTACTTGCACTTTGACTTGATTCGAACCCGTGCACTGTAAGAGACTCAACTGTTGCAATCCAGTATTGCCGAACTGTAGAGGGCATGATTACGTGAGAGATGGCCATGAGATCTTAATCTACCTCATGATAAAATGTGTTTAGAATAATTATTTGCATTTGGAAAAATTTTATTGTACACGTATGTATATACATTTTCGTCTTGTGTTTAAAACGCTTTTCAGCTTATTCCAGGTATCTTAAAGGGGAATTTGCAATCAAAATTATACGCATAAACCAAGTTGTTTCGAGCGTTATAAGTCTTCGTGTTAAAGCAAACAATAAAAAAACAAAGTGAGCAATAAAAGGTAACAATTCTCTGATTGCAGAGGTGCTTTACAAGTCCAGAATGTGCGAAAGCACACAACAATGTTGTATGTTCACGTACTATATTAAGTGGCCTATTTTCCGCTAGATTGTAATAGGTTTTTCTCTCTCCAAGGTTTCCACTTTTAGGTAACCAAATATGGACTCCTCCCAACCGCTATCAGTCTCTTAGTGATTGGCCTGAAGACGAACTCGTCATAGACACAACCAATGAACGATACTATGACAGTTGTGGAAAAGAAGGTGGGTCACACGGCATTTCTATGAAAGGGTTTCGCTGCGATTGGTACACAGGAAGAGCTAAACCAATTGCAACATAATTTGGCGTTCTAGAGGAAGGGGTGAAGCATTACTTGCATGTCTTAAACTGGATAACAGCTACGACACTTACATACAAGATGTTAAGGAATAGGTACATATCTTTTGGAAAGCGGTACTTTAATTTATATCTATATTGTGTGATAGTTTTTCTTCTCCTCATCTAATCATTTTTCCACAAAACATTCACATAATTTACTATTTGATGTATTTTGCAGTCTTAAATATGCCGCAAAATAAATAACACCTCTCAGTGTAGATTATCTTTTTTTTCCACTCTTCAATATGTGATCTGCCGGCCTAGGTAGTGTGAGTCATTGGCCTTGCAGAAAGCATTAAACTTAGTTCCTATACAACATTCCTTATAGTGAGGTTCCCACACTCAAGGTTACGTCTTTCGACTGGCGATATCAAAGAAAATAAGCACATATATGCCTTATGTGTGCTCGCCTATTTGGAATTGAAAACACACAACTCTAAATAAGTAAAATTATAGGTCTGCAAGTGAAACAAATATTGATTTAGTGATGTTCTTTAAACTGTTTTAATTACCATTACAAATATCTACCCTTGTACCCCTAATAGCCTGTATAAGAAGGTAGACGAATGTTAACGTTGTTTCATTATCGAACGGGAACAGCAAACTCTATACTAAGAAAACGGCAGTGTAGCGTGGGAATATACGATTTAAGCTGTTATGATACCTTCGGAAATTCGGTCATATTTTGGATAAAGTAAATCACGCTGCCAACTCACTGGATAGAATTATGCCTAGTGGTTACGTTTGTAGAGGGCGGGGCGCGATTTCTTCAGTAACAGCATAAGCAGCTCTGTTCCATTATGAACCACATTTTATGCACATAATTATTCTTTGGCAAACATAAATGAGTAGTTGTTGCCGACTGAGGAAATTGTAATCTTCATCTTAGTCTTCCTTTAACCGGAAAGATAAGTAACGAATCTTTTCATCTCTAGGTTGGCAGCAATGTCTAATTTCCCAGTAGTGCAGCTTCAGAATTTCCGTTCTGTAATATTTCCACCTTTCTACAAGAACCTTTTCGTCGTGACTTCCGTCTAGGGAATTTCTTGCGGAAAAATAACTAGTTACCCCTCGGCACTCCGACGCGGATCGAACAATATTATCAAGGTGCGGGCCGTATGAAGGATGCTGCAGCATTGTAGTGCTCCTGACACACACTGCACTCATGTTCCTTTGCTGCAAGATTAATATTAAAGAGAATTTTACAGAAGGGTCACAATGCAGAATGCATGAGGACAAGAGAAGAGGGCGCAGATGAAGGCTACAGAAAGCGAGGCAACCCATTGTTGTGCGTCGTCATTATTTGGTCGAGTGTAACTGCCGCCTTTGCTCACCAGGAGGAGGCATTTAAAATGAGAACCGCTGCTGGGGATAAAAGTGATATAGGTAACAGGCTTTTCTTGACTTCCATAGCTTCCAAGTAACACTCTAATTAATTAATTCTTCCACCTTAACAATCAATTTTAGTTATAAAAAGGAATAAGAAATTCTTAAAACACTGATAAAAACATATCAGGTTCTATAACTGGTTTTATGATAAAAAGATTTATGTTATGCTTATACGTACACTTTTATGCATAAAAAGTCTTAATATTATTCTAACTCTTAAAGCTCAGGGTGCCAAGTTTTGACTCCACCCAGTTGGTATCAGTTCACTGGCCTGAAAAACAATTCGGTATATAAAACGAACCAATGAACAAGTAATAAATGGAGGGGTGGTTCGAACAGCGAGTCAATGAACATTTTCTAAGATTGTTACATAACAAAAAATTAAGCGAATTAAAACATAATTCGGTCTTCTAAAAACAGTGGATCATTATTTAAATGTCGTTAAACTGGACAAACTACACCATTTATACATGGTATATTTTATTAGTGACATGGAATATACGATTAAACTTACTACGGCTGATAAATGGCAATAAGGATACCCATATATAGTAAACGGCAATATAGAATGAAGATATGTAAGGTTAAAGTGCTTATGTTACCCTTCAGTAGTCCATATTTGGGGACGTAAGGTAGACTATTCAGTAAATCATCACCAGCTTCAGGTTATCAAATCTATCAATAATAAAGTAAACATTGCGTGTTGTTTGTTCTTCTGTATGATATGTTCATATCTACTACCAGTTTGGGCAAATTGCAGTACACTTAAACAAAATAAGATTTATAAATTGCTACATCGACCGGCTAACAGCGACCTTTTCTGAGCTGTTGTCCTCACTCGGATATATTATTAAGTGATTTCTGGCACTTGCACGACTGTAGATATATTATGTGGCGTACTGTTTATGACTGAATATGCCTTACTGAACTATATTTCTCTTTAAGCTGCATGTATGAGCAATAATATTGTTCAAGATCCAACATTGAGTCTCTAGCAGCTGAAAACTTTAACAGAATAGCTATCTGTACTCACAAATTAAGTCTATTTTAATTCCATTTATTTTACAACTCATGACTTTTGTAAAAATCGAGGTTTCATCAAGAAATGAAATTATTTTTGAGCACATCAATTTAATTTTTTTTCAAATGTATGTATTCATATCCAGCTTTAACCATACTAAAACTATTTACTAAACAGAATCTCAGAACTATATTATAAATTTTGTCCGTTTCTGTAGAAATTGTTAAAAAGCTTAATATTTATTTTAATGTAATATCAAAACATCTATGTTCATTTTACAGTAATGTTAAAACCTATTAGTGAAAAAGATTATAAATAAAGCGTTAATGAAAACAGTATATAATAAGGCATAAAAATTAATATGAGAGATTTAAACAAACAGAATAAAAATCATGTAAATATGTAAGTCTTCCATTGCCATGACAATCTCTACCTTATGTAACAGACTATTCTTACAATAGCGTGTTTTAATATCACCAACATTATAATTATTTTGGCTAAGCGAAATAGTAGTTATTGTAGTCGGTTTAATGGAAACAGAATTCTTAACATTAAAATTAAAGCTGATCCGTTTATTTCTGGGTATTATGAAAATGTCAATATAAACAACAAAAAGTAAAGAACATAAACCAAAAGAAGAAACACTTAAAACAGTTTCTAGTTTAGCAGATATTAAACTACGAATTAAGCTTTAAATGAAATAGTCTTAAGAAATGTGTCCAGTCAGCACTCAACTGAAGCAAAATCCACTGGGAAGAACTTCACAAAATCGTTTAATATTGTTACATTAGATAAATGTAGCGATATTGCACAGTAAAATAGTGACAGTCAAGGAGTTATATACAACCAACATGAAACATTTAAAAGCCCTTATTATCTCTTCTCTCTTTATGAAGAGTATAACTTCCTAAAAATCTATCAAAGCTGATTTACCGGTCCTATATACTACCACACTGATAAAAAAGGAATACTTTTCTAACCATTGTTCCATGTTATTTACGATATACTATTAACTTATTAATTGAACGTTTATTTGAAAGCCAGTATAGTTGCTCATGAGCTCTTGGTTCATAGAAATGAACATCGCTTTAAAAAGTAGGAAAAGAAGAATCGCTAATTTGAAAGCATACCCGTTAGATGGCGCCTAGGACAGAGAAACACTTTAACATAGAATATTGTAAAAATGGCTAACTATGAGAAAGTTAATTTTACAAAAAGTATGTATTTTAATTGCCTCTAAGTGTTTTGTGCAGCAAGATCTTTATGTCTTATCTCTTTCAGATATACAAAATTAATTGCGAATAAATTAGGATGATATTTCCAAAAAATTCCAGACTCTTAACCGTATGACATTTTAATCAAAATTCTTAGCCATTTTATTAGAAAATAATAATTTTCCAAACATTTTCCATGTAGGAATAAGGACTTTTCTTGAAAATCTTCGTCTCGCATCTTTGGAAGATATTGCAATTAAATATCATATTTGGTATTTAACCGACATTTCGATTTTGAGTTATCCTGTTTACAGGTACACGGACGGACAAACACACACACACACACACACACACACAAACATACAAACATACACGCGCGCTCGCAGATCTTTTCTAAAATGCCTTTGTGGACTCACGGGGCCTGAAAATAAATTATATACATTTCCAGCGAAATCTCGACATCAACTTTTTGGGTGGAATGCAATACTTTCTATATACACTATATGCATAGTAGTGTATAGAAAATAGAAATAAATACAAACGAATAAAATAAAGTTCACAAAACTAAATCTGTCAGAAGCAGCACAGCAAAGAGATAAAATTATACATCTATAACTAATAGCGATATGATATGCCTATTGACAGCATAAGATTATTGTGTAAATAATGCTATTCTTATTTGGTTGGAGATTTAAACTATGGTCTTTATACACATCAAACCCCGAAAACAAAGTTTTGAGGAACCTTGACTCCAAAAAGGCATAGAACTATAATTGTCTCGCCCAAGAATGTTAATTGTGTCAACATATGAGAGGGAAGATGGTGATACGGAACACTGGTGCCGCTGATTAACAGAGCGAAGTTCGTGGATGTTTACTTTTATTTGCTATGGTACAATAACCGCCTTTAAGAAGTACAACACTCTAAATAGTTTTAATCATTGCTCTACGTGAACTGATTTCGGAGAAGAAAACGTATAAACTGCTTCTATTCATTTCTCTGCATTCTACACATATACTATATACAGCCAATCTGATGGCGAATAGTAGGTAGAAATAACGATAAACAACAAGAACTTTTGAGATAAAGTGATATAATACATGTGTTCAATCAATGTTTTACTTTTCAACCCCCTGTAATAATCATTTATTCTATATAGACTTAGTATTAGCTTAGTGTGATTTATATTTATGCTATAACTGTTTACACGCAACAATCTGGATGATGGACTGTCGTCCGGTCTAGGCACTGTGTAACCGGTCTAGGCCAAACTCCCCAAGCGAGTCAAGGCTGCATGAGGGCATGCAGGGCAGTTTACAGCTCTCACTGAGGGCAGCACAGTTATAATCCCCAGTATCAGTGGTGGTGGAATACAACAATTATCATGTCTACTATATCCTCGATATTTGTTTTGAGCTACGGTTAAAAATAATATATTTACAAAACGATATTAAGTTAAAGGATAACTATCTAAAAAGGAAAAGTTTAACCCATTTCTAACTTTCGTTCCACGAGAAATTCCACAATCTTGCTGCAGGAAGTTTATGCATATTTGGAACAACCTACCTATGTGAGATGTTTTCCTTCATAGGCTTATATTACGAGTAGAAGTCAATTAAATAATAGACAAATGAAAGAATATCTGTCGTTGTATAATATACAAACAACAGTACCACGTATTGAAAAACTGCTTGATTTCACTAAACACTAAATTCACGACAAATTCCTGATATATAAGAAAATGTAATTTAATTAGCGAGTTGTATGCACATTATGACGTGTGTTATGTGTTTTGAATTTAGTTAATTGCATTTTCTAAAAATAATAAGAGCAACGGTTATTTCGCACTATGTGTGCAACATATTGTTCTCGTTATTGTGTAAATCAGCAGTGCAACTGTAATTCAATAAAACGTTTCATTTCGGTTATTTCCATATCAAAATGGAAGTCTACGTCCAGCTTCTTGGTGCCGCAACTGTAGCAATTGCTTGTTTTGCAAGCTTCAGCGCTTCAGGGCATTTACTAATATGTCTGAGAGGGGAGTCAGTTGAAGGTGCCTGATCTAGGTGCACTTTAAACTCACTTTGTCGTAACGAATACAACAGTTGATATATTATTGATATAGAACTATTAGTGTGCTATCATTTATAATTAAAACAAAGATTTTGAGTAATATTTGCTAAAACTGTTACAGTTAAGAAATCACCAGGAACTGTTTTAATGCTTAAATAAAACTGATTTACGGACACTGGATGCTGAGAGTAGAAGAGCAAAGGGGTTGGGTGTGTCATTTTGAAGCTGTCTGGTAGTTGGTTACAGGCGCTTGGAGGGGCACCGGGGAGATACTGGCTCTGCATATTAAACTTGGCTTAATGAAAAACCGTGAATAGAGAAAGTGATGCCTTTAGATACCTGCAAGGGAGTTTTTCACTTGGGGGTAAAAAAGTGTTTTTAAACACAAGATGGTTTATCTGAGGAGAATACTGCCATAATTAACTTGAGACAATCTCGTAAGAATTTATGACAACGCACTGAAATGCTTCATCATGAAATGAATAAATGAATAAATAAATAATACAATTAGAAATACATTGAAAATTCCTAATAGATATACTATATAAAGCATAGATTTTACATCAAAGCATTAACGCATATGAAGTTAGAAAGATAAAATGTAGCTACACTATAGCTAAGTTTTGTACGTTTTACAACATGAATATCAGAGTTTTCTGTACCTGCGAACATCGTAAGTCCTCAAGGATGATTTTTGTTATCAGGCATTTTCTGGGAGTTCTCAAGTAGCCTTTCCATCAGTGTAAGTTATCTTGATGCCTTAGGAGCATGGAATTACCATTCAATAATGGAAGTGCTATATCATTATATAATTGATTTTTCTAATACTAAAGTATGTATTTATTATTACTCCTAATATACACAAAGTTGAGCAGCTGACTACCACCTTTAATTTGCACAAATGTTAAGATAATTCAATTTCTCTTAAAACTTCGCATGCAGTGCTTTAGGTTTAGTTCTCATGTTGCCCGCAAACATTTAAAGGTAGGAAAAAAGTGGAAATGCCTTGGAGGTGCTACGAAATGCTATCCATCCTTCTAAACCAGGCATGTACAAAGGTAACTCTTGCGAGATACTGACGTCAGAATGATGTTCCCCGACTCCAGCCAATGAGGGGAGTACTAGGGAGCCACACAAACATCAGAACACAATTTCAGCAGAATAACAGCTTCTGTTTTCTGAGGCTCCACATGAACTTCAAATGCAATTACATGCATTTAATAAAAATAAAATACAACTTTTTTATGAACATGAAGGTTGAGAGTTATTTAAATCATTGCCAAGGATTTATTTTCCAGATTGCGATTATTTGCAACACGTACGTGAAATATTTGGGAACAAATCTTCTTTAAAATGAATTGTATTAAAAACCAGCATCACAGTAGGACACGCGACGATCACTTGGCTTTTCATTAAGACTCTATACATCATCCTTAGTAGGAGATATCCAAAGTAAAATAGTTTATTTCATCACATAGCGGGATGCACTAATGCTCTACACGAGTGGAAGGAGCTACTGTGGCTTCATCTCTGCTCCTTCAATGTTCTAAAACTTCTGTTATAAAACTACTTCTGTTATAAAACATCTTCCATTTTAAAACTTTAGGAGAAGCCACTCGTGCCTACAGCATTTATAACTCAAGTAAAATACTTGTGAGGTGTAAGAAACCAAGAATAATAAATGTGGCGCTAGAAAAATTCCTTGAATTCTTAATTGGTTACTTAAGTAATAGAAGCATTACATTGAAATAAATTACTTTTAAAGTCGTAGAAGTTCTAGTATTAACTCATTATCCAAAACTTCGAATTAAGGCACAATTAATTGTCCTTTTACATCGCAAAAAGGAAAACAAAAACAAATGTTAAAATATGCATATAAATGTACAGTGAAACACAAACTGCTGGTGTATTAAGCCGCGTGTTACCTAATAAGAAAATTATCAATACATCTTCGCCCATAAACATGGTGCCTACTGATTGAGCAAGAAAAATGATGGGCATATTGTTTTTTTCGCGACGGTGGGTGTGCATCAGAGGCTAGGATCCAAAATGGTTCACGATTCTTTGGGAATATATAAAACATTCAGTTGCATTTATTGTTCTTTTGTGGGCTGGTACGATAGAATCTGAATGAAACAATTTGATATATGGATAGGCAGAGTCAGAGTGAAAAATTCAATGCCATAGCCGGGATTTGAACCACGGATCTCCCAATCTCTAGCCGGTTGCTCTGCCACTGAGCTACCATGGCAACATGCCGGTATATCATTGAAATTCTCAACTGACACTTATGTTTCCCGGTAAACCACAAGGTGATCTCAAATTATTTTAAGATGACAACCCCAATGGCGACTTACAATGTTGTAAATAGTTTAGTCCCAGGATTCATAGTATAGCCAATTATAATGGTCAATTGGTGTTGGATAAATTGTTTTTTCACACAAGCCGTGTGTAGGACAGGAGTTGGATAGGTAGAGCCAGACTGAAAAATTCAACGCCATAGTCGGGATCTGAACCACGCATCTCCCGATCTCTAGCCGGTTGCTCTGCCACTGAGCTGCCATGGCAACGTGCCGGCATTGAATTTCTCAACTGACTCGCATGTTTCCCGGTACACCACAAGGTGATCTCAAATTATTTTGAGATGACAACCCCAATGGTGGCTTACAATGTTGCTAGTACTTTAGACCCAGGATTAATCTACACACAAATATCCTTTCAAATGACTCTATGTACATGCTGAACGAATAAACATTATCAGAAATGTTTTTATTATTTAAATCCTTCTAAGTAGAAATAAAATAAGAGAATACACTAATCTACAGCGATAATGCAATCTTTCAAAAGCTGCTTTCAATACGATTGGAATTAGGTTCTCTTTGAAATAACAGATCCATATTTGAAACAAGTTTAAGTATTTTAAAATTGAAATAAATAATGAAGAATATCTCCTATGTGGTAAACTCCACTAAAATTTACGACATAAATGGTTTGTATTAACGAGTTCTACGTTTTTGTGCTTTCGTGTATCTCTGATGGATTACCAGTTACACAAAAGTCATCCAGAATGAAGAGATCTCAGAGGATATTTTCAGAAAATTAAGATAACTTTAATGATGTAAGTATTTTAATATACGATATTTAAATAAAAATATCTTCCCCTTGCACCTTTGGAAGTTGCTGAATTTATATATAAAGTTAGGTATTTAACCGACTTTTGATATTTAACCGACACACACAGGCTTTTATAAAATGTTTTTTTGATCATAGAATCCTAAATCGTGAATTTACACTGAAATTTTGGTATCGATTTTTTTGGTGGAATGCAGTAGCCACCGTCTTTATCTATGGACTATTTACGAAGTAGAGAAAGCAAAAATGTATATAAGTTGACATAGGGGTGTGTTATCTGAAGATAAGTTGAAAACGCATCGTTTTTTACCGGAAAAAATTAAGCCACATGAAGAATTTCACAATACGTTAACATCGACCTTGTAGCTCAGATAGCAGAGCACTGGAATTGGAAGCCGAGATGGTGGTTCGATCCTAAATATATGATGGAATTTTAATTATAATTATATTATTACACATCGGAATTAAGATTTTCTGAAATAAAATATATTATCAGAGTTTAACAAGAATATGAATGTAAAGAAGGCTAACAACCCTTTTTGCAATACTTTATCGTAGAGGCGATTAATATATGATAAACTCAGTTCCTTATTATCCTGTTTCATCTTATTGTAATAACAAACTTGCTCATTATTCTCCTTTTCATATTGTCTCCACATATCAAGAAGATACTACATATACGATATTCCCACAGCCCTCGCAGTACTAAAATCTTGTTCAATAAGGGATTTGTTGCCCATTTCCTTTGTTCTTTCAATTGACATATCTAATTAAAGCGGCCAATGTTTACAATGCAACTTCATCCAACCATTTAACCATGTTGGATCCAAAGCTTCTTTCCGCCCCTCCTGTGCCGGAAATCAACCTCTATTCACTGGTTAAGATTTGAATACCAGACTTTTGGCATCAACCAATTCGGCATGGACATGACGAATACGTAATATTTAAAACTTTCTTGGCACTATATACTAGCGAGGGTTTCGTTTTAAAGTTTTAGACCAATTTAACAACGTAGTTTTCTACCAGGTATTTTTCTGGCATCCTTTGGGTTTGTCGACACAAATCGTAAGTAGTAATTCCTATTTAGTCATAATCATTAACAATTACAATTTAGACCATAGGGTTTGTTTTCTCTCCACATAATTGACGATACTTATTGAAATTGGTCTTTACAGCTCTTTCGGGAGGCGTACTATATGCCGTCGGTTTAGAGAATTTAGTCGGTAAGAGTTTTAAGGATGGAATTGGATACATTCTATTTATATGGTGATGCAACTCTAATACGCATCTACAAATTTTTCTACAATGTTAGTTATTCCAAGTTCTTCAAGGATACCTGATTTTCTATATCCGGATATTCAATTTAGTGAACATCATTATCACACAGGATTTATTTTTAGAAAATTCAACTACAGATTTCCAAAGATAGCTGAAATTCTTTTATATATAATCATTGGACAGTTTAAATCATAAAAAATACAATATTAAGTAGGTATATATAGCACTAATATATTTCCTTGAGGTTAAGGAATACAATTTCGCTTTACAACCATTTAATCTCGAGGTAAATATGCTGAGCAAAGAGTACACCATTTACGAAGGTAGCGTCAGTGTTTATGATCAATGTTAAAAAGTTTTCCGTATTCTTTGAGTTTGAAAATATCAACAGCTACAATGCAAAGGAAATTTTGTCTGTGAAAACAACTGACTTTGAGAGGTGTGCTCAGAAAATGTCAATGCTTAGCTAACGCCCATAGAGTCCTATAAATGTTTGATTTATAGTTACAGAACAGATGAATCACTTGCCAACGATCGAAAAAGTCGTCCGGGATAAAATTCATTTGTAATTAGCTTTAGTACCTGCAAGGAATATATATGCATTAGTAGATAAGATAATTGCATCCGCTTTGATTTGTAACATAAACTGAAAGTAACATAAACAAATGAAAGGAAAAATAGGTAATATAGCCTATTTGCAACAGTTGCAAAAGTAAAAGGCCGTACAGGCTGTTAGAGATATAAGTACATTTGTAGTGAACTGCATTAAGATGCCTATTTGATGTTCATTGTAATTAACTACTAAAGGAAAATACAAGTTAATTTATTTGAATTTTACAGCTGAGTGACACTTTCACCGTTTAAAAGTCTTTCCAGACGACTAATATCAGTATTAGAATCAAATTATATCGGTAAGGAAATTGTAAAGAATCTTATTTAGATGGCCCTCTCTATGTATCCTTCAACCAATTATTCTTAACAAAGCTTATACTTCTATCTAATTCATGCTAATAATAGACGAAAAACATTAACAGAAATAGAATTATTTTCTTTTGGGTAGAAGAGAATTAAGGAAAACCTATAGGATAAAGTGATAGTTAAAAACTTTAAGAGCGGGTTGCTGTGTGAGTGCATTAAAATTCGGTTCTCATTGCATGGCTAGGAGTTAGAAAGAAAGAAAATTAAATGTATCTGACACATTATGTGCTTTAAGAGATCTAAAATTTCCATGTAGTAATATTTTATTTATCAGTTATTGTTTAAAACTTTTGCAAAGCCATCCAAAATGAAGAAGAGCACTTCTGAACCTATTCACAAAAACTCCGTAAGTTCATTTGTCTTGAAAATAGCTTAAATATATGGTATTTTAATGAAAAGTGTTACAGCCAGTTTTAAGAAAATATCTTCGTAATACATGTGATGTATAGTACGAGGTGGGAACTTTTTTTTTAAACTTAAGACTCGCATCCCTGGAAGATGCTGAACATAAATATCAAGTTTGGTATATCTTTTCGTTTTTGCGTAATCAGTTCACACGCAGATACATTTGTTTTATTTTTTTTTAAATTCAGGGTTCCTCAAAGCATATTTTTGCGGTAAAATCTCGTGTTTAATTTTTGGATGCAATATCTTTCTATGCACTATGAAGGTGATAGAGAAAGTAAATTGAGCGTGTTAAATCAATCCATAATAAATCCGCTATGGCTGATATATATGTATAGTCCATTGTGCTGATAGGCAGCAGAAAAATAAAACCACAAGTGTATCCAATTATAACACATTTTCATTTCTCTCAATGATAATGAAGATATAAATATGAACTTCATGTGATAGGTGTTAAGTTATTGCCTACGATGAAGCTAACGTTATGTTATAATAATTAAGTGTGATTTTAATTCAATAAGCAATACTTATACAATTTGTGCTCCTCCTGGCTGTGAATTTATGGTCTGTATCTTAAACTTGTGTGGCTTATTCCGAGGTTTATTCTTTGAAAATCTGCCCATAGTTACAAAAAGTTTGGCAACCAAGATGCTGAAGTTAATACCAATTTTGGATTTTACATGTATATCTTGTGTAGTTCACAGACAGAAATATAAGTAAAATGACATACTAAAATGGACGTTCGTGTAAAATCTCTCCCCTTCCTCTTTTCATATTTAGGGTGCCTCAAAAAGTGTAATTTCCGGTTAAATTTCCGTATCGAGTTTTCTGCCGGAACGCAATTCCTTCCTACGGGCAATGGTTCCGTTCATGGCTACCGCTCTAAGGGTTCCGTTCGCGGCTACGATTGTGCGGATCCGTGGTTCAATTCTCGTCTCTGGTGTGGCGATTATAAGGTAATTCGTACCTAACCAAATTTTCACATCTGACTAGCTCCTCAAGGCCCAATCTGGTTCAGAGTCAACATAGGAGCTTTCAAATCCGTGCCTGATTTGGGTCCTTTCAAACCATCATTACCATACCATTAACTTATCTGAGGTGGAGGAACCCTTGTTGGGTTCCTCCAGCTCAGAAATGGGTCAGTCTTAGCTTGAGAAAAGAGGCAACCTCCCTAAGGTCAGTCATCATAATGCGAGTGTTGAAAAGCAACCGTACTTGTTCTGCTTATTTATCGGTAAATAATAGTATAAGTAAAAATGCCTTACCGATACAATTTCTATTCTAAAAATCTGATGTGCCACTTCACACGACTTTCTCTACTTATTCTGCTATAAACTATTCTTTCACCTATATCTATATAAGCATTTGCAGAACAATTTCGTTGTACATTCCCTTACAAATACGCGGGAATAAGGGAACTTTCTAGCTAAATCTTTTAAGAGCTGACGCAGTGCCATTCCATTCTATTTGCTTGACCAGGAGAAAGAAACATGAATTACGATTTTCTATTTGATAACTGAATAAGTATTCCTAAGTTGAAACCAATAACAAGGAATATGTCGGAAGTGGTAAACTAAAATAATAAATAAATAAAAGAAGAAGAAAAATAAATTGTATGTTTTAACAAGACCTACATATTTGTGTAGTAAGACTCTCTATATCTCTTATAAGTTTCCAATGTGCAAAACTCATCCAGACTAAAGAGAATTTCAGATGCTATTTTTAAAAAATTCAATTCTTTAAATTCAATTTCTTCGAAATTTTCGAATCGTATACTTGGTAAAAGCTGAGCTTAAATACCTATCACATTTGATATTCAGCCGACTTTTCATTTTTTACTTTTCACAGATTTATACATACACATACATATTTTTTTAAAAGTGTTTTTTTTTTTATTCAGGAGATCTCAAAACATATGATTTTCGATAAAATTTCGATCTCAAACTTTTGGATGAAAGACTACCTTGTCTACTATGTACATGAATGTACATGTGGATAAAGTAAAAATGGGTAATATACAATCTGCACCAGGAAAAGGAAAATGGCTGCTTTGACCACCATTGTTGATTTTAACAGTGATATGTTGTTGTGTTCCCCTTTGGACGAGCTATGTGGCTGTACTGGGTCCGAAGAGCATGCTTCGAATTCTGCTGATTTTCGCTTTCAGTCAGATTCTCCTCAGCTATCCACCTAGATGTTTGATATTTAGGCGGTCGAACGTAGCTGTGACATTCGGATTCTAAGTGAAAGGTAGCCTGCGGGATAGAGTAATTGCAATACCTCAGTTGCCCAAACTAGTAGCTGTTGAGATTCAGTTGGTTGCTACGAACAAAGCAAGGTTTTAAGCATAATTTTCCTCAAAGCGATGGTCGCCCGGGAAAATTTGCTGATCACTGTATACCTAAAACTGTGGAGACGTTCTTCTGTCCCTTTGCTTTACATATCATCTGCTGAGCCCCCTTAAGCTCTATACACATTACAGTGTACGTGAAAGATAATAAATGACGTAAACTAGCATTAATTGAAATAACCTTTCAACAATTATATATTTATATTCCTAAAATATACATTTGCCCAGTCTGTTTTGGATACTATTTTGTAGAAAATATAAAGTACCTCACAAGTAGTTTACAGAACATTTAAGACATACATTTCATTTGGTTTGCTAACAATTAATACTATTACATTTTAATTAAACCATTATAATTTTAAGGAAGTAAAGATAATATAATCTCATATGTCATTGAAAAATATTAAATTTTATTCGGAAAATGCTCCTGGCTTAAGTATAAAAATTGGTAGTTTTTTGGGCCTTAAGTTTTTATGTGATGCTTTTCTACACATATCATCACACAATCTCTTTTTTTCTCTCTCA
Source organism: Hymenopus coronatus (assembly GCA_030762935.1). Classification (NCBI taxonomy): domain Eukaryota; kingdom Metazoa; phylum Arthropoda; class Insecta; order Mantodea; family Hymenopodidae; genus Hymenopus; species Hymenopus coronatus. The sequence goes on from CM060890.1 coordinate 38,346,912, forward strand.
CTTACACACTCACACTTTCTGATGAAACCGGGATATTGAATTATAAGATGAAATACTGAATTCTTGGTATAGGTTTTTGAGATGTGAATTGAATTTCTGAATGAAGAGAAGGAGGAACATCCGCGATTTTCTACTTACCACTTTGATCTTTATTTCTCACCTGGAACGACCACTGATATATGTAGATATTTTCTGGTATGTTTTAGAATAATTTCTGGCGATCTGAATTTTCTTCTAATACCTGATTGTATAAGAATTTATCTTTATTCCGCTAATATTTGATTGGAACATCTTTTTTTACACTTCTAATCAAGTCCTAATACAATTTTTCCCGTCATTTTATACCTGCACAGTTCCAGAAATACATAACATTTTTCCAAAATTTTGAAAAAGGGTAGTGGATGCGAACAGACAGACATGTCACTCATAAACGGCAGAACAGCAGACAGGCAGGCCACAGGAAAACAAAGATTAGGCAATGATTTTTTCTAACGATTCAAGAACAAGCTACGCTTTAGCCCTATCCCCCATGGACACGTGGACCGGAGTCAATCCACCTTCCAGCCACTGAATACACTGAACGACGTCACTTGGTCCTTCAATACTAATACATATTAAGGAAATGAGGGACAACAAACTCGTAGTAGAAGACAATTACTGAATCAGCCCTATTGGTAATAATTTGCCATATTCCAAGGAGAAGACAGCGCGATAGAAGAATGCGGTCATATAGAAATATTCCCTACAAAATAAAATTAAATATTTGCAAAATTGTCGCTTACAACATTATTCAAGGTAGCTCCTTAGTATAACATTTCTTTATGAAATTGCTGAAATCTCAGAGGTAAACTACAAATATTGTGAAGTACTGATAAAACGTTGTATTCGAGACATTTAGGAAGGGATTCCAATCTCTCTCTAAGGGAAGTGAAGCTCACCAAAATAGACAATTCCAGCTACCGTTGTCGGGAACTATGCAATAAGCATCTGCGGCATCGAGGGAGTCTTGAATGTTTCATTACCACCAAAATGTGCAATCTGCAGTTCTCTAATTAAGTAAGAGAGCTTATCCGCCCTGATGCACCATATCTGTAATTAAAACAGAATAATATGCCTTGCAATAATGAGCGACCTATACCGCAAAAAAATAAAAATCTGATGTGCTCCATTCAAATGACTTTCTCTATCTGTTCTGTAAACAAACACTTATAACAAAATTTATTTTTCTTTTTACTCAATATTAATTCCGTCTTTTCAAGCAATTTATATTAACAGAAATGGTCTTATTATAGTTTTAAGTATAAGGAGAATAAAGGAATAAACTAGGCTAAAGAAAGTCAAATCGATTGTCATTGGAATTTAGACCGCTTTTCATAACCGGGAGTAAAACAAAAGTGGTATGAAAATATGAGTACTTTCCATACTTTAAAATTGAAACCAATAACTGGTATTATCTTTGAAATAGTTAGATCTACAAAAAAGTAGATAACATAAATTCTGTGTTTTAACAAGATCTACATTTTTGTGATGCAAGTTTTGTCTATCTCTTACGGTTAACCAATTTTGCAAAGGCTATTTAGGTTATAAAAGATATTACCAATAAATTCAGGATATACACTATATTTGACACGTAAACATGTTTAATATACGATATTTGTTAGTGTCAGCTTTTAGAAAATCGAACATGTCAAAAAACTTTCCATATAAAAGGTATTTTGATGTGGGGATGATTTTTCTCAAAATCTTCGTGTCCCAACATTTGAAGATGATAAACTTAAAGGCCAAGTTTGGCATTTAACCGTATTTTTGCTTTTGAGTTATGCAGTCCAATATAAAAGCATACACACACAGATATTCACATTAACCTTTATCTACAAATCTTTTTTGGATTTAGGGACTGTCAAAACATGTATTTTCGGTGAAATGTCGCTATAAAATTTTTGGGTGGCTTAATGTATTTTGTCTAGCTATTACGTACATTGTATGAACGCGCTAGAGAAAATAAAATCAAATTGAAAGTCAGGGGTCCATTAACATGATTCTCTCTACCTATTCGGCAACAAATTAATATACAAAAGTATATTCTTGTATTTTCTTCATAATAATCGAAAAAAACTTCAACAGTAATGGTTTTATTATGTTATTGTAGGAGAAATAAAGGAATACTCTTAACTGAAAACGAAAGATGTGTGAAACAAAGGATGTTTTTCCGTTTAAGAATAAGTATTTTAAAATTTAAACAAACAAAAGGAATATCTTGGAGACGGTTAACTCTATAAAAATGCATCTTACATAAATTGTGTATTTTAACGATATATATAACGACTGACAGACAGATAGATGGATAATGTTTAACGTTAGAGAAAACGCATCTAGAATGACGACATCTTCATACCTATTCCCAGAGAATTTAAGATATACCTTTTTATTTGTCATGAAAATATGTTAAACATGTGGAATTTTAATGCAATTCGTAGTACCTATTTTTAAGAAAATAAAAATTTTGTAAAATTTTTCTATGACATGGGTAGATTTTCTTCAATATCTTCTTACCAAGTTTGGTATTTAGAGGACATTACGTTTCTGAGCTATGCTGCTCACAGACACACACACACACACACACACACACACACACACACACAATTACATATAAACAGACGCATACAGGCACATTATTCTAAAGAAAATGTTTTTTTATGCAAGGGGTCACAAACCATGTATTTCTAGTGAAATTAAGAATTGATTTTTGGGTGGAATACAACATGTTTTTTATGTACGTGTACTAAGTATATAGTGCGTCTAGAGAAAGTAAAATTCTGATGTGTTACATTTATATGACTTTCGCTACCTAAACTGCAACAAAATATTCTTACAAAAGCTTACTGTTCTATCATTTTATGCTAATCGTGGTACAAATTAGCAGAAATTATTTTGTTGCATATTATAATAGGTATATTAGGCTAAAGGGATAGTCAAATCTGTTAATAGCTCATCACTATGATCGGGCTTTGAAATTCTCTTTTATATGCTTATACAGGATGGAAAGATAAATAAAAACGAATGACATCTCATTTCAGAATAGATAACATAAATATTAACAGTATTTCCTAATAACATTATTAAAAAAATTTGGGATGAAGATGATGATAGTGATCCTAAAGATGATACCACCACCAATAATAATAATAATAATAATAATAATAATAATAAAAATCATCTTCTACATTTATTAAGTATCACACAAATTCTGCTTTTAGCTTTAAAGTATGCATTAGCTATTATCCAGTCATATGTTTTTTGCACGATTAAACACTTTATATTTTAGAGAATGTCAGTACCTAAAATTGACATAAGTTGTATGTTTTAATGAGTTCTACATATTTTATCACATGCTGAGTGTGGCAACATGCTGTAGTATATCCGGCAGATAACATACTCAAAAAAGTGTAAACACGTAAAACGAAATATTTCGGAAACGGCAAATACATGAAAAAGTTGTTGGAAACAAGTTGTGCACTTTCAGTAATTCTACATTTTTCCTACATTCATGCTTGTGCTTTTTCATTTCTCATAATTAAAATGTATTGAATATAAACGTAACAAATATATTATTCTTAGAATTTTCAAAATACGCGTGCAGTTTGTTACATTAGTGTTTAAAAAACTGTGATATAATTTAAATTGTTAATCATTTTAGGTAAAAAAACACGAAACAACTTAATTTCGCATGGGAAAGGTAGTTTGGGAAGGGACATTTTCTGTAAAACTTTTGCCTGACATTCTTAAAGTGACTGATTGATGTATAAAATTGACGTCCTCTCGGACGTGGGGTTATATTAACTTGTACTAAGTGTTTTTAGAGTTCGCACGTTTTGGATGGGACAATGATAATGTAGTTATAGTTGGAATACCACATCTCTTATCTAATTGGTAGCAAATTCAAAATTGATCATAATCCTGTTGCTGAATCTTAAAACTGTATTGAAGGAGGTTAAAAAAATACTTTTAATGCTTAAGCAGACAATTCTAAATGATGATGATGATTATTATTATTATTATTATTATTATCATCATCATCATTATTATTAAAAATAATCATAATAATAACGGCGCCATAATCGTAGGGTTAGATCTCGCCTCACACCTACATGATTCGTGATCAATCTCAAAGGACCAAATGTGGGATTTGTGGTGAAAAAACGGCGTCTGGACGGGTTTTCACCGGATTCTGTGGTTTCCCCTGTCATTCATTTCAGCAACTGCTCCAATATCATCTTTTCCACTAGTCATTTTGCCTTCATGTCCCATCATCTACTTCCTCACTAACATGCCTGGCTACATGCCTATCCTTCGTTCCAGTCTCTTCATTCTGTGCTTGCAATTTTTTTGGCTTCTGATCAAAGGCATCTACGTTTAAGTCCTATGGAGTGAAATCCGCCATACAAGGAGAGTAAGCTGACTTCGCGTTGTTGTCGTTCTTCTTCTTCTTTTTCTACTTATTATTATTATCATCATCTTCTCATTATGATTCTCTGATATCAATCCCAAATACATACTGATAAAGTTAAGCGAGATGTTTTAAGTGGTAGCGTCTGCCTAACCTCATTGAGTTGTAGGGTTCAAATGGGGTTTATTGGTAGGTTTCTCTTGTTTTAAGCGAAGTTTATCTTTTAGTACCACGAAATTTCATGCTTTCGATTGCCTCTCATTTCATTTACCTATTTATCTTAAGGTTTAGGTGCAGTAGACGAAGGTATACTAGCGGTTAATGTGTTCTGGAGATAGAAATTTTTAACCTTCTGCCAACCTATCTAGGGGGATTCAAAGGAGCGCTCTAGCAGATTGCGTGAACTGGAGATGACAGAGTTTTACCTGTCGCCGTAGAATCTAGGCTGATTGTGGTAATTCCTTATATCACCCCTCCCACTCATAGGTCACTTAGCCAAAGCGCTGAAACTGTCCTTCGTCTACAACCTATACATACATATAGATACCGACACGAAAAGTCCACCACTAAAATCTCAGATGGTCAGTTCAACTTGCTTTGAAACCATGCTCAAGCATAAGAGTAAACATTGATGGATTCACATTCTTAGTGTGATCTATGATTGCATGAGCATAATGAAAGTGTCCCTATAATGCGAAGGAAACATGTGCATATAGACAGTGTCAAAATTCAATGCCAAGCCGGGATTTGAGTCGTGGATCTTCCGTTCTACGGCCAGTAGCACCACCTACTCTAACATAGAAATATGCCGACATGGTATTGAATTCCCCAACTGACTCGCATGTACTTAAGACATTATAATCATTGTGGTATCTTGTGGTTTACCGAAAACATGCGAGTCAGTTGAGAAATTCATTCGGCATGTTGCTATGGCAGTTCGGTGATTAGTGCCTATCTAAACAAAGATTATTCTTTTATCTCCATCATGCTAATCGAGAAAAAAAAAAAGAAACATTAGCAGAAATTGTCTTATTACTTGATTCCTTGTAAGTAGCACGGAAATATACACTACGCTAAAGTAATAGTCAATATTTTAAAAGCTGGTCACTACATGAAACAACCGTCCTTCGTTGAAATCCCAGTTACGGCATTGAACTTTTCAGTCTGACTCTATCTATCCAACACATGCACTACACACGACTTGTGTGGAAAATACAATTAACCAATGTATACATATGTATATGTTTTTGTCGGATGTTTCACTTCGATTAAAACAGTAACTAATACCAAATAATGTTTATTGTGAGCGAACTAAAACACAAATGACTACAATGAATTGCCAATGCCTGTGCTTCGCCACACTATGATTAAGTTCAGAATTCAACTCAATATCTCTTCTGCTTTTGAATTAGCGTTGTATAAATCCGGAGTATGAGCCTGCGAAACAGAGGAACCAAAAGAGTGGGGGGAAATCGTTTTAGCGTTTGACGTCGACTCGTTAGTGAGATGCTGAACTGGGCAAACAGAAAGACCATAGTCAAAAGCACTCTCTACAGAGTATATTCCTTTAAAAAAAATGGCTTTTGTGTTCGAGTATCTACATGGAAGCACTACTGGCCGCAGCAGACTGATAATTGTGTATGGACCGAAAATTCATTGCTCCAAAATTTAGAATTTTATTCGTACTTTTCAGTTTTTGAAGGACCCACGGTTAGGATGATGAGGGGTGAGCAACCTGAAGATTGGTGGGAAAGAATACAACGCCTAGACCTAGGAAGCAGCCGGGAGAATCCTGATCGAGGGAGAAAAAAAATATATTCCCTTTCGGAAATTGAAACCGGGTCCTCCAGATAGGATTATAGTTTTTATACGATTATATGTTCTTCTTATTTGGCGTAATATTCTTTATAGTCGTTACAACGGGAGCTGATTTACATTTGTTATTCAGCGTTAACACATCTCAAACAGTTTCAATAAGCTGTTGACAGTCCAGCATCAACGCTTATAGGTAATTGCGTAGAGAGAGCCTGTGGCAGATAAAATGATCTGCAGGGTATTTGTGATTGAAATAAAATCGCACTATGACTAAATAAGATACAAAATATTAATATGCAAAGTATGTATATAAATGTGAATCAATATTTAATACTATATCAAGTTTTTAACAAATACCTGAACTTTCATTTTTCTCATACCAGGTGGTCCAACTAACACTATCTGGCGTGTGCAGATATTAATTCGTATCTTCGAAGTTCTCTCGGTCTTCCAGCCAGGTGCAGACAGGCTTCGAAGATTTACGCCGCCAAGAAAGCTAACTTGAAAAATGGTTATTTCAACGAGGCGTTGAATTCTGCAACGAATGCACCTGCCAAATTGGGGCAGCTGGGCTACCTATTATGAAGGACTTATACCTTGCAAGCCAGCGCCTGCGGTCAGACGCCTTTTGAGGAACAGAGGCTGTGGAACTGAGAGTAACCAGGATGGGTGATCAGTCCAATGCCTGGTATGAAAAAGATGAAATAAATAATATGAAATGACGGTGAAATGGATGACAGGGGATATGATTATGGGGCAATTGGTGCACTGAATGTGGGGGGCGAAGAACTCGGAGAAAACCCGACCAGACAACGCTTCGTCCTTTATGCGGTCCCCAGGAAGGGAGCATATTCATTAGTTTATTAATTGGAGGCTGGTATAAATGATAGAATAAGGTGTCTCTTTTATTTTAAGTGAATTTAAATTTTGAGTAAAAAGACCGGAGCCGCCTAGCTGAAAAATGGAAAAGGGTTTTACATATGGACGCTACTAACTACTGCGATCCTCAGCGTCTCATTCTATATTGGCGTGAAAGACTGCTTAATTTTGCTCAGAGGCTTCTTTATCTGACGAGGTTTTTTGCGTACCGCAAATGTACGATATGGGACCAACGGCTTTACTTCTCTTCCGAAGGAAAACATGCCAAGGATTTTTACCCCGAAAAAATCCATCGTCATCCACCGGGTTTGAACCTTAGCTATATAGGTAAGGCTAACATAGTAACCACTATACCACGGAGGACTACTGTTGAAAGACAAATAGTCTAATCACCTGGTCATGGGGAACCAAGTGCCTATTAATTCAAAGGTAAGCCCTTAAACTTAATATTTATCTCTGTCAATGTTTAGTTCTAACAATGTTCTTCCCACACTATATGTTTTACAAAATTGCTTCCTTCGGATTACGAATGAAAGGCAAGGAGGGATTAAATGAAGTCTCAAGCTACGTATCTTTTGTACGCAAACGTGTTTGTAACCTTTTAGATAACAGCGTTAGAACAAGCAAAGACAGAACAGCTGTAATAAGAGCAAACATGTGAGGAAGGAAGCAGGGGAACAGGAAGGGGAGAGGAAAGGATAGGTGATGATGTACCTATTATGCGCCGGTAATGACTCTCTTTATTACAGTTTAATTGCATGTGATAAAGTAGGAGCAAGCTACCAGATGAGATACAGCCTTAACGAAGTTAAGAGAACTGGCAAGACGGGATTTTTTGCACTAATTTGTGTAAGAAGACAGAATCCGTTACCTCCGGAAATTGCGTTATGATGTAATACAATGGGATAATGTACAAATTAACATTAACTGTTTAGAACTTTAAAACATATTTTCTAGGACGCATTAGAGATGCTAAAACGTATGTATATAAATAAAACAAGGACAGGTATGGCTAAAATATTAGATTTAGTTGTATTGTTTTTGAGCAAAACAAACAAACACACATACACAAACACATATCATTATTATAATAGTAATAATAATAGTCATAATAATAATAATAATAATAATAATAATAATAATAATAATAATAATAGTAATACAAACAGTGATGGTGTCTAGCTGAACAGATCCGTCGCGATATGACCAGAAGTTTAAGCGAAGTAAAATAAAATAGATAAAAAGAACATACTGAAATAATAACTTTTTTTCACAACTTCTCCGCAAACTGATTGCAATCTACTCACAAATAACTGTCTTTCGTAAGAATTCTGCCTTATAGTTTCTTTTCGACGTTCGCTGCAGCGACGGTACCACTCGCTATTACCGTCGAACTCTCTCAACTGTTGCATGCGACGCATTCCCAATGAAAACTTACCGGCGGCCAGAATTTTCTTGTCCCTTTCTATATCTGTTGGTCATGTAACCGGATATTTCCAGAAGCCGTCGCACGTGCAGTACCGAGGTGTTCATATACACACTCAGGCTTAACAATACGCGCTTCGACGTTAAGGAACCTCCCGACGGAACACGTGTCCTCTCGCACAGCTGTAAAAATCACAGCTGCGAGTCCACTAACGTGCGCCAATAATCAGCTATAACTTACAAAGCGAACCGTTTATACAAGTTCGGCAATTACGTCCATGGGGCATTGTCACAATGTCGTGAAAAAAATAAACAGAATACTGTGTAACATCAACCAACGTGCCAGACTCTCCAACGAGGAACATAATGGCGGACCTCCAGACTGAAGTGAACTGGTGGACTTTTCGACGTAAGTGATGTTCAAAAGTTGAACTTCCATTAGCTTAAAGCATCTGCCTGGATATGCTTTACTATTGATCGTTATATCATTTCCCATTGGTCGCTTTGTATGTTTTTCATTAAGAAAATCTACTGCCTACATGCCAAACACAAATAAATTAACACAACCTTATATTTTCTTACAACAGATCTTTAATTATTAAATGTGTTCTGGTGTATCCTTGTAATTAGTTACTGTTACATACCTTTCACTACATAACGTCATAATCTTGTATAGATATAATAATAGTAATACATCACTATACAATAAAATAATTTTAAATATTTACACACCTTTACTTACGAGTGCTTATCTGAAGATCAATTCTTGTAAAGTAAACTTCAAAAGCCCTTCAAGTTCTAAGTACTTTCACGATAGTTTTATATTATTATTATTACTATTACTATTATTATTACTATTATTATTATTATTTTACGTTAAATTTATTTTTGGGACTATTTATTTTTTAGACGATCATATTAAATACGCCTTCGCTGGTTGCATTAGTTATACTGACTTTAGACGGGTTTTAACCTAGCGAAAATATAAATTTGGTCGTATCATAATGTTCTAAAGTATGAAATCTTCGGTTTTAATAGCGTTTCCTTTCGCCTTAAGCTGACGCATTTGTAAAATTTCACCAATAATTGTGTAAAACAAAAAAGATTACTTATTTTCATAATAGAATCTATGAAATCTGCACTTTATGAAAATAAATCATGTTGTCAACTTTAAATCTTATTTTGTTGTAAACGTTTTTCCAACACCTTTCCATATTCAAAATGAAACGTTTTCCTAACTTATTTCAAACTGTTTATACTGCCTCTCAAAAGCGCATTAGATAAAATGGGCATATTAATGTTTTACTGATTTAAATATAAAACATTCGTCTTGTAAACCAAAACGAAGTCCTACTTTTAAAACTTCGAAGGAAGAGATTTAATATGAGTAATAATCAAAAGAGTAAATAGTGACAGAATTATAAATTCTCAATCAAATTAATGCTTCCATTTGGATTAATAAATTTTTAACTTTTGAATGCCAAGAGTTTTGGGGATTCTGAAAGGTAATAATTATTCTACACTAATTCGGGCTGATATAAAAAAAAATCTGATGTGTTCCATTCATATGACCTTCTCTACATATGTCGCCCTCCATGGTATAATAGCTACCATGCTAACTTCATATATCCAATGTCGCGGGGTAAAACCCGGCGGAGCACGACGTCTTTTTTCAGGCGTAAAAATCATTAGCATGGCTTCCTTCCGAAGGAAAGTAAAGCTGTTGGTCCGGTGTCGTAGATTTACGGCACCTAAATTAACCTCAAGACTGATCGAGAGGCCTCTGAGCAAAATTAAGCGATCTTTCACGCCCAGTATAGAATGGGACGCTGGGAAACACAGCCGTTAAAGAGCGTCCATAAATAAAACGCCATTTTTTTCTCCACATATATAAGTAATTGTTGTTAAAACGCTTATTCTTCTATCTACTACATAATAATCGAGATAAACTTTAACAAAAATGGTGTTATTGCTAGCTTTCTTCTAAGTAGAAGGGAAATTAGGGAACATACTAGGCGAAAGCGATAGTCAACTCTTTTAAAAGCTGGTTGCCATGTGGTTGAAATCCGACTTTTGCATGGCCAGGAGCTTGCAAATTTCCGTAGGAGAAAAGTTTCAACTATTTTTAAACTGAAACCAATAATAAGGAATATCTCGGAAATGGTCAACTCCACTAAATGCATATGATGTAAACTGTGTGTTTTAACGATAGCTATAATACTATTTCTTAGGGTTTGCCAGTTAAGCAAAATTCATCAAAATTCACCTGGAATAAAGAGGACTTCAGAGGCTTTTCCCAGAAAATTCAAATTTTATTTGTGATGTAAATATCTTTAATGAACGTTATTTTAATTAAAATTGTCGGAGTCTTTTTTGAAAAAATGAAATTTTCGATTTTTTTTCCATCTAAACGGTACAGTGGGATGATTTTTCTCAATGTCTACGCGTCGCATACTTGGAAGATTCATAACATAAATACCAAGTTTGGTATTTTACCAACCTTTGGTTTATGAGTTATGTTCATAGACTCATAAATACATTGACATAGTCAAAAACACGAACCTTATTCTAAAATGCTTTTTTGGATACAGGGGACCATAAAACGTGTATTTCCGATGACACCTCGGTATCGACTTTCTGGATGGAGTACAATATCTTCTCTATCATATACTATCTATCTGGAGAAATTAATATAATATGACTCATTTTATGAAATAATTGGGTTTTTAAGCAATTATTTTTAGAGATAAATCACATGAATTATTTTTATTAAAAGAAAAGATAAACACAGTAAAATTGTTTAAACAACCATCCAAGGTATTATTTTGATACATGCCAAAATATCAATTATTGTGTGTAATGATTGGTATAAATTTCAAAAAGATATTTAACATACCCTTATGGTGTAGGAATCACCCCTACACTGCGCATAATAGGAGTAATAGTTTTGCTGGTAGAGCTCTTCGCACCTGCGAGAGGGAAGCGGATTGCCTCAGAGTTAAGTGCAGGAGAGTGTAGCTTTTGTTAGAAAGATCAGGAGACAAATAAATACGGAGAATGTGCGAGGAGACACAGAGCTTTTACTGTTAAGAAATAAAATATGGTTAATGGTGAGAGAATCCTTGGGGTAACCCAAACTCCATGCAACTGATAAATAGTAAATCTTGTAATTAAACTTTAAAATAACCTTATACCATCGTTAGTATGTCTCACAACAGCAGCATCTCAAATACACAAATATCTTCTGAGAAGGCTTACTGAAGCCTTTATAATAAAACCTATGCTTATGCCAGCATTGCTTTAGGAGGCCACAGCTATATCAGCATTTCGACATCTTGCCACCAATATCGATTGCTGAAACTGGTTCAACGTTACCTCTTGCTAATTGATTTGTAATTTAGTCAATATGAACATTTCTGGTAGCCTAAAATACCTTACATACTGTGCATTCTATAAATTTCACAATGCATCACCTTAATAAACATAATACACATTCTATTTCTTCCTAGCGTGCTAGACGAGGGTTTAGGAGATACCATTTTTTATAACGGTAAGAATGTCTAAAAGGGTTATTCATCATTATTAAGATGCACCAACAGATGACACAGAACATAGCAATGCATCACGTATTGAATTTCATACGAAAACTCTTTTATGTCACTCCGCTCCAAGAATATCCTAAATTTTCCGAACGCATTCGTTTTCATACATCTACTTATTCAATAACGAAATACATTTTTGCTTGATTCGCACGAAGACAAAATTTATGTCCGGAAATATTTCTTATAAAATGGAATAGCAGCAGTCCGGAGCAAGTGACCGATGTGAGCTCGTTTTTCATGTGGAATATGAAAACAGAAGTGAATGAGATTCTCTCTGCATGGCATTGCATCTCCTCTCTCCCTCTTCTATTTCCTCTCCAGTCCCAACTTAACTGATGCTACTGCGTTGCTCTTGGTTTAGTACTTCCTACCCTGACTCCGGCAACCGCAATACATATTCAAATTCGGAAGCAATTCATTATCCAAATTATCTTGCCACTACAGGGACGAAGTGAAATCTGAAGGAGACAGGCTCTGGAAGAGTCAATGAAGGTTCGTTATTGTTCACTACACACTACACAAGAGCATCAGCAAAATGGAAATTTGCAAACTTGGGCATATCACTTGGAGTACAAACAGGGAATAAGGCTTTATTTGCACATTATAGCAAAATTAATGTCCATGAATTGTGGCAATAATTTAAGTGGTATATTCCACACTGCCTCGCGCACACAATAACTCTTCCTAGTTTTAAGCCACTCGATTTAATTAAAATATTTACAAATGTACTTTTTTCAGCATATACACACATAAAAAATCTGGGAATGAGATGCCTCCAAAATACATATTCTGAGGTCAATGAATGCTCCAAAAAAAAATTGTCATATGCTCCATTCACTTGACTTTCTCCAGCTGTTTCAATACAACCTTTTCTTACAAAAGACATTTCTTTTATCTACATCATGATAAACATTAACAGAATTATCTTATTGATTGTTTTTTTTGTAAGTAGAAGAAAAATAAAGGGATATACAGGCTAAAGCGATACTGAAATTTTTTAAAAGCCGGTCACTATGTGAAACAATTGAAAATCAGTTCTATTTACTTTCTAAGAGTAAATAAAAAAATAATAAAAGAAATATATTAGGCATTTCAGACAGCTTTAAGTACCTTAAAACTGAAATCAATAACTCGGAATATCTCGAAAACAATTCTATTCACGCTGTGTCGCGTGTGATTATTCTACCCCTTTGTAATCGCCTAATTTGTGCTTATTGGTGCTGTGACAGTCTCTATATAATTTTCTTGGACGTATCACCAAACTCGATACTGGACCGGTTCAGTATTCACGTACCTGATTTAAGTGACAAATCTATCTGACAATACCGTTAATACTCATTGTACTTATAAGTAGTATAATGTATTACATTTTGTGTATATTAGTGTGTGTGTTTTACATTAAAACTAAATTGATGTATCTTTGACTTACACGAAAGTATCAAATGAATTTTTTATTATTTAGCAGTGACACAAGGTCTGTAAAGCCTGATGCTTTGATATTTTACAATCTAGTGCACAATTGTAAATGTTTGCATTGGAAATTCTATAACATGTTTATAAATATGTATTGTAATTTGTTGACATTTATGCATACAATACAATAACCATATTTTAGTTTTATATAATTACTAGTAATAACATTATCAGACATTACATCAGTGTTACATATAATGAAATTGTATTTATTTATACATTTTAGCACTAGTTGTTTTTGTATGCATGCACAAAAAAGGAAGTACGTATGCTTTTATAGAGCACATTAAGTATAGTGCAGTGGGGTACAGTCCTCAAAAGCAAATGGTATGATTATGTTTCTATTCTTTTGTTTTTTAACCCATGATTTTAGCACTAGAGCTTTATACGTTGTTTTTTCCCCCATAGTATATAAACATATGTATACACTCGTATATGCCTTGACAAGTTCTATGTTCAGTGGATTCTTTGCCTAAACGAACCTACAGAATCCTTTCTAATCTAATCCTGTGTTATAGAAACATGGTTTCTCTGCCTCGACGTAGCTTCTTTGGGTTCTATGGTCAATAGAGCAATTGATCTCAGGAAACAGGAAAACAGTGCTAGTACCATTACTGGCTAATGAATTAAGAACGGAAACAGGATCCTTATTCACTCTGATATTTATTCTGCGATGAAATATGAAGTATTAACGGTGAAGTTCACCTTAACAAACCATTGTTATACACATTTCTCTTAGCTCTTGAAAACTTGGAGAAACACCACTAATACATCAACTTGTCTCGTACTTAAAGTTTCTAGCACATTTCGTTACGTTGAGTAGCGTGTATTACTCCTCTGAACGATCGGACGAACTGTGTTAATTTACAATATATATATCTCGCACTTTGTAATTTGAGCGCAAAATTCTTAAGCTGAACAGCGTGGATTACGCCTCGGAATGACAGGAAAAACTGCACAAATTCTGGATTTATGGCTGTTTAAAAACGCCAAGAGGCAAGGTTAAATGCTGAGTGGCCTCATTTATCTCCAAAAATTATACTCTACGTCACTATAGCACGTATTTCTATTGAAGCCATGTGACATAGAAATACAAAGAAATATACCCTGATTGGAGAATATTTGGAACCTTTCTAGAGTTCGTACTTGTACTTCTGATGCACACAAATAAATAAAGAAATCCTACGAATTCTCAAGGTTTCTGCATAAAATAGAGGTTGCCTTTTGTTATATCTTACTGCGTAGTATCGCAGATTTGTCTAGAACAGGTTAACATAGCTAACATTACAATTTGTAATAATAAAGTAATTAAAGTATTGGGGATATTCTCTAGATCTTTGTTATCAAGACAATTTTCATTATTAAGCAGTGAGGTCAAGAATTACGAAATTTCGTCATTCTACGAAAAAAATGTTTTTACATACATTGTGTGTTTTAACGACATCTATATTGAGTAGTAAGCGTTTGTTTCTCTCTTATGGTATACCAATTATACAAAAGTTATACAAAAGTCTCCAGAGGCTAATCCCAAAAAATTCATGATGTATATTTATTTTGTCATGTAAATATCTTAAATATGTCATTAAATCACATGGCATTTTAATAAATCGTTAGAACCATTTGTGAGAAAATCGAACATATGTTCCATAAAAGGGTACTAGAGGGTGGGGCGATTTTCTTGAAAATCTTCGTGTCGCATCCTTGTAAAATACTTAACTTAAGTATCAAGTAGGTGTTTATCCTACTTTTCGTTTTTGATCTGTGCTACCCATAGATACAAACACATACACAGGCAGATAGACACAAAATCACACACAAACTGATATGTTTCTAAAAATCTCTTTTTTGGATTCAGGGAATCTCAAAACATGTATTTCGGTGCAACCTCGGTATCAAATTTCTGGGTGTAACACAAATACCTTCTCTACTCACCCTGTTCAGCGTACATAAGTGCTAGAGAAATTAATTTATAATGTGTTATACTCACATGACTTTCTCCAGTTGTTCTAAATACAGATTTCTTACACAAGATAATTATTCTTTCCACACCATGCTAAGTAATCCTTTTCCTAGATGATCATTAAAATTGTTATTTGTGATTTCTGTTTTAACAATATCTTTGAATATATTTAGTAAAATTAATTTTTATTTTTACAATGAAAATTTAAGGTTTATTTAAACTATATGACTAAATAGTAAATAGTATAAAATATAATCGTTTAATCACAGAAACCGTATGTAGGAAGGGAGATGGATAGGTAGAGTTAGACTGAAAAATTCAATGCCATAGCCAAGATTTGAACCACGGATCTCTCGGTCTCTAGCCGGTGCTTTGCTAATGAACTACCATGGCAATATGCCGGCAGCACATTGAATTTCTCAACTGACTCGCATGCTTCTCGGTAAGCCACAAGGCGATCTCAAATTATCTTGAGATGACAGCCCCAACGACGACTTACAACGCCTATGGCATTGCATTTTTCAATCTAACTCTACTCAAGATGTGAATAGGTTCTAAATACTTGAATAATAAACAAAGTGCTTTTCCGAGATTATACCCAGAAAATTAAAAATATACATTTTACTTGTGTTGTGAATCACTTTATTATAGGGTATTTTAATCCTTACAGCCATTTTTAAGAAACTCAACATTTTGGAACATTTTTCCATGAAAAGGATAGTTTTGGGTAGGGGGATTTTATTGAAAATCTTGGTGTCGAATCATTGGAAGTATGGTATTTAATGGTCTTTTAGTTTTTGAGATATGCTGCCACAGACACACAAGGACATTCTTCTGAAAATCTTATGTGTTCCAATCACACGACTTTCTCTACATCTCTGCAATAAAATATTGTTAAAAAGTTTATTCTTCTATTTACTTCATGGTTATCGAGAAAAAAATTGCAAAAATGGTCTTATTACCTGCTTCCTTGTAAGTAGAAGGCAAATAAGGGTACCATAGCCTAAACCGAAAGTCAAATCTTTTAAAAGCTGGTTGCTATAAGATTGAAAGTCTTTAGTTTGTATGACCGGGAGTTGGAAGATTCCCACATGAGAAAAGTATAAGTAGTTTAAAACCAATAACAAAATTCTACGAGAAAATGCATATAACCTAAATAGTGTGTTTTAACGAGCTCTAAATTTTTGTTAAGTAAGTTTTTGTTTATCTCTTATAGTTTACCATTTATGCTAAATTCTGCAAAATTCATCCAGGATAAAGATGACTTAAGAGTCTTAATCCAGAAATTTCAAGATATAGATTTTATTTTTCATGAAAATGTATCTAATATACCATATTTCAATCAAAATCGTTTGAGACATTTTTGAGAAAATAAAAATTTCTGTAAACCTTTCCATTGGTAGTTGCTGCCCACGACACACAAACACACATGTACAATTTTTGTAAAAATTGTTTTTTTTTATTTAGGGATCTCAAAATGTATATTTTCGGTGATATATTGGTATTGAATTTTGGGGTGTAATACAATACCTTCTGAATAAACTATATACATAGTACGCGTACAAAACTAAAATTCTTTTTAAAAAAAAGTTCAGTGAGGAATGGGAATAGGTAGCATATTACCTAAGGCGCTGGAATGTAGTCACTACACACTTGCTACCTGTGTGCATCTTCTATTGCTTTGATGTCAAAAGTCTGGCATTCAAATGCTAAGGTATTCCCATTTTAAGAGCCAAGGAATGCTGGACGTATGGCAAGCAATTGACTTGTAAAGCGTTGTCTTCTTCATTATACATGCAATTTGAGAGGAACAGACGACATAGACAATAGTCGAAAATTATTTCCCTTTTTGAGCAATGTAATAGTGGGGGCTGCAGGGCTATATGGAAAATTTCCAAGAAGTTACAGGAATTACTCGATAAGTTTGGTATTACAATAAGAAATAAAAAAGCATTGTAAGGTACTGAGTTATACACAAAAGAACCACGTAAAAATAAAAATAAAAGCATTACAAAAAGTCGCATCTAGTATAAAGCTATGACCAAAGGCAGCAAACCACTTTGAGCAGATTTCCCTGGTGTGTAGAAGGACTGGAGTAATTTGTGGATTCTGCCACTTTCTCCGACTCTTAAGGAGTCTAAAAGTAGCATGATCAAAGAAACGAAGCTCTCTAATTCTATTCCCTTACGGATACATAATGTAAACAATGTACTCCTGGTAAAACAAGATGCTGTCTTACAAGTCTTTCAATCTGACAATCGACTATATCTAAAGAATAAGGTGCATAGCAAAATTATCTTTCAGTTCCATAAATCGCAACAATTATGTTTGCAAGTGATGTACTGCTTCTCTTACGTTATTTGCCTTAATTGAGATACTTCACGTGTTTTTACCTGTGCTGTTCTCATAATTTTCCTGTTTTTATCTTTATCTTTATCTCACTTCAACCGTGTCCACCATCTTTGATCTCTTCTTTGATTGTCAGTTGCATAAGATACTTCAAAATATGGAAACTCTTTAATAGTACAAGATTTTGTCTATTCCTTGTGCTGGAAATGCGAATCATATTATAGCATTTCACGAAGTACGCGAATAGCCATAATGAAATTTAATTAGGTTCCTAAATATTAATCACATTAAAATTTTGTGATTAAAAATCCTTAGAGAGCTTTGCGTGTATAATATGTTTTATAAGTTTATAAATAAATATGATTACCTAACCCTAAATTCCAACAGAACCCGCTCCTTTTTGCAATTAGCATAAATGCCATATAGCCTATCGTTTGAAAGGACTTAAAATAAGTATGTTAGATAATTTGGAATGGCAAAAATATTTTCTGTTGGAATTTAGGGTTAGGTAATCATATTTATTTATAAACTTATATTTTCAACAATTGCAGTTTGGTTATCTATCTTCAAAGTGCTAGATTTAGAATATTAATTAGAATAATGAAATGTGGAAATTAAATTTCTTAGACCTATTGAGTAACTTTTAACATAAGGTTCATTTCATAACAGACTTCATCATAAAAGTGTGGATAAATGTGTATTAGAAAACTTAATGAACAACAAAGTACATTAATCAAGAAAGCATTTCCGCTTAATATAACATTAATTACTGACAGAATACATTTATCTCAGCCTAATTGCAAGAAGGGATTTTCATTTCCTTGCCTCCCGTACCCATTTCCTAGAATTTGTGGGTTTGAGGGGCGTCATATTTCGAGGCACCGAATCCATCATAGAACACTTATAAGAAAACTAGCACTTGTCTTTATAATATAACACATGTACGCAGCTCAAAAACTTAAAAATATATCTAATATAATTAACAATTTTATAATATAGCACAATTGAGCAGAACACACACTATAGTTTCCAGCTCTGCAGCCATATTACTGTTAGTCATGTGATCTGAATGAAAACAGCCTATAGGTAGTTGTGGAGATTGCCCTTCTTGATTCCAACAAATGATGGAGATTGCCCTGTTTGAAACCAACATATGGTGTTAGTGCACTGAAAAGAAAAAAATTTTTCTTTTAGAAACAAAGAAATACTGTACTTCAGTAGAAGGCTATTAGCACAATCCAGTGGTACCAATATCCCAATTTCGCAAAAAAAGTGGAGACGTTTTATACTATTATTAATTTGCTGTAAAAATACTACCTAAGTGAAAACATAATAATTAATTTCTAATGCTATCCCTGAATGAGAAAGACCTTATGTTTAGTTATAGATATAATTTACGCATTGAGACATACAAACTGCCGCAGTGTCGTTTCGTTTACAAAATAAATTTTAATTATTTAATATTCCAAATATTTTGTTTGTTAAAACATAAAAAGTGCAGTCCAACCAAAAATTTGATAAAGTGATTTCACCGGAAATACACATTTTAGGGTCTCCTGTATCCAAAAAAATGCATTTTTAGAAAAAGGTCCTTGTATGTGTATGTGACTCCGTGAGAACACAATAACTCAAAAAGAAAAGTCGACAAAGTACATTTGGTATTTCAGTTTACTATTTTCCAAGGAAACTTTTCCCTCAACCAAAAGCTACCTTTACATAGAAAAAAATTTGAAAATGTGGATTTACTCAAAAATCTCAAAGAGTTTGATTAAATATTAAAGATATTTATATGACAAATAAAATCTATAACTTGAGTTTTATAGAAAGACCACATCATTCTGGATGAATTTTGCATCAATGGTAAACCGTAAGCGATAGACAAAAATTTAATACACAAAAAATGTATACATCTCGTTAAATCACAGTTTATGTCTTATACATATTTTTCGTGGAGCTGACCATTTCCGGGGTATTCCTTGTTTTTGGTTTCAGTTTCTAAATACTTAAAATTTTCTCATACGGGAATGTTTCAACTCTTGGCCATGCAAACAAACGAACTTCAGCCACATGGCAACCAGCTTTTAAAAGATCTGACTATCGAATTAGCCTGTGGTCTCCCTTATTTTCTTTCTACTTACAAGGAAGCAAGTAATAAGACACTTTCGGCTAATGTTTATCTCGACTAGCATGAAGTAAGTAGAAGAACAGGTTTTTTTCATAATAATTTGTTACAGATATGCAGAGAAGGTATATGAATAGAAACACATAAGATTTTTTATATAAAGACAAATGGTATGAAAGATTGATACTCTCTTTCGTTCATCTTTTACCAAATAAATGATTTAGAAGGATAGCTGTGGAGTAATAAATATTTAGTTAATTTATTAATGTCTATCGATTTATATGTAATAATGAACATATCCATATCGTAGTAGTAGCGCCTCTGCCTCTAGCACGGGGAGAGTGGCGTTATGGGGATTTTTCCCTGACCAAGATTCTTCCACACCAAGGTTAGGTATTGTGTCTTCACCTTCCTTCCCGCGGAAGGCTCTGGCAAACCACCGCGGTATCATCCTGCCTATTGCGTGGTCAATTTAAGCTCTCGTGTTGCTCACACATACCATCAATGAGATTGCAACTGTTATGTGCAATAACTCGATGTTGGGTATGAAAACCATCAGATTCTATTACCGCCTTAATTCTTGAGAGTTTTATTATGAAAACAAAACATAATCATTTCAATTTTCTGTATTTAAGCATGATTGATTTATAATTCACATATATCCTGAATACATAACATATATATTGGTTAAACATTACTTTTAGCTGAGGAAAAATTGGAGCATTAAGAAAGATAGAACTAAGGTGTGTGTGTGTACGTGTGTGTGATGTCGGAAAGGATTGCACACAGCAGTCACTGGGTTATTGTACGTCATATTCTAGGAGGAGAGGATGAAATGAGAGTAATTTCAAGAGACGGCTTAAACCGGACGGCGGAGAAAGAGCCACCGTAGAGGGCCATAGCAAATTCCTTAAAGTTCTTCATCTCTACGGGGAAGCGCTAAGACCATGTGCTCCAGGTCTGACCAAACTCTCTGCGCTTACAAATGACTACCAACGCCATCCCGCCACTGAGGTATTTATTTCTAGAGCGCAATCACCACCATGGATCGAACGCAACCACTGCATTCCTCGTTGACATTTAAAATTCTGAAAGTGAAAGATTGGATGAAATGGAACTCAAATGAAGGGACAGAAAGTTCGGGGAAACGAAGAAGACTCCCCAGCATTTGCCTAGTGACCACTCAGCAAAAACCCCGAAAAAATCCATGGGAGGGGGAGAGATCAACAGCGGGAATTAATCCCAATAGCTCCCGAGTACCATCTCAGACGAAACGCCTGAGTCACCTAGCTCGGTTTGAAACTAAGGTAATAGTCATATATTTGGCCTCTCAGCCATTAGAGCAAACAACATGCAACAGCTTCCAATATTTTCGTAAAAAGATTCGCTTGCTGACAGTTGCTCGTTTCCTGGGCCTAAACTGTACATGCTTTAGAGCAAAATAGAATTGACACGAGTGTTTCATCCGTAAACACAGTTAGTTAGTTTTTCAAAAAGGAAAAATCTAAATAAGTTATCTTAGAACTCCAGTATCATTAAACACAGGCTGCTTCATTTCGAAAAAGAGAATATTCCGGAGTTTCATTTTCCCTTTTCACCGGAAAAACAATTTGAGCAACAAAAGCTTCATCAAATTTTCTGACTGGAAGATTGCTCCCGACCTATATAGAGAATATCCTGCACGAATATGGTAATAGCAGTCTTCGCTTGCTTCTAGACTACCAGAATCAATAAAAGAAAACGTAGAAGCAGAATATTTCGAGGTCACATACGGCTGCAAAAAAGAATCCAATTCCTGAGCGTTTTCGTACTTCTGCCTCCCAATTGGAAAGACCCCTGCAAACGGGGAGCAAGACGATAAAACGAATCGCAAGAAAAGGGGGAGAAATACGCCCCAAGGTCTGCACTTTTACCGCCCTTTTTAGCAAGTTTACATTACACGTTCGTAGATCTGGAAAAATAGGTTTATCGGTCTTGGAAACGGCCAACCGGAAGAGCGAGTGATTTCCTTCGCCCCCCTCCCCAAACCCCCGCATGTTATCGATTTATTAGACTTGTCGATATATTGTCTGCAGAAAATAACATGGAAATAGATCACTAAAGTTATAAGGTTTCATTAACGAAATTAAGTGAAAAGAGAATAACGATGATGTAATTAATGATGTGCAGAATAATAACATAATTAAATCACACTCTTTGAAATATTGTCAAACTTAAGTTAACAATCATTAATTTAATAGCGAAGTGATTTAAACAGATAAAAATGCACAAGAATCGTTTAATAAAGGGATACAAGGAATAGAATTAAAATATAAACCTTATTTTTTAGTCAGATGGTACTAAAGGTAAGGTTTTCAAAAGGGTCATTCATACTAGAAAATAACGATTGAAATACTAGATGAGGTAAATGTTTTATAACACTTCACTGTTACCACTCCTCTGTTATTTTATATATACCAAACTAAGGCTTGTATCGATCAGAATTCCTGAGCGCCCGCATGCGAGATTTGTGGACAAAGCGGAATCTGGGCGGGTTATCTCCGGGTCATCCAGTTTCTCCCGCCACTCATTTCACCAACTGCTCCATAAACACCCTTCCTATAAACAGTTTCGCTTACATTGCACATCATGCAGTTCCTCATGCCTGGCTGCGGTCCACCCCTCGTAACAGGTTCTGTGGTTTCGTGCCATTGGCTCTTCGACAGGATTCTGATTCCTAGGCATTGATTGGCTTGTAAGTCCTAGGGGAGTGTCAGTCCTATAACTACGGCAGGGTAAGCCAATTACGAAACGAAACGCAATTGATCAGAATAATGGCGATTATTTACGTTATTCGAACTTGCTTCAGCGGGACTGTTTAACTTTTGGAAGTAGAGGAGATGTTAACGCTGGAATTGTTAACAAAAGGTTCACTGCAAAATACAACTTAATAAATCATGTTATCAATATACCACTGCTACTTTCTCTGCACAAGGAATCAGTGTTACAAATTCTAACAATTCTTAATAAATATTACATCAAAGTAGTAAATAATAATAATAATAATAATAATAATAAACAGTCCTTTTGTATTTTTTTTTTTTTGGCTAGGGCTTGAAGCAGGTGGAAGAGATGTCATTTTCAGCAAACCTGCTCTTTCCTCCCTTACTCATCTGCAGGCTAAAAGGAATGCAAATAGACTATATATTTATTAATTAAATTATTGTTAGACTTACTCCTTGTTTTATTTTTATTATAGCTACCTTATTATAGGACTTTATGATTATGTAAGCTATAATGCTATAGCACTGGTATTAAGAAGGTTAACAACAACAAACACCAAGCTACATGAGGCGAGAGTTCACTATTGCACTTCCAAATGCATACTTTATTACCACTTATATTTAAGCTGGATACTTACCGTTGAATATTCAGGGCTGTCTAAAACCAGTATATGACAATATCTTTAATGAAAGGGATTATTTTCTTCACTCAAAATAAAATCATTTGTAATAAAAATAAAAATGCAATCCCAAATAACAAATATTTGGCTCTTTACGACACGTTGAAGCTACTATACAAATCAATAAGCTGGAAACTTTTCAACTTTGTCTAAATTTGAAAGGTCATATTCCCATTTGTACTTTTAATTCCTTATGATTTGGGTGGGCAATGGAAATGATATCTTTCAGCTACCATAGAACACATAATTTAACAATCGGAAAGTTCATTCAAACTTATTTTGGTGCATTACATTTCTATAAGCTAAACATTAAGTATATTAATACAGATTATTTAGTGGTTTCTCCCTTCGCTTCGCTTCTAATTCCCAGCAAAAATAGTCTTATTTACTTGCTTCCTTATAAGTAGAAGCGACATAAGAGAGAACCGTATGAATTGACAGTCAAAAGCTGGTTGTTATGTGACTGAAATTCCTTTGTTTGTATGGACCGGAGTTGATAAATTCCTGTATGAGAAAAGCATAAGTTTTTCAAAGCTGAAACCAATAAAAAAGAATACCTCAAAAAAGATCAATTCCACGAAAAAAATGTGTATGACATAAATTGTGTATTTCATCGTGATCAACATTTTTGTGTTGTAAGTTTTTGTCCACCTCTTACGGTTTAGCAATTACGAAAAATTCCGTAAAATTGAGTAATAAAGTAGTCTTCAGAGGCTATTCCCAGAAAATTCAAGATATGCATTTTATTTGTTAGCTAAATATCTTTAATATACGATATTTTAATCAAAACCGTTAGAGCCATTTTTTTTTTAAAAAAAGTTCCTTGTAGAGGGTAGTTGGGGGTGGAGAGATTTTCTTGAAAATCTTCGTGTCACATCCTTGGAAGTTACCAAGTTTGGTTTCTAACGGAATTTTCGTTTTTGAGCTATACTGCCCACAGACACACACACATACACACAGACAGACACACACGGACATTTTTTTCTAAAAATGCTTCTTTTTTGTATTCAGCGGGTCTCAAAACATTTATTTCCGGTGAAAACTCGGTATCGAATTTTGGGTGCATTAAAATACGTTCTCTATTCACTATGTACATAGTACGTGTAGAGAAAGTAAAAATTACCATACTCAATAACAAAATTAATAGGAATGATAGACGAATTTTGTGGATAGACGTTTGGTTTTTCTTCTTTTCTATGATTCCTTTAGCACCCAACCAACTGTTGCCTTCAAATTTAAGTGAGACCAAGGGATGCTCTTGTTGGGAGGCACTCGCTAAGTGCTTTTAATGACTTTAGCTGAGCTGATTCAACACAAATCAAACAGCCTAGAGAAATAACAGAAAAAAGAGAAGAAAGAATTAAAACTTAAACAACATATAACTATTTACGTAATTAATGGGCAGGTATAAGAATATTATGTACCGGTTACGATGTTAGCCTATATTACTCAAGGTTGTGTGGGACTATTTCATTTTAAAACGGTCAGTAAGAGACGCGTACTATTCGTTTTACCTCTCTTACTTATCTTAGGTCGCGCTCATTGAGGTGGAGTAGGAACGAAGGTCGTTCACGGCAGTTTCCCACTCTCCGGTTTTAATTTTATATAGATCGTTGAGTTCTGCAACTCTTACAACGTACGAAGTAAAACTATCTGCACAGTCAAATGCGGAGCAGTTGACCACCTGGTAGAAATAATGGCACCTAAAAGGTTTCCAAACTGCAATACTAAACTAAAGATAAAATAAATATTGATTGACCAATAAAAATATGTGAAAACATGTCTAAGAACATGAGCAAGAGTGACATTTTTGAAACTCAATAATATAAAATGCCATCAACCGCATTGTAGCATCAATAAAATTAAATTATTTTAAGGATGTATGCGTAATTAAAAAAAAATTCTATTCTCTTGACTCAGAGTTTACATCTTAGCAAAGTGTGGTTTCAGCATGGTGGCGTGTTAACTGACGCTGTTGAGGGAAACCTTGCGTTTTCTTTAACAACACTTTGGCTAAGTACTGGTCTCCAGGGAAAGCAGAAACTTGCTTCTCCTCTAACTTCAATAAAGTTTACAAGTCAGCCACTTTTAAGGAATACGCACATCGCATAAATTTGTAGAACAATTCAAAGCACAAGATCTTCAATTGTGATAATACAATAGTAATTTAAACATACATTATCATTATCATCATCCTCAAATATCTATATATTGTTATACTGTTATAAATATGTACTATCTCATTTCCGGATTTAAAACTAGTAGTTATATAAGACCAAATTTGTTAGCATTTTGTTTACATGTTATAACACGTTTACATTAGTTTAGTTTAGTTTAGTCATTTAGAGCATAGTGCTAACCTTTGTACTTTCTATATCGTTAAATTAATATAGTAGGAGTACAAATCAATAGGGGTTATCCGAAATACGGGTTTAGTACCAAAACTAGGCCAGAGTGACCCTTTTTGCATCCTGGAAGGACGAGAAGAGAACTAAAGGGCAATCAGCTCGAGCGACAACGTTCACAAACATGGACGGGATCCTTGAAGGTTTTAAATAGAACCATCCGGAAGCCAATCAGCCTGCCTACAATCCCCAAACCCTCCGAATACCCTTAAGACCCAGCAAAAGTATTAACGTGCATAAATGTATTAAAATTTCTTAAGTCCTTCCTGGTTACCCAATAAAGGATATGAAGTGAGGTCCTCAAATGGACTAACAATAAAATTTAAAATCTATTATATGTCATATCACTTATACACCATAGGTTACCCGTTCAGCCACCAAAACTATGGTAGTTACAGCATTATCTGATCTCATTAACTGCATTATGTTTTGAGTGACATATATGAATAAAAATCTTATGTGTACCATTCACATGACTTTCTCCATATCCCTGCAACAAATAATTCTTAAAAACCTTATACTTCTATTTACTTTATGCTAATCAGAAAACATTAGCAGAAATAGTCTTATTACTCGCTTCCTTGTAAGTAGAAGCAAAATAAGGGACAACCGTAGGTTAAAGTGATAGTCAAAAACTGGTTGCTATGTCAATGAAGTTCCTTTGCTTATATGGATAGGAGTTGACAAGTTCCTGTAATGACAAAAGTATACGTTTTTCATAGCAGAAACCAAAAATAAGGAATGTCACAAAAACGACCAACTCCACGAAAAAAATGTATATAACATAAATTGTGTGTTTTAAAGTGCTCTTCATTTTTTGTGTAGTAAGTTTTTGTCCATCTCTTACGGTTTAGCAGTCATTCAAAATTTAGTAAAATTCATCCAGAATAAACTACTCTTCAGAGGCTATTCCCAGAATTTCAACATATACATTTAATTTGCCAGGTAAATATGTTTAATATCCGAAATTTTAATCAAAATCGTTAGAGCCATTTTTGAGAAAATCAAAATTTTCGAAAAAAGTTCCATATAAAGGGTAGTTGGGGGTCGGAGGATTTTTCTCAAAATCTTCGTGTCGCATCCCTGGAAGATACTAAACTTAAATACCAAGTTTGTTATTTTACCGACTTTTCGTTTTTGAGTTATCGTGTTCACAGACACACGGACACATGGACACACACACGGACCTTTTTTGTGAAAATGCTTTTTTTGGATATTGGGGACCCTAAAACATATATTTCCGGTGAAATCTCGGTATCGAATTTTTGGTGGAGTGCAATACTTTCTCTATACACTATGTACATAATGCGTATGGAGAAAGTAAAAACGGGTAAACTGCATTCATCTCATTCAATCAAAACCCTCAGCATCCAACCGCACCATAACGCCGATTGCTTTACTTGGGCATTCTCCATTCTTTACTACAGTGATAAAGAATATTCATTTTGCCTAAATTCGATCCTATGATCCTTGGTTTGATAGGTTAGCCTCTCCTGTTGTGCCACAGACCATATTACCATAAGTAGTAAATTGGCATTTGTTATCCAGGTAGTTCAAAGTTAATTAAATATCATTTAAAAGTGCTGCGCATGGCATCATATGACGTTTCTATCGGTTTAGGGGTTAAAACCTGTAAAATACCTTTTATTGAAACTGAATACTCCTAATTATACTGTTACAAACACCAAGATGAAGCTTTTCCAAAACACAACCTTCCACCCAACCGGAACACACAAAATGTGGTCCCGTAACTCTTTAACAGGTGATATAAATGATAAGGACAAGAAATAAAACATGGCTAGAAATTTGAGGTGGCAGAACGAGTATAGTAGTTTTCTAACAACTCGGCGAACTGTTTAACGCCCGCTTTAACTACTTGTATAACCGTAGGCGATGACACTGATGATGCATGAATGAAGATGGAGCACCGGTGGAATGCAATGGCGGGGTAAACCGGAGAACTCGGAAAAAAACCCGCCCCTGTGCCGCTTTGTCAACTCGGGGATAGTACGATAATGACCATGTTCCGAGTGGCAAAACCGACGCAAATCGAATGAGATATCCCAAATTTTAGCTTTATGGGTTACCGCATTTTTTTTTAAAAAATCACATTAAAATTTAGCTGAAAATGTTTAACTTTAAATAGGCCGAGTGTAATAGATATTACGTTTTAAATTTAAGTTGAATACTCTTAAAAATTTCAAAATGAAGGTTTTGGAAACGTTTCCTATAGCTTAATTTGTCTTTGATCTCAAAAATAGCAAACATTTCATTGTAATACCATATGCAAGCAACCAGCACTGCAAATACACATATGTCATAATTGATGATGTCATATTATTCTCATTAGATCTTATACAGCTCAGAAAATATAAGACATAGGTGAAAATACTATAGTAAAATAGACAATAATATTTTAATTATGAAAATACTGTATAACTTACCTATTCACCGGTAATTGTTTTACTTTTCTGTGATTTTATGCAAAAAACTTTGGAATGATAACTATCCATTATACTTATTATGTTTTCTTGCTAAGAATGTGCAGCATTAGTTATGAAACAGCAATAATTTGTTAAACACAATCTTTTTAAAACATTTATTAATTAATTTCAATATCACAATAACTGTTCAACGGGTTGCATCAAACAGTAGAGAAAATCATGGGATATTTAATACTATCCAGAAACCAAAACCTGAATTTTGAGAACGTTTGTTCACATATGCAATATATATTTGAGCATTATAACTTTTCTTTTAAAATACACACAACTGATTACTAAAACAGAGTCAGGCTTGTGCTATTAATTATCTTATATAGTAAGGTATATGTAACGGCATGAAGCAAGTAACAAAATATTTTGCTTTATTTTCGAGCTTTGCGAAAAATGTTAAAGTATTACAAAATCTTAATGTTTCCATGAAGCTTGGTAATTTAAAATTATTCGCAAGTATACATATTAAAGATATACTGTCTATTTTTTATTTCTTACTCCTTACATGCATAAGTTTGCACACTTGAGAGCAGAGCAAAATCAAAACTTGCTAAGAGAAAGTTATTGCAAGCTGTCTCTAGCATAAATAGGAATTAGGCTTCTAATCTATGTAGAAAATCTATTACTAGTAACAATCTGATGTTCCATTCACCTGCCCTTCTCTACCTGCTGTGCAAACAAAGTAATCTTATAGAGATCATTGTTCCGTCTACTTCATGCTAATCTAGATGAACAGTATACTTGCTACCAATACTCTTATTCCTTGTTGTTGATCCTCGATAAATTTGAAAATGCATTCTCTTGCCATGGCCAGGAGTAAAATGAAATAAATTTGGATGACTAATTCCTGTTTTATAAAGGTATAATAATTTTAAAAATTAAACCAATACAGAGGAATGTCAAGAAAATCGTTAAATCTACAACAAAATTATTTCGTTAATATATCTTTCTCTACCTATTCTCAGACTTCTTAAAAATATTATTCTCTTATTACTTTTTTCTAATTGATATAAAGCAAAACGGTCTTACTACTTAGTTCCTTATAGAAGGGAAGTAGGAAAATAGACTAGGCTAAAGCGATAGTAAAATCTTCAAAAATTGTCACTATGGGTTGTCATTGAAATATGTTTTCTTTGCATGACCAGGAGTAAATCAAAAGAAACACGCACTATTTCTCGTTTAACAAAAGTATAAGTATTTTAAAACTAAAGCCAATAACAAGGAAGGAATATCTCCGAAATGTATAAGGACATAAATTGTGTGTTTTGAAGAGATGTACATTTTTGTGTGTTGAGGTTTTGTCTGTCTGTTACATTTTACACAAAAGCCATTCAGAATGAGGAGAACTTCGAGGCTATTCCCAGAAAATAAAAGATATACATTTTATTTGTCGCGTAAATATCTTTAATGTACCGTTTTTGAGAACATTAAAGTATTTGAAAAGTTTTCCTTGGAGCGTGAGGATTTTCTTAAGAATATTCATGTGGCATTCTTAGAAGATTGTGAAATTAAATATAACTGACCATTTTTTAGTTAGCCCGTTCACAGACACCTTTCTGTTCTTTTTGGGAGATATACGGGACCCTAAAAATCTCTAGTTTCGGTGAGGTCTTGGTATATACTTTAGGTAGAATTAAATACCTTCTCTACCTAAGTATTATTATGAAATGAATAAGTAGAAATTTATTGTATATTTACCGTTAACAAAGTACAATTAGATGATTTCAATAAATATCTAAAAATTACAAGCTCGTGTCTGTTTATGAAATATTTTTAATCCAAATCCAGAGAGTTAAGAAAACTCACTTTCTTTAATTGACGCCAGCACGTTATTTCTTTCCTTTAAAGGCAGGCTAATATCACATTTTTGAGAATAACGTTGCATTCAAAGTTTTAGTTTCACATTTTGGTTAGCTTCGAGCGCAGCCCAAACATTAGGACATTCTTGCTGTAAAATTGGGTGATGATAATCCTATTTGTGGTTTTGGACAACCCCACATTATGGTACTCAGAAATAGCACCTTTTTTAAATAAGTTTATATCATAATATTATATCCAAATTTTACACAGAAAGGAAAAGAACAGAGGGGAGAAATATAGATTATATTGAAATTAAAACAAGAACAAGACAGCTGTGTATCTCTTTAGATATAAAATACTTATAAATTAAATTGCAATGTTTATATGAAACTTATGTGTTGATTAAAATATGTTCATTTTTGGAATCCTGCGTTCAAGATGCCTAGCTGGGCAAAACCTTGTAAGGAACAATCCACTGTATTTTGTAATGCCATTTTAGTTTGCTATGAGTTTATACATTTCAGGTTGAAACAAAGGAAGTGAAAATAACCGCAAGGAATACAACATCCAGAGATCTTGCCCCAGAAAGGTATTTATGCTAATATTATAGGTGCAGAGATTGCCCGGCAACACGGCGCGGCGGCATGTTGCCTGAAAGAGTACGCAGAGGGAAAAAACGTGAAAGATGAGAGAGAGGAAGCGGAGGCAGCTGAAGGACTTTCTGCCGAGCAGGAAGAGCTGACAGGAGCACTGGAGGGGCCTCTTACCACAATGCAATAGTGCTCTAAACAACTGGATCGGTCTATAAGAGTGCCTGGAACGTTCGCCACCCACCTAGCAAGTGTAACTTGCGTGTTACATATCACAGAATGGGTGCGCTTTTTTTTCTTTTTCTTTTTTTACCTGACTACATAGTATTCTTAATAACTAAAATACTACAATTACATATATATGTATATTATTCATTTTGTTGATTACAAAACGTGTAAGCTATATTATAAATACAGTATATCAGTTCACAGTTTTTTTTTAATCTTAAGGACTAATTATATATATAGTTATAAGCTATACTATCTGAGCGTTTAAATTAAACATGCGCAGGAAGATGGTAACAAAATGGGAAGATGTAAGTACTATAGAACGAGTGAAGCGAAAGCCGTTGCCGACTGCAGCGAGAGAGGCTTTTGTTTTTGCAGATCTTCTCTTGCTGCTCTAAGTTGACAACGTAAACCGATTCTTTGAATTGCTAATTTAACAATCACAAAAACCAGATAAAATATCGTATGCTGCACTAAAAGGCCTTTAGTTACTCATTCTTATAGCAATTATTCTAACACTGTTCTTCTATGTACATCACGTTAATCACAATAAACATTTTCAGAAATTTCTTTAATACATAAAGAGAGAAGGTAATACAGTAGTCTTTAAGCAATATTCAATCTTTTAAAAACGCAACGCTATGTGATGGCCTTATATTTAATTAATCTTTCCATTATCAAGAAATAACAAACAGAATTCTTTTTTGAGAGAAGCAAAGGTACTGAACTTTAACTGCTGATTAGATAATTATATTTTAAAACTTTAAAAATCAGATTAGAATATATCTGATGTGCTCACATGCCTTGCTAAACTCATTCTTGAAGAAAGTATGTCCTTATAGTAGGCTTTAAGAGAAAACATTTAAGAATGCGTCAGTATGTGGTGGATTTGAATTTCATTCTCTTTCTTACTAATAGAACGAAAATTGAAACAATAAATATTTTCGATTTGAAAGAAATAAGACTATAAAAAATGTCAAACCAATACAAAGAGATATCTCGGATACAGTTTACTCCAAAAAAAAAAAAAACAACTAACAAATAAAATAAAATTACATATGGGTAAATTATGTGCTTTCAAGAGATCTGCCAGTTGTGCAAAGTAATGATAATTGTCATTGACAAGAATCATTTACCTCTCTCCCTGCTTGTTGTCTCTATTATGTTGACTACAATATGTAAGTTGATCTATATTATAGTTCTTTAGGAATCAATTTTTGCAAGCCCAATTTATCCCTGCTATAATTTGTTGAATGAGGGCATTTCTTTCCGCTGCAGTGATTGTATATAACAGCTTTTTTCACAATGATCACAGAACTAGTATAAATTTTGTTTCTTATGATTTAAAAGATTTAAATTGTTTTCGTTTCGGTATTCTATTTTTACAGTGTACTGATCATGTAATTTTCAAAACGAATTGACTAATCTTGTGTAACTTGTAAATCAATTTTACAAAATTCAAAATATAAAGGTCTTCTTTTTAAAATGTATATAATTAATATTTTTAAATTAAAATATATGAATCCAAAGAATCGTGTCGTATTGTATATAAATGTCATACAAATGCAGAGAAAACTGTTTGTATATTTGAGAATTAATGAGCTAAGTGCAACTACATATGCAAATATTTAGTTACAAAAATGAAACTAAACTCACACTCCAGAATATTAATATGAAAATGTTATCGTCTTCTTCTTTTTTTTCTTCTGCAACTAAAGGTATATTCAATAAATTATAAATTGATCATATAATAAAGGTATATTTAATAAATGATCAATTCTGCTTTCTTTTTGAATCTGACCACAAATTTTCCCCGTATAACTCTGGTTAACTCTTGGTTAATGGTCAAAGTTAAATTGCATAAGATATTACTGGTGTGACCATTGAGTTTTTTAAGATAGGTTCATGTGTTAAAATATGATAAATCCATAAACAAAAGCAAAAATATAGTATTAACATTACATTAAACATACGTTATCTTTAAATCAACTGTAATGAGTTTGGGCATTGCTCGATTTGTGAACAAATCCAGAAAAACAAAAATTAGCAGCTGAATAATATGGGAAATTTCAACTTTTCAGTGACCAATTTTGCATATGCATATTATGTGAGGAAATAAACAAATAAAATACAAAGAATCTAAAAGCACGTTTAATGAGAATACGTATTTGTCACAGTTAATTTTTATAAAACTCAAAATTAGAACAATGGTTTCTTTCAAACACCGAATCTGGTAGATAATCTAAATATTTAGAATTAAAATTGAAACGTACAATGTAAATAATGGCTTTATT
The DNA here is from genome assembly GCA_030762935.1 of Hymenopus coronatus. Taxonomy (NCBI): domain Eukaryota; kingdom Metazoa; phylum Arthropoda; class Insecta; order Mantodea; family Hymenopodidae; genus Hymenopus; species Hymenopus coronatus. The sequence goes on from CM060890.1 coordinate 38,380,238, forward strand.
TGATATAAGGTTATTATGGCTTATGCTAATAGAATTAGGAGAGAAGCAATATATCATTATGAACTTGGGATAATTTTGCTCAACAACAAAGTAAAGATAAGACCCCCTTCTGATTCTGTTGCACCTGGGCTCATCTGAAGTCTTGTTCATAAGATCAAACAACTAACTAAGACTTAAGTCAAAAGTTCAGCTTCACTCTACGATGTAAACTCTCCTAGTTTCACTTTGTAAGAGCTTAGAGATAAGTGCCTTAAAATAATCGAGTAAGTTCCAGGACTTTTGTTCAAACTCTTCTGTCTTCAAATTAAATATATATGAAGCGTTGACAGAGCAAATTATTAACAATTTTGGAATGGCTTCTTTGAACATCAAATGATGACTTGAAAGGATGACATGAAAAGCAAATCGATTGCAAAAATTTTATTTCTGATTTTTACTTAAGCTCTTTTTATAGTTTTCCAGAGTTAAAGGAATGCATCTTAGCTCTGGTTCCACAATCTATGCGAAAGTAGAATTATGTTAGCGATAAATTGGATACAGACTTACTGAATTATCTCTCAGATTCATAAGATTCTGATGTCGCTTTTTGTGAGGTGAACATGTTGAGCAGAAAGCAGTCGGTAGATTACATTCTTTGTGACAGTGCTGAGGAAAAGGATAGCGAGAGGCTGTATGTCGATGGTTACTGCATGCATTCCTGTTCTTCATCCAGGAGGTAGAAATTGAGATTTCCCGTTATACGGTGATCTGATTGAGAGCCAAGCTAAGTCACACAAACTACAATTTCCATTCTGTAGAGTAGGCTGACCAGCTTTGTTGCACGCCAAAGAGGAGCGAGATACTCACTCACAGTGGCATGCCTGCAGTACATAATGCGCCTCAACATACTGTTGTCAGGATGGAATGAAATGGCTGCAAGAACAACACATGTGCTAAGACCTTCGCCCAGTAACGTATTGACTGTCATGTTCCCCCTCCACCATTGGCCTCAAGTCTCTGGTTGAGTTTGGTACGTCCAAAAAGTAAGTTCCGTTTGGTAAAAAATTAAATTGTGTACAGATACAGAATAATTATTTATTGCACAAAATTCTAAAACTCTTAAACTAATTTTCCACATAACTGCCGAAATTTTGCAGGCATTTGTCATAGCGTGGCACAAGTTTTTGTATACCTTCTTCATAGAAGTTTGCCACCTGTGTCTTCAAAAAGTTGGAAACATTTTCTTTCAGCTCTGCGTCATTGTTGAAGTGTTGACCGCCAAGGAAAGACTTGAGATGTAAGAACAGATGAAAGTCGCTAGGACCGAGGTCAGGGCTGTACGGACGATGGTCAAACACGTCCCAGACAAATCTTTGTAGGAGGTTTTTCGTCACATTTGCAGTGTATGGTACTGCGTTGTCGTGAAGAAAAACAACACCTTTTGACAGCAACCTTCGGCGTTTATTCTGTATTGCGCGGCGCAATTCCCTAAGTGTCTCGCAATAAACATCTACTTTGATTGACGCGGTAAGAAATCAATGAGTAAGATGCCTTTCCAGTCCCACAACACTTTCAACATAATTTTTCGAGGTGTCAAGATTTGTTTCGGCTTAACCTTTGCTGGGGATGAAATGTGTCCCCATTCCATTGATTGCCGCTTACTTTCAGGGGTGTGGTAAGAAACCCAAGTCTCATCTCCTGTGACTATCTGCGTCAGAAATTCTTCGCCGTCTTCATCATAACGGGTTAAAAACTGAAGTGCACTACCCATCCGTTTTTTTTGGGTTGCTCAGTAAGAATCTTTGGTACGCAACGTGAGCAAAGTTTACGAAATTTCAGTTTTTCGGTAACAATTTCATGAATTAGTGATCATGAGCTTTGGGGAAATTCCATAGCGAGAGCACTAATTGTAAACTTGCAGTTTTCCTGGATCTTGTCATCAATCGCGTGAACCAGTTCTTCTGTAACCGAAGATGGACGCCCACTTCGTTCTTCATCGTGCACTTCACTACGTCCTTCATTGAACTGTCGGACCCATCTTCTCACCATTGAATCACTCATCGCATTTTGTCCGTAAACTTCGCAAGTTTGCCGATAAATTTCAATTGGTTTCACTTTCCTAGCATTCAGATAACGAATCACAGATCTGATTTCACAAGCGGCGGGATTTTCAATCAACACCGACGTTGTAAACAAGCACAACAAAGTGTATGTGTCTGACAGTGATCTCAAAATGGCGCACGTTTCTTCTCCTTGATACAGAGCGTCTACTACGCATGTGCGGAACTGCAATCGCAGCGCTGCAAGGGAGATAAATTATGTATACATTTCTCTTAAAGTCCTTATACATTATGAATCGCTGGTTTCAATTCAAGAGTACACAAGATAAGTTGTTGAATATTGACAAAATCTTTACAAGGCTGGACAAAACATGAAAATCCCTGGCAAGATTCGATAATGTCATACATATGTTTTACACATTGTCTTTGTCAAAATAAGCTCCAGCAGAACCTATTGATAATTTACTGGTAATATGTTAATTCATGATAAAGTAATTTAAATTTCAAATATTATAAGTCATGTATTCAGATTACGATTAATAAATACAATGGAAATAACATGAATTGATAGGATAAAAGCTGCATAATATAACAAGATATTTAATGAATTGTTGTTCACTTCGGACAGCTACCTGGAAATTTCTTCAAATACCGTCATCTTTATTTTGTTGTGGTAATCCACAGATCCCACCACATTTAGACATGGATGAATGGTCAGCTTTTATACTCGTATAACCTAATCCGTTAGAATATGACAACCTTTTTGTAGCCATTTTTGTTTACTTTCAATTTTCACCTTGGTGCGATTTAGATCACGTACTGTAAATACTGGCAATTCATTAGCCAACGTCATCAAGATCATTGTTCAATTTTTTACCGTTTAGAGCAAGCGTCTCAAACTGGCTGCCCTTTCGGTAAAGCAGAGAGAACAAATTTGTTTAATGTACTGCGAATCACATACGTGAACTGCATAACTAACTGCGCGGAAAACAGATAATTATTTCAATGCTAAGCAGTAAGCAGCGTTACGCATTTGAAATATATAACTCAGTTTTCACAGGTGTAATATCCCAGGTTATCATTTAGAAAAATATTTAATATTATGTATCTTGCATTAGAATTATACTTCGAGAATGAATATTATATATTTATGGTGGTAATTGGTAGTGTAACAAAAATAATTGCAAAATATGTAGCCCACCGTTAAAGTATTAATATAATTAAACAAAAAGCTCCGTAACTTGGCTAAACCTATGTAATCGCATTGTAATGTCAACAGTATGAAAATTAATTTGTTGCGAGAAATTTTCACTTTATAGCAATATATTTGAACAGACATTTTGGTAATAATTGGTATCGAACACAATTTGAAAGAAACGTTTTTCTCCCTTTGGTAACTGTGGTACTCACTTGTATAATACATAAATGATGCTGCAAATTGAATTTTCTATGTGCAGAACCTTTCCGCAAACCAAACCATTATTCCGCCACTTTCTATAAATAAGAAAGATCTCCCCTATGCAGACATAATCGTAGGAGTCGAAGGTTTGCGTTGTTTTTTGGCACACGATGCTTTATTTTAAGGAAGAGAAAACTTCGTTGCTCTCAATATAATGCAAGTTGATATCGGCTGGTTTACAGTATGCCGTTATATGTTTTCAAAGCTTTGTTAACTTTAAAAGTATTGGAAGCAATTTGACAAGAAAAGTTGTGAAGTTGTGACTTCTCATGGCAGGCATTTGAATGGGCCTAAGACAACCATTAGCGGTTCTAGGCATTTCTCCCCAAATAAATTTGAGTTGCCGGTTTTGCTAGTGTGACTTGTGTCATTATTACGATTCTATGCAAAGCAGCTGCGGACGTGATCTTAAGAGATTCACGGTAAAATTCAGCCCAGTTTCTTTTATCTTGACGTCTGTTAACTTTTCTCTTTTCACTCTCCCCAGTTCCCTCTACCCTCTTGGCTTTCACAGGTTGTTCTTGAGATTTTTTTGTCAACGTTTTTCTTCCCCTTCTGTTTCTGTAATACCTTTCTCATGCTAAGAAACAAGAAAGAATGGCGGAGTTCATTTGTGCTCCAGCTGACTTTTTAATCATTTTGTAGCCTTGTCTCTTCTCCATTAGCGACAATGCTTTCCCCTAGAGTCGACATTCTTTTTTTCTTTTTTACTCTTTTTCCCCTTCCTTCTCTATGAAATTCTTACAGTGTCCTAAGTTTTTATGAAGAGCAACCGAACTGCGCAATTTTTATTTCTTAAGCTACATTGGTTTTATACAAGCGATTTAATGGAGAAATACCAACCTAAGCATAAGGTAAAAGAGCTATCTTTCGCGTTAGGTTAGAAAATGTCTTCCTTCTCCCCCAAGAGAAATATTTTATAAAAAAATCTTATTGTTCAATTCATACTTTCTCTATCTACTCTGTAACAAACTATTCTTAAAACCTCATGAAATCCAACATCTAAATTTTTAAAAATCGTGTTACTTAGTTCTTTATAAGTACCTAGAAGGGAAAGGAAGGAATATGATAAGTTAAAGCGATAGGCAAATCTTTTAAAAAACTGGTTGCTATGCGATAGAAACTCAGAATGACAAATTCCATTTTAAGATATGTTTTAAGTATTGTAAATTTGACCATTAAAATAATATAATTCGGAAATCATTAACTTCACAAAAAATGTATATCACATAAGTTCTGTTTTTTTAACCATATCTACATTCGTATGCAGTAAGTTGTGTTTAACTCTTGCGATTTCGGGCACAAAAATCCTGAGCATGCCTTCCTTTGGAAGAGAAGGAAAGCCGTTGTTCCATGTCGTAGAATTACGGCAGAGGCCTCTGAGCAAAATTAAGCGGTCTTTCATGCCCAACATAAAATGGGACTCCATTAAAAACAATTCTTACGGTTTACCCGTTATGCAAAAGTAAAGAATGAAGCGGTCTTCAAAGGTTATATCTAAAATATTAAAGATGTGTAGGTTATTTTTATGTAAATATTTTAATATGAGGTATTTTAAACAAATCATTAGAGCCATTTTGAGAAAAACGTTTTCGAATATTTTTCCAAAAAAGGATAGTTTAACCTACTATATATAGTAAAAAGGTAGAATACAAGTCATGAAAAATAAGTTTATTATTTCAATTACTGAAATTTTTAAAGATTTAAGTTTGCACAACTAGTTGTAAACTTATATTCATTGAAACATTTAGACATATCCTCTGCAGATGCCAGCTTCTACATTCAAAATATACTGCAAATAATACACTTTTCTCGCCACGTCAATTAAACGGAAGGGAAGGTTATATTTAACTAGTCATAACAGATAGTGGAAGAGTTCATGAATGCGCCCAGCAGACCAAAAACTAGAGCAAACTCATAATATGACGAAAATAGAATGTCCTGCACTTACATGACTCTTTCTATACACTCTTGAGAAAACTATTCTTACGAACAGTAATGTTACTGTATTTGCATAATTGTCTTAGTGTATATAATTTCCTTGTTGTTGGAAGAGAATTAATGGAATACACTAGGCTTTAAGTGGTAGTCAATTCTTTTGAGAGGGAGTATACGATGGCGTGTAAATTCATTCCTTGGACGAGAGAGAGAGAGAGTATAGAGAGAGAGTATACGACTACACGTTTGAAAGAAGAATATCTGCGAAATATTTTAGTTTAATTCCACAAAAATGTAATCTGACATACATCGGAGTTTTAACTAGATTTGCAGTTTTTATATAGTGACAATTTTTTGTATGACATTTTACCAAAATACATTCCAAATAAAGAAGAATTCAGAGTTACTCCCAGTAAATAAGAATATAATTAATACATATAGTGCATTAATTAAAATTATTTGAGCATTTAGAAAAAAATTAAAATTTAAAAAAAACAAATCCCTGTAAAAGGTAGTTTGGGGTGGAGTATTGTCATGAAAATACGCGTGTTGCATGTCTGAAGTATACGAAGCTTATATAAGGTTTTTCGTTTTTGAGTTATGTTGTTCACATACACCCACAGCACGCCCGGACCTTTTTCTAAAAATTGTTTTTGTAGAGCTCAGGGGGCCTAAAAATATATATATTTCCGGTAGAACACAATCATTTTCATAATTACTATACGTAGTAGAGAAAGTAAAAGGTAGTTTCTAATATGCATATATTATAATGTGAGATAGCGAATCAAGGGTTTAAATCATAATGCATAACGAGAAGGGCAGCTTCTTGGTGTTTAAGGGGAGAAAATGTATTGCAATCCAAATTTTACTTCTAAATAATAAAGTCGTATTGTCAAAAACAAGTATGGAAGAGATAGAATAAGACGTTTAAAACAATCTAAGTATGCCTCAGGAAAGAAAAAATTAAGTTTATGTATAAAATCCACAAAAATTAAGTTTGAATATAAGAATAAATTGCAACGAAATGCAAATTTTTTCCCGTTTTAAATTATTTCCTATAAACTATAACCGGTCTTATGAAAAGATTTGACCTTTAATGTAATTTGCAAGAATGAACAGGATGTTTTCTGTTCAACTTAAGATTCAAACAACCGAGGTTAGAATGTAAATGTATAGCGCTAAATTCTAGAAGAAATATGTAAATCATAGAGTGAAAAAGGCTGATACAGACTTGTAAGTTGAAGTTTTCCAAAAGTTGTTGTTTCACATTCGTGCCGGCGCATATTTAAAGTTACTTTCCTAAAGTTGGTTTCTTTCGAGTTATAAAACGCAGGGCAAAAGTTTTTGTATTTTTTATTGGTAGAAACATCCGTGAGCTGAAAATAAAGTCACAGATATAGACTTTAGGGTTCAAAAACCTTATGTTTTGAAAGTTTTTACCCTGTTTAAAGCTGAAGCTACATAATACTTTCCGATACAAGTTCACATTAGCGATCCTAGCATTCTCCTTTAAACTGTCTATATAGATATACTAGAGGAATACTAGTACCAGATCATCATCTTCAGCATGGTAGGTCATATGGCCTATTCCGACTTAGAAATACTTTATCCATTTGCAAGAACCATCCACAAAGCAACGAACGAATAACAATAACTAATAATAACGAAATATATAAGCACAAAACTTTATTTACAAAGTTACACTACCTTATTTTATTTCTCAGCGTGGTACTAGTTTTTCAATGCCGATGTTATACTTTTCTATCGCCAAAGAACTTATTCGTTTTTTTGAATGCACAAAATATTCGGCCAATACAATTGTATAAGAAAATAATGCAAGAGTAATGAAACGAACGAGTCCTCAGTGAGGAAATAATGTGTAATTCACGAGTAATTAACGCACGACCAATATGAAAGACAAAGACCAGAGTGGAAGTTCCCAATCTTTATGGAGTGGTTTAAAGCAAATATTAATAAAAGTATTCAGAAAAACCAGTATTTCACTTTGAACAACGTACATTTCCCAACCGATGAAAGCCTAAAAGTGACAGTGACATATTGACTCAGATTTTCAACGGTGGAAGAGCACAACGCCACCTGCATCGAAAAGCCGGTACCATGTGACAATATATACCTTGAAAGCAATGGCGATTACATTGAGAATTCGAGTAAAGTATTATAATTTTATGAATAACCTTTTGTTTTCGTAACTTTCATGATTATTTAGTTATGGCAACTCGTTCGTCACTTACTGGATGGTCCATCTTTATAACCTTCTAGTGTAAGATATGTTTACCTTTTATATTATCCTTCTTTCCTAGTATGTGATCATGCCACTTTTATTTCAAATGACCTTTCCATTCCAGTTAAATACATTTAATTTATTTCTGATTTCATTATTATTTACCTGTTCAAGCTGTGTAACAATACCTTTCTCAAAAGCCTAACCTTGTTTTTTTAATTTTTCTTCTGCCAGATATCTTTAATGTCCAACGTCTACACAGGTCACCTTATAGAGCTTGAATTGTATATAATTTCGAGATTTGTTTTTTAAGTTCTACGTATTCTACAGCAGATTGCTAAAATTTATACAATTGATTTATTATGTCATTCCTCCTCTCATAAAATACGTCGTAGCCAAGATAATTAAAATGAGAGAATATTTCTACTGGTTCATTGTTTATAATTACCTTTGACCTGAGTTTTCTTACCTTCAGTGGCCTTTACTGTTGTCTTATTATTTTATCTGGATAAATTATAGACAAATGAATTCTGTGGTGTAATTGGTGACCAATCACTTGGACTTCATTCTCTGTTTCATAAAATAAAATCTGGCCATCAGCAAATCTGGTAGCTTCAAGCAAGCCATCAGCACCAGGATACCTTCTCAATACTTTGCCATCGCAAGCAATATATTTTAGTTTGTAAAATTACTCAGAAAATATGGCAGTAATCATACAAATCATCAATATCTTTTGGGATATGTTCACATTATTCTCCCTACACATTTTAGTAAGCTATTATTACTAACGCTTATTCTGCTATCTACTTTATTTTACTGGAGATACTTTGTAGAAAACTTTAATTGTATATTTTATCGTGCATAGAATGAGAATAGGAAAATTAAATAGGTTTAAGTGATACTCAAATTGTCATTTCCTAGTCTATATTTGCTGGCTTAAAAGTTCAACGAATAACGAATTCCCATTTGAGAAAAGTTCAGTATTTGAACATTTAAAATACTAATACGGAATATCTCGGAAATAGATAACTTTATATACTTGACATAAACTGCGTGCTCAGACAATATATGTGTGTGTGTATTAAGACTATCTCTATCTTTTATGGTTTGACAGTTATGCAAAAGTCATTCAGAGGATGTCAGAAGATATTTCCACAAAATTATATATATGTTTTAAATTGGCTTTGAAAACATCTCAAGTCATAGATATTTTAATCAAAACTGTTAGAGCCATATTTGAGAAAACCAACTTTTTTAAAAATATTCCATCAACTGGTAGTTAAAGCGTAGGAGGTCTTTCTTAGAAATATTTGTGCCAGGTCCTTGAAAGATTCTGAACATGAATGTGAAGTTTGCTATTTAATTGAATTTTTATTTTTAGTTATATCGTTAACAGGCGCTGGCCCACACATTTATACATATACACGCGGATATACTGTTCTTTCAACTTGTTTTTTTTATTAAGGGGCCGCGAAACATATATTTCGTGTAATATCTAAAAAATCGAAATTTGGTTGGAATATATACTGCTCCTAATATCTATGTAGTACAGAAAGTAACCATTATTATAGTAAAATCTCCTAAATGAAAATAAAATAATATCAACAGAATAGAACCAAAAATCATTCTGCACTAAGAATAGAAATCATTTGGCTATGAATAACATTATAAGTTATTGGATAGAAAACTCAAATTTCACAAATATAAACTCGTTTATTTTATGATATATCTTAATACGCCAATGACTCGTCATTTGTAAAGTAGTTCGAAAATTATCCTAGATACATTTTATATAATTTTGGATATTTGATCAACATCGATTTAATGGAAGAAAACAATTTAAGGTATTAATACTTTACCTGAATTCGCTTGCGTATTCCTCAATTTTACCAATATATATGTATCTTCTAGTTTAAATTGTATTTCATTAAACCTCAAAGTTTACCAAATATTATGTGGTCTGATTAGTGCACGAGATTTAAAATAAAGCATATAAATTGCACATTTCTAGAAGTAACAAAACTTATAAAAGAGGTACATTCAAAATATCAAAAGATCAAAATCCTATCATAACGTAATCCTTGTATATATTATAAAATTTTATTTGTATTAAATTGGTTGTAATACTTTATAAGACTGTAAACCAGAGGAACAATTTGCTGGGACCTTCAAGCAATATATTTTTTTATTTATTCTATGAAGATTCATTTGATTAAAGAATTATAACTTATAATTCGCAAACTTACGCTCATAGAGTTATAAAAGTGTGCAATAAGAAATAAGCTCGTTTTCTCTGTTAAGAAACTAGTAACTGGCCAGTAGATAATATTTTATTGGGCTAGGAACATAGCAATTAAATTAGATATTTTGTCATATGACAAACTTTTCTATTAAAATATTATCAGTAACCAGTAATAGATACAAAGATAGTCATATAATTTTTGACTAAAAAAACGCAATATAAATAATTATTAACTGCATCCATGGTCGAGTGGTCGGTCATTTTGGATTTAAATATAGATATGGATTTAATAATGTACTCTTTGCATCAGAGAATAGGGCAGGGTATGCGCACTCACTGTCCACAAACGACTAGGGCGGCTAACGATCCCGCCTCTCAGTTTTGTCTTCTCTGTTTAAAAATAGGTTTGGAGCTGACGCACTGCTTGCGTGTACAGTAAACTGTGCAGTAAATTTTAACTTTTATGTAACCCAAATGCGCTCCCTAGCTATGATTATGTTCACTAACGTACATAAAAGTTGGCTCATTCCCTAAGAGTTCCATCTTCACATTTATACCATTTGGAGAGTGTTTAGGACTCTAGGACAGCTAGGCTCAGGGTATGCAGCAAGAATTTTAGCTGTTTTTTTTTTTAATTCCGCCCAGCCGTTATCAGCCTGAAAAATATTAAGAGCTAAACAATGAACAGAGTTTATAGTCTATGTGAAATAAGGAATAATTCATATTTCATCTCTATAAAAAAGTTTTACTAGGATTGGTAAACAAAGGAACATAATTACAACATAACTCGGCTTTCTAAAGGAAGGAATGAGGCATTATTTGCATGTGTTGAAATCGAAGACAAGCTACGATATTTATACGAGAGCTTTCATCAGCAACATGAAGATGAAAGTTAAAAGTTATATCTGCCACTAAACAGCAATTAGGAACCAGATTGAAGAAAACGGCTGTGTGGCATGAAAAAAAAATAAAAAAAAGGTTTAACCTGCATTACTTCCCTTCGAAGTTCGGAAATATTTTAGGACAGGTTTTACAGTTAATAGGGGTGGTTGTATATTGGTCAGTACCAAAATAAGTATTTCCTTTCTATTGAGGGTCTTATTTTATGCTCATCGGTATTAATATTTGCTCAAAAATGTCTCGTAAGTGATTTTTGGTAAATTGACTAAATACAAGTTCACAATGGCAAAAGTTCCAATTTTCATAAAATGTCTTACAAAGGGACTTGAAATTATATTTCCTTATATTTATTTTAGGTTGCTTTTGTAATATAACTTTATTTTATTAGAGGCACCACAAAAACACAATACATACTACTGTGTTACCCATTTATGCCCATTGTTATTACGCAAATTGCCTTTCCTTTCACTCCTTTAAATTGGAATTGTGTTTATGTGCACCGTTACTGAGAATTAATGTGTTTAATATAGGACGTTTATGAACATTATAATGGTACTGAAAGAACCTTATTTGTAGATCTGTGGGCAAATGTACAGTGCAGAAGAACCAAATACTCTGAAAGCTTATTTTTTATACTATGAGATAACAAAGAATGTCACAAAAAGTAAATCCAAGATAACACAGTTTCATAATACAGCGTAGAATTCCTTCATCATCTTGCAGCCTGAGGGTATGAAGCACATTCTTGTTAAAGGCGGGCACGTACACTCTCGTGTTTTGTTTTGGAAATTAAACTTTGCTTAGGTGACTACAGAGGTTAGTGTCTCGAGATTGCTGCAAATAGATGTAGCAATACAATCTACATTATATATAATATATATCTACACAATCTACATTATATATAACTTAGCGGGGTGGCTCAGGCGCATTCGAGAGCTGCCGGGTTCCAACCCCGGTTACTCCCCATTCAGATCATACGTTTCTTTTGAGATATTCTTCTGATTATCGAGCCTTATGCTGGGATGGTTTATCATACCACGATTTTCCATTCTTCCAATTCTTCTCATTTCATTTTTATTTCATATTTCAGGTTGAATACGGTGGCAGATGGCACATGGACTTTGCAATTTGAAATTTCTTCTCGGCTTTGTCGAATCTCTATTGTAGTGTCGTAAACCCCGGTCCCGCTAGAGGGATGTTATAGAGAGACCCTCTTGTAGTCGGATGCTAGAAGCTGGAACTATTAGGACTATCTGCACGTACGAGTTCTCTGTGTAGGTTTGTAGCTCGTTCGTCATCTGCGGTTACTATTTCATCCGTTCCTTACGGACGTACAATCGCAACTTATCCGCTGACGGCTGATGTACTAGGTGTCCCCACCGTCAACTGGTTATTGTCATTGTAATTTAAATATAAAATTATATTTAAATTGTATGAAAGAGTATTGTAGATAAGACTCAAGAGTGCATTTCATGTAAACCATCCCCAGGTAGCGATGAATTATAATTTCATTTTATCTCAATTACTGATTGTTTGTGGTTTCGTATTCTCAAACGCCATGAGAGGTTCAGGAAAACAGTTAAAATAACTGGAATAAGTTATTGCAAATTTGTATTCTAAACTTTCCTTACAGATCATAATGTATTATTTCATTTGTGAAACAAGGGAGTTGTATCTGCCTGTTCCTAGTGAGTAGCGAAAATTACTAAACTCATGCATATCCGAACATTTTAATTAATGAACAAATGTAATCCCAAAATCGAAGTCGCATCTACCTTAGTATCGTCAAAACTTAGATGATTAAATTTGGGGGCATAGGAATTTCACTCGGAAGAAAACGAACGTATGTAATAAACAAAGAGTGAGGTTAGGTGGTAATCGATGTTCGAGTCAAACAGCTTTGTACTTGGATAGCACTTGGCCGATTTTCGTGTGATGTGGGACATAACTTAGCCGACCTTGGTTTGGATTCCATTTTAAGATGTAGGTCCTCAATGTAGTTACGGATGCATTGCCCCGTACCTAACTAAAATAAAATGAGAAAAAATAATAATTAATAATCATGCATTTATAACGCATTTTTACAGGTTTGTTAGCATCGCCAATTTTTAAATTAGAAGTACATTAGAAGTACAACTGAATCAATATAGTAGACAAATGGTATTTATGCAATATGTTTCAAAAATACACCAAACCAGAATGTCGATGTTGCTCAAGTCCTATGGGATAAAAACAAGTGTTTTCAACACAAATTCATCACTAAATTAAAATTATATCAACAAAACTATTCTTACTCAGCGTGGATTAAGCTGCTTAGTTATTCAAGAACAAAGCCGCGCGCCTGGTCCCACAACTGGAAATAATACAGGTAGCTTGGGAAGTTGCGCGTCCCTTGCTTTTACAGTGTCTTTGTAAACATACCGACATGCTGCACAGTGGCTACTTCACATTAAAGGGTTCCTTGTCAGAGCAAACACTGCTAAGGTACCTAAAACTTTAATTATTTGTTTTTTTCTTCTACCATTTTCCATCATAATAGACGATGAATGAAAGCAAAAGACTGGTAAAAATTGACGAGCTACATTCACATAACTTTCTCTAGCTATTCTTACAAAATATCTTTATTTTATCTACATCATGATAATTCAAATAAACATTAGCAGACTTGCTATTTTTACTTGCTTTCTTAAGTAGATGGTAAATAAGTGAATGCATTAGGCTAAAGCGGTAATCAAATCATTTAAATATTGGTTGCTATGTGATTGAAGTTCCTTTGCTTGTATGGCCAGGAGTTGACAAATTCTCGCATGAGAAAAGTATAAGTATTTTCAAGCTGAAACCAAAAAAAAAAAAAAAAAAATGCAACATATATACAAAATTTGTGTGTTTTAACATAATCAACATTTTGTGTAGTAAGATTTTGTCTATCTGTTACGGTTTAACGGTTATGAAAAATTTAGTAAAATACATCCAGAATAAAGAACTTTTCAAAGACTATGCCCAGAAAATTCAAAATATACATTCTATTTGTGATCTGAATGTCTTTAGTATACGATTTAAAAAAATCGAAGTATTTTCCAGTTTTCTTGAAAATCTTCGTGTCGCATCCCTGGAAGACACTGAAATTAACTACCAATTTTGGTATTTAACATAGTTTTCGTTTTTGAGCTACACAGACATTCCTCTACAAAGCTTTTTTTTTCAGAATCAGGGGACCTCAAAACATACTTCCAATCAAATCTCGGTATCACATTTTTGGGTGGAATACATACCTTCTATATCCACCATGTACAGTGTGCATGCCGGCTAGAGAAAGTAATAAACTGGGATGCATACATCGCTAGTTGGATCTTGAAGATGGAGACCAGAAAATCATAAATACAACAAAGAAAAGCATGGTATCGGAATAGTACCAAACGACTGTAAACAAATTTAGACAGAATAAAATACCTTTCGCATTGAGACAAGAACTTTATTTCACTGTTTTAGCTCATAATAGTAAATTAAACATTTGTACATTGAGGAATAAGCTTTTGCCGGTCGCAGTTATGGTGAATAGATGATTTAATTTACCGCGAATTTGCTGAATTATTAAACGAAACACAGCGCACGTGCATTTGCGTAAACTTTGAGCTCCGTAGAAGGAACGAATCCCGAATATTGAAGCCACTAGACGTCAGGGTGTATACGTGCTTCATGTTTCATGCTCTTTTTCAGAAATTGTGCGAAACTTACCAAATGAAGAATAGGAGCCAAAATCCCAAGAAAATGTGCGCGTATAATCTAAGTTTCATATTCAAAGTCCTCAAATCTTTCCGAGTCATAAGTAGCTAGTTGTTTTAGTAGCTAACTGCCCTTTGACCCCTTCCTGAAAGCAAGGGCAGGATTACTAAAGACGTGCAAAGACACACCTGCTTGTTTTCATGACACGTGCTTGCCAAGAACACTTCTTGAGGACTGAGTGAATACTGGTGCTTCGTAGTCTGCCTAATCAATCTCAAAATAATGTAATTTGCAATGCTACATAGAAGATATCTATAAAAGTTTTGAAACTGCGACATCAATTAGGAATAGTTCAAGTAAGCTATTCGTTCTGTTTTGTTTTGAAACACTTATCTACATAAAGTCGCCAGGTAGATGTTCCAGTGTCTGGTGAGAGCAGGCCATCCCAAACATATAGATGCAAATACTAGATCATGCTATTTGTTGTCATGTATATTACTGTGCCATTATACATACTTCATATGGTAATGGAGTTGAATAGCAAATAAAGGAGTGACCTCCGTTATGTGCACGATTTCCTTTCTTCTACTTGTAATGTTTTCAAAACATTATTGCAGCATGACAATACATTGTGCATTAGTGCTGCAACACTACACAATCTGTTTATAATAAAATGTCTGGTTTTCCATCGTAATGTTATTCAGAATATGAATTGTATTCATTGCTAGTTATTTAAATTATAACTAGAACCGCATGGGTATGTTCCTGTAATGCTTGCACATGTCTATAAATAGCTAAAATTTTCTTATAATTTATGTTTTCTGTCAATATTACAACACAGAAAAAACTTGATTAATAATTTTTCTCCTAAAGCTTTCCAGATACACGGTTTGCTCAAAAGGATTCTAGGAAAATTCTAGTACCCGTAAAATCTATAGTCCATGTACTAAAGCTAATTTATTGGTGTACTTGGGATGCTTTTTCATAGTGTTCTTTAATTATAATTCAGCTAAAGGTATAGAGATAATCTCTAAGTTGAGGTTTTGGGTTGCTGCTTCTCCCTTCTCAGGAACCATTTAACTCACCAAATGTTATGGCTCTACATGTTTTCTTGAGAAACAGCAAAGATAGCAGACGCTAGCTTGAGGTAGTGATGGACACTATTGAATGAAAGCTATCGAACTATTCGATAGTCGTCCAACTATCGCATATTCGATGGTTATCCAAGTATTTGATTTTAAAATGTTACTAAATGTTACTTTTCAAGTCGCTTAGGGTTTCAAATCCATTTAGATATGTCAGAAAATTATAAAATTAGAATTGAGTAAATAAGAAGGCAGCTGTACATCCAACCAATAGGTAGTTGAATAGACTATAGAAAGCTTGAATGGAACCAGTTTACATCCCTATGGCATCAGACAGAATTGTAGGCAGGGCAAGAGAATTTGCCAGCAGATGGAAGATCAGCCGGAAGACCGAGAAACATATGGAGGACCTTTTAATCCTGAATGGAACAGGACTCATGGCTAAGAAAACGAAAAATATAAGAAGACAACAACGAAGAAGAAGATGAAGAACAAGAAGATGAAGAAAAAAGAAAGAATTTTACTTATAAAAATATTAGTTTTCTCTTAAGAAACGCCAACGCTTTGCTAATATTCCTATACAGATTTATTGTAACTAAAAACTATTTATTCCAATGAAATTAACCTAAATTATGGTTCCACCAGAAAGCCCTTCCTGGCAATTCTGTATGCTCAAAATGAAAACTGCTTCTGCTTCACTACTGTAGTACATGTTACAAACAGCTGGTTGTTCCCTTATCTTTATAATGTAGTTGATGTTTGCAGTTCTCCCGAAGATTTGGTGAGTCACCTATACTATACTCGACAGATATCCAGACACTTTTTTATGAGCTGCTTCTTTATGAAATTGGTGACCTTTTAGAGATGTTTATTGTGCTAGAAAGCTCTAACCTAGTCCATTTGTCAACAATTTCTGTTCATGTTTTCATGGTGTTTCCCTGAATTTCACTGCTTCTTCAGGCTTCTTTCTCTGCCCGGAAAATTCGATAGCCATACCATAAATGTTATCCTAACATGCTGCAGTGGCTAAATTTACTCTCCAAATGTATGGGAAAATGAAAGTGACAACATCCAAAATAAAATGAAAAGGCAGCGCTAACAGCAGCAACCGACTTTCGGGAAGGTTTCACACCACTTCTGTTCCGTCAACATATGTAACATACATATTCGCATATTCTGCAACAGATTTATTCTTTAAAAAATCTGAATTTTCTCTCTACATCATGCTATTCAAGATAAACAGAAGATAGCAGAAATGATCATATTATTTTTTACCTAATAAGTAGAAGGGAACTAAGGAGTTACACTGAACTAAAGCAAGAATCAAACGTTTTAAAAAGCTGTTACTTTGTGATTTAAATTCGTTTCTTTGCATGGTCAGAAGAAAAGTTAGTGTATTTAAAAACTGAAATCAATAACAAGGAATACTTAAAAATAGCCAACTCTACGAAAAGATGTGTATGTTGTAACGGACTCTACATCTTTTGTGTAGTTTAGGAGCGATATAAATATCATCCAGTACGAAAAGTCTTCAGAGCCTGTTCCGAGAAAACTTCGGCAAAATCTTCGTGTCGCATTTTTGGAAGATACTGAACTTTAATACCAAGTTTGGTATTTTACCGACTTTTCGTTTTCGAGCTATCATATTCACAGAAACACGACACACACACACACACACACAATCCGTGCAGTAGCCGAGTAGTTAGAGCACTCGCCTCTCACCTACGCGGCCCAATTTCGATCCCTAGCGACTGCATATGGGATTTGTGGTGGACAAAGCGGCGCCGGGGTAAGTTTTCTCCGGTTTTCCAGCCATAGTATTCCACCGGTGCTCCGTCTTCATTCCATGTATCATAAGTGTGATCGTCAGCGGTGGCATATAGTAAAAACGGGCGTTAATACTATCAAAAATAACTACACACATACATAATCACATTATATAACAATACTTACACACGAGGACCTTTTTCCAAAAATGCTTCTTTTTAGATACAGATGAACCTAAAACGTGTATTCCCGGTGAAATCTTGGTATTGAATTTTTGGGTGGAATGCGATGCATTCTCTATTATTTACATTGCACATACGTGCTAGACAAAGTAAAATGAAATCAGATTCAATAATAGTAAATGTTAAGGAAACTTTGAAACCTGAGAATTGCTAGAAAGGGGAGAAGGCCGGAACTGAAGAAAATACAGCAAAGTAGAATCTGAGGATGAAGGTAATGTAGACATAGAGCCAAAGACCCAAAGCAATTTTCCCTTGTAACAGTAAATTTTGCGGGATTTTCTGCCCGTAAATCTACAGGATATATTGAAGTCTACACTTTCAGATCTGAGCATGAAAAGGCCGGGATTATCCGGAGCCGGGAATGAATGCCTTGCCATAGTTAAAGAAAAAAATCTAATGTGTTCCTTCACATGACTTTCTCTAGCTGTTTGACAGACAAAGTTTCCTTACAAAATATTCTTTTTTTTTTTTTTTTTTTGCGTTCTGCTAATAAGATAAATATTGCCAGTTTCTTTATATAGAAGAAAGGAAATAAGAGAATACACTAGATAATGCGTTAGTCAGATTTTGTAAAAGCCAATTGATACGTGAAACAATTGAAACTCGGTTCTCTTTGCTTGCAAGGAGTAAATGAGAGAGAAAAAAAGATATCTCCCATTTGAGAAACGTTTAAATACCTTAAAACTGAAACCTATAGCTCGGAAAACCTTGAAAAACGGTTAATTGTACAAAAAATGTAGGTGACGTAAATTGTTTGCTTTAATGAGAGATCTGTTGTTCAAATCCGGCTATGGCATTCAATTTTTCGCCATGAAGCCGTCAGCCCACACGGGTTTGGACCCTGCCCCTCACGCGGACATAAGACCCCCATTCCACCCCAGCGCCGAGAGCAGCAGTTACAAAGCGAAGTGTCAGCACTTTGGCCACAGCACAATCGCCGACAATTCTACCTGGAAAGATCGGATTTAAAAAGATGTAGTAACACGAAATGAAGGGACGGGACATTTGGGGGATGATAAAGCCTCCCCAACATTCACCTGGTGACTCGGAAAACCCCGAATAACTCATGGGTCAGGAAGATTAGCAGCGGCCTCCACGACCTCCTGAATATTAGGGCTACTGCAGAGCCATCTCGTTTCATATGTTAGACTACACAGATTTATTTTCTAGATTGTAAGTATTTTGAAACACGGCAACCGTAATTAATAATAGTGCCAAATACAGTTTTTAAGACAAAATCTATCATGTAATGGCACCATAAATACTATAGCTATATTAAACTAAAGAAAGATCTATTAAATTAGCTTGAGCTCTTTAAATGCTTTGGTTCTTAGCGTCCCATTTCATGTTGAGCGTGAAATACCAGTTAAAATTATTCCGAGATCTCTTTACCAGGGTTAAGATTCATGCCATCAATTATGACACGCGACCACCGCCTTATGAAGAAAGCCATCCAAATCCTTCTAAAGGATACAACTTTACTTCAACAACTATTGCTTGAAAATGTCCTAAGGTTTGAAAATTAAAGTTTTAACATGTTTGTCAAGTCTTCAATAAACTTATAAAAGCTTTTAAGACAGGATAGGAACAACCCAAGTATTCTTCAAGCCTCCAATTTAGTTTGGAAAATATTTTCCGAATCCGATTCACCATGTTGGCAACGACTTCAAATAAATGGCCCTTTCTACAACTGTTAAAAGTCTTATATGCATAAAACACAGAATTTGTGTTCTATAAATTGCGTACACCTTAAAATAGAAAACTTAATTGAACAATATGATATCCACTTTGATTTTTGCTGCAATAAAGTAGACTAAAATTGCAAAACAGTTTAGGCAGTGAATCAACGTTTAAATAGAGGACTTAAAAAGCTATTACTACTCTGTACCAGGAAATCAAGCGTTATTGTTCTCTATCTCTTGTTCCTTTCTTTGTGATTTAAGGACAGGCAGAGATTGAATCTAAATGGCACATAGAGCCGATTGGTTGTTTGGGAATCGGGTTATCTGTATAGCTATCTATTCTATTGGAGAACGTTGGTGCAAAGCAGTTTATACAAATCGCTTTGCGTTGCTTCAGGATTTAGTGGCTACCTGGGATATTGCACTGGCTCTTTGTTTGGAAGTCCTGCAGATAAAGTTCATCTGGTAGTTCCTTTCTGCAGTGAACAACCGCAATGCGCTAGGAACTTAAGTTTGGAAATCACTGGATATTTTATGTTTGTTTTTAAAGCTAATGACTCATATGAGAATGGAAATTATCTTTGTGAAGTTAAGGTGTATTCAAAATGAAAATTAAGACATAATCATGTCTAGGGTTTTTCCACACTAATGCCCATCTGAAGCTTAAAAGACACTACAGGTTAAATGGACCGAGCCAGGTGGTTCAGGTTGCTTTTGGGAGGTCGTGAAATCTGCGCCCCGCGGCCGACCACTCCAACCACAGGCTTCTTTGGGGTTATTCCCGGGTTACTAGGCGAATGCCCCCCCCCCCGAACATTCTATTCTTTCATTTCATTTTTATTTCATCCCACCGTAAGTATCGACGAGGTCTGCGGCAGAGGGTGACTGAGCTTTGCTAATGCAGCAGACGTCAACAGTTTGCGGACCCAGGTGGTCTATCCGGGACTCAGCCACGGGTTCCTGGCGAGATGAAAAACTGCTTGTGTACTTTTAGGGACCTTCCATGACGGCTCTGTCCCTGTCTGGATGTCGGCCGCCCTTTGAAATTACACTAATCTCCTCCTTCCTCAGGGTTAAGCCTACGGCTGCAGCGTGGAATGCCTCTCCATAACGTACACAAACATACACACACAGATTAGATGAAGCGCATTGTTGCCTACATCTACTTTACGCCTACAGCTTCGGTATTCAGCTGTGATAGGCCTAACAATTCAATATTACCTTTTGAATTATACACAAAACATTATAAAATATATTCACTATTATTTACGACTAATGTAAATATTTATTTTTCACCTGCAGTTAATATTCCCTCTTTATAGGTTTAGTACTGTAATTGTATTTTTAGGCATAAAATATATCCAATGGGGAGATATAAAATAATAACCATTTTAATGTTTAGGCCATCCTATTCTTACTCATGAAAAAAATGCATGAGAGTGAAATGTTTTAAAACAACTATTCAGTTACTATTATTCTTCAATATTTGATAGCTTAAACTATTTCATTTATTTCCATATAAATATTCATTATAGTTGAATAACCCAATGCAATCTTCATTTTGCGTCTCTTCTTAGTTTACCAAAGTCCGTTTCTTTCCTAATTTATATAACTCCGTAACTAACATTTACGTAAATTACAATATAAGTAATCTACATTAATACTTCATTATATTCCCCACGTTAAGAAAACTTCCTGACAAGTTATGTCAGCTTTGGAAACAAACAACCTCAACATTTTGGTATTTCTAAGAGAGCTATTTCACAGTCTCGTAATTTTTCATAAATTGCAGCATTTCCGAAGTAGTTTTGTTTTACTAGACAGATGTGTTTCATAGAAATAAATATTGCATTACACAGGGGTTTATTTTAGAATCAAATTCAACATACTTGTGACAATGCAAGGTAATTTTTCAGTCTGTGAAAGGATAAATTAATGGAATACAGAGTGAACCAAGAACATTGATGTAAAGGGTCACTTTGTTGAACAATTAAACCAATTTAATAAATGTATGCACGCTTTATGCTTCATTCAGAGATGTTTTCAAATGAACCTAAAAATGAAATTGCATATAGGTACACATGAAGGGTGTACAGCCAGATTCACTCCTATGTAGAAAAGGCTATTACCCCACTGCATGCCAAAACTGTTCGTTTGTAACCACCTCGGGTTACATTTTTTTCCGTTAGGTAACCTAGAGGTAGCTCACTAGACTTGCGTGATGCTACAAATGTTTAAGCAGAACATTTCAGGGGTGTCAGAGGCTGTTTATTTGGGACGTAAAATCCTTAGCATGGCTTACTTCGGAAGGCAAGTAATGCCAATGACCCATGTATTGCATTTATAGCACGTAAAAGAACCTCAAGCATAGTAAAGATATTTCTGAGAAAAATAAGGCAGTCTTTCACGCACAACATAGAATGCGACGCTGAGAACCACAGTAGTTAAATAATCTCCATAAATAAACTCAATTTCATTTTTCCCATCTTTCTGGAAGTCCCTTTTTCCATTGGCTTTATATTTTCATGACATTTTTTTAAATACTTTACCCATCCAATATTCAGTCAAGATACGTTTTTCGATATGAGTGAAAATGCCTAGCTATTCATAAAAGTTGGTTAGGCAAATTAGTCGTTTTCTGGTTAGGAAAACGCTAAAGATGATGTGTGAAGTGCATTATTATTTGACCAGTGAAACGAGAAGGAAAACTATCAAGTACAGATAATACAGAAACAATACTATTCTATTATTTATAAATTAATGTAACTATTCTGTTGTAATCGGAAATATTACAGCATAATAATTGTTCTAATATAAAGTGTAAGATGGGGGCAATCTTTGTGTTAAAATATTTTAATTTGCTGTATGTAAACATAACACTCGTAACTTTGTGATTAGCTTTAAAAGTATGCATTAAAAATGATGAGTGTTACATTCACACATATTCTTCTTTCACTATCATTTAATTTGAACCTATTTCACACAAAAACTTATCAGTCTTCTCCAAATGCTATGTAAGTATATATATAGCAGGTATAATACGTATTGTATTCCATCCAAAAATTCGAAACCTAGAGTTTACTTGCTCTAGAAGGTTAGTACGTATGTAAGTACCTAGATAAGGTGTTAAATTCCGCCCAAAAATTCGACGTCGAGATTTCACCGAAAATATATGTTTTGGGGTACTCTGAGTCCACAAAAACGTTTTTGCAAAAAGTTACGAGTGAGTGTGTGTGTCTATGGACAGCATACCGCAAAACGAAAAGGTGTTAAAAACTAAACTCGGTATTTATGTGTATTTTCCAAGTATGTGGCATGAAGGTTTTCAAGAAAATTCCTCTACCACAAACTACTCTTTACATGGCAAAATGTTTGAAAATTTTGTTCTTTTTTCAAAAATGGCTCTAACGATATTTTTTAATAAAATGCGGTATATTAAAGATATTTACATTATATCAAAATTTTGTTCTGAATTTTCTAGGAATAACACCTGAAGATCTCTTTATCCTAGAGCAATTTTGCAGAATTTTGAACGGTTAAACCGTAAGAGACAAACACTTACTACATAACAATTTAGATGTTAACAAAACACATAGTTATATAATATATGCTTTACTTGTGAAGTTGACCGTTTTCAAAGTATTCCTTGTATTTGGTTTCAATTTTAAACTTCTTAGCTTTTTTTTTTCCTCAAATGGGACCACGTATTCCGACTCGAACCTCAATTATTTCACATAGCAATCAATTTTTAATAGCTTTGGTTATCGCTTTACTCTAATGTGCTACCTTATTTCCCTTCCATTTACAAGTAATAAGACAAACTCTGCTAATATTTATTTTGATTAGGTAAACGAAAAATGTTTTGTACGAATACTTTATATATTGAACAGATAGAGAAAGCTATGATAATGGAACACATCCGATTTTTTTTAGAAAAAGGTCCGTGTAAATGTCTGCATGTGTTTGTGATGTGTGTTTGGAACATAACTCAAAAACGAAAAGTCCGTCAAATACCAAATTTGATATTTAAGTTTACTATCTTCCAAAATGTGACACTAAGATTCTAAGAAAAATCCCCCGACCCAAATTACACTTTACATGAAAGTTTTTGCGAATTTTTTTATTTTCTCAAAAATTACTCTTATGATTAAAATACATATATTATATACATTTATACTGATAAACTTTATGTCTTTAATTTATTGGGATTTTCTCAGAAGTTCTCCTCATTCTTAATAACTTCTACTTTCCTGGTATACCGTAAAACAGAGAGAGAGAGAGAGAGAGAGAGAGATAGAAACTTACTACACAAAACTTATATCTCCTTAAAACACATAATTTATATCAAATTCATTTTATAAAGCTAATCATTTATTTCCGAGGAAGCTACAAAGGCTGAACTAGTATCAATTTTTTTAAATTGTTGGTCGTAAGGTCTATATTTTGAATTTCGAAGTTAAGTTAATGAATGTATATTAAACATTTGTATATTTAAGCGTATATAATTTGTACTTATTTTACTGTCCATATCTATGAAATGTTATTATATTGATGTAATGTGTTATCAATATAGGAAAAAAGAAACAGAATACACAAATTTCCCTGAGATGCACATTTTGAATACAATGTAAATGAAAAATTTCATAATAGCATCTCTTTTGGCTTATTGAATTTTAAGTTGACGAGTGTTGTATTTTTAATTAGAAATTAGTAATTAACAGCAAAAAACATTATGTAGTTTATTTTAGGTAGAGGCTTAGATACTAGTTATACTCAGATGCAGATCACTTACATTGCCATTCTAAAATGTTTTGCTAATTATCGTAAACCACGTATTCATTTTTCGTAACATCTACGTTAAACATTCAAATATTTAATAAACTAAGGGAAGCTTGATTTCCAAAATGTCTAAGAATACGCACGAGCTGTTTGGCATCTGCGGAAGTAAACACTCTGCGTATTTACCTCTTTTTCAAAATATTACGAGAGAAATACAAACAGTACCTTCTCAAGGTATTCATGCAATGTGTGAATGTTATGCATTAAGGTTTATATGACGCTAGTTGTAGGAGTACATACCACATGCTCACAAATTGTATAAAAAGAGAAAATCACATAATATTATTAGCTCATAGAAATCCAGGGAAAATAACTGTAAATATTCCAGAGTAGAAATATGCATAAATGCAAGCTGTTAACTGAGGTAATTAGGCGAGATGGGCTAGCTTAATTCCAGGTATAAGTTCACCAAACACCACCAGCTAATGAGCACAGAAAAGAACAGACAAATAAAGAAGTGAGACAGGAATAATGACTTGTCTTCCAAGTAGCACAAAGCGTTGAAAAAACAGACAAAGAAAGAATAATGTTAAAGTGAGAAGGAACTACTAGGTATTTACAAACGTGTCATGTGCACGCTATGACATCAGAACTTGGCACAATTTATTCTCATAACCTGTGAGGTGATGCTAACACAGAACCAATAAAAGATGTTGTTACATTTTATGGTACGAAAGTTGGCGTCACCCAGGTTTACTATGTAGGGCAGATCTCTTACGCTGGCTCTTACACTTACTCTGAATTACCTACTTGCATGAGCTTGTGTTCACGTCACGTTGAGTTGTGTGCACGTGGTGGGGGAGCGATGTGCAGAGGGTTAGATTAGGCTCCTCATTAGTAATTAAATGGTGGGATGGTATGAACAGAATGGGTTGGTTCCTTGTAAGTAAAGAGAAATACATTAGTTTATAACATTATTCGGATCTTTTAAAAGCTGGTCATATATCGAAATTCGGTTCTCTTTGCATGCCAGGAGTAAAATAAACTATATATGAAAGGAACGATTACCTTCTGTTTGAGAATAGTTTAAGTACTTCAAAACTGAAACCAAAAAAGAATATTTCGGAAATGGTCAAGTCGAAGAATATATAATGTATATATGAGATACATTGTGTGTTTTAATGAGATTTATAGTTACCTTACGTTTACCAGTTATACAAAATATATCGGGAATGAAGAAGTCTTTGGACGCTATTCCCAAAAAATTCAAGATATGCACTTTGTTTGTCATTAAATGTTTAACACAGCCTCATTACAGCCATTTTTAAGAAAATCAATATTTCAAAAATATTCCATATAATAGGTAGTTGGGGATGGGGGATTTTCTCGAAAATCTACTTGTCGTGTCCTTGGAAAATACTGAACATTATAACCTACTTTTTATGTTTCAGTTATGCTGTTCACAAACATATAGACATCCTCTGATACACGGACCTTTTTCTGATCATGCTTTTTTGCTTTTTCGACACAGTACATGGCAAATGCTATGTGGTGAAGAAGGTATTGTACTCCACCCAAAAAATCGATACGAAGGTTTCACCAAAAATACACGTTTTAGGTTCTCATGTATAAAAAAAAACATTTTTGAAAAATATTCAAGTGTGTGTGTAAAACGCGATAACTCAAAAACTAAAATTCGGTAAAATACCAAACTTTGTATTTAAGTTTAGTATCTTCAAATAATCCGACACAATATTTTTAGTAAAATGATCCACCTAAAACTACACTTTATATGGAAAAGTTTAGAAATGTGTGCTTTATCAAAAATGGCTAACACTTTGATTAAAATATTGTATATTAAATATATTTACATGACAAATAAAATTCATATTTTTAATTTTCTGTGCATAGCCTCTGAAGACATAATTATTCTGGATGCGTTTTGCTAGGTTTGCATAAATAGTAAACTATAAGAGAGAGACACTACACCAAAAAGGTAGATCTTGTTAAAACACACAATTTATGGTATATACATTTTTTCGTGTAGTTGAATATTTTTAAGATATTCAGTTTTAAAAAAAAATTCTTATACAGAATTTGTCAGCTTCTGGCAAAGTTTGAATTACATGGCAACCAGCTTTTAAAATATTTGACTGTTGCTATAGCCTATTGTATTCCCTTATTTACGTTTTACTTACAAGGAGACAAGTAATATATTGATATTTATCTCGATTAGCATGGAGTACATACAATAATACGCTTTTTAATAATAATATGGTCGTCTCCTTAGCGCGGTGGTAGCGCAGCTGCTTACCAAGCGGGAGACCTGGGTTCGATATCTAGTACCGGTGTGGGGATTTTTCCCCCGCTGGGAGACCTGACCCGGGGTGCACTCAGCCTCGTAAGGTCCCTGGGGGATAGCTACTTGATGGAGAAATAGCGGCTCCAGGTCATGAGAAACGCATTAACCGGCCAAAGGGGACTCGAGGCGCTGACCACGTCTCACCTTCCAATCCTGCACCCCATCCATGACGTCTGTAGTGGACAGAGATGGAGGACGCAGCGGCCGGGCTGTCGGCCAAGGTTCCCCGTGAGCTGTCGTGCCACGGAGTTATAATAATAATAATTAATAATATGCCACAGAGATATAGAACAAGGCATGTGAATGGAAAATTTAAGAATTTTTCCGCTGAATCTCTGTATCGACTTTTTGGAATGGTTTACAATAATTTTTCTAGCTGCTATGTAAACTATATATCCTTACGTGCTAAAGAAACTAATATCAAGTTTTTGGAAATGGATTACAAGAATTTCTCTAGGTACTATGTAAGTTGCATACCCTTGCGTGCTAAAGAAACTAATACAAACTTAAGACTAAATGTTAAAATCCACGTGACACACCACACAAAATACTGAATAGTAATTATATTGTGCACGATAATAGTAAGCTAAGTTTAAAAGAAAGTAAACTTTCAACAGCTTTTCATCCCAAAATCTAGCACATCACTCATATCTTAATATCTTTATCTGATCCTTGTTTCATGCTTCCATCTAGACTCCATCTTTTTATATTTGCTGCTGAAAAATGCGTCGATAAAGTGCCGCAGACATCTAGGTCATTTAGCGGCGATCAGAATCTATCTTTGTCGTAGTACAAATTGCCTTCTTCGCAACCGACAGTCCAAGCTCAGCACCATCAAGACCAATAACGCGAACACTCTTATCGTTTGAAGATAAATTGTGGGTAATTTACAGAGAAAGCTACCATATCTTTACTTTCTGACATTTCTTTTTCTTGTCTCGCTCTCTTCTGTAATTTAAAAACTGGATCAGCAGAAAAAAGAGTTGCCACTTGAAAGGAAATTCGTGGCGAGAGACCAACCTTAGATAATGTTTTTCACAGTCAAAGATGATTATCATATAGCACAAAGGGGCTTAACTGTACAAGAAAGTATTATAATGCTATATAGTGTGGCTTTCAACAACAATATAAAATCAAATATGTTATTCTGAAATGAAGCCTTATACACGCATTGTCAATGTCACGAATATCTTGTTATATATTGTTTTCTTCGGACATTGTAATTTAATTTATTCTTCTAAACTAGAAGGTGTAGGACATGAGTTGGAAAAGTAGAACTGAAAAGTTCAATGCCAAGGCCGGGACTTGAACCACGCAACTGTCCTATACTGGGCTAGTGTGGAAGAAAGAATTAATAGACAATAATTGACCTAATAGTTGGTAAACAAGAAACCCATGGTTAAGTAATGCAAAAAAAAAAAAAAAAATAAATACTGTAACAGTCAGAATCTACTGATGAATAACTGTCTTTCTTCAGTGAATTCGGCCGCGCCGTGGCCGAGTGGTTACACAGCTCGTCTCTCACCTAGACGGCCGTGGTTCGATCCCAAGCGATCGCATGCGAGATTTGTGGTGAACAAAGCGGCGCTGGGGCAGGTTTTCTCCGGGTACTCCGGTTTCCCCCGTCATCGCATTTCACCGGGGCTCCATCATCATTCACGTATTATCAGTGTCACCGCCTGCGGTGCCATAAGTAGTTAAAGCGGGCGTTAAACACTACCAAAAAAAAAAAAAAAAAAGTAAGTGAATTCGCAAACTTTTGCGGCAATTTTTCCCTTCGACGTTGACTGTAGTTACTAGTTTTCTTTCGAAACTGAACTTTGGAAATGTCTTCAATCTCATGCCACAAAATTTGCAGTCGCACGTTTAAACTCACTCAGGTGTAACAAAGCGCCCCGTCTCGCCGTCAAAGAACCCGCCGACAGCACACGTGTCCACTGGCACACAATTACAACGGCGATATCAAAAGAACTTTTCACCAGCACACGTGAATACTAATGCAGGTGTAGCAATGGGTGTCATCAATTCGCTATCGACCTAAAAGTTCGACGATTATAACCGTAGGGTGTAGTCACAATAGTGTAGCACTTATGACATTGTAAAATCGCCATTGGGGTGTTTTATCTCAAAACAGTTTAAGATCTCCTTGTGGTTTACCGAGAAAATCTTGAGATGGTGAATTTAAAGCCGTGTCCGCATGCTACCATATTAGCTCAGAGCGACTGTACGGAGAACAGTAAATCCGTGGTTCAAATTCCGGCTGTGGTCTGACTCTACCTATCTGTGGAATATGTAGTGTGGTCTTTTCTCAACAGATTTGGATACCTCTTATCATAATATGCGAGACATTATACTGAATCAAATGCCTTTGGCGTGCTTGGAATTTGCGGAGTGGATGTTCCGTTTAAATGGTGCTACAAGTGAAGGCTTTCAGGCCAAAAATTCCCAATGTTTCGCTGAAGACTCCGCTTGGCATTGCCACACGTGATCCGTGGCTGGGTAGAACTCCTAACAGGCACCAGATCACTGATGAAGATACTAAGCGTTGTTCTTGGAGAAATTTTGGGAACTTTAAGCCCCACTAAACCGCGGACTATAAGCTTGTGAGGTAATTTTATTTTTCGTTGGGGTTAAATTTTGAAAATGCTGCTGTAGTTCAATTTGTGGCCTGGTTATACACCTCTGGATTTTCTGGTGCCCAGTAAACACAGTCATATGTTTGAAATTTGATTTGGGTCCCACCCTTGTCACAAACTTTTATCCTCATTTTCTATACGTGGAAAATGTTCACAGAATTCCATTTGGCGTTCAGGATCTCCTTATTCAAAGGGGAGTTGCCCTCCGTGGAGCAATGGTTACCATGCCAAGGTCATGGGTACAAATCCGACGGAAGACGATGGATTTTTTCGGGTGTAAAAATCCTTAGGATGGTTTCCTTTGGAAGGGAAGTTAAGCCGTTGGTCCCGTGTCGTAGATTTACGGCATATAAAAGACCTCAAGCCTGATAGAAAGGCTTCTGAGCGAAATTAAGCGGTCTTTCACGTCCAATTTAGAATGGAACGCTGAGAATGACAGTAGTTACAGAGCTCCATAAATAACTCGCCATTTACACCTTTTATTCAAAGTAGAGCTGAGATATTAGCTGAAAATGGTAAAACTTTTCCATTTTTACCTCTCTAGTTGGTACATAGTACATAGGTAGAGAAGGCACTACATTCCACCCATAATTCAATATCAAGATTTCAAGTTTATGGATCCCATTAATCTAAAAGAAAGAATTGTTATAAAATAGGTCCGTTTATTTGTGTCCGTGTGTGTGTGTGTGTGTGTGTGTGTGTGTGTGTGTGTGCGCGCGTAGGTGTCTGTGAACAGCGTACTCAAAGGTAGAAAATTGATTAAATAATAAACTTAATATTTAGTTTAACATCTTCAAAGTACTCTCACCAAGGCGGCCAGGGTTCGCTCCCCAAAAAATCAATATTAAGATTTCAAGTTTATGGATCCCATTAATCTAAAAGAAAGAATTGCTATAAAATAGATCCATTTATTTGTGTGTGTGTATAGGTAAAATAAAAAAAAATTGTTTAAATAATAAACTTGATATTTAGTTCAGCATCTTCAAAGTACTCTCACCAGGCGACCCGGGTTCGCTCCCACGTGACCGCTTGTGGAATTTGTGGCGGATTATACGCTGCAGGTTTTTCTCCGGGATCTCCGGTTTCCTCACCATCACCATTATACTCCACCGGTGCTCCATCTTCATGCCATGTCTTATCAATGTCATTACCTGCGGTGGCATATATAATAAAAGCATATGTTAAATATTATCAAAAAAAAGAGAGAGACTTTCTCAAAACTGCCTAACACGATTTTGTTTATAATGTCGTATATTACAGATATGGACATGACAAATAAAATGTATACATTTAATTCCTGGACATGCCCTCTGAAATCTCTTTCTGCTGAATAACTTTTGCATAACTGGTAAA
Organism: Hymenopus coronatus; assembly: GCA_030762935.1. Classification (NCBI taxonomy): domain Eukaryota; kingdom Metazoa; phylum Arthropoda; class Insecta; order Mantodea; family Hymenopodidae; genus Hymenopus; species Hymenopus coronatus. Next base: position 38,410,687 of record CM060890.1, read on the forward strand.
ACGTAACAGATATACAAAAGTTTACTTTACATAACATGTAGAACTTGCCAAAATACGCAATGTATCTAAAGTGCATTTTTCTTGTAGATCTAACCCTTCCCGATATATTGATTATTATAGATTAAATGTTCTAATAAATATACTTTTCTCAAACGGAAAGTCATCATCATATTTTTTCATCGTGGTCAAGCAAAGAGAGCAGAATTTCAAGCCCATCACAGAGCTCTGGGTTTTAAGGGATTTGGCTATCGCTTTAGCTTATTTGTTTCTTAAATACTCCTCGTATCAAAAAAATTTCAACCGTTGCTAAATGTTGCAAACATGATCTTATACAGCGGATGACTATATCACTTGGAACATCAGTAAAGAGCAAGGTGATCCATTCTAGTCAGCAAATGCAACTTCAAACGAACCTCTTCGAATTTGACCGCGTCCGGGCATTTCAGATTGCACGCTCCACTCATACACGTGAAGACTGCAGTAAGGCATGTTTCCTATCTCAAGGTATTGCACTCCACCAAAAAATTCGGTACCGAGATTTCACCGAAAATATCCCTGTATCCAAAAAAAGTATTTTCAGAAGAAGGTCCGTGTGCCTGTGAACACGATAACTCAAAAACGAAAAGTCGGTAAAACACCAAACTTAGTATTTAAGTTAAGCATCTTCCAGGGATACCACACCAAGATTTTTAAAAAAATCCCCCACCCAAAACTACCCTTTACATGGAACTTTTTTCGAAAATTTTGATTTTCTGAAAAATGGCTAACGATTTTTATTAAAATATTGTGTATTAAAGATATTTACCTGACAAACAAAATGTATATTTTGAATTCTCTGAGAATAGCCTCTGAAGACTACTTTATTCTGAGTGAATTTTACGGAATTTTGCATAGCTGCTAAACCGTAAGAGATAGACAAAAACTTACCGCACAAAAAATGTAGAGCACATTAAAGCACACAATTTATGTTGTATACATTTTTTCCTGGAGTTGATCGTTTTTGAGATATTCCTTGTTTTTGTTTTCAGGTTCGAAAATCTTAGCTTTTCTCATACAGGAATTTGTCAACTCCTGTCCATACAAACAAAGGAACTTCAGTCACATAGCAACCAGCTTTTGACTATCGCTTTAACCTATACTACTTCCTTATTTCCCTTCTACTTACAAGGAAGCAAGTAATAAGACTATTTCTGCTAATTTTTTCTCGATTAGCATGAATTAAATAGAAGCATGAGCTTTTTAAAACTTCTTTGGTGCAGAGATGTGGAGAAGTCACGTGAATGGAACACATCAGATTTTTTTATAGTGTTTACTACCTAATCATCTGTTTGCCACACTCATACTAGACATTTATTGCTAGTTGATATCTGAGGAGGTTTTTGGATAGTGCTTAACGCCTGCTTTTACTACATAGGCACCGCAGGTGACGACACCAATGGTACACGAGATAAAGAGGGAAGGTCAGATTAGCTTTAATTTTATTATAATTTATTTGTTATAGTTTTTAAGAATATCTAGTTTTTAATAAATGGATTTACTTGGGGGTATATGAAGTCTTTTTTATTTAGTTATGATAACATTAAGTGTTTCTGCAATGGCGGTGGGAATCGGAAAACCCGCCCCTGCGCCGCTTTGACCACCACAAATCCCATATGCGGTCGCCTGAGAACGAACCCTTGGTGAGAGGCGAGTGGTATAATTACTCAGCCATGGCGCGGCCTTCTGTGATAGTTAAAGTATAATGCATATTCCAGTAGAAATTTTATTTATATTTCGCGACCTAACTACGAGTCACTGGAAATTAAATGGAATAGTGTTTTATTTATGGACGCTATTTAACTACTGTGGTTCTCAGCGTCACATTCTATACTGGACATGATAGGTTTATTTTGCTTAAAGACCTCTTTATTAGGCTTGAGGTTCCTTTGTGTGCTACGGGACCAACAGCTGTACTTTTCTTCCGAAGGAAGTCTAACTAAGGATTTTACGCCTGAAAATATCAATTGAATTGAGTCGCTGTCTCATCAAAAATACTTAATAGATTGAAAAAGGGGTTTAGAGATGGGAGAGAGTTGCATGAATAGAAGAGAGTCCTGATAGAAAATGACAATTTTCACTTTTAGCAAAATGCTTCAGACGTATTTTAATACAGGAACTTATTTTGCACTGTCTCAAGTTTGCTTCGTCCTTATAACTCGTAAAATACAAACAGAAACGCAAATACAACAAATCGATGATAATATTATTGACAATTTTTTTGGTTTTCGCAATGTGGTTTATCAAATCGATATTTTTACCTGTGCGGTCTCTGTGTATAATACAGTGAATCACTTGGAAAAGACAGAGATAAAGCGAACAGAGAGACTAAACACAGCTGGAGAAGATGGATTCCCTTACTAGAACGCCTGACTTAGCTTGGGCATCGCGTACAATCCCATTTGTCTGTCGTGCTGCAGCACCCATTCCTTTTGCTGTCCGTTCAATCTCACGAACAACAATCCCACCCGGCGTACTGCAATGTCTTCCAAGAATGTGAAATGGTTTTGGGTGTATTGTCTTTTCTCGTCTTTTCGTGCTGCGGAACATGCTATTTGAGCCATTTGTATAAATTATTGCCTCAATTTGGGTATCCTGTAGTCTTGATTTTATTGGTTTTATATTGCTTTTATACTAGTGTCTGTGCTTCATTTAAATAAACTCTAGACGTTTGGAAATAGCTGGTAAGAAATATTAGCTGAAAAGATATTACAAAGACGCTTTTATCACACATACAGCTGCGTATGTTTTATACTGAAAATACATCGAAAACAAACATCCGTGTATCGACTTTCTCTTCAATGGAGCTCATATTTTATGGAAAAATTTCAAAGGATTAGCTGCTGGTGTTGATAATAAACTTTGCTTCGAACCAAAGCTACACGTATTTGCGACGAGGATGATTGTTCTAAAGATAGCCTCTACCCAAAACTTCATGTGGAAAAATATGATAGGTACTTCCAAGAAAAAAGAATAACGAACCAAATAAAAACCAAAAGATACACGAAGGGTTAAACATTACACATCTTCCTAAGTTAATACTTTTTGATCACCGATAAATGCAAAGCGTTATATACTATTTTTTAAATAATTATAATGTGTAAATATTTGTTTTCTTCCTAAACTTGGGTCTATGGGAGAGAAAACCGAAGCAGCGTATTTTATTTTTCCAATTAGTTTTACTAAAAAACCCCACCTCGTTCTATAACATCAATGCGACAATGGTTTTATGTTAATTATATTTTTTCTTGAATATAAGCTATATTATTCTTCAAAATATTTTAAACATGAAATCAAATAAATGTTAATGGCAATGACTAATGAATTATTGAGTTAAAAATTTCCCTTTTGGTCTCAATATTTCTCCACTATGGATTAGGATAGTATTGATATTGTCAATATAAATCGTGGTATTTCAATTTTATTTGTGTAGCTACCGAAAACGGGAAACATACATACGAGATACTTTTCCAATGTTATTTTATATTTACTATAAAGATAATCAAATAATGAAAGTGTTAGCTAAAGAACCTGTTGGGCACTGAGTATAGAGTTGAATTTCAACATAAACATTGAAGTTTTAACACGAATAACATACTTCATTATTTTAGTTATGTAATGTGAAACATTAGGCTCAATGTAATGGATCGGTTCATTTTACTGAATTTCTGCTGTGAATATTTAAATTATATTTAATTACTTTACTTCAACAGTAATAAATACTTTTCAAATTCATAGAACATCAGGAAATTACATCAAACTTGTTCATTTGTTGCTTATGGTCTATAAACTTATATTGCTACTCATCTTTTATAGGAGCTCTCACTGCTATTGGTGTTTCAGTTGCAGCATTTGCAATCTTTTTCAGTATCAGATTTATAACTTTCGTCTCTTTCTTTTACAATGTCATATTGCAGATATATTTTTTATTGCACTGAATTTCATAAAAACATTTTGTGTTCTAGCCTGGTACCATGTAGTAAACAAAATTTTATTACTTATTTGTGTTTTACCAATATATTACCCTTGCCTGTCTAGCAAAACCATTATCTTCTATTTTATTAAATATATATAAATTAAATTAAACATAACACTTTCCTTTTATAACTTGCAGTAGATGCTCAAGTGTGTAACTTATTCCCAAAAACTAGCATTCTTTCTGTATCTATTTTGCAACAAACTATTCTTTAAAAAGTATTTGTCTAAATACTTCAGTTAATCGAGATAAACGTTTGCATAATTGTTTTATTAAACATTTCCTTGTAAATACAAAATAATAAGGAAACATGCTAGGCTAAAGCAAAAGTCTGATCGTTAAAAGCTGATCGCTCTGTAGAAGGTCAGTCCAAAAGTCGATAAAGTACAAAACTTAATATTTATCGCCCCAAACTACCCTTTACATGATAAATTCGAAGCTTTCTCGGTGTCGGTTATTAATGATGACTTCTCTGATACAGAGTTAAGTTGAAAGCTTGGCTTTTTACGGGCGAAATTTAACTTGGTTGTTATTCAATTTTGATTTTCGCAAAAATGACTCTTAACGCTTACGATTGAAACGATTATATGAACAATAAAATGTCTATTTTTAAATTTCTGGGAATAGCCTCTGAAGATGTCTTCGTTCTTGATGAATTTTGCATGACTGGTAAACCGTGACAGATATACAAAAACGTACTACCACTATAAATATAGAAGTCTTGAAACACACAATTTATGTCATACGTTTTTTTTTTGTGAATTTGACCATTTCCGAGACATTCCTTGTTAAAATAATTTTAACTTTTCTCACACTGAAAATTGTCCACTCTAGTCATGCAAAGAAATGGATTTCAATCCCATAGCAATTTTTTCATACAGCGATGAGCTTTTAAAAGATGTGTAATAGCTTTAGCCGAGTTTATTTCCTTATTTCCAATCTGCTTAGAAGGAAGCAAGTAATAAGAGCATTTCTGTTAATGAAGTATACTGAATAATGTGGTTTTGAATAAAAATTTGTCAAAGACAAATGAAACATGCCAAATTATGTTAACCTTGTTCCAGCAGCACCGAGTGTTCATAAAACTTAATTAAAAACTTATACTTTATAAATATTTCCGATATACTGGCATTGGGTATTTGATCTTTTGTTAAAAATGAGACAGTAAGATTATAATTTAAGATGATTAATCTATGAATTTGGGAAATTGACAATATATATCTTATTAAAATTTATACCAGTTATTATATACAATAATAGTGATATATGTCATGTATCAAAATTATAGCTTTCAGTTGTTATTTAAATAATATTTTTTACTGTCTAAATTCAGTGGTATAGTAAAATGAACCACGTGATTCAGTTTCAAAAAAGAGTCCAGTTTTACAGTAAAGAATTATAAAATAGTTCTGGAGTGTTATATATTTTTATACTAGTCCTATTTAATGTAGAAATATAATTACTTTTAGTGGATTCCAAAACTCTTGATTTTTTAAAGTTTAATAATTATTTATCAATCTTTCGACATTTTTAGAAAAAGTAATATAATCATTTACTTTACTGTGAGTTTGAGTCGTAGTATAAAAATTGCAAGACGAACTAGTGAAAAACAGCATCTCCCTGATATATTTTCAGTAATTCTGTATCAATTTTTTCTGGACTGAAATAAATATTTCAGAATTTTATTCACCATCAACCCTGTCACAATTGCCTTTCCTAACTCTAATAAGGTTGCTGCATTTTCGGGAAATTGTAATTAGTAATTACACTTGGTAATTTCAATACCACGGTCATATCTAGAACCACAAAGTTTCGGTTCTAAATACCCAGTACCGGAATACACGCGCTAATATGATAAGACCTGTAGAAGAGCAGAATACTTTGTGCAGCCAATTTGAATTATTTACACAATTAATGAAGATATATTAAAGATAGGGCGTTTACGAGGGGATTCGACACCGATCCAGTGAGGATGTACATACGCTCTGGATGGGGCGCCCGCGGGAGGGAGGAGTGAGGTGAGATGAGAGGAGAGACACCGGGCAACCGGAACTAGAATTAGCTACACAACAATAGCACGCCTCTATAGTTTCTAGATTGAATAGTCCCCGCAGTCGGACAGGCAGACCGAGAACCACTGCCCCAAATAGAGGATTCAACGCCCTCGCCGCTAACCAATCGAAGACGGAAACTTCCACAGAGGGCGTTCTTTTTCCTAGTCACGCTACAAGAAACCACATCAGCGCAGTTCCAACCCTGAAATAGACCAAACGAGGTGAGGGATGAAATAAACGATATGGAGGGGCAGCAAACAATTCCAGCATTCGCCTGAAGAACCATGTAAGCTGCTAGGAAAAAAAAAAAAAAAAACATCAGGGTAGCTAGGAATAGAACACGAATCCTCTAGAGTGTGAGTCGCACGAATTACTATTACGCCATCCGATTGGTATGACGGATTCTTAATGATAAATTATTAAGTTGATTGTTAAGATAATATCCTTATTCTATTAGCTAGCCCGCCTCACATCCAATATGTCCCGAGTTCGAATCTCGATTACAGCGAGTTTTCCGTATTCTAAGAAAACGAATGTCGAGTAACTCTACTTATTACTTTGTTTTTAAAGTTAACTTACAAATATCACAATTTGTTGTTTTTCATGATAAGCAAGTTACCGTTTTTAGGGGAATTTCGTTCATCGAAATGGCGATATGCAATATTTTGCGTTTAAAATATGTATAAGTGTTCATAGGTTAATATACCTATTTAGGTTCATGACTCGTAGAGTTATTACCTTATTATAAAGTCTCTTACATTTCTATTTATATTTCTGACATGAATATATGTTTTCATAACGTTTGCAGAAAATAACAATAATAATAACGATAATAATAAGTACGCCTGGGTAGCGTGGTGGTAGCATGTCTGCCTCACGTCATGAGTTCGAATCTCGCTTAGGGTGAGTTACCCGGGCAAGGTTTTTTCGGGATTTTCCCTTATCCTGAAAAGACGAATGTCAGAGTAACTTTAAGCTCCATGGACCCTGAGATCATTTGAGCATCATATCATCAATTGCATTCATCGTCCGATATGACCAAAACAGGTTAAAGGACGTTAAACTACAAAAAAAAAAAAAAATATAATAATAATAATAATAATGATAATAATAATATAATAATTAATGCAATAAAACTACAAGCTCCCAAACTTGGTCAGTACCATTGTAATAGCATTTAAGCCTAACAGTATGAAAATTAATTTGCAACGTTAAACGGTCCATATAGAAATGCGTATAAAGAGGTCATTTGATAATTAATTTATACCTAACACATTGTTATATCTAACAAGCTTCAAATTTATACAAATGAATATGAGCAGGTATCTTGGCAAATAAATGATTTACGGTAAGCAAACGACAGTGTAGTTAATATTTTGAGAATTACAAAAAGCTAAAATTTAATTTCCGTGCGCCACTTTCTAAAAAAAAAAAGATTCCCCCCAAACAGGAAGATGTCAATTATTATAAACATTATAAACTGATATGTGACTCTTTGTGCCACTACTATCAGAAGCATGGCTCTAACTAAATGGAGTGCACGGAGCTCTAGCACAAAATCAAAGAGATTTGATGAGGTCGGTTCTAGAACCCACGTCTGATGGAAGAATTCCTTCAGTGTTTGTTGTTTGCTCGACAAAAGAGTTGGGTGGGCTGCCTATAGAGCACGGCTTTTTCTATTGGCACCTGACTACGGGGATTTTGAATAAAACCATTGTTCACCCGCCTCAGAAAAACAGAGTGCTGCTGCTTATGACTTGTAATTCTTGGATAATATATATTAATGCAAGATGATTGATGTTGATTTTTCAACAATGACTTTCGGGTCACTAAATTTAGCTATTAGCTCTGTTGTAAAGAATAAAAGAAAACAGGATGAATCGAATTACACACATCTCCACGTGGTGCTTGCTCCTTTCAGTTTATTATTTTGCAGGGATATTAACTACAGATTGCACAATGCAAGTCAATAGAGCAAGGGGCAATATTAAGGGAAACGGTAGTTCCGTCATGGACTATTGTAGAAGCAACGTTCCATGCGCCGGATCCTCGACCCGTGTGAACTGTAATGTACACTCTGGTGCTCAAACAAATGGAGACCAGCAACACGCATCTTGGAATTAACGATGACGACCCGTTTAGCTTGGCATATAAATCACCTCGTACCTGGAACTGGTGTGTCAAGAATAGGAACAGGCAATATATCTCGTGAAACAAATGGAATCCCTCATTATGAATTGCACCCCAACCTCGCTACAAGCGGAAGGTTGTGGGGAACACAGACTCGATTTCTGTTAACAGAGATGTATTGTACAGAAGTTCCCCTTAAGGATGCGCAACCCTCTGTATTTATATGTAAATTCGTTTCTATTTATCCTTGTGCTTAATGAAGGACAAATACAAACGACATTATTTGGGTTAAACGTATATACGGGTACCACAGAAGTTTCTCAGCTAACATTTACATGCAAAGGTTTCTTAAAAATATGTACTTTCTCTCCTGCTTACTTATAATAAGTAGAGGAAGTATTGCATGCTACCCAAAATATATGCTTTAAAGTCCATAAATCCTCCAAAAATTTTAAGAAGGTTCATGTATACATGTGAGTTTGTGAACACCATAGCTCAAAAACAAAACATCAAACTAATATATCAGTTCGTGTCCCCTAAAATGCTAAACAAAGATTTTCTAAACAAACAATATTAAAATTGTAAATATTTTTATTATTGTTGATTTTATCTATAGTTTCTTTATGGTGTTTTTATTAAAATATATGTTTAAGACATTTTCATGGCAAACAAAACTTATATCTTTCTGAGAACAGCTTCTAAATGACTATTTTCTAACTTGTAACCCTAAATATACAAGCTCTTACTGCACAAATAATACAGATATAAAGCAACAATTTGTGTTAAATGAAATGTGTTGTAGCGTAAATCATTAGTGGAATATTATTGTTAGGTTATACATTTTGAACCGCATATTTTCTAGTCCATTTTTCTCGTGTTAATAAAAGAAGAACGGGTTTTTAAAGAATTCAGAGAGTAGTGAATTCTTAACAGATTTGAATGTCGCTTAAGTCTATTTTGCATTACATCTTAATTAGGTAAACATATTATAAAATCTTTTCTGCGTATGTTTATTTCGATTAGCATGAGGTAGGTAGAAGAATAAGCTTTTTGCAAAATTAAGTTTCTTAAGGAATTAATAAAGAAGGTAATGTGATTGTAAAATATCACTATTTTTTCTAAAGCTACCACAATGATGTACATCTAAATCTTATGTGTACTATTTACAAGATTCTCTCTGCCTATTCCACAGCAAACATTTCTTATAAACCATTATTGCTTTATTATTATATCATGCTAATGGACATTAACATCAGCAGATGTGACTTTATTACTTGTTTTAAATAAATATTTTAAAAGCAGTTCTGTATGTAATTGAAATTTGCTTCTCTTTGCATGACTAGTACTTTAAAATTAGTTCAATAACAACGAATATCTGGAAAATGATTACTTCACAAAAGAAAAATATAGGATATTATTTGTGTGTTTTAATGAATTGTAATTTTTTGTGTAGTGAGTTTTTGTTAATCTCTTACAGTTTATCAGTTATTCAAAATTTATCAGAATGAAGTCTTCAGTTTCTATTTCCAGAAAGTTCAAGATATGCACTTCATTTTCATGAACATATTTTAACATATAGCATTTTAATCACATATTTCGAAAAACATTCCCATATAAACGGTAGTTTAGGGTAGGGATTTTCCCAAAAATTGTGTATTTTAATAGGTGTTTAATATAATGGCTGAAAATTATGCTGTGTATTGAAAATTATAAATATATATATAAATTTGGTCTCTTGTGTCTGTGTGTACTCGTCCCTAGCTTGGAGTCTTTTGTACTCTTACAACTCTTGAGGTAGTGAGCATCATAAGTTTGAATATCAATAATTCATTTATTATTTGTCTTGCCAACATTATAGTTGACATGAAATCTAGCCCTCTGTTTAATTGAAAATTATCATAATTCAATTCGAACTATAGAAGTACATCTGTTGCGTAGAAACGAAGAGAACGCACACTGTTGGAGGTTTCTAAGCGAGAAATAGATTTATACTTGTGGCTGAATGAACTGCATTTTACAAACAAAGCGTTTTATTTGGTACTTTCTTTGTATCTTCACACAGCAATTTTGCTCAGCTATATATTCAGAGAAAACAGGTAAAATTTGCTTTATCGCAAACGCTATAAGGAAATGGAACACATGAGCAGCAGTTTTCTAGTCCAGTGCCGGCACAGAACTATGTGGAAACCATTACGTTGATCATGCAATATACAGATTATCCTCATCTTGACTGGCTGTGATTGTATGGTGCAATGTTCATGTGGATTTTAGAATCCCTATAAAATATGTGATTTATGTTAACGAGAGATTTGCTGTTCTTCGATTAAACGCTTTTGTGTGTTATAACCGATACGCTTCTGAAATAACATTAGTCACATTACTTTCTCTACATAGTACATGTTACGTAGGTAGAGAAGGTATTGCACTCCAACCAAACATTTTTCATCATGATTTCACTGGAAATATACGTTTTTTGATCCCGTGCATCAAAAACATTTTATAAAAAGGTTCAGTGTGTATCCGTGTGTTTGTGACCACGATAACTCAAAAACGAAAAATCGACAAAATACCAAACTCGGAATCTAAGGTTGGTATCTTCCAAGGATGCGAAAGTAAGATTTTGAGAAAAATCCCCCCACCCCAAACTACCCCTTACATGGACAATTTTTTGAAAATTATTTTCTCAGAAATGGCTCTAACAATTTTGAATAAAAAGGGTACATTAAATATATTTACATGAACAATAAACTTTTATGGAAATAGCTTCTGAAGAACTCTATGAACTTTTCTGAATCTTGTATTAGTGATTAACCATAGGAGATTGTAGATATCCTTAAAACACAATTTTTGTCATATATATTTTTTCGTGGAAATGACCATTTATGAGATATTCTTTGTTTTTTTATTTTCTGGTAAACTGTACGAGATAAATAAAAATTTGCTTCACAATAAATGTAGATATCGTTAAAACGTACAAGCTATGTCATATACATTTTTCGTGGAATTAACCATTTTGAGATATTCCATGTTTTTTCAGTTTTAAAATAGTTAAACGTTTGTTATACGGGAATTCGTCAACTCCTTGCCATAAATAGAAACACATTTCAACCACATCTCAACCAGCTCTGACAATCGCTTCAGCCTAGTGTATTCCGTTATTTCCCTTCTGCTTACTGGGAAACAAGTAATAAGACAATTCATATGAAGTAGAAGAATAAGCATCTTAACAATACTTTGTTACACCGAGGTAGAAAAAGCCATGTGAATAGAACACATCAGATTTTTTTTTTTGCTTACGGAATGATAATTATAAAGACTATAATATCAGAGTCAGCTTTTATCGACTTGCTTTTCCACCACTGGACTGTCCAAGTAGCCTCTCATGCACTTCTGTGAAGTCACTATAGCCAGTGCGTCTGTAGAAAACTAACTTTTTAAACGAGCAATTTGAATGATACGTACTTAAAAAATATATTATATCCTGCACTCATATAATTTTTCTACCTCTGCTGCAGAAAACTGTTCTTTTAAACAGTTATTATTCTACCTCCTTCATTCTTTTCAAGATAAACATTATATTGGTTATATTGCGATATTACCTCCTTGTATAAGTGGATAAAGAAATGCAATAGGCTAAAGTGCTAGTCAATTCATTTAAAAGCCTTTCGCTATGTGTTGAACTTGAAATGTTATTCTCTTTAATCGATCAGGATGAACAAATACAAATGTTGACTGCCCATTAATGAAAAATATAATCTCCATTTTTTAAGGTTTTTCAGTTATAGAAAATGCATTCAGAATGACTGAGCAGACTTAAGTGGTTATTCCCCCCCCCCCCAAAGAATTCAAGATACACGTTTTATTTGCCATGAATATATATCTAACAAAAATACCGGATTCATTGAATCAAAATATGTCAACACCTTTAATCAAAAACGTATGACCATTTTTAAGAAAATAAAACACTTGAAAGATGTCCCATGTAAAGCAGGCTGTTATAGCTTGGTTGCGCATTAAATGTGCAGCGAGTATCTCGCGACTCTAAGGGGCCTACCTGCAAATTGTAATTTGGCGTGGCATTGAGGGAAAGCTGAATCAAGTGTTGGAGGTGAAATTACAGGACGCAAGACCTCTGCTCCGAGTTTTGTGGTTCAATACGCTTTGCTTAGACGAGATAAGAGTTGGAATAGTCTGGTATACTACCTCGGACAAATAACGATACGTTTATTTATTTGGGACAATAGGAGAACTACGAGCGTTGTAAGTGAGCCTGAACATCTAGTTGTTAGTCTTATGTGTGGTGTCAAAGTGGGTGTTAAATTAACCCCCTTTAATCATGGAAACTCTAAAATATTCACCACAGAGAGTTATTAACTCGCAAAGTACGAAGATAATTGAATATATTATAAAGTTCTGCACAAAATGAACACAAAAGGCAGTACAAAGGGCAGCGACAAGGCCGGCTACAGTGGTAAGAAAACGTAAAAGAACAGTACGCAAGATTGCTAAAGAATTGAATCTTCACTTCAGAATTGAATAAGCAAATCTGAGTAATATATACTTTTCTGGTGTAATGCTTCTTGTTGTATACTGTTTGCCTCCTTGCCTCCTTCTGGCCGGCCACTATACGTAAACCTGACAACAGCGCTCCACCACCAAGCGCATTCCTAAATGTTCTGAGTAATAAAGACTAGTATCCTCGGATAATATTGAATTTAAACATCAAGTTTTGTTTTTAAATCGCGCTGTATGCAGTCAGATGAACACACACACACACACACACACACACACACACACTAGCACACGAGCACTTACTGCTATTTTTTTTTCATCCAAGTAACCCTAAATGGTGAACTTTTGGTATAGATTTTTTGTATGGAATAGAAAGCATTGTATGTGTTGTGGAGGTACAAAGTGGAGAAAATAATAAGCTATAGTAGATGTATGGATTTGTGTGGCAGATAACCTGAAATTTCTTCTTGCCTGTTTTCTCTAAATCTTTATAAAGTAAACAGGGTGTATAAATTAATCAATGCCCATACTGACTACAATTTACTACAATCCCCATTGTTTCATTATCTCTCTTTGAGTCTACTGAGAAAATAACCATCGAGGCACTTCTGTTTCAGGGAAGGTTTTCATTCTACATAGACTCGGGCTAAATTAAAATTTCATATGGGAGCTCATGCAAACACTTTAATGAGAAAATTCTAATTGTTATTCAAGGTGCTGCGGAGTAACAGTTTTATACCTCCAATACTCTGGAGTTTGAAAGTAAAGTTATGTGCTAACAAGGTAAAATTAGATTTTCCATAGTTGGCAATAACTGCTAAGCCAGGGTAGTACCTGGGAGGCGAGCCTCAGTCGCACATCGAAGCGCGCTGGGTAATTTCATCCGCACCACTGCTCTGTGTTTACAAGCGACGTATCAATAATTGCTTTCACCCATGTGTTACTATGTAATTAGTGACATCCTAAGATTAGCCTCGGGTTGCCTTTAACATGACCAGTCACCGTAGGACCCCTTCATATCTGCAACTCCTCGCAAACCTTCTGTACATGACTGGTTCTACTTCACCACTACGTTCTCTTCAAAACATGCAGCATCGCCTTTTCAGAAATTGAATTCAAGGAGACTTTCTGCCTGAAAAATTGCATTTTGGGAGAACATATTTACTTTCTATACTACCAGGGAAATTATTGTTTTCCACACAAAAATACTAAACATGTATTTAACCGGAAATACATTTTTTGAGGCCACCTGGTTGCAAACCTCATTTTAGAAAAAAAACTCTTTGCTTGTGTCGTCTATCTATGCATCAGCATAACTTAAAAACGAAAAGTTGGATGGCTGTCAAAAGATAAAAAACAGATACTCAGCCCACCTCTGTGGTGTGGAGGTGGCGTATCTGCCTCAAATTCAAGGCTTTGAATCTTGGTCGGTGTGAGTTACCCAGATAAGGTTCTTCCCTTTTATACCGCATATGTACAACGTACATAGTAGACAAAGAAAGCATTGTATTGCATTGCATCCAAATATTTGATATCGAGATTTCAGCGGGCATATACGTTTTGAGGTTCTCTAAATAAAAAAACATTTTTATAAAAAGGTCAGTGTGGTATGTGTGTGGACAATATAACTCAAAACTAAATTTCCGTTTAATACCAATCTTATTATAGCTTTATATGGTTTAAAGGTATCTAGGGAGGTATTCTCATCATAGTGTCAGCTTTCCAAATATGGAGTAGCTATCGCCCTAATTTTAAGTTGTAACAGCCAATCATAATAGAGTATTTAAATTGTTCTAAAACGTAAATATCGAGTTATTTATGGACGCTCTTTAACTACTGAGGTTCTCAGCGTCCCACTCTAAGTTTGGAGCGAAAGACCGCTCTATGAGGCTTGAGGTTCTTTTATGTGTCATAAATCTACGACACGGGACCAACGGTTTTACTTCCCTTCCGAAGGAAGCAATGCTAAGGATTTTTACATCCGAAAAAATCCAGCGTCCTCCGCCGGGTTTGAACCCGCAATCTTGGTTATATGAAGTTAGCATGGTAGCCATTACACCACGGAGGGCGACTTAAATTGTTCTAGAACATTCCTAATGACGTATGAGGTACTACATTCCAAGTGATGCAAATCTGCACATAGATATGTGAAAGCTAATATCATGGTAAAATCCACAGGGATTCTTATAGGAAATTGTGGTACATAATCTTCCCGTTACAAATGGAAGCGGCTAAGTTTCACGATTTAAGAATGATTTAAAATAAAATATTGTCTGAAATTAAAAAAATTCTAAAACCACAAATGAATGTTCGTAAATTCGCATAGCACTCTCAACAGTACATGTGAAAATACTCGCAATAACAGTATTGTAAATAAAATACCAGAGGGATAAGCTAATAGCGTTACCGTAACGAAGTAACGTATTCCCAGTCAGCTACGGAAATTCAGCGCACGATGTAACATTAACTCATAAGCAGAACTTTTCTTATCTGCCTAAAATTTATTCAAGTGTAAAACTAAACGTAAAAAATCCAATGTGCTCCACTCACATGACTTTCTCTAGACGCTACATAAAGCACTTTCCTTACAAAAGATTATTCTTTTATCTACGACGTGCTAATCATGGTAAACATAAGCAGAAATTGTCTTAACATTTGTTTCCTTGTACGTAAAAGAGACATTAGCCGAATACACTAGTCTAAATCGAGAGCCAAATATTTTTAAAGCTGGTCCTATGTGAAACAATTGAAGTTCAGTTCGCTTTGCATGATCAGCAGTAAAACAAAAGAGACAAACCGAAAATGATATTTCGGTTTGAGAACATTTAAAGTAGTTTAAAATTTAGCCCAATAACAATGCATAAAACGCATATAACACAAATTATGTATGTTAATGAAATCTTAATTTTCTGTGTACCACGTTATTGTCTTTCTCTTACAGTTTAACTTTATACAAAATTCTGCGAAACTAATCCAGACTAAACAGGTCATCGAAGGCTAAAATACCTATATATTTTATTTGTGACGTAAATATCTTTAGTATAAGAACTTTAATCAAAATCATTAGACCCATTTTTGAGAAAATATAAATTTTCAAAAAATTTTCAGGGTAGTTTGTGGTGGGGGAGTGTTAATGAAATTTCGTGTCATATCCTTGGAAGATATATAACATAAATCAAGTTTGGTATTTAACTGTCTTTCGATCTTTACGCGCTTGAAAATAAAAAAACTCATATTCTTTGGTTTTCTATTGTGTTTTACTTTATTTCATGTTATCAGAATCCACTTATCACTTGTCCTACACAATTATCCAATTTTGTTAATACCTTATTGATTTCAACAAATTCAGCAGCGAAAGGTTAGGGTAGGAAACGGAACCATTGTGTTTGAGCGTCTGGAAGATTTTCCTCACATAGATGTGTCCGCCACCGGTTTGATCTCAGAAGTCTTGCACACAAACCCTAACAAATGGACATGCATCGGCGTCTGGCTGAGGAGCAAAGGAAGATGTGCGGGGTGTAAGACAGCATTATGTAGAGCTTTTTACAGTGCTTAACGCCTGCTTTTACTACTATGGCATCCCAGGCAATGACACTGATAATACATGAATTCAAAATTGAACGCCGGTGGAATGCAATGGCGGTGGAAACCGAAAACCCGAAGAAAACCCGCCCCAGTACAGCTTTGTCCACCACAAATCCTACATTCGCCTGGGACCAAACCCGGGTCGCCTTACTGACAGGCGAGTAGTCTAACCCCTCGACCGCCTTGCGCCTTGCCTTCCCATTTTTTGGAACGTTTGGATGAAACTATGTGATAACTATATTTTATTACACATGCAGTTTGAAAGGACATGGACAACATGGCCAACAACCGAAAATTAGCGCTATTTTGAAAAATTCGCTATCTTTTTATATCTTTTATATCCATTTTCTTCCAATTCATAATAATAATTCATTTATTAAAATAACATTAATTCTGAAGCAATTCTGGAAAGATAGAATGAAAACCAAAATTTCAGTGGAATCCGAACCACCAATCTGGATCTACCTTTGCTCGATGTACGAAAATGACCAGATGTCTAATGGAAATTTGCTTAAATCCTCCAATTGCCCCAATAAATGCAGAATTATGACTTGAATAAAGTCATTATTGATTAGTATATAGGAAATTAACATTAATGGGGCAAATTTTTGGATTGAATTTCCGCGGTTAAACACAGCGCATTTTAAATTTCTTTGGATATAACATACCCCAGTGTCGACTTACATTTTGTTTATTCTGGTTCTATTTTCCTAACTTGTGGAAGAAAAATTAATAAAATTGAATTGATCATGCTTTCTCAACTAATCTGAAACTGGGTCCTTATCTCCAGTACACTCCGCCATCAGAAGACGATATGCAAGGACTTTCTTGTTTGAAGCAACTGGAGCCATGAATGTGGGAGAAGATCCTTTACCAACTTATCACACTCAAAGTTTTGTTGCTTCCGACTGTAAACCGTGTGAAAAAATTATTTTCTTCCTGTTTTTAGTAAATAAGTCACCAAGATCTTTATAAAACATTAAGCTAAGAGACGATCATTCTGATTCGATCATAAATATAGATCGAGTAGAGGAAAAGAGATCTGGTCGTCTTCTCCCTTTTTTCCTCTTCTTCCCTATTCTCGTTACAACAATATAACTGTTTAAGCCGCGTGTGCATAAATCCAAGCCTTAGTTATACATTCCAAACCCAAAATCGCATACAAGTTCAGGTCAGAAAGCTGCCTCTAACTTAATTAGGTAAGCCTTAAGACTTCTAAACTGATCGTTGATTCATTAAACTGTAGATCTGAAGTAAGCAACGAATGGCTCAGTTGACAAGGACACCGTGAAGAAAGTTGCACAATGGCCAAGATAATTAAAGAAAAACAAGAACATCGATCTCAATTTGTCGCAGTGGTATTTCACTGTGGAAGGAAAACAATGGGACAGCCCACTTTCATTTGTCTGCTCTTATTTCGCTGCCATTAATTTTCTGTACAGTGGCTGAAAGGAAAGTAGCAAAAGTTAAACTTTAAATAATAAGTGAAGGAACAATGGGAATCGTTTCTAGTGGAAGGAAAAGGAAGAACGTTTTGTTCGGCAGTTTTAATTACTGCTCATAAAGTATAGACTACTGTTTCTTGGATACTGCAGTGGATACAATTTGATTTTCAAACTTATTCTCTCTTTTTCAACCTACCCTTACATACATGGGGATGCGAGCGCTCCCAGCACATGCACACACACACACACACCTGCCACTTAATTTGGGCGCGCATAACAGTTGACTACATTCCTTAGTTTTTTGTTTTGTTTTTTTAATCATCTTGAGAAATAGAATAAAAATTAATAATATACCCCCAGGTTTTTCATTGTATCTAAACATAACCAAATTCCTTAGTTCCATGATGGATTGATTAAACAAATGAACAATTAATTTAAAAATGACCATTCTGTTTCTTTCTTAGTTATCCCCTCCAACACTCTCAAGGACTTAAAAGCGCCTTGCGTCTGTCGAGGAGCAAGCAAGCTCTGGACCTTAGATAGATGATCAATTATTGTGGTTAACAAGAAGAAAATGAAATGGAATGATAAAAGGTATAATAGGAAAATTACCGGATCAAATAAACAAACCCAGCATTGCCCAGCATGGAGGAAACCCGTGAAAAAGTATTCGGTCAGGTTGACCGGGGCCCCCCCCCCCCCCAAATACGGGCAACAGGCGCTACCGCCAAGCCATTCTGCTCGGTGAGAAATATGTCAAGGAGAATAATAAAAATAAATGTTTTTTGCTCAAGCTTAATGAATACTGCAGGCATATATTCCTTGGCTCTATGTACCATTAATTTCAAGCTCATATTTAGATAGGAATTCTTAACCATTTTGCTTTGAATCAAATTCTACTCCACGTATGGAAGTCACTATGAAGCAGTATTCGCTAGTACGGGTGCCAATGCGTAGCGGTAGTCAGTTGATACAAGCAATAAATTCTTTCTCTCAAGCTCTCTCGCGGTTAATGATGAACATTCCGGTGTACTAGTATATGGGTAGGTTCTCTTGAATAAATAAAGAATTATTGTTTTTTTTTTTAATAACTTGATTTTTTTATACAAAATTGATGAACGAGCCAAGAAGTGGCAACCACTAGTGCTTTAGGCTTTGATTTTTGGATGGTTATTTTCGACGGTTTCAATAAAACATATTTATTAAATCGGTCAAATAATATTTCATTGCACCCGAATTCAACTTTATATTGGCGGAAGACAAATTATATTCCGCTTAAAATGTTTCTACGTCTTCGGATGAACGCGTAAGAATAACTATATTCTTCATATTTTAGGGTCCCTATCTGGGAAGTATGATCCTGTAGAAATCGCGACTTTCCTCATTGGATCAGATACTTTTTTCGAGTGGCTACTGGCTAGTCTATTTATACATTTATAGCTTCACAACAAAGAAAATATGTCGCCATGAAACTTGTTTAAAACAAAAACCAAATTGTCTGTAATTAAAGGAACACACAGAATGTTTAATATTGCCTCTAAAGGTTTCGATTTCTGCATAAAACAAAAGAACATATAAAGACAATAAATCAATACAAAACGGATGACAATTCTAAACACAGGATTACAAAACGAAAAATATAACGAAAACAGAGTGTGAAGACATAAACATTGGTTAGTTTTTCTTAGTGTTTAACGCCCGCTTTTACTACTATGACACCGCAGGTGGATGACACTGATGATGCATGAGCACCTCACTGGAAAGTGAGGAGAAATGTAGATGGCGTGTTGTTTATGGAAGCTCTTTAACTAATGTGGTTTTCAGCGTTCCACTCTAAATTGGGCGTGAAAGACCGCTTAATTTTGCTCAGAGGTAGTAAATCTGCGACACGGGAACAACGGCTTTACTTCCCTTCCAAAGGAAGCCATGCCATGGATTTTTACGCCCGAAAATATTCCACCGTCCTCCACCGGGTTTGAACCCGCGACTTTGGGTATACGAAGTTAGCATGGTAACCATTACACCACGGAGGGAAAGCCAGGAGAAAACTCGCCTCTGCGCCGCTTTGTCCTCCACAAATTCCACATGCGGTCGCTTGGGATGGAACTCAAGACACCTTGGTGAGAGGCAAGTGCTTTTCATTTTGATGTAGCTTATTTTTATTCTATTATAATGTACATACTGGATTATTATAATATAGAACATACACCTTTTCATTAGTAGAGGTATAGATGTTTTAAAATGTCCGCTCTACTCTGTCACTCATTGGTTCAAGGGAGCTTTTTCATCATCAGACTGGCACACGTGTGCTACGCTCTCTCTCTCTCTCTCTCTCTCCCCCTCTCTCTCTCTCTCTACCTAATCAATTACTGTGAGATTTTGCCTAAGTTTGTCCTTGTACTTCTGAAAAACGTAATAAAAATTACAGAGAGATGGAAAGAGAAAAATAAGCTGTTTAAAAACGAAAAAAAAAAAAAATTAAGAATAATAAAGTTATAATCACGCAGTTTTATTCCTGGTATGCAAACAATATATTCTATAAAATAAATGTAATCTTTATAAGTTTTACAAAATTACAAGTACATAATATCTCTCTATCTGATGTTTTTTTTCTACTTGCAGGAATATTATGAACTCCAGCAATATTATGACAGAGGATGTTTACGCTGGCAAAAGGCGAGCCTAAATTTCTAGTACCCACATAAGTAGCTGCGTTACTTATGGACCACTTTATATGCACAGCTGTATATGTTGTGAAACTATGACATGTCATAAATTTAAAGAGCAGTTAAACTATCTTCTTTTAAATGCTACAGCAGGCGGTATTAATCTTCGCGAACAGTGAAATCCTTGAAGAGGTTGAAAATGCAGAAATCCAATTGCAGTACCTATACCTACTTAATGGTGCATCCCACCTAAAGAGCTTCCAATGTAGAAGAAAATATAAACCTCTCATATTTTTACTTTATCTATAAGTACTATGTACATAGTGTATAGAGAAGGTATTGCATTCCACCCAAAGATTCGATACCGAGATTTCAAGGCAAATATATGTTTTAGGGTCCCGTTTATCCAAAAAAGGCATTTTCAGATCAAAGCCCGTGTGTGTGTGTATGTGTGTGTGTGCGTGCGCGCGCGCGTCCATGGGTCTGTGAACACGATAACTCAAAGCGAAGTCGGTAAAATACCAAACTTGGTATTTAAGTTGAGTATCTACCAGGGATGCGATAGGAAGGTTTTTTGAAAAATCCCTCCACCCCCAACTACCCATTACACGGATTTTTTTTCGAAAATTTTGATTTGTTCAAAATGGCTGTAACGATTTTGATTAAAATATCATATATTAAATATATTTTTCTGACAAATAAAATCTTTATCTTGAATTTTCTGAAGACTACTTTATTCTGGATGAATTTTACGGAATTTTGCATAGCTGCTAAACCGTAAGAGATGGACTTTAAAACACATAATTTATGTTGCATACTTTTTTTCGTGGAGATGATCGTTTTTGATATATCCCTTTTTTTTGGTTTCAGCTTTTTAAAAGCTTATACATTTCTCATACAGGAATTTGTCAACCCCTGTACATAGAAACAAAGGAACTTCAGTCACATAGAAACAAGCTTTTGACTATCACTTTAACCTGTGCTACTTCCTTATTTCGCTTCTACTTACAAGGAAGCAAGTAATAGCGCTATTTGTGCTAATTTTTTTTCGATTAGCCTTAAGTAAATAGAAGCATAAGCTTTTTTAACAATAATTAGTTGCATTGATGTACAGAAAGTCATTTGAATGGAACACATCTGATTTTAACATATACTTCTTTAATATAACATGGTAAAATGAGATGAAAACATTCTTCTCGTTTACTGATAGTATTCACTATTCAGCTCTCGAGCACTTCATTTGAGTGAATATCTGGCGCCAGAGTGCTTTCCAGACGAAACACATTTCCTCTTCTCAGCAGACTTAGCAGCCGTCGACCTCAGCTTTCAAACGATTTAGCCATTAGTTCGAAGCCAGCATGACAATTCCTTCAGAAGTGTGTTTCAACATTTCACTACCAGACTGCATTAACTATTGTATTAGATACCAAATAAACAGTTGAACATCCTGGTGTTACCGACACAGTTTATTTGTAGAAATGAGTACAGAATGAAAATCGTTTTAAGCAGTCCGCCTTGGTAGTGTAGGGGTTGCGTTTCTGCCTCACAGTTACGAGATCTAAGCTTGTATCTCGTTTAAGATAAGTTATCCGGTTAAGGGTTTTTTTTCGTGATTTTCCCTTATCCTGAGGAGACGAATATCGAGTAGCTATAAGATCCATGGACCCGAGATAATTTTAGCATTATTTCACCGATTACATTCATCGTCAGATATGACCCACCAGGTTAAATGACGCCAAGATAAAAAAATGTGAGTGTGGGAGAATTAGAGATTTTCATGGCAAACTGGTAGAGTGATAATGTATTTGGTTTTCATAGCAATGTATGTAAAATTATTTACAATTCAATAGTAAAATCCTTTTATTTTGCCTCGCTTAAACTTCTAGGACATCTCTTGACGTAACTTCTAAAAGATACCTCGTAAAATTATGTGGGGGATAATTTTATACTACCTCGCTTTAAATTTTAGGTCACACTGCGAGGGAAATCTTCCTTAAGATACCTCTTTGAAGGTATATGGTGGACAGCAGCATTCCAGGACTATCCCCGTAGTATACCATTTGCTTTGTCTGCTTAGCAGATGGCGATAGTGTGTCACAGCTCTTTCACATCCGGTCAGATGACACGTATAGTCATACATCGTGGCCTCCAGTCTAGCTCATAGAGTTATAATAAGATAGAACGCGATATAACTAGTTCACTGCGCCAATTCTGAAAGTCACGTGACTTCTAGGTTGTGTGAATTAAAATACATATATTTCTGTGTACATGTCCTTAAAACGAAGTATAAGTGAGGTTATTAAGTCGTAATTGCCGTTTTTTGGAGTGTTTTTGTACGTTAAAATACGTTAAAGGCGACATTTAAAATGGAAGACCAACGCCCATCTGCAATGGATATCCACCGCTGAATTGATGAAGTATTGCATGTAAAGAAGTCTGCCTTAGCTCCTCAATTGGTAGGGAAACCAAATGCGGTCTACATTAAGCTTACGAGCGAAGCAGTTCACAACAGCTACCTCCATCATCACTTGTGTGAGTCTAAAATTGAATTGTCAAATGGGGAAACTGCAATTGTAAACATTACACCCGCAGAAGAACTAACTACTGTACGTATTCTGAATATTCCACATGAAATACCAATGACTGTGTATTCGCGCAATATGGGAAAGTAAGGTCAGTGGAAAGGGAGAATTGGGAAAATCGGTACCGTTTTGTGGAAACTGGAATCACGATTGCTTATATGCAGATACACAAAACGATTCCCACCAATATATATGTTATTGGTCACGAGGCTTATGTGACTTACCTTGGGCAAGAACAGGTTTGCTACTCATGTGGTAGTTCTTCTCATCTCTGGCACGCGTGTCCTAATAGAGGTATTCGGCAGGCCGTCAATGTGCAACCCCGGCAGTGCCTCCTGCTTAGTGACCTGTTTAAGCAGTCCAGTTCTTCGCCTGGTCTGTCTGGCGATACCGTTCCGGTAGATCAACCCTATTGTTCATCCCGGAGATGATGTGACACAAGTGGACATCGAATCTGCTGTGCCTGTCTCGTCATTGCCCTTTTCCTCCGAGTCGTTGGTACAGGAGCTGCGGGCTTGCATTGCACAGTCCATTGGAATGATGGAGGACATCTGCAGTTTTACCACAATAGAACAGCACCTGGCTCTTTCGGACTCGGAAACCGTCACTACTGACGAACTCGCTGAAGAACATTCTAAGTTGCCTGGTCAATCTGCCGGAGTGCCACATTCTGCTGGTGATGCTACTGTGGTTGTTGGAACGAGTGGTTTGCTGGTACATAAGGGAAACTCTACTGCCCATTTTGGTTCTGCAGGGACAGCCGCCACCAATTCCTCAAGCTCAGATGTCACATTGCGTGATGGCAATTGGATTGATGCTACGGGAGCAGAATCCCATTCAGCAAATGAATCTGTATATCATAATGTTTAAATAAAGTTTAATCATAAAAAATTGCAAAGCGAACGAAAAAAAAAAGTGAAATGCTGTGTTATTGCTGCTGCTTTGGCTGTAATGAGAATTTCGTGATCGGAGAGGGATTAACTTTGCATTGTAAGTATTGCATGAACGGCCACTTGATGTTATCTAACGGTTACTGGTTAGGTACATATAGATTTAAAAACTGAAAATGAAATTAAGTGGAATAGAAGATTCTTTTTTAGGAATTGCTTATTGCAGAAGAGGCAGAGAAAGTTATATGAATGTAACACATCCGATGTTTTAATATTGGTTGTTTTCATTTTATGATGGAATATACTCACTTGTGTGCCATTTATTCTATAAAACAATTCATCTATAATATTTGGAGGACAGTTTTCGTCTCGTACTGCTATAATATTAGATTTGGAACATTTTTAAAGATCTTATAAACCATATGCGGTAGTCGGACGCAAGTCTTACTTTCTCTACTATGTATATAGCTTAGAAAGAAGGTACTGCATTCCACTCAAAAATTCCATAGCGATATTTCTCCGGAAATACACCTTTTAGGATCTCTGTATAAAAAAAAACATGTTTAGAAAAAGGTCCGTGTGTATGTGTGTCCGTGAGTCTGTGAACACGATAACTCAAAATGAAAAGTCGGTAAAATACCATCTTTTCCAGGGGATGCCACACAAAGATTTCAAGAAAGACGCCCCCAACAAAAACCTCACCTTACAGGAAAAGTTTTGAAAATTTTGATTGTCTAAAATACCGAATATTAAGATATTTACATGGAAAATAAAATGTATATCTTGAATTTTCTGGGAATGTTCTCTAAAGACCTCTTTTTCTGAATGAATTTTGCTGAATATTGCGTAACTGGTAAACCGTTAGAGATAGAAAAAACTTACTATACAAAAAATGTAGATCTAGTTAAAACACACAATTTATGTCATATAAATTTTCTTCATGGATTTCACAATTTTTTTTATATTCCTTGTTATTTGATTCAGATTTAAAATACTTAAAGCACGGAAATTTGTAAAATCCTGGCCATGAATAGAAAGGGATTTCAACCACATGACGGCCAGCTTCGTTTTAGCCTAGCGTTTTCCCTTATTTACCTCCTACTCAAAAGGAAGCAAGTAATTAACACGATTTCTGCTAATGTTCATTTCCGTTATCATAAAGTAGAAAGAATAGGCTATTTATGCAGAGAAAGTCATGCGAATGCAACACATTGGATTTTTTTTTGCATTTCTTTCAGTTCTCTCTAAAACTTCAGTACTTGTGTAGTGCACTGAAGACGTCGGTATTTCTGCATTACAAGTCGACCGCTAGTAGAATCTCGCCCACCAACCAGGGTTTGATATATAGAATACCCCCTCTCCATGGACCAGGTCCCTGTTGCCGCTAGAGAGTGGAATGTATAATAACTCATTTCACCCGCCGCCACCCCCCCCTCACATACGTACACTGAGGGAATCCCCAAGCCCCCAAACACCGTTCTCACCCACGCCCGAAAGCATTCTCTAATCCTCACACAACGCCATTCCCCAAGATACTCCTCTTTACCACACAGTAACCCAAATAGAATAGCGACAAGGATTTCAGAGATCCTAGTTAGGTTCACAGCAGAAATTTCATTTTATACCTCTCCGTAAAATATATCACAATGATACAGCCTGAAGCACACTCAGGTTGTATCACAAGCTGCTGTGCTCACAGGGGCTCAATAATATGGTCACAGTTTCTGTTGCTTTGCTATTTTTAGGCCACGACTGTCAAAATGAGTTGTATCATATTCTACTTCATTCCCTCCTTTTTATTTTCTCTATACATACCATGTACATGGTGTGTAGAGAAGGTATTGTAATGCACCCAAAAATTCCATACCAAGATTTCACCAGAAATATATGTTTTGAGACCCCCTGAATAAAAAAAAAGCATTTTTAGAAAAATGTCCGTGTGTGTGTCTGTCTGTTGTGTGTCTATGTGTGCGTATCTGTGGGCAGCATATCTCAAAAACGAAAAGACTGAATACCAATCTTGGTATTTAAGTTCGGTATCATCCAAGGATGCGACAAGATTTTCAAGAAAATTCCCCCACACCAAACTACTCTTTACATGGAAAACATTTCGAAAATTTTGATTTTCTTAAAAATGGCTCTAACGAATTTGATTAAAATACCGTATATTAAAGATAATTACCTGACAAATAAAATGTATATCTGAATTTTTTGGGAATAGCCTCTGAAGACTATTCTGGATGAATTTTACGGAATTTTGCAAAACTGCTAAAACTGGACGAAAACTTAAAACACAATAAATGTAGAGTATGTTAAAATACACAATTTATGCTATATACTTTTTTTTCTTGGAGTTAATCGTTTTTTAGACATTCCTGGTTTTTGGTTTCAGCTTAGAGAAATATACATTTCCCATACAGGAATTTGTCAACTCCTGTCCATACACAGAGGAATCTCGGTCACATAGTAACAAGCTTTTGACTATCACTTTAACCTATGGTAATCCCTTATTTCGCTCCTACTAACAAGGAAGCAGGTAATAAGGCTATTTCTGATAATTTTGCTCAATTAGCATGAAATAAATAGAAGGACAGGTTTCTAACAATAATTTTTTGCAGATTTGTTGAGAAAGTCATGTGATGGAAAACATCAGATTTTTTCTACTAAAAATGCAAAGCACACGGTATCATGGTACATAATGGTTGCGAATGGGTTAAAATAACGGTGTGATTTAAGTTGATAAAGGATAATAACTTAGCTCCACTCACATTAATGGATCAACCTCCCCCTTACCTGGTTCTCTATTGGGAATCCGGATAACTATAGGGATAACTATCTGTTGCCAATTGTGGAGAAAATTTATTGTAGAGTGCTATATAACCGGATAAAGAACTGGGAATCTAAAATTGGCAAACTTTCAAAATTTCAAATGGGTTTCAGAGAATGACACAGTACCATATACACCGCTTTTATATTAGACACTTTAAGGACAGAACAAATGTTAATTAAGCGGAAAAAGCTTCATTGTGCATTTGTGGACTTTAAGAAGGCATTTGACTCCTGAATCGAAATGCATTATGGTATAAACTAGGCAGAACGGGGTTATCAAGTAAAATGATTATAGCATTGCAGGTAATCTATCAAAATGTTGAATTCTGTGTAAAGAACGATAGTGTCCGAGAGCTGCCTAAGCTATAGGGGAGTGAGGCAGGGTTGTTTCCCTTGCTATTTAATCTCTTTGTGGTTGATATTACTGATGCAATGATATCAGAGAATATCCAAGCACTAGTAGTGGCGGATTTGCAGATCCTGGCACTTTTATATGCGGACGATTTACTATTATGCTCTACGACAGTTAACGGTTTGCAACGAGGACTGGACAAACTTAAGAATTATTGCGATGAATGGCTACTTACAATTAATGTGAATAAGACTAAGGCAATGACTTTCAAAAATGGTTCTGTTTATAGCAGGGAGGAGACTTGGACATATGCAGGACAGATACTGGACAATGTTAAATCTTTTGTGTACTTAGGACTCGCATTTACAATGAACGGAAAATGGACAAAACACATTGATATCACGAAACAAAGGCAAGGGTGAAAGCGGCGGAAGCTTTCCGGACACGCTGCATAACCTTAATGGAAACTGTATACGGAGCGACAGTTAGGTCCACGATATCATATGGAGGAGAAATATGGGGGTGGGAACAAACAGGGAATCTGGACCAAGTGAGGACCCAATTTTTGAAAGGGATTCTGGGTGTAGGAAGGAGTACGGCAAACCGTGGAATAATGAGGGAATTCGGGGTACATAGTAAAACGATAGAGTGCAAAATCAGAGCAGTTAAGTATTGGTTGAGAATCGTTCACGGAAACCCATCTCTAATTAGGGCAGTCTACTACCGTGAACAGTTGCGAATGGAAGGTAATTCGACGCAGTGAAGCTTCCTATATAATTTTATACTTAATATATTATTGTAGGTACGATACTTCCATTCTAAATATCTTTTTACTTTCTCTATACGAATTATGTACATAGTGTATAGAGAAGGTATTGCACTCCACCCAGAAATTCGATACCGAGATTTCACCGGAAATATATGTTTTAGGGTCCCCTTTATATATAAAAATCGATGTGTTCCACTCACATGACTTTCTCTATATCACTGCAACAAATTATTCTATTTACTTCATCTAATGGAGCAAAAATTTGCAGAAATAGACTTATTACTTGCTTCCTTTGTAGAAGCGAAATAAGGGAGTTATATAGGAAGCTTGAATTAATGATATTGGAATGTCTCGAAAACCTTAACCCTACAAAAAAGTGTATATGATATAAATATACAGTAGGGTGTTTCAAAAATACGGGGCATAATTTCAGGTATGTATTTCCCACATGTAGACAATCAAATTAGTTCATTATAACATGTGTCCGGAAATGCTTCATTTCCGAGTTATGGCCTTCACAACATTGAAATTCACTGGAACGTTTTTCTTTCCGCAGGTTGTTGTCATTACAGAAGATGTTCAAAATGTCCACCTCCTGCTTGAATTCAGACCTCACATCGATGTCTCATTGACCTGCGAACACGATCCCAAACTCCAGGAGTATTGCGTATGTCCTCACAACTTGCCACAATTCGATTCCGAAGGGATTCCAAATCCGGTACCGGAGACGAATAAACCAATGATTTTAAATGGCCCCACAAGTAGAAATCGAGAGGGTTCAGATCAGGTGAGCGTGGAGGCCAAGAAATTGGGCCACCTCTACCTATCCATCGATCAGGAATCCTTCGATCCAAGTACCGGCGAGCCGTAAGACTGAAGTGTGCAGAAGCGCCATCATGCAAGAAGTGAATGTGTTGATGATTGATCAGTGGATTGTCTTCGAATACGTCAGGTATGGTGTTTTCCAGGAAGTTTGTGTACGCCTGCCCCGTAAGTCTGTTTACAAGTACATGGGGTCCAACTAATCGATCACCAATGATACCGGCCCACATGTTGAGGGAGAACCGCACCTGGTGATAAGATACAACAGTTGCACGTGGGTTTTCATGCGACCATACATGCTGATTGTGGAAATTTGTTATGCCCTCTCTTGTGAACTGTGCTTCATCTGTAAATAATACGACGGCAGAAAAGTTCGGATTTACACCACACTGCTGCAAGAACCACTGACAGAACCTAACTCGTGCAGGGTAATCTGCTGCTGACAGGGCCTGTACACGTTGCAAATGATAAGGATACATTTGATACTCGTTCAACAGTCTCCAGACAGTCGTATGAGGAACATTGACTTGCAACGCTAACCGTCGTGTGCTGATAGAAGGAGTCCTGTCCACAGCCTCCAGAATTTCCTCCTGCACTTCTGGAGTTGTAGATCTTGGTCGTCCCCTTCCCAAACCAGGAGAGGTGAATGTTCCATACTCGCACAGACGGGAATGGAGACGTACAAATGTCTTCCGATCTGGACATTGTCGCTGTGGGTACCTCTCCTGGTACAAACGACGAGCCAGCGCAGCATTGCCGTCCGCCTTACCGTACATGAAGTGTATCTCTGCCAGCTCTTGATTTGAATACATGTCGCACAGTCTTAACGCCTAAAGAACACTGAATGTAACCTTCCTCAGAATGAACTATCAGAGCGCCCTCCTAATGTCTCCTTTGACGGCAAAGACCTGCGGAAAGAAAAACGTTCCAGTGAATTCCAATGTTGTGAAGGCCATAGCTCGGAAATGAAGCATTTCCGGACATGAACTATATTAATTGTCTACAGGTGGGACTTTCAATGCTATAAAGGCCATAACTCGGAAATGAAGCATTTCCGGACACATGTTATAATGAACTATTTTGATTGTCTTCATGTGGGAAATACATACCTGAAATTATGCCCCGTATTTTTGAAACAGCCTGTATACCTTTATATGATATAAAGTGTATATGATATGTTTGTGTGATTTAACGATATCTACATTTTCTCTGTAGTAAGTTTTTGTCTATTTCTTACGGTTTATCATTTTTATAAAATCCAAAGAAATGTCATCCAGAATGAAAAGAACTTCAGAGGCTATTTTCATAAAGTTTAAGACATACATTTCGTTGTCATCAAAATATCTTTAAATTTTAATCAAAATTCTTAGGGACATTTTTGAGAAAAAAAGTTTCATGTAAAGGGTATTTGGAGAAGGAAGGATTTTCTTAAAAATCTTCGTATCATTGGAAGATTCAGAACGTATATACCAAGTTTGGTATATAACGGCCTTTCTATTTTTGAGCTATGCTGCCCAAAAGGCACACACACGGACAGGCAAACACATGAGCATGGTTTTAAAATTATTTTTGAAGTCAGTGGGGCTCAGTATTTGCGGTAAAATCTCAGTTACCCATTTATGGGTGGAATTCAATAATTTTTCTATCCTCTATGTACATTGTACATACCTACGTGCTAGAGAAAGTAAAAACATTCCCGGAGAGGATAAGTCGAACGAGGGAATGGACATTTTTAAAACTGGCACAAAAGCTTTGCTACCGGTAAACAGACGTCAACTACAGCTGCTCTCGAGCAAGTTCATGTTGTTGTGACAAGCACGAACATGGCTTTCACAGAGCTCGAGAGGCTGCTGGGCTTGCTCTGTGCAAAGCTGCAATTACAAGTTGCACGCCGGTAGCGACGACAGGCTCCTGACAGTTAATGAAATAATACGTACACACTGTGTCACAAACCAATCCGGATAACGAGGTCATCACGCTTTCTACCTCCAATATGTGTAGGTATCGGCCTGTGTGCTGCAACACAGACTGGGGACTTTATTCTCACACTGTGCAACAAAGCGAGTAACACGTTTTTATTTCCTCTACTACGTATAGTAAGAAGGGGAAACATTGTATTGAGTACAAAACTTCTATGACGAGATTTCATCGGAAAATTGTATCGAAAGCCCTTGATTTTGTGTGCGTTTGTGTGTTTCATGAAAAGTCAGTTAAAATTCAAATGTGAGATTTAATTTCAACATTTCCAAATTTTCAAGAAAAGCCCCCTCTCCAAACTAACCTTGATATAAAATATGTTTTTACTTTTTCTACACTTACTATGTACACAGTCTACAGAAAAGATATTGCATTCCGCCCAAAAATTCGGTGCCGAGATTTCACCGCAAATACATGTTTTAGATCCTCTTGAATCCAAAAAAAGTATTTTCAGAAAAAAGTCCGTGCGCGCGCGCGTGTGTATGTGTGTGTGTGTGTGTGTGTGTGTGTGTGTGTGTGTGTGTGTGTGTCTCTGGACAGCATATCTGAAAAACGAAAAGACCGTTAAATACTAAAATTATCTTCCAAGGATGCAACACGAAGATTTTTAAGAAAATACCACCCCCCTTACTATGTACACAGTCTACAGAAAAGATATTGCATTCCGCCCAAAAATTCGGTGCCGAGATTCCACCGGTAATACATGTTTTAGATCCCCTTGAATCCAAAAAAAGTATTTTCAGAAAAAAGTCCGTTCGCGCGCGCGTGTGTATGTGTGTGTGTGTGTGTCTCTGGACAGCATATCTGAAAAACGAAAAGACCGTTAAATACTAAAATTATCTTCCAAGGATGCAACACGAAGATTTTTAAGAAAATACCACCCTCCAACTATCCTTTACATGACAAAAAAATCGAAAATTTTTATTTTCTCAAAAATAGAGATAGCATCTAAGGACACTATTTCTGAATGAATTTTGCGAAATTTTGCATAACTGGTAAACCGTAAGAGATAGACAAAAACTTATTGAGGAAAAAATTAGAACAGAATAAAACACACAATTTATGTCATATACATTTTTTTCGTGGAGTTGGCCGTTCTAGAGATATTCCTTGTTATTGATTTCAGCATTAAAATACTTTTAACTTTCCTCATGCGAGAACGTGTCAACTCCCATAGCAACCACATTTTAAACGGTTTAGCCTATTGTATTCCCTTATTTCCTTTCTAATTACAAAATAACTGAGTAATAAGATCATTTCTACTAGTGCCTTAGTATTAAATAGATAGAAGGATAAGCTTATTAATAATAATTTGTTACCGAGATTTGGAGAAAGCCAGGTGAATGGAGCACATCAGATTTTTAAAATTTATTTTCCTAAGAGTGTGAAAAAACAATAACGAAACGATTAGTGTTGAAAGCATACTTTTGGAAAAACAATCAGTATTTCGAATAAGAGAGTCATGTATCAGCGCTATATTCATAATAAAACAAACGATTAAAAAAGCGAAGAGTTTAATAAAGAACTACAAGTATTATTTGTGGACTATCAGAAAGCATTTGATAATGTAATAAGGGAGTAACTCTGGAGAATAATGGAATTAATAAACATCCCTCAGCATTAAATTGAATTGATAAAAAGGGTGTATGAAAATTCCACCATACGCTATATATCCAAGGAAAGAAAATATTTGCGAGAATGTAAATCTAGGATAGGACACGGTGGCATTTTGTTGCCTACACTTTTTAGCGTTTACCTTGACAAGGTAATGAGGAATCTTAAATTACAGATGCATCAATTTAACATATCTGAAAACTTTAGTAAAAGAAAGGTCTTTAAAATCCTCCTCTTTGCTGATGAGCAAGTACTTTTAGCTAGTGAGGAGGATACTTTATAACGTGAACCCGTCTTATAAGACTGAAAATAAAAGTCAAATATATAATGAAAGTAAGAAATAAGAGGTGTAATAGAAATAATTATATATGGGGAAAGGAATGGATTAGAATAAGAAGGCTGATAGTTTGCTACCAGAAAGCGTGCTTATGAAGGACAGGTGCGAGCACAAAAGCTAACGGAAATTTGATGCATGGATGCTGAAAAACGTATCCAGCCGTAAGGAATGGGCTTATTACATTTCAGAAGAGATGAAAATCGCAAGTGTGTACCGTTAGGTTTCTCTGGAAAAGCCACGAGAAGGTAGCGGACCAATGAAACCACAATATTTGAAATGTTGGCGAAATAGTGTACGTTTGGTAGAGGTTGTAATTCTGGTAAAGCAACTAACATTTTAGAAGTGGAGATGCATTTTGGCAAGATTCCGATTCTGAAAAATAGAGGAGAACACAAAGGCGGCTTCGACCAGACAGGCACGCGGAAGTTTGGAGCCCATGCGGGACTAAGAAACATTTTAATACGCCCGGAAGTAAAGTAAAATAAAGAAGCACGCGACGCGCAGGAGAGGTCGCGGCATCGTTTATAAAATATGTGGCTCTGTTTTATGTCGGACTGCAGGGTTTAGGAGTCATTCGAGATGAATAAATGATTAATGTGTCACATCACGAAAAACGGAGTTTAGTATTTCTATTTGTTAACGCCGAGACCATTCTTAACGACATTTCAGGTTTCTGGAAATGGACCACGCCCTGAGATACTACAATTCGGAGAAATCGGCACCAACACCTGCAAAGAGGATTTGCCAGGTAGGAGTTGAAAACAATAAACGAATCCCCGAATTCAGCAGGACAGGCGCAAACGGTGGCTGTTTTAACTACA
Organism: Hymenopus coronatus; assembly: GCA_030762935.1. Lineage (NCBI taxonomy): Eukaryota > Metazoa > Arthropoda > Insecta > Mantodea > Hymenopodidae > Hymenopus > Hymenopus coronatus. The sequence continues at coordinate 38,444,084 of CM060890.1, forward strand.
CGAAAGACATCAATTTAACAAAAGAGAAAACAAAAGTGATGATATTCGTGGGACTGAAAGGGGTGGTAGCGGAAGATTATCGTACACAAAAAGTTAATACTTTTAATTTACTAGGGTCTCACCTTATACACAGAAAAAGACGTTAATCACAAACTTTATAAATGTAATAATATATACGAGACCATTATAAAACACTCCACAATACGACAAAGATTAAATTATATAAAGTTATGGCAATACTAACAGGCTTAAATGGGAATGAAACTTGGACCTTAAAGAGGGAAGATGGAGCCGATTGCAGGCGGCCGAAACGCGATTTCTCTGAAGCGTAGCGGCAATGTTCACATTAGAAATTATGAAATAAGAAATAGCCAAAGCAGCCTGTTTGAAACTATAGATCAATATAAACAGGAGTGGTGAGAACACGTACAACACATAACCCGAGATTTCTTCAATATATACCCATTGGAAAAAGAAGTATTGATAGACTACCAAAAAGATGGTTACAACAAATAATGGAGCCGCAATACTTGAAAAATGGAGTTTTTATTTATGGACGCTATATAACTGCTATAGTTCTCAGCGTCCCATTCTAAATAGGGCGTGAAAGGCCGCTTACTTTTGCTCAGAGATCTCGTCATCAGGCTTGAGGTTCTTTTACGTGCCGTAAATCTACGACACTGGACCAACGGCATACTAAAGATTTTTACACCCAAAAAAATCCTTCGTCCTCCGCCGGGTTTGAACCTTGGGTATATGAAGTTAGCATGGTAACCATTACACTACGGATGGCGACCCAATGCTTGAAGTAGTAGCAAAATGTCTAACGATTTTAATTAAAATTGTATTATAATATATTTTCATGAAAAATCAATTGCATTCTTGAATTTTCTGGAAATAGCATCTGAAGCCACCTTTACTTCTGCTTCTCACTATTTACATGAAATTCATTATTTTGCGGATTTACACACTTCGAGATATAATGGTAAAAGATGTCTATTAATGGACACAGAGTGACATTTCAATTTATGTATCTCTGTCTTGATTTTTATGAAAACTACTGTGTTTGCATTGGTGTTATATTAATGAAAACACCAAATGCCATTCAAATTAGCTAAATATCTTGCATAACTTATATTGTGTAAATATGTTATACACTTAAATGTTTCAAGTACCTCAGAATTTGAGAAAATTTATTTCCATTATTTTTAGTTAGCTTTAAACCACATGCAACAACTTTACGTGTTGATATTTCAGTAGCTTTGATTACTGAAATATAATCATTTTAAACTTGCACATATTAAGCTCTAAATACTTGCATAATTTTTGTAAAAATTGCTGTTGATGATGTTACGATATTATGTCATCTATTATACTACAATAGATACTTCTGCACATCCTGGGAATATTAGTTGCACTTAAAGAAAAACTGAGATATGTTTAAGTTTGAAAAGGTAAAATAGTATGATAATAAATTAGTGTATTGAACAATTTTAAATAGCTATAGAATCTAAAACAAGAGAGTACAGTTAAATGTTGAATCTCTATGGATCGCCAACAACTATTTGATAGTGATTTTTACTTTCTCTATACGTAATATGTATATAGTGTATAGAGAAGGTATTGTATTCCACCCAAAAATTCGATACCGAGATTTCACCGGAAATACACGTTTTGGATCTCCCTGAATCCAAAAAAGCATTTTTGGAAAAAGGTCCGTGTGTGCGTGTGTGTGAATGTGTGCGTGTGTATGCGTGTTTGTGTGTCTGTGGACAACATAGCACAAAAACCGAAAGACCTTTAAATACCAAACTTCCTATTTAAGTTTGGTAACTTCCAAGAATGCGACACGAAGATTTGCAAGAAAATCCCCCCACCCGCAACTACTCTTTACATGGAAATTTTTTCGAAAATTTTGATTTACTAAAAAATAGCTCTAACGATTTTGATTAAAATGTCTTATATTAAAGATATTTACCTGAAAAATAATATGTTTATCTTGAATTTTCTGGGAATTGCCCCTGAAGAATACTTTATTCTGGAGGAATTTTGCATAACTGCTAAACCGTAAGAAATGGACAAAAACTTACCACACAAAAAATGTTGAGCACAGTAATACACACAATTTATGTTATATTCTTTTTTTCGAGGAGTTGATCGTTTTTGAGGTATTCCTTGTTTTTGATTTCTGTTTTGAAATACTTAATACTTTTCTCTTACAGGATTTTCTCAATTGGTGTCCATACAAACAAAGGAACTTCAGTTACCTAGTAACCACCTTTTGAGTTCATTTTAACTTAAGATACTCCCATATTTCGCTTCCAATTACAAGGAAGCATGTAATAAGACTATTTCTGCTAATTTTTTCTCGATTAGCTTGAAATAAATAGAAGAATAACCTAATTAACAATAATTTTTTACACAGAAGTAGTGAAAGTCATTTGAATGGAACACATCAGATTTTTTGAACAATGTTATTCAAATTTTCACCTCCAGGATCTCTTATAAACGTAGAAAAAAATATGAATAATGACCTCCCATCTCAGAAAAGAGTACTGCAAAATTTAAACTAATATCCTGGAAATATTTATGATGAAACGGATTCAACTGATGATGCGCAAGATCTATTCCTGAAACACGTCCAATTACCCACAGTAGTAGTGAATAGAAAAGTCTCAGAAATCATGTCGTATTATCGTAATCATTTCCGGGATACTAGTTTACATGTTTCAGTATTTAGGATTTTTTTTAATTATTAGTTCATTTGACAGTCAAGTTCCGTTGTGTTTACTTTCCAGATGTTCCTCATATTCTTCAAATTTTAATCCAAGATTAGTTCCCATGTTCATATGCCTGTTATTTCTAGCCTATACACTTTATTTTCTCAAAACCTGTTTCCCTGCATCCGAATAATGTATTTTCCATCTTTTAAATTAGGTATTTGAAGAACTGGTTGATTATACAAAGTAGTCAAATCTTCAAAAAGTGGCTCACTGTATTCTGAATATTTTACTCCATACTTTTTCTGTTATCACGATAACAAAATTATAAAAATGAAATATTAGATCTTTGCAATCTATAGCAGGAAAGCCCTGTAAATGGTCAGTGCTATAAACATGTAATAGAAATTACTTGTTTCAAAGAGGTTAACATTTCATGAGTCATAAGTTTTCGTTTATATCTTATGAATTTATTGAAAGAATACAAAGTCTATTCAGAGAAAACAGAACTTCTTCGTAGTGAGGATACACCCTCCCCCCAGAACCTACAATTCAGCGCCTGCCTGTTCAGGAGCAAATGAACTCTGGAGAAACAGTAGCCAGGATGTATGTTCAGCTCGATGTCTGGTATGAGGGTAGGAAGAAGATGATATGAAATTGCGATGGAATAGATGAAACGAAGGGTGATTATGGAGCAAGTGATCAAATGAGAGAAAAAGACGGATAACACGGAGAAAGTACACCCAGACTCTGCTTTGTACACCACAAACGCCACATACAGTCCTCTATGATTGAACTCGGACCATCTTGGTGAGAGGCGAATAGTCTAACCACCGGTCACCGATGCTTCAGAGCACAACATTCACAATATACACATTCATCCTTACTAGAACTTTTGCACAAATCAAAAATAACGATACATTTATTTAAAATCTTCGTAACGGTCTGTCTTGGGAAGATATTGAATTTATATGATACCACGTATATCTCCCACATTTTTTCGACTTGAGAAATTTATTTATATATAATCGTCTTTTTCTATCCTGATTCAAATTTAATTTTTGAAACCTATTCCATAGTCATTCCAATCAACCAGTTATACTTATATTTAAAAAAGGGGTTCATCTGCAAACTTTAGGTAGATTTACACACCTTCTATATAAGGCTGTTCCAACTCAGCTTATCTGAGAAAGAGCTTTCGCGTACTCAACCACAAAACTCGGAGCAGAGTTGGAGGTGAAGCTTGGAAGCCAATATGTCTCAGGGCGAAGGTCATACCACAATACTTGTGTCCTGGCACTTCATTTTCAAACTTGAATCAGCCATGGTGATAGCTTGCCTTCAATACCGCGCTGTATTGCTTGATGCAGGTAGACCCGAATTGCTCGCTACTCCTTTGCCGCGTACCCAAACTGAACAACTTGTTCTAAATAGTATTTCATCTGCACACTATAACCTGTTTTCCTTAGTTTCGGAAATCGCCAAAGTAAAAGCATATATTGGTCATTTTGAAACATCTTAGAGTATTTCAGAACTAAGAAATTATTTTAAACGCTTTAAGTTTGCAGATATATTTGTCACATTCAGAGTTTGCATTGAATGTAAGAGGAAACTAGCTTGCAACCAAATTTGAAAAATACAGAAAGTTCAACTAAGTCCTAATCATTACACAGCATTAATGCTGTTTAAGTATTTGTTATTTAAATCATTTAGACAATCCATCGGCGAAGTGCTATAGCAGATGCTCGCTTGCAAGTAAATCATTGTTTACTGAGCAGAGAGTTGACAATTATCAACGAGTGACGGATTGTTATGTACTAACTAATTGTTCACGTCGACACGGCTTTCCCATCTGCAATAAACCTTTGTCTACTGCATTTTAGTAGACCGAAATAGGAAATATGACATACAAGCCGTTCTAATGTTATAAAGGCAGCACTACGATTCATTTCTCTTGATATAAATGGACAAAATAATTCAGGTGAGTTTTCGTCAAGGTTGCTCACCGTCATTAGTTTTTGAGTATAAATAACTGTTAATATAAACTTCGGATTTGAGGATTTAAAGCTAAAGTGACTAATTGTTGTAGATGCGTACAAGCCTCTTTAACTAGAAGTCCCAGACATCATTATCATCTATCTACAGCATTTGACGTTTGGTAGTCATTCCAATTAACAATTTACGTAATATGATCCAGCTTTTGTATTATTATTTTTTGAGTCGGTGCTTACTCACGATTCAGTCACGAAATAAACTAACAATGATAACTCATCCATCTCCGCCATTCTTTGCCCTGTTATAAGTTACCAGTCCTTCGTTCGAAAATTCTGATTTCGAAGGTTTACAGGAAGGTCGCCCTTTCGAAATGCTTCTCAAATAATTGAAGTCCAAAAAGCAATCAGCATCAAGATATTTGGTCATCACCGAATGCAATATTCGAAAATTAACCTCATATCCTCGTCTCTCACTTCCAAAATTATTCCTATAATTATTGTACCATTAGCCCACCTGGGTAGTATGGTGGTAGCGTGTCTGCCTCACATTCAAAAGGTCGTGAGTTCGAATCTCGCTTAGGGTGATTTACCCGGATAAGGTTTTTTTCGGGGTTTTCCCTTATCCTGAGAAGTCGAATGTCGAGCAATTTTAAGCTCCATGGACCCCGAGATCATTTGAGCATCATTTCACCAATTTCGTTCATTGTCCAATATGCCCAAACTAGATTAAAAGACATTAAATAAATATAAAAAAAATGTACCATCAAGGGACCCATCAGATTTGTTCTCTTTCCTTTTCGTTCTCTGCATTTTTTACGCTGGTGCTTTACCATGTTGTATATATTTTCTTTCCTCTTTTGTGCAAGTTTTTATGAAGTATTTGTATTATTTCTCATTATGAAATATTATTTTTGGATAAACTTTATTCTTAGGATAGAATAATTTGCCAGAACTATGTTCCAGTAATTTATATCTGGATCTAATTTCTCTCAATTCTCTTATAATTAATTTTAAAAAGCAAGCCAATGAAAGAGCATGGTTTTGAACAGGCTGCCTTGTACAGGAGGTGAAAGCCATTTCTTTGGAGTTATTTATAAAAGGCTGATTAATAAAAAGTGTAGGTCACTCTCCGCCATTCTCCCTGGAACCACAAAAGTAGGCAGACAATTATATTTTAACTTTTATGACAGGACCAAATCAGAAACATTTGAAAATACAGAAAGATAAATCCAGAAAAAAATGTGCAAGGATATGAATAGTAGAAGAACATAATATTACTAGTACATTCGTATCACACTAAAGTGACATTAATCCAAAACCCAATAAATTACATTAGTGTCAGTTAACTATTGCCTAAAAATAGACGAGAAATAATTACACTTCCTAGTTTAGCATAAAAAATAAGAACATTATGTTGGGAAGAAATGCTTTTGACGTATTCACCAACAAGATACGATACAAATGTTATAATTCTGAATTGTCAGCTGAACAGACGTGTTGTAGCCCAATGATGCTATAATCTGTCACTATATAACTTTAGCTAAAACACAATGGTAAACTATAAATAATTTGATGTGCTTCACTCACATGTATCTCTGTATCAACTTATTTTAATAAGCTTATTCTTCTATATACTTATTGCTAATTCGAGATAAACATTGGAAGAAATAGTGTTATTACTTAGTTCCTTATAAGTAATAGGAAAAAAGGGATACACTAGGTTTAAACCGACAGTCAGTAGCTTTAAAATGTGGTTGGTATCGAATTGAATTCTGATTTTATGCGTGGCCAAATGTTGACAAGTTCACGTATGTGAAAAGTTAAAGTTTTTTAAAACAAATCAATAACAAGGAACATCTCGAAAACGGCAAACCCCACGAATAAAATGTATATGACATAAATTGTGTTTTATCGAGACTTACATTTTTATATCAAGTTTTCATTTATCTCTTACGGTTTACCAGCTATACAAAATTTAAAAAGAAATCAACCAGAAAAAATAGGCCTTTAGAGGCTATTCCCATAAAATTTAAGATATATATTTTATTTCTCATGTACATATCTTAAATATAATCAAAATCGTTTGAGCCATTTTTGAAAAAATAAACATTTTCGAAATTTTTTCCATGTAAAGGGTAGTTTCTGGTGGGAAGATTTTCTTGAAAATGTTGGTGTCGCATCCTTAGAAAATGTTGAACTTACTCACATACACAAACATTCCTCTATTTTTTTTTTTTTTTTGTGTTCAGGAGATCCCAAGACATGTATTTCCGGTGAAATCTTGATATAGAATTTTTGGATGCACTACAATATCTTCTCTGTGCGCTATATACATAGTACGCGTAGAGAAAGTAAAAATGACTGATACTGCATAAAATTATAACAAATATGCGATATAAATTTTAGTTTGTCAAACCGGATATTCGCGAGATTTAAATTACGACATCTAAATAGTAAGAATTGTAAATAAGAATAGAAGAATATTGCTCTTGTAAGGTTTTAATGTATCACACCTGCAAAATAACTAAAATATGAATACTTGAAAATATTTATCATATGCTATACATTTAATATACGTGACTAGGCTCTTTAAAAAGTTATTGCCGACTAGCGGCAATAGATGTAAATACCTCATCTTAGTGAGATGTAAGAAAAATTGTTCTGTACTCCCGGATATAGAGCGCCTAAAAGAGACTAAGTTGAGGATGTACAAAAGTATCTCGCTAATTAAGATCACTAAACACTGAGATAATATACTGTATTATTGAGTAGTTGCAATCCAGGAAACACTGAATCTGTAAGTGTTGTATTTCATTGTATTTCTGTATGTGCTGTATGGAATACACTAGAAAGAAAATCTTAACGTCATCAAGGGAGATACTAACAGCAAAAATTAAGACGAAAAAAGAAAAAAATAGTTAGACATTTTTAAGCAAACTACTATTTCTCCTCTTCTTTTTTTATGCAGATTCCTAAATACCAAGCAAGGGGATAAAAAGATCGTACTACAGGCTACAGGCCCGTAACATTATTCTGCATTCATCAGAATATCCAGGGCATAAATAAAATAAAGATCAGTTTGAACCACATACAACAGTCAACAATGCCGAATTAAAATGAGGCACACCAACTCAACTGTCCGCGGGGTGAAATTTAGTGTTAAAGCTAATCCCCCAAAACCTGTTATAGCCAACCACTGCTTCAAAACCCTGCTACAATGTGAACTCCACCAACACAGCCCCAGAAGGATCTCTCTGCTACACATTTCGTCACAACTTGGAGCTAACAACAACTGTACATCGCTACTTTGATCTGCTACACTACTAAAACTAATACATTAAGTTTTGTTTATCATAAGAAATATTGGTATCACTTCCACGAGCAGTCATGGGTAATCTCAGATGACACCAAGAGAGCCGGCCAACTAAGCAGATTTGAAATGACCGCCAATGTTTTGATATAGGCTGATTATTATTTATATATATATATATATATATATATATATATATATATATACACACACACACACACACACACACACACCCCATATTTCGGCACACCGGCGGCGCAGCTATGACTGTGTGATTGATAGTTTCATTAAAAACAAATAATAATAATAATAATAATAATAATAATAATAATAATAATTCACAAAACGATTTGTCCTCTGGCTGCATTACGAGCCCTGCGTAGGTTAAACTGGAACCAACCTAGAAGCGCTGCTATCTCTTTAGCTATCGCTTCCACCCATTGTGGAAGGTTACTAGGTTGCAAGGTACCTTTGTCAATTGTCTCACCTATGTTGAAATAAAATTAATTACAATAGAAACTGTACTAATTTTAGCTGCCCATAGCGGTAATTATGCATGTTGGCGAGCCATATACATAGTGGTGTGATAATAAATAAGACAGGAAACACAAGTGTGACATAATGAATATTGTAATCTATTTATCTGTACGCACCTATTATTAAGTTATTTGGGGGGGGGGGTCTTGGCGTAATAATCTCTAAAATGTAAACGTTAATATGAGTACTGTCATCCGGAATAGCGAAGATTCACGTTGCTCAACATCCAAATGCACAACTGCATTATTTATCCAATACGCATATTGTCGTTTACATTGGTGTTTTAGAGATTTCTTTATCAAGACCCACAAACGTGCTTAGTAACAAGTACTACAGCTAAATGGAATAGAAAACTCATTATGTTATAGCTGTCTCTCCTGTCCTTCTCATTATCATAATACTCACCAGCATATATAATTAGCGTTATGGTGCGGTAATTCTTGATTACATTGACGTTTCCATTGTAATTAATTATATTTAATTATCGGTGAGACACTTCGCAAATGTACATTGTTAATCAACAATGACATGAGCAAAATATGTAGATTACTACAGACAATAATGTTTAATGCGTGAAGGAGAAAGAACTATTCTTGCCTTTCAATACCATCAGTTCATAATCTACTGTTGATGGAAATTGGACATTCTATATATTAGATAGATTTTGATCGTCATTCAAATACACAGCTTTCCGCTTTCATATTCTGCATCTAGAAGCAAGAAAAGCTTAGAAAAATCTCACGTATTCCATTCACATAACTTTCTCTATATCTCTGTAACAAATTTTTATCACAAAACTTATTCTTCTGCCTACTTCATGTTAATCGAGATAAACATTAGCAGAAATGCTTTATTATAAGTAGATGGGAAATAATGGAATACACTAGGCTAAAACGATAGTCAAATCTTTTAAAAATGGTTGACATGTGGATGAAATCCGTTACTTTGCATTGCCAGGAGTTGAGAAAAAGTTGAAAAGTCTTAAGTACTTTAAAACTGAAACCAGCAACAAGAAATATCTAGAAAATGTGTTTCAACAAGATCTACAGATTTTGTGCAGAAAGTTTTGTTTATTTTTTTACGGTTTAGTAGTTATGGAAAATCCAGCAAAACCTTATCCAGAATAAAGAGGTTTTCAGAAGCTATTTATAAAAGATTCAAGATGTACATTACATTTGCCGTGTAAGTATGTTTAACGTACGGTATTTTAATCAAAGTCGTTAAGACTATTTTTTGAGAAAATCAAAATGTTCAAAAATGTTTCCATATAAAGGTAATTTGGGACAAGAGTATTTTCCTCAAAATCTTCATGTCACATTCTTGGAACATGCCTAACTTATATTCTAGGTTTGGTATTTTATGGACTTTTCATTTTTGAATTATCGTGTTCTCAGACACACGGACACACACAAAACACACGGAACTTTGTCTAAAAATCCATTTTTTTTTGCTACAGAGGACTCTAAAACGTCTATTTCCAGTGAAATCTGGGTATCGAATTTTTGTGTGGAATGCAATGTCTTCTCTACACGCTATGTACATAGTACACGTAGAGAAAGTAAAAACCAGCGCTTCAACCGGCATTGTTATTGAAAACTGGTCTATTGGCTTAGTCTGTTGGCTAAGTGCAGCTGCAGCAGCTGTTCGCCTACAAGTAAATCATTGTTAATCGAGCACGGAGTCGCCAATTATCAGCTAGTGACGGACTGTTATGTACTACCTGATTGGCCATGTCAACATAGCTTTCCCTTATGCAATAAACCTTATCCTCTGAGTAGACCCGAAAAGGAAACATGACACAATGCTTCTCTGCATTTTGATGGAGAAAATTTGTTTCATTGCCTTAATGATGACAACTAGTAAGAAGATGGTTGAACTGATGCTCGCTATTACTACTCACAAGGGGCCATTCACATTACAGCTGGGACTTTTGGTAAAAGTAGGTCTAAAATAAAAATGTCCTTATTTGGGCTTTCTCTCCCACAATCCCATAATATAGCAAGAAAACGATTATTTACAAATTATAATGACACACCAATATTGCATTGATCATAATTTGGAATAAATATTATCTAATGACTTTTTATGTTATTCACTGTATGGCATACAAATAAATGTTTTGCACAGGACTCTGTAATTGGCTAACTGTGCTGCATTACTCAAAGTCTAGTTTACACAAAGAGATTTCATGAAACTATTTGCACAAGATGTTTAAGAGTGTCACATTGCATACTGTAGCTTCGTCGATTTTTAACATATTTCTATATAAATAGTTTGGATGGACAAATATTGCAGCAGCAAAAGAACCTTGGATTCAGAGAAATATTTTTTTAATGTTCTACAACTTTCTTAACGGACATTTTTGCAGAGATCCAAAATGTACTATTTTTGTGGATATTTATTATGGAATGAAGTAGTACTATAAGTTCGTCTATTGCCGTTTCATGTATTAAGCTCTTTTAAAATTAGCTCAAGCTCAGCAGCTCGATTCGGTTTATTTCTAAAGTTTAATCATTTAAGTCCCACAAATACTTCTGTACTGTATATAAATCCATGCATTTCCTCAGTTCTTCTCTTTCTCACAACATTCTATTACCCATTAATGCAACACAACTTCAAAAGCAAGAGATAGAATATGTTTGGTTTCACTAAAGTTGGAAGTAAACTGTTGTCGGTACAAACTTTCGCTCATGCGCATTGAAATAAAACACAATTGCGGAACTTACTTGCAAAATCTGTAAGTAGGATTCGCTATAATGATTGCAACAGTATTAATAGTCCTTCAGTAAAAAAAAATTATGATGTGTTCCATTCACATGACTTTCTCTACATCTCTGCAACAGATTATTGTTAAACATTTTATGCTTCTATTTACTTCATGCTAATCGAGAAAAACAGTGCTAATACTTGCTTTCTTGTAAGTAGAAGCGAAATAGGAGAGTGTCATAGCTTCAAGTGATAGTAAAAAGCTGGTTGCTATGTGAATGAAGTTCCTTTGTTTGTATGGACACGAGTTGACAAATTCCTGTATTAGAAAAGTATAAGTTTTTCCAAGCAGAAACCCCCCCCCCCAAAAAAAGGAAGAAGAAAAATAAGGAATATCTAAAAAACGATTTACTCCACGAGAAAATGTATATACTTAAATAGTATGTTTTAAAGTGGTCTACATTTATTGTGTGGTAAGCTTTTGTCCATCTCCTACGGTTTAGCAGTTATACAAAATACCGTAAAATTAATCCAGAATAAAGTAATCTTCAGAGGCTATTCCCAGAAAATTCAAGATATACATTTTATTTGAGGGGTAAATATCCTAAATATACGATATTTTAATCAAAACAGTTAAGAGTCATTTTTAAGAAAATAAAAATTTTCGAAAAAAGTTCCATGTAAAGGTAGTTGTTGGGTGATTTTCTTGAAAATCTTCTTGTTGCGTCCTTATAAGATACTAAACTTAAATACCAAGTTTGGTATTTAACGGTATTTTCGTTTTTGAGCTATGCTGTTCACAGGCACACGGATCTTTTTCTGAAAATGCTTTTTTTTGGATTCAGGGGGACCCAAAAGATGTATTTCCGGTGAAATCTCGGTATCGAATTTTTGGGTGGAATGCAATACTTTCTCTATACACTATATACATTGTATTTATAGAAGAAGTAATATAATACTCCTTATAAGATACACGAAGAGAACTACAAACTGTTAATTCCGTAGAAAAATATAAAAAATACGTATATGAATAAATTTATATTTTTATAGAAATCACTACCAAAATTGAGTCCTTATAAACCTGTTAAACAAGATATTTCACAGAAAGCAAAATTGATAAAGAAACTTATTATGGTATTCTTTTAAAATAAATAATGTGGGATAAAAAAGACAATTTAAATTGCTAAGGGGTTTAACTACAAATGACCAAAATTAAATCTTGAGTTCTCCAACAGCAGCACAATACCCGTTCAGGGTGGACATCCTTGTTTGAAGTGGAGCATACTTGAACGAGTACTCTACACTGGAGACTGTCCAATCCATTTCTCATTAGAATTGCGTCCTGTAACCGGAGATTCGGCACTCAATTTAGAAATTTTGCAGTTGCAACTAGCATCTATTTTATTAAATATGGTGCTTTTCTTTACAAATGTACCACTAAAACAGAATCTCAGTGTTCTTCCTTATGGTAAATATGATATTTCTTTATTTAACTGTGGCACCACATCCTTTGAATTAAAAAATATTTCCTGTCTCAAAAACTGTAAGACATAAGAGATAATCCTATTTAGATACCTTTGCAGATCTCATTTATTCTATCGGGATGAGAGGTGAATAAGTACAAATATTTTATCCGCGTTTGAGAGCGATGTGACGATACAGCATTTGCAGTTTTCTCGCTCTTTTCTAAAGCTATTGTTCATGAGAAAAAATTCACGAAAGGCTCCTATTCCTATCTCAGGCGTTCGGTTGTTCACGCAATTATTCACACGGTTCACTCTCCTCTGTCCTCTGGACTTTCTCCTGCCCAAATTTATATGGTGTGGTGTATGTAAACACAGGACAGACATACCTCAGGCCCGTTCAAAACACATTAAACTTTGAAATGTGTGCTTCATTTATGACTATGCTATTAGTAGGCGGACAATATCAGACACACTTATTTGTAATTGCATTGTTCTCTACTAAATATCAAAGTATTTGCACTTATTCACCTCCCACTTGTATCTTAAGGTAATGTGTGTATGTAACTTAAGTGGAAGCTGTCGAAATTGTGGTTAGCCTAGAATTCTTGCTATTACGGCTGTGTATGTGCAAAGACTTTACTGCAGTGGAAAATAAAATAAAACAAGGGAAGGAACTTCCGTTGCGGCAAATTAAACTTTAATTTGAATAACTTGCATTTACAGCAATTTAATATGCTAATGATGAAGCAACTTCCCTGTGCTCAAGAGAACGCTGTAAGTTGTCTTGAAGGTTGCTCTTCAAAACGTCTTACTAAAACCTTTTCCGTTTTACATAACCTTTAAGGCAAAAGTATAGTTTAATCACAGTAGAGAAAAGGTAGATTCACGCTTAAATTTAAGATAGTTCTTGATTTTTACTTGCAATGTATTAAGTAAAATAAGTATAGTATTCAACTAAAAGAATTCGATAATGATATTTCAGTATAAATACAAGTTTTGAGGTGCTCTAAACCCGGAAAGAACACTTTAGACAACGGTATACATGTATGTGATTAAAACGGCATTACTCAAAACACGTAAAATTGTTAAATATCAATTTTCTCTTAGGACACGACACAATATTCAAGAAAATCACCTTGCCCCAACTGTGCTTAATTTGAAATAAATTCCGTTATTTATTATTGTCTAAAGGTACATGACTGATGATATTGATCCAGATATCCTATTTTAATATACTTGCATGATAGATTATACGTATATCTATAATTTTACGTGTACAGATTGTGATATGTTTTTATTCTGAATGATTTTTCTAATCTGTAACCTCTTAAGGATACACAACAATTTACTACACAAGATAAGCACATCGCGCTAAAATACACAACTTCTGCAAACTACTAGTTTATAGCGTAAATATTTGCGAGATATTTCTTGTTATTGGTTTGAATTTCTAAAAAGGGAAGTCGTTATTCGTTTTTTTCTCGTGTTAAAGCAAAAACAACCGAATTTCCAAGTCAACACATAGCGACCAGTTCTGGCAATAATTGATTAACCCTTAATCTATAGTATTCCCATATCTCCAAGGTACTTGCAAGTAAATATGTAACACATCCATTTCTAAGAATGTTTAATTTAATAATCGTGAAGTGAGCTACAAAAATAATAGAAATAATGTATTTAAGAATGGATAGAGAAATTAATGTGAATGTATGCAGTGGAAATTATGTTACATTGCACTAAACATATTATGGTGGTATGTAATAGTCAGAATTTAACTCCATGGCACGACAGCTCACGGGGAACCTTGGCCTACCGCCCGGCCGCTGCGTCCCCCATCTCGGTCCACTACAGACGTCATGGATGGGGTGCAGTATTGGAGGGGAGACGTCGTCAGCGCCTCGAGTCCCCCCCCCCCCCCAGCCGGTTAAAAGTCAGAATTTACATGAGAAATATAAGCATCAAGCTATAAACGGGGACATTTTTGCTCGCTTCCCTTTATAAACCTATTTTTAGACTGAGAAGGGAAGTAAGCAATGGCATTTTAACCGGATTACAAGGCTCAGTATGTCACGAAGAAAACAATGCTGCTAGAGAATGCGAGCAAAAATGTAGGTAGGTAAGAATACCGCTGGGATTACCGCTACCTAAAAGTCATTACAAGGTTGCCATTACACAAACAGCAGAGAAGCACAGAAACAGGGAATGGGTGGAAAATAAAGAAACAAAGATAAAAGTATTTTAAACTGAGATTCTTCTATTATTGCAATGAAATGTCAGAGTATTGTACAGTCTTTGTTAGTTTTACTATAGAAATAACAAGTCCGTGCTTATCATATCCTACACTCTCCGAAACATAAAGGTCCCTTTGTTTTTCTTGAATAACCACCCATGCTGGTATGACCATGAGGACTTCAGAAGAACGTGGAATATATTTATACCCTTAGCTTTGGTGTTTTTACTTTCTCTATAAGCACTATGTACATAATGTGTAGAGAAGGTATTGCACTCCACCCTAAAATTCGATACCGAGATTTCACCGGAAATATATGTTTTAGGGTCCCCAATATCCAAAAAAAGCATTTTCACAAAAAGGTCCGTGTGTTTGTGTCCGTTTTTCCGTGTGTCAGAGTGTCAGTGTGTCCGTGTGTCTGTGAACACGATATCTCAAAAACGAAAAGTCGGTAAACTTGGTATTTAAGTTTAGTATCTTCCAGGGATGGGACACGAAGATTTTGAGAAAAATCCCCCCCACCCACAAATACCCTTTACATGGAACTTTTTTCGAAAATTTTTATTTTCTCAGAAATGGCTCTAACAATTTTGATTAAAATTTCATATATTAAACATATTTACCTGACAAATAAAATGTATATCTTGAATTTCTAGGAATAGCCTCTGAAGAGTAGTTTATTCTGGATCAATTTTACGAAATTTTGAATGACTGCTAAACCGTAAGAGATGGACAAATACTTACTGCACAAAAAAATTTAGAGCACGTTAAAGCACATCATTTATGTTATATAAATTTTTTTTCGTGGAGTTCGTCGTTTTTGAGACACTCCTAATTTTTCGTTTCTGCTATGAAAAACTTATATTTTTCTCATACAGGAACTTGTCAATTCCGATTCATATAAACAAAGGAACTTCATTGACATAGAAACCATCTTTTGACTATCACTTTAACCTATGGTAGTCCCCTATTTCGCTTCTACATACAGGAAGCAAATAATAAGACTATTTCTGGTAATTTTTTCTCGATTAACATGAAGTAAATAGAAGTATAAGCTTTTTAAGAATAATTTGTTGCAGGGATATAGAGAAAGTCATGTAAATGGTACACATCAGATTTTTTAATAAGTTCACGGAAATACAATTAAACAAAACATAACATTTGACAATATGTATATGAGTTTAAATGCGCAACTTTAATATTTTTCCTTAGTAGCTTTCTTTTCTGGGTTTTCTTTTCTTTATTTTTATTACCCTTTCCTTTTTCTTTATCTTTTTACCTTCTTCATATGTATGACTTACACCCTCCCAGAACTTACAACCAAATGCTTGTTGAGGAGCAAACGTATTCTGCATCAAAGAGAAGCTAGAAAGGGTGATCAGCGTAATACCTGTTATGAAATTCAGCAAGTGTGTGATATGAAATGACGGTGAAATTGATAAAAACAAATTGAGCTTAATTTATAAACGCTGTTCAGCTGCACCGGTTCTATACTGGGCTTGAAGTTTTTCTCTGAGATTTCTTTAATAAACCTGAGGTTCTTTTACGTGCCGTAAATGTACGACAGTGAACCAAGGCCTTCACTTTGCTTCCCTTCCGAAGGAAGCCATGATAAGGTTTTTTACTCCAGAAAAAATCCATCGCCTTCCACAGGGTTTGAACTTTTTATACCAGAAGCTAGTATATTATCCCTAGCCCAGGAAGGGCGACGGTGAAATGGGCGACAGAATAGATGATTATGGAACAACTGGTGGAATGAGTAGCGGGTGAACCGGAGGGCCTGGAGAAAAACCACTCAGGTACTGCTTCATCCACTATAAATCTCACATGCGGATCCTTGGGATCGAACTCGGGTCACCTAGGTGAGAAGCGAGCGGTTAACTACTTAACAACGGCGCCGCTTCCAAGTTTTCTTTCCTAAAAAAAAGTGTCTTGAAAACTCTGCATCCGCCAGTGTAATAGAACTAAAGTTAATCCTTGATACACAGAGTATAGCAGAACAAGGTAAAAAAGGAACTGAAGGGTCCTCCGCAAACGGGACAGAGGCCAGTACTTAGGTTCATGGCCATTTTTGCTTCTACTGTGACCCCAGAGGAGGGGTATGAGTAGACCCCTAAGTCACATCCCAGGGAGGGATGAGGGACCAGATCTCAAGGACAACAATGCAAGCTCTAGCAATTTCAGACGGAACAAATCCAATCTTGACCAGGTCCCACCTATAAGCCCAGATGCACCCAGAGTCACGGGAGCGCCCGCAAGCACCGAAGGCGGCGCCTCAGGAACTGGCACCAGATAGGTAAGAAACCTCTACAAAGTGCACATCCAGCGCCCAAACATAACGCCGAACACCGTTATTTGCCCGTACAATACGAAACATGACAAGGAAGTAAGGGATACGATGTTTCCTTGATCGTATGACATTCTAGTTCACGAGATCGCCGCTATGGATCACGGTGACGAGTTATCGGCTCGTCGTCCACAGATGGCACTATAAGACGAAATCACGCCTTGTTGAAGTAAATAATGACGGAATTTTTCCCAGAAACCTTCTGCTTCGAAGACATGGGGTTCGTTTAGTGTAAATAAGCATTACACGGGACCACTGGCTTTACTTCCCTTCCGAAGGAAGCCATGTAAAAGATTTTTGCGTCCAAAAAAATCCATCACTCTACGCCAGGTTTGAATCTGAAATCTTGGGAATACAGGAAATGAGGAACAGGAAAATTATGGTTGTATATGAACCACCCCTGCTTTTGTCAGTTCAGCAAACCAATTGGTCAGAGCAAAGATCGGACCCAGAGTGACAGGGTTATCAGTAATAGAAAATCTCTGATTTTGAATAGGTTTTATATTACATGGATGATCGTCTTTTAATGCAATAATAAAATAAAACTTCAAATTTAGCAAATGAACTTAGGCCACAGATTTTAAAGCATTGTCCATAAAATACTCCAACATGATTAAATTGAACAGTTACTAGATTTAATCATTCTGGAGTAGCAACTCGTGCCTTGAGTAGCCATTGTTTATGCTGCTTATCCTGAGTTAGGTCATCATACAAACCTGACATGTGTATATATACATAGCATATATCAGATGTATATATATATCAATACCTAGTGTGAGAAGTGTGTTGGTACTAAAACACGGATTTTAGCCTAACTGCTTGGTACAATTATACTAATAAACTAACTATAATTAAATACCTTCGCATATGATATAAATTTATGGTAGGAATTTTGTAATGCCTATTAAAATAAACATATTTTAAGACTTCAGAGTCGTATAGCAGCATTTTACATTTAGCTGTCAATATTGTTTATGTAGCAATGACAGATTAAAATACTCATATCATTGAACTGATTTGATTCATCGGCTTTATATTAGTTAGTTGAAGAATTGGACATTCTGAAAAAAAAAAGTTTTGTTTTAACGATTTTGCAGGTTGATTAGCATTTTTTGAATCACAATACTTGTGCCCCTTAGATCTCTTTGTATCCTTTGGTATTGGTTGATGTCTGCAGTACGGAAGAAATCCCTTTCAAATGGCGCTCTTCCCATCCATTTGCAAATTACGTATCTTGTCCCCATCATTAATTGTTTATCACACTTATTTCAAGAGTTCTCCTGTTCTCCTGTTTTCCTGCTGGACAATATTCGGATATAGCAGAAGCTTAGAAAATGAATTGTGTCTAACTGACTTTGCAAAAATAAAAATCTCACGCTCAGTATGGAATGGGACGGTGAGAACCGGGTCGTCTGTATATAAAGCTAAATTTCATATTACCTACTTCCACACTTTCATAACTGGCATTGGGCTGATCATCCATCCTAACTTTTCTTTGATCCAGAATACGTTTGCTTCGCAACAAGCATTTGGCCCCTTTTTAAGTCCTACATGTGAAGAGTATAAAAAGAAAAAACAAAAAAGGAAGAATGAAATAAAGAAAAGTAAGTCAAAAAAAAAAAAGAATGAATTAAGAAAAGAAAACTCAGACAAGAAAGCTTTCTAAAAAAGTAAATGACAGTAATTTTAACTCCATGAAGTTTTAGAGCCTATTTAGTAAGAAGCGTCAATTTGCCTTGATATTTATTAATTTAGCTAATTACCGACATTTTTATTTTCAATAGTAGAGTAAAGTTTGAAAAATTCACATACTCTGCCATGATAATCACAAAAATCTGACGATCGTCCAAAATGCATGTGTTATCAAAAACCTTATCCAGGACGGTATCTACCACCATTAATTTAAAGGGTGAACATTGTTTCCATTATAACGTTATGCACCAGTAGTGGGGTTGATATATTTTTATTTTACGAACAAACTTTTAAAGTTTTATCATCTAATAAGAAAACAGGTGGTTTGACGTTTTACTAACTAATTAAACTCTCAAGTATTTGTCATAAATTAAAAAAAATTAGAAACCATATACAGATTATCATTACGATTACTAAATATTACGATAAATATTTGATCGAAAGGACTGACTGTAATGCGCAAAAAAGATGAATAATTTCATGCATACATGAGAAGATATTTTAAGTGTTTTCACGATATCATAATAGTGTTTTACCTCACTACAGGGTTTCATCTTCATGTGACCAACTTTTGACCTACCCAACTGTACCAGTTTTCTGTGTGACGGGCCTAGAAAACAATTCAGGGACAAAAACAGTTTTAGTGAACCATATAATAATAATAATAATAATAATAATAATAATAATCGATGTGAAATGATCCTAGGACAGATACCGTCTCTATGAAACAAATTCGCTACAATTGGCACACAAAAAACGTTTCACCAACACAATGTAGTGCAGCCTTCTAGAAGAAGCAGTAGAGAATAAAACCAATCAATCAATTCAACTAATCAATCTAATGCTATATCTCTGTACCTAATTTATAGAACTGGCATGCATTCCAGTTCCTTATTCCTTTTTTTCCAAATTTAGATTATATATTTATATAAAATGATTGCACATATATTACACTAACTATAACAAATATAAATCAAAGTATGCATTCAAATCTGGACAATATTTATTTATGATTAAAGAAAATTATTAATTTTTTGTTATGCTTTATTACTATTTAATAATGACATACGGAGGAGAAATATGGGGGTGGGAACAAACAGGGAATCTGGATCAAGTGAGGACCCAATTTTTGAAAGGAATTCTGGGTGTAGGGAGGGGTACGGCAAACTGCGGAATAATGAGGGAATTCGGGGTACATAGTGAAACGATAGAGTGCAAAATCAGAGCAGTTAAATATTGGATGAGAATCGTTCACGGAAACCAATCTCTAATTAGGGCAGTGCTACCGTGAACAGTTGCGAATGGAAGGTAATTTGACGTGGGCATCAAAATTAAAGAAAGGGTTGGAAACCATTGGGATGGGAGACATTTGGATGGCGGGGCAGGAAAACAGGCGAAGTATTTGGAGAAAAATTAAGAAACGTCTCTGTGATATTGACAGACCGCAAATAATTGCGCAATGCACAGAGAAGGTGTCATTAGAAGTACAGTCTGGGCTGAAATCGGAGTGGGGTATGGAGCAATACATCAAAACAGGTACCAAACTCATTAGAGAGGGGCTCGCGTGGATTAGACTAGGAGCATGGAGGAGCACGAAAATTTCTGACGTGAATGGTATAAGAATCTGTCCCATTTGCGAGGAGGAAGAGTCGTGGACTCACATCTTGGCAAGATGTAGGGGTACGGAGGAATGGCGGGAAAAATATTTGCCGCGATTTTTTACCACTGCGAATGTAGGGATAGAAGCATGTTGGACGCTACTGGCAGGCACGGAAAACATGGACGGGCTAGGTAAATTTATACTTAAGGCAAGACAGCTGAGATCTGAGGAGGCTGCCAATAGAGAAGGGGGGGGGGATAAGATCAACTAAACAAAAGTGACTACAATGTTCTACATACATGTATATTATATCAGACTTAGGTCACTGTTGTGCTAGGGTTGTATATATTATGTGTATATATGTCTTTTAAGTGTAATTATCTATGATAAGAGGGTGCATTTATGGAGGTGTACTCTGTGCTTTAAATTTAAATTGGTATATTTGAATATCTTTGTATCTTTATTTTCGGATTCACTCTTAATTTTTGTTGTTGTTTAATATTGCTTTTGACTGTGTATTTCCTTTGTCTTTTTATTTTCGTGTTTACTCTTTTAATTCTTTGTTGTGGTTGTTGTTTTAATATTGCCTGTAATGTGTATTACAAAAGCACGTACGGTCTGTGGACCCGTGCGACTGTTGAAATTCTATGTATGATATTGCTATATTAATAAATACACTTATTCATTCATTCATACTATTTAATAATATTATATTATTTATTAACATTTAATTTATTATATTTATTTAAATAGTTACTTTTAGTAACTTTTATATACTTTTTTCGACCTTTCTACCATAGTTTGATGGAGGTAAAGTTATCAAGCCTCTAATGATCAAATTAATTTAACAATACACATATATAGTAGCATATGAACACATGAAAACTATTAATTTATAATTATGTCTACTTGTTCTAACTGCTACTTATTGAATTTAACACATAAACCTTATTTGGTGAAGAATAAATGTAAAAATTACTAAGCCACATCAATAAATTAATACCTTCATAATGCAGATCTACTCTTCCCGTTACTAATTAAAATGTCTCTGGTATTGTTAGTTCAATGGACGCTAACATTTCTTCACAGCTAATCCCGCTTTCTAAAAAGTCAACGACAATAATGTTTATTCTATGAAGTTTTATAGCCTATGCGTCAATTTGCCTTGCTATTTATTTTTTGTATCTATTTTGTTTTCTGCACACTCTCCTTCTTCTATCCCTTATAATTCTGTGCTAAATACAATGCAGAACTATAAATCTATTTCAGACAGTGCAGATGTTTATTTGGAATTCCAGATCCGATCTTATTCTAATTTACGATAGACATAGGAGATAAGCGATGAGCATTTAAAGTGCTAATTCCGAATGGGATGCTAAATCAGATCCTTTAGAGTACCTGTCAGCTACAGCGCCGTTTGTGCGATAATGGGAAAATAAATTAAGTTTCTTGTTCCAAAACTCGAGAACTCACCAAAGTCTCTCGGATTTCAGCATCTCACATTATGTGGCCTATGAGGTGGCTGAATCTTACCTGAAACAAGCAAAAAAGAAAGAGTGTTATCTATAGCTAAATAATGTTGACAAATGAAATCATTTGGTAAGTGTCAAAGCATGCATACCGGGTGCTAGGGAAATGATTGCATACATTTTCACTACTAATACATGTGATAACACTTGCCTTAATTCTACAAATTCTACTAACGGCAATCAAAAGAAGGCTTGGTTTGGTATGAGTCACAGGATGTAAATTGAACTTTACATTCGGCTCAGGGAGCGACAATTCGGACTAGAACTCCCTTCTTCGCAGTGAACTGGGTTTAACACTAGGACCAACATAGTCCAGTCAAGTATTATATTATATTATATTATATTATATTTACGCTGTTCTATAGCAAGGGCAATTAATACACAACCCATCAAGAATTAGAGAACACGAAGTGTTCTATATTCAGATAATATGCTTACGACTTTAAATTTGACAGCGTTAAAATTTAATTCCAATAGCTGCTAGGCTACTTGGTGTAATGGTCAAGTCTCTAAATTGTGAATTTGTCAGCTTTTCCTGAAGTTATTCTTCAGTTTTGTCATCCAATAGACCTATAATTAATGACACGAATCACCCTCTTCTCTCTTCGGGTATCTAATTCGCGTGTCATACACAGCACTAGCAAATATCTTTTTTCTTTCCCGAAGACCGATATGCCGAAGATGGACACTGAACTGAAACTCAAAACAAGCTTGTTACCCATGACAATCGCTCCTTTTATAGCTACAGGAACTTTCGAGAAGGTTTGGAACTGGACGTGGGAAAACTCAGTTAGAAACCTCTACTGACTCCTGATATGAACGGTCAGTTTAAAAACAGACTTTTTCCGCCTCTCGTTCTCTCAATCCAAACACACGCCGGCTGGTCTAAAGAGCATATACAAGTCATGGAAGACCAGTGAAAGCTCTGTCACAGTGCTTAAGAAGTGTTTTATTATCTTATAGCTAATAGTACGTGAAATTAAATTTCATTCAGTTTTAAACATTCTGCGAACTCGTTTGAAATCTTAAAGGTGAGATAATTTTAAGAGCAGCCAACTGCCAAAAACGAACTATTGCCTGCATAAAATAGATGCATATGTTTCAGTTTTATGCATTCTTAGCGTTTTTAAGGTGGCCTTGGAACGTCTCCAAGATATTAATATAAATGGAAGAGGAAATTAACATAATGTAATGAAAATTTGAGTTCTAAATCTCCAAATATGTTTATTATTTTTTATAGTCCAATACTAGTATAAATTATAATTATTATATGATAAGTGTGCTCAAAATTAGTAAAATTTGATATTCATGACTACGCTACTGAAATTTCACAATCCTAAGGTTACTAGACTTTGTATATATACACATAATTTCCAAAATTGATCCAAAGTAATTCGTTAAGGGCCAAAATAGAGCCAGTTTATGCACTTTCTGGATATACTTTATCAAATAAGAAGGATCCTTAAATAGAATTGAAAATAGTATTCACTTTTGAAGGTTATTTTAGCAAAGTTAATTAATTAATACTAGTAATGTTTAACGTATTTATGCATTATGTATTGTTAACCGAGAAAATTAGATACAGGGAAGTAGTATCGCATTAATAAGTTGTATACTGTTAGAAACTGAATAACATCAGATAGCATTCAACTTCCACTTCAACACGATATTGTTCACTAGTCGCGTATATTCATTGTTATTTACATACTATGCTTTTCCGTTCAGAGCAAAGCTGTAGGAGGAAATCGTGCTAGACAACTTCGTGTAACAGTAAAATGTAAAACCATAAATACTGTTTTCTGTAATTGTGATAATGCTGCAGTGATGTTTATTTTTATATCCTTCCACGTTATAAACAAATAGTGCTATTTTCTTATAATATAGTTATACGACACAAATAATATCCGAAATCAAATAGATAAGTCTGCACGCTTGCGGCATAATGTAGTTGTCCCGATATTATTTTCACTACCCTACACAAACATGCACTATTTGCTTGATGGTGAAGTCAAAGCTGGTTTTATTGTAAACTACTTAAAATTGCCTTAAGTTACGATGCACTAGCGAAAAAAAAGTATGCAACACCCCTAAGAACTGTGTTCATCTGTCGTAGTATTTGGATACTGACTGATGTGTCGTGGTAAGCGGAGAACAGATGGCATTAGAAAAACGTGTCCAGCTGCCATTTCTATTGGCTCTGCAAGCGGTCTCTTTGGCACCATAACAATTGAATGGTGGTGTCAATAGATATCCTAGGATATGACCATGCCAAATAGTCGCGAACAATTTCTGCCACACAGTTACAGCCATTTGATCGAAGTCTTAATTGTTGGCCCAAAAGAAGCTGAATAAGCCTATCGATAAATAGCTACACATGAGCTTCTACTCAAAACTCCCTTCACAAACCGATCCAACGCAGGATATATTGGAGGTGTATCGGTGTTTCCAGCAGTACCTATATGACTTTCCCTTAACCGTTAGCAAGGTTCTGACAACTGGGTTGTACACATGCATGTCTGGATCTACGCTTTTTACGGGCGCCAGTGTTCGCCCAAATGCATCCAAGGTAGCTATCCGGACACATTTAGCAACTAGAATCTCAGCAAGAACTGTTGGAAATAACATTCCTTCAACAGGATCAAACTGCGCGTGTTTCTAGCCAGAATACCTCTTACAACCTTCTCCACCTGCCTCCTCATATCGTACTGCGTGTGATTCTAGCCAGAATACCTCTTACACCACAACCTTCTCCATTTGCCTACTTCTCTCAAACTGCGTGTGCTTCTAGCCAGAATACCTCTTACACCACAACCTTCTCCACCTGCCTCCTCCTCTCAAACTGCGTGTGTTTCTAGCCAGGATACCTCTTACACCACAACCTTCTTCACCTGTCTACTCCTCTCAAACTGCGTGTGCTTCTAGCCAGAATACCTCTTACACCACAACCTTCTCCACCTGCCTACTCCTCTCAAACTGCGTGTTTCTAGCCAGGATACCTCTTGCACCACAACCTTCTCCACCTGTCTACTCCTCTCAAACTGCGTGTGTTTCTAGCCAGAATACCTCTTACACCACAACCTTCTCCACCTGCCTACTCCTCTCAAACTGCGTGTTTCTAGCCAGGATACCTCTTGCACCACAACCTTCTCCACCTGTCTACTCCTCTCAAACTGCGTGTGTTTCTAGCCAGGATACCTCTTGCACCACAACCTTCTCCACCTGTCTACTCCTCTCAAACTGCGTGTGCTTCTAGCCAGAATACCTCTTACACCACAACCTTCTCCACCTGCCTCTTCCTCACCATGCACATCTCCTATAGTATCAAGAATAAGTTTCAAATAGATGTAGTGCCATTTTGTTGTCTTCTGCGATGAGAGTAGGTTGCGCCTGTATGCAACGGATAATGGTGACGCATATATGGTGGACGTAGTAATCATTCAGAGTGCATTCGCCCAAGCTTCAAAGGCTCAACTGCTAAATTCATGGTGTGAGGTGCCATCAGTTACAATTCGTGCTCACCTAGATATTTGTACAGTGACTTGAAAGTAGTGACAGTTACATTCAGCAGGTACTCGTGTTGCTGCAATCCTCAACAGGAAGGCAATGTACAATTTCAATACGATAACCCACGTCCCCATTCAGCAGCTGCACTTTAACATGCTGTTCATGGTACGTGATAACTGCCTTAGTAAGCACGGTACTCTGATCTCTCTCTCTCTCTCTCTCTCTCTCTCTCTCTCTCTCCCACTGAACATATATAGCACTGTATGGGGAAGGAACTGATTGCGTCTCAGCAACCATTGCCGAATCGCCACAACAAGTGCAGGACGCGTAGGGCAATTTACTGCAGGATGTCATTGGCCCCCTGTATTATCGTCTGCCTGCACTAATACATGCTTCCATTGCTGTCCAAAGGACGGGGGACACTGAATATGGATGTGACTTTGGAACACACCTCGTTGTGACATGTTTGTTTGCAGTGCGCTGGTTTTGTTTTCCTATGATAAATAGGAATTTCACTTTACTCTTCTTTAAATTTAAGAGTTTCTTGTTGATGCTGCTGTATATTTACTGCCAATGTAGATTACTGTTGTCATTTAAATCATATACACACTAATGAGCATAATAAATGTCTCCTTAACCTAGTTGTTTTTCCCTCGATGTGGTAATAAAATTTTGACTTCACCACCAGGTAGCAGTTTTCATTGTAACTGTCCTGTAAAGCAAACATGTCAACAACCAACCAATTAAAAATATTTATACTACATGTAAAATTAGGGGTGGTTTGTAAACGTTTCCTTTACTTCATAGTAATTTATATCCTCCTATTTTAAATGGTAGCTAAAAGACAAGTGTTTGATAATCTACAATTAAGTACCTTACAATGAATTCGTATGATTAACCCGCAACAAAGGTACTCATTCACGAAATGTTTTGCTTTTCATGGTCTAAGTTCTAGTTTGTGGATTTTCAATGCGGTTACATTAGATAAACTGCATTCAGATAAATCCAACTTCATTTGAACTTTTAAGAAGATTAATAAATAATCTAATTCTTTCATTCCGTTAAACAGCGTACCTTGTTAAATATTGTAAGTTATTACCAACTGTTAAAAAATTAAGCGCCATTGTAGTATTAAACGCAGGTACCTTTTAAATAAGCAGCGTTGTAGTAATGTCAATAAAAGCAACCAATTTGATACCTGTATACAAAATCTAATTCGGGTGAATAGAGAACTTAAGCATGGATATAGAGTATCACCATTGCTGTTCGGTCTATACCTATATCGAATAAATGAAAAATTTTTATTATTAAACCTAAAGGTGTCAGGTTAACATTTTATTAAAACAAATGTGTTTCCTGATGACCAATATTATTGGCAGAACCAGAAGCTGATCTACAAAACTCTGTGACTGTGTTAAACTCTATGGCAAAGGAATATGATAGTATGAAAGTATCATCTACAAAAAGCCAATGGCGATGTGTAGAAGAAATTACAAAAAAAAAAGTATTAACCGAAAATGCACTTACAGAATAAGTATTTAAATTTGCGTATTTTTAGTGTCTATTACATATAGAATACAGGAACACACCCCTGAAAGCAAATATAACATATAATAAATTAAATGGAGACATAAAAAGTACTTTGGTAAATGAGAGTGTAAATCAAACAAAAATTATATAATACAGTTTCCAAACCATTTTTGAAGCGTGGTAATGAAACATGGGTTATCAGGAACTCAAGATCGGCGACGATCAGAGGTAACGTAGATCATTGATTGGAAAAACAAGATAGAATCAAGAAAGAAGATGTTCATGCACCATTGGGGGGGGTGGAGGATATGTATGATGAAATAAGTATCGGTGTGTTACTAAACGAAATGGAAATACCACGTTGTACGAATACCACCTGCAGGTACCCTAACCAAACTTTACATACAGATAGGACGGTACGAGGAGACTAGGGAGACTTCGGAAAAGATGGGGTGACCAACACGAATTTATAATTAGACTACAATCGGATCGTTGACCCAAACCATATTTCGAAAGAAGAAGAACACATTTGCGCCGTTTTCCCTTGCTACTCGTTATCTCTGATTGTTTTTAATGTTGTAAATTATCTGTTTCATATATTATTCATATATGACTATTTGAGTTCCTCGATCGACCAAGTATCTCTTATTAGGGTGTGAACTGTAAAAGGAACTATTTCAGACTTTTAACTTTTAGTTTAAACAATTTATTTAAAGTGTTACCAAGAGATTTCATAATTTCTGTACACTTTGTATTTTTATGCGATCATAGCTGAAACTGTATTGCGCGTTCACTTACCCTGATACTTAGATTTCGCGTATCACGTTTCTTACATAAGTAATCTGCGACACCAAAATATCGGGGGAGAACATCTAAATGCACTTATACCTAAAACGACTGCACGACTTCAGTAAATGAAAACAAAATGTGTTTAGAACTGCGTCCCCGTAAATATATATTCGAACACAGTTGTTCTGCCTAAGCATTAAAACTGTGCCTTAGTTGATTTTTTTTCCTGGTCATAAGCCAAAAGAAAATATCCGTCTAACTATCAGTATTTTCCAGTGTCGTTCACAATGTCATCACCCTCTCTAAGCGTTGCGTATCCTTTTTAACTCAAGGACATTCTTTTATACGTTCCACCCTAGCTCCCTGATTACATCTTACGAAAGATTTCTCTGTTATGACTCTTATACAACTTCAGTCACTTTCTCTCTTATAACTAAGCTTATGCTCACATTCTCTAATAATATAATTTCATTTCTGTATTACATATATTTATTAAATTGTCTTGCGTGTTAATTATTTAAATCTTATTGCCTCAAGTGATATTATTATTTAACAATATATATTATTTCTGCTCTTCACAGAAAACAATATAATTGTGAGTAGAAAATAGACACACATAGGTGTTACGATTTTCGGTTCCTTTTCTTTTTTACTTTCTCTATAAAAACTATGTACATAGTGTATAGAGAAGGTATTGCATGGCACCCAAAATTTCGATACCGAGATTTCACCAGAAATACATGTTTTGAGACTCCCTGTGTGTGTGAGTCTGTCTGTTTGTGTGTGTAGGTGTGTGTCAGTGTGTCTGTGGTCAGCATAGCTAAAAAACGAAAAGATCGTTAAAGCCCAAACTTGGTATTTAAGTTTGGTATCTTCCAAGGATGCAACACGTTATTTTTACTCAATTCATCCCTTCTTTACCAATCCAATTAAATCGATTTTTTACATTTCACTTTGTACTTCCATTCACTGTAGCAGCAACAGTTATAATCCACTTACTATTTCTACACCAAGATTTTCAAGAAAAGTCCCCCCACCCCAAGCTACCCTTTACATGGAAAAAAGTTTGAAAATTTTGACTTTATTAAAACTGGCTCTAACGATTTTGATTAAAGTATCGTATATTAAAGATATTTACCTGACAAACAGAATGTATATCTTAAATTTTCTGAGAATAGCCCCTGAAGACTACTTTATTCTGGATGAATTTTACGGAATTGTACATAACTGCTAAACCGTAAGAGATGGGGAAAAAACTTACTGCACAGAAACTGTAGCTCACAATAAAACACAATTCATGTCATATACATTTTTTTCGTGGAGTTGATCATTTTTAAGATATTCCTGGTTTTTTGTTTTAGCTTTGAAAAACTTATACTTTTCTCATACAGGAATTTCTTAACTTCTGTTACATAACAACCATGGCTATCATTTTAACCTATGGAACGCTCTCAAATCGCTTCTACTTACAAGGAAGCTAGTAATAAGACTATTTCTGCTAATTAGCATGGAGTAAATAGAAGCATAAGCTTTTTAACTACAATTTGTTGCAGAAAAGTAGAGAAAGTCATGTGAATGGAACTCACCAGTTTTTTTAATGATGAATACAGGTACCAAGCAATTTTGTGGATTGTGGAAGTACAGCTTTTATGCACGTAGTCTCCGCTACCATCACAATGTAATATAGCTCAACAAACAAGACTTTAAAAGGGAACACACATCTGTAATTTATCATGTACGACGGAACTTCAATTCAGATCAGACAAGTGAGTTGAAATTAGCAATTACTGTTTGGTGGTGCGAGGGAACACGACAAGATTAGACCGCGCGTGATGGATTACTAGTGCGAAGGTATATCCGCTGTGGGTGTGGTGAAAATTATGCCCTCATGAGTCTTCATTTGTTCCTCTGCCCGCACACCCTTAACCTAGAACTTCATTATTTGAGGTATTTGTTTACAAATTGCATTATAAGGTTTCCGAAATGTTTCACCGCATAAATACTTTCTTTATCCACCTTCTATATGACTGACAGTAAGTAGGGGCGTACGAGATTCCACAGGAATAAAATGCTTATAGCCTCCCTCCAGAACCTACAAAAACTAACTAGAAAAACATCCTGTAAATGCTGTAAAATTTTTAACTCGAAACGCCAGTTAAATACCAATCCAGGATTTTGTAAGAATCCAATACGAATATTTTCAAGCAAATGTCGCCCTCAAAATGTAAATGGCGTGTTATTTATGGACGCTCTTTAACTACTGCAGTTCTCAGTGTCCCATTCCAAGTTGGACGCAAAAGACCGCTTAAATTTGCTCAGAGGCCTCTCTAACAGGCTTGAGGTTCTTTTACGTGCCGTAAATCTACCGACACTTCCCTTTTCGCCCTCAAGCTATCCTTTGCATGGAACATTTTTCAATATTTTAATTTCCTCAAACTGTCTCAAATAGTTATTAAAATACCATAGATTTTTTATACTTTTGACCAATAAAATGTAGATCTTTGAATTTTTTGGGGTAATGGCCTCAGAATTACTCTGCACTTTTGTATACCTCCTCCCTCCAAATGTAGATCACATTAAAGGAAACAATTAATGACAAAAAAAAAAAACCTTCTGTGAGGCTGATTATTCCCGAGATATCCGTTGCTATAGCTTTGTATTTTCAAAAGCTTTTAAATACACAAATGGGAAGTCATTATTGGATTTTTTCGTGTTCATGCAAAGAGTGTAGAATTTCAAAAGTCTTCATACATCGACCAACTCTTAGAAGTATTGATCACGTACTGTATTCCTTATCCAGGGCATCTACAAGGAAAAAGTGTAATAATACCATGTATAGAAACTTTTATATCGATTAAATGAAGTAGATAGAAGAATAAGCTTTTGAAAGGATATTTTGTTGAACAAAGGGTATGGAACGCCATGTAATGTAACACTTCCGATTTGTTTCCTTTTGCCATGTAGAGAGAACGAAACCTTCTAGACATTAAATAGTAACGGGTTTTTAAAAACTGCCTATCAATTAAAGGCTATTGTATTCTCCTAATCGCATTCTACAATAAATAAATGTGCAAAAAGGATATGTCTACAATTTTTTCCCTAATATTTAAATACTATAAGGGTAAACTTATATATACGAGTAGGTAGAGAAAGTCATATGACTGTTACATATACCCAAGGTCGCGGATTCAAACCCGATGGAGGAGCATGGGTTTTTACGAGCGTAAAAATCCTCAGCTTGATTTCCTTCGGAAGGATAATAAAGCCTTTGGTCCCGTGTCGTAGTTTAACGACACGTAAAAGAACCTCAAGCCTGATAAAAGTGGCATCTACGCAAAACTAAGCGATCTTTCACGCCCAGTATAGAATGGGTCGCGTTTTCAAAGAGCGTCCATAAATAAAACTCCATATACCATTTTAGATTTTTTATAAACACATTCTTAATTTGAGTACGAAGTATTTCTAGATTCATTTCTGTAATTAGTTAAACTTCCATCTCCTTAGGAATTGAAATTGACTCCATGAAACCAGAAATAATAGCAATATTTTAAATGTATTCCATTTTCAAGCTACAGAACACAAAGCGTCACATTACATAGCAATTTATCTTAGTTGACATTTTTGTGACTTTATTAATTCTATTGATATAATCCTCTTTGAGGAGTATGCTTTGAGCAACGGTTTTTCAACAAATCACTCACGCCAATCATGAAAAAGACCAGCTAGAAGCAGTTCCTTCATGGCGCACAACAGGCTCGCCAAACGATGTGCTTGCGCAATGGATATAATAACGCAGAATACAATTTGCTTGATAAGGTTAAAGGGTTTAAAGTGAACATTTTCATTATCTTCCTTAACAGTTAAAGTTAATTTCGTACTTTTAAAGTCTTGTGAGCAAGTTCGGTTACAATATGCAGAATTTTGGAAGGTAATTGTGAGTGAACGCGTAAGGAAATGAACAACGCGGGGTAAATGAGACTAGAGTATGTACATTTGTGTGCTTCACCACAAGGTAACACGTGTCGTAGTCAGAACGTTCCATTTGCATAAACCAAATGCACCACAAATGTAATCAACAAACCGCAGACAACAAAAGCTTTAGTTATTTTAAAAGGAAATGTTGGTAATGTATTTTTATTTCTAAGAAACATCGGTTGGAACGCAAACGGTAATGCCCTCCCTGTTAAAATAAAAACTAATATATATATATATATATATCTCTGATGTGTTCCATTCAGAAGACCTTCTCTAAATCTCTGCAACAAATTTTAGTTAAAAGCATATGCATCTATTTACTTCATGCTAATTAGCAGAAAGTCTTATCACTTGCTTCGTTGTAAGTAGAAGCGAAATGAGGGAGTTCCATAGGTTAAAATGAGAGCCAAAAGCTGGTTGCTATGTAACTGAAATTCCTTTGTATAGACAGGAGTTAAGAAATTCCTGTATGAGTAAAGCATAAGCTTTTCAAAGCTCAAACGAAAAACCAGGAATATCTTAAAAATGATCAACTCCACGAAAAAAATGTATATGACATAAATTGTGTGTTATATCGTGAGCTACATTTTCTGTGCAGTAAGTTTTTCCCCATGTCTTACGGTTTAGCAGTTATGCACAATTCCGTAAAATTCATCCAGAATAAAGTAGTCTTCAGGGGCTATTCCCAGAAAAGTCAAGATATCTTTAATATACGATTTTTTAATCAAAATCGTTAGAGACATTTTTAAGAAAATCAAAATTTTCGAAAAAAGTTCCGTGTAAAGGGTAGTTTGGTGTGGAGGGATATTCTTGAAAATCTTCCTGTCACATTCTTTGAAGATACCAATCTTAAATACCAAGTTTGGGCTTAAACGGTCTTTTCGTTTTCGAGCTCTGCAGACCATAGACACACACACACATACAGACACACACAGACATTTTTCTAAAAATGCTTTTTTGTATTCAGGGAGTCTCAAAACATATATTTCCGGTGAAATCTCGGTATGCACATAGTTCGTATACAGAAAGTAAATATACGGTAAAGGAAAAAAATATTCCTGTAATTATCTTCTTTGAGAAAAATAACTAAAATGTATTTTAAAAACTGGGTAATTTAACTCTGTGTGTAAACTATCAATTAAAGTAATAATTGAACAGTACATCATGTAGTAAGGTAGAAGAAATAACTAGCCAACGCTGGCACATTTCATACAACTGTATTGTTTTTTACTTTCTCTATAGGCACTATGTACATAGTGTAAAAAAAATTCGATACCGAGATTTCACCGGAAATACATGTTTTAGGACCCCCTGTATCCATAAGCATTTTCAGAAAAAGGTCCGTGTGTGTCCGTGTATCCGTGTGTCTGTGAACACGATAACTCAAAAACGAAAAGTCGGTAAAATACCAAACTTGGTATCTAAGTTTAATATCTTCCAGGGATGCGACACAAAGATTTTGAGAAAAATCCCCCACCCTAAACTACCCTTTACATGGAACTTTTTTTCGAAAATTTTGATTTTCTAAAAAATAGCTCTAACGATTTTGATTAAAATATCATATATTAAAGATATTTACCTAACAAATAAAATGTATATTTTGAATTTTCTGGGAATAGCCTCTGAAGACTACTTTATTCTGGATGAATTTTGCATAACTACTAAACCGTAAGAGATGGACAGAAACTTAACACACACAAAATGTAGAGCACGTTAAAACATACAATTTATGTTATATACATTTTTTTCGTGGAGTTGATCGTTTTTGAGATATTCCTTTTTCTTGGTTTCAGCTTTCAAAAACTTATACTTTACTCATACAGGAATTTGTCAACTCCTGTCCACACAAACAAAGGAACATCACTCACATAGCAACCAGCTTTTGGCTGTCACTTTAAGCTATGGTACTCCCTTATTTCGCTTGTATTTACAATAAAGCAATGAATAAGACTATTTCTGCTAATTTTCCTCGATTAACATGAAATAAATAAAAGATAAGCTTATTAACAATAATTTTTTACAGAGAGATAGAGAAAGTCATGTGAATGGAACACATCAGATTTTTTTAACAAGAGCTTGCATTTCATGTCTTATATTGAGAGTACTAAATTATCTAAAATATAGTCCGCCAAATATGAAATATTATGACCCTCAAAGACAATCTAGAAAACTTATCTTGCCTTAATTTCTACATAAGCACAGTAACGATCAATGAAATTAGAAAAAGGTTTTTAAAATATATTTTATTCCTCTAATATTAGGGCAGAAGTCGCTATAGTAGTGACAAAATTTTTGAATGTTACATAACATAAATGAAATACATGACATATTATAAACCTTTTCAAGTGTACATATATTATTTATTTTACGGTTCTGGAATAATGAATCCCTGTGTAGAATAACATTCTTTATATTACTTCATTTACATTTATTATTTCGGTGACGCAGATCTAAGTCTCCATACATCCAGTATTGCAAATTAACATTTACTTGTATCTTAGAAGTTCATTTTACAATCTATATTTGTTATAATTTTCTGCTTTAGCAGCCATCCTGTGTATCTTATTACTGTACTTTAAACCACCATTATTTAGGTGGCATGTATTATAGTACCATTTCGCTACAACACGTCTGTGAAACGTACAAATTAGAAGTATGTCAAATGTAAGGTATCTTGTTGATGATGTCACATTGCGTTACTTATTAACATGTATTTTCTACTTTTTATGCCAAAACTTTTTTATGAATTAAATTTATTTCTCTCTGTTTACGGAGAATGATTAATTTTTTAGATTAATTTATATGAATAATTGCTAAATACCTCTTTAAAATATATTGAAGGGTAATTTTATTGTATACTGCAGAGGACCATAGAGATACTGGCTGACAGCTTTTATTCTACCCTTTATGGTGGAAAGGGTGATATAACTTAAATCTTGATGCTGATAATGATATGTTATTACTTTTTCTAAAATACATCATAATCGGCTTACCCGCCCCATAATTGTAGGACTGACACCCCCCTAGGACTTACAAGCCAATACCTAGGTGACATAAGCCTGCCGGGGAACCTACGGCATGAAACCACAGAACGGAGAACCTGTTGCGATGGATCGGTCAGTAGCTAGGCATGAACATCATGAAGTGAACGATATGAAAAATGTAAGCGAAATTGATGATTGGAAAAGTGATGATGGGGCAATTGGTGGAATGAGTGGCGGGAGAAACTGGAGGAGTCGGAGGAAAGTATGTTTTGAGGCCCATCAATCCAGAATAAAAAAGAAAAGCATTTTTAGAAAATTATCAGTGTGTGTGTATGTGTGTGAATAGTATAACTCAAAATTGAAAGACCCGCTGAAAAGTAAACTTAGTATTTATGTGCAGTATCTTTCAAGGATAAGACACGAAGCTTTTCAAAAATATTTCCCATACTACAAAATATTCTTTAATTGTATTTTGATTTTCTAAAAATGGCTCTAACCATTTTGGTTAGTACCCGTATTATTTGAGACTTTAATATGACAAATAAATGCATATCTTGAAGCAGCTGATGACTTTTGCATAATGATAAGGGTAAGAGGAAGACTTATGGCACAACAAAGTAGAGTTTGTTAAAAGAAACAATTTATATCAAATGCTGTTTTTGTGGAGTTCATTTTTGTGATAATTTTGTTGACATTGGTTTGAAATTTGCAATACCATTTCTCAAATGGAAGTTCCATTCATTTATCTTTGTTCTTGTTATGCAAAGAGAATGGAATTCCAAAAACATAACACTGCGACGGCTTTTAAATGATTCATAATCGCGTTAGTTTATTGTGGCAATGCCGTTTTATGCAATGCTTCTCACGCTCGCCATAGTATGTGATCATAGCAGTTTAGACACGTAAACAACACGGAAAAGTGCGCGACGTAACGGGAGACTTTTATTGCGGCATCATGATTCTTCTCATTCGAAATCTTTCTCCAAGCTTCGGCTTCTAGAATTGTCTAGTATCTTCGACAAGTTTCCATTAAGTTCTGTGACGTTATTTTCTAGCTATAAAAGGAGGAATAATTGCAAGCCGTAGTGGTTGTGTT
This sequence comes from Hymenopus coronatus, assembly GCA_030762935.1. NCBI lineage: Eukaryota > Metazoa > Arthropoda > Insecta > Mantodea > Hymenopodidae > Hymenopus > Hymenopus coronatus. The sequence continues at coordinate 38,480,093 of CM060890.1, forward strand.
GTGAATTGTACTAAGTTTGAGTGACTGGAATGTTTGCGCACAGTAGTTCGCGAGCCGTGGGTAGCGTGCAACCGTAAATTGTCCACGCATAGAAACATCAAGTGAATTATATACAGCACTGAATAGAAGACTTTGTTTGCAAGTATATTTTGAGTCAACAAAGACATTAGTCACTTTATTATGTTTCTTTTGTACAAGGAAATTACGAATTATAAGAACGTTTTTGCTAATGTTTATCTAGATAAAGTAAAGTAGATACAAGAATAAGCTATAGGAAGAATAGTTTGTTGCAGTATATGTAAGGAAAATTATGTGAATCTATGTCATCAGAATTAAGCTCATCCTCTACCACTATGTGCTTATTTATATTCTAAAACTAACCTTGAAATTAGAAGTCAATATAGTTGACTAATCAGTTCATAAATGATAATTATTGCACCCCTTTCATCATTGACTACTGGACGTATACACATATCTTTTTTCTAGAGCTGCATTCCATTTGCAGTATAAATTAACTCTCCTACACCATTTATAATACAAGAGTAACCAGTGATTCGATGCTGTTTAAAATGCAAACACATGATTATCTTCTCTTTGCTTTTGTCGTACGTTGAGCTTCATTATATTTTAATTGAATAACATCTGGCACATCGGCAAATAAGTGAATAGCTGGGATAATGAAATGAAAATTAAAAGTACCTGTGTTGCCCCATCAGTTCATGTTTTTAGAATACAGTCTGTGACAAAACTTGCATGTTTTAACATGTGATAACATTAATGGCGCATTCAAAATATAGGACAAATGTGCTAATGCTAAATGAAACGAAGGAAAGGAACCAAGTTAAAAAAAATCTGATGTGTTCCATTCACATGACTTTCTCTACATCTCTACAATAAGTTATTGTTAAAACGTTTAAACTTCTATTTAGTTAATGCTAATCGAGAAAAAATTAGTAGAAATAGTCTTATTACTTGCTTTCTTGTAGTAAAAACGAAATAAGGCAGTACCGTAGTTTAAAGTGATAGTTAAAAGCTGGTTGCTATGTGACTGAATATTCTTTGTTTGTATGTATGGACAGGAGTTGAAAAATTCGTGTATGAGAAAAGTATAAGTTTTTTAAAGCTAAAACAAGAAATATCTAAACGATCAACTCCACGAAAAAAATGTATATGAAATAAATTATGTGTTTTAATGTGCTCTAAATGTTTTTGTGGCAAGTTTTTGTCCATCTCTTAGGTTTAGCAGTTATGTAAAATTCCGTAAAATTCATCCAGAATAAAGTAGTCTTCAGAAGCTATTCCCAGAAAATTCAAGATATACATTTTATTTGCCAGGTAAATATCTTTAATATACGATATTTTAATATCAAAATCGTTAGATCCATTTTTAAGAAAATAAAACTTTTCAAAATGTCTTCCATGTAAAGGGTAGTTTAGGTTAGGGGGATTTTCTTGTAAATCTTCTTTTCACATCCTTGGAGGATACCAAACTTAAATACCAAGTGTGGTTTTTAACGGCTATTCGTTTTTGAGCTATGCTGCCCACAACACACACATACACACAGACACAAACGGAAATGTTTTTAAAAATGTTTTTCTTTTTTCGGATTCAGGGAGTGTCAAAACATATATCTCCGGTGAAATCTCAGTATCGAATTTTTGGGTGCAAAACAATAGCTACTCTATACTCTATGTACATAGTACGTGTAGAGAAAGTAGTAAAGGAGATATTCGCATACACTTGAACTACATAGTTAAAAACTAGCTGGTAATTCAGTTTCGCTTTATGTATTAAAATGCATACTTATGTAACTGTACTATTTAGTTTCTTTACCAGTTTCACCCTTTCCTAGATAAAGAAATGCACCTCTCTCAGGTCGTAAGCCCACTAACCAGACAACATCCCCGCAAAGTAAAGTAAACATCTACGCATTGGCGTCCTCTGGTGGTATAAATAGGTCACTTTCTTCGAGCAGAAGAATGTCCGGACACGCCAGAGACAGAAATGGCAGACATGGCGACCAGCTACCAAGGTAGCTCCTGATGTCCAAGCTTTCTTCAACAGCGTCAAACAGGAAAGGCAATTGTGGGTAATTTTAGTAGGGAAAAATTGGCGTGTACTCTTTGGTGAGCTGAAATTCTAGACACATTTCAACACCTACAGCCATTCCGGGAAATAGCTTATGTGTTTCAAATGGTTACAATTGTACAATTATGAGGGGAAATCACCCGCACTGTCCGTTGTAAAAACGTACGGAAGTTCATAAATAAATATTATATTACCTACTGAATTCTTTGTTTCTTATTCTTGCAAATATAGAAGAGAAATTTAAAACATATTTCAAATATTTGCATATCAATAAATTATGGCTTTTATTTCTACTAACCATATTAAATTCTTCACTTGATTTCTTCTGGGTTTTTGCATTTAGATTATTTATTTAACCTAATTTCCGGTGCATATCTAGAACAGCATTTATTATAAATCCATGGCACAACAGCTCACAAGGAACCTTGACCTAGCGCTGCATCCCCCATCTCGGTTCATGGCAGACGTCACGGATGGGGTGCAGTATTGGAGAGTGAGAAGTGGAGCGCCTTAAACCCCCCTGCCAGTTAATGCGGTCCTCATGACCTGGAGCCGCTACTTCTCCATCAAGTACCTCCCCAGGGACCTCACGAGGCTAACTGCACCCTGGTCCAGGTATCCTAGCGGGGGGAAAATCCCCACGTTCTGGGAATCGAACCTAGGACTTCCGCTTGGCTATCACTGCACTAAGGAGACAACCAATTATTATGATACAGGTGCATTATTTGAAATATAATCAAGTCATCCTAGAGCCTTGAAATACTCCAGTAGCTTGGGTATGGTATAGCCTCTATCCACTAAACTGTAGTTGTGGAACTAGCGTGTCTTTTCTGCTTTTTAAATGCGATATAGAAAATAATATATAAAATAATAACAGGGCGCTATTGAACATAATTAATACTTGAAATTTAATTATTTGGGGGAAAATCTGATTTTGAAATCTCAAAATCATTTTCAATAACTTCTAGTTGCTATGAAGAGAGTAAAAAGCAAATCCTACCGTGTCTTAAACTCTCACAGAGAGACTGGAATTGTGCTTCTGTACAAACAGCAGCAACTTAGGTCAGAAGATTCGGCTGTGGTGACTAGATTGACAGTAGTATCAACTAACAGAGATAAAGGTACTTATAGAAATTCAGATTTATTTATGAACACTGTTTAACTGCTAGGATTCTCATCGTTCCATTCTGTACACTTAATTTTGCCCAGACACCTCTTGAACAAATTGAGGTTCCTTACGTGCCGTAAATTTACGACACGGAAGGATCGGCCATTCTAAGGATTTTTACGCTCGAAAAAAATCAATCACCCTCCGCCGGGTTTGAGTCCGCTAACATGTTACCATTCGACCAAGGGAGTATAGAGTGTAACCGCTTTTATTAAACGTTGCATTTTATTTGATTCTCTCTTTGCTGGTTCTTCGAAATTGTTGTTAAACAACAACAATAATTGATGTGTTCCATTCACATGACTTTCTCTACATCGCTGTAATAAATTATTGTAAATAAGCCTATTCTTCTTTCTGCTTCACGCTAATCGAGATAAACAGTAGCAGAAACGGTTTTATTACTTAGTTCCTTATAAGTAGGAGATAAACAAGGGAATAAACTAGACTAAACCACAGTCAAATGTTTTAAAATGGAGTTGCTTGGGATTGAACTCCGTTTATTTGTGAGGCCAGGAGTTAACAAGCTGCCGTATGAGAAAATTTTACGCATTTTAAAATAAGGCCAATAACAAGGAATATCTCGGAAGCGTCAAATCCACGAAAAAATATATATGACGTAAATTGTGTGTTTTAAGATATGCATGTTTTGTAATAAGTTTTAGTCCATCTCTTACATTTTCATCAATTTACATTTTACGAATCAGTACTATATTTATCAAACTATATAGAGGTTCTTAGTCCCTTAATAGCATGTATTTTTTTAAAATAAAATTGCAACTTATGTTACGAAGTCAATAACACCTGTTAACTTCCTGGAAATTGAGAACATAGATTAAAATGGTAATATAATTCAAATCAATCGAATACAAGCCTCACAGTTACAACAAAACCAACTCAATAGCGGAACAACTTCAAGTATCGATATGTTCATAAGCAGGTATATTTTCATTAAATGACACTTTAAATATTTTCGAGGGTTTGAGAATGGAAATTTGGGCCCCAGTGACCTAAACTAAAGTGTGAATAGTAATGTCATATCAAGTACATGTGAATTATTTAAGATAATGATAACAAGTGTTCGTAATTTATTACCCGACTAACAAAAATGGTAGTTCTGACTGTAGATTCCTAAATTAAAATTAGAATTTGTCTTATAACTAATAACGGTAGAAGATATATTACTATTGTGCCTTCATTATTTACTAATAATGTTATTACAAGTTCTTCTACAATTAAATCGAATTGCTGAAGTTCCAGGTCGAACAATATAGCTGATTGTTTCAATTCATACTTTGTATAATTGACTCAAACGGGTATCTCCTTTATCTCTTTCGCCGTTTAAGTTTCTCCCCTTCATTCATCCTTATCTTATTCTATTTTCCCGTCACCTAAGTTAGAATAGCTTCCTCTTTCTTCATCCCTTTCCCCCTTTTCAATCTCCCATATTCACCCTTCCTTCATATTTATATCTCTCTCCGCTCCTTCAACTTAGATGTCCATGATGTAATGAACTTCATATATTTTTGGGATGTTAATAAAATTAATGCATAAACAAGAGCGTTTTACTGTCCTCGATATTATTATTATTATTATCATCATCATCCAAATTTGTAAGTAAAAACATTTAAGCTGCAGTTGCATTCCCTTCTCCAGCAGCTGGCTACATTGGCAGAGAAAATATTGCATTCGTCCCTAAATATCTTAAAAATAAGGTATCTTATACAAAACCATTTCTGAGAGTATCTATTTTTTTTTTAAAAAAACGCTATGCGTCAAGGGAAGTATAGTGTGTGGGATATAATTCATCATGTGCCATCTTTGAAAGATGCTGAACTTATTTAAGTTGGTACTTAACTGACACTTAGTTTTTCGTCTGTTTACAGACACACACCGACTTTTTGGTACAAATCCTTTTTACATTCGGAGAACTGCAGTGTATTTCGAATGAAATTTCGATATTTTTGGGTGGATGACAATACTTTTACTTTCTACTATTTACAGTGTACATTGGTAGAGAAAGTAAGTGGATTAAGGGGTCATCAAAACATGCATTCCCAGCGATATCTGTGTATTGCATATTTATGTGAAATGCAATACCTTCTCTGTCTACCATTTACATTGTACGTGGACTATATGTGAAAATAAAAGCTATAGAAATCTAATTTATGACTATTTTGTTTTAAGTGCATTAGTGAAATATTGGCCCTTGGTTTTCAATGAAGGTGTGAATTATATTAAAAAAAAGGTAAGGAAGGACCTTACAGTTGAATGCAATTGAAAATTTCGGTCACGGATCATGCAAATATAAAATTGTGTTATTCGTCCTAGAGTTTTTTTTTTTTTTTTTGAAGAAACAGTAACTGACCAAGTGTGCCTGAACTTGAAGCACTCATCCGCCTTACCCGACATTCATACTCTTTATGGAAATGAGGAATATTACTTTCAACAGGATGGCGGACCACCACATTACCATCGAGGCATACCAGCGGACTTTAATGCTAATCTTCCAGGGTACTGGATAGAACGAAGAGGTCCGGTTGAGTTTCCTTCGCGTTGTCCAGATCAAATCCGTTGGAGTTATGCCTAGAAAGTTGTATTTTCGCAAACTTTGCTCGGTCAGTATTTCAACGCACTCAAAATGTATCCACTCCGATGGTGGGCATTTTGAAAACTGTTGCAAACTATTATAATTATAAAAAATTACATTGTTTAATAAATTCAGCTTTGATATGTAAACGGATCATTTCCTCTGTCTAATGTGTGTATACATACCTCTGTATACAGGGTGGGAAATGAATAAGTATAAATATTTTTATCAGTGTTTGAAGGGGGACAGTGTTTTAACGCCTGCTTTTACTACTCGTGGCACCGCAGGCGATGACACTGGTGATACATGGTATGAAGATGGAGCACCGGTGGAATGTGATGACGGGGGAAATCGGAGAACCCGGAGAAAACCCGCGCCTGCGCCACTTTGTCCACCACAAATCTCACATGCGGTCGCTTGGGATCATATCCAGGCCGTCTAAGTGAAAGGCGAGTGTTTTAATCACTCAGCCACGGCGAGTTTGAGGAATATGATGTAGTGGCAGCATCAGTTTTTTCTTCGTTATTTTCTAAAGTTATGCTAATGAGAAAAATTCCCCAATGTGTTTAGGATGGTAATTATTATTCCCTGTCTCCAGACGTTCGATGATTGCTTACATAGCAGGTCACGCGGTTGATCCTCCTCTGCTCTGCCCGACTATTGGTGGTGTGATGAAAAGGAAAAAAACACCGACCGCTCTGAAACTTCAACCTATGTAACCATATGTATTTTTTTTCATTAAAAATTATATGATTAGTATTCACAATGGATTAAAAATATTGATTACTATGATATTATGCTTTATTTAATTTTATTTTATTGAACAAATACATAACTCAAATCAACATGAAAATATTTGCTCTCCCGTTCTTTGAAGTATAAAACCATTCCCATTTCTCTTACAAAGGTAGATATTAAATTTAAACCTCAACTCTTAAAAAACTTTCAAATCGGGAATTAAGAGAACTTGTTTTACAGATCCTTTTGCAGTGAGCATTCGTCTTTTGGGAAGTTGACGATTTAGAAATCGCTGATAATACAGATCCCTTTAACATTGGTAGATTCTCCACTTGCAGCGTAAATTAAATTAGTGCTGATTCAGAATATTATGTAAAGTCACTCGTTGTGTAAACGAAGCTTGCTACTGAATCGACCCCTCTTTCCCTCACCGAGTCATGTGAATTTGATGCGTAAGTTGTACTTAAAGAAGAGCGTTCAAAACATATTACACTCTGAAATTTGTGTCTTCTTAATGACAATTCCATTAGTAAGCGGAAAAAAAATTCTCTACTGAATATCAAATAATTTTGACGTATTCATCTTCCACCCTGTATAAACCTCAAGGGTTTATTGTGGTATTCCAAACTTTTGAATTTCTCTGTACCGTCTTATTTCTTGTATTTCATTGTCTCCATACTAAAGCTCTGTAGTATATGTCAGCGAGATAAGACCACCTGGCTACCCATAAATCCTGCTGTGTTATATGCCATATGAAGCAGAAGAAGAGTATTTCGCTTCTGTCACATTTTATCGTGCTCGTATTCTTTGTTTAAAGAGAGAGAACGTAAACTATATGGACTAAAGATAAAGACTGAGTTGCACTTTACAGCTTAAGAATAGTTCTGGATGCTAGTCTCATTACGCGTCTTAAGGAGTAGATAACATCTCAAATTCACCACCAGCTTTTGTCTCTCTTGCTGCTCAACTTTCAAAGTACGCTAACGTAAAACCGGTCTAGTTTTAATATAAGTATAAATCCTAGAAAGTTTTTTTCCGGTATTTTGCTTTGTTCTCTGAAGACAGTACGCCATAAAGTGCGTTCTCTAGGGACTCATATTTAAAACAATATTTCTGCGGGAAACACTCATTTCTATAGTTTCGCTATATTAAAATCCCTGGATAAAATGTCCCTTACTTCTCAGCGTTTGGTCTCCAGGCACTGTACCTGCTGTTAGAAGAGAGAAATGGTCATTTTAAACGTTAGAGAGTTTCTCTTGGGTTAACTGGTAACAAGCATTCCAGGAAATCTCTTCTCGTTTAGCCTAATTGTTACAAACAGCCACCGTGGATTTTCACTTAGGACCCGTAAGTAACAAAGGCTTTATTTAGACAAGACATGCTTATATTTATTAAACCGTATCTCTTGCATGCGTTATAAATTACAGCTATAAATAAATCACTGAACCTTCTCTCTGTAAAACTATATACCCCATAAATAAATAAACAAATAAATAAATAAAATGATTCTGTTCTAAATTTGTCCTGGTGCATCCTGTATCGTCAAATATTTTGCCCGTTTTACTGTCTCTGTAGTAAGTAAAGTGTTGCATTCCACTTAGAAATTCTTTGTCGAGGTAATTCTATGTTTAGGAAATATGTTTATATATGTTCTTTTAATAAATAATTTAATAAATAAAATCATTTTTAGAAAAAGTCCTTGGTGGAGTGTGGGCGAGTCAATCAAACTTTATATTTAAGTTCAGTATCTCCCAACGACTTTTATGAAACTTCCCCTGACAATATTATACTTTACATGAAATATTTTTCGAAAATTGTAATTTTTCCAAAATGGCCAAAAGTGTTTAGTTAAGACATTCTTCAAACAAACAAACTGTATACCTAAAATTTTCTGAGGATAGACTCTGAATTCCTCTTTATTCCGGACAACCTTTGTAATCTGGTAATTCGTAAGATAAAAATCTTCTTAAAGCATTCTTATATCATGTTTTTTTCTTTGAGGTTCACCGTTTCCGAGGTATTCCTTATTATTGCTTTAATTACTTTAATATTTACATTTCTCAAATGGTAAGTCCTACTTCTCTTTACTTTTTCTCCTCGTTTTGCAAAGGGAATGGCATTTTAAGCCATCACATAGTGACCATCTTTTAAAAGAGTTGACAATTGCTTTAACCTAGATTATTCGCTTACTCCCTTGTACGTACAAAGAACTATATCTATAATAAACCATTTCTGCTAATGCTCTCTTATTTAGCACGAAGCTGATAGAAGAATAAGCTTTTGTAAGAATAGTTGGTTGAATATTTAAGAGAATTTCACGTGAAATAGCACATCAAACACTTTAGTCTCAATATTTGCATTATTTTTTGTTACCTGCATTTTTACAATGGGTAGAGTAATTATTGTGGTTACTCGATAAAGTTATATAGAAATTTCGCGGAAATTTCATTTCACTTCATTTCATGTAATGGAAAACAGACGCTAAACCCAAAGAGCAATTTTAGAAAAGATCTATATGTGCGCGCACGCTTGTATATGAACAGTTTAAACAAAAATTTGATGTATTCCATTCACATGACTTTCTCTACATCTCTGAAAAAGTATTATTAAAAACCTTATGCTTCTATTTACTTCATGCTAATCAAGAAAAAAAAAAAAACTAGCAGAAATAGTCTTATTACTTGCTTCCTTGGAAGTAGAAGCGAAATAAGCGGGTACTATAGGTTAAAATGATAGTCAAAAGCTGGTTGCTTTGTGGCTGAAGTTCCTTTGTATGGACACAAGTTGACAAATTCCTGTATGAAGTAGTTTTTCATAACTGAAATCAAAACAAGGAATATCTAAAAAAACAATCAACTCTACGAAAAAATGTATATAACATAACTTGTGTGTTTTAAAGTGCTCTACATTTGTTGTATGGTAAGTTTTAGTCCATCTCCTACGGTTTAGCAGTTATGCATAATTCCATAAAATTGACCCAGAATAAAGTAGTCTTCAGAGGCTATTCCCAGAATATTCAAAATATACATTTTACTTGTCAGGTAAATATCTTTAGTATACGATATTTTAATCAAAATCGTTAGAACCATCTTTGAGAAAATAAAAAAAATTCGAAAAATTTCCATGTAAAGGGTAGTTTGGGGTGGGGGGATTTTTCCCAAAATCTTCGTGTCGCATACCTGGAAGATACTAAACTTAAATACCAAGTTTGGTATTTTACCGACTTTTCGTTTTTGAGTTATCGTGTTCACATACACACGGACATACGGACACACACACATACACGGACCTTTTTCTGAAAATACTTTTTTTGGATACAGGGGTCACTAAAACATATATTTCCGGTGAAATCTCGGTATCAAACTTTTTGGTGGAATGCAATACCTTCTCTATACACTATGTACATAGTACGTGTAGAGAAAGTAAAAAACGAAGAGTCGAAAAATACAATTTTAAATCTAAATTCATCAATATTTGTAATTCAGTTGTGTTCTACGTATACAAACATCCGAGGACGTTGAGACACAGTCTCGTGAATGGTAAATTAGCGATTCAAATTCCGCTACGTTCTCCTTCGTGGTCTCTTCTCATTAATTCCTAAATGCCGGAGAAGTAGCCTAAAGTCAGTATAGGAAGGTTTCCACGGATCACCAATGTCACTGCCTGGGTTGCCATTTATACTATAGCTTAATTATTTCAAAAAATCTGATATGTTCCATTCACATGACTTTCTCTACATCTCTGCAAACATTATTGTTAAAAAGCTTATGCTTGTATTTACTTCATTTTAATCGTGAAGAAAATAGCAGAAATAGTCTTATTACTTGCTTCCTTGTAAGTAGAAGGGAAATAAAGGGGTACTATAGGCTGAACTGATAACCATAAGGTGGTTGCTATGTGACTGAAATTCCTTTATTTGTATGGACAGGAATTTATATGAGAAAAGTATAATTTGTTCAAAGCTGAAACCAAAAACAAGGAATATGTCAAAAACGATCAACTCCACGAAAAAATATACATGACATATATTGTGTGCTTTAATGTGCTCTACATGTTCTGTGTGTTATGTTTTTGTCCATCTCTTTCGATTAGCAGTTATCCAAAACTCCGTAAAATTCACCCAGAATAAAGCAGTTTTCAGAGGCTATTCCCAAAAAATTCAAGATATACAAGATATATTTGTCAGGTGAATATCTTTAATATCTGACATTTTAATCAAAATCGATATAGCCATTTTTAATAAAATCAACATTTTCGAAAAAAGTTCCATGTAAAGGGTAGTTGGGGGTGGGGCGATTTTCTTGAAAATTTTCGTGTCGCATCCTTGAAAGATAAAAAACTTAAATACCAAGTTTGGTATTTAACGGTATGTTCGTTTTTGAGCTATGCTGTCGCAGACACACGGACACATACACTCACACATACGGACCTTTTTGTAAAAATGCTTTTTTTTGGATTCAGGGGGACCCAAAATATGTATTTTCGGTGAAATCTCGGTATCGAATTTTTGGGTGCATTAAAATACCTTCTCTATACACTATGTACATAGTGGGTGTAGAGAAAGTAAAAAGATGTTGTAGTTTATTTATTGGGGCTATCCACATGGACAATTATGACTTTTAATGGAAACTTTATTTTTATTTTATTAAATAGAAATCATTAAATTAAAACCATGACTTTCGTGAGAATTAGCTAGTCTTTTTGACGTATGATATTTCAATTTAAGAGATATTTTGTATATTTCCCCCACAATTTCCTTACAAAGTACATCGGTGTATAGTTATACGAGTGGGAGGTGAGTAAATGCAAATAATTTGCTACTTAATAGAGCATTTTGTCCGCTTATTAACAGCATTGTCAAAAACGAAGTACAGATTTCAAGCTCTTATGTTTTTGAACGGCCCTGCATTATATTCTGCTGTGTTTACATACATCACACAACGGCAGCTCATATGTTTAATAAACTCGCACACTAACGACCTACATTCGCGTGATTCACAGTGAACAAACGAGGGACCGATTCAGTCACAAAATTTCCTGTTACACAATGAATGGTTTTTTACATATGCTGAATTAGGAAATAATCATTTAATTCACGTCACAGCTGGAGAATCTATCAATGCTGCGAGGGACTGTTTTATCGGCGAATACTTAATCGTCGTCTTCTCAGAAGACGAACATTAACTACAGTGAGGGCGATTTTGGCATTTAAAAACGAAACTTCAAATAATTAAGATAGGGAGTAATAGCCATACTAAAAGCATGAACATTTCTTCAGGGATATAACTTTAGGAAATAGCGAAAAAACTTCAAAGTACTGGACCAACACATAGTCCTTAAACACTTATACAAAATGTGCACCTACTCACCTCCCACAAATAATTATTCTATGTTGCGCAATTCTTTCTACGCAATTTTCATATGGAAGCTATGTATTTGTCATGCTTATATAAGACAATTTTGTGATCAACGAGATAAGAAAAATTATTATATTACTTTATTCCACGAATATATGTTGCTCATTGCTCATCTGGTCTTTTCACAACAAAAAATGACATTGCAGTGTTTATCTTTTCTTGTACACACACTGCTATATATACTTTAGTAATCCTTTGTACATTTCCACCCATTATGACACTTTCCCAGCTCATTAAAATAATATCTTAAGAACTTCATATGTTAAAGCCAATGTAAATTGGTAACCAAAAAGGGCCTTGTTTATTTACGAGTATTTCCACTTAGCTTTCACAAAATCGATTCTTTCTAACTCCTCCCTATTTACAAAGAGACGGACACAATGGCAATTTCTGAGGTAGGTGGCAGAAAAACTTAAGCATGCAAACTTTCTACAAAGCTGCTTATTTGAGACTTTCTCACAAGTTTGAGAACGTGTCGCATTTTATGCTTGGTACATAAAAAAATATGTTCTTGTTAGTATCTCTATACGCAACTGGGCTTTGCTCAGCATATAATGTCTATAATATATATAAATTATAGGTATTTGGTTTTTACGTTCACTGAATAATAAGTTCAGTTTTCGAGTTAATATTCATATTCTTTCACTATTTTATCCAAAATATAACATGCGTGTTTTGTGTAAATTGTTTATTTTGGTTATATACTAGCATCGCAAAAAACTGTAAAAATTTGTTACTTCTCGTAATACATTCTAATAGCAAAGCTAAATACCATTCCTAGAGTGCAGTAAATATTTTACAGTGACCATTGGAGAAAGATTAAGATCAGTGAATTGATTAAGTGACACACTTGCTTAACCTAATCATTTGCTAAATGATTCTTGATAAATAATAATAATAATAATAATAATAATAATAATAATAATTTGTTTGTTAAAGACGCTACCAACTGGCAGGATAACAGTGCATTAAGCGTGCCGGAATTTCGTCCCACACGAGTTCGTTTTCATGCCAATATATCTACTGACTTGAAGCAGTCGTCTTAAAAAAACATCGGTCTGAGGCGCGTTTGATTCGCGATTTTGAAATCAGAAGGTGAGCTCCCAGTAAGTGAACCCCCAGACCTACCATAGGTAAAGCATACTATTGTGAACTTTCTCTGTATTTCGAAACTTTTGTCTAGAAATAATGAAAATAGTAAGAAGCAGTTTATAAACATATTCAATAAACCCAATCAGAGGGGTGTGTTAAGTAAAAAATCTGATGTGTTCCATACACATGACTTTCTCTACATCTCTGAAACAAATTATTGTTAAAAAGCTTATGCTTCTATTTACTTCATTCTAATCGAGAAAAAAATAGCAGAAATAGTCTTATTACTTGCTTCCTTGTAAGTAGAAGCGAAATAAGGGAGTACCATAGTTTCAAGTGATGGTCAAAAGCTGGGTTTTCTAAGCTGAAACCAAAAACAAGGAATGCCTAAAAAACGATTAACTCAACAACATAAATTGTGCGTTTTAAAGTGCTCTACATTTTCTGTGTGGTAAGTTTTTGTTCATCTCTTACGGTTTAGCAGTTATGGAATATTCCGTAAAATTGATCCAGAATAAAGTAGTCTTCAGAGGCTATTCCCAGAAAATTCAAGATATACATTTTATTTGTCAGGAAAATATCTTTAATATACCATATTTTAATCAAAATCGTTAGTGCCATTTTTGAGAAAATCAAAATTTTCGAAAAAAAGTTCCATGTAAAGGATAGTTGAGGGTGGGGGTATTTTTCTCAAAATCTTTGTTTCGCATCCCTGAAAGATACTAAAATCTAATACTAAGTTTGGTATTTTACCGACTTTTCGTTTTTGAGTTATCGTGTTCACAGACTTACGGACACACACACACACACACACACACACACACACACACACAAGGACCTTTTTTTTTTTTTGAAAATGCCTTTTTCTTTGTTATAGGTGACCCTAAAACATATATTTCCGGTGAAATCTCGGTATCGAGTTTTTGGGTGGAATGCATTACCTTCTCTATACACTATGTACATAGTACATGTACAGAAAGTAAAAAGAACAAAGGCCTACCCTACCAAAATAATGAAACTTTCAGAAACATAGGCAGAAATTTAAAGCATAATAATTATACTTCTGCCTTCAGGAATACGAAACTAAGTAATTTAATATAACCTAAGTTACATAGATTATGGCACTTTTATGGAATACCTCCTTTTGTTTTTCCAAACATATTTTCCTATCAGTTTACTGCATTCACAAAGTTGATTCTAGCCTAGCAATGCTGAATGATGCCAGCAATTCTGCTTGGATAGTCCGAATGTTGCCAAGTTTTGAAATCCTGCAATTGATTCTGTTCCTGCAAACGAGAAGGGTAACAAAGGCTACTGTGGCAAACAAATGGAACGCGAGAAAACTGCTTCTTTGATGCCAACATATGCGTCAAAATGAACACAATGTTGGCAAGAGTTTGACCAGTCTCTCTCATGTTCAGCTGCGTAAGTTCTGCTGGTGCACACCGCAATGTTCTTGCTTCCCAAGAGTGGTAGATGTTCAGTTTGGGATACCCCTCAATGATTATCAGAATTTTGCAAATTTCATAAAACAGCTCAGTCTTAAGATGATACATTTGTGAAATTTGGAAAATCCGCAGTTTGTAAGCTATATTGTTGAAATTTACCAATTATTCCACTCAATAACAATGATACTTTTCTATATATCAGAGCTCTATGTATAGTGAACTGTAATTTAAATAATATGTTTTTATTGCACATATTTATTGTTCCAATAAAATGAACTATGTGATCCACATTTATAAGTATTCACATATAAATCTAGTTTTGCAGCAAATGAGTTTAGAAACAGATATATTCCACTTTTATATTAGCACTAATTAGTGTAGAACAAATAATATTTTTCATACTTTTTAAAAATCTTGATTTTATTATATAATTTATTTTTCAAACTTGAAGCGTCATTTTGTAAAAGTAAATTATTACTGTGCTTTTGAGAGGCAGTTTAAAATGTAGAGACAATTGGTGAGTAATTGCATCCTGTGGAATATTTTTAGTTTGGAAAAGTTTTAGAAAAAGTTTACGAGAAAATAAGGTTTAAAGTTGGGCGTAGCTATTAATAAGCATTCGCCACAAACATTTATATATTAAATTAATTTGTTCTTAAAGCGTAATATATTATGTTAAAATTTAAAATGTATATCATTTTATTATGCATTTTTTATTTAATTTTTCACAACTTTGATCAAATTGGGTATCTACATCATCTTAACTACTCCACTAACACAAATATCATGTGTACTCAATAGCTACTACATAAGCTTTATTGTAATTATATAGATGTAGTTAAAACACTGGATATAAAAAAAATCTGATTGTTTCATTTTTTTTATTTTTGTAACAAAAAAAAAATACAGTTCCAGATGCTTATCAGGACTCCGACGCTGTATTTCTTTTTCCTCTTTTTACAGTTTTATACGTTTCCTTAGTTGCCCTATTAATGTTTAATGTTTTCCTTTTACATATAACTACATAAACACATTTACAAATACAGAAATACCCATGCCTAAGACGGGCCACGAAGCCCCAAAGCGAGGCACTTAAGCGAGCGCGGTCACTGGGACCGGTACCATTCACATGACTTTTCTAATTGTTCTACGCAAACTATTGTTACAACATATTATTCTTTTATCAGCATCATTCTAAGCGAGATAAGCATTAGCAGAAATTGACTTATTGCTTGCTTCCTGTAAGTAGAAGGGAACCCACTAAGCTAAGTGATAGTCAACCCTTTAAAAGTTGTCACTATGCGATTGACATTGCAATTTGGTTCTCTTGTCATGGCCAGGAGGAAAATAAAAGATGAATGAAACGGACAAGGGTTTTATGTGTGAAAGAAAAATTTTTATTTTAAAAGTGAAACTAATAACGAGGAATATCTCGGACATTGTTCACTCTACAACAAAAATGTATACATAAATTGTATGTTTTAACGAGATCCACAATTTTTATAGTAACACTTTGTCTATTTCTTACAGTTTACCAGTTATGCAAATTTCACTAAGAATGAAAAATCAAGATATGCATTCTATATTTCATGTAAATATTATTAATATACGGGATTTTAATCAAAATTGTTAGAGCCATTTTGAGATAAAGCAAGTTTAGAAAAAATGTCCAAGTAAAGAGTAGTTTTCGTTGGAGGGACTTTCTTGAAAAACTTCCTGTCACATTCTCGAAAAATGCTGAACATAGATAACAATTGATATGTAACCGAATTTTTCACTTTTGTGTTATTGTGTTCTCAGACAAAACACACACAAACTGAACTTTTTCTAAAAATGCGTGTTTTTTGGACTCGGAGAACCTCAAAACATATTTCCTGTGAAATCCCGACATCGACTACTTAATGGAAGGTAATGTCTTTTCTATACACTATATGTATAGTACATGTAGATACACATTTAACTCCAAATATCTTTACTGATTAATAAATAAATTTCCAAAGATAAGGAGTGAAGAAAATTATATTAGTTTTCTAGTTTCAATATAGTTTCCATTTTTTTTAATGTATATATATATGAGAAAAAAAAGATAAAGATAATAGAAAACGTTTATACAGCTTTTAGTTTCTATAAAGTGGTTTCCAGTTCAAATATCGCTTGCGAGTAGGTATTATTTTTCTTCAATTAAATTACTATTTACACTGTCTTGAAGCATGGAGTATGTAAAATTATGACAGGAATGCCTGTCTTAGGATTATCACATGCCATTAAAAGAGCTTCTAAATCATTATTTAGGTATTTTTATGTGAGGGCAAGGTGTTGTCTTTATACTGGTTAAAATAAATAAAATACAAGAAAAAGTAAAATATATATAAGGAGCTGGAGAAAATTAATCATAGTAAGAACGAAGAGAGTACTTTATAGTACATTTGCTAAAGCCTTTAACAGTCTCAGCGTTACACTTAAATACACATTATTGGCCTTCACATGTTTTTCTGCCGCCTTTCCTCAAACGCCGCCGGAAGCTGTCTATCGAGTCAGCCCATAAGTGGCGCAGGGTGCGTCTCCTAGTCTTACAAATCCTCCCCTCCTTGATCCTCTAAGTCTAACGGAATGATCAGCTGCATAGTCGCACGGGAGCAGTGATTCGAAGCGAAAAATGGCACTGTGGTCTCGGCGTTCCCATCGCGGCCTTGGCGCAATTAGATTTGCGCCACATAAGTCGCGGACGTACATATCTTCCTGCAACAGAACGTCAGGGCCCACTCCGCAATTAGACCCTGGGAGCCAGACGTATCGCAATAACTTGTAGTTGAAGCAGATACTCTTATTACTTTCTCTACACGTACTATGTGCATAGTGTATAGAGAAGGTATTGCACTCCACCAAAAATTCGATACCGAGATTGCACCGGAAATATATGTTTTGAGACTACCTGAATACACACAAAAAGCATTTTTAGAAAAATGTCTGTGTGTGCGCGGGCGCGCGCGCGGGCGCGCGTGTGTATCTGTGTCAGTGTGACTGTGAACACGATAACCCCAAAACCAAAAGTCGCTAAAATACCAAACTTGGTATTTACGTTTAGTATCTTCCAGTGATGCGACCCTTTAAATCCAACTTTTTTCGAAATGTCTTATTTTCTTAAAAATGGCTCCAACGATTTTGATTAAAATATCGTCTATTAAAGATATTTAGCTGACAATTAAAATGTATATCTTCAATTTTTTTGGGAATAGCCTCTGAAGATCACTTTATTCTTAATGAATTTTACGGAAGTTTCCATATTTGCTAAACCGTAAGAGACAGAGAAAAACATACCACACAAAAAGTGTAGAGCACATTAAAACATTTATATTATATATATATATATTTTTTTTGTTGGAGTTGATTGCTTTTGAGATATTCCTTGTTTTGGATTTCAGCTTTGAAAAACATACTTTTCTCATACAGAAATTTGTCAACTCCTGTCCATATAAACAAAGGAACTTCAGTCACATAGCAACCAGCTTTTGACTATCACTTTAACCTATGGTACTCCATTATTTCGCTTCTACTTTTGAGGAAGCAAATAATAAGACTATTTCTGCTAATTTTTCTCGATTAGCAGTAAGTAGAAGGATTAGCTTTTTAACAATGTGTTGCAGAGATGTGGAGAAAGTCATGTGAATGGAACACATAAGATTTTTTTAGTATTAGCCTCTTGTCCATAAAGTATAGCCATTCCAGAATTAAGAAAATGGGACAATGTAAAGGCGTGGCAGCGCCAACATTTTGTAAAAGAGTTCTTGAGTTAACCCGGTGCCTGAAATTCCGACGTCATTACAGATACACAGACCCTTAGAGTGATCATTGTATATCATGGAAGGAAGTGTTAGTAAATGTAGTGTTATTACCAATTACTGTAGTAAATTTAAACTATTTTTTTTTATTTCTATCAAAAGCATTTACGCAAACCGAAGAGGCATGTAAAAAGCTGTAAGAAAACAATGCACATATTCAATGGGATACTTTGTCGATTTTTGGCATATAGTAACAGAATGTTCAAGGAAAATGTTTTTACAATCATATCTGGTTTTTTCTGTTTTTACTTTTGCGTACACACAGATCCTCGTCAGTTTGCAGTTGTTTCAATTTTACAAAGCTCTCCAACCCTCTCAGTTGCTTATTGTTAAGATTTTGGCAAAGACTTTTTCTGAAGAATTTCTTGCAAAAATGCAAAAGAAGGCTACTTCAAGAATCATTAGTTCCAATTTCAGCAATTACTTCTTCAACCATCTGCCTAATCCTCTCCTCTTTAGCCAAGAAAAAGTTTGTTCTAAGACTAAACAAAAACAATAATGCATACATGCTGAGACAGTACATGACAATCACGGGGCAAGAATTTATTAAGATAAATTATAGCTAATAGTATAAATTATACCAAGAAGGGAAATATAAATGTACATTGAAAATGGGAAGCGAAGAAAGATTTCAAACACGTCTAAGTATCAGAGTTGTCACTAGCTGGTAACACAGTATACCGTTAGGGTAGAGCATTGACCCAAAGAGGGTGAGAGGACACTGCCCGAGGGGAGCATAAAGGGAAAAGCTCCCGCTGGTCAGGGGACACTTTTTGAGGCACTTGGCGTAGAACATCGGCAGAACGAAGATGAGATATTTAGGATTCGAGGTGAAGCCGAACAGGCTACCTTTAGTTGTGAGGGAAATAGTTAATTTTAATAAGACCAGAGTACGGACGATATCACTGCATCAAAATTAATAACAATAGTCGCGGTTGCGTAAAGCATAGTTTCACAGCAGATAATTAAGAGGAATGCGTGTGTGCTCTACGGCGGAAAAAGGCCGAACTAACTGAATAAAGCACTTGTGTCGTACCACACCCTGACAGAGTTTTCATGTTAGCCAAACCTGAGCTAGGGCGTCCACAAATCCACACCGTTCCTAATACTCAAAACCTGCACCAGGAATACGAACCCGTAACCACGTTACCACCCCAATGCGTACTTGGGAATAACTAATCGGATCTAGCAATAAACTCACACCAGTTCTCGCGGCTGGACTGTGATATCCTAATACTGTTTGCCGTAAGCCACCCGGAGGTGCTATTGCTGAAATATTAGGTACACCATACCAAATAACTCCTATTATGCTCACTTAAAGCTATTGAGAAGATAGCATTCTTAAGCATTTGTCAAATACTGTATTGCTGTGAACATATTCTCCCTAATCTCGCAGGCACCTGGTGTTCTTGCGGGTTACAACGGCTTCATCGTTTATCTACAAAGAGGCCGCGCCGTGCCTGAGTGGTTAGACCACTCCCCTCCTACCCAGGCAATTCGGGTTCGATCTAACTGACCCGCATGTGGGATTTGCGGTGGACAAAGCGGTGCAGTGGCAGGTTTTCTCCGGGTTCTCCGGTTTCCCCTGGCACTACATTCCACTGGTGTTCCACCTTCTTTCCATGTATCATCAGTGGTATTACCTTCGATGACATATGTAGGGAAAAACGGGTGTTGAACATTATCAAAAAAAAAAAAAAAAAAAAAAAAAAAGACTAAAACATCAACCTGAGAATGATCGAGGACCTCAAGCAGCGTTTGGTAGAGTTGGTCATTCTTTTCCTACCTATGTATTTACTTTTAACAACACACAAGTTACATTTAATGTACTGAGTAGTATAGTAATTGTAAGCCAGATGAAATAAAACATCATTCTGAATATGTTTTGTTACAAAGTGCAAAATATTCAAGTGGTATACACGCACGCGCACACACGTGTACGTGTACGTATTACATATATATATTAACTTAACTCCATGGCACGACAGCTCACGGGGAGCCTTGGCCTACCGCCCGGCCGCTGCGTCCCCCATCTCGGTCCACTACAGACGTCATGGATGGGGTGCAGTATTGGAGGGTGAGACGTGGTCAGCGCCTCGAGCCCCGACCGGCCGGTTAATGCGGTCCTCACGACCTGGAGCCGCTACTTCTCCATCAAGTAGCTCCTCAATTGGCCCCCCAGGGACCTCACGAGGCTGAGTGCACCCCGGTCCAGGTCTCCCAGCGGGGAAAAATCCCCACGCCGGTACTGGGGATCGAACCCAGGTCTCCCGCTTGGTAGGCAGCTGCGCTACCACCACGCTAAGGAGACGACCATATATATATATATATATATCCGATCTCGCCTTGTGGAGCGTTTTATGACTGTTGGATAGCCTTGAATAATAATTGAAAGTACTTTGTGTTATCGTTAACTGCAATAATACATAGATCAATTTATATTGTTGAAAAAGTTAACTCCTTTGAAACTGTCCTAGTCTACTTCTTTGGCTCCGCTTTGTTTTGATTACCTCTAAACCTATGGGGGAATGCTCATAATAAAACACCTCAGCAAGTCGCATGAAGTAGATGCACTTTGAATCTCTGGCATTCCAGGCTCTGCTAACCTATTGCTTTACAACATTCAGAAACATAAAATAAAACTATTTATACATATCATTTAAAAGTTACTTATAATAAAAAATTAAGTACGAGTAAGTTTTCACCAGTGAAAATCAGGAAATTATCTTGCCACAAATTGTGTGTGTGTGTGTGTGTGTGTGTGTGTGTCTATATATTAGACACCATTATGCACCGACATGACTTATGTTTCAAGTACTTTTCATTGTTTATTACTATTACAAATAATAATCACCAGGTTATATATAATAATTTATATTTTTAATTTATGTTTGTGTGTTTGTAGCAAATATTGTTAACATTATTCTGTGTGTATAGTGAATATTCTATCAATAGAAAAGTGTGTACGTGACGTTTCGCTCGTTTGAGGATGCATAAGTGTTTATATAGAATGAGAAAGCAAACTTTGTGCACGTTGAAGGATTAAGTTGGTCCCCAAAGATTGGTGCAAGAGAGGCACATATGCGGTAAAACCCCGAATATTTTTAAAATAGAGTTTGAAAGCATGTGATCAAGATACAGTCAACCAAATGCTAGGGCGCACGACTAAGGGAAAATTTATATATAACGAGTTAAGATCCAGTTATTAAATTCTTTAGTAATTGACAGTAACAGTTACTAAATAACTGTGAAATAACCCCGAGCAAGCACACACATAATTTAATTTTTCAGCGTTCCAACTTCTTAGTTTCGACTGCCACTCGGAATCTGAGGTTATTTGTCACGAGATCTTAGCATCAACACTAGATAAAGTGGCAGGCAAATTTTTTTTCACTCAATTCGGCAACGACGACGAGTAATATGACAAAGTGTGCTTGAAGCGTTGTGATTATAAGACATTTTTGGTTTGTAACAGCTTTATTTGTGTATAAATGCGTTTTCGTGTTGAAGAGCAAGCCAAAGAAACTAATTCGGCGCGTAAAAAGCTGTTTACGACTTATTATTTTGAAGTTAGGTTATCACGCAAAAACATAGATCGCTTAGCATTACAGATGAAAAGTAAAAGTAAAGAACTACATGTAGAGAAACGGTGTCTGATTGGAAACCTCTGAATCGTTCGTTTCCCATTGAATTTAAGACTTGTCTACAGAAGGAAAACCGTTCCCAATACAGCAGTTCCACTAAAAAGGGGGTGGAGGAGCTAGTGCCATGAATACTACAATAGAGGAAAGCAATCATACAACTTAAGGAGCTTGAAAGCTTAGCTCTTACAACCCTGGATGGGCGCCTCAAGGATTAAGGATGGTCTTGAAGATGCTGAATGACGAGAAGATAACGAAAATGGTTTTCCCTCTCCTGTTGGCTTTGATCAATAGATAAAAGGGGTATTGGTGCCAACTACATCCTTAAATTAGTTCGGCTATTTTTATCATATTAATCATGATAAATATGCAAACCATATCTGATAAATATGAAGGTTTTAATATTCAAATAATACAATGAATTGACTTTTAAAATTAAGTTTATTCTTTACCTTGATGGCTAAGAGTTGTATTATTACTATCATAGCTGTTAAAAACCAACAAGTAGTTCAGCTTAAAGAAGTTAGAAATTTAACTGAAAAAAACAACATTTATAACCCTAAGAATTACAACGATTAAACAGTGGGTTTTAAGACATATCCGTATTTACCTAATTGCTTTTGCGGGATGTAAAAAATAATTTCAAAATACATATTTTCTCCTGTTTAAGGGGCTGAAATGATTCATTGGAAAATTAAGGTATTATGGTATATTTGGCAAGAAGCAGATAGTCCAATTTTAGCCATAATATATAAATCAGTGCACATCATTTAATGCAAGAGACTCACTTAGAAGGGGACATCAACCAATGAGATGAAAATTTAAAACTTATTTATTCACCATCCGGAAGACCAGTTCAAATATATAACACCCTCGGATATTTCATCCAATCGTGCATTGTCGTATGCTATACCCGTTTTCAAGGACAGTAAGAAAACAACGCTAATTCAACTTCAGCTTACCTTCATACTCATATTTTGGCAGATAACATGCATTGGCTACCTTAAAAAAAGCATAGACCCTTTTCTTTGGTTTATATTTATATTTGTTCATATACCTTGCTAAGTATTCGTCTGTATGCCAGTGTTTAATAAATAGCCAAACAAATTGGGTTTCGGCTCAATACGTCCAAAATATCTCCTTTCACTTTCAGATGTGTATGGCATTAAATCACATTAGCGGTTTATTTGACATATAAATATGGTAAGCAGCTTAGAAGAATAGAATGAGAACATCATGTGAACATTGGTCATGTAATTGGCTCATAAAATTTGGTAGAAAATTACCCAATGAGATGATACCTCGGGAACATTGGAATAAGTGGGTTTACCTCGTAAGACGACAGAAACATTTTAAAATTTTCAGAAATTATTAAAAATGTTAAACGTTAAACACTGATAAACCAAGCACTTCCAAAATGGCTACATGGCTCAAAATTAACGATAGGTACATCCACTAGTTTCCGTGGTTCAAAGGAAACGTTCACCTCAAGAAACAACTTACACATAAAATTGTATCTTTATAAAGCAAAACAGTAAACAACTAAAGCCTAATTGTTACCGTAATTTGATTTCAATTATTTCCAATGTCTGTTTGCAAGAAAGAAGAACCTTAACCTGCACTAGTGAACAATACAAATTGAATAGCTTTATTGTTGGCAATAACTATGTTAATATTACTCGGATACTCAGTACTTGCGTATATAAGTTGCCATTAAGATATTCTCTGAAGGGAGACACCCGCTTTTTTGACCGGGTAAAAGCACGAATCAGTTAGAAGATAGAATGTCATTCCGGTATGCTGTCACAATAAAGCGACAACACGGAGAGCGGGTGACCATGTTCAAATCCCGCATGTGGCATCGACTTTTTCAATTGGTTCTAATAATAATAAAATTTGTACTGAGCAGGATGTCTCAAACGTAACGCATTCGTGAGGTCCTCGGTTCAAATTCTGTGCGCAGATTAATCTGACTGAATTATTTTCTTGGTCTCCCTCAGTTGCCAGAGTAAATACCTGATATTTAGTACCACGACCCAATGTTCCACCTTCAGTCTAAAACTACCGTAAAATTGAAACATATACAGTAATTGTGATTACAATGCCATCTATCCACAGAAAGTTAAAGTCTGTTGCCGCGGAGGCAAAGTAGTATGGTGTATAAGGCATGGGACCTTGAAGACTGACTATACCGTTTGAGTATAGATGGCACCATCTGAGTACACAGGGAAAAAGCAGCCAGGCTGGATGGCACTCATACACAATCTGATTGGCGCCAAGTGAAAGTGGTTTGGGCGCGGGGGAAAGATCCGAACGCTACTGTCCACATTACAAATCAAAAGTGTATCGCGAACAAAACCATCGCCATATGACAATGCAGTTAATACATTAACTAAATAAGGAGTGTGTTGTGGCTGCGACGAATCTTAATAATTATTAAGTTTTTAACTACCTACTCTATATCATTTTAAACATTAAACAAGTTATTTTTTTAATATTTTCTATTTGAAAGTAAAGGAAACCTTAGGAAGTATGCAGTTCCTTAAAATTAGATCTTCAACCTACAATGTCGACATTTAGTTTTGATATTTTCCAACCCATAAGTCGTTAAGCTTGTTCCAGAATATGGCAAGTCATTAGCCTGCGAAAGGACAGAACGGCACAAAATGAGTTGTGGTGGTTGCCTACCCACGCTAAATAAGCGAACTTGTTACTGGTAACAAGCAAGCTTATTTATGTTTCTCCACAACCAAAGAAAAGGGAGAAAAACTTGTTACAGAACTTAGAATTCCCCTTCTCTCTTTAATGTCTATGCAGTTTTCTTTTCTGCCTCTCTGTGAGTTAGGTCAAGGTGAAAAGATAACAAATTGGGAGGAAACAAAGCAAGGAATCGAGAAACTACGGAAGAGAAGAAGAAAAAAAAAAGAGCGAACGAAAGTCTGGCAGTAGAGTGGCTGAGATTGAATGGCAGCACTTAGTAAAAATGAGAAGCAATGGGCGAACCCAGGAACATTGATAAATCACAGTGAAAATACATGAAAAAGCAGTTAACGAACTACTGGAGAGCAAGGCAGAAAGGACGTTAAAATGTAAAGGAACTGAATGGACTTGGGAAAGCTCTCTCATTCGCTCTCTGTAACTGACACACCCTCCTTATCGCACTTGTTGAAATATTTAGAACGTTCTAAATAATTTACAGCAAGAACACGATTTTTTCTTCCTAACCAAAATTGAGAAAAGTGGTTGCATTATACCCGATACCCTGAAGAGAAATAGGTTCTACATGGCTTATCTCGCGGTAAGGCTTTCTCAACCTCGACAAATAATTTATTTAGCTTTTTATACATCCCCATCGTATTCTTCAAATTTTCAAAAATAAATACAATGCACATATATTCAAGCGATCCATAACAAATAATAATAATAATAATAATAATAATGATAATAATATTAAGAAAACATCTCATGTGTTCCATTCACACGACTTTCTCTGTATCTCTGCAACAAAATGTTAAAACTTTTATGCTTCTAATTACTAAACGGGGGAAAACATAACCGAAATGATATAGGACAGTTAAACTATCTATGACGCGACCGGCAGTACAATGTTTGTCGTATTTCGTTTGCTCCTCCACTTTCACTTTAATTCCAAATGCTTTACGAACATCCCAAATGATCTAATTGTTAATGATATATAGTTTTCAAGCTTATATATGTAAGGGCATTCATCATAGATGCTTTTTTATTTTTATGGTGTGAGGAAAAAAGGATATGCTGTTTTATTTACGTGATGAGGAATCCTCCATTCGCAATGGATGCGCATATTGCCATGAACTCGTAACAAAAGCTTAACGATTTAACAATAAAAAATGCAGTGTTATAATCATGACGGATGTGGCACTACTTCTGCTACAGTTTGCTCAGGGCTGTTTTAGCTTGTATTGAATTCACAAACAAGTTGTTACTTCACGTTACACAAACATTAAAAAAAAACATATATAGGAAACTGCTAATAATGTTTTGACGAATTACGTTCACATGACCACCTTTTTCACTATCATATATTAGTTTCTCTAGCTACTATGTACACTGTACATGGTAGCTAGTTATTGTATTCCACCAAAAATTCCATACTGAATTAGGATCTGAAGCTTTCCTGGCGACGTGCACGCTCCCGAAACATCGATGGCTCTTCATCACTACACCTGGCTTGAAGCCCAAGAACATCTAAAATATCCATACTGAGATTTCTTCGGAAACATGTTTTGAGACTCCATTAACCTAAGAGGAACCGTTTTTATAAAAAGGACAGTGTGTGTGTGTGTGTGTGTGTGGCGTAGCATAACTCATAAACGGAAAGTCCATTAAATTCCAAACTTGGCATCAGACACTAAGATTTTCAAGAAAACTTCAGAACCCCAAACTACTGTTTATATGGGGAATTTTTTGAACATTTTGATTTTCTCAAAAAACCAACGAGTTTTATTAAAATACCGTATCTTAAAGATATTAACATGACTAATATCGTGAATAACCTCTGAAGTTCTGTTCATTCCTAACGACTTTTAGCATAAGAGGCAGACAAAAACTTACTGCGCAGAATGTTTATATCTAGTTAAAACACACAATTTATGTCCTTCACATTTTTGTTGAGGAACTACTTCTCTCAAACAGGAAGTCCTTGGTGTTTAGTTTGTTTTACTCAAACAAAAAATGTAAATGACATAAATTGTGTGTTTTAACGAGATATAAACTTCCTGCACTGTTTCTGTCTACCTCAAAGCATATATTTCCTGTGAAATCTTGACAACACTTTTTTGTGTGGAATACTATTTCTCCACCTACTATGTACATAGTACGCGCAGAGAAAGTAAAAAATAATTTAATTAGAAGAGGAATTCACAGTTATTTGTAACAGATATTGAAGGGATATGTGCTGGCAATATTTGTCTAACATTGGTTTTGATTTACACACCAACACATACACACACAAACATGTTTTTTCCTAATATGTTTATTTCCATTGAAATACCATTTTCGACAATTTGTGTGAAATAGAAGTTCTCCCTTTATTTGAATAGACAATTGATAGAAAAACATCTGATGCGTTGCATTCAAATAACTTTCTCTACATTTCTATAACAAATTATTGTTAAAAAGCTTATTCTTATATGTACTTCATACTAATAAACATAATCATTGTCGATTCACAGAAATATTAACAGAAATATTGTGAGCACGTGTTTACTGTAAGAAAATAAGGAATGCACTATGCTAAAGTGATAGTCAAGTCTTACAAACATGTGATTCAAGATATACATTTTACTTGTCATGTAAGTATATATGGAAGTTTAATCAAAATTGTTACAAGCAAAAAAGTTTTCTATCTAAAGCTTAGTTTGGGGAGGGGGCACTTTTCTAAAAAAGACACTCGTGTTGCATCCCTAGAAGGTACTTAATTTGGTATTTTAAGGGCTTTTCGTTTTTGATTATCGTGTTCACACACACACGCACTCGCACGGGCTATGTAGAGAAAGTAATAATCATAAGTAGCCACAAATAAATCTAGAAGAGAATACCTCATACAAGCATCATTAGCAGGAGAAGATAGTATATGGTTTCAATAAATACTAAAACATATCGTGGGGCGAAAAATGTTCAACTTTTATTTTAGAAATCAATCATAAAAATTCCTGTGTTAGTGTAAATATGGGTTTTCCTTACTAGAAAAATAATTTCTAATATGATCATCCCGCCAAACTAGTACATTAAATTACATTTTACATTTAACGTACATTTAAAAACAAACTTTACATGTGAAAATGTCACGTTTTGTCGCAAACCTTGTACACATATTACTTTCTCCACACGTACTATGTACATAGTGTATAACTCCATGGCACGACAGCTCACGGGGAACCTTGGCCTACCGCCCGGCCGCTGCGTCCCCCATCTCGGTCCACTACAGACGTCATGGATGGAGTGCAGTATTGGAGGGTGAGACGTGGTCAGCGCCTCGAGTCCCCCCGGCCGGTTAATGCGGTCCTCATGACCTGGAGCCGCTACTTCTCCATCAAGTAGCCCCTCAATTGGCCCCCCAGGGACCTTACGAGGCTGAGTGCACCCCGGGCCAGGTCTCCCAGCGGGGGAAAAATCCCCACGCCGGTACTGGGGTACATAGTGTATACAGAACGTATTGTAATGCACCCAAAAATTCGATATCGAGATTTCACCGGAAAAGTATGTTTTGAGACCCCTTGAATCCAAAAAAAGCATTTTTAGAAAAATGTCCATGTGTGTGTGTGTGTGTGTGTGTGTTTGTGCGTGTGTGTCTATGGGCAGTATAGGTCGTAAACGAAAAGGCCGTTAAACACCAAACTTGGTATATAATTTTGGTATCTTACAAGGATGCGACACGAAGATTTTCAAGAAACCCCCCCGCACCCCAAACTACCCTTCACATGGAACAATTTTCGAAAATTTCGATTTTTCATAAAATGGCTCTAACGATGTTGATTAAAATCTCGTATATTTACGATATTTGCTTGACAAATAAAATGTATATTTGAATTTTCTGGGAATAGCCTAAGAGGACTACTTTATTCCAGATGAATTTTACGGGGTTTTTGCATAACTGCTAAACCGTAAAAGATGGGCAAAAACTTACCGCATAGAAAATGTAGAGCACATTAAAACTCACAATTTATGTTATATACATTTTTTTGGAGGAGTTGATCGTTTTTAAGATATTTCTTGTTTTTGGCTTCAGCTGTGTAAAACTATACTTTTCTCATACAGGAATTTGTCAACTCCTGTCTTCTACTTACACGGAAGCAAGTAATAAGACCAATTGCTGCTAGTTTTTTCTCAATTACCATGAATTAAATAGAAGCATAAACGTTTTAACTATAATTTGTTACAGAGATGTAGAGAAAGTCATGTGAATGGAGCACATCAGATTTTTTGTTTGTTTCTTACGCAGAATAAAACATGAATTTATGCATGAAATCTGACTATGACTCTGTTACCGTATCATGTGGAATAGATAATTGCTGTGTTTTCATTTATTTTCACTCTATGCAGTTTATTTAGAGCACATGGTTCAGAAATGATGAAAACGCACTCGTTTAGATTATGATGAGCGATTGTAAAATTTTTCCCTGAAGCTCTGAATGCGATAAACCGAGTTCAATCAATGATACCAGGCCAATTTAATTATTTTGGGTTTTATTTTTAAATTTTTGATCGAGATTTCTATTCCCACCCTATCTGTGCCATCAACGGCTTTGAAAAAATTGCGAGAGCACAATTCGTTATTAGATTAAATGCTTTTGTGGACATGCCACTTGATTTGACGGGCAAGGTAATGAAATTCACTTTGAGCATATCAGTACTCACATGTTACGGTTAATTTGCATGGAATTGTAAATCACTCGAGAGCAATTAATAACTGCATTGAACTGCCATACATTGTGATCAGAATTTAACTGGAAGCATTTGCTTATGGCCAGATATGGCCCTAGTTAGGGGCAGTTGATCCGTAACATGTTATCAGCACCATGAAGTGCATAAAGACAGAACTACAAACTGCTTATAGATAGTCATTTACAATTTTAAGTCTGCAATAAAACCGTTATGTGCAGCAGATTCTCGATATCAATCAAAGTTTTACGTTAAAGCTATTAAAGCAAGAGGAAAATGGGAATGTCAGTAATCCAACTTTGTAAAATTTCCAAAGAGCAATATCACTTAGGATCGTGAACAGTTGACTTTTAGACAATAATTAAAATTCCTATTAAAACTCTGAACAGTATATTATTTTCTCTACTACGTACAATGTACGAGGTAGGTAGACAAGGTATTTTACTTCACACAAACATTTGATACCGAGAATTCATCGTAATTACATGTTTTGAGAAACCTGAGGCATTTTTTGAAAAAAAGTCATTGTGTGTGTCTTTCTATATGACTATGTACTTATTTTAGTCCAGCGTCTTCTAGAGATGCGACATAACATTTTCCAAGAAATTTCGCCCACCCCATATTCCATAAATGTTTACCTCACAAATGAAAAGTGTATTTTCTGAGATTATTTCGAAGCCTTTTTCATTTTGAATGACTTTTGCATACATAGCCAACCTTACGAGTTTGACAAAATGTTTCTGCACAAAAATGTAGATCTCGTTAAAGCACACAATTTATAATCTATGTCGAATATATTTTTATGAAGTAAAATTTTCCAATATGTTCGTTATCATTGGTTTAAAGTTTCTAAAACTTATACTTTTTCAAATGGGAGACATATTTTTTCACTGCTAACCATGCAAAAACAGCATAATTTCAATGTTATAACTAAGCTGTGAGTTTTCAAAACATTTGATTATCGCTTTAGCTTGGTGCATTCGTTTATTTATTTTGTACCCGAAAAGTAATATTTCTATTGAATTTATTGTGATTAGTTTAATGTAAGTAGAATAATACGATTTTATTAATATGGTTTGTTGTAAAATAGGAACAGAAAAATCATGTGAATGTAACACATTAGATTTTTTTTTTAACATCCATTTTCATATTTGTGTTCAGTTAAATTTATGATCAAAATTGTGTAGAACCTCAGAAGAAAGAATAGTCAGAATTTAAATGCCAGTTTCCTGCATTTAATTTATTCTTAAAGTTAAAAATATGGCCAAATGATTAAACCGCTCGCATCTCACTTCATCTATTTTGAGTCTAGGGGACCGTATGTGGGCCTGGTGGTGAAAGAAGCATGCGGCTTTTCTTCTAGTTTTCCGATTTCCACACCATTCATTTCACCAGTTCCCCATAACCATATTTTCTGTCACATACCTCACCGTGATTTCATATTATTCACTCCTTCACTTTCATAACAGGCATCGGGCTGATCACCAACCTGGCTCCTCGAAGGTGTCTGAACCTAGCTTATAAGCCCTGGGGGAAGGTGTAAGTTCTACATACGAGAAGGGTAAACTGAGAAAAGTAGAAAGAAATAAAGAAAAAAAAATGTTAAAAATATTCAATAAACTATGCAGAGGCGTTTCTCTAAATTGCTCAACATTTTCAACGTATATACACTAAAACTGCAGCACATATTTAACTAAAAGTAAATAATTCTTATGATATTCACAGCTGAAGATATGGTAGAGTATGTGCAGTGTCGACACAGCTACAGTTGTAAAAGTCGCTACTTGTGTGAGAAGAATAGGAGGGAGACAGCAGCGACCCATTTGGTATTTGTCCAATGGCGTCCCTTTGTAACCAATGATACCGTAAAAGTTATGCGGAGACAACTCTACATGGACAGTTAGCTAATGTTACACATTATGCAGATTGGCCAACATAAACAACCACATTCAATATGGGCCACTTTGTAGGCACTGCAATATAGGTGGCAGAATAAGCAAAAATACACTTTATTGAACGTACAGTAAAGTTGCATAAGCCTATGCAATGAAAGAGTATTGTTTGTGCGTGTGTTGTGAGGCTTGCAAATCATATTGTATCATTTAGATAGGCGTAAAAGGATTTTCATGTACGTAGCAGAACATATTTTATAATAGCATTGAAGCTGTTCAGTGTACCGTGTCAACTTTCACGTTTATTGCTCTAACTGCTTTTAACAATGCCTTAAATTATTGCTCTCTTGAAAATATACGGAATATCTACACGAGTCTTGCTAAGCTTACTGATTCAAAAATGTTTCGTAGGAAACTGAACTGTACCATTTGCGTGTTTTGGGGTATAATTTTAAAATGCTATGCCGATGTAAAATTTTACCATAAATTATGAAAGAATAGCATATTACTATATCCATAAACTTTAACAAAATATATCTAAACTTTAACAAAATACATCGTGTTTCTCTTGGCGCATTAAAATATCAATTATTTGAATATGTAGATGAAGAAGTATATGCTTTTAATAGGCTTATGCTTATGCATATTAATAGGCACTTGAAATTTTACAGCTTGTTTTCTGGCAATTTTTTTTCTAAAATGTTCCATATCAAAATACTCCACACGATTGTATTTTAAATTGTTTCAAAGTGACTATACTACCTTTCAAATATACATTTAAGGAAATGGTCATGTACATTTTTAAAATAAGACTCTTATTTGGTGAAATAAATTGTTACATTTTGAAAAATAAAGAGTTTTGGAGACTACAAAATGTAATACTTTTTCTACAATAGTTAAAGTTAAAACTGTAAATTCGTTAATTACAAATCTTGAAATTGTAATTTGTACATTTTTAAAAACACACCATCTGGATAATTGTATTAGAAAAATGAATTAATACAACACAAATTGATATTTAAATAGCCAAACTATAATTTTGATACATGGTAAAAGTATGAGTATTATTGTATACAATAGTTATTATAAAGTTTCATAGATAGTTTATATATTGTGAATTTTCCAAGTTTAACGGATATATCACCTTAAAATGTAAAATATTGATTTTTCTGCGATTTCCACGAAACTTGACATTACTTCTAATCTTCAGATACAGCACAATATTTTGTAGAATTACACAAATTCAAATAAAACTTTAATACGCTGCACTCACATGTGTTCTCTACTTACTCTTGTAAAATCGACTCTTGCAGAAAATTATTCTTCTATCTACTGCATTTTAATTGACATAGTATTTGCTGGTATCGTATTTGCAATTCAGGCACAACGTAATTACTGCATTGCAGTAGGCAGTAACCATATTTTAAGACCAGCTCCTACTTTATAGCTTTGGATTTTCATTCTCTTTGCATAACCAAGAGAAACAGAGCAAAAACCAAACAAACAAAACTTCTCATTTGACAAAAAATATTAGGAAAATACTTGAAATTTGAACCAATAAATAGGAAATAGAAATCTCGGAAATGATCAATTTCACAAATAAAGTAACATAAAAAGATTAAAATACAAATAATAAATCTGATATGATCCCTTCACAAGACCTTTTCTACCCGTTCTGAAAACAATTCTTACAAAAGTTTACTCTTTTATCTACATCATGCTAATCGAGATAGAAGTTGATTCCTTGTAAGTGGAATGGGAATAAGGTAATACATTAGGATAAAGCGATTGTCAAATCCTTTAAAAGCCAGTCACTATGACATATAATTGAAATTATATACTGTTTGCTTTGCAAGAATAAAACAAAATAGACATGCAACTAATGGCAGCTTTCCGATTGAGGAAAGATTTAAGTATTTTAAAATTGAAACAAAATAACAAGGAATATATAGAAAATGCTTAAATCTAAAAAAAGTATATGACATAAATTGTGTATTTTAACGAGATATACAAGATTTGTGTTGTAAGCTTTTGTCTATCTTTTACGATTTACCAGTTACACAAAAGTCATCCAGAAAGAAGAGGACTTCGGAGGCTATTTCCAGAAAATTCAAAATAATTTCTCATTTGTTTTCTTATCAGAATATTTAAACATATTATATTTTTGATTAAATACTTTACCCGTGAGGGGTTCAGTGCCAATCCCCCATCGAGCGCCTCCCTAGGTGGTGGATCGGGGAATGCCTCCTATATATAGGTGGTACCGAGGAAATAAAATACTCGGGGTGGACCAAAACTGGCACAACGGGTGGATGTGACTCGAAAGTCGAGGTGAAGACAACACATCTAGGGTAAATGCCCGAAAAGCATCTGCGAGTTCAGGAGCAGAGAGGTGGCAGCCCCACCACTGAACTAGCTTTGCGCAGCGTTCGTACCGCGGCCAGAGTGAAACTTTTACATACTGACCAGCCTCAAAATAATAGCCGGATTGATAATATCGGATTTCGACCACAGCAAAAGAAAAAGGACGCACGATTTGGAATTGCAGGACCATTAAAAATAGGAACACGGAATATGAGAGGAATATCCACAAAAGAAGAATAATTAGTAAAATAAATAGAAACAATGAAGGTAAATATAACGGTACTTGCTGAAACTAAAAAGAAATTAAAAGGTACCGAAAAGATAGGGAAATACACTTTAGTATATAGTGGGGTTTCATTAAAACAAAGAGCAGCAAAAGGAGTAGCAATATTAATTGATGAAAAATGGACAAAGAGAATTGAACACTATACTTTTATTAATGAACGAATTATACAAGTAACATTTAAAATCCCCAGAGGACATCTAATTGTTGTGGGAGTGTATAGTCCTTAAGAGGGAAAAAGGAAGAGGTTTTAGAATTTTATGAACAATTACAAGAAGAAGTAAATAAAAGCAAAGCCCAATATATGATCATTGCTGCAGATTTAAATGCAAGAGTTGGGAAACAACCTATACCTAAAACTGTAGGAAAATTTGGAGAAGACCACATTAATGAAAATGGTAAACAATTACGACAGTTTGCAACTTTTAATGAACTTAAGATAACAAATACATTTTTTAGAACAAAAGATGTTCATAAATATACATGGAATGCACGTGGTCAAAGATCATTAATTGATTATATTATGGTAAATAAAAAATTAAAATAACAGATTATACATACTAAAGTCTACAGGGGATGTGATATATCCTCCGACCACTATTTAGTGATATCTAAAATAGAATTGTGGACAAGATGGAAAAAATAAAAAATAAGGGCAAACGAGGAACAAAATAAAACGGTTTTCAAAATAAACCTACTTCAAGAACCTAGTATCAGGAGGCTTTATCAAGAAAGATTAAACATTTGCCTAGAAGATACAAAAGTAGAAGAACATATTGATAAAGAATGGTCCAATATAATTAAAACAATCAAAGAGCAGCAGAAGAAGCAATCGGAAGAAGAAATAAATATAGAAGAAAAATTGGCTTAAGAATATGGAATGAAGAAATTAAACAAGCTATTGACAACAAAAAATCAGCGTATAAAAGTTTTCTACAAAATAAAACTGAAGAGTCAAGACAAAATTATAAAGAAAAAAGAAACATCGCAAAGGCAATTACAAGAAGAGGACATCAGAATTCATGGGAGAATTTTTATTAGCCAGATAGAAAACGCCATACATGGTAGACAACAATTTGCCTATAAAGTGATTAAGACGTTAACAAAACAAGAGAAAGACAAAGTGAGAATAAACAATATATCTGAAGAAGAATGGTTGCAATATTATAAGGAACTTTGGTATAAATTAGAAGAAAATGGAAAGTCAATAGAGGATCAAGTAATAGTTAAAACATCTATAGATTTAATCACCGAAGAAGAATTACAATTATCTTTACAAAACATGCAAAATAGAAATTAATAAAGTATGGAGGAGATAAATTAAATGTAAGACTACTTAATTTTATGAACAAATGTTGGAAAACGAATAGAATTCCTAAATGCTGGTACGATGCACACGTTATCAATATATTTAAAAAGGGCAAAAGAAATGTATGTAGTAATTACAGAGGTGTAAGTCTCCTGAACACAGACTATAAGCTGTATACAAAAATCATAAACAAACGTCTAATTATAATTACAGAACCGTTATTATTAGAAAACCCAATGGGATTTAGAAAAGGACGATCCTGCACCGATAATATATTTACTATTAACCAAGTTATTGAAAAGAGAAGAGAATATAATTTAGAAACACATATAGCCTTTGTAGATTTAGAAAAAGCTTTTGATAAGGTAAGCAGACTCTGGCATATATTAGATAAAAAAGGATACCCAAAACAATTGATAGATGTACTCAGGAATATATATCAAGAAACAAAAGTAAAAATAGTTTTAGGAAATGGACGATTATCACAAGATATGATAATTAATAATGGTTTAAGACAAGGATGTAGTTTATCTCCGCTTTTATTTAATATCTATATGGATGATATTCTCAGAAAATTAAAAGATGAAATACCATTAGAAATAAAAATAAATAAAGATAATGCCTTAAATATGCTACTCTTTGTAGATGACATGATGTTAATACAAGACACAGAAGATAAGCTGCAAATAAGTATGTACAAGCTACAAAAATTGGTCCAGGATTATGGTTTAAATATATCAATAGAAAAATCAAAGATAATGGCATTTATAGGAAAACATATAAAAAGATCAAAGATAGTGTTAAGCAATAAAGTGTTAGAACAGGTGAGAAAATTTAACTACTTGGGTTGTAATGTATCCTTTAAAACAAACAATGAAGAAATAAATAATAAAGTGAGTAAGTTCCAATATATTTGTGGAGTAATAGCTCGTACCTTAAAAAGGAAAACCCGAAAATATAAAAACCTAAAATTCTATAAGACAATGACTCTTCCAGTTTTATTATATGGTTCGGAGACATGGACACTTAAAAAGAAATATTGGAGCCAAATACAAGCGGCAGAAATGAAATATCTCCGAGCAGTATAAGGATGCACCAGACAAGATCATATTAGAAATGAAGACATAAGGAAAGAATTAGACATATTTTCCTTAACAGAAAGGATACAAATAAATAGAGAAAAATGGAAAAGCTATTTACAAAGAATGGATAACTCTTGCATTCCATTTCAGTCATACAAATATAAACTTCTAGGCTACAGAACAAGAGGAAGACCAGTTCAAATATGGGAAGAAATATGAGGTCGGAATAGGAGAATTCTCCTAATCCATGAAGAGTTGATGATGATATTTTATTTTATTTTTTAGAAAATAAAAAAGTTTCAAAAAATATTTCCGCAAATGTTAAGGTTCTTTTGGATTTTCCTGAAAGTCTTCGCTTCGCATGCTTGGAAGAGATAATCTTAATTACCAAGTTTGGTATTTTACAGACTTTTCGTTTCTGAATTATGTTATTCTCACACACATACACACACAGACTGACGCATACGATCTTTTTCTAAAAAAATGCTCTTTTTTGTTATAGATAGGACGATTTTGTTGAAAATTTCTTGTCACGTTTTGGAAAATACTAAGATTAAATGCTAGGTAGTTTGCAGCTGTTCACACACATACACACACACACTCATTCACACATAAGTACTTGCGCAAGCGGAAACAAAAACATGTTTGAAAATGTATATATTCATAGTGTCACAAAAAAATATATTTCTAGAATTTTTGGGTTGAACATAATACTTTGTCTACTTATTATTGGTAAGAGAAAGTAAAAACAAGACAGAGATAGCATAATAAATAAGCTTATAGGCATACGCCAAATTTGCTCACAATAGTACTCGAGTTCTGGAAAAGTTTAGATGTAAGGAACAGCGGCACCAAATATGAAACTGCAGGTTATGAGGTTTTTATTGTTTCATTTATATAGTTCCCTTTAATCTAAAGTCATATCAGAGGCTTTGCATTAGAGATAATTCGTTGTCTGCAGATTCTTTACGTTGGGTTTAAATCGTTTTATTTTCCTCAAACACACACACACAGACACACACACACACACATTCACTCTCAAATACATACTTCCAGGCTCTGTAAAAATTCCCCACTCTAACTAGGTTTCAAACCGATGACCTCGGAGTGAGAAGTCAGCCTGCTGAACACTCGAACACGGAGCCAGACTATATCAGTCGTAGGCGAGTTTCTAATCTCGAAAAAAGCAACAAACGAAGTGACAAACACCTATTACTTTTTAACTATATTTAAGAAAGCTTAACAAGATTACTGTTACTAGACAATAAAAGTCACGATTACGTTAATCTGTTATTAGCCACGTTTAGAGCCAAATCTTATTACTTTCTCTATACGCACTATGTACATTTTCAGAAAAAGGTCCTTGTGTGTGTGTGTGTGTCCATGTATCCGTGTGTCTGTGAACACGATAACTCAAAAACGAAAAGTCTTGGTATTTAAGTTTAGTATCTTCCAGGGATGCGGCACGAAGATTTTGAGAAAAATCCCCCAACCCAAACTACCCTTTACATGGAACTTTTCTCGAAAATATTGATTTTCTAAAAAATGGCTCTAACGATTTTGATTAAAATATCGTATATTAAAGTTATATACCTGACAAATAAAATGTATATTTTGACTTTTCTGGGAAAGCATCTGAAGACTACTTTATTCTGGATGAATTTTTCATAACTACTAAACCGTAAGAGATGGAAAAAAACTTAACCCAGAAAAAATGTAGAGCACGTTAAAACACACAATTTATGTAATATACATTTTTTTCGTGGAGTTGATCGTTTTCGAGATATTCCTTTTTCTTGGTTTCAGCTTTGAAAATCTTAAACCTTTCTCATGCAGGAATTTTTCAACTCCTGTCAATACAAACAAAGGAACATCAATCACATAGCAACCAGCTTTTGGCTTTCACTTTAACCTATGGTACTCCCTTATTTCGCTTGTATCTACAATAAAGCAAGGAATAAGACTATTTCTGCTAATTTTTCTCGATTAGCATGAAATAAAAGATAGGCTTATTAACAATAATAATTTACAGAGATATAGAGAAAGGCATGTGAATGAAACACATCAGATTTTTTTTTCTGTTGGTGGTTTAACGTCCTTTAACCTGGTTGGTCATATTGGACGATGTATGAATGAAATTGGTGAAATGATGCTCAAATGAGCTCGGGTTCCATGGAACCTGAAGTTACTCAACATTCGTCTTCTCAGGATAAGGGAAAATCCCGAAACAACCTTATCCGGGTAACTCACCGTAAGTGAGATTCGAACTCACGACCTTTTGAATGTGAGGCAGACACACTACCACCACACTATCCAGGCAGGCTCCAAATATTTATTCTGCAGGATTGTGAAACATCAGCAGTTGCATAAAACAAATTGGTTATAACTAGCCTGAGAATGATGTATTATTTTCTCCATACGTATTATGTACATAGTGTATAAAGAAGGTATTACATTGTACCCAAAATTTTGAGACCGAGATTTCACTGGAAATACAAGTTTTGAGACCACCTGAATCCAAAAAAAAAAAAAGTATTTTTAGAAAAATAGCCATGTGTGTCTGTCTGCCTGTCTGCCTGTCTGTGGGTAAGTGTGTGTGTAAGTGTGTGTGTCTGTGTGTTTGTGGGAAGCATAACTCAAAAACGAAAGGGCCGTTAAATACTAAACTTGGTATTTAAGTTCCATATCTTCCAAGGATGCGACACGAAGATATTCAAGAAAATCCTTCCACCCCCAAGTATCTTCACAGGGAAAAATTTTCGAAAATTTTGATTTTCTAATAAATGGCTCTAACGATGTTAATTAAAATATCATTAATTGAAGATGTAAAGGTACTTGACTAATATGTATATCTTGAGTTTTCTGGGAATAGCCTCTAAGGACTACTTTATTCTGGATGAATTTTACGCAATTTTGTGCAACTGATAAACCGTAAGAGATAGACAAAAACTTACCATACAAAAAATGTAGACCACATTAAAACACACAATCTATGTTATATACATTTTTTTCGTGGATGTGATTGTTTTTGAGATACTCCTTGTTTTTAGTTTCAACTTTAAAACTTATAATTTTCTCATAGAGGAATTTAACAATTGCTGTGCATACAAACAAAGGAAATTCAGTCATATAGTAACCATCTTTTGTTATTATTTTAACCTATGTTACTCCCTTATTTCGCTTCTACTTACAGGGAAGCAATTAATAAGACTATTTCTGCTAATTTTTTCTCACTTAGCTTAAAGTAAATGGAAGCATAAACTTTTTAACAAAAAATTGTTGCAGAGATATACAGAAAGTTATGTGACTGGATTACATCAGATTTTTTTACATGACTTCCATAGTTTCTAAAGATTTAATTATATTCAAACTAGAGATTTGATTCTAACTATATTCTTTTTAAGTCTTCAGCTACGTATTATATGACTTAACTACTTTTTGTAGTTCAATAATATCTTATATAAGGTTTCAGTCTTGATTATTTAGGAGACGTAGGAATGAAAAAGAGCCTTTCGTGTTCCGTTCATTAATTATAAGCAACGGTAATGCTTTTGTTCAGTGAGAGAAGACGCCTTCATGCTGATTAGAGGATATCAGGTTTATATTTTTTTTTTAAATAATGAGCGCTGTTGATAACGAGAAACACGAAGAAGAAACGGAAAAATCAATATAGAAAGAAAATTGTAGCTGATAAGAAGATATAGCTAACTTAACGGAAAAGAACGAAATTGTTAGGAACCTGATCAGATATTGAAAGACGCGATTCATAATAAAAAGCGTTCTTAAAAAGCAGGAATTAATTCATTTCACTGTGGCGCTGGAGATCATTAGAATTTTCTTTTCATTACATTTCAAAATGTTGGGTATATACTAATGTAATATAGAACCTATATATAACATATGTTGTAATCTGAAATAACAGAATGAAAAAATATCTCTGTTTACAAATGCTCATCCCTAAGAGCTTCTTTCATAGTTAAGTATTAAAAATCTGATGTGTTCCATTGACATGACTTTCTCTATAGCTCTGTAATAAAATATTGTTAAGCTTATGCTAATCGAAAAGAAATTAGCAGAAATAGTCTTATTACTTGCTTCCTTGTAAGTAGAAGGGAAATAAGGGAGTACCATACGTTTAAGTCATAGTCCAAAACTGGTTGATATGTGACTGAAGCTCCTTTATTTGTATGGACAGGAGTTGACAAATTCCTGTGTGAGAAAAGCATACGTTTTTAAAGGTGAAATAAAAAAAAGGAATAACTCAAAAACTAACAATTCCACGAGGAAACATGTATATAATATAAAGTGTGTGTTTTAACGTGCTCTACGCTTTTTGTGTGGTAAGTTTGTGTCTATCTCTTACGGTTTAGCAGTTATGCAAGCTTCCGTAAAATTCATCCAGAATAAAGCATTATTCAGAGGCTATTCCCAGATAATTTAAGATATACATTTTATTTGTCAGGTAAATATCTTTAATATACGATATTTTAATTAAAATCATTAGAGCCATTTTTTTAAAATTAAAGTATTCCAAAAAATTCCATGTAAAGGGTAGTTTGGGGTGGGAGATTTTTCTCAAAATCTTCGAGTAGTATACCTGGTAGATACTAAACTTAAATACCAAGTTTAGTATTTTACCGACTTTTCGTTCTTGAGTTTTCGTGTTCACAGACACACGGATACACACGGAACTTTTTATAAAAAGGCTTTTTATGGATATAGGGGATCCTAAAACATATATTTCTAGTGAAATCTCGG
The DNA here is from genome assembly GCA_030762935.1 of Hymenopus coronatus. Lineage (NCBI taxonomy): Eukaryota > Metazoa > Arthropoda > Insecta > Mantodea > Hymenopodidae > Hymenopus > Hymenopus coronatus. The sequence goes on from CM060890.1 coordinate 38,521,222, forward strand.
TATCGAATTTTTGGGTGGAGCGCAATACCTTCTCTATACACTATGTACAAATAGCGTATAGAGAAAGTAAAAATGGATGTTTTGCTTGCAAAACTGCATGTTTTATTTATCAATATATTTCTCGCTAGCGAATTCTCTGCAATATAATTTTCTGTATGTTAAGTTCTTTTGGGCTATAGGTATGTATTTTGACTGTCGGATCGTTCAAATATTTACTATCAGCATTCCCAGTGTAGAGTATTGTAAGGTACTTTTACACATATGGTCCACTTTTTGTTTAAACCAATTAATTCCACTCAACTACCTTCCTTGTTCACAATTTGTGCAATGTGAAGTATTATTTAGAAGTAGTTCTTTTATGAAGTGCTTAAGAGTGAGAATGCCTAATTTAAAATTAAAAGCTTAGCAGAGCTACAAATAATATTACGGATAATGCACCCCTTTCTTTACATAAGCTTGTAAATGACAGAGCTGAAAAATTAGATTCAGAATAAAAAATTAAATGCGAAGCCGGGATTTTCATCATCGTCTAGCTGCTTTATCAAACTCAGCTACCACGGCAACATGTTGCAGAACACTAAATTCTCCAGTGGAATCACATTTTTTTTACAGGTAAACCACAAAAAGACCTTAAATTCACGTTAGTGTGACAAACCCAATATGCCTAATAGTTTAACCAATTAATCAAATGTTCTTTCAAACTAGTGGTATGTAGGAAGTACCGGACGAAAACTGAAAATCTTGTGCTTTAAATCCCGGGAATGGGATTTCATTTTTCCAGTTTGATTCTACTTTTTCCAACCTTGTAATACGCACAACTTGTGTGAAAGTACAATAAATTACCAGCGATTAAATTTATAGTTGATGAAATCATAAAACCCGAGATTTAAATTGCTTACTCATTGTAAGTCATATTGCGCTATCCCATCTCAATATGAATTCGCGATATCCGTGTGGTTTTCCGGGAAAATGAGTCAGTTGGAAAATTTAATGCCGTCCGGACATTTTAGCAATTTAGCTCATTTGGTTAGAGCAACAGGACGGAAACTGGAAGATCTGTGGTTAAAATCTCGGCTATGGGATGATTTTAACCAATGATTAATTGCACCAAGACGGATTTTGGGAATTGATTATAGCAGGAACACAGTTCATAACGTAGTTTAAAGTATTTGGACCAGCTGATAATAGAAAATAATAGTAGATTAACTAAATTGCGCTCATAGTGACTACTAACATATTGCGGGCATGAATCATATACTTAAACATAAAAATCTGATGTGTTACATTCACATGACTTTCTTTTATCTCTGCAGTAAATTCTTTTCAAAAACCTTATGCTTCTATTTACTTCCTGTTAGTCGAGAAAAAATTAACAGAAATAGACTTATTACTTGCTTCCTTGTAAGTAGAAGCAAAATAAGGAAGTACCATAAGTTAAAGTGATAGTCAAAAGCTGGTTGCTATGTGACTGAAGTTCCTTTGTTAGTATGGACACGAGTTCACAAAGTCCTGTATGAGAAAGGTATGTTTTTAATAGCGGAAACCAAAAATAAGGAATATCTCAAAAACGATCACCTCCACGAAAAAAATGTATGTAACATAAATTGTGTGTTTTAAAGTGCCCTACATTTGTTGTGTGGTAAGTTTTTGTCCATCTCTTACAGTTTAGCAGTTATGCAAAATTCCGAAAAATTGAGCCAGAATAAAGTAATCTTCAGTGGCTATTCCCAGAAAATTCAAAATATACGTTTTATTTGTTAGGAAAATAATTTTAATATACGCTATTTTAATCAAAATCGTTAGCCATTTCTTAGAAAATCAAAAATGGAAGATATTAAACTTAAATACCAAGTTTGGTATTTTACCGAATTTTTGTTTTTGAGTTATCTTGTTCACAGACACACGGACACACTGAGACACACACACACACACACATACACACACGGACCTTTTTGTGAAAATACTTTTTTTTTATACAGGGGACCCTAAAACGTATATTTCCGGCGAAATATCGGTATCGAATTTATGGTGAAGTGCAATACATTCTCTATACACTATGTACATAATGAGTATAGAGAAAGTAAACATCTGATGTGTTACATTCACATGACTTTGCAACACGCATTATGCGGCAAACTAATCTTACAAAAGCCACTTTTTATATCTAATTCATGTATATAGATATAAACATTTGCAAAAATACTTTTATGACGCATTTCGTGTATACGCGAGAGTAAATGAATAACTGATAGCTTTAAACTGATAGCCAAATATTTCAAGAGCTGGTCATTATGTGGTGCATTTACATTCCGTTCTGTTTGTTTCACTAAGAGAAAGAAATATAAATAAATATTTTCCATTCGAGGAATGCGCAAATATTTTAAACGTAAAACCAATAGTAAGGAAACTGTTAACTCCAGAAAAATGTATTTGATATTAAGTTGTGTGTTTAACGAGAGCTGCATTTGTTATGTAATAAGGTTTTCTCTTATGGTTCATCAGTTATCTAAAATTAACTTCAGAGGGTATTACCAGAATGGTAATGGTTAAATGCACCCTAAAATAAATTTGTGTACTTAAACCGTCAAACCACAGACAACGACGGCTTTTTCAGCTAGTGGTAAAATATAATCCTTGTGAATAATGAAATGTTCATTCAATGTATAAACCATCAACAAAATACATTAGTAGTTTAAGCGATAACATTCACAAGCACTTAGCTGACCACAAAGAAAAGTATAGCTTAAATGCGTCGTGGTTTTGTACATGCCCATCGCTCTTCTTTAATACACACACAAAAATTCCACCTTCAAACTCGTCCATCATGTGGTGCAGAAAAAGATCCCTTCCCTTACGAGTCTGTCTCTCTTTATCTCTCTAGCAGACAGAAGAAATGGAAATATTACTCCATCAAAAACAACTACGGCCTAGTCCCTGATATCCCAAAGGATTTCCTTGTTTTGTTCCCATTTTTTGTGGAATCCGTTTTTTTTTTCTTTACAATCCATTCTTTTCTGTCTCCTCCGTCAACTGAAAATTACGGTTTGATAGTGCGTAATACATCACGAGGATTTTGTTCCAGGATAACTTCGTTTTCACTTTTAGCAGCTCAGAATATATACATCTGTTGGTTTTCTCAGAAGCTACACGGAGAAAAGACGTCGTGGAGATAAAGATAATTAAATGAAATAACGAGAGAAAAGAACAAACAACTGGATGACAACGAAAAATAGCATAGCCGGCTGTAACCACGAAGAAACACTCCTGAGGAAATCAATTGTACCAATTTCTGCTACTCTTCGTTTTATTTCATCCCTGAGGATTTCTGAAAATAGAGAAAGGCCAACAAGGCGTTCTTACGTTAAGAATATCTCAAAATGAAATATTACTCTTACTAGCAAATCTTCAATTTATACTTTATACTTTAACATCTCTCAGTACGTTTTTCGATGTATAATTCTATAGATAAAAATTATTATCGAAGGGTTTAGGTCATTATAAAATTATTAAAAGTTAGATTACACAAGACCTACATATATATTTTACTTTTTACATAAACAGATCTACTTGAAAGTATTATTACCTTTAAATAGTTACTGGAATTTAAAAAAAATATACGTTTGAAAAAAAAATTAAGATACAGAACTAAAAAGGAGCTTTCAATGGCTTGTATCAACGTGTGTTAATTAACATACAACGTTTCAAAAAACATTAACTATTTTGCTTTATACATACAAGTGCTCAATTGTATTATCCTATGCCAGTTAAAAATATTTGTTGTTGTTTCTTTTCTAATTAACAGCTATATCCTTCAGTATGTGTTCACTGCATGTAGATATCTATATTGTTTACAAAGTCCAATCCATGAAACCTATGTTACAACAAGCAATAGAGGCCGCGCCGTGGCCGAGTGGTTAGACCATTCGCCTATCACCTAGACGGCCCGGATTCAATTTGTGGTGGAAAGCGGCGTAGGGGCGGGTTTTCTCCGGGTTCTCCCCACCATCATCATTCCATTTATCATCAGTGTCATCACCTGCGGTGCCATGGTGATAAAAGCGGGCGTTAAACACTATAAAAAACTATCAAACACTTCAGCTTATCACTCACTCTTTCTTTCTCTCTCTGTTTACCCTCCTTGTATGTAGGACTTACATCCTCCAGGACTTACAAAGACGTCTGTAAAGGAACAGAGGGTCTCGATCACAAAGTAGCCATGATGGATAATTAGCCCAATGCCCGATATGAAGGTGATGCAGTTGGTGTTATGAAATTACTGTGAAAGGGACGACAGGAAATGTGATTATGGTGCAATTTGTGGACTGAATGGCGGGGACAGTGGAAAAAAATCGCCCAGACCAGCTTTGTCCACCTAAAATTCCACACGGTGACCCCTGAGATCAAACCCAGGCCACCTATATAAGAGATGATGAGTCTTAGTAAGACTAAAACATAAAAAACACCATAAATGTATTACCAACTCCTTCATGTATCCATTTCAGCGACATGTTATCATAGATTTGGCAGTCTCTGTGTTTTCTCTATTGTTTATGTTCTACTTTTGTTTCGGTTTACTAATGTTTTTATTCTTTCTACCACTTATCTATAGTAATTAGAGGATGTTTGTACTCTACCGAAAAATTGACACCGATATTTCATCGGAAACATGTGTTCCATTCACATCACTTTTTCTACATTTCTGTAACAATATTGTTAAAAAGGTTATTCATCTATTTTATGCTAATCAGCAGAAGTGATCTTATTATTTTCTTCCTTGCAGTAGAAGGGAATTAAGGGGGTACCATGGGCTAAAACGACCTTTTAAAAACTAGTTGCCAAGTGGTTGAAATCCGTTTCTTTGCATGTTCAGGAGCTCATAAGTTCCCGTATGGGAAATGCTTAGGTATTTTAAAACTGAAACTAAAAACGAACAATGTCTCTAAAATGGTCAACTCCACGAAAAAATGCAGATGATATAAATTATGTGTTTTAAAGAGATCCACCCTTTTTTGTAGTAAGATTTCGTCCATCTCTTACGGTTTACTAAGTTAAGCAAAAGTAATAAAGAATTAATAGATCTTCAGAGGTTATTCCCTGATAATGCAAGATATGCATTTTATTTTTAATGTATCGCATGTAATATAAATCGTTAGAGCCTTTTTGAGAAAATCAATATATTTGAATTTGTTTACATTTAAATAATAGTTTGGGGTAAAAGGATTTTCTTCAACATCTTTGTAATTAAGACATGGAAGATACTAAACTTAAATACCCAGTACGGTATTTTACCCACTTTTCATGTTTGAGTTATCGTGTTCATAGATATAAGGACAGACGGATACGCAGACACACACGTAAATACGTGGATGTTGTTCTAAAAATATTTTTTTTTGGGGGGGCGAGATACAGGGGACTCTAAAACGGTGAAATCTCGGTATCAATTTTTTGGGAGTAGCATGCAATACCTTCTCTAGCCATGTAGCGAGTAGAGAAAGTAATATGGCAATAACATTAATTTACAGTTTTATTGTAAATATTAACATATTCAATGAGCAAAATAGTTATCAAAGAGTCAGGCTCATTTTCGGAATTCTTCTAAATTAAATTGTGACCGAGTAAGAAACATTTATTACAAGTGCACTTTGTGTTAGTGTACTCCACTGTGGGTATTTTTCCAGGATATATAATTGCTTTAGATGCACGAGCCTCTGCTCTGTTTTTCATTGGCCAGTATAAGACGGGCGGAGCTATATTAGGCGAGGCGCAGAAGTTGGTAACAGCAAATATTAACTATGGAGTATGCGCTGGGGACGCAAAACTATGTGAAGTGTAGAATATCAAATGCTCATTAGCCGTAGAACCGCGCTTGCGGCTGCGTTCCCATTAGGAACAGTGACCGCATCAAGTTTCAAAGACATAAAACGCAGCAAAAGAAGTCCGCATGCAACAAGGGATGGTAATTATACTGTTCCCTCTCCGTATTTCTGTTTTGAGATTAGGAGCGCCCGATAATTAGAGGGGAAAAGGATTTGCATTGTTTGTTAAGATAAGCGTAAAAAATTCTTCGCTTTCTCGTACTAGTCACATAAAATCAGAGTAATGAATGAAGGTATAAAAGAATAAAATAGTCTTAAAATATGTTCATATTACATATATAAAATAGATATGTGACAATAGTAGCTTTTTACCGAGTCAGGTGACGCAGGCATTTCTCTCTGATCCTGGATTTTTTCGGGAGCTTTCCCGTGTCACTAAGCAAATGGAGGATGTTACTTTATTCCCTCGAACTTACCGTTATTTTATTTCATCTGTATTTCTTCAAACAGCCTCTTTCAAGGCTGTAAATTTCGGCGTGGTGACGCTCTCTCGTGGTGGTCACAGCGCTCTGAAAATACACCTCTCGGCGTGGGATGACCTTCATAGTCTGTATACTCAGGAAGTTTGATAAGAATTGGGACGCTAGCTCCTAGCATCCCCACGTCGAGAAGGATGACGAGCAACTGCTTGGAATATGTTATGGACTGTCCATGGTTGTTCTTTCCCATTTTCCGTCTTCGGCCACCCTTTGAAATTGCTCTCATCTCATCCTATCATCTTGTGATCCATAATAAGACAATGGCTGTAATGCAGAATACCCTCCGACATTAAAAATACAGTAGGTTTATCCAGCTTATCTTGTTTCACTATTGAATAATGATATTATTAATTAAATTCCCCCGTATCCATTATCATCTATTTACATTACCTCGCCGTTTAAGTTGGATGAAAAACATTTAGCTCTGCCAAATCTTAACATAAGTGAATGCGGAACACAACGTGCAGAATCCTCAATGTTAGGTAGTATATCACTGTTCTAAAATTAAATATGTGCCAAAATTAATATTAAAATACTATATGATATTTTAGAAATTTAATATTTTTTTCCAAGTAGGCCTAACTCAATGGTTTGTTAACTTATAATTATTGTTCTTACTTTTATTTGTGACTAGTATTCTAGCCTGGCATCACCAAGAACCTATTCTCTAATTAAGAGATTAAAAAGTACAATGGGATGGTTTTTTGAAAATAGAAGACTGCAAAATTTTTCAATTGTAATTAAAGTGTAAGTAGCCAAATTGATAACCAGAATGACAAAATAGAAACAATTTGTACATAAAGGGCTTAAACAATGATTAGGTGTAATTTTAGTAGTTGTGAATATCCTATAAATTGTGTCTTGTCACATAGAAGTTTATACCATAATTGAACAAGCGCATATTTTTGTTTTTGAGGGGATGAAAATAAAGAAAAATGTTTTAATTGGAGGTAATGAGTGCTTGAAAATAAAGTTTCAAAAATCTCTGGAAATGTAGCGCAAACTGTGATAATTTCTAGGTCCGATAGCAGAATCATATAATATATGGACCAAAATAATTATATTATTGGTGCTGAAAAAGCAACTATTGATAATAGAAAACACTAAAGTTTAAAACATAAATTGATTAAGTGTAATATATCCTATTAATGTGATATCCGTAGTTTTCAAATATTTTAAGGTAATATATGATTTTGCCTGGGTCATAGTGCTAAAGTGTAAATTTGTAGAGATAAGTAAAAAGTTTAGATTAAAATATTAGGGATAGATTGTCTTTTTGTAATTATAGGGTAGCTTACACCTTTAACGATTTAAAAAATATTAATGTACCAAGTTTTGTGAAATTTCGCCAAAAACAATCCTTGATTAAGTTCAGAAAATCAGAGGTTGTTTTGGTCATATTACATAATAAATTCTGCTATATTGACAAAAAGTGTTTGATATGTTCTCTGATGTATATTATTCGAAACGGGATCTGTGTGACCCACTGATTCAGCTTTAAAATTCTAAAAATATTTTATAATAGTTTGACCCTCCGGAAGAACTGTGCTTTTCAGGATTGAAAACATTACCAAAAGTAGTCGATTTGGTTCTGAGATTATCTCCATATTTTCCGCACCACACATATTAGTATAATCGTATATATTATTATACATTTAATGTAGATTTGAATATACTATGCATTATTATAGACTTATAATACGAGCATGTACAGCTTAGGTATCCGCAGAAATTGAATATTCTTTTACCTATGGTCCTGCTTTCTAAAGACAAATGTGTAACCTATTACAGTCGTTAGACATATAACGTCAAAGGTTTTCAAGTGCCTGATTTTTGAATGTGTATATATATTATTTAAAAAAAAATAGCACACCACTAAAACTATTTGAAGAGGAGTGTAAAGTAATATTTAATAGGATTTTTCTCGGAAATAATCAAAGAGACCTAAAAATTGGACTTCAGTTTGTGAGTATATCAATAAGCTATTGTGGTTTTAAAATTATTTGGTCCGTTTAGGTTATTTTTATTCTTATTTTTCTTCTACGTGTGATTACCTTCTCGTATGTAAGACCCCCAGAACTAATAAGCCATCGTTTGGGGTAGACACTGTTGAGGAACAGCAGGAATCTGGATCGAATAGACAGAATGGGTGATCTCATTCCTGAAATGAGAGTGAGGAAGAGAATGAAAAATTACGGTGAAATACATGGAAGTGAAGGTGATTATGTGGTAGAATGAATGAAACTGAAAACCGAACAACCCGGTGAAAACTCGCAGTGTTTGTACACCTGAAATTCTAAATAGCATCCGTGGGACGGAACTCTGGTCGCCTTAATCAGAGACGAGCAGACTAACCTCTGGACCAATGAGCCTCCGGTCAGTTTTGAACTATTTTAAATTATGCACCTAATTATGATGATACATGACTTTAGATATTTTCTTCATTTATAAGCACAGTATGTAATACTACAAAAATAGTGCCATCTTTCAGTAATTTGAAAAACAAGTATGGTATAATAGTAATTTCATTCTCTGTATTTTAAAATTGACCATCCTAAGCTGAATAATGCCCAAAAAATAATACCACCTAAATGTGTTGTTAACATATTTACTTTTGTGTACAAAAACATATGGAGGAGGCATGTTCAAATTAAAGGACCAGAAGAGAAGACTCAATAGCTCACTTCACTCTATGAGAAGCACAAGAATATGCCACTATGCGACGTAATAGAATGTTTGTAAATACAAGGTCTCTCTCATCTGCATCTAGTGCTGCTAGCTTGTTTTCTTTTTTAGTAAGTAATTTCATTTTCTGTTTGCAGTTCGTGTGGTGCCCCTGCAAAGGTTATGAAAATGACATTTCCCGGGTTTTGAAGCTGACATTTTGTGCACGTTTGCTTAAAAATAGTACATTCGCTATCTAGAGCTGTTCTATATTGTGGCATATGGGGAGAATTGTTGCGTGTGGGGGAGGACATAATAAATGGAAACATTTACATCACCGTGTGCTCTAGTGTTGAGTTCTAGAGGAATGATCAAAGAGGATTGGTAAAAATCACTAAAAACAATTCATGAGTATTGTAAAATATATATATTTTAATTTTGGATGGGTAATAATTAGGCAACACAGTGTTAGAAATAAACAAGTGCATTTGTAAATACTATATTTGTAAAAACTCAAATTTTAATTTAGGCAAGCAACAGGAAGAGCAATTATAAATAGCCTCTGATAATTGCATATATTTATTTTACTATTTACCAGTTATAATTTGTTTCGTTTATTTTCTATTTTTATTATAATTGTAACTTATTTTCTTTGCCTCCATGGCCTGCGATCTTGTGGCCGTGGGGGAGATGTAGCATATGAACGGTTAGTTACCATTAAATATTGTATTATTGAGAGACCGGCAATGAGTTATAAATCGTTGACATTCGTTAGGCTAGCTGTGTAAATTCGAACATTGCACGCCAAGTTGGGCAGCCGATAGCAGGTCTAATTGCAGTTCTCTCCGGTTGCGCGTACGCACATGAGGCAACTTGACGGCGTTGGACTGAATCTTTGATAGCGAACGTAGGAGGAAGAATGTACGAGTCGTAGCATACTGATGAACATCGGCCATCAGTATGATAAGCGTAGTTAAATATAATAAACTCTTATTAAAGTTGATAAGTTATGTTCTGTACCAAATTTTATCAGGGTTACTTTTCACAAGCAAAGCGAGCCGCCCGCTATTATGATTGCATTTAGTTGGTAGCGAAATATATTCTGTTGTTGTTGACCTTTATTGTTTAGGATCACAACAATATATTACAGTATGTGTGACATACTAACTTTTCCTCATCTTAATTGGAGTTGGGAGAAATGAGCTCTGACCTCAATACCTTGCTAGAGGAACATGTCTGATATTGAGGTTCTCAGCAACAGCGGTGCACAAAGCTTTGAAACCATTAGCCTAACTTACTATGCATGTAACCAGAAGCTCTAAGATAGGGTGCAAATTACTTTAAATTACGGAGAAATAAGCGTTTCTTGGTTGCTCTTCTGATAGCATCGTAATCAATGACAAGGATCTTCTCACCTAAAATTTATCAGGTTTCTTCCCCTCCTTTCGTTCCTCTGTGAGCTGTATTTGAACTGAAAGGGGCTGCGATGTACACAAAGGACGGATTTCATCACGGCACGTGGAAGGGAGGATCTACAATGTTGACCTACCGCTTTCTCGCCGCCAGCAGCTCCTTTTGTCTCGCCTACGAGAATCTAGGTTACAGCAACTATCCCAGCAAGAAGGAACTTCCGACCTCTGTCTTCGTAGCATAGTTTAGTGCTCAAGAGAACTTTGACTCTAATAATTCCACTCAGGCATGAATGTTTTAAACTGTACTGCACTAATGTTTCTCGCCAAGGCACTCAGTTGACTCAGCTTTTAGCTCGAAGGCAGAATTGGAAGAAAAGGAAGAAGAGAGTAATTTGGCAAAGCCAATGCAGGATACATTGATAATCAATTTTTTTTCCTTCAGAACATAAAGATAGTCAATTTCAGCCCCACTCAGAAATGTTTACAGCACATTTTGTCGCTTTCCAATGTATTTTATCCTTAGCCTTTTTTTTTTTTTTTTTTTTAATTCTGTAGAGTATATGAAGAATTATATAGCAGTACAAATGCTAATTTCCAATACAAGTTGCAAGTTCGGTAGTAGCGTGTCTGCCTCACATTCAACACGTCGCGAGTTTGAATTTCGCTTAGGGTGAGTTATCCGGATAAGAGTTTTTCGGAGGTTTCCCTTGTCCTGAGAAGACGAATGTTAGGATCCATGTCCCTCGATATCATTTGAGTATCGTTTCTCAAATTTCAGCATCGATATGGAGAAACAGCTTAAAGGACGTTAAGTTAAAAAAAATAAATAAAACTTTAGCATGGCTTGCTTCGAAAGGAAAGTAAAATCTTTGATTTCATGCATTGTTCATTTGCACATAAAAGAATAACATATCTTGAAAGAAAAGGGCCTTGGGCAAAATTCTGTCTATTTAACGTCCGCTAGTTCTATGCTGCCACCTAGGACAATGAGTTGATCTCTCTCTCTCTCTCTCTCTCTCTCTCTCTCTCTCTCTATGTGTCCATTTATCAAGAAACTGTTACAGGGGGCTAAGGCTCCAAATTAGCCTGTTGTACTGTAGTAGAACAGTAGATGATATTTTAGTTGCATTGGTGTTGGTGGCTGACAAGGTTCGATCTTTCTAATATATACAGTAAAACCCCGTAATTACACTCAAGGGACTAAACCTAAACATGCATAAGCGATACACACGATATATGCTTTATTGCATATGAAAAAGGAATTTTGACAAATTTTAATAGAAAATACAATGTAATAAATGCCATTTGTGACTATTTTAGTGCAGTAAAGTGCACAATAAAGAACAAAAGATGAAATCTAATGGGGGAAAAAATCTACAATTTTTGTTAGCCTTGTGTTCGTTCCGCTAATTATTACATTTTCGCTTTGCCATTTGTACTGCTGTACGGCAACTCGTCACATACACTACAGCATTCAAACAAAGCTATAAGGATTAAAACACGTTGACAAGGAGCATTTTAAAATTATAAATCCCTATCAAGTAAAGGTACTGCTATAGATCCGACACTGTCGACAATAGGGATTTTTCAGGTGTGCTCGAGTGCCCTATTGTTGAGTATAGTCATACTACTTTCTAAGCATACTTCTAATTATAAATTACAAACATCTCTGATAGCGTTAAAGGGGATAAAATCACGAAATTTTGATATGAATATGTAAATTTCACTTTTTTTGGATAAAAGTATGGTATATATTATTTCACTAGATTTTCCTTCTGTCGCGAGACGCCGTGATTCAAAATTTCAACTCACAAAGCCACTCTGCACAGATGACCAGAGGGCTAATAATAAGAAAAGGCGGCGTTAAGAGCCCTTAATTTCCTTCTCTCCAAGTTGTAGCCACGTAATTATTATGACAATAAATTTCAGAAATTTAGTAAAACTATATTTCTAGGTATGCAAATGAGATATAAATACTAAACATTCGAACAGGTGCAACTAGAAAATAGAAACATTTTATCTGGCTGAGTCAAAGTCCTTTCTCTTTCTTTTCTTTGGAGTAAAGAGAGAGAGAGAGTATGTGCGCGAGCATGTTTTGGGGGGCAAAGATCGTCAAGTAACCTAGGTGAACTCATTCAATAAGGTAACATAGTGTTACAGTACAGAAGTACTAACTAAAGTAAATCACAATATTATGTAACTTTTACATACCATTTTATAATTATGGAAGTTATGGGAATTCTAACTAAATTGAATTACAAAATTATGTAGATTTTACACATGAGACAGTACATGGCCGGTCATGGGGCAAAGAATTATTCAGAAGGGAAATATAAATCTTAGCTAATGATATAAATTATATCAAGAAGAGGAAATATAAATGTACAGTGCAAATGGGAAGGGAAGAAACACTTCAAACACGTACAAGTCACGAGCTGGTGGCACAAGATACCGTTACGTTCGTTTATTGACCCGAAGGGGCGAATGGACACTACCCGGGAGAGCAAACAATGATCTCCGCTGGTCAGGCGACATTGTAAGGCACTTGGCAAAGAACCTCCGCACAACTAAGAGGTGATATTTAGAGTCAGTGGTGGAGCGTGAGGGAAATTGTTGTTTTAATACTTACCAGAATACGTAATAAATCACGGCATCAAAATTAATGAATAACGATAGTCGCGGTCACGTAAAGTACAGTTTCATAAGAGAAAATTAAGAGGAATATGTGTGATCTACGGCGGAAAAGGCCGAACTAAATTAATAATGCACTTGTGTCTTACCACACCCTGAGAAAGTTTCCATGCTACTGAAATCCCTGAGCTAGGCCACCCATAAATACACTATTTTACTACCCATAACCTGCGCCCGGGATACAAACCCGCAACCAGTTACTGCCCCACACAGCATAATAACAATTTTACTTGCCTCCAAGAATATTACAGTACGTGTAGCATAGTTGACTGTTCCTGCTCGCCTAGATGGTGTGGGGTGTAAGGTGTCTGCATCATATTCAACAGGACGCGAGTTTGAATCTCGGTTAGGGCGAGTTACCTGGATGAGGCTTTTGCGGAGTTTTCCCTTATTCTGAGAAGACAAACATTGAGTAACTTTAAGCTCCATGGATCCGAGATCATTTGAACATCATTTCACCGAGCTGGAATTTTCTTTGAGTTTGAATGGTATTGGCATTGTTTCCAGCTGCTTATCTTATTATAGAGTCTATTATTGCAAGCAGGAAATGAGCAAAACAACTCACAATGAGATGTAAGTGCAGACGCATTGTAAGCGCAAGACTTTGTACTCAAGTTATTCACACACAACACGCCACGCAATGCCATGTAACGCCAGAGTTTACAAACTCCAAACTTTATCCTTACATTGCGTACACAGAGAAGGAATTCTGCATTCCTTCCTCTATGCATTGCCCGCTGTCTAACAACACAATGCGAGATCTCTCAGCGCCTACGTACAAGAACGTTTTTCTATTTGGCCGTGCCGCGCCATCTCTCATTTCCCTCAAGAGGTTAACGCAGTCTCCTTCCAAATCCTCTTTTGGTTTAATGAATGGAACCACCATCGTCGTCTAGATTTCTTGGCTCTCACAAATCGTAAGCCACAAATAAATAATGCACAGTGTATTAAATGTGCAGCTTTATCACGTTCTGATGTCACTTCCGCAAACGTTAACTTCTGTTGGTAAGTCATTCTGCACGTACTATATACATTATGTATAGAGAAAGCATTGTATTGCACCCAAAAATTTGCTACCGAGATTTCACCGGAAATAAAAAATAACAAAAAAAAAAAAAAAAAACACACACATAGACATTTTAAAAAAAAAGGCTCGTGTGTGTAAGTGTAAGTGTGTGTGTGTGTGTGTGTGTGTGTGTGTGTGTGTGTGTGTGTGTGTCTGTTAAATACCAAACTTTATATTTAAATTCAGTATCTCCCAAGGATGCGACACGAAGATTTTCAAGAAAATACCCACAAATATATAGCTCCTTAAATTACACAATTTATGTCACATACTTCTTGTTGTGGAGTTGACTCTTTTCAAGATATTCCTTATTATTGGTTTCAGTTTTGAAATAATTAAACTTTTCTCATATAGGAACTTGTCAACTTTCGGTCACGCAATGAAACGAATTGCAATCCCATGGCAACCATCTTTTAAAACATGTGACTGTGGGTTTAAACCCGGTGTATTCTCTTATTTCGCTTCTAATTATAAGGAACTAAATAATAATAGAGTTTTTGTTGGTGGTTATCTCAATGGATAGAAGAATAAGCTTATTGACAATTTGTTACAGAGATGTAGAGAAAGTCTGTAAATGGAACACACCAGACTTTTATGACATCTATTTGTAAAATGGTGAGTGAATCTTCTTATATGATATTGTTGGTTATGGTATTCAATCTGAAATTTGTGGACTGCTTAGGATATATCCACATGTAGTCAATTTACAGAACTAGAAGCACATAGCAACTTCTGCGTTACGCTTACGACTACATTGGACTGCTCTTCCCTCGCGTTGCGCTTATGGTGCATTACGTCTGCGCTTGCATCTCATTTTGAACAAGACTGAAGGACTGTTGTATATTATCGCTGTTCCGATTTAAAATTAACTATAAATGGTTTCAATATAGCTATAAATATAAATAGAATGGACACAGACTTGTCGCCCAGAAATCGCGTTTTCGGAACAGTTTTCGCCCAAATGGCGATAATTGCATGTTTTTAAAAACGCGTCACAGAATTAAATTTTAAGAACCCCAAAAGGTTAAACATTGTTCAATCTGGACATCCTGCTGGTACGCACCTCGACTCGGCTATAGTGTTTATCTGACCCTAATACTAATAAGGTAGATTTTTTGGGGGGGAGGGGGGTGGGCGATTGGACTTTGGAATTCTTAGCTCGTAGCTTTAGCCACCTACATTTTCAAATTATTTCTTGGACGAAGTACTGTGGGCATATTGAGTTGAGATTTTTATACTGAAAAATCATAGAAAACAAAAAGGTATATTTTATCTCTCATAGGATCCCTAGTGGCGAAAAAATAATAATTTTAACTTTCTTTAGGCCTGTTTTCTGCTCAACAATTAGCTGCCTTGCAGTATACGATCTGATAATGAACTTTCTCGCACCGACGTTACAAGCATCTATGCGTAGGATCGCACTAAAGATAACTGACAATCAAGATATCACGTCGAGAAGATGAAACCATACACAATTACGTTTCATTTTTCTCCCAGTGATAGATGGCTTCAAGAAACCCACTGAAGAGATCAAAATGTCACAAGTATATGTATGCTTCTTCTTTTAATAATCGATATATGCAAGGAATTAGATATTACAGTGAATCAATCTAATTTGTAACAACTAGTTCTTGTCAAACTCGGGCTTATGGGAGAGAAAGCCGAGAGACAAATATTTTTATGTTCGATCTAATTTCACTATAAAAATCCTAATGCAATCCAAAATTTCAAAGTGATAATGACCCTTTTGTACACCACACATTTTCTTCTCTTTCATTCTTTCCTTTTCATGGCGAATAATTTGTAATGCTATACATTTATCAACTGTAAAAATTAAAATTAAATTAAGGTAAAATATTTTCCTCATATTTAGCTTTAGAAAATCTCAGAAGCCTATGATGACCCCGCAGGAAGAGTTCTTGGTTACAATGACGTTTCCTAAAACTGTTATAATATAAATTCCGCAATTAGGTGGTGGTTTAGGATCAAGCTTTTATGCAGTAAAATAAAAGAATATTCTTCCTAATCATAATCACTATTATTAATTATTATTATTTTTATTATTATGATTATTATTTAATCATTCCAAAGGTGCCAGCATCTCAAAATGTATAAACCCAGCTCATACAATAAGTCACATTTCTTTATTAAATTACGTATTAAATCTTAATAGGCAGCAACTAAAAATTGTATTAGTAAATACAATGTATGTAATTACAAGCATACGAATTTCCAGTGAAATATTCTTGATAACTTTCGTAATGTATGTCAACTTATCGAATTAGTACTATCCTAATATACCGTATATTCCTACTCCTCAAGTTTTATTTTTTTGACAGGGTAAGTCTTTGTTCTTGTTCTGTGTACATGTTTCACTGGTCGAGAAGATTTTTTGGACATATGCCAAAAAGAAAGGAATTCTTAGTTTGAAGGTTCGCACATGTGTGTATGTGTGTGTGAGTTGTGTCATAATAAGTCAAAAACAAAAACTTGGTAAAATGACAAAATTGGTACTTAAGTCAGTATCTTCAAAGGATGCGACACAAACATTTTGAGTAAAATCCCCTCAATCCAAACCACCCTTTACATGGAAATAATTTTGAAAATGCTTCTTTGCTCTTACAAATGACTCTTACAATTTCGATTAAAATGCCACACATTAAAGACATGAAAAATAACATATCCTGAAATGTATATCGTGAATTTTCTGAGAAAGGCCTGAGAAGACCTATTCATTCTGGATGAGTTTTGCAAAACTGTACACCATAAGAAATGGACACAGACTTACTTCACAAAACACACAATTTATACCACATATCTATCTATATCTTTTCGTGCATTTGACCATTTGCAAGATATTTTTAGTTATTTGTTTCAGTTTTAGAATACTTAAACTTTTCTTATATGGGAATTTACTCTGGGCTATACAAAGAAACGGATTTCAGCCACATAGCGATAGCTTTTTAAATATTTAACCATCGTTTTAGCCTAATATATTCCCTTATTTCCCTTCTGCTTACAAGGAAGCAAATAATAAGATAATTTCTGCTAATTTTAAGTCAATTAAAATGAAGTAGATAGAAGAATACGGTTTTTAACAATAATTTCCTGTTGAGATTTAGAGAATATAAAGTGAATGGAATATATCAGATTTTTTTACTTACACCCATCACAAACGGATCCAAATAGAATTTTCGCCAGGGTAGTGGATCTATAGTAGATAGTTTTTTCTCCCTAAGGTGTTCAGTAATCACGCGTGCCTTCTCCACGCGTTTGGAGGCAAGTGTGCAAGAACATCAAGAATTCTACTCGTTTCACGGTTTGATATTCTGTTCGCGTGGTCGCCAAGTGTTGCCTCTGCGTTCCAACTTGGAAATTTCTTCACCTACAGCATGAAGTAAACAAATTCCAGAGCACCAGCTGTTTCCATGTTACAGGGTCATTTGAGGAGCGGAGGGAACTACATAGCCGTCCAGAGTGGGGCCTTGTTCTTGGCCTGGCATTAAAGCTAATTTTGAGGACGGCATGGTGCGACATCGCCTTAGTCTAGATTAAGGAAGTAAAGGGAATGAGGCTACATAAAGCAGGTTTAGGATAAAGAAACACGTAAGTCTCAAATGCCATCACTCATTACGCTTTTTACTTTCCCTACACGCATGTACCGAGTCTTAGGCGTTTTATCAGAGACTGTCATTCGTGAGGTCGTATGATCGGTTTTCCGCGGCCAACCTCTCACCCATGTGTTTTTCGTAGTTTTCCCGGGTCACTAGGCAAATGTTGGGGAGGGCTCTTCATTCCCCTGAAATCCCCGTCCTTCTTTTCATCCCAACCTATCTGTTTCAGGGTTGTAATTGTCGACGAGTACTGCGGCAGAGGCGCTCTGGAAATGCAGCTCTAGGCGACGGGATGGAGTTAATAGTTGTCTACGGATTCTGGTGGTCTAATATGGCCACACCGTGGCCGAGTGGCTAGGCTACTCACCTCTCATCTAGTCGGCCCGGGTTTGATCCCAAACTCCATCTTTATTCTATGTATCACGCTGGAAAAAAAAAATGGTCTAACATTAACTGAGTCACCAACTCCTACCGCTGAAGATGAACTGCTTGTGAAGTGTTATGGACCTTCACGACGGCGGTGTCTCTAACCGGATATCAGCAAGAATTTTCAGAACATTCGTTTTATAGGGAATTTATCAATTTTATATCTTTAACTTCTGCATGCTGTATAGTGTCAAATTTTGCTTTCTGAGAAATCAAATACATCTCATTCTTCCTCCAGGGGTCTCACGTACATATAATAAACCCACGACTGCATCGTAGAATACCACTCTGTAAGGTGCGCACTATACATAGTAAGTGGAGAAGGTACATTCCATCCAAAGGTTTGACCGAGATTTCACTGGAAATACTTTTTTCACATAAGCTCAATCCAGAAACGGGAAAAAAAGCATTTGAGATCGAGATTTTCCTAGAAATACATTGTTTTTAGGTCACCTCAATCCAGAAAAAAAAATTGTGGACAGTTTAATTAAAAAAACAAAACTCAGTTAAGTACCAAACTTGCTATTTAAATTTATTGTCTTCTAATGATGTAACACGAAGACTTTCAGGAAAATCCCCAGCGTACCCTCTCCTTCAACGGAAAGTCTTCAGTTCATCTCTCTTTGGTTTATCTCTGGCCATGCAAAGAGGACCGAAATTCAAGGGAATTTCCTTTTCCATTCAACATAGATGCGTTACGAAACTTTTCAAGAAAATTTATCCACCCCAAACTGCATTTCCGTGGAAAACATTTTAACAATTTTGATTTTCTCAAAAATGGTTAATGATTTTAATTAAAATAGCCCATATTAAAGATTAAGTGTTGGAAAAGAAATGGCAGGACGCAAGTATTGCATTATAACCTTTGCCCAGAGACGTATTGGCTGCCATGCTCTCCCTCCAATTCTGCTCCGTTTTGTGGTTGAATGCACACGCTAAAATGAGTAAAGTTGGAACAGCCTGATTTACATGAACTCGAACCTATTCGAACCCTGGAACCTACTTTTCCGTATATACTTACCGCGTAACGAAATAAACAGTACGGTAAAAGTAATACATCAGCAAAATACATATGGTGTCATTTCTTTATCTCATGCTAAGGATGCCATACGTTCATATAAACGATTTCAAATATATACGTTTCCGAATTAAAGATAATGTCACAACTTACACAACTATGAAGTTAAGAATGGTTTGCTTCCGTGAACAAATGTAATTTAGAATATACTCTTTGGTGTGTTCGAGTGTTTTTAAAAGACATGTATATATAAATGAAGTAAAAATAAGTGAGATTTTTGACTTAATTAAAATTACCAATTTCTATTAAAAGAGAAATGCTCTTTAATTACTCATAGTCCAAAGCTGTGTAAGAAGGTTTTGTAACATATAATAATAATAATAATAATAATAATAATAACAATAACAATAATAATAATAATAATAAATGCTGTTGGCGCAGCACTACTAACAAAACAAGAGCGAACTTCTGAAACAGTATAATAGAGATAAACGACAAGTACAGAGTGACAAAAGCTTCTGCTATTGAAAAAACAAAACATAAAAAGTACTTTAATGAAATTTGTGATGTGGTGGTGGAGTAACTGGGCAACTTTCCTTACTTGGGATATATCATAAGTGCCACATAAGCAGTTTTCAAAGAGAAAAACGATAACGGAATTCTTTAATTAAAATAAAATGTTCTGCATTACACCAAACAATATAGTTAAACAGTGCAATTTAAATAATTCCAGCTTAAACTAATGGTTTTTATAGAGGAAAATCTCAAAATATCGAAGATAGAAATCAATTCTGAAAGCATTGACCAAATTTTAAGTGATTGGGTATAAGTTTATCAAATAGATTGGACACAGTAGTGTTTTATACATATCAATACGGATATAGAATTATAAGATGTTTAAGAAATAGAATATTTAAGGAAGTAAAGTTAAAGCTTTATAAATCTGTAGCATTCCACAGTTTCCCTTTAGAGCAGAAATATGGAGCGTAATACAGAAGGATGAAACATTCCTAGAAGCTTCAAAACTAACATCTCCAAGATTGGTGAGAGATTAAAATTAACGGAAAACACGTAACGAAGATGTCAAAATATAATGCATATAGAATATATAACGAAAAAAATTAAGATCACAGCCCCCCCCCAAAACTGATAGAACATTTGGGAAGAATAGAGGAGTAACGCAAAACAAAGAGGGTCGTTCTAGATTACTTAGGAGCCAACGATTTTGAGGGAATCGGATCGGGTCTATAGGCCCCCATGTTTACGAATATGATCCTGTTTATTATTATGAAAAAGAAGCAAACAAGGTATTAAGTTTGTAATATATAGTATGCAAACTTTGACTCAAAGAGGGAGAGAAAAAAGACGATTCAAAAAAGAAGCAAAGAAGATATTAAGTTTGGAATGTATAGTATCTATAGAAACTTTGGCTCAAAGAGCCAGTAAATAAAGACGATTTTTGACCTATTGGTATAGAGAGGGTTAGAGTGTGTAAGCTGGATAGATACAAAAATTAATAAAATAAAGTATTATAATGAGAAGAGGAAGGAATAGTTATCAGAATGAGAAAGCAATTTTGCCAGAAATTTGGATGAGAAGAATCTGAAAGCAATCAAAAAAATCTGATGTGAACCATTCACTTGACTTTCTCTATATCCCTGCAACAAATTATTCTTAAAAAGCTTACACTTCTATTTACTTTATGCTAATCAGAAAAAATGAGCAGAAATAGTCTTATTACTTGCTTCCTTGTAAGTAGAAGCCAAATAAGGGAGTACCATAGATTAAAGTGATAATCAAAAGTTGGTTGCCATGTCACCTAGGTTCCTTTGTATAGACAGCAGTTGACGAATTCCTGTATGAGAAATATAAAGTTTTTCATAGCAGAAACCAAAAATAAGGAATGTCACAAAAACGACGAACTCCACGAAAAAAATGTATATAGCATAACTTGTGTGTTTTATCGTGCTCTACATTTTTTGTGTCGTAAGTTTTTGTCCATCTCTTACGGTTTAGCAGTTATTCAAAATTTAGTAAAATTCATTCAGAATAAACTACTCTTCAGAGGCTGTTCCCAGAAAATTCAAGATATAAATTTTAATATACGAAATTTTAATCAAAATCGTTACAGCCATTTTTGAGAAAATCAAAATTTTGGAAAAAAGTTCCATGTAAAGGGTAGTTGTGGGTGGGGGAATTTTTCTCAAAATCTTCGTGTCGCATCCCTGGAAGATACTAAACTTAAATACCAAGTTTGGTATTTTACCTACTTTTCGTTTTTGAGTTATCGTGTTCACAGACACACGGACACAAGGACACACACACACACACACACACGGACCTTTTTCAGAAAATGCTTTTTTTAGATAAAGGGCACCCTAAAACATATTTCCGTTGAAATCTCGGTATCGAATTTTTTGGTGGAGTGCAACACATTCTCTATACACTATGTACATAGTGCCTATAGAGAAAGTAAAAATATTATCTGGAATATCTTCGGATTAATGCAAAGCAGACTATAAAAATAAATGGTTCACATATGCAGAGTGGAAAAATAAAATAAAGCGGAAAAAGGTAAATAATGCTGTATAATTAAAAAAAAACTTTGTCAATACAACTATTAAAACTAAAGAAATACATTAAGTGCAATACCTCCTAATACACACTCTTCTCAATATCTACAGTGATCGGTTTATTTAAAATAAAATTGAATACGATTAAGTTCATAAATCTGACCCAAATAGGCACACTTGAGCTAGATATAACCATATGTATCACAATAGAAAAATAAATAAACATTGGGGTTGAAGTTTTGTTGGTCACTTGCATTACAGTCGATCTGGCTCAGTGGGTTAGGCACTTGTCTTTTGAGCCCAAGGTCGCGGGCTGATATCTGACCAAGTCTGATTTTTTTTAAGTGTGCTTAAAACGAAAGGCCCATGTTAGTAAATCGACTAGCACGTTAAAATACTTCTACAAAAATAATTGTCGGCGCAACAGTGGAATAATATGATGTATAATAAAATGTGTTAACAAAGAACACATTTATTTTTCTTAGGCGATCAGTCATTACCTTTTTCAAATCTCTTCACCTAGAATAAAAGATGTAAATATGCAACGCTTAGGAATTTAAGAGTTGACATTACAAAGCTAGAACTAGTAGCTATTTATTAAACAGAGACCGTCTTCTATTCATCAAAAGAACATTTAAAAGCTGACATATTTCTCCCTTATCTCCAATAACGGAATTACCGGCTGAATTCAGGTGCAATAAATATGCATAAAGAATCCTTTCCAGCTGATTGTCTTCCTTTAAGCTGTGGCCGAGTGGCTAGACCATTCACCTCTCACCTAGATGACCCGGGTCGATCCCAGGTACCCTCTTGTGGGACTTGTGGTTGACAAAGCGGCGCAGGGGCGGTTTTTCTCCGGGCTCTCTAGTTTCCACCACCATCGCATTCTTTCGGTGTTCCATTTTTATTGCACATACCATGAGTGTCAAGGCTTGCGGTGCCATTAGCATGCAAGTTGGTTAAGACTGGGAAGAAAATTATTGTATTTATTGTTAGATAAACTGTGAGTACAAAGTGAATTTCTATGAACATAGTGTATAGAGAAGGCATAGCACTCCACCCAAGAATACGAAACCGAAATTTCACCGGAAATATATGTTTTAGGGTCCCCTTTATCTAAAAAAAAGCATTTTCAGAAAAAGGTCCGTGTGTGTGTGGGTGTGTGTCCGCGTGTATGTGAACAAGATAACTCAAAAACGAAAAGTAGGTAAAATACCAAACTTGGTATTTAAGTTTAGTATCATTCAGGAATGCGACACAAGATTTTGAGAAAAATCCCCCTACCCCCAACTACCCTTTACATGGAACTTTTTTCGAAAATTTTGATTTTCTCAAAAATGACTAACGATTTTGATTACAATTTCGTATATTAAAAATATTTACCTGACAAATAAAATGTATATCTTGAATTTGCTGGGAATAGCCTCTGAAGAGCAGTTTATTCTGGATGAATGTTACTGAATTTTGAGTAACTGCTAAACCGTAAGAGATGGACAAAAACTTACTGCACAAAAAATGAAGAGCACGTTAAAACACACAATTTATGTTACATTTTTTTTTCGTGGAGTTCGTCGTTTTTAAGACGTTCCTTATTTTTGGTTTCTGCTATGAAAAAATTATACTTTTCTCATACAGGAACTTGTCAACTGTTGTCTATACAAACAAAGGAAATTCAGTGACATAGCAACCAGCTTTTGATTATCATTTTAACCTATGGTACTCCCTTATTTCGCTTCTACTTACAAGGAAGCAAGTAATATGACAATTTCTGCTATTTTTTTACTGATTGGCATGAAATAAATAGAAGTATAAGCTTTTTAAGAATAATTTGTTGCAGAGATATAGAGATAGTCATGTGAATGTAACACATCTGATTTTTTAAGTCACACTTGCGTTCTTTTTTTCTGAAAGATCGCCCCTTTAGTAGGACATTTGAACAACCCTCAATAAGCTATTAGAGGAAGAGGAAAAATATCTAATGTGTTCCATTCCCACAACTATATTTAAATATGCTGTAACAAATTAGTCTTAATAAATCTGATCTTAACAATTCACATGATTTTCTCTACATCTGCACCACAAGTTATTGTTAAAAACCTTATTCTTCTATTTACTTTATACTAATCGGGAACAAATTACAGAAATGTTCTTACTATTTGCTTACTAATAAGTAGAAGGTAAATAAGGGAAGATATAGTCAAATATTTCAAAAGCTGGTTGCTACATGTTTAAAGTTTCTTTGCTTGTATGGCCATAAGTTGACAAATTCCCGTATAAGAAAAGTAATGTATTTTAAAACTTAAAACAATAATAAGGAACATCTGAAAAACGGTGAACTCCATGAAAAAATGTATATAACATATATTGAGTATTTTAACGGGCTTTACATTTTTTTGTTGATTAACGTTTTTCCTATCTCTTACGGTTTACCAGTTAGGAAAAATTCCGCAAGATTCATCCAGAATAAAGATGTCTTCAGAGGCTATTCCCAGATAATTCAAGATATACATTTTATTTTCATGTAAATATCTTTAATATACGATATTTAAATCAAAATCGTTAGAACTATTTTTGGAAAATCAAAACTTTCAATACATTTTCCATGTAAAGGGTAGTTAGGGGTGGAGGAATTTTCTTGAAAAGCTTAGTGTCGCATTGTTGGAGGATACTGATTTAAAAGTTGGTATTTAATGAACTTTTCGTTTTTGAGCTATGCTGCCTACAGACGCACAGACATTTTTCTAAAAATCCTTTTTTGGGGTTCAGTGGATCTCAAAACATATATTTACAGTTAAATCTAGGTATCGAAGCAATATAAGAGAAAGTAAAGTCTATCTAATTTATGCTAATCAAGATGAACATTAGGAGAAACCATCTAAACGTACTACTCAGTTCCTTAAAATTAGAGACATACACTAGGGTAAAGTGATAGTCAAATGCTTTAAAAGCTGGTTGTTGTATTATTGAAATTCGGTTCTCTTAGCATGACCAGTAGTAAATCTGAAGAAACATGACTGACAAATTCCCGTTAGAGAAAACTTTGTATTTTAAAATTGAATCCAATAAAAGTAATATCTAGGAAATAATTAATACCACAAAATGTAGATACCTATATGACACAAATTGAATACTTTAATACGTTTTGTCTATCTATTACGGTTTAGCTGTTATGTAAATGTTATCCAGAATAAAGGTGTCTTCAGTAATTATTGTAAGAAAATTCAAGGAACTTATATTTGTCATGAAAATATATTTAATGTACAATATTTTAATTAAAAATGTTTAGAGGAATTTTAGAGAAAATCAAATGTTTCTAATTTTTCCCAAGTAAAGGGTAGTTTGGAATGGAGAGATTTTTCTCCAAATCTCCTTGGAAGACCGTAGATTTACTTAAATATCCGTTTTCATATTTTCCGGACTTTTCATGTTTGGGTTATCATGTTCGAAGACACACTGACACTCTAACACACAGACATACGGACACGTGGATACAATTTTACATAGGGGCCTTTAAAACATGTATTTGCGAGAAATGTCGGTATCGAATTTTTGTGTCGACTGCAATATTTTCTCTATGTATTACGTACTAAGTAGAGAAAGTAAAAATAGCTGATACCTTGAGCGCTGGCGGTTAATATTATGTAAGGATTGAAATGAGTTTGAATTTCTTATCACAGAATGATCGCGTGAGTACAGAAAGTTTTGATTTTATAACACGCGTCTTGTGTAGCACAGTTGGTAGCCCCCTTTGGTCTCATACCCCTCTGTTAACTCCATGTGTAGATAAGGGCGTATATACGGGCGGCTCCAGCAACTCTGACAGCTAAAATGCTACTTCTCCTGTGTACGTGAGTAAGACAGAATTATTATATTTCCCCAAGACCTTGTTTTGTTATTATGTGTGCTGCAAACTCAAGCTTCGTAAACCAGACAAACGTTTGCTACTCAACTCTTTCTCAAGTTCTCTTAATAAGGTAGAATCTATTTGAATTACATAAAATGCACATTTGATTCATAGACTAGACTAATCCTTATTTGCAGTAGTTATATCTAAATTTTAGTAATATGCCAAACAGTTTACATCTACATAATCCCCTATACAGAACTAGAATCATAAGGCAAGTATAATCATAATCGTCATTACTATTAAAATGATCTGCACATGTTATTGCTGAAGTCGGAAATGCTTTTCGTACTATGTAGATATTTCTACACATACTATGTAAATAATATAAAAATAATGTTATATTCCACCAAAAATTGGTTACCGAGGTTTTACTGGATATATGTTTAGAGACCCTGAATCCCCCCTCAAAAAACACCTTTAAAAATATTCGCGTGTGTGTGGGCAGCACAGCTCAAAAATAAAAAGTCGGTTAGCTATTTAATTTCAGTATCTTCCAAGGATGTGAAACGAAGAGTTTAAGATAATCCCCCTGCCTCCAACTACCCTTTACGTGGACAATTTTTACGAAAACGTTTAGTTTATAAAAATGGCTCTAATAATTTTTGGTAAAATATCCTATGTTAAAGATACTTACATGACAAATAAAATGTATATCTTGAATTTTCTGGGTATAACCTCTAAAGAAATCTTCGTTATGGGTGCATTTTGCGGAATTTTTTATAACTGGTAAACCTTAAGAGACAGACAAAAACTCACTTATCAAAAAGTGTAGAGCTCGTTAATACACACAATTTATGTTATATATATATTTTTTCTTCGAATAGACTGTTTTTTAGATTTTCCTTGTTATTAGTTTCAGCTTTAAAATACTCCTAGCCATACAAACAAAGGTACTTCAAACACACAACAACCAGTTTGTAAAACATTTGACTATCGCTTTAGCCTATTTTATTCCCTTACTTCCCTTCTACTTGTAAGGAAGCAAGTAATAAGAGCATTTCTGTTATTCTTTTCTCATTTGAAGGACCAGAACAGAAGAAAAATATGTAGAGCATGTCATGTGAGTGGAACACATCAGATTATCTTGCGAGTGGAGAATTGCTTATAATGAGAAAAGTTTCATGAGTGTAAAAATCAACAAGTTCAAAATGCGTTTACTTACAAAGCAATAGAAACATCATAATAAACATTTCTCTATATATATTTTTAAGTTGAGCATTAGGCATAATTGCTTCCTGGAAAGGAAGTGTCACACTGAAAATGTCTGCTGGGATTTGAACCACGGTTTTTCTGGTCTCTCTCCTGTTGCTCTAATCCCTGAACTACTTTGGCAAGAGTATTAAATTCCCTAACTGATTCACGTTTTCCCCGGAAAACCAACCAAAGAGATCTAAAATTGCTCTGATATGACATACCCTAATGGAAACTTAATTGTTTTTTCCACATTAGCCGTGTGCATGACAGGAGATGGAAAAATTGGTGTGTCCCATTCACTTGACTTTCTCCACATCTCTGCAACAAATTATTGTTAAAAAGCTTATTCCTCTATATATGTACATCATGCTAAAAGAATAAAAAATTAACAGAAATAGTCGTATTACTTCTTTCTTTGTAAGTTGAAGGGAAATAAGGGAGTACCACACACTAAAGAGATAGTAAAAAATTGTTAGAGCTATTTTTGAAAAAATAACATTTTCGAAAATTTTTCCACGTAATAGGTCGGGTGATTTTCTTAGAAATCTTCATGTGGCATCCTTGGAGGATACTGAACTTAAATACCAAGTTTGGTATTTAACGGACTTTCCATTTTTGAGCCTCGGACACACACACACACACACACATACACACTCACTCACTCACTCACTCACGCACACGGACACTTTTCTAAAAATGTTTTTTTTTTTTTTTATTTAGGAGCTCTCAAAGCATATTGCTGGTGAAATCTCGCCATCTAAATTTTGGATGGAATATAATACCTTCTCTATATACTATGTACATAGTAGGTATAGAGAAAGTAAAAATAAAATACAAGCTCAGATGTGTTCCATTCACATGACTTTCACTACAGCTATGTAACTTATTCTTCTATATACTTCATGCAAATCGAGATAAATATGTGGTTGCTAAGGGATTGAAACCCGAATCTTTGCACGGCCAAGAGTTGACATGTTCCGTATGTTTTAATTATTTTAAAGCTGAAACCAATAAAAGGAATATCTCGAAAACGATCAAATCCACGAAAAAATATGTATCACATAAATTGTGTGTTTTGAGTAGATCTACAATTTTTGTTTGTTAGGTTTTTGTCTCTCTCTTGCAGTTTATCAGTTATACAACATTCAGAAAAAGTAACCCAGAATCTAAGAGATCTTCTTAGGCTTTTGAAGATATATATTGTATTTGCCATACAAGTATCTTAAATATAAAAGGTTTTAATCAAACCATTCGAACCATTTTTGAGAAAACCAAAATTTTGAACTATTTTTCGTGTAAAGAGGAGTTGAGGGTGGGGAATTTTCTTGAAAGACTTGTGTCGCATCCCTGGAAGATACTGTACTTAACGGAATTTTTATTTTTGAGTTATGTTGCCCACAGACACACACACACCATATATATATGTTTGTATATAGCATATATATTTATATGTTTTTTGTTTTGTTTCAGGAGGTCCCAAAACATGTATCTCTGATAAAATCTCGGTATCGAGTTTTTGGATGCAATACAATACCATCTCTATACGCTATAATAGGTGTAGAGAAAATAATAGCGTCCTTGAGATATCTCCTTGTGTGGTTTGCTTGAAAAAAAATGCGAGTCAGATGGGTACTTTAATACTATATCAGCATATGGCCAAGGTAGTAAATGGTTAGAGAAACTAGAACGGAGTGCAGGGGATTTGATTCGGAAATAACGGCAATAACTTCAACCTTCTCTACAAGTCGTTGATGAAAGCTTAACGTCACATGTAAATTACACTTATCGCTTTTGTCTAGAATGACGAATAATGTTATAATAGGTCTAGTCTTGCTTTCTGTAGCAATCATGGTGTATCTCTTTTAAAGAGATGGATCCAATTCACCCCCTCTTATAACGATCACAACAGCCTGCATTAGTTACGAGGGGTGTTCAACAAGTCTTAGAAAAAGATAGAAAAGTTAAATGCATTAGTTTGTACATAGAAAAATTAAATCATTTTTGATAAATCTTTAAATTTTAAACATAATATAATTTAGTTCAACACACTTTCCCAGCGTTACTCCGGCTGTTTTAAGGCTTCCAAAAAATAGGATTTCGGAAGGTACTCAAAATAGGCATCTGATTGGGAGATGACCTCTTCGTTAGACGTGAATCGCTTTCCATCAAGACTCAAATTTGAAAACAAAAAATAAAATCACTTGGGGTCAAATCTGGTAAATACGTTGGATGTTTTAGTAATTTTAACCGTAATTATATAATTTTCGCCATCGAAACTGCGCAGGTGTGCAGCCTTGCCCGTTCACCTTTAAAAACCCACTGTTTTGACTATACTTTTGCCTTCGGAAGTCAGCAATGTATCCTTGTTTTATCCAGTTTCGTATCGACGCAGAAACTCGTCAGGATTGCGATGAAAAAGTGACAAACCAGCTTCCGAATCGATCACACGATTTCGTTTATACTCCATTGAGAGCAAACGCGGCAGTCATTTTGCCGAGTCCTTTGTCAGATCTAATTTTTGGTGAAGAACCGAGAACCTTGTACATTGTGATATGCCTGTGGCCGCTACTATTTCGCGAACTTTGGTCGATCACTCAAAACTATATCCTGGAGTTTGTCAATAATTTCGGAGGAAGTCATTTCTACTGGACGTCCGGAACGATATTCATCATTTGTGGATATACAGTCACGTTTAAATTCATTTATACAATTGTACATTGTTGTAAACGCAGGATAAGATGCGGCATGAAAACTTAAGCCGTTTAAATAGAATTACCATATAAAACTTTCCATTTTTCCATGGATCTAAATAAGCACAAGATTGTCGATTCAATCGCTTATGGCAACGAAACCATGTGATGAATATAACTGAAATTTTCACTGGCATCTAGTAAGAGACGATGGTTCCTAAATACAAACTTTTTTCGATGCCACGAGTGTAATTCCTTGGATTTTTTAAGAACTTATGCATGCCCCTCGTATTTCTCATGTCCCTATTTGTTTTTCAGGCCAATCACGTAGAGAACTGATATCGACTGAGAGGAGTCCAAGTTTCGTAACCTCAAGGTGGGTACCCACGGAGAAAAAAAAAACTGTTAAACCTAGTAAAACGGCTCATTTTTAAGCACGTGATTGTTCATGGCAGAGATAGTAACGAGTAATCTGTAACAATTCCAGGTTACTATTTATTCTTTTGTTCTGTTTCGTTTAAACTGCTAATAGTGACATTTGGTTTAAGAATTACAATTACCGTACTGAATTTCAATGTTGACAAATATGTAGGTAGATAAATGGATAGTCTTCATCTCCAATTCCTAGTGGATTAAAAGCTATGAAACCCTTGTTACCATTTCAATTTATCGCGAATAATCTTAGAAACCAATACATTCCAATTGTAACATTGAATATTGCTTTCCGTTTTCGTTCTCGATTGATTTTGCAAGTGTATCACCTTTTCGTAATGGAACAGTGCTGTTTATTTGGTACTGATAAAATCCCGCCCCAACCTATACAAATAGGACTACGTCTTTATTAGAGGATAATTATTGGCAAGTGATTACAAGGTACTTTAAATCTCTTTAAATCCAAAGGTAACAACACTTGACGCTTGTATTTTCATGTTCTATTATCGTTTTCTTACTAACGGCTGGTTAATCCTGTTTGACGAGGGCAATAAATTTAACCTTCGTCATCATGTCGCTTGTGTAAGTTCTCATATATTTAATTGTCGCAACTGTTTTCACCTCTAACGAGACATTAAAATAATTCTTCATCCCTTCGTATAGGATGTCGAATAACATTATTTCTATTTCCCTTTTTTAATCTCTACTTTCTCTAATTAGTGCATAATAATATGTAAAGACGGCATTGCATTACATCCAAAGAGTCTATACCTAGATTTCATATACGAGGTACGTCCAGAAAGTAAGTTCCGTTTCAATTTATCTCCGCTGCAGCGCTGCGATCACAGTTCCGCACATGAGCGGTAGACGCTCTGTATCAAGGAGAAGAAACGTGCGCCATTTTGAGATCGCTGTCAGCCACCTACGCTTTGTTGTGCTTGTTTACAATGTAGGTGTTAATTGGAAATCCCGCCGCTTGTGAAATCAGATCTGTGATTCGTTTTCTGAATGCTAGGAAAGTGAAACAAATTGAAATTTATCGGCAAATTTGCGAAGTTACGGACAAAATGCGATGAGTGATTCAATAGTGAGAGGATGGACCCGACAGTTCAATGAAGGACGTAATGAGTGCACGATGAAGAACGAAGTGGGCGCCATCTTTGGTTACAGAAGAACTGGTTCACGCGATTGATGACAAGATCCAGGAAAACAGCAAGTTTACAATTAGTGCTCTCGCTATGGAATTTCCCCAAAGCTCACGATCACTAATTCATGAAATTGTTACCGAAAAACTGAAATTTCGTAAACTTTGCTCACGTTGGGTACCAAAGATTCTTACTGAGCAACACAAAACAAAACGGATGGGTAGTGCACTTCAGTTTTTAACCCGTTATGATGAAGACGGTGAAGAATTTCTGACACAGATAGTCACAGGAGATGAGATTTGGGTTTCTTACGACACCCCTGAAAGTAAGCGGCAATCAATGGAATGGAGGCACACTTCATCCCCAGCAAAGGTTAAGCCGAAACAAATCTTGACACCTCGAAAAATGATGTGCACAGTGTTCTGGGACTGGAAAGGCATCTTACTCATTGATTTCTTACCGCGTGGTCAAACAATCAAAGCAGATGTTTATTGCGAGACACTTAGGAAATTGCGCCGCGCAATACAGAATAAGCGCAGAGGAAATGCTGTCAAAAGATATTGTTTTTCTTCACGACAACACACGACCACACACTGCAAATGTGACGAAAAACCTCCTACAGGGATTTGGCTGGGCCGTGTTTGACCATCCTCCGTACAGCCCTGACCTCGCTCCTAGCGACTTTAATCTGTTCTTACATCTCAAGTCTTTCCTTGGCGGTCAACACTTCAACAATGACGAAGAGCTGAAAGAAAATGTTTCCAACTTTTTTAAGACACAGGCGGCAAACTTCTATGAAGAAGGTATACAAAAACTTGTGCCATGCTATGACAAATGCCTGCAAAATTTCCGCAGTTATGTGGAAAAGTAGTTTAAGAGTTTAGAATTTTGTGCAATAAATAATTATTCTGTATCTGTACACAATTTAATTTTATTATCACACGGACCTTCCTTTCTGTACTTACCTCGTAAATTATACGTTATAGGTTATCTTGTGTTCATAAAATACATTTTAGAAAAAGTTCCGGCATGTTAGCGTGTCGTAGATTCGTGATCACGATAACTCAAAAAAATTGGTAAATACCAAACTTCATATTTAAGTTCAGCAAATTCCAAGAAAGTGACGCGGAGATTTTCAGCAGAATTTCTGGAACTCCAAACTAACCTTTAGATGGTAAAGATTTCGAAAATATTTGATTATGAAGAATATATCGTATATTAAAAATATTTATACGGCAAAAAATGTATATCTTGAATTTTCTTGGAATAGCCTCTGAAGTTCTGTTCTTTCGGAACGACTTTTATATAACAAAAAGTTACTACACAAGGTTTAGAGTTTATTAAAACACATATTTTATATCCTACACAGTTGTTTGTGGAGTTAACCATTTTCGAGATAGTCTTTGTAATTAGCTTACATCTTAAAATCACTTTTTATTCATTCAGACTTTTTCAACACCTGGCCACGCGAAAAAAAAATTCCAATCTCATAACATATATGACTATCGCTTTAGCGTAAAGTATTCACTTAGTTGCCTCCTACTTAAAGAAAGCAAGTAATAAGACAATTTCTGCTAATTTTTATCTCAAATACCATGAAATATTCAGAATAATAAGCTTTTAATTTGTTACAGATGAAGGGAAAGTCATGTGTATGGGTAACATCATATTTTATCGATTTATATCCAGCCTTTAAGAGCATTTTATACAATGTTTTAACTCAGTTAACTACACTCACACTCACACACACTCCCATTCATACTTTGACTGATGAGGGTAAACAATAATTTTGGCCGAAGTATAGTTCCAATTCCCAAACCGGGAATCGAAATTGGGACCCTTCGCACAGAAGGCAGGTGCTCTATCTACTGAACTGCGGAGTCAGCCAACGTTTCCTTGTGCACCAACGGTAGTGGCAATTCATAGAGAGGGTATGTAGTCTACGCCAGCATTTAACAACGATTATAACATCGTGCAGTGCTTAGTTGTTATGTCCCTATTTGTTTTTCAGTTCAGACATGTGATATCGTATGGGAGGAGCCAAAGTTTGGTCACCTGAAGGTTGAAATCTTGCAGAAAGGAAATTACTATTACAATTAAGGTGCCATATTTTATGAACATGAATGTAAGTTATTTCCTACATTCTCACATTATCTACATTTTTCCAAGAAGATGGTCTGCTGATGTATTTTAACTTCGGCCCTATCAGAGGTTTAAACGCTTATTTCCAGAGCTGCACTTTGTGACTAGGAAAGTTCTTGAGATAAAATTTCAAGTAAAAACTGGGGCAGAAACGTCTTTCTATCTCCGAAGATCTGCACTAAAACCTCCACGTACCCTGGAGATAGGTTTTCTTTAGCCAGTTTTCTTTCTTATCTTGTTTTACACTTAAGAGATCGGTGAGGCGATTAGTTTTATTGCATGTTGCACAGAACACCTCACGGAGGCAGGAAAGAAGCAGTTGGAACAACAACAACAAATGGTTCTGGTTCCACCATTAGTGGTCTTACTCAGCAGTCTGACTGTTAACTCAAGTGGGATGTGCCTGCCTCGGAACAGGAAAATCTGTTGCAAGGTGTTCTTCTTTCTGATATACATTGTGAACTACCTACTATGCAACGTATACATGCGGAATGAAATCTGCTTTTAATTACATTATCTAGTACTATGTGCATAGTGTATAGAGAAGGTATTGTAATGCGCCCAAATATTCGATACCGAGATTCACCGGAAATATGTATTTTGAGACCTGAATCCAAAAAAAAAATATTTAGTAAAATGTCCGTGTATGTGAGTGTGTATGTTGTGTGTGGGGGGGGGGCAGATTAGATCAAAAACGAAAAGACCGTTAATTGCAAAATTGGTATTTAAGTTTCATATCTTTCAAGGATGGACAAAACGATTTTCAAGCAGTGAATCATTTTCGAGATATTCCGGATTATTGGCATCAATTTTAAGGCAATTTAATTTTTCTCAAACGGAAATACATTTTTCTTCTCGCTTCTCGTTTGTTTACTTCTGGCAATTTCAATTTCTGGCAATGGAACTTCAATTGTTTCACATAGCGACAGACTTTAGAAGAAATTGACGATCACTTTTAACCTGCATTCGCTTATTTCCCTTCTATTAAATGATATAATCACTTCTGTTAATGTTTATCTTGCTTAGCATGATGTAGATAACAGATTAATCTATTGAATAAAAGGTTTGTTTCCAGAGCAGCTAGAGAAAGTCAGGTGCAAGGAATCAGATTTTTTTTCTACTACGTAGATACT
This sequence comes from Hymenopus coronatus, assembly GCA_030762935.1. Classification (NCBI taxonomy): domain Eukaryota; kingdom Metazoa; phylum Arthropoda; class Insecta; order Mantodea; family Hymenopodidae; genus Hymenopus; species Hymenopus coronatus. The sequence continues at coordinate 38,555,684 of CM060890.1, forward strand.
TAAGATACCAGGAGTATTGAGCTTGAACGTTAGAACGCTGCCATTGCTGTTTATAGTACAGCGATACAATAGTAACTCAACATCAAGTAAACGACTACAAGTGGAGCATCGTGAAGCTGTTTTGTGTTCATATGACAAGTATATATGATAATTATACGGAACATAATTATACTAGTATACAGATGTTATGACATTTGTATTGGCAATTATGAATAGTGTAATGTACAACATTACATCAATACATAATTTGTGATCTTATATTTCATCTATTAGGAATACCTTATTGAAATCATGTATCAGAAAGCATAACCTAAGTGAACGAGCCTCGCTATAACGAACGTTGTATCGGAACTGGATTTGAATTCTTCCTGCAAGGCCAATAACCTGACCTACCTAGGGCAGCAGATCGCGTAATGAGGTGTGAAATCTGATGTGTTCCATTCACATGACTTTCTTTACTTCTGTGTAACAAATTATTATTAATAAGCTTATTCTTCTATTTACTTCAAGCTAATCGAGAAAAAATTAGCAGAAATAGTTTTATTACTTGCTTCCTTGTAAGTAGAAGCGAAATATGGGAGTATCGTAGGTTAAAGTGAAGTCAAAAGATGGTTATTAGGTGACTGAAGTTCTTTTGTTTGTATGGACACGAGTTGACAAATTCCTATATGGGAAAAGTATAGTTTTTTTCAAAGCTGAAACAAAAAACAAGGAATATCTCAAAAACGATCAACTCCTCGAAAAAAAAATTATATAACATAAATTGTGTGCTTTAATGTGCTCTACATGTTTTGTGTGGTAAGTTTTGGTCCGTTTCTTACGGTTTAGCAGTTATGCAAATTCCTCCAGAATGAAGTAGTCTTCAGAAGCTATTCCCAGAAAATTCAAGATATACATAGTATTTGTCAGGTAAATATCTTTAATATACGATATTTTAATCAAACTCGTTAGATTCATTTTTGAGAAAATCAAACTTTTCGAAAAAAGTTCCATGTAAAGGATAGTTAGGGGTGGGGCGATTTTCTTGAAAATCTTCGTGTCGCATCCTTGGAAGATAGCAAACTTAATTACCAAGTTTGGCATTTAACGGTCTTTTCATTATTGAGCTATGCTGTCCACAGACACACACGCGCACACACCCACACCCACACCCACACCCACACACACACGGGCCTTTTTCCAAAAATTCTTTTTTGGGATTCAGGGGGACCCAAAACATGTATTTCCGGTGAAATCTCGGTGTCGAATTTTTGGGTGTAATACAATACTTCTCTATACACTATGCACATAGTACGTGTAGACGTAAAAACGGTTAATCCATACTGACAGGCGTAGTCCATTTTGCCGCGTTGTTAAGACTATGCAAAATACATCAAAATACTCGTAGATTATGTGATTGTTTTGAGGGACACCTGTTACGCAAAGAGAAAAAACAATTAACAAACCGATTTGGATACACATTAAGCTAACATTTATCAATATATGTATGTCTATATCCCTAATATTATGCACTTCTGAAGCAAATTCAATATTCTTTGCGTGGTGGAAAATTCAACCCGTTGCTACCCTCTCCGCAATAGATAGATGCTGCAGAAACTAAAGATTAGAGGAGCGCAACATTAGCCTTGAAAACACTGGTATCCGGCAGCTGTATCTTGTGTCTACCGTTAAATAGCATCACCATATGTCACAAGCGACAGGCTTAGCATTAATTGAAGATTACTGATATAATTATCCGGTTCAAGTATCGATATCTCAGGAGCATAAACATCAATATGCCGACCGACTGCATATGGTGCTCAAAGCCAGGTCATGGGGTAACCATAGAAACGGTATTACGGAGCAGCCCATCTTCAAATTCTGAGCCATCGCTGTACCTGAAGTAAAACTCTGACAATGTGTTTCACATAGCTTTTACTTGCTCTACAACGTGCATAAAATTGGGTTCGTTCTCCTAGATCGCAATAGTGTTTTCTACGCGTAATATTTGCACCTTGGCGTAACCACAATTTGACTAGCCTAAAAACAATTACGCATCATAAAACGAGTTAATGAACTATGTCAGATTTGAAGTAGGAGCTCGGAGGTCGTCTCTATGTAAGTTTTTCGCTACAATTGGTTCATAAGGAAGGACTAAATCAAATATAAATAATTCGGTCTTCTAAAGGAGGATGAATAACTGTTCTGTATGAGTCGTCACACTGGATAGCTGCTAACCCACTCACATAATGAACGAGAATTGACATCAGAACCCAGAGGTTAAAATTGTGTTTGGATAAAAAATGTGCATGTTTAGTTTTCTGTGATAGCCTAAACATTTCATTCAATGTTTAGATCTTTCTCAAGTATCATCTAATGTATGGTTCCAATAATTAAACTCTTTATGCTTCTGTCCTCTATTTCTTTCAATCGGACCGTTTATGTAACAACTAAAATCTTCTTGTTTCATTTTAAATCAACCTTAAGCGTAGAATAAATGAAAAAAGTCCCACGTTTTTATTTTCTCTACTTACTACATAGTACATGGGTATATTTGGTATTCAGATTTCACCAAAAAATACACGTTTTAGGTCCGCGTGAGTTTATGTGTGTGTGTGTCCAGCTGTCTCTGAACACGATAGTTATCATCTATAGTGTAATGGTTACCATGCTAACTTCATATACCCAAGGTCACGTGTTCAAACCCGGCGAAGGACGATGGATTTTGTCGGGCGTAAAAATCGTTAGCATGGTCTCCTTGGAATGCAAGTAAAGCCGCTGGTCCCTTGTCGTAGATTTGCACGTTAAAGAACCCCAAGTCTGATAAATTAAGTCAAATTAAGCGGTCTTTAACACCCAATGTAGAATGGGACGCTGAGAAACACGTAGTTAAAGAGTGTCCATAAATAAAGCTCCATTTAAATTTGTTTTGTGAACACGATAACTCAAAAATGAAAAGTCGGTAAAATACGAAACTTGGTAATTAAGTTTAGTATCTTCCAAGATTTGACATGAAGATTTTGAGGAACATTCTCCCACCCAGAACTACTTTTAAATGGAAAAAGTTTTGGAATATTCATTTTCTCAAAAATGGTTCTAACGATTTTGATTAAAATACCGCATATTTAAGATCTTTACTTGACACACAAAATGTTTGTTTTGAATTTTCTAAGAATACTCTCTGAAAACTTCATCTTGGATGTCTTCTACATACTTTTGGTAAACCTAAAAAGATAACATATACGGTATTTTAATCAAAATCATTAGATCTATTTTTGAGAAAATTAACATTTTCGAATTTTTTTCCTAGTAAACGCAAGTTTAGGGTGTTGGGGGGTGGATTTTCTTCAATATCTTCGAGGTGCATCCTTGGAAAGTACTCATCTTAAATACTAAGTTTGGTACTTTACCACCTTTTCATTTTTGAGTTATTGTGTTCACAAACACGTGGAACTTTTTCTAAAAATACTTTTTTACTTTCTCTACACGTACTACGTACATTGTGTATAGAGAAGGTATGACATTCCACCCAAACTTTGATATCGGGAATTCACCGGAAATGTACGTTTTAGGGTTTCTGTATCCAGAAATATACGTTTAGGGTTTCTGTATGCAGTATTTTCAGAAAACGGGTCGTGTGTGTGTCCGTGTGTCCGTTTGTCTGCGAACACGATAACTCAAAAACGAAAAGTAGTAAAATACGAAACTTGGTATTTAAGTTTAGTATCTTTCAAGGACGCGACACGAAGATTTTGAGAAACATTCCCTCACGCCAAACTACACTTTAAATGAAAAAAGTTTCGAAAATTTTGACTGTAAAGATTTTGATTACAATGCCGTATATTAAAGATATTTATATGGCAAATAAAATGTATATCTTGAATTTTCCGGAAATAGCGTCTAAAGACATCTTTATCCTGAATGGATTTTGCTCAATTTTGCGTAACTGGTAAACCGTAAGAGATAGACAAAATCTACTGCAAAAAAGATGTATATCACGTTAAAACACAGAATGTAATTCATATATATTTTTTTCGTTGCATTCACCATTTCTGAGATATTCCTTGATAATAGTTTCAGATTGAAATAACATAACTACTTTTCTTATACGGAACTTGTCAACTCCTGGCCACGCAAAGAAACGAATTTCAATCCCATAGCAACCACATTTTAAAACATTTGACTGTCGGTTTATCCTAGAGTATTCCCTTTTACTTATAAGGAACTAAGTAATAAGATCGTTTCTGCTAATATTTATCTCTATTAGCATAAAGTAGATGGAAGAATAAGCTTATTAATAGTACTATGTAGCAGAGAGGTAGAGAAAGTCATGTGAATGGAATATCTCATATTTTTTAACTCAGGGTACCATAAAACAAGATTTGCGATGAAAGATTAGGTATCACATTTTTGGATGGAATGTAATAATAAAACCAAGATGGTTAATTAGGTATCAACTTTGTGTCTCATGAACATATAGTTGAAGCTCTTTTATGCTGAAAATAAAACAAATAAAAACAAATCATAATTTTATGTTAATTAAACAGGGAATTTAGGTTTTGTAAACCTGATAATCTAAAAGAATACTCTATCAGAAGAAAGTATACATATTCCTGGACTCTAAATATAAACGCTCGTCTTCTTTATAAATTAGCTTACATATTAACCATATAATTAACTATATTTTTAATTTCATGATATTGTAAACATGTTTACAATATTAAACATTATCACTAATTTCTGTAAAACAGTTTTAAGGTGATACATAAGTGAACTTTGGAAATGGAGAAGGAGTGTTATTTATGGAAGCTCTTTAACCAAAGTGGTTCTCAGCGTCCCGTTCTATACTGGACGTGAAATGGCTTCATTTTGCTCAGAGGCCTCTTTATGGCTTGAGGTTCTTTTGTGTGTCGTAAATCTACGACACAACCACTTCCCTTCCGAAATAAGTCATCGTCCTCCGCCGGATTTGAACCGGCGACCTTGGGTATATTAAGGTGTCATGGTAACCAGTACACCACGGAGGGCGATCATGAAATTTGGAAAATGCACAATATGCGACATATCTTATTGACATTTATATCAGTTACTATGCAGTGATACTTTTGCCATGCACCAAATTCTAGCTCACACTGTCATTTCAAAAATACATTTTTTGTTGTAAAATATATTGCTCTAATAAAAATGAGCCACATGATCCACTTTTATAAACATTCACTTAGAAAAATCCAGTTTCACGGAAAACCCCTGATTAGTGTAGACAAATTACTTTTGGAACTCTTGATATTTCAAAAGTAGATAATTTATATCAAAATTGTGTCACTATTTCCAAAACATAAGACAATCATTTACTTTAATGTGCTCTGGAGATTTCCGATAAACTTTTTGAAAAAAAATTATGAAGAACTATTTCGTGTGGAACATTTTAGGTATGGCAGAATGTTGGGAAAAGTTTGCGATAAAACAAGTTTAAATTTGGGTATACCTATTAATAAGCATGCGCCTACCTATATACAGGCCGTTTCAAAACGACACGAAACGAGGATAGTAGTTGATTAGCTTAAACTCTAAATTGTCCAAAACTTGATGTCGCAAGCTTCAAACTCTTCTATTTAAAGTTTTTTGTGTGTTTAAAAATCGCACACATTTGGGATTAGGCAGCGAAGGGACAACGGTTGTCATACGCCACACCCACATGCTACGTTTTCCATTACTAAGGTGACCTGTCCCGCGCCGGCGTGTCTATCAAACCACGCTTACACCGCGAGACTGGGATCTTCTCTATAAACCGGCATCTCTCTTGGAGTGGGTCTGTCATTTGCCATCTGGATATGTACGACTGCCTAATCTACGGTGATTTTATGGTTGTTTTTGTATGTGCCGAATTTAGAACTGAAAATTATATTCACGTATCACGTACGGTATAATAAAATCCACATCCTCGTTTGGTATCGTTTTGAAACACCCTGTACAGATTCAGTTAATTGGTGTTTAAAGTGCACTTAGTGGGAAAAACAATATATTTCATGAATGTTTAAAATTCATATTATTTTATTACGAAATAAAAACATCTAATTTTTCTTACAGATGAATCACCTTAAGAGAAGCGACGTTGCGGGAGTGGTAAAAGAGAGAGAAATCGAGCAGGTAAGATGATACCGCAGGAAGCTACGGTTTCTTTGTCAAATAAATAAGGATTTTCTCCACATCGTTTCTATACATGAGGCGAAAACTTGTTCTATCAGAATTTTGATATTCGGAAATGAAGACAAAGTAGGAGCAGAATTATCTTACAGCATAATGCCATACGAGAAGATGCGCAGGCAGAAAGAAAATGTGATTTTTAAAAAATGGGTATATTTTGAGAATCCTGCGTCAGTAAATATCTCAGCGAATGAAGATTGATTATAATCTGAAAGAATATACAAAAATCTCATAATATGGGTACCAAATCAGGTTCTAAATCATGGGGAATGAAAATGGAGAGTTAGTTCTTGAATTGTTGAAAAGGAAAAAAGGAGAGAATATGAAGGTAGGCTAATTATTAAATTAATTTGAAAAAAAATATTAAAGAAAATACTTTACAGCCTGCTTCTGCAATTCTCAATTTTCTAAAAGCTTCTTCTTCCTTTCTATGATTTTGTTTACTGACTTCCAATTACAGTCAACATTCCTTCAAAGTTGGATATTGAGATTGAAACAAGCTTTGGATAAAACAAATTAAAAAGCGGTTCATGCTTGCACACAGTTATATGTGAGTGAACTCTATGACCCCCAATTCTCCCCCCCAAAAAAAAAGAAAAGAAAAATGACAAAAGTAGTATATAATAACATTAAACTTAAGTTCAGTACGGTCAAGGAATGAGACACAAATATTTTATAAACAATCCTGCAGTTCTTGGCTATCTTTTATATGAAAAATGTTCTTATTTTCTGAATGAATTATTTTTTTATAATCCGAAATACCGGATATTAATACCAACTTTACTATATTTCAAGAGATGATAGTATTGAATTTGTTCATTGAGTTTGAAAAAAATTTGAGTTTTCTGCATATAATTTTGCTCTACATGCATCACTGTTCATACATTAGTAGTTTATCCTTCTTTCTCCACCAGGTTTTTAACAACTGGTAAGCCAAATTTACATCATTTATAACGTATTTGAAGCCAGGTATGATGGAACAAGTACGCAGCCTTACATAAGCATCAAAAACTGAGAGGGAAATAGATATGTTAGTTTGACAGTAAGATGGAATTGACTTCAGCAATTGAAGGGTCAATAATTTGCTTTTATGCAATCCAATGGAAATGATTTTTCTACATGTACTTGTCAAAAATACAGTAGCAGCAAAAATATAAATAAATAATACCGTAGAGGTGACAACGATTAGCTGCCCCGCACTTGATTATCGTTTGCAAAACTTAATTGTTTTGATTATCAGCGTCTAACCTGTGAACAGTCGTGGTGTTTTCAGGAAGTTACATTTAAGTACTATAAAACTATGACCGCAAGTTAATGACCACATATCACAGAGTCACCGTAAAAAAATAAAAAGGGATTTAACCAAAAAATGCTGGCTACTCTTAACTTCTATATCACGTACCTAGTAGGTAGAAGAGGTGTTCCATTCCACACAAAAATTATATACCGAAATGTCACTGGAAATACATGTTTTGAGCTCTCTGAAACCAATAGAAATCAGTTTTAGAAAAAGTCCTAAATAGCCCATGAATGAAATCGGACACATTAGACTGTTATTAACCGACAGAACTATGGACCTGTTCGGGTTAAAGATATTGACTGTACTTGTGTATGGAATAGAACTGTTGTGGAATCATCTCATGTATAAACCATTATAAGAGATAAAAAATAAAAGCCAAACACCTCAAGAAAGTTCTAGGAGTATTACAGAGCACGAGATTGAGGCTGATCTACGAACGATACTGTTACTGCTTTTAGTCAAGACACAAGGCGACTTGCGAAAAAAGTGTAATACACGACAGAGGATGGACACTTGAAAACTATGAAGTGCGCCATGTGACTACAAGGTTGGCATATTATGGTTTCTTTCATAAGGTGTGCTCCAAGAAGGTTTTCCACAAATTTAGTTATCCGTGTATCTGTGTTTTGTATTCTGAGAAATGCGAAAAACAACATATACTCCAATGCAAAACACGATATAAGTCCATTGCTGCGTACAGCAAGAACAACTAAATTAACGTATTGCTAAATGTATGTATTGTATTCTGTGCAGTTTGTGAGCCCTTCTTGACTATTATTAATTTTAAAAATGCGTTAACATCAAAATACATACACAAGTTTTAAAAATTTGAAATTTACGATACGAAAATGTTCAAGAATATTTCTCCATCTCAAATTACCCTTTACGTGGAATATTTTTCGAAAGTTCATATTTTAATTAACATAATCCATATTTAAATTGTCACAGAGAACAGTATCTGAAGTCCGCTTCTTCTGAATGACCTTTCCCAACTATTGAGCCGCGAGAGATAACATGTTACTGCACAAAAAGTGTAAGTTCCTTTAAAGCACACAATTTATGTAAATTATTTTTGTGAACTTACAATTTTTGAGAGATTAGTTGTTATTGGATTTAAATCTTTCAAAATCCTTCTCAGTTAGTCGTTAGTCATTTTTCTACTCTTGACCATAAAGAGTGATATCACATACAGAAACTTATTACATAGCGACCAACTCTTAAAATTTGACATTTGGTTAGGCCTATTGTATTTCCTTATTTCCATTGTGTTTAATAAAACCTTTTCTATACATTTTTATTTCGCATAACATAAAGTAGATAATAAGCGCTGAAGCTTGCTGAAGATTTGCAGAGAGAGTTATTTAAAATCCGACTATTACCAACAAATATGTATGAAATTCCTGACAGAAAAACATATTATTCAAGTATATTATTGTCTGTAGATAAATACACAGAGACAGATTATAGAGTGTTCCAAAACACTGATCAAAGACCTTCTGATTTATCGTCCAATGTTAGATGAATGGAGCCTCAAACTTCAAGACTTACAGGATATAAAGGCTTGGACAGGATGAGGTGGAGACCGATAAGGACATGATTTAATGGCAGAGTATCGGCAAGGAAAGTCGAAAATCCCCTGATTGAGGTCTTTCCTATAGCTTCACATTTTTCTTATTTAACTCCCTATTCAGCTTAGTGGTAGAGTAAGCCTTTCAAACATTAAGCTCTATGGCGAGTTTAACACAAACCACGTTAAAGGATATACTAATATCTGATCCGCTTTAGGAAAATGATTCACTCTAAAAAATAAGAGTGTAGATATACGAACTTCCTCTATTCTTCTGAGAACAAAAAATAGTATTCATAACAACACGTTTACTCTTTCACTTTTTTTGCATTATTTTATGCCAACATTCTAATTGGAATTCCAAATCTTTGGCTACATTTTTACAGTCGTGTTCAAAACCCGATACTTTTCGTTTACTATATTGTTTTTCTTTATTTAATATTAGATTTTTTTTTAAACAATGTGAGTGAGAAAAGGGGAGAAAGGGTCACATTTACCTGTCTGGCTGGAAGACACTCCCTAAGTGTGCCCATCTTCTGTTGCACTGAAGCCCTAACCAATAACAGGAGTTTGAGTTTTCGTTTCAGAAGCGATGACACAAACATTGAGTGGGGGATTGGATGAAATTGGCTTTATAAAATTTGTTGTCTTTATCATGTGTCTTTATAAGGTGCAAAAGATATGGACAACCAAATAAACATCATTGCTGTTATTGAGCAAGGTTATAGCGCTGCGTGAACTATGGAGCTATATGGAGTACTTCTAAGAAGAGCGAATTAAGCTTTCTGTAGGCAAGCTTTTTAAGGAAGCCATTATCAACGAGTTTGCCTATCACAATTTCATTATTTTGTCACATAGATTTATTATTAATAATGTTATTAATATGGTGCATTTTAATTAATATTTTTAAAAGTCACTGTTAACAACATGCCATATGAAATTTGTAATACCGATATTCCTTTCCTGACGTCAGAAGTTGTATTGTTTCATATAATAATAAAATTGTGACTACTACTCAATAAAGCGGGCGGTGAAATTACTTACAAATGAAAAATTCAGTTTACGACTGATAATCATTCAAATTCTTATTAACAGTTGGATGATTCATTAATAAGATGACTTTATTGTTTTCTACTTCCCGCGAAAGCCAAAACACAACACTGACCTAGGGAGATAGGTTTTGGTATAATACACAACAGTCAATAGTACTAATTACAATTCAGCGATGTAGGGTAAAACGTATTTAAGATATACAATATATTAAATATAATAACTGAAGAGTACACATTTAAAGGAAAACGGCTCACAGTTGACGCTGCATTAAGGTAATAGTGGAATTTAGTAAATTTAATATAATTATAGTATAAAGGATATTCTATTTGATATTTCTCTACTATTATGCAATTTCAAAATGCGCTTTAGGTGGAAAGTAATACACAATTTTCTACTTGAAAGTTTAACTATTAGTGCCAATTTTAACGGTATTACGTATTGTCCCTCAACTTTAAGATTTCACCATATATTGCCAAGAGTCTAGACGTAAGTGCACACATAAAATATGTTGTCTATCCTTCAGGTTTCAACAGTATTTATCTAATATATAAGTGAATAAAAACATTATAAAAGACAGTCCATAGTGCGCATTTGTGAGGTGTTGGGTTTAAATGCCTTGCGCTCACCAATCTGGCTGTGGTGTTTTTCGTGTTTCTGGCAGATCCTCCCATGAAGCCAGTGAGAGGCGAATCGTGTTTACAGGTGGCGATACCCGAAGTTTGGTTCCTTCCATATTTCATAGCTTCAGTCTCCATTATTTCTTCCGGTTTCTCGCCAGCTATTTTTTGTCTCTCTTCGAGGACAATTATATAATCTTGTATTTCCGATAATCCGAAGGTGTCTTTAATGAAAAAGGGCTCCCACGCTATTTTATAGTCATAGGTGTTTCTCGTGAATTTTGAAATTTAGAGCTCTTTTTAAGACTCTCGCTTTGACGTTTACTAGCTTCTTGTCCCCCGTTAGGTAGGTCATATTAATTGTATGCCATATGTGGCGACCGGCACAACTTTATCGTAGTTAACATGTTTAGACTTTGGAGTTTCATATGTGGCTTTCGTTGCAGCCATCTTGCGCTCCTGTAAATGCAGGGACAAATCGCTTCCAGTTATTTAAAGCACAACACCCAACTATTTTAAATCTTCAATTTAAGACATATGAAACCTTCAAGGCTAGCTGTGTCCATTTTAGTACAAATGGTAAAAAAAGAAACACCCTAACTCATCTGCTGAGCACGTGGGAGAAAGACTTAGAGCTCAACAATATCACGAAAAGAACCATCGCGCTACGATCAAGTAGTTAAAGCCAACGTTAAGTAAGTACAAATTAAAGAAAGTAAAAATACACACGAATATGTATAAAAAGTGAGAGTGAACTGGTTCTTCTTTAAAGTGTTAATTGCCTGGTTAAAACGTTTCACAACAACTTCATTGGATACTCTAAAGACATAATACAAACATATTTACTCACCGGACACCGAAAAATATGTTCTGAAGACAGGACACTCACCTGAAACAAAATAATAATAGTTTATGTACATGCGGCGCATGTGTTGGTAAGCTTAACGTAGTGACTTCCTACCATACTCCTAAAGCTATCCTCTACAGTTGAAGCCGAAACATCAAATGTTGGCTATTATTCTTTACTCACTACCTTGAAGGTGTGATATATTTTACTCATAACACTTCTCATAAAATCCTAGGATTACATTTGGGTTCTTAATACGGTATAAACAAATTACACCTACTTCATTAAATGTAAAGGTAGGTACTAAGTAGAATAACAGAAGAAGAAGGTTTTTTTTTAGGGGAATGATGGATCGCTTTGTGAGGGGGGTAGTTATAGTAAAATCGAATGTGTTCCGTCGCCCTCCGTGGTGTAATACTAACTTCATATATCCAAAGTCGCGGGTTCAAGCCCGGTGGAGGAGCATGAATTTTTTCTTGCGTAAAAATCCTTAGCGTCATTCCCTTCGGAAGGGAAGTAAAACCGTTGGTCCCTTGTCGTACACTTACGGCACGTAAAAGAACCCCAAGCCTGATAGAGAGGCCTCTGAGCAAAATTAAGCGACCTTTCACGCCCAATTTAGAATGGGACTCTGAGAATCACAGTAGTTAAAGAGCGTCCATAAATAACATTTTCAATTTTTATTTTGTAATGTGTTCCACTCACATGACTTTCTCTACCTTCTCTGCAAACAAACGTATTTGAAAAGATAATGTTTCTTTCTATTTCATGCTAATGGAAATAAACCATTAACAGATCTTAGTTCCTTAAAAATAGAAGGGAACCAAGGGAATGCATTGGACTAAACCAATAATCAAATACTTCCTAAAAGCTGTCGCTATATGAATGGCATTTCTATTCGCTTCTTTGCAGGGTCAGGAATAAAATAAAAGAAACATGGACGATTTCCTTTATGAGAAAAATGAATTTTAAAAGTGAAAGCAATTATAAGAAATAGCTTTAAAATTACAAGCTCCACAACAAAATCGTATAGAACATGAATTACTTTGACGAGATCTACCCTTTTCGTGAAGAAAGTTTTTGTCTATCTCTTATGCAAAAGTCATTCAGAATGAAGAGAACTTAGAGGGCTTTTTGCACGTTATAAAGGATACACATTCTATGTCATGTAAATATATTGAATAAAAGATATTTTAATTATTATCGTTTGTGCCATATTTTAGAAAATAAAAATGTTGAAAATTTGTTCATAAGGGTAAATTGGGGTGAGAAATTTCCTTGAAAAGTTTCATGTCACATCCATGGGTGACACTAAACTGTAATACCAAATTTGGTATTAACGAATGTTTCGTTTTTGACAAATACTGCCAAGACACACATACATACATGCATACATACATACACACACATACATACACACATAGACACGATCTATTTTGAAAAATATGTTTACGGACCTTAAATATGTATTTCCAATGAAATATCGGATCTAATTTTTGGGTACAATACAATACCTTCTCTATATATGATGTAAATTATTCTATGTACTAGAGAAAGTAAAACTGAACAAAAGCCTAACGTTCCAGTAACAATTGAAATTGCTATACAGCTGCTGAGTATAAGAAAAAAAAAAAAAACTACTGCATTCCACTAAAAAATGCGATACCGCAATTACACTCCCTGAAGCCAAAAGAAAGAGAAATAAACAACCAATATGTTTAAAAAATATCTGTGTGTATGTTTATGAACAGCTTATCTCAAAATTGAAAAGTCCGTTAAATATAAGAACATATAAGAACAATACGAAACTTTTGAACATAACCAGAAAGAACATGCGTGGGAAAAGAAATTTCATCGGAATATGTTAGGCATGACTCTCCGTAAATAAACACCACTTATAAAAAGATCAGTATTCATTATAGTGCATGCTCGTGAGTACGCAACGCGGAAGTTACGGAACGGAATACCCCACTGTGTTTGCCATCGTTCATACGCATGATCCGCGGCCTCACCTTAAATCGAAAGCACTCTCTAATACTGGATTACTGGTAAGCCATGTGAACTTATACATAACTTAACATATACAATGTATCTGCTGCTTAAACACGAAATTTTATGAAATGGTTTTATAATATCATAATTTCTGATTTAAACGTTGTTAGTGGTTTGAAACTGAAAAGAAATCCACAGTGTTTAGCTCCTATTAGTTTATCTCTGGCGATATCAGACAAAAAGTATATAAATTCAAATACAGATTTTAGTGAGCAACATTTTGAAGTTTTGACCACTTTTCAGCCTTTATTCTGTATATTCATAACTTCAAATCATTATAATCACAACAAATTGTGTAATGGAACTATTTCTGTAAACGTTTATCGCGATTAATATGAAATACAAAATAGAAAATCATAAGAACATTTTATTGAGGAGATATAGTACAAATTAAGATATAGACAAAAATTTGCTACACAACAAATTACATCTCCTTATAACACAATTTATGTCATATACAATTTTTTCGAAGAGGACTATTTTCGAGATATTCCTTATCACATTTTTGTCATACGGGAACTTATGATGCAAAGAAACAGATTTCAACTACATGGCAACCTTAAAAATGGTTTTATTTATCTTTTAATCACCCCAATCAAATAAATTTTACAATAATTTAAATTACTTACTAACCCAAATAATTTATACATTTATTAAACTCTATAGGGTCTTCTCGTCCTTTAACAGATTTTAAAAGATTTCACCATCGCTTTCTCGCAGTGTATCCTCTTATTTTGCTTCTACCAACAAGAAAGCATGTAATAATAAAATTTCTGATAACGTTTGTCTTGATTAGTATGAAATAGATAGAATATTAAGCTTTACTACAATCATTTGTTTCAGGGATGTAAAAAAAGTCATGTGAATGGAAAACACCTGATTTTTTATTAAATTAGTAAGTCTAAAAGTGCATTAACCAGTGTAGAAAGTGATATTTATACTTTTTCTACACAAACTGTGTACATTGCGTATATAGAAGGTACTATATTGCACTCAAAAATTCGATACCAAAATTTCACCGGAAATTTATGTTTTGAAGACAACCTGGCCCCCCCCCCCAAAAAAAAAGAATATTTAGAAAAAACTCCGTGTGTGTGTGTCTGTCTGTCAGTATGTGTGTGACCATGTGTGTGTGCGTGTGCGTGTGCGTGTGCGCGCTCGCCCCTATGGGTAGCATAGCTCAGAAACGAAAACTCCGTTAAATACCAAACTTGATATTTAAGTTCAGCATCATCCAAGGACGCGACGCGAAGATTTTTAAGAAAATTCCCCTCCCCTAACTACTCTTTACATGAAAACATTTCGAAAATTTTGATTTTCTCAAAAATGGCTCTAACAATCTTGATTACAGTATCATATATTAAAGATAATTAAATACCACATAACATTTATATTTTGATTTATATTTCTGGGAATAGACTTTGAAAATATCTTTACTGTGAATGAATTTTGTGAATTTTTGCATATATGATAAACGTAAGAGATAAACATAAAACTTTCTTAACGAAAAATTTTGACCTCTGTAAAACACACAACTTATGTTATATACATTTTTTTTTCGTGGGGTTGACTATTTCTGAGATATTCCTTGTTATTGGCTTCAGTTTTTAAGTACTTCCACTTTTCTCATACGAAAACTTGACAACACCTGGCCACACAAAGAAGTGGATTTCAGTCACATAGCAAGAACATTTTAAAACATTTGACTGTCGGTTTAGCCTAGTATATTCCCATATTTCCCTTCTACTTATATGGAATTAAATAATAAAATCATTTCTATTAATGTTTATCTCGATTGTCATGATGGAAGAACAAACTTACTAACAATAATTTGTTGCAGAAATGTAGAGAAAGTAATGTGAATGGAGCACATCAGATTTTTACATTAATGAACTCCATTAGAAAATCCACGGATAGCAGCAAATCCCCTTTGGGAAAGGATGGATTTCCCAACTCCGTAACTGTGGCATGCATTGGCTCATTAGTTCAGGATGCGCTGGTTTAGTTGCCGGGAGAGAATAATTTCTCAAGTGGTATAGCACCGGGAGAACACTTGGGAAGCCCTAATCAGCACTGCACACTGTGCCCATGCCTCTTATTCCAATCTCCATTTCCGCTTATTGACCTGAAACGGGTAATACGGCTTAGCAGCTCTCCACAGTAAACCATTAAGTGTGAAACTTTAAATTTCCTCAGCAGTTTTTGCGTTGTTAGCTTCCTGAAAAGGATGATAGACTAAGTTTCATTGCTTTAACATTATGCGATATATAGGGTCTTTCAAAAGTCACTTCAATTATTTAACGGTTATAAATATTAAAGATAGAAAGAGAGAGAAAAAAAAATAAATGACATACTGGGCCATCAATGGGGTTTTGTAAACCATCGGAAAGCTGCCTTTCGTTGTCTTGTTAAACGTGCACTATTCTTTACGTGCACAACATTTTGTATATGTAATCACCAATGAGAGAATGAATAAGTGTATTTATTGACATAATAATATCATACATTGAACTTCAACAATCGCACTGGTCCCTAGACCGTAGGTGCTTTTGTAATACACACTAATAAGCAATAAAGCAACTTACCATTTATATGGAAGGTTTTTCAATTTTTTTTTTATTTTCTAAAAAGTGGCTGTAACGATTTTGATTAAACTACCATATGTTACAGATAGGTACCGTGGCCGAGTGATTAGACCTCTCGCCTCTCATCGGGGCGACCCGGGTTCGATCCCAAGCCCCCTTATGTGGGATTTACGAAGCAGCGTTTTCTCCGGGGTCTCCGGCTTCCTCCGTACTCATTCCACCGATTGCCCCATCACCACCTTTCCTATTATCTATTTCGCTTGCATTTTATATCATCTACTTCCTCACGCTCACCTGCCGACCGCATGTTCCAGGTTCTTCATTCTGTGGTTTCGTGCCGTTGGCTCCCCAACAGCCCTCTAACTCCTAGGCATTCGCTTGTAATTTCTAGGGGAGTTTCAGTCCTAACTAAGGGAAGGGTAAATGGATGTTGAATTTTAAAAATGCTTACAAGAAAAATAAAATGTAAAACTTAAAGTGTGTGGGAGAATAGACTTTTCATTCTAAATGACTGGTTTAACTGGTAAAACGTCCGAGTTAGACAAAAATTACTTTACAAAATTTAAATCTAGTTAAAACACACAATTTATGGCATATTGTTATTAGACATAAAGCACAGAAAGAAAGAATTGCCATGAGACAGTTACATCCGTAATTTTCTATAACACTATGCATGATATGAATATAAAACAATAATAGAAAGCATCACTTGTATGGTGCTGAGCTATAGGGGGTTTCGAAAAGAAATGACAGTTAATTAAGATCTATGGAAATGGACTATTGGAGAAGAAGCGCTAGACTTCACAAAATCAAAAATAAACCTACACGAGAATAGATGTAAGTGATAGCAGTAAACATAGAAGGAAGAAGATTAAGATGGTATGGACATGTTAGAAGAATGTCACCAGAGAGATGACAATTAAAACTACACAACTGGCAGAACCTCGGCCTAAGAAGAGAGGAAGACCAAGACTGGTGTAGGTTGATAGTGTGAGGCAATATGTGGAAGATAAGCAAATGACAAGATAATTAGAGCAACAGAAAAATATGGAAATGTGAAGGCGAGAGACGCCGAACAAACTCGCTTCAAAATAATAAATAAGTAAATGGTTATTTTACTTTATAATGGGAACTGAATCAGATATTTTCTAACCTTCAATACTAGAGACTATCACATTTTACAATATTATTAAAGTTTATCAAGTTTTGGAAAACTTAATAGGTCTTTGTTATTTTCCTGTTGATTAGGTAACTGTTTTACGAAGATGTAAATAACTGGTTTTCTCTCGTAAATTACTCCTATAAAAACTAATTGAATTATTTTGAAAAGTAAGGCTATGTCATGCAAAAAAATCATTACCTAATCTAAAACAGATTAAAATTTGTGTTATCTCAACAAAATAAGAGAATATTAGTGATACTTTTTTTGAAGAAACCACGGTTACATAACTACAGAGGAACTTCATTTCAAAGCATTACTAAAGTGTCTAAAATTTTCACGTGCACTTACTTTTATAAGCAAAAGGAAGTAAAGTCAAGAAGAAAGGAAGTAATGTTTACATTTGAATGTTCTGACTGAATATTTCTCAGTGCATGTTGAAATTTAGCAAGCTTTTAGCCTAAAGAAAAAAACTCGACTTGATAGGAGTAGCAGGTTCTGGAATACTAACAAGAAACCCTTGGTTTGTTCCTGGGATGACTTCAGATGATTGAAATGGTGTGCTTCCCAGAAAATGAAGTAGCTTGGCTAAAAGTGATACTGTAAAGTTCAATAATCTATTACCGAAATTTAAACTATGATCTTCCGGTCTCGGTCCAGATGTTCTACTACCGAGATATCATGACAAAAAGAAGACAGGGCATCAAGTTCCTTAACTGACTTGCGTTTTTTCCAGTAAACCTCAGGAAGTCTCACATTATTTTGACTTGCCAATGGACTTACAATGTCGTAAGTACTTCAAGTCCCTATATTCAGTTAATCCAATTGTAGGTCATTGTCATTTAATGCCGTGTCGGCATGTTGCACTGGTAGCTAAGTGGTTAGAGCAACTGGACGGAGAGTAGGAGATCGTAATTTAAATCCTGGTTATGACATTGAATTCTTCAGTCTGACTCTACCCTTCTGTCCTACGCATGAGGCAGAAATTAACTGACAATACTTAAAGGTTGTTTCCAAATGCTGAAGCTTAGAGCAGCCGGCCTAGTGATGACGTGTAGAAAAAATCTGATGTGTACCATTCACATGACTTTCACCATATCCCTGCAGCAAATAATTCTTAAAAAGGCTATACTTCTATATACTTTATGCTAATCAGAAAAACATTAGCAGAAATAGTCTTAGTTTTAAAAAAAGATTCTTTTCGAGTTAGCGACGTGAGCACATTTCCTCTGAAGATGTCCCTCACAGACAGGGACGAAACGTTAGGTAGAAATATTTTAACTAAACATATTTTAACCTACAGACCACGGCAAAATAGCCCGAAAATTTTAAATTTTAAAACTATGGACACCGGCCGTGAAAGCTTACGCATATATTTAGAAATAGTCTTATTACTCGCTTCCTTGTAATTAGAAGCGAAATAAGGGACAACCATAGGTTAAAGTGATAGTCAAAATCTGGTTGCCATGTCAATGAAATTCCTTTGTTTATATGGATAGGAGTTGACAAGTTCCTGTATGAGATAAGTATACTTTTTCATAGCAGAAACCAAAAATAAAGAATGTCACAAAAACGACGAACTCCACGAAAAAAATATATATAACATAAATTGTGTGTTTTAAAGTGCTCTACATTTTGTGTGTAGTAAGTTTTTGTCCATTTTTTACGGTTTAGCAGTCATTCAAAATTTAGTAAAATTCATCCTGAATAAACTACTCTTCAGAGGCTATTCCCAGAAAATTCAAGATATACATTTCATTTGCCAGGTAAATATGTTTAATATCCGAAATTTTAATCAAAATCGTTAGAGCCATTTTTGAGAAAATCAAAGTTTTCGAAAAAAAGTCCATGTAAAGGGTAGTTGGGGGTGGGGGGATTTTTCTCAAAATATTCGTGTCGCATCCCTGGAAGATACTAAACTTAAATACCAAGTTTGGTATTTTACCGACTTTTCGTTTTTGAGTTATCGTGTTCACAGACACACGGACACACGGACACACACACACACACACACACGGACCTTTTTGTGAAAATGCTTTTTTTGGATATTGGGGACCCTAAAACATATATTTCCAGTGAAATCTCGGTATCGAATTTTTGGTGGAGTGCAATACTTTCTCTATACACTATGTACATAGTGCGTATGGAGAAAGTAACAAGGCAAAAAAATGAGAAGCCGGCATCAGAGAGTGGAAAACTAGCGCTCTGATGAGTGGCTCAACGCCGCTAACTGGAAACTTCAACACCCGAGAGGGGTCTCAGATCACTATAGTAAAAAATTGTTTCACTTTCTGGAATGTGCCCCATTGCAGTAAACTGCCGGTGAACGGGAAGAAATTCAAGTTTCGAATGCCTGGAATATCGCTTGTAAGAGTATGTTGGAATATAGATTTTCGATGGACATATCATTTTCCCGTAGGTTACCAATTCATTTCCTTTGAGCTTCGATATCATTATTGTCTTTTATACCATTGCTAAAGCGTAACTTTACAAATAGGGTTGTACTCTAGGATTAATTTCATGCTATACTAACCTTCAACCATAAACGACAAGTAATCAAGACTGTTATATATTGTAAAAATATATAAAATTTTTGCCCTAAAATTGCAGTGATTTTTTAAATGAATAAAAGAGAAAACCGACATTACTACAGCCAAATTTTATCCCATTGGCTTCCAAGCATCACACCGATTATTTTACTTGGGCTCTCCACGTCATTTACCACAGTCACTGGGATTTGAACTTGCAACATTTGGCTTTAAATGGATGGCCAGTTCATTACCTATCGCCTAACACTTATGGCCATTTGAACAACTTTTTGGAAGGGCCTTTGGCAGGATTATGAAAACTGGTTTAGAAGAATTCTAACTTTTAACTGGGAATAAAAAGGTTAGTAAAAAATATACATTTATTTCCATTTCTATTTTCTCTATTTTATATGATACTTTTATAGGTTTAATCCCAAATATTTTTACTAGAATTCCAGTTATAACTTGAATTAAAAGAAAAACGGCATATGTAGTATACCCGTGTGGCAACTAAGGGTTAAAGCCAGGATCTGAATGATTAAAAACAGTGTAAACGGTAGGGGTGCGATTTTACTATGTGTTAATAGTAACTCAGTGTTCACTGCCATCTAGAGGAGCTTTTATCATATAGGTTGCGTAGACTGTGTTGCTTGTGCTGTATTTGGTAAACAATTGAAGTGCGCCTTTTAACTTCCGACAACGTTTTCAAGCACTCCACTGAGCGTGAATATTTTGGATTACCTAACAAATAGCGATGTCTAATTTGTTGGACGATATCCAGTGGTGCACATGACAGGCAGAGCTTCTCTCACCCTCACGCTAAGTGATCAAATCGATCGAGAAACGCGATATATGGGGCAGGTAATCTGACCTGCGCACATCTTAATGGCATACACATTAGTCCAATGCTCTAAATGAGTCTCATCTAAATCTCGTTTCTAAGCGGGACATCACTGCTATTTGCATGTGCTAAATTACTGCTATCTACCTCACGCCTACTTTTACGAGGGCAGTTAGTATTCATTTGGCTAGCGAAGCCACAAATCATGGTCTGCAAATGTCATGTTGCCAACCGTAAAACGTTACTTATAGTGAAAAAGGAAGAAATCGGTAGGGAGAGGTGGCGTGCTTTCATTTCAGGAATTTGTCACCGAAATGTGTACTTGCATCGAAAGTAGGGAGAGGGTGATTTATTTTGGTAATGAAGTGTACAGGTGCGTCATCTACAAGCCTCACACTTCTCCCTTCCCTTTTACATTTGATTGATAAGTTGCTTGCTTCATCTCCAAAGATGGGTGAAGGATAACACGGTTAATTAGTTTTCTATATTATTTTATAGTGCAGTATTTTATTTTATTGTTTCATTTATATAGCCCCCTTTAACATCCAAGATCATATCGGGGGCTATGCATTAGAAACAACTCATTGTCTATAGGTTCTTTACGTTGAATATAAATAGTTTTATTTCCCTCAAACACACACATTCACTCTCACATACAAACTTCCAGGCTCTGTGGGGAATAGGGAATAATTCTTATTCTAGACGTTCTCAACCTGACGAGAGATGCACGCTCCCAAAACGTCGATGATTCTTCATCACTACACCTGGCTTGAAGCTCGAGAACTTCTAGAATATGTTTGTTGCCAGGAAAGCTTCAGAGCCTATTTCAGGGAATAATTCTGGTTAAAGAGAAATTCCCCGCCTCAGCTGGGAATCGAACCCAGGACCTCCGAGTGAGAACTTCCGTTTTGTTAGGTTTATAGTATTGAAAATAATTTAATAAGGATGACAGGAACCTAATCTTCTGGGTGCTGCTGCATCAACTGTTAATAGATGCCGGTTTCTAAAACGGGCTTGGAAAGAAGGGAGTATTCTATATGTTAATTTCTCCTCCTCAGAGAACAATATATAATGGTTTCATTTACATTACTTTTTCTATCTTTCTATAATAAACTATTTGTGCAAATTTTATTCCTCTATCTCCTTCATGCTAATCAAGATAAACATTAGCAGAAATGGTGTGTTCTTACTCAGTTCCCTTACTCAGTAAAAATCAAACATGGGAATATACAAGGTAATACTCAAATCTTTGAAAAGCTGGTTGCTATGTGCTTGAAATTTGATTCATTTTCCATGGCCAGGAGTAAAACAAAATAAAGATACAAATTCCGGTCTGAGAAATGTTTAAGAATATTAAAATTAAAATAAATAACAAAGAATGTTTCAGAAATGATTAGCTCTACAAAAAAGTGTATATGATATAAATTGTGTGTTTTAACGAGATCTATATTTTTGTGTATGAAATTTTGTCTATCTGTTGTGGTTTAGCAGTTATGCAAAAGTCCTTCAGAATGAGGAGGATTTTCTGAGGCTATCCCCCCCCCCCTAAAAAAAGGTATACATTTTATATGTCAGTAAATATCTTTAATGCATTGCATTTTACACAAAATCGTTGGAGATATTTTAAGAGTTATTTCAAAATAGTTTATATACTTAAAATCAACTATTTTGAAAAACATTTCATGTAGACCTTAATTTGGGGTGAGGAAATTTCACTGAAAAAACTTCGTGTCATATCCTTGGAAGAAACTGAACTTAAACCCGGTAATGCTGCGCGCACACACACACACACACACACACACACACACACAACACACACCACACATCCCCCCCCCACACACACACACACACACACAGACCTTTTCCTAAAATACCTTTTTAAATTCAGGGATCCTTAAAACATGTATTTCCGTTAAAATCTCAGGGAATTTTGTATAATCTTGTACAACTGCTGAATGCAAGTCGATTGACGGAAATGAACCTCACCAAAGTGTATATTCTATGCTAAAAGCTATTTCTGTGATTTGCATTATTAATAGATCGTATTGTGCAATACTTCATAATGTTTTTAAAATCCTACTGATTTCATTGTTTCTTGCAATTCTATGGAAAAGTATAGATTTTGGCAAAGCGTTCAAATCTTAAATATATGACTATCACTATTTCTTTTTATATAAAACGAAATGCGTTTTGTAGGTTTATCTCAATTGAAAGACAGAAGATTAAACTTTTATAGTTGGTATACCCACTGGTAAACGATAGAGGGTAGAGAAAATAATGTGAATGTTACACATCTCTTACTTTCTCTACTTCGTGCACAGTACACAGGGGGAGAAGTTATTGAATTCCCAAACGTTGACAGTGAGATTTAGCAGGAGATACGCGTTATAGAGTGCCCTGAAAAAAAATACTTTTAGAAAAAGACTTTCTGTGTGTCTGTCTGTCTGTCTGTCTGTCTGTCTGTCTGTCTGTGTCTGTGTGTGTCTGTAAACAGTATAACTCAAAAATGGATTTCTTTACACGGTTAAAAATTCAAAAGTTTTGCTTTTATGAGAAGGATTTAACGATTTTGGTTAAAATGCCATATCAAGGCTATTTACATGACAAATAAAATTTACATCTTAAATTTTCTGGGCATAGCCTCTTAATTCTGAATGATTTTTGCATAACTAGTAAACCGTTAGATATAGCTATATATTTAATACACAAAAATGTATCATCAAAACAAACAATTACATTAAATACATTTTTTGTATGTGAAGTCGTTATTATATATTTATCCTGTTTATGTAAAGAGAACGGATTTTCAACCCTATCACAAAACGACCGGTTTTAAAAAGTTTTTTATCGTTGTAGCTTATTTTTATGTATATGCAAGGAAATTAATGGTTGTAAACAACAATTTCTGCTGTTGTTTATCTTGATGAGTGCGAAGTACATAGCAGAACAAGCTTTAATAAGAGTATTTTATTGCAGCAAAAGTAGAGGAGGTTATGCGAATGAGGGAAATCAGATTGTTAAATTATGGATCCTGCCTAGCATCAGACAGTAGTTTATACTAGCTCTTTTTCCTGTTGACCAGTGTGAAGGCAAGAGATGCTTTGATCTCGTTATTTGCGAGAGAATGGGAAAGATACTACATATCGAAATCCTGGTTACAAAGAGTACAGGGGCTTAGTATCTAGCATTTCGGTTACAAATTCCGGTTGCTGCAGCCTCCAGAATGACCGGCAGTGACTTTGATACAGGCGCCATGGTAAATAATGGAGTGTTCCGGGCAAACAGATACCCGCATGCCCAAGCTGTACCAACAAGACGGACATAGGATACGGGTGGTCGCCGTTTCCAAGTAAAGAATAATGCATACAGAATTTTTAAGTTCCCGGTAGAATTTTTACGATAGTTAGAAGGAACGAATTATTGATATTAAAATTGCATGGTGTGTAGATAGACGTAACACATGTACACATCTGCTCCATGAATACTTATACTCCTGTAAACAATGCTTTTTCTGTTTTATGCCGTGATACATTTTTGGAAACCAGTAGGATGACTCAAATGGTAGTGTCTCATGCTTAGATTTGGAAGGTGTCGGATTCGGTTCCCTTTAGATGGGCCAGATGATGTTAGGATTTTTCGTGATTTTCTCAGTCAGTAGCCTAATCATGGATGTACCTAAATACACTTCTAATTTTCTATAAATCATTTGTTCTTATTTTATTACTTTTTATCTTTCAGAAACAGTTTGTTTCATGGCACGAAACGATCTGTCCAAACCTCTCCTTCAGAATAGAGAAGGCACTCAACATATAAACGTCAGGAGCCCTCAACATGCAAGCCTCTGGTTCCCAAGGGGGCGAGTTCAAACCCAGCGGATGGCGATGGATATTTTTGGACTTAAAAATGGGTTCTTTGGAAGGTAAGTAAAACCGGTGCTGCGTGTCGTAGATTTACATGTAAAACAACCTAAAATCAGATAAAGAGACCTCTGAGCAAAGTTATTTTTATTTCATCCCCAGTATAGAATGGGGCGCAGCGATCTACACAGTTAAATAAAACTAAATTTCAATTGCGATATATCTGCTCCTGAGTAAGATTCATTAATAACTTTATTGCCGCGTCACAGAAGAAGCCCTCAAGATGAAGGACACAACATCTGTAACTATATTCATGTGACATGACCTTTACCGGCAGAACATCAAACTAAAATGAACTTGGAAGCAGGCAATTTCATTTAAGATTCTGTAAAATGGGAGTGCCAAACGAAATACTTGACGCTCTTCTAGAACATATAAGGGTCGCTACAGCATTAGTATTTCCAAGCGTAATATTGAAAATGTAAAACAGATAAAGCTCTGCTTTTGTTTTAATTTCTCACGTACATAGTGTATAGAGAAGGTATTGCACTCCACCCAAAAATTCGATACCGAGATTTCACCGGAAATATACGTTTTAGGGTCCCCTATATAAAAAAAAAGTATTTTCAGAAAAATATCTCTGTGTGTGTGTGTCCGTGTGTCCATCAGTGTGTCCGTGTGGCTGTGAACACGATAACTAAAAAACGAAAAGTCGGTAAAATATCAAACTTGATATTTAAGTTTAGTATCTTCCAGGGATGTGAGACGAAGAGATTTTGAGAATTATCCCCTCACCCAAAACTACGTTTTACATGGAACTTTTTTCAAAACTGGGTCTAACAATTTTGATTAAACTAACGTATATTAAAGATATTTACCTGACAAATAGAATGTATATTTGGAATTTTCTGGGAATAGCCCCTGAAGAATACTTTATTCTGGGTGAATTTTACGGAAGTTTGCATAACTACTAAACCGAAAGAAACTTATTCCACAAAAAATGTAGAGCACATTAAAACACACAATTTATGTTGTATACATTTTTTTTTGTGGAGTTGATCGTTTTTTTGATATTCCTTGTTTTTTGGTTTCAGCTTTAAAAACTTATACTTTTCTCACACAGGACTTCGTGAACTCCTGTCCATTCTAAAAAGGAACTTCAACCACATAGCAACCAGGTTTAAACTATCATTTTAACTTATGGTACTTAAAGGTAACAAGTAATAAGCTTATTTCTGCTAATTTTTTTCCCGATTAGCATGAAGTAAATAGAAGCATAAGCTTTTTAACAATCATTTTTGCAGAGATGTAGAGAAAGTCATGTGAATGGAACACATCAGATTTGTTAATAATGTATTATAAGAGTTTAGCTATCAATTCGCTTTTTGGGGCAATTAACAATTTAGGCATTCAATTTTCTTTGCTCCAGGAAGCTCAAAATGTGGTTAATATATTTTTAAAGATTATTGATTAGCTTAGATACAGCTTTTCTCGCCACGAGTGAGAAAACGTAACGTGTTAATCGTTATGTGATGTACGAGGTCCGTTTGTTTGTTTGTTTTTTGTTTTTTTTTCCACCTCCGTTTGCCTATAAATAAAAGTCAGGTTCAAACAAAACAATTATTTTATTACTAAAAGTTTTGTACAGTTATGGTTACTTTTCAACAAAATTACCGAAAAGATTGAGATATTTGTCATACCTGTGCACAAGCTTTGCAATACCGGCTTCAAAAAATGTTGCCGAAGTGAAAGCATCAGAGCAACTGCATTAGCTATTTTAACAAGTTATAGGATACCAAACGTTCGCTAGATGTAGATAACGCAATTGTTAAACCTGATGTCTTGTATACTCACCTGGCTCTCTCTCTCTCTCTCTCTCTCTCTCTCTCTCTCTCTCTCTCTCTCTCTCTCTCTCTCTCTCTCTCTCTCTATCTTTCTTCCTCTCTTCTCTCTCTCTCTCTCTCTCTCTCGCTCTCTCTTGTACCAATGTTCTTACAAACGCTTATTCTTCAAATTCATATTAATAAATAAACATATTCTTGTGTATAATTGACATAAATACAGGATATCTACAAATAATAAGGCTCTATTTGCAATACAACGTAGCATAAATCTTTTCTTATGCCCTCATTTAAAGGAGGGAAGTTTGAAGTTTTGTTTTGAACATCTGATTATCACTTGTCATTTGGTGAGAAAGGTGTATAGTATTACTATCTCTATACGCACTATGTACATAGTGTACAGATAAGGTATTGTAATGCACTAAGAATTTGATACCGAGATTTCACCGGAAATACCGTTTTAGGACACCCAGAATATAAAAAATAATTTTAAGAAAAATGTCCATGTGTGTGTATGTTTGTGTGTGTGTGTGTCTGTGTGAATGTCTGTGGGCAACATAGCTCAAAAGCGAAAAGGTCGTTAAATACCAAACTTGGTATTTAAGTTCAGTATCTTCTAAGACACGAAGATTTTCAAGAAAATGCTCCCACCCGCAACCACCCATCACATGGAAAAATTTTTCGAAAATTTTGATTTTCTAGAAAATAGCCCCAACGATTTTGATTAAAATATCGTATATTAAAGATATATACCTGACAAATAATATGCATATCTTGAATTCTCGGAGAATATCCTCTTAAAACTACTTTATCTGGATGAATTTTACGGAATTTTGCATAACTTATAAACCGTAAGAAATGGTCAAAAACTTATCACACAGGGAATGTAGAGGTCATTAAAACACACAATTTATGTTATATACATATTTTTTCATGGAGTTGATCGTTTTTAAGATATTCCCTGTTTTTAGTTTCAGTTTTGAAAAACTTATACTTTTCTCATACGGGAGTTTGTCAACTCTTGTCCATGCAAAAAAAAAAAAAAAAAAAGGAACTTCAGTCACATAGAAAGCAGCTTTTAGACTATCACTTTAACCTATGGTACTCCCTTATTTCGCTTCTAATTAAAAGGAAACAAGTTATTTCTGCTATTTTTTTCTCGATTACCATGATGTAGATTGAAGCATAAGCTTTTTAACAATAATTTGTTGCAGAGATATAGAGAAAGTCATGTGAATGGAACACATAAAAAACATTTTAAAACAATGGCTGCTTTGCAAACTGATCGTACGGTTCGCCGAGTATTTAGACGCTATGTAGTATGTGAAATTCTAGATGGCTGTGGTAAAGGACCATTTCAGTTTCGCCTGAACTAGAGCACTGTAAACATGGTTATTGAGGTAGCCCACAAGAAGAAATGACGCACTGTAAAGCCAAATGAACGGAATGGGCATGTGTAGAAGGTGTTGTTACATGACCAGTCCATCGCCTTGGCAGGTGTCGATTGAGATACCCACGGAAATTCGTATGACAATGTGGAGGAGGCCTGTCTTGTTGGAAAATGAATCCACGAGTTGTGCTATTAACCTCTTCGATCATGGCCATAAACTACTCACAAAACGCTGGTTTCTTTCCTGGATCATAAGACAGCAGTTTGTACGGGAATAACTTCATTCGCTTTCGTGCAATCTCCCACGCAGTATCTGCAATTGCCTCTCCGTACTAACTTTTTAGGGCGATCTATAAAGCTGTCAAGGACTATTGCCCAATCGATTCTTCATTTACACTTCGCCTTCCCACGCGTCCTTTCTCTTGATGACAGATACAGCCACTGCCGCAAAATTGTTCGCGGGAGGCACAGGACGTCCAAATTGCCGTCTAAGTGCATGGTGACATGTCACAACACTGTCTATTCTCGAAAATGCCAGAATACCGCCTACGATGGATTGAAAAAGCAAACATTTTCTCTAGAAACGATGTACATATTATTCACAGTAGACAAATGAAAATATTTGTACAACAACCTTTTTTTTGGGGGGGGGTAGTGTTTAACGCCCGCTTTAACTACTAATGTCACAGCAGGCGGTGACACTTATGATACATGAATGAAGATGGAGCACCGGTGGCGGGGGAAACCGGAGAACCCGGAGATAACCCGCCCCAGCGCTGCTTTGTCCACCACAAATCTCACATGCGGTCGCTTGGGATCGAACCCGGGCCGTCTATGTAAGAAGTGAGTGGTCTAACCACTCGGCCACGGCGCGGCCTGTACAACAGCCTGTCTTTTAATGGTGCTATGACTAAACTATGTATTGTTGAATACCGGCCTTAGGAAATTGTCCAATAATTTTAAGCATACTGTATTTACATCAATTGTCTTACTGCTCCCTTGTAGATAAAATGGATTAGGGCAATACAATATGCTGTAAGAGTCAAAAATATTTTGAGAGCGGATTTAATAGTAATATCTTTGATATTTCTTCTGCATGACTAAAATAAATAAAAAGTGTGATATGCAACATTCACATGATAACATTCACCTTATATGTTAAAAAAAAAAATACCCCAAACATTACCTTTCTGTCTTCTCTTAGCCAATAGAGATACATATTATTGTATTACTCGGTTCTTGTCAAGTAGAAGGGAGACAAGGAAATACACTAGGCTAGCGATGGTCAAATATTTTAAAATCTGGTCGCATTGTCATACAATTTAAATTTAATCCCTTGTATGGCCAGGAAGAAAAATGTTTAAAGTCTTCCTATTTTAGACAAGTATCAAATATTAGGCATATTAAAATCAGTAACAAGGATAACTCAGAAAGGAATAGCTCGATGAAAAATCTGTATGACATAAATTGTGTATTTTAATGAAATCTATTTTTTTTTTTTTTTTTTTTTTTGTATAATAACAGTTCGTCTATCTCTTACAGCTTACAGGTTAAGCAGAAGTCATCCAGAATGAGAAGATCCTCGGAGGCAGGTGAGGAAAAAAATGGAATCTGTGAGCATAAAAATCTGATGTGTTCCAGTCACAAGACTTTCTCTTCATCTGTGCAACAAACTATTGCTAAAAAGGTTATGCTTCTATTTACTTCATGCTAATCGAGAAAAAAAATGGCAGAAATAGATGTATGACTTGCTTTCTTGTAAGCAGAAGCGAAATAAGGGAGTACCATAGGTCAAAAGCTGGTTGCTATAAGACTGAAGTTCCTTTGTTTGTATAGATAGGAGTGGACAAATTCTTGTATGAGAAAAGTATAAGTTTTTCGAAGCTAAAACCAAAAACAAGGAATTTCTCAAAAATGATCAACTCCACGAAAGAATAAATAAAATATAATTTGTGTGTTTTAATGTGCTCTACATTTTTGGTGTGGAAAGTTTTTGTCCATTTCTGACGGTTTAGCAGTAATGCAAAGTTCCATAAAATTCACCCAGAATAGTCTTCATAGGCTATTCCCAGAAAATTCAAGATATACATTTTATTTGTCAGGTAAATATCTTTAATATACGATATGTTAATCAAAATTGTTAGAGCCATTTTTAAAAAGAATCAAAAAGTTCCATGCAAGGGGTAGTTGGGGGTGGGGTGTTTTTCTTGAAAATCTTGTCGCATCCTTGAAAGATACTAAGTTTGATATTTTCGTTTTTGAGCTATGCTGTCCACAGTCACACACACACACATACCCATACACATACACGACAGCCGTAGTGACTTTTTTTTCTAAGAATAATTTTTTTGATTTCAGGGAATCTCAAAACTACTTCCACTAAATATTGTTTTATTGCGAGGAAGGCCAGTTTTTCTCTATGTATTATGTTCGTTACATTCGTGATAGAGAAAGTAAAAATTACTGAGAAGCTATAGTAATTTAGTTGTTCAAATTTAGTTGTTTAACTCCCTCGTCGATTTTTGTCTTAACGCAACATTTGAAGATCATGCATGTCATGTAAATATGAGTTCATTTTCAGTGCCAATATCCATTAAGTCTTCAAATTTAAATCGTGTAGATTGTAGTTAGGATAGTTTCTTTGTTTTATAATATTATTACACGAGAGGCTATTAGATATCCATGTTATCCTGTTATAATAAAGGCGCCCCTCATTTGTAGTTGGTGAATCCTCCATTATTTTCCATGACAGGTCGTTTGTATTCTATAATAGGGTGACTTTCTTCTAGCAATTCTTTGCTGGCTGGTAAAGTTTAAAATCCCGTAAAAATAAGAAGTCAAACAAAATTTTGAACCTCAGTTTCCCAGATAACTGCGCAACTATTACTACATGTATATAATTTCCTGTATAATGGCTTTATAAACATTTTATAGCATATAAATGAATTGCTTTTAACTTTCTCTAATATGCACATAGAATAGTCATAGTAGATGGAGAGGGTATTGTATTGTATTTCGCTAAAAATTCTATACCAGTGTTTCTCCAGAAATAACTTTTTGTGAATTTTTTAAAAGAAGATCCATGAATATGTGTGTCTTTGAACAGCATAGCTAAAGGTCGGTTAAATACCACAATTTATATTTAAGTTCAGAATTTTTCAAGGATACGACATAAATATTTTCAAGAAAATCCCTGAACCCAAACTACCGTTTACATCGAACAGTTTTGAAAATTTTTATTTTCTCAAAAATGGCCTATAATTTTGCTTAAATGTTATATGTTCCAGATATTTTGTACTATATAAAGTGTGTCTCTTTATTTTGTGGAAATATATATGAAATCCTGTTCATGCTGGATGATATTTGAAAAATTGGTGCACTGCAAGAGATGGACAAAAATATACTTCACGAAAAATGTGGAGTTTGTTAACAAAACACAAATTATGTCAGCAAAGAGAACTAAATTTCAAAACCATATTTTTATAAAAATTCTTATCTTGATTAAATGGAGTAATTAGAAGAAAACGCTTTTTAAGAACAGTTTGTTGGATAAGGTAAGATAACAATTATGCAAATGTAAAACATTAGATTTTTCAACATTTTTATACGTTAAACTAGCATTAATATGTATTAAGTTTGTACCTGCATTTGGTTTGAAAACCCACCATTTACTTCCATTATGCTCCAATGTTGATGAGTTTTATTTGAGGTATTTTTATTAATATGAATTTCTAAATCAAATCCTTGCACTTTGAGAAGAACAGTTACTGTACTAATCTACTGCATGCATATTATTAACAGCTAATTAAAAGCAGCCTATTGTATGTGCTATCTCGAGAAGTTACCTCCACTGTATTATTGATCAATTTGAAATTTTAACTAGAGCCTATTAAGAAAAACATTATTATAGTAAATTAGTACACCTAAACAAGCAATTTATAAAATGTTAAAAATGAACATCATGATAGTTCTCCGCGATGTAAGAGCATAAGGACTATAGAAATTATCATGAGAATGTCAAAATTGACCAAGTGAGGGCTAACGACATTTTATGGTATTCTGAATCGTAACATTTAGAAACGAAATAATACTTTTAATTTCTCTTTTGCTTAGAACGGTGGAAAATTATGTTTTTTAAAGCACGTATGTATAATGTATATACTTGGTTCAGAAGGTCCATCTAAAATTCAACACAGAAATTTCACTGGAAATACAAATTTTAGGGTCCCTGTAACCAAAAAATAGTCAATTTTCGAAAAAGATCAGTATGAGTGTATGTGATTCTGTCTGTCTGTCTGTCTGTCTGCCTGTATATTGTAGCTCAAAATTGAATAGTCAGTTCAAACGAAACTTGATAATTAAGATCAGCATCTTCCAAAGATGCGACACAATGATTTTCAAGCAGATCCTCCCTACATACAAAAAAAAAAAAAAAAAAAAAAAAATCAATAATTTGATTTTCTCCAAAATTGCTCTAATGATTTTAATTAAAATACCCTATATTAAATATATATACACACATATACTTGACAAATAAAATGTATATCTTGAATCATCTGCCAATAACATCTGAAGAACTTTTCATGCTGGATGACTTTGGCATAACTGGTAAACTCTAAGAGACAGACAATAACTTATTGCACAAAAATGTAGATATCGTTAAAACACACAATTTATATCAGATACCTTTTTGAAGTTAATTATTTCCGAGATATTCCTTGGTATTAGTTTCAATGTTAAAATAATTAAACTTTTCTCAAACTTTTCTTTCCTGTTTCTTTTGTTCTACTCTTGAAGACAGAATTTCAATCATATGGCAATCAGTTTTAAAATATTTGGCTATCGTTTTAAACTGTATTCTTTTATTTGTTTTCCATTTATAAGGAACTAAGAAATAAGACGATTTCTGCTAAAGTTTATATTGATTAGCATGAAGTAGATAGATCTATTTATTTGTAATGGATATAAAACAGGTCGCTTAGAAATGATACTTTCTCATAAAATAAGAATAAATATAACAACTGCAATAAATGAAATTATTGACCCTTTTGATGATATAATCCTTCATGAGGTATAAGCAGCTGGATAATCTGAATATCGTCGAGGTATAGATGAATAAGATTTTGCATGAGTAGTTTGTTACAGAATAGGCAGAGAAAATGATGTGAATATCATATATGTGCGAATTTTTTTTAGTAAAGGGGCCTGCATAAATATAGTAGTAGCTTCCCGACACGGGTGCCGTTTCAAAGACATTCTGGTCACAATTGGCAACATCTGCACGCACCTATTTTGTTTTCTGTAGAAGCAGTCCAGTGTTTGCAATGCAGCACGTGTAAGCTTGTCAGATATCAAACAATCAATTCTCCAGAGAAACGCTGTCTCCTACAGCTGAACTTTCACCTTCATGCTGCTACCCCAGACCGACGCTACAGTGTCGGCTGCATATTGCATACTAAACCTGTATACATTTGGAGCTTGGAAAGGAAAACATTATCCACTGTGAAAATATTTCTTGCCAAAATACACGTAAGAAACGTATTCGACTTTACGATATTGCTTTCGTGGTGTTAATATTTGACGACGTAGCAAAATATCCATATGCAACTCATATGTTATAATAACCATTTATAACCAGTAATTTATACTTCAAAACTTGGTGGTAAAAGTACGTTTTACAAGAAAGGTGTATTTGTGTATTATATCTACTGTTCTCCGAGAACATCTTCTAAAGTAACAATTGCAGAAATTAAGTATTTTAACTCGTCAAATGCACGGGCCGTAATCGCCGCTCGTGTGTAGGCGGCTTGCTTACGATCATTCTTAGCTAATTGTTGCCGAGGTTTCCTTTCCATTTTCGATCAACTGTCACACTTCCTGAGTGAGCACGTGTGTAGTCAGCAGCTGCGTGACATCAATGTTCCGATTGTCACATCTGTATTTCATGTACACGTGCCAGTAAATGACCTATACTTCTGTAAATTTCTTAACACGTCATCGACAGCTATAAAAAGAGAACAACGAATCCCATTAGGCATTTTATACTGTGAGTTCTGTATGGATAGTTGCAGTATATAAAGACAGATGAAGCAACAACTGACGAGAGAAAAATTGTACTACAGATTTTCAATAAAGACAATTTGTAATCAGCTTTGCTGCAATATTAAAATAAATGAATCTCAGGAAAATAATCATGAAAATCTCATATTTGAAAGAATTGACAACCGTATTTGGAAACAGTTATTTTGAAAGTAGAATATTGCTCATTAGCCAAGAGTAGATCAGGAAAAATGGAAAAAAAAAATAAATAAATAAATAAACAAGTCTTGGGCTTCCAGAGCGGACAAATCTGTTTTATACCCAAAATTAGAATAGTGATGATAATGAACGGGATGTGGATAATTGTGGCGGCACTGTTTCCAACATAATGCTTGGTTTTAACCTGTACCTGTGTGTATGTGTAGCCGATAAACGCATTGGAGTCTAACAAACCGCGGAATTATCCAAAAGTATTGCAATGAGACTAGAGGAGCCCAAAGAACAGCTGTGTTTCTGCAACAAGTATTTCACTAATATTGTTGAATACATGTGTCATTAAACTTCTTTTCAGAAAACTTAGCAATTTACGTTTCTCTTAGCCAAAAAGTGGTCACATTGCTTCCGAGAAGTTGCAATAAGGAATTCACTCATTAGTTAATGCAGCGGACTCTGCAAAGGAAACAAAGCATTTACTGTATACGTCTTGTTTACAAATCAGGTTTGCTTTAAATCAGACATATATGTGTGCGTTTATGTGTACATTTTCAAATATATACTTCCTAGGCCGAAGAATTCTTGCAGAATTCATCAGAGCTGACCAGGAGACCTCAATCTTTATCACTGAATTGATGCACATAATTATCGTACAGGAATCTATTTCTGTGTTATCTAAATACGGTGTATTGAGTTCCTTCGGAAAACTCTTAGACCTTTCTTGGATGCATGTAAGGAGTGAGTAACTCACAGGACAAACAACTATCTAAGAAAAAAATCGCTGTTTTCTAACTCTTAAGCCAGTTCTGAAATATGTGAAAGTGTCCCTAAGCCGATGAAATTAATATAACCAGGTTTGACGTAATAGCATCAGCATGTACCTAAGCACTTTTAAAGCACAGTATGCATTTTGTCAATTCCACAAATACCCCTGTTTTCTTCGATGGCGCCTGACTCCTAAAATTCGATTAACGGGTGTTATTGGCTTATATTAAAATGATTATTATTTTATGACATTTGTATTCCTTCTGAGTTTGTAGCAAATGTTCCGAAGTTAAAAATATGTATAAGCATACTAGAAGTAAACTAAGTGCCGCGAGGATTCAATACAAAAATCTAATGTATACTTTTGATGGAAAAATTGAAGAGCGTTTCCTCTTGCGACTTTTATTTAAGTAGTTATGTGTTTACTGCAGTTGTAAAACATGAATAATAACTTCCTGACATTAAATTGTGTCTCATGATGTTATTTACCTTAAGTACTTGGAGGTATCAATTTGGACGCTTAATGCAAAACTATGTTTTTTCATACTTAACCAACTAAATATGTTCCGTGTTATATTAATGGCAAGTAAATGTATAACAACAGTTACAAGTCATGGCAAAAATTCCTTTTCACTAGACATTCTATTCCCTATTCAAATCAGTTGTAAGTTCGAAGTTGTGCTAAAATAAGTAAAAACTTGTAATATACCTTGGGAAAAATGTATGAGACCGCTTCTGTAGAGTGGGAGTAGTATGCTTGCCTCACATTCAACGAGGCCCGAGTTTGAATCCCGGTTAAGGTGAGTTACCCCGATATAACTCACCATATATTCTTTATTCTACAGGATCCTCCCTTGCTCCATAGTGCCCCAGGCTCATTTGAGCTTCATTGCATAAATTCCATTCGTGTGGCAAGACCAAGCAGATTAATGGATATTAAATAATCAAATGCAATAAAAATTTATATAACAAACACCCCTTAACGAAAAAATAATTTTGAAAACATTTTACTTTGTTTACACGTACGGTGTAGATGATATACAGAGAAGACATTGTATTCCAACCAAAAATTGTTACCAAAATTTCATCGGAAATGTATGTTTTGATATCTTCTGAATAAAAAAAATTCAGAAAAACATCCGTGTGTATGTTTGTGTGACTTTGAACTGCATAGCTAAGAAACGAAAAGACCGTTAAATAAAGTAGGTATTTAAATATAGTATATTCCAAGAGTTCAACATAAAGATTTCAAGTAAATCACTCCACCCCAAACTATTCTTTACGTGGAAAAAGTTTTGGAAAGTTTGTTTTTCTCAAAAATGGCTCTAACAATTATGAATAAAATTCTGTTAAGGATAAGGATCATAAAATATATATCTTGAATTTTCTGGAAATAGCCCTGTAGACCTCGCCATTCTGGATGAATTTTGCATAACTGGTGAACCGTGAAAGGTAAACATTACCACAAAAATGTAGATCTCTATAAAATACAAAATTTATGCTATACACTTTATTGTGGATATAACCGTTGGGACATTTCTTGTCATTGGTTTCAATTTCTAACTGCGTAACTTTTCTCAAACCTTTCTTTTCATTTGGTCACTGCTGGTTGAGCAAAGTAGTCGAACTTCAATTGTTCAATAGCGGCCAACTATTAAAAGCTTTGACTTCGCCTTTGCCTAGCGTATTCCCTGATCTCCCTTCTGCTTAGAAGGAAGTCAGAAATAAGAGAATTTAGCCAATGTTTATCATGATATAAATAAAAACTCTTTTGTAAGAATTGTTCGTTTACATAACAATTAGAAAGGTAAATGGAACACATCAGATATTTTTTACTGCCAAAAACAATTTGACCCATTTCACACATTCTGTACATCAGAAAAATCAGGCGTTCTACTGTTAAACTAAAAGAAACAGGTTGCCATAAGCCAATTTACTTATTTTCTCCGAAATTGTTCCCTTCCACAATGAAACCTTCTGCCACTCCTGGAAGCCATTTTCAGATACTTGTAGTACCCTTGTCACATGTACAGTAATTTCTTCAGTGTTCGAAAATATTGACTGAAATGTTTATGACATTAATAATCCATAAGCTTCTTCATCATTCTCAAGGTCTCTGAGGAAGATTTGTTTAACAGGGCACAAAACTTTAGGTTCGAACGTGCTCCCTTGTCAACGATAATCGAACACGCATTCACAACAATAAAAATCTGATGTGTTACACTCACATGACTTTCTCTAGCTGTTCTACAAACTTCTTACATAAGATTATTCTTCTTTCTGCATCTTGCTAATTGAGGTGCTCATTAGCACAATATTCTTATTATTTAGTTCCTTATAAGTCGGAAAAAAAATAAGGGAATGCACTAGGCTAAAACCATAGTCAAATGTTTTAAAAGCTGTCGCTATGTGATTGTTGTTACAAATCCCTTCTTTTCTTGGCCAGGAGTAGAACAAAATAAAACCGCACACTCCCGTCTGAGAAAAGTATAAGTACTTCACAACTGAAACCAACAACACTGAATACCTCGAAAACTGTAAGCTCCGCGAGAAAAATGTATATGACATAACTTATGTATTTTAACAAGACCTACATATTTTATATAGTAAGTTTTTTTCTATCTCTTACTGTTAACTAGTTATGACAAATTAAGCAAAATTCAGCCAGAATAAACAGGTCTTTAGAAGCTATTCTCAGAAAATTCAAGATATACATATTATTTCTCAGCTAAATATCTTTAATATACGATATTTTAATAAAAATCGTTAGAGCCATTTTTAAGAAAATCAAAATTATCGAAAACAGTTCCATGTAAAGGGTAGTTTCAGGTGGGAGGATTTTTTTCAAAATCTTCGTGTCGCATCCCTGGAAGATACTAAACTTAAATACCAAGTTTGGTGCTTAACCGACTTTTCGTTTTTGAGTTATCGTGTTCACAGACACACGGACACATGGACACACACACGGAGCTTTTTGTGAAAATTCTTTTTTGGATACAAGGGACCCTAAAACATATATTTCCGGTGAAATCTCGGTATCGAATTTTTGGGTGGAATACAATATTTCTCTATTTCTATGTACATTGTAGATACGGGGCTAGAGAAAGTAACTAGTTGCCAAGCGAAGAGAACAATCATTATTAATATGAAAATTGATTAGAAGTGTCGCCATGGAAGTTATCAACACCTAAAAATAAAACATCCTTTATTTTATTATACATTAAACAGAAAATAAACGATGACGGAGACCTTTTCAATCTAGGGTTATGTTTCAGGGGTATAAGAGCGTTATAAGAGTGTTTCAGCTACTGCTAAAATGGTCAATAGGCATATCCATTTGATTTTGTCAAAGTAACATTTAAACATGATGATGATAATCACATTCTCGACTAATACGAATACACTCTGAACCTCTGATTAATCAGAGAGGCAACCCAGGTGTTCACATCAACATAATGTGAACAGAACACGTCAGAGCTTTTAGAGAACAATGGAGAGACGTTTACGTCCCAAAACGGCTTCTTTTCTTCTATAGCCACAAATTGGAATCTCGTAACCAGCTCAGTGAAAATACCTGCTAACCTCCGCAGTTGCTGTTTAAGCGTAGAGGTTGTGGATGAGTAATTTCGTTGAGCGGGTGGTCGGAGGGAGCCGGAGTTATGGTCTTATCGTAAGCCGCTTTACCGGGCCGTTTGGGCAGAGGGGATTGGCATTCTATACCTAGTGACTATGGTCCAGTGAATTCTAAAATATTTAACCAGGCAGAATCCGCAGCAATAAAAGCAGTATCTAGCAGTGTTAGCTCATGAAATGGAGCGAGCAACCAAATGATGCTACTCAGGCATAAACATGTTTCTACGTTCTTTTCCATGAGCTTAATGAAGTTTTGTTTTATTTGACAGGGAATGGAATTTCACAATCATTCCAACAGAATAATGCGGTTAGGTTAATCTCTTAACCCAGGGGTTTTAATTGCAAGAGCAATTAACCCAGTATAATATAGTGATTTTAAAAGTAGCTAAACGCACATTTAGTGTTTTGATTATAAAAATAGAAAATACAAGGACGACCTGTTCGTATATGATACATTTGAATACGATGCTGGTTGGAAGAAATGTAGTTTAATGTAAAAAAATGCCTTAATCAAATTTTTGTTTAGCATTAATTGTTACATTCTCTGCATTAAATTGTCGGCCTCCGTGGTGTAATGGTTACCATGCAGACTTCATATACCCAAGGTCGCAGGTTCAAACCCGGCGGAGGACGATGGATTTTTTCGGCATGG
Organism: Hymenopus coronatus; assembly: GCA_030762935.1. Taxonomy (NCBI): domain Eukaryota; kingdom Metazoa; phylum Arthropoda; class Insecta; order Mantodea; family Hymenopodidae; genus Hymenopus; species Hymenopus coronatus. The sequence goes on from CM060890.1 coordinate 38,594,806, forward strand.
CTTCCTTCGGAAGGGAAGTAAAGCCGTGGGTCCCGTGTCGTAGATTTACGGCATGTAAAAGAACCTCAGGCCTGATAGCAAAATTAAGCGGTCTTTCACGCCCAATTTAGAGTGGGACGCAGAGAATCACAGCAGTTAAAGAGCGTCCAAAAATAACACGTCATTTACATTTCTGCATTAACTTAGCTATGTTTAATTCCTTGGCATTTCTTTCATTCATTTTCAGCGAAACGCATGAAAGCAACTGAAATCGAAACACATTTATTTATATTTGAGCGAAATAATCAAATATGGTCCGTAGGTAGAGAAGATATTGCGCTCCAAACAAAAATGCGATACCGAGATTTCACCGGAATTACACGTTTTAGAGTCCCCTGTACCCAAAAAAAAAAGTTTTAGAAAAAACTTCATATATGGGTACGTGAACACGATTACTCAAAAACGAAAAGTCGGTAAAATACCAATTTGATATTTAAGTTTATTATGTCCCAAAAATGCGGCAAACTACATGGAAAACTTTCGAAAGATTCTGACGATTTTGATTAAAATACTGTACGTTTACGATATTGTCACATGCGTGATTAGTGAGAGCTATAACATATTGTTTTGAGTATATTTTATTCGGGATGCTCAGAATTAATTGTAATTTCATTTTACAGTTTCTTAAAGTACAGAAGCTTTGTTAGATTACGCAAATAACAGGAAATCTGCGGTCTCTTCTTTCCTATGGCAACTTCCGTGGAAATTACAATGGCATCAGCTTCCCCTGGTCTACGTGCAGAGTTGCATGGCAACATGGAGCCTTGCTCCTGCTCACGTCATGTGGGATGTTCTGGAACAATGAAAATGCGTTATGCTTATTAGCTGCTTCAATTAGAAATTAGGGCTATATTTGTTATTAGTTCGCCTTGTTGGAAAGCGCTTCCGGAAATGCCTCAAACTATTTAACTGGACTCGAGGGCCGATTCGAGGGCTCTCTCTCTCTCTCCTCCCTCTGTCTCTCTTCCCCCCCTCTCTCTCTCTCTCTCTCTGGTTGGCATATGATTCTAGGCGGCACCTTCGGCGTGGCGTCCCCGGACTCAATCATACTCGCTGGCTCATTTTCGCCACATCTCTCAAGGTAAAACCTACGACTTACTATCCAACTCAGGCATAATAATGCTGTCAATATTTAGCTAATGATTTAGCTTTACCATGCTAAACTCCAACTTACACTTTAGTCGTGACAATATTTAAATGAAAAATAAAATGTGTATCTTGAATTTTCTTGCAATAGCTTCTGAAGACCTCTTTATTCTGGAAGAGAGCACATAATTAAGAACTGATTATGTGTGCGCCTTTTGAGCATCCTGCTAACAGGATTTCTGCAATTAAGAAAGTTCATATATAATAAACTTGTAAGCAAACATGTCCACACATTCCAATTTTCAAATCAGAAATAGTCAAGTCTTTTAAAATATTTACATTTTTATTTTCTCTACACGTATTATGCATAGAAGAGGAATTGTATTCCACCCAAAAATTCTATGTCGAGCTTTCACCGAAAATATATGTTATGAGTTCCCGTGAGTTCAAAAACAATTTTTAGAAAAAGGTGCTGTGTGGGTTTCTGTGGACAGGATAACTCAAAAACGAAATTCCTATTAAATAGCAAAATCAGGTATTTCAATTTATTATCTTTTAAGTATACGTCATGAAATTTTCAGGAAAATTTCCGCACCCCAAACTACACTTTAGATAAACATGTTTTGAAAACTTTGTTTTTCTCAAAAACCCTTTGACGATTTTCATTAAAATGTCATAGAGGCGTTAAAGATGTGTGTATGACCAATAAAATGTGTATCTTGAATTTTAGGGATATAGTTTCTGAAGACCTCTTCAGTCTGATGAAATTTTAATAACTGGCAAACTCTAAGAGATATATTTAAATTTATTATCAAAGATGTAGCCCTCGTTAAAAGACAGAATTTATGCCACATACATTATTATAGACAAACCGTTTCGAAGATATTCCTTGTTATTAGTTTTAGTCTTAACGTATTTAAACTTTTATTCCCGGCTGCGCAAAGTCAAAACGGATTTCAATTTTTACTTTCTCTATACGTACTATGTATATAGTGTATAGTGAGAGTATTGCACTACACCCAAAAATTCGACATCGAGATTTCACCGGAAATATATGTTTTAGGGTCCCCTGTATCCAAAAAAAGCTATTTCAGAAAAAGGTCCGTGTGTGTGGATGTGTCTCCGTGTGTCCGTGTGTAAGTGTACCCGTGTGTCCGTGTGCTTTTGAACACGATAACTCAAAAACGAAAAGTCGGTAAAGTACCAAAATTAGTATTTAGGTTTAGTATCTTCCAGGAATGCAACACGAAGATTTTGAGAAAAATCCCCCCATCCCAAACTACCCTTTACATGGAACCTTTTTCGAAAATTGTAATTTTCTTAAAAATGGCTCTAACGATTTTGATTAAAATATCGTATATTAAGGATATTTACCCGACAAATAAAATGTATATCTTGAACTTTCTGGGAATAGCCTCTGAAGACGACTTTATTCTGGATCAATTTTATGAAATTTTGCATAACTGCTAGATGGACAAAAACTTACCACACAAAAAATGTAGAGCACGTTAAAGCACACAATTTATGTTATATAAATTGTTTTCGTGGAGTTGATCGTTTTTTCGATTTTCCTTGTTTTTGGTTTCAGCTTTGAAAAAACTTACTTTTCCCTTACAGGAATTTATCAACTCCTGTCCATACAAATACAGCAACCAGATTTTGACTATTATTTTAACCTATGATACTCTCTTATTTCCCTTCTACTTACAAGAAAGTAAGAAATAAGACTATTTCTGCTTATTTATTCTCGATTAGCATGAAGTAAATATAAGCTTAGCTTTTTAAGAATAATTTGTTGCAGAGATGTAGAGACAGTCATGTGAATGGTACACAGCAGATTTTTTCATTTAGCGACTGGCTTTTTATAAGATTTGACAATCGCCTTAGCTTAGTATATTGCCTATTTCCCTTCTATGTAGAAGGAACTAGTGCTACCATTTATGCTAAACGTTTATTTTGATTGTAGATAAAGGAATACACATTTATAGCAATTGTTTGTAGAGAAATTCATGTGAATAGATTTTTATAATTATTACACAAGTCATGTAGCTTTCGTTAAACGTCAGAATTTATATCATATACATTTTTTAAGACAGTTTATGAAATATACCTTGTTATGGTATCAGCTTTAAATTTTTCTCAAACAGGAAGTCATCTTTCTTTCATCTCTCTTTTGCTTTATTTCTAGCTGTGTAATGCGAAACCCGAATTTTAGTTTTTCACATAGCGACCAGCTTTAAGATTTGACTATCGTTTTAGCCTAGTGTATTCTCTTACTGCCCTTTTACATAGAAAGAACTAATAGTTTGTAAGGAAACTTATGTGAAGTTAACATATAAGATGTTATAATTATTATTTTATTTTTAATTTATTTAAATCCGCTGAACTTTTCAGTCATTTTGCAATTACCTATATTAGATTTCGACATAGATTTGTGCATCTTGATATATTTTATAAGGTTGATATAAATTTTACACGATGTTAATTTTTAGTACCTATTTCAATAGTCAAAATTTTATAATTTTGTTATATATCTCTGATAGAGATATATAACAAAATTGCTTCCAAAAACAAATGCATATTAAATATAACACTAAGCGTGTATTTCTAATTAATATTCAAAATGAATGAAATATTTGAAGTAAATAGAAACAAATAAGGGTAAGCAAAGGGGTAACAGCATTAATGTCAATCTCAGTATTTTTTCCAGCACAGCGATAATAATGTTGTTCTTTTAACTACAATAACCTATTCTACAAGGTTCAAGCAAACCCTTGTACATATCTTACTGGTAATTGAGAACAGTGTAATAAACAAAATTAAATAAATATTTGCTTCATTTGCGGACTAATACTTTTTCTTATTAAGAGTAAGATGTTTTCAGATTGGTTTGTACTTCTAGGTAGGCGTGGTACTCACACGCTATTTGCATGCTTATATTTATGACGGATGGGAAGGACAACGTTGAGTGGGCATGTATAGCGGTAACAAAGTTGTATAGGAACTGAGTTCAAATGATTTATGTAGCGTCAATGACCTCACATTACCTAGGTCAGCAACTCACATATTGGTGTGTGTAAACGTGGAAGTAAAACGGAGAGTCTATACAGATAGCCGTTGTTCATTTCGCGGCCCATTTAGGATAATGCGGAGAACATTTATACGATCCGTTTGTGAGAAAACTGTTAGACGAAGAGAAAAAGCAAGTTACACATTGATGAAACATATTAAGCTACCATTTATCAAATATCGCTTCTGTACCTCCACCACTCTGTGTATTTGTGAACATATTTACAACTGTAGGTACCTATATAACACATAGTGTTCTGAATGAAACATAAAGATATGATATAAAGATATATTTGTTTTTCAAATCCAATATTAAAAATTATTAGCTTAGGGGAATTCCGTTGATAATGCACAGCGATGCATGGATTCTCTTATTCCCATATCCGGAAATTGTGGTAGCTAGCAGCTCTGTTTCAACAACATTTCTAATAAAAAATACTCTCATTCTAAGTTAGAGAACATGTAATAAATAATAACTCCAGCTCACTTAAATAATAACGACATCTCACGGGGAACCTTGGTCTACCGCCCGACCGCTGCGTCCCCCATCTCGGTCCTCATGACCTGGAGCCGCTACTTCTCCATCAAGTAGCTCCTCAATTGGCCCCCTAGGGACCTTACGAGGCTGAGTGCACCCCAGGCCAGGTCTCCCAGCGGGGTAAAATCCCCACGCCGGTACTGGGGATCGAACCCATGTCTCCCGCTTGGTAGGCAGCTGCGCTACCATCGCGCTAAGAGAACACTAGTAATTTTGTGTCAGAGCTTTTGCAGTAGCTTTTACATCTGGAGGCAAAGGAAAAGAGATTGTTGAAAGATAATTAAAATACCTACAGATACTTTATTTGTTTCATCCATGTGGATTATTGGAAGTTCTTCTGTGTTAAAGGCCCAGGGTATTAAAACTTCATTGGATATTTTGAAATAATCTTGTATATAGCTAGTATAAGCACAATCTATAGCTCTGCCTATTATACTTTTAAACCAATACAAGTGATTCACCAGGGAGGTCCGGGTTCGACTCCCGGCATGGGAATGATTTATTTCCCGCCTGGGTAGTGTGGTGGTAGCATGTGTGCCTCATATTCAACAGGTCGTGAGTTCAAATCTCGCTTAGGGTGAGTAACCCGGATAATGTTTTTCTCGGTGTTTTCCCTTATTCTGAGAAGACGAATGTCGAGTAACTTTAAGCTCCATGGACTCCGAGATCATTTGAGCATTTGAGCATCATTTCACTAATTTCATTCATTGTCCGATATGACCACAACCGGGTTAGAGGACGTTAAAGCTAAAAAAAAGAAAGTGAAACTCGAAACTTGCAGAAACGCTTCAAACTAATTTAGAGCAGATTTGTGATGAATTATCACGGCTAAAGAAGAGAATTAAACAGGTGTTTTATCAAGAGCCGTATCGAGGATGAAAGTAGCTAGCAAATCTCGCGGGGGGTGGGAAGTCGCAATGTTGGTATGACTTCATCAGAATAAGAGAACAAAAAAAAAAAAAAAAAAAAAAAATAAAATAAAATAAAAAAAAAAATAAAGCAGAAAATGCACTTAAATATTGATAAAGTATAAGAGCGAGAATGTCTTAGGGACTTCGATGAAAATGCAAGAAATAAAAAAATAATTATAAACATAATTAAAGGCGTCAGGGAAATTTGGAATATTGTGGAATAGAATATAATAAAGAAACATAGAAGGTGGTTAAAAACAAGGTCAAAGAAAACCTCTGAGAAACAACATTCAACAGGAAGCTGGAGGAAGTACTTGAAATAAATGTTTGGGGAGGAGCTAGGAGTCAGCGAGGTATACTAGGATTCGAGAAGGTACTTGTTACCCCTACGAAGATTTCGGCGAGTTCACACGGGCAATTACGAAGTTCGAAAGACCCCGAGGTGCGAGAATTGTTGCAAAAATGTTTAAAGCGAAATGCAGTTTTGGTGAGTTTCGGAATAAAACTTCAAAATATCAACAGTATTTTCATATGAGGAGTATATCTAACCAAATGCAGGGTCGTGATTATTCAACTGACTGTCATTTCTTAGGGAAAAATATAGCAAACACTTTACGAAATATAAAATATGGGTGGGCTGTTTAGTATCTCTTCAAAATTGTTAACGAGATTTATAGTCATTTTATGTGCAGTAGAACAAAAAGAAATCTGATGTGTTACGCTCACATGACTTTTTCTAGCTGTTCTACAAACTTCATACATAAGATTCTTCTTCTTTTTGCGCCTTGCTAATCGTGGTACTCATTAGCACAACGTTCTTGTTATTTAGTTCCGTATAAGTAGGAAGAAAATAAGGGAATACACTAGGCTAAACCAACCATCAAATGTTTTAAAAGCTGTCGTTATGCGATTGTCATTACAAATCGCTTCTTTTCTTGGCCAGGAGTAGAACAAAAGAAAAACGGACACTCCCGTCTGAGAAAAGTGTGAAGTACTTCGCAACTGAAACAAATAACAATGAATACCTCAAAAACGGTAAGTTCCACGAGAAAAATGTATATGACATAACTTGTGTATTTTAAAAAGACCTACATTTTTTGTATGGTAAGTTTTTGTCTATCTCTTACGGTTTGCTAGTTATGCCAAATTAAGCAAAATTCATCCAGAATAAACAGGCCTTCAAAAGCTATTACCATAAAATTCAAGATATTTATTTTATTTGTTAGCTAAATATCTTTAATATACGATATTTTAATGAAAATCGTTAGAGCCATTTTTAAGAAAATCAAAATTTTCGAAAAAAGTTCCACGTAAAGGGTAGTTGGGGATGGGGAGATTTTTCTCAAAACCTTCGTGTCGCACCCCTGGAGGATACTATACTTAAATACCAAGTTTGGTATTTTAGCTACTTTTCGTTTTTGATTTATCGTGTTCACAGACACACGGACACACACACACGGACCTTTTTCTGGAAATGCTTTTTTCGGATACAGGGGGTCCTAAAACATGTATTTCCGGTGAGATCTCGGTATCGAATTTTTGGGTGGAATACAATACTTCTCTATCCCTATGTACATATGGGGCTAGAAAAAGTAACAAGCGGTTAAGAAGGAGAAGTTTATATTGCCCTTTGTTGTTTTTTAAAAAAAAAATATTTTACTATAAATCACTATTCACTGTAGTATAAATAGGATACTAACTAGCTAGGTCGGATCTGTGCAGGCTATAAAACTTTGGAGTGGAACCCCGCAAATAAATACGATATGAAAAGAAGTTGCGGAGAGCTTCGAAGCCACAATAGTTAGAAAAGACTATTTTCTCCCCCATTTATTCAATCTTCTTGTGGATGAAACAATTAATGCAATATTAAAAGAAAATAGGAGAGTTGCTTGAAGTAGGCGGCGTTGAACCTCATTACTTTTATTACAGACGATTAGCAAAATGGGCTGGACAGACTACACATACAAACACTTGTGACGAACGAGATTTGTCCTTTAATGTAAGTGAAATGAAAACAATTTTAAAATAGCTCGATATACATAAATGGATTGTCGCAAATAAACTGCACATTGTATGCTTACAATAGAAGCTAATACCATAATTAGGCATCGGATCCATGTACTTTTGAAAGTTCCCTATTGAAAATAAAATATATACTCTTTTTTTTTGGAAATTACTTATTTAAAGTCGATTTTAATCCGTAATTATAACATTTAATAAAGTATTACATTTTAATATACGTATATTTAATGAAAACATATATTTTTAGTACTACTAATTTTTACTAATCATATTTTAAATTAAATATAATCTGCCATTTATAAAACAAAATGTCATAAACATTTAAGAACAGGAATAAGAGTAACAAAAATTGGATCAGCACCTTGTGTGAATTTTTTTAAAGAATAAAAAAATAGAAACCTTATATTCATGATCTTGTTCGCACTTTATCATAAAAAGTGCAGTGTTTCGATATGTTATTTCTCTGTGTATTTAAGGACAGCTATGGTTAGGAAGTTTTATTTATTCTATTCAGATAACTTTCCCTACCTATGTGGCAAAATTATTCTTTACGAAACCTGATTCTTCTCTCTGGTTCATGTTACTCGAGATATATACCAGCGGAATTGATTATATTACTTATTTCCTTATAAGTAGAAGGTAAAACAAGGGAATATGCTAGGCTAAAGCGATATCACATCGTTATAAAAAGCTGTCGCTTTGCTGAAACAAGAGATATGACACTATTTATGAATTTCCGTTTGATAAGAGTAAGTATTTTAAAACTAAAGCCAATGCAGGGGATATCCCACATATTGTTATAAGTCATTTTACAAAAAGAGGAACCTATAGGGCAAAAGTTGTGTGATTTGATTGTATGTACATTTCGTAAGTTTTTTTTTTTCATTCTCTTGCTGTGTACTAAAAGTCATCCAGAGTGAATTATCTTTAATATCTATACTGTATTTTAATCAAAACGGATGAACCATTTTTAAGAAAATCAAAACTTCCTAAACTTTTTCCATATAAATTGTAGTTTGAGGTGAGGTGCATTAAATTAAAAATCTTAGAAGATGCTGAACTTAAATATCAAGTTTTGTATTCAAATGATTTTTCGGTTTTAATTTTCGACCTGATAGTAAGATAAATAATCCTTATTTAATTGAAATTTAGTGAAAATTAGGGAAGAAACAAATCTGTTTACGGTCACATAGATGACACACAAGGACCGTTTTCTGAAAGCGCTCTTTTGGATTCACGGAACCCTAAAACGGTATATGGGTATGAATTTTAGGGTGGAATGCAATACCTTATTTACTTATGTACTGTGTATGAAGTGGAGAAAAAAATTGACTTAGTTTTAGTTTGTCTTTCCCTTATGCATATATGTATATGGGAGGGTCAGAAGGCTGCCGAGGAAGTAACGAATATTTAATCCTGGAATGAAGACTCCGGAACGAGGGATCGGCCCGTAGTAGATGAGAATAAGGAAAGCAGATATACAGAATGAAAGCGAAATTGGTGATGGAAAATATGATAAAGGAGAGGAGAAAGTGGAAACCGGAGAACACGAAAGACGCCGCTACAGATGTTACATGCGAGAGAAGCGAGCGTTTTTTTTTTAAGTTACAGTTTCGAATACTTGTCAGGACTCTGGAGCTGTATTCCTTTTTCCTCTTTATTCCAATTTCTTATATTTCCTTAGTTGACCTATTAATGTTTAACGCTTTCATTTTACATATTCATACGCAGACATATACACATTTATCAACCAAGGCGGGACTCGAACCCACGATCTCGTGCGCCAAGAAGCGCCAAAGGAGGCACTTTAGCGAGCGCGGCCACGGGAACTGGCATTTCGCGGTTGAAGTACTCGACCACCACAGCACTCCTAAATATAATTATACAAACCAAAAATTAGAGATAATTAAACTATTATTTTAGACTTAGGGTAACCTATTATAAAAGTTGAAGTCACTTGTGCTACAAATCAGCACCTTATGGATTTTATCAGATAGTTTATTTATTATTTAGAATCACATCACCAGGAATTCATCGCTGACAATAAGCGTACGCTCACTATTTCGAGTGATATCCGCGCTATGGTCATAAGTTGAAAGTGGTTGCCTTCAGCGGTCCAAGTAAATGAAAATTCGATGGGGCGAGATCCGAAATGGGGAGAAAATTTCACCTCAATTTGTGTTTTGTCTGCATCGTGGGTGCTGAGGTGGAACTGCGAATTTGTTCAGTGGGAAAAGGACGCCATGGAGCATTTTGTTATCGGGCGATTGTTTTCACTGGAACCTCAAGGAAGTCTGAGTACTATTTTACCTCCATTTGTTTTTCCCTCTTCCGTACTCACCATTCGCTCTAATGTAGTTCAAGGAGAGCTTTTCTCTAAATTAATCCACTACATGGCAGAAATTTGACAACTTGGGCCAGTCGTACGAAAAATATCTATTGTGTTCCATTCGCATAACCTTCTTTATTTGTTCTGCAAACAAAAAAGTTGTCGCAAAAGATTTTTTCTGTCTACTTTACACTGATATATAAATATTGGCAGAAATTCATTTTGTAAGTAGAAGAGAAATACGCAAATACACCAGACTAAAGCGATAGCCAACTCTTAAAAGCTGTCCGTTGTGAATGACTTTAAAATTCGGCCAGGAGTAAAACAAATTAAACACGTATGACGACTTCCTGTTTGAGAATAGTATACGTTTCTTTTTTTTTTTTTTTTTAAATTAAGACCAATATCAAGGAATATCTCGGAAATCATCAAACGAAAAAAATATATATGACATAAATTGTGTGTTTCAAAGGTGACTACTCTTAAATATATATTATAGCTACATCCTATTGCAATGCATTAGTGACATTTGTAAAAAAAAAAAAAAAAAAAAAAAAATTAGACTTTTTTTTATTATACGTATCACTGATATATCAAATAAGTTGTTTATTATATCACTTTTTAAGTCATAAATGACTGTCCATTTAGGTAAGTATTGTGTACAATTTAAAACGTTCATTTTTCACAACTCCTTTTTATAAGCATTTTTCAGTTTTAAAAAATGTTATTTGGATCACAGCTTATTACCTATTTTATTTGTCTAAATCTTTAAGGGAACTTAAGGAATTTAAAATTTTTTTTGCTATGTTAAATATAATAAATAGCTCAGCTTAAATTATCTATTTTCAGAGACAACGCTGAAACGGTTGAAAATCCAATAACAAGTGAAAAGCATGTTCTCTGTGACACTAATAAAAATTAAACTATTGTTTTCAACTTGAAGTACCTTAAATCGAATCAGTAGAAGATCAAGTATAGACATCTCTTATCTGCAGGCCGATCGTCTCTGGATGCGCGTCCTGGTTAGCGTCATGTAGGGTCGAAAGCGAAATAGAAGCGACTGGTGTAGATGTGGCGATTAAAACGTAAAGTCGTCTGACACTTTGTACAATACAAAATTGCATAATACGTAGTCTTCTTCACATTTTAACCGTGTTATGTTGTGTTTCCTATATGTTCTAAGGTACATCATATGAGGTAAGTCAAGTTCAAAATAGCCGCTTATATTTGCTGTATGGACTTCTTATAACGCATAGATGACACAGGCGCTTATGTTGAGAGTATAGTAATAGGTTCTTTGTAAGCTTACATTACAAATATGGGAGGATACGATATTATATAGAGTCCGAACAACATTTACATTACTATATTTGCGAAAGTGTGTGTGCACTGTATGCTTTATTTTCTCAGTGTGTGGCAAAACGTAAAAACAATCAGAATAATACTGTGATTTTTTTATTTTCACAAATAGAATGTGAAAGAGAATGTGCATATCGGAACTTTTAGAAAAAAAAACCCTCGGAAAATCGTCATTAGCTAACTGTTTCCAAAATATTCAGTAGAAATTTAGCAATTAAATACTGTAAATACTTGTATTGACCTTCATATGCAACAGGCTAATAATACACAAAGTGCTTCATTTATAATTTAAGTTCCTGAAAGTATTTTTCTTAGCAGTTTTGTGTATTAAAAATACTCCATTCAATATAATGTTCTAACTCATACTCCTAAAATTGTCATGTACAATTTCCTAGATTGTGTGTGTTTTTCTCTCCGTAGGGTAACCAAATGTTGACTCCTCCTCCTTATGCGAATGGACTGAAAAACAAAGAGACATACGAGCCAACCAATAAACAAAGTTATAACGGTTCTAGATATATAGGCGTGGGTTTCACATCGATGTTACGTACGATTGATATCCGCAGAGCAGCTTCCTGCTGTGTGGGTTCGATTCCCGGCTACGAGATGGGAATTTACTCTCAATAGACACGGCCATCTCACTATACAAAGCAAAAATCACACCAATAGTAGCGTATGGTTGGAATTAATATAGGAGAAACCAAACATTGAAAAGATAATAAAAACATTTGTGAAGAGATGACATAAATTTGCGTCTCGAAATTTATGGCATCAAGACTCGCATATGAACTAGCAAGAGAAGCTTTCTATCTAGAAGGCCTTCGTTACACATTAGAGTTAATACTGCCATCTACACCTGCATAACAAAGGGTGATCCAAGAACTGCCGGAAATAAAGAATGACTTCTACAGCACCACCGCCATAATGACAAACGAATGGAGGAGAAAATCACATGAGCTCCCACAGACCGTTTCGCCGCACACGATTTGTGAAACGAAATCATCAACGCTTTCATCAACCAGATGTGAATTGTGTATGTGCATTGTGTGAAAAGTTGTGCGACAGATATATATCGCACATTGGTGTTCCAGAAGAACAATCTCAAAGAAATAAAATCCAATAAGAACTGCACAGGAGTTAATACCACCGTTGAAAAGAAATAATATTAAAGAGATAAAATAACGGTTAGGTTAAAAAAAATTAAAAACATTTAAAAAACATAAAAAAAAATCTGATGTGATCCATTCACATGATCTTCTCTGCCTCTCTGTAACATTATTGTTAACAAGCTTATTCTTCTAGTTATTTCATACTGAAAATTGGCAGAAACTGTCTAATTTTTTAATTCCTTGTAAGTAAAAGGGACATAAGGGAATATATAGGCAAAATGTTTTAAAATAGTTGCTATTGAAATCTCTTTCTTTGTGTAACCAGGAGTTGACAAGTTCCTGTATAAGAAAAGTTCAAGTATTTCAAAACTGAAATCAATATAAAGGAGTTCCACAAAAAAAAAAATGTATGACATAAATATTCTGTTTTATCGAGATCTGCGTCTTTTATGTAATAAGTCTTTGTCTATCTCTTATCGTTTAACAAAAATGCAAAATTCATTAAAAAGCATCCAGAATAAGAGGTCATCAGAGGCTATTCAAGATATTCATTTCATTTTTCATGTAAATATCTTAAATATAAGAGTTTGTAATCAAATTCGGTTTAATCAAAGCTTTTGAACTTTTTCCCATGTAAAGGGTAGTTGGGGTAGAGGATTTTCTTGAAAGTCTTCGTGTCGCATCCTTGAAAGATACCAAACTTAAATACCAAGAATCTCAGGGACATCCAAAACTCGTATTTCCGGTGAAATCTCGGTATCGAGTTTTTGGGAGCATTACAATACGTACCTTCTCTATACACTATGTACATAGTACGAGAAGATAAAAAACCTAAAGTGTTCCATACACATAACTTTCTCTACCTATTCTGCAATAAACTATTCTTTCAAAAGCTTATTGTTAATATCTACTTCATGATAATCAATTATGAGCATGATAAACTTTACCCGAAATTATCTTTTACTTAGTTCCTTGTAATTAGAAGGAAAATAAGGGAATAGGCCAGCTAAAGCGACACTCATATGTTTTAAAAGCTGTCAATGTCTAAAGTTTGGAATTCGCTACGCTTTACAAGATCGGGATTAAAAAAGTGAATAACGACCTCCAATTTGAGAAACGTAAGTATCAGAAATTTAAAAACCAAAACAAGGAATGTTTCGGAAATAATTAACTCTATAAAAATAGTCAAGTGATATATATGATAAATTGTGCGTTTTGGTGAATTTACGTTTTTCTAAGGTAAGTTTTGGTATATCCCTTATGTTTTACCAGTTATGCAAGTCATCCAGTACAAAGCGTACTTCAGAAGCTATTCATAAAAAATTCAAAATACACAGTTTATATCAGATGAAAATTTCTGAAGCATATGGTATTTTAATTTTATAGCCATTTTTGAGAAAATTCCAATTTACAAAAAGGTTCATTGTAAACACTTTTAGGTGGAATTTCCTTGATAATTTTCAGTCGCATCCTTGAAAGATGCTGAACTTAAAGATGGGTATTTGCACTTTTCGTTTTTGAGTTATGCTATTTACACACACACACACATACACACATATGGACGCGCGAATTCGTGCGCGCACACACACACACACACACACACTCAAAAGTGCTTTTTTAGGATTCAGGGGATCTCAAAACATATATTTACTGTAAAATCTTCATATAGAATTTGTTTGCTACATACTATATACGCAGTATATTGTGAAGAAAGTTAAGTCGATTACCTCATTCTATGTTTGTGAGGAAGTTGTGAAGGGTTATTTGCAAGTCTCGTTAAAGTGGACACTATCACGACATGCAGAAGAAGGTTAAAGTCACTGCCTTCATAGAACGGAAATAAAAATCCGATATTAAGAAAACTATACTCGTAGCATGAAAATAAAAGACTTTAGTTTTAAGGCCAGCCTTCCACACTTCGGCCATATTTTAGGGGAGGTAAAGTACCTTGCCAATCCATTGGCTAGGATTATGCTGTTGAAACGAGATAATAGAGGATGAGGGCAAATTTTATCAGTACCAACATAAGAAGCCCATTTAAGGCCAGACTTTATGCAAGCGAGAATGCTTGAAATTGTAAAACAAAAGAAAATACGGATCAGGTTTAGTATCAATAGTTGTAATGTTACTTTCGGCCGTTCGTCCATCTTTTGTGAGAGGCAAAGTACCCTAATAATTCTTCGAAGAATGGAAGAGGTCGACGGGGTTGAGGGCGGAGCCATATATATCATTGCCAATATTGACAGTGATTTTCCATTTAGGACAAATTTTTGTGCACGATATGTAAATTTCCAAAAGAAAACAAAATAGAAGTGTAATATGCATTTTCATATTTTGAAGAGGATTCAAGTCCTTGGTTTTTAAAAGAAACAGAAGCTTAAAAACAGAAAATTACAAAGATAATGTATATAACATATTTTGTCTTGAAATAAGCTTATATATAGCATTTTTGTACTATGGTTACATAAAATGTTTTAAGAAGTGTGGAAAATTAGACATGAGAATCAAATTCAGTTTGAAAGCGCATCAATTTTGAAAATAAGACAAATAAAAGAAGTTAAATAATTCTGTGTTTACTAGAACAAACTTAAAATTAACTTTTCAATTGAATTGTTAAGCAATTTTTAAGTTGCATTTTTGTGTTGCAGTTTTTAAAAATCTGATATGTTACACTCACATGACTTTCTCTATCTGTTCTACAAACTTCTTACATAATAGTATTCTTCTTTCTGCATGTTGTTAATTGAGGTACTCATTAGCACAACGTTCTTATTACTTAACCTTATAAGTAGGAAAAAATAAGGGAATAAACTAGGATAAAGCCATAGTCAAATGTTTTAAAAGCTGTCGTTATGCGATTGTCATTACAAATCCCTTCTTTTCTTGGCCAGGAGTAGAACAAAAGAAAACCGCACTCTCCCGTCTGAGAAAAGTATAAGTACTTCACTTACACTATTAACACTGAATACTTCTAAAACTGTAAGCTCCACGAGAAAAATGAATATGACATAACTTGTGTATTTTAACAAGACTTGCATTTTTTGTATAGTAAGTTTTTGTCTATCTCTAATTATAAGAAATTAAGCAAATTTCATCCAGAATGAACAGGTCTTTAGAAGCTATTCCCATAAAATTCAAGATATAAATATTGTCAGCTAAATATATTTAATATGCGATATTTTAATAAAAATCGTTACAGCCATTTTTAAGAAAATCAAAATTTTCGAAGAAAAAAAAAAGTTCCATGTAAAGGGTAGTTTGGGGTGGCGGGGATTTTTCTCAAAATCTTCATGTCGCATCCTTGGAAGATACTGAACTTAAGTACCCAGTTTGGTGCTTTACCGACTTTTCGTTTTTGAGTTATCTTGTTCACAGACGCACGGACACACACACACACACGGACCTTTTTGGGAAAATTCTTTTTTTTTTTTGGATACAGGGGACCCTAAAACATATATTTCCGGTGAAATCTCGGTATCGAATTTTTGTGTGGAATACAATACTTCTCTATCCTTATGTACATTCTACATACGGGGCTAGAGAAAGTAAAAATAAGATCATATAAAACATAATACTGAAGAAATCCTGCACAGTTTGGCATAATTTTCAGATGTTTCTGATACACAATTTATACAGCAGATGTTAAGAGATATAGAAACAGATATTTTGATAAACGGAATCTTGTTGAGTATCCACTTCAGTGTGTCATATATTTTTCTGTTCATATAACAGTTCTCCCTCAAACCAATCACTAATTTACTACCGGATGTGTTTACATGGTCTTAACTTCGCGGCGAAATCTACTACGCCTTTGAGTATAGACTATCCACTGTGCTTTCACATTTTCACTCCTCAATACGCGATCGGATGGCTTAAGCAGTGTGAGGTCATTGACCTTAGAGAAGTTATTTAAACTCGGTCCCGATGCAACATTCGTTATAACGAAACTCGTCCGCTCAAGATATTCCTTCCAACACGCGGTATCAGAAAATAAAATAGGTATATTACTTGGCGGTCTAATCACACTGAAAGTACAGTATTAATAGGCTAAATAATAAGCCGTATATAACGAAAATATTCATGTAATGCTGTCATTACACTGTTCTTAATTAACAATGCAAATAGCTGGAGATACCATTAGCAGCTAGTATACTGGTTCCCTATACACATAATACGTTGTACAGTCTAATTATAATGAGGAGTTAATAAAAACACCGTACCTACATTGTTAATAGTGCGGTTGTACCTGTAACTACAAACATCATATAGATTTTAAGGTTAGAGCACTTTTGATATAAAATAGCCGGTTGCTACTAAAGGCGTTAAATAAGTCCTTAGAAAATCCAAAAAAAAAAAAAAAAAAAATAATACACTCATAGCATTGAAAAACATTTTTAGTTAGTAACTGTCGTTTCTTACTAGAAGGTAGTTAAAGTTTTAGGTATATCCATCACGTGGTTTTGTTGCCACAGGTCATTGAATCAACAATCTTGTACTCACTTAGAAAGATGAAAAAAACGAGTTTCGTGTGGTGAATAAACACTTCTACTTAACAGGCTTAACACAGAAAGAGATAAAACATGGGCTGGATAAACTCCATGACACTTCTCATCCTAAGTTTGCAATAATTTATAATTAGACAAATAAATTTCAACATAACCGTACATCCACAAATCATGAACATCGTTCCGGGCATCCAAAAGAAGCGACTTCCTCTTTAATGATTGACAAAATCCAGGATATGGTTTTGAGTGATCGACGAATGAAAGTTCGCCTAATGTAGAGGCCTAGGCATATCATAAGGTACAGGCTTTCAATTTTGCACCAAAAATTAATGCCCGACAAAGGTCTCGGCATGGTGGTTGTAGTGTTTTCCCTCAATGCTCTCTGCGTCGATACATAACTGTGGATGAAACAGGATACACTGCTACACTCCAATCGGAACAGTGATTTTAAAGGCGAACCGATTTCACAGAAGGCAACGGTGGTGATATCTGCAGACAAGGTGATGGCCTCGGTTCTTTAGGTTTGCACGCGGAATCATCTACATTGATTACTTGGAGAAAGGAGGAACCACGAATGAAGAGTAATACGCAACGTTATTGCAACGATTGAAGAGAAATCAAGAAAAATATGCCCTCATCTGACAAAGAAAGCAATTCACTTCCATCACGACAATGTAAGGGTACACACCTGCGCAGTTTCAATGGCGAAAATTTTAGAATTAAGGTTCGAATTACTACAACATCCACCGTATTCACCAGATATGACCCCAGTGACATTTATTTTTGTTTCCAAATTTGAAAAAGAGGCTCGGCAGAAAAATATTCAGTCTAACGAAGAGGTCATCTCCCAAACTGATACCTATTTTGAAGACCTTCCGAAATCCTAGTTGTTAGAAGGCTTAAAACAGCTAGTGAAACGCTGAGAAAACTGTATCTAGCCAAAGTAAAATTAATCTATTCTTTAAGGAATTATTGAACAACCCTCGTACACTGTGTATAATTGGCAAACTGATGGAGAAATCCAATGAATACCCCGGTTTCTAGAAAAATAAAAATGTGGTGTGGATTTTCTTGGAACGCCAAATATATGAATGGGTGGTACCTAAAGGCTCAGGGATTGCTTAGTCTGACACTCACAGAAACTTGTGCGATGCAGTAGCGGCCAGGAGGAAATGGGAGAGGGTAGGAGGAGGAGGAGGTGGACGAAGACCACGACGAAAAAGAGGTGAGATCAATAACGATTAAGTTCAGCTTGCAGGTCTATTGCTCAGATTTTTAGCTACAGCCAGTGAAAGTAACCTGGCAAATCAGCCAGCTATTTACAATGCTTCCAACCAAGCAGCGTGGTCGTGAGTTTGGGTAGCTTCATAAAAATATGTGAAAAGAAGCAATAATTTTCTTCGCTGGTACCTTGAAAAGCAAAATAATCATATAAAGTCAAACTTTTATCAATTAAGATGCAAGGTTTTATTATCTTCCTCTTATGGGACTGCAATAATTGGTTACACAATTTTAGTGGAAGTGATGATATCAGCAGAAAGAGGAGGAGCTAAATAGGCTCTGTGGAAATGACACTCTTCGTACGAAAATATTAATTACATAAAACTTGTTTAATGTTTATTTCTGTGAAAACTAAAGCCTTCAAATACGAGATCTACATTTTTTTGTATATAAGTTTAGACCATTTGTTATAGTTTCCTAATTGGGCTAATTTCATCCACAATGAAGAGGTTCAGAGGCTAATTTCAGAAAATTAAAGATATTCATTTTATTTCCTATCTAAAAGCTTTAATTTATAGCATTTAAATTAAAATCGTTAGAGCCATTTTTAATAAATTAAACATTTTCGAAATATGTTCCACGTAAAGGGCAGCTTAATGTAGGGAGAATTTCCAGAAAAGTATTCAATTCAGAGGTAACTTCAATCACTTATTCCATTGATTTATAAATAATAGTTTCATTTACATTCGTTATTAAACATCTATAAATAAAACTAAAAGCCATTATTGAGAGTTATTATGAATAACAAATTCTTATTTGACAAATTCTTATTTTATTGGAAGTTTCGTTTATTCTGTGTACACGTGCCCTTCAGTTTCTATTCACAGATGAGCTTCATCATATAAGAAACACACCCGGAGTATAGAATAGGAAGGGCTGCGAAACGTAAGAAGGAAAAGAAAATTAGCTTTTCTTCCGATTTGCAAGCATCTTTCTCATAGCCCTTTAGGAGACGTGTGCTCAGCTTTCTCTAAAAGAATTACAAAGCTACAGACATGAGATACAGTTTAATGCAAACGCATTCATTAGACGAAGTGTAATAAGTAGTATTTAAAACTTACGTTCTCTGATCACACTTTCTTACTTTCTCGGCTACATATAGTTAGATAAAGTAGGGTACTTTTAAATTCCATCCAAAAATGTGTTATAGAAATCACCAGATGTGTGTAACTTCAAAATGTTTATTTTCTAAAAAATGGCTTTAACGATTTTGATTAACAGTTTTAAATTTTCTTTATTATACGTTAAATCATTTAATTATTAAAATCTGTTTTTATTCTAAGGATGTAATTTTAGAGGTAGTTTCTTTATAAAATTTCAATATATTTAGTATATATTTTTTATATCTCCTAAATTTTATTTATAATGGATTATTACTGAAATATAGTTTAAGTTTAAGATGTAGATACATATTAAATTTTCTTAAAATAGCCTCTAAGGTTCTCTTCATTCTGGATGAATTTTGCATAACTGATGAACCGTAAGATAGACCAAATCTTACCATATAGATATTCAGATTTTTAATGTAATTATCTATTTCCGAGATATTCCTTGGTAAGCTTCAAATTTTCAAACGGAAAGTCATTATTCGTTTATTATTTTCCTTTTCAAGAAAAGAAAATGGAATTTCAAAGCCTATACATAGCGAATCGGTTTCAAAAGCTTTTGCCATCGCTTAAACCTGCTGTATTCGCCTTATCTATTGTATTCTACAAGAAAATGTCTAATAAACTCTCGGTTTCAGGTTAAATAAACGTTTTTGTGTCACAGCTACTGGCTGAGCACTACGGCAAAAAAAAAAAAAAAAAAAAAAAAAAAAAGGTGTTAACACTGCTGTAAGAAAAAGTCCTTATATAATTTAAAAACAGTAAACAAAGGTAAAATAAATATATGTGAATTAAAAGCCAGCTGAATCATATTCAAGACCTGCGACTGCCGGCCAATATTAAAAACATCTCATCGGATGGTTTCGGAGCAGTAGATAAGAGCTTTTAAATGTTTATCTTCCCCACCTTTTGAGATTACTATGTAGTTTTATTTTCATTTCATTTGTTCTAGCATAATCCTTTAGCTACGGTTTTTAAATGTTTAACACATGTAACTTTAAGTAATGGATATTTTGTTTTAGTAATCCAGTTTTAGCTCCAACGTTTTTAATCCTTTTAGCATCCCTGTGGTTTCTGCTTTATTTACTTTGCATTTTATTGGTCATTTTAGTTATTTTTAATAATTCATTTTCATTCATTTTTATTGATCTCTACGATTGTTCTAATAGGATGATAATAACGCTGAATTTGAGCACCCAATCATCATCATTGTATTCAGCTCCTTTTTTTATTTTTTTTATTTTCTCAACTACAAACTTATGGAACATCTTATACAAAACGAAACTAAATAATATATATATGTATATAATATTTATAAAACTGTTTATTTAGGTTAAGACACAATAAATACAAGAATAAGCTTTTTAAGCATGTTTTATTGAAGTATCGGTAGAGAAAAGTCATGTGAATATTAAACACCAGAATTTTTTTTTTTTATTGGTTGGTAAAGTTACTAAAGCCTTTAATATATCTGTTTT
The DNA here is from genome assembly GCA_030762935.1 of Hymenopus coronatus. Classification (NCBI taxonomy): domain Eukaryota; kingdom Metazoa; phylum Arthropoda; class Insecta; order Mantodea; family Hymenopodidae; genus Hymenopus; species Hymenopus coronatus. The sequence goes on from CM060890.1 coordinate 38,615,638, forward strand.
ATAATCAATTAGATACTCAAAATCAATATATAAATTGAGAATGTAATGAACGAAAAGAGAAATTCCGTTTATTTGCATTATTCGGCACATGTATAATGGTGAAACAAAAGTTTTAAATTTTACATTGACGGGTTCATAAAGATACGTAAACAGAAATGTTAAAACTTTACTTTCCCAAATATGACCTGGATTTTATGTGGTTAGGAAAACACGGTAATAAAAATCAGATCTGCACCTCTTACAGAACTTTCTGTAGCTGTTCCACATATTGTTCTTACAAAATATTACTCTTTCATATTTACATCATACTATTCAAGATAATTATGTCTTATTTCCTGCTTCTTTATAATAGAAGGGAAATGAGGCTAGCACGATATTCAAATCCTTTAAAAGCTGATAGCTATGAATGGAAGGAGTAAAACAAGAGAGTTGAGACTTCCTCAGCGGCGAGCTGACTTCTCACCCAGTTCCCGGGTTCGATCCCCGGCGGGGAATCTTCTTTAACCAAACACATTTCGTATTCCCCGCAGAGTCTGCAAGTGTATTTAGGAGTGAATGTGTGTATGTTTGAAGAAATAAAAAAAAATATGAATAAAATCCCAAACGGTAAAGAATCTACAGCAAACGGGTTATTTCTAAAGCAAAGCCCCCGATTTGACCTTAAATGTTAAAAGGGCTATGTGAATGAAACAATAAAAAAACGAAATATAGTGACTTCTGTTTGAGAAGAGTTATGTAAAATTCGGCAAAATTCATCCACAATAAAAAGGTCTGCGGAAGCTATTCTCACAAAATTCAAGATATACATTTTATTTCTGACGCAAATATTGTCAATATACTGTATTTTAATCAAAACCGCTACTACTATTTTTCAAAAATCTGTCCATGTAAAGGATGGCTTAGGTACGGATTTTCTTGAAAACTTTTTGGTGTCGCATCTTTGGAAGATACTAAACTAATAAAGTAGTTATTGCATAAACTATACATTTGATACTTAAAGGCATTTTTGTTTTTGAGCTACATTGTCCATTCACACACATACTGAAAATTATTTCATTTTATTATTATTATTTTTTTTTTTTTTTTTTTTTGGACTCAGGGTTTCTCAAAGCATTGCTTGTGAAATCTCGACTTCGATTTTTTGGGTGAAATACAATACCTTCTGTAACTTTTTGTACGCTGTATACATACGTGCTAGAGAAAATAATGAAATACATTAGGAGACCCAATAATCACAACCGAAATCATCCAGAAATGGTTTATTGGAAAGCAAAAGGATTCTGTAAATTATTCTAAAATATGGTGTCTGCAACCGAAAAGAACACCAACTCGCTGATTTCATTGTAAATTATAGAGGAAAAGAACTACTTAAAACAGATCATTATTCCAAATGGAATTCCAGGAAACTACTTGTAACTATTGCAACTGTTTAGCTGTAGGTGTTGTTAAGTCATTGTTATATCGGCACACTGATTATATAGTCATCAAGTTGCTACCTTATAATATACGCGCGCACAGCTTCTACGTTCAGTTTTTCTACTCTACTTGTCACCGTGATTTACACACTTGCTTATCAGGAGAATAATGAGTCACGTCCTTTCTGTTTTTGAGAAAACTCTTCATAGCACTTCTTTATTGACGAAAAAATGCGCGTTAGTTCATCTTCACCATGTGTATTTCAAATTAGCAGGTCACCTCAAATTTTAAAAAAGCTTTCCATCCACATAACTTTCTGTAGCTGTTCCATATACAAACTATTCTTACAAAAGAATCTTAGAAATACTCTTCTTTCATCTACATCATGCTAATCGAAATAAACATTAACAGATTTGGTCTTGTATGGAATAATTGTTTTTTCACACAAGCCATGTGTAGGACAGGAGTTTGCTAGAGTCATACTGGAAAATTCAATGCCATAGCCGGGATTTGAACCACGGATCTCCTGATCTCTATGCGGTTGCCCTGCTTTCTTCCTTCCTTTCAATTGAAAATAAAATAAGGTCTGTAGCGTCAAATCCTTTGAACTCTGGTCGATATGTGAAAAAATTATAATTCGGTTCATTTTGCATGATCTGAAGTAAAACAAAAGAGATATAAAACGAACAAGGAGTTCCAGTTTAAGTAAAGTTTAAGTAGTTTAAAACTGAAACCAATAAGATGAAACACATCGGAAATCGTTAACTTACAAAAAGGATAACAAATTGAGTATTTTAACGAGATCTACATTTTTTCCAGTAAGAATTTTTTATCTCTTACGGTTTACCAGTTATATTAAGGCCATTCAGAATGAAGAAGTCCTCAGAGGCTACTCACAGAATATGTGAGATTTACATTTCATTTACCATAAAATATCTTAAATATATGCTGTGTTAATAAAAATCATTAGAGGCAATTTTTAGAAATTCAAAAATTTTGAAAACGTTTCCATGTAAAGACTAGTTTTCCTTTTGAAAAAAATGTTAATACCTTCCTATCGCATCCTTGGAAAATGCTGAACTTATATGTCAGGTATGGTATATAACCGACTTTTCGATTTTGAGTTATGCTGTTCACAGACAGACACACAAACACATACATGGACATCTTCCTAAAAATTCTTTTTTTTTTTAATACAGGCAACCTGAAATCCTATATTGCTCGTGAAACCTCTTCTTCTTTAGCTTATATGTATATATTACATGCAGAGAATGTAAAACTGTGAATCATTCCATTAAATGTGTCTCTACATTTTTTTCTGTAACAAATTATTCCTAAAAAGCTTACTCTTCTACCTACCTCATGTTAATCAAAATAAACATAACCATAAAGTTTATTATTAGTTTCTTATAAGTAAAAAGGAATTAAAGAAATATACAATTTTAAAGTGATAGTCAAATCTTTTAAAATGGGTTAATATGTGATTGTAATTCCCTCCCTTTGCATGCTCAGGAGTATGCAAATTCTGTATGAGTAAAGGTTTAGGTATTTTAAAATTTACACGATAACAAGGAATATTTCGGAAACAAACTTGTATGACATAAATTATGTGTTTTAACGCGCTCTATATTTTGTGTAGTACTGTTTGTTTATCTCTTACGGTATACTAGTACTGCAAAAGTCATTCAGAATTTAGAGGTCTTAAGGTTATTCCCAGAAAATTCGAGATATACTTTTTGTATGTCATAAAAGTATCTTCAATATACGATACTTTACATCAAAATTGTAAAGTCATTTTTAAGAAACTAAAAAGTTTCTTAAAATTTTCCGTGTAATGTGTAATAATCGGGCAGTGGAAATGATATTTTCATAATTTATTTCTACTTTCATTTTTAATGCATATAAATATTTCGAATCCCCAACTCATTTAGGTATAACTTACAGAGTCCTATTCCAAATGTAATTAGCTTAAATTGATTGTTGAAAATAATCCGCATAGAAGTTTTTTTAGAACCTTTTGTTACACTCTCTTGATAGAACAACTTTGTAAATATTGGCGTCAGAGAACGTAATTTGTTTTTGTGTTTTTTTTTTTATTTTGGTCGGAAAGTTTTATTTAACTATTCGCAACATTAGTATCCTCTCATATTTACTTCATGTGAAAGTTTCGAAGTTCTGCGAAGCTGTGTTTGGAAAAATAAATTACATTTCTTTTTAATTGTTTGAAAGCAATTTGTAAAGAAGTAACATTTTCTTTGCAAATGCCCCATTATATCAGATACTAATTGACACTAAGGGCAGAAATGTTTACCACACATTTGCATTTAAATTGGCTTTATTTTTAACGCAAAAGTCTTTAAGTATATAGTGATTTATTTTAATTTAAAATCATTACTTTTCAATAAAATTATATGAGGTGTATTAAAACTTCATATGAAATACCATATTTGATATTTAACCCAATTTTATTTATTTTTCACAGGCACTTGGACATACACAGATAGAAACATACACTCTCACACACTCACCTTTATCTAAAAATGCTGTTTTTGGATTTAAGGGATCAGAAAACGTGTATTCGCAGTAAAATCTGGTAACAGAATTTTGGAATACGATGCCATATCGAGTTCTCAAACCACAAATCTCTGATTTCATATCACGCTCTACTGCAAACCCAATGTTTCTTTCGAATGCAAAATGAGTTCCTGTAATTTGATTCATTACTTCAACAAATCTTTCAGGCAAAAGATCTCCTTTGATACATCATACACACAGAAGCTGCAATGGTCCAAGTAGTTTTCAATTCACAGTTGAAATTATTCTCAAAATTCACTCAGTGAGAAACATAGCTGATAATGTGTGTACACAGCCCGGAGGCAGGTTTTGCACAACCTCTAGGCTGTGACCACAAATTGAAACGCGCCCAAACGATGTTATATCAAAGACTTGTCTCCGGAACGTAATTAAGTGACACCATATAAATCCAGTGTTTAAACCCACGACAGAAGTCGTCTATAACAATATATATAATGTATATTCACAAAAATGTCTCTATTTATCCTTCACAAAACTATTCTTAATATACTTTATTCTTCTATTTATTTATGCTAATCCGATAAATAGTAACAGATGTGGCCTTATTATCTGCTTCCTTGTAGACGCAACGAAATTAGTTGAATATAGTAGGCTTAAGCGATAGTCATATACGAGCTGGTTGCTTTGTGATGCCTTTGAAATTTCATTCAATTTTCTTGAAAAATAAAAAGAAATATCGATTTCCCATTTAATAAAACTATAAACATACAAAAGCATAAAAAAATTGAAACCAATAACATGGAATATCTTGAAAAGCTTTGAATTAATATAATGGAAAAGAATGAGAATAATAAAAATCAATTTAAGGGTATTATTTGTGGGATAAAGAGGTATTAAATTATTAATAATTTTAATATGACATATTAATGTTATTTTTTAACTAACTTCTTTTCATCAGAAGTAATTGCTAAATTTTCAGAATTGTTTGACATAAATTGTGTTTGTGTTGACAAGATTTACACTTTTTGTTTATTAGTTATACGAAAATCATCAATAATAAAGAGAACTTCAGAGACTATTCCTAGAAAATGCAAGGTATACTTTTAATTTGTAATAAAATATCTAAAGTATATGGCATTTAATCCAAATTTCGAGACATTTTTAAGAAAATATAATTTTCAAAAACTTTCCATGTGACAGTAGTTGGGTTGGGGGATGTTTTGAAACCATTGTAACCCACCTTGAATGATACAAATCATAAATGTTGAGTTTGGTACGGTTTTTCGTTTTTTGAGTGATGCTGTACACACACATATACCCAAATAACATATATTTCCGATGAAAGATGTTTTGTTGGAATACGATACTTGCTATATGTAGTAGACAAAATAAAAATTGTCGAATCCAAAATCCAACTGAGTATCGTTTTATATCAATCAAGAGTACCAATTGCTAAAGAAAAATTACTATCTATGAGTTAAAGCCAGTTTAAGATTTGCAAGACTTAAAAAATCTGATGTGTTCCATTCACATGACTTTCTCTACATCTCTGCAACAAATTATTGTTAAAAAGCTTATGCTTCTATTTACTATATGCTAATCGAGAAAAAATTAGCAGAAATAGTCCTATTACTTTTGTAAGCAGAAGCGAAATAAGGGAGTACTATTGGTTAAAGTGATAGTCAAAAGGTGGTTGCTATGTGACTGAAGTTCCGTTTGTCGTATAGACAGGAATTGATAAATTCCTGTATGAGAAAAGTGTAAGTTTTTAAAACTGAAACCAAAAACAAGGAGTATCTAAAATAACGATCAACTACACGAAAAAATGTATATAACATTAAGTGTGTGTTTTAACGTGCTCTACATTTGTGTTTGGTAAGTTTTTGTCCATCTCTTACGGTTTAGCAATTATGCAAAATTCCGTAAAATTCATCCAGAATGAAGTAGACGTCAGAGGCTATTCCCAGAAAACTCAAGATATATATTTTATTTGTTAGGTAAATATTTTTAATATACGATATTTTAATCAAAATCGTTAGAGCCATTTTTGAGAAAATAAAAATTTTCGAAAAAATGTTCCACGTAAAGGGTAGTTTCGGATGGGGGATTTTTCTCAGCATCTTCGTGTCGTATCCCTGGAAGATATTAAACTTAAATACCAACCTTGGTTTTGAACTACCGTGTTCACAGACACACGGACACACACATACACACACTGACCTTTTTCTCAAAATGCCCCTTTTGGATACAAGTACCCTAAAACTTATATTTCCGGTGAAATCTCTGTATCGAATTTTTGGGTAGAGTTCAGTACCTTCTCTATACTCTATGTACATAGTACATATAAAGAGAGTAAAAAGGCATGCATGGAGTAACAAGAACTTGTTTTGCTGAAAGCGCAGATAAAAGTGCTGAAGTTTGTAAAACGAGAACAAAGTTCAGTGTCAGTTGTATTCCTCTTGGTTTATGTTCCCTACGTGTTTCTAGATTTCCATGTTTCTATTCAACTGTTTCCTTACTTCGTAGTGGGATGTTCTCGGACTGCTGTAAAGAAGGACTATCAAAGAATAGCTTTGGAAAACGTTGGCAGAAACCGCGAAGTTCTACGATAGCAAATCTTAGAAAGAAGCCATTATTCACAAACAGTCGCCAGTTGTTACATTCCCACACACACTCTCATTGGTGTTAAGGCCCCCGAGAATCCGAGTTAGCTGTGTATCGTTCAGGATAGTTGGTCGTCCAGACTTTGGAAATGCAAACGGCAGCAAAGTCGTAACTGTTTGCGGCGATTTATGGGCAATGGTGTCCGACGTTGTGCCAAATACCAATCGTTGGTGGGGAATCGAAACGAGGCGCATTTAGACGCAAACTAACGCTGGAATAAATACGATGCGGATAAAAGCCGTTCAAATATGGGCCTGGAATGGTTGTATTCAAACAGTCTGTTTTAACTTCTAAGCGTCGTAGCATCTGTATTGATCGAGAAGCTGACAGCACGGAGCAGCATGCAAATGGGTATTTTATGAAAATAAATTGCAAGATTGTGAGATGCGTTTATGTGGAGCTATTCTGAAATTGCCACAGAAAAGCCAGTTTAGGTGAAGTTTTGTTTCACACATTGCTTATACACCTTATTCCATCTCCAAATACAAACTGGCAGAACTAAAAAGAAATATCATAAACTTTTTTTTTTTCAAAGGGGTTTTGTTTTATTTGATGCCTTTTATGATGTGGATACGGGCTCAAATTCTATCACGGCATTGCATTTATCAAGTTCAGATTATGCATTCCAGCTTTAGGCAGCGCATGTTGTAGACTACAGAATGTCCACAACTGATACCTAATATACATTAAGCCCAGTAGAAGGCCGGGATTAAAATACTTTTGTCGCTTTTGAGGTTAGGGTGTTCACACAAATGAAACCGTCTTGGAGATTTAGTAGAAATACATATGAGACAGATGCAATATAGAAGTCCTGAATGAATCCGTGGTATTTAATTTTTTTATTTCCGATTCTTTTTCTGTATTATCCTCCACGCGTTGTGTAAGTAAAGACAGGAGTCATAAAGCATGTTTAATGGTTTCCCATAATATTTTTCTTTATTTAATTTTGGCAGAAACCCGTATTCAGCTGAGTTTCATTTCCGGTTGTGCTAATCTTTTGCCTACTGATTGCAACAAATGAAACGAAGATAGGTAAACAAAGCGTTTTATCTAGTCACTAGAGATATCAGTCTCCTAGTGGTCTGACATCAAAAGCCTGGAACTCAAAGTCTACCAACGAAGAGGTATCAGTTACTGGTTCAGGAGCAAAGGAAAATGGAGCTAACATAAATTTCATGTAGTGCTGTTTGTTTAAATGTCCTTGTAAACATTCACCTCTTTATTATAAATGCAACTTGAAAGGAAGGCATGACATCAACAACCAACCGAAAATTAATTGCAGGAAGAAATACCATGAACGGGATTACAGTTCGGTATTACAAAGAAGTAAAAAATCAGGATGTACTGGGTAAAGCACATACAAATCTCAAAACATGAAAACTATTGGATAGAGAAGGTATTCCACCAATATATTGAGATTTCACCGGATATACATGTTTTGAGACTCCTTGAATTAAAACAATACAGAAGCATATCCTAGTGTGTGTGGGGGGGGGGGTGCGACACGAAAATTTTCAAGAAAATTCTCCATCCAAAATATCCAAAAACATTTATCGAAAAGTTTGATTTTCACAAAAATGCTTGTAACGATTTTTATAATGTGAAATGTTTAATACATTTTCACCTCAAACGAAATGCTTATCTTGACGTTTCTGGTAATAGCCTCTGAAGACCTCTTCATTCTAGATTTTTGTATAATTTTTGCATACTTGGTAAACCATAAGAGACTGAGAAAATTTACTACATAAAAATGTAAATTTCATACAAACACCAAATTTATTTCATATGCTTTTTTTTTTTTTTTTTTTGGTAAGTTGAACTTTTTGGAGATATTCCGAGTTATGGTTTCACTTTTAACTACTTAAACTGTTCCCAAACGGGAAACATATTTTCTTTTGGTCTTCCGTTTGTTTACTGCTAGCAAGCAAAGAAAACCGACTTTCAATTGTTTCACTTGGCTATTAAAATACTTGACCATCGCTTTAACCAAGTGTATTCCCTTATTTCCCTTCTACTTACAAAAACAGCTAATAAGACCAACTCTACTGATGTTTCGTGTCGATTAGCTTGATCTCGTATAGATAAAAGAATATAAGAAAAGTTTGTTTCTGGAACAGCTAGAGAAAGTCATGTGAATGTTAAACATCGGATTTTTAAAGTTCCACTTGTGTAGTTCTCTTTTCAATTCTAAGGTGAGTGGGGATATCCGCCTTTACTAACAACTTACACTAGCAGTTTGTGGAACTCATTCACTTTCATTACGAAACGTCCAAACGCCTCATACCTACCTCCAGAATCTGAGAATCTAACCCAGCCTAAGCGTGGAGAAGCAGAACGCTGACAGCCTGTCCCGGAGGCAGTCAGTAAACATTTTTGAGGGTCGCGCCGTGGCCGAGTGATCAGACCACTCGCCTGTCACCTAGATCCCAAGCGACCACATGTGAGATTTGTGGTGGACAAAGAGGCGCAGGGGCGGGTTTTCTCCGGGCTCTCCGGTTTCCCCCGCCTTCTCATTCCACCGATGCTCCATTTTCATTTCCTATTTCACCAGTGTGATGCCACAAGTACTAAAGGCGGGCGTTAAACACTACGAAAAAAAAAAAAAAAAGCATTTGTTTCTAAACTTCAAATTACCCAATTTCTTCAACGGCACTAAAGCACCTGGCCTTATATATGAGATGCGATTTGTTTTTCAGCTATCGCAATCACTTTTATGCACATTAAAGTATCCAGTATAAACAATTCAGGCACTTGTAAAAAAATCTGATGTATTCCGTTCACGTACCTTTCTCTAGCTATTGCAAATACAAACTATTATTACAAAAGATTATTCTTTTATCTACATCTAGTAAGCAGTAGACTGTAAGAGATAGACAAAAACTTACTACACATAAAACGTAGATCTCCTCAAGTCGAAATGGGATTTTCATAACTTTTTTTCCAGTTTCATGATTTAATTGCACATGAATATTTAAAATTGGCCGCTCATTTTGGTATATCTTTCAATGAGGTACACTCATTGCAAATAGTTTAATAATATTGTTAAAAATAATCCTGCATAGTACTTTTTTAAAAACATTCTGGTACACTCTCTTCGTAAAAAATCAAAAACTTTGTAAATATTAGTCTCAGAAAAGATACATTTCCTTTATTTTGACCGAAAAGTTTTAATTTAGCTTTTGGCAGCACTGACATACCGCTCATTTTCCTTCATATGAGAGTATCGAAGTAGTTCGAAGTTGTGTTTGGAAAATTAGGTTACATGTTTTATTAATGCTATGTTTGAAAGCAGTTTCTGGAGAAGCAACATTTTCTATATAAATGTCCGACTATCTCCAAAACTAACTGGCATTAAGATCTGTTATTTTTACCATACATTTTTATATAAATACGCTTTATTTTAAGAGAACAGTTTTTATGAATATGAATTAGTTATTTTTTTAAAATTTAAAAATCATCATTCTTCAATAAAATTTTAAGAGCTTTATTAAGAAAAATTATAGCTTTCCTTCTTATGAGCAAAAGTACTCTATTTTTCGTCAATCAAACCTTGAAAAATGTAGCTCATTATATTAAATTATTGCTGAGATAATGGGTTAAACTTTAACATTGGCACATTCCGACTTCTCTTAAAACAAACAATGTATGTAACATGCTTTTTTTCATCGAATTGACCGTTTCGAGGCGCTCATTATTGGTTTCATGTTTAAAATACTAACCTTTTCTCGTACGGGAACAGGTCAACTCCTAGCCACGCAGAGAAACGGATTTAAATCCCATAGCAACCATATTTTAAAACATTTGAACATCGGTTTAGCCTAGTGTATAACCTTATTTCCCTTAAGTAATAAGAGAAATAATTACTAAGCAGTAAGTCCGTTTCTGCTAATGTTTTCTAATGTTAGTATGAGGTAGATAGAACATGCTTATTAACGATAATTTGTTACAGAGCTATAGAGAAAGTATGTGAATGGAGAACATTGATTTTTATCATATTGATTTAACATCTGTAACCCTTCCAAAGACTCTAAATTATTTTTTTCCGAGATGCTGCTCAACATTCATTACTATGACGTGACATTTGGAGAAGTAGGAGGCCACACAATTTGTCAACCTCGGCCATATTAGCTGTTACTGTAAAAGTCATTCAGATAATAACGAAAGTAGTTCCACCCTAACCGCTGTAATTCGGGGTATTGCGAAGTATAGTAAGATTACGTTTCAAATGATCGAATTGCATTACAGATTTGGCTTTTACTGCATTATAAATGATATTTTGTTTCTTTACATTATAGCTAAGTAATTTTTTATTTATTTGTCAAATTCAATGATGGTGGAAAACAGACAACCATTTCAAATTTATTTTAAAATGACATAACAAGAAAAACATTCATTATGTTAAATTATTTTTATATTACGTTTACAAAGAGTAAAATTTACCAAGGATTAATTAATTTTAAGATTAAAAAGAAGGAAAACTATTTCAATACATACATTTTTATTCACTTTAATTAAAACACACCATTGCATGGTTAACGCATTGACATGAATTTAGAAGTCCCGTTTCTTAACACAATTAGGGCTTTCCTTCTTTTTAAATAGAATATTGAACCTACATTTTAATATTTAAGATGGTTTATAGGCCATGGTTTATTACACTTTTCAATTATAGATTTATTTAAACCTATAATTAAAAGAACTTGACTGTGTGCCTATAAGCTTAACGAAATTTTGAGTGATAAAATACTAACGATGTGTTAGCACATTATCAATACATTAGTTTTAACTATCAATCGATAAAAAAATGCATATTTTTTCAAATCTTCCGGCAATTGTTAAAAACAATCCTTATTATTCCAAATTACTTCTTAATAAATGTTCCTAGAACCTTTAATACATATGCTTCTCATTATTCCGAGAATACTCCGTTAATGAATGTTCCTAGAGTATTAGTAATCTTAAAAATAACACTCACTATAAATGCATGCATAGAATTATATCAGCAATTAATTGTAGAGGGTTAGTCAGGATAATTCATTTACTATCAAAATGCTATCCAAAATGTTCAGATTTATTGCTAAAAGTTACTTTTCGTAAATAGAATTTTGAGTAATGGTAGAATATTTTAAAATAACTGTGTAAAAGTATACGCAAGTAACTTAAATACTGAGCTTCGAACATTTTCTTCTAAAATTTTAAACAGCATTTGCCAATAAAGAGAGGTCTGAACTTTTGTTTATTGCAGAAAACTAGAAGGCGATATATTACACGCTGTAAAACAAAACCCATGATGCATTACAATTGTATACAACTTTTTGTACCCTATATTATTCATTTTTATAGCGCTTCCACAAATAACAGATCGTTTTTCTGTCAAATTCCTCTTAAATACGGTATTTTCGAATTTTTTTAACTCATATATTTTTACTACACTCCACGGGAGACCACGATGGCTCTCAAGCGTTTAAAATTTTGCTATTTCTCCTTCATAATACTGTAAAAAACCAAAAAAGAAATGAATTGTTTATTGGAAATTTCTTTCAAACGCCAACGTTACAAAGCTACATCATATTTTAACGTGATATGCATTGTTTGTTGTGGTGAATTCCGGTCTTAGGTCAAGGAAACCGACATTCCGGCTGGAGTAGGCACAGAGCTGACCGCATTATCTTCTGGTAGCGGGTTGCTCTGTACTAGTCAGTGACATCTATCGACTGTTGGTGATGACAATAATCACCATAATGGTTATGATAACAATGACAATATTATAACAATAACAATATTAGTAATAATAATAATCCTTTGATATAAAAAGAACTGGCAGCAACCCGATGTGAATCGAATTCTTACTGCCAGAGTACCGAAGCAAGCTCATATTTACAACCCAAAAACGGCCGAAGAAGAGATGAAAAGATCTGCTTTATCGCAAAACGGGACTTAAATCCCAAATCTTGAGAAGGCAGAAAAAGAAGAACAAAACATGATTAAGTCACTGTTTCGGTCTTGCAGTTTCTCGATTATATAAATTTAGGAAAATAGGAATGCAGAGAACTTCATAACAAATTCAAAGAAAGTTCAATTGACCTAACGATTGTTAAAATGTGAATGGCGGAATATAAGTTACGAGACTGCAAGTGGCCATTGGCAATGTTCTCTTAAAATGACTTTAGATCAATTGTGGTTTACTGGGTAAACGCGAGTCAGTTGTTGAATTTAATGTCGTGTTGGCAGGTTGCTATGGTAGTTCAGAGGTTACAGTAACTACCAATCCCGGCTATGGTATTACATTTTTCAGTCACACTTTAAATATCCAAAATTCCAACATCTTAGTATGATTTTTCGATCAAATATGGATTTGTGTTCGAATTAACTGTGTGTAGGAAGTAGTTGGATATTTAGATTCAGATTAAAAAATTCAATGCTAATTACAATTAGTTACCGGCATTGTTTGAATTGGAGATGTGAATCACATACAAAAACTTTACGCGGAATATTTCAATAACTTTGGTTACTTAATTATGAAACTTTATTTAAAGGTTAGAAATTTTAGTCTCTAAAATGAATCAGTTTTTCATAAATGATATATTTTTTTAAAGGTTCCTCATAATTTACGATTACTATAATAATGTTTCTGCATATAATAGTAAATTTTAGTATATTTAAAAAATCATGTGAGAATGTGTGAAAAGTGATTTTTAGAAAAACTGTACTTATAAAATAGAATGCTAAGAAACAGGAATGTGTACGATCTTTAAATGACTGCGGGGACAATAGAGGCAGCTAACTGTTGATTCTGAATGGATGCCCAGAGGTGCATATATATTTGCTCTAATAAATATTTGCTCTAAAAAAAGGGGGGATTTAAGATATTTTGAGCGATTGTGGTCAAAATTTTTCTCCCTTATCAATTCCCTTATTTTAAGTTTTATTTTATTTATTTTGAGCAAAAATGACAATAACTTATTTTCGTATTTTGGCATATATAACAGCCAAGCAGATCTGCATATGAATTAAATATACATATACCAAAAAGTAATACTATTTCTGAAACATTTAAAGCAATGAAAAGGCATTTAGGATTCCATCTGTGTTTCTTCTAGTATAGGGCAAAGCGCATGCGAGGGAGTGTCCCTCTCGTACTGCAATCTATGCGAGACCTATTTTTTTTTTTTTTTTAAATACTGTTCCGGAGTCTGATCGGGACTCCTGCGCTGTATACCCTACTTTTTATTTACTTTGATTACTGTATGATTACTGAATTTCTGTTTTACTTTTTACACACACATACACAAACACATAACACCCATGCCCAAGGCGGGACTCGAACCCACGATCCCCTTCGCTGCGAAACACCAAAGCGAGACGCTTTGGCGAGCGCGGCCATGGGGAGCGGCATATTTCGGCTACCATTCCCAGCAGAAAGGGATGAAACGAAGGATCCATAAAAGGATAGACCGCGGGCAGACAGGTCATAGAGTCGCGCGGAAGTCCGTAACAGCTTTTGGCCGGAGCTGCACAGAAGCAGTGAACGACCCCACCACCATACATATTTCTAGTGTTCACGAGGAATATTGCCTAGAGCAAGCATGCGCGCCATCTATCCACACCAAAAACGGTACCAACGCTAGAAGCACACCCAGTGCTAAAACTTTCTTTGCATGTTTTTCATAACAGTACAGAAAGTGAAAATGAATATTTCAAATCTGATTCAACCTTACATAATTTTAATTCTCTGTAACCCCCGAAAGCAGTTCTTCAGTATTTGAAACCTTAATTTAAATTACATTATAGTTGTGCTTCACGGCAACAAATGTTACGATATTAAGGATAGTGCAACTATGGAATTTGGAAAATACAGATTAGATATATAAGATATCTTGCTGTTATACCAGTTACTGCACACAATAACAGTGATATCTTTGCCATGTTTAAACATGTCAGCTTGCATGATTATTTAATGGGTTTTATCATCTAAATTATTGTTCATATAAAATACTACACAAAAAGCGGTGTTATAAACATGATCTCCAAATCATATGATGTGTTACTCTAAATGGGTTTACAAAACATATATCAGATATTTTATGTTAACCTCTAATATTTGCTTTTTATATATTCCAAAATGTAATAATTTATCTCTCGAAATTGGAGCATTATTTTGAAGGTATCTCAGATTATTATATTTAATATATTTTTACAGAAAATGTAACATTTTTGAAACAAATTAGACAACAAAAAACATATTGAGAAGTATTTTGAATATGTAAAAGTGCTGATAAACGGTTGCAAGAAAACAAGGTTTAAAGTTGTGCTTGCCTATTAATTAATCTGTGCCTGTACATTTATAGTTGGTTGGTTGCGCCCAGTGGTACATTGTATCACGAGAACGGTATATTTTTTAATTTTTCAGACATTTTCGGAAAATTTTCACTATACTACTTTGATCATGTTTTGTGGTCTGAAATTGGTTACTTGGATTACTGAAGATAATTAAGAACGCGAAGTCCTGGTGGATGGTGTTAGAAAAAATCTTAATAAATTGCATGACAGACAAATGGAGGCAGAGGGAAGAAAATGAAAAAGAATAGGTACGTTTGTTTATAGTTAAAAAAAAGGAAAAAGTGGTCAAGAGAAAGGTATGCGAGTATACGAGGGACGTTCAATAAGTCCATAGAAAATGAAAAAAATTACACTCGTAGTATTGAAAAAAAAATTGTTTTTAGTTACTGTAGTCTCTTACTAGATGGCAGTTATAAAGTTTCAGCTATATTCACTACGTGGTTTCGTTGTCATGTGCTATTGAATCAACTTGTGCTTCTTTAGAAAGATGAAAAATAATATAACAAAACGAGTTTCGTGCGTTGGTTATACATTCTATTTAAAATTCTCAACATCGAAAGAGATAAAAGCCGAGTTGCAGTTCATGGTACATCTGCAACAATCTACAACTGCAAAATGAATTTAACGTGACCGTACATGCACAAAAATAATGAACATCGTTCCGGACGTCCAGTAAAAGTGAGTTCTTCCTAAGTGATTGACAACACCCAAGATAACATTTTGAGTGATGACGGATCAAAGTTCGTGAAATAGTAGAGGTCTCAGATATATCACAAGGTAGTGTTCTCAATTTTGTACCAAATATTAGGTCTGACAAAGGTCTCGGCAGAATGGGTGACGTATTTACTCTCATTGGAGAATAAACACAATCGTGTGATCGAATCGAAAGCTGGTTTGGCACTTTTCTGTCGCAATCATGACAGTCGATACATTAAGTGGATGTAACTTAAATAGAATACTACAACCCAGATATAAAAATACAGTAGAAACAATGGGTTTATATAGGCGAACCTGCTCCGAAGAAGGCAAAGGTGGTGAAATCTGCAGACAAGGGGATGGCCTCGGGTTTTTTTATACATACGCATCATCTACACTGAATTACTTGCAGAAAGGAAGAACGATAAATGAAGAGTATTATGTATTGTTATAGAACCGGCTGAACGGAGAAATCAATCAAAACGTCCTAATTTGGCAAAGAAAACTATTCTCATGTATCAAGTCAATGCAAGGGTGCACATCTCCGCAGTTTCGATGGTCAAAATTGTGATGAAAATTGTAGAAATAATTACAACATCCACCGTATTCACCAGATTTGGCCTAAAGTGACTTTTGTTTTATTTCCAAGCTTGAAAAAGTTACTCGATGGAAAACGATTCACACCCAAACAGTTGTATTTTTTGAGAAGCTTCCGAAATCCTACTTTTTGGAAGACTTAAAACAGTTAAAGAAATGTTGGGAAAAGTGTATCTAGCTAAAAAGGAATTATGTTGCAGGATAAAAAAAACTACCAAAAATAAATTGTATTTCTATATTTTCTAAAGACTTATTAAACGCCCCTTGTATGTAAAAAACAAGATAGGGAAGGATTAGTTTCGTTGAGGAGAAAAACACTGTTTTTAAAAGTTTGTATAGTGCTTAACGCCCTCTTTGACTACCATAACACCACAGGCTGATGAATGGAATGCAGACTGAGCATGGGTGGAATGTGATGGCGGGGGAAATCGGAGAAAATCCGCACCTGTGCCACTTTTTCCACCGCAAAACTCATATTTGGTTGCTTGGGATGAACCCGGGCAGTTTAGGTGAAAGAGAAGTGGTCTAACCACTCGTCCACGGCGCATCCCATAAAAAGGGATGAGAGGCAATGAATTAGAACGTTGTGTTTTATGCAGGAAGCAGGAAAGTATTATTCACTTTTAACTAAATGTGAAGGGTTAAGAAATTGGAGGAAAGAAATTTGAAATAGTATGCCCGTATAGATGAAAGCGATAAATGTGTTGAATGTGAGGGAAAAGAAAGGAATTAATGAAATAGATTAATCTTTGGGAAAGTTATAAGAAAAGTGGATAAAAAGCGAGAGAACATTAGAGAAAACCCAGAGGAAGGTGTGCAATAGGTAGCGCAAACAAAAGGGTCTATCCTGGGTAATAGCCTGAGAGCTAGGCGAATATAGCTTCTAAGCGAGACGGTCCCAACTCTACTTGTCTAAACCTGAATACTCGTGCAAACTCGACCACAATCCCCGAGGACGGCTAACGGAGAAGGTGATAATTGATGCCTCACAGGCATAGGTAATTGCGTAATACTTTCTTTTGCATTTAAACACTTTCTAAGCCTCTTAAAACAAAGGCACATAGCAAGCTGCGGGGTTACCCCTGTGAGTAAGTGAGTAAGTCGCTGCTCTTTGACTTCAAGCTGGAATAGTATGGTCTAAGAGATATTCAAACCTAATTACCTTAAGCTCTTAAGTTAACAATATTTTATAATTCACTGAATATAATATTTGTAAATAGTTGAAACTGCAACATAAATAATAACTGCTTAGATTAAATATGGGTTATTAGGCAGTTGTTTTTTTTTCCTATAGGAGTACCCGTGATTGACTTAGCGTTTGTTAAATTGAACTGTAGGGCTCATATTCTGGATTTGCGTGCACAAAAGTTCATTTCAGAAATCACTTCCACGGTGTGTCAGTATCTGTATTCACAGCTGAATTCGCTTGCTTTTTCATTTACTCGGCGAACCGCCAGGGAGCATGTATTCATATGAGACTATAAATAAGGCTTCAATAAAACAGTGCTTGAGGTCCAGGGAGAAATGGTGTGAATACAGATTATTAGTGATTATTGGCACTTATATTTCCAACCTGTTCAGAAATGAATACTATTCTATCTTATACCATTGTTTTCCCTTTTAATCACGTCATACTCTCTAACCTTTCACGTAATTAACTGCGGCGGCTAAAGGTACCCTTTCTCCTAAATTGATGACGTTACTCATCAACACAGAAAGCGCTATTAGAAATTGTTAAGTTAATTGCTTTATTGTGTTTAGGCTGTGCTTTTTACAATGTTATCCGTTCGTTTTCAAAGATTACCACACACTAATTTGTGAACTTACATTTCTTTTGGTTTATGTGTTTTTAGAAAGGACGTAATTATTTAAGCCAAGGTTAACTGCTTTAATATACGAACCCCCAAAAAAACAAAATTAACATTGATTTTTAAAATAAATGAGTCACTGACTTAGTTCTTTATAAACCTGGCTTCTGAGCCGTGGAAGAGCACTTCTATGTGACGTTGCTGAACAAGTAGGTCCGTAGCGTTCCCTCACTTCGCCATTTGGCTAGCAGGAATTACTAAGAATATAATATATGCTACATATGTAGTTGTAAAAATATTTCTTTTATTTAACAAATGATGAGTTACTAATAAAGGTTTAAAATATTTTATTTACAAGCAAATACTATTATTATTATTATTCTTATTATTCTTAATATTCTTATTCTTCTTATTCTTATTATTACTAATACCAATAGCAGCAGCAGCGATAGTAGTAGTAGTAGTAATAATAATAATAATATAAATGCAACTTTTGATTATATTATCTTCAATAAATTCTTCTGCTTCGTCAGTTTATTTTTGTTTTCGTTGCGTCATCTCTTTTCTCTCTTATTTAAATGTATCATCTGTAGTAACGACAATAGTTAAATATGTCCTCCTGACCAAAGTGCCCTATTTATGTAAGTTATTGTAACCCTTAGATGCTAACGTACAATCGACCACGGATAGCGGCAATAGTCACTTTCTCTATGACGTCGACAGAATGCTACCTCCAACTCTGATCAAACGCGCGGGAATGGAGAAGAGGGCCCTCAGAAAGCCTTATTGTTTTTTATTTTCGTCGTAGGAGAAAACATAACACTAAATTATGATGATGATGATGATGATGATGATTAAACTTATTCCATTCCTCAGCAACCATCTGTTTGACAATATACATATCGTAAATTTGAATAACTACAAAACCAACGTGGAAGTATAAAACCTATTCAACAAAGACGTTGTTTAAAAATCTGATGTGTTTCACTAACATGACTTTCTCTATATTTATTAAATTTTAAACCTGGGATAAGCCCATATCATATTTCTGTACAACCTTCTGAAAATGTTGTTTATTAATGGTAAATGAATAAAAGTTACATTTTGTTTATCTCGAATTTAAAAGATTAAGTCAAAATTAAGTATTACTTTTAAAACTTCAAAGGAAAGACATTTTTATCATTAATTCCCAAAACTGCTTTTCATTGTATGTTTTATTTTAGTGCTTATTTGCCTGTCTGTTTTAAGTTTTTAGCCTGCACCCTCTCCCCATTGTCACGTATTTATGGTCCTTAGTAGAAGAGGAAATCATTATTTCTTTGAAGGTTAAATTTACTTTTAAACTTTTTTTGACGGTACGATATGCATTATAATTTTCAATACTCCTCATGGCTAAACCATCATTGGGTAATACTTTTTTAAAAGTCTTTTTCTACAAACAGTTGAAGCTCTTTATATCTTTCGCGTGCTCTGAGGAACTACAGGGTAACATCTTAGAGCAACAATGGCATAAGTCACTGCGCTGCTGATATAGTTTTCCGAGTCAGTCTACACGTGACTCAGTATTTAGAATTCAAGTTGCATGTTTTCTTGATATCTCGTGTAGTGTTTTCCGAGCCCAGAATTTTCCTGCCTGGCGAGTCCTTTTTTACCGTACCAGGAGGCTAGCAGAATTTCACTGCAGTGGTTTGGCCCTGTGCCAAATCCAGCAAGAGAATGGGATGAGGGAGATTTCAGAGGGGATTCAGCAATGGCCCGGAGGGTGTGAGGCGCACGGATAAGAGAGGAGGGGAAAAATTTCGAAATGGGTGCGGTTCGCTCCAGGCCAGTTGTGCAGAAATAGGGACAACCACATGCGTGTGTTGGTCGACTAGCATGTCCACATAATGATTAGTAAAAGTCAATCATTATACTTTCTTCAAGGATGAAATATTGTTTGAAAAGACTTCAACAGTCAAGATTTAATATCAAAACTTAATGAATACGAGGTGTAGACCATTTAAGAAATAATTGTTTCTTAAATGGATTATTTCAAACTCAGTTTTTGCATCTACAGACAAAAATTACAGCCTGCAGAAATGTATTTTGAAACATTCACAAAAAAGAATCAAGATTGCTTTTAGCATCATTTTCATACTCATAGATGTTCTTAACTTTATGCATATTAGAAAAGCACAATTAGTTTACTATAAAATTTTAAATCTCCAAAACTGAGGATTTTTAAAGAGAATTTGGATAGAAGAAGCACAATATATCCTGTAGATTTGTTCCGGATGTTCCTTCAAAGTTGTTTTAAGAATAACTGACCATTAATTTAAAGTCTCACATGTTTTGTCCATAAACATGAAATATTTAAAATCAGAGGAATAACTTTCCATTATATTAATGCAAATAATTTTAATAAAGTAGAAGTCTTTAACGTTTCATATAATTTGAAATTATTTAATGTGGAATTTCTACACGGCAAAGAATTAAAATATTTAGACCTATTAATTTCGTAAAATAGTTGGTTATCATAAAGCGGTAAAAACAAAGTAAATGTTAAACAATGATGACAAAATATCGTAATCAAATGAGGAGGTAAAGCTGATTATCAGAACCGAAATATCTGAATACTATTTCAAATTAACGGAAAGGAAATCTGTTTTACTGTATGAACAGAATAATATTTTTCGTATGAGCCGGTGATTTTTAAATAACTTCATTCTTTTTAATTTCAATTTTGTCTCAACACTTGTAAGTGTATAACTATTTTATGTAATGTTTCCAAAACTGCATTAGAGCGTTTAGCATTTTTGTGCAATACTTGAAATTGAATTAAAATAATTTTTCATGAGAGACAAAAAAAAAAATGAATTCGTGAATAATGATGCTCTTACTATATTTTGACCAGACCTTCACGAACGTAAGTAACTAGCTTATTTATCCATTAGTTTAAATAACTATACATCATTTGTAGATATTAAACAAGAAATCTGTTCTACTAAGTGTAAGTAAACTTCAGAATACGTATAAATCGAACATTTTGAGAGTATTAAAAGTAAAAGTATCATAAAACTAAAGACTGAAATTTACCAGAGTACTTGAACGTATTATTTGCACAATCTAAAAATGACAGGCTTTTCTTTTCTCTATTAGATATTTTAAGGCGTGTCCAAATTACTGTTTTTATTTTGTTGGAAAAGTTGATAGATAGGAGATATTTAGCATATATATATTTTAACCTTTAAAATAAATAAATCTGTAAACATAGTGGAATTTCTAGCTGGAAGTGTCAGTTACATAGTTGCTTAAACCTGGAAGAATATGGTACAGTATGTTATAAGTTCTAAAATCTGAAGACATTACTGTATAGAAAATTGTTTTACCAAATAGTACAATGACTGTATTATAAAACACATATAGGTAGGTCATTTTGATATTTAGTGAATTACATTTACTTTCTTTAGGTGCTGCTGAGAGAGGTAATCTCTACACAAAGATCCTTTACACTGGAACACACTCTAGCGTAAGAGCTATCGATGAGAAGTAATAAACATATGTTGTTCCCATAGTGCGGATATGAGATACAGAAGTGATTCAACAAAACTGGAACATGCAACGCAATACAGGACTTATTTAGCCTATGAACAGGCTGAGAGCGGATCACAACAGTACCAGCTCATCTAAATTTCTTCTTTATAACCAGGCATAGGAATTTCCAAGTTTTAAAGCTAGGCTAAAGAAATTAAGTTGAATGTTACCGGGCTTTATACTGTGATGTATAAAACAAACCTCCCCCATCTCTATTCGTCTGTTAGCGGATGCAGACTTATCACGAGGCCATGTTTTACCTACCGTCATGACTCATGGTCATTGTTGTATGCGTTCTATGTTCTGAGGCTGGTTTGAGCATAGCTAACTTGAAGCCAATTGCTTGAGAATTTCTTACCTGATTATACTTTATAATTAAGGCTCAGAATTTGGTTCCTTGTTACTAAGCGACTGATATTCTATGTTAGAAAATCCTCCTACCAGTACAGAGCCACTTTTATCAAGTACACGATATATTTGCTTTGTTTATCTTTAACATCTAGCCAAGCCTGCAAGGTACACCGGCTCCCGAATTATGGTGCATTAAACCTAGCACCTTCACCTGACCGCCCTCTCGTGCATAAGTAAATATCCTGAAACCTATACGTCCGGTTGTGAACGAGGTAAGCAATTGTTATAGTTGTGGAACCAAGAAGTTATATATAGACTGACTGAAACATTTTATTGAATTACAGTTTCACTGCTACTTATGTAATAACGAGAGCAATACTTTGTACACAGTTATACAGATACCTACGTGACATAACACGAAATAAAACGCTGTCCTTATTATTGCTATACCATGGAATTAACTAAATAGAAAACACATCGCTAATGAAAGAACATTTTCTTATATATCAGGATTACGCCTCGACTTTTGCAATTTAGTGAACTCAACCAGATTTTCAATATGTAGTAGCACTGCTGCTTGTGTAGCACCGAATCGCAAATATTATTTCAAGTGTTCATCACTTAATTGACTTCTACGACGAATTGTAGAAACATCTCACACACATAGATTATCCCGAAGATGCACAATTTTCTTGCAGCGGAATTTTAGGTTTAGGAAGTCTGAAATTAAGGTGTAGAAACTATTTAAAGTATTCCTATTTTGATATTCATCCCTCAACTCAATATTGTTTTACAAAACAATTATTTCTAATCGCAGTTCAATAATATCGAGTATATAACAGTCATCATAACTATAAAAAAAAAAAAAAAAAAAAAATTCCACTATCACGGCGTGTGTGTGCTGCACGCAGTGAGGGTTGTAAACAGCCCTGCACGTTCTTAAGCGACCTTGACTCGACTTAAGGAAGCATTTAATGCGTTTATTGCTTGAACCTGGAAGACCCAGCAATAGTGTTTGTACATTTAGGTTTAAAACAAACAAACTGCGCTTCGCTAAAGCGTAATTATGAATTGCCGCTACTCAGTGAAGATAACTGTATTTTATAGGGACATCATATTGTGGTATGAAGAATAATGGTGTTTTAGACTTCGTGTTTTAAAAAGTATACCTTAAGCTGAAGATAATGAAGACTATTGTTAATTTTCGTTATACTATATAATGTACTTTAGTTAAAAGGCATGTTTTAGTCCTGACGTACGTACTCATGTGTGTATACCAAGAAACCTTAAAAAGGAGAGTTACAATATCAGTTTGTCAAATATAGTTTTCCATGTTTACAATTATTACCAATCCGATGCACTACATTCACATAACTTTCTCTGAGTCCCCTCCGTGGTGTAATGGTTACTATGCTAACTTCATATACCCAAGGTCGCGGGTTCAAACCCTGCGGAGGACGATGGATTTTTTCGGGCGGGAAGTAAAGCCGTTGGTCTCGTGTCGTAGATTTATGGCACGTAAAAGAGCCTCAAGCCTAAAAGAGAGACCCCTGAGCAAAATTAAGGGGTCTTTCACACCCAATTTAGAATGGGTCGCTGAGAACCGCAGTAATTAAACACGCCATTTTTTTTTTTACTTTCTCTTCTTCTGCAACAAAATATTTTATATGAACTTATTTTCATATCTTCTTCATACTAATTGACATAAACATTAGAAGAAATGATTTTATTGCCTATTTACTTGCAGAGATAAGAGGCAACTGCAATATATAAACTAAAGCGACAGCATTTCAAGAGCTGATGGATGTATTTGAAATAAAGGAAACGAAATACCAGTTACAACTTGAGAAAAATATTTAGTACTAGAACATTTAAACCAATAAAAACGTAGGTAGTGGTTTCTACTCCACAAAAATGTATTTCACGTAAGCTAAGTGCTTTAACGAGCATTTACGGTTTGTTATTATGTAGTTGTAGATAAAACTACGTATAAGTATATAAAGCAAAGCAATGTTTTAAAATATTCTTTAAATCGAATTTCGGGCTAGAACTTATTATTAGTAGTCTATGTTTACTCAATCCACCGCTCGCAAATCATTATGTAAATATGATCTAAAAAATTCAAGGAACTGATTTCAGTTGTCATGAATATGTCTTAAAAATATAGCATTTTTAATCAAAGTCGTTTTAAGAGCAATTTTTACTTTCTCTGCACGTACTAACTATGTACTTAAGTGTATAGAGAATGTATTGCGTTCCATCCAAAAGTTTGATGCCGAGATTTCACCAACACGTTTTAGGTTCCCCTGTCTACAAAAAAGAAAATTTAGAACAAGCTCCGCGCACGCACGCGTGTGTATGTGTGCGCGCGTGCGTGTGTGCCCGTGTATCTGGAACACGATAACTCAAAAACTAAAAGTCGGTAAAATACGAAATTTGATATTTAAGCTTCTAGGAATGCACCACAAAGATTTTGAGAACCCCCCCACCCCAAACTACCCTTTACATAGAAAACGGTTAGAAAATTTTTATTTTTTCAAAATTGGCGCTAACAACTTTGATTAAAATAACGTATATTAAAATGTATATCTTGAACTTATTGGGAATTACAGACCTTATACAGTGAATGAATTTTGCTGAGCTTTATATAATTGGTAAACCATAAGAGATGGATAAAAACTGTAGATAACATTACAACATAGAACTTATGTCATATACGATTTTTCGTGGAATTGATTTCTGAGATATGCCTTGTTATTTGTCTCAGATTTCAAATACTTAAATTTTTCTCACACGGAAAGTTTTAAACTCCTGGCCCTGCTTAGAAACGCATTTTAAACACTTTAACCTAGTGTATTCCCTTATTTCCCTTCTATTTACAAGAAAGCAATTAATTAACAATTTCTTCTAATGTTTATCTCGATTATCATAAAGTAGATGGAAGAATGTGTTTTTTAACAATAATTTGTTACAGCGATGTAGAGAAAGTCATGTGAATGGAACAAATCAGATTTTGTTTTGTTTTTTTTGTTTTTGTGGACTTCTTGAGTGTCTTCTTATTCTGGGAACATTCTGAACTTAAATATGAATTTTAGTATTTAAATGCAATTTTCATTTTTTAGTTTGCTATTTAAAGATTCATATAGACGCGCGAACACACACGGAGCTTCTCCTGAAGTTGCTTTTCTTAGAATCAGTGGAGCACATAACATATATTCGACAAAATTTCGAGATCGAAATTTTGGGTAGAATGCAATACTTCCTCGTATTACAACAAAAAATAAACAAAAACAACAACTGTATATATTCTGTGCCGTTATACTCAGCGAGGCGACCTAAGTGGTTAGTCTGCTCGGTTTTCCTGCTATTTTTCACGCCCAGAAAACACACCAATTCTCCTTGTTAGTGTAAAGGGAAGGATGGAAGTTAGTATGCAGTTTGTCATTAGTCATTATTTATAGTTTTAGCTACTATCTACGTATACTTGGATATACAGGTACAGTAAGAACCAAACAACCATGCGATAGCTTCGATGCTTTGTTTATCGGCTGCAGAAAATGTGATGTGGTGCATCCCGTGACTTTATCTCCAAGCTATTGCTGCAAAAGAGTATTCTTTCATCTACATCGTCCTGATCAAGATAAATGTTAACAGAAATTCTCTTATTACTTGCTTCCTAATTAGTAGAAGGGAAATAAGAGGATATACTAGCAAAATGATAGTCAAATCTTATTAAATCTGGTCGCAGTGTGAAACAATTTAAATTCGGTTCTTTTTCCATTCCTCGCAGTAAGACAAAAAAGATCTGAAACGAAAGTTGACTTTCCGCTTGACAAAGGTTTAATTAATTTAAAATTCAACTATGACAAGGTATATCTCCGTAATGATGAACTGTACAACAAATGTATATAACATAAATTGTGTACATTAAAGAGCTATATATGTTTGTGTAGTAAGTTTTTGACTACTTCTTACGGTTTCTCAGCTATAAAATGTCGTCCCTGAAAATTCAAGATATAAAGTTTATTGGTCATGAAAATATCTTTATCATGTGGCATAATAATCAAAATCGTTTGAGCCATTTTTGAAAAATTAAAATATTCGGAAAATGTTCCATGTAATGGTAGTTTTGGATGGGGGAGTTTCTTAATAATCTTCGTGTCGCTCCTTAGAATATACTAAACTTAAATCCTGAGCTTAAATGCTGAACTTAAACAGCTAAACTAAACTTTGGTATTCCGTTTATGAGGTATATTGGATTACCTGACTGAAGAATGAATGCAGACGGCCACGAGTGAAAGCTTGCGTAAACACAAACGCTACATTTTACGTCATCACTTCCGGTGCGTGCCCTGTACAGCACAAGACTGGGCTGCAACGGTTGAGTCTCTTACTGTGCACGGGTTCGAATCAAGTCAAAATGCAAACACCATCGCGACTGGTCATTCGCTCACAAAGTAAAAAATTAACATTCAATATTGATAAGGAAAACAGCAAATTTAACTTGATATGGATCGTGCTGATATTTTGATGGTCAGACTGCACTGTAATGTACTCCAGCCCTCTCTAATCGCTCTATACCGTCCATGCTCTAATACTGCATTCTTTCACCAGACAGGTAGTACACACACATACAAATACACACTGACCTTTTTTTTTAAATATACTTGTTATACAGGGGTCCTCAGAAACATTTATTTTAGGCGATATCTCGGCATTGAATTTTTGGTGGAATGCAATACCTTCACTATATGCTAATGTACATCCACAAAAAAAAATGTCCGGGACGCCAAATTCGTACAGCACCTTTTTCTATGTACACCATCCGCGTTACAACTTCGACAATTGTTGTCACAAGTCCAAATCTAAATATTACTGACTCATATGATCAATAATCAAATACACAACTTAAGCTTCTTCAACACTAAACTATCAATATTAACTAAAGATATTAACGACATAAAACATGATTGTTAAACCTGTCATTTTTCATGTGTTCACTGTAGCGCTATGACCTGGTGAGGGTTGCAGGTAGGCTTCTCACATGTAACAAACACTTTTTTTCCTTTCTTTAATAATCTTAAATCAACACATATTTGACATACGTATTTCATACACGACATTGGATATAGTTATTAATATGATAGTTATTATGATGCTTCTTTAAGGACTTATTCTACCGAACATCATATATGCTGCACACGAAAGTATGTGGTGCTCAGAAATACTAAGGCTATTATTAAGAAAACCAATGTTTAGAAACATTTTATGGTCTTTTTATTTAACGTAACACCCCCTTCAGAAAGCGATCAAATGCACCCATGAGGCAACATTTTCTTCTACGCGTAAGGGAAAGATGATTGCCTATCCTCTAAAGATGCAAAATACGTGGGTTTACAATTCCATCATTGTCACCTATGTGCAGCATGTTGGGGTTGGCTATCAAGGGACGGTCTAGGTGTACTGTGGAAGCTTGACTATACAACTAATGGTGTGCAATACACGGTAATATCGATAATATTGAATTCCCTCTGTGAGAATGTGTTCTCTATTGAGAGTGTGTGTGCTGAGGTAACAGTGGAGCTGCTCTCCAATTATCTGTAAAGAGCAAAAGACAAAAGATGGCCACTGGGTACAAATCTAGAAGCCTAGACTCTTGTAGCTTCTTGTTCCCATTACTGTAGGCATTTATTTTGCCTATTTCCCAAAGTTTGAGGGCAGTTATATGGGCTCAGGGTCAGGGTCAGGGTCATATTAATATGTTTATTTTTACTTTCTCTAAGCGTACTATATACATAGTGTATAGAGAAGGTATTGCAATCCACCAAAAAATTCGATATCGAGATTTCACCGGAAATATATGTTTCAGGGTCCCCTGTATCCAAATAAAGTATTTCAGGAAAAGGTCCGTGTGTGTGTTCGTGTGTCCGTGTGTCTGTGAACACGATAAATCGAAAACGAAAAGTCGGTAAAATACCAAACTTGGTATTTAGGTTTACTATCTCCCAGGGATGCGACACGAAGATTTTGAGAAAAATCCCCCCATCACAAACTACCCTTTACATAGAACCTCTTTCGAAAATTTTGATTTTCTAAAAAATGGATCTCACGATTTTGATTAAAATATCGTATATTAAAGACATTTACCCGGCAAATAAAATGTATATTTTGAATTTTCTCGGAATAGCTTCTGAAGAGTACTTTATTCTGGGCCAATTTTACGAAATTTTGCATAACTGCTAAATAGTAAGAGATGGACAAAACGTTACCACATAACAAATGTAGAGCACTTTAAAACACACACTCTACGTTATATACATTTTTTTCGTGGAGGTGATTGTTTTTTAGATATTCCTTGTTTTGGTTTCAGCTATAAAAACAGACTTTTCTCATACAGGACTTAGTGAACTCGTGTCCATACAAACAAAAGCACTTCAGTCACATAGCAACCAGCCTTTGACTATCACTTTAACTTATGGTACTTCCTTATTTCGCTTCTACTTACAAGGAAGCAAGTAATAAGTCCATTTCTGCTAATTTTTTGTCGATTAGCAGGAAGTAAATAGAAGCATAAGCTTTTTAAAAATAATTGGTTGCAGAGATATAGAGAAAGTCATGTGAATGTAACACATCAGATTTTTTGTTTTAGTCTTAGAAGATAACGACTTTCAACTTTTTTTAGTTAGTTAACACGAGTGTTAGTAGAATTAGGTTTTTGAGATCATAGATAGGTCCATAACTTCACATGCCAAAGTTATATTAATGCGATACTATGTTCTACAAAACCAGTCAACCATAAAAAGACCAGCAGTGAGAGATTTCAGCCTAAAAAATTATTTATGGAAGCAAGGCCTTCATAACCTATCGGCCGCCGTAACGTTTTTCCGGATCTGTTTTCTGTTATCTTAGAAAGTAACCATTGCAGTGTCAGTCACCGACCATTGTGCAGCTCTTTCGTGTGTGTTGCGAACACAGCTTTTACGGAGACACCCGAAGCCCTTCGATTGACACAGAATCTGGGAATGACTCCCTTTTGTGTCCACAGGTGTAGGTGTAGAAGAAGTAAA
The DNA here is from genome assembly GCA_030762935.1 of Hymenopus coronatus. Classification (NCBI taxonomy): domain Eukaryota; kingdom Metazoa; phylum Arthropoda; class Insecta; order Mantodea; family Hymenopodidae; genus Hymenopus; species Hymenopus coronatus. Next base: position 38,644,685 of record CM060890.1, read on the forward strand.
AATGAACACTACAGACACAATTATGGAATAGTGTCCTCAAACATTTGAATTATTAATTCTTAGGTAAAAGGCGATAAAACTGATAATTCCACTGCCCGAACTTGTTTCAATCTATCTGGATACCTATAATTTAGCAAGCGAGTTGGGTCCGTGGTAAGGTGTGTCATGCATTCTGGAGGTTTCTCTTCAATTTCTGTCGATCGCCCAATCTCACCTAAAGTTTATTGTGGCTTTACCTTGTTGTTAGGCAACCACAGGGATGTTTACACTCTTCCAAGATCTTTTCTCCATCATTTCCCCTCATATCCGATTCCTTCCACAACTTTTAAATGTTATTCTATGTTACATTTCAATAGCTACAGGACAGTAGGCGCGGCTGCTTGCTCAAAGACTCAAGCGGACTGTTTGGTCTGCGGATCGTTCATCGAACTCTCTAGGTCAGGCTGTTTCAACTCAGGTCCACTGGGTCGGAGTATTAATACGTCTTTAATCACAAACCTTGGATCCCGCAGGTGATAACCAAATCGTCACTGGGTAAAGAATGCGATTATTACAGCGATTTAGCCCTATTTCCTTTTACAATTATGTAGTTAATTCGTCAATGTATTTTTCATTATCATAAATTTTTCATCAATCATTAATGATATACAGGCTCTTTGAAATGATACCAATGAATGTCTTATAGTTGAGTTAATTCAAAGTTTGATGTCGCAGCTTCGAAACTCTTTCAGGTGACTACAATATTATACATACATATATATTATGTCATACTTAGGTCACTGTTGTGTTATGGTTTTATATATTGTGTATATATTATGTGTATATATTTCTTTTAAGTGTAATTATTAGTATAAGGGGGTGCATTTACGAAGGTGTACTCTTTGCTGTAAATTTGAGTTGCTATAATTGAATATCTTTGTATTTTTATTTTCGGGTTCACTCTTAATTCTTTATTGTTGTTTTAATATTGATTTTGATTGTGTATTACCTTTGTCTTTTTATTATCGTGTTTACTCTTAATTATTTGTTGTTGTTTTAATATTGTTTTAGTGTGTATTACAATAGCAAGTACGGTCTGTAGACCAGTACGAATGTTGAAATTCTATGTACATATGATATTGTTATGTCAATAAATACACATATTTATTCATTCATATTTTATGTAACATTGACATTTTCGTTATTTTGAGTTTAGGCGGCGCAAAAAGCAATTGGATGTTCTTGGCAAGCACATGTTACGAAAATAAAGGAGATCCTCTTTGTTTGTCAGCAAAATGTTCTAGTTTTCAGCTAAAGATTCAAACGACACTTATCTACTCTTAAGACTACTTATGACTCGGATAGTTTGAGGTTTTTCTTGAATATGAAACACAGGTTTCTTGTACATATAATACTCATTTTGTAACTATCGTAATAGTAAACTCCCAATAAATTATTGTAAACATCAACAAGAGCTTGCTGTTAAATATACAAACTTTTTGTTAATATCATTTTAAAGATACTAAAATACTGGTATTGCCTCATTGCAAAAGTGATTTACTTTTTTTAACATTATCACCATTCTTTGGTAGAAGTATAATAGTACTATTTCCGTTATTTCTTTTATTAGTTTCTTGCCTCAATCTTCAAGATCACTAACATTAAATTGCCTCTAAAATATAGTATTAGCGATGAGTACTCCAGCTTATTTTTGCCGGTCATTTCGTTTCATTCATGGTCGGATGGGATGAAATTGTATTGTAGCACATGGGGGGTAATTAGCATAAACGTATATAATACAAGGGGTTAATTAGTAAGCACTGTTTCAGAAGCCGGTAATGGCGGTTATATTCGTTGGGGTTCATTAGGGTAGGTAGCCGAGTTTAAACATTTGCGGCCAATAGCTGGTCTGTCCAGTGGTGCGCAAGCAGAAGGTAGCTTGACGGCGCTGAATGGAAATGTTGCAGGTCAGTAGTAAAAGAGTAATTGCTAAGCCACACAGGAAGAAGTGTGACAGGACCTTGGTATACAACGTAAAGATACAGTTAATAATTGTAGGTATATTTTAAAAGTGAAATAATTATTATATTTTGTGTGTAGTGTCGTACTCGCCTCCTATTTCACTTCTATTGACTTATGGTTACTCATATCCAGTTTATTCTGATACTTGAAACAACAGTGAGCCGAATGCCTCACTGTATTTCGGAATTTGTTTGTTGTTGAATAGTTGTTGGTTTTGGATAGCAACATATGTTGGAGGAATAAACAAGTAACTAAATGTACTTTTCGTAATATAAAGAATACGATTATAAATTATACTTTATTATAAAATAAGCCATGAATATAAGAACGTCGATAAATGAAATTATTTATCCTATTGATGAAACAATATTTTATCAGGTATAAGTATCTGGATAATCTGAATACTGTAAGAAATGTTCAAATGTACAAATAATGCTATAATGTTAATAAATAATACTTTAAATGTTAGCTAACCAGAGTGCAGCACGTCGGCATGTTAACAAAAACACTGCTTAAGTAGGCAATTCGATGTTTCCCGCTCTGCCTACGCTACCTCACTGCCATGTTTATTTATTTTTGGGTGTAGCTTCGAATCTAATACACGATGGGCCGCGCCAAGCGAATGGTTAGGCCATTCGCCTCTCACCTAGGGATCGATACCAAGCGACCGCATGTGGGATTTTAGTGGACAAAGCGGCGCAGGGGTGGGTTTTCTCCAGGTTCTCCGGTTTCCCCCGCCATCGCATTTCATCGGTACTCCATCTTCATTCATGTATCATCAGTGTCATCGCCTGCGGTGCCACAAGGTGTTAAACCGAGCGTTAAACACTATCAGACAGGGGAAAAAAAAAAAAAAAAAAATTACACGATGACCATGAGGCGATTTGTTACTGTATCCTTATTGGTGTTGAAAACTTTTTTTTCGTATCATAAGATCTTGCTTTGGTTGTCATTTCGAAGCTTCCTGTAGAAAATGCATATATGGGAAGCCTATCCAAAGTATAAACCCATTCTACCATTTTTTTCAAGAAGCCATTAAAATCCCAAGATGGATTTTCTAAAGAGAAAATCGACTAGAAAGGATTTTGCAATGTGGCTATAAGGAGGAAAAGTAGCAGGAAAAAGACTAGAAGAAAATAAGCTCCAAAATGCCAAAAGAATTGCCTTGAGTAGAAACGTCTGTGCGTTTTATCGAGTTCTTTTTGGTGAAACGACTCAGCCAAACAGCAAACTTACTACCCAGGAGCTGTAAACAGATGCTGGAGAAAATACATGCAGAGGTGGCCTTATCCATAGACATTCGCGTTACATTTGCATTTCAGAGAGCTGAACACATACAAGGCCGCAAACCATCTTTTAAAGCATTCTCGTCTCTTATCCAGTTTGGGAATGCGTTGTCTAAAACTCACCGCTACAGTACAAGTATCTGTAGCTGATTTCCTGTTCCGCTTCTAGTTTTGCTACTAATCGCATCTACAATATGCAATGGCCTGACCCAGTTGATCAACTGCCAGCTGTGGGAAGGGTACCGGGTTCGATTCTTGGCTGTGGATGGGAATTTTTCTCTAGCCAAGATTATTCACTATACCCCACAGAGTCTGGAGGCATGAATTAGAGTGTAAATGTGTGCGTGTAAAGTTAAACATAATTTAAAGATAACACTGTTCTAAAGGAAAAGTTGCCATTAAGACCTATTAGTTAAAGGCAGTTTTTCCCACTGCCTGGTTTCCTATTGATATAGAGTTTACAGCTGATGTGTGGAACATAACTTGCATTTTTCATAGAGAATTTCAGATAACAAAATTAGCTGTTTTACCCATTTCTTGATGTTTAAGTCTAGTGTACACACATCGTGGGGGTTTGCAAATAACATCGAAATTCCCACGTTTCTGACTTATTGACGAGTTTACAACGTGTACCTAAAATCCACCATATTGTCCATTTTCGTTGTAAAATACATTTTAAAGTTTATTAAATTCAGTCCACCTCTCAATAAAGATGAGATTGAATTCATAGGCTTAAAATGTATAGCTATTAAACAATGAAGTGCATTTTGGATAAGGAAAGTTAAAAAGTAGGAGTAAATCCAAATTTAATCTGTATGATGCATCACTTTTAATGCGAGATGGAAGAGGAGAAAATATTGTACCTCATTTTGTTTCTGTAACAATTTGTAAGAGTGGCATATTACAATTAACCATTAGTTAGATTTTTTATATAATCTAGCATTATAAATGTAGAAAATAAATCATTAATCCATAGTTGACTAAGAGATTCCCTTTATGTATTCGTAAATGAGACTTTAGTTTTTCTCTGAATTCCATTATTATTACCTGACGTATAAATATCAATAAATATACAAATAAACAATAAACCAATTCTCAGCATTTCCTTTCAGGGATGACAGTGAACAGCTGGTAAGGACTGTAATATAATACATTATCATCACAGCATGGTAATTAATAGGGATATCATCCTGGGGACCGATAGAGGGATACAAGTGGATACCAGTTGCATACCTACCGAGTAGAGACCGACCTGCATTGGCGACTGCACGCGCCGAATGTAAACAACCCGTAGTAACGCGTTGGGGAACGTGGCTGGGCGCAGCAGTATACTATGCTGTATTAATTACAATATTGTCTTACAGGTAATTAATGCATTTGATAATAGTGTATGTTCTTCAATCAAGATTGTACAATCTCTTGCTTCAAATGGATTGCATGACGATTTGCAATTCATACAGAAGAACTTTACACATATATCTACAATAATACATATTCAGAAACATCGAAAATTGAAATGTTTCGAGCCCTGAAAGCTGTGGATGAACTTGTTTATTGTTAACTTGAATAAATAATCAGAGATTCGTGACGCCTGTTTTAGACCATCTGAAAAAGAAAACAAAGATAGTGTTTGGAAAACAATGTCGGATGTTCAATAATGCGTGAAATACGAAATGTACCATGAGGTGTGCTATGGTAATAATTGCCGATAGAGTATCTTACCCAATATTCAATGTGTCCTATTTCCGTTTTGCTCCAATCATATCTGAATGTGAAGCGAAGTTTTTCGCAATATAAAACCTGTTTACGTGCCAATCGGAGCTGATTCACATTTGAGACGTAACGAATGTATATTGCTGTGCATTGTAATCTAAGTATCTTGAGAGAAAATGAAACGATAATGATGCTGATGACTTTTTGTACAAGAGCAATTGAATGTGTGTAAATATTAGAATGTTAGTTCCCGTAAATCAGTGGCATTTATGTTTATCATCCACTTAATCTCAGTCGCCTTCCGCTGCTAGTGAAAACATCACAGTCTACCACGCAACCACTGCGCCAATTTATTTCTATCAGACAACGCTGTATTGTCAACACATCACAACTATGTAGCATTCTGGCTAACTTCGATTCTGTCCCGCTAACGGTCTCCAATTTGCTATTCCTAGTAACTAATAATTAAAAAGTACATCTTAAATGTAAAGTCCCTTTTTATGTTTCGGTAAAATGAGTGACATAGATTGTGGGAAACGGAGGTTACACAAAATAAACCATTTATTACAAAAATATCCTTACTGAAAAAGATTCGCATCGTTGTTTATACTCATTTACATGCAAAATTATGATAATAAAATTTAAATTAATCTTATTCTTGAAGTAATTTTTAAAGATAGAATCCAAACAAAAACTTCAGTAGCATGGTCGGGATCCAATCATTAGTTTCTCCTATCGCTGGTATTCCATCTCAGCAATACAAAGTCGATGCTAACATGTTATGAAATTTTCCACTTGACTCAAAATGTTCCTGATAAACACAAGGCGTTCTCAGTTATCTTGCAATAACATACTCCATTGTCGACATATGTGCTTATCATTTGGATTTTACCATTTCAGCTTACGGAAGAATAATTAATAAAACTACATTTATGATTTTTCTTTAGGAATATTAAACTGAATAGAATCCTGCCTTTGGTGTAATTCGCCATCAGGAAAAAAAAAATACGATCAGTTTTCTTTCGAGCGTATGTTTATTATATTATTATATGAGGACAATGTAATTAATATTTAGAATATACATATATATATGAAATACTTGCTTCAGATTCTTTATATTAAAGATTAAATGACTCATTTCGCTTTTCCCATAACATATGCAGTCTGCTTTCCTAACCTCTTTTATTTAACGATTCATGGTAATACCAGAGAAATGTTTCGAAGTTAAAACTAATTGAAACAGTGTTAGTACTCATAAAATTAAAAATAGAAGATAAAAAAATACAGGATAACATACTATAACCATATATCACGAACTTAGAAGCACGCATAAACATGAAAATGAAACAGAATGACGGGGAAATGAAAAAGACTCCTGGTCTTGGTCTTACCAAGCAGTTCCAAGTTGTTAAAGCGACGTAAAATAAAATATAGTTTAAAAAATCTGATATGTTCCATTTACATGACTTTCTCTAAATTTCTGAAACAAATTATTGTTAAAAGCCTTATGCTTCTATTTACTTCATGCTAATCGAGAAAAATTAGCAGGAATAGTCTTATTACTTGCTTCCTTGTAAGTAGAAGCGAAATAAGATAGTACCATAGGTTAAATTGATGGTCAAAAGCTGGTTGCTATGTGACTTAAGATCCTTTGATTGTATGGACAGGAGTTAACAAGCTCCTGTATGAGAAAAGAATAAGTTTTTTAAAGCTGAAACAAAAAACAAGGAATATCTTAAAAAACAATCAACTCCATATAACATAAAGTGTGCGTTTTGACTTGCGTAGGTTTTTGTCTACCTCTTACAGTTTAGCAGTTATGTAAAATTCCGTAAAATTCGTTCAGTATAAAGTAGTCTTTAGAGACTATTCCCAGAAAATTCAAAATCTACATTTTATTTGTCAGGCAAATATCTTTAATATACGATATTTTAATCAAAATCGTTAGAGCCATTTTGGAGAAAATCAAAATTTTCGAAAAAATTTCCATGTAAAGGGTAGTTGCGGGTATAGGGAATTTTTTTTTTCAAAATCTTCGTGTCGCATCCTTGGAAGATACTAAACTTAAATACCAAGTTTGGTATTTTACTGACTTTTCGTTTTTGAGTTAACGTGTTCACAGACACACACACACACACATACACACACACACACAAACCTTTTTGTGAAAATTATTTTTTAGGATACAGGGGACCCTAAAACATATATTTCCGGTGAAATCTACGTATCAAATTTTTGGGTGGAGTGAAATACCTCCTTTATACACTCTGTACATAGTACGTATAGAGAAAGGAAAAAATGCTTATATTAAATATCAAGGCTTTTCGTTTTAGAGCAATGCTGTTCACACACATGGATATTTTTCTAAAAACGCTTTTCTTTTTTTGTTTTAGTTTATTCCGGTCTCAAAAGTGTATCAGGTGGCCTAATTTGGCGCATAGATATCCTTTCATGCGTTAAAAGAGTTGCAGAACTCAAAGGGCTATTTTAAATTAAAGCTGGTAAGTGGGAAACTGGCTGAGTGACCTTCGTTTTAGCCTTCTTCTCTTTACAGCGGAGAAACCCAGCGGATCGGGCTCATTGAGAGGGCCTAAAGGATGGTAGCACTCGCCAGTTCTTTACTGGGCGGTTTTAACTTGAAATAGCTCCGTTGTGTTCTGCAACTCTATTAACGTACGAAGGAATATCTGCAAATGTCATTAGGTTGAGCCGGTGGAAAAAAAGTAATATGTCATATTAAAATTATTAATAAATTAATACTTCTTTATTCCATACATATTACTTGCAAATGTATTTCTTTCTCTATACGTACTATGTATATAGTGTATAGAGAAGGTATTGCACTCCACCCGAAAAAAAATCTGATGTGTACCATTCACATGACTTTCTCCATATCCCTGCAACAAATAATTCTTAAAAAGCTTATAATTCTATTTACTTTATGCTAATCAGATAAAAAAATTAGCAGCAAAAGCCTTATTTCTCGCATTCTTGTAAGTAGAAGCGAAATAAGGGACAACCGTAGGTTAAAGTGATAGTCAAAAGCTGGTTGCTATGTCAATGAAGTTCCTTTGTTTATATGGATAGGAGTTGACAAGTTCCAGTATGAGAAAAGTATACGTTTTTCATAGCAGAAACCAAAAATAAGGAATGTCATAAAAACGACGAACTCCACGAAAAAAATGAAAATAACATAAATTGTGTGTTTTAATGTGATCTACATTTTTTGTGTAATAAGTTTTTGTCCATCTCCTACGGTTTAGCAGTTAATCAAAATGTAGTAAAATTCATCCAGAATAAACTACTCTTCTGAGGCTATTTCCAGAAAATTCAAGAAATACATTTCATTTGTCAGGTAAATATATTTAATATCCGAAATTTTAATCAAAATCGTTAGAGGCATTTTTGAGAAAATCAAAATTTTCGAAAAAAGTTCCATGTAAAGGATAGTTGGGGGTGGGGCGATTTTTCTCAAAATCTTCGTGTCGCATCCCTGGAGGATACTAAACTTAAATACCAAGTTTGGTATTTTACCGACTTTTCGTTTTTGAGTTATCGTGTTCACAGGCACACGGACACACACACACACGCACACACGGACCTTTTTGTGAAAATGCTTTTTTTGGATATTGGAGACCCTAAAACATATATTTCCGGTGAAATCTCGGTATCGAATTTTTGTGGAGTGCAATACTTTCTCTATACACTATGTACATAGTGCGTATGGGGAAAGTAATACTGAGATTTCACCGGAAATATATGCTTTAGGGTCCCCTGTATCCCAATAAAAAAAAAAGGATTTTCAAAAAAGATCTGTGTGTGTGTGTGCGCGCGCGCGCGCGCTCTTGTGTCCGTGTGTCTGTGAAAACGATAACTCAAAAACGAAAAGTCAGTAAAATACTAAACTTGGTATTTAAGTTTAGTATCTTCCAGGGATGCGACACGAAGGTTTTGAGAAAAAACCCTCACCCCAAACTATACTTTACATAGTACTTTTTTCGAAAATTTTGATTTTCTTAAAAATGGCTGTAATGATTTTGATTAAAATTTCGGATATTAAACATATTTACCTGACAAATAAAATGTATATCTTCAATTTTCTGGCAATAGCCTTGGAAGCTTACTTTATTCCGGATGAAATTTACAGAATTTTGCAAAACAGATAAAAACTTACTACACATAAAATGTAGAGCACGTTAAAACACACAATTTATGTCATATACATTTTTTTATGTAGTTGTTTTAATATTCCTTATTTTAGGTTTCAGCTTTAAAAAACAAACTTTTCTACTCCTGTCCACACAAACAAAGGAACTTCAGTCACATAGCAACCAGACTTTGACATCACTTTAACCAATGGTACTCCCGTTATGTCGCTTTTACTTTTAAGGAAGCAAGTTATAAGAGTATTTCTGCTAATTTTTTCTCAATTAGCATAAAGTAAATAGAAGCATAAGCTTTCTAACAATAATTTGTTGCAGAGATATAGAGAAAGTCATGTGAATGGAGCACATCAGGTTTGTTTTATTATTTTCATTTTTCAATTATATTTATTTTATTTAATGCAATATATTATTACACACTATATCGGTATCGAAATTTAGGTGCAATCATTACATTTGCCACCTAATATGTACTTTGTACATGATAGAGAAAGTAAAGCAGATTGATCATTCAACAAATAAAATGAAACAATCGCGTAAAAGATAATGCAAGCATTATGTAAATCATTTTCAGAGTCTACCTTGAACAATATTCGCTACACAAAGGTCAGACCAAATTGTTAGCCAGCCCGTGAGCTAGAATGTAATCGATGCTAATTGAACTTCCTCGAAGCTTACACTTACAAAACTAGAGGGTAGAAGATAAGGGAATCGTGCGGCTTTGTCCTTGGAGGGTGACCTTTATAGTGGTATTGTGCTTCTGTATGTTAATCCAAGAGTAAGCTTTCACTCTGAATATAAATCGCACCGCTATAATCACTTAGCCTCATGAAGTGTGCAGCTGCGTGCCGAAGTATCAGTTTTCTCTCTTCCAACAGAGCGAGAAACTTCTCTCGCATTAATTCCAATTAGTTTCACAGCAGTTTCCTGTGGGTATCCATTTCATGTGTCTTATGACCATTTAGTCTACCTCACCTGTAGTAAGAAATGACGATTCACATAAACCCAATCGTAGAAATGTGATATACCGGGTGTGTCACTAACATAAAGAAAGTTGTAGGGCTGCGGAGGAATGGCGGGAAAAATATTTACCGCGATTCTTTACCACCGCGAAAGTAGAGCATTTTGGACGCTACCGCCAGGCACGGAAGACGTGGACGGGCTAGGTAAATTTATACTTAAGGCAAGACAGCCGAGATCTGAGAAAGCTGCCTATAGAGAAGGGGGGAGGCGGAAGGGATAAGAACAACTAAAAGAAAGTGACTACATTATTTCACATACATATATTTTATGTCATACTTAGGTCATTGATGTGTTATGGTTTTATATATTGTGTATATATTATATGTATATATTTCCTATATTATTAGAGGGTACATTTATGCTTCTGAATAAGGTGTAATCTGTGCTGAAAATTTAAGTTACTGTATTTGAATATCTTTGTATTTTTATTTTTTAGTTTACTCTTTTAATTCTTTGTTGTTATTGTTTTAATATTGCTTTTTATTGTGTATTACCTTTGACTTTTAATTTTCATGTTTACTCTTTTAATTCTTTGTTGTTGTTGTTTTACTATTGCTTTTTAGTGTGTATTACAAAAGCACGTACGGTCGTTGGACCCGTGCGATTGTTGAAGTTCAATGTATAATATTGTTATGTCAATAAATACACTAATTCATTCATTAAGACAGGAAATACAAATCAACATCCACTTTCGAGAACTAATCTATAGACTCTAGCAGAACATGATATACCTCTTAATCTGCTTATTTTATTCAGGACTTTCAAATGAAGCTTAATAGTATTAATAAATATGTGTCCATTCTCTGTTAAGTAGAGAAGGTATTGGATTCCACCCAAAAAGTAAATAACAAGATATCATTGGAAATACGCGTTTTAGAATATCTGAATTAAAAAAAAAACAGTTTCAGAAAAAGGTCCTGTGTCTCCCGTGTCGGTGAGTCCATGTTTGTGAACAAATAACTTAAAAACGAAAAGTTGGTTAAATACCCAATTTGAATTTTAAGTTCATTATCTTCCAATGATGCAATACGAAGGGTTTCAAGAATATCGCTCCACCCCAAACTACTCTTAATGGAATTCTTTTTTTAAAATTTAGATTTTCTCAAATATGACTTTATTTAAATACCATATATTAAACATAATCACATGAAAAATAAAATAAAATGTATATCTTGCATGTGAAGACCTTTTCATTCATTGCTGGTAAGCTTAAAGAAATAAACAAACAAAACTCACTACACAAAAATATAGATCCGCATTTTTTCATAGAGTTGATCATTTCCAAGATATTCCTTGTTAATGGTTTCAGTTTTAAAATACTTAAACTTCCTCATACGGGACTTTGTCAACTCCTGGTAAGGCAAAGAAACAAATTTCAATCACATAGCAACCTAGTGTAGAATATGCGTTTTAACAATAATTTGTACAGAGATGTAGAGAAAGCTTGTGAATGGAACACATCAGATATATTTAATGCGAAGTCACCACCTTTTTTATGTCATGTAAATACCAATATTTTAAAGCCATCATACAGTGAGCCGCGTTTTACTAACCTGACTATTGCTACTACCTCAAGTACCTACATCGAAATGTATAATGGAATCATTTCTACAAACGTTTTTCTCGAATAATATAGAGTAGATAGAAAAAAAATGATGTGCTCCATTCACATGACTTTCTCTAAATCTCTGCAACAAATTATTGTTAGAAGGCTAATGCTTCTATTTACTTCATGCTAATAGAGAAAACATTAGAGGTAGTCTTATTGCTGGCTTCCTTGTAAGTAGGAGCGAAATAAGGGAGTACCATAAGTTAACGTGATAGTCAAAAGCTGAAGTTCCTTTGTTTGTATGGACAGGAGTTGACAAATTCCTGTGTGAGAAAAGTAAATTTTTTAAAGCTGAAATCAAAAAAACAAGGAATATCTAAAAAACGATCAACTCCATGAAAAAAGTGTATATAACAAATTCTGTGTTTTAACGTGCTCTACATTTTTGTGTTGTAAGTTTTTATCTCTCTCTTACGGTTTAGCAGTTATGAATAATTCCTAAATTTCATCGAGAATAAAGCAGTCTTCAGAGGCCATTCCCAGAAAATTGAAGATATACATTTTATTTGTCAAGTAAATATCTTTAATATACTATATTTTAGTCAATATTGTTAGAGCCATTTTAGAAAAATCAAAATTTTCGAAAAAAGTTCCAAATAAGGGGTAGTTTGGGGTGGCGGGCTTTTTCTCAAGATGTTTGTGTCGAATCCCTGGAAGATACTAAACTTAAATACCAAGTTTGGTATTTTACTGACTTTTCGTTTTTGGGTTATCGTGTTCACAGACACATGGTCACACACACACACACGCACACACGCACACACACGGACCTTTTTCTGAAAATACTTTTTTGGATACAGGTGACCCTAAAACATATATTTCCGGTGAAATCTCGGTATCGAATTTTTGGGTGAAGTGCAATACCTTCTCTATACACTATGTACATAGTACGTGTATAGAAAGTAAAAAGCGTTTGTAAGAATAACGTTTAGATAAGCGCAGAGCGCGAGTAAGAATAAGACAATTGTTCGGGATGAATTTTGCATAACTGTTAACCACAAGAAAGACAAGGACTGCCTCCGTGCTCCAGTGGTTAGCGATCTGACCTCTCACCCGTAGGACCCGGATTTGATTCCCAACGGGGAATTTTTCTTTTACCGGAATTATTCCCTACCCCCCACAGAGTCTGAAAGTATGTATGTTTCTTCAAACGGGAAGTCGGCATTGATTTCTCCTATACAAAGAAAACAGAAATTTAACCCCATAGCGACCAGCGTTTAAAAGGTTTAACTTCTGCTTTCACGGCCGCGTTTATAATGGAACAGGGCCTCTCAAATTCAATCGCACTCATGCAGCGTGCATTGGTCCGACTCGGCTCTGTTCGGAACAATTCGCAGTGAGAAAAACAGGGAGAAGGTGAGAGAGGAGAACCTAGGCGGAGCTAAAGCAGAATCGTTTGTTACAAATCGAGGAGTTGGAGTTTGCACTGTCCTCAACTTAACCAAGCCTTTTTTTTTCTTTTTTTTTTCTTTTACACCCTGCGATGTGCGCTACAGTGATGCATGCAGTCTGAGACGTCCTACAATAGAATGTACTCTGACTGTCGGGTAAATTTTCATCTTTCAGGCTCGATCCATAAGCGCAGAAAATACGTTTTGGTGTTTAATTTTCTATCGTCCTGGTAGCTGATTATCGTTATTGTCCAAACGACTGAATGGAATAAAATAGTAATCCTACTAAAGAACCACTCCAACTTGACAACAATTTCCGAAATATATTGAATGAATGAATAAGTGTATTTATTGGCATAGCAATATCATACATAGAATTTCAACAGTCGCACGGGTCCACAGACCGTTCGTGCTTTTGCAATACCATTACAAGCAATATTAAAACAACAACAGCAACAACAAAGAATTAAAAGAGTAAACACGAAAATAAAAAGACAAAGGAAATACACGGTCAAAAGCAATATGAAACAACAATAAAGAATTAGAGTGAACCCGAGAATAAAAATACAAAGATATTCAAACATAGCAATTTAAATTTACAGCACAGAGCACACCTTCATAAATGCACCCTCTTATAAGAGATAATTACACTTAATAGACATATATACACATAATATATACACAATATATAAAACCATAGCATAACAGTGACCTAAGTATGGCATAATATATATGTGTGTAGAACTATGTAGTCACTTTTGTTTAGTTGATCTTATTCCTCCCCCCCCCCCTTCTCAATTGGCAGCCTCCTCAGATCTCAGCTGTCTTGCCTAGTATAAATTTACCTAGCCCGTCCATGTTTTCCGTGCCTGCCAATAGCGACCAACATGCTTCTAGCCCTACATTCGCAGTGGTAAAAAATCGCGGCAAATATTTTTCCCGCCATTCCTCCGTACCCCTACATTTTGCCAAGATGTGAGTCCTCGACTCTTCCTCCTCGCAAATGGGACAGATTCTCGTACCATTCTCGTCAGAAATGTTCGTGCTCCTCCATGCTCCTAGTCTAATCCACGCGAGCCCCTCTCTAATGAGTTTGGTACCTGTTTTGATGTATTGCTCCATACCCCACTCCGATTTCAGCCCAGACTGTACTTCTAATGACACCTTCTCTGTGCATTGCGCAATTATTTGCTGTCTGTCAATATTACAGAGGCGGTTCTTAATTTTTCTCCAAATACTTCGCCTGTTTTCCTGCCCCGCCATCCAAATGTCTCCCATCCCAATGGTTCCCAACCCTTTCTTTAATTTTGATGCCCACGTCTAATTACCTTCCATTCGCAATTGTTCACGGTAGCAGACTGCCCTACTTAGAGATTGGTTTTCGTGAACGATTCTCATTCAATATTTAACTGCTCTGATTTTGCACTCTATCGTTTCACTATGTGCCCCGAATTCCCTCATTATTCCGCAGTTTGTCGTACCCCTCCCTACACCTAGAATTCCTTTCAAAAATTGGGTCCTCACTTGATCCAGATTTCCTATTTGTTCCCACCCCCATATTTCTCCTACGTATATCATCGTGGATCTAACTGTCGCTCCGTATACAATTTCCATTAAGGTTATGGATATATTCGGTATTCTGTAGCGTATCTGGAGAGCTTCCGCCGCTTTCACCCTTGCCTTGTGTTTCGTAATGTCAATGTGTTTTATCCTTTTTCCGTTCATTGTAAATGTGAGTCCTAAGTACACAAAAGATTTAACATTGTCCAGTATCTGTCCTGCATATGTCCAAGTCTCCTCCCTGCTATAAACACAACCCTTTTTGAAAGTCATTGCTTTAGTCCTATTCACATTAACTGTAAGTAGCCATTCATCGCAATAATTCTTAAGTTTGTCCAGTCCTCGTTGGAATCCGTTTACTGTCGTAGAGCACAATACTAAATCGTCTGCGTATAAAAGTGTTGGGATCTGCAAATCCGCTACTACTGGTGCTTGGTTATTCTCTGCTATCATTGTATCAGTAATATCATCCACAAAGAGATTAAATAGCAAGGGAGATAAAATACAACCCTGCCTCACTCCCCTATAGCTTCGGCAACTCTCGGACACACTGTTTCTGTCGTACTTCACACAGAATTCGACATTTTGACACATTGCCTGCAATGCTCTAACCATTTTACTTGATAACCCCTTTCTGCCTAGTTTGTACCATAATGCATTTCGATTGATGGAGTCAAATGCGTTCTTAAAGTCCACAAAAGCACAATGAAGCTTTCCCCGCTTAATTAAGAGTTGCTTCGTCCTTAAAGTGTCTAATATAAAGCGGCATCTATGGTACTGTGTCCTTCTTTGAAACCCATTTGAAATTTTGAAAGTTTGCCAAATTTAGATTCCCAGTCCTTTATTCGGTTGTATAACACTCTACAATAAATTTTCTCCATAATTGGCAAAAGAGTAACCCCCCTATAGTTATCCGGATTTCCAATAGTTCCCTTCCCTTTATAAATGGGATGAATAATGCCCTTTCCCCAACAGGTAGGGTAATTCCCCTCAATAAACAATCTGTTACATATCTGGAGCATACTCCTACCAAACTCATTAACATTGGCTGCGCTTTAAAAACTTCCGGGGGCAGCCCATCCAACCCTGGAGCTTTGCCTCCCTTCAGACTCCTCAACGCCTGTGCTATTTCTCGTGCTGATATTTCCTCATCCAGTATTGGGATCTCAAGATTTCCCAAAATTTGCACCTCCTTTATAAAAATTCCTTCCCTTTCACCTTTCCCGAATATTCCCATAAAATGCATTGCCCATTTTCTGGGAGAAATTTCGTTGGGCGCCTGACGGTTGCCTCTTAAATGTTTTACTACTTGCTATATCTCAGCTTTATCCCCCCGTGTTATAATATTACTAATTTTCTGAGTAATTTTGTCTTGCCACGTGGTTCTCTTATCCCGTAAGAGCTGTTTATACTCCCTCTGCTTGTTTCTTTACAGCTCTGCATTGCTGGTCATACCAACCATTGAATCGTTTTAACTTACCATGCATTTGGACTTTCATTGTCCCCGCAGCCGTTGCTATTATATGCGTTAGTTCCTCCGCTGTGTCTGCGTTCCTTTCCCGTAATCTTCTTTCTAATCTATCAACAAATACTTATTTTTCTACCGGTTTCCATATAAATTTACTAATGAATCTCCCTTCGTCCCCCTGCCCCTCTTCAGGTGCATGCGCCACTATGGCCGTCTCTATATTCAGTTCCAGGGCAACCGGAGTGTGATGTGACTCGATACGATCCCCCACCCAAAAATTTCTAATTCTGCCAATTAAACCCTGACTTATTAAAATAAAATCTATTACGCTACCCCCATTTTCATTTATGAAAGTGAGTTCTCCCTCGCGATCCTCACCGTACTTGCCATTCATTATTTCTAAAGAGAAGTCATCGCAGAAAGCAAGTAATTTTCTGCCCTCCCCATTAATAAAACTATCCTTGCTCTTTCGTTGACCTTCGCGAAATTCCTTCCCCCATTGATGACCCTCCGTTAGAAAATATTCTTCTCTCCTAACCTCGCATTAAAATCTACTAAAAGAATTAATTCAGCTCCTGGAAACTTTTCCTGTAACTGCACTAACGTTTCGGTTAAGTCACTGAAAAAATTCCTGTTTGCATACTTGGACGTTGCTGGCTAGTTATATAATCCTATAACTATTATATGTACTCCCCCCTGTGCCAAAGATACAGCAATCACCCCTTCAAAACTGATTTCTAATTTAGTTATCGCAGCCTCCAGCTCAGACCTGAATGAAACTGATACCCCCTCCTGGCCACCTTCCCCTCCTTCCCCGTGTCTCCCTTCCCCTACTAAAACTATGGAAATTAGCAAGTGTTACATTTTCTCCATTTTTCAACAAAGTTTCTGTTAAGCATACAACGTCAAAATTACTAAGGAAATACAAGAAATTCTCGCTATCCAACCTTTTTTTGAAGCCTTCGATGTTCCATGTGACAATCCTCCTATTGTTTCCTTGCTGTTGGTCTTCCTACAACTTGGCTGACCCTTTGTCGAGCTGTTGTCAGCCTAAGGGCACGGAGGGGCGTTGTTGTTGGCTTCTCCGGCGAAGATTGTCTCACCCTCCTCTCCTCTTTGCCCCTCCCTGTCGACATAACTTGAGGCACCTGATGTTGTTCTGCTGAGGGACCCGCTACCTGCTGGGCTGATGCACTGGCTACTTGTTCTTGCTGCCCTGTCCTGGGTTCGGTTTCCGCACTTCTTCTAGGCTGTTCCATGCGCTCCAGCTCCTGTCGATTCCAAACTCGCCCGTTAATGAAGAGCTTGTCATAGCGCAACACGGCATGACAGCCCTGCTTCTTGACCTCAAACATGTGTCCCTTTAAGAACTCTCTCTCCTCTGTTACACGCTGGCTAAAGTCCTCGCTAATGCTTATTCCCGTTCCCCGTAAATAACGAGCATCTCGAAGGATGGCCACCTTGAGTTTATAATGGGCCAGTTTACACACAATAGGTCGCCATTGCCACGTCGACCTACACGATGGGCTCTCTCCACATCAAACTCGCGGAGTTCGATTCCTATTTGTGAGATGACATTTTTCGCTATTTCCTCCGTCATCTCCCACTCTCTCCCGGTTCTTCTGTCACACCATATAGCACAATATTATTTCTACGAGATTGGTTCTCTAAATAATCCATTTTCTCTTCCAGAGCACGCATTTGAACTGACACATTCTCCACGGCACTTTCCAGCGATTTTAGGCTGCACTTTTCAAATCCTTAACGCAATATCTGCCTCAACTGTTCAATGAGTTCTCGTACGCTCTCCATTGTCGAACTTTTTCCAGGTAGCTACGAGCAATACACAAAACACGACCGTCCTCTTTCACACTCGGACTGCAACTCCCCGAAATATATTAGATTACTGTATCGAACAATGGGACACCTTTAAACATTTTAGTAAACTGACTGTAATCACATGTAGGAGCATTTATTAAGTGCACCATATTTTCACAACAACTGCTTACTTTTTATAGAAATTAAAGTAGTTTAACTTTAAATTTTCTCGTTTTTCTGCCACGATAAGACTTAATAAATAAACTTTTTGAAAATGGTTATCATCTTCGGTTTCAGAATATGTGTCGAATTCAAACCAATCATTTACCTAATTAGAAACCCAAGATAACTTGAGTCACTAGGAAAACTTCAGCCATATTTTTAAATTACTTCAATTTACCAAAAGCTATAGAAGAAAACATGTAGTAAAATGAAAAATGTGTATCGTAAATGAGTATTCTTTTAATAGTAAGCTTATGTAGAGTATGAACAAACAAACAAAGATATACGCATATAAAAAAATGTATGCGCAAGGTACAAAGGATTACTTTGCTAGGTTAACCACAGTGCAAATTCCCACTCCTGGACTTTGGAACTTTCAGCAATGGTGCAGTCTCTCTCATTTTCTTACGCTTGTTTTCCACTCCGTCTATCTGTCCCTTTCTCAGCTTCTCGAAAGTTTATTCCTTATTGCACAACGTTCGAACCGGAGGAATACACATCCTCTGCACCTCAGTGCACGCGTGAGAACTTTTGTGCATTAGAGAGGTCCTGCCCTGTAATAGAACAATGCCCAGCATATTTTTCCAGCGTAAGTTTCGTTCCAAGGCGTGCAACATTTTCTCTATATTTTCTATATTCTGACGGTGAATGAATTTTCTGCTAAGTTTTTCTTCCCAAAGAAAAATTACGAGGGCCGTTTTTTTTAAACCTGCAATAGACTATAAATAAAAGACAAGTTCTTAGAAACCAATTATTTTATTACTAAAATTTTTGTACACTTATGGTTATTTTTCAACATAATCACCGAAAAGTTTGAGACATTTATCGTACCTGTGCACAAGCTTTGCAATACCCGCTTCAAAAAATTTTGCGGCCAATGATGCAGCCCGAAGCACTATCAATGCAGCTGTTTATTGTGAAACTTTACGAAGTTTGTGAAGAGCCTATCAGAACAAACGAAGAGGAATACTGGCTTCAGGAATTATGTTGATCCATGACAGCGCTCGTCCGCACACTGCTGGCACAAGCCATCGTCTCCTTGAACAATTTCAATTGACATTTTCGATCATCCACCATACGGTCCTGACCTGACACCCAGTGACTTTCACCATTTCCCTGAACTGAAGACGTGGCTAGGACGACAGAACTTTCAAACCAACGGAGATGTTCAAAACAACGTCAATGCTCATTTGAAATCATTGGTGGCAACATTTTTTGAAGCGGGTATTGCAAAGCTTGTTCACAGGTACGATAAATGTCTCAATCTTTGCGGTGATTATGTTGAAATGTAGCCACAAGTGTACAAAGCTTATAGTAATAAAATAATTGTTTTCTATGAACTTGTCTTTTATTTATACCCTATCGCAATTAATTCAAAATCTTCTCGGGCTTCTAACCAGGTAAAAACTTGGCTTGATACCAACGTTTCGAAGAAGTGCATCTTCCTCGTCTTCAGGGTGAACTGAAACCCCGAAGACGAAGAAGATGCACTTCTTCGAAACGTTGGTATCAAGCCAAGTTTTTACCTGGTTAGAAGCCGGAGAAGATTTTGAATTAATACGACGCCAGGAAAGCTTCAGTTCTTATTTTACCCTATCGGAAGTTGAAAACAAAACGGCCCTCTTATATTCAAAGACTACATCCATGACATTATTTAAATGAAGAGGAAAAGTTTATGGAAACCAATAGTAGAACAATTTTACTCAAAAAGAGTCTCGCAAAGAACGTTTCAGCAATTCATTGCTCTATTACTACTAGAATGGAAGAGATTTTATAAGTTTGCTAACAACTTAATGTTAGTATTACCAAATGACCCCATATCAAAGATCATTCATCATGGTCTCCAGAATATAGGGTGATGAAAAGTTGTGGCATCAGTTTGGCTACGAGATATTGTTATTCTCTTGGTAAGAAGCTATCTGTATTTTAAAGTGTGCTGGGAGAAAAGGAATCAGCTTGTATTTGTGAGCACAAATACATAATGATTTTGGAGGAATAATACTACCACAAAACGGTTTTTCTGCTCTCTTTATAGAAACCAATGATATCAGTTTTGACATGCTATTAAGGAAACGTTCAAAATTGGTATTTTTGCATTCTAAAATAAGATGGAGGCAAAGGGAGGGAGAAGCTATAACTTCTTGTCAATAGCCGCATGAAACACTTCCAATCTGTGTGTGCATTATCGGCTTAAAGAACAGGAGCTGAAGAAAATGTTGAATAAACATACTAATATTAACAGTAAGGCAGCTAGAATGAGGAAAATAATCAAGTACCTATCGGTTTAAATCGACTTGTCACTTTGTTAACGGATGTCTTGTTCTTATAAAAACAAAGTTATTTTGCATTTCAAATCACATTTGAAATTCTGTCAAACTATATAATGTTAGTATATTACCCTGCATAATATAGAGATAGGAGCTCAAAACTCCTTGTGTAAAACATAAGAGATGAAAAAAAATCATCTTTCTTTTGAGAAACATTTAAATTGCTTAAAATGAAACCAATAACAAGGAATATTTCGTAAATGGTTAACTCTAGAAAACAATGTACATAACATAAATTGTGTGTTTTAAAGATATCTACATTTTTGTGTAGTAAGTTTTAGTCTATCTCTTACGCGTTGTGCAAAATGTAACCAGAATGAAGAAGTCTTCAGAGGCTATTCCCAAAAAATTCAAGATGTACATTTTATTTCTCTGCAAATATGTTAAATGTGCATTATTTCAATCAAATCCATCAGGATATGTTTTGAGAAACACAAAACTTTCAAACTTTATTCAGGTAAAAGATAGATTGGGTGGTGAGATTTTCTTTAAACTTTGCGTGTCGAATCCTAGTAAGATACCTAATTTAAATAACAAATTTTGTATTAAACGGTATTTTCGTTTGTGAGCTATACTGTACATAGACAAACACACGCACACACATGCAGACAAACGAACCTTTTTTTTAAATGCTTTTTTGCACTCATGGATCCTCAAAACATATACTATCTGTTAAATATTCACGTCAAATTTGTGGTGGAATACAATACCTTTCTACCTACTATATGCATAGTAAATGTAGAGGAAGTAAATATTTAATACTACGTAATTTATATATTTTAATGAAAGTATGCTTTTCCTGTAATATATTCTCTTTTTTGTTTAAATATAAGTAACAATGATGAATACTGACGAATAGTTACAGAGAGTTGTAAATGTACGGTAAAGGCTACTCCGTGCTACTGAGCAGGATTTAAACATTTCAGAAATGAGGGGCGTTTACAAGGCACATTAATGAATGATTGAAAACTAAGCAAACAATATGTGTAAAAATTATAACTAACTTTAATCTGAGTTTTCGGAAGGAGTCGCCAACGAATAAAATATCATTCATTAGGGATGGAAAAGTTCACGACAAAACGAGACAATAAATCGGTTCATGTTGCAACCAGTGTGCGATTGCACCTTAACGAACAGTCCTTAGACATTTAAATCGTTCGGGTTCTGGGAACTTTTCTTAATTACACCCACTATGAAGCTCAGATTTTATCATGCCCATCAATCATCTACCAAAAGGTAGATAATTTATACCCTTTTTACAGGGTATCCGCAAAAAACAAAAGACAAGTTGAAGAATGCTGTGCACAATTCCCTCACAGTATGACAATGTATATGATACAGAAAATGAAAACACACATTAGAACCATCCATCTCTATAGAAATCATAGAGTAATGTAGACCGTTATGGATTTCAGCGCAGATACGTAATTTATCCTAAATTTACATTAAAGCAGGAATAAACAGGTATGCAGTGCACTGGGGCAATTCTTGGGATTTGTATTATTTGATTAATGGATCGCCCTTAGTATTAGAATTAAGTATTTTTGCATTAGTATTTTTTTTTAATCCGGCTAGCTGAGTTTTGTTTTTAATCAAGTACATATGTATAAGCAAGGCAGTTAGCGGTAAAGGAATCTTTATATAAAATATATAAGCTCGATTTTTTAATTTTATTGAAAAATTGTAATGCAAATTGTACCAATTATTAATCTTAAACTTGCATTGTTATTAAAGAGCGTAGCTGTAACTGTATTTGCAACAAAATTACAAGTAACTTTACATAATATGTGTTGTTTAAACTTTATGAAGTTTAAGCTTTAAAAGTGGAACTTAAAGAATTCTAGTCTCATATCTGTAAGTAAAGCTCTATTCACAATGAAATGTAAGCGCAGACACAGCGAAAGTGCAAGATTTTGCACTCATGTTATGCAATGTAAGCATTCACATAGACCCACATAACACGCAAATGCAATGCAACGCAAGAGTTTACAAAAATTGATCCTTGCGATGTGTACACGGAGAAAGAATGTTGCATTCCTTCCCTAATGCACTAACTAGTCAACAACAGACGACCGCAATGCTTGATTTCACAGGGCATATTGTATATAAATGCTCTTCTATTTGGCCATGTCGCGCCATCTCTCATTTTGGTCGAGAGATTGTGGCAGTCTCCTCGCGAATCCTTCTTTGATTTAATGAATGTACCCACCATCTGCCTCTGGATTTCTTGTTTCACATAAATCGTACGGCACAAAGAGAAAGTCATTAAATGTGTAGGATTATCACTTTCTGTGATCGCTATGCCTGCATTATTACCTACTTTCTCTACACGTGCTATGTATATAGCGTGTAGAGAAGGTATTATATTACACTTAAAATTTAATACCAGATTTCAATGGAAATACATGTTTTGGGAGTCCTGAATCCAAAAAAAAGCATTTTCAGAAAAAAGTTTTGTCTGTATGTGTATGTTATCTGAGAACAGCATAGCTTTAAAACAAAAACTCCAAAACACCAAACTTTATATTTAACTTCAGTATCTTCCAAGGATGCAACACGGAAATTTTCAAGAAAGCCCCCCACACCCAACTACCCTTTACACGAAAAAAATTCCAAAATTTTGATTTTCTCAAAATGACCTTAACGAATTTGATTAAAATCTCTTATATTTAATATACAGGGTTACTACAAAAGAAATAGACAACTTCAACTGCCTGTAAAACAAAAACTATTACAGATAGCAACCTAATTATTTTGGAGGTATGTTGAGAAACTCTCAAATTTCGTTTGTTACTATTGGTAACGCTGTAGTGTTTTGTTTGTTCTTGCAGAAGCTGAAATGGCGGAAACTCCTGTGGAAAAGGCATATTGCGTGTTGGAATTTGCTAGAACGCAATCAGCAACTGTTGTCCAACGACATTTTAGAACACGTTGCCACAAAACGCCACCGACTAGACAGTCAATCTACGACTGGTATAGAAAATTCGAGACAACGGGATGTTTGTGCAAAAGGAAGAGCTCGGGAAGACCAAGAGTTTCGGAAGAAAACGTTGAACGTGTTCGTTCTGCCTACATAAGAAGCCCACAGAAATCGACATCTAGGGCAAGCATGCAATTACAAATTCCACAGCAAACTGTATGGAAAATCTTGCGGAAGCGACTGCACATGATGCCTTACAGATTAAAGATGTCGCAGTTTCTGAGTGAAGAAGATAAGGTCATACGGCGTGACTTTTGCATCGACATGTTGCGACATGATGAAGACGATGCTGGTTTTTGTGAGCGCATCATTTCATTTTTGTGTAACGTGTTCTAAAATGTCGTTGGACAACAGTTGCTGATTGCGTTCTAGCAAATTCTAACACGCAATATGCCTTTTCCACAGGATTTTCCGCCATTTCAGCTTCTGCAACAACAAACGAAACACTACAGCGTTACCAATAGTAACAAACGAAACTTTGAAAGTTTGTCAATATGCCTCCAAAATAATTAGGTTGCTATCTCTAATAGTTTTTGTTTTACAGGCAGTTGAAGTTGTCTATTTCTTTTGTAGTAACCCTGTATTTACATGGCAAATATAATGTAGATCTTGGAATTTTCTGGGAATAGCCTCTAAGACCTCTTTATTCTGCATGAATATTTTTTTTAGAAGTTTGCATGGCTAGTAAAACGTAAAAGATAGACAAAAATCTACTACACAAAAAATGTAGATTTATATCCTTTACAATTGTTCGTGGAATTGACCGTTCTCGAGATATCTCTTGATATTGGTTTCCGTTTTAAAACATTGTTAACATTTCTGATACAGGAGCTTATCAACTCCTGGCTACGCAAAGAAATGGATTTCAATCCCATAGCAACCACATTTTAAAACGTTTGACTGTCGGTTTAGCTTTGAATATTCCCTTATTTTCCTTTTACTTACAGGGAAGCAAGTAATAAGACCGTTTCTGTTAATGTTTTTCTCGATTAGCATGCAGTAGATAGAAGAGTAAGCTTATTAACAATAATTTGTTATAGAGCTGTAGAGAAAGTCGTGTGAATGGAACAACTCAGATTTTAAAAATGTTTTTGGTTAAACAATTGTTGTGAAGTCACTGCTGCGAGAGTCAGTTGTACTTTTTATAACCCAATTTTTGTAATAAAAAAAAAAGGACGATTTTTTATATGGTATTTTTGGTTATATTATTAAATTTAAATCTTGGGGAGCGTTTGGAAGATTCCGCTTATAAGCAATGCGCAGATCTAAAAACCCAAGTCAACTTGCTTGCGTTGGCCTATAAGTGTATTGT
Organism: Hymenopus coronatus; assembly: GCA_030762935.1. Classification (NCBI taxonomy): domain Eukaryota; kingdom Metazoa; phylum Arthropoda; class Insecta; order Mantodea; family Hymenopodidae; genus Hymenopus; species Hymenopus coronatus. The sequence continues at coordinate 38,669,558 of CM060890.1, forward strand.
AAATGACCTCTCGCGCTTGCACTAACATCTCATTGTGAACGTGGCATGGTGTGGACATTTGGCAACAAGACGATTAATCAAAGGCTTTAGTATTTTTACTGGGCTTCTTTTCTAATTTTGTATTACACTAACCTTCAACAATAAAATTAGGCTATAAAGCTGTTTTAATTTGAACTGTAGCGTTTTGTTTTAAATAATAAAGTGCAAAATCCATGAACTGCAGTCAAATGTAACCCCGTCAGCATTCAAGCGTATCATCAAAGCGGTTAGTTTACTTGGGACCTCCCCATTCTTTAACACATGCACATTTGGCTGCAGTCGCTGGGACTCGAACTCGTGATATTCGGTTTTGAATGGATGGCCAGTCCACTTCATATCGCACTAACGATCACGGCTACTCAACTCGCTTCAGTTGTAGTGCCGATAAGAAGGATATAATATCCGGTTTGCTAATTAGAGGAAGAACGGCATATGTAACAAAATAATTCATGCAATGTAGGGTTAACGCTCATGGACTGATCTGAAGGGCTGGAGCCTGTATTTGTAGTAAGAGCGGCACATGTAACAAAATAATTCATACAATGTAGTGTTAACTCTCATGGACTGATCTGAAAAACTGGGGTCATTATCTGTCGTAAGAGCGGCATATGTAACAAAATAATTCATGCAAAGTAGGGTTAACTCTCACGGACTGATTTGAAGGGCTAGAGCCTGTATTTGTCGTAAGAGCGGCATATGTAACAAAATAATTCATGCAAAGTGGGGTTAACTCTCATGGACTGATCTGAAGGGCTAGGGCCTGCCGCTCTTACGACAGATAATGACCCCAGTTTTTCAGATCAGTCCATGAGCGTTAACCCTACATTGCATGAATTATTTTGTTACATATGCCGTTCTTCCTCTAATTAGCAAACCGGATATTATATCCTTCTTACCGGCACTACAACTGAAGCGAGTTGAGTAGCCGTGATCGTTAGTGCGATATGAAGTGGACTGGCCATCCATTCAAAACCGAATATCACGAGTTCGAGTCCCAGCGACTGCAGCCAAATGTGCATGTGTTAAAGAATGGGGAGGTCCCAAGTAAACTAACCGCTTTGATGATACGCTTGAATGCTGACGGGGTTACATTTGACTGCAGTTCATGGATTTTGCACTTTATTATTTAAAACAAAACGCTACAGTTCAAATTAAAACAGCTTTATAGCCTAATTTTATTGTTGAAGGTTAGTGTAATACAAAATTAGAAAAGAAGCCCACTAAAAATACTAAAGCCTTTGATTAATCGTCTTGTTGCCAAATGTCCACACCATGCCACGTTCACAATGAGATGTTAGTGCAAGCGCAAGAGGTCATTTACAAATACAGGCTAGGGCCTGTATTTGCCGTACTTGGTACATTTGCATAAGTGGTGGTGTCTGCCTAAGCATTAAAAGTGACCACCGATTAGCCTTACCTTGGCAAATTTGGAAGCACCCTATTCCATTAACCAATTGATATGTTCATTTAATATCCACTACAGGTGTGTAACCCCATGCTAACCTTCTAAATTCTAAAAGTATCCCAACGAGCGTACACTTTTTTTTTTTTTTTTGTATTTTGTTTTTTCTTTTGTGGCTTATCGTCCTTTAGCCTAGTTAGTCATATCGGACGATAAATGACACTGCTGAAATAATGCTCAAATAATCTCGGGCTCATAGAGCTTAAAAGCTACTTGACATTCATCTTCTCAGGATAAAGAAAACCCCCGAAAAATAACCTTCTCCCTAAGCGAAATTCGAACTCGCGACCCCACAGTATCTAGGGTAGCTTTATATTATTTGAAAGAAATTGCAATGCTTTCTCTTTGCTTAAAATTTCCGCTATGGCATCTTGATTATACTACTAACTCATTACTATATCTGATTAATTTGCAACACGTTATATATTTGTGTTTTATACAAATAGAGTTTACGATTAGTCTTTATTGTAACTATTTATTGTATTCAATAATCGAAGTACGTGGCTGAATATTTAAACCTTTTCATTATAGTATTGTCACTATAATACTATAACATCTTCCCCACCTGTGTGCATATTCATGTATCGGACAAGAATCCGCAAATTTACGTATTGTGATCAAAATTCTGATTACATAAATATAAGTACACCTAATGTAAGATATATTTATTACAATATAAGAAATGAAAAAATTCTTTATTTATAACTTAGAAGGATATTATTTTGTTTGATTTAAAGTTTGAATATTAGAGAATAAAAAATCTTATGTGTTCCGTTCACTTAAATTTCTCTACAGTTATTGTTAAAAGTATATTCTTTTATCTATATGATGGTAACTGAAAGAAACGTTAGTAGAAATTGTTGTTGCTTCTAAGTGGAAGGGGAACAAGATAACATTAATCTAAAGTGATAGTTAAGTGCTATAAAAAAGCCGGTCGTTATGTGAAACAACTGAAAGTATATACTGTTATATGACTAGAAGTATAACAAAAGAGATGGGCGAGCTTTATTCTCACCCGGGGGCCCCGGGTTCAATTCCCGGCTAGGGCGGGGAATTTTTCTGTAACCAGAATTATTCCTTATTCCTTCAGAGTCTGGTAGTATGTATGCGAGAGCGATTTTGTGTGTGTGTGTGTGTGTTTGAGGAAAATAAAACGATTTAAACCCAACGATAAGAACCTACAGACGAGTTCGTTTTAATGCAAAGCCCTCGATATGACCTTTGTTGTTAAAGGGGGTTGTATAAATGAAAAATAAAAAAGAAATAATAAGATGGAACTGAAGATGACTTCAGGTTTGAGAAAACTTTAAGTACATAAAAAATGAAACCAATAACAAGAAATACCTAGAGTTTTAACGAGATCTACATTTGTATATGTTTTTGGCCATCTCTTAAGAATGAAGAGGTCTTCGTTGTTATTCTATTTTTCATGTAAATATTTTTAACACATTGCATTTTTAAAAAAATCATCATTTTTGAGAAAAACTAAATGTTCGACAATTTTCGATGTAATGGGTAGTTTGAGGTGAGTGAATTTTCTCCAATATCTTCGTGTCGCATCTTGAAAGAAATTAAACTTAAATGACAAATTTGGTATGTAATGTTCTTTTCATCTTTGAGCTATGCATACGCACACAATCACACAGGGACCTCTAACTTCATATACCCAAGATCGCGGGTTCAAACCCGGCGGGCATAAAAATCCTTAGCATGACTTCCTTCGGACGTGAAGTAAAGCCGTTGGGCTTTACGGCAGGCACGTAAAAGAACATCAAGCCTGATAGAGAGGCCTCTGAGCAAAATTAAGGATCTTTCATACCTAGTATAGAATGGGACGCTGAGAAGTGCAGCAGTTAAAGATCGTCAATAAATAAAACGTCATTTTTTACACAGAAAGATTTTTCTAAAAACGCTTTTTGGGTGGGGGGAATCAGGATTTTTGGATTGAATACAGTACCTACTTACTTTAATTATATGCATAGTACGCGTAAAGAGGGTAAAAATAAAAAGCATGAGGGATTTGGGTTTTTATGATTTTAAACATAGCGTCTCGTGAAAAATATACGAGCAAAAGTATTCACAAGTGTCTGTAGAATATTTATGAATTTCAACGAAGGTTTGTAGAAGGTACGCATGCATTTTTTATTTTGAGCTTCCTGTTTTTTCCCCGCTCTAATTCTCAGTTTTTCACTCAAATTCATCGTTGTCCTACAGCGCTCTAACTTGATATCTTACGTTTTTCATTTCTCCCGTCACCCGCGCCATCAAGACCTAACCGTAAGTTATTTCCAACAGTTTGTACCGTAATTTGAAAGAAAAAAAGAGTCACTGGAAGTAAATCTAAACTAAAGAGAGGCAGCAGAGATAAAAATAAAAGAAAAGGAAGTCAGAAGCCATAATGAGATGTAATGAAAACAAACCGAGTGGCGCCTCGGTGTATAGTTTCAAAATTGAATTCGTACTGCTAAAGGGGAGGAGCTGTAGTCGCGTCATTTATTATGAGGTGAAACTGTGGCAGACAACCAAAGATAACTTGACTTCCGTAACATTAACCTTGGTAGTAAAACAGCTCTTGCTACTTAGTGCATGAATAAAACAGCATATTCGCCATCATTTGTAACGTTGCTTTGTCTAGTGCAGGCTCCTCCATGTTAGCTGTCACACAAAGTTATGCGATTCAACGGGGAAACTGAAACAGCAAATCATGTACCACCCATTTCATAGTTGTATGCAGATTAAGTAGAGGGAAGTTCTTGTTGTGTAGGCTTGACGTTTGTATGTGCTAATAATAAGCTTAAAGAGAGTAAAAACATAACTCGGTGGTAAAATTTGGACCAACTAACGGGAGTTAAATTATATTTTTACTTTCTCTATCCCTGCTATGTACCTATACAGTGTGTAGAGAAGCTATTGTATTTACCCAAAATTTCGATGTCAAAATTGCAATGAAAATATATGTTTTGAGTTTCTCTAAATTCAAATAAAAAAATCTTTTTTTATAAAAAAAAATCCATGTGTGGGTCTGCGAACAACTTAAGTGAAAAAATAAAAGCCCACTAAATACAAGACTTGGTCTTTAAATTCAGTATTTTTCAAGAATCAAGGTATTATTACTATAAAGAAAATTATTTGTGACAAATATATCACATTTTCAACATTTTCAAGAAAACACTCTCACCCAAACTGCCGTATACATGGAGAAATTTTATTTTCTCAAAAATGTCTCTTGACGACTTTGATTACAATACCGTATATGTAAGATATATGGCGGCAACATAGCCGAGTGGCTAGACCGCTCGCCTCCCACCTAGGCGGTCAGGGTTCGATCCCAAGCGTCAGCACGTGGGACTTGTGGTGGACGAGGCGACGTGTGGGGGATTTCGAGTCCTCTGGGTTCCCCACCACTCATTCCACCGATTGCTCCCTCAGCCTATCATCCATTTCGCATCATCTACTTCCTCACGCTCATGCCTACAATCACTCGTTCCAGGTTCTCCATTCTGCGGTTTCGCTATGGCGGCTCCCGATAGGCTTCATACCCCTGCACATCCACTTGTATCTCCTAAAGTGATGTTAGAACTAAAAAGAAGCACACACACACACACAAACAAACAAACAAACAAAAAACGAGAGGGTAGGCCGACTACGAATATTTATGTGATTTTCATCACAGATAAAACGTAGGTATGTCTTAAATCTTCTGAGAACAACCTCTAAGAACCTCTTCATTCTGGAAGACTTTTGGTAACTATTAAACTGTGAAGCTAATCATTTCCAAGTTATTGCTTATTAGAGGATTGAATTCTCCAATTACCTTTCTCATGGGAAACAGTTATTCTAATTTTCATCCTAGTCTAGCAGAGGCAACGGAATTTTAGTACCATCACATAACAAACCGGCTTAAAAATGTAACTGTCACTTTACCTTCTTTCCTTTCCTTATCCCCCTTGTACAAGTAAATAATGTCGTAATAAAATAATTGTCTGCTAATGATAATCTTGAAGTAGAGAGAAGATTAAGGTTCTACACGAATACCTTGTTATAGCATAATTAGAATAAGTCACGTGAATTAGGGACATTAGATTTTTAATTGTATATCCTAACAACTTCCTGAAATTTTAAAGTAATGAAACAGTTTTCTTAGAGACCGTATACAAAGTTTTAATAATTGTAAAGTACTACTTAGTTTCCTATAAGCAGAAGGAAAATGAGGGAATATACCAGGCTAAAGTGATCCAAATTTTACAAAATCTGCTCGATATGAAAACAACTGAATTTCGGTTCGCTTTTTATTTTCTTGAAAATCTTGGTGTCGCATCCTTGAAAGATAGCACAGTTTTGTATTTAACGGCCTCTTAGTTTTTGTGCTATGCTGTCCCAAGACTTACACGCACGCCCCTTTTTCTAAAAATGTTTTTTTTTGGACTCAGGGTACTTCAAAACACATAATTGCTGCAAAATCTTAGTATCGAATTTTTAGGTCAAATACAATACTTCCTCTGAGCACTATGTACATACTACGTGTACAGAAAGTAAAAACTGATGTGCTACACTCACACGACTTTCTCTTCTTATTTTGCAACAGACTATAATCAGAAAATCTGATGTGTAGACACAAATGCCTTTCTCTAGCTGCTCGACAAACTTCTTACAAAAGTTTATTCTTCTTTTTTCCATGCTAGTCAAGTTAAACATTAGCAGTATGTTCTTATTACTTAGTTCCATATAAGTAGAAGGGAACTAAAGGAATGCGCTATGCTAAAGTTATGGTCAAATGTTTTAAAAACTGTCGTTATGCGATTGGCATTGCAAATCACTTCTATGCTCAGCCAGGAGTAGAACAAAGGTAAAGCGGGCACTTCCTGCCTGAGAAAAGTATAAGTACTTTATAATTGAAGCCAATAACAAGGAATATCTCGGACACGGTTACCTCCACAACAAAAACATAAGAGCCATGAATTGTGTGTTTTGGAGAGATCTACATTTTTTTGTGTAGGAAATTATTGTCTATCTCTTACGGCTTAGCAGTTAAGCAAAATTTGCCAAAGTTCATCCAGAATAAAGAGGTCTTCAGAGGCTATTCCTAGAAAATGCAAGATATACATTTTATTTGGGATGTAAATATCTTTAATATACCTATGGCATTTTAACCAAAATTGTTAGCTTTTTTTCATAAAATCAAAATTTTCGAAAATTTTTCTATGTAATGGGTAGTTTGTGGTGGGGGATTTTCTTGAAAATTTATCGTGTCTCATCCTTGGAAGATACAAAAGCTACATACCAAGTTTGGTATTTAACGGCGTTTTCGTTTTTGAGCTATGCTCTCCACAGATTCTCTCTCTCTCTCTCTCTCTCACACACACACACACACACACACGGATGCTTTTTTCGGAATCAGGGGACCCCAAAACACATATTTCCGGTGAAATGTCGACATCGAATTTTTGGGTGTAATGCAATACCTTCTCTATCCACTATGTACATTGTTCATGCGGGCAAGAGAAAGTAAAAAGTGTTTTATTCTAACTACTTTACGTTAAAGCAGATAAGTATTTAATAAATCCTTTTATTACACATGTCTTTGTAAATACAAAAGAATAATAGAATATGGTAGACAAAGCATTAGATCAATGTTCTAAAAGCAGATCGCTATGTAGTAGGTTTTAGTCTTCAATTGACTAGGAGTAAAAAAAAAAAAAAAGGAATAACAACATCCCAATTAAGGACAGCATAAGTATTTTAAATGTGAAGTCAATAGAAAGAAATATCTCGGAAATGGTTAATTTTACAAACAAAAGTGTATGACATAATCTTTTAATTTTAATGGTTCTATACAATTTTGCCTTACAGTTTGCTGGTTATGAAAAAGTCTCACAGAATGAAGGGAAAATTCAAAATATAACTGCATTTTTCATCTAAATATCTTTGATATGTCGTATATTATTCAAAATCATTTTGGAAAAAATAGAATTTTTCAAAAATCTTCCACGTAAAAAGTGGTTTGGGGTGGTACATTTTCTTAAACATCTGCTTGATGGATCCTTAGAAAATACTAATATAAATACAAAGTTTTTATTTAACTAACTTTTGGTTTTTGAGCTATACTGCTTACAGGCACACACCTGGACTTCTTTGTAAAATATTTTTTGAATTCAGTGGCCCTCAAAGCATGTATTTCCGAGGAAATTACGTTATTTAATTTTTGTCCAAAATACTATCCACCTCAGTAGCGTGGGTGGGACGTGTCTGCCTCACATTCAAGAAGTCGCGAGTTCAAATATCCCTTAAGATGAGTTACCGGAAAAAGGTTTTTTTTTCGGGATTTTCCGAGAAGATGAATGTCTAGTAACTATAAGCTCCATAGACCCCGAGATCATTTGAGTATAAATTCACCAGTTTCATTCATCGTGCGATTATGACCACTCATATTAAGGTACGTTAAACCCACCTCCCCCCCCCCCAAAAGAAAAGGTGCTCTACTATTTAGATTGTATATACGTGCTAGACGAAGTAATATAGTTTATTTTGTTGAGATCCAAGTTTGGAATATAAGAGTTCTGCTGAACAATTTTCCAGATATTATGAATTTCTCCCCTAAGAAATTTTATTCAAACACACCTGAAATGGATTTCAACTTCAAAGTATTCATTTGTTCGTGGGAGGGAGTTCAATTTTTATAACATATGATTTTTGGTACTCATTTATAAAAAGCTATTATATAGCCCTTTCTACTATTAAAAGCCCACGATAACTATTTTCGTTGATTGAATACTTCATTTGATAGCTTATGTGCATAGATTTATTAAACAGGTGTTTGAAATTGATATTCCATAATGATATCCCCTCTCAAAGCGAAACACAGAGGGCTTTTGTTGAATAAAATATATACATTGCTTTTTACTTATTTATCATTGATCTTTGATGTCAATGTAACAAAGTCTTTTCTGTAGAATGATTAATGCAAGCTTCTACCATTAGTTGTTTTACGTTCTATTTTTGGGTTTATAAACAGTGGTACGTGATCCATCAGTAATACGCGATGTCCAAGTATAGAGGTATTTAAAATGTGCTGTAAATGGATTTTCCAGCAACACAAACAGATGCATATTATTCCTTAGTGCTTACCTGCCACCTTATGGTAGATGTGAGAACTAGGATGGGAAATTTTGGAACCATCACGTCTGCCATCTTACAGCAGCTATGGCAACTAGAAGAGTGGTGAGGTATGAAAGATTTATTACATTCGATTGGTTAGCTGACCCCTGTCTCGTAGAGCTTCAGGAAATGTTCTGTTCTTTTGCCTCTCTTTTTCTTTATCTACAGTTCTTAGGCACATTTTTCTTGTCAAGATATTGTATTGTACCCGAAAATTTGATCCCGAGATTTTACAGGAAATATCTGTTTTGAGACCCCCTGAATAAAAAAACGTTTCTAGAAAAATGTCCGTGTATTGTATACTTGGTATTTAAGTTTGGTATCCTCCAATAATGCGACACGAAGATTTTCAAGAAACTTTTCCATTCCCAACCACCCTTAACATGGAAAAAAGTTCGAACATTTTGATTTTCTCAAAAATGACTAACAATTTTAATTAGAATCTCTTGATTACAAGATATTTATGTGACAAATATACTGTATATCTTCAATTTTCTCTAATTATTTCAATATATATCTTTTGCCTCTGAAGACATGTTTATTTTGCATGAATTATGCGGAATTTTGCATAACTGGTAAAGCATAAGAGATAAACAACAACAACAACAAAAAAATGTAGAGCTCGTTAAAAGACACACTTCATGAAATATACACTTTTTTCGTGGATTTGGCCATTTTTGAGATATTCCTGGTCATTAGTTTCAGCTTTAAAAATACTTATCCTTTTCTCAAATGGAAAGTCACTAACTGCTGTCCTTACAAACAAAGGTACTTCAATCACAGAGTTTTCAGAAGATTTTACTTTCGATTTAGCCTCGTATGTTTCCTTATTTTTCTTCTACTATAAAGGAAGCAATTTCTTCTCGATTAGCATTAAGTAAAAAGAATAATAAGTTTTTTAACAATAGTTTATTGCAGATTTGTACAGCAAGTCATGTGAATGGAAGACATTATATATACAGGGTTACTACAAAAGAAATAGACAACTTCAACTGCCTGTAAAACAAAACTATTAGAGATAGCAACCTAATTATTTTGGAAGTATGTTGAGAAACTATCAACTTTTCGTTTGTTACTATTGGTAACGCTGTAGTCTTTTGTTTGTTGTTGCAGAAGCTGAAATGGCGGAAAATCCTGTGGAAAAGGCATATTGCGTGTTGGAATTTGCTAGAACGCAATCAGCAACTGTTGTCCAACGACATTTTAGAACACGTTACAACAAAACGCCACCGACTAGACAGTCAATCTACTACGACTGGTATAGAAAATTCGAGACAACGAGATGTTTGTGCAAAGGGAAGAGCTCGGGAAGACCAAGAGTTTCGGAAGAAAACGTTGAACGCGTTCGTTCTGCCTACATAAGACGCCCACAGAAATCGACATCTAGGGCAAGCATGCAATTACAAATTCCACAGCAAACTGTATGGAAAATTTTGCGGAAGCGACTGCACATGATGCCTTACAGATTAAAGATGTCGCAGTTTCTGAGTGAAGAAGATAAGGTCATACGGCGTGACTTTTGCATTGACATGTTGCGACATGATGAAGACGATGCTGGTTTTTGTGAGCGCATCATTTCATTTTTGTGGTAACGTGTTCTAAAACGTCGTTGGACAACAGTTGCCGATTGCGTTCTAGCAAATTCCAACACGCAATATGCCTTTTCCACAGGATTTTCCGCCATTTCAGCTTCTGCAACAACAAACAAAAGACTACAGCGTTACCAATAGTAACAAACTAAACTTTGAGAGTTTCTCAACATACCTCCAAGCTAATTAGGTTGCTATCTCTAATAGTTTTTGTTTTACAGGCAGTTGGAGTTGTCTATTTCTTTTGTAGTAACCCTGTATATAAGCAAGTTTCTATTTTTTTAGGTTTACCAGTTATACAAACGGCTTTTAAAATGAAGAGGATTTCAGTGTTATTGCCACGAAATTCAACATGTTATGTAAATATGTTTAGCATACGGTATTTTAGTCAAAATGTTAGAGCTGTTTTTAAGAATACAACATGTTTCGAAACATTTTCCAAGCAAAGTTACTTTGGTTTAGGGGATTTTGATTAAAATCTTTCATATCACATCCTTGAAAAAGGCTCAAATTAAATACCAGTTTGATATTTAATACACTTCTCGTTTGAGTTATGCTGCCCGCAGACACACAACCGGACCTTTTTCTAAAACTGATATTTTTGTTCAGAGGCCTCAAGTCATGTATTTACGGTTATATCTGGATTTGAATAGTAGTATATAATACCTTCTTTTTTTCTTCTTTTTTTTTTTTTTAATTTTTTAATGATTTATTGATCGATCAGCGCATGTGCGCTCTACAGATCATTGATTTTAGACATTATTTACATGCATGGTACTGAATAACATTGAAATGAGCTAAGGCCCATTGGGCCCCTCATAAGTAGGTACATTTTTGTTTGTTTTTATTTTACAGAAAGTCCTGCTGTGAGAGCTGGTCTAGTGGTAGGCGACTCTTGATGCGAGTTGGATAGCTAGATTTTCTGCCAAGAGAATAGTGAATGGCTCCTGAGACGTCTTTTAGCTTGCTGTAAAACTGTTCGGCTCGTGAAGAAATTGACTGTTGAATGATGCTGGTTCCAGTTTCTCTATGTAGTTGACTATTTCTGACAAACCATGGTGCATTCGTTGAGATTCGCAATATTTTGTTTTGAAATGTCTGGATACGTTTGATTTCAGAAGGACTAGTTCCTCCCCAAACTGGACAAGCGTATAGTAGCAGTCTTAATAGAGTCGTGTAAAGTACTGTGCAGTTTTTTAGTTTGAGTGAAGATCTTTTGTTGAGGAGGGGGTAGAGTTTTGCCAGTCTTGCTCGGACTAGTTTAAGTTTGTTGCTTATATGTGGTTTCCATGTGAGTCGTCGATCCAGGAGTACACCGAGATATTTCACTGTTTCTGTATTAGTTTTCCAGGGTATCTGTTTCGCTGGGAGTGTTACTGCTGGTGGATAGTTCTGTCTGCATAGTGTAAAGACCATTGCATATAATACTTGGTAGAGAATTAAAAGAAATTGATAACCAATATAATAAGTACCTATGGAATTGAGGTTTTTATATAGCATCTGCAGAAAATGTATCGTGGTAGTTCATATTTGGTTAAGATTTATACGAAATGTTCTATAGTTAAGATATGGAGCTCTCAAAAATATTTTACAACTGCATTTTTCCGAGCCGAGGCTATACACTTTGAAACTTTGCTATCTAAACGAATTATAACATTAAAGCATAATGGTATCCAGAGTGGGAGCAGAAATATTCTTAATATAATTATGGAACTCTTTTAAATATAATTATTTTGTTAAATGTTTACTAGACTAACATTTATTTCTTGTTTTACCATAAAGTTTTTACGTTGTTTCAATTAATATTACCACGTGCATATTAATTTACTAAGTTCTTCAAAAAATCCTGGAGCTCTAATGCTTTTTAAACTGTTGTATGAAATATAAATATTTGTTAACGAGGCTGTCAATATCAGGATCATGTCAGCGCCACGATATGCCAGAATTTCGTCCAGCAGAAGTTCTTTATGTAACAGTAAACATATTGACATGATGTTGTCGCTTTTAAGCATACTCATAAACAATCGCCTAGACCAGGATTGAACCTGGGCACTTGGAATGGAAAAACCAGCTAACAATTGAGGCCACCCAGACCGACTTTATGGCTGAATGATGCATTATTTAGTTCTGTTGTTTCTCAGTTGGGAGATCGGATTTAATGATTAAAATAAACTCTGATTAGTTTCACTTTGACATAATTCATACTGTAAGTGTATAATAAATATATACATATCTTATTCAATTTCACCTTTTTGTGGGAAAATTACTATATTGTTTTACATCCACTCAGATGCTCGCCACTTTCTAATTCCTAAAAAGGTAATAAGGATCCACGCTTTATGTCTTTTTAGTTCGAGGTCTTTTCCGTTGTATCTTTAGACTATGTCTCATGGTTTGAACGACAGTTTTTCTTGTACAACCAGTTATAGCGTTACAGAAGCTTACAATTAACATCATTATATGGATTAATTATTAATATATACATCTAGATAATGCAATTAATTTCAAATTTGAATCTGACTATCCACGTGCGAGATTTATTTTATTTATCTTTTACGGTGGGTGATTAATTTTCGTATATCAACATTGTAATCTCGATAATGCCTCACTGTAAACATGTTTTGAAATATTGAGCCATTTTCTGTACTAATTTGGAAAAACGAATCGCTTTAAGAACACAAAGTTAAATTTGATATTTCAGTAACCTCAAGAATAATTTTAAGTATTTTAACTTCACAGGGTATTTATACCTTTTTTTTTATGTCAATGGTCATATCGGGGGCTTTCACTTGTGAAACTGTAGGTCAGAACATTAGGTTAAACTTTATATTACTGAACACACGCACATTCACTCTCACATTCATACTTCCAGACTCTATGGGGGATAGGGAATAATTCCGGTTAAAGAAAACTTCCCCGCCCCAGCCGGGAATCGAACCCGGGACCTCCGGGTGAGAAGTCAGCTCGCTGACCACTCGACCACGGAGGCAGTCTACACTTATTTAATAATCTCAAAAAGAGGCTTTATAAATTCAGACACATTCCCGTGTTCAGTTTCATTTATCAGCAGCAAACAAGAAAGAAAATATATCTAATATCAATGAATTTTAAAATAAAAAGTAAATTGCATATACTTTGAGCTTTACGCTGTTGTGTACCCAAATGGGTAACAATTTTTTATAGCTTACCTTGTTCATTTATTCCATGCTACCCATTCAAAGCTATGCGCTCCAGATTTGAACCACTATATTAAAACTTTGAATCGTCAGGCTCTTTTGGGTCACTGGTATGCATATCTAATTTATTTAGAAATCTGCCCATCTAAGAAAATCTCTAAATATAATATTCATTTCATTTTTAAGTTTTATTTAGAAATTAGTTTCAAAGATATCCGAGAATACCTTACATAAATTAGGTATGGTAAATTAAAAATCGGTTGTATGGCGTGAAGAGTTTTGAAATGAAAGTATTGTAAAGTAAATTATAGTATATTAAGAATTTTGTACAGATAAAGCAAGTCAGAAGGAACATACATGAAATACATTTTCTGGGCAATGATTTCTACATAATTTGAAAGCTTTGCATTTTAGTATAACTTATATGAAGGAACTAGAGTAAAATGTTGAAATGGTATTTTAAGCAAAAATTGCGCCGGACTATCTAAGAGAAAGAGACATAATTACTACCTGCTGGATTCATTGTCTCAAAGCTGTTACATCGTTAAACTTTTTGTTCTGCAAGAAATTAACATTACACAGTAAAGAGAATTATAGTTATTTAGAGAAAAAAGTAGTAATGAGGCTTATAAGAAAGGGAAAAAAGAATACAAAAAGAACAATCAGAGAGAGAGAGAGAGAGAGAGAGAGAGCGAAGGGTAAATAGCGAAATCTTGGTAATTGTATTTCTCCGATTATGAACTTACAATAAATTGCCTTATAATGCAATACTTTGTACTTACCAAAAGAAAAAAGGATAAACCATGGATTGCTAGTTTTCTTACCTGAAATGAAAAAAAATAGATTTAATTAGCATTTACCAAATACTTCAGCACAACATTTTTTATACTATCTAATAACTGAAATAAAATATTTTCCCGTGTATTAATTTATTCTTATTATTCTCAAATTATTGCGAGTGTGTGAGTGCGTTTGTGTATCCCTGAACAGTATAATTAAAAATCGAAAATTCCGTTAAACTTCAAATTTGGTATTTAAATACAGGATCTTCTGAGGATACGACACGAAGATTTTAGAGTCCTAAATACCCTTTACGTGGATTATTTTTAGAAAATTATTTTTTTCAAAAATGGCTGTAACGATTTGTATTGAAGTAGCAATTGCAAGATATTTTCATGTCAAATTAAATTTATATCTTGAATTTTTTGGGAATATCCTCTGAAGATATGTTCATTCTAAATGACTGTAAAGAATAGACAAAAACTTACTAAACAAAATTGTAGATGTCGTTAAATCATATTTCTTATGTTATTTGTGAACCAAATAGGTATAGATAGGAATGCGAGGGTAAGACATCAGCTTTTTTTTATACCAGTTGTTTGATCTTTCCTCAAAGTTTGTAATTTATAGCAATAATTCATGTAACATGAATGAATTACACTTTGTTACGAAGTATCCAAATAATAATTGTAGCAATTGAAGGTTACAGATGGAACAGTAATTGTTAATTTCATGAAAGCCATAATGTGAATTTTGTAGATGCAAATATAATAAATGATATTAAAGATTATGACGGGATGTTTGATAGCTGAAAATTGGGTTATTCCCTGGCCACGGAGGATATCATTAAGGTAGTATTTGTATTTATAATAGAATGCAGCACATAACTCTGTGTCTCTGTCACGCTCTGTGTCTCTCTTTCTCCTTGTTGGCAATATGGAGACGTATACCTGCAGGCTAACTGACAAGATTCGTCAATGTACTGGTCCACAGAGAAGTTATAGAGTTTCCAGCTGTCTTCTACTCTACGTTTCTTCTCCGTACGTATTTTGTTGACTCTGAATATTCATCATTTTTTATCAGCTTTACTTTCTGGGCTTCATACACAGTAAATAGGTAGAAAAAATATTGCATTCCACCCAAAAATTCGGTACCGAGGTTTCACAGAAATACACGTTATAGTTTATCTTGAATAAAGAAAACTCATTTTTAGACAAAGGTCTGTGTGTATCTGTGGAGAGCATGACTCAAATACGAAAAATCGGATAAGTACAAAACTTAATACTCAAGTTCAACAACTTTCAAGAATGCGAAACAAAAGATTTTCAAAAAAATTCTCCTACGCCGTACTATCTTTGTATGGAATAATGTTCAATATTTGTTTTGCTAGTGTTTAACACTCGCTTTCGTTAGTTGTGGCGTTGCAGGCAATGGCACTGGTGATACATGGAATGAAGAATGCCGATCCCGGTGGCCGCGCTCGCTAAAGTGTCTCGCTTTGGCGCTTCGTGGTGCACAGGATCGTGGGTTCGAGTCCCGCCTTGGGCATGGGTGTTTCTGTGTATGTATATGTAAAAAAAAAACGTTAAAAATAATAAGGTCTACTAAGGAAATATAGGAAACTGGAAAAAATGGAGAAAAAAGGAATACAGCGCCGGAGTCCTGACAAGCCTCCGGAACTTTTATAAAAAAAAATAAATAAAGATAGAGCACCGATAGAATGCCAATGTGGGGGAACCCGGAGAAAACCCGCTCCTGCGCTGCTTTGGTCAACAATATTTATCTTCTCAAGCATGGTTTTATCGAGTTTGATTTATGTATATATATATATATATATATATATATATATATATATATATATATATATATACATCGTCTTTTTTGTAGTAGGATTATGTCTATTTCTCACGATTTATCTGAATTTCTTGAAAATAGCTTCAATCTAAATTACTTTGCATATACATACATATATATCTGAATTTCTTGAAAATAGCTTCAATCTAAATTACTTTGTATAGCTGGTAAATCGTGATAGATACACAAAATCCTACTACAAAAACGATAGATGTCGTAAAAACATACAATGTATATCCTGTACATTTTTGCTGCGGAGCTAACCATTTATAAGATATTTCTTGTAATTTGTTTTAAAATTTCCAAAACTTAAATTGTACTCAAATGGCAAATCTTTATTAACTGTTCATGCTGATCATATAGAGATAAGAAATGTCAATTACATGCATAGCGACCGATTTTTAAAATAATAATATTTATCTCATTAGCAAGAAGAGGAGATAGGAGTAAGGTTTTATAAGAATAATTTGTTGCGGAATAAGTAGAGAAAGTGTTGTGAATAGAACACATCAGAGTTTTCTATAAATAATTCCGTAAATTTTAGTTATATGTTAGTGAGTGGAGTGGTTTCGGGTAAATAATGAAGCAATAGAAAAAAGCTTGAGATGCTTGTTCGCATTACTCCCTACAAAACAGTGAAATCATGATGCCGTCAATTAAACCAGATAACACTAGAGGGTTATCAAATGATCCACTTACTGGCACAACACAACGCCATAGAAACGTATTTGAACTACAGTAAAGGCTGAGGTAGCAGAGTTGAATAATACAGTTCAATTTGCGAATGTTGGGTGACTCGCAAATATCAGCTCTTGACAGAATTACGACACAGGAATGGGTATCTCGAGTGCCACATGTCGATGAGTTACAAGAAGATTATTGTAAAGCAATTACAAGGAAGGACATCATGCCGAAAGTCATTATCCTTCAGAACAGCTTATAAATATCTACGGAGAAAGGAAATGACAACGATGATGTTACAATAATCTTATAAAAAGTAATTGTTTTCTATTTTATACCCTATACATAAACAAATATGTGTAATATTCTTTCCCCTTAAGTTTGTTTTAGTTTCTTTCGTTCGTGGCTTCACAAATTGTGACTACGCAAGGTGCAGCGTGTCTTTTCGTCACTGAGTCGGAAACAGACCTCTATCCTTTTGCCAGGGTTTGAATATCAGTATTTTATATCAAACCATTAAAAGATAAGCACATTTAACGAGTACTTGGTAAGTGTCCTCCAACCACTCAGGCCTCTTTGGCCGCTCTATTTGTTCGAACCAATAAGAGAATAGCAAAACAACTTATGAGGGAATCCTGCCATCTTAAATACAAAGCACACTAAGATGGAAAATCATCTGCATTTTATTTGTTTTTGTGCACCCAATAGTATCCATTAGGTATTAATTAGCTGAACACTTAGAAACCATTTAAAAATTCAAGGATACTTTAAACATAGTTCGTCAACATTGGTTAAATTATTTTTAAAACTGAATATAAAAATATTCCTGATGACTGGAATGTTCCATTGGTGACTTAATCATACAACAGCTTTTAGGTCACGCAATCACCTTAGTTTAGCTTTATGAAGTGCAGCCCAAAGAACTTTTTTCTGAATTTACTTTGCTCCTATTGTACTTTAAAATATTGTAGTTGGCTCTTCATACATTTCGAGATATAAATGATGCAGTATCATTCCGCTTCGTTCTCAGAGATGACACGACTTCCGTTTCTAGCGTCTGTATCGCTTTAGCAGTTCTCTGTTGTACAAGACCGGATCTTGACTTACCGCAAAAGGAGATTTCATACTTTTACAGTAAGAAGAAGTTCTGAGCACCTACTAAGAGTTAAATCGAGCTTTGATGTGAACTAAATCATTTCCCTTAAGGGAGGAAATGATTTCTTCTCGTTATTTCTGTCTATTCAACTGTACCTCTCTGTGCACTCAATAAGACCTTTGTTCGTAACTATTATGGTCCTTTGTACCATTGAAACTCTTAGTTTAGTACGAATGAAGGTTACGCGTGAGAGTATGAAGGAAAAAATAATGGAACCTTATTAATTATGGCCTTACATAGGATATAACTTTAAAAGATAACATATAGATTTTTTTTCCTAAAGCCAGACCTTATTCCACTCTTAGCAGAATTTCAGGGAATATTTATGAATGGTAAATTTCCTAATTACTATACGACTCAGCTATTTTAAAGAATTTAGTTGATATTTTCCCAATAAATTAATATTTCAATCATGCAAAGATAGTAACAACAAACCAAATGGAAAAAAATACGATGTGTTCCATTCACTTACCTTTCTCATTTGTTCCACACACATACTATTCTTACAAGAGAATATTCTTTTATCAAATCATGCTAATCGAGATATATATTATCCTAATTGGTATTTTACTTGCTTCCTTTTAAGAAGAAGAGAAATAGGGCAATACATTAGCCTAAAGCGATAGTCTGATCCTCTAAAAGCTCGTCGCTACGTGGAAAAATTGAGGATCGGTTCGCTTGATATGGTCCCTTTTGAAAAAGGTATAAATATTTTAAAGCCGAAACCAATAGCAAGTATAATTTCAGAAACGGTCAGTTAATCAAATAAGCATATACGTGCTTTAACGAGCTCTAAGTTTTTGTCTATCTCTTACAGTTATGCAAAATCCAGCAAAATTCGTTCAGAGGCTATTTCCATAACATTCAAGATATACATATTATTTGTAATGTAAATATCTTTAATATACGATTTTAATTTTGAGTAATTTTTGATAAAGCCACATTTTGGAAATGTTTGCATGTAAAGGGTAGCTTGGGATGGGGGATTCTCTTGGAAATCTTCGTGTCGTATCCTTGGGAGATACTAATCTTAAATATTTAGTTCAATATTTAACATTCTTTTCGTTTTTGAGCTATGCTATCCATAGACACATACATCCACACACATCCTTTTTAGGAATAGGTGGACCTCAAAACATATTTTCGGCGAAATCTCGGTATCTAATTTTTGGGTGGAATACAATGCCTTCTCTATCCACTATGTACATTGTACATACGGGTTAGAGAAACTACAAATATCCCAATATAGTAGATGAAATGTACTTGAAAATTTCGATAGCTATGTATTGTAGCATTTGTCAAACAATATGGATGCAAACAACACTAAGGAAACAAGTGACAAAATGACAGTGCCATTTTTGCTAGAAGCTCAGGCTATGAGCATTTGTCTTCTCTTGCTGTAAAAACTTCTAGGCACATATTGATGTAATAATATGTGTAGCAAAAAGACATCTTCAGTATATGTACCATAGGCAAACAGGCTAGTATCTCTCAAGCCGGTAGGAGACGTTACATGCTTTTGGTCAAACATTTTCTTTGAAACGTAAGGTTTGCGCTTACAAGGCTTCAGCGTGGTGAAGCACTACTTATGCCCAAAGTTTTTTGAGAGTGTAATAATTTGGATTATTCATATGAAACATTTTATAATTTCAATGAAATATTGGCAATTAGATTCCATCACTAAGTAATCTGTTTACCTTCCCTATTAACTGTCAATAACGTTTGTAGTTCCAGTTTTCTCATTTCTGGAAGAATATTTTAGTATACTAAAAGAAACAATAATTAGCATAAAAATACTGGCATAATGTCAAATAATGGCTAGGCAGACGTGAGCAAGTTAATTTCATGTATACCAAGTTGCTTGGGCTTTCTATTTTGTCACTAGTAGTTTTACAATTCTGCAAAAAAAAAAAAAAAAAAAAAAAAAAAAAAAAAAAAAAAAAAAAAAAAATATATATATATGTCACGTATACTGTGACTTTGGTATGAAGATCAACATTTCAATTCACTAAAAAATGTCCATTATAAGAACATGTACTTAACGTATAGTACGAATAAATGAGCTGTCATATGTACATTAAACTAATTACAGAATTGCAATTTTGCGATGTTTATCGACATCCCTCTCTTTTCCCCATATAAATGTGTATCTGTGTAGCTGTGCTCTGAGTTGATATTATACTACTTCAACAGAATCTCCTTGGACGACTATTCAATAAAGAAATCAGGAGATGTGTAAAAATGTTTCTCTCGGTCCGAAATCTTGTGTTATGCAGTTACTAAATCTTAAAAGTAAAATAAAAAAAAAACAACCAAAATCTGAATATACTATTCCAGAACCTACGTAACTATACCTGGCATGTGTTCAAATAGTAAATTTATTTCCAAAAACAAATATTACAAGTTGTTATCTATTTTATCAGACATTTAATTACACTACAAAGAAAAATTAAATAATTAAAATCAGTAAGTAAAATCTTAAGAATATAAAAATAGTAAATATGTAATTGAAATAAAATAAAGTATTCTAAAAAAATATTTCCGTAAAGCCTGCAACTTTACAACTAGTTTACAGTTTTTGACTGTGCTACACTACAAACTATACCACTGGTGTCCACTGACTAAATCGTAGATAGGAATACCATTTTATAATCAAGCAATTATAGTTTTCTGCCCAAAAACAGATATTTTACCACAGTACCCAGCCTGCTCCCTTGTTACCTGCTTTCCACTTTCCTCTTTTTACCGCATATCAAGCATTTATCTCAAATAAGATTTAATATTTCCCGGATTCTTATTTTGTAGCCACGTAATTGTTTCAGGTAATGTGCCTCAAAATACACGAACCTGATGTGATAAGTTAAATACGTCATGCCTTAAAGATTATAACTCAGGGATATGTAACCACTACGTAGTTGGACGTGGTATAAAATTTTTCGAACTTAATTCCAATGTTCATTATTAGTTGAATTATTTATACCATAAAAGCATTATAGAACGTATACTCAGAAATATAATATAAAGCAGTTTGTTCTAACTCACTCCTGAAAAAAATACAAACATTTTTGAAGAGTTTGTGTAAACTGAAGCAGTGATATATGGATATAACTTCATCTCTATAATGTCGACAAGGCTCACGTGTCTCACCTCTCTCTCTCTCTCTCTCTCTCTCTCTCTCTCTCTCTCTCTCTGCGCATGCAACTCTGTGTTCTCCTTTGGCCTGCCTGGACTTTTTTGAGGAAGAGATATTGTACATATAATACGGCAAAAACTCAAAAATTGCTGACCCCAGAGAGAGTGCTTTCTTTGAGGTGAATGTCATTTAGAGAATATGTTGGTCGGTACTCATTGCGTACGGTGATCAAGTTATTAAACAAGACCAGGGCTAGATGTCCTTTCTTAATCTAGTATAATAGGTATCTATAATAAACACAACCTTCATTACCGTAACGAAAGACGATGTTCATAGCCACCGGGTAACTTATCTTTAGCTTTATTTCATTTTTTTAAAACTAATGCAGGAAACAGAGAGAGAGGGAGACGGGAAAATTTCGAACATAGTGAGTCACTTCTGGGCATGAGAAGGGATAACACTTGACTCCAGTTTTTCATATGAACACCTTAAAGTTGGCTTTATAGTTTAGATGAACTTTCAAATTGCAAAATCAACCTGGTTGTAGATAGTACCACCGAGCTAATACTTTTCTCCTTTATATAATGCCAGAATGTTCTTAAAATTACTCGAAGTATAAATAAATCTTAAACATGTTGGTCATGTCAATTTGGATAAATGTAAAATGCAAAATAGTAAACAACTCTAAAAAAATAAAATTTGGCAAGCAATACGATACTTTCATTGTAAAAGCTTGTTTATGACAGTGGTTGTACCATTGTCTTACTGTTTTAATGGAGAATTTTTGAAGTTTAAGAAAATGCCTTCTAAATTGCGCCACTAATAATTTCTAAATTCCGATGTTCACATCTACAGAAGCCAATTAAACTTGATGCATCTTAATTCCCTACCAATTATTTGAGGAGGCGAAATGATTATAATACCGAATTCAGCGGAGGATCCTGAAGACGATGCAATTAGGTCGATTTTCTGACTATTTCCGTACTTTATAATATATACTTTGCATTAAATAAAATACGCAATATAGAGATCTCTCTGGAGAAGTAATAAGTAATTCAATGTTAATGATGAATTCTTTTTATGCCTACGGAAACATAATGTCTAGGGGAAACTCAGGAAACTATAGGGAAATTGCATTAACAGTGCTAAGATTTCAGAAGTTTCACATCTGATTTATATACAATAATTCTAGACTACGATCTCTTACTCCAGTTAAGTTTTGTTTTTCTAACATCAATTCTAGATTCTTGCTTGTCAGAAGAATGTGAAACTGTATTAAGGTAAATCATCTGTGAAATTCCGAAACACTCATATTATTTACATATATATATATATATATATACATATATATATATATAGTTGAAATGTATATCAGTTATAACACAGAATAAGAGTGATAATTTCGACATAATTCAACATTCCAGCTTATAGTGTTATTTAAATAATAAATTTTAATATCTAAATTAATTTTTTCTAATAAACACAAATTTTGCTTTACAAGTTCAAGTTTTACAGTAAATGAGTTTATAAATACATCTATCATATCGTATTTTACATTAATCTCTATTAATTTGTAATTATTCTGCAAAATCTGACGTGTTCCTTTCACGTGACTTTCTCTACAACTCGGCAACAAGTTATTGTTGAAAAGTTTATTCTTCTACATATCTACTTCATGCTAATCGAGAGAAACATTGGCAGAAATAATCTATTACTTGCATTCTTGCAAGCAAGAAGGGAAACAAGAGAATACACTAGGCTAGCGCGATTGTCAAATCTTTTAAAAGTTGGTTGTTATATGGTTGAAATACCTTTCTTTGCATTACCAGTAGTTGAAAAATCCCGTATGAGAAAAATGTAAGTATTTAAAACTGAAACCAATAGCAAGGAATATTTCAAAACTGGTCGACTCTACGAAAAAATGTAAATGACAAATTACGTGATTTAACGAAATCTACATTTTTGTGTCTATTTCTTGGGTTTACTAATTATGCAAAATTCGGCAAAAGTCATTCAGAATAAAGAGGTCTTCGAAGGTTATTCCCAGAAAATTTAAAATATATATTTTATTTGTCATGAAAATATTTTTAATGTGGGTACAATATTTTAAGAAAAATCGTTAGAGCCATTTTTACGAAATTTGCATTTTTTATTAAAAGTTTTTATACAGAAGACTCTAAAACTTGTATTGCAAATTTTTGGGTGGAGTGCAATACCTACGTGCATGTACTATTTAAAGAGAGTAAAAATTAGTATTTTTTTACTCTCCATAGCTCTTGAATGTTCAAAGGTTAATAATTTATCTCTCAAAACTGCAGCATTATCCCGTAAAAACTGATGCGATTTTCTTTAACTTTGAGATGCAGTAAAAGTAGTAGTAGAAGCGTGGACCATTTTGAATATGACAAAATGCTGAAGAAAGGTTATTAGAAAATAAGGTTGAAATTTAGGTGTGCCTAAATAAGCATGCGACTTTCCATTTTTAGCTTCAGTTAATTGGTAGTTGAAATGCGTCAAGCAATTTCCTCAAAGTTTAGAATTCATATATTTTAGTATTAACAAAGATAATTTAATTGAATTTTTCACCAGTTTGGTAAAAAGTACCTTATCATTGCATTAAGACATTTAAGATTTTAAATAAATCAGAGCAAGTTTTTAAGTGCTCTTAGAAGTGTTTTTCGGTGATTGTGTTAAAAAATGACGATGTTTGGTAGCATTCTTTAAGTAGATGTTTGCAATGTTTGACTCCCCTAAGGCGGAAGTAACATAGGTTTTAGATGCTATTTTAAAGCGCTGTATGTCAACGTTTAAATCTATTTTATCCGCTTCAATTTTTTTTTCTATATTCAAAATCTATATTGGCTCACCAAAATACAGCTAGAGGTCTGAAAAAGTTTCCCAAACCACTGCACAATGTGTTTATACAATGTCTGGTTGAACATTTTATACTGGTCATAGACCACAAAATTATTTTTTAAACAAAACTACCCACTTCAGGAAAACTTCAACCACAAACATCTTAAGGAACAGAACGCGTTCCATTCCCAAGGCTTTCTCTACTTATTCTGCAGACAATCTTTTCTTACAAAGGTTATTCTTTGATCTACTTCCTAGTAATCGAGGTACAAATTAACAGAAATGTTCTTATTAATGAGGGAATACACTAAGGTAAAGTAAGTCTTTTTAAAGGTGTATTTCCAATTCCCTTTAATATTCGATTCTCTCTGCATTGCTTTGCCAAGAATAAAACAAATGACAAAAGGAGAACACTTCCTGTTTGAGATAAGTATAACAATCTTAAAATTTAACCGAATAACAAAACATTACAAAAATGTGAGTGGAAAACATTGTGTGTTTTAACGAAATCTAATCTTTGTGTAGTAAGTTTCATCTATCACTTGTGGTTTACCAATTATGTAAACGTCAATCCGAAAGAAAAAGACTTCAGAGACTGTTGTCTTAAAATTCTAGACATACATTTTCTCATGTAAATGTCTTTAATACGCGTTATTTTAATAAAAATCTTTATAGGCATTTTTAAGAATCAATATTTTCGATAATTTTTCTATGTGAAGAGTAGAGTGATGGGGTTTTCTTTTTAAAAATCTTCATGCTTATACTTGCAAAATGTTGAATTTAATCGTAAAGTTTGGTACTTAACCGACTTTTTCTTTTTTTAGCTTTAATGTTCACACACATGGACGTTTTTCTAAATTATTATTTTTATAAAGGAGGACCAAACACGCGTATTTATAGTGAAATCTCGGTATCGCATTTTTGCTTGGAATGCAATGCATGTGTGCTATTTACTAAATAGAGTAAGTAAAAGTGATGCATGTGGCTCAGTATCTATAGGAGAAGCTTGAGCCGTTATCCCCTTGCACAAACCGCATCTGCAGATTCCTACTGACGTCACTCAGGTGGCAGAATCAAGATTGTCTACTATTCTCAGAGTGACAAATTGATATTTTGCTGCGACCTGGAGGGAAACATTAGCATTATCATTCCTCCGTTCTCAAGTAAGCCCTCGTGGGAGGGAGAGGTAAGTGAATCAGCTGGAGAACTCGTCGAGGGACAGGACATCTTCAGAAAGCAGAGTGAAACTTTACTGCGTAGCCCGCAAGGGTGGTAAAAGTGGGGTTTCTTTCGGCTTGGGCAAAATGTGGGGTTATACAGGTTTGGCGAGCCTAAATTGTTGTTATTGTAAACAGCCTCTTCTTTCTAGGGACAATCAGCGTTTACTTTATTACCGAGATTCCGTTCAATTGTGTTTCATTGCCTGTAACATAAAACATGTAATGAAGGTAACTTTCTACTAAAAATATTGATGCTAAAATCAGACATATAGGTTGTTTCCAAACGAAGATAGCACTTAGCTTACACTTTGATTTTTCCGAAACTTGATGTTATAACTTTCAAATTCTTCTATTTAAAGTTTTATGTGTGTTTAAAAATCGCACACATTTGGGATTAGGCAGCGAAGGGAACAACAATTATCGTACGTCACATAAACAACCTCACAGCGTGTTATACGAAACACATAACAAAACTCACATGCCACTTTTTCCATTACTAAAGTAACCTGTGCGGCCCCGGCGTGTCTATCACGACTGGGACCTTCGCTACCAACCGGCATCTCTCTGGAGAGGGTCAGGCAGGTGCCATTTTGTTATGTACGACTGCCTAATCCATGGTAATTAAATGCCAGTTTTTGGATGAGGATATCAACCGGATCGTTTACAAGATAGTATTTATTTATTATTTTATATTTTATTTGCTTTTTTTTTATTATTAAGTATTATATATAATAATAAGCTAAATTCTTTAATTTTTTCATTATTGAGTAATTTTAGTTTATAAATTTAAAGGAGGAGGAGCTGCTATATTACAAGATGACAGTAAAAATCATCACAATGCCATTTTTGGTATTTAATTTTATAACCCTTTATTAATTAATAATCTCCGTCTACTTAGACGTTCATAACTAATATTAGCTAAACAAAATAAACCCGAAGAATATAATCCTTGAGAAGTTATTGAAACAAGAGTTCCGAATTTAGAATTATATTCACGTATCACGTACGGTGTGACCAACAAGATCCACATCTTCTTTTGGTGTCGTTTTAAAACACCCTGTATACTAAATGGTTGTGTGTTATATAAAGGTTATTCTAACATGGTGAAAATTTGCCAGTATTTTAGCAGCTTTATACTTTTGTTATTGCCATTAATGCTTGTACAAGATTAAAGTTCCAAGATTAATATTTTATAAAATCAGTTTTATCACATTTGTGTCTCCGTATTTATACCAAAAATTGACAAGCTGTACCTGCTTAAAGTGCGTAATCTGTTTATGAGATTGGATATATCAGGTAAACGACAGCTTCGTCCTTTTTAACAAGAATGTGCAAACTTCAGTATAAGTGAATACTTTCCTCGCCCAATGACTTATCAGCCCACTGCTCTACTCCGAACCTGGGAATTGTGGTTATGGACTCACGTTGCTACGTGACATCTTGGACACGTTACTCAGTCCGGCTAATGCCATTGTCTTGTTCCACACGCTCTATTTCCATTTTGGAAAGATAGATGGAATAAACCTCACCAGCACCACAATGGGGAGTTCGGGAAGCCCGTGGAGGGAGGGGGCTGTTTGTGCCCTGGAACAGATGGCTGAAGATCGATTATGTGACAAGTGCCTCCATAATCTGCTGCAGCCTGATTATGAAAATGGGTTAGTGACACTAGTGTCACGTGATCACTTTACCAAGTTATTTCCATGCTCTCACTCAATTTATGCAATAAATCACTCCCTGCCTCTAAACTATTCCAGTCTATGTACGTTTATATGTCATTATTGTTTCCTAACAATATTAGTCTATAGAATTAGAAAAGCATAATTGAAATGGACTGTTGGTAGAGTTAGGTTTTAACAGTGCCTCTTTGAGGGATAAAGGACCATTGTCACATTGATGGCACAGATCGATTTGCATAAACATTTGCATAATTTCTTTTATTATACATTTCCTTGTAGAAACAAACGAATGCGGAAACACACTAGGCTTGAGGGATAAGTATTTTAAGAGCAGGTCACTATGTGATGTCATTTCTGTTATTTAGTTTTCCTTGCTTCTGATGGAGCAAAAAAAGGCAACGGAATGTTGACATCCAATTTAAGGAAAGTATAAGCATTTTATAACTGAAACCAGTAAGAAACAATATAACAATTGTTAACTGCACAAAAAAATTGACATAAATTGTATATTTTAACGTGATTTACATTTTTGTAAGTAGAAGTTTTCTATTTCTTACGGTTTACCAGCAATACGAAAGTTATTCAGAATCAAGAGGACTTCAGAAGCCATTTCCAAATAGTTCAAAATATACATTTTATTTGTCATGAAGGTGTATAAACATAAAACATGTGATATTTTAATCCTATTCATTAGAAATTTTTGTTGGAAAATTAAAATATTCCAACATTTGTCCATATAACAATTAATTGGGTTGGGGGAGATTTCTTGAAAATCTATTTGTCACATTCTTAGAAGATTCCACACTTAAATACCCAGTCTGATGTTAACGACTTTTATTTTTAGGGTTTTTTCTGTTTATTGACACAATGTGAACATCACACATCATATATTTTTTATCCAACGCATGTTTCATCTCACTATTTAGCCATAGTTCAGATAATTAACGGCCTGCTAAAAATTTAAGGATTTCGTCAATACTGCCAAGACGCATTCATCATATGTCCACAGGAGACTTAGTACCAGAAATTGTACCTCTGCTTCTTATACGTTAATGGGAGATGGCAGATTTGACATGTTATCACTCAGGCGTTAATGCTAGTCAGCTGTACCTCAAAATTCAGTTGTAAATTTAAGGTTAAAATTTGCAAATAACATATGTACGCACATAATTTCTTTGATAAAACTTTCAATATAGTAACAATGTAAGTGTGGAATAAAAAGCATTTACCGCATCTGTCCACAAATATACCTTCAAATTATTGAACAGCACCATTCGGGAATAATCACCAAATTGCGCATTTAAAAACCTATAAGAAAATGTACATCCATCTTCCATTACCATTTCAAATAAGATCTTGTTTTAATTTAAGAATTGTGTTTTAATAGTGCTATATTTTAAGGTTCTCCATTTATTCAATGAAGCTTTATTATCATTTTTAAGGAGCAATGCAAGAAGAGAAGCTAAGAATAAATATAAAAAGTACGGATTATATGACTCTACATGTTTTAGGTGCCCTGGATTAAAAACAAGCATTTTTGGAAAAATGTCGTGTGTATGTGTGTGAACACGATAACTGAAAAACGAAAAGTCGACAAACTACCACACTTGGTATTGTTTAGTATCTTCCAAGGATACGATACAAATGTTTTGACGAAATCATCGCAACCCAAACTGCTTTTGTACATAAAAACACTTTGAACATTTTTGTTTTTTAAAAAATGACTAACGATGTTTATTAAAATGTCGTATATTGAAGATACCCAAATGAGAAATAAAATATTTATCTTGAATTTTCGGGGAATATCCTCTGAAGACCTGTTATTTCTGGGCGACTTTTGCATAACCGAAAAGAAGACAGAAACTTACTATACAAAAAATGTAGAGCTCCTTTAAACACATTTTATGTAATAATTTTTTCGTGGAGTTGACCATTTCCGAGATACCCTTGTTAGTGGTTTCAGTTTTTAAATACTTAAACGTTTCTCATACGGAGATTTGAAAACTCCTGGCCATGCAAATATAGGAATTTGAATCACATATGAAACACTTTGTTAGGAATCTTACAAGCAATTAGGTAATAAGATATTTCTGCAATATTTATCTCGATTAGAATGAAGTAAATTGAAGAATCAGCTTTTTAACAATTTTTAAATGCATTTGCGTAACGTCATTTAATCGCTATGGTCATATCGGTCGATGAACAAAATTGCTGAAATGATGCAAATGATTTCGGGGTCCATGAAGCTTAAAGTTACTCATTTTTTGTTTTTTCAGTATCGGGGAAAATCCCGAAAAAAAAACTCCCTGGTAACTCACCCTAAGCGAGATTCAAACTGGCGACCCCTTTAATGTAAGGAATATAAGCTTGTTACAGAGAAGTAGTGAAAGCCATATGAATAGAACACATCAGCCATGCTGTTCAAAAACACACACACACGAACGCGCATGCATACACACTACGGAATTTATATGACTATTTTTTTTTAAGGAGCCTCAAAACATATACATCGATATCTTGGCATCGATTTTTGGGTTGTATTCAGTACCCCCTACTTACTATATACAGATGTTTCAAAACAACACCAAATGAAGATAGCAATCGATTACACTTTGACTTGTCCGAGACTTGATGTCGCAACTTCCAAACTCTTCAATTTAAAGTTTTATGTGTGTTTAAAAATCGCACACATTTGGGAATGGGCAGCGAAGGAACAACTGTTGTCATATGCCACGTAACGAGAGTTATACGAAACGCACAACAAAACCCACATGCTACGCTTTCCATCACTAAAGTGACCTGTGCCGCGCCGGCGGGTCTATCAAACCACGCCTACAGCACGCGACTGAGGCCTTCGCTACCAACCAGCATCTCTCTTGTAGTGGGCCAGGCACGTGCCATTTAGTTACGCACGACTGCCTTATCCATGGTGATTTTATGCCAGTTTTGTATGTGCCGAATTTAGAGCTGAAAATTATATTTACGTATCACGTACGGTATGACCAACAAGGTCCACATCTTCGTTTGGGTAGTTTTGAAACACCCTGTATAGTATAGGGAAAAAAATGCACTTGCGGGAAAACAAGCATGGGCTGCACTCTTATCGGGAACCTGGCACATCCAAAAGCTCATTTGTTGCTGCGCGGAGACCAAGATGAATATCGGGTCCGCCCACACGTGACATTAATTGCTAAACGAGCTGTGAATATTGACAGAGATTTACTTCAAACGAGTGAGAGTTTCGTGCCGCAGACATAATAATGGCCAGTTCTGTTGCCGCCCCGATGACCACCTATGAGTAAAACGTCCAAACAAAGACAGACAATTCGATGATCGATAGGCATAAGCATAGTATCGTTATTGTGGTTATAATCCGGCTTCCTTATAAAGCGAGTGCAGCGCTCGACGTTTCTGCTCACTAATAGGCAACACGACACTACAAAGACAGCGAAAGCTATTCATGCTCGAATAGTTTATGGAGAATGGCTATTTGGCACGGTGAACCACCTCATTTAAAGCCGGGCGCTAAAGCTGGGAAATACAGGGCAGGAAGAGAGAGAAAGAGATATACTCCTCATAAATTGATATGAAAACTTTATTTCAAACGTTATATGTTGGAATCGCATAACTTTATCTACCAATTGTGCAACAAATTATGTTTGCAAACGCTTTTCATTCCAACTACTAGTTAAACTCTAACAGAAATAGATTTGCTTGTAGGTTCGTTCGTACATTCCGGAAGGGTTCCTCACCTAAGCCACCATGGTCATATTGTGTGTAATCTCCTGAGAATAGGAGATATATTATCGACGGGCGGCCGAAACCGGACCGCGGGGAAAGCCACCGTGTTGGATCCCTAATATAGTCCAAACAGTTCATCTCGACGCGAAGAGTGCTAGGAGCCCGCTCTCTACGTTCGACGGAACCCCCTAGGTCCTCGGAGGGCTCCAGCGTCTCCCAGCCGCCGAGAGCTGTTTTGCCAAAGCGCATTCACTACCACGGAAGGGCCTCAACAACGCATTCTTCGCTGATACAACCTTCAAATATACCGGGTAGAATGAAATAGACAGGAAGTTCGGCAGAATGAACAAACCACCTCAACATTCGGCTAGAAATCAGGAAAACCCCATGAGTCAGAGAAGTCAGCAGCGGGAATGGAACCCACGACCTCCCAGACGAAACTCTTGTGCTACTTGGCTCGGTTTCCTTGTAGGTACAAGAGAAGACAGAGAATATACTAGGCTAAAGCGATAGTCAAATCTTTTAAAAATCTGGTCGCTAAAATTCCAATAAACATTTTATTACACACATTCTGCATTGGTTTAGGAAAAACTTTCACGAACTAGGGAGAAGATAAATTTTCAATATATAAAAATAACAACAAATTTGAATCTGAGAATAATGGCTTAAAGTTTGACATGAAGTCCTTTAACCAGCGCAAAACATTGCAAATATATACATAAAATATAACATTTTTTGCACCTAAATTGCAAAAATCGATAGTTTTAACAAAAATCGTTAAAAGAGCCTTTTGTCCCTTCAGTCTAATGTTTACTGAATTTCTCATAAATAATGTTTACCTATACAGTATTGAAGAATTCTTAAATAACAAAATAGCATAGTTATTCCATTTGCTTTTATTGGTATTTCGTCACCTGCATGTAATGTGATTAGTATGTTTACTTATTATACCTCACTACAGTGCTGAACATGCTTTTAAACAATGAAAAGCGAATGAAAACCTTCCATTTGAGAAATATATAAGAATTGGAATATTTAAACCAATAACAGGAAAATATTGGAAATTGTTAACTCTACAAAAAGACTGTATTGAACATAAATTGTGTCTTTTAACGAGATCTACATTTTTTCTAGCAATTACGGTTTACCAGTTAGGTAACAGTCACTCAGAGAACTGGAAGCAATAGTAATAATAATAATAATAATAATAATAATAATAGTGCGGTAATTCCAACCGATCAAACAAATAAAGGTATTTGGGTTTAGGTTATATAAGTTGGTTTTATATTGATATATTTATCGATATGTTTTATTAGTTTTTATTAATATTTATATCTTTATATATTTATATCAAACTGAAGAGGCCTTAAGATTGCAGGCGCGGATTCTATTTTGATGAAAATGTCTTTAATGTATGGTTTGTTAATCAAAATATTTATCAAGTTTTGTCAAAATCTAAAATTCCGAAAAATCTTTTATGCAAAGGATACTTAGTTTGAATTTTCGGGGAAATATTTATGTTGCTTACTTGTATAGTGAACTTAAATATCAAAGTTGCAGTTTAACCGGATTTTAGTTTTCGAGTTAGGCTATTCACAGACACATAGATATTTTTCTATAATTTTTAAGATCTAAGGATTCTTAAAACCTCTATTTACGAAGAAACTCGATGTCAAATTTTGGGTGGAATGCAAATATCTTCTCTACCTATTTTGTATACTGTAAGTGATATAGGGAACAATATTCTTATGAGCTATACTCCCATAACTTCCTCTACCATTCAACAAACCATCCTTACAAAACGTAATTATTTGTGTTTTCAGCACAAGTCATGTGTAGGGCAGCCTTAAAGGATATATGTAATCAGTCTGAAAAATGCAATATCATAGCCGGGATATAAATCACAGTTGCCCTACTAACTGAGTTACTACAATGGCTTGACATTGGAGGTATTGCCATGAATAATGACATCGTATAGAGATGAAGAAGTAAAGAAGTCTTAGGTATGTATACTTTTAGAAATAATCAAGAGCGTCCTATCGTGTAGAATATCTTTAAACTTGGACCCTGGCGTTCTATATTAGGTACTGTGTTTACTGTGCTTAAATACATGTCACACTGAATTATGGGTACCGTGACGGGTGATTTTACTAGACTCGTATCACTCTCAGTGCTTGTTGTGTGTGTTTTTTTTTTGTTTTTTGTTTTTGTTTTTTTTTTTTTTAATTTCCCGAACAACTGCATCACTGTCGGCCATAACAAATGGCTAATACTTGTAATATTGTACCACGACATGCCAGCTTAAAGAGAGTTTTCAGGCTGCTGCTGTTCTTATGCGAATTCCATGGATACTAAGCCTTTCCTCATTCCATGCGTTTTATTGAACTTCTCATCTGTTTTTAATTTTGGAGTTCTCTGTATTTAAAATTCATTGGCAATAACAATGGTCGTAACAATCCAGCCGTATGCACGTGAAATAAAATTTCAGCCTCCTAATACATCCATTTTCCACACAAATAAATTGCTCGTTAAATTCAGGTGGCCCAACTTTTTAACGCACAGAGCGATATCTGTGGGAGATGGGTCACCTGGTATGTGGACCCAAACATTACAACAACACGGCCTACAAAATCTCTCAATCTAGCGTCTGTATTGGCTGGCAATATTTGGTCAAGTTCTAAGTGTTAGCGGGGCGCTACTCTGTAATGTACTACCAATTGTAACTGCAATTATTAATTGAATAACATTGCCATTCTGATGAGCGTGTGAGGAATATAAATGTTGTCTGGTGTGACAATGTTTCAGGTAGCACAACCAATCAGAATACAATAAACTGTAGCGTCTCCTTCAGCACGTTGGGTATACTGACCACATTAGGAAGACAGGAAATGCCGGCTTCTTTTCTTCTTCTGCTGTGCAGTGGGCAGTCTACAGGGATGTGGTGAATGGTTAGAGGCCTGTCACAGCTCGTTTGGAGGTTGTTCCTTAGTTAGAAGATAACAATGAGTCGAGTGATGATTACTTGATCTCTTATTTTGAGAGATCGGGAATGTAGAAAAGGCTTCTTGCAGCCAGAGCGAGCTTCCTCAAGATTACTATTAGTTGATGATCATTCCAATTTTCCATTTTTCCATTCTGAACGCAGATATAATTTTCCATTCTACACGAAATTTTTATTCAGCATTTTCGTGTGCCATCCTCAATAAAACGTATCTAACTGCCGGCAATTGGTTGTTGTTCATCATGTACATCGTTAAGCAGGCACAATGGGACGAGAAAGAAAGGAGTGGCAACATTTGCGTTACGATAAGAGCAAATTCCCCAGACCTGTCTTAGGCGCAACATCTACCTAGCTCACTGTCTGATATTGTGTGTAGCTTTTTTGTTTGTTTGTTTTTTCAATCTATTGCACCCCATCCTCTGTTTTCTCTGCTATTCTCTATTGTCCTAATTCTTTAATTCTTATTGCTTCCTTCAAATTCAACATTCGTATCGCTACCATCTCCCCTGGCATAGTATCCCATGAGCGTTCCCAAATGTATTTACTCAATTTCTAACCTCTTTATATTGAGGTAGACTGTGAACAATACTGTCCTGCTCCCCGTACAACTTATAATATTCTAATTCAGTGCCTCTCGTCTCTTTCTGAGTCTAAGGCTACAGGCAATTGTAAATTAATGCGAAGTGGTAGTGATTTCAACCGTCTGAAACTTAAGGTACGTCAAGATGGTACACACTGCGAATAAAATATTTTGTATTTGCATGTTGGTCATCCTATAAATTCTCCCTTCAAAATGCTTACCGTCAGCATTATGCATTTACTCCTAGCTACCTTTCTCTTTGTGACTAGCATGGCTTCCTTTGGAAGGGAAGTAAAGCCGTGGGTCCCGTGTCGTAGATTTACGGCACGTAAAAAAACCTCAAGCCTGAAAAGAGAGGCCTCTGAGCAAAATTAAGCGATCTTTCACGCCCAATATAGAATGGGACGCTGAGAACCAAAGCAGTTAGAGAGCGTCCATAAATAACACGCCATTTCATTTTTTTTTCTTTGTGACTGTAACCCTTCTTAGACAGCACGGTTGGTGTATCCTAGAGGTCATCTTTCTTAGATTGTCACGTGGAAGACAACTCATGCTAATAGTATTATTGTGTTATTTATAGACGCCCTTTAACTGCAGTGGATCTCAGCGTCTCATTCTAAATTGGGTGTGAAAAACCGCTTAATTTTGCTAAGAGGCCTCTCTATCAGACTTGAGGTTCTTTTACGTGCCGTAAATCTACAATATGGGACCAACGGCTTTACTTTCCTTCCATGCTAAGGATTTTTACACCCGAAAAAACCCATCGTCCTCCACAGGATTTGAACCCGCGACCTTGGGTATATGAAGTTAGCATGGTAACCACTACACCACGGACAGCGATAAGATGAATATTGTAAGAAACGCTAGTTCAAGGTGGTGCTAGGAAAATGACTAAGTCGGTGAGCAAAACTTAAATAAAGGTCAAAACTTGCCTAGACTTAAAACTAAATTAACAAAAACATATTTATAAAAATTGTCTATATTTCTTAATAGTACCTACATTGAGCAAATTTAAGAGACTTGTCTAACTCACTAATGCAAAATTAGCTATGTTATTGGCTCGCTTCTTCAAAGTCTATTTCACATAGAAATGTGAGATTTTTAGATCAAGTTTATTTATTTTTTCTAGTACAATAATTCGATATAATGTAAAATAATGACTGGTTAAAAAATATGCTTATTTTTGAAAACCTTCAGATTTTAAACACAATTTCTAATAGGAAAGAAGCGGATTGAAAGGGGAATGTGGGAAATGAACTCGTGGTAGATGGAAAAGGAACCCAGAATTCTCTTACCAATCAGAGAGGTCACCAAAATGCTCAAGAAAGGATGGGCAGAATCGAAATTTCCGGAAATTCCTGGAGGTGAGCTTCACTCGTACCATGGATCCGATTTGCTTGGGTTATATGTAATAAAGTTGTTAATAAAGTTATCAGAGAGGGATTCGCATTTTATGGTCTAAACATGCAAAATCATCGACGAATAAATTATAAGCAGTTTTATGAAGGGTTTCACAGAGCCACGTACAGCATGAAACACAAACAAAAGCCGATAGACTAGGTTTTATACAGATACAAAATGGTTTTATTCACATTTTGAGTCGTATATAAACACCTGGCTGCAGGAGAAAGGTACACATAAACACAGGAGTGTCGCTGTTTGAGTTTGCAGAGCCTATTGTATTAACAAGCAGACAGAGTTCGACAGTGTTTTGTTATTTCCTGTGTCAGTAACAGGAATGTGGCGACAGACGTAAATTAGCTGTTCAGGGGAGGGTTACGGTGGGGATGGGAGATGGATTACAAGTTAAACAGACCACCACTAAACAGCCGTCAGTTGGGGTGCCACTAGGTTAGTTGGCCGTTTGCTTCATTTACAACCCACCTCCATAAAGCGTTCACCCAACTTTGTTACCTCTGCTGGATATAACCTTATTTCTCCTATTAAAGCTTTATAGAGCGCATTTCATCTTCTTTCTAAAGCGTGTGAGCCACTTTATACGCCTTGCTTTACTTAATAGGGAAATGTTCTCTTCCAGTACATCGCATAACATGCATAACATGACCGACTGTTCATTAACATACATATAATAAATACATTTATATTAAAATGAGGTATTAATTAACTAATTGAATAATACTCTCAAATTAATGCGCTACGTGATCATAGCTTTACAACGCCCTCCGTGGTATAATGGTTACCATCCTAACTTCATATATCCAAGGTCGCGGGTTCAAACCCGGAAGAAGACGATGGATTTTTTTTCGGGTGAAAAATGTCGTAGATTTACGGCACTTAAAAGAACCTCAAGCCGGATAGAGAGGCATCTGAACTAAATTAATAGGTCTTTCACTCCCAGTATAGAATGGGACGCTGAGAATCACAGCAGTTAAAGGGCGTCATAAATAAAACGCCATTTCATTTCATTTCATAGCTTTACCGGTATTTTGATAAATATAATACATTATAACAAACAAGAACACCAACAAATTGTATTAAAATCGATGATGGGCTTAACCAAGGAGATGGTTGAGCATTGTAGCATTTAATTTAACATTAGAATACTTAATTGTGCAATATATTACATTGTAACTAAACTATCTTCATATGTAAGTGAACTGATGTAATAGGAAGAAAAAATGCAGAGATGCAACTTATAGTGAGTTGAAAAATGAAATGAAGTTTTATTTATGTACGCTCTTCAACTGCTGTAGTTCTCAGCGTCCCATTCTATACTGGGCGCGTCAGGCCGCTTAATTTTAATCAAAGGTATTTTCATCAGGCGTGAGGTTCTTTACGTGCCGTAAATCTATCAACGGCATTCTTTCCTTCCGAAGGAAGCCAGCTGAGGAATTTTACCCCCACAAAAATTCACCGTCCTTCGCGGGGTGTAACCCGCGGCCTTGGGTATATGAAATTAGCATGGTAACCATTACACCACGGAGGGCGACTATATCGTTGATTAAGTATGTAGGGCTTTACAGAACCAACTACAGTAATGATACACAACAGATAAAATAAGAGATATAAGCTTGAATAGTAGTAAATGATAACATCAGAAGTAGTAGAGAGTGGGCCAAAGTAATGACGAAAGTAAAGAAATCAAACCTCGCTTACATTAAATTAAATTGAGTTTTATTTATGGGCGCTCCTTAACTACTGTCATTGTCAGCGTCCCGTTCTATATTAGGCGTGAAAGATAGCTTAATTTTGTTCAGATGCCTCTTTATCAGACTTGAGGTTCTTTTACGTGCCATAGTGGCAATAGGGGAATAAAGGATATTACATAGTTCCTGAACGACAATATTTTATTCTCGTTTTTCTCACTTGTACGCATCAGAGCAACGGTAGCATTAAGAAAGTACACAAGGAAAGGTATAATTCAGAAGTATGTGAGTATGTTACGGTAATACATATAGAACCAAAATAAATAATTTAAATTAGAATGTAATATGACAGACATAAGTTGAAATCTTAGCTATGAACAAAAATTCGCAGAAACTCTAGAGGCTATCTATTTGGAGGCCACTTATTTATTGGCTTATTTATTAACCAACTTTTGTATAATACAGAGATTTGTATAAAAACTCCTATGTGTTCCATTTAAATGACTTTCTCCACATCTCATAACAGATTATCGTTAAAAAGCTTATACTTCTATTTACTTTATTCTAATCGAGGAAAAATTAGCAGAAATTTGTCTTATTACCTGCTTCCTTGAGAGTAGAAGCGAAATAAGGGAGCACCATAGGTTAAAGTGATAATCAAAAGCTAGTTGATCTGTGATTGAAGTTCCTTTGTTTGTATGGGCAGGGGTTGACAAATTCCTGTATGAAAAAAGTAAACGTTTTTCAAAGCTGAAACTAAAAACAAGGAATATTTCAAACACGATCACGGAAAAAATGTATATAGCATGAATTGTGCGTTTTAACGTGCTCTATATTTTTGTGAGGTAAGTTTTTGTTCATCTCTTACGGCTTAGCAGTTCATCCAAGATAGAGTAGTTTTTAGAGGCTATTCCCAGAAAATGCAAGATATGTATTTTATTTGTCAGATAAATATCCTTAATATACGACATTTTAATCAAAATCTTTAGAGCCATTTTTGAGAAAATCAAAATTTTCGAAAATAGTAGTAAAGGGTAGTTGGGGATGAGAGGATTTTCTTGAAAATCTTCGTGTGGCATTCTTGAAAGAATGGTAATTAACGGTCTTTTCGTCCTTGAGCTATGCTGTCCATAGACACACACATGGAGCTTTTTCAAAAATGTTTTTGGGTGCATTATAATACCTGTTCTATACAATATCACATATTACGTGCAGAGAAACTAAAAAGGTAGGAATTAGTATAGCGGGAAAGATAAATGAAGTGCTCCTCGCGTAATTGTGTACTCGAGCAATGCAGAACTGGGAAAGAGCGGAAGGCATAGGTCCTTGTTTAGAATTCCACGCACATACTGAAACTTTAGCGAACTACAGATATTGTGAGAGAGTCATCCCTCAATCTGTTCTTAGAATAAGGGTCTGTCTTATGTTAGTTTGGTGCATTGGCACAAACTCACAACGCCGTTTACTTCCGTTCCTTATGCAACAAGTTTACTCGTTACGAACTCAAGTCTGCGTGAATGTGAGTGTCTGTGATTAAGTGCATAACTTCAGGATTGCTACTTGACAAATGTTCTAAATTTTGCACCAAGTATAATTTAGACTATTTATAATTAGCCACATATTTGTGGAGCGAAAACAAACATCTTAATATTCAAATTATTAATTTCATTTAACGATAAAAAAGAAGTGTGTATGATTACCGGGTTTAAATGCCTTCATTTCAAATAAAATAAAATATTTTCTTTTTTGTCACCTCCCCCCCAGGCCTGATGTAAGATTTGACCAGAAAGACCTGATTTGAGAGCCCTTGAATAAAAAAAAATGTCTTTGTATATCGGAGTATGCGAGTATGTGTGTATGTGTTTATTTGTCTGTAAACATCATAACTCAAAACCATAAAGTTGGCATTTAAGTTTAATATCTTAAAAGGAAGAATACGAAGAAATGTAAAAAGGACATCTCAAAAAAAGTGAAATATGAATTTTTCGGTTTTGATAGTGCTTCCAAAAATATATTTTAGCAATATTCTGGAGCATGCTACCTCTATAAAGTTGATTTATAAGTTATTTGGCACATATTTTAATAAAACTGCTGATCAGGAAGCAACTACAGCATTGCACGATTTTAATGCTAAATAATTTAACCATAAGTCAAATTTAAAAAAAAAATGTGTGAAATTGAAAATTAAAAGGAGACATATCCTACCAATTAAAATGCT
The DNA here is from genome assembly GCA_030762935.1 of Hymenopus coronatus. NCBI lineage: Eukaryota > Metazoa > Arthropoda > Insecta > Mantodea > Hymenopodidae > Hymenopus > Hymenopus coronatus. Next base: position 38,708,985 of record CM060890.1, read on the forward strand.
TCTTAACTTATATTTAAACTACAAAAGTCACATTTTGTTAAAAAATTATTATATTTAGCGATTTTGACCGGCATCAAAATGGCGGAAAAGCTTATAATAAAAACTGAAAATCATGAACACTATACAACTATCAACCGCATTTAAAACCAACAAATATTTTATAATTATCCCTTTGAAGAAACTTTGAAGCCAATTGTTAATCACAGCATGCAATAGTGAAGAAGAATGACAATTTAAAAAAAAAAAGAGTTTAAGCGTCTTAAATATGAACAATTATCCAATTATCAATTAAAAAGACCATACAATACTGATCCAACTAAATATATAACAAATTTATCATGTGAAACCTTGAATGTTAATCAAGTACATATGTTAAAGACTTTGAAACAAGTTTATCACTTTCTCAGAACATCCGTGACTATGTAGCTGACATAAGTTTAGATACACTTAGACTTACTCAAATGGCTTCCAACACATTGAAAATGATGCTCCGTTAGTCTCAAGAAGTTCAGTTGTATCTCCATTAGGAATCGACAATTAAAACTAATAAATATTCTTACTGAACGTCCTGTAGCATACTCAAAAGCTGATGACAACCAGATAGTAATTTTAAATAATGACGATTAGATTGAAACTTCTATAAAAGGATTATACTAAAGTAAGTAAAGATCCATTAAACTCTTTTATTAAACTAGTTAACCAAACAATTTATTATTCAAATTCCATGTCACCTGAGGTTAAGAAGTAATCTTATATTACCGGTCTGCCTAAGACTCATAAAAAGAATTGCAAAATCAGATCTACCACCGCCAACAGCACCACTATTAATTCTTCAATAATATAGGATCTCCGAGCTATGGCCTTTCTAAGTGGTTAACAATAAACTTTAACTATTTAGGAAACATAAAACCCGAGTATAAAACCTCTTTAGAGTAACTTATTAACATAAAACATTTACATAAGCGTATATATTAGTATCATTTGACGTTTTATCATTATTTAAAAATGTATCAACTTAGAGAATATCTGATTTTCGTAAAGAATAATTGTCCTCAATCTCGATGTATGAGAACCAAATTAAAGAATTAGTTATATTATCTAACATCCTCATCCACCAATCAAATTTTATTAATTTTTAATAATACATTTTACAAACAAACATATGCACTAGCAGTGGTGAATCCTGTTTCACTTTTCTTAGCAGATCTACGTAATAACTAAAGCTATAAACGAACATCCTGATGTATTGAAAGCCTGGTATAGATATCTAGATTATGTATTGGCCGTTATTCCTCGTCAGGCTGTCTTGAATGCTCAGGACTTATCATTTAGTTTACAATGAAAATTAAGAAAAACCAACTTCCTTTTCTGGATTTGGAGATATTTTAAGTTGAAGATAAAACAAGTTAAAATTTTGTATTTATAGAAAACCTACATAAAGAATAATAAATGAAGTCTCAATGCTTATCAAAATTCTGTTTTCCAAAGCTTAAAATATAGCTTAATCAATGTAAATTTAACAAATGGAGTATTTCAGAAAAAATTGAATCCTATATTAAAGTAGGGAACAATAGTAGTGGATTCACCAGTCAATTGATTTATAAAATACTTAAAAACATAAGAAAAATGTAAAATATAAGAAATTTACACACCATCCAACTTTATTTACATTGTTTAAAGTTTGTGTGAGAAACAAAATATACAGACATTCATAATAGTTTCAATTGGAGAAGTATGTTAAACAAATCACTTAATGAAACTATTAGATACATTAAATAAATTTTGGATATATGAAATAAGTTGCAGTGAATGTGCGTCCATGTTGGTAGAATGAAATGAAAACTTAATAATTCGTTTAAAAGAATATCAAAGAAATATTAAAATAAAACAATTGGAAGATCAGTGTTGCTAATCACCTTTTGGCCTCAAATAATGAGATAGAAACGGCAATTACCACGCCATCTGAGTTAGATATCTGGATAAAATCTTCATTCATAGTAATAGCAACAAAATTGTCAACTTTAAAATACCGCCAGCTGATATCAACCTGAGCTTTATTTAATCTGAAAGTCACATTAAGGACTTGAAATTAGCAAACAGATCCAATATTTCCAGCCTAGATCACGCCGGAAAAAGACATGCTTCACAGAGACCCGATTAGTACCACCAGGACACAGTCCCATTACAGTGTTACCAGTAATATTCGAGGAAGAAAATTACCTTAGAATTCTAGCTGCTCTGCAAGAAGATGACGATGAACCAGTCGACGCTTCGAGGCATTCACTAAGGCCATCCAGGCGAAAAAGTGTAAAAACATCTCTAAAGAGTGAAATATTAATTCTTCGCTATTACTAGTGCCTTTAAGAATAATACTCAACTACTTAGCAGGTTAATATAATATCAAATGGCAGTTAGGGGACCAACATTTTGTAAGTGATATGTAAGAATTTTATACACTGACGGATCTTTCCCCCAATTTCCTCTTCTATTTTACCTTTTTAGACTACTGTTTTTCTAACTATTTGACAACCCACAGAATCTCTACTGACAGTGTTCTTTTTGACAGTGTACAGGTTTCATATGGTAGGCGCATTTAGTCATGCCACAAGGGCTATTCCAAGGTTCTATTTCGATCGTGTTGCATAACTTGCGTAGCTGTTCGTTAAATCTTTTTTCCTGTTAAAGGTTCTAATATCTAAGTAAGTTTTCTTCTTCTACTTTTCCTATCATCCTTGTATGGATGACTTACATTCTCAGGACTTACAAACCAGTTCAGAGATGTCAAATGTCTGTTGAGGTGCAGAAGGACTAGAGAATAGTCAGGATGGGCAATCAACCTGGTGTCTGTTATGAATTGAGGTAGCAGATATGAAATGGGGATGAAAAGAAAGCTGATGGTGGAAATGGGGACGGAGTGAATGCTGGTAGAAACCGGGGAACCTGGAGAAAACATACCCAGATGCCACTTTATGCACTACAAATCCCACATGTGGTCCTCTGGGGTTGAACTCCGTCCGCATTGGTGAACACCCTAACCGCTCACCTCAGCGCCTGCTCTAAGTAAGTCTGAAAGACTGAATGAAATGCAAGCATAGTGTAACTAAGACATTTTGTACGACTTCAATAATTCCTAAGAAAAGCCATTAAACGACATTTGTAGCATTGCAAAAGGTTTATATTTAGTAAGCATCATCTCTTACTAGGTGGCAGTTAATGTTTCAGCCTTATCCATCGCCTGATTTCTTGTCAAAGGCGATTGAATCAACAAACTTGTGTTTGTTAGAAAAATGGAAAAATTAAACATTTCTATTTAAAAGGCTTAACATTAAAATAGATCAAAGCCGACTTAAAGTTCATGGCACATCTGATCCTGTGTTTGCAATAGTTTGCAACTCGATAATGAGTTAAAGGCTGCAAGGATATGGTTTTGAGTGACGACGAATCGAAAAAATAGTTGAGGCGACAGGAATATCAGAAGCTGCGGTGTTTTCAGCTGTTCACTAAAATTAGATCTGACAAAGATCTCTGCAAGGTCGTTGCCGCGTTGCTCTCAGTGGAGAATAAATGTAATAACGTGATCAAATCAGAGGCTGATTTGGCAAATTTTCGTCACAATTATAATACATTTCTGCGTCGATACATAACGGTGGACAAAACATGGATACATTACTACACTCCGGGACAAAAGTAGTCAGATAAATAGAGAGTTTTGCACCGGTTCAACGAAGGAGTCAAGGAAAAACTCCCTCATCTGGTAAAGAAAAAATCGCCTTCCAACTAGACAATGCGCGGATGCATATTTGCGAGTTTCGAAGTCGAAAATTAATGAATTAAGGTTTGAGTTATAAAATCCACTGTATACACTAGATTTTTTCGCAGTGACATTTTAAATTTCCATAGTTGCAAAAGAGGCTCAGAGGAAGATTTAAGTCTAGCAAGGAGGTAATTTTCCAAACAAATGCTCATTTTGAGAGCCTTAAAAAAACCCAATTTTTTGGATGGCTTAAAATAGTTGGATAAACGCTGGGAGAAAAGGAAAACTCCTGCGAAAAACAGGTTTTTATACATATATTCGCAAATACTGGAACTTGGTATTGGATAGAGGTGGAGCAGGATTTCAACCACATATAGGCCTATTGTGTCGGTTATGAACGATTCTGACCGCCCTTCGCAGAAGATGAAACGAGAGGAAATGAGGAAATGAAAAATGTGTGGTAGAATACAATTCCACCCCAGTATTCGTTTATTAACCTAGACAACCTTGAAAACAATTTAAGGCCAGTCCCAAATGCTTTTGGCAAACTCCCCCACTCAGTAACCACAGCTATAACTAGCTAAATTTCTAAAGCAATAATAGTTACTTTGTTCAAAATGAAACCTGGTACGCTTTTTATACTCACAGTTGCTGTGTTATTATATCCATATATTTACTTCATAATCATATATGGAGTTTGTAATTAATAATTGTGCAGCAGTGCAAATATAATTTAATTAATGGAATGCCATTAGTGGTGCCTTAATTAAGCATATCCCTATGAGCAGAAATTGCATAGTTATTGCTAATGAAATGAGAACCCTGCATACAAGAATGAAGATTAATGAGAGTGCTTGGCAATTAATCATAAAATGTTTCGGGAACTTCATTTCCTAAAATATTTTCAATCACCCAGTAATTATAATATTTGAGGAACCGGCCTTAATGAGGAATCGCCCTTGTTTAGTAATTGTCTTGTGAGTTGTATATTGCAGCCATTCCTTAAATCAAATCAGTCTTGTGAACTAAAGTTGCTGGAAGTTGTGTATTTTTATGTTTGTCTTTCATTTGCCATCAGCGCACGTGAACATCATTGAAGTTAGTATAACTTCATAGCAAACTAATCTAGTTCTTGACTGTACCTATCAATCTACCATTAGTCATGTTGACAAATCTCCCATGTGACATGTCATTACTGGATGTGCCTACCAACATTAATTTTGCATGTTGATGTGATCAAACTACAGATAACCCTGGTTAGCGGGTTGGTTAGATGGTTGTAACAAACATAATTGCTTCGGTGTCTCCACAATAAGAACTTATCACATTGTGCTTGTAGGCATAAGATATTCAAGTAGATAAAGTTTCCGCTTTAATGAAAAACACTTTTAGTACATTTACATAAATCTACTTCTCTATCCCTTATAAGAATACTCATCTATATACAATATTAGAGCAACAGATAGACATATATTGATAATCGGCACCTTAGTATGCATCCAATTCAGTGTATAACATTTTTATCATAAACCAATCACATTACTGATTTTTTTTGCAAGATATTTATTGCATGGCGAAATGAACGTCTGCCAGTTCTTTTGACAGACACACAAGCTCTGTTTACATGTTTTTACAACTAATTATGTGACCTGTTGGCCTAGTTGGTGTAGAAACATTGGTTGTGCGGAAAGCATTCAATTCAGTTCAGATACGACATTCGTTATACAGAGGCCCACCCACTCAATGTTACGCCTTCTGGTGGTATCTCTCAGGGGATGTAAATATATATGTCCTGTGTGTACCACGTTACTTGGAAGTAGTAACCAACGTGAAAAAGTACTACTCTTAACTGGACTTTAAGATGGTAAATGACGAAAATATAGATGTATTATTGCTAATTACACTATTCTTAATAACACAAATATCTCTACGTATACTCCTAACAACTTGTACTTTGAGAGATTTTTAAACCAAGCTTATAAGTAAATGAATTTAGAAATATCTCTTCAAGCAGATATATTCGACGATTAAATATTTTTCAGAATGATCGTGAAACCTTTCTTTTTAGGACAAGAGTGGTACTCAGTTATTAAATTGCGGGTAACACAGATGGGGAATTATGTAGGGGACAATGTAACCTCTGAAGTTTATTTGAAAAGTAAGATAATTTAAGACAATACAATTATGATGCTAAACAAGAGAGAAAGCACATTGGCGTTTAATTTGGCAACACTCATCAGATATAGTCAGCAAGCGTGATTTTACGCTATAGGGGTTTGGCATTGAAGTTTATTCGTCCGTCATGAGGTAACCTCCTACCTGCTCGTCGTTTTCGGATAAATCTGCATGATTTTCAGGTAAACTTGGATATTGTCAGTGGTAATGGGCAGGACTTTGATGGCGATGTATACTGGTATACTGGAATGATATCGATTCTCACTTTGTAATACCGATCTCGCCAAGTTGCCCCTCAAAGAATCTGTTATCTGTTCGTATTCCGCAATTACTTTCCTGCGCAAACCTTAACCACATCACTTCTGTGCACAAACGGTCATTATTCGTACATACCTGTGTACTTATTTGATTCGACTGCTCTTCTCCTCTGCTACACGACCGCTCATTACTGAGTGTCAATTTACTTATATATTTGAGGTGTATCCTAGTATACCTGTTTCAATAGTTCATTGCGATAAAGAAACTCACATATAGAGTATTCAATTGTTTTCTTGTTTTATGGTAAATAAATAGCTTTGTGTTAACAAGCTTCAACTTTATTTTTAAGGATAACATTTTAATACAACCTAAAAATGTTATCTGGCGACGACTTCTTTCCTGCAGACAGTAAACAATATTAGCTGATCTACGGTAATGCATTAATCTTTATATACTTTTTTCCGCACGTTACTGATACATATTTGACATACATTGGCAATATCTTGACAATTTTATTTAAGCATCATACCTCCATACTTAAGTAGATATAGCATGTCTTCTTAGTGAATAAATGAATGACCGGAATGTGTGTACATTCTCATGATATTAGGGCAATAGCGCTATCGAAGGACAGTCTCAGGCTAATTTTGTTGTTACTTTTCCTTCGGCTAAAACTAAATTATTGCTCATTGTATCTGCTTCAAATCTTCGAACACTAACTGCTACTTGCGTTGTTCATTTGGATATATTCTTTTCTACATAATTGGGCTGCATAGCCGTTGTACACAATATAAAGTGTTTTGTCCATCCTGATATTCAGATCTTACAAATAGAATGCAAGCCGCCACTTTCTGTTTATGCGTCATAACTTCAAGTTTATATATATATATTGAAGTATATAAAAGTATATAAAAGTTAGTAATGAGGGTAATAATAAAACTAATGTGTCATAATAATGTTAACCACGAGGAGAAATAAAACCGAACGACAAGTTTAGAACGAAGGGAAGGTGTACCGCTAAAGGATATTTCCCATCATTTACGGCCAAAAGCGAGATATTAGTACTGATCGGCTACTCTAAGGGTAAACATGTAACTTACTGTTACTTATTGTAAGGGACAGAGTTCAATGCTCCTAGGCGTATAGGCAGTAGATTTCCTTAATGAAAAGATACGAAACGACCAAATGGGACAACAATGTAACAATCGTGTGATAACGTCATATGGCAGATGCTTGAAGCAAACAAATTTTGAAAAACACTTACAGTCGAAAAGTCTACCAGTTCCTTCTATCAGGAGGTCCGCCTTTGCACTCCTCATTGGAGAATCGGGCACGTAGCAATGTTCTCAGAAACTCAAGAGGTGAACTATTAAGTTGAATCAAAAGAATTACATGGGAAGTATTGTTGCTATACTGGGTGTTTCAAAAATACGGGGCATAATTTCAGGTATGTATTTCCCACATGAAGACATTCAAAATAGTTCATTATAACATGTGTCCGGAAATGCTTCATTTCCGAGTTATGTTCTTTACAACATTGAAAGTCCCACCTGTAGACAATCAAAATAGTTCATGTCCGGAAATGCTTCATTTCCGAGTTATGGCCTTCACGACATTGGAATTCACTGGAACGTTTTTCTTTCCGCAGGTCTTTGCCTTCAAAGGAGACATTAGGAGGGCGCTCTGATAGTTCATTCTGAGGAAGCTTACATTCAGTGTTCTTTAGGCGTTAAGACTGTGCGACATGTATTCAAATCAAGAGCTGGCAGAGATACACTTCATGTACGGCAAGGCGGACGGCAATGCTGCGCTGGCTCTTCGTTTGTACCAGGAGAGGTACCCACAGCGACAATGTCCAGATAGGAAGACATTTGTACGTCTCCATTCCCGTCTGTGCGAGTATGGAACATTCACCTCTCCTGGTTTGGGAAGGGGACGACCAAGATCTACAACTCCAGAAATGCAGGAGAAAATTCTGGGGGCTGTGGACAGGATTCCTTCTATCAGCACACGACGGTTAGCGTTGCAAGTCAATGTTCCTCATACGACGTCTGGAGACTGTTGAACGAGTATCAATTGTATCCTTATCATTTGCAACGTGTACAGGCCCTGTCAGCAGCAGATTACCCTGCACGAGTTAGGTTCTGTCAGTGGTTCTTGCAGCAGTGTGGTGTAATCCGAACTTTCGGCCGTCGTATTATTTACAGATGAAGCACAGTTCACAAGAGATGGCATAACAAATTTCCACAATCAGCATGTATGGTCGCATGAAAACCCACGTGCAACTGTTGTATCTCATCACCAGGTGCGGTTCTCCCTCAACATGTGGGCCGGTATCATTGGTGATCGATTAGTTGGACCCCATGTACTTATAAACAGACTTACGGGGCAGGCGTACACAAACTTCCTGGAAAACACAATACCTGACGTTTTCGAAGACACTCCACTGATCAATCATCAACAGATTCACTTCTTGCATGATGGTGCTCCTGCACACTTCAGTCTTACGGCTCACCGGTACTTGGATCGAAGGTTTCCTGCTCGATGGATAGGTAGAGGTGGCCCAATTGCTTGGCCTCCGCGCTCACCTGATCTGAACCCTCTCGATTTCTACTTGTGGGGTCATTTAAAATTATTGGTTTATTCGTCTCCGGTGCCGGATTTGGAATCCCTTCGGAATAGAATTGTGGCAAGTTGTGAGGACATACGCAATACTCCTGGAGTTTGGGATCGTGTTCGCAGGTCAATGAGACATCAATGTGAGGTCTGTATTCAAGCAGGAGGTAGACATTTTGAACATCTTCTGTAATACAACAACCTGCGGAAAGAAAAACGTTCCAGTGAATTTCAATGTTGTGAAGGCCATAACTCGGAAATGAAGCATTTCCGGACACATGTTATAATGAACTAATTTGATTGTCTACATGTGGGAAATACATACCTGAAAGTATACCCCGCATTTTTGAAACACCCTGTATAATGTAATTAATTACGATGTGTAGTGCCAGCGTGCGTGCAAGATAAGGCGTGGTCAACAAAAGGAAAAAGGTGACGGGAAAATAAAAGATTAAAAACAGAAAATAAAATCAACTAGTTGCGTTGGATACCCACTCATTGCCAAAATTACTCGTTTCTCAAAAGCTGGCCAAAAGCTTACAAAGTACTTTACTTAATACAATTAAGTATTAAGCCTCTGTAGTATGGGAGTAACGTGTGTCTCATTTTCAAGAGGCCCGATTTCGAATCTCGGAAGGGCGAAATAAGGATAAGGCTTTTTTTCGGGATTTTCCTTTGCCTGAGAGGATGAATGTCGAGTAACTTTAAGCTACATTTGATGCTCATTTGAGCATCGTTTCACTAATTTAATTCATAGTCCGATATAACCTACCAGGTTAAGGAATGTTAAACTAAAGAAAAAGAATAGGTTTTCTAACGGTACCATATACATTTATCTGGGATTAAAATTGTAAAAGTTTATTAAATTTGCTTTTGCTAAACTATAATTCTTTGATTATTTATATTTAACTGTTTTCATTTGATGTCATCAGAAATAGAATCTCAGACCAGCTGAATTTTGTTTGCTAATGCTAGTAAATTAGACGTTTCTATCATTCGTATGCAATATTGTTAAAGTAGTGTCTAGATATACAAGTATGTCAAGTAAGGGGAGATTCCTGTTCCCAAATTTCACTGATACCCAGGTATGCAAAACACAGTCTTCATCACAGCTTCTCTTAGTGAATCTAATAACTAGTACTTTGAGAGATGGTTTTGACATGCTTCACATTCAAATTAAAATGTTAGGCTTATATCTACTCATTTTATATTTGTCCCTTTTTAAAAGGTCATTTAAAATGTAGTTTAAAAGTTGGAACTGCCTCAGTAAATTAAATATTTGTATAATCGTGTACACAAACTCACTCTTGCTCTGTCATAATATAAGGCTTCTGAAACCTTTAATGCTGAGGTTATACATTTTATAACTGTGTGGGAATAATTACGTTTAGTCAGTAGCGTCTTGGGCCAAAGATATCCGACTTCATACTTGACGGGAGTTACCATCAATAAACATGAAAGGTGCAACAAAACTTAGGACTGAAGCACATACAAACTGTAGAAGGGAAAACATGAAGAATACGGTTCCCAAGAAGATAAATATTTGAATAGAATTTAATTATACATATTTTGGGTCTAGGAGCATTTTTCTGACTTGGAACACCAACAGAATTCACCAAATAGATGAAGAAAATAGAAAATATGATTGTTTTAGTAATCTTAGAGGATGTTGATGAGTTAAGCAAACAGGAGAATGTCGGCATTGTTGCAATCCATTTCCAATTTGTTCATTAATTCGATCTTCTGCATCATTTTAACCTTAAAGTTAACCACAAAACTGCTACTAAAGCAACTAAACCCATTGCAAACTCCTATTTGGAAAATAATTGTACCAAGATGTTTGGTCTAATAAATCTTGAAAGGTTGGTTGGAAAATTCTTCTCAACATAAGTTAACGTCTAAATGAGGAAGAGGAAGAAATTTCGTTTCTCAGTTTTAATTTTCATTAAAATTCACACATGGTGGTGCAATCATTTAATTCGCACCAAAACTTTGATATGAAGACTTCACTGGAAAACAAAATTTGGAGATTCAAACATTACAAGAATCTTGGGTGGATAGTATGATATCTGTGTATATAAGAATATAGAGGAATACAAATTAAATTTCACTCTTAAATAAAACATCTCTTAAAATCTAAGAAAAACTTTTCATGGAGCTCGTTTCCTCAAAAAATCTAATAAGACTTGTTTTATTTCATTTATGAAAATGTTACTCAGCTAAATAAATTTGTTGTGGCCATTTCACAGATTATATGTACATGTTTGGAGGTCCTCTGAACCTCACAAAATAGTTTTTTTTTTTTTAGAAAAAGTTCCTGAGTGTGTGTATGTGTGTGCGTGTGTGTGTGAACGCATAATTCAAACATGAATGGTCGGCTAATTACCAAATTTGGTATTTAACTTTACTATCTTACAAGGATGCGACATGGATTCAAACTATCCTTTACATGCAACTTTAAAAATGTTATTTTTAACTTACTATAAGATATTTTATTCAAATACAATAGGTTTAAGATATTTTCATAACAAATGACATGCACAACCTAAATTTTATAAAAATATTTTCTGAATCCCTCTTCTTTCTTAATAACTTTTCTCAGGCTTGTGAATCGTGAAAAGATACTAAAATTCTTTTAGAAAAAGATGATGTCGCCAAAGCACACAATTTATGTTAAATGCAGTTTTTGGGCATCAAGTAATTCTTTATTATTGGTTCAAATTTTCAATTTTATGACTGAATGCATATATTCCTTCCATTTATCTCTCTCTCTCTCTATCTCTCTCTCTCTCTCTCTCTCTCTCTCTCTCTCGGAAAGGATTTCAAAGTCATCACAGAGCGACCCGCTCTTAAATTCCCCTTGTATCTACAAGAAAATACACACTGAGACAATTTATTCATATAGTTATCTGGATAAGTATCAAATGCAGAATAAGCTTTTGTAGAAATAGTTTGCTGAATAATGTATAGAGAAATAACTAACGTAACACAAACATTTTTACTGAAATATTGTTTATACAAATTATTGTTCCTACAACGCTTACGTTTTACATTTAATGTTAGCATTAATATGCTAAAAACGTAGACACGCTCATCGCATTTATGCCTGTTCCTTTCGGCTAGTCCATGTTTTCTAACAATCAATAGAAAAAACTAAGGTCTGATTATATTATAATGTTATTTACTTTAAAAAAAAAAGAGGTCTTTTGGGCCAAGCTAACCACTAATCAATAAGATAAAATGGGCTGAGTTGCAGCAGCTTTTATAGAAGCTGCAGTGACACTGCGGCAAGCTGAAGAAAAACTTGGGAATCTAGACCCTGATGTAGTTAAGGATGATGCTATATTCGATTAGCCTGAGGACACGAAACTTGTTGAAAGTTGTGTCTGGGCAGAAGTTTCCTGTCCTAGTACCAGAGGGGGCTGATCTATCACACAGCGTTGGCAAATTGAATTTATCAGCACTGGTGGCGGTTTTATAACGCCGAGTATGAAAAACTATGTATTTGCGGTGCTAGAACGATCTGCTGCATTAAGTCACTACCAAGATTTTAATTTGAATAAACTTCTGTACAAATCCACGAATAAAAGTTTTAATGAGAGTCCTCAAGATATATAAGAGTTTTTGCCCTATCTTAACAACCGTATCGATTTTCTCCAAGAAAAACATATCTACTTTTTAAAGAACTTTTGTATTTTGTGTTCGTTATCTAACAGAGCTTTGCATTTGATTGCATTGCTCCGCAAAATTATCTGGGGAAAAATACTGATACAATAATCAGAGGATCCTATGTCTCGTACATTGAAGCAATATCTGATGTGTTACATTCATATAAATTTCAATACCTAAAACTATTCTTATAAATTGATTTAATTGTTTTTTCACACAAGCCGTGTGTAGGGCAGGAGTTGGATAGGTAGAGTCAGACTGAGACCACCTTATGGTTTATCGAGAAACATGAGTCGGTTGAGAAATTAAAGTCTATGCCGGCATGTTGGCATGGTAACTCAATGGTAGAGCAACCGGCTAGATACTGGGAGATCCGTGGTTCAAATCCTGGCAATGATAGTGAATTTTTCAGTCTGACTACATATTCTTATAAATGTTCTAAATTCTTCCTTCTTATTTAAACTAATCGATATAAACATTAGCAAAATGGTTTTATTATATAGAAAAATCAGAAACTATAGTAGTTTTTAACTAGTGTGATGGCTTTGAAATTGCTTGTATTGTATGACCAGGCTGAGAAAAGGAAACGAATGGAGATTTTTTATTTGAGTATTGGGAAACATAAACCAAAAATAAGGAATGCTTCGGAATTCTTTGATTACAAAAATGTTTTGGACATAAGTAGCTGTTTTAACCAGATTACATTTTTGTGCAGTAACTTTTTTGTCTACTTCTTACGCCTTAGCAGTTATGCATAAGTCATCTAGGATAATGATGACTTCAGATCTATTTCCAAAAACTACAAGATATGAATTTCATTTTTATTAAAATACCTTAAATGTGTGGTATTTTACTTATAATCGTAAGACATTTTGCTCTATTTAAAGGGTAGATCGGGTAGGAGGGATTTCTTGAAAATGTTCGCGTTTCATCCCTGGTAGATAAATTAAATATCAATTTGGTAACTACCGAATTTTAGTTATTTTGGACACATTTACACACACATGTCCTTTTTTTCTTCTTTTCATTATTTCTCCTTTGGGGATTCAGGGAGTCTCAAAGTGTATATTCCTAGTGAAGCCACGGTATAGCATTTTTGGGTGGGATTTCGTACTTCCTCTTCTTAGTATATAATGCATAGAAAATTAAAATCTGATGTGTTATATTCATATGAATTTCTCATTCTAATCGTCACTTTTTATATGGCTTCTGCTAGATATTCTTACGAAAGCTTGGTTTTTAATTTACATTAATAGAGATAAATCGTTGCAGAACAATATTAATTACACATTTCGTTGAGGTGAAATAGGGGAAACAGATGCTTATGCTTAAGTATTGCTATATGCTGGCTTAGAATGCCATACTGTTTCAATGGTATGTAGAGGAACAACAGAAAAGCGGCATTATTAAAAAAGGAGTTATATTATGAGGTGCTTTCAAAAAGTCCTTAGAAAAAGAAAAAAAACAAATTATTTTTGATAGATATTTTTTCGCTATAACATCCTTTTAGCTCGATACAGTTTCCCCAATGTTTCCCCAACGGTTTTAAGCCATCAAAAATGTAGGATTTCCTAAGGCCCTCAAAAACATGGGCGGAGTCAGCAAAAAAAGACCCCGTCTTTCGATAAGTATTTCCAGGCGTATTTTTAATCTCTTTGAGTGTACAGTTTTAATTTATCTGTTCTACCTTGTATAAATGTTCTCAAATTATTGATAAATATTTGGTTGTGTAATTGTAAGAGATCTACTATTATGAACAAAATATGATATGAGTAATGAATTTTATCAGAGCGCATCAGATTGTGAATCTGCTGTTTTGAATTACCCCAGTTATAACAATGTATGTACTTTCATGTTAAACGGGCAAACAACACACGAGAGATAAGAGAGCGTATTATTTTTGCCCAATGGGCTGTTGTAGGTCAAAGTTGCATTAAGCTTCATTGTTCCACTAATGCATGGAATTAGTCCTCAGCTTCCGGCATTAAGCTCCCGTCCCCTTGCTTAAAAGAAAAAATGCTCCCTCGTCAGAACTCCATAACTTGATATATTGTTGTTGAATATCCCAACCATTAATCTTCTGCGTTGGTTACCTTTATCCTGACAGTGTACGAAACTATGGCGGAGTTGCACGATGAAAATGCCAGCTATGAACACCAATATCTAAAGTGCTATATTAAACGAACCATGTGGCGGAGAAGCGATTATCCAGATTTTCGATATATTGCGTGATACTCCAATACCTTCGCTCTCGCTATTTTCCCAATAACCGATCCGAAGTAACGGCAACGGGGGCCAGAAAAAATGTAAGATAAAAATAGAAGGATTCGGAATAGTTTTACATTTTAAACATATGTCACCTTTCACGTTTTGAACATTTTCCTCGTATTTTTCAAACAGTTTTAACTTTCATTCAACGCCGTAACAGGAGGAAAATCAACCACATAACGAATACTTTTCTGTTTTCAACAAAATACTTTCCTCCGAGTTTTAGAAAGATATATTCAGATTTACTTGCGTTTGCAGCTGATTTATCCGTGATAGTTTCCGCAGAAGATAATTTAAAACTTTCAACACGCAATTTAAACTAAATCGCACTTCGTGTGATGTAAATGCTATTTGATAAAGCAATAAATATATTTGGATTAAAAATGTTAGAAAAGGTAAATATATTATTTAAATAACGTATAAACGCTAACAGTTTTAGAGAAGTAGGAAATATCTAACTACAACAATAGTAATGAAATTAGTTAATAACATCATAAATATTTCTTAGTACAAATTAGTTTTACAAGCTTTTGTTTAACTTTAGTCACTTCTGGTTAGTTTAATTTTCATGACATTCCGCGTAATTTCCTTCCTTGCTGCAGTGGTATTCCAAGGATAACTCCGATGTGTGGGTTAATGAAATAGATTATATCCACCTTTGTTGTGGTAATAACATAGTTACCAATTTACCTGGATTTTCTTACTTTTAGTTGCTCTCGTGTCTAACGTTCTTCAACCCCTTAGCGTCGCATGAACTCAGGAACTGGGATTCTGGAATAGATGGTTTTATGTGGTGGCTACCTCAGAGTACATAAAATGAGAGGCGAGTCTGGTCGGAGATCTAGGATTTATAGAACATTAGCATAACACCGTTTACGAGGTACGAGAAATCTTGAAGACGTAGTTTATTTTCCTTGTGGAAATTCACTGTAGTAAGAAAAGTTAAGGACGGACCACAGAAGGAGTTTATACATTTAATTTATCACAATCTTTCAATTTGAATGTGATTACTCTATAAACGAGACTCACGCGCACATGAGAACTTGTGTTCACTAAGAACGCTATTGTGATGACTTACGAAACTTCACCAGTCGTAGAAACTCTTGCACATAAAAATCTGATGCGTTCCATTTACATGACTTTCTCTACATCTCTGCAATTAATTATTTTTAGAAAGCTTATGTTTATATTTACTTCATTCTAATCGAGAAACAATTAGCTGAAATAGTCTTATTACTTGCTTCCTTGAAAGTAGTAGTGAAATAAGGGTGTACCATAAGTTAAAGTGATAAGTCAGCTGGTTGCTATGTGATTGAAGTTCCTTTGTTTGTATGGACAGGAGTTGAAAAATTCCAGTATGAGAAAAGTATGTTTATTAACGTTGAAACAAAAAACAAGGCATGTCTAAAAAACGATCAACTCCACGAAAAAAATGTATATAATATAAATTGTATGTCTTAAGGTGCTCTACATTTTCTGTGTAATAAGTTTTTATCTAACTCCTACGGTTTAGCAGTTATGGAAACTTACGTAAATTTCATCCAGAATAAAGTAGTCTTCAGAGGTCATTTCCAGAAAATTCTAGATATACATTTTATTTGTCAGGTAAATAATATCTTTAATATACGATACTTTAATCAAAATCGTTAGAGCCATTTTTAAGAAAATCAAACATTTAGAAAATAATACATGGAAAGGGTAGTTTGCAGTGGGGGAACTTTTCTCAAAATCTTCGTGTCGCATCCCTGAAAGATACTAAACTTAAATACCAAGTTCGGTATGTTACCGACTTTTCGTTTTTGAGTTATCATATTCAAAGACACACGGACACACTGACACACACACACATACGCACACACACACAAACGGACCTTTTTGTGAAAATGCATTTTGTGGATACAGGGTACCCTAAAACATATATTTTCGGTGAAATCTCGTATTCCAATTTTTGGCTGGAGTGCAATACCTTCTCTATACACTATGTAGTGTAGAGAAAGTAAAAACCAGTTACTCTGCATTTAATAAATCTCACAAACAGAATGCACTTGGAATATTTTAGGACCTTGCTCTTAGCGCATGAGAATTTAATTTAATTATATCCCAATTTTCTCATTGGTCAGTTAGACCCGGGAATATTAACATCTAAAGCTTTTTCCTTAGTGTGCATTGCCCTTTAAGTCACGTGACAAGGAATCAAAGAGTATCACTTAAATGCCCATTTTACATGCTCCTGTACTATTTAGATCAGCGCAAGCAAGATATAGTAGAGAAAACATTTTTAAACTTTCTCCCCCTATCTGTGTAATTTTCTACCAACATTAGTGACATAGGCCATATCTAACAATAGGCTTTCTCTTGCTGCGCATGAATTTACTACCATGACTATATTAAATATTACAATATACGCACAATAAATAAAATAAATAAAGATAATAAAACTATGCTCATTGTTACCACATATTAGAAATTATAGAGATATTATAACAATAACGTCTCACTGCGGCTTGTCCTGCTGCGGTTGGACTGTATGATGACATTTTTACTTTCTCTACAGAGAAGGTATTGCACTCCACCCACAAATTCGATACTGAGATTTCACCGGCAATATATGTTTTAGGGTGCCCTTTATCTAAAAAAAAACATTTTCAGAAAAAGGCCCATGTGTGTGTGTGCGCGCGTGTGTCCGTGTGTGAAAACGATAATTTAAAAACGAAAAGTCGGTAAAATACCAAACTTGGTATTTAAGTTTAATATCTTCCAGGGATGCGACATGAAGATTTGGAGAAAACTTCCCCCAGCCCAAACTGCCCTTTATATGGAATTTTTTTCGAAAATTTTGATTTTCACAAAAATAGGTCTAACTATTTCAATTAAAATATCGTACATTAAAACTATTTACCTGACAAATAAACTGTATATTTTGAATTTTCTGGGAATAGCCTCTAAGAGTACATTATTATGGATGAATTTTACGGAATTTTGAATAACTGCTAAACCGTAAGACTTCGATAAAAACTTCCTATACAAAAATGTAGAGCATGTAAAAACACAACATTTATGATATATACATTATTTTCGTGGAGTTGGCCGTTTTTTAGATATTCCTTGTTATTAATTTCAGCTATAAAAAACTTACTTTTTTCATACATGAATGTGTCAACTACTGTCCATACAAGCAAAGGAACTTCAGTGACATAGCAACCCGCTTTTGACTATCACTTTAGCCTATGGTACTCCCTTACTTCGCTTCTACGTACAAGGAAGCAAGTAATAAGACTATTTCTGCTAATTTTTTCACGATTAGCATACAGTAAATAGAGGCATAAGCTTTTTAACAATAATTTGTTGCAGAGGTGTTGAGAAAGTCGTGTGAATGGTACATATCAGATTTTTTTGGGATATATTAACGTCCTTTAACCTGGTTGACCATAGCGTTTCATATGACGATACTGTTTCATTGGAACTCTATGGGAGCAAATTAAGAGGGCAAGGGAATGGTTAAAATACTGTTTCCCGAAGGTAACAATCTTCTTCTGTGACTTGCTATATTTTCTTATGTTGAGAAATGTTATAATATATGTAGAGGCATGCTTTATATAAGGAGATGGTTTTATATATAAATGTACTGTTGATCAGCATAAATATAAACATAATATTTTGTATCCCTTAGCGTGTTCGCATCAGCTCCGAGAAGCAACTCAAATAAGATCCTCATGGACTTGTGTTTGTAATGTAATAGAATTGATTAGTATTAAAATAATAATCATATATTTAAAATACGGAATACTTTAAGTAAACTCACTTTAATACCTACCCTGCATCACTATCCAAGGAATATGTTGACTACATCTCAATAATTAATTTTATCTCTCTGCACGAACCTAAATACAACTTCTATCAACTCTGTATTAAAGATGGATTGCTCAATAACATAGGCTTATTGTTGTCACAATTTAAATCTTAGTATAACTTTTTTTTTTTTTACTTTCTCTATACGCACTATCTACATAGTGTATAGAGAAGGTATTGCACTCCACCAAAAAATTCGATACCGAGATTTCACCGGAAATAAATGTTTTAGGGTTCCCTTAATTTAAAAAAAGCATTTTCACAAAAAGGTCCATGTGTGTGTGAGTGTGTGTGTGTGTCCGTGAACACGATAACTCAAAAACGAAAAGTCGGTAAAATACCAAACTTGGTATTTAAGTTTATCGTATTCCAGGGATGGACACGAAGATTTTAAGAAAAATCCCCCCAACCCAAACTACCCTTTACATGGAACTATTTTCGAAAATTTTGATTTTCTCAAAAATGGCTCTAACGATTTTGATTAAAATATCATATATTAAAGACATTTACCTGACAAATAAAATATATATCTTGAATTTTCTGGGAATAGCCTCTGAAGAATACTTTGTTCTGGATCAATTTTACGAAATTTTAAATAACTGCTAAACCGAAAGAGATGGACAAAATCTTACTACACAAAAAATATAGAGCACGTTAAAGCACACAATTTATGTTATATACATTTTTTTCGTGGAGTTCATCGTTTTTTGAGACATTCCCTGTTTTTGGTTTCTGATATGAAAAACTTATACTTTTCTCATACAGGAATTTGCCAACTGCTGTCCATACAAACAAAGGAACTTCAGTGACATAGCAACCAGCGTTTTACTATCACTGCAACCTATGGTACTCTCTTATTTCGCTTCAACTTACAAGGGAGCAAGTAATAAGACTATTTCTTTTAATTTTTTCTGATTAGCATGAAGTAAATAGAAGTATAAGCTTTTTAAGAATAATTTGTTGCAGGGATGTAGAGAAAGTCATGTGAATGATACACATAAGATTTTTTTAACTCTGACATGTAACAGCTGTTTCTGTTCACAATATTCCTTACATGTACACGTAATGTTCTATTTATCACACCGCTATCATCTGCAGTGTTATTCACAAAGATAGATGGATTCTCGTGCACTAGTTAATTAAAATATTCAACAAAAGCCAATGCCTGCTGTTTTAAACGACTTACGTTTAGAATACTTCACTATTTTACCGTTATTGTTATTTGCGAAGCTGAAAACACTTGCAGAAGTAGCATGTTTTATGACCTTACTGGCTGCTGGTCGTTATTCTATCCTTACTGGCTGCTGGTTAAGACTTGAGACACATCCAATAAAATTAAAGTCAACCTTCTTAATTTTAATATTCACATTATTTACTATTTCATATCAATCAAAAGTTTCGTACGAAGCACAAATAACAGCATTCTTGAAAATCCATAGACAATCGCACTTATTTAAGCCACTATAATTATATTATGGTGTGTTATTATTTCTCGTGTATCGTGGACTAGTTCAAGACATAATTTATTTCAACCAGATTTAGTTTTAAGAGTGGAGCGATAATTGTTATTAATCACAATGAGATGTAAAGTAAGTACATCCATCTCAAATATTAAATACAACGATGCAGTATATTATTGATTTAATTGTTTTTTCACACAAGTCGTGTGTAGGACAAAGTTGGATAGGTAGAGTCAGACTGAAAAATTCAATGCCATAGCCGGAATTTGAACCACAGATCTCCCGGTCTCTAGCCGGTTTGTCTACCACTGAACTAATATGACAACATGCCTGCATAGCATTAAATTCCTCAAGTGACTCGCATGTTGCTCGGCAAACCACAAGATGATCTCAAATTCTTTTGAAATGACATACCCCTACCATGTTCCCATGGTTGCTCAGTAGTAGACCGGAAGGTCCGTGGTCTATGGCATTGAACTTTTCAGTCTGACTCAACTAATCCGATAAGAATAATGTTAATAAGGATACTCCAACTAAATCCTTCCAAGGCATGACACCGTCAATACAGATGTAAGTAAATTGAATTAGATAGACCACAGATGAACCAACATGCCTGCTTATTCTCCTTGCAAGGGTTTTAGCGCGTTTTGAGAAAAACAATACATTTATATTGTTTCCATAAACTCTAAACAGGAGGACATAAAAGTAAGCCTTAGAGCAAAAGGAAAACTTGGATCCATGTTTTTATTCAGCGTTATTTACATAATGTGCGTTGGCAGCGTTGTAGAAAATGAGATCGCTGCGGTGAAAATGGAAGAACAATTTCTCATCTGTAGGAAGAGCCTCAAGATTCTCAACATATTTTAGCTCGTTTGTACAGTCAAGGAAAGAAGGAAATTGTTTATGAAACTTTATGTCTTTGAAAATGGTAACGCTGAGAACTATTGCAAAATGTCTAAATTAGAATGCAAATCAGTACACATTAAACAGAACATACCGTGAAAAGTCATGTGAATGGACTATATCTTATTTCAAAGTAGATAAAAAATGACAATTCATATGAATTAGAGGTATTTGAAACTGCAACTATTTAATTGCTCTCCAAATGATCTTTATTAGTCCCGTTTTCCTAAATAAAATTTTCCTCAATACACGTTTTAACAAACTGAAATTATCTCATTTTATTCTCGTACCCTAAACCTGTGGCCTTGTTGGAAAGAGATTAAAGCTCCATTGGAATTACACCGAATTAACTAGTTAACCAAAGTTCAAATATACAGGATATACAATGAGGATGTTGATAATAATAATATTTTTATAATTTCAATAATTTACTCAATATTTTCGTTAAAGTGCACTCATTTTGAAGCGTTGAGCATCAATTGGAGACAGAAGAGATACTCAAATGCCGAGTGTTATTGTACTAACTAAAGGTTTCTTTTTAGCAGCATAAAAAGGGCGAGAGCGGATGTTTGGTTAACTTATGAAATATGGATATTCTAAATTGACCTTGCGGATACGGTTAGACGCGGACACTGAGTTTAACGTCTAAATAGGAAATAAACCATTTTTATTATTATTATTATTATTATTATTGAACGAAATATATCATTATGTAGCTATAAGAATCTCTATAGTTAGAGATGTGTATTAACGCGGGTATTTTAGACGGGATCTGTTTAATATACACATGAGATGAAAGGATGAGAGATTCTTATCATTGTCTGCCGCACTGAACAGCCCGCTAAATTTCACAGTCCCCTTCGTAGTGGTACACCCACCGTTGCTCCATCTTTATTACATGAATCATGAGTGTCATCGCCTGAGGTGTCATATGTAATAAAAGCGGGGCTAATTAAATAACAGCATTTGCAAAATATTCAAAATGGACAAGGTTTATTTTTTAAATATTTAATATTTATTGAGATAAGTAACTAAGCAAAGCGAACTTTCTCAGAAAGTTGAATTTTCAGGACCTCTTCATTCTATTATTTCCAATGCTTATTTAAACACATATAACCATATTAGCATCCGTTATTGTTTTTGTGCAATGATAAGTTCTTTCTAATATTGATTTTATTTTAAATTTATAACACCGAACAGAAACATTGTGTGATATATATGCATATACATTTTTTCGATTCTCGCGTGGTTATAAATAGAACTCGATCCGGAGTCACAAATTGCGGGATTGAGGTTGAATGCATATAAGAGTACAACTATGACGTAGGCGTGGTCTCTACAGCCCGTTTCTGAATGTGTTACACTAGCATTACTCACTGCCTGGCCTCATTCAGTTCCTGCTAACCAGTGAACACTGAAAGAGAGCGCAGATTGAAAAATGTCGAAAATACGATGGGGTAGGCGTTCGACACTGAAGAAACTTTAGGATGATTCAAACATATTTTGAGTGACAGAGGAGAGATTTCAGTAAAAATGAAAGTGTATTGTAATTCACTACAATGAAATCCGAGTGGATTTGGTTGATTTATGTGCATTACATTTTCAAAGCTCTGCATATTATCTTGCATATTTTGTATAAAGTTTTTCATTTTATTTTTAAAAGTACAAAGCCTTTTTATTTACTACCCGAATTATGAAACAATTGTTTATTGTGTTACTTTAATACATGTACTGAGCTACTTTTAGAACAGATTATACTTCAATGTGTGCATGCTTACGCTACAATCCGCTCCCACTACCTTCGCTGACTTTTCACAACTATGCGCGCTTCGGAACCGAAATCGAGCTCTACTCGACTACGCTTCGTTTCATGAAATCTACATTCTTGTAAAGCAACAAAAAACGACGAATTCGCATAAAAGTAATTTCACACGAAAATATATTAAGATGGCAGCGAACATCACCGAAGTGCCCTTTGGGGAAAGCTAGGTTACGGCTGGTGCTGTATCTGCATTGTAGGATAACACATGGCATTTGGATTGGGAGGCTGTGCTCACACCAGCGATCATCCAAAACTAGCTTCGCTGCGGGAAACAGCGCTATTAGCCGCATGAAAGCGAGAACATCGCTGTTTATAGCCCATAATATTTTAGAAGGGCGCAGATCTCCCGGGATGAGGACATTGCCCGCCTGAGTGACCGCGATCTGGGCAACATGATGGACATCACATCCCACGCACGCATAAAGCTGAGCGGACAAGGAAGCACAAGGAATTGCTCTTTGCAACATGACGCTAATGCAATATATCACCCAGATGTCAGGAATGACACAACATTTATAACCGGAAGTAATGTCTGAATTTGTCAACGTATCCTGAACACAATGAAAAACAAAATAAATTTATATTTATTTCTATGGACTATTCTGTGTTTGCACTATCCTTCCCAACTATTTTAATCTCAGCCAAAGTAGTCCTCATAAGCATTAATAGTGTTAATAAAGAGCCCTAAAGTGCTATTTGTGTATATATATATACACACACACACACACACACACACACACACACACACACACGCATAGAGGAGCTTTGCTATATTAACTATTCTATCTCAAACATTACGGGAACTTTTTATTGCTTTCTTTCTAGGGGTTTAATAACTTTAATGCTTGAGTATTTTACATAACTTTGTTTTGAAATTGTTTATGGTTTATGTACTTCTTGCTTATTTTGTGTAGCAAATGTTAGTTCTGAATGTTTAGAGTGACAATGGTTATCATTTAATAACGGTTTATTAAGTTTAGTACGAAGAATACTAGAATTTAATATAATACAGTAGTGGCTCTAATTCAGGATACTTTTTGATTAACTTAACTTTCGAATTTGAATTTTTCATTAAACTATTATTCAGGATAACCCTTATTTGCTGAATTATAGGCATGAAGTATAGCCATAACACAAATTAATACCTTATGGAACCCATTACCATGAACTGGAGTAACATTTGGTTACTTTGGCCATAATATGAAAATATATTACTTCATAAACATACTATATATTTTTCATTTCATATTGCATCCAATGTTAAAATTGGAATTATTGCTTCTTATTATAATAGAGTAGATATAAATTTTGAAAACCCAGTAGCTTTAGGATTACGGTCTTTTCAATACCTTGAACACACCATCTTAAAAATACCAAATCTCAAATATGCTTCTTTTTGTTCTCCATATAGTAAATGCTTACCTTCTTATAATATAGGGATTAAATTTGGGAAATCTGGTACGTTTAGCATTATGGTGTTCTAAAATTAATAGATTTTTCCAAATGTTAGCCTCCTTTGTTATATTCTCAAAGTATTTTTTTCTCATTGGACCAATATAAACCTAAAAAATGTAGTTATTTGTAAAATAACGTGTTTTCCAAAGTTGAAATAAAGCAACCTATTAATGGCTAAAATAAAACTCACTTTTGAGTAAAAGGTTCAATATTCTATTATGATAACAATATATGGATATAATTTATGAAATAAAAGTTATCCTGAATAAGAGTTGAATATTCAAATTTGAAAGCTAATTTAACACAAATGTGTCCAGAAGTAAGGCCACTTCTGTATATTTCTTGCCGGTTACATTACCCAAAGAACAGCGCATGTCGCTGACTTCCAACTGGTTATAAAAGACCTCTGGTTAAATGCTATGTGCAAATGTTTCTTTCCCAAGGTTTGGTATGTTTGCGGATGTTTACATCTGTTGATGTGAGATTTGACAATTTCCTCTGACAAATGAATGCTCAAAGAGCTGTCCATGAAGCAAATGTTAGCTCAGCGTCAGTAGGGATCAGATCCTGGAGCTTTGAAATTAAACGGAAGCCTCTGGAGATCAAAAACATTGAATGTTGGCACAAGGACTGAAATGTTCAGCTGGATCATCGCAGTGCGCAAAACAAATTTATACTACGTCAAAATACATGGATGAAACAGCTTAAATTAAATAACATTGACTAGCATTTTAACTTTGACAGCATTTAAACTGTTCTTTTAAACTCAATTTGTTAATCTAATGAAACGCCAAAGCTCAACGGAAAACAGGTAGTTAAAAGAGTACCTAGATACCTTGCTGTCTTTTTGAAGCTTAGTTTAAATAGTGAAGATTAGGGAGAAAGCTAATATTTTTAGTTTACATACTATCTTCTTATTTGGAATTTCCTGTAGTTTATATATATATATTTTATAATTTTGCGAACAGTATTTATAATATAAATAATACATATTTAATAATGCTACTGTAACTATTATGTTGTCGTTTTACAGAAAAAATCTTAACTTCTACACGCTTAATAGAGAGAAATAAACTTGAAACCATGTTTTAGGGGAAGTTTCAACCTATACATTGGAGGCTTCAATGTGCTCAGGTTGTGTAATTTGTTTCTGAAAAATGTTTTTTTCCTATTTTGCTTTGAAGAGATGTTTCTGTGAATGGGATTCTCTGGTATAAACAATCCGTTTTCACATGCAGTTTTAAATTAAACTATAAGGCGATAAAAGTAGCCTCTGAAGGTATTGATATATCTTGGTTATTTATTTCTGATAAATTTTAACCGAGAGATGGTGTAGTTTAGACAATCTTACTTTATTAATATACAAAC
The DNA here is from genome assembly GCA_030762935.1 of Hymenopus coronatus. Lineage (NCBI taxonomy): Eukaryota > Metazoa > Arthropoda > Insecta > Mantodea > Hymenopodidae > Hymenopus > Hymenopus coronatus. The sequence goes on from CM060890.1 coordinate 38,734,582, forward strand.
CTATTAAATTTAATGGATATCAATATATTTAGAAGATAGGTACTTATATTCTCTAAAATTTTCAGTTTGATATGTTAAAATAGTGTAACAGACTTAGTAGTGGCGGATAGGACACTGATTTGGCTCTTTTGTGGTTTCGCAGCGTTTTTTTTTTTTTTTTAATGCAGCTATCATTTAATTTTATCATAAGCTCGATAATGGGCTGGAACTACTAATAGTTAATTTGTTAATCGCACTGTTAAAGATAATTTTGATACATTGATTGCGTTTGATGGCCTATATCGCGTACGGAAGCAGTACGTAGGTACAAAATCCTTCTGCCGTGTTGCCAGGTTTATTTCATTCTGAAGTATCTAATTATCACTGCTTCTGCTCTCAGCTTCACTATCTAGATAACCATCTCTATTAAAAAAGTTCAGTTATTTTGTTCCTCGTTTAACATCACAGTGCACTTTATTCAGTACACTTTGTAAATTTTATTTGCACTTTCTCAAAGCGGTTGGCATACACTTGCACTTAAAGGTGACTTGACAATGTGGTTCCTTGAATAGTCTATATATGCCCAAAAGAGCTTGGTGGGTTTAAAAATGCAGTGATAAGATGGAGGATGTAGAACTGCGTGCCCTTGAGAAATAGCAAGTTTTCAGTTGCAGACTCTTGATGAGGGACCAGTCATTATTACATTTCATCATCGCGGGTATCAAACCTCGTTTATAGCAAGTAAATCATTAAGCATCCATGAGATGGAAAGTGATTTATTTTACTTAACGCTTATCGTCACAACAATATTCGTGATGATTCCATTATAAATGTGTTCTTATTTAGCCTACGTAAATAAGCTGATTAAATACATTTAGATATTAGATGATTAATTACGCCTCTCTGTGTGGATCTTTTGTAAGGAAAATTTACTTCCACCTACAATTCTTGTAAGATATGGTGGGATAATAGATATCCAAATAAAGGGTGTCAACATAACAATATCGATATTTCAAAGCGTTTTTATTTACTTTTTAGTTTTTTGCGGAGATTTTGGCCATCGCTTTACAATTGTACTGTTTTCTCTGGACAAAATCTACATGTTTTCCTTTTCTGTAATTACATATTTGGAACTTCAGCTTACTTTTCTTTTTCTCAAAGCCTCCACGTTATTTCAGCATTATGTGAAATTTGGCAAACGCACAAATAGATCCACTATCACTTACTCCACCTGGAACTGAATTGCAGCTATCTCTGAAAGACAGGTATGCTACCAATTTGTTTCACAAGGAATGACATTTGAAAATCACAAAATTAAGTCGCTACTGACACTTCCTTCTTTCCAGAGGACGGTAGAGACTTTTGAAACGTGTGGTGATTTCCCGTGCTTTGTTTTCTAACTTAACGATGCTTTTGCACATACAACATCATTTTTACATGAACTGAGAGTCAGCAGATCTTAAGATTAATAATTGTAGAAGCCCAATGTTTCTAAGTAAACTTACGATATCGAGCAGAACTTTTAATAATTATCATAACCCAGTTTCTCTCGGGATTATGTGAGTGAATATTGATTTATCTCGTATTAGTATTAAATAATATCCCCATATACGAAGAGATGGAATATTTCTGGAGATTTTTCTACAGTTTAGGCCATTTTATTGTTCTTTCCGCCAAAGTGCCTTGAGCCAATTCAATTTTGCTTTTTATCAGGCATAAGAAATACGCAGTTCATGTACCACATGTTGTACTCTTCAATTATAATATAATTATTATTTAGCGTAATTAAGATTGGTCAAAAATTAATTAGATTTCCGTTATGCATGTAAAATATTAGGATTTTTCAGATGGGGTCCATAGTCAATATGGTAGATACCACAAATAGGCCTTGTGGTATTTTGTGACGTAGATGTCCCTGAGAAGAAAGGATGAGGAGAGATTCAATGGCAACCAGATACGGATTACGTGACCTATAAATTTCTGGAGAGAACGCGTCCCACGTCGCCTGGAGCACTCCCACAAGCCCCTGAACCCCCGAAGGTATTGTAAAAGCCCGATTCGAATGATTCCGGAGGCAGGTCCTGAGCGGGATACCCACACAGGTCAGGAAGAAACATTTACAGAGCGGACAAACACCGCTTAGTCGCAACCCGCCGAACACCGTCACCTAATACTTCAACTCTGAAATAGATGACAAGGAAGTGATAGGCACAGGAAAGACTGGACAAAAAAGTCGTAACAAAGGTTAGTTCCACTAGAATTTTCCTGCAAACTTGTGGCAAATACGAAAAATCTATTGAGTCGCTGGGTATAGAACTCTGGATCTCATAAATTGGAGCCACAGAGTTAACGCTTGAGCTGTTCCGCTCGATTCATTTATGAAAAAGTTAATGAGAAAAAATATTTTACCGTTGACTGGGCTGGAATTCTGCTTAAACATTTTTTACTAAACAGCCCATTTTAAACTGGTTAACATATTTACAGTAAAATTTATAAAAATACTTAGAAAGTTTGAAAAAAGTGTGCGAGATATCACAAAAAGCCTCAAATGCACAACGTCGCCCCCGCTCATACTATTTAAATCGTCATATAACCCTCTCATTTTCACTCCGAGCTCAAGGGACTTTCTCTAAATTACTGTTGCAAATAATTGTTAGAAACCTTATTTTTGTATATACTTCATACTAATCCACATAAAACTAACAGAAATGGTCTTATTATTAGTGATAGTCAAATCTTTTAAAAGCTGGTTGCCCTGTGATTGAAATACCTTTGTTTGTATACCTATGAGTTGATAAATCCCCGTATGAGAAAAGTATAAGTATTTTAAATCTGAAATCAGTAACAAAGAGTATCTTAAAAACGACCAGCTTTAAAAAAAACCAATCTATATGACAAATCATGTTTATTTCTTACGATTTACCAGTTATGCAAAATTCAGCAAAGTTCATCCAGAATAAAGGGACCTTCTGAGAGTATTCACAGAGAATTCAAGACAGCTATCCTTATTATTTGTTATATAAATAAATATCTTTGAAATACAGCATTCTAAACAAAACTTTAGAACTCTTTTTGAGAAAATTAAAATTTACGACAATTTTCCATCTAAGGAGCAGTTGGTGCAGTTGAATATCTTTGTGTCGCTTCCTTGGGAGACATTAAACTTCAATACCAAGTTTGGCGTTTAACGGACTTTTCATTTTAGCAATGCTGGCACATACACACGCACGGACAGACAGCTGATCCACTTCTAAATATGCTTTTTGTATTCAGGGGGTCTGAAAACATTTATTTCCGGTGAAAGCTTGGTATCGAGCTTTTGGGTGCAATATAATACCTTCTATGTACACTATGTACATAGTACGTGCAGAGAAATTAAAATATATACAAAAACATTTATGTACAATCGTATAAAACAAAAGTTAAAAGTAATTTATTAATAGTTTTTCCTAGTTATCAATCCTCTTAGCCCATTCAATAAATCAACATTACCATCCTTAAGCATCACACCAAAATTAGTCTGACTAGTCCTTTTAATAAAGAATGCTCTTTTTAAAAGTACCTTTAAGTGCCATAAATGTACTTAGAAGAAGGCACTTCGGTTAAAATGTATAATTACGTTTCAATTTAAGATGAGCTCGATTCCCTTGCACTAAGTCTCCGTAATTAATCTTACCAAACCATTTAAAACAAAATAAACTTAACAACAGTAAACAATTTGATAAGAATTAGATTGTTTTTGTACATGAGGAGTAAAGATTGTCGCAACGAAAATGGATTATTTTAACAGGATTATCTCCTTTTAATTATTTAGATAATTTTACAAAGTGTGTCTTTTCCATGAAAAAAACGTTTAAACACTCTACTGCTCAAGAATTGGGTAGCATTCTTTATTTATGTTCGATTTACTTTCTAGAAAATATTACTTACTCCTTTACATTTCGACGTATGTCATACACATATTGTAATTTACCATTGGACTTCATAATTTTGGTGATTTAAATCCAGAATTGACTAGATATATAAGAAATATTTACTAATGCCACTGAAACTTTTTTAAGCATCGTATCACTTTAGGTTTCTTTTAAAGAAAATTTGCTTTATTTGAAGTTATCTTATTTTATGAATTAAAGTCGACGTCAAATTTGCATAAATTAGATTTCGGCAAAAGTAATCTAATCATTAATTTTAATGCAGCATTTGCAATTTTATATCTTTGACTTGATAAGCAAAATTTAAGTTTTTCAGCAGTATTGGCTTCAATTTTTCTACACATATTCAGGGTATAAATGTTGTTCTACCGAGTGTAATTCTGAAAACCAAATGATTGTTCACTTATTAAAGTTTCTGGTTTACAAATTTGGATTTTCAAAACTCTTATTCTCTCGAACAGTGTATATGAGTAAACTTTTTGACATTTCCCTAGAGCATCTAGAATAGATTCAAGAAGTGAATTTTCAATACTTTTGATACAAAGTGATTAAAATTTAATATTCACTGTAAAAGCATAACTTCAAAAGTTTTACCGTTTCTGCAGACATTTTTGTTTTTTATTTATTAAAATGCTAAGATTATTTTTATTAAAATGTTTTAGAAAGATTTATAGAGTAATATCATTTTCGGCTTTATGGAATAGATTTTATTAGTTTTGGATATGCTGATGTATTGTAGAAATTAAAGTGTGGAAAGTGGCTTTATATAATAATGTTAAAGGGTATTTAAATAGCAAAAATCTTTAATATCATGTAATTAAGGTAACCTGTAGAAGTAGCAGAACTTTGAAACTTTGGAGCTTTGCATGCAGGCACCTTCAGTTAAGCATTTTGCCTAAATATAGTGAAATTTCACCCATAAACCCAATAAGAACCTAATTATTGTGAGAATAGTTCAATAACCGGCTTTAAGTATACGCTCTTGAGTTGTTATTTACTTAATAGATAGTGTTTAACGTCCGCTTTTACTACCATAGCACCGCAGGCATGACAGTGATGATAAATGGAATGAAGATGAAGCAAAGGTGGAATGCGAAGGCGGGGTAAACCGGAGAACCCAGAGAAATGCGCCCCTGTACCACTTTGTCTACCACAAATCCCATAGTATAATCATAGCTACCTAATTGCAAAAACAACGTAGCCAGAAATCACTTTCAAATAAAATGCAAGAATTAAATTTTAAGCCTTAAATACAACAGACAGAAATTACAGCCATAAGCACATTTTTTCACTATAGAGATTTTGACGTCATGAAGGAACAATGGACTCTTGTGGACCATGCTTTTCTTATGGAAGAGTCAAGTGCGCCGTTGCCAAATGTGGGTGTTTTCAAATATGACTAACATAAAATGTGAACGTGCATTTCGGTATGAAAAGTTTCTTTTATACAATTGTACATTTTTTTAAATTATAAAGTTCAAGTTTTATTGAAAGCAGATTTTTAACTACTTTCTCGTTCCGAACATTAAAACATGGTTAAAACCAATTTAATTGCAATGAAAGAAATCTGGATTATTCGCTTACTTTCATAGGTCACGTTGATATTTAGATTACATCAACATGTCTAAACATATTTATTAAAAAAAAAAAAAGTTTAAAGCAAAGTATTTGGATTCTTCGTTTATACAGTGGAAAATGTCTTCGCTGGCTAATTCTCGTTCTACAAGTCCATGCAAAACTTCCAGCGACATAGTTGTCAAGGAAATAGTGAAATTATTTTTTATGTACACAGAGAACATCTCCAGAACTAAGGCATCCATGAATTACAGTTCAAAGCAAAGCGCGCAAGGCTCAGAGCCAACAAACCTGATCCTTGTGTTTTGGAGATGATAAAAATCAGATGTGGCATGACAGTTAAAGGGACGATAAGGGGTTGTATTTGACCTACAGACAATGGTTTTCAATCAGTCACCCAATAGTGGTAAAATTACTGCAAACACGTTGAAGGGATAGAAGACGATATTTGGAAAGCAGATCAGCTGCAGGATGATATAACCTTTAGGTTAACCAACAGTTCCTTCAGCAGTGGCTACAGTTCTTGTGAGGGCAGTGAACAGGTCAACCAGGACTCCTCTTTGTGTGTTGAACCCATGTTCGATTAAGGAAACATTAATTATTAAGTGTATTATGTTTAGGTTAAATGTAAAGTGCTGACAGCTACCAAGAGAATACAATAAATTGAGGCATAAATGTATTTCACTAGAAATTAAATGAAAAATATGCAATAGCTATTAATCTAATCAAACGGTAATAGTGTAAGTACAATAATGAATGCAATGACCAAATAATATTAATACAAATAATAATAGATGATAAAAACAATGATTAATAATGATATTAATAATTAATAATAGAAATTAAATGATAATTAATAATAGAAATTAAATAATAATACTAATAATTAATAGTAAATTAAATAATAGATTAAATAATAATAATCGTGGATATAGCGACAGCAAAATAATAGTAATAAGAAGAATAATAAGAAGAAGCAGAATAATAATTAATAAATAATTAATAATAATGAACCGGTTGTGAACGAAAGCGCAGTAACCGTGGAGGCGGAACGTCGTGGCAACGCTGCGCAATTCTCCATAGAAGTCATTTTCCTTCATGACGTGAAAACCCCTATAGTAAAGAAATAACCAATTTTATTGGAGAACACCACAAATTAAGATGCTCTGGGGATGTTTACATCACTGGTAGTAAACGGGTTAACGCTTACCTCTGACTTTTGAGGTATTTATTAACCTCAAAGATTAAATTGCTCTTTGATTAAAAAAAAAAAAAATGCGCTTAGGAAAGAACGTTAGGATTTGACACATGGAAGCTATTACTGACATTGCTTTCCATAATGAGAACGTAGAAACTGGACGGAATCTGTATTAGGTCACGCAATTATGACGAAGCGAATGTCATTTAGTAGGAACAATCAGTGACATGGAGGGCTATTTACGGAACGCTTTCCTGTCATTCATAATGAACAATTCGTCTGGTTTACTACCTAAACGATGATCTCTGTTTCTCATTTACCTCAGCATTGCGTAATAAAATATGAGCTCACTTTTAATGGTTTTTGTCACCTGCGAAGCATTAGTGTACGTTACGGGTAGAGAACAAAAACAGGGATGGATGCATGTTCCACTTGGCTTAAATTGATCCCCCCTCCCCAACCATTTCTCCTCGCATACCACAAACCTTTCATGTAGCAGCTATATTAAAATGAAAACCACGGCGCAGATGGGATGTCGACAAATTCACTATGGTTATTTAAACAGTTGAATTCTCACTAAAAACCATAACGATTTTCAATAAAATAGAACTAGATTACTATACCTAGTAAGTTTAAAACCTATATTATGCTTATAAAACACATAAAGGTTTTAAAGGCAATTGCACATATCTGTTTCTCCCAGCATAAGTTTACCTAATTTTTGATATCCAGTACTGTTGGACAATGAGAGGAAGGTTCGAGGATTTTGAGATATGGAAAGGTCTATCTCAGACTGCACCAACTCGCTTCATTTTGTTCTGCAGCAAATAGGTTTGCAGTTGTGCATGGGTAAATACGTGACAGAACGGAGTGTCCTTTTTACTTTCTCTAGCCCCGTATGTACAATGTACATAGGGATATAGAAGTATTGTATTCCATCCAAAAATTCGATACCGAGATTTCACCGGAAAGATATGTTTTAGGGTGCCCTGTATCCAAAAAGAGCATTTTCACAAAAAGGCCCGTGTTTGTGTATGTGTATCCGTGTGTCAGTGTGTCCGTGTGTCTGTGAACACGATAACTCAAAAACGAAAAGTCGCTAAAGCACCAAACTTGGTATTTAAGTTTAGTATTTTCCAGGAATGCGTCACGAAGATTTTGAGAAAAATCCCCCCACCCCAAACTACCTTTTACAGGTAACGTTTTTAGAAAGTTTTCATTTTCTTAAAAATGGCTCTAACAATTTTGATTAAAATATCGTATATTAAAGATAATTAGTTGACAAATAATGTGTATCTTGAATTTTCTGGGAATATCTTCTAAAGACCTGTTTATTCTGGATGAATTTTGCTTAATTTGGTATAACTAGTAAACCGTAAGAAATAGACAAAAACGTATTACACAAAAAATTTAGGTCTTGTTAAAATACACAATATACGGCATATACATTTTTCTCGTGGAGCTTACAGTTTTCGAGGTATTCATTGTTATTGGTTTCAGTTGTGAAGTACTTATACTTTTCTCAAACGGGAGTGTGTGGTTTTATTTTGTTCTACTCCTGGCCAAGAAAGGAAGGGATTTGTAATGACAATCGCATAACGACAGCTTTTAAAACATTTGACTATGGCTTTAGCCTAGTGTGTTCCCTTATTCGTTCCTACTTATAAGTAACTAATAATAAGAACATTCTGCTAATGAGTACCTCGATTAGCAAGATGCAGAAAGAAGAAGAATCTTATGTAAGAATTTTGTAGAACAGCTAGAGAAAGTCATGTGAGTGTAACACATCAGATTTTTGTACAGTGTGTCGTTTGCCAGTTTATAATATCGGGAACAAAAAGCAATCCAGCAGGCAAGCCATTAATTTCTAGGTTTATGCCAGCCCAGGAGAAATCTTTATTTACAAAAAGTGTCGGAATAAGTGTTTAGTTTGCGGCAAAGTTATGCACTCATAAATTCAATTTACAGCATCATTAAGCAACCCTAGCAAGTGGATACGACAGTTACCAAGGAGAAATTACATTTCTTTCGAATTGTATTCGATACCATTTAATAACCAAGATATCTGTTCATATTCCCTGCTATTAACGGGAAAGTTTTTAGTTACAAATTAATTCTCATATTGTTAAGGCTACACTACGACAATGGTAAAACCAAGTTAAAGAACTTATTTTTTTATGTTAATACTATACTAATTGCCGCTTTTTTTTTTTTTTTTTTGCAAAGATTTATGATACGACTAGCAATTATCATCAAACCTACAAAAATACACACACACACACACACACATATATATATCTGATATGTTCCATTCACATGACTTTCTCTACATCTCTGCAACAAATTATTGTTATTGCTCTATTTACTTAATGCTAATCGAAAAAATTAGCAGAAGTAGTCTAATTACTTGCTTCCTTGTTAGTAGAAGCGAAGTAAGGGTGTACCATATGTTAAAGCGATAGTCAAAAGCTGGTTGCTATGTGACTGAAGTTCCTTTGTTTGTATGGATAGTATTTCACAAATTCCTGTATGAGAGGAGTTTTTTAAACCTGAAACAAAAAACGAAGAGTATCTCAAAAAAAGACCAACTCCACGAAAAAAATACATATAATATAAATTGTGTTTTTTAGTGTGGTAAGTTTTTATCTATCTCTTACGGTTTAGCAAGTATGCAAAATTCCGTAAAATTCATCCAGAATAAGGTAGTCTTCAGAGGCTATTTCCAGAAAAATCAGGATATAGATTTTGTTTGTCAGGTAAATATCTTTAATATACAATATTTTGAAAATCAAAGTTAGGAAAAAAGTTCCATGTAAATGGTAGTTTGAGGTGGGGGGATTTTGCTCAAAATCTTCGTGTCACATCTCTGGAAGATACTAAATTGAAATACCAAGTTTGGTCTCTTACCGACTTTTTGTTTTTGAGTTATTGTGTTCACGGGCACACAGACAGACAGAGTGACACACACGCACACACACGGACCTTTTTGTGAAAATTCTTTTTTTGGGTACAGGGGACCCTAGAACAAATATTTCCGGTGAAATCTCGGTATCGAATTTTTCGGTGCAATACAAAACCTTCTCTATACACAATGTACATAGTACGTGTAGAGAAAGTACAAATACACCTGCTAGAAAAAAGGAACAAATTTAGTCTCACGATGTACATATGCTTAATAGATTACTTTAATGTTTTAGAAGTGGTATAAAGAAAATGAGGGAGATACTGAAAACTAGAGATTACCATAGCCACAAAATACGTGATATCTAGAGTATTTAGGAAGAAGGATAGGAAATAGGGATATTAAACTTTCCGATAATTGATTTAAAATAAGGCAATTTGTTTTCGGCCTGTGTAGTGTGATGGTAGCGTGATTGCCTTACACCAAACTCTATGAAACCCGAACTCATTTGTGCATTGTTTGACGCATTTAAATCACCTATGGTCTGATAGGACCTTAAAAAAATAGGAAGTGTGCTACATGGTGTCCTCTTTCACCAATGGTATTTAATATTTAATTATATATGTATCTCCATTTTTTATTCATGTTACCTTGCCAAAAACATTAAATTAACCTACAGAGCATATGCAGACGGGGAGACTAAATTCATTCATCTTTAAAGCAGTTTCATCATTTTAATATTACAGCCAATACTGGATATAATTTATTAAAACTATATTGATTTCTTAGAACAAGGCTTCTATTATACATTATGTTTTATTCTATTGGTATATATTTTAAAACAATAATTTATAATTCTTACACTCACGTTGCTACCTTTTTCCAATTATTAAATACATATATTCCCTGATCTTCAACATTCGTTTAAAAGAAGTAAAATTCTATCTAATAATTATTAAATAAACGTAATAAGTGTTGCTCATAGCGAACATTCTAAATTCATATAATTTACAATTTATTTACAGGAAATTTTGTCTGAGTTAATTAGACCATTTAATTCTATTATTATTACTATTATTATAATAAGAAAATAAAGTTTCTGAAGAAAATATAATTTTTAGAACTTGTTTAAACTCGTAATGAAATAAAGGAAAAACACATTGCGTGTAATAGTGTAATAAAACGTAGTTTTCCCTAAAAATAAACACAACACAGTTTACACGTCTGTTAATAAGCTCTAAGACACATATTCGTACAGCTAGAAAAGCACCGCGATATATATTGTAATTCTGCGTGCAAAAAATCTCATCTAAAAACCTCATCACCATCAATCCAACGCCCCTGTCCTTCATATCCATTATGGTGACTTTTTCTGTGTACTGCTACGCAGAATAATTTTTCACGGCACCAGAATCATTAATTAGCCATGTCATTTTCATTAGCCCAGTTGTTTCCCGCCGATATATCGATTATCTGAACCATGAATAGGGCATACCAGGCACAGGTTATTACCATGCGGGAAACAAGGAATTTTTCATAAAACAACCGAAGTTTCCGCAGCTGTATACTTTAAAAAAATGCGAGGGTGATTAACATTGCTCCCGCTGTGTTATTCAACTTCCGCTGAAAAAAAACGTTGAAATTAGAACTTCAAAGTCAAGTATCGTGAAAAACGAGAATACAGGTTATTGTTTAATGAGCTCGATAAGGTAAGCCTATTTGATATATTGAAGATTACCATATTGTTCATTTAGGGCTTCCTATGTTTTAACTAGTGTTAATAACTCATCCTTTTATTTTTTTGCTTCTTACACAGCCTTTATCGCTGCATATTCGCGACCCGGATCATTGGATATTGATATGAAAGTATCAAAAACGACAAAACCTAAATAAAAATCTGATATATTCCATTCATATGATTCCCGACTTCTCTGTAACAAATTATTGTTAAAAAGTTCTCAGCTTCCCATTCTATGCATTCCAGTTAATTTTGCTCGAGACTTATCAACTTGAGGTTCTTTTACGTGTTCTAATTCTATGACACTGAACCAACGACTTTATCTCCCTGGAAACCATGTTAGGACTTTTACGCCCGAAAAAATCCCTTGTCCGCGGCCGGGTGTGCACCCGCGACCTGGGGTATTTGAAGTTAGCACGGTAACCATTACACCACGGAGGGCGTCATATATTAATCGAGATGAACATTAGCTGAAGCGGTCTTATAACGGAATACATTTGCCTAAAACGGTAGTCAAGCCTTTTAAAAACTGCTTGCCATGTGGTTTAAATTCGTTTCTTTGTATTGCAGAAGTTTAAAAAGTGAAACCAATTACAAGGAATACCTTAAAAATGGTTAACTCCACGAAAAAAAAAAATGATGACGTAAATTGCGTGTTTTAACGAGATCTACATGTTATGTGTAGTAAGTTTTTATCTAACTCTTATAGTTTATTAGTTATACAAAATTCAGCAAAATTCTTCCATAATGGAGATATTCAGAAGTTTTTCCCAGAAAATTTAAGATAGTAATTTTATTTCTCATGTAAATATATTTAACAAACGATATTTTAAAAAAAATATTAAGAGACATTTTGGAGAATATAAATATTTTCGAAATTTCTTCCATATAAAGAGTAGTTTGGTGTTGGGAGGATTTTTCTCAAAGTCTTCGTGGCGTATCTTTGGAAAATACTTAACTTAAATACCAAGTTTGATATTTTACGAACTTTTCGTTTTTGAGTTATCGTGTTCACAAACAGACGGACCTTTTTCTAAAAATACTTTTTTTAAATCAGGAGGCCCCTAAAACGTGTATTTCTGGAGAAATATCGGTATCAACTTTTTGGGTGGAATGCAATATCTACATACATGTAGAGAAAGTAAAAAAGGGTAGGAGAATAGAAATTCATTATACGATGGCATCTGCACCTTGTTGGCTTAAACATCACGAAAGATTTACAGTTAGAATGCATGTAGAATAACCAGATAGTATTTGACTGTCGGTGTTATATTTTGTGTTACAGTATCGTTGTACTATTACTTTAAGGATAGTGCATTGTAGCAAATAGGTAAATGTACCCTGAAAGAATTCAGGTTGTTAAATTAACAGCATATAAACAACCGCAAACGCACCTATCAACTTTTTCCTATGGACAACGATATTTTACTCCCACTTCTCTCATTTTACGAGTGAGCGTAAATGGAAAATTTGTGTATTATTTCCTCCATTTCCTCGCATTCAAAATATTCGAAAATGAACACGTTTCACTAGGTTCATTTAGCGTTTTGCACAGGATTTGCTGCATAAATATTATATCAACGACATATTAATAAATCAACGTGCTACATTAGTGTGGAAGCAGATGTTCATTGAAATGCATAAATAACATATGTCGCTGCATGGAAGTACTCAGCTTTGACATTTCAATTAACACGTGATCAGAAATCTCATCAGATATGGAGCACATAAAATGGCCTTTTGAATCATTTCCGTGCTAAAATCACTACTGAATTACTGAAAACACTTACAATGGAAGTTTTCTAAATGACTACGCAGAATTTATGTATAAATTTATGTTGTTTAAAGGCTAAATAACAAAAATATGCAGCAGATATAAAGCTTGCTTCTATTTGATGATGTGAAAATGTCCTTTGTTTTATACATTGTGTTGTAGTCTTTGAGTAAACATATACTTTAAGCATGACTTAACATTGTATTTTAATCAACTGCCTTAGCTATACATATCCATTAAAAATTAAATCAATCAAAAGGGAAAACTTCGGTTTTGAAGGATTGTTCAAGTCTATCTGCGCATAAAGGGATGATAATGGGGATTTTGATGAAACTGGTGAGAAAGAAATTATTGAACAAGTTTGGCAACTTATCTAAATAGAAATTAGGTGAAATTTAATATTAATAATTTAACTTACTCTACCATATTCATACGAGGTGTGCTCAAAAACAAAGCAAAATTTTGAATTAGCGTGCCAACCAACAGAGAGAGAGAGCGATCTTCGGCTACTGAGCACACATAACGGTATGTTTAGAAAACAAATTGCCATTTGCGCGTTTCGCTTTGACAGGAAACGAGCTACAACCGCTGAAGTGAGCACGTGCACAAGCTGCTTGTTGGATTACCAAAATAACAATGAAAACGCCCTTAAGAACATACAACAGACAGGTGTTCATGGCTATGATACTGAAACGAAGGTGCCGTCTTCGTACTGGTTGGGCAAATTGCCACTTGGTCAAAAAAAAAAAAAAAAAAAAATAGCACGCAGGAGTCAGTTAAAGATCAAGGTGATGTTAGTTGTGTTGTTTTTACTACAAAGGCATTGCCTATAATAAATTTCTACCCGTGGTTAGATAGTAAACAATAGCATCCTGAAGAAGGGAGAGATGTACGCTCCCGAAACGTCGATCTCTCCACATCACCTCACCTGGCTTGAAGCCCGAGAACGTCTAGAGCAGTGTTTCCCAACCTTTTGAAGTTCACGGCACCCTTGGGAATAACATTAAACACCAGGGGCACCCTTCCTTGAATTAAAAGAAAATTAACTTAATATGTTAATTTATTGAAATATTATATAATAATAACGTACACCATAACATAATACAGTAAACTTTACTACAATCACTGAGTAAAAATACATCAATAAATTTTGTTCGATTAATGATTAATGTGAAACTTGTGATTGATGCTTAGAGCACAGCTATGTGATGTCGGGTCTTACAGTTGACAGTGAAACACGCAAATGATCCTCAAGGTTATTCAGTCTATTTCTTGCTTTGCATTTTATTGTCACCATAGCAGAGAAGGCTTGCTCACATAGATAGGATGTTGAAAAGGGCAAAAGTGCGTTAATTGCTTTCCTCATTAGGTTAGGGTACTCCTCTCTCCGTTGAAGCCAAAAACTAGCCACCGACGCCTCACTCTTGGTGAACTTACCTTTGAGTGTGGAATCAGCGCAAAGATCAATAAATTCATCTCGTTCGCAAGCAGTGAAATCTATTTCCTCTGCACTATCTACGAAATCAAATGGTGAGACAACCCAGTCGAGATTCGTAGTGGAAATAGTTGGAAAGTACGCATCTATTGCATCTTGCAATCTTGATAAGTGATCACAAATGCGGTCTTTCAGTTTACCCAGATCTTTATCTCCTGCCACATTAAGAAGAGATGGAAAGTTCGACAAATCTCCTTTTTGAACTGCAGACTTCCAAGAACTAAATTTTCTTTTAAAACCTTTCATTTTATTGGTTGAGGACATTATTGTTTCATGTTGACCCTGCATCGAAACATTCAGTTCATTCAGCTTATGAAAAATATCTGCCAGATACGACAGTTCAAAACACCAAGAATCACTTAGTAAGAGCTCATGAAATGTGTCTTGATTTTCATCCTTAAAAAAAGTTTTTAGCTGTTCTTTAAGTTCGAGAAACCGGTTCAATTCACGACCCCGCGACAACCACCTTACTTCTTTGTGAAGTAACAAAGAGGTATGAGCTGCATCCGTTGCGCGACATAACTGTTCAAAAATTCTGCACTTTAAAGGTCGAGACTTCATATAGTTCACCATTTTCACAACTTGGTTAAACACTTCAGCAAAATCTTCATTACACGCTTTCACGACTAATGCCTCTCTATGCAGAAAACAGTGAGTTATAATAATGGATGGATTTTTATTGAGAGCTCTGGCAGTGAAACCTTTAATTTTCCCAGACATAGATGGTGCACCATCTGTATATATACCACAACAGTCTTTCCATGAAAGATCATGGTCATTGAGATAGGAATTAATAGAAACGAAAATATCATGGCATGTGGTTGTAGTCTCCAGCGGTCTACAGAACAGAAACTGTTCACTAATATCTTTTTCATCAATATATCTGATAAAACCAAGGAGTTGCGGTTTGTCACCAATATCGAGACTCTCATCTACTTGCAAAGCAAATGCTCTATAAATTTTTATTTTCTCCGTGACTTGTTCGTTGATATTGCATGACATTTCAGATATCCTGCGGCTGATTGTGTTGTTGGACAGAGGAACTTTCGAAATTTGATTAGCTGCTCCTTCGCCAAGTATTGTTGAAACTGTAACTTGACATGCAGGGCCAATGATTTCCTCTCCAAGAGTATGAGGTTTCTTTTTTTAAGCTATCAGTTTTGCTAATTAAATGAGGCTTCAAGAGCAGTATCACCTATGGTCATTCTCTTTACCATTCGCACAGCTGTTTTCTTCTCCCCTTCTAATATATGTGAAAAATACATTACACTTTTCTGGGACACACTAGGATGCTTTGTTGTAAGATGCCGCTTCAGTTTGCTAGGTACCATGGCCTCGTTGCTAAGTGTTTCGCCACAAACTACACACACAGGGATAGGGTTTTCCTCGTTGTTATTCCACTTAAATCCATACGCTAAGTAACTGTCCTCGTATGTTCCTTTCTTTCGTTTGTCTTCTTTATGTGGTGAATTCGACGGTCCGGGAGAAACTGTAAGATTTGGCTTCTTAAAGCAAGCAGTAGGAGCCGACTGTTCACTTTCACTGTCCTGGCGTTTACGTTTAACAATGAACTTATCCATAGCTAAACACTGTGAATCAACGCGAGGAAGACAACTGAAAGCGCCAAGCGGCGTACACTTTTATATATTCATCTGTCGAAGTCTCGGGAATGTTCGTGAGGAAGCGAGTAGTCTCGGGAATGTTCGGCAGGGTATAGCTGTAATGCCATCTGTGGGATACTAGTATAACTGAATTATTGAAATGAATCGACCACTATCAAAATCTGCCGTGCATGAGAGTAATTGATTTGACTTATTTTATTTCAAGACCTTACAAGACTTAAGGCTTCAGTAGAAGGTATTTTTTTTTGTTTATCTCAATATCTCGCGGTACCCCTTAGCCAATCACACGGCACCCTAGGGTGCGGGGCACACCGGTTGGGAACCGGTGGTCTAGAGAGTAGTGCATACCATTGAATCTTATGAATTGTGAGATATTGCATCATGACAATGTGCCGGCTCACAATTCTTTCCTTGGCCGTGCTATTGAGTAAAACATTTCCGATTTCTATCCATTATATTCTCTGGACCTCGCCCCAGTAGATCTTTTTCTGCTTCCAAAACACGTTAAAAGAACGTCATTTCCAAATCATAAACGAGATCCAGGACAATACGACAATGGATTAGCGCGCCATCCCATAACCCGTTCCAGAAGGCGTTCCAAAATAGAAGAAAAGATGGAAACAGTAACTTGCTAATGCAGGGGACTATTTTGAGGAGGGGGGGGGACAGTGCTTAAAATGTAAAATGTATAATAAACAATAAAGCAAAAATTCTGTTTCTTTATGAATCCATATCATACTATTTACATATTAGGTAAATAAGCTACTATATTCCGTGCACAACTTCAATACCGAGGTTTACATTTTTTAAGCTGCCTTATATAAAACATTTGTAGAAAAAGCTCCGTTTATATGTATTAGTTAAAAAATAAAAATACAGTTAAATACCAAACTTGACATCAGTATTTTGCAAGCATGTGACACGAAGATTTTCAACAAAATCCCTCCATCCCAAACATTTTTTTGAAAATTTTCATTTTTTCTCTACCGATTTTGTTTAACATACCATATATTTAAGATATTTAAAGTGAAATTAAGTGTATAGCTTGAATTTTCTGGGAATAGTCTCTAATGATCTGTTTTTAGCCTAGTGTATTCTCTTATTCCCACATATCTACAAGGAATTCGGGTCAATGTTATAAGAAACAGAGTTTAACAAGTTCTTTTGAAAACGTCTTAATTTATATTTGGCTCTTACTGTCTAAGTTTTGATTCCATATACTAAGTAAGCTTTTCAGATTTTGTTCTCGTTTTTCTTTCGCTTTCTATTTATCTTCAAATTGTTTTAGCACTATCATTATCAAGATTGACCAAGTACACCTCTTCCAAAATAGGGGGGGGGGTGAGACTAGTTAAATCGTCATATGTTAAGAGAGCATTTTAGCACGCGGGAGTAATTTTTGGGAGCACCTTTGTTTCTAGCCTTTTTGTGTGTTAAAACGTATATTTTGGGCTTTAATACTTTTATCAGAAGTTGTGTTACTTATTTTCTGATAGCTGAAGGTGTTACTTGATTTTAATCCCAATTCCTGACACTGCTTTTATATATCACATTCCATTTTGGTTGACATTATCTTATTTCTTTTTGCTTCTGTACAGTAAAAGTTGTGGCTATCTTATATTGTTCTGCTTTAATCCTTTTTATTCGTATTATTCTTATCGTGTTGTATATTATTATGAGCAGTTTAAACCTTCTTTCACGCATGTGCCAAATGCTTCGTAGAGAACCACTGAACATCAAACGTTAATACCACGATTGGACTGTACTTATTGCTGAGTTATAAGATTAAGTTGAGAATTACTGAAATTACTCGAAGTGATTTTCACTTGTTTCGTGTATACCCTAAGACAATCTCATCGCATACTATATTGCAATATAGTACGCGATGAGACACAGATTTGGGGGTATACATATTTCTGATTGTTTCTGTTTGTTCAAATCCAGTGTGGATACGCTCTCTCGGAGTGTCAATATTCGGTACAGGATTCGGATAAATCTTAGACGAAGGGTTCAAAATTAGGAGATAAAGCAGGCCATGCAATGAATCCTCCACCAATCCACCTATGTGGAAATTTACCATTAAAAAGTACAGCAGAAATGAGCTAGTGAACCATACCACATTCTTTGCACAACGTCTAGAGATACACAGATAAAAAATTATATGCTGCAAGCTATTTCGAAAAACTGTTGATAAGTCTCTGCATTCACGCTCGAAGGAAATAAATAAGAACCAATTAAGTAGTAGTGAAATAGTCAAGGTTTAGGCAGAACTTCTGTTGCTATTCCTCCTGTCATAGTACCCCCTGTAGTTTTCATAGGCCCAGTTGTGAGTATTATGAAAATTAAGATACATCACGAGTAAATAGTGAACAAAGTTCATGCTGAAGTTCAAACATGGCATGGTTCTGTAATATGCGATGACAGAAAGTTGTTCTTAAATGTCCACAAGGTTTAAACTTTGCTTCCTGTTGAAGCTGATCCGGATTCAAATGATTTCCATTCGAAGTTATAAAGAAAGTCCTGTGACTAACGCTCCCTTACTATGTGCCAATATGGCTTGTGCCATTTGATGGATATGTTTTCGCATAGAACTCATTCTTCGGGTGTATGCTTGGTACCTCTCTGGGGCTCCTAACATCCAAAATAATCCTCTCAAATGAACAACTCTCTCTCTCTCTCTCTCTCTCTCTTAATGTCGTGTATCTATCGGGGTACCATTCTGCACGTTCTTGTGATGCATTGCTATTTATGTACAAGTACTGCACATCAGTCCATTCACTCACAGAATACATTTTCTTCTACCTTCTGTGCTCTACGGCAAATGACCAAAGAATCAGTGGACAAGAATTTAATTCAATTAATGATTACTATTTTGTTCTGCAATAAATAACAATACAAATATCAAAACATTAGCAGATAACACTAATTCAAGCTAATAGCATTGGTGTCAACGAAAGGGCAAATCCTTTAACAATTATTTTCAACCATGTTGTACGCACTTTAGTATTTTGATGTGCGGAGAGCATCCCCAAAATGAGAAAAATAGTAGTATACATACAGCACAATATTCGTTAATTGTTTTTATGTTGGAAGGGCATCCCTAAAATATTTGAAACCTCTCTGAAAATAGAATTATACATACAGTACTAAATTCGTTAACTCATTCCATTACGCTGGTATTAATCATATATTTTGTTTGCATTTTTCGCATAAATGTGTTATTAAGCATATCAATAATACACATGCAAATTAGTATTGCATCAGAGACTCTATAATCTATGAATAAAATGTTTCCGTGTTTCCCTGTATACCTGAGTTAACTCATCCTGCGGAAAGATCCAAATTAGTAAACAATTTTAACGAATTACTATGTAGTTTATTTTGTGATGTTTCTTTACATGAACGCTGATTTCTGTGCACAAGTACTTGAAGATTTGTATTTTATAATGTTATTTAAAGTGATAGTATATACCTTTAGATTATAATTATTTGGAAGAAAACTTCATTACTTAGATATATGTAAGTAGTGCCTTCAAGTTGGTATTATTTACAAGTTTCTTTTGGCTTACATTGTAAACTTCTATTTCAATGAATAAACCTATAATTGAACCTCCTAGATTCTTAATCTCGGTGGTGATACGTAGAATCACAAGTAATAAATGCTTGGGGTTTGTAGTAACAGGTTTCTTATCTATATTTATGACGGATGAATAAACTCATTCGGAACGCTTATCGTGTGTACAAGAATTATTCCCAAGCAAGCATTAAACCAGCGTTGTAGAAACCATTAGCAGTGTTATCGACTCACTAACCAATTCGTTAATAACTTGCATTCATGCTCGCGTGCAAATTTTCTCTCCTTTTCCACATTTAGGTAATATCAGCCTGAGATGAAGATAATTAAGTACTCTATGGTGTTCTGTGTGTATTAATAATAAAAACCATGGCAATGTATTTTCCTCCGTATACAATAACTGCCTTAATCTTGCCTTATGGCAGATATTTCTGAGAGAAAGGGACGCAATGTTGGTAATCTCAGATCATTAACAAAGGCGCTGTACCTATGCGTGTGTCACTGATTCATGCCAAAATATTTACATTTCGAATAAGCTCAGATAAAGAATATTTGAAATAGTATGAACAATGATTGTATTATTTAAATAAAAACACCAATCTCTATCAGACGAACGGATCTACATACCACATTTGCTGGTGTAATTTACAAAGTAATAAGCAGGACTAAAACAAGTAGCATTAAAAAGAGCATACTAAAATAAAAGGACAAACTTATTGACATTTAACAAGGTCAATATAGACAACACATAGAATATTAAACCAATTTCGATGCACTATTGTGTCTTATTATGGTAAAGATAGAACACTTAAGACACATAAACACAGCACTAGGAATAAACCAAAAAGGTGGCTTATAAAGTACCAACACCAAAGCTTAGCTCTTTAGCTCTGCAATCAGCCTTTTCAAAGCTCAGCTAACTCGTATTAAGAAGAAACCTACATATTCCCTCCACGTCTTCCATGCCCACCAGTAGCGTCCAACATGCCCTCAACTTTCCATTCCAGGTGGTAGAACATCGTATAAATTACTTTACCCCCTATGCAACATTTTTACTCACAAATAGGGCAGATTCTGATACCATTTTCATCAGTAATATTTATATATTTATCAATAAGTTGCAGCTCATATTTAAACGATTTATATCATAGATAAATATTAACCAATAAGAAGTTGATGTGAACCTTTAACATGAGTTTCTCTACATTTATGAAACAAACTGTTCTTACAAAACCTTAATATTCTATTTATTTCATGCTAATCCAAAAAACTTTATCTTTGTAGGTGCAGAAAAATAAGAAAAGAAATTAGGCAAAGGCGATAGTAAAATCCTTTATCATCTGCTTGCTCTAGGATGTCATGGGAGTTATATTTTCTTTGCATGCTAGGAGAGAAGAAAGTAATACAGTGAGTCATGACTTCCACTTGAGCAAAGAAATGTTAAAATAAGTTTACGCTAATAACAAGAAATATCTCGGAAATGGTTAACTACACAAAAATTCAGTTGAAGCAGTTGACACAAACAGTGTGCTTTAATTTGCAAAACACATCCGGAATGAAGCGGAATTCAGAGCCTATTGCCTATTCAAGCTAACATTTCAATTGTTTTAAAAAAATATTGAAACATTTGACACTTTGATGAAAATTGTTTGCCATTTTTCAGAACATTAAACATTTCCAAAAAATGTTTCATGTAAAGGATCGTTTGGATAGAACGATATTGTTGATAATATTTATGTCTCAACCTTAGAAGATGCTGAATTTATATATCAAGTTTCGTACTTAATGGTCTCTTCGTTTTTGAATTTTGGTGTTCACACATACACACACAAACTCACACACACATGGATCCTTTCATAAAATGCTTTTCGTGGACATAAGGGACTCCAAAAACGTGAATCTCCGGTGAAATCCCGGTTTGGATATTTTAGGTGGAATGCAATACTTTCGGTATTTATGTACTGTGCACTAAGTAAAGATAGTAAAAATATGTTTCATTCATATGGCTTTCTCTAACTGTTCAGTAAACAAAATATTCTTACAAAAGATTATTCTTTCATCCAAATGATGCTAATTGTGAAAAGCATTAGCAGAAATGGTATTCTTACTTACTTTATTGTAAACGGAAGAGAAATAGGGAACTACATTAGGATAAAGCGAGAGTCAAATCATTTAAGAAGCGTCGCTATGTGATGCATTACAATTTTACATCTTTCTTTATATGGCCAGGAGTAAGTCAAAAGAGATATGCAAAGAATGGGAACTATTTGAAAATAATAACAGCGAATATTTCGGAAATGGTTAACTACATAAAATGTATATGACTTAAGTTGTATGTTTTAACGAGATATAAATGTTTATGTGGTAAATTTTTATCTTTTGCGGTTTACTAATTATATAAAATACATTTATAATGAAGAGTTCTCTAGAGAATAATCCCCCAAAATTTAAAATATACATTTCATTTTCATAAAAAATAACTTAAGCATATGGTAGAGCTATTTAAAAGACCGAAAGTTTCCATATAAAGCGTAGTTTGGGATTTGGGAATTAATTGAAAAACCTTCCTGTGGTATCTTGAAGTGTGCTGAATTTAATATCAAGTTTGATATTTAATCGTGTAGTTTTGTTGTTTACCGTTCACAGACACGCACACACATGGGTAATTTTTTTTTTTTCAACTGACTTCAAAAGTATATATATCGATATAAAATTTTTGCGTCGAATGCAATACTTTCTGTGTCTAGTGTAGAGAAACTAAAAAGGAATTACTCTTTTGACACAAGTATATTTAATAGCAGAAATTTATGTTCACCGCGCAAAATTACAAGTTTTTAATACTTACAGAGAGAAAATGTGTGCCATCGCGTGTGTACAGAGGGAAAATCTCTCCAGTTACTTTAATGATTCATTGATCATTGGGAAACACTGTTCTTCCGAATAAACACATTTTATTAGTAAAACATCAGCTTATTGTTTCCGAATTCTAATATATGATGTAAGAAATATAAGTGCAGGTAGGTATTAGTAATTGACAACAGTGTAATAAACAACATTACGCCAACAATCACTTCAATAGCGGACTTATAATTTTGGTTATTAAGAGTAGTAGTTTGTTTCAAGTAGGCGTGAACCTACAACATATAAGTGTTTTAATCTATTTCAAATAAAGGTACTGGAATTAAATGGGAATGCATATGGCTACCAAATAACTCAATTTACCTCTAATTTCACTGAATACCTTATCTCTGTTATAAGAATTGTTCTTTGTATGATTTTACAACACTGTTGCACTTTAGCTTTATAATATAATAATCTACCCTACTGCTTTCCCTAGTATAAATTGTAATTTCTATTTTCAATTCTTAAGAAATAAGTAAACTCTTTGAACGATTTATAAAACAAATTTGTACACTTATCTATACTATAGAGTTTGTGAAAAACTTTAAACTTCCTATTTTATAAACTCAGGATGTAGAATGCTGTGTTTGTTTAACCTATCTCCTTAAACTATCATATAATTGCCCTACAGGACTCAGAAAAACCATGTTTTACTTTACAACTATGGAACTGCCCTTTATACCTTATCTTACAGTTTTTAAACACCATTGTTAATTTTTATTCTTAACAACTTAAAGACAAAATTACAGTTTGGCTATCAGGGCACAATGCGATTCAGAAAATGTTTTATTAAAACACTATTTTGTAAGTTTTAATATTATCTGCAAAGGATCATTTCATAAAAAAAAAAAAACAATTTAAATTGTGCAACATGTTGAGAGAGATTATGTTTAGCTGAAGGTAAAGAAACGCATAATTTATAATAAATACTAAGAAGAAATCACGAAACATAATGAACGAAGTATCTCCTTTTCAAATGTATTGTTAATATGCTTAAATATCATGCTATATAGGGTTGTAACTCTGTGGCGAGTAATTTACCTATAGTATGTTACTTAATGTACAAACACTATTTATGAAAGTTATTATGGAAACTGTATTCTAAATTAAATTTTAATCTGCAAAAATTGTATTTAAATCACTGAATTACTCGAAAAAGAGAAAAGTAAATAAATCCCTTCACGTACGTAAATTAAACCAAAGATGCATCTCCATCGTAAGTATTAAAGTTCTCTCCATTTTTAACTGGATTCATGTTATCATTCTAATTGCTTTGCGACATATTCCAGCACATCCTCTTATTATTTATTTTTGCCCTAGAAAAACACCTGCGATCTCTAGAGCGTTATATTTCCCCTCTCCTGCAAACAATAATTCAGCAGTGAAGATCAGATTAGCACACGCTTTATTTTTAAAACCGCAAGCTGTTCTACCCCGTCTTTCTCATTTATATTAACTGCATGGTTGTAACCGTGCATTGGAGTATGACAGATCCATGCATTCATCATTGTCACAGGGATTCATATTTAATTTCACACAGAAGGAACACTGTGGGTATAAAATACACGCTGCCGCGAAAATGAAATGCATATTTCCAAAGATAGCAGCAGAATACAAGGTTCTTTCTCTCCAGGTCTCTTCTAATAAACGGATAATAAAATAAAAGTAATAAACTCTAAAGCACAGCTTTGTATCCATAATCAGTATGATTGAAGTTACAGAATGAGCAAATGAGTTAAGGTACACATACAGGTTGAGATGAAAATTCTATTTCATCTTTATAATTGTTTGGCACCTTAAAATAGAAGGTTTTAAACTATCCAAAATTAAAAATATTTGGTCCACCTGAACAAAAATTGAAAATTGAGTATTTTACATATTTGAAAATACTATAGCATCTATGAACTTATAAATATCTCAGACTTCATATCATAAATTTGTTTCTCTACACATGCACGATAACGTGAATCTCAAATAATTGAAATACACCAACTCGTGAAGCTTTAAATTAAAAATAAGATTTTTACCAATAGAATTTGTATTTAAAATGTCTATAGAATGTTTCTAATTTAGGTTAAGTAACATCAGTTCACAGCCGTCCCTGTCTAATGTTCTTTAAAATGAGATATGAATGAGGTCTGTGGCTTAAGGAGAACTGCGGTAAAATTGTTGAAAACTTTAGTTCAGAGAAATAATGGAATGACATTTGAAAAATGTGCTCAGAGTAGTAGTACAGGTGATAAAATTATAACATAAACAACCTACTTGTGGTAATATATGTGATATAAACTATACACTTTTTTAAAACTAGAAAGTAGTGCTAATACAGGACGTCAAATTCAAGTAATTGAAGAATAAGGGCAAAAACACAAAGAAAAACACACACAATTTCCAACGTATAAATGTACTTTAAAATTACACAGATTTTAGATTAATGTTGATATAAAGAGTGTTACAAAGAGAAAAGAAATTACATTTCAAACGCAAATGAGAAAACAATGTCGTGGGGTTAGGGTTTTTTTTCGACGGAATTTAATCTAACCTGACCGTAAACTACAGAGGAGTTTCTCAAAACATTTGCTCTCCTCTTTCGCTTCCTGCGTTACTTTAAAACACGAAATCAGGTTGTCTGATCCAGTTGGTTAAATCTGGGATAGCATGTGTAGTTTAATCTGTTCCGTTTAAAAACTTTAAGCTTTAAACTGATAGACAATTCTTTGCTTGTGGAATATTTATGATAGTAGTTTCAAGTCACGGCATGAAGATTTGCAAGCATCATCTTGATAAATCCAGGTTGCTAGAGGTGTAAGCTCTGATATTTGCATAGCTAATTAAGAGCATTACAGTGAACAACATAACACCAATATTTACTTTGTTTGCGGACTATACTTTTAGTTATTAAGAGTGGTGTGTTTTCAGGTTGGTTACTAAACTCCAAATAGGCGCGACAAATACAGGACAGGACATGGGTGTATGTTCATTTTCCCTGCGACCGCGGATCAAATGGCATAACATTTAGTGAACAGGCCTCACTCTAGGAAATGATGTATCCGAACAAAAATCAGTTTTTTTCAGCAAGTTCAATGACACACTCTCTAGGACACTAGGTCATATATTGAGGTGTGAAAATAGAAACAAAACAGATAGTCTATACTCACATGCGTTGTTAATTTCGCGGCGCAGTTAGACCTTGGAAAACACACCAGATAAATTATGTTATTGGTTTGTGGAAAAACCACAGGAAGAGAAAAAACAAGAAACTCATTGTTGTGGCTATACATTAATGTACTATTTATCAAATATCTATATCTGTATCTTAACACATGGATCTTCCCTTCTTGATCCGCAAGGTGGCAGTATTTTATTCTAATAGCATTTTATTTCAAAAACTGCTAAAAATTACTTGTGTATTGCTTTCATATCATATTTTATGTATTTTTCAACATTAAAGAATAGTTTAAAATTTGGTCACTGAGGCAGCAGAGTAGATAATATAATTTAACGTCTTCTAAATACACTTCACAGAGGCCATGTAGTTTAACTTATTAACCTCTTTTTCGTATATATATATAAAATTTGTTAAAATTACTTGGAAAGTAATGCTGCGATACCTTTCTGAAGCAAATATACTGTCTTAATGAATATGGAAGAAAATATCAGAATTAGTATTATTGTTTATAATACTATAATTTAACTGTATTCTCTGTAAGGTTCCCCTCCCCTTTTTTTTTTTTTTTTTTAAACAAAACAGTAACGGAGTCTGATCAGGACTCCGATACTGTATCCCTATTTACATTTCCCCCCGTAGGTTTTACTGATTACTGGTTTACTGGTTTTACTGTTTCTTTTACAAACATATACACTTTGCACAAACATATAACATCCATACCCAAGGCGGGACTCGAACCCACGATCCCCTGCCCACGAAGCACCAAAGCGAGACGCTTTAGCGAGCGTGGCCATGGGGACCGGCTCCCCTTCGGGTATCCAAAATTCTCTCCTCCCCAACCACTATCAGTGACCGTGTTCTGAACAATTCAGCGATACAAAACCGAATTATTATTTAACATTATTATAGTGTTTGTGAAGTGAGGGGTGGTTAAGATACCGTCTATATGAAAGAACTTCGCTACGAATGGCCCACAATGAAAGGCTAAACTTTTTAGAGAAAGCATGTATCATAACCTGTATTTATACGAGATTTCATCAGCAGAATGATATGAATATATTTTGTTTTTGACACTGTTGAAACACAATTGCAAAACCGATATCAAGAAAGCGGTAGTGCAGCATAATAATACAAGGTTAAAGTAGTAATTTTTCTTTTCGGTGGTATCAGTACGTTGGATTATTCCAAAAAATGAGAAATGCTCACGCTTGTAAAAGACAGAGTTTTGTCAGTACCAAATAAATAGCTCCATTTCATTAATACCTATATTGGATGCACGTTAGGGCACAGTAAGTAAAGGAGGTATTGCATTCCATCCAAAATTTGTAAACCAATATTTTCACTGGTAATGCATGCTATATGAAAATGGTGTTTCAATATGTTTTATTTACATTTATTTACATATTAGACATTAGGTATAATAATATTATAGATTTGATTATCTCCAATTAAAGAACCAGGATGTCCATAACATTTTCAGAACAAACAGTACGTGAGTGTGTGTGTGTGTGCGCGCGCGCGCGCGTGTGTGAGTGAGTGAGTGTGTGTGTGTGTGTGTGTGTATACGCAAACAGCCTAACTGGACAACGACAAGTCGACTAGATACCAAACTTGGGATTTCAGTTCAGCATCTGCCAAGGATGCGAAATGAAGATTTACAAGAAGCCCTTGGCAACTTAAACCCTTTGGATGGAACATTTGTGGAAAACTTTGACTCCCTCAAAAAATGGCTGTAGCAATTTTGATTAAAGTACGTTTAAGACATTTTCATTATAAATTCAATGCTATTATACATTTTCTGGGAATATCCCTCGAAGTAGTGTTCATACTGAAGAAATTTTGTATAACTAATGAACCGTTAAGTGACAGATAAGCCAAATCTTACTACAGAAAAATGTAGATCTGATTAAGGCATCGAATATATTTAAATATACTATTTGAAAAGTTAACTATTTCCAAGATATTTAAAAATGTACTATGTTTTCTCAAATGTAAACTCTTTAGTCAGTTCTGTTTCACTAGTCGAGTAAAGAGATTGAAACTTAAAGCTCCATAACACAGCGACCAACTCTTAAATCATTTTACTAGCACCAAAACCCACTGTCATTGAATCTACAAGGAAATGTCATTTCTAGGTTACCTTCCTAGTATGTGGGTAACGTGTCTGCCTCATATTCAACAGGTCCCGAGTTTGAAACTCGATTAGGGTGAGTTCCTCGGATTGGGTTCCTTTCTATGGTGTTCTCCTATCCTGAGAAGACGAATGTCGATAAACTTTAAGCTCCATGAAACCCGGGTTCATTTAAGCATCGCTTCAGCAATTTCATGCATGGTCTGATGTAACGTAACAGGTCAAATGAAGTTAAAACTACCGAAAATAAAGACGAAAAATACATTTCTAGAGGAGTTTATCTCGAATAACCTGAGTTGATGAATAGATACAATAATGCGTGTTTTAAAGAACAGTTTGTTGAATATGTAAAGAAAACTTTCTTTTATTTAATGAAGAATAAATTATCTCATAAACGCGTTTCAAATACGTTTCAATTTCAAACTCCCACCAGAATACTTTCCTTGCAAAGAGAACGAGTTGGTATAAGCATGTAGTTATTTTCTCTTCGATTTTACATTTCGCGCTCACCATGTCTTGGGAGTGGCGTTTGTTTCCGTCTTGTGAGCTGTCAAATCCATCTTGAAAGGCCAAGAAGAACGAAGCGAGCGAGGGAAGAAATCGCAGCGACAGAAAATGAAGGCAGCTTCTCTCCTCTAGTAGGCAATTTACCCCCTAAACGAGAATATACTGCAGCTTTATTGACAATATATATCCGTGCCGAGAGACGGAAGGGAACGTGGAAAAAAGCTTCGTGCCATTAAACAAAGCCGGCCAGGCGACGAGTATTGCCAACATTGGCCCTAACGATTTCTCACGCAACATTTAGCCTAACAGTATAAACAACGCGCAACAGTTCATATAATATGATTATACGCAACGCCTCTGTCGTCATGGTGACCAGGAATTTATCGGGGACGGCACACGCGCTGCTTGGTGTCAGCAGGATAACGGAGATGTGTGAAAGAAGTGCAGAGCCTCGGGTAATCCTCTAAAGTGTTGAGCGAACAAGACAAACCAGGCTCACCAACTGCAGAGGTGCAGATAAGGTAGGCTTTGGTAGAACGTTACAGCCCCCATTGTTGTCCTCGAGAAGAAAAAGTCAGGAGGAAATTGCCAGCAAACAAGAGCAACGAAAGCCTTAATCCCTACACTGCAGCAGACGCGGAAATTCGTACCACTTTCTAGACAGCCCTCGTAATTTCTGAATCCAT